>OY728162.1:1045315384-1050315384 GCA_963277665.1 Viscum album
CGAAAACTATAGAAGTGATGGCTTCACAGTTACATAGACCCCTCCCCACCTCACTCCCAACAGACCCCACCTGCAGAGCCCCCCTCAACCTACACACCCCTCCCCAACTTCACAGTACACATCCCCCCACCTTCACCCTCGCACCTGTACACCCCCCTCCAATCCACCAACTACACAACCCCACCCCCTCACCCCCAACAGACTATCCCAACAGAACCCCCCTCTCCTCGACATATGCATCCCTCCCCCGCTACAGACCCCCTCCAACCTGCACACCGAGAAGCCCCCCCCCCACCTGGGTACCACCCACACCCACTTGACAACCACCCTCCCCCACCCAAGCCCCCCTCCCCTTCCCCAGATACACTCCCACCCTCCCCACATGCACACACCACATCCCCCCCACCTAGTCACCCCCACATGTACCACCCTCCCCCACCCACTTGCCAAAGCCCCCCCCCCCCCACTTACACCCACACTTCCAGAGTCCCCCTCCCCCACCCACACCTACACATCCCCCCCACTCCAACATATGCACCACACACCTCACCCCCAACAGTCTCCCCTCACTACACACCCACACCTGCATGTCCCCCTCCCCAATAGACACATCCCCCCAACCTACTCACCCCCTCCCCCCACCAACTACATCCCCCCACCTGCACCCCCCCCATAAATTGCACAACACCCTCCCCCCACCCCCACCATTAGAGCCCACCCCCCACCTTAACAGCCCCCACCTTACCCCAACTAAGTCCCCCTGCATAGCCCCCTCCACCCAGACCTGAACACCCCCCACATGTACTCCCCCCCACCTCAACTCCACATGTAGACCCCCCCCCCCACAGCGATGGGACAAAATATTGTACCCCTATAACAATAATATAGTGTTATACTCCTAGAATAATTAGTGATGTTAGGGATTCGAGAAGGGAAGTTCATTGTCTATGTGGAGGATAAAGCATTTCGAACAAGCCAATTTCACATTCAAGACCAACCAAAAAACCTAATTGATGGGAAATTACCGTGGATGAAGAAATAAACGAAACCTAGTATTTAAAAATCCAAAATAAATGTAGGAATATAATATAAGTCCATCAAAAAAATTGATGTGGAAATAACTAGGATGTATCTTTGGAAGAGGGGGTTCCATGGTTAGGAAGAGATCACTACTCTGGTAGGGAAAAAAATTAATCGATCGAGTCTAGAAAGGGAAGTTGGGGATGAGGTATATTTTGGGAAAAACTATCCCAATGGTTTTAAAAAATGTTGGAAAACATCACTATAACCCAACGATTTTAAAACCCCATTGGGAAAAATTACTATACCCAAATATATCCCAATGGTGTACCTAAACCGTTGGTAAAAATCCTTATAAACCAATAGTTTTTACAAAACATTCATAAAGACAACACTAAATCAATATATCCCAAAGATTTTCAATAAATTTTAGGAAAAACACTATATCCCAATGGTTTGATTAATCCATTGAGAAAATGTAATTGGTATAACTATGATTTCCAGTAGTTTTTGGGGGATTGAATGAGGGAAAATTTCCGTCCCAAGATTTCCCTCTTTTGATAGGTGGGTAACAATTATTCTAGAATGTAAACATCCTTGAGGTGACCATATTTGAGGTCATTTTTGGTATGGAATGGTTGTTCCTTATCACGACCAGGTGGATTGCTAGAGCCATCAACAGTCCATTAAAAAACCTAAGGGAATAACTTTTATACACAATGGTGAATGGGATATCGAAGTAGACTGGGCTGGACCCAAGCTTTATGGGATGGGTAGGGTGAGAACTAAACTACCATGTCATTTTATGAGTGATTGGGAATTAAATTGATTAGTGTTTCCTCTCATTATGGATCATTTCAGGTAAGTATTCCCAAATGATTTCTATAGCTTACATCATGTGTGGGATGTTGATTTCATTGTCAATCTGGTTCCAGGTGTAACACCTATTTTCATTCATCCTAATAGGATGGAACTAGAAAAACAATGTGTACTCAAGAAGTATCTTGAAGACATATAGGGGAAGGGTTTCATCAGACCTAATAGATCATTGTTGGGTTCACAACTCTTTTTCATGAAAACAGTGGATTATACCATCATATTGTATATGGATTACTATCGAATCAACCACTTAACATGAAAGAATCGATATATATTTACTCATATAAATTACCTCTAAGACCATATCCAAGGAGTAACTATATTATCCATGATTGATCTAAGGGTGTTGTATCATCGGGTGTGTGTGTTGCCATCAGTTATACCATGCACATCATTTCGATATAGGTATCTCTTGTATGAATTTCTTATGATGTCGTTCAATCTAATGAACACACCAATATTTTTCATGGATCTGATTAATAGGTTTTTTCAGCATGTACCTTGATTCCATTGTGGTAGTCTTCATTGATGACATATAGATGTATTCACGCTCAAAACATGACCATGAATCCCATCTTGATAACATGATGATTATAGTGAGAGATAACTAGCTATACATCAAGCTCCATAAATAGAATTTTTGGATCAATAATGTTCATTACATGGGTCATGTCATATCTAAGGTAGGTGTATCAGCTGACCTAGAGAAGGTGAAAATAGTAGATTCTATGGAGAAGGTCAAGAATGTTTTTACATACATAGTTTGGTTGGACTTGTTTGATATTGAATAATAGTTATCCAAGTCTTCTCCCTCATAGTAGTTCCTCTTAAATCCTTGAATAATATGGGCATTAAGTCCATCTGGTCTGAATTTTGTGAAATATAATTTCTAGTGATAAAAGGAAGACTCATGGCAACCGTGATGCAAATTCTTCCAGAAGTAGGAAGAAGTTATTCTATTTTATATGATTGTATAGTAATCATACATAGTGTAGTCTGGATGTAAGGTAATCTAGTCATGGATTTTGGATCTCACTAGAAAAGCCCTTATGAGTAGAACTATCATGGAAATGATCTCGATTTTGTAGTTGTGGTTAATGGTCTGTATTGTTGTAGAAACTACATATTCAGAGAATGGTTTTATGTTTAGATAGATAATAAAATTTTGAAATATATCTCCATATATTTAGAATTAAATTAGATGTTTCACATGTTGGTCAAATACCTTCATTCAGTTGACATTGAGTTATCTTATACCCTTGGTAAGAGAAATTTCATGGATAACATTTTTATTTTCAAGATGCTGACACAAGCCAACAAGGTATCCAAAAGTTAGTTGAAGATGAGGTCTTTGTTTTCAAATATGAATCTAGAGGATAAGGAATACCACCTACATCTAGTTCTAATAGCTCTTGAAATTATTTCATCTCTTCTATGGAGAGTATGCATGTGACATTTATCTAATCCAGAGGAGTTGTTTTTGAGGGAAAGCATCAAAGAAGTGGAAACACCTCCTCGTTGGATAGATAATGGATGTGAATATCAAATCTATCATGGCTGTGTGTGGATAGCTTCTAATTTTTGGGAAGACCCGATGAGGGGAACTCTTACCTCTATTTAGGAATTTCATCCTAGAAATACCAATATGTACAAAGATATGCATAATTAGTAATGGGTCCAGGTATGAAAAGGAAAATAGCAGGTTTCAATACTTAGTGCACCACTTGTCTTTAGGTGAAGGTAGAGAACCATCGAAATTCTGGACTCCTATAGCCTCTATACATTATTGAGTAAAAAGTTAAGATGTTCCCATAGATTTTTCTAGAGTCATGGAAAGATCTCTGTAAGGTAGCTATGTGTTTTGTGTGATCATCGATAGGTTGACTGTAGTCGCACACTTCCTACCTATCTTGGAGGACTTATCTATTGATTGGTTATGGAGGATTTATATTTTGGAGATAGTTTGAAATTAGCGGGTTCCACGTTCTATCTTTTCATAATGATATTTCGGTTGAACATCATTATTCCGGAAATTTTTATAGATGAAAATAGTTTCATCGGTACTTTCGAGTACTGCATATCACCTGCAAACACTTGGGCAGTCTAAGGGGACCATTCAGGCGTTAAAGAATATATTGAAGGCCAATATCATTTATTTTGGAGGAACTTGGGAGAAAAATATCCATCTAGTTGATTTTTTATATATAAAAACAACTTCCATGACACAATTCAAATGGATCCAATTGAGATATTCTATGTAAGACAATGTCGTTCACCTCTTTGTTGGATCGAAGTAGGTGAGGGATCCCTTTTGGGTCATCATCCCAATAAGCAGACATCTGATAATTTTCAGATAATTCAAAACCATATGGATAGAGATCAGTCAATACATAAATATTATATAGATCATCATTGTATTCCTCTAGAGATCTAGGTGGGACATTAGGACATTCTACGTGTTCCACCAAGATTAGGTTATACTCGAATCAGGGGATAGATAATGTTATCACCATGATCTGTTGATCCATTCAAGATAGTTGAGAGGGTTTGGTCAGTAGCCTATCAGTTGTTGTTACCTTATAGGTATGGTTCCATTCACAATGTCTCTCTTGTATCTCTACTTCAACATTATCATTTTGACATGTCTCATCTATTTGATCCTGATGACATCGAGTTTGAGGTATATGCATCCGTTGAGTGACATCATATCTGTATCGTCAATAGTTGCATGAAGGTTCTTCAGTGAAGGTCAATTCCTCTAGTCTAGGTATAATTGAAATATAAATGATTTCAGTATGAGAACTAAAAACAAGAGATAGATGTGTGTGTGTGTAGTGGGTAGAAAAGTTCTCAAACGACATTTCACAACCCTCATAAGGGAAACTCGGGGACGATTAATCATAAAGAGGGGAGGTTGTGATGTCCCATCTTTAACCAAGGTATGAAAATTTTAAATTTTTAGTCCAAATCCTTAATGGGACACAGGTCGTGAAACTATGAACCCTGTTACAGGTCCTAGGAATCTACTAAAATTAATTAAATAATTTCATATGATTTATGTAAAATAGTACATCACTTGCCCGTTTTGTTTTCGAGTTAACAATAATAAGAAAGGGATTTGTAATGAAAAAATATAATTTTAAATGTTATTATCAGAAAATAAATAAGGATAAAAAGATAATTTAAAATAAAATAAGAAGAAGTATACATGAAAATTGAATATAATTAAAATGTTTATTAGCCCAATTTTAGTATTTTTTATTCTCTCTTCATTTCCATCCTATTAATGTTTTTTTTTCAATTTATCTTTTATTCATTTTTTTCTATTCTATTTTTCCTTCATCCATTTTTTTCTCTCCCTTTATTGTCCCCTTGGTGCATCACCCCTTGTAAGTCCCCCCACATTATTGTGCCTTCCCCTCCTCCATAATACCTTATGAAGAACAATGAGACAAAATATCTCCTCTAATTACAAATTTATTTCATACACTATGATAATCTTAGAATATATAACCTCAGGGACCATGAATTAGAGGATCTCATACACTAACTTTCAAGAAATCTATCATGAAAGGACATTAAATAAAATTTCTGTTTTTCTATAATCATATGTTTTTTTTTCAATTCCAATTCCAATCAAAGGTCTCCAAATTTAACTAAAATTGTTGTTTTTTCTAAAATAAAATGATTTTTTCAATTAGAATCCCAATCAAAGGCCTCCACAATGTGTAGTATCCAGTAAAGATACAAGGTAGGGCTTCTATGATCTTTACCATTGTTTTGTGGAATTATTCCATTTTCATTATTGTGTCATTTTTTGTTTCCTAATGAAAAATATAAATTAAATACTATTAATTTAATTAAACATACTAGACATGATTATTGTGACCATTTCTTACTCTGTTCCTTTTTCTGGTTTTAACCTAGTCATTAGACACCCCTTCAGGTGTGGAAACACAATCAGCTAATTTTACCGTTAGCCTTGATTAGTTATCTTAAAATTTACATCCATCTTTTTTGATACATTAGGTTTAATTTCAAATTGAATAATGTTTTTATGGTGACTTGTTTTGCTGAATAATTTGATTATTAGGATATTTGTGCCTTTATTTTTTAAATTTTGTTCACTCTACGTATGTTGAGAAATTATAAGTTCTAGTTATCCTGAGTTATGATGTTGGAATATATTGGTTACCTAAATGGCTAAAATTATGAATTATTTCTCTCAAATTTATGTGTATGTGCTTCACTTGTTGTTTTTAGGTAATTATGAAAGTGAGTGAATATTGGTTTGATATTAAGAACACATAATTTTACTCATTGTTCCCAATTTGAAATAGTATTATGTGCCATCGAATTGATGTTTTAGTCACACCAAGCATGGGATCCCCCTTAGAATTTCATATACTATTAAGTGATAGTGATTCTTTAAAGGGAAATCAGGGATCGATCTTTTATAAATATGTCTACGATAAGCCTTAGTTGATACTCAGTTCCATATGAAAAATACTTGGTAAAAGATCATGGTTACCACAATACAATAAATACCTAGGATTATAAAATGGATATCCTTATACATGAATTCTAGCATTGAATAATTGATTGGATGTACTATATCAATAACTTTGAGATAGGATCTTACTCAATATCTATATTTCTCAACATTATTATAAATTCCGGATATGATTTTATTATGCATCATAGACTTCATTATGTCTTGTAATGTTTTATAACTAATTTAGTGTTCCTACTATTAACTTATAAATTAGGCCCCAAGCCAATGAATAATCTTGGGATTTACACATTTCAATATTTTTAATGACACATAGGCCATGATTGATATATTTTGTTTAATATATATCATGTTCAGCCATCAAACTCTTGCAAAATGAGGTGGTTAGGGATAGATTTATATTTGGGAACCCATACCATGTTATATTTATTTTATTTAATTAAAATACATGTAATAATAATACTTAGACATATTAATATTTGTTTACTGCACGAAATGGAATGGTCTAGATTCATTGCGTGTTGTACTACTGATTTTATATCTCATACGCTGATCAGGTGTTTTTGGTACCTTAGTAGGCATTAGGTTCACATATATGGATATAGGGAAGCGTTTTTCTTCTTATGCTTGATTTATTTTCCCTTTTGGATGGAAAATGGGGCGAGAGGACATAACCATGTATGAGAATCCATGTGGAAGTTTCTTTTTGTTATTTTCAACCTTTTTTATCATGCCATATATGATTGTACCCTAAAGGACAACTCTATTATATATTAACATTGAGTATCATACATTGAAATAATTATGGATATTGTTATAAATACTCAGATTACACATTTTCATTATTGGTTGTGCCATTTATTTGCTTCTACTACTATCTATTTTATTTTCTTATTGCCTCTGATACATTATCGCTTATATTATTTCCTTCCTTTAAACCATAACATTTTATTATGAGGGAATAGTCACCCTTACATACTTACCAAAGTCCCTCACTACATGTCAGCAGCCTTGGGCATTTGGGGAGATGTGCTTGAGGTATTGTGAGCCACCTTCTCAGGGAACATTTTATAGGCCCTTCGAGGAGGACACTACATTACTACCTTATGATATAATATTATGATAGATTAATATCCCATATGTTTACCCTTAATGAACATGTAATAACACCCTTATTATGTTAATTTACCCAGGTTATCAAGAATGATCTTTATATGGCATGCTTATGAAGAAATCTATTTGAGAATATCATTATAGGATAAGTTTAAGATCCTTTATGAAATTATGTTTTCATATATCTAAAATCCATTTAAATTTCGTTGTTACTGTCCATGAGTGTGGTTTTATGAAAAAAATTAATATTCATATAAATAGTTGTGATGTTAATGTATAAAAACCTATGTCATTATATGTGGTTTCCATGAAGAGTTTTTGTCAATAATGGATTAGAAAAATAGCATTGAGATCATTAATGATTTTTTAAAAATATTTATAAGGATATTTATAGAGATATATCTAAGGATAAGTGTATTTATAATTACAAATACTAGAATAATAACCTAGAATTTTAGTGAAGGATTGGGAAATATATTTCCATTAAATTACCTCACGGATTCGATAGTAAAAATGGATGTGAATCATGAATGCATGTACCTAGTGGTAATAAAATTTAAAAGGGATAATTCAGCTAGAATCAATCATAACCTAGTGGATGTCACTAGGCTATTCTACTCATCCAATTTGACACTCACTAAGGATAAGCATTTTAAATTCATAAACACTTCAAGAGCATTGAATAAGAATTTAAATAATTACCATGAGTGACATAGTTCAAGCATAAGGTATCATGAATTGAATATATTGTGTCTTATTTTAGATATTATATACACTATTTTTCATTATTTTGTGTTTTCTCACTATTATTAGGGTTTCTCATGTAATTTCATTTCATTTTATTCAATATATTCAACTTGATGGTGTTATATTAATTTTTACTATGATAGAAAATGAAATACTTGTCCCACTGAGTAGGAAAATTTTATGATTGATGTGTTGGAAAATACTTATTCTATTGTCAGATCATATTATCAATATATTAATCATAATAAACCCAAAATTTATAAAATTTAAGAAGAATGTAAGGATGAGTCTTATATATGGAGTCATACACCATATTTTGTTTATTTTATTGATCCACAAAATTTTGAAAAATTATTTCTGACCGACGAGAAGATTTTTTAATTTCATTTTTTTTGAGAATGAAAAATCCATTTTTCTATTTATAGTATGGAAGGAAAATAAAATTAGGGTTGTATTATTTTTAGAAATGTATGGGAATAAATAAAAAAGTAATACATTGAATGGGAAAATTCAAGACATATATCATAGTAAATATTTCACTCATATTTTATGAACAATGATGGATAAGAAATTCCCCAATCTTAAAAAAAGAATGGGGAATATATTAGTAGATATGAATATAATCTTACATAACTTTTATAAAATGATTCAATTTTAATATATTCAATTAAAATAAAATTGACCCATTAATTGGTGTCAATAATCTAATTCTTCAAAAGGAATTAGCTATAATGAATATAGTAGCTATGATGAATTTATTCAATATCGAATGATGGGAAAAAGTGAAAATTGATATTCCCACCATTCCCATGGTTTTGATATGGAATTTCATATCATGATGCATGAATAATAAAATTGTTGAAGGAAATTTCTACATTCTACATGTCTGAAATGTGGGAATAAAAATCAAATGAATTCATTGATTACAACTATGAGTTGATTTAAATGTTGAAGTATATGTCATAAATACCATAAATTTCCAAATGGGATTAATAGTATGATTAATGGAATGATGGAGAAGATTATTTCAACTAATTTATTTCCCTTACTCCAAGTATTTATGTGAAATTATTTTTGGAATTATAAACATAAATCACCGAATCCAAATAGAGAATTTCGATTATAAGACACATAAAGCCTTCATGACAAATAACAAAGGGAAATTATATAAAATAATAATTGATAAAGATAATCATTATTATAATGGAACAATTACATTGGCATAAGATTTTTTATTAATCTAATGATTGAATTTGAAAAAAGGTGCCTTATAGAAATATAATGTCTCATCCGTTAGTGAAATTTCATTTGATTTTATCCCTCTATATGGATTCTAGATTAATGAAATAAAAAATAATATTATATCTATATAAGGATAAAGCAAATATTCTATAGTAAATGGGTTTTCTATGATAATATCTTATAAAAGGAACTAAGAGTGAATTAAAATTTCAAGTGTATTTGTTCACTGGTAAAAAAATTGAGTTATTTATAACATCATTTTTCGATGATTTTATGTTTCATTTTATGTGTAATGTAATAAAATCCCATTTTAGGTTTTATGTATTGGTTGATTATCAAGACTAAGGATATTTCAAGAGAAAATTATAGAAATATTATCTTTTGGAATGGTATATGATCTAGTTATAATGTCATTTAATGCGGTATTCGATTATAATTTATTGAAATATGATTAATGGTATTACTAAACAAACGTTTTTATCTAATTTTTGATGTTTAGGTAATTATTTTTTGTATTCAATCAACATTAAAAAAGATAAAACTACTTTTATATCAGAGAAAATATCCCATTATATTGTATTTGAATAATATACATTAATAATGTTATTAAGTTTTATTTATTATCATGTTCAATTGTATATGATAGGGATATGATGTTTTCCATGATGTATTTGTAGTATATCCAGTAATCCCTTGATACATATATGTCTTTCACAACTTTAGACCCTAGTGGATATTCTTGGTTTTTATTATATAAATTTAAAAAGTGGTTGGGATCAACACCAACCTCAATATAAATTTTCTTGCAGCAATTGCATTAAAGTGATGATTTAGATGGCTCTTTAGTAATCCATTTATGGAATTAACCTTATAAAGTCAAATTACTCGAATAAAGATCAATAAAAATGGTTTTTTAGAACTATTATAGTTGATGAAATGGTATAGAAGGTTAGATCCATTGAAAAACTCATATAAAAACAACAAATAAAAAATAATATTTTAATAATAGTATCCAACAATGTCTATAATGTTTTATTTTTTATAAATTTTTTCGATTAATCACACTGTGGATGAAATAATGGAAAACTAAACCCATGGAATATCGGTCCCTTTGAAATACTTGATCATATCAGGAAGTTAGAATATCTTTTGAGACATCACCAAGTCTCTATGAGGTACGTGATTTGTTTCACGTAACTACCTTGAGGATATACATTTTTTATTTTTCACTTTTATTAAACTCAAATGTTGTAATTTTAGAGGTCTACCATTCATATAATGTACAATTGGTTAAGCTTTTTGATCATAAAATGATTGTCCAACAGAAAAGAGCACTCACATGGTCAATATTTTATTTATAAAAACACCCACATAAGGAGAAAGTGGTAACCTATGTATATAATGAGGAATTATAATCCAAATTTTTTAGTAATAAAGTGAAGAATTTTTTGGGAAAATAATTCTAAGGGGAGAATAATTTAAAACCTTGATATTTATTGAATTATACTTTTTTGAATACTTTTTTTATTTTTTATATTTTACATTTCATAAAATACTATGATTATATTGTATTACATTCATCATAAATTTTATATTATATTTCAAAGAGAAATTTTCTTCTCTTGCATTACATTTAAAATTGTGTTTAGCCAACGTTAAATGCAACACCGACATCCAATAAAACATGAAATACTATAAAAGTATTATTATTTGACATGATATTTTTAATCTAGCAATTGGAAATGTGGTTTTTAATATTAGTAACAAAATTATGAAAATATATTTTAAAATTGTTTATATTTAGGTAATTACATAGAAAAAAATTAATTAAAAATGAAAAAACATTTGAAACTAATGGGAATCATTTTCCAAAAAAATATTTTTAGGCACAAAAATATTTTTTATCTTGATAAAATTAACAAATAAATATTTTTAATTTATTTTAATGAAAATTATATATAATATTTTCAATAATATTTTTAACATTTATCTTTTCTTTTTTCTAAATAATATATAAGAATAAATAAAAATTTATTATGAACACATTAATTTTCTAAAAAAAAATATTATTAACTTATGAACACTTATTGTAAAATTAATATTAAATAGTGTATGAAAAAAACTAAAATTCAATTCAATTTTGAAATCATCATGAAAAAATTAACTTAGGGTTATTTTTTGAAAAGTTTCAAAAAATAAAAACTTATTGATAAATAGTGGAAAATACTGATTTTTATTAAAAAAATTCATTTCTTATAATGAATTTTAAAACAAAAAAATTAAATTAATATTATTATAATTGTAAAATTGGGTCTATTTTATATCTATTAATTAAATTTAGGTCATTGTAATAAATTTTATGTTGATGTTTCTTATAAAAATTGTTTAAAATTTGGGACATTTTCTCCTATGAAACCTTTTTTATTATCACGTCTAAAATATAAATTATAATTTATTAATTGACACATAATTAAATGTAACGTTAAAAAAATGATTTATTTTTTTTATTTAACATACTTTATATTATAAAATAATTTCAGAATATTTTATTGACTATAATGAATATTAAAAACATTAACAATTATATACCGATGTTATGGTAAAAAAGGGTTTATAAGGGGATTAAAATAAAAAAATAAGGGTCAAAATGACATAAAAATTTCAAACACCCATTTAATTGTTATATTTTGGCATTATATATTCTATTTTATATTATTTACTATTATTGATCCTCTTGTCAAGAGAAATATGTCAGTACATCTTATAATTTTCAAATTACAAAACTATTTATATAAGACATTTCATACACTAATAAAATTTTAATTTACATAATACCATCCAAACAGACATATGTTTTTCAAAATTCAACTAATAAGTTCTTTTTTTCAATCCAAAAGATGTAGTTCGATGAATAAGGATCATCACTAATAGATTATTTTTTTTCATCCACCACCTCAATATATTATGAAAAAAACATGATTATATAATAAAATAGTTATATTATATATAATAATATTTTATTATTTCAATGTAAAAACTGAAATTATTCTACTATAATATCTAATGGGTTAAGATATCATCATTTTTCTGTACAGCTTACATAACCCTCAGAAACCAATGTTATTTGTTTTCGATTAAAAACTCTCTAGAATAGTCAAAATGAGAGATTTATTATTTATTCATGATATTAATGATAATATTATACCTTTTTAATCATGATATGACATGTTACATCATGAATACTATTCAGTGGCAAAACAATAATTTCGTTTGTGTGTATGGTGGTCAATCGCATCGCAAAACGATGTGATTTGTACACACTTTACATGCAAGGAAAACAGGATGGTTTTAACTAACATATTATATATATATACGATATATAAATAATTATATAATAATTATATATTAGTTGTATTTATATATTTCATTTCATATGGAAAATTTAGAAAACCTTTATATAAATGTATGGCCTACCCTATCCAAAAATGGTGTATTTTATTTCATATCAATAGGTCTTATAGATCACATTAAGTAAATAAATACATGTTATATATATGAAATTTATTATATTTTAAACATTATTTAGAAATTTTATGATTATAAATGTATCAGTACAAAAACTATCAAACAAAACATATTTGTAAAATAAGTTTTTTATTTTCTAAAATACGACTTTAACCATGAATTATTAATAAATGGGTTATAAAATCACACAAGTAAATTATATATAGTATGAGGTATATAAATAATATATTTTAATATCATTTTAATAAATTTATATTTATTATGATGGGGGTTAAAATGTGTACTAAGGAACTCGAGACTCATAGTTCGGGATTAATGTGTCACCTTTATTTTATTAAGGCACATGTAATACTGACCAGATGTCTATTTTATGAGTTATATATACTACCATTGAATTTATTTTGGTTATATAAAAATTAAAATTATTTGCAAATAAATTTCAATTTTATTATATTTCATTCATGGGTTTTTCAGTTAAATAGTTAAGAAATCGATAATTGATCATTGTCTTATTTTACCTTCTTTGAAACTTATGTTATGTTATGAACCAATATTATTTTCTGATGTGTACCAATAGCCATATTTCCATTTAATATCATTAATTGTCAATTATAATTATTTCTTATGTTTCATTTATTGTTTTCAATTCTTTTGTAATTAAAATTTAATTTTACCAATGTGTTAACAGTTCTGGGATTCAATCTCATCATTTATCATGATTGTTATTTATTTTATTTCCAATAATGAAAAATTATGGTTTATATCACAAGAAAATATTTAATTTTTTTATCATTTTTTTATTACATGATAATTTATTGTATCCCTTAATTTTCATCTCTTAATTTAGTTATCATTTCAAAATAAGTTTTTTATGAAAAATCATCATTATTTATTTTTTCAGTCGAAAAACATTTTTCTTCTAAAACAATATTTTCAAAAAAAATGTATCTGAAATTGTTTTTATTTTTATGAAAATTATATATTGAGGAAAAATTAAAACATTTTTAATATTTATTTATTTTTGAACGAAATATTCATTTGAATTTCCAAAAAATGCATATTGTTATTTTGTTGAAATTGTGAAATGAGTCATTGTTATAATGATTATAAAATTAATGGAATATCCATGGTCACTACCTATCAATGATTTCAATATTGTAGTATATTTATCATATATTATTTTCAATTAAATGGATTTCCACAATATTTAATACATTTATAGTTATTTTTAATTTAAAAATCATATTTTCCTCTAAAAATGTTTTAAATGATCGTAATGAATCAATTATAATATTCCAATTTTACGTTCAAAGAAATTTCTCAAAAAATATTTTATTTATCAGATTATTTTTTTGAATGTAGAAATTCAATGTTCATCAAAAAATGATCTAAGTGATATTTCAACATTACTTGCCACTAAAAAGGACATCCTTTGATGTTATATATAATTTACCAAGGATATGAGGTAATGATACCATCCTTATTAA
Organism: Viscum album; assembly: GCA_963277665.1. NCBI lineage: Eukaryota > Viridiplantae > Streptophyta > Magnoliopsida > Santalales > Viscaceae > Viscum > Viscum album. The sequence continues at coordinate 1,045,329,911 of OY728162.1, forward strand.
TTTATGGGATGGTTAATGATTACGTTGATGAAATGTTTATGAATGAAATTAATTTTTCATGGGTTATTCTATGGTGAATTGATGAAATTTATATAAAATTATTTTCCATTACCCTGGTTATGAAGTGATCGTATGTTGAATTTTATATTATCCTACAGAATGTATAATTATATATTTCATTTTTAAATTTGAGGGATAAATATATCTCAAACATATATTGGGTAACGTTTTATACCACAACATATTAAAATGGGATTCAAGTATGTAGTCTTGATCCTATATAGAAAATAGGTGTTTCATAAACCATAATGGGATACATGTGATATTTTATGATAAAGTATGTTGATTTCCTTGTTAGTTAACATTGAAATATGAATTTTTTTTTGATATTTATGATGGTGTGATAATTTTTTGAAATGATTTTATGGTTAATGGTTTATTTATGATGATTTCCCACTTATATAGAATATGTTTTCAAAAATGATAATTGTTATGCCATGACACAAGTTTATGATCTTTGAATAGTTGGTCATGATCCTACATTGTTATGTTCGTTATGACAATCCATTATGATTTCCTTATTATTTAGTATAATCATAGATTGATATCCCCTATTTTTACAAGGAATTATAATAAATTCTCACTATTTCTTATGTTTTATTCCCCATTTAAAAAATAATGATTTTTATATGGTATACCTTTGAAGGGTACTATGTAATTTGTTATTTGAGGTAGATGTGTAATCAAATTCATGAAATATTAATATTATGTTTCTATTAATGAGTGAAAATAAAATTTTCATATCCTTGAGAAAATTATCATGAAATTGAAAGAATAATCATAAAAAAGTTTTCATATTTACCTATGAAATCCTATGATGCCATAAGATCCTTCAAAATGGATCACATTTATAATGTGAATTGACTTATGAAAATATATTAATAGTTTCTAGTCAGTTCTTCAATCTTATTGCAATTCATTCATGAATTGGTGATGATCATGTTAACAACCAAACGTCCTCATTCAGTGTTATGGCCAAAAGTTGACTATATTCTATAGTAGTATCTAGATTCAAGTATCTATATAGGGATGTATTTCCATATAAAACCTCACGTAATTGTTTATAATAACATATAATGTTTTCCTATACATCAAAATTTCCTATGCATTTCCACTAATGTTCTTCATTTGATTATTTAATAGTAAATAGTACTAATTGTAATTGAAAATATAATAACCCATACATTAAAAAAATAGGTTTTACATCTTATTAGATGAAGATTAATTATATGTTACTAAAATAATTTCCAAAAATGAAATGTTTCATTTTATTTGGGAATATAGATTAAAAAACATATATATAAATTATCAAGGTCATATCTCAAATAATTTTGCATAACTAACTCTCAAATTATAAATATCATACATAAAACTGTTATGCATATTTTGGGGTAGTGGAAGCACAAGAAAGGGAGAGACTATATGAATGGAAATGGTAAATATGGTATATATCAAAAAAATGATCATTTATTAGTGTATCATGACAATTGGGTTATGTGAGCAAGTTATTTTCATTTTAAATTCATATTAATTAAATCATTTAATCATAACACAAAAGATAAATCATGGAAATCAACAATACATGAATCATTAAAGAATTAAAAAACATTATCTATGATATTATATCATTTTCATAAGATCATGTTATTAATGAAGGGAATTTTTATTTTCATAATCATAACCCTATAAATAATATTTCATGGCTACCGACTAAGATATTCATCATATGATAGACCTAGGATAACGATCAGGGTAACAACTTTTGGCATAAGATAACCTCCTCATTACCCAATTTTGGGAATCAAATGACATATTATGTAACCTTTTAAATCATGAATTGTTAATTTTCAACAAATTCATTGTAGAGGAATAAAATTTCAAAATTTCACATTATCATAATCCATTCATATGTTTTCCATAAGATGGTGAAAACATTAATGATCACATCATTACTTATGAAATATAATTGGTATTCATATATATTGCATATTTATAACTATAATCCATCCAATTAATGAATAAATATGTTATAATTTTACAATATCCCAAATGAATCATAAGTATAAAAAATTGATGATATTAAATATGATAATATATTAAAAATAAATGGAAAATTAATTTAAAGAAAATACCTTTTTCATTTTGAAATCAGTTATCTAAATATTTCAAATAATATAATGTAATAATAATTACATGAATGTAATCCTAGTAATATAAAAAAGAAAAATTTAATGAAAATAAAATTCATGAGAATGAAAATAGTTGTTCATAAAGACTGTTAAAATAATGATTTCATTCAAAATTTTAGCAAAAATTCAATATTCAATCATTCAAAAAAATGAGATGATGTTTAAAATAAAATAATAATTAATACAAGGTAAAAAATATTATTATTCAATAATATGATTGTGGTAAACAAATTAATTTAATATTTAATAAATTATGTTTTTATGATAAATATTTCTTCTTCATGGGAGAAATATCAATGATTTTCTTGAAAAATATTATTTCTATCTATAATATAAATAAAGAAAAAAAAATCAAAAACTGAAATTCCCATAATTCAATAAATTATAAAACAATTATTATTAATTTATAGATATAGATAAAATATTTTCATCTAAATAAGTTTATATATAATGAATTCTACTGAAAATTGAGATTACAACACAAATGTAATATAAATTTTTTAAATTATGAATCCTAATCCCTATGAATGAAATAAGAACCGATAAAACATTATATACCATGTTTAAAATTTGATTTATGAGATAAAATATTAAAGAGGAATAAGATCCTATCAATAATGAAATATGGTTGTATAACAAAAAATATGTTCTTAATAAGACAATTTTAGATGTGGAACATTTACCAAATTTATAACATTATTTTAAAAACCTCATGGATAATATTATATGAATTGTAAATTTATATAGAATTAATCCATAGTTATTTATGATATAAAATGTGAAATGAGTATTATATACCCCCATATACCTATATATATGAATAATAACAATCATGTCTTAATGAATCAATATTGATATAAATAATCTTAACATTATGTCTGTCTTGAATCATAAGTTCCCTAAGATACTGTATTATAAATTTATTTTGTATAATTATAATATATAACCATATTCATAATTATAAAAAAATATATATTTCGCATTAATGTGTTCCACATCATTTTATAAAAAATATTTTATTAAAATAACTAATCAAGGAGATACCTTATTCATTTTGTATGTATGATTTGGTTCTCTAGTTATATTACCTGAACATTGATCATTCATACAAACTGTATTCAAAAATTATAATGTAATATTTATAATATTTAATAATTACATGAACTTCTATAACCTTTATTATTAATTGTTTATGAACATTGAGTTACCTTACATTGTAGATATGGTGGTACATATTCACACACGAGTTATGTTTTCCGCCCATAAATACATGGAATGAAAGAAATATTCTAATTATTTCAACATTATATAATAATTATTATATTCAAAATATAATATATAAAGATATAATTTCATTATAAAATAATAACACCCAATCATAGAATGGGGTTATTGAAAACTATTATATCATTATGTAGAGGTGGTAGTCCATAGTCATGCATGAGTGATATATTCATTACCTAATTGATAAAGAATAAGTGGTAAATGACGTTAAATAATCATATAATCATATTATCATATCTATAATACTATATAAATTAGTTTTTGATGGATACAACTTTTTTAGTTGATAATAAAGTAGAAATAAATATGAAATAGTTTTGATAATTTTTATATGTGTTATTTTAGAGTACTCTTGTCACAATCATGTTAACATTTCATGAAATTTCCAATAACATTATTTTAGGACAATATAAGGATTAAAAAACTTTAATAAATATAAATTTGACCATTTTGGGTGGCATTTCTAGATATTTCATTTGGTTTCACTATAGGTGAACCAATTTTAACCATAATAATTGTAACAAAAATTTTATGTTTTTACAATTGACTACGAAAAAAAATTAAACTAATAAATTATATTAGGTTTTATTACTAAACAATTTTCATAATAATTTATTGAATTATATATGTATCCATGATACAATTTTTTTAATTAATGTTTCTAAACGAAATAGAAACTAGATTTAGAAATATATATATTTTAGGAATAAAATATAACATTATTTAATTACAAACATTATATAAACCAGAAAACAAAATATAACTTATTTTAATTGAATATATATTTTTTTAATTTCATTATAACCACCAATATATATAGATTAAATTAATTTAAAATTCTTATAACACATTTACTATATAAAAACTATTTATAGAAAAAAAATATCTTAAGCCCAAAAGTTTCCATAGAGATAATCAAGTATAAAGAATATTCCATTATAATTAATTATTCTATTTCAAACAAAATGAACTTATTTTTCTTTTATACATAATTTTTTTAATGTTACATTTAATAATGAATATAAATGAGGTTTTTTGATGAAATTATTATTTATTACAATTCAATAAAAATAAATATTTTTTGAAAAATAAAAAGACTAATAGTTAGATCATATTGAAATTATTATTTAAAACATTATATATACTATCTTAGATAATTTTTATATAAATTTCAGACTTTAATTTTATGTTATGAAAGACAAATTCTAAAAACGTATTTCAAGAAAAAAAATATTTACCCTATACTGACATTACAAATATGTGTGTTTATTTATTTCGAAGTAATAAATATATTTTAATTATTTAAAATTATTTCAAATAATACTCAGAATTTGTTTATCACTATTTATACCCTCCACGTTAATATCCATGTTGAAAATGATAAACATTTCATTGATTATTCAGTCTCGGTGTTGCGTGTTGAGAAATATATTAATTATTTATAGTTTAATAGAAAGGAAATACATATTAAATATTGAGTTTTGAAAGAAATAGAAAACTGAGGATGTAATTGTGTATTAATTGGGTATTGTGATGGGTTATGGAAATTTTTTCCAATTCTAGTGAGAAGTATTATTTAAATTTAGGGGATATTTTTTTTATAAAAAACTGACTATAATATTATTACCACATTATATAAATATATAATATTTATATTTTAAATTATGAATTTTTTTATTAAAAAATTATAATTTTATAATTTAAAACTATTCCACATTTGAATTTACTATTTTATAAAAATTAAAGTATCAAAAAATATAATTTTTTCATTATATAAATTATTGATATAGTATTTCCAAATCACTTTGTAGTTTTTTAAATTCATTTAATTGTTTCAAAATGAATCCATTTTCTTAGTTAATATATTTTGTGATTATTTAACCATTAAAATAATTTATTTACTCTTTATTAGATTAGTATTATGTCACAAATAATTTTATATTTTTAAAATGATATATAATTTTAATAATAATAAGAAATTAGAGTTTTTAAAAAAACATTTGAATATGTAATCTTTGAACTTTTTGACACAAAAAAATTCAAAATTATATTAATTATATCAAAATAATTTAAAAAATTAAATAATTTTAATATATAAATTTAACCATTATTTATAAAATGTATATGTTATAATATATTTTATTAAAAATTATCCATTTCATTTTTTTAGTTTCATATATTTAATATTAATTGATAACAGACTGATATATATTTTTTCACATTTATGTTTTAATTAATATTTATTATAAATCATTTGAAAAAAAATTATTCACATTACTATTCTAATGATTAAATTATTATGATTAAAATTCAATTTATTATTCATAATATTCTAGTTATAATTCAGGTCTATCTAATGTTGGATGGTCATATTTTGATTCCCTTTGTTTACCAATTAATTTTAAACATTAAAAAAGCATAGTTTCTCTCACGAGTTTTTATATTCAATTATTATGATGCAAAATTTATTTATTATATTTTTATTTATTTGTATGATTGCATTCATAATAATGGTATATTTGGGTGATCGTGAAAACATAGATACCATATTATACATATGTACTTTTTTAGTAGACACTTATAACACTTAATCCACATAAAATATATTTTCCCTTACTATGTAATGTACTTATGATGAGGAAATTAAATATTTTTTCATTTATATTACATATTGAATGTTATTTCGATTTATTCATACATATAAATTTGGATCAGATAAGTATTCAATGATAAATATGATATTGGTAATATGGGGTCATTATTGAGTGTTTGAGATCAAAATGTAGGATGTATATATGATCTGTAGAGCTATGATCTGAGAGTATTTGTAAGATGTGTTTATACCACCATTATTCACTTGTTCTGGTGTATATCAAATTAGTATTCAAAAAACAAAATTAATAAAATTGGAAGATGAAATTAAAAATAATGTCCCTTTTCTTGTGATGAAATTCTCTTCCACACTTAGTTCAGATACTTCATTAATTAAAACAGTCATGTGATATTAACATTTATACCATGTAGTTTTTCATTTATAAAAAACACAGATGAATCTATACTCATATTAGAATTGTTTAATTGGAGGAAGTTAAAACAATAAATCTATGAACTCATAATTAGATTAATATTACTAATAAATCTTGATAAATTCATTGTAATGAGTTTCTGTGGATATAATTTTTGGAATGTGAGTCACATCACAATGTATAGTCCAATACATTGATGATAACGATGTAACTAGATAGATTGTAATGGATAAATCTATTCATACCATCATTACAAAAACTATAAAAGTTCCATATGATCTACCTCCATGAATAATGCCCCATTCAATTTATTATGTCCCATCCATGTTCTGAAAAGTTGAATTAAAACTCACCTGGTGGGGTACAAGTTTTCCAGTGACATGTTCATCCCTAATGCTCAACATTATCTGCATATCTAATGAATATCCAAGGATCTTCCACTCTCTATATAATTTTTATATGAAAAATGTAATAGTTTTTGTAATAAAATACCCATCAGCATATACATAGACCCAACTGGAATTGTTTTTCAAAATAATGTTGGTATGCATGAGTATTGATGAATTAATTTTTTTTAATCATGAGGGTGTACAAGAAACTATAATAATGTTATTTTAAATATTAAAAAGTTATTTCATATTTAGATTTAGTATATTATTCAATTATGTAAAATAGATATTCCAGAATACTCCATTAAATATCCAAATTAATAAAAATACAATGGATAATTATTAATTACATTTTATGCTCAAATGGGAATACTTAGGTCTATTGGTCACCTTCCAACCATGTATGTAATAACGAGATGTGAAATTACTAAATTAAAATTTTTAGTAAATCATACCTTGTTAAAATGTTATGATACATTGTGTAAAATAACAATGGACCACTACTATCTAATTTTAGATAGGATAAGAAGCAGAAGACTATGAAAAGTCCATCTAACGTACATGTATTCTCTAGGATTGTAGTTGGTTAGATGACTAGTAAGTTATTTGGGATACTAGTCATATCCACTTTCATTATTAATCTTATATAAAAATTAATTATATGTGATTATTACTAGATTTTTATTTTTTTTGTGTTTGGTTTCTTAATGGATATATTTTTATATAAAATATAATTTAAACGGGAATAAATAAATTAAATCTTGTTGACATTGATTAAAATAATAAATTCACCCACAAAAACAATAATAAGAATCATTTGATTAGATTGATGCTACTATAAAGGTGTTTGATACATTTGGTCACCAAATAATGTTTAAAACCCGTAATTTGGATGAATTTATTAGATTGATGGGTCTCAATTCATGTAGAGATGACGATGTCGATGATAATGTTGTTGAATATGTGGATGAGGAATGTGATTATGAATCCACCCTTGAAGAATTAAATACATTATATGAATAATATTTTGATTGAATATCTTCTCATAAATAGAATATTAAAGTCGTGTTCATATCTCAAATGTTATTACTAAAAATATTTACAGTTTATCCATTAATCATTCGATGCAATAATAGAGATTGTATTCACATATAAGGTTCCAAAATATTCTCTGTGGGGAAAACAAATTATGTCAAATACTGAGGTGGGTTCTATGATTAGGTCTTTACCATCCATTTCACACAAATAATTGGTAAATTGCATGTATTGTAACCCCTTGGGCATTATTTCTTGTCATGTTACTAGTGGATCAATTCCTGCATCATTTTATCGAGGATGTTTTCTATCCTTAACATTAAATGAAATTGTTTCTCTACTCATTGTTTTTTGAATTTCATGAAATTATATTATCTATGCTTTTATTTTTTTAGTCCCATTAACTATTTTTTCTAAAAAAAATTTATATAAATTTCAATTTAGGGTTCATCGATTTGTGAGATTTGACTAGATAAGATAATATGATCCATATCCAATAACAGGGTAACTCATCAAAGGAAGCCCCTGGTTACAACTTGAAAAAATTATAACATATCCACTACAAAAATATGTTTTTTGATTGTTCATCAAATTCAAAAACTCTGTGTGAACTCATGATGAAATTTTAATACTAATTTAAATATATAGTGTCAGTACTAATGGAATTCAATGTTACTTTGGAATAATATATGTCACCTAGATTTATAAAACTTATTTATCAAACCCATAAATCTATGACCATTTTTATTTTTAAATGATGACTATAATTGAATAAATTTAGGTGCATTAGAAGACAAATTATTCTTACTATATATTCACCCCCAGAGGGTAGGGTTCCCATGATTATGTATGTAACCCCAAAATATCATTAAAATCATCTATTAAGTTTACATCCTAAAATAATTTAATCTATTGAAGTAATGGTATTTGATGAAGATGATCTTTAAAAAAATAATGGTGATATTCCAGTTTTAGGTGATACACTTATTGCAACACATGAAATAGTAATCTATTTGGTTCACATTAGCATGCTATTTTATGGAATATGTTTTTTTCTCTGTGACGGAATCACAATTATACCAAATTTATTCTTATTTTTTGTAAGAATCATGGTACTATGTGTTTAATATATTGAAGTAGTTGATATAAAACCTATATAGATTATTTATATCTAAAACTGAATAGGCTCCTCAATATGTTCTTGTCCCATATATGTGATGGGTTTGAATACATAATAACTCTTGCAACATTTAAGTAGATTATATTTTTTTAAGAGTATGAGAAATATTTATAATTGGGTCTCTTCATGGAAAAAATAAAAATCTCATTATATGAACATTAGGATTTTGTCCCTTCAAGAAAACCCATTGAACTAATGTTTTAGTGGGGTAATAATACTTTCCTGAAAAATAAATAAGGAAATCATTTAGTAATTTTTTTAAACAAATGGTGATGCCTTGGCCCAAACAACCAAGGTGCAGTTATTATTAAAAGAAATATTACAAGAGTATAATACATAGGATCATATTAAAATATTTTTCATGAAATGAAATAATAGTAGTGGTCATGTGTTCATACTAGGTTATGTCTTGATTTTATCCCAAGTTGGTCAAAACAACTGTAACTATGTTTGCCTCTCGATAAACATGTATAATAATGTTGTTATGATCGATGATAGAATGGTTTCATTCCATAAAGCAGGTAGTAATTTTTCAACTGAGAAGAGTAATACCATTCTAACTCTCTTGTACAATGATAATCGAGTAACTTTCAATTCAGAGGTTGTACCTACCAATGATATTTTCAAAGGAAATAGAATGTATCAAACTCAACATATCATCTTAAAGGTGGTGTAAATTCCACATCTACAAAAGAAATATCTAAGGATTTGGCTGTGGTGATTCGGGAAGAAATCACCACATCCTACAAGGCTCGAAATTCCTTTAGAGGCTCTATCGATATTTATTTGGATCCATCCATGGAGTGGTGCTCTCCATAACACCTCTAGAGTAAGACATGGTTGACAAAAATTTCTATTAATTTTTATGTATCTTAGGATTCCAAATTTATGCACAGTGTTGTGGCAATATCCCTTTTGCATCAAATCCTCTTCATGTTTGGAAATAAAGATTTTCAACTGACCTGAATTTTAATTTAGTTAGTGATTTAAATGAAAAATATAATTTCAATCATACCATATGACATGGTGGATCATAGAAACTATAACGAGGAAAATGTTTTCTAATTTTATGAGTGCCCCAATTTCTACACATTTCATTAGTTGATATTTGACGGAGTATAGAATCAATAATCTGCCATAAAATATGTCAAAAATATAGTTCCAAATATTATAAGAAGTGGCATAAGAAATCAAGATGTGGTTATAATCTTCTTTAGGTCGATTATATATTTTACCCTTAGAGAAGAGATGGATTCCAAAATATTGATGTCAACTCTCAGTGGGAACTCTATTGTGATCAAGACTCCAGATGATATTTAATCTTAATGGTTTTATAAAAGGTTTGTTGAAAATATTTATCCAACTATAATCTCTTTTAGAGTTAGAGAAATAATTTTTGTAGAAACTTTTTGAGTTAATCATACCATTGTGTTTAGGCTCCCAAATTAAGAAATTCGTAGTGTGAGTGAAATAGAAATTGTAAATGACATTCAGGACAATATCAGGGAGTTGATCATGTTGAGAGTTAATAATTTCGTTGATATCGTAGTTGGTTCTCTCAAGGGATTGATTGGGAGTTATTATAGATATCCAAGGTGTGATAGTCCAATTATCCAACCAGAAATTCATGGAAAATTCTATGGAGTCCATCCTTCTATAAATATTCATAATATTGGTGAAGGAGTTTTTGAGGGATTTTGACATTGAATAATTAACTAAATTTGAATTTCCCATCTTATTTTTGTCATGAAATATTTATCTTGAGAAAATTAATATCATTAGAAGGATTGTGAAAAAGGTTTCATGTGATTATTACTTAATGGGGTTCTTTAAAGTACATTATATTTTTAATACCAATATCACACATATCAATGGGATTACAACAAGTAGATCAATGTACAGTCACATTTTTTCTTTCAATGTGGTCTATACAACAATGTAATCATGAAAAACATGATATGAAAATGGTCTTAGAAATATTAGAGATTGTCCAATAAAATTTTCAAAAATCCTTAGTAGTGTAGTGATTAGAAAAATGGGGATGTTTGATAACCCTTATTAGGGTTTTGGGAGCTGGACAAGTCTGAACGTTTATAATAAGTGCATGAAAATGATATAACTAATTACATAATCCCTTTAAATCAGGGTAACAGTTCAGTGAAAATTGATATTCTGGGACAATTGATGACCATATTTTGATGATATACCCATAATCATACTATTAATTAATCATAATTAGTAAATTATATGAAAAAATTCAAAAAGTGGATTGTATCACCATATTATTAAGGGTGTTTAGATTTAGAGGATCGGTTCCCTTGGATAACAACATGAATTTATATGGATATAGGTGATATATATACATATAATACATTTTTATAAAAATAAAGGGGACATATAAGAACCAATTTAACCATTAAAAAGTTTCATTTATTATTTATAGTTCTTTATATAATAATGTTGAAAAATACAGTATATGGGATATTAATTTTCAAATGGATTTTAGAAGAATTTGGATTATAACAGGCTATCATTAGGTTTATACAGCATAGTATATGGGTGTAGGTATGAAAGATGATTTTATACATTACCTATCATTAATGGTTTATCCATTTATACATATCCTATATTAAAAATAACCAATCCATATATATAAATATGAATAGATAATAACAATACACTATATAATTATGTACTAATTGACTCAACATTAATGTGGAGGTAAAATATTGGGAGAGTGTATAATGATTATGAAATTTCTTATGAGTATTAAACTGAGAGGATTGGGGATCTCTATATATCGAAAAATAACATAATCTAACAATATGTATATATCAGTATAAAATGTGATTCTACATAGATTTATCTTTACAATTAGGAACAATAAATTATTTAATACATGATTATGGATATTATAGAAAACCATATATGTATGAATGAATTCCCAAAAATAATGGTAGTGTGAAATATTACAGAAATAATCCAATAGTTTATTCAAGATTAGTGTTGTAGAGTTCACTACATATTCTCCCATGGTATGATGAAACTAAAGAGATATTTAAAAAAGAGGTGTCTATATATGTCTTGCTAATAAGTATTGTAATAATCAAAAGGTGGATGTGTTTTATAGTAAAAGAAAGACAAATGTAATGTAATATTAATGAATATAGGTCTTGATATAAATAAAAAATATAACGGTTTCATCATAATATATATTTATTGCAAGGAATGACATAAGTGAGGATAAAATAAAAAACACTACGATTTAAGGGGTTATAGTAGTAAAACTATAATATTTGATTATCTCAATTAAATATGATTAAAATGTATTTGTATATTATATAATAATGTGAGTCAAGGCACACATATATAACATAAGTAATTTATAATAACATTGCTCATCAACATTATAAAAATGGAAATTATTTCAGCATATCTTCATACTATAAAATGAAATATGATGTGAATTAAAAATATACCACAAACCAATACATGATTGGGAATTGAAGGGGGGTAATATTTTTTTACTTATAAGATATAATATCCATAAATAATTATGTAACTTAAGGAAATAGTAATATGAAAAAATATTTTTTATTAAAAATAGAATCACTTTATATCTATATCAAATATATAAAGAAAATGGTTAAATATTAATGTAGGGTTGTTAGATAATATAATATTTGTGTTTTTAATCCATTAAACTTTGATATCCTAGGGAGATATAAATTTTACACAATGTAATTTTTTATATAGAATATACCACTCTAATATGATTAGTTTTCCATGTGAAAAATAGTATGTTATATAGTCGTAGGTTCTCTTACGACAATTTACTAGGTAGTTTAATTTATGTTTCATGTAATTGTGTGTCATATAGCTTATGATTATATGGCATGGAATATTTTCTTATAGTTTAATTTCAATGACTATGACCTAATTCTAGTTTTATTAAATTCATATTTATATATATATATAATACCAAGAACCCAATGTGATTTTTGGAAATTTATTTATTTACAAACCCTATGTTAATGAATGCATGATATGGTCTAATTCTTGGAATCATTCGTGTTCTTAAGGATAAAAACAATTCCCATTTGATAACCAAGGAGATGCAAACATTCTTGTTCATTGATCATTTGATGTTGTTCTGGTGAATATCATAGTTATGTAGTGTAAATAACATTTTCTTGTCCTGTTTCACTAATTCATCAACATATATCAAATTTCATTCAACTTCATACATTTGATGTCATATAAGAATATTAAATATTGAAAAAAAATCAATGGGTTGGAATTCTTTTATTCAATAAACAAATAATTATAGGGTCACATGTCTATTTACTATTGAAAAATAAAAATGGTGAGGGCCATATTTAATAATTCTTTTCATCAATTTCATTAAATATTTATAATAATCATAATTAATTCATCCTTTGAGAATTAATATAGATGATTTTTTCACAAATAATTTATAAATAGTATTAATAATTACCACATCATCTTGATAATTAATTAATCATTACTGGTCAATTTTGTTTATCTTTTTATCAAGTCATCATTATAGAGATCATCCCAATGTATAATTCCACTAGTTGTATCAATATGTTCTCCATGAATAATAGAAAAACATCATTAAAACATAATATTTAATAATGGAGGAATTAAATGGCTAGAATCATTCATTAATTATCAGAATAAGAAATCCATTAGGGAGGAAGATTTATTTCTATTATTATCTTAGTCATTAATGGGATGAATAGTATTATTTCTCATAATTTATTGAATTCTAGGGAGGTTGTCTTGGTTTTGAAAGAATAAATGTGTGAGAATATAATATAAACAACTCATGTAACATCAAATACGGTATAACATTGGATAAATACATGAGGTTAAATAATTATTAATTTTAAATATGTCTTTATTAAATTACCATATTCTTAGAAAACTCCACATTATATAAAAAATAATATTAATAATAATATATTCAATCATATGGATTTTCTCATGGATATTTGATTATAATTTATTAATGAAATAAAGAAATATTAATATAAATGATAATAAATAAATTATTACATTTTCATTAGACCCTTAACATGAACAATAAATCCGATTAATAATTTATTAAACCTTGAATAATATATATATATATATATGAAAAAATTGTTCTTTAAATTAATAGAAAAATAATAATTAAATACTATAATCAGTACCAAAATATAAAATTAGTATTTAGTATAGATCTCCCATATATTCTTAATTATAATGATTGGTTATTGAATTTACATATTCAACATAGTAAGAATAATTATTATTCATCACTCTAGGAAAAAATATTTATTCAAATATAATATTCAAAAAGTATTTTCACTGTTTCTAAATATAGAGTGTGTGTGTGACAAATGAGGCCTGATTAATTATGGAATTAAGTGATATTTCGTCATTTCCATGATTATGATAAAGTACCATGTCATGTAACTCCTAGATAATGAGGTAAATGTCAAAATTAAAAAACCTCACTTGAAAAAATACTATGTAATATATTTAATTTAACCAATCATGTAATCAAGAAATTTTTGTACTTTTTAATCCACTTAAATACCATATATATCTCACCTTTTCAAATATAAATTATATCATAAAAACATACATGAAAAATAACATGACAATAATACTGCAATAGAATAAATGGTAATGAAATATATTTATCCATTACTAAGATAATATAAAATCATAATTTTTTTAAAAGATGCATGTCATAAATTTTATGGCATTCCCTGTTTATTATAAAACTATATAATAATATAAATACATTAATTTAATAAATAAATCATTATATTTTACTCAAGATATATAATAATAATAATTTCAACTATGAGGAACAATATAGACATCCATATATTGGATTATTCAATTACATGTATATCCTACGTGATTCCTATTGGGTGTTAGTCCCTCATAACATTCTATATTTGATATTTCCAGTTGGAAAACATCATTAACATAGATCCAATAAACCTGTAATAATATATATCCTAATATACAATCCTTTATCCACATCCTATGAAATAGATTCCTTAAAGATCAAACATTATAATTTTAATATTATTTTTGTTTCAAATAAATGAACTCATTGTAGTAGGAACATTTAAAAAAATAATGTGAAAAATATTATTATAAAATTATCATATATATGTTATATAAATTAATACTCATAATGTTATTTTATATTTATCAATATCAATAGCATGGATTATATATGTAATCTAATGAATAAATTTAAATAGTTATAGGGAGACCAATCCAATATACACCCAGTTGTACTCAATCCAACTTGAAACAACATTCAGTCCGCTGACTCTGACATGATATTCTTACATCCATATTTATATGTATTTATCCAAAGGAGTCACATTATTAATTACTATAACCAAACACCACTAAACCTGTGCCCAAACCTCAGTTCACCACATATTCCATGGTGCATATACCATTATTCTAAGAGATGTCAACTTGCGATGGGGGTATATAGTTAGTACATTGGGGAGACTATTTCCACATGTTAGATATACAATTCAGATATAAAAATAGTAAATATTAGTCGAAGTTTATCACAACATAAATATGTCATAAATAGTGAATTCATGGAAATCAACTAAATGACTAAGCTATGAAAGAAATAGATAACAAGATATAATAACTATAAGCCTCATAGAAAGTGTCAGATACAATCTTGTATATATAGAATTATAATACTACAGAATGACCCATAACATACAAGTATTCTCTGCAATATTCAAATAGAGAAAAAGGGGAAAATACCTCCACAAGCATCTCGATCCTAATCCATATATTGTTCTCTTAAGATCCATCTATGTTGTACCTGTCAAAAACATGTACATGTACCGTGACCCATTCCAGAACCTACAAAAACATAATCTTCCAAGGAACCCAGGGTGGCCCGAGTAGGGTGTGGGATAAATTTGACAAGTCCACCACCACCAATGTATAAGTATAATCAAAGTAGGTACTCTTATGTAAATAGTGTGATATAATAAATAGGTAAGGAAAGTATTGTAGAATAAATAAATAACCTCATACCCAGGTTCTTAAAGGATACATGGTGGGAATACCTTCTTCAGGCCATGGTTGGTATTTATGATTATGTAACCATCTATATAAATATGTCTATATTTTTGGGTTGGACCAGGATGTAACTCATAGGTGCCCAAAACTTGTCTATGAGCTAATTATATCTACCCGTGGGGTGGTAATACTAATACTAATGTAAGTGGATATTTTGTTTCCATGCCCTTTTGAGGCCATTACCATCATTAAAATTTATATATATATAAATATATATGTATACAACTAGCATGGGGTAAAAATTCCTCCCATGCATACTTGTATTTATAGATCATATCTAGAATGAGGTAATAATTCCTCCCACCCATTCACATATGTATATTTTATAACTAGCATGAGGTAATAATTCCACCCACTCATTCATGTATATATATATCTTAACTGGCATTGTGTATGAATTCCTCCCACCCACTAACTAATACATAAAACGTAACTAGCATTGGGAATGAATTCCTCCAACCAATTCATATATATATTGATTATTCACATGATATCAGTTGGATCAATCCATTCTAGAAATAACATTAAGAATTTATCAAATTACACATTCCATAGACAAAGTCATGGTTCACCGTCTATATACCCAGATCAATTATTTAATCAACCAATTGGATATGATGTATTCTATAATAAAACAATACAAAGTAAGGGCCATTACATCCCTTAAAATAAATCCATTATATAAAATTCATTTTCTATGTAATATCCATCTCATCCTAGCCACCCTATAAAATCCACACAATCTAATTTTCCATTAATAAAGAATTAGTTTCTTGTGACTGTTGTCAATGTCAAATACTCACATTCGAATTTGAAAAATTAATATTGACAAGGGATTAATAATCATCAAGGAACCCTGGAAAAAATCTATTAAATATGGAACAATATATATTTCAATTAAATTTTAATATACAAGAATAATTGGGTGCTATGAAATGTGGACCATTTTACAATAACGTACCATTTCAAGGTGGCCCACCAATGGATATCTATATAAAGAAATTGTGATTTATCAGCCCCTAAATAAGTTAAAATTCATTAATATCAATACACCATGGTCATGTATACAAGAAGGAATCAACATAAACTATAAATCATTTAAAATTCTAGATCATGGAATGTCAGAATAGATATGTAATAGAAAAATTCAAATGGAAAAATACGGTACATCCTACCTTATGGTCATAGACAACAACTGAATCAAATAATATTTTAAGAGATCTATGTTTCAATAAAAATCCCTAAAAATATGGATAATATCCATATATAAAAATATCATAATAGATAGAG
Organism: Viscum album; assembly: GCA_963277665.1. Classification (NCBI taxonomy): domain Eukaryota; kingdom Viridiplantae; phylum Streptophyta; class Magnoliopsida; order Santalales; family Viscaceae; genus Viscum; species Viscum album. The sequence goes on from OY728162.1 coordinate 1,045,347,516, forward strand.
ATATTTACTTAAGAATAAAGTGGATGTGAGGATAACCTTACTGTGGGATATCTGATAATTCTGAAGGATCAACAAACGATCTTCGGATAAAGTAATTTGTAGAGATTGATGCTTGGAGGAGGAAGGAGCTCAATGTGGGATGAAAACCACATTATTTAGATACAGTCCATAAATGATGAGGATGAATTATTCATATGGTTTTTGTGGGGTGAATAGAAAATTACCACCAAATCCCATTATGCACGGTCTATGAAAAGAGCTTACAAATCGTTTTCGAACCATGTGTTAAAGATATGCCCTAATATTCAGTAGGTCACAAAATCATGTGAATTTTCATTCATGGTTTCATACAAATTTTGTATACATTCAAGTACCCGTTTTTGTAGCCACATAGTATACAATAACCACGTGGTCTGGGTCGTACGATTTCCACTAACCATGAGTCCATCTTATATCCCAGTTTTTTGGAACTATTGGTGTTGAATAAGACCCAAACGTTCCTCAAACCTTCTATAGGCCATAGAATACCTTTAGCATGATTAAGTGAATGATAGAAAATGAAAAATTATCTAATCTTTCATTCATCATAATTTCGGTACAGTACAACCTCCCCTTTTTATAATAACATCGACTTAAGCTCAACTTTTAAGGGTGAACAAGTAATTTCAGCAAAGAGTATGATCCATTGAGATCATATATCAGCTTTCAAATCCTAGGTATCATTTTTCACATGATCATTCCACCATAACAACCATACAGGGGGATCATAAATCCCCCGCAGTTTCTTCAAAAACTTACCAACTATACATAATGGATACTATTCGAGAGAACGATCCATTTCAATCTCTACCTCATGTTGTTGAAAGATGTGTGATGGGTCTGGATAGTGTTTTCAAACCCAAGATACGTGAAAAAATAATGAACTGACTATTATCACTATGGATGTGTTAGATGCTAGGCTATTGGCCTGATCTTCTTCATAGCCTCGATGATTCTGAATAACCTCAGTGATAGATTACAATGTTTTTGAAGACATGTATTCTTAATCATGGGTGATACATTCCAAAAACATGTGTTTTGACTTCAATATTGAGAGGACCCAACATCTATCTGAATAAAAATTATAGATGGGTTATTCTATCAAAATTATATTTCTCATCCGATGAACCTACATTATAGCCTCTTTTACAGGACATGGTCCAACCACAACTACCTACCCTTACACTAACCATAAATGATGTAAGGGATGAGACCTATAATATGTGGAATCGTGTGGATCAGTCTCAATAGAACCTTTAAAGCTCTTATTATAAGAAAAACCCCCTATAATAATTTGTTCCCACTGAGAATCACCAATGTTAAGGAAAAACGATCAAAGGATGTCCTCTAAGAGATGAATTGTACACTCCATCTATCCATCGGTTTGTGAGTTATAGGTTGGGCATAGAAATACCTTTATACCCAATGCCTTCTGCAACCCTTGCTAGTATCAAGACAGGAAATAGACTTCTCTATCATAAATGTTGGAATGAGGTAATCTATAAAGAAGTAACACCTCCTTAAACTAAAATGATACCAGATTGTATATTGTGATGGTCTCACACACATGAAAAATGTGTCTATCCATTATCAAAAGATCAAAAACCCCACAATGTGTCTATCGCATGTGGTTATATGGGTATCCAAGTCATGAAGTCCATCGAAACATCATCTCATTTCAACTTAGTAATGGAAAATGGATGAAGAATCCCATCTAGTCCCAGATGTGCCTCTATCACCTACTAATAGGTGGACCATCGTGTGATGAAAATAGCTATCTAACATTTCATTTCACACCACCGATATTTTCATTTTATATCACGATACATTTTTGTGACACTAGGTTAAAAATTACATGTTGAGGCATCGAAATCCCACATCACCTCATTCTTGATGTTTGTAGGGACCGTACATGCCCAAAGACCAATAGAGTATCATTCATATGAACGTTCCAACCATAATATGTATCATTATCGAAAAGACATTACCTTATGAAATTACATTTAGGATCATATAGGTTTCTCAACTAAACTCATTTAAGAAGAGTAGACGTCAGAACTAATACAGAGATACTATTTTGATCATGGTACTCATGTACCTCAACATGAGATCTCTGAAAATAAGGCCATAATTATTGATTCATCACTGGACTACTGAACTGCTGGATTCATAGACATTGGGCCCTGAGCATGGACTACTAAATTTCATTTGTCATGAGTGTTGGAAAGCTAAAAATAAAACAAATGTAGGTAATCCACCCACCTATGCCACATGAGATTTAGATCCTACATGCAAAGATGTATTTTTTAATTTTATGGACTTTCAATAACACAAAACCTCCCCCAAATAAATATTTTCTTGAACATGATAATGAATGAACAAATACATCAAGCATGAGGTTGTTCATATGTAATTCTATCCGAAGGTGTCAACAATTGATAACCATTCACATCTACTCACTCATCCTAAATTAGAACAGCTCCACGCACGACACCTAATGTAACATCCGAGGTAAAAAATGAATATAGTATTTTCATATTTATTAATATTTTTGAATTAAATATTAATTTTACCTCTATGTGTGTTCTATGTTTGATGGCGTTACGGATAAGAAACAAAAAGTTTCATTGAAATCTTACATTGCACACAACATTGAGTTATGCCGAAAAACAATATAATAATATTATTATTTTAAATGGTAGTTAATGAATATTCATTGTATTTGGAGGAATGAACTAAACTAACTAAAATATGATAACACATGTTTCTTATATTTTTTTACATTTATCCAATAAAATTTAGAGGCTTAAAATGTGAATGAATCCAATTTTAAGCATAAATACTCTAATATTCATTAAAAGGTTGACTTACCGCATTTTGATGGAGAAACCTTTTCAAATATAGTTTTATTTAACTTTTATATGATGAATTTGATAAGAAAATACGTTTTCATTAGAATCAAGAAATCAAAAATTACTTTGGATGAAATTTTGGTATTTTTCTGATAATGTTCAGTTTTTAATGAATAGTGAAAATAATGTATTGTATATCAAAACTGTATTTTCATCGGATTTATTTATATATTTATATCGTCCTTTTAATATTTTTTAATGTGTAATTGGATTATATTTTTAAAATTTAATTCCATTTTGGTCATTGGAATTAATTTTACATTGATATTGGATATAATCAAATGTCATTCCTTTAATAGTTATTCTTTCTTAAAAACACGCTTTATGTTTTTGAAAATGGGAATTAATTTTAAATTTATATCTGAAACATATATGATTTGAATTTGGAAAACTGGATTAAATATTTCAAATTCAGTGGTCCAAATTGTTTAAATTGGCAACTTTTTTATTAGCCATTATGAATAGAAACCTTAGTAAATTTTTTTTTCCATGGTTAAAGGCTAAATCTGGTAAATAAGAGTATAAAAATAATATTTTAATAATAGTAAATTACCCTATAAAGTGTCCTAATCCTACATTTTGATACATTTCTGACCATGGGAATCCTTGGGTTGATTTGGAGACCCCATGGAGCCACTTGTAAGTGAAATTGACAATTTAAAAAAAATATTTTAAATCCAAAGAATATGTAACATAAACACATAGCTCTGAGTAAAATATTTTTTATAATGGGTTATATATCTTATATTTTAGACTATAAATATTAATTATAAATATAATAATATTTCATACATCATGGTATTTTATTTATAATTTTTCGACATTAAATAAATAAATTTAATAATGACACAATGGTGATTCACTAATAGCTTCATTAATAAAGGATTCAAATAAATGATATTATAATTATTAAATTATAGTTATTTTGAAAACATTTATGCCATAAAATAATTTTAGAGAAAATATTGACTTGTTATCTTAGAATTAATGATGATATTTTGAAATAATCAGCTTTTTTTGATTTTTTAATATTCTTGATGTTAATAGTTTATAAATTGACCTAAATCTGGTTTCAAAATGAATACTATTTTTTTAATTGATAAAAAAATAATAAATATAAATGATTTAATGAAATGAAATATATGATCTTACAAATATCATTCAGGATCCATTTTTGGGTCACTTGGAATTTTATAGTAAATATAATAACTATATATTATTAATATATTAGAGGACATGATAAATGTTAAATAATGTAACAAAAGGTTTAATTAAAAAGATAAGGATTAACAAAATATCCAAAACTGATCGGATTCTTATTGGATGGTTTTATTTTGACTTATATTCACCTTATTGTAGAATTAAATAACATTTGGTTCTTTTTAAATCGAAAATAATTTTATAATAAAATAAAACTGCCAAACGTTCCAGAAGAGACCCTCCTCCCCTGGAAAAAGGTCATCACCTCTAACACATTACTAAATCCTCTCATTCCAATTGGCTAATCCAACCTCTTCACCAATAGTCTCCAAAAATCCCATTACTCCTTCTAGAAGCCTTACCTTAGGCAGAAAGCACTTCATGAAAGCTTTTTGGTTCAAACTAAAGGGAGTTATCTAATTTAAAAAAGACTAATGAAAAAACAAGTAATGTTAGACAAGAGGTAACGGACTTCATCAAAATCTCCTTTCATTGAGGAATATTTGGATTTATAAATGATGTTATTTTATATAATGTATAAAACCATTTTAATTTCAATTTTAAATAAATTGTGTCCTTTTTCTACATATAATTTTACTAAACGACAATGAAAATGTTTCTTTTTTTAACGTATGCAGTGAAAAGGTACTTTCTGCTACCATAAGCATTGGTTGATATTAGGATTCCTTAACAAGTCGTAATTTTTTTAAAAATAATATAAATACCATATTCTATTCTATTTATTATGGTATTGAAAATGGTTTTGATAATGGATTTATTATGTCTATATATTTAAAGGATATATGTTATTTCAATGTTATAATGTTATCTTTCATTTATGTTTGTTTTATGTACTGTTAATATGTTATGTTTCATGGTCATTATTTATGTATACAGGTGGTTTCGTGATAATCCTTGGTCATGTGATCTTGAGATAGCTCTCCAACACATTGGGTAACGTGACAGAGTTAGAAGTTAATGTTTCTCCTAATATATTTAGAGAATATAGTGTGACTGGTATTCCAAAAGTAACTCCCAATGTAGATGTGAAATATACAATGCAATTATGTTATAGAAGCCACAAGTTACCTTTATGATTTATGATTTCAGTGTGTTATTAATAATCTTACGATTTAATGTGGTATATCAAATAGATTATGTTTTGTATATATCAATGGAATAATGTTTTATTTATTTATTTTAGGACCTTTAATAAGATTTTAATGTGCATCCCATGTTTTGGAAATGTTTTTCATAGGGTATGATGAAGGGTAAGAGAATGTAATAATTCAAGAAGATTAATACCAAGAAAATAATTCTTGATTTCTTTTAAGGCTTTTTATATATAAAAAAATGTATACTGGGTTGGAGTGTTTGTATTAAAATTTTTGAGATGTAATGTAATATTTATGAACTAATTATCTAAAACTCTAAACCTGAAAAATACTCAATGTGAATTATTAACTTCTTTCAATATTATGTAATGTTTTAAGTATTTTCCTTTATAGTTGGTTTCAAATGGAGTTTCAGAAAACATTAGGAGTTGGTATATTGTTAAATTAATATCCATAAATTAATTTATGTTATTATTGAAATGATATAGCATTTGTAAATTACCATGTTGCTTCACCTATGATATTGTTGTATTTAGAATGGTTTTCCATAAGGGAAACAAAGTAGGAATAATGGGACAATATCAAGAGGAAAACAATCTTCCAAATCAACACCCTGAGATGGTCAGAATCAGAATTGAACAGTTTGTTATAGTGATGGAATAATTAACACATGCTATAAATGGTGGTGGTATTTGTGCACGAGATCAGCCAGATCAACCATGGAGGAACATGTTAGTAGTGGAGCATTTCATGAGTCAACATCCCATATTATTTAATGTATCACCTGACCATGTGATATCTAAATTGTGGATTAAAGCACTATAGATTTTTTTTATGTCATAGGGTGTTGGCGACATCAATAGTTTAGTCTTTCCTATTTACCATGTTGAAGGTGAAGCCAATCAACGATGGTATATGGTGGAATGTATCCGGGATAGTGAGGATATTTATGCTCTTTTTTGGGATGAATTCAAAAAAATGTTTTTAGAGAAATTGTAACGCCCCGACCCTAGATACCCAGAGTCGGTGCATTATTATATAACATTAGCATGATCTTAAGAAAGATCAATTATTGAATGACCGATTAGTTTAGTAGCCTTGGAATAACTAGACACATTAATAAAGGTTACATTACATCATAAAATTAAAACTACAACAATATAGCATCCATAGTACACACTCTTATCCCCTCATACAATCCATGCAGGTCATTCATAATTTACTTCTTCACATCCTGGGAAAAAAATTAAAACATATAAAAGGGGTGAGCTCAAATTCCCAGTAAGGATAAAAATATAGCGGAAACTTTCATAAATAAGAATAAACATTTAAGGAAATGTATAACTAAAACAAAATCCTTTTAAACTGAAGTTCAACATAGTATGGAAAAAATAAAATGAAATAATTCCATTTAATTATTCACAAGGATATTCTACTAATCAAATAATCACATGAAATATGAATAACCACTTTCATAATGATGGAATGCATAATGCTAAACTATCATAACCACATAGCCAAGGCCTCGTGCCAAGACTACACATAATATTTTTTCAAGGCCTTGTTCCAAGACACTAGATTGTCTCATGAGACATATTGATGCATCGAGGAGCTATATCAGGCTTCACACGTCACATATTAAGTCCAATGCATTTCCATATAAAAAGGCTTAAACATAACATAAACATTCGTATTAAAACTAGAATATGAAATGTAAATACTTAATCCATAAACCATGAATGGTATAAAAATAACACATCGATGGTCAAACATATCACAAAACCTTCAATACAATATAGATGTTTTTTATCATAATAAACCATCTTCAAATAATCATAAAATCTATCAAAGGATTTTGACATAGATGAAATAAATACTCTTTTTAGAGGAATATCACTTTCTATTTTGAAATCATTTAAGACTCATATATTTATAAAATAAAATATTTTCGTTGAAAATATTCTTATAAGCTTGTAAGGTAATCTTCGATGATTTTTTAATGGTAGAAAATAGCCGCACCCACCGTATAAGTAAAAAAACATTCTTACCTTAATTCTATCGAAAAGGTAAAAAGGGACCTTTATTAGAAAATTATAGAAAGATTCCTTTATAAACATATTATAAAAAGTCAAAAAGGGTATAAATGACTTTAAACCATATTCATGTAAATAGTAAAAATGTTTTGAAATAAATTTTTAAGAAACATGGATGTGGATGATTAAGAAATCCCAGTAGATTATTACATATAAACAACCTCGGAAAATAAAGAGATTTAGAAATAAACCCTTACCTTGTACTTTTCCTTGGTTGGGGTAGGTTAAACTCATTTATAATGGTGAAATAATTGTTATTAAATTATACGAGAATTATATACATTAATATGATATCATATAAGATCTTTTAACATTACTTTGTTGAAAATATCTTACAATTATCGTCGTTTCGAGTGTTAACTTACTCATTTTATTTTATATGTTTTGTTACATAAGTCGTGTTTGTTATGGATAGGTTGTATCTTATACATATCGAGAATTTATATGATGTACTTAAACATTATTTTTAATCATCAAATGAGAATTATAATTGAATGGAAACAATGGAGAATGAATCCCATCACGTTCGTGGAGACGGTAGTCCGTACCTACGCACGAGCGACAATATCATTCTTTTGATATTAAAATAATATATAATTGAATGTTATATCATATATAAAGAATAATATTCATGTTATATTTATTATTTACATGAATTACACATCATTATTATACACATCAAAATAATAATGTTTTGAATAATAATTACACCACGACGTGGAGACGGTAAGCCGTATGTACGCACGTATCGTGACATGTCATTTAAAGGATGGATAGAATACTGAAATATGGTTGTAACATTTTAATAATAAAATAAAAGTATATACAATATACTGGAGTTATTATTTTATAATGTTAATAACAAAGAAAAAAGAAGTGGAAGAAGAAATGAACTTGAAAAGGGGTGGTGAAATCATTACCTCTTTTTCAGGTTCTTCTTTTTGATTTGATCCAAAGGGATTCTTAGGATGGATTTCTGACTAAATTAAGGACTCTAGGATGAAGGGAGGGAAGTTGAGATAGTATTTGGGTATGGTGGGGCCAATCCAAATGGTTTTGAAGTTGTGAATTAATGAGAAGGGGGAGTGCCCTTTTATAAGAGGGTGAGGGGCACCTTTGGAAAAGCTAGAAATATTATTTTATAATAAATTCATATTCGATTTAAAATGGCTCCAATGTTGATTATTTAAAGTTCAAGGTGGGGAGGGGTCGAAAACCACTCAAACAATAGAATTTATACAGGTTTGAGTCATTATATTAACTTTATCTTTTAGTATTAAGTCTTAGTTAATTAGTTTCACTTTTATAATGTCTCTTTGTATTTTTATATTATTTGGTTAACAAACATACTATATACATCCAAGAGACCCAAAAGTGGTCCATTAATGATTCACCTATAATTATATAAGTCTCTTTACCAAACCTTAGATTTTTAGGAGTTGAATATAAATTAATAATATAATATTTGTTTTAAAAGCTCTTTTATGTCAATTTGGACACTATTTGGAAATTTGTTTTTTTTAAATCATAACAGAATGATTACTGTTAAAAATGTTGATTAAATGATTCCAAACATGTCATATTAATCTATAATGTTAGTGTAATTCATAAAAACTCTCAAATTATATTTATTTTGGTAGTTATAATATCAATTATTTTAATTTTTCACTATTATGGTAATTACTGCATCATCATTGTGTCATAAATAAATTAAAATATTTATTATCTAAAAATTATTAATAAAATGTAAATATGTAGTAAATATCTTTATCTTTATAATTAATATTTATAATCTATAATCCAACATATATAACCATATTTAAAAAATGTTTTTCTAAAATATATATGCTTATGTCATTTTTGTATTTATTTTAACATAATTAATATAAAGTGTCATTATCACTTAATAGGGGCTCTATGGGGTCCAAAAATTGACCCAAATATGCCCATGGTCGGACATGTATCAACCAATAAGCTTAGGAAACGTTTTAGGGTAATTTGGTGTTATTATAATATTATTTTTTAACCCTTATTTACCATATTTACCCTTTAACCATGGTAAATAAAATATTTACCGAAATTATTATTCAAAATGTATAAAAATAAAAGTTATATATTTATACAATTTGAGCATCCTGATTAAAAATATGGAATCCATTTTTCCAAATTCAAAACACATAAGTGGAAGAAATTAATTTAAAATTAATTCCCGTTGTTAAAACAAAAAGTGTGTTTTTAAGACATAATAACAATCAAAAGATTAACACTTGTTTATGTCCGGTTTAACTTTGAAATTATGTTCAATGACCAACATAGTATTAAATGGTAAAAATATATTCTTAATATACTTTAAAACCACTCAAATTCATAATTTATCACCACTAATTATTTTTATTAAAAAAGTTGTTTTTAATTAAAATTTAGTAATTTTCACTATTCATCAAAATATAAATGTTATCCGAGAAGTACCAAAATTTCACCCTAGGCTAAATTTGATATTCCAAATCCAAAAACGAAGTCCATTTTGAGAGATTAAATTTATAAAATTTCAAAAATTAGGTATTACTATTCATAACAGCTAGTTTGATTGGTTGTGGTGTGTGTTAGAACTCGAAGTTACGTACAACACACGCTACTGTTTTATTCAATGAGAAGCGTATTGTGGAAGCATGGGTTGTTTTGTTGTAAATTTTTGATGTCCCCATTCTAAAAAGTTAATTTATTTAGTCAAATTGAATATATAAACGTTTAAAATATTGGATTTTAAAAGGGTTCACTATTAAAATATTGTAAAATTACATTATTGAAAGTGAATTTGTTCTTATATTATGTCTAAGAAACTCATAATATGGATTCTAAAATTATAAGGATTATAAAAAGTTCAAAATTTTACTGATACTATTCATAAATTCTTTTGAACAGCTTGTTTGGTGTGTCATGTTGTGCATAAACTCGAGGTTGTGTGTAGTGCATGTTATTGAATTATTTTGAAGAAATAACACACTATGAATTCATGGGGTGTTACATTCTCCCCTCCTTCAATAAATTGCGTCCTCGCAATTTGAAATTGATCTTCAAAAATAAATTGTTGAAAATAGAAAATATCTTTGTGGGAAAACCCACATCAGAAATTTGGTTACTAAAATATAGTCTTAATATGAGGAAAAGGGAAATGAAAGGGTCATTAACAAATTATGATCTCGATTAGGAGAACATTTCTTGCAATTAGAGATATATAATTGGAGGAAAAATGTAAATATTTATAAGTAGTGATTGAGGTCATCAATCACAAACAAGTGTCAAATTGAGGGCCTTAAATTCATCAATCGATTATGATTTAAAATACCATCGGTTCAGAAAAATATATGGTATTAGGATAACACATTATTTTGTTTTAAGATCCCTACACTAAAAGATAAGAATTAATTTGTTCATTGAATAAGAGAAGAAGAAAAATATATACTTGCCAAGTAGAGTCTCATCCTTTAACTATGTTCTACCACAAACTCATCTTTCACTCTAAAAGATAATAGAACATAAAAATAATATTCTATTTATCCTATTCATATAGGGTTAAAAAAAATAAATATATAATTCATCAAGCCAAACCATTAAAAAAATGACATTATTCAATACAGGACATCCCATGGGTTAGTGGTAGGTGATACCCCCATGTCGCCCTTCGGTTGTGGGTTCAAGTCTCGCGACCTTGCCGGACACGACAGGTTGCCGCCCGACCTCCAGGTTGTCCTTTTATGGAAATACAAAATAATCCAAACTAGAACTATCCAAAATACATCAGTCCAAAAATTAGAAGGAAGGTAAACACAATGAAGATCATTTTTTCCGCGTAATAACATGTTAACACCTTCATCATATATTCTTTAAAACACTGCAGCATCATAAATTACCATAAAACCTTATTGATTACATACATGATCCTTTATTCCTTAAAGAATAATGGATATACTCCATCAATCAAAAAAATTTGTAAACCCCAAAAAATGATGGAATATACAAATAATTAATCAGTTTCAAGGTATCCAATAATATCCAATATAATTTAACCAAATCAATCATGTATTATTCTAAATTCAATACCTCGGTATCAGAACCATATTATGGTTTATCTCCCTCTCAACCATATATTTTCCAAAAAATTAATCTGCTATTGAGTCACTTTTATTTGTTCCAAACAATCTCAAATCCTTAATGAAATAGTACTGGAGTACAATCCTTATATACTCCATAATTAATATAACAAGTACATTGTTGATACAACACTCAAATGACATAATAATCATAAGAATTCTGATCATTCTTCTTCATCTGTGGTAGTATCATAACTTGATTATTATCCAATAACATCATTTGGGGAATAGTTTGATGGTAGGGACATAGGTTCACGTAGTGTCCAAACTCCTTGAAAATGAAGCATTTTACATTTGAAACCATTTTCTTACCCTTAAATTCATGTACTTTGTGCCCATTTCCTCCACACTTATAAAAAACTCCCATTCCATTTAGGAAAGTAACATGGTTTTTCATCCCACAGTTATCACATATGGGAAAATTATTCTTTTCCATCTTCCCTTTATCCATATTTCTTTCTTCCATCCTTTTCTTATATTGTTTCCCTTCAAATCCATAGGACATAGTAAACTCTTTACTCATCTTATCGACACATGATATTATTTCTTCATATGATGATAATATATGGGATACTATTTCTCTTATAAATTTTGTCTTAAAACCATGAAAGATATGATCCTTCTTTCTCTTTGGACCATGTGCATTGCTGGATTTCTCTGCTGGGCGCCATTTCTAAACAATGGCATACACTAGATTAGTTAATGAATAACAATACATAATACCAAACTTGTAAAACACATAACATAAATTAAATAGTTTATGGATATAATCCATAATCAAAATAATGCCTCCTTTGAGGAATTATATACTCATAAACCCTTCATAATGGTTTGTAAAAAATGGGAATTATCCTAAGAATATCCCTCGGGAGTGTCATAACCAAGAGTGTAGCAATGCTCGTTGTCGTGCACCAGTTCTCGTTCGAGTCTGGCTTAAAGTGGTGTTTTCGGGTTTTACCTCTAGGTATATCTGTGCCAGAGCTTCCTCTACCTTCTTGTATCCAGACAGGGATGTATTGCTAAAAAACTTCACAAAATTTCTACAATACCAAAATTCTAGGATGTTCTTCTATACTAATCGTCAATGTCCATCTTAGGTCTATGTGCTATAATCAGAGTTTATCTAAATCTAGCTTCCAAGTTTTGTACTAAACATCCTCTGATACCAACTGTAACTCCCTGACCCTGGATACCCAGAGTCGGTGCATTATTACATAACAAAGGAATGATCATAAGAAAGATCTAGTCTTGAAATACCGAATAGTTTAGTAGCCTTGGAATAACTAGATACATAATAATGTTTACATTGAATCATAAAATGAAAACTACAAAAATATAGTCTCCATAGTCCACACTCTTATCCCCTCATACAATCCCTATAGGTCATTCAGAAATTAATTCTTAACATCCTGGGGGAAAAAATAAAACATAGAAAAGGGGTGATCTCAAATGCCCGGTAAGGATAATAATATAGTGGAAACATTCATAAATAAGAATAAACATTTAAGGAAATTTATAACTAAAACAAAATCCTTTTAAACATGAACTTTAACATAGTATGGAATAAATAAAATGAAATAATTTCATTAACTTATTCACATGGATATTCTATTAATCGAATAATCACATGAAATATGAATAACCACATTCATAATGATGGAATGCATAATGCCAGACTATCATAACCACATAGCCAAGGCTTCGTGCCAAGACTACAAATAATATTTTGTCAAGTCCTTGTTCCAAGTCACTAGTTTGTCTCATTGGACCTACCGATGCATCGAGGAGCTATAGCGGGATCAAACCGTCACATATTATGTCCAATGAATTCCCATATGAAAATTTTTAAACATAAAATAAACATTCGTATTAAAACTAGCATACGAAATGTAAATACTTCATCCATAAACCATGAATGGAATAAAAATAACACATCCAGAGTCAAACATATCAAAAACCCTTCAATACAATATAAAAGTTTTGTATCATAATAAATCAACGTCAAATAATCGTAAAATCAATCAAAGGATGTTGACATAGATGAAATTAATACTATTTTTAGAGTAATATATATTTCTATTTTGAAATCATTTAAGAGTCATATATTTATAAAATAAACATTTTCTTTGAAAATATTCTTATAAGCATGTAAGGGAAGTTTCGGAGATTTTATAACGGTGGAAAATAGCCGCACCCGCCGTATAAGTTAAAAAAACATTCTTACCTTAATTTTTTCGGAAGGATAAAAAGAAACTTGTTTGGAAAAAGATAGAAATATTACTCTAAAAACGTATTATAAAAAGTCAAAAAGGGTATAAATGACATTAACCCATATTCTTGTAAATAGAAAAAATGTCTTGAAATACATTTTTAAGAAACATGGAAGTTGATGATAAAGAAATCCCAGTAGATTATTACGTATAAACAATCTCAGATAATAAAGAGATCATGAAATAAACCCTTACCTTGTACTTTTCCTTGGTTGGGGTAGGTTAACCTCATGTATAATGGTGAAATAATATTTATTAAATTATATGAGAATCATATACATTAATATGATATCATATATGATTTTTAACATTGCTTTGTTAATATTATCTTAGAATTATCGTCGTTTCAAGTGTTAACTTACTCATTTTATTTTATATGTTTTGTTACATAAGCCTTGTTTGGTATGGATAGGTTGTATCTTATTCATATCTAGAATTATATCAAGTCCTTAAAAATTATTTTTAATCATCAAATGATAATTATACTTGAATGGATATGATGGAGAATGAATCTTATCGCGTTCGTGGAGACGGTAGTCCGTACATACGCATGAGCGACAATATCATTCTTTTGATATTAAAATAATATATAAATGGATGATATATCATATATACAGATTTATTATCATGTTATATATATTATTTACATGAATTACTCCTCATTATTATACCCATCCAAATAATAATGTTTTTAATATCAATTACACCACAACGTGGAGACGGTAAGTCATACTTACGCACGTATGGTGACATGCCATTCAATGGATGGATAGAATACTGAAATATGGTTGTAACATGTTTATAATAACATCACAGTATATATAATATACTGGAGATATTATTTTATAACGGTAATAAAAAATAAAGAAGAAGTGGTAGAAGAAAGGAACTTGAAAAAGGGTGGTGAATTCATTACCTCTTCTTCAGGTTCTTCCTTTTGATTTGACCAAAAGGGATCCTTAGGTTTCCTTTATGAATAATGTGAGGACTCTAGGATGAAGTGACAAAAGTTGAGAGAGTATTTGGTAAGGGTTTGGCCGAGCCAAATGGCATTGATGGTTTGAATTAATGCGAAGGGTGAGTTCCCTTTAATAAAAGGGGTGAGGGGCTCCTTTGGAAAAGCTAGAAATATTATTTTATAATAAATTCATATTCAGTTTATAATGGCTTCAATGTGGATTATTTAAAGATTAAGGTGGGGATGGGTCGAAAAAAACTCAAAAAATAGAATTTAGACAGGTTTGGGTCATTATATTAACCTTATCGTTAAGTATTAACTCTTAGTTAATTAGTTTCACTTTTACAATATCTCTTTGTATTTTTATATTATATGGTTAATAATCAATCTATATACATCCATGCGACCCCCATGTGGTCAATTAATGATATAAATATAATTATATAAGTATCTTGGCCGAACCATAGATTTTGAGGAATTGAATATCAATTAATAATATAATATTTGTTTTAAAAACCCTATTATGTCAATTTTGACACTATTTGGAAAATTGATTTTTGTGAAAATAATAACAGAATGATTACATCAAAAAAAGTTAATTAAACCATTTCTAACATGAAATATTATCCTAGAAAATTATTTTAATTTATAAAAAGTCTCATATTAAATTTATTTGTGTATTTATAATATCAATTATTTTCATTTTTCTCTATTATGGTAATTACTGCATCATCATTGTGTCATAAATAAGTTAAATTATTTTTTGTCTAAAAACTATATATAAAATATAATTATGTGGTAAATCATTTTATCTTCCGAATAAATATTTATAATATAAAATCCAACATATATAACACTATAAAAAAAAAGGTTTTCTAAAGGATATATGCTTATGTCATTTTTGTATTTATTTTAACTTAATTAATATAAAGTGTCATTATCACTTACAAGTTGCTCCATGGGGTCCAGAAATCGACCCAAATATGCCCATGGTCGGCCATGTATCAACCAATATGGTTAGGACACGTTTTAGTGTAATTTTTTATTATTATAATATTATTTTTTAACCCTTATTTACCGGATTTACCCTTTAACCATGGTAAATAAAATATTTACCGAAGTAATTATTCAAAATGTATAAAAATACAAGTTACCTATTTACACAATTTGAACATCCTAATTCAAATATGGAATACATTTTTCCAAATTCAAAACACATAAGTGACAGAAATTAATTTAAAATTAATCCCCGTCTTTAAAAAAAAAGCGTGTTTTTATGAGATAATAACTATCAAAAGATTGACACTTCTTTATACCCAGTTTAACTGTGAAATAATGTTCAATGACCAACATTATATTAAATGGTAAACATATATTCTGAATATAATTTAAAACCACTCAAATACATAATTTATCACTACTAATTATTTTGATTAAAAAAATTTGTTTTTAATTAAAATTTAGTAATTTTCACTATTCATCAAAATATAAAATTTATCTGAAAAGTACCAAAATTTTACCCTAGGTTAAATTAGATATTCAGAATAAAAAAATGAAGTCCATTTTGAGAGATAAAATTTATAAAATTCCAAAAAGTTGGTATTAATATTCATAACAGCTTGTTTAAATGGTAGTGGTGTGTGTTAGAACTCAAAGTTGCGTACAACACACGCTACTATTTTATTCAATGAGAAGTGTATCATGGAAGCATGGGGTGTTTCGTTTTAAATTTATGATGTCCCCATTCTGAAAAGTAAATTTATTTCTTCAAATTGAATATATAAAAGTTTAAAATATTGGATTTAAAAAGAGTTCACTATTAAAAGTTGGCAAAAGTGCAATACTGAAAATGAATTTGTTCTTACATTATGTCTAAGAAACTCATAAGATGGATTCTAATATTATAAGGATTATACGAAGTTCAAAATTTAGTTAATAATATTTATAACTTCTATTGAACAGCTAGTTTGGTAAGTCATGGTGCACATGAACTTGAGGTTGCGTGTAGTGCAAGTTATTGAATTATTTTGAAGATATAACACACTATGAAATCTTGGGGTGTTACAAAAATATTTTCCTAAGGTGGTTCATATTAGGATGGAAAAATAATTCCTCGAATTGAGACAGGAGGATGACTTAGTGGCTACATATGATGAAAAATTATCTTGACTAGAAATGTGTGCTCCAAATTTCATACGTTATCTTGATAGGACAATCATCAATTCTTACTCAGGATTAAAGGCAAAGTTTCGATGGGGTTCAGATTCTCATGAGTTAGAAAGTTATGAAAAGAATTTTCAATGTGCTTAGATGGTGGAAATGGAGTTTTTTGATGATTATATGTTATTTTAAAAACAAAAAAAATAATTTGTCAAGGTGGTAGATGAAATGGAATAACTCTTCAAAAAATCTTTTTGGTAAGAAACATAAGTTTACATTTTCTGTGAAGAGTGGTAAAAAGAACATTGGGGAATGACTTTTGACTTTTGGTATGTTCTACCAATGTGGTAAAATGGGATATAAGGTTAGTAATTTAACTGAAAAAGATTAGGGTAATGGTAAGAAAATATTTGAATTACAGTCAAACAAATTTTTTAAGTGCAACAAAATGTGTCATTTTGAAAATGTGTACCCAATGAATAAATCAATCGAGGGAAAGAAATCAGACTACAAGAAGAAAATGGTGGTAATATCCTTTGAAACTACTTCTGTATATGATGATCCATCAAATGAAGTAGATTCAGGTACACTATTTATTTATTCAATGTATTCCATTGTGTTGTTTGATTTAGGGTATACACATTCTTTCATTTCTAAGAAGTTTTCTTTTAAAATTAGAATTCCATATCAAGATATGAATCTGGAACATATGCTAAAAATATCATGAAGAAATGTTGATAAAAAAATAAATTACATGAACCTTCATATCCTTGTGTGTGGAAAGAATATACCTGCAAACCTTATTTTTTTCCACTAGTAGAGTTTGATGTTATTTTGGGTGTGGATTAGCTTTACATTTATCATTATAATATTTACTACAGAGATAAAGGGGTTTATTTTCAAAAAGAATTTCAGTTTGTGTAAAAGATTGAACCCTTACTTTTTATAGAAATCAGGAATCTGAGAAACTAGTAAAATATGGAAATTAATGTTACCTTGCGCATATTGTTGAAACCAAAGAAACTGTTCAGATTAATGAATTTCTAGTAGTAAATGAGTATGTTTATGATTTTATTGATTAGTTTCCTCTTATAATTCCTGATCAGGATGTTGAATTTACTATTGAATTATTTCCTAATGTTAAGCCAATTTCAAAACCCACTTATCGAATAGATCAAATTGAACCTTTAGAGTTAAAGACCAAAATGTAGGAGTTATTAGATAAAGGATTCATTCAACCTAGCACATCATCACGGGGTTCTTCTATTTGTTTGTTAAAAATAGAGATGGTTCAATGATAATTTTCATTGATTATAGAGCATTTAATAACCTCAATATTATGAACAAGTATCATTTTCCTCATATTGATGATTTTTTTGATCATCACCAGGGTGCTCAGTATTTTTTAAAGATTGACTAGATGTTAGAGTACAATCAGTTAAACATTATGGAAGCAATCATTCCAAAGGCCGCGTTTTTTACTAGATATGGCCACTATGAAATTGTAATTATACATTTTGGGTTAACCAATGCACTTGTTGTATTCATGGATCTTATAAATAACAATTTCAGTGAGTTCTTGGACAAGTTTCTCGTTTTGTTTGTTGATGATATTTTGGTAAATTTTAAAATAAAATATAAGCATGAATGTAATTAAAGGATTGTCTTGAAAACCATAAACGAAATGAAACTGTATGGGAAATTTAGAAAGTCTGAGTTTTGGTTAAAATAAATATCATTCCATTGTCACTATGTTTTTATAGATGGCATATATTTTGATACTGATAAAACAAAATTCGTTAATGAAAGGCCAAGACCAACAAATATAACTGAGATATTTAGTTTTCATGGTTTATTGGCTTATTAAATAAGGTTTGTTAAAAAAATTTCACAGTTATCTAGCCCACTGACTATGTTAACTCGAAAAGGTGTTGGGTTCCTTTAGACAAAACAATGTGATGCTTTTTTTCAGGAATTGAAACGAAGGGTAGTGAATGCTCCAGTTTTGGCACTGCCTTCCAGAGATGGTAAATTTCATTCCAATAGTGATTCTTCGTGGAAAGGACTTGGTTGTGTCCTAATAAAGAATGATCAAGTAATTGATTATACTTTAAATCAGTTGAAAACTCATGAGTTAAATTACCTTACACATGATTTGGAATTAGCAGCAATTTTTTTATTAAAAATTTAGAGGAATCATTTGTTTGGAGTAATGTGTGAAATATATACTAGTCACAAAAGTTTGATGTATATATTCACTCAGAAAACATTAAACAACAGACAATGGAGATGGATAAAATTAATAAAGGAATATGAATTCATGATCCATTACCATCCAGGAAAGGAAAATAAAGTGGCTGAATCATTGAGTCAAAAATGAAATGCTACATTTACCATTGTATGTTTGGAAAAAGATTCTTTGATTAAATATTTGATAACATTAGAATAGAAGTTTTGTGTGAAAGAGACTCCTCTATTTTGTTTTAGGTGTCAGTGAAATCATCTCTATCAGACATAATTAAGCAAGCATATAAGGAAGAAAATGAGTCACAGAAAAAAGAAGAGTTTGTTTAAAAGGGTATGATTCTTGATTTTAACATTCATAATGATATTATTTTATGTTTAGGGAAGATATTATGTTTTCCGTGTGATTCAAAGTAGAAGAATGAGTTGTTTTGTGAAGCACATAATTCTCCTTTTTTAGTTCATCCCGGCAGTACTATGATGTATAGTGATCTTTTGAAGTATTTCAAATAAGATGGAATAAACAATTCTTATTGCTGATTATACTGTGAAGTGTTTGACTTTCCAACATGTTATAACAAAGATACAGTTACCGAAAGGGATGCTTCATACTTTACCGGTGCCAGAGTGGAAATGGGAAAAT
This sequence comes from Viscum album, assembly GCA_963277665.1. NCBI lineage: Eukaryota > Viridiplantae > Streptophyta > Magnoliopsida > Santalales > Viscaceae > Viscum > Viscum album. Next base: position 1,045,367,301 of record OY728162.1, read on the forward strand.
ATATCCTTGGACTTCATTGTGGGATTACCAAAGAAATATCGAGGTAATAATGAAATCTGGGTTATTGTTGATCGATTAACTAAATCTGGTCATTTCCATCCTATTCGATATACTTGGTCTCTAGATAAACTTTAGGAGTTGAATGTTATAGAGATAGTTAGGTTACATGAAGTTCCTCTCTAAATTGTTTCGGATAGTGGTATGAGGTTCACTAATAACTATTGAAAAGGCCATCAGATGTCTTTTGGTGGTGAATTAAATTTTAGTATATCTTTTCATCTTCAATCAGATGGGCAGTCAGAACAAACAGTTCATAGTTTCAAAGATATCCAACGAGATTCTTCAGTGGATTGTCAGGGATGTTGGGACCAACATATTTCTTTATATGGTTTTACTTATAATAATAGTTTTCATTCCATTATACAAATGGCTTCATTTGAGAAATTATATGTAAAGTGGTGTCGAACTCCATCTTTTGGGGATGAAGTAGGTGAAAAGAAGTTGATGGAACCAAAATTGGTAAAATATATGGAAGAAAACGTTGAGTTGATTCAAGAGCACATGAGAATAGCTTAGAGCAGGAAGAAACATTATGCAGATAATCAAATGAAGGATCTCCTTTTCGATGTAGGTGATCATGTCTTTCTCAATGTTTTTCCATGGATAAGTGTGATATGTTTTCGTAAGAAGGGAAACTTGAGTCTGAGGCTCCTTGGACACTATAAAATCTTAGAGAATGTTGGATCAGTTTCCTACATAGTGGCTATACCTCCATGTTTATCCCATGTACACAATGTTTTTCATGTTTCAATGTTGGGAATGTATATACGGGATCCATCTCATATTTTGAGTCCAAAGGTTGTTATGAAGGAAGAGAATATCTCTTATGAAAAACAACCAGTCACTTCGTGAAAAGTAGTCTTTTTCGACATGGTCTTTTTGACAGGATTAGTTCCTATCAAAAAAGTCCATCCCAGAGGTTATTTTCAATGAAATTTGGGATCCTGTCGCAAAATGTAATGCGCGCTTTGGTGCGGGATGTGCGCCAAAGTGTGGGAAGGTTATTTGGTATGGGGACCCCCGTCAGAAATAGTGTATCAGTCGGAGGTTATTTGCGTGGGGACCCGTCAAAAATACCAACGACGGTAAATGATTTCTTGCGACAGGATGTTGTCCGGTCGCAAAAGGTGTGTTGGAAGGTCACCTTTTGCGACGGGCCATGTAGCAAATACCCTTTAACCGCCGACAGCAATTTATGGGAGGAAAGGTATTTGTGATGGGTCCCGTCGCAAAAAGTACTTTTTATGATGGTAAGCCTGTCCCAACTAGTCATGTCAGAACTAATCTAACCTATATATACCCCCTCTTTTTCTTTCTCTTCCACTCATTTCTCACTTCCTCTCTCTCTCTCTAAACTAGAATTTTAGAGTGAAAATTCCTCTTAGTTAATTTTTTTATGGAGAAGTTGTGAACACGCTTACATCAATCGGAGATCAAGTATAAAAGTATTCATATTTTATTTAATTTAGTATTTATATATTTTTATGTTATTTTTAATTAATGTTTATTAGTTGTAATTAAATCATTTTTAAATAGTTTTGTTATCTGTGTTTTAGTAATAAATAGTAATAAATAGTAGAAATTAGTAATAATTAAAAATTATAAGAAGTAAATAGTAATAAATGGTAATAATTAGGAATAAATAGTAATAATTAGAAATAAATAGTAATAATTAAGAATAAATAGTAATAAATAGAAATAATTAGTAATAAATAGAAAACATTAGTAATAGTTAGTAATAAATAGTAACAATTAGTAATAAATAGTATTAATTAATAATAAATAGTAGCAATTTTACCTAAATAATAGTAATTAGTAATAAATAGTAGTAGTTAGAAATAAATTGTAGTTTTTAGTAATAAATAGGAATAAATAGTGATAAATAGAAATAATTTTTAATAATTAGTAATAATTAGTAATAATTAGTAATAATTTTTTATAAATAGTAATAATTACAAATAAACAGTAAGAAATAGTTATAATTTGTAACAAATAGTAAAAAATATGAAAAATAGTAATAAATAGGAAAAAATGGGAAAAATAGTAATATATAGGAATAAATAGTAATAAATATTAAAAAATAGTAATAATTAGTAATAATTAGTAATAATTAGTAATAACTAGTAATAATTTGTAATAATTGGTAATAATTTTTATTAATTAGTAATCATTGATAATAATTAGTAATAGTTGTTAATAATTAGTAATAATTAGTAATAATTAGTAATAATTAGTAATAAATAGTAAAAAATAATAAAAAATAGTAAAAATAGTAAAAATAGTAATAAATAGTAATTATTAGTAATAATTAGTAATAATTAGGAATAATTAACAATAATTAGCAAAAATTTGGAATAATTAGGAATAATTAGTAATAAATAAATATAATTAATAATAAATAGGAATAATTAGTAATAAATATGGATAATTAGTAATAAATCGGAATAATTAGTAATAAATAGTAATAAATAGTAATAAATGTTAATAAATTGAAATAAATTGGAATAAATTGTAATAAATAGTAATAAATTGAAAAAATAAGAAGTATTAAAAATAAATAGTAATAAATAGTAATAAATAGAAATAAATAGTAATAAATAGTAATAATTTGTAATAATTATAAACAATGAGAAATAATTAGAAAAAATTAGTAATAATTAGCAATAATTATTATTAATTACTATTAATTAGTAGTAATTATTAATACCCAGGAATGTTCAGGAGCCGAGTGTACTCGGTCCTAAAAATTTATTAACAAAAATTAAAGTAGAGTAAGAACAAAGCACATAACACACATCATCACTAAAAACATGATGTGGTGAAACCAATGCCACACAAAGTAGTGAAAATGCAACCATAAAATAAGTGGTCCTCGAACCCAAAATAATCAAAGTGAACAGAAAAATTAAAACAGTAATATGCGATCCAACCTCTCATGCCAGCCACTATTTTCATGCGACAATAAGTCTACACAGCACCAGCCAATACAGAGTCAACCCACATTCTGAGATAGTTTTCCATCTCAGCCATGTGATATAACAGCCTGTCACACCGAAACCCCATGTGAAGTCGACCACCTACTCCGCTTGTGGATGTCACTTCCCCGCGATCGCTCCTGTGACACCCAGCCAACGAGCCAGAATCGTTCTCCAGTTGTTCCCGCTCACATCCAGTCTGAACACCCCACAAAATGGAAGGCCTCCATCGTCATCATCCAAAAACAGGCTGCCTCGGTGAGGTCAATCAATCCAACTGCACCTGAACCCTATGTAACATCGTCCATGACACCAAGCCCGAACAACCCTTCCCCTAAGAGTTTGTCACTGGAAAGGAACAGAACCCGCACAGCCACCGGGGTCCCAAACCCTCCAGGAAATCATTAATGTAAGCAACCGATGCGACACTAACACATCACCTCCACCTGGATCCCTAAATCGACCGTCATCTCTTCGATTGGTCGGGAGCACTCATGACCAACATCCATGCTTCTTGTAACCATCGTCCCTGCCAGAACCCAAAAATCACACTCTCGAGTCATCTTCTTACCGCCATATTCATTCATGATGAATGTCGTTGGAAGCCTCTTAGGCCTCAACTCCATCACCGGCCAAACACCCTTCACCGCCGCTATTGTTCTATGAATCTGCCGATCCATGCAGCAATCATCACTATTGGACTCAACTTTGAAATCTGGGTTCACACGAACCAGATTCTCATTAACCGGTGAAACCACCCCGTTACGGAGAAACTCCTCTATAACACAATATTTTCCCCCGAGATTGTTTAACACCACATGTAGTAAACATTTGGAAATCCCCAACAATTTCTTCTTGTGAAACACGCTGCACCAGATCCCCGTCGGAATAGATATCCCTAGGAGAGAGAAACTCTCTATTGAAGAGTGATAAACTCCCCATCTAGAAAGATAATAATTATTAATAATTAGTAATAATTATGAATAATTAGTAATAATTTTGAATAATTAGGAATAATTAGGAATAATTAGGAATAATTAGGAATAATTAGGAATAATTAGGAATAATTAGCAATAATTATGAATAATTAGCAATAATTAGTAATAATTAGAAATAATTAGTAATAATTACTAATAAATATTAATAAATAGTAATAACTAGAAATAATTAGTTACAAATAGTAATAATTAGTAATAAATAGTAATAATTAGTAATAATAAGTAATAATAAGTAATAATTAGTAATAATTAGAAATATTTATTAAAAATTAGTAATAATTAGTAATAATTAATTATAAATTATAAATAATTAATAATAATTAGTAATCAATTAGAAATAAATTAGTAATAAATTAGTAATAATTTGTAATAATTGTTAATAAATTGTAATAAATAGTTCTAAACAGTAATAAATAGTAATAATTAGTAATAATTAGAATTAATTAGTAATAATTAGTAATTATTAGTAATTATTAGTAATAATTTGTAATAATTAGTAATAATTAGTAATAATTAGAATTAATTAGTAATAATTAGTAATAATTAGTAATTATTAGTAATAATTAGTAATAATTAGTAATAATTATTACTAATTAGTAATAATTAGTAAAAATTATTAATAATAAGTAAAAATTAGTAATAAATAGTAATAAATAGTAATAAATAAGAATAAATAGGAATAAATAGTAATAATTAGGAATAATTAGTCTTAAATAGTAATAAATAGTAATAAATATTAATAATTACTAATAAATAGTAATAAATAGAAATAAATACGAAGAATTATAAATAAATATGAATAATTAGTAATAAATTTGAATAATTAGTAATAAATAGGAATAATTAGTAATAAATTGAAATAATTAGTAATAAATAGGATTAATTAGTAATAAATAGGAATAATTTGTAATAAATAGGAATAATTAGTAATAAATAAGAATAATTAGTAATAAATAGGTTTAACTAGTAATAAATAGTAAGAAATAGTAACAAATAGTAATAAATAATAATAAATAGTAAAAAATGGTATATAATTGTCTGAAATAGTAAGAAATATAATGAAATATAATGAAATATTAAATAATAGTAAGAAATATTAAGAAATATCGAGAAATATTGAGAAATATTAATAAATAATATGAAATGTTATGAATTAGTAAGAAGTATTAAGAATTAGTAGGAATTAGATATAATTAGTATGAAATAGTAATAATTAGTAAGAAATAAGAATAAATAGTAAAAAATAGTAAAAAAATATTAACAAATTGTAGTAATTAGTAAGAAATAGTAAGAAATAGTACGAAATAGTTAGAAATAGTAAGAAATAGTAAGAAATAGTAATAATTAGTATGAAATAGTAACAATTAGTAACAATTAGTAACAATTAGTAACAATTAGTAACAATTAGAAAGAAAATAAATTATAATAAATTGCAATAACTTGTAATAAATTGGCACAATTTCCAGTGGATTGGCGATACCTCTTTTTCACGATCACTCTCCTCCTTTCAAATTTCACTGACTCAAAACATTATGAAAAGTATGCTTCTACGTATGTATATCTAATCTCGTATGCACAAGTATGAATATAAATGCATAGGACAATATTTTTTATAATATGTTCAGGAGGTGACAGTTGCAAGAAGATGATTCATCGATTAAAATGGGGCTCTTTTGTCCGACAACTCATTAACTAATTATTACTAATTATATCTTATTATTAATATTTATAAATATTATTTACTTTTTATTACTAAATATTAATATTTATCACTATTTATTACTATTTATTACTATTTATTAATATTTATTACAAATTGTTACAAATTTATTACTAATTATTACTAATTTTTCATAATTTATTCAGGAGGTACACCTTTTTCTTGATAACTCTTCTTCTTTCAACTTTTATTAGTAATTATTAGGAATAATTAGGTATAATTTGGACTAATTAGTAATAATTAATAATAATTAGTAATAATTAGTAATAAATTGTATTAAATAGTAATAATAAGTAATAATTAGTAATAATTATTAAAAAAATAGTAATAATTAGTAATAATAAAAAATAAATAATAATAAATAGTAATAATTATTAATAATTATTAAAAATTAGTAATATTTAGTATTAATTAGTAATAAATATGTAATAATTAGAAATAATAAGAAATAATTTGTAATAAATTAGTAATATATTAGTAATAAATTAGAAATAATTAGTAATAAATAGTAATAAATTCTAATAAATAGTAATAAATAGTAATAAATAGTAAGAAATAGTAAAAAATAGTATAAAATAGTAATAATTATTAATAATTAGTAATAATTAGTAATAATGTGCAATTATTAGTTATAATTAGTAATAATTAGTAATAATTAGTAATAACATGTAATAATTTGTAATAATTAGTAATAATTAGTATTAACTAGAATTAATTAGAAATAAATAGTAATGAATAGTAAAAAATAGGAATAAATAAGAATAAATATTAACAATTAGGAATAAATAGTAATAAATAAGAATAAATAGTAATGAATTGGAATAAATATAAATAAATAGTAATAAATAGAAATTAATAGTAATATATAGTAATAATAAGTAATACTAAGAATAATTAGAAATAAATAGGAATAATTAGTAATAAATGGGAATAATTAGTAATAAATATGAATAATTTGTAATAAATTGGAATAATTAGTAATAAATAGGAATAATAAGTAATAAATAGTTATAATTAGTAATAATTAGTAATAAATTGTAATAAATTGTATGAAATAGAATGAAATTGTATAAAATTATATTAAATAGTAAGAAATAGTTAAAAAAGTAAGAAATAATAAGAAATAATATGAAATAGTAAGAAATATTAAGAAATGTTATGAGATATTATGAAATAGTAAGAAATATTAAGAAATAGTATGAAATAATAAGAAATATTAAGAAATAATATGAAATATTATGAAATATTATGAAATATTAAGAACTAGTAAAAAATATTAAGAATTAGTAAGAATTATTAAGAATTAATAAGAATTATTAAGAAATAGTAATAAAAAGTAATAACAAGTAATAAATAGTAATAATTAGTTATATATAGTAAGAAATAGTAAGAAATAGTAATAAATAGTAATAATTTGTAAGAAATAGAAAGAAATAGTAAGAAATAGTACCAATTATTAAGAAATGCTAACAATTAATTACAATTTGTAACAATTAGTATCAATTAGTCATAATTAGGAAGAAATTAAATTGTACTAAATTGTAATAACATGGAATAATTTCGAGTTGATTGAGAGCATATATTTTCCTCGAAAACTCTTCTCCTTGAAGATTTCACTAACTGAAAACATTATGAAAAGTATGCTTTTATATATGCATATCCAACCTTGTATGCACGAGTTTGAATATGCATTCATATGACCTGATTTTTTATAAAGTGTTTAGGCAGTGAAAATTGCAAGAAGATGATTCATCGATGAAAAGGGGGCACTTTTTTCCGACGACTCATTTACTTGCAACTTTCTCATTCGAGAATGAATATGCATACCTCCAATCAGATTAGTCATTTTGATTTCTATGTGAGAATGATTCTTGTAAATGATCTGTCAGACAAAAGTGTAGCCATCAATCCAATGGAAATTGTGACGCCCATAAGTAATTTAAATTATTAAAAATTAGTTGTACTTATTTATATTTTTCATTAAAATAGTTTTTTCATAATTTAAAATTATTCAAAAATACTAATGATTTTATATTTTGTAGAAAAATATGGAACAAAGAAGTCAAAAACATTCATTATTAGATGATTACTGTTGGATAAACTAGTCTAGAAATCCAAACTATTTTGGTTTAAATCCTGTATATATTAAAAAGTGTTGAAGCTTTCATATCATTTGCATCATCAAAACCAGAATAGGTTTCATAAGGCACAATATAGTGTCTTTTAAAAAATGTGTTCTGATAGCATTTGACACATTTTACAAGGATTAGGGACAACTCTTCCTATTTGGTTTTCAACTAGATTATGATTTTTGGTATCAACACGAAGAACAATGTTCCAGAAAAATACTAATAACTTGATTCCGGATCCATCATGTTTTCAAAATTTAGTAAATGATGTTGCAGGTCCACTTATTCAGCAAACTGAAACTCCAGATGATATTGATTTAACTCCTAATTTGGAACCGTCTAAATTTTATGATTTGTTGAGGACAACTGATAATGCATTATATCGTACTTGCAAAAGAAGAAAATTAGAAGCAGTTAAAAAAATTATGGCTTTTTATTCAGATAATGAAATGTCAAACAATTATTTTGATCAGATATTTTCTTTGGTTAAAATAATGTTACCTGAATGAGCTGTGTTTCCTGTTAATTTCTATGAGGGTAAGAGGCTAGTTTGTAATCTGGGCTTTTGTTATCAGCAGATTCATGCATGTATAAATGATTTCATTTTTTATTCTTGGGAAAATGATTATTTTGATAGTTGTCCCACAAGCGGATAATTAAGGTATAAAAAAGCTAAACCAAGGACGTCTGGATTGATTCTAGAAAAAAAGTTGATATATTTACCCCTTACACCTAGGTTGATGTAATTATTTATGACTTAGAACACACATTCAATGATGTCATGGAAAAATACTAATATTTTGAAACATAAAATCTTGAATCATCCCATATTATGGTGATTCATGGAAACATTTTGACCATCTAAATCTGACTTTTTCTTTAGCATCCCAAAACATACAATTGGGTCATTCTAATAACGGTTTATGTCTGTTTGGTTCTTATGGTAGTAACTATTCATGTTGGAATTTCTTTATAACTCCATAAAATTATAACATCAGAAAAATAATATTGATATTTAATTGAAACCATTGATTAATGAGTTAAATGCATTGGTGAATGATGGTGTTAGTATATATGATGTTGTTGCGAAACACAATTTCATATTAAAATCTGCATTGATGTGGATGATTATTGAATTTCTGGCATATGGAATATTATCTGGATAGGGTACACATGGTCTAAAATCATGTCCTTATTGTATGAAGGAAAAAAGCCGTTATGCTCATCAATGGAAGAACCATACTATTTTGACCGTCACCTCAGATTTCTTCCATCCGATCATCCTTTTCAGAGGAAAAAATCTCATTTCAGAAAAGGTACAATTGAAAGAGATGAACCTCCTCAAATGATCTCAGTTACAGAGTTAAAATAAGATATATTTTCATTACCTCCCATCACATTTGGGATAATAGTAAACCAACAGAAAATTCATTGATTTGGGAAAAAACATAATTTGATAAGATGAAGCAATTTTTGGGATCTTCCATATTTTTTTAATTTTTTTGTCTGATACATTTTTGATGTCATGCATATTTAGAAGAATTGTATTGATAATTTATTTCATATAGTTTTGGATACACCAGGTAAGACCAAAGACACTGTAAATGAATGATTAGATCTTGCCCAAATTTTCAGGCGACTAGAACATGATCTATTTGAAAATGTCAGATCATAGAGGTTAATGAACAGAAAAGTAGCTTATACACTGTCCAAAGGGCATTTCTTACTATTTTTTTCAGTGGATTGAAAATTTGAGACATCAGATGGTTATGCTTCTAATTTGGTCTGATGTGTTAAGAATCATTATATTTCCGGATTAAAAATTCATAATTTTCATGTTATAATGGAAAGATATATGATGATCGTATTCAGATGTTTTTTGAATTCTATGATTTGGGATTCGATATCATGCATATAATATTTTTTTCAAGAAATTTGTATCACGACAAAAAACTTCAATGCACTATAAAAACTGGAAGAAGTTGTTGCTATAATTATATGTAAAATGAAAAAAATATTTTTTTCCCGCTTTCATTGACTAAATAGATCATCTGATATTACATTTTCCACATGTAGAAAAAAGTAGAGGTCCAGTAAATTTTCGATGTATGTACCCATTCGATTGTGGAATGCAGAAATTGAAGAAAGATATATGTAACAATGCAACAGTTGAATGCTCAATTGCTGAAGCTTATTTTTATGAGTAAATTTCTTTTTTCTACTCTCATTATTTTGAATATCAATATCCCTACAAATAAAATAAAATTGGCCAAAACAAGGGGAATGTTAATGATTAAATGGACAATCAATTATCAGTTTTTAATCATCCAAATCTTTGTTTTGGTTAATTTCATGAACGATGGCTTTCAGATGATGAACAACAAAGAGCTCATACATATGTTCTACTAAACTGTGAAGAAATGACATCATTTGTACTTTGACTACTTCTATCACTTATTCTATAATTTATTTTATAGTATGTATACTTATTTTATTTTTAGGTTATATGATAATCATATCAAAAAAAACATCCACAAATTATAGCAGCTTGTTTTGAAGAACGCAGATAAAAAAAATTTCTCAATGGTTTCAAAAACTGGTAGAATAAATTATTGACGGTTTAATATCAATTATATTTATTATTTATCATATTAATAATTTTTTTCACAAATTTTTAGGTGTCTCAATATGGTGATAGAATTTATAAGTGACTGTTAATAATGAGCAACCCACCATCCAAAATTGTTAAATCTTAAAATGCATATGTGGTTAGTGGTTTTTGATTTCATACACGTGTATATGGGGAATCAAAAATACAATGAACAATGGATTTTTCTTGCGAGGATAGTATCAAAGAGAAACTGATGTTTGATTTTATGGAATTTTGGATGAAATTTTTGAGCTGTGTTATCTAGGATAAATTAAATAACGATATTTAAATGACAGTGGTTGAATACTGAGAGAGGAATGCGTGATCGTTTGACTTATATAATCGTATATATGAAACATAAAAGTATTCTTTTAGTAAATGAACCATTTTTACTATCTCAACAGGCACATAAAATTTATTTTTCAAAGTACTATCCTACGTCAAGATACTTGAGTGATTGGAGAGGCATAATAAAAATGAAATATCGGGGAAATCAGTTTACTCAAACAGAATGTGGTTCCGTTGAAGTGGAAGGAATTGAAATTTTTCACGAGACTACTCAAAATCCATCTTTTTCATAAAGAGATGTTAATATCAATGATATCACTGCACAATTAAGTATTGATGATGATAGAGATGTTAATGATGTTACAAATGAATTTGAAATTACATGATATGATGAAACTGAAACTCACATGGATATTGATGATACTGGGGAGGATGATGAAGACATTAACATGGACAACTATGAAGTTGAGGATGAAGATGGACATTGGTACAGTTAAATGATGGTTATCATCATAACTAATATATATCTATATATAATATTTATTTTCAAATATTTTCTAAATACAATCATTTTGTGTTTTAGATGGATCCTGATCTATTTAGAGAGTTGCAGGAGGCTGATCTAGCTTTGGATGAGGGAGATTGTGAACCAACAGACCCACAACCTATTGACGGTTTAGGGGGTACGTGGAGGGTGGGAGGTCTTGCGTGATTGATGATTCCTGAACCTATCCTCGAGTAACGTCCACATATTGATTTTGATCAATGCACAAGGGGGTATGATAACTTATATATTTTAGTTAGCTTTCATTAATTTATTTATATATACACTAATTGATTTATTATTTATTTCTTTTTTACAGTTTTGCGCATATAGCTATTGGAAAGGGGAGCTCTATCTTGCAAAATTATTTTTCTCAGCCAATGATCACATAATAACAGATTCTCATTGATGTGAGGCATGACATGTTCGATCATTAGTTGGTATATAAATAAAGAATAATTATTTTGAAATTTATTTTATTAATAAGATTATATTATAAATTATTTGTAATGAGTATGGAATCTTATTGATGATAGCATGCGTGATCCTATCCACACGACATGGAAGGAGTCTATTCCTAACCTTCTCTGTCAGTTTTTGAACAATTTGAGGAGAACAACCATTTGGAAAGTAGGAGTGCTAGAAATTTATGTTTCATGTAGAGCCCACCGACTAGAGCACATTTCATATCACGTTTGAGATGGATTATGTTTACACTTGTTGGGTGGTCGATTGTAGAGGAGATATTTTGTGGGAATACAGAACCGGGGGAGACAGGTGGTGACACATCGGGCTAGTAGTCGTACATTCAGTTTTCATAGCGATCATCTGGTAGGTATATTTTTTAAATATATTATATAACTTTAAATATAAATAGTTTACTTTATATTTTTATAGGAAGTTGAGAATCCCGATATTATAGAGTTCTACGTTTAACGGAGGAAGTGCAATGATCCAGCCATTGGAGAGATTAGAGGTTATTTCTAGTGTCAGATTGTGTTTAGTATTATTTTTTTCATTTTGACAATTCACTACGTATAATATTTTCACAATTTTAATTTCAAATTTGAATTGAATGAGTCATAAGAGGCATCGGCCTCTCAGACACAGGCTGAGAGTCAGGATGTAATAATTTATCATACTAGTGCCCACCATTTCGATGAGGAGACATGGATGCATGAGACACAATAAGGATTTAAGAATGGACATGTAGTTGGTATCATCTCTCATTTGACTCTAGGTACTTATTATGGTACTGATGTTATGTCGGCGTCCTACTCGAGAGGATCTCATGGAGAGGCATCATCTTCTGCCTCACATTATCAGAACCAGTTGAAAACTCAGCCTAAGCTTATAGATAGTTTTCAAAGAAGCATGAAAAGATTTGTTGGCAACAGAAGCCACAACATGAGGATGAGATGTGTCGATGTTAGCAGCAACAATAGTAGCATCACGGGAAAATAGAGTACATGCACAGTCTTACTCGTAGTTTAGGTATGGATTTTCATCTACCATATCATACAACTCCTCCACCTCCTTTAGAAGATGTCCCCAAGTGATTTTTTTTTAAAAGCATTTGAATTTCAGATTTATTGAAATATGAACTATTTACAGTTTCTGTCCTTTATTTTGGTAAAAATATTGAATAATTTAATTTTTTTTAATATTTTATTATTTATTATTAGTATTAGATTTTTTAATATTTGTTTATTTTACATTAAATAATAACATTTTATGACATTTTTATATTTCTTTAAATATTGAGAATTGTAATAATTTTTTATTAATTTATTATTTTAATAAAATCAATATAAATATCGTAATAAACATAATTTTATTAAATATATTTTTTTAGTATTATATTTTTTAATGTATGTTTATTTTACTAATAATAATTATTTTTATAATTTTATTAATATTAATATAATTATTTCATTAATCATAATTTAATTTCATATTTTTTTATTATGTTTAGTATTTGAGACATGACCTTTTGCAACAGACTTCCATTGCAAATAATCTAAATATAATTTATTATTATTAGTATTTGTGATCGGACAACATGCCCTTCATAAATACAATTTTCAGCAGGTCCATCAAAAAATGTTATTATATATATATAAAGTATATAATCGAAGGATTAGTTGTGATGGGGAACTACCCAATCACAAATAGTATTTACGATGGTTCATCGTGGATGGTTTATATATATATATATAATTTATCTAATCAGAGTAGTATTTGTGATTCCATTTTCTACAACGGGCTATTTGCGATGTGGCCCCGTCGCAAAATCCTATTTGCGATGGGATCTCGTCGTAAATATCCCATCATAAATATCCTTAATTCCAATAGTCATTCCAGATTCTTGTCCAAAGAGAGCAAGTGTTAAAAAATAAGGTAATTTGTCATGTAATGGTTTTTTAGAGAAACAATTTCATTGAAGAGGAAACATAGGAATATCATAATTCTATGAGGGATAAATACCCCCACTTATTTGATAAGTGAAAACAATTGGGTGGACACAATTTCAAAAATGGTGGAAGGATGTAATAGCTGAGGTAAAAAACATTATGAAATTTTCTTATTTTATAATATTTATGGATTAAATATTAATTTTACTTTAAAGATAATTCTTTGTTCGATGGCGTACCTGATACACAACAATATGTTTCTTTGAAATCTAATGTTGCAAGAAAAGTTGATTTATATCTAAAAATAATATAATATTATTATTATATTAAATGTTTCTTTACGCATATCCATTTTATTGGTGGGAATAAAAAGAACTAACTAAAATATGAATACACATGTTTGTTAAATGTGTTTACATTTATCTAATAAATGATAGAGTCTTAAAATGTGAATATATCAAATTTTAAGCAAAAATACCATAATATTCTTGAAAAGGTTGATTTACCACCTTTTGATGGAGAACCCTTTTTAAATATATTTATTGTCACTTTTATATGATTAATTTGATAACATAATCTTTTTCTTTAGAATAATGATATCAAAATTTACTTTTAATGAAATTTTAGTATTTTTATAATAATCATTTTTAATGAATTTCAAAAAATTAAACATTTTATGTCAAAACTGTCATGTAATTATATTTATTTGAAATAGTTAAATTGGATTTTTAATTTGTTTTAAAGTTTAATTGGATTATATTTTTACTATTTAATCTAATTTTGGTCCTTGGAAATAATTTTATGTGGATATTAGACCCTAACAAATGCCAATATTTTGATAGATATTTTATCTTAAAAACACACTTTTTTGGTTTTGACAATGGGAATTAAATTTAAATTAATTTAAAAAACTTCTATGTTTTGAATATAGAAAAAGGGATCTTATATTTGGGATCAGGGGGTCGAAATTGTGTAAATAGGTAACTTTAATTTTTATAAATTATTAATAATAACCTCAGCAATTATTTTATTTATCATGGTTAAAGGGAAAATTTTGTAATTAAGGGTAACAAAATAATATTCTAATAATATTAAATTACCATGAAATGTGTCCTAATCCTATTTGATGATTCAACTCTGACCATAGTCATCATTGGCCTGATTTTGGAACCCCATGGATCCACTTGTAAGTGGAAATTACACACTATAATAATTTATTTAAAGTCACAAAAAATGTAACATATATATATATATATATCTCGTATTTAATAATTATTTTAATGATTTATATAAGTGATCTTTTCCGATATAAATATTAACTATAAATATATAAATATTTCCTACATCATGGTATTTTATTTATAAATTATAGGCATTAAATAAATAAATTTAATTATCACAGAATATTGATGGAGTAATTGATTCATTAATAAAGGATTCAACAAAATGATATTATAATTATTAAGATAAATTTATTTGGGAACTTTTTATGAAATAAATGAATTTTAGAGATAATATGACTTGTTAAAATAAAATTGATGATGATTTTATAAAATAATCCAGTTGTTATTGATTTTAAAAAATTATTGATATGAATAGTCTATAAATTAACATAAATGAGTGTTAAAAATCAATACAAATTTATTAAATGATAAAATAATCATAAAAATATATGTTTCATCCAAATGACAAATATGATGTTACAAATGTCATTAATGATCCATTTTGGGTCTCTTGGAATTTTCTAGTAAATATATTTACCCTATAGTATTAATATATATGTGGACATGGTATAAGTTTAATAAGTTAACAAAGGGTAAAATTAAAAATATAAGGATTAAAAAATTTCCAAGACCTATCCAATTATTATTTTATGTTTTTATTTCGACTTATAATCACCTTATCTTTAAATTATATAAGTATTGGTCCTTTTTAAATAGAAAATAATTTTATAATAAAATAACAATTTCAAACATTCTTAAAGATCCCCTCCTCCCCTTATAAAATGCCATCAAATCTAACCAATTACTCACGCCTCTCAAGACCCTTGGTGCATCAAACCTCAGATTCAATAGTCTCCCAATATTCCTCTCTTCATCCTAAAAGCATTACCTTAGGCAGAAGGTACTTAAAAAAAACTCTTTTTTCAATCCAATTGAAGTTACCCAATTTAAAGAAGATTAAAGAATGAAAGAGTGAAGTCGGATATGAGGTAAGGAATTCTTCTCAATCTCCTTTCATTGAGGTTTTTTTTTGAATTTTACACGACATTATTTTATATGGTGTACAATCCCCTTTTACTATTAATTTCAATTCAAAGGGAATCTTTTATCTAAGTTTCGTTTTACTAAATGAAAAGGGGGATTCTTCATTTATTAACGTACATAATGACAATGAACTTTCTACAACATTGAGTGTTATTTGATATTTGGAATCCTTAATAATTTAAATTTTTTTGAAAGGAAAATAAATAGCATATAATCTTTTATGTATTTTTGTAAAGAAAATGGTTTTGATAATGGATTGATTATGTCAATATATTTAACTGATATATTTTTATTGTAATGTTGAAATTTTAACATTCCTTTATGTTTTTTTAGGTGTTGTGAATATGTTATGGTTCTTGGTAATTGTTAATGTTTACCGGTGGTTACATGATAAATATAGGGTGGGTGAGGCAGAGATAGCTCTTCAATGCATTGGGTAATGTGATAGAGGTAAACATTAATGTTTCTCCGAAGAGATTTAGAGAATCTAATGTGATGGGTATTAAAAATGTAACTCTCTATGTAACTGTGAAAGCCACAACATAAGTATGTTATTGATTCCACACGTTACCTTTATGATTTATGATTTTAATCTTTTATTGAAAAATCTTAAAATTTTATGAGGTATATTAAAGAGCTTATGTTTTGTATGTATCAATGGACTATTGTTTCCATTCATTGTATTATAAACCTTACATAAAGTCTTATTCTAATCCAATGTTTTTTGTAATTTTTTCAAATATGTATAAGGAAGGGTAATATAATGGAAGAATTCAGGAATATCTATATAATGAAAAGAAACCCTTTTTTCATTTAAGTGTTTTCTTTTATGAAAAAAATTGATACTGAGTAATAGTATCTATTTATAATTTTTGTGATGTAATGTAATAGTTGTGGAATAATTCTCTAAAAATCTAATATTGCAAAGACGCTAAATGTGAATTATTAACATAATTCAAGATTATGTAATGTTTTATGGTTGGGGACTTATATGTAATGTGTCCTAATAGACAGTATATACCCTTCTTAGCTCTAGAAGAATCAGTATCATTATTGATTTCAGTATTCCCTAAGCCATTGAAGGATTCAACACAAACGTTAGCCCATTGGAATTTCACACCCTTCATTTTCAATCCCATAATCAGCACTGTATGGCCGGATAATTCCAATGCGAAGTTTCTGTAATATCTATTATTGCCTAGGAAAATAGGAATATCAAAGAAATTATAAGGATAATCCCAAGAATTTACCACTCTAAAATTATATGGGTGAACTAAAACTCTTAACTTCATGGTTATATTATCTAGAATGTGTACATTATAGTTCTAAAAGTGTAATTTATATATCATAGAAAAGAGCTTATTCTCCCTCAGTGTATTCAGTACAATCTAATGATGGATAGTTTTATTGCGTCTATAGTGTTATTAGACAAAGATATCTTCAATCAATAAAACCACAAAATAATCTAAAGAATTCTGAAAACATGGTACATAGGATCTATGAAGACAACATGTGTTTTTTTAGAATGAACGTTATAACTTGGTACTCATATAGACCATAGCTACTCCTCAAAGAATTGAAAGGTATGTATGATTTTTTAACATTCACCTAATGAATATATAACCTCATTTCCATGTATTAAAAAACCATCTATTCATATATATGATCAAACAGATTGTATATTCTTTTAAATGGACACTAGTTATTAATCATCATCTAATTCAACCAATAGTAGTCTATACAATACCTGAGGTTACCGTCCACCTTCTCGAAAAAGAGGACTTGAGAACCCCAAGGAGAAGTATAAGGATGTATAAATCCCTTTTCCTCTAAATCATTTTACTGATCCTTGATCTCTAGAATATTTTTAGGTTCCACCCTACAATAATTAATAGTCATAGGTTCTTCTCCTAGTAAAATCTCAAATGTGACCTCTAACTCTCTCTTTAGTAGTATACTATATAAGACATCCGGAAAAACCCCTCTGAAACATTCCACTATAGGAATTAAATAATTCAGTTTTAACCCCTAATCATCCATGAAAATATTGGGAACATGTGTTTTAACAATACGCAGCCTATGCTTCTCAACTCCACCTCATGTCACACTAACAACAATTTTTCCCTTATGTACATGAGTATGGCCCTATGGAGATATAAATTTCACCCTCTAACAATAATAGTAAATATGGGATCTGTAGAAAATCGGCCCGTACATCCCAATGACTACCTCAAAACTGTACATGTTGAGAACGTACTGGTTTCATACAAATAGGTAATCGTCCACCTCAAGGGGAAAATTTGGACAGTGGTGAACACTATCTAAACAGATACCTAAGGGTGTATCTAGAATCCAGAGGCCATAAAAAAATGATTTCAAGGCACAATAACTCAATTATATTCTTATATATAAATAATTTTAATTCACCTATATCAAATAAAAGAAACTAATGTTTATGATTCCATAATAGTAACCCATACAGTAGATTGTTCAATGTTCTACCCTTGAAGCATATGTTTCACTTCACATAATTGGCATGTATAGAGACCCTGAGTCACTACCCTATTCCATTGAACATTCCCACTATACTGGTTCATATGAATCATATTTATGACTTCCTTTTACTTAACCATTGACTTAGCCTGAATGACTCATTGTACTCGTGCAACAAAATTTTCTTTATCTTCCCGACCCAGTCCCCAAACGATGAGAATGTGTTGTTACATGCTCACCTGGTACATACTGGAAATTCCAACTTAAATGGTGGATATGACCCATCCTTCCAGGTCCTCTCCAATAAACCATATTTCATAGACACAATCACTTGACGTTCCTTGGAGCTTTGCGCAAGTGATAGAATGGAGAACTACCAAAAATGGAGCCTGACCCCTACTAACACCATCATGTTCTTTGAAGCATCATTTATGAGAATAAGAAGTTCCACCGGAAAACTAAGGTATTGAACATACCTGGATCACCCCATTAGAATCCATCATATTTCACCCAATAATTAAGGTATGGTTGAGGATCTCTATTTTGGTTGTCCAGTTGATGACATTGACATGTGATCAAATGGAATAACTCAGCCAATATTCATAACGTTTAAGGGTAATTAGATCATTTGCGACAATAGAAGGTGTGAAATGTTGTAGCTTATTGAAAATGGAATAATGTATCTTAACAAACATATTCTAGGGCTATAAATTCCTAATTTATATTTATTTATGAGCCCATATATTTTGGGGATATTAGTAGTCATATAAGACATCCAGAAAGTCAAAGCAGCTTATATCCCTATTTAGGCCTTTAAGGGTGATGACATCCCACCACCTCTTGGTCGAATCCCGAAGAAGGTAAGTATCTAGCTTGAAACTCCATTCTATAGGGGACTATCAGTGCTTAAATATAGATAGGATTTATTTGAGCCGAGAATCTACAGTAATTGGGCCTCCATCCCCTATGAATGTGTGATGATGCTGCTACTAAAACTCATGATCCAACTCTTCAATATATGGGGTAGGTCTCACTCCACATTTCATGTTCTAGAATATATATAGAAATCCATCTAGAAACTAGGAATTGGAGCACATATAAGGTTTAGTAAGTGGATCCAAAAGTGGATTATTAAGAGGAATGGATAATGGATCATAGCCCACAACCACATAAATATGATCTCGGCAACTTTCTAGGCACATGACTCAAGTATATCTAGGGGAAATAATGCAAAAAGAAAATATAAAATGTATAATAATGGATTCAATAAACGTTTATAGATACGAAGTCCTTTCGATAAGAATTTTCATGCCTCTCTAAAAGATTATAAATCAAGGACTAGATGTAGGAACATGCCATCATAGGCCTTTAGAATGGAGAAACACCCACTACCCACTACTAAGGCTTGGTTCGAGTCAATATTTTATTTTTGGAATATGTGAGATGGTGTTTTTCAGGTTTCCAATATTTTCCAAATTGAATGTATGATCGATTATACTTTTTGAACCATCAAATTATCATAATACATTGATAAATTATTTTATAGTCCATATGGGCCCATACACCTTTTGAGACAAAAGATGACACTCATGTTGTTTTCATTTTAATTTATGTTGTGATTATCTATACAATAATACTACCTTTATGTTATTGAGAAAACATGAATTCCATAATCCAATCCATAAGGGCCCATACACCATATAAATCAATGAGTGTAACCAACCAATCTCAGAAAACAATATGATCTAAATCATTCCAGATATTTCAGCACAAATATATACATAACAATGAAAAATATCTATGAAATAGTTAATTTTCACACCATTTTAAACTTGACATTAAAAATATGTATGCACTACTGACATTGTGTCTATCGTTATTCATTTTATAACACATACCCTTTATTTAATCGGGTCAAGATAATGAAATCATAATCCCAATAGGAGAAATATCTATAAATTCAAAAATCATGTGTACCACCCAATGGTGAAATCATATCAATAATAATAGCATATTCAATAAAAATCATATGTATGGAAATGTGGTCTTTACCATGTACATAAATTTTCAATGACCAACCAAGGCTTATGACTATGTACCTATGCATTAGAAATCCAACCTATAATCTCAAAATTGTAAAGCATGAAAATAACCTCATATGGTACTAATTTTTGACATCTAAGACCCTAATTCCACTTAACCTATACCTGAGCCTAGCTGGCCACATGACCCCTGGAGTATCTCCCTATAATAATGGGGTTTCTCGACTAGAAATGGGGATGTCTTGGTAGTACAATGAGGATAATATGCCCCTATGTCTAGTTAGTAATGCATTATAATTAAAAAATGCAACTATTCATGAAATCATAATAGCAAAGCTAGTTGTAGATAACACTGATAGAATTCCAATCAACAAAATAAAAAATAAATGAAATAAAAAAAACAAATGATTATAATAACCAAAATCATCAGAAGACGTGTCTAATACCAAAATGTATGTCATCTATTTTAGTAATACATAACGAACTAGAAGATACAAGTATGTTATAAATTAGTTCAAAAGGGAAGAAATGGGAAAAAAATAGCTCCATGAACATCCCGAGCGTAAGCGTGAACATGTGATCCTAATCTCTAGCTATGATTTACTTATATACAACCTATATAAGGGCCTTTACCCATTCCTGAATTAATAACAACATAATTTTATCGAGGTCCAGGGGACGCCCACGTAGGGTGCGAGAAAAAATACCATTATTCCACAACCAATGTTATCTAAGTGTATTCTGAGTATTCCGTCATAAGTAAATAGTTTAAAATAATAAAAATGTAAGGAAAATAGTGTGGAATAAATAAATAACCTCCCACATAGGTTTATAATGGATACTTGGAAGGTCTACCTACTTCAGCCAATGTCTAGTATATCTTTTAATGTCACCATATATATAAATATGAATATATTCTTGTGTTGGGCTGGGAATAATGGGATGGCTACCAACACTATTACAGGGAGTTAATAGGCTATACTCATGGTGTGGTATGCCTGATGCTGATGTAAGGAGAGTTTTCTCTCCATTCCCAATTGAGTCCCTTACGGTCATTCATATATATATAACAAGCATGGGGTAAAAATTTCCCCCACATTTAATCATATATGTAGATCATTACTAGAATGGGGTAATAATTCCTCGAACAAAATCATGTATAAATAGATCAAAAATGGCTTGATATAAGAAATCATCCTTCCCATTCACATATATATAGATAATAACGGGTACAATGTAAGAAGGATTCCCACCCATTTACATATAGAATTATCATAATTGAAATGGTGTAAGAATTCCTCCCACCCATTCATGTATACATATATAGTTCACATGATACCTGCATGCTCAATCGATTCATATAATATCATTAGGAATTTATCAATTTACCCATGGCATATAAAAAGGCATGGGTTCACGATCTATATATCATATTCCTTTAAAAAAATAGAACATTTCATATGATTCCTTTTGAAATAAAACATGACAATGAGAGTCCATGAAATCCCTTGAAATACTTGAATTATATCCAATTAATTTTCAGTATCCTTTCAATCTCATCTAAGCCACCTTATACAATCCAAACTATCCAATTTTACTAGCATGTAAAATTAATTTCAATATAATGGTGTCATGTTCTAAAAATCTCATGATCATTTTCACATTTCAAATTTAAAATTTAATAATAACCATGGGGGAACATTGGTATTCATCAATTATACATTGGAAAAGGCTATTTCAATTAAAATTAGTGCCAGTAGCTAAAAATTGTTCCACGTTTTTTGTCCATTTAGAAAAAATGACCATTTTCAAGGTGGCACACCTATATGTTTCCATAAAAAAAATATATGTCTAATCCCTTTAATAAGTTCAAATTTTCATAAATGAAGACAGTAGGTTCATTTAGAGATGATGGAGTAAACACAATTATGAATTTCATCAAATGTTAGATCATGGTATGACAGAGTAAATATAGAACAACCCAATTAAAATGGAAAAATATGTGTCCAAAAACCTTAAGGTTGTAGATAAAGACTGACTAGTTATCATCTGATGATTAAATATACATAGGAAGAGATATGAGTTTCATTCCAATGACTATAAGATAAGAGAAATTACCATGCTTCTAAATAGAAAAATAGATAGAGAGATTTACTGAAAAAATGAATTGTATGTTTGGTTATCCTTACCATGGGATATCTGATTCTTTTGATGGATAAAAGATCAATCACTACCCAAAGGATTTATAAGAGACTGATAAATATAATGGGGAATACCTCAATATAAGAAGAAACCCAACAGTTTATGGCCACTAGAAACAAAGTAGGATGATGAATTAGTATTAAGGTTTTAGTGGGGTGGGGGGAATGAAAATTATTCTCCAAATCCAACTTCACACAATTTATGCAAAAATTTTACAAACTGTGTGAAAACCATGCATAAAGGCTCTATACGGATATGTTTTAGTTTACATGTCTATGTGCTTAGTCCTGCATTCTTGTAGACATATAGTGAAGACATTTAGGTTCCCATGTCTTTAACTATATATCTTAGTCAAACCATGTGACATGGGTTGAACAGTTCCACTAACAAATAGGATCAACCTACATCTCCCTTTTTCCAGAAATCTGGGCTCCGAACAAGTTCCAGAAGCTCTTCATACTTTCCCTAGGCCATAAAATACCTTTATAATGGTTAAAATATATATTCAAAATGAAAATGTAATGATCTGTAAATTTATAAAAAATAAAAGCCTTTACAATCCTTTTTATCTTCGATGAAAAATACACTCAGTGAAACCACACCATTGTTTGAAAAATATGTAATAATTTGATGATTTTGATATATATTGTTCATTCATTAATGTAACCTTTTCTCCATTTTCTAGAACAACCACTATTGTATAATCACAATATACTATAATAAAATCTTACAATTAAGGAATAGTATTCATCTCTATGATAAATATTTATATATAAAATGCATCTTTTGATGCATAAGAGGCCACAATATACACAAAATATACTATATAATCATTTTACACTAGACTTTTAGAATTCATAATGGTCACAGATCTTCCATTAATTCATAAAGCATTCCGTTACATTAATTTCCTATCGTTATATTAAATCTAGAAACTAAAATTTGTGGTTCAATTATTGAGTAGTTCGTTATATTATCCAAAAAAATTGATTATATATTTAGTATACCATAGATAAATTATAATTGTATTTTTATCAAATTAATATATCCTATGAGGAGACCAACAGTTACACTCTTAGATTAAATTATATAATAAATGAATTATATATGACTTCTTATACGATGTGAGATGACTAATGGATAAACAAATATATTTTATGTGACTAAGAATTAAATATTCAAAATTCACAAACAGATCAAGATCCCAATGATTTAGTTTCATTAAATATTAAACAAAAAACACATTTTACATCATAATAAAAATATCTCCATATTATCACCACACATGAACACCATCAAGATATTTACCAAGTTACACTCTTCGTTATTTATAGATTATTAAAAATATATAAAATAGGAAATATAATGTGACCAACATGGGTAAACATAATTGATAAGAATTTAATATCATATGTGTGACTATGAAGACTGTCTAGGTATGATAAAAAAATTCAAGGGTTTAGACATAATAATGGTGAATTATACAAATCCAAATATGAATAAAAATAATGTATTATTGGGTAAATCATTCGATATGAAATAATAAATGAAAATCATGGGCATAGAATCTAGAGTCAATAATTAGGAAAAACAATATGTATAAAAATATAAAAAATATAAAATTACTAATATTTTCAAATATTTTTACAATGATATTCATTATTTTTAGCCCACATTTTTGTTCATTTATTGTGTAAATTTTTTATTTATTAGTTTAGTGAGAAATATATTATTTAGTTAATAAATGAATTATTACATGATATTTAAATTGATTATTTAATCATTAAAAAATTTAGAATAAATCATTATCGTTATTTATGAGGGTTTTTTGTCTTTACAAGATAACTATAGGGAATCGTTAAGGCCATTATTTTATTTCAAGATGATTTTTTATAGTATCATTTTTTTAGTGGAAAATGGGCAAGGAAAATAAATTTTAGTTCCATCATGAAAAGGAATTATTTTTCTCTCATTATATAGTTAATCTACATGGTAGTGATGTATTCATTGTGGACAATGCATTTTACAATGTGTAAAAAATTTATTTCCTAGAGGTACATTTGAAATGTAATTCACCAATGAAATTCACTTGTAAAAGAATTATAGATCTCGTATAGTATGATTTGATGTTATTTAGAATTTTTTATGGATATTTATCATCCCATTAGAAAATTATAATGACTTAATGAAAATTTAAAATTTCATTAGTATTGGAAAGTATTTTTTCCTTTTGTAAGATAATTTCAAATAATTTCGAAAAATTATAATATGGTTCCCCATCTTTGTAGATTAAAATGATAAAATTCTACAGAATTATTAATAATTAATGAGTCTATGGGAATCATATTCACTTATAGATGAGACTTCAAAATTACACATAAAAAATAATGTATCCATTTAGAAAATTCATCATGGATTAGAATATGAATATCATTTTTATAATAAAACATGATGGATATATGAATTTGATAGAGATTCATGGAATTTTAAGAACATGTATTAGTACATGATAAATGGTGTGAAAATATTTACAAAATAATAGAGATTTTAATAGGATTAACCATGGTGAAAAAAAAAATCAAAGGACTACACGAGAAATCAGATGCCACTGCAGATGTGGAGTTTTATTCGAGTGATATTTTTTACCGAATACGTTGTTGATGATATGTTTTATTTTCTATTTATATAGTATATCAATTCATTATTATCCACCATTCATTCCAAATTTTTCATTAATAGAGTGGTAATACTTAATTGATTGGGTTAATTAATTTTATCCCTTTTAATTCTTGAGTCCTAATACAATACTTGATGTAATAAAATTTCAATTGGTTGACACGGATTCAAATTGAAATTTTGACTCATTCAAGAAAATTATATTTTGAGTATTTAAATTATTAAATTTTATTTCTCGGGGAAATAACATATCATCAACATCCACCTAGTATATAATTTATTGAAGGAACAAGCTATGGTAGGTGGTTATTATTTTGATACATTCACCATAACTTTTAATGTTGTCAGTCCCTTATAAATTAAACTAGGGAAAAATAACATGAATTTTTATTTCCATGTTATTCTAGAGGTGGTTAACTTCCATTACACATACAAATAAAGGGATTCATACCCAGAAACTATGACTACTATACCAATATCTATATTAAAAAACATAATATGGTTCCCATTTATTCAAATTAGGGAACCCTTCTCTTATAAACATTTAAATTAGTTATGTGAAACATCATTTTAGTATCAGGAATGAATTTTAGGATATAATATAGTCATGTTCCACTTATCATTCTCAACATATTTCTTATAAATGATTATTTAAATGCTTCATCTTTTTTAAATATAAAAATCTTCAAAGACCACATATTTTAATTAAACTAATCAACATATTAAAATAATATTTTTGTAAAACAAAATCTATCAGAAAACCATAGGGTAGAACTAATTCAACATTCATAAAAGTAAATAAATTTATATTACTCTAACCATAATATTTTTTCATTATAATTATATTATATTTTAGAGAATACAATCAAAAAAAAAGAAGAAAGGAATATCACTGTAAATTTAATGTCTATATGATATAATATTTTCTTTGTAGATCGAGAAATAAAAATAATATTTATCAAACTAAATAGTTAAAAGTTTCAATCATCCATTGAGAAAATTTTGAATACATTCTCTTGTGAAATCTCAGGTTTTCACTTCAATTGTATTATCATGAATACAGATCCCATCCAAAACCACAAAAACTATGTACACCTTATTTTTTTTCAACACAACTAAGAAATATATATTTTTAAAATAAATATTTATTAAAAAACATATGCATAAAAACATTAGAAATGTTTCACAATTTTAATTGTAATTAACTAAATAAAAACTATCAAATATATTTTTCCATTATAATGATGAGAGTATTAGGTGAGAAACAATTCTATTGGATTGTATTCCGCTTTCAACGAAATGAACCAATAGTGGAATGAATAGTATAACTAAAATCCGGTTATGTCCATGAATGGGAAAAATTATAGACATTTTTTATTTAGAGATTCTTCCCTTCCATTAAAAACACATAAATTAGGATGTAGTTATGTTACATTATAAAATTTATTGTAGATATTCACTATGAGTACT
Organism: Viscum album; assembly: GCA_963277665.1. NCBI lineage: Eukaryota > Viridiplantae > Streptophyta > Magnoliopsida > Santalales > Viscaceae > Viscum > Viscum album. The sequence goes on from OY728162.1 coordinate 1,045,394,229, forward strand.
AGGGGATTTAAAAATATCTTTTATTTTTTTCACATTATTAAATATATTAATATAACATACTTAAATTTCTCCACTATGGACTAATAATAAATCAAAAATACATGGGATGCATTATCTGGTGGAACCTTAAAATATAAGTCTTCACCTAAAGCCATAGTGATTATTGAGAATATTTCACAAAATTAAATACAACTTGGAATATTAGTTACCAGAAAAATTAGTCTTCAAATGTTATAAACAATAATGTCATCACTATCACTTCAATCCAGTCTTGAATTACTAAAAATCATTCTAAGATATTTTTATTCTGAACCAACATGTAATTCATTGGAACAAGTTAAGTTATTCGGTGTTTTTAGATCACCTTACCATTTCACAGGAAAGTGTGCTGATGTGTTTGGATTTTAGAGTTTTTATAAAAATGAGTCAAAGAAATTTCATTTCAAAAATTTTTGATGGAGGAGAAACATACAAATTCGCTATGTATTTGGAAATATACTGGAATAATCTAGACCATCCTATCAAGAAAATACATTTTTCCTCCACTATAGTAGTAAAAAAAAATAACACACATAAATTACCATTCTAATAGCCTCCCAAGAAGTCCAATATAAAAAATAATTTAAATTATTCCCCTCACTTATAAAATTGGAAAATTTTTCAAGCATTCACTAGTGAACCATCAGTTCAATTTATAAATAATGTTATGAGGACACATAGATGAGGATTACAAAAGATACGTTTTTAGAAAATTTTGGATATCATATTGAAATATTATAAAAAAATACAAAAATATTGATACGAAAAAAATTCCCTAAATTTTTTGAAAATTTAACTATGATATTAGAAAGAAGTATTGAGGATATTTCCCTTAATACCACGACTAGTCTAAAGAAAATAAAGGTGGAAATTATATATATCTTTATATTATCAAACCACCCTAAGAATAAAATAATTAATCATAGTTGAAATTGAAACCCATAAGAATGAAATTTTTGCCACCATTAAAATGGTATGAAAGATAGAATAATGATCATACACATCCAATACCAATATAAATTATTATGTTATAGAGGATTAATTAGAAAAAATGTAAATTTTAATTTATATAAATAAACCTAAATATAGAAAATAATAATCCCATTCTTGAGACACTAAATATAATTAATAAGAATAATGTGTTCCTCAAAAAAAATTCCACAAAAAATAGGTTACATTAATGGAATAAAATTATTAACTATAGAGGTATGTATCATAATTTATCACATCAAAATTTCAGAAACAATCTCATGATCCAATGAAATATATTATTTTACAGCCTTTTATTTCTATATATTTTTTGATGAAATATTCAATTTAAGAACCTCTATAAATTTTATTCCCCACATAATGACAAAATGTTAGTATATTCAATACTCTAAGCCTACAAGAGTGTATTTTTAACATTCAAACAATTATACAATTTTTCCAGTAAGAATTTTTAAAGATACAATAGTAAACTTCTAAAATATGATTTTCCCAATAACATTTATATTCTCAACATGTATATTGATTGAATACTAATAAGATAATTCATATTTTTTGAGAGAGGATTCATGATGTCTTCCATAATCATTACAAGTGAACATGGAGGAAAATACATCATCGTGTATAGAGATAGAATAATCCATTTCATCATCTTCGTCTCTCTGAGATATCATTAAGAAAGAAAATATATTGTTATGCCTTCTCAACTTAAATATAATGATTCAATTGATGACCTATATACATTAAATAATTTATTATCCTTAATGAAAGACGTCATAATTGGAAATTCATTGGGGGAATAACGTTATCATGAAATATAGATAATATGATTTCATTTTGGATAATGATGTAAAGTCATATATTATTTATGAGTTTGAGTATTTATTTAATGAAGAGGTATCATATATGTCATATTTCTATTGATATTTTAGGAAATTATATTAAAATTAGTTAATAAATAATTTAATCGATTACCAACTAATATAATGTATATCTACTTTCAAGGAAAACATATAATGATTTACTTGATGAATTAATGTTACACATGCTCTTGGTTTGTGACAATAATAGCACAATACATCTCACCAAGAATCCATTTCAAATTTATCATTCAAAGTATATTTATCTCAAATATTATTTCATGAAATATAATATAGGGAAGAATTAATGGATGATGTAATATTATCCAACATCAGAACAAGTTTAATAAATTTTCACAAAACCTTTACTGAAGGAATCATTCTATAAATTTAGGTTGAACATGGGTGTTGAACCCCTTGCTCATCAATTTTGAGGAATGTTTTTATATCCCTTCTATCATCTATCATTTGGATATAATTTTCAAGGTTGATAATTAACTGTTTCATAAATCTATCTTAATACATTTAAAAAAGAAAGAGTTGTTGGAAAGTTATTAATTCCACATTCTTTTGTGTGTAAAATATTATAAATTTTTGTTGGAGTGGTTGTAGAAAAATATATAGTTTACTATTACAGGGAGAATGAATAAAATCTAAGGTTTTAATAAATGATTATGTTAAATAAGTTCTCGGAATGGAAAAAATAAAAGGTTTTCATAATCACTATTTTTGGTCATCATGACTTTGATATCAATAATTATAGTTTATTATAATGAGTCAGAACACGTAGGATTATAATTATTGATAAGTAATTCATTTGAAAAGGATAAAAAGTTAATTATTTCATAAAACATTGTTGAAAACAAAATAAAAAGGGTGAGATTGTTAGGAACCCCTTCGTAGAGGAAGGTGTGCGTTTTCAAATGTCATTTTTTGTTACTAAGAAATGTTTTTTAGAATGAAAATCACGTCAATTTTTATTTATTGAATATAATATTGATTGTTGTTTTAAAAAAAATCAAACTCACTTTGTTGAATATAAGGCCATTATATTGTTGAAAATATATTTTGAGGAAAATATTATTATATGGCTCACCTCTTATTTGGTTTATGAAAAGAGAGTAACAGGGAATTGATCGTTATCTGAAATGAGAGAATATTTCATAGGGAGAATGTATCTTACTAGATGTAAATTTTCATTATATCCACTATGAATCTAGATTATTGAAAATCATTGTCTTCATGATTGGTGTCCACATGATTACCAAAAATCAAATGTGATGATTCTTTTCTAATCGCGGAGTTCTCAAAAATCATAAGTAATGTTTTGAATAATATGATGCTTGCTTGATAAAAAAATTGGGTTTTATAAGAGATTATACATCTTATGAATGGTATCTATATTAATCAGATATTGATGGAATGAAAAAAGTTTACCAGAAATTGTATTTAACCTGAATGTATTTTTGGAAATTTTATTCTGTGCAATTACATTCTAGCTAAGCAGGAAAGAAGCATGTTGGTATAAGAAAGGTGTGAATTGTAGCATCTGATATTCATCGTATTCAAAAAGTGAATGTTAAGAGATCATCAGATTTATAAAGGCCGAAAAAGGTAAAGAAGTTTATCAAGACACATTATATTCATTTGATAAATAATCTTCTATCTGAATTTAGGATTCTATCGTATTCATAGAAGTAATTGATTAACACTAATGGATGAAAATTAAAGAAAAAAATGATTTTTTTTCATCCATTTAGTTATTTAATAAATTTGTTAATCATAATTATGGTTCGAACTATGTGAAGAAAATAATTGAAGAAGAGTTTCAAAATTTTTGTTGAGGGGGAGCTTAAAACATGAATAACAACTGTAATTTGTACAGATCATCAGATTCAACAATCATAATTGAGAAACAAAATCGTATTGATAAATTTCGTATTCCACAATCAGATAAAGTAAATAATTAGGAATGAATTTCTAAAGAAGATATAATGTTAAGAGTGGTTTTGAGAAGTTTCTATCAGAGTTAACGAATACTATAGTCAACTTAAATTCAACATAATTTTAGATTTTGGAGAATTTGGTTGGGTGGGATTTTTTTTTGTTTCCCACCAAAATCAGTCATGGGTCACCAATAAAATGAGAAAAGTAAATTGTTATCTTACAGTGATAGATATGTTGTTCAATGTAGAAGAGAGATAATATCTGATTTTTATAGAGAATAATATTCTATATTAACTTTTTGTTGTATATGTTCTGAAAGATTAATGTTAAAGAGAATAGATAATATAAGAACATTTTATTTAGTGGTCCATTGTATTAATAATTCATTATATTCAAATGATTACTTTTTTATCATTTTATTCAGATTCTCATAAAATATAGGTGAGTTAATTAGATATATGATTTCCATATTGAGATTTTGATACAAATTAATGTATCTCGAATTATATCAATAATATTCTCATAGAATTATTTCTATTGGATTGGGAAATTTTTTATGAATAATAAAATCTAGAGAATCATAGTGAGGATAATCTAATATGGAAAAATCAGAATATGTTTTCATAACAAAGTCTAAAAGGATCCTACCATATTCTGGGTAAGAAATTGAAGAATTTCATATCTATTGAATACATTTGTGGAATTGAAAATTATAACAAGTAGCATTTGGTGTTACAAAAATATTTTATTACCATATCTATGATAAGAGGGTGCATAAACACTATTATAATTGTTTACATAATTTTACTTGAGTGTAAGGGTATATCCTACAAGTTTTAATAAAATGACTATTTTCTTATGGATTGTGTGGAATTGGATCATTTCCAAAATATACAACTGATGTAGCTATTAATATGGAATGTTGGACCTTGAAAAAAAATAAGATCATTTGGAAGGTTTATCATATTTTTTGGTGGGGAATTGAATATTTAATAGGATGTGATTGTTATTTCAAGGAATCATAAAAGAAAATGTGTAACTGATTCCCCCCACCAACTCTTAGTGATATAATATCTTTACTAGGAACCATCACATATATTTAATAGGAGTTTTCTATAACCCTACATAATAAATATATGGACCCATCCTTATAAAATTACACAATCTTGAATTAAATGGATAATACACATTGAGGATCTTTTCAGGTTTAGAGTTTTAGATAAATAGGCCGTAACTATTACATTACACCTCCAAAATTACAAGGTAGAAAATTCTACTGTGATTCCATTTTTTCACTAAATAAAAACTCTTGAAACAAGGATTCATGTCTTGTTCCATGTCTTAGACAGCATGGCTTTTCCATGATCCCATCCTTGACCATATTCATCTTTCTGTCCTGTGAAAAACATTCAAAATGTGTGATGATCATAAAAATATTAGTAAGGGTTATAAAACAAAGAAATAAAACATTAGTTCTTCAATACATATATAACATTAGGTCATTATCATACCTCATGAAATCATAAGATTTATGAATAACACAATGAAATCATAAATCATAATGGTAACTAGTGGCATCCATATCATACTAACATTGTAGCTATCATATCTATATAAGGAGATTCATTTGGAATACCCATCACAATATATTCCCTAAATATATGAGGACCAACATTCATATTTACCTCTGTCACATTACCCAATGAATTTGAGAGCTATATCGGGCTCACCCTCCCTAGGTTTATCATGGAACAACCCGTATACGTAAACAATGCCCATGAACCATAACATATCCATAACACATAAAACAAATATAATGGTAAAATACCATTTCCACAATTCAATCAAAATATATAAATTAATTATATTGACATAAAAAATCAATTATAAACCATTTTCAATGAAAAAAATACTTAAAATATTATATGGTATTTATTTTCCTTTTAAAAACATTATTTCTTGTTAAGGAAGCTAAAGATCAAATAATACTCACAGCGGTGGAAAAGTTCGTTATCATAGAGTTTTTTAAAAATAAACATTATTTGTTTTTGTTTAGTAAAAGGACTCATATAAAAATATATCCTTTGAATCAAATTAAAAATAAAATGTTTTTATATAGAGTATAATAGAATGTCATGTATAAAACAAAATTTTCCTTAATGAAAGGAGATTGAGACGAAGTCCCTTACAAATATCATTATATAAATAAAATAGATAGATTATGTGTATTCAACATAAGCACACATAAAGAAAGTATAAATACATGATAGGATATAAAAATTCACCTCTCACATAATCATTTAAGGAAATAAACAAGAATGTGGAGATCGACCCAATGAACAGAAATTGGGTTAAGAAGTTTCTTTACCTCGTGTCCGACTTGATCCATTCATTATTTATTTTCTGGAATAATAAACCAATGTTAATTTATAATTTATTATGATCCTTTTTCAAGTATATTATTCATTTTATATCACTTATTACCTTACTATAACAATTAGATAATTATCTGAGTTTATATTGGACATTTTGTCGATGTTTGGAACTTGATTTAAAAATGAACTTCCTAAAATTATAAATTGTCCATGCGGTTGAAATTACATTATATATATAATTATATTCATGATATAGATATCATATATATCATATATATCCAGTATATATAGGTATTTATAATAATACATAACATTTGGAGAAGAGAAATGAAATGTACCGTTCAAGGTGACGGTAAGCCATACATACCCATGAACGCCAATTTCATTTATATTTTATATTTAATGGAATAAAAACATAATGATACATAGTTATATTATAATTATAGTATAATATCATATATAATTTCATTAACTCCATCTTTTATACATTCCACATATGGAATTAATGAGTCATATCACATTGAGGGGGCGATAGTCCGCACTTTCTCAAATGAAATTATCATATATTTTTTCATTATGGAAAACATAAAGGTATTATAAAAATTAATAGTTCATAAGCATAGAAACAATATAAATATATTATATTTCACAAATAAATATATTCCCATCTTAATGGCCACCATAAGTGGTGGTAGGAGAAGATTGAACACTCATTGTTTCGTGAGGCAGTAGTTCACCGTCCACAAAAACAGTATGTTCTTTATGCATTAGATGGATGTGTGTGTAATTGTAGATAAAATAATTCTCATAAAAAAATACTAGTATATTTCAGATAATGGTGTTGTTATAAAATAAAGTAATAAAAGTATTTTATGGGGTTGGTGATGTTAAATAATATAAAAGAACTTAAGAGAAGATGTTACCTTTAAATCATGTATCTCCCTTTGAATTGAACCAAAAGATTTACTTAAAGTACATTATTCCTGTGTTAAGGCCTATGGGAGGAGTATATGGATGTATGGAGCTTAATTGGGCATAGTTTGGATGATTCATGGGGCTAGAGAAGTGTGAGTAGTGGTTTAGAAGTGAGTTATTTTTATAAGGGGGAGGGGATCTTTAGGAAAGTGTGAAAATATTATTTTATTATATAATTATTTTAGGTTTAAAAAACGTCCAAAACTCAAAAAAGTCTAATATAATTTGTCTCAGGTTCGAAATAAAATCATTCAATAAGAAATAGACACGCTGTTTTTATTGTTTTAATATTTATTATCTTCTTTATTTAAATCATTCATTAATGAGGTAAATACTATATCATTATTGTGTCATAAATAATTTTATTAATTTCATATATAAAAATTATAAAGCAAATATAATTATATAGGAAATCATTTTATGTTTAAAATGAATATTTATAGTCAAAGATATAGCCTATATAACAACATGTAAAAATTGATTTCCTTAAAGATATATGTTTGTTTCATTTTTGTCTTCACTTCAAATTAAATAATATAAGGTGTCATTATCACTCTCATGGGGATCCATGGAGTCGAAAATTAGAACCAAGGATTCCCATGGCCGGACATTTATCAACCAATAGTATTAGGACACATTTTAGGGTAATATTTGATTATTATAAAATTATTTTTTACCCTTATTTACCAGAATTACCATTTAACAATGGTAAATAAAATATTTACTAAAGTAAATATTCATAATGTCTAAAATTAAAATTTATCAATTTAAAAAATTTGGAAATCCTAATTCCAAATATGGAATCCATTTTTCTAATTTCAAAAAACATAACTGGAAAAAATTAATTTAAAATTAATTCCCGCTGTGCAAACAAAAAAGTGTATTTTTATGATATAATAACTATCAAAATATTGTCACTTTTTATGTCCAATTTCAAAATAAAATTACATAAAATGACATAAATTGGATTAAATGGTAAAAATATAATTTAATTACACTTTAAAAATATTTAAAATTATAATATAATTATATAAATAAATTATATTAAAAGGCAGTTTTGAATTAAACTACATTATTTTTCACTATTTATCAAAAGATGAATTTTATAATAAAAATACTAAAAAAATTTCAAAAGTAATTTTTGATGTCCCAATTGTAAAGAAAAATTTTATTCGGTAAAATGGAACATATAAAAGTGACCAAAACTATATCTAAAGAGGGTTCACCTTCAGAAGGCGGAAAATTTACTTTTTAATTAATATTAGTATTTTTCATAAAATCAGATTCATTCTTATTTTAATCCGCTAAAAATTATTTGATAAATGTAAATTTTTTTAAAAAACATGTATATTTATATTGTGGTTAGTTCTGTCCATTCTCACCAATACAATGGCTAGGCATTAACTATCATATAAAATAATATTATATTTTTATTATTCAGTATGACATAATGTTGTATGCAACGTAAGATTTTGATGAAAAACATTGTTGTGTATCAGGTACATAATAATTTGGATATGTTGTTCCTTATAAGAGAGACTCTCTTCCAAATAAACTACCTCTGGGTAGAAAACATGAGATGAATCTGGAATATACTTTCTCAACATTTAAACATGAATAACATTGTGTAACTGGGATAATCTTTAATGTAAATCCACATTGTAGGAAATTGATCCAACTTTCCCCACGATTTCAAATGGTCCAATAAAAATTAGACTCCACTTTCCCTTCTTACTATAATGCATCACAATTTTCCATGGAGAAACATTGCGAAAGAGAAGATCACCTACCTCTAAAGAAAAATCCATCCTCTTGTTTGCTGCATATCTTTTCTAACTACTCTGAGCTATTCGTATGTGCTTCTGAATCAACAGATTTTCATTTCCATATCTTGTACCAATTTTGGTCCCATCAAGTTCCATTCATCTAATTCATCCCAAAAGTATGGATTTAAACACTTATTCCCATATAATTCCTCAAATGGGTCCATCTGTATACTAGAATGAAAATTGTTATTATAAGAAAATTCAACCAATGAAAGATGTTGGTCCCAACTTCCCTTTTTATCCTTAGAGAAATCACGGTACATATCCTCCAAGGTCTGAATTATTCATTCTGACTGCACATCTTATTGAGGATGAATAGCTTTACTAAAATTTAATTCAGTACACAATGACATCTAAAAAAATTTAAAAAAGATATAAGTAAACCTAGTATCACGATAAGATACAGTACAGAGGGGAGCCCCATGATAACAGAATATATCTTTCATATACTGCTGATAATGTTGATATTAAGAGAAAGTATCTTGAATAGGATGTAAATGGGAAGATTTATTCAATCGATCAACAATAACCCAGATTTCATTATTACCTCGAGATGTCTTTGGTAATCCCATAACGAAATCAATGGATATATTTTCCTATATAGACTCTAGAACCAATAGAGACTAAGAAATATCTTTTGGTAACTAATTTTCTGCTTTAACCTGCTGACAAGTTAAAAACATCATAGTAAAATGAACAATATCTCTTTACATTCAATCCAACTAGAAATACTCTTGAAGATCTCGGTATATCGTAGTACTGCCAAGTTGAACTAAAAAAAACATTTACCATCACATATAAACGCATTCTACAATAGTGAATCAGAAGGCACACATAATCTCTTTGGAAACCTCAAAGAGAAATCATTATTAATGTTAAAATCAGGCAACATACCCTTCTGATCCAACTCTACCATTTTCATCGACTCACCGTCTTCCTTCTACGTGAGCATAATTATTTCTGATAGAGATGACTTCGTATACACCTGAAACAAAAGAAATGAATTTCTTACACCAAAAACTACTATTTCAAATTTCATCAAATCAATAACCAAAGGATCTTGTTTGAAACATAGCATGGTTAATGCCACATTACTTTTTCAACACAGATCATTATCCACTTTATTTGATTTTCCAAGATGGTAATGGAATTTGAAATCATAATCCATGATTAGTTCCACCCATATCCCCTGTCACATGTTCAATTATTTCTGAGTGAATATATACTTCAAACTTTTGTGGTCAGTATATATTTCACATTTTACTCCATACAAATGATGCCTCCAAATTTTTAATTTAAAAAAATAGAACCTAATTAGAAATAATTTGTAAGGTAATTCAACTCATGAGGTTTCAACTGACATGAAGCATAATCAATTACCTGATCATTCAACATAAGGACAAAACCAAGTCCTTTCAATGAAGCATCACTTTAGATAATAAACTCACCATTTCTGGAAGGCAGTTCCAAAACTGGAGCACTCCCTAATTTTCTTTTCAATTCCTGAAAATAATAATCACATTCCTTTTTCCAAATGAACATAACATGTTCTCGAGTTAAACTTATCATTAGACTAGATAACCTTGAAAATATTTCATCAATCCTCCCGTAATAACCTACCATACTAATCAAACAATTAATCATGGTTATATTTGTGGGTTTTGGTTATTATTCAACAACTATTGTTTTATTATGATCAACAGTTATGCCAATTTTTGAAACAATAAGAAAAAGGAAATAAATATTTCCATAACCAAAACTCACACATACTAAATTTCCCATGTAGTTTCTTTTCTCTTAAGGTTTTCAAGACAACCATTAAATGAATTTTATGCTCCTCTTTACATTTAGAATAAACCAAAATATCATCAATGAACAGAACCACAAACTTATCCAAGAACTCATGGATTATTATATTTATAAGATCCATTAATATATCAGGAGAATTGGTTAAACCAAAAGAAATAACTAAAAATTCATAATGGCCATATGAATTATTAAACATAGTCATTGTAATGCCTACATCCATTACATTCAACTGATGGTATCCCATCCTCAAATCAATATTCAAAAAATACTGAGCTCTCTGGAGCTGATCTAAAAAATCATCGATATGAGGAAAATGATACATGTTCATAACAGTGATGTTATTCAGTGCTCTATAATCAATTCAAAGTCTCATTGAACCATCTTCCATTTTATAAAACATGATAGGACAACCCCATGGTGATGTTCAAGGTCAAATGAAACCTTTATCTAATAACTCTTGTAATGGCTTCTTTAACTCTAAATGTTCAATTTGAGTCATTAGATTAGAGGGTTTTGAAATTGGCTTAGCATCAGGAACTAAGTCAACTATAAATACAACATCTCGATCAGGTATTATTACAGGAAACTCATTAGAAAAAACATCATCATACTAATTTACCAACTATACGACATTAATCTGAACAGTTCCTTTGTTTTCAATAATATGTGAAAGGTAACATTCATTTCCAACTTTTACTGGTTTCTCATCTTCCTGATATGTTACCAAAAGTATTGTTTCATTGTTCTACGGAAACTAAAAATATTTCTGAAAAAACCTCTTTAGATCTGTAGTGAACCTTAACATGATAAAAGAAAATAAAATCCATACCCAAAATTTCATCAAACTATACTAGAGGAAAACAATAAGGTTTGTAGGTATATTATTTCCTCACACAAAGACGTGAAGGTTCATATGAATTAGTTATGTCTCAACATTTCCTCTAGGTGTTTTTACCATAGGTTCATGATTCATATCTTGAAATGGAATTTCCACTTTACTAAAAAAACTTCTCATAAATGATGGAATGTATAGACCCAAATCAAACAAAACATTGGTATAATTTGAACAAACAAACAGTATACATAATACTACTTCATTCGATTGAACAACATATGCTGAAGTAGTTTAAATTTATTTCACCACCGCTTTCTAGATGTAGTATGGATTCATTCCCTCTGTTGGGTTCTTCATTGGACACTCATTTTAATAATGACCCATTTAATTTCACTTAAAACATTTTACTGATTGTAAATCTAATTTCTTCACAACCTTACTCTAATCATTTTCAGGGAAATTAAGAGCCTTATGTCCTATTTTACCTCATCGGTAGCACTTACCAAAATTCAAAGGACATTCCCCATCATGTTTTTTTAAACAATTTTAAAAAAATGTAATCTTACTTTTCATACTATCAGTGTTTTATTAAGATTTCTTCCCTTTCATCTGCCACCTCGACCTTTTATTCTATTGTTTCTCAAGGAGAACCTGATCATCGTCAAACTCAATTTCCACATTCTCGTCACATATGGCTAGTTTTTTTATAGATTTTGAATTCATGAGAGGTTAATTATATTCAATATATTGGCCTTAATCCTGAGTAAAAATTTTGATTTTACTATCAATATCATGTACGAAATTTGGAGCATACCTTGCCAGTCGAGTGAATTTTTCTTAATAACCATCCACTGAGTCATCCTCCTACCTCAATTCAAGGAATTGTTTTTGCGTCCTAAGATAAACAACATTAGTAAAATATTTTTCAAGAAACATACCTTTGAATTTTTCACAATAAAAGGCATCAATCTCCTCATTATCATATTCCCATGTTGCATCTTCAACCAAATGGTATTTCCACAAAACATTTACTTGATGAATTAACTTATTTTACAACACTTGCTCTCTTCGGTCGAGAATCTGGACAGGTTTTTCCTTATAAGAGTGATTATATTCCATCTAAACTACCTCTGGGATAAAAACATGAGATGGATATGGAATATACTTTCACAACATTGAAATATGATTAACATTGTGTAACTGGGATAATCATTGATGTAAATCCAATCTATAGGCAACTGATCCAACTTTATAAAGGATTTTATATAGTCCAATGAACATCAGAATTAAATTTACCTTATTACCAAAATTCATCCCACATTTCCAAAGAGAAACGTTGATAAAAACATGATCACCTACCTCAAAAAAAAATCCTTCCACTAGTTATCTGCATATCTTTTCTAACTACTCTGAGCTCTTCGCATATGCTTCTGAATCAACCGAATTTTTTTTATCATCTCTTCTACCAATTTTGGTCTCATCAAGTTCCATTCATCTACTTCATCCAAAAAGGATAATTTTTGACACCACTTGCCATATAATGCCTCAAATGGATCCATCTGTTTACTATAATGAAAATTGTAATAATAAGAAAATTCAACCAAGGAAAGGTGTTGGTCCCAACATCCCATGGAATCCATCGAGCTAGCATATAACATATCCTCCATGGTTTGAATTTTTCATTCTGATTGCCTATCTGATTGAGGATGAAAAGCTGTACTGAAATTTAATTCAGTACCCAATAACTTCTGAAGGACTTTCAAAATTTTAGAAGTAAACCAGGGATCATGATCAGATATAATAGAGAGGGGATCACCATGCCACATGACTATGTCTTTAATATACTACCGAGAATATTGATATATAGGAAAATTATATCTAATAGGAAGTAAATGAGAATATTTAGTCAATCGATCAACAATAACCTAGAAGGCATTATTACCTCGATATGTCTTTGGTAATTCCATAACGAAGTCCATGGATATATTTTCCCATATATACTCTAGCTATAGTAAAGACTAATGCATCCCTTTTGGTAACTACTACTCTACATTAACTGTCTAACATGTCAAAAACGTCACAGTAAAATAAGGAAATATCTCTTCACATTCCATCCAACTAGTAATACTCTCGATAATCCTTGTATATCATATTACTTCCAGGATGAACTGAAAATAGAGAACTATGAGCATCACATAACAACTCATTATTCAATAGAAAATCACAAGGCACACATAATCTCTTTCAGAACCTCAAAAGTCAATCATTATAAATGTTAAAATCTGGAAACATCCCCTTCAGAACAAACTCTACCTTTTTCTTCAACTCACTATCTTCCTTCTGCGCCGACTTAATTCTACCTAATAGAGATGAATTCACTTACAACTGAAACAAATGAGAGTAATTTATTGCACCAACAACTTATATTTCAAATTTCAACAAACTAAACACCAAAGTATCTCGTTCCAAACATAGCATGGTTAATGCAACATTAAATTTTGGAAACAAAGCATCAGCCACACTATTTGATTTTCCCAGATGGTAATGGATTGTGAAATCATAATCCATGATTACATCAAACCATCTCCTCTGTCTCATGTTCAATTATTTCTAAGTGAATATATAATTCAAAATTTTGTGGTCAGTATTTATTTCACATTTTACTACATACAAATGATTCCTCCAAAATTTTAATGTAAATAAATAGAATCTAATTCCAAATCAAGTGTACTGTAATTTTACTCATGAGGTTTCAACTGACGTGAAGCATAAGCAATTACTGATCATTCATTACATGGAAACAACCATGCCCTTTCAAAGAAGAATCATTGTAGATAACAAACTCACCATTTATAGACTGTAGTTTCAATACTGAAGCATTCCCTAATATTCTTTTTAATACATTAAAACAATCATCAAATTCTTTTTTCCAAATTAGAATAACACCATTTGGTGTTAAATTAGTCATTGTACTAGATAACCTCGAAAATATTTCATCAAAACTCCGATAATAACCTACCAAACCAAGAAAATAATAATTCTTGGTTATATTTTTGGGTCATGTCCATTATTCAACAACTATTGTTTTAGAAAGATCAATAGTTATGAAAATTTTTGATACAATATGACCAAGGAAATAAATTTTTTGTATCCAAAACTCAAACATACTGAATTTCCCATGCAGTTTATTTTCTTTTATGGTTTTAAAGATAACAATTAAATCAATTTCATGCTTAACATTAATTTTAGAATAAACCAATATATCATCAATGAACACAACCAAAATATTATCCAAGAACTCATGGAAAATTATATTCATAAGATATATTAATATAGTTGGAGTATTGGTTAACCCAAAAGGAATAACTACAAATTTATAATGGCCATATCTATTACGAAACAAGGTCTTTGGAAATCCAACATCCTTTAAATTCAACTAATGGTATCCCAACCTCAAAAAAATATTCGAAAAATACTGAGCTCCCTAGAGCTGATCAAACAAATCATCGATATGATGAAAAGGATACATGTTCTTAATAGTGATGTTATTCAATGCTCTATAATCAATGAAAAGTCTCATTGAACCATCTTTCATTTTAACAAACAAGACAGGAGAACCCCATGGTGATGTTCTAGGTCAAATTACTCTTGTAATTGATTCTTTAACTCTAAATGGTCAATTTGAGTCATTAGATTAGGGGGTTCTGAAATAGGTTTAGCATCAGGAACTAAGTCAACCGTAAATACAACATCCAGATCAGGTATTATAACAAGAAACTCATTAGGAAAAACATCAAGATACTAATTTACCGTTGATACATCATTAATATAACAGTTCCTTTTTTACCATATGTCCAAGGTAACATTCAGTTCCAACTTTTACTAGATTCTCATCTTCTTGAAATGTTATCAAAATTAATGGTTCATTATTTTACACAAACTAAAAATTTTTCTGAAAAGAAACCTCTTTATCTCTGTATTAAACCTTTACATGATAAAAGGAAATACAATATATACCCAATATTACATCAAACTATACTAGAGGATAACAATAAGGATTGTAGGTATATTCTTTCTGTACATAAGGATGTGAAGGTTCTTAAAATTTATTTATGTGTCAACATTTTTTCTAGGTGTTTTTTCTATAAGTTCATGATTTATATCGTGAAATGGAATTCTTAATTTACTATAAAACATCTCAGAAATGAAGGAATCTGTAGACCCTGAATCAAACAACACATTGGAATAATCTGAACAAACAAACAGTGTACATAATACAACTTTATTTGATGGACCAACATATGCTGTTGCAGTTTCAAAGGATTTCACCACCCCTTTCTACATGTAGTCTTCTTTCTTTACCCCAATTGAGTTCTTCGTTGGACACTCATTTGAATAATAACCCATTTTATTTAAATTAAATGCATGTTACTAATTGTGAATATGATTTTTTATACCATTAGACTGATGTTTTTCAGTGCAATTATGATCCCTATGTCCTATTATACAACCTCAGTAGCACTTACCAGAATTCAATGTACATTCCCCTTCATGATTTTTACAACAATTATCAAAAAAATGTAAACTTACATTTCTTTCCAGTAGACTATTTTAAGAGTTATTCCCATTCATCTCCAACCTCGACCTCTTAATATATTATTTCTTATAGATCACCTGATTATTAGTAAACTCCATTTCCACCTTTTCGTCACATCTGACAAGTTTTTGATTGCTTTTGAATTCACAAGAGGCTAATCCTCTTTGATACATTGGATATAATCCTGAGTAGAAATTGTTGATTTCACTATGAAGATCTTGTAAGAAATTTATATCATAACTCACTAGTATAGTGAATTTTTCTTAATAAGAAGCCACTGAGTCATCCTCCTGCCTCAATTCAAGGAATTGTTTTTTCATCATAAGATGAACCACCTTATTAAAATATTTATCAAGAAATATAACGTTGAATTAATCACAATCAAAGGAATCTATCTCCTCATTATCACTGATATTTTTCACCACCGACCACCATTGATCGGCTTCACATTCAAAACAATATATAGAAAAACTTAATTTTTGATGTTCTAAACACCCGATGACATCAAATATCTTTTCCAGTTCTTTAATCCACCCTTCAGCTAGTACAGGATCAGATGATCCTCAAAATGATGGGGTATATTGCCTTATGAAATGCTCCACTACTTATATATTCCTATGTGGTTGATATAGATTATCTCGGGCATGGATACCACCACATTTCATAGCCTAAGTCAACTGTGCCATCACAGTAATAAACTGCTCAATTTCAATTCTGACAATCTCATGTTACTAATTTGGATGGTTGTCTTCCTCCTAATGTCATCCCATCATAACTTCCATGTTTCCTCTACGGAAAACCATTTTGAGCAAAGAAATATCTTAATAGAAGAAACATGATAATCTGAAAATGATATATCATTTCATTCTCACAATAATTAAATTTATGGATGTTAATTTAACAATATTTAAACTCCCTATGTTATCTAAACCGACCTTTGATACGAACTATATGGACCCAACCTTAAAACATCCCATAATCTTTAATTAAATGAATAATTTATATGGATGATCATTTCCAGTTTTATTTTTTAGTGTAATAGGCCATAACTATTACATTACATATAGAGATTTACAAGTTAGAAACTTCTATTGAGTTTCGATTTATTAACAAAATAAAAACTCATGAAAAAAACAGTCATGTCTAGTTCCCTCTTTTAGAAAGCATGACTTTTTATTGATCCCATCCTTGTCCCTATTCATCTTTATTCCCTATGAAAAACATTTCAAAACATGGGATGAGCATAAAAAGATAAAAACGTGTTATAAAACAAAGAAATAAAAGATTATTTCATCAATACATACATTATTGACTGAAAGTTATTTTTTATTATTACCTTAAAACCTAGGGTTACCAGTCATGGAGGACGAAAATAATGAAGGCCAAGAGAGTCCTTCCGAACCACTTTAACACACTCCATAGGAAGAAAACTGAGACTATCATAAACCACCAGAGTCTCCTTTGGTCTGCCCCAATGAGCCAATGCGTCAGCCGCAAAGTTGGACTCCCTCAGACTATGATGAACCATCATTCCCTGGTTAGTCTCTGATTTTCACCTACGAAAAACATACGTCAAATCCTAGGAGATGTCGTGATTTCCCTGTAGTGATCTGACCAGAACCTCCGAATCTGATTTCACTTCCCTCACCGGGAGGCCTTTCCTCCTACATACAATCAAACCTGAAAGAAGAGCACTAAACTTCGCACCCATAGATTTACCTAGTTCATAAGAAGCACTAAAGGCAACAATAGCTGAACCCCATCAATCCGGAAGCAAACCACCACCCCTCATAATACCTCCCAAGCATGACCCATCCATATTCAGCTTCCATACATTATATACTATCTTTAATATACATTTTTAAATCATAATATTTATGAATAACACATAGAAATCATAAATCATATATCATAAATATAACTTCTGGAATGCATATCTTAGTTATATTTTATCTATCAAAGCTACCTAAGGAGTTACATTTGGAATACACATCAAAGTATATTCCCTAAATCTCTAAGGAGAAACATTCATGTTTACCTCCTTCATGTTACCCAATGCATTGGAGAGCTATCTCAACCTCACCGACCCATGTTTTATCACGGAACCACTCGTATACGTAAACAATACACAAGAACCATAACATATTCATAACACATAAAACAAATATAAAGGAAATATAACATTTCCACATTTAAATCACAATATTTAAATAAAATATATTGACAAAACAAACTCATTATAAATCATTTTCAATGCCAAAACATTTAAAAGATTATTTGGTGTTTATTTTTTCTTTTAAAAACATTGTTTCTTGTTAAAGAAATATATGATAAAATAATACTCACAATGGTAGAAAAGGTCGTTATCACCGCTTAAGTTAAAGAGAAACATTATGTTTTGTCATTCAGTAAAACACATAGTATAAAATGAGTACCTTTGAATGAAATAAAAATTCAATGGTGTTTATACAGCATATAAAATAAAGCATTGTATAAAACTAAATATGCCTCAATGAAAGGAGATTGAGACGAAGTCCCTAAAAAAGATCATTATGTAAAAACAATAAATAAATTGTGTGAATTCAATATAATGACAAATAATAAAGTATAAATAAATTTTTATATATAAAAATTCATTTCTCACATAATCAATGAACAACATAAACAAGAAAGTGATGATCAACCAAAAGAACTGAAATTTGGATAAGAAGTTTCCTTACCTCATGACCGAATTGACCCGTTCATTCTTTAATTTTTTTAGTAATATACATATGTTAATTTATAATTTATTAAAAAAACTTGTGTATGTATATTAATAATTTTATATCACTTATTACATTGGAAAAAAAAAAATTAATTATACGAGTTCATTTTGAACATTTTGTTGATGTTCAGAACTTGAGTTAAAAATGAACTTATTATAAATACAAATTGTCCATGTGGTCGAAATTAAATTATATTAATAATTATATTCATGATTTAGATAACATATATATCATATATATATGGTATATATTTTTATTTATAATAATACATAACATTTGTAGATGAGAAATGAAATGCACCGTTCATAGAGAGGGTAAGTCATACGTACGCTTGAACACTAATTTCATTTCTATTTCATATTTAATTGGATAAAAACACAATGATTCATAGGTATATTATAATTCCAGTATAATATGATATGTAATTTACATAACATCATCCTTTATACATTCCACATATGTCATTAACGAGTCATATCACTTTGAGGGGGCAGTTGTCCGCACTTTCTCAAATGAAATTATCATATTTACCTAGTATGGAAACCATAAAGATATTATCAAATCAAAAATAAAAAATAATAGTGAAAATATAAATATAATATATATCACATATAAATATAGTTCCATATTAATATCCAATACAAGTGGTGGTAGGAGAATATTGAACAATCATTTTTTCATGAGGCAGTAGTTCAGCGTACACTGAAACAGAATGTTCGTTACCCATTAGATAGAGGTGTGTATAAGTGTAGTTCAAATGATTATTTTAAAAACAACCAATAATATTAAGGATACTGGTTTTTTTATAAAAAAAAAGGAGTGAAACGAGTTCAGGGGTTGGAGAAATAAAACAATAAAATGGAACTTAAGAGAAGACATTGCCTTTAAATTGTGCATCTCCCTTTGGTTTGAACCGAAAGGTTTACTTAAAGTTACTTCTGCCTAAGGTAAGGCTTCTAGGATGATGAGAGAGATGTGGGGAGCTTAATTGTGTAGATTCCGGATGATCCAAGGGTCTATATATGTGTGATTATTGGGTTTTAATTGAGGGTTTTTTATAAGGGGTATGATGGCCTCTTTAGGTAAGTGTGAAAATATTATTTTATTATTTAATGATTTTAGTTTTCAAAACTCCCAAAACTCATTAAAGCCAATTACAAGTGGACTCATGTTCGATATAAAATAATCCTATTAAATTTGAACATATTTTAGATATTGTTTTAATCGTTATAATCTTATTTATTTAAATCATTCATTAATGAGATAAATACTGCATCATTATTGTGTCATAAATAATTTTATTTATAAGACATCTAAAAATTATAAAAAAATATCATGATGTAGGAAATATTTTAATATTTAAAATTAATATTTATAGTTGAAGATATATCTTATATAACCTCATGTAAAAATTTATTTACTAAAAGATATATGTTTGGGTCATTTTTGTATTTACATTGAATTAATTAATATAGAATGACCTTATCACTCCCATGTGGCTCCATGGTGCCCCAGATATGACCCATGGATTCCCATAATCAGACATGTATTGACAAGTAGGATTAGAACACATGTTAGGGTTATAGAAGATTATTATAATATTATTTTTACCCTTATTTACCCGATTTACCCTTTAACCATGGTAAATAAAATATTTACAGAACCAAATATTCATAACGTCTAAAAATAAAAGTTAGCAATTTACAAAATTTGAAACTCCAGATTGAACATATGGAATCCATTTTTAAAAATTCAAAACACATAAGTTGCAGAAATTAATTTAAAAGTAATTCTGGCTATCAAAACAAAAATAATGATTTTAAGAAATATTAACTATCAATAGATTGACACATGTTTATGTCCAAATTGAAAGTGAAATTACTTATAATGACCAAAATGGGATAAAATGGTAACATATAATCTAATTAAACATTAAAACCATTTAAAAATACAATATAAGCAATTAAATAAATTATATTAAAAGGTGGTTTTGAATTAAAAAACAATATTTTTCATTATTCCTTAAAAAATGAATTTATTCAAAAAAATAACAAAATTTCTTTCACATTCATTTTTGTTATCCCAAATCTAAAAAAGAATTTTATTTGGTCATATAGAACATATAAAAGTGACCAAATCTATATTTAATGAGGGCTCTCCATCAAAAGGTGGTAAATCGACTTTTTAATGAATATTACATTATTTATTCTTAAGATCATATTCTTTCTTATTTTAAGCCTCTAAAAATTATTGGATAAATGTAAAAACATATAAAAAACATATATATTCATATTTTAGTTAGTTATATCTATTCATTCCAATACAACTTCTAAGAATTAAATACCATTTAAAATAATATTATATTATTATTTTTCAGCATGACCCAACGTTGTGTGCAACGTAAGATTTCAAAGAAAGCTTTTGTTGTGTATACGGTACTCTATCTAAAATAGCATCCCTTTTTAAATAAAATTAATATTTAATTCAAAAGTATTAATAAATATGATATTTATTATTCACTATTTTCCTAGGATGTTACAATACTTTCCATGTAAATTATGAACAAATCACTTTGGTCTGAGGAGGAAGTAGTCCACCTATCCACAAACAATGTTATGGTATGGAAACAATATTGAAATAATGAAGTTATTATTTATATAATAATTAAATAATAAGAATTAAATCATTGATATCATATTTATAATATAAAAATTTATTTTACATCATAATTCCAACCGACGAGAGGTTGTAAAGGAAAACAAGCAATATCATTTTGAAAGGAGGTATTCCTTTTTACAAATGAACGTCAAGTTCATTACCCATTATATAGATGTGTGTGTAAGTTGGGGTCCAATACATGGAATAAAAACATTTTAGTATATTTAGTATAATAATTTTATTATATAATCATGTAATAAGAAGATTTTAAAGGGTTGAAAATACAAATAAAAAAAAGGAGCTTGAGGAAGGATGTTACCAATTCTTGGGGTAACTACTATTGGTTTAAAACAAATGGTTTCCTTGGTTGGATATATGACCAAAGGGGGGATTATAGCATGAAATTAGTTATTTTTGTATCATAATTGAGAATATTGTTTAAGGAAAAATGTATTTATATGTTTTAATAAGTTAGAGGGGT
The DNA here is from genome assembly GCA_963277665.1 of Viscum album. Taxonomy (NCBI): domain Eukaryota; kingdom Viridiplantae; phylum Streptophyta; class Magnoliopsida; order Santalales; family Viscaceae; genus Viscum; species Viscum album. Next base: position 1,045,416,383 of record OY728162.1, read on the forward strand.
GAAGACTTTTTTATAGTGGAGGACAAGTGGAATTATTTAAAATTTCATATATGAGGTTTCAACCAACGTTTTTATAAAGAAATGTGGGTCAAATAATGGTTCAAATCCAATAAAATTTATTATATAATCATAATATAAACATAAAATATATATCGGAATATTTTATTAGTTATTTTCTGCCTTATGTTTGGGGCTCACTCCTTTGTTAAACTTTTTTTCTCATAATCATTGTAATTAATTGTAATCCCTTTCACTAATATTTTTATTCAAAAACAAATTTTACCTCATTAGAAATTAGCAATTAATTTATTCAAACTATTAAATCCAATTTTCAAATTCCAATCACAATAAAATCTTAAATTCATTGAAAAATATTCCTACAGACGGTACGCCAATGATAGTTTTGAACGAAAGAAGGTCCAAAAGATTGAAAAATTTTTATATCCAATTTTGTAGTAAAATTAATTCCAAAGACAAAAATTAGATTATAATTTTTATAATTTCTATAATTAATCATATAAAATAATAAAAACATAATTTAACTATATTAATAAATTTGATAAAAAAATAATATTGAATTAAAAGTCAATGTTTTTTCACTATTCATCCAAAAAATGAAACTTCTTAGAAAAACATGAAACATTCACTGAAACTAAATATTAATATTAAAACTAAGAAAATAATATTTCTTTTCCAAGTAAAAATAAAATTATTCTATGAGTATATATTTAAATCGGGTTATCCATTAAATGGAAATAAAATTTTTATTTGGGAAAATACATAAAAGTATCTTTATAATTAACTTTTACCTATCAAATGTATTATATTAGTGTAAAAAATGTTAATTGAATATATAATATAATAGTTTTATATAAAAAATTAATAAAAATTTTATTGTTTAATTTAATAAGATAAAATAGTATTTTATGATGAATTTTTTTTTTCTTAGAAATAATATTTATTTATTATCAAAGGATACTTACGATCAATTATAAAAATTGGTAACCAATGTATTCATTTTATATAACTGTTTAAATTATAATTTCAGATTTTAATTAATTTTAATCATAATTTCCATTTGAATTGTTATATGTTAGCTATAATAATATTTTAAAAATAATATTAATAGTATATTATAGTTCGGTAAAAACTCATCCATGCATGTTACGGAAGCTACCGAATGGACTCGATATATTTATGTAACATAAGAAAAACATATTAGTGTGTCAAATAGAATCTAATTTATGTGCTTCATATGGTTAAAGATGAATTTATTGTGATGTTCAAGGAAATACAATCATATTTCATATATATATATATATATATAATATTTCATGTTGCGTGAAATGAATAATATCAAAATGTATAAATTAACTCAAAAAAATATGTCACAAAATTTCATGGTGTTATATTATGGTGGGTGAAAAAATACCCATTAGAAAAATAAATTATTATAGTCCGTTGAATCAATATTAATAAAATATTAGCTGATAATATATTAAATAATTATTTTTATTATTTTATAAGATAATCAACTAAAAATTGATTTCGAGGAGGAAATATGTTAATCATTTCTTCCCATAGGTCCATTTAAAATAAACTAAGCATGAAACTACTTTGATGACAGTAAATCACTAGCTCCCATTTGGGAAATATGACTCATACCAACTCTCATCCATACCACATTGGGATTAATAGTATACCCCAAAATATTTGGAGTCTTATAATTTCTAATCCAGAAATTGGGCATCCCCTAACAAAAACTATTTCAAATGATTTAGTGATGGCTAGTGATACCATATTTATACCTACATTATGCCAAATATTTATCTATATACCTATCTAAACTATCTCATCCCAATATATGATCTAGTAAAACTTTTTAATACCATGTCCCATGTCATATAAATGAAAAATGCACAGGGATTATACATGTCCCCATGTGTACCTCCCTAAATACCAGAAGAGATTCACTTGAGTCGAGGGCCTAAGATACTTATAGGGATACCTTTAACTCTAAAATAAATTCATTGATTTATTCCAAAATCTAATGGAAAATATCATGACATGTTCAAATAATAAAAGTTCCCAAAATAAATAAATTAAATAGGTATCCAAATAGGATACTACAATAATTAATTGGACGTTGTAAACTATCAACATTATGAATCATTACAAAAATCAGTGGTTTAAAAAAATATTGAATCACACATATACACACACTTATATATAGTATAACACCAGACATGTATTCTAAAAAAATCATGACATGTTCAAATAATAAAAGTTCCCAAAAAAAATAAATAAAATATGTATCCAAATAGGATACTACAATAATTAATTGGACGTTGTAAACTATCAACATTATGAATAATTACAAAAATCAGTGGTTTAAAAAAATATTGAATCACACATATACACACACATATATATAGTATAACACCAGACATGTATTCTAAAAAACTATTTAAGAAAACACATTGTCCTCTACCTAATCTCAAAAAATTCATCTTAAAAAATATTTACCCTCTAAAATATACTATAATTTTAATCTCTATGTATGAGTCCCCTTATAACCTCTATCTTGATTCTAGTTCTGAAAACTGAATTTTTGTTATTATAAATAAAACATTTATTTTTAGAGAAAATGCATTTTCCATAGATAAATTGGGGACATTTATGTCTAGATTTATAGTTAATTAGTAAAAACATTAAGAAAATATATCACTCAAATATAAACATTACATTCAAATTTAAATACTTGAAATTAAATTTTGACTCTTATCTAAAAAACAAAAATGATAATGTATCAAATCCAACATTTATTCTACTCATCGGTAGTCCAGTAAATGTTTTTTTGAAGCATTGGTTGGAATAACATTTCAAACAATGGGTTAACAAAATATGGGATTTAGATTTTTTATAGCTCAGAAACATCATCCAACATTTTCTTTAATAATAAATATATGATATTTATAAAACATATTAAAAATTTAATTTAAATGATAAACTATGTATTCATAAACAAATATTCCTAAAATATAATAATATATAATATCATTTTTCCTAATACTATTTAACACACTATAAAATTTGATATCTATGAAATCTTTTTAAATAAAAAATCATTTTTAAATATATTTTTCTTCTTAAAAATGAATCAATTTATAATAATAATGATATATAACCATTGAGTAAACCGTGTGAATTGATGTGTATATTTGGAATACCCACATCAGCAAGACCTGCTCCCTTGATGATTTTGTTCACTCCCCATCCCTCATCATGTATACAATACCCTCGTTCCATATTTTAATAGACTATCTTTCCACTTCAGTCCATTATTATTTCATTAAAATAGAATATTTTTTATTTAAAAGGAAAATCAATAGTGTATAAATATTTAAATAATATATATATTATATGAAATAATGATTAACTAAATGTAATGTGAATTTCAAGAAAATAAAGCTTTAAAAAATTTTCATATTGACTGATTTTAAAAAAAAAATTAAAATTAGACTTTGATGAATAAAATAGCTAATAGTGATAAAATACTATAAAACCTAATGATATCTATATAGAAATGAGTTCATGTTAATAAATTATCTACAATAGAATACATTCATTTATAATTCTATTGTTGGTGTATGATTATATAAAAACTATTGAACATAAAATTTTACTTTAAAATAACATAAATTAAATGTTCAATAAAAAATAAATTAATAGTAAAAATTACTTTTAAAAAATTTACCTTCAAAAACTATTACAAAAATTAAAATAAGTTGAATTATATACTCATTTTCCCTTAAAATCTTATTGTTTTAAAATTTTAAACATCAATATTAAAACATTTCTCCTTATATAAAATTATAATATAAATATACCTTTTTTTAATCAAGAAAACCCATAAACTACAGTTTTTTAAAATTGTAAATAAATATTAAGACATTATCCCCTTATATAATTAATTTTGAAATTTCAAAACTTAATATTTTAAAAAATATATATCATTACACTACATTTATTTTGAAAATCTTATAACCACCAACTTTTTTGAAAGAAATGTTCTTCTTTAAAAAAATGTTTACGAAATTATAAAATGAAACCTTTTTAAAATTTATTTATCTTCAACCAAAGGGATTTGGAAGAAAGTATTATTTTTATAAATTATTTTCTCAAATATTGATGGGAATATAAAAATAATGAATAAGGGACTTTAAAAAAATATCCTTTTACTTACCGTGATAATTGAATGTTACTAGAATATTACAAAATCAATTCATTTCAAGATCTCTCTATTATAGATAACTTTTATATACTCACAATATATTTGTATCAAAAATTAGGATGAATATTATTTATTTGTTGAAGTGTATTTTACATTTAATATGAATATATATGTGGCTCACACTTATGGATAGTTTTTTTTTGTTTTTTTATTTTTATTATATTTATTATTTCACACATGTTGGGATAATCTTATATAGAAGTCTCATAGCCAATTTTTTCTTTCCTATGAAGGAGTGTTTATTCCACTCTCCCCTATAATGACCTAGACATTTATAAATGAAATTCCATCCTTTTTAATGAGTTAATTATTTATCAATTTGTGAAATTATTGAAAACATATTAACTAAATTTGTTGACATTGTAATGTTATATAATGGTAGATTTACAGAAATTTTATTCATCATAACCACTAACAGTATAGTCCGTGAATAGTTAGTTTTCTAGTAATAAAAATATAATAATATGAATATGATCAATTGACACAGATTGAATTAGCGATGACCATGAGTAGAAGGATTGAACACTATAACGACCATTTACTAGTGATTATGAGGGAGATAAAAACACTATAATATTCCATTTATTAATCCCAAGTTGATATTGGACAAAAAAATCTTGTGGGATAAGGTTTTTGTTATAAGCTCTACACCATTAACATCATTGAAAAAATTATATACGATGAACCACCCAAAGAAAATCATACCATGCCACAACATACCCATAGAAAAATCACAAGTGTAATAAACATATATATATTGAGACCTTAATAGAATTATTTTTTATATTTCCTTTTATGTATGAAATTATTAAATTTGTACCTTTTTAATATTACCTTTTAAATAAATAAATAATGATTTTGGAAAAAAATTAGATTCTGATATAATCAAACACATAGTGTAATTTTTTCAAAATATATAGTTTCATTTAATAAAATATTTTTCATTAATTTATGAATTTTTTAAATAAATTAAATTTTAATAATATATTATTTTTTAGAAATTAATATATTTAAATTATATTATATTTTTATGAAGCTAAATATAATTGTCATAAGGGTCAAAAACGGTAATTCTTAAAAACAATATTATTTTTCATGAAATGTGTATTGTGGGATACAATTTTAAATTCTTATATTTAGAGAACAATTTTGAAAAAATATATATTATTTTTATAATACATGCATCAAAATAATCTATTCGATATTTTTTCATAATTAACTATGACATTAATATTTTTAGGTTAAAATTAAATATAGTATAATTTAATAGTATCAACTATTACATCATAATGACCAAAAAGTCATTTATTAAACTCCATAATTGGTATCCATCACCAATAAATATTTCCCGTTTAAAATATCATTTTTTAAAATATTTGATTAAATTTATAAACCAATAAAGTTTCATTCTAAATCTATATTATATTTTAATGTTTTAAAGTAATTTCATTATAATAATTACTCACATCAATATCCCTAAATGTATTATTTTAATACGATAATATATTAAAAATAAAAAATAAAAATATTTATTTACTTATTATAAATCATGGGAAAAATCTATGGGATGGTATGTGGTTTTTTATAACATTCCTATATAGATCCCAAAACATATGTTTCTTAATTCATAATGAATTATCCTATTTTTTATATATAATCCAATATTGAATATCATTCCTCTACACTAAAAACGATTGGATCCTAAAATTAAAATTATTTTACAACTCTAGGGTACTCATATGCTTTTCCCATTAATTTAAGAAGATCCTCACATGCTTTTAAACATTCCCTCTTAAGGAAATGAATCCTCATATTCTCGTCTTTATTCATTAAACTTATCTATGTCATTATTATTGATTTAAAATAGTTTGAAATGGGATTTGTATTTACATATACCAAATATTGTCCATATGTTTCCTATATAATGATAGAACTCTTTCTCTGTCATTCATCATTTCTATAAACCATTATATACAGTCGTTATGATTCCAAAATTGTTTTCTGATTATACGTGTCTATAATTTGTGTGGTCAATAATGTTCTCCATTTCCAGCAATGGGTATTCAACTAGTTATACATATCCTTATTTTAATGTGGAATTTAATTTATATTATCTAGACTCATTAATAATGGAATTAAAACTGATGAATGACACCTATATGTTGAATGATCTCTGTGGAAAATATATGCATGTACATGATATAAAGGTGACACATGGGCATAGAGGTATATATCCTTTAAGATAATTGGGTATTTTTCTAAACTCTTGATATTAATTGTGCGATTCAAGAGAGTTTATTCTAATAGTACATTGTGTCTCATTATAGGTTTTCCTTGACTTCTATTTATGATTCCATTTTATAATTAGTGTCCACATTCCTATGTTGTCTTCATTCGTTAGTTTTATATCATGGCTAATTATTCAGGAAAACGAATCTCATCCCTCTAATTTTATGGTAATATTCCTCATAGATCACGTTGAGTACATTACATTATGGTATTGTTTAATTACTACCTTACTAAGATTGATATCTCAACCATTTATTATATACATTCACATGTTATATCATTCAGTTTTAGAAGAATAATGGAATTTTAGGACCATGTTAATTTTTTTTAATAATATCATTGTATTCTTGTTACATGTTTCCATTCAATATACATAATATTTCAAATATAGCAGGAATCATTATCATTGTGGATTCTATTATGTATACATTTTTTGAATAAATAATGAAATAATGTGTGTTAATGATATGGGTTATCATAGTTAGTATCCCAGAAAAGACAACTTATTTTTTAGATTAATCCTACAAAACTCCAAAAAAAATCCTACGATATAAGAACAAACCAACTAAAACATCCCTAAACATTTGTAAAGTTTTAAGTAAATGATTTCCCTAAAAATGCATCCATGTATGGATACAACTAGTGTATGTGTCACTAGAAAAGGTTTTTACAGTGGTAATGTTCCAATATGGGAACAAATAGGTGGACTCGATCATTAACTGGTTCATGGAAATATGACTTCAACAAACTAGGCTTGACATTCTCATGGGATATACTTCTGTATGTTCACAATCACTTCATGATTAGTTATTAAGGGAATAAAAAATTACTCTATGGTTTTCAGTTAATAAAATTGATCATCGATAACATAGATTGAAACCTATAAACTCATAGGTTATGGAATATATATCATTTATGGGTTATCCCTGTAATATACATGGTTTCCAATTTATGTCATTATTACATAAAAAATACTAACACATAATTTCCTCTATATTGTTTCTCAATGGATGAAAATATGAATAATCGAGTCCACAACCAATGTGGTGGAAAATGTTATGACTTTACAAATGAGATTACCAATGGGATATGAGAAAGAAATAGAAACATTATCACAATAATTTAAAATAATAAATAGTTATAAATTGAATAATGAATTAGGTGGAACACATAAATCCCAAAAATAAATTGCATGTTGTAATAGAGGCCATTACGTGAAAAATTCCAATAGAATTTAGTGGATTTTTTATCCTTTAATCATTTAATATTGGGTCAACTCAACTGGAAAAAAATATTATCCATTTTTCTTTTATATAATAACGAGAATTTTATAGTAGTAATTTACCATATAGAGGGAGAAGTAAATTAATGGTGGATTTTGGTAAAAAAAGATATTGGGGGATATTTTCTTGATGTAATGAAAGGAATAAAGTAAAATGATTTTTGATAAATATTTTCCATTCACCCAATAAAAAAATATTAAGAGATACTTCCTTATCCTCCATAAAGAGAATGAGGAATGTTTTATAGAATATTATGAGAAACTTATAATACATTAATGATACACCCATATATTATTCATTTCCATTGATTATAAATATAACCACAACATCAGAAAGATAACATGAAATTTTATAAAAACATAGCCATTCCAAACATTGATAGCTTCTAGAAAACTGACCAACGTGCCCTCAATGATAAAATAGAGATCCAAAAATCTCAATAGTCCCTTCGGACTAGAAACATGAAATGGATAATGGATCTTTATTCTTGTGTTCTGATGGAAAATATTATCGAGTAAGAAAGTACATCCGCCCATTTTTCAATATTTTGGGAGGAAGTATCTCATAAATTGACAGTTATAAAGGAGGAAATTATTTAGGTATGAGAAGGACATGAACCTAGATAGAATTTTCCAAATAGATAATCCCACCATTGTGATTAAATGTCATAATTTTCCAATCTACCATTATCCTATTATCTAATGTTTGAGTTTATCATAACATGTACAATATATAAAGAAATTATCTTAGACAGTGGTTTTTAACCACAATCGATGGAAGCATCCTCCATGGACTTAAGATGAAGGGTGATTCTATACTCTCCTAACTTCTGAGGTAGATACTGATAATGATGTGATTATAGATATTCTGGTAATTTATTAAAAAATAGTTGATATTTTTTTTATTTTGTTTCAATACATTATTTGATATAACTTTTTATAGTATAACGTTTTGAGAAACCCCTAAAAACATGGATGTTGAGTTAATTGTGATGATACTAAATTGGCCAATTGTTTAATTCCAAGAATATATATAATCCCATATACAAATATGGTGGAGGAATTACCTATAAAATATTTTGACACACCCTTTATATAAATTTGATGCCATTTTGGGAATATATTATAATTACAAATATAGAAACAAAAAAAATTTATAGAGTTGTATGTAACTAACCATATAATGAATCTCCCCCCGATTATACACAAGATAGAAGATAATGAATCTTTATTGCATCTGATATCTTAAGGTTGGATATTATTAAATTTGGAGAAATGATATCTAGATAAAACTAATGATAATATATAAAACATTATAATTTATGACATGACTAAATGTATGGAAATTCGCTAATGTGTTTCTGGGAAATTTTATCGATCTTCCTCATAATAATTATTAAATTATTTTCTTAATCTTTCACATACCTGATTTCATTACAATATCAAAGACTACATACAAAATTTTTCTTTTTTAATATGGTGATTTGTGGAAGCTATTTTTGCGAAATATAGATAAATGGTTATATACCAAAGTTCCATCCCACTTCATCATTAATATGGGTGAGTCTATTAATCTTTGCATTGATTATCATGATATCATAAAGATCATGAAAAATAAAATGTATCATCTAGATCTGATTGATTACTTGTTTCATCAGCTATATGAGAACCAATAAATCTATAAGTTGTATCATTGATTAGGATAATATCATTTATATTTGATTAAAGAGTATATTCCCAATGATTACTATCGAACAAGTTATGATCACAAGATGTTTTTATTGATGAATTATTGATTCATAAATGCATTATTTATATTGATGTACATGATGAATATAGTCTTTAGGTATTACATTTAGAAAAATCTGGTTTCCTTTATATATGATATTATTATCTACATAAAAACAAAGCAGGATCATTTATAGCATTTAGACAGTACACTAATGACCTTTCAGAAGGAAAAATTATATACAAGTATAGTAACTATGAATTTTTTTAGATAAGGTTACTTTCAAGAATAATTCAATCACTAATAATGTTATATATATTAATTCATAAAAAATAGAGGTAATAAAAATATGTATCATCCCATGATATATGATAAAAATTAATATTTTCCATGGATTAGTTGGGAAGTATAATGGATTTGAAAAAAAAAATTCAATTATTTTCACTCCCAAAAAGCGATATTACCCATAAGGGTGTAATATTTTCCTATAACGATTTATGTGAGAATTGATATAAAGAGTTGAAGAAGAGGATAATCAATGCACATGGTTTCTCATTAGACACATGTAAGAATGTTTCTATGATCAAAAGTGATTCATGAAAATATTACATGGGTTATATACTGATAAAAAATGATAAGGTGATATCCTATGACTCTACCCAATTAAATTTACATGAGTAAACCTACACAACACGTGACCTGGAATTTCCTATGGTGATCATTTCATTAATTATATGGATACATCACATCTATAATAAATTTTTAACATATATATAGATCATAAATGACTCCAGTATATATTCACAAAAAAGTGCCTTAATATTCACTAATTAATGTTGTTAGTGTTGAACAGGGAATATGATAGTTCAATACATTGGAATCCTATGAAAGTAAACTATATGGTATATGATCTATATAAAAATGATCCCACAAATATATTCCTGAGGAGGACTCCTAGTGATCTATTCTTTTTCAATATGAAAAATTATAGGAAGTGTAATAATAACAAGACCAATATCTGAATATGATCAAATAACTACCCAACCATCCGTTATTTATACAATTAAAGTGTCTTGAATGGATGATGAGTTATTAAATAAGATGGTAGTGAAAATTATGGTATTAAAAATTGATTAAAATATAGTAATAATGTTTGGAACTCGTATATGTGCCCCATCACAACTAAAACTGAAGATAAAACCACAAGTTAAAAAAATATCACATCTATCTATATTCACACATGAAACACATATAGGTATAAATATCATATGCAAAACATATACTGTGATATCATGAAGAGTGGAATTGAAAGAGACTGTATCTTGATGATTTTCATCATATTAAGTCATGATTTAATGATATAGTTCTAAGGGTTTTATGAAACAATATAATATAGAAGTGTGTAAAATGTAATTAATAACCATGGATTTTGGTATTGGACTCTAGAGAACACGTAATGGGAATAATACCATCTTGGTTTTTATAGATCACTATAAAAAGTCATCATATTACATTGTATCCAGGAATATTTCCCTATTGACCAACTTACTAGGTATTCATATTGGTAGTGGTAATACAACATGGATTTCCACTCTATATTTTATCTTATCGAGGACTGAGGTTTACCTCACAGTTTTGAAGAAAAATTTACAATGAATTGGAATTAAAACTATGATTCATCACTACATATCACACATATAAAGATGTAAAATCATACATAAATGCTTAAAATATTAATGATATGATTATTTCATGTCTAATGGAGTTCCAACAATGTGGGGACTATCACATTCACTTAGTGAAGTTCCCATATAAAAATATTTTCATTCTATAATTCATATGGAACCTTATGAGGTATTTATGGGATGTGGTATTATACTCTAACATTATAGAATAACATATAACAGTGTAAAATTATTACACCACATCTTATCAAATAGATAGTGGAGATAGATCAAACCATTTGAGAATAAATAAAATCTAAAAAAAATGAATTGAGAATAAATATATATATTCATCAATAAGAACTGGAGTTTGAGGTCATAGATAAAGTATCCTTCATATATATGAATGGATTCAATTTATATTTTATTAAATAAGGTAAAGAATTCTCCTAGAAACATCAGCAACATTGACATCCTTTATTGCATTAGAGCGGTGGCCTGTTAACATGAACACCCACCTAACTGATCATATGCAAATGATGTGTTAAATGTATCTATCTTAATAAAGAACATTAAAAACCCCCCACAAGTTATAAATCTTTATATGGTAACATTTTAGAATGATATTTATTATGAAGATAATTTGATGAATATATTAGATCATATAGACTAGTTTTTATAGAATAGGACAACATAGGTGGTCATAGTGTAATAAATGAACCATAAGTTTGAGGAAACAATATAATTTTTCTATTATTTATGTTAATAAAAATCTCATCATATTCTTTTACTGAATCAAATGAATATTATGAGTGTGAAATTTCTGAATGGAGGAATAATTTAATGATCATACAATTTATAAATGAAATTTCCACTTTTTAAGGAATGAATAAATAATAAATTAATAAATATATATAAAACACATTCAAAAATTAGGTTATTTTAGAACATTATATAGCATAAAATTTCAAATGAAGATATCATCCATTACCATTTATAATATATATAGTAATCAGTGTTTATATTATTATTGTATATTTACTGTGATGATTTTCCAATTGACATTGAAGGAAGAAGCGATGTCCCAGACCTGTAGGATCATACGCTATGAATTCCACTTATCATATCTTCTAAGGGAGATAACAAAACTATAATTTTCCTTTGACATTTCCCATTTTGTGATTAAAAAATGTAATCATGAGTGAAATGATTTATGAGAGATGTTCATGATTACAGATATCCTGGCCTAAACCATGTACGTCAAACCACATTATGATAACCTCACCATCTCACACCATACCATTACATAATTCAATTCAGTAATAAAGGTATATGTATTTATACCCCAAGAGTTTAAATTTTTATATGTTTTTAATTATAACATGATTATATTTATCCATTTTTAATATTATTTTTAATATAATTAAAATGTTTGTTTTAAGAAAATTATTGTTTTAATTGATGAAACACAATGTGCATTTTTAGAAAATATATAATTTCAATAATGAAACTCTTTTTGAAAATTTTAACAATTTTAAGATGAATTATATTTCTATAAAATATTATAATAAAATAATAGTTATTTTACATATATAATAATATAAAATTTTTATATCAAATATTATTTTTTGGAGTGTCAAAAAACTAATATTGTCATAAAAGCGAGAATTTCTCAATACATGGGTATTGTTATTTAAAACTATGTATTATCATATATTAAGTGTTATTTTGTAAAAATCAATATTATATTTTCAATCAAGACATTCAATGGTTTCATTTTTATAGTTTTTAAAGGTAGTTTAATTTTTAGGATAAAAATCAATATAAATACACCATTTATGTTATGACATCATAATGACCCAAAAGGGATTTAAAATTTTCCAAAAATAAAATTTATGAAAAATAAATATTTCCCCATTAAATTACTATTTTATTATAATTGTTTGTTAAATTTTTAATCCATTAATTTTTCCTCAAACAAATGTTTAATTTTATGGTTTTAAAATAATTTTCTTCTAAACAGTAATCACTTCCACATCACATAGTGTATTTTTTTAATATAGTTTTTTAAGAATTTTATATAATTAAATCCCCATGAATTTGGTAGAATATTTTTTATGAAAACAAGGTATGGTTTGTGGAATTGATAATGTTATCATATATAATTGAAAACCTATGTTTTGAAATTAATAAAAAATACTCTTCATGTTTATTATATTTACCCATAAATAAATAAATTACTATTCCTTTAATAACCTATTATAATAAAATTAATCTTCCCATACAAAAATATTGTCTTCTAATGTTTACCCAATCACATAAGAATCTCCTACCGATCTTTTATAATAACCCCTTAAGGTTAGTTATCCTCTCTTTATCCTTGTTTTCAATCACATTGATTATTTAATTCTATTTGACTGTCAATTTTTCAAGTAGGGATATGTTTTTATAAATCCCTTTCAATGTAGTTATCATTTCTATGTAATTATATTCCCCTTCAACTCACATACATGATTTCATTAAACCTCTATATACATCAATTATCAAGTAGATTTTATCGTATTATTTTACAGGCCAAGCATTTATGTGGGGATTACCCATCACCGTTTCCACCCAAGTTTATTCATATAATTTTAAATATTCATATTTTATTGGGAATTTAAATTTGTGATGTAACAAGTAGATATTTTAAGTTTCTTTTTTCAAATGAAATTATTTTCAATGATATATTTCATTGTACTAATTCAAACATTTTGTTCACACGACATCATCATATTTTACTTTACACAAAACACCATTTCGGTGTACGATACACATTGCAATGAGTTTAAATGAAATTTTTATTTTATAATTATAATTATTAAAATTAGATAATTAAAAATTATCCATGTAGAATAGTAATAGGAATAGTAATAACTACTTGTCCAATATTTTATATAATTGGTTTATATTAATAAAACATTTATATAATGAAGGATATAAATTTTTGTTAAAGTCCTTATATTTTTAAAAAGAGTATTTTTAAAATGAACTAACATAAATGCACTTTTGTGAAAAAATAATTAAATTAATGTTAGACACATTTAGAAATTAATATATATTTAATAAACTTAATTTTTTAATTTATAATTTTAAATTTATTAAGAGTTAATTTATTTGATTTCTCTGAGAAACATCATTTTTGATGAATAGTAGAAAATACTAAATATTAATTCCAAACTTATTTTTTATCTAATTTTGTAAATGGATAAATTATATTTTCAATTAGTTTAAAAGATTAATTATATCATATTTTTTTCAATTAATCCAATTTTGATCATTAGAAATAATTTTACATTGAAATTGCATACAAAAACATAGCAAACGTTTGATCATTTTTATTTTAAAAACCCGTAGTGTCATTCTGTCCATGAGATTACATATAAAATATTTTATACCAATTTTTTAAATTTTAATAATAAATGGATTACATATTTTGAATAAGTATAATTATTAATTTATTATAAGTTCTACTTCGTTTTTTTACATAAAATAATAGTAAATACAATTAAATTTATTTATAATAATAAAGATAATATTAACCATAATAAGGGAGAAAAAATTTCTAATAAGGTCATAAATGACCTATAAACGTGTCGTAGATCTATTTTATGGCCATATCTCTACAATATAATCATTTTTATTTAGTTCATCACAATATTGGATCCACTTGACATGGGAAAAACATGCTTGGAATTCTTTTCACCAAATTTACCGGAGTGTCACTCCTCCACCGTGGTTAAAATTCTTCCACTCTTCCCACTTCCTCACACATCTCATGATACTTTTAAAAAAAAATATATTCCCAAATAGCTACTAAAAATACATACTCACATCCGAGAATCCTACCCTTAGTGAAAAATAAATCCAAACTATCCTTTTTTGCAAACCAAAAATAGTTTCATGAATAAGAGGCAACATTTTTACTCAAGTTCTATTATTTTATTTCGATTATCCTAGAGAAAAAATATTTTAATTCCATGATTATATATCGTAAAATTTATCCTATATATACTATAATAATTTTATTATAAGGTTTTCACATACACTTATACACAAATTATAACAACACTACTTTTTATTACACATTTAAACATAATTTATTAAAAAAATCACCACTTTATAAAGCATGGAAGATCAAGGGGTCTAGTGTCTTTGGTCATTAGGAACATTACATAACAACATGAAACATAATACACACATCTTTATTTAAAACTCACTTTACCTGAACACATAATTACTTCATACATAGAATTTCATGGGATAACATGGGGACATGAATAGTAAAAGGGTGATCTATAAAGCCTAGTAAGGGAGTAAAAGGCATAACATAAAGAATACAATACATGTTATGCAATAGTAATATTAATGGAAAATACTAGAATCAAAAACTTAAAAGCATGATATAGCATGATTATCATAACATGGAAATGGGGGAACTACACTTACCATGGTATTATCATGAGCCAAGGCTCATTGGAAATAGAGCATAAGTAAACCATATGGAAAATTAATTAGAATGAGTACACCTTCAATTCACATTATATATCCTGATACTAATATTTTCTATAAGGAATCGTCCTTAAAACATTACATAATCTTGAATTAAATTAATAATTCACATTGATGATCTTTTTAGGTTTAGAGTTTTAGAGAATTAAGCCAAAACTATTACATTACATCTCAATAATTAAAATGATGAAACATCTACCTAGTTTCCATTTTTGTCATAAAATAAAAAAACTCCAGCAAAAACAGAGTCATGTTGAGTTCCATGTTTTAGACAACATTAATTTTCCACGATCACATCCTTGACCCTATTCATCTTTAAGTCTTGGAAAAAACATTTCAAAACATGGGATGAGCAAAAAAAATATTAGTAAGGATTATAAAATAAGAAAAGGAAACATTAACCCATAAATAAATACAAATCAATGAGACCATGTTTTTCAATAAAAACATATCTCATGAAATCATAAGAATTATGAATAACACAGAGAAATCATAAATCGTGAAGGTATCGTGTGGCATCCATAAAATACTTTATTTTTTAGACTTCACACCTATGTAGGGAGTTACATTTGGAATACCCATCAAAATATATTCCCTAAATCTATTTGGAGAAACATTCACGTTTACCTTCGCTGCATTACCCAATGCATTGGAGATCTATCTCGGGCACACCCACCCTAGGTTTATAATGGAACCACCAGTATATGAAAACAACTCCCAATAGACATAATATATTCATAACAAATATTACTATTATAAAGTAAAAGATAACATTTCCATAATTCAGGCACAATATATCTTTTAATGATACTGACATAATCAATGCTTTATCAACCAATTTTCAAAACCATTTAAAAAATTTAATAAATAGATTTTTTATTCAATGTGACCCATACCAAATTGAATATTTTGAAAGAAATTTTAATTTCCAAACATTCAGTTCCATATAAATAAATGATTAAAACCATTCTAAATGCATCTATATTAATTGGAATGATTTATAAGAATAAATCATTAAAACATTAAAAATGATATTTTAGTTAAAGAGTTCCTACCAAAAGAGAGATGCTTGAATACAAATAATGTAAGAATAACAATAATAAATGCTTTTATTATTATAAGAATAAATATATTCATGATATAACATGTAAAAGGGATTATATAAACCATATAAAAGTGAATTTCTGTAAAAAATAATAAATATCAATGGAAAGTAAATTGGGAAAAAGTCCCTTGAAAAGATCATATCCTTAGATTAAGGACATATCTGTGACATAATTATGTGTTAAAAATAATAATACACCCAATATAGGTGGATATAAATTTTAACACAGTCATAGGTCATTAAGAAATATTCATATCATGACATAATCAAGAAGTATTAGTTTAACCCAAAGAATTGAAATTGGGTAAAAAAGATTTCTTATAGATATTCGATAGCGTAACAGAGTGTCTTTAAAATTCAGAAAAAATGTCCATGAGATGAAAAAGGGTCTCTCATAACATGGAAATTATATTTTCATCAATAAATATTTTGAAAAACATATCCCAACATAATAAAATGTAAATTAAAAGACATGATATAAAATAAGACTTTATCCAAAATATTGTAGTGAAACGTTCCCTTACCGATTTCGTAACATACGAAACATACACCCCCTTAAAGAAGGATCCTAAAATAAATATGAAAATACCTATAAACTAAATTAGATTATACAAATAATACAATCATGGTTAGTACATACACCACACAAAAGGAAAGACTGTCAAATATTGCAGGAATCTCATGGGAATAAAAAGTGAGATGAACATCATTTACCACATTATATTCAATAGAGTCTTATGAAAAAAATTTAATAACCACAAAATGAATCTCAGAATAACATGAATATAAACAGAATCATGATAATATATATTTAATGGAATTACACAATACAGCACATGTAATAAATAACTGGTGAACAATGAAAATCACATGAAATTAAAAGTGAGATAAGAAACCCCTTACCTCATTTCTAACTTGACCCGTTAGTTATATAATATCATGAATAATAAGATGTAGATAATTTAGACTTTCTTAAGAACCTTTTTCAAGTTTATTATTACCTTTATATCACTAATTACCATGTTATAAACATTATTCAATCATTTAAGTTAATAATGGTCATTTGGTCGATATTTGGTACTTGAGTCGAAAATGAACCTCTTAAAATTACATGTTTTTCATGTGGTAAAAATTCCATTATCTACATAATAATATTCATGATTTATATATCATATGCGTAATATATATCTAGTATATATATGTATTTATAATAGTATATAACATTTTGAGATAAGAAATGAAAAGCACCATTCATGGAGATGGTAAGCCATACGTACGCATGAATAGTAATTTCATTTTTACTTATTATTTTAATGGACTGTAAACATTATTATATATATTTATTTAATAATTAATATATAATATTGTATATAATTTCAGTAATTCCATCTTTTATACGTTCTTTGTATGGCATGAAAGAGTCATATCACATTCACGGGGCAGTAGTCCGCACATCCTCAAATGAAATTATCATCTTTACCCATTATGGAAGATATAGTGGTATGATATAAATGAAACATACCAAATTTTAGAGAAAAAATAAATATAATATATATCATATGTACATATAGTTTCATCTTAATAGACACCATAAGATGTGGTAGGATAATATTAAACAATCATCGTTTTGTGAGGCAGTAGTTTGTCGTCCACAGAAACAACATGTTCTTTACCCATTAGATGGAGGTGTGTGTATGTGTAGTTAGAATCCATCTCATAACAACAACCTAGAATATTTATTATATTGTTTTTTTCTAAAATAGATAAAAAAATAGTGTTTATGGTCTTGGGGACACAAAATAAAAGAAAATAACATAAGAGAAAACTTTACCTTTAAATCAAGTAACTCCCTATATTTTGAACCAAAATGATTTATGGAAGTTATATATGCCTAAGGGAAGGATACTAGGTGGAATGGAGGGATCTTGAGAGATTATTGGGGAAGTTGTTGGATGATCCAAGGGGCTTAAGAGGGTTGAGTAATGGGTTAGAGGTGAGTTATTTTTATTTGGGGGAGGAGTGTCTCTTTTGGAAAGAGTGAAAATATTATTTTATTATATAATGATTTTCGGTTTCTAAATTTCCAAAACATATTATATTCAAATATAAGAAGAATATTTGTATGACATAAAATCTTCCAATATGAATTTAATAGGTTTTGGATATTGCTTTAATCTTTATAATCTTATTTATTTATATCAGTCATTAATAAGGTAAACATTGCATCATTACTATGTCACAAATAATTATATATATATGATATTTAAAAATTATAAACAAAATACCATGATGTAGGAAATAGTTTTATATTTCAAATTAATATTTATATTCTAATATATGACTTATATAACCCACGCAAAAATTTATTTTCTAAAACATATATTTTCTTTTTTGTATTTACATTAAATTATTTAATATAAGCTGTCATTGTCACTCTTAATTGCCTCGATGAGATCCCAATATCGACAATATGATTCCCATGGTCAGATATGTATCAACCAATAGGATTAGGACACCTTTTATGGTAATTTAATATTATTATAATATTATTTTTACCTTGAAATGACCTATTTGGCTTTAACTGTGTTAAATAAAAGTCAAAAGTTACTATTAACCAAAAATTATTTTCATCCTATTGAACTACATTTTACATAATAATTAAAACCATAAATTTATTATTTTTAAAAATAAATTAACATAAGTGGTAAAATTTGATTTAATGAAAAATGTTGGTTTTTTAACTACCATACAGTGTTTTCTCTGTTCAACAAAATAGTTTATGTTTTTAGAAAAATACCAAACATTTAGACTATGATATAATTTATATATTGAATTCTAAAATAATTTCTATTTTAAAAAAACTAAAAATTATATGTTTTATTAATTAATTTAAAATTAATTCTCATTGTCAAAACAAAAGGTGTGTTCTTATGAAATAATAAATGTCAAAATATTAACACATGTTTATATCCAATTTTAATGTGAAATTAATTCCAATGAAAAAATAGGATTAAATGGTAAAAATATAATATAATTACACTATAAAACTATATAAAAAGATATTCTATCCATATAAATAAATTATATAAAATGGTAGTTTTGAATTAAACTACAGCTTGTTCACTATTCATTAAAAATTAAACATTATGATAAAATTACCAAAATTTCATCCAAAGTAAATATTGATGTCATTATTCTAAAGGATAATCTTATTTTTTCAAATATAATATATAAAATTCACAAAAAATTAATTTAAAAATGGTTCACCATCAAAATGTTGTAAAATGACCTTATAAAGATTGTTAGAATATTTCATGCTTAATATTGGATTCATTCTCATTGTAAGCCTGTAAAATTTATTGGGTAAATGTAATAACATTTAAGAAACATATTTAATCATATTATTGTTAGTTTTTTTCATTCCCACCTATGAAATGGCTATTAATTATATACCATTTAAAATAATAATATTATGTTAATATTTTTTAGTACAACTCAATGTTGTGTGTAATATACATTTTCAGTGAATCTTGTTGTTATATATCATTTTTTCCATCAATCATATAATCCCTTTTAAAGTTAAATTAATATTTAATTCAATAAATTTAATAAATATTAAAATGTTATAATCTTTATTTACCTAGTATGTTACATTTACCCATTGTATTTGAGCGCTGTTATGGTGCACACTTCTTAATCATTTTATTTCACGCATAAGTGTTCCACATGGGTCATACATCATGGAATCGTTAAAGATCATCATTAATTCCACGATAAAGTGATGTGGAATTATTACATAAAACTCTATAATAAATAAGTAAAAATTCATAGAGGTGAATACCCTTGATATATAAATGGTCATAGAATTCACGACACAATGAATTTGGCTTGGAAATATCATGGTGCAATTTCCACAGCATATCATCATGACATAAGAATTCATAAAAGTTATTGATGAGAGATAATGTGGTGTCTCATAACGTGTACATGAAATGGAAAGTAACGGGGTCATATTGAAACATGTTCCAACATAATTAATGTAATTTTAGATTCATAATACAGAAGAATTTCTTGAATGTGAAATTGGAGAGAGAAATTCTATATGGATTTTTTTCATTGTAACATCTATACATGGGAGGAATTAATGTGAAAGAAAGGGGTATCTCATCATTAATACCAAAAAATGGCAGTATTAGAGTGGTTTGAAATCATACCCCAATATTTTTAATTGAAAATAAAAGGGAATAACAACATAATGAAATTCAAAAACAAATGAGAACGAAAGAAATACCTTATGGAATTTCAGAAATGGTAACAGGTGTACATGAGAGACATTAATGAGATAAAAAGAAGTATATCATAATTTAAAACATAAAGGGGGAATTATAATGGTGGTAAAAAATCATACTCCAACATTTATAATTGAAAATAAAATCACATGACAATATTAAGAAACTTGGATAAAATGAGAGAGGATGGAATCCCTTACTTGGATGTGTGATACCAATTGCTTGGGAGAGGAATGATAGATATTTCATGGGAGATTGGTGAACGTTTTTAGGATTCTAGATAGTGGAGGGAAGATTTTGGTCGAACACCAAAGGCATTGAGTGAAGATTAAGTTGGAGCTTGGGTGGGTTTATATAGGAAAAAGAGGGAATTATTTATTATTTAGGTTTGGGACCACACATTAAACTAATAAAAAACACAAACCATTCATGGGTTTTTTTTCATGGTTCATTCCAAAGGGGACTGAAAAAAATAAATTTATAAGGCCTATTTCCTGACATCTTAAAATATTAGTCTTTCTTATTTGGAGGTGAGTCACAATCTCAAGGAAATCATTTTCAAAAGATAAATTGTCCTATATGTCTTGGAGGGTCTACATAGGGTTTTTAAAATAAATAAAAAAACCTAAAATTACATTATTTTATTGTTAAAACATATATTTTCCCAGAATACCATTTATAGTATTCTATTATTTCACTATTGGATTATTATGATGTCATAAAATACATTATATAATTAAACTCCATTTAAGTTTTACCCAAAAATTCAACTGTCTCATAAAATTATAAAAAAACACATTTGGATAATTTTGACTTCCTAATTTCAAAAAATATATTCATTTTATCGAAATAATTGTTTAAATATTTGAATTTTTACTTTTCATATAAAAACTGTCATTTATCAAAAATTCATGGGTTTTGACAAAAATAACTTTGAAACAACAATAAAAATTACAATTGTATTCATTAAAATTATACAATAATTTATATTTAATAAAAATTACTTTTGGAAAAATATTTTATTAAAATATTATTCAATTAAAAAATCCAATAATTCATAAAATTAGATTTCTTAATTGAATATTAACAAAAATTATATTTTTTCATTAAAATACTATTTTTAAAGTAACAATATAAAATTTCATGTATATTGTCTATAAAAAATAATTTACATAATCATAGTTCTAGGGAATTGTTACATAATCCCAAATAACAACCACATAATTTCTAAGGGTAAGGTGTGAGATGGTTACATACTCATGGGGTGGCTCGTATAATATCACTTGGGTGGTAATCTCTATCAACTTCCACTTCTATTGTAAGCAGTTCTGCTCAATATTCACGTGTTGAGGCTCAACTTAGGTTTAGTCAAGAGTGAATCCCAATGACGCCACCTCTTTTACGATATCTATAAAATTGGATTAATATGGATAAATTCTACTATATGAGGTTGTATCTTCCTTTTTCTGGGTAATTGGAATTATAGAACCCTATATTTATACTAATAAATTGATCACTATTGAACAACTATATTAACAATGGTAAAAATTCTTATTGGTATTTTGAAATCCAAAATCATGAAACAAATGAATTGAATATGTTATAATATAATTTTAAATGATAATTCATTTAATTAGATCATCAGTAATTTTAATTGAACAAATTTTGGGTCGTTAAAAACATCAATTTAACGAGTAACAAATATAATATTTACGTTTATGGGGAATTGTCACCTCATGAAAAGATGGTTATTCATTTTTACATTATCGCCTCTCATGGTGGACATTATGATATAATATATATTTATATATGATATATATTATATTTATTATGACTTTAAGCTTCATAAATACATTTAAAACACATATAATTATACATAACATTTGGTGTAAATATGATAATTTCGTTTCAGGAATTGTGGACTACTGCCCCCTCAAATCGAAGTGATTCATTCACAAACTACATAGAATGTATAAAGGATGGGTTTAGTGAAATTATATGATATATATGATATAATAATTATACTATAATATTGATATATATATATATATATAAATACTTATATAGATACATATATTTCATTTTGTTTCTTTCTTTTATTATGACAATAAAAATAAAATCATCGTTCATGCGTCTGTATGAGTTACCATATCTCTGAGTGGTGTATTCCATTTAATTCATCTAAATTATATAGATTATTATTGTACACGTACTTTTTCTACACATTATATTATTATAATTGTTTAAATTCTTGAAATCCTGATATAATTATAAGAACCAAATATTTAACAAATTAAGACACATGCGAAGAACAAAGAGGATATTACCTGAAGTGGAAGTATTACATAAAATTGTTCACATGATCATAAAATAAGGTTATTATACGACCATATATGGTATTATATATAAGAATATTCTTCTATAAAAAATTAATAATATTCTTCCATTTATTATATAGTAATCTTGAATGAGTTTGAAGAGATTCAAGACACAAGGAACGGAAAATTTCATCTCACTTTCTATTTTTTTGAGATCTATGTATTATTCCACACCCTTCTCTATTTCATGGTGTATATACATACGATGAATTTAATATATGATTGTTATTACTGAATATAGGGGTATCAACACATCGATTATATAATCCTTATTTCATGGTGTTATTGTCACAAAAGCTACCAAATTGGTTAGATGCTTTTGAATCAATTTTCCTTATTTTGGACACATGTTTTGTTGTTCGACCACATTTTTTTCATGGTGTACATATGTCGAAGAAATTGGTTATATAATGAATATTTTTATTTTAAAAATATTTTATTATTTATTTTATTTTATTTTATCATATCTATACTATGATCCCATGTTACCATGTAGTATGAAATCATTCAAACAATCTCACCGATTTTTGAGATTGTTAATGACTATTATTCAATAATGAAATGCGATGATCGAAATCTCAAAAATAGAATTGATTTTACTTCTCTTATTTTTATTCTAAATATATCCTCGTATTATTACAACTTTACTTGAATTGACACTTTATACAATTAAGAAAATGTTTTTAAGAAAAATATTTATGTATCTATCTTTTCGGTAAAAAGCTTGTTTTATTTTAAAAACAATGTTTTCAAAAAAAAATTATATTTTTTTAAATTATCCTTGAAGATAATTATCACTGAAAAATGATTTTAATTTTTTTTTATGTTTTTTCAAATATTTCTTTACATTTTTCTATATCCATTTTTAATAAAAAGGGTTCACTAAAATGTTGTCTGTTTTCAAAATCATTTTTCAATTTAGAAAGTATATTTTTGTCCGAAATTTTTTTATAAAATATCATTCTAAAATTTTCCTCATATAAGATAAGATCCCTTGGTTTTAATAATTCCTTTATATAGAAACTATTTAATGTTTCTACTCATATTATATCAATTAATGGTTTTTGTTTTTTTGGAATGATACTTGTCAAAACTCATTTTTTGTTATGGGTTATATTCCTTTGGATGATAATTATTTTCATGGGTTATTATTTTCATAAAATGATTATGAAACATATATCATTCCCATAAGTAATGATATAATTAATTTTTTATGATTCCCATTTAATTTCATGGGTTATGATGGTAATTTTAATGACCTTTTTTTCATATGTATGTTTTATTTTATAATTATATGGGTTGGACATATATATCCCTCCAATGAATTGGTTAATAATTTATATCTCAGGAAATAAACTAATATGTTTATGGGAAAGAACCTTGTCTATTAAGATATACATGGGAGTTATCCCTGACTACCAAGATGGTATGAGGAATGAAATCATGTTAATAATATGGCCATGGTAGTGAACCCTGAATACAAATATAGAATGGGGAGTGAACCTATACTCCCAATTTGGTCTGGGTAGTGATTCCATGGTTACTATAGAAATAATATTATTTGATTATGTGTCTTCCATAATTCCATGTATTATTCGTATGTTATAATTTCATGACCTATTTTATTTATTTCTTTATGATTCATGTCTTACGAACTCCATTTATTTATGAGATGGTTTTTATATATGATCATTGATTTGTAGTGTATGATATATATTTTCATGATGACATTCTCATTCCCATATTCCAATTCTATTATTCTCATGAATATTCTTACATATATCCCCTCTTAAACCATAATTATCATCTATGATCACCCATTTTTATGTTTCCTTGCCAAGGTTATAAAGATATGTATTTTATATTATGTTACTAAGAAGGGTTCTAATCACATAATTTATATTTTAAATGGTTTAGGAATTGTTTTAAATGAAATCACCTTTTATATTAAGTTAAAATTTAAAGACTATCATGATACATATACCTTAAATCAATTAGTATCCACAAATGACTAGTGTCAATCATGTAATAAGAAAATAATAAATATATGACTTGAATTATAATAAAATAATTTATCTAGGTTGACTTCATTTGACATGGAAGGAAGAATGTGAGCTAGGAGAAGTTATTTGAATTATTTTTTCACATTCATTTGGGATGTTTCATGACTAATTTTCTACTATTTTGGGATAAAACATTTATTGGGATGGTTATAACAATATCCATTATATAATAAAAATATGTAAATAGAAGTATTAAACTGTTGTGAGGATAACATTATATTTCCATCACTAAAAGAATCAATTTACACAGAATTCAATATCTGAATCCATGTTAAGCTTATGGGTAAAAGGGGGTATATAGGGATAAATTCATCAATTATGATTAAGTATCTCTAGAGGTGGAACGAAAAAGATTCTTTTATACAGTCTTGAGGATATCTATATTTCTTTAGCACTAAATATCTATTTTTATGTTTTGTATAGATTGACATCCCCAAACCCACACTCCTATATCTTTAACTAAAAACATGATAATTACATTTTTATCAATGATAATGATAAATGTGACCCAATTTGATCCTTATAAAACAAAAAAAAGTGAAATAAAAAATTATTATACAACTTACATAAGAAATGAACTTTTTATGTTTATAGTTTTAGATAATTTGAAAAAACTCTTAAATAAAAATACCCACAAATTTGGTGATAATTCTACCAAATATGACTATTTTTTAAATTCAAAATCATTAATCAACATCTCCTAGAAAATAAATAACCCATTAAAAATTTATTGAAAAAATTCAAATAAAACAATTTTATCATTGTAGGATATATATAAAACACTTTATTAATGAGTAAAAAATAGTTTAGTAGTAAAAAACAATTTAATTTTATCAGTGAGATTATGAATAGAATAATGGAATGATTACATAAAAAAGTACATGAGCATATCAGAAGTCAAACCATTCACATAAATACTTTGATCATTAGTCATGATACAATTAATCAATAATTTATAATTGACAGTTGTCATATATTTCATCAATTATGAGTCCTATGATAATAATACATGATGAGATAATCAATTAAAACTCATGGCATGTAGTTAAAAAATACAATTATCTTAGAACATTAAATACTCAAAAAATAACATAAAAATATAATTTCTATAACACAAAGGGGATTTATATAACTGGTAAAAATGGTTATATCTTCAACATAATGTATAATTCGTTAACTCATTCATATCCACGAATTAACTTATCTATGTAATCTCTTATGAGTATATTATATCCTGTTCACGTTGCCTCAATATCCAATGAATCGTAGGGATTTAACAGACCCACCCATACTTAGTTTGTAACGTAACCACCAATCATTGTATTTTAATAGAACCACCCATAACTCATCCATACATAATTTCATGTACCATTTATATATAAAAGATTTTAGAAACATTCACTTAGAAATATATAACACTTAAAAACAATTATCATTACATTTTAGATTCTTTGATATTTTGAAAACAAATAATTCCGATGAGATTATCTATAAAACAAAAATAAAACAATATATGGAAAGAATTTTAATTGTAACAAAATATAATATCCCTCATAAATCATTGTAATCATTAAACGTTGTTAACATAGATGAAAATACCATTAAAATATTTTAAACATTTATTTGAAAATATTAGATAATTCTCTTTTTTTGACACCTAAAATTCCAAAAATATTAAGAAATGAATGATATTTAAATATAATAATAGAAGCTATTAATTTAACATTAAAAAATAATATTTTTTATTATAGGTAAATCGGTTCATGTAATAATATAAAAATAAATATTCAATTTACACATTTTTATAAAGGGTGTTAAAAGTGACTAATGTGGAAATGATTATAAAATTTTCATTTATTTGATTATAAATACAGAAAATGATAAAAGGAAATTTTTGTTAGGAAATAATTTAGATTATATAATTGAAATATCATTAAATAAGATAAAAAATACTGAGGAAGGTTTAGGATAATATTATTTAAAACCATTAATATAATGTTTTTAATGAAACCCCATTTATTGTATTCTAATTCAAATAATAATTGAATTAACAAAAAAAAAGAATACCTAAAATACATGGAGTATAAAGACATGCATTATGTTTTATTTTTAGAATCATTATGTCCACTATAAAATTGAATATATGTTAATTAATAAAAACATATCTCAATGAATGATGTTTGATGAGATACACAACTACATCTTGGTAATTATAGAATAAAAAATACATTAAAGGAATAACATTTCATGGTTATATAAAATTTATAACATCCATGAATTAATAACTGAAATCATGTTCATGGATGAGTAAGAACAATTTATACAAAAATTATGGTTCATAACATGAATAGTGTCTCAAATAATTGAAATAGAGACCATGGAAACTTGTAAATGTTTTACTATATTTTAATCAATATAAAATTTCCTATGAAACATAAAAAGTAATATAAATTTCATAATTCATGATACATTATTGAAATATTTTATCAATCATAAGCGTAAAAAACCTATATAATGAATTAAACTCATAATATGAAAATTTTATCCAAGAATTAATATGTTGATACTAATAAAGAAAAATATGAGGTCCTTTAAGTGAGAAAAACCAATTAATAATTTATGACATACATTTATAAATTTACAAAAAACATGTGATGAGACAAAATATTACAATAAGTGGAAATTTCACACATTATAATTGAATAATAAATTAAATGGAGTATAAGTATAACCCAATGAATGAAAATTAAGTTAATAAAAACCTAACCTTGATTTAATATATTTTATGCATGTCCTTTAACTCATATAACATAAAATCAAATTAATAAGTTACTCATTTAGGATCCTCTTATATATTTATTAACTAATAATTAAACTATTTATTTCATCAACTTCATTAAAAAATTTCATTACATAATTTTTAAGTTATATATAAACTTTTTTGTGGATGTCTAATTCATAGTTTAAAAATTATGTCTTTATAATGATAGTGGTCATTGATTTTAGGGATTCATTATCTCTAGAACAATAATATTGAAATAATTATAGTTTGTTAAATTAAATACAATATTTTAAGAATATAATAATTGTGTATATAAAAAATTAGTTACATTTCATTGTATTCTTGATAATCTAAAATAATACATGAAGGAAACTGATTAATGAAAAACAAATCACATTGCTTTTTGGAGGTGTAAATCCACAAGTATCCGATAATGATATTACCAATTTCCATCAGATATAGTTTAAAAATTTAAATAATATGTTTTCATTATTCCAAAAAAAATATTTTGTTAATATCATATAACACACACACACACACACATATATATATATATATCAATTTGTCACAGTAAATATCATTTCGAGGTAATAACACAAAAACATTGCATCACATCAAAGAGGTGGTATTTCACATGTGTAGAGGGATGAAGTATTCATTTCCTATAGTAGATGAAATTTATTGAATATGGTTCAGAAATAAATTAAATTAACTCCAAATAAATTTAAGGTAAATATTTTATAACAACTAAATGGATTAGAAATACATGATGGATGTAGATAAAGATGTAAAATGAAAAAATTCTATTAATATTATTACCACCTATTTTAATAAAATTATTTGGATATCACATTAATTATTGTAGAGATGGTCTATTACGAGGAATGAAACGTCTATTAATTATCTATGGAAGTTAATAAAATAGTTTTGTATGGAATGGTCAAGTAATCAAGAACATGAAGTGCGAGTAAGAGGTCATTGGGGGTGTCCTGTAGTAATTGAGTAGAGGGGTGCTCGTGGAATAATTATTTTAAAAAATTAATATAATTTATTTTTCCTAATTAATTTTAAAAATATATATATTTAAAATATAAGGTCAGTATATGTCATGTTAACGTTATCCAAAAATATTTATACAAACTTATCTGAGGGTTTATCCATTAACTTTTAGTTTGAAACCCTCATGAACACATTTGATGATTACAATGATTCCAAAGTCTTTTACTATATAGGGATTAAGAATGTAATTATAAAAGATATAGTGACCAACAGGTGGAATAATATTAAAATAATATAACCTATCCCATTAATTTTTTCAATGTTATTAATTTTAGGAAAATTAAATCCCTAAATAAACTATTATCTTACATAATAAATCATACAAGTAATTTTCAAGATTATTTATATAATTGACGTCAAATTAAATAGAATTATAGTATTTTATATATTGTATAAAATTATAAAAATCATTAATATATTATATGTGTCCAAAATATTTTTGAGACACCATAACTCACAAAAAAAAACAAAATGTATTAATTTTTTTTAATCATTTATTTGAATTTCTTGTACTTGGAAATGGTCTTTGTCGATGTTGCATAAATATTTAATATAATTATTACGTAAATAAATATTAAAAATAAATTAACACAACCAAAAAAATTATTAATATTTTAAAAAAATCCATAATATCCTATTGCATCATTTTATCCTAAATGAAATATTATTATAGTTATTAAACCTTGTAAATAGACATTTGAGATTTATTCTTTACAAAAAATAAAATTAAGGTCATTATCTATGAAAAATGGAACCATGTAACTTTATCATACAATATTGGATGAGTATGGGTAAAACATATCATACAATACAAGTAATGTATTTTTTATGTATATTCTTCAATCTATAACATATTAATTTAAACCATAATTTCAATACTTACCATTACAAAAATGAAAAATATTTACCATAATTACTATTTATAATGTCATAAAATTAGTTTTCCACATTTACACAATTTTTAAATTATTATTCCAAATATTGAATCCATTTTACAAAATTAGTTATCAATATTTATAATAAATAACCTTTAATATAAACATAAAAAATTTGATGAAAAATGGTTTTAGGGAAAATTCATTCAGTAGAATAAAAATGGTTTTCTTCAAAAATTATGTATAATAAATATTACAATGAAATTAATTGTAATATATATAATGAAAATGAAATAATTAAATGTTAATATATATATAGACAAAATTTTCCATTTAATATAATTTATTGGAAAAATAGTTTTCCATAAAATATTTATTTCATACCCGTTTATTGAGAAATGAACTATTTCAAAAAATTCGACCAAATTCACCTTAAGAAAAAAATTGTCATGCTTCTGAAAATGATATCATATTTAAAAATGAAAACATATAAATTTTGTGGATATCAATTGTAGTATTTATTACAAGATGAAATATAATTCATATAGGAATAATTTATTTTGAAGTCAAAAATGACATCACAAAAAATTGTGTTCTTATTAACTAATCATTAATAAAAAAATACTATTAAATGATAAATATAGAGTGATAATCTTCATCAGTTCTATAAAAATTCACTTATAAAGGTTTCCTTTATCAACACTAAAAAAGGAACATATAAATGGGCCTTTTTATTTGTACTAAAATATACCTGATGAAGAGACACTCTTACTAGTGCTAAAAATTATTTCTAATTAATGTTATACATAATGGGACCTATTGTCCAATGTATTTAGTGGGTAACATTTATTGGTGGTCATTTTAGTGATTAAAAGGGTGCAAATATAAATGTTTTTTCAATATTGAAAAAGTGAAACTATTATCAGTTTTTAGTGTTGATAGTGTTCCAAATCACATAGTGAGCCACACATCGAAATATTAGATGATAAACAACTTATTAAGATGAAATTATAGTGAAACCCAACATAAAAATCCTATTACAGTTATAGAATATTGTTTTCACTATATAGAGGCTCATCAAAATTGTCCTAAAGGACCTCCTCAGACTTTCCCCTCCAAAATAACCCAATGGGATTTATCTCATTCACATAAATGTCCAGGTATGTCTCCTTTTAGTAAATAATCATATCTTCCATGTATTATTTTTTTGTCATAATATGGAAAATTTTCAAGAATAGGCACTAATACGTTTTTTGATATCATGGAATAGTGTTCTAAGAATAATTATTTGAAATTTATTAAATATATTAAATATGATGATTTATAAATTATAATGAAAAGACGAATAACTCCTATATAGTATCATGGATAATAAATACAAGTGAACTATTGAGTTTATAATGATGGATTTATCCTAGGTAAGAAAAAATATTTATCATTACAGGGTGTGTTTGAAAAAGAAGTCATGGGCCCAAAATAAATAAAATATATATAATAAATTAATTAATTTAACTTATATGAAATGGTAATTGAATTTTTATATAAAATACATCAGAATGATTTATTTTTCATTTCATCCTTATTTATTGACCCCTCGAATATAGATTAAATCCACAATTATAATTGATTCTCCCATCAATGATAGATTATATTTATGGAATTAAACATGTTAATTGTGCCTATTATAATCCTCTACTATCTATTTTATTAAGATACAGATCAAGGATGGATGAAAAAAGGTCGGGGTTTGTACCTCACATTTTATGGCTTGTGGTTTTTCCCATGTTTCTTCACACATCCATTACTAGAATTTCATTTGACCCATAGTTAGATAAGTATCTGGTATTTGATCATTGTTAGATCAATATAATGTATAATTAATCTATAGAGAATTTGTTTTTTATGATCAAGGGTATATTGATGTGATATCATGGTAGATGATGATCATATGCTTATTAAATGTATTTTTAGTTACTATTTTTCTTGGAATTATGGTAATATAATGGATGGATTTAATGAGATGTTTTCTGAGAAAATATAAACTAGATTCCATGAAATAGATTATGGAAAGTTTTAAAAAAACTAGAAATAGATTATGGAAAGTTTTAAAAAAACTAAAAATATATAAATTATAACTGGATATGGTTTCAAAAATGAATAGGAAAATGTGGAGGAAGATATCGATTGATCAAGAAAATACCACAATACATGGTGTGCATATCATGATTACAAAAGATGTTGGACCCCCTAGCTGTGTTTTTATGTTTTATTATGTGATTAAAATATTACACATAATGTGACCCTTCTATGAAATTTTCAATGGACACCAGTGGCTAAACAAACATGAAAAAGTGTAAACCAGCTCGAACACATCATGTATGTGGTCATTGACATGTCATGATGTACATGGGAACAACCATTTATATATGGGATGGTAAACTACCAAAACCAATGGCACATAGGAACTGAAAAATAACACAATGATGTTACATGATGATATCTACAGGTACTGTACTTATACTACATAGAATATATCGGGATTTTTTTCTTGTTTTAGACATTAAGTTATAGGACGACTACATGATAATTGGACATGACCTTTCCCCTCTTGAGGGTGTTCATATCCTGTTGTTTCTTCAGTCTATAGTAGTACGGGTTTAGTGTGTTTCCTTGTTCCATTTCATTAAGGGTAATATGTGGTAATATATCAACGTTGTAGGATTATAATCTTCTCTCATGGTTGAGTCTCATATATAGTTCATGATTTTCCATTAGGAGACTACAATGTGATAACCTATAATAGTTATACCTTAGGTGATGTTTATTCAAATGAAATGTCATTTTTGAGAGAGGGAATTGACCATTCATCTTGAATTTCGTTTTCGTAGGGTTCACGGTATCATTGGAATATGATTCTCTATGTATTGGTTTGATCTATATTGGGTTTGTGGTGTCTCCCAGTACTCATTGGTACATCCCCTTATATGAGT
Source organism: Viscum album (assembly GCA_963277665.1). Taxonomy (NCBI): domain Eukaryota; kingdom Viridiplantae; phylum Streptophyta; class Magnoliopsida; order Santalales; family Viscaceae; genus Viscum; species Viscum album. The sequence continues at coordinate 1,045,449,733 of OY728162.1, forward strand.
ATCTAGCTCCTCTGAGTTAAACGAGATTTATTGGGAAGGGCCCAATGATCATGATATCTTGATTATCTTTCCATGGTTACGACATGTTTTGTGGAGTGGATTCTCCCATAATGAGCTTTTATTTGAGATGAATATTTTGGATGACAGTTGGTTGTGACTGCAAAGATTCATGGTGTCTTTCAAGAATATATATGGGTTCTCCATTGTTTCTATTCTATATTTTTATATGGAAATGAAATGAATATTATTGATTCTTCATGTTTCGGTTTTTTAGTGTTTCATATTAGGTATTGTTATTATCAACCTTGCAAGGTCTCTTTCTACACTTTCTATGCCTTATGTAGACGATAAACCCCCTTGATGGTTCCCTTGAAGGATATGAAGAAGGTAGATCATAGAATGTTATTGAGAGATAGTTGTGTTTTCCGAGTGCTTTCATTTGATCTTAGTAATCAGACTTGGAGTAACTTTGATAATATAAAGTTTTATTGGGAATCTATTTGGCCCCATTTTTACTTTTAGTACTTTCTTATCATACTATGTTGGTTGGATAATAGATGTATTCATGCATTTTTTTAGTTGTTTTAAATTTCATCATTGTGTGGACTTTGGGATGTGTGAATGTTTACAGTTAAATTAGGCACATGCCTCCTATTTATGGGATATTTTTACTCATGTTTTGGTCGCCATCCCTAGCATAGTTGAGGCGTGATTTGGGTAAATGTGGGATAGAGACCAGTGTGTTGGGTCGGGCCTGAGTTGTATAAGATCATACTCGGTTCTACCATTACAGCAGAGCATATGTGATTTGTTTTTAGAAATAGTGATAATTATTTCATGTTTTTATTTCGGGATAGGGACTCCAATGTTGGTGTGGCGACCAATGAATCCATACACCATGAAATTGAGCACCAACCAATTTACATGGTATAAGTAGACACAGGTTGCAGGGAAACACATTTGTACCTGTATCGTATATGAATGGATTGTGGTTTCCATTTCCTACATAAGTCATCTCCTCTGATATAATACAGGATATTATTAAGTATTTTTTATAGGGGTTCCTCCATTAATAACACAATCATGTATTTGACTGTGATGTCATGAGGATGATCCAAAAAGTGGGTACGATTATGAAATAGGGCATATTCCGAAGATATAATCTCTGGTAATTTTAATAGTTACACCATCACTCATTATGAACAATCGATCACTAGTAGTTGTATTTGAGGATGTAAAGAGGCTGAGTGTTTTTCATTGGTTCATGAAGTAGTGGCCTCTCAGGTTTCTGGGTGATCCAAACACCATGGTTGTTGAGGAATGGCTAGGGGAAGTCATTAACTTTTTCCCCTTTTGATGATTCCTATAGATATATTTTAGATTTTCATAATTATTCTATTTCATGGCTAATATGAAAGATTTTAGAATTTAGTGACTCTATCACTTAATGGGTTCGCTCTCTCGTGGTCATAATTCGAGAATATCTTTTGGGAGGAGTTTTATCAAGATGTGTTTCCTTACGTGCACATACATGTGCTACTGTATCTACAGTAGAGATGCTTGACCATAGTGGAGAATATGGTGTGGTTTACTGATCTAACAAGATAAACTATAAATATGTTTCAGGATCTTCTACGAGTAGGTATAAGGGCATCAATGGCATCCCTTTTCATTCTGACATATACTATAGCATTGTAGAGGTGGAGGGGGTCTTCCTGATAGAGTAAAAAATGGATGGTGGGTGCTGGAAGTGGTAACCCAAGACATGATGTATTCGTAATATATAACTGACAGGAGTTACACGAATCCATTCTTTTGATACACTTTTTTTGGAAATCCGTGAAAATTGGTTCATCAATGCAAGGATCTCATTACGGCTCGAATCAGTAAAGAGAGAGTTATTTTTTCTTATGATAGTTTATGATATCTTTCTCAGTATTATTTTATGAAATGTATATCTTTTCAATAATCTCTTGATGGTCAAATACGGTACATAAAATTGAAGGAGAATTATGGTCTGAATGGAGAAAAACATGTCAAATAGGACCATAGAGAAGAATGAGGTGGTCATAGGTTGGATCTATTACCACCAACACCCCCCATGTGGTCCATTCCAATGTCACAGAGTCGGTGGTCAGGGATTAGACAAGTGGGAATCTATGGGGCCTATAACCTTGAGGATCATCTGATTAAACATTGTAAGATCCATGAATTTTCTATCATATCAATAGTGGTTATAAAAACATGTTTAATAGATTAAATTCCATCAAATTATCTAGTTCAATACCAAGAGATTCAGATTGATATTTTGGCTACACCCTTGTGGTTAGAGACCCTGAAAAGTAGTGACATAACAATATTGACCTTCATCAGATAGTTAAATCTAATTCTTAGATGAAAGGTCATTTTATGGAATATTTTTTAAAAGCAATAATGAATTAGGATTTCATTTTTTATGGAGTTTATATATAATTTTCATGCCATGATTTAATATTTTAATTAGTGGATGAAGTGGGTTTGGAGTAATGTGAAGTGTTTTCCCTTTATCGGTGACATGGAAACCATGGTAGATCAAGATGAAATCATGTATAATATATTAAATCTCATTTATCACTACTTATATAGAATGAATCATGAAGTCGATGATGATTGGGAAAATGGTTTCTTTTAATAGTGGAGGAGTACAAGTATTATTTTCCTCATCAAGTTCCCAGATTATCACCCTTGCCTAGGATAGACATATTCGATGAATTACATCATTTTATGGGCCTGATATCTTCAAATACATATCATATGGATCCATTAAATCTTCATAATATTAGGGGAATATTTTATGGTATTGTTGGAAAAGATATTTATATGACCCATTGTTTCCCTGGGGAATCTCTTATGTTTGTTAAGATATTTGATTGGATTTTGAGATTATGCTTGGATTGATGGTGTATGAACCAGGTGATCCTGAAGAATAAGTATCCACAAATAGGATCAATGACCTCATTAATAAGTTGGGAGGGCATGATGTTTCTTAAATAATGGACTTGGATCAGGCTATCACAAGTTACATGTATTAGATGAGGATATACTGAAGAAGATATTCGTATATCTCTATAGTCACCATGGATATTGGTGATTCACATTGGCATGATTAATTCCATAGTATGGTTCAACGGACACATGAAATAGTTATTTCACCCCTTCTTGGACTGATTCATCATGCTTTTCATATATTATATTCTAGTTTAATTGGTGTCTTAAGAGTATAATTATAGACACATGAGGATGGTTTTGTATAGACTTCGATAACACAATATTTATAGAATACTCTCAATGTTTCAGTTTCGTATTTTTTAGGTCCACCTATTATGATTTGGCATCTCATAAGCTATAGTGGAGGTGGAACTTATTAATATTGAGAGAATACTTTACTGGGATTCACCCAAGGGTGTTAAAATGGTTCAAATATTAATTGGGTTGGTAGGTCACTCAAGTTTATTTTTCTCGGCTTTCTCTTGAGTGTAATCACCCTTGAAATCATTTTACCGAAAGTGGAATCGATTTGTGTAGACAAAAAGGTGTCATCAGTACTTTCAGGATATTAGAAAAAGGTTGAAATGCAATCCCAGATTGAGATTTCCCCATAAGGGTGTTATATATAAAGTTTATATGATTTATTAAGGTATGGGATTGGTTTTTATCTAATTTATAGGTAGGTGGGGATTTCTTATGGTTCACGTTATTTGAGAACACATATGAAGAACTACTGGAAATGACCTTTAGTTAATGGAGACACTCTTTACATTGACGATGTGGCGATACTAGTAGATGGGTGAGTAGTTTATCATATATTGTGACTGGAAGAGTCAAATTATATATTCTCTTAGAATGATATTTACTTGATAAAATTGTTATAGATTTAGATCATCTAGTATTATATCCACAAGATTGTATGCACTCATAGAAAGGCGAATTCTAAAGAACATTCACTATGTATGTGGTCATGTTCAAAGTTGCTAAGTGATTAATCAGATAAGTTGGAATCATTTCAATTTTCAATTGTGGATCTGGATGGAACATATTACATCGGGTTTATGAGTGTCACCACATAACTTTTATACCGAGTTAGGGAGGCATGACTTGAGGATACAGACTATGAGACCCTATGTACTCATATATCAACTAGAGATGATCATAATGGATTTTATAAAGCTAGGGATCGTGTCATTATATTCATAGACTGCAAAATGGTACTAGTGATTTTAAGAGAGGATATTCTAGGATTTTTTTCATACATCTCTTTTTTTGGTATATACATGCATGTGAATGGTTTGCTAGGACCTATAATATTAGTTTTTTTTACCATGTATGGTGAAGGGAGTTGCAGAATCTATCTCTTGATTCCTTAATTTTCAATAAGTTAAGGTTGTTCACCATGTTCCAATAGATATATGTCATCACTTAGAGGTTCTGGAGTGTACATGGAATGAGATATCCTGGTAATTGATGACAATGTTACCAATTAATTCTAGTGGAATGATCTTATCTGTGTGATAATATATCAACTAACCATGTCATCTAACATACTAAATATTATTGAGGAGAGTCTTGTATAGTGATTAGGATTCCACTACATGCATGATATAGTCCATCTCTATGGAGTTCGATTGATGATCGTTTCAAACTATGGTTATTTTTTCTCATTAGTATTATGAAGAGGATGGAATAAGGCAATTGGGATTTAGTTGCACATTAGAACAGTGGGTCACCACTAAACTTATGGCTTGGTTGAGACAACCATTCATTTCTTGGAGTAAATGTTATGAGCTTTCATACTGTATTGTTTACGTCGATGTTATTATTATCAACCTTTTGTTGAGTTTTCATAAAAAAAATCCTAACATTAAAATATTGTTATGGTTTCATTAGAGGCCTCGTAAGAGTGATGGTCTAGGTTACCCGTTTTTTGTAAAAATCATAGAGAGATAGATCTCATTGTATAGAGTTGGTGGTGGAAACTCCAATGGAGATGAAAATATTCCCAGAGCAAATGAGGACGATATACAGCTGTCATAAGAATTATTCTGACCAACAAAGGGGACCACTGCAGTTTGAGGAAGGAGACAATGTGTTCATGTAAATCTCACCTCAATGTGGATTGTTGATACTAGGCTAGTATGGATTTTCATATCTTATATTCATTTACCCTTACCAAATACTACAAAAAGTTACCAACTGGAAGACTAGTTAGATTTATAGCCCCTATTAAACTGTGTACATGACATTTTATAGGTGTCACATCTGAGGAGATACGTGCATGACCTATCACATGATATTAACTAAGTAAAGATAGACAATGGGGATGGAGTTATGATTGATGGGTACCTATTATAGATCAATTATCTACATTAGGTGATCTTTTGTGGGTGATTGATTCCATTACTGTGTGTCATGTGGAACCCCATGAATCTTTAGTAGGGCACATGGGATCAGGAGTCCAAGCTATGAGCCCAATAAACTCAACTTTATTAGAAGTAATTTCTTATTTTTGAATGAAGAAATTCATGGTTTTAAAAACATAATGAATCATATTTTCCTAGTGTTTTTTATGTATATTATAAGGACAACATTTTAAGACCAAGCCCTGAGACAATGTGTCTTTTAGAGGCCCTGCTTTCTTAGAGTAAATTTCCAAATTATATTAAATATCATGGATGTGCGGATTTATAAAAATAAGGAATCACATAAAAATGGTTTAGATATTATAATATTATGAGAACCAATGAGTCTATATTTTTCATTTAATCCAAGTTTAAATATTTTTTCATAGGTTTTGTTTCTAAACCTCAGAGACCTAGAGAAATTTTCAATTGAATTTTGGGAAGAAGAATCTAGATTAGATCTAGATCTTGGATTGTCACACCAATTGAGTTTAATGATATCATAAATGATGAAAACATATAGACAATTTTTCATTGAATTTAAATCCAAACTCTCGGTAGGATGATGAATTGAAATTTTTATCCCTTTTGATTAACCCAATCGAACGCAGATTATTTCCATTAAGGGATTTTATTTGTGTATCAATTGTTGAATTGATTTATGGTTTGTTATTTTTTCCGCATGTTGATTATATGATTCTGATATCTATTATAGTTTAAAATGGATCATGGATGAATGAATATAGATTGAGGTCTATTCCTCACATTTTATGTACTTTTCTTTTCTCCCCCATTTGAATGTAATTTAATCGAAGGCAATTATTTTGGAATTTTTGTTGATAAATACCAAGTATACAATCATTTATTGATTAATATATATTTTAATGGATCAATATCATGTCTTATGTACGTTATTGTGGGTTTCATATATGATTGATGAATATTGAGGTTGCTCGATGGTGTATCAGATAGATTTTTGCTTCTCGATTTTCATTGTTTTGATGCACTCTGAAGGATAGCTTGACCAAGCAATTTTCTGAGAATATTAATACCTGAATTCTATCCAGTGATGATGTTAATGCTCATCAATCCCTAGAACAATAAATATCAATCATGGTTGTGCCCCTAGTTATGCAGCAGATGATGAAGAGGTAGGTCTTTAAATATATGGGAAAATATGAAATACACGTCATATATTTCAACAATACATGATGTGTATGTCCACCTAGATGAGACACTAGGATTTCCATGGTTTTTTAACTATCTAATATCATGTGAACCTTCTATTATTTTTGGCATGTACCTTGAAGGGTTCATAGACACCTCTCAGCGAAAATGGTCTAAGACACATTATTTACTCAGAAACATAATAAACCAAATGAACAATGACACGACCATGTGTATATGGGTTGGTAAAAAGGGAAGACCATCAGTAAATGGGCTTGATAAGATGGTATGAGGATGGAACTAGATGATTTATACAATATTTGGGCTTATAATAAACACCATTTTGGGGTTATTTTAATGTTATGTGTGACATTCCCACACGGGCAGACCAACTGAGAGATGGGCACATCGTTTACCCATCATACACACTATGTACAACACATGATGGATTATTTATCCCTTAATTTATTCATTTAGGTCATTTTTGTTTCAAAAAATTCCCTTGGTATATTCCCATGATTTTTTTGTGTGGTATTATGTGAAAAACATTGGATTGTGATCCTTTATAGAGGATGAGTCATAGACATAGTTCGTATTGTCCCTCTGTGAGAATACAGTGTGATCCTCTATCATATATATATATATATATTATGAGGGGTTTTTAGAATTTTAGTGACGTACATGGCAAGGGAATTGATCCACCACATAGCATTATTTATCATTAGTGTTCACATTGTCATTAGAAAATGATCCCATAAGATATATATTGATCTAGATTGATTTATTTGTGTCCCCCAATGGTCCTGGGCGTAATCCCCTTTCTATGTATCTGGGTCTTATGAGACAGGTGATATTTCATGGGTGGGCCCAATGAAATTAGCCTCTTTAATAATGGACCGCGATGGCAGAATTCATCTTTTAGTGTATTCCCGTAAAATGAATTCTACATTAAGAAGAATCATGTGGCTAGTAGTTGGTTGTGACTTTATAGTGGTGCAATGTCCTTTATTAGTACATATGCGATTTTTCTTATTTTTATTGAATTCAATAATACTTATCTTGAGTTGATTATTCATGACACTTCACGTTTTGTTTTCAAGGTGTTCCACTTGGTATTTTTATACTCACCCATGCATTGGACCGGCCTTCATGTGTCATGTCTTATGGAGACAACATCCCTTTAGATAGTGTCCTGGTAGGATACGAAGCAGGAAGATTGTAGCATGATCTTGACAGAAAATGGCGTTTTCCATTTGGTTTTATATGATCATATTCCCCACCCTTATAGTAGGTATGACATTTTATAGTTTATTGGGGATTTTATTTCACCAATTTCCCATTTTAAATAATTTACTGTTATATTTTACTTGTGGGATCATATATATATTTATGAATTTTTTTCAAATCATTTAAATTTAATAATTATTTGGTATTATAGATGTGTTTTTTCTGTATAGGTACATTAGGCTAACATATGCCATTTGTTGGTTATGCCTACTGGGAGTTGGTTGCCAGCCCCTGACTATAGGACAAGGGCTTGGGGTAGTCATGGGTCAGAACCCAGTGGGTAGGGTCGTGACATGATCATTCCACCAACACATGGGGCTATAGAATCAATTATTTAGACATGACAATAAAACATAAAAAACTCAAGTATTAAATTTATCAAAAAATTAAACAAATAAAAATTAAAAATTTGACTAAAAATATATATTAAAGAAATTATAGAATATATATTTATTAGTAACATTAATATATATGTGTGTTTTTGTTTTTTTAATATTAATAGTTATTATATATTAAATAAGATATATAAAATTCAATAATTTAAATAATAATTAACATAAAAATAAAAAAATTTCTAATTAAGAAGAAGTTTGAAAATACAATTATTATTAAAAATGAACGAATTCACACTATATATATAATAAATATTAATTAACATTATATATTAAATATATATATATATAATGATTAAAATGAAATAAATAATCAAAAAAATTCAAAATTAATACATTAAAATATTATTAAAAAAATTAGTGAAATAATTGGATAAAAAATCAATGGAAGTAACATATATATATATAAATAATAAAGAGTAATAAATAATATATATCAAATATAAATAACATAACTCAATACAATGTAATAATTCAGTACATATTAATGTGTTATTCTTTTATTTTGCGTTATACATATTTATTCATTAAAAATTTTAATATTATTAAATTAGAAATATATTCAAATATATATATATATATCAATATATATATATCAATATATATATAATATTAAAATACTAGTTATATAACAAAAAATATTAATTCTTATATTAAATATGTCTTATATTTAGTAACATATGGTTTATAATTAAAAATTTATATTTAATAAAAATATTGACTAATTATTTCAAGTAAGATGCATTTAATTAAATTTCATTTTATTTTCCAATTTAACATATATCATTAGTGTATTACATTTATTTCACACATATATATTCACAACTAATTCATTGTTGTGCATCACACAAACACATAATATTTCTAAAATTTATTCAATTTTAGCAATTTTTCCAGGAATTATATTTATTAAAATAATATATTTAATATATATTCTATTTAAAATCAATTACTTTTATAATCATTATTTTTTTATTCTAAGTAAAACATTTATTAATTTATAATATTTTTTTCAAGTATAATCATTTATAATATTTTTAAATCATTAATATTCATAATTGTTTTTAATATTTTTATAATTTTATCATTTTCAATTTTTTATTGTTTAATATGATTATAAATTTATACATTTTAAATATTTACTTATACATGTTTATTCATTAATATTTAATCATTTCAATATAGTTTAAATTTATATAATTAATATGTATCCTTTTCCATTTGAACATATATAAATAATCATTTTTTAAAATTTAATATACTTTTAATACTAGTTATTCATTTTAATCATACAAAATTTCATTATCAATTTTAACATATATAAATATTCTATATGTATATATTAATTTAAAACTATAATATTTATATAATTAATGAAATATTTTATAAAAAGGCAAACACCTATTTTTATGTAATTAATCTAATTTTAATAATATTTTAGAATTTCTTTTAGTGTCATAATATATTTAATAAATTATATTCTTAGTATGTAAATATTATTTTATTAATTTTAATATTACTATAATTTGTATTATTTGTATTTTTTTTAATTTTTTAGGAATATATTAATTTTCCTATATTTATTTATACATATTTAATTAATTTGTTTTTTGTATTTTCAGTATGTATTTTTCATCATTTCATTACATATAAATATTTTATTTTTAACTAATTTTTATAATTAATAAACTGATCCCTTTTTTCAATATTTTAAATGTCTATACATTTTTAATTATTAAATATCTTAAATTTTTAAAAACCATGACATTTAGATTATATCGACATGAATATTGAGAAAAATATATTTTTAAATGAATATTTTTAAAATAAAATATTTATAATTTTAATTTTACTATATATATATATATATATTTAAAAATTTTGAACAAACACATTTTTTTAAAGTGTTTATATAGTTACTAAAAAAAAATTATATATTTATATAATTTTAAATTTATATAAATATATTTAAATAATGAATATATTTTCTATAATTATATATATATATATATATTTAATATATATATATATATATAATGATATATATTTATTTATAAATTATAATAAATGATTATTAATATATTTAAAAACATATTTATTAATATTTTTATTTATAAATTTATATTTAAAATATTTATAAATTTTTTTTATAATTATAGGAAAATCCGGATAAAATTTTAAAACTTTTTATTTAATTATAAATAAATAATTATAGATAAATATTTAAAATACTATAAATAAAATATTTAAATAATTAATATATGTATTATAATAAATCTATAAATATTTATTTATTTATTTACATAAATATTTTAATGATATAAATATATTTATAATGATATACCCATAGTTAAAAAATTTACAAATTTTTTCATTATAATTACATTAAGTTTTTTAAAATTAAAATTAAAATTATAATTATAATTATTTATTTATAAATATAACAATATATATTAATCTGGGAAAATAGTAAATTGATAAAAAGGACAATCATCTATGCTAACTAATTCTACATTGATAATACCCATCTTTATAATTGATTATATATAATTGTTGATAAAACCCTCCTAAGTCGTTTAAAATTACCATAACGAAATATATCTTCATCGCCCCATTAAATATTTCATGGAAGTCCATCAATTTTTCCACTCCCCCTCAACCATATGTCATACGAATCAATACTCTCAAATCATAAGGACGTATATTATTTCCCCCGTCTCTCATTTATTAGTATATTTATTAAATTCTACATCCATATAGACCGCCTCCATCGATTTCAAGATTAATCACCCATGATTATGGTATCTACACATTCTCCTTTATTTTGTCCTCTAGTTTTTGTTATTCTTTATCATCCATCACAATTTTGTTCTATTTTTCGAGCCATATTTGGGTTTAGGTTATAACTTTTAAATGTGATGATCTATTGTGTGTTCAGGTGCTATTTAAGAGTATTGTATCATCAAATGTAGTTATTTTCTTCATCAATGAATGTTCTTTTCCAGTGATTCCTTATTTCCCACTTTTTACAACATACCATTGATGATTGAGATATATTTATATAAAAATTCTATGTATATTCAAATTAATATTTTGTATTACATAGAGACATAAAAAGTCATAATTTTTTAAAATTGAGGTTTTCATGTTTTTCAATGAAATTTTATTTAAATTGCATCATATTTTTTTTAATTATATAAAAAATGAATGATGATTTTCCTTTAGTAATTTTGAATATTTGAAATTGTTTTCTTATACTATGTGATTCAGTATAATATTATATTTCAAGGTTTATGTTCGAATTAATTTTGGATTTTGATTACATAAAAATCCAATTGATTTTATTTTATGGTATTCCCTCTATAGTTATCTATAATTTATGGTCTTATCCACTCATGTTAATTGTTTATTATTCATAATTATTTTAGTTTAATGAAACATCATATGGTTTTAAAATTTATTTTTGAAAAAAAATTTAATTTTTATAAGATATTAAAAAAGTGATTTTATTATTTTTTCTAATAAATATTAAATATTATTGATTTATACTTCAAAAATAGATATATTAATTTTGAATTAATTTTCATATTTTTTAATCATTGATAGTGGAAGAAATAATCATTATTTTATTTCATTTATTACAATTATATATTTTTAATTCCAGTGATTTTGTGTGGTTTTTATACTATTGTTCAAAACCAATTGAGTGGTAATTTGTTTGAATGAGAAGGAAATTTGAGGGATGATGGTTTTATTTAGGGATGTTTTTGAAATTTTAGGATTAATAATCAAGAATTATTTATATAAAAATATTAGTAAAATGCTTTGGTGTTTAATCTAAATTGTTCATTATCTATGTGTATGGGGTCCTTAGGCCGGATTCCACTCAATGGGTGCCCCAAACCTGGTGCGCCACATAGCCTCAAGCACATCTCCTTGGACAATAATGGTTGTTGACTAGCAGTGAGGGCCTTGGGAGAGTCCATGGGGAGACTATTCTCTCATTACCAAAGTGTACAACATCAGATGATAGTAAACATAGGAAAATAGGTTAATAAATATAAGTAACTAGAAGGCGCGTTAGAAACATTAGACAAGAGTAAGAATAAATTAAAAACTAGAATAGAATTCAACAATTTATGGTATTTCATGTCACTAGGAAATTGTAAAACATGGATAAAAAATATTAGGCATAACATGTTCCACAAAAGTATAAATGAATCAAAATAATATCTCAAGTATCCCATGATCCTTCTCTATCATATTCTATCATGCTCAATACTAAACAATAAGCAATCAAGTGTCTGAAGATGTATCATTGCCTTTTCCAACACTTGTAACAATGAAATCTTCCTCGGGTACCAAACGACACCCAGAGAGGGTGTGAGATAAATCTCAGTGGGCCACCACCAATGGTTTCTATAAAGTCTTTCCCGTGTAATTGAAATGTAATAGTGTGGATGAATTCATATATAATGTAAATAAGTACAAAGTAATTATATACCCGTGTACCTTCATTAGCCCTAGGGTATTATCTGAACAAGTAACTAATTCAATTAATTAAGTAATTTACAATTTTATGTTGATATCTCTCGTGAGTCATTACCAACACTAAAATCAACTTGTGATATTATAAATAGTGAAGGTTCGATGACGTAACTAAGAAACCATGATTTATGATTTTTAAATATGAAGACATAAGGTAATAACCAAGAGGACGTATACCTCAAGGGGCACTAACACAACAATAACTATATCCTATCATGGGGTAAGAGTCTAATCCAATGAGCGTAAGCCATGTTATTCCACAATGATGTGCTTACTGAGTACAAGGTGATCGACCAAGGTAAAATGGTGCTAAGCAGAGATAGGGCCTGATCTGCATTAACTATGAAACCTACATGTCAATGTTTCAACTAATGAGTGTATCCATGTCATCCTATGATATTAATAAGGGATCGTACTGTATTACACCAGGAATCCGAGAACAGACATAGATCATGATCTATGTGGGTCTCAACCTAAGCAAGCTAAATCCTTGAATCAAAATGGGGTTCCAAAGTGCCCAATGGACTTTTCTTGATCAAAAACCAAGACGAGCTCAATTAAGGACATTTCTATTTAATTTAGATGGTTTTTGATGATTCATTTGGTTCAGTCATTTCATTTCATTTGTGTGTTAGGGCAAAGTAGCGTGAAACCTTTAAATCTCTTCATTTTGTTCAAGACTTGCCTTTCATTAGTGTCATGATGACAAGTAGAATTCAACCATTTAATCCAATTAATTCTTATTCAATATATGAGGTTCATTCTACTAACATCCATTTATTTTGTAAGCGGTGATATAGATATTTAAACGACTATTCATTCACATTCAATACAGTCAAGTCATAAAATCAATATACTTTTTAACTTCCATTTCAAATTTAATTATCAATTGAATCACATAACATGGGGAACAAGTGGTAGTAATAAATGTTACATTACAATATAAAATTGAAAATATAAACATGCCATTTTATATATAAATTCATATCCCTATAGTGGTCAAACCAAGGCACTCCTGAATGATGGCTCAAACATGCCAAAACCCTAAAAACCCAATTTTGGCTTAACATTTTACGTGGAAGGGACAATGTTATGGTCAAAAACACCAAAATTTAATCACATATATGAAAGGAATATATCCATACAATTATAATGATCATATTAATGATATATTAATTCAATAAATGGATCCCAATGAATTCGGCAGGCCCCACATGACAAATAAAAAATCAATGAACATTAGGGATGATTTATAGACCACATACATTAGGGTTTTACAACACATTTTCTCTAGTATTGGTCAATTATTTAACTTAGGTCAGAGTATTTTAAGAAAAATAAAAAAAATTCTTAAACCCCAATATCTTGGTTGATAGAAAAAAGAAGGAGAACATCCCAGGAGGACTCGAGTACTTATCGTTGTGTATCCAATGTGATGAACAAAAGCTTGATCAGTTTATAGATGAAGTATATATTTTTATTTCTATGATAGATCATCATAAATCCCCAAAAAATTAATGGAAATGAGGAAAATACAACTAAATTATATGTTGGTGAAGAAGGGGGATCAAATTAGATCACTAAGGAAAAATTGGTGAATTTCCCAGAATAAAATGACTTATACAGGGTTTGTATCCAAGGATTGAATTTTTTTTTGCAACCCATGCATTAGTACCTGGGAAAAAGGGGTGATAAAATAGTTTGTCTTCATAGCCATGTGCTGACCGTGTGAGTTGGCTCTATTTGGAAAAACACAATCTTCACAATTACATCGAAACCATGTTCCAAGACTGTTTTTCTCGAAAATATGTGTTTTGTGCTCTAAACATGCCACGAAATCCCCAAATATCATTACTAAACCATTAGAAATCCATAATATGTCCAAAGTATATATTTAGACTTAAATTTAATTTATCGAAACCTGAGTGAAAAACCGTGTTCATATAGTCTTCACCCAATAAAAAAACTCAGCCATGATTTCACCTTCCAAGGTTGGAGAAAAATATTTTGAGAACAAATATAGCCATTGGGAACACACATCAGCATCAGAATCTGAAGTCTCATCCTTTATGTGGACATAAAACCATAACACCCACAAAAACAAATAGATCGACATTGAAGAAACATTGTTCTACGGTCAAAATGTGTATTGGATACTCTTCAAAGGTAACATCCTCATCTAACTCAACTTATTTGGGATAAATGTTTGAGACATGTTTTCTTGATATTAGGGATGCTGTGAAACATGAACGATGTCGTGTGTTCCATGGTACCTCTGAAGTAGTATCAACATATAGGCTACCGGCACAATTATATCTTGAATCTAAAATGTCCATACAAAATGAGGTGACATATTTCCTTACTTTCGTATCCATTTATTCCCTAGCCTAGGAAATACGCAAGGAAAAATATGATCTCCGACATCGAATTCAAGAGGCAATTTGTGGAAATTGGCATAGGATATTTCTCTAGACTGGCTAGTAGTCTTATTCCTTCTGTTTAGTAGAAGTTCATCTATAGTCTTCTGAATGAGATGCATACCTAATAGGGTGTCTCAACTACCTCTATCCAGAACATGGGTGAATGAAATGAACTAACATATAAGACCTCAAAAGGAGAAATCTGAATTGTCTCCTAAAAGATGCTATTTTTGTAAAAATTGATTAGAAAGATTTGTTTCTCCCATGAACCGCTGAAATCAGGGACACATGCTCAAAGAATATCTTCTGGAATCTGTATTTTCCATTCTAATTTTCCATCAGTATGAGGGTGAAAAAATGTTCTTATAATCGCCTATGTTATCATTTAATTCAATAATCCTTGTCAGAAATGTGACAATAAATTAGCACCCCTATTTGAAACAACCGTGCGTGGAACCCCTTGTAGTCATATGAAATCACATAAATGTAGTCTTCCCAAATCATCAACAAAGAATTTCTCCTGAATAAGACAGATATGGGGTGATTTTTTCGTCGGTCAATGACTACCCAAATTGCATCACTACCCCTCAGAGACCTTGGTATGCCGACTATGAAATCCATATCATCATCTTCCCATTTCCACTCTAGGACTAGCAGTTGTTGTAGAACTCCAGCCGGTCCTTGGGCTACACCTTCACATGCTAAAAAGTGTAACACCTAGTGACAAAGCCTATAATCTGACACTTCATCTTAGGCCACCAATAATGGGGTCTCATATCTTGATACATCATATAGATTCCTAGATGAACTGATCACTGAGAAGCATTAATATCATTAATCAACTCTTCTCTCACATCTGTAGGAACCCAAGTATGTCTATGTAAATTCCATAAGTCATCTCTATCCACATACTAATTCAGATTTGTTTTATCTCTTGAAATACCCTCACAGAGAACAAAGACATCAGGATCTGCAAATTGTCCACTTCTCACCTTCTAATGGAGGATATATTTCACCATCATGGATGATATGAAATATTTCTCATGACTGTTACGAAACTCGAGATGTAGATCATAAAATAAGGCTTTCAAATTCCATTCATCACTGGATTAACATACAAAATGTGTCTGAGTTTTCTGACACAATGCATCAGCAAAAACCTTTCATTTTCTAAGTATATATGCAATCTAAAAATAAAAAAGGATAAATATATTCCACCCATCATTGATGTCTAAGGTTTATGTCACTATGTAAAAAGTTATATTTGAGGCTCCTGCGGTCCGTGCACATAAAAAAGGGATCACCCTACAGATAATGTCTCCAATAATATATGTCATGGAAAACTACTAATAGCCCATAGTCTAGTGTTTGGTAATTCATTTCACCAGACCTCAACTACTAAGATCAATACACAATTACTTTGTCCTACTCATTAGCACAGATCCTAGGAAGATTCGAGAGGCATCACAGAAGATAGAATAACCTATACCTATCTCCATAAGTGTCAGATTCTATGTTAATACATACCTCCATTTTATGCCCAGAAAGGATTTCTCAAAGTCTAATGAAAATGTTAACATGACACCCTTATTTGTAAAACTATTAAGGGGTTATTCAAGGGAACCTTGATGGTTAATGTATACACTGGGGATGGTTTGTGTTTGGACATCATCCCAAGGTATTTTGACACATACTACACACCAGATTTCTAGACCACATTTCATATAATTGGGGTGCCATAGGACTGTGGAAAAGATAAAACAAAGGTGATTTAGGATAGTTGGGTGCCGGTGTGGGAAGAAGAGTTTGAATTCCCACTGGGAATCCTGGAACTAGCTTTTGCTTCAGATTATGGTTCGAGAATATGACATGTCAGAGACGGATGAGTTTGGCGGGTAGACATGTTTTCTTGTCTCTGAACATAGACATAGAATCCGAGCAGTTCCACTTTTTTACAAGAAGGGAGTGAAACTGAGGAATGTTCGGCTTCTAATGCACTTTATGTTTGTATGAGCACCAATGGAAATGATAAAATCATGTTAACTTCATTTTGGAGTGACATTTTTTTGTGTGTAACATTTTTGTGCACCTTATGACAATTGATTATCTGTAAGGGAACTTGAAGAAACTATTAGATGTAGATGAATATAGCAAACACATGTAATATCAAGAAAGAACCATGAAACTCCAAATATGAAACTCATTATTGGGATAATACCAAACAATGACAGCACTACACTTTTCTCCGTCCATAGATACTCTTAATTATGATATTGTATAACATAATAAGTGACCTTTTTCAATGAAAAAGTTTCAAATAATAATATTGGTGTAAAGAAAATGCTATTTCAATGTACTCAGAATGATCTCTTGATATTTTTCATGATCACTATGACTATGAGAATACACCGAGATGCCATCAAAAAATACAATAACAAAAGATTGCAAATATCGGTGAAAACCCTATTTATCGGAGAAATGAAAAAATATATTTCATTCATATGACCTAATGGTATACAAACTTACTCATACAGACAACAACAGATATGGAAAATTTACATGGCATGTCTGATGGTCTGACTCGCACATGATGATAACCTGATCTCAGTTCAATTTTAGAGAAGACCTTTTCTCCTTATAATTTGTCAAATAGAACATCTATTCAAGGTAGTTTACATAGGATCTTTACCATAATCTGGTTTAGGTGTCTGTAATCCATGCATAGACGTAAGGTTTTTTTTTGTATTGTTGGAGAAAAGTATGGGTGAACCCCTAGCGTGTTTACTAGACTGTATAAATCATGTGGCCTCTAAATCCTCAAATTGTCGCTTGATATTTTGACGATCTATTTTTTCCATACTATACATAGAAATGGACAATAGATCTTCTCATTGAACAAGATCAATTGTAAACTATAACACTCTCTTAGGTTGTAATCCAAAAAAGTCATCGAAACAAACATCCCTAAAATGATGCACTACTAGAGGGAAACTAGGATTATGTAAACACGGATCCACCATGAAGTGATTTGAAATATGGGTGTTCATTCAACCTAGACTATAGTACCATGGTACCTCTATACCATAGAGGACATCCAACTCAACCTTATGTATATAATAGTTTCCTTCTAGTAATGTAAAATATAACTTGTGGTGACAACATTCTACAAAAGTGTTGATATGAATTAACCAGTACATTCCTATAATCACATATAATCCCATTATCATGGATATAATGGTCTCATAAAAAAGTGTAACTGCATACCTCATGGGGGTAGTCACTACATTGGTGTATGCCCACTGTTTTTAGCACTAAAAACCTCTCTAGGGTCATTACATCATAGTAATTTTGTTTTTAAAGTTTGATACATTCCATAATGGATAAAAAGATAAAAGATTTTTATGAACCTATATCAAATAAAGCATATACTATAGTAGACGATACTAGAATACTACCTTGTTCCTTAGAAGTTCATATAGCCTGATCTACATGTACTGTCTTTAGTGTATGAAATTGACTTGATCGACAACCCTATGTAACAATTGGACTAGCACCATCATAACGTCTTTATTGGTTCAGTTATAGCTACCACGTTCATCACCTCCTCCTCATCCAGACCAATCAGTGCAATTCCAACTCCCCGCATCACGCAATGTAAAGGAACTTGCTTCTCAAGTTGGAGCTGATGAGGAACATTTTCCACTTGAATCTAGTGGAATGGTCCTAGAAAAAACTAGTGATGAAATATACGACCGCAATAACGGGACTCCAATGTGACTATATCAAATTGGGGATTCAAATTCCCCCATCATCCACACTTATGAAGCACTTTAAGTCTATCGAAATGGAATCTTAGATTTTCATTGATCTAATGATAATCTTAGAGAGAATGCTTCCTCCCACAAGAAGAACTACTGGCCTAACATGATAATGGTCCTCTATGCCTATTACTATTGTCTTCACATAGGTTTTACTCACTAATATGATCGTGATCAACTATTTCAGAGATGGTAGCTAGGAGAAATACATTTACCTTTGTATGGATGGGGTACTTAAGCCCATCCTCAAAGCGTTTATCCCACAAAATCTCATCTCCACCTAAAAGATATGAAAAGTCATGCAAATATATGAAACAAATTGTATATTGCATTACTGACATAGAACCATGCTCTAGATGCATTAAAACTATGATTCTATATGCTCTCAATGTAAAAGGAAAGAACTGGTCATACAAGGCAATGTTGAAATCATCCCAAAACATTCCACTATGATGACTGGTATGTTCAACTATGTCATAGCAACGCCAAACTGAACCCCGAACCATATATGTGGAAATATTGACCCTCTACTATGGAGGAATCCATAGATTCTTAAAGGGAGATATAGTGGAATCAAGAAAATTCTTAGTATCATAAGGACATCAATCCCATGAAAAGGAAGAAAGATATTTATTGTAGAAATAATGGGTCAGATCAGCCATCGTAAGTGCAATCCATAGAGCACTATGTATGGACTGCATCAGATGTACCAAACTATCATGATCTAGGGAATTAGTGACCAAATAAGGTATAATAGGCAATTCCTTGAGTGTCACTTTTGGAGGTAAGACTGTCATGTTAGGGCCCACCATATCTAGAGCGTGATCATTGCCACCTTCTTATCCTATGATATGTGTACATTATGGTATCATTATTCTACTAATTCCAAGCACATGCCTCAGAAAATCATATAATCATACGATAGAATCACTATTGGAAGATAAACATATGAAAACTCACTACCCAAGGAATTCTAACCCAAACTGCCCACTTAGATGGTCTAGTTTCAGTAGGTTCTCAAGTATATGGTTCACTTCATTTTCATTTAATTTACAGGTATCTCCTTTGCCTTTCATAAATATTACATGGTTGGATAAGGATATGCAACCATTTCATTTTTGATGTAATGATTCAATTTATAATGGATAGTCATTTCCGGTGAATCAGTACCCATACACCAATCACTAGAAACGACACCATTTTTTTATAATATAATGGAAGGACTCTATAAATTACTCACCACAACCATTCAGGGACTAAACAACTCAGGAATTGAGATAGGTAATCACTCAATCACATCAAGAGTAATACAATAATTTTAAAACTATCAAGGCCTCTATCAGAAATCACAAGCATATCATCCAATGCAATGTAGTGAAATACATTTATATGGAATGGAAATATGCATGGCATGTGAATTATATGATCCTATAATGATTAATGAAACATTTATCCATACCCTAATAACATCGGTCCAAGGATGAAAGAGAATATAAAAAAGGACAAATAATAAATAACTCCACAATCCATGTGTGTCACCTAGGGGTGAAATAACATCAACTACAATAGGAAAAATCAAAATAGAAAATTACAATTTATGAAACTTTTTTATTACCCCAAACATGTTTTCACGATACCCAAGCCTGAACTATGACCATATACCCATAATTCATAATCTCTTAAATAATTTAACCAAATAGTAAAGGAAGAAAAGAAAATTAACAAATCTAATACCACTTTGTGACCTCTCAGACCTGGATTTCATTCAACGGGTTCCCCAAGCTCAGTGGGCCACGTGGCCTCAAACACATCTCCCCAAATAAGTAGGTCGTCAATTAGTAGTGTGGGATTCATGTGTGTCTATTGGGAGATTATGCCCTCATTACCAAATTTTATAATAGAAGATGATATTAAACATGAGATAATAGTGGAAGAAATATATTTAAACATAAGGAACATCAGAAAATGGAGACAATAGTGACAATAACGAACACTACTTGAATTCAATTCAACAACTGATGGTATTTCATGTCACTAGGATGTTGGAAAATATAGATACAAAATAGCATGCATAACATGTTACAAAAAAGTGTAATGGAATCAACAGACTACCCCAATCATACAAAGATCATAGTTGGTCATCAGTATTCAAGCTCGATACTAAGAAGTAAGCAATCAAGTGTTTGATACCTGATGCTTCCCTTTTTCAACACCAGCAACCATGTAATCTTCCCTAGGTACCAAACATCACACAAAGAGGGTATGAGATAAATTCCAGTTGGCCACCACCAAAGGAGTATATAATATCCATCATGTTTAATGGAAATTTAAGAGTGTGTGTTCATGCATATAAAATTTAATGAAGTAAAATGTACCAAAATACCCAAGTATTTGCTTCATCCATTGGCTATTGTCTGAAAATGATACCAGCTCATTTAATTAAGTAATTACATATTTTATATTGATAGGCCATGTGATTTATAGAAAACATTTACGTAACCTCTTGATAGTATAAATAGTAAAGGCTCTATGATGTAACACAAAAATGATGATTTATGATATTTAATAATAAATTCCTTAGGTAAACCCCAAAGATATTTAGTCTTCAAGGGTCTCCAAATTAGTAATAATTGTATCCTGACATGGGGTAAGAGAATAATATAATGAGTGTAATCCAAGGAAGTCCACAACAAGGATCCAACTGATTCTTAGGTGATTGACCAAGGTAAAATGGTTCTATGCATAGATAGGGCCCGATGATCTTTAACCGTGGAACTTACATGTCAATGATGGATCTAAGAAGAATATCCAAGGCATCATGTGATAATATGGAGGGATAATATGGTGTCGTACCCGAAATTTTATAACTAATAAGGATTGAGATCTAGGTGGGTCTCATCCTAAGAAATCTGAATCATTTAATCAAATTGTGGTTCCCGAGTGCTCATGGAATTCTTTGATCAGACTCCAATGTGAGATTGAGTCAGGGCAATTATATTTAATTATGAAATCATGTAATATTTCTTTGGTCCCAAGACTTTCTTTTCATTATTCTGATAAGGTCATACAACATGCATCCTTTTAGTCAAGTCATTTGGTTCGAGCCTTTCCATTCAATAGTGTGACAAGGCCATGAAGAATGAATCCTTTTATTCCACTAAAGTTATATTCCATATTTAAGGTTTGTTACTCTACCATTTATTAATGTGGGAAGGGGTTCTAAAGATATGTAACCTATTATTCATTCACATTAAATATGGTCAAGTAATATACTGAATATACTTTCTGGTTTCCATTTCATATATAAATATCAATTAATGAACATAGATTTGGTGGGTAAAATAGTAAGAATACATGGTACTTCTAATTATGAAATTCACAATATAAAAATTATATTTAATATAGAAAATCTTACCCTTATTGTGGTAATTCCAAGGCTCACCCAAATGATGGATCAAACATGTCAAAACTCTACAACCCAATTGTGGCATACCCTTCGACCTTGAAGGGACGAAATTGTGGTCATAACCACGAAAAATTAATCACATAAATAGAAAGATCATATATATATAGTTATAATGATTATAATAATGGAATATAAATTCAATAAATGGAACGTGATTAATTTAGTGGGACCCACACGACAAATCCGAAATCAATGAACTTTAGAGATGACTTATAAACCACCAACATAAGGGTTGTAAAATCCTTCACATTTGGTATTGGACCATGATTTTTCTAGGATCGTAGTAGATCTAAAAAAGGTTATAAATGAAAATACCCCGATATCTCGGTCGGGAAAAGAAGATAATGAGAATGGCTAAAGAGGACTTGAGTACATACCATTATGCAGACAACATGATGAAAGGAATCTTGATCATTTTTCAAATGAAGTAGATATCTTGATTTCAAGTTCAGATCTTTAAAAAGAACCAAACATGCGAGAAATGGAAGAAAATCCTATTGAATCTTGAGTTTTAAATGAAGGAGGCTAAAATGAGATCATAAAGGGAAATATTGGAAATTTCCCCCAAAAAATTAATATGTGAAAATTTTGTTCACACGGTTTTCCACACCATTCGCAAACCATGCTGGGTTACCACGGAAGAAGGGGTGCTCGCACGGTTAGGCCGCACAACTGTGCAATAACTGTTCAAGGTGGCTATTTTTGGAAAAACATAATCGGCAGAGTTTTCTATAAACTATGGGCCAAGCCTATTTTTCCAAAAAATATGTGTTCTCAGCTCCGAACATGCCTCGAACATATAAAAAATGGGATCCAATGATAGTATAGACACCCCACCTTGATATGGTTAAGTCCTTGATGCCAGGTACCACCAGTTTCCCCACAAACCAAAGGTTCCCACCCTAGGGCCCACCCAGATGACCAAACGGGTCATATGATTAATGTCTATCCCCACATATCAACACATTTATTTTCTAGCATGCTTTTTCAAAACATACAAAAACCTGGGAAACATCCATAAGGTCACTCATCCTGATCACTACTCCAGACCAAGCACACTTAACTGTAGAGTTTTAGTAATGTTGGCTCCATAAAATAAAGGTGATCCTTGTTGACATGAGTCATATAATTTATTCATTTAACCTTTTTATCATCCTAGGGTGTTACAGGAAACCCCAGATAGCATTATTATCCCATTTGGCATCTGTAGATGGTCCAAAGTAGACATTTATACTGAATTTTAAAGGATCCATACCTGAGGTAAAAACTAGGCTCTTAAAATGTGAAATAATTTTAGAATTTGGAATTTGTTATTAATATATTAATGTATTTTCAGTTCATGTTCTTTTAGTTTTAACTAAAATATAATATGTAAGTTCTTTATATAAAATACAATTCTTTTGAACAAAGAATCAATTTATAAGAAAATGTTATTATTTTGATATATTCAATTTTATTCCTATAACACGTAGTCTATAATAATATACTAAAAATAGTAACACGGAAGATAACTACACTTCTATAATCAATAATAGTTTTATCCATTTGTTTCATAAAATTCCAAGTTTCACAACCCTAAGTTAAAATATGGTGGTTACATGACTATGTATGTTTTGAGTAATGATATTTTAAAAAAAATTAAACAATAATAAAAAATTTATTTCATTAAAATTAATTCATATATAACAACGTTATATTAAAGTTTGATGATCATACTAACTTATTGTGACCTCCTATATATTAAAAATATGAACTCATATATACTATATATTGATAATAAAAACATGTAAAGGACATCTAACAATCTTCATATGATGCATAGTATATTTTTCACAACCCTAATATCATAATCATTGTCACATATGAAGCTATGGGATTTGGATGCTTAGTCCCCATACAAAACAACATTTCCTTTTCATGATTTAATTGTAGTATTTATTTTAATGTTGAAGCTACGATGGATCTATTAATATATGTTCCTATAAAACAATCCAAAAAAGATATCTTAGATTTAAAACATTCAAGGATCCCTATATAAGGATCTTACTATCACATATTCCTTTTTTTCTTTAGGTAGAATACTATGAAATTGTTCCATGTCCTTTTCCTACTCACCAACCTATTAAAATTTATATTGAAACTAAAAATATTCATATTTATTAGAATTGTATACTTTATATTTATTTGTTTTTTTTAATTCTTAATACTCACACCACAATATCCCTTTAGATGTAAACATATTTTACTTTAACTACCCTAAGAATAAGTCATTTTATATCAGGTATTGGGGATCATTTTGGTTAAATTTAGAGGATAACACAATCCACCAGTGTAGATTTTATTTTCATAAATTCAATTTACCTTTACCATCAATGAATTATGAAATTAATTGAATCATTATAATGTTGGTTTCCCCTCATTACATTTATATATATAATTACTCTTTTATAATCTATTCCTTGTGTGTATTTCTATATTTATTTTCTGTGAAATGAATATTTTATGAATCAAATACATGATAATTATTTGAAAATATAGCATGAAAATATAGTTAAAGAGTTCATAAATTTAGAAATAGAGAATACATACGACTCTTCTCAAATGTTCTTTCATTGATTTGGTTGTTATCATTCAAGGAAAATTATACTTGAATAGTTGATATTCAATCTAATTAGTCAAGGAGGAGATCCATTCTATAATTTTTGGAATAAAAATAAGAAAAAAGAGAAAAATTACATACTTAAAACAATGTAAAAAAGGCTTATAGAACACACAATATAATGTTTTAAAATCAATGTCACCTCAAACTGACATACAATGTGATAATAATGGATCAAAGTGCATTTTTTCTATTTAAAATTTCGTTTTAATAAAGATAAAAAAATTAATTCTCAAAACCAATAATATACATTCAATTTTTTTTTATATTTTATTAGAAGGCTTCACAAGTCATCTATGAATTGTAGGAATTAGATGTACCATAATTTGAGACATGGGTTTATAGGTGCCTCTCCATGTTTTTAGTTTTAATTAAAATTTTCCTTTTATCATTTTAAAATTTGACATAGTAAAAATGATAAAATGAATTTGGATTGTTTTGATATTTTATGATAATGATCTGTAAGTAATTTTTGATGTGTAATAAATATATTCACCACAATATGATACATGGTGTTCCACATATGACATAAATTGTGGTGTTTCAATTGAAAAGTGACATTTTATTAATTTATAGTTTCTTATATATGATTAATTTAGTTCTTAATAATATCACTATTATTAGATTTATTTTATTATGTAGGTGGATTATGTTTTCTTGAAATGGTGTGGTTTATAGAATACTAATCATTCTAGTAGGAGATTAGACTTCATGATTTCAATAATGATAATGGAAATAGGTAAATGGGTCTTAAATGTATCCACACACTATAAAAGGGTGAATTGATAAAATTTATTTAGGTAATATTTTCATCATTTGGTATATATTTTTATGTTAATATATTTATCATTATTATTTAATTATTATTTATTTTTTTAAACAGATCATTAGGGATGTCATATTTTTCTTTAAACTATCTAAAATAGGATAATAAAGAGAGAACATGTTTCTTTCAGATGTATGGGGAAACCAAAGTCGCTTGAAACATTAAGTGAATCATAAGAAGGGAAAATATATAATATATACTTTGTTAAAATGTGAATTCATATTAGATATTATGATATGGTTCTAACCATTTTGTCTAGTTTTTTAAATTTTTCCCCTTCAATTTTATATAATACTTATATTCTATTTTTTAATAATATTTTGAGATGTCATATTTTTCATTCAAGTAGCTTCAAGAAGCTCAAGAAGAGAAAACATAATCCCTTCAGATGGAAGATGAAACTCTATACTTGCAAAAATGTGATGTGAGTTATATCATGTGGTAAAAATATATACAAACATCATGAATTTGTTAATTTCTACCATATATTTAGTTTACTCTATAATCATTATTTCTATAATATTTATGTTACATTCCTTATAATTTTTTATAAAATAAAGATTATGTTTTTCATTGATCTTTTAAGAATTAATATTTCTGTTCAACTATATGTTACAAGAAATAAACGAGTTAACATGTTCCTTTTTTATGGGTGGGGAAAACCCGTGATATCTAAAAATTGAAATGAATCATAATATAGATCAAGATTGAATAGAAACATAATGAAATGAAGAATTATGACTATTAGTAGTAAATTTTCTAATCATTTTATCTAAAACTTTTATTTTTTTTCCGTATAAGATTTATATAGCACATATTTATTTTTTATAAAAAAATTTGGGATGTCATATTTTTCATTAAAAAATTTTGGAATATCTCGAATATATAGAAAATGTTCCTTTCAGATTAATGAGGAATCACAATGCTTCCAGAAACATGAATTCAATTGTAATATCGGTTAAGAATGAATATAGACATCATGAAAAACTAATTTTTTAATAATTATTTATATACATTTTTCATAATTTTTTCTACTATTTTTACCTAAATTTCATTATAATTTTTATCGAACACTTATTTTTTTCATTAATAGATTAGTAGAAAAGTCATTATAGTCTTTCAACTCCCTTAATCTAGTCAAAAACTGAGAAATAATACTTTTTTATGGAAGATAAAACCCCACACTTCCTGAAATGTGATGTGAATTGTAATGATGCGTCTTCTAATGGATTTTTAAACTGTTGAATTCAATGTATGACTTCCAAAAATAACATTTATGAAACATTTTCTTAAACAATGTAGTAATTAGCTACAGTTCAATCCTCTGATCTACAATTTGAAACAAATTGTGATTTGTATTACATAAATTGTGTTGATTTAGATTAAAATTTATATTTTAGTTTAAAATATACATCACATACTCAAAGCTAGTAAAATAAATTCATTTAGTTTTGATACCTTATGAAATCAATCTATTAGTCATTTGTAAGATTTATGAATCTACCCCACCTCAATGTGATGTATGGTGTGATTGGTATTACTCAATGTTAGGTTTTTTAATTTATGTTAATATTTTATTAAAAGATATTGATACAAAGAATAGATACAATTTACTTTGGTTGCTTTGATACATTATGAAAACTATACATAAGTCATTTCATACATGTAGAAATTAGCCACATCACAATCTGACACAAAGTGTTCCAAGTATGACTCAAAGAGACCATTATTTGTCTAAAATAGATATTTTATTAAAAAATCAAGTCTCAGTCATAAAAAACCATGAAGACACTCTAACATTATAATGAAAATTTCATACAATTTTTCATAATTTATTTTTGAAATTTATGAATTAGTCTCAACTAAAATTAATATATAATGATACTGATATGACACAAAGTGTGTGTTTTGAGTTTGAAATGAAGTTTTAGTAAAAATTAATTATTACATTCTCGTGATAGATAAATTTCATTTTTTGTGTTTTTAAACCAGATAAAATGATCCATAAGTCATTTTTGATTCATTGGATTCATCTATACCTCAATATGACACATGATATGACCTATATGACTCAGATTATGTATTTTTATTTAAAATTTACATTTTTTAGATATATAAATGTGACATAAAATAACTAATTAGGAAAATTTGGATTGTTTTTATTTTTTTAAGAGTGATACATAATTCATTTGTGACATATAAAAATTAGAGACACCTTAATATGTTACATGGTTTTTCAAATATTATTTTTTGTGTGTGTTGTCTATCTAAAGTTGAAAACATAGATATAATTTTTATTCACTCTCTATCAATTTTCAAAAAACACATGTATATGGTAGATACATTATGAAAATGACCCATGTTCCAATTTTTACATGTTGGAATCATTCTCATACCAAAATTCATACGATAAGACTAGTTTGAATAAGAGTTTAGGATTTCAGTTTAATAATAAATTTACATAAAAAAAGAAAATGTCACAATGAAAAAAAATTAAATCATATAGTTTTTTTTAAATTATGAAAACAATCCATAATTAATCTTAAACATGTAATAAGTAGTCTAAAATCAAACTAACACACAGTTTGGCTAGGAAAACTCCAAATGGTTATTTTTATTTAAAATTTTAATTTCAATAAAAATGACAAGTGACATACTCAAAACAGATCAAATGCATTTATGTTGTTTAGATAAATTAATATAACATTATATAATCTAATTTTTATCTTTATGTATTAAAAACACATTAGTATGCAAAAAATTGATCATTTTAAGACTCAATGTGTTCATTTTCTATTTTAAATCAAAATTTTAGTTCAAAACATGTGTCACTCAATAAAAAAATTTGAACGATTCTCATATTGGATTGGTAATGTATAATAATGATTGTTGATTCAATTTTGATGTGTATATACCGTCCTTTTGTAAAACTAACACATGATGTAACCTGTATGACTCAATGTTTGTGTTTTTAGTGTAGAAAGAAATTTTTGTAAAAAAATTAAAATACTAAAATTCTAGAATGTGTTTTCAAATTATTTTGACCCTTTTTTAAAATAATCCATATGTCATTTGAAACATGTATGAATCATTCTATCTGTTATATGATAGGAGGTGTACCTTGAATAACTCATTTTATATGTGTTTGGTTTAAAATTGACACCTCTTGTTTACTTTATTTCATTATTATATTAATATATTAGGAATAAATTTCTTATAGAGGTTAATTATATTTCTTGAGTAGGGGAGGTTTGTATAGAAAAGACATTACTATGATAGGATTCCAAGTATATAGAAAAACTGATGTTTTTGAATTTTAGGGATAATATATTATTATTCATAAAATTGTACAACCCAATTTTTGAAAAGTCTATAATATAGTTTTTCTTTAATATTTATTTTTTAAATTTTATTGTCAGTACATTATGTATTTTCTATGTGAATTTTATATTTCTCTATTATTTTTTCATCTACGGTGAGCTCTAATTTTAAAATAACACTGTAATAGTATGACTCATTATCATTTCTTTTCTAGCACTAACATAATGCTAGGAATTTTTGTTGCTCTATTTCTGTCAGCACTTTTCTTATGTAATGATAATGCCCAATTTTATCACTGTTATATTCCTTAATATTGATGGTGATTTATATTGATTAAGGAAATTATTAACCTATTTTATATTCTATTTTCTTCTATTTATACTCTTCAATTAAATATCTAGTCTAATGGTCATATGTAAAATAATAATAGAATGTTGTTTATTTAAACATGTTGCTACATGATGTATATAATATCAACTATAATATTCTTATAAAATATCATATTATTTTATTCTCAACCCAATTAATAAATTTTAACCTAAAAATATTGTCTTGATCTCGATTATTGTAATTTTACAATTAAAATTACCATTATGGAAAATGTGCGTCGTAAAAATGATTAATAAAGTTTCATTTTGAATTTTCAAAAGGGAATTATAAAGGGATCCTTAAATAAAATATAACTACGATTAGAAATTAAACGAAATTACAAGAAATTAAAAATAAGGACATGGAGGTGAACATTAAAATATTAATAATTATGTAGAGTGATATAATTTTGATCAGAAGAATTATAATGAATATAAAAAACAATTACTAAATGATAATTCATAAAATCAATTTTTCAGAAATGTTTCTAAAAATTATAACTGGTTTAATTTATGAGGGGTAAATTTACTATCCATTCTAAGAACAATTTAAAATATATATTCATTATTTTCTTCAATTCCATTCAAAAATCATTATTTGGTTTCATGTTTAAAAAAGGTTCAACACATACCTCGTCACATATGCATAGAAATAAGTATTCATGAAGATCCATTAATATAACTAAATAACAAAATTACAATAAATCATATGATTTTGAACCTGATAATAAAAAATCACCAAAAAATTTACAAAATAAAAATTGGTTACTGTATGATATGATAGTTACCAAACTGAATAAACCATCACATGAAGACATAATATGTTTAAATCCACAATTTATATAATAACACCAATTGTTCATCATATATGATTCAATAAATAAATAAATATTTATCCTAATAAAACTAAAAATTAAATAATGTTTGATACTCAATGTTTATCTCTTACATTTAATTATACATACACATAAATGTAATATTGTTAATTTTATATAATTGTGCATGTAAACCCTAAATCTGTCATATAACTCAACCTAATAAAATGAAACCAAAAATATAATCAATCACCCTACAATCCAGTCACATTAATGGTAAAATTGGGGGCCTATGAGGTTGAAATTATGAATACACATAAACTTATAAACCAATGATCATAAATATAACTTATAACATATCCTAATTTGAAAATATATGAATCATTAAATTAATAAAAATATATATTTGGTCTAAAATATTATATCCCCAAACTGGTACTTCTTGTTATGCTGTTAAAAATATTATTTATCATTCTGTTATTGATAATAACTGTTGTGACCAAATTTCAGTCAAATAAAAAATAAAAAATCATAGAGCAGTATTGAATCATTTATATAACTATGGACCTTTTTGGTAATCTATTATAGAGAATTGTGAAAGTATATTAAACAATAATACCCATGTCTTAATGTTTTCATTTTCTCTACTATGCATAGTTTTTATTATTTAAAAATATGACTTTAACATTTCTTATAAAATTATTCACACATAAATCCTTTTTAAAAATAATTCATTTAACATCATTCTCTAAAAAGAGGGGAAATGAAGAAAAAATACGAATGGTGACCTCAAATGCACCTTATTTATACCACAATCGTTAATAATTGAATTTAGTTAGTGTTTATAATATGAGAATATTGGTATGATGAAATAAAGAATGTTCTTAAGCATAACACAAGAGAATTCAAACTCATCAAAACTTGGATCATAAATGATGTGACATCGAATAGATATTTTACATAAAAGAAGATTCATATAAGTCAAAAATCATGATCCATATGAAATAAATCCTTGAAAATTTGATATTTTATTACTCATATAATGTATTTAAAATTTTTGTTTATATCAAGGATCATCAAAAATTTCTCCCTTAATCACCTATCCATATAATAACCATAGGTCTTATGAGTATATTATATCATGTAAAGTCTATAACACCATCGGAGTAACTAATAATTAGTTAACACCCTCATCTATTTGGAGTAACAAAACTCTATCATCTCGTAGAAGTAAATTACATCCAGTTAAATCCATCTCATTAGCTAATTCATTCTATAGGTTTAACAAAATCTGTCATTAATGTATTATAATTTAACCTCCCATAATTGGATTATAATGGAAAAATACCCAATTAACCATACATTTTCACAAGGGATACATAATGAACCTTTTTAGATTCATTCTCTTAACAACATTACTCCCATATAAATAACTATAATTCAAAATTTTCTTCAGTAACCAACGGAAAATAAACAGGTTCCATGAAAATATATGTAAAACATCATAAAAATGATAATTAAATATAATTGAATCATAATCTAATAGAATAATTGAAATTATTTAATCATTATAGTGGGTTAACATAAATTTAAATACATTGACAATAAAATGTAAAACATTTCACTAAAAAATTGAAGATAATGTTTTTGATTGGGTTTCTAAAAAACACAAAAATATTTTGAAGTTAATATTGCTTTAAATTAATTATGGAACATTTTATGGAAATACATATACATATATTTATGATAAGGGGTTAATTTATTCTTCTCATTAATGTTAAAAGAATTACTTTCAATCTTCTATTAAGAGAGTAAAAATTGAACCATGTATAAATCATTAGGAAATATTTCATTAATAAATTTTATAATAAGTTCAAATATAATGGAAAATTAATTTGGGAAATAATTTTGAGAACATAACATTATAAAACGAAAATAAATAGTATGAAGGAAGAGTTTGGATAAATTGACTTAATACCTTATGTGTAATGTTTTTAAATAAAAACTCATTTATGGTATTTCAAATGAAAATCTCATTTAATGAATTATATAAATAATTAATAAGTGATGTGTATTAGAATATTAATGATATTATATTGCCAGAGTTAGTGTTCACACCAAAAAATTAATATATGTGCATCAATCAAGTAATGTCTTAATGTAGAAATTTTGAGACAAGAAATCATATTTTCTTTTGTAATGGAATCCATCAAATAATGGAACATAATTTAAATATAGAAAAAGAAAAATTTATATAATTGAATAGCAGTAACCATGTTAATGGTTATGTAATTACACTATATAAAATAATATATGGCGTATAACACTGATTTTATCTCTAATAATTTATAATATGAAAATTTAAACCCCTACATATTTAATAATATTTGAATATTCATCTCATGAAATAGGGAAAATAAAAGGAAAATTAAGTATCATTATCAAGGATTAATTTAGAATAAAATCCATTAATTCATAGAATATACACTAAATAAAATTATGTATGTGCATCATACTATATGTGTCTCTAAGAATAAGTATCTAAAAGAATAATCTTAACCAAAACTGTGTCATTGATTTGTGAATTAAATATTAAATTTTTCATGTGTCAAAATTCTAAAATATTTAAAAAAAGCGTAAATAATATATAATAAAGAAAAAGGTCATTTGAAACGTGATATTGTAAATACATAGTGAATGTAGAATAAGTGTAACCCAAAAAATGTAAATTTTTCTAATAAACACCTTATTAGTAGTCCAACTCTGCTATGTATTTCATTTCAGTAAATTATAATAAATTTATATTAATTTTTTAATTGTTTAAAAAACATATATAAGTTTATAAAATTATTATCAATTCATTTATTTAATTTTTTTCAATTATATAATTAATAAAAAAATTAGTTGGCTCTATGTGAAATGTTTTGTTGACGATCTGTTAATAATTTAAAAATGACTTCGGTATGTTTAACATGAAAAAATAATTCATGGTTCCATTAAATACAAAATTATTCCTATAGAATAATTATATATTTTATAAATTAGATAAAATTTTAGGACCATACTTGAATTATATAAATAAAAAACAAATCACATGGCTTCATAGAGCTGGTAATTCACATCTATGCTCAAATGATGTTATATTTTTTATAATGGAATGAATGGTAAAATTATATATGGTATATCATTTTTATAAGATAAAAATTGTTTCAAAAATATAATATTTATACATTAAATCCATAAATATATGCATCCATGAAAGTTGGTGATTTAAAATGAAACTTATCACACCATGAAGATAGTAGACCACACATACAAATGGATAATTTTTTTAATTCCCCACTATTTGGAATAAGAGATAAATAATGTTATGAAATTATCTAAATAAAAATTTATTATATGGTATTTACTTATGGAATTATATTTTAATGGTTATTATATAATTTAATTAGGTATAAGAAGATGTAATTTGAAAACACCCGGATAAGATGGTTACATCTTATTTAAAGAACATTATTTGGATCTCATCTTAATGACCCTAGGGATGGACATTTAGAAATTATATAACATCAATAATCTATCTATGTAAATTTAGAGTAGTTTTTTATAGGATGTGGATAATATGGTATGTACATTACATGTGAGGAAGATAAGAGAAGAGGGGTATTTATACAAGATAGGGGAGGGGAACTCATCGAATTAATTAGGGTATTAAATTAATATAAATTCATTTTCTTCTTGATGTGTCACAAAATTGATATAGTTTAATGAATAGTTGACAACAAGTTGAAATAATATCATCCAGTGAAATCTAAAAAATATTATCTCTTGGTTTACCCCAAATGTATTTGTTTTAAACCCCCGCTAATACATTTGATTATTATCACAATATTGAAGTCCTTAACTATTTTGGTGTTAATAAAATTACTGTAAAAGAAACATATACCCATAAGTGAAAAATGTTTTCAATAATAAATCATATAACATGAAATTTCCCAAATGTAATATTTTCATAAAATTTAAATTATTTTATAAGTTATTATTTAATATACAAAACGATCAATTTTATTTACGAGATTATTCCCTCAATTTCCATTATGAAATTAAATATAGTTATATAGTTAGAATGTAATATTTTAAAACATCCATAATACATTATATTTATCCAATAAATTCATGAAACACCATTAATCACAATAAAATTACTTTGTATGTTTTTGAAATCATTTACATGGTTTTTCGACTATATGACCAAGAAATGTGTCAGTGTCATGTATGTAGCTAAGGTAGTCATTCTGTAATTAAAAACTAAAATAATAATGTTAATAAATAATAATTTAGTCTTTAAAATTATAATTTTTAACCCAATATGACATCCTCTTATCCCTATGTAGAAATATTTTAGTTGTTAAAAAAATAGAGTTACATTTTAGATTTATTAAATATAAGTATTTCTATTTTTTTTTAAATTATCAATGAAAAATGGAAGAAATTTTCAATTTTTTAAAATATTATGATTTTTTTAATAAACTAAAATAATTAAAAAATAAAATTTTCTGGAAATTTATTAATTTTTAATTAGTTAAGAAAATTTTTTTCAATTACATTCATGATTTACTAATACTGATGAGAAAAATATTTACCCTGATTATAATTCATAATGACTACAAATAAAGGTGATATATTTAAATAATTATTAAATGATGAGTCAAAATATCGAATTTATTTTATCAAATTGAATATAAATAATTGGAAACAATTAAATTAAAACACATATGATACTTTATAATAAATGGGGTTCTAGAAAAATTCATTTTTATTAAAAAAATAATTTCATCCAAAAATTAACCATAATTAAGATTATAATGAAATTTGTATTATTATTTTAGATAAAAAAGGATATAATTATTTTTTAAAATTAAATAAAAAATAATAAAACTATAATATTCCAATGTAAAATATTATATTCTATGAAAGTGATATTTTTCACTATTGATTGAATAATTAATCTTTCCAAAAAATATTGATATTTCACCTTTTTCTAATTTTGCTATAATTGTTTTAAAAATTATATAAATTTTTTATGTAAATACCATGACCCCAATATCCCAAATATAGTTCCTTACATTATTACATTGGAATACATAAATGTAATTTCATCCTGAAAGACCGAATAGTTTAGCAGTTTAGGAAAACCAGATACATACATGCTTTTTACAAGAATACATTAAAAGTACATAAAATATATAAATAGTATATTTTACATAACCATAAATCCAAGATTATCCATGTATTTCATTAAAAATGTTCATCTTTTCATCCTGAGGATAAATATAACTTATGAAAAGGGTGAGCTCAGGTGATGAGTAATGGTAAATAATGAAGTGGAATCCTAATTAATATAGCATGGTGAATAACTAAAACAAAAAAACTCTATTAAAATGTAATCATGGGAATGATATGGTAGGAATATAATATGTTTAAAAAATATCATAATAAAAAATAACCATTGATATTATACTAGTTGAAAATCCATATGGACAATCATTTACGAGTTTCATAAATAAGGAATTCATAATGGGGGACATCATAACCATAAAATCAAGGCCTCGTTTTGAGACAACACATTAAGGAAAAAAATGAAAACTAGTTTCTTAGTTAGGACCTAACGATGAATTGATGGTATATAGTAGGCCCACATGTCACACAATATGTCCAATACATTCCTCAAATGAAAATGGTGAAACATAAACAATATAAACATTTATATTAAAACCGATCATATGAAATGTAAATACTTTACCTATAACCCATTAATGGTATCAAATTTTACATCCATAATCAAATTTATAATCAAACCATCTATAAAAATTTAGATGGTATCATAATTGTAAAACCTCAATGACGAAATCTATTTAAAAAATTATGTCTATATAGAAGAAAATGCCATTGATTAATTCTCGGGGAAATTAATCTTTAATCATTCCAAAGTTTCAAATGCCACTTTGAAACATTAAAATCGTAATACCCAAAAATATATTTATAATAATGAAAATATTGAGATGATATATCCAAAGTTAGTACCTACATCAAAAAAATATAAATAAGTTGTGACCAAGGCACATATCTCATAGACGTAAAAAAGAAACGAGGAAAACAATAATTACATTATAAAGAATATTTATTTAGGAAAATCATTTCCCTTGTTATAAAATTATATTCTAAACATTTTTATCCCATAAAATATAAGCTGTGCATATTGAAATTATATTTTATTCATAAATAATTCCCTAATGATGTGAAATCATGTAAAAATATTTTTCAATGAAACAATAGAAATAAAATTTTAAAGTGCGATTTAAGGAAAATACAAAAGTTATTTTAAAGATAAAAAGAATATTTATTTTCATAAAAATATAATTGAAACAAAATATTTTTTATTGTAAAATGTGTAATTTTTGGAAAATTAGAATGGATTAAAACATATTGTATATTGAACTTCAATATGGGTTAGAATTCGGGAAGATCCCTTCAATCATGCTTGTTTATTGAAAAAAATTGAGACATGAACCATTTTGAAACATTTATATACCCATAAAATAAGGATGATATGTCATATATATATATATATGATTGGATCCTATAAATATAGTTTATAATATATATATATATATATAATATTGAAGAATTATATACATGTAAAAGTAGTGAAAGAGTAACCCAAACAAAAAAATGGGGGTTCTGGTAGAATCCCTTACCAGTTTGTAATCAATTGAATCATATCCCCCAAAAATAAAAATAATAAAATGATACATTGAATTCCATTTAATTAATGATATTTATAACATGATACATATTTTGGATGTATTCACACACCATACACAATAAATAGTGGTTAATAAGAAATATCTCCCAAAAATGAAATTGAGATGAGAAACCCCATAACTTATGTTTGATTGTGTTCTCCACTGTAACGTAGTGACCTATATAATAAAATTAAATCTATTAATTAATTAATTTAGAATTTTTTTTACATTTAATATATTTATTATTATTCTAAAATGTTTATTTATGGTCTTTTTTATGAGTTATAAGTTACAATTTTGTCATTCATCAACATTTGTGTATTCGTTTTTCATGACTGTTTTGCTTATTTATATGAAATGGAGTTCATGTAAAATGGTTGTAATTATCCAGAATTGATTTTATATGACACTAATGAAAAAAGATTAAATTGTTATATAATACAATTTTTTTAAATGTTATTAACATGATTTACTAGGTAAAGCATTAGTGATAAACAATTAGATATTTTTAGTGGTTTTAATCAGCTTGAAGTATTTTTCTCTTATGAATTAGTATTGTGAATATATACTACTTACAAAACGTTAAATATGTTAAAAAATAGATATTATATACTTTTTAAACCATATATATTCTATCATTACTAGCATTGAAATGTCATTTAAGAACGACTGTTCATCGTCCACGGAGGTTGTAACTCTGCACCTCCCAAACCAATATTTCACTTGCAAAATACAAGATAGACAGTACGGATACTGGTGATGGAAATTCCGTTAATATGATTTCATTATAGTATATATTTTATATTTTATTTATCATGACCATTTGGATAAATGTGGTTGGGATCGTATATAAATGAATATGAAAATAAAATAAAAGGAAAATTAAGAGGATTTTACCTCATGAAAACTCTCCATTGAGAACCTCCTGACATGAAAGGGTTTAAGAATTTTGTTAAGAGCTAGAGCTCCCGGATTTCAAGAAATTATAGGGAATATTAATTTTATATAAAATATATAGTCTTCAAGGATTATTGGTGTGAGAAGAAGATAGGTGATGGGTGGTTTTTATAGTTGAGGAGCGGGGTGATTTCCCATTATTTAATCCATTATAATAATATTTTTCAAAAATCAATAAATTGTGTTGAATATTGTGACTAAATATATTAAATGTTTCATATATGTTCGATATAATAGTCCTTTCCTTATCCTTACATCAACAATGTATAAAAAATCATGTATTTGACATTAATTGTAAATTATCGTATTTTACTGTTCACAATCAATTAAGATATTTTAGAAAAATATTCAAGTTTCACAATAACCATTTTTCAATATTTAGTAATCATAAATGAACTAAATTTTATTTCAATAATTTTCTAAATATATGAAATTAAAATTTTAATTTAAAACTTCATTTACTCGATAAGTACTTATTTTTAATTGATAACTTATTTTATAACACTCTGAAACATTAAATGAGGTATCATAAAATTATACTAAAATCATATGACAATAAAATTTTGATTTTTATTATATTTTATAAATATTAATATTATTTTGTATAATTTTATTATGTATTAAATTTTAATTAAATATTTATGACTCACAATAATACCAATACAAAAAAAATTAAATTTAAAAATATTTATTTACTTACAAAATGATATAAATAAATCCTAAAATAATTTATAAGATGCCTAAATTTCATTTTTACTTTTTTTGTTGATGTTAATAATCATTTTTTCAATTTACTATTCATAACGATCATAATACTATTCATAAAGGTGACATTACTATTCTAATGGGTCATGTTACAATTCCCCAAAAAAATCTGGATGATCTTATCGAACTCTTAATAACATACTGATTGCAACCTTGTAGGTATATATTTTGAAATTAAAATCACATTAGTGGAAAAATTATTTCTAATGGCTAAGATATTACAATATTATTAAAATCATTATGATAATCATGTGTTGTTTTGCAGAGACTGTGTGTTCTGTGCATTAAAATTTATATTAAATTAATTTTCAAATCCTTGAGTTTTTAAATTATCCCCTACTTTAATTAATTTTTTCCTTACTATTTGAAGTTACACTTATAATTTTAATGTTTGATACATTAGAATTCCCCCAATGGAAAACTGATATTAGAAATATAG
This sequence comes from Viscum album, assembly GCA_963277665.1. NCBI lineage: Eukaryota > Viridiplantae > Streptophyta > Magnoliopsida > Santalales > Viscaceae > Viscum > Viscum album. The sequence goes on from OY728162.1 coordinate 1,045,489,222, forward strand.
TCAACAAAATATCTCATTAATAAGAAGTAAAGGGAAATACATAGGTTACTACAAAAGAACACTTTCAAATATGATAAACTTATTGTCACGTGAAAATTTGTACATTGTAAAATATTATAAGCATAATTCTCTGATGGAGAGTGGTAGAGGACATTATAGTTATGATGTTAACCATTACAATGTAATAAATCATGTGATCGGTTAAAAGGTCATTGATTTCTCAGAAAAAAAAACTACATGGAAAACATTTTTGTTTCATAATATTTTTCATTGAATTTTGGGATTCTTTTACAATCTACTTAAGAACATGAAAAATTTAATCATAGTTGATATCATTCCATGAAATATGAATAATATCATTATTTTGTTGTGCTTTTCCCTATTTTCACTTTCTTTTTTTATACATTGAAATGAACTGTGAGGAAGATTTTTTGATGCCTAAAGAATTCAAACCAACTTCAATGAATCACATATCCTACAAAAGTATGATTATAAATCCATCATTTTATTATAGATTAAAAAAATACAAAATGGTTAGGATATGATTAGTTAATTCCAAAAAAATAAAAAAACAATTATATGATGAAAAAAAACTTTTATCTCCAAAATTCTAATGTAATCCTGAAAGTTAAAAAGAGATAATTTTACAAATTACTAATATTCGTAAAAACAATATTCCTGTATATGATGCCAAAATGAGAAGAATGTGATCATATAGTCTTCCAAATAATGTTTATTATATTATCCATTTCTATAAATAACCCGAATCACCATAAGTGCATAAAAAAGGAATATTTCACTCCAAAACAATGGTTAATATTCAGTCCTCAATATGTTATATTTACCAGAATTTTATATGATTAAAGAATTTCTAACTTTTTTTGAAATAACATTAATTACATAATCACCAAATCATTTTACAATAGCAATGTTATCTATTTTATAAAACAAAAGTCCCTAAAAATAAAAATAACATTTATAAATTAGTTGTTTTAACTAAAAAAGTCATGATAACCAGGAATACATGTAGGATTGTGGTAGGATATGGACCCTTGTCACCATTCAGTTGTGGGTTCAAACTCCATGGTGTTTCTGAACACAACAAGTTTTCACCTAGTGTGTGTGTTGTAATTTTTATAAAACCATATAACATCCAAATTAAATATCATGAACGTCCATGAAATAAGTCCAATCACTAAACATCTTTTTAACGAGAATATTATATAAAACATCAATACACAAATAAATCATGAATTTGTTTCTACATAGGTCCTTCCTTTGTCTAGATGTTATCCTAGAGAATTATGCACTGACTTAGGTAATGCACCTATCGATAAAATTTCAGTCAAATAACTATAAATGGATTATTTTGATAATTTTTATTTCCGTTCATTGTATTCATCATTTTCATAAAAAAATCTTTTCATTGTGTCCTTATTTCACATAAATAATGAATTTATGCATTACGTTGAGACAAATTCTTGGGAGTCTTCTGTCCACATATCTTTCATGAAGGAAATATAGATTACCTTTTTTCCATAGTCTCCATCATTAGATCACTTACAAAAATTTATTATTGTATTATTTTGTGTTTTTAAGAGTTCATTAAGGTATAAGTTTTTAATAAAATTTTAGGAAAACGATTTGTCATGAAAACAATATCAGTAACTCCTATCGTCATCCAATTTTTCTGCTCATCACCAACACCTTAACGATAAGGTTCAATGATATCATAACCCATTTGGGTTCCATCCATTTAATAAAACTAGAAAGCATAGAGTGAGTAACAATAGTCCCTGTGATAAAAATGAATAATCATTTATTATATGTCATAAAACATTATTTTTAACATAAAAATTCATAGTTATAATCCTGGTTATTTATTTACATTAAATATTTAAATATATATTAATGATTTTTAATTTTAATGTGAATTATCTTAAGCATATCAGCCAGGATTGTCAAACCAGGTGCACAGTAAGGCATATTGTCGTGTACTAGGTTACCTCGGGTATGGCCCAAAACATGTTTTCGGAGTTTTTACTCCTAGATAAAGCAATGCTAGAACCACATCAACTTGTAATATATTTATAGGGATGTATTTATAGGAATACCCACATAATATCATCCTTAGAAAAATTCTAATATGTTATTATTTTACAATCATCAATGTTTATCATAGGTTATGTTTCATAATCAATGTTTTATAAATATATTTTTCATTGTTTCTACAAATCAACATTTGATAAGAATTATAAAGAAACTAACCCAAAAATCCTAGAGTCTATTTTTTTTAATTATATTGTTATGACTATAAAAAATCACATCACAAAGGACCTAATATCTTATTAGTTTTGGAAAACCAGATTCATCTAAAATAGTTCCAATAAAAATTTGGATGAAAATAAAATATTTAATTTCCATTTGAAAAATCCATAATTCGTATATTATCCATGAAATTCATCCACAAAATTCTTCTCCATGTCCTAGATGAAAAATAATAAATAAGAAAAGGGAGATCTTATTCAAACATTAAGGGTAAATAATTCATCAAAAGCATAAATAATAAATAATGGTAAATAAGTAAATGTTAACACACCATTAAAACTTAATCTTGAGAATAATATTGTAGGAATAAAATATAAATAAATAATTCCACAATAAAATATAACCATAGATAATATACTAGTCATATAATCAAATGGACTATCAATTACTAGTTTCATACAAAGGGAATGCATAATGCAGGACATCATAACCATACTGTCAAGGCCTCACTCCAATAATATAGATAAATGAGTACAAACCTTAACAATATTTATCCATGAGACCTACTGATTCATCAGGTGGATATAAAAGTACTTTCCCATCACTTACTAAGTTTTATAAAATCCTCATTTGAAACGGGTGAAAAAAATACAACATAAACCTTTGTATTGAAAAACTAGCATGTGGAATGTATATACATTAACTATAATCCATTAATCGTATCAAATTATCATGTCCATAGACAAATTGATCACCAACCATTCATGTTCATATGGTAAATCTAATAATAATATTCAATCCATAATGATATATAATATTCAGAAAAGGATGTCGATAGTGATGGAGAAACCATTGAAATATTCTCGAGGAAATAAATATTCAAACATTCCAAAGTGTCCCATACCCCATTGAAACATTCATAAAGAAATACCCTAGAATATAATTATAATAAGAAAAATAATAATATGAGATATAAAATGAAATTGCATACCCCACACACATAAGTAATAAATGTTGAATAAATCATATATCTCAAAGAAGTAAAAGGGAGAGGTGAAAACCATTTTCAATTTGGAAAAAATATTTTTTTTTGGAAAATCTGTTTATTTTGTAATAAAATAAGATTATGAACTTGTGTATTCCATAAAATAAATTGTATGTAATTTTAAATTATATTTAAGGCATAAATTATATCTCGCGAATTTAAATCATCTAAAAATTGTTTTTAATAATCTTCAAAAAAACATTTTAGTGTCGTTTAAGAAAAATATTAATGTGATTTTAAAAAGGAAAGGCCTATTAAATTTAAAAAACTAGAAATTAAAAAATATATTTTCTTATAAAAAAATATTTTATTTAATAAAAACAAATTTTAAATATGAAAATGTGTAATAATTTGGGAGGATCCCTATTAATAAGGCTAGACTATCGGGAAGAATTGAAAAATAATCCATTTTAGAAACATTAATATCCCAATAAATGTAGGATTTTATAGTCTAAATATATGATTTTGAAACATATAAACACATTTTAGAAGATATAAAATGGAATAATGAAGCATTACATTTGAGTAAAGGTAGTGAAATTGTAACCTAAAGGAAAAAGGGGGTTCAGGTAGAATCCATTATCAGTTTAAAATCAGTTGAATTATGTGCCACAAAATTAATAATAAAAAAAGATACTTATAATACCATAAAAATAAATAGATTTATTATACGATAAATTAATTGTAACTATATATACACCATAAAAAATAAATAGATCTGAATTGGGAAAATATCACCAAATTGAATATGATATGAGAAAACTCGTACCTTATGTTCGAATGTGTTCTATACATGACATTAATGACCTTGATGATCAAATAAAATTATTAATTATTAACCTTTTATAAGTTTAATTTAATTTTTATAATTTTACTATTTTAATATTGTTTTTTATGAGTTATAAGATACATGTTTATCATTTAAGATAATTTGTTTCTTTTCTTTTCATGGTTAGTTCACTTATTTATAAGTAATAGAGATCATGTAAAATTGGTATAATTATAATGAAATGATATTATATGATAATAAATAACATCTATAATATTAAATAAATAAACAATTCATTTGGTTATGGGGTATGATTCTGAGTTATTAGATAAAACATTAGTGGTAATCTTTTTGATTATTTAGGCGGTTTTTGATCATCACAAAATAGTGTTGTCGAATGAATTAGTAATGTGTATGTACAATTTTTCATGAATATTAAATAGGTTTAAATTTTATTATTATATTCAATTTTAAAAATAATAATTCTATCATGAATACAAAAGAAGATTGAATTCAGGAATGAATGTTCATCATCTATAAAGGTTATAAATTTAAAAATCCTTAACGATGATTTTATTTTTATAATAAATAGATAGAGAGAGTATGTGTGTGTGTAAGAAGATTGATGATGGGTATTAAATTGACATGATATAATTATAGTATATAGGTGATACTAGATTTATCATGATCAATTTTATAGAGTATTTATGGATAGTATATTAAATAACATTAAACAAAAATAAATAGAAATGAAAGAGGATTTTACCACTTCAATACTCCTCTTTTAGGACATTCTTTTTGAAAAAGATTAGGTGTTTTGGTTAAACCATGAGCCACTTTATGTGGTGAGATACTAGGGATGATTATTTAGAAATAACTATTAAAATATTCATGGAATATTGAAGTTAGGAGAAGAGGGGGAGATGGTGGTTTTTATAGAGGAGAAGAGGGTCAATTTCTCATCATTTAATTCACTATTTTATTATTTTTCTCTAGTAAAGAATTGGTGTCGATTCCTATAAATAAATATAGTAACATTTCCATTTTATTTATTACTAATGGTTCTTTCCCCATCCTTATATCAAAATTGAAGAAAGAACCATATATTTAATATTTATCTAAAGTTCTCGTATTTGACTATTAAAAATAATCAAGTATTTTAGAAAAATCTCAAAATATTATCATACTTTTTTAAATATGTATAATTAAAAAATTATATCCATTTTATGAAAATAATTTTCTAAATTTGAGAAATTTGAATTTTAATTAAAACCATTATTTACTCGAAAAAAACACATTTACATTTTATAACTGATTTTATAACACACTGAAAAATAAACTACGAGATCATAAAATTATACAAATGTCATATTAAAATAAAATATTGATTTATGTATATATTTCATAAAATATAATTTTCATTTAAATAATTTTATTAATTATTAACGTCTAACTAAATATTTTTGACTCAAAATAGTAGCCACACATAAATTTGATTTTTTGAAATATTAAATTACATGTTAAAGGATATTATTATATCACACATTCATTTATAAGATACCTAAATTTTAATCACACTTTCATAGGCAAGGTATCTATTCATTTTTTTGATATACTATTATAGGGTTCATATTTCTACTCATAATGGTCATATTATTATTCAAAAGGGTCATGTTTTTATTCATCATGAAATTATGTTATTCTTATAGAACTATATATATAATACTGATCGCAATCATATATGATTTTTTAAAAAAATTCAAATCATAGAAGTGGAAAAATTATGTTTAACCGATAGTTTACAACAATCTTTTTTAAATAATTATAATAAACAATTGTCTCAAAGAGACGTGGTATTGTGTGAATTACATTATGTATTATATTTTTTTTGTAAATCATTGGGGTGTTACATTATAAATTAATATTTTGAAATATTTTGTAAATTAATTACAATATTTATTCATCAAATGAATTAAATTCAATTTTTAAGAGAATGTACTTTTGATTCCTAAAAAGACTTCAATAAAAATTGATTGGATTTTTTATATGAAAGAACCATTATAATTTTATTAAGTAATTAAATTGTAAATAAATTTTATAATTCGTCTAAATTTATTTATGTCGTCAAATATAATGACATGGTTTTAACATTCATATTTAAAATAATATTATATCCATATAATTTAAACTCAGTTTTTCATGTTACATATTGTATCAAGGATACTATTGTTCTAAAATTATTAGTTATTACATTATAGGATAAATTTGAAGAAAATTATTGAATATATGGATCATAGGTACTATAAGACATCAATGTCAGATAATATATATCCTAATATAAAGAGTGTAACAGATCACAAATAAAAAAAATCTAAATCCCTCATTTTTTATTAGAGGATAACTAGTATAATGAATGATCAATCCATTTATATAGAATGTAAAATATGTTGTTTGATTATTATGGTGCAGGAATATATAAAATGCCAATGTAGTGTTATCAATTTATCCATGACTTACAAATAAATAATTAAGGAGAATGAAAATGATGAATCCAATCATTAAGGAAATTGAAAATCATGCATGATTCTTCAACATAGATGAAATACTCCTCCTACAATTCATAATTTTCACTATATAAGCAAAAATACTTATCCATATAACAACTCCAATTATATATCATGATATTAAATTTACATGTCTAAGTTATTGGATATAGGCAAATTATTGAAGATTAAGGTCAAATATTCATTGGTTTTTAGAGGGAAATTCTTTACATGAAATTCACACATGACTGATGAGTCGAATATTTTGAAGGAGGTATCTATAAGTCTGAATGAGAGGATAAAATTTTTGAAATTAATTGAATATACATAATAGAAAAATTGAATAGTAATACTTTATAATGTATAATAATTTGGGGATAATCATATTGAATTAGCGGACTCGTATTTATGGGGTATTACAATATTTTTCTTAGTACTTTATACTCATGTTGAAATGTTTTGGATTGAAAGTGATAAGTGTAGGGTAATTTACATAGGGTTTACATTAAGTTATTTTACTCTGATATTCGTGATTTTAAACCCACCATTTCGATCAATTATGATGTAAATACCTTATTTATTTTCATTATGAATAATGTAGTAATTATTATTTAAATATCTGAAAAGTTACTTTTCAATTAAATATTAAATATTTTTAATTTTTATCAAAACAAATACATTTAATTTTGGGTGTTTGGTCATTATTACATGATGTTTAGTGGTGATCATGAATACCCATATTTATTATCCAAATGTTTTAATTTTTTATAGAATAATTATACTATAGAGGGGAAATTAAAATGAAAAATATCATATAGTGAATGTGTGTTGGATAATTATTTATTATCCACATGATAATTTATTTATATGGGTGTGAAATAGTATTTTTTGAATGTTTTTTACCAATAATTAAATAATTTATCTTATCGAGGAACCTCAAAAAATAATTGATCTACTATATTCAAACATATGTGAATTATCAATCCCCTGTAAGATGACTAGAAGTGATCTAAAATTTGTTAATTACATTTATATTCCCATATGATAATCTGTATGTGGATAATATATTTTGATTAGAAATAAATAATTTCAAAACAAATTACATTGTCGAACATAATTTATCCATATGTATGTCAATTATTTTTATTCACATAATTTAATTGTATTTAATGATATTTAATTTGATGTAAGGTTAATGAAACGGTTCTTTAGGGAATCATCAACATTTATATATGAGAATTTCAGCATCCACATAAAAAATATTTCATCCAATTAAAGGATACAAAAAAATTATAATATGAATATTATTTCTGTCAAGAGTAAAGATAATTTATTGCATAGAATTAATATTTTAGGACCTAAAAGAAAAATATGATTATAATGGAAAGATAATTATTTTAAAAGAATGAGGATTTATTAATTTAGTTGTGGTGATGAATATAGAAATGGATGGTCATAATGAGATTAGGTTTTCACTTTTCAGATGGAGTTCGATCTGTGTGTGATTTACTATAGAATTAGGTATATCAACTTAGTTTTATTTTATCTTATTCTTAGATTTTCAATTATTCCTTCTTCCTGGTTCGTATATCATACCCTTCGAATGTATGGGTAATAATTAATTGGTTTTTGATGGTATGGTTCTTCAATTTATTACACATGTCACCATGCATTATTGGAGGATAAATTCTTATTGTTAATCTACTAACCTGAACTTTTTGAAATAAAATTACCATTATGAACGAATTAAATTCCCTATTTTGGTAATAGAATAAAAATTCACTTCTTTGGTTTTAATATATCTTATTTTTTTCAAATGAAATTAAGCATCAAAATTGTTGATAATATACTCATTGAACCGTGATAAGATTATTAATATACATATAGGGTTTTAATAAATCCACATAACACATACAATGTATGTGATGGACTCAACCAGTAGGATTGTGACATATTAAGCACATTTAGTGGAGCTTATAAGGGAGTTATAATCACATTTATTCTCCCTTCCCCAGTCATTAGAGTATAACCCAAAACTAATGGATGAGAAAAAACATTAAGGGAATAATTTCATGCACATCATGATCATGACCCAAAACTTCTATGATGAATATCCCAATGATATTACGACCATCCCACACATTACCCTCAGGGATACTTCTAGTGTAATAATGGTGAATTTATTGGGAAAATAATAATTTTAATATTCATATTGTATTTTGAATATTATAATTATTATACTGTTGTTACCTTATAATGTATTTTGATATGAGAAAAAGTAAATAATATATTTGGGTAATATTCGATTATTGATAAGACATTAGTTTTGATAAAATAATGGTTTTTTAAATAAATGATATTATAATAAAATATTATTATTAAAAAAATTGTATTAAATATAAATTATAATATTATTTTTATATAGTAAATGTTCTATTTTATAAGGGCTAGAAATATTTTACTGATCACTAAATGTCAAATATTTTTTAAAAATTTAAAAGTTATCATATTATAAAAATTATATTGATTAACTAATTATTATTTATTTAATAAACACATTAAAATTATATAATGATAAAATTTTATGATATTCTATGATGGTCAAATGTTCAGGTAAAAATTAAATACAATGTAAGTATACAGTCTGTATTATGACATCATAATGACCCAAAAGTTATGTAATATATTCCATTAAGGTAATCAATGACTAAATATATGTGTCACATTTATAATAATTTTATTATATAGGTTCCTTAATAAATTTTATAAATCCTTTATTATTCATCAATATCCTATAATATATTTAAGATTTCAAATTCATTTTCTATTGAACATGACTCACATATACCTCACTGAGGGTAATACTTTAATTATTTTGTCTATTTTAGTTATTATATATTAATAAAAACATAATTAGATGAAAAAATATGAAAACACCCTAGGAAGGTTTGTGGTTTTTATTACATTATCATATAGATTATAAAACCTATTTTGGGGGAATAATAAATAACTCCCCTCAATTTTCATATACAAACCCAACCGAACTACAAATAACTTTCACTAAAAAACCATGTCCAATGTCATTAATATTCCCTACCATCTTCATATTCCTCCCAATATCACCCTAATTCCCCAAGAATATCCTCCCAAATTTTTGGAATCATCATCTCACTATATGGGATCCCCTCTTTATCCTATTTAACCAAGCATATCCAATATAATATATATTTTATCACCCATTTCAAAATTAGGGAAATGTAATTACATATCACCCATAATTATATTATGGTTTATAAATCAATAGAGAACAATTTAAATCTCAATAATACCTCCCATTGATATTTTCTTCCCTCATTATGCTGCAAAAATTTCACTAGTATTTTCCATGAAAATGAATGGTGTAATGAATACACATAAAATTTCTTTTCAAGGATGTTCACCATTAAGAGTGTATACATATATATATAGTGACTTACAAGGTTATAATCCACATTCCTTTATTTTGGGATGAAATTTTATGAAATATATTCTTATGTTATATAACCTATGTGGAACACTTATGCTGGTACATGATGTGATTAGGATGAGTTCTCCTAGATAGTAATCAAATGAATTGTGTAATATTTTAGTCCCGTGTAATGACATGTTTGGTGAGGGAGAGGTTATCCTAACAAAATTATGATATTTCCTTCAAGTTGGTTAATCATTAAATGTGATTACTAATCGATGTTCAAAGGTGTTCCCACATACCCATTCACCTTTATGTTATCATGTTATATCATGCCCCCATTGATAATGTTTATTATTCTCACCAATTCTATATCCCATTGAAATAAAAATTTCAAAACATGTAACATGTTATTTATGTTATTGTTTGTTTATTTCCTTAATAGGATTTATAACTCACCCATTTTTTATGTACTTCTTATGGTTATCATGTTGATTTTTATTAATTATGTAATAATAATAGAATGTTTGATAAGATTTAAATAATTCAAATGTACCCTATTTTTATTTTTTAATTTGATTTACCTAATAATCCAAATAAACTATACTTATCAAAACTCTGGGAGGTACGAAGTGTTATTTCATTTAAAAAAATGTGTATTATTGTGTAATAAAGACATGGTTTTAATAGTTGCTAAAAAATTGTTACATTAGAATTTTTTTGGATTATGACAAGAAAAATCTAGTGAAATCCATTTGGAAATTACTAAATACATGTAAAAAATCTATTTTTATGCTAAACTATATATTATATTTTTTTACAATAAGATAAATCACTATAGAGATAATATATATGGATTTTTCTCATGGAAAATTATACATAGGGGTGAAACCGAAAAACACAATACAGAGCGAGTCTTAATCAAGAAGTTGTGTGTGATGGAGGGCCTTACTCCACACCTAGTTTGACACTCCTGGAGTATGTTCAATAGAATACTCATGATCACATTAATAACTATTATTTTGGGAATGAAAATTTCAAAAGATTTTATGTTAGTATATAGACAATTTATTACATATTTTAATGCCTATATATTTATATGTTAAGGTAATACATGTAATTTATAAGTAGAGGTGTCAATGAAAATAGAAAATTGCGAAATTATTGAATGTTGTTTATTAAACTCATAAAATTTCAAAATATATAGGTTTAACATCACAATTAACCTTGTGATACTCCCATCCGTGAATATTTATTAAATTAAGGTCATGGATTGAATTTTAAAATATTAAAAAACATAATTTTCTTCTAAAATGAAATCACTCTATGTAATACATATCATTCTCCAATTATATAAATGTTTGAGGGGTAGGATTTATATTCTATGTTGAAAAATCTAATTCATGGATATCAGTACCATATGATAAAGAATATATTTCTTAAATGATTTATTTTATTGATGAGATAATCCATTAATATGTTACCATTGAGATGAAATTCACATAGATTTTTCTCAAGGGGATTTCTATTCATTATCCTAGATGAGATGCTAATTACCAATACTCATTATACCTAGGGCTCCTACAATATTCATTACTCCATAAAAAATTTCAGTTGTTAAGGATGAGGATATGAAGATTAAACTAAGAGATAATCATCATAAAGGGTCCATACACCCACGTACATCACATTTGGCTGTACCAGTCCACTTCATCAAGAATCTGGACGGGTCAATGTTCCTTTTCCATGAATCTCATGATATTAAAAGATTCTACATAAAGAAAAAGTGTACACTACCAAATATTGTTGACATGTACGACAAATTATGTGGAGATCATTAATTATCAATAGTGGTCCTTTGTTTGGGTATTATTATGTAATGGTCAATGGGAATGTTATCCCACTGAATTATTTACATACAAAAAACTGGAATTATAAGTTCATATTATATCCATTTACACTTAGTAATTCAAAAAAAATATTCTTGTACTTTATGAATTTATACTGTACAGATTAAATAAAAAATTTGGATAGTCTTTATTGGTGGAATTCTAATACACATAAAATAGAAATGGGATATTGGGGAGCATCTATGAAAAGTGATAAATAGCCTAAAAAAGTTGAATATTTAGGAGATGTTTTCAAATTGTGATTTTTGTTGAACAATGTCTCATTCTTGGGGAACATCGTCACATGTAAGTGGATATCATTGAGCAAAAAAATAGTGAAATTTTAAGGGAGAATGAGTCCACCATATGGGATAGATATTTGATGTTTCCATGGCCTATATATGTATTAATTATTGTTTATGAGATGTTTATCATGAGTTTTAATCCATCTGACCAAGATAATATGTAAGTGAGTCACATTTTTCATGAGTAATTAATGTGAAAAGATATACATGGAGTAGAAAAATAAGTTTATCAATCCACCTATATTTACACAAGCCACATTTGAGGAAATTGTCATGGTATACATCGATACTTAGATGAAATGCATGGATTTTTTATTATGGAAGAATGATAATTTGATATGTTATTTTTCAAGGAAATTAAAATTTCAGCAAAAATATTACTAAATACATAATTTGGATTTTCATATAGTGATATTCACATCGAAAATATGGTATAAATATCTCTTTCGGAAGAAGATTAAATTTTATATATTAATCATAACAACCGAAATTATATATTCACATAAAAATAATTGAATATTTCATAATAACAATAGTTATAAATTATTTAAGGATATGAATTCTAAATCCACTACAATCATGGGAATATAAAATAAATTGGTAGACTCTTTATTTATAAATGATAGGTAAATTTTTTAATTAATGAGTATTTATAATGGTCATATCATCTTATAAATGAAAATTATAGACATGTTCATTATAATAAAATCATCATCATTAGTCCTATAAAAAATTATATCTCAACCATACCTAAAATAGAAGATAATGGATGCTTACTGAGTTTTTGTGGAAATTCATAATATGGTACGAGAAATAAGAAATGGTAAATCCACATATTTCAAAATTAATTTAGAACTTATTGTATGATTTCGGTCAAGACTATCTGTACCATCAAATTTTTAGTTAAAATGGAGTTATTGATAATGATAAAATCTGAACAATCTCATTCCATCTATGGGTCAAAAAAATATATCGAGATCTACAATTAAAATATTAGTGGGACAATATATTTAAGGATATATCAAAATATACATCAAAATTACTTGAATATCACCAAGTGAAACTTGAATTAACGAATCTATGGGGATGATGAATACATTACCCATACCAACATGGATATGGAAAAAATTACAATTGAAATTGTTACTAGTATAACAATGAAAATAAGTGAAAATAATTAAATATGGGTTTTTAGGAATTTTTATAAAAATAATTATAACTTCATTAAAATTAGAGAGAAATTCTCAATTGATCAACATGAATATATATATATATATTAGAGAAGTGGAGTGCCTACATGGAACACCAATATCGATTATATCTAATTGAGATCCAAGATTTAAGTCAATGTTCTAAAAGAGCCTAAAAAATTATCTAAATAATAATTTTAATTTTAGCATGGATTATCACCCTCAAACTAATATCTAATCAGAGTGGAAATTCCATACACTAAAGGAAATGATGAGAGAATCCTCAATATACATCAGAAAAGGATCATATCGGTATCTTTATTTGGTTTAGTCCTTTTAAAATAATATTTTCCACTAAATAATAGAAATTTATGAATATGAACCCCTTTATGGGATGAAGTGTGGATTCCCTTCATGCACGGATGATGTTGGTACATGAAAATTGATGGGTTCAGAAATTGTTGAGGAATTGGTGGAGACGTTTCAGACAATTTAGTTGAACATTAGGGCTTCTCATATTTTATAGTAGATCTATGATGAATATCAATGATGGGATTCATATTTTGAGGTTGGAGATAATGAAATCATCCATATATCATATAATAACGCCATGATATTTTTGAAATGGTGAATGCTTAATCCAAGACACATCAGTCGCCTTGATATCCCTAATCACTTCTGAGAGGTTGCCTATTGAATCGAAATACAATGTAACCTATCTAATGTATATGATTTGTTCCATGTATCCACCTTGAATAATTACCTACCAGAACCGTCACATGTCATCCATCAAGATATTGTATCATTGTAAAGTTATCATTCGTATGAGGAGCAGTATGTGAATATCATAGATTTTTTGAATACATTTCTACAAAATAAGGCAATACACCTTGTATAATGCTATGGAGAAAAAAAAGGATGATGTAGTGGTGTTGAAACCAGAGGAGGTGATGAAATAGAATTAACGTCATCTGTTTTAGTGTGTGAAATGAAAATTATGAATTAAAAATATATGAATGTTGGAAGATTAGAACGATTCCTAATTTTTAAAAAAAATTCAAATTTTCATAGAATATAATTTAGTATTATTGTATACAAAACACCTGACTATATATTTTTCATTATATTATATCATATTTAAATCATATTTAATCATTATAACTATTGATCATATACACATTGAACATTTATCATTTGATATGTATAAATATAGGGTTATAATAAATCCAATTGAAATAGAAAATGGAAGTGATGGACATAACTAGTAGGATTGTGCCTTATGAATCTAATTAATAAATGATCTCAAGGTTTATAATATCACTTTCCCTTGAGTTGTAAAAAACTATGATTCAATAAATAAATAATGGTTAAAAGAATTTATAGGGGAAGATCAAACTCCTAGAGGTCATGATCCAAACCATGTATCATGAACGGCCCCTGATAACCTCACCGTCACACACTATAACCTTCAGGAAAATTAAGTTATAATAATGGGATATATATGATTAACATTGTAATAAAGTATATATATTTTATTTTCAATATAACATGGATAATATTGTTCTTACATTATATATGATATTGATATGTTAAAAAACCAATATTATTTATTGGTAATATGAAATTTTAATTAAGAAAATCCTTTTGTGGAAATAATATTTATTAAAATAAATGATATTTTGATAAAATATTATTATTCAATAATTATTATTGTATATAAAGGAAAATAAATTTTTTAAAAATTCAATGTTAATTATTATAAGTGGTTGGAAACATTTATTTCTCAATAAATGTACATTGATGATTTAAAATTGAATATTGACATATTCAGAAAACAAATTTTGGGAAAAATAATATTATTTTTAGAATTAGAACATTAAATTATCCAATGGTGATTTATTTATAATTTTTACACTCAGTATATTTTTCAGGAAAAAAATAAATATGGTCTCAAAAAAGTGTGCATTAGGACATCATAATTTACCAGAAGTGATTAAATAAATTTTATTAAGGGTATCCACGAAAAATTATATTTTTACCATTAAAAATTATTTTATTTTGATATTATATGATTAATTTTATACATCCATTATTAATCCTCCAAAATAAGTATCATATTTAATTTTTTTCAAAATCATTTTTTTGTAAAATGACTCCCTTCCACATCAAGAAGAGATATATTTTAATTGAATAATACCTTATCCCTATAAAATAAAAAACTCATAATTGGAATATAACATTGGGAAATACCATGGTAGAGTTTTTGGTTTGATTATTTTACTATATAGGGTCCAAAACCAATGATTAATAAATAATAAATAACCCCCCACTATTTTCTATATATACCCAACCATTATGTCATTCCCCATTAGTCAAAAATGTATCACAACCTTACTCTATCATATCATCTCTATAGTCCTCTAATGGTTCCCCCAAGATCTCAATAATCTCCTCCCCTGCATTTGGAATCACCCACTATTGGTAAAATATCCTCTCCTACTATTTTTTTAAAATATTCATTATCATATTTTTTTATCAAATTCATAAGGTTGGGATATTTTGTTCCCTATTTACCCTACATGACCTATAATTTTTAAATTATGATATAACCATTTCATTCTCAATAAACCCTCCCATGAATATTTATGTTCACCCATTATGCTGTCAAAATTTCGAAGTGATTTTTTATGACAATCAGTTGTATTGTGAATAGTCCTACCCATTTATAATCAAGGGTGTTCACCTTTATGAAATTAATACTATTTTCATTTATACATACATATTTTAAATACACACAACTTAATGGGGGTATTAAATGTGATGAAATATTTTATTATGTTATTGGACATATTTGTGACACATATTCATGTACATGATATGATTATAGTGGTGCACCCAAATAGAACTCCAATGCATTGTGAATTGTTTTAGTCGCATGAGATAACATGTATGGTGAATGGTAGAGTATCATAAGAACAATATGATAGTATATTGTGGGATGTTATCCTTGTATAATGATTATTATTTCATGTTTAATGTTTTTGTGATTTACTATTTTTTTTCTTTATGATTTCATTCAATATCATGTTTTATTATTTATGTTTATGATTCTCACACCTTTTATGTCCAATTGAAATTATTATTTTATACCATGTATCATTTCCTCAGGTTATTAATTAATTTTTATAGTACTAAGGTTTACAGCTCACCATATTCTTATGTTTGTCCCCAGGTTCACCCATGATGTTTTAAGAATGTTGGAATAATATGAAAAATCTAGGAAAGTTTTAAAAAATGCTAATGTAACACATATTTTTCAATATTTTTTAATCTGCCAAATTTGAAAAATAAAATAATATTTTTGATTATATGGGTTTTTTAATTGACCTTTTATATACTGAATCATTAATTAATGATTAATAATGAAAACGGTTTACATAATAATTCCTTTCAGATAATAGAGACTATTTGAATTTTATAATAAAATTGTGTTTTATGATGTGGAGTTGTCCATTTATTCGATATGGGTAGTTAACTGGTCATATACATCAAAAAAACATTATCTTGATTCAACTGAGTGGGTTTCATTCTGCAGTGAGTATCATGTTAGGTGAATCACCTATGATGAAGTAGTGAGTCAGTTTTGAATTACCTATGAACATCAAAACCCTATAAGGTTATTCCTTGGTAATTTCTTAGTGTTTTACTAACCATACACCCACATATTAAGGGAAGATATTTGAGAAATTAAAAATGTTTGAATAGTATCGATAATAACCATCAATGTAATTCGTTTAGTGAATCAAATTTTGTTCGTCCCACTTATAAACTATAATGAATGAGTTTGAATAAATATTTTATTTCTATGAAAATATTGATGGTGGCCATTCAATAATAACATTATCATCTTTCTCATCATCATGATAATAAATTTTTTGTTTCCATGTATTATTATTTTTCAAAAATCTAGAATGAATCAACATCATTTTTTCCGTAAACTAATAAACAACTAAAAATTAATTTTTTCACTTATCTATATACAAAAACCTAAGTTTCTCACTAATAATATATTAATTTATTAAATAAATTCCCTTTTTAACACCATTGTATATTTTGAAATCAATTTTAATAATTATTATAAATTAAAAATATTGAACATAGTTACCCACATTCATTTCTATGCAAAAACACTCCAACAAAGATAAAAACTATCATGTCTATTCACTAACTCATGAAAAATGAAACAATCAAAAAATTAATTGAAAAAAACTCATTAAAAATATACCCAATATTATATCCACATGTAAACATCTGAATGATTCTATGTAAGTTATTTTACAAGAATAAACTATTGAACCCTGTTACCTACAACCATGTTTTTACATGAAATCACTATCACATGAGATATAAAACAATACCCAATGTATTAGGATAATATAAATAACATAGACATAAAGAAATCAAAAATCATTTATTTGAAATCATTTATAATTTCATCACTGTTTTATTAAATCTAAAGTAATAAAAATTAAAAATATCAATAATATATTATCTTAAAATATATATTGATATATTTTGGATTGTTTCATGATAATGTGTCCCAAGTGAAGTAAAATAATCAACAATGAATTATTAAATATATGAAATTTTTTTTATTAAATTATTGTAATATTTGTTTCAAAAAATAATTACTAAGTATGCTTTAATTTTGATAAACATTATTTTGAAATAAAATAAATTATAAAAACATTATAGTAAAATATAAATAGTAAATCCATTAAAACCATTAAAGTAAGATTATGAAATAAAACCAACAATTTATATAGAAAAATATGTTCACATGGACAATGTTTTAAAAAGGATATTCTTTTCAAAAAAAATTAATGTTGAAATGGATTTTTAGAAAATGACCATTTAAAAAATGTTAAAAGTATATTCTATTTGTAAGTGAAATAATTTACATTGAAACATTATGTAATAAATCATAAAATTTGATATATAGACATATATAAAACAATATTGAGAAAATTGATATCGAGGAGAATTAATCTCAATAAAAACAACACTTATGTTCTATCATAAACATTGTATTAATAAAATTCTGATCGAAAGGGAATTAAAATGGAAATATAACATATTAATATATAAAATAACTAGTTTATAATTAATATGATTGGATTTTAGAGAAAAAAGTCATAAAATAAATAAAAATTTATTTCTAATTGTAAAAAATCTTTATTTTATAGATATATTATAAAATAAATACTTACGAAATTAGAAAACATGGAATCAAAAGTATTTAAAATAAGTTAAATGATATGGAATACTAAATCCCACGAACATAATGAAAATTATGGTGTAATAATTTTGTGTAAATATAAATACAACATATAAGAAATAATGGTCTTTAATATATAATATATCTCAGTTTGGGAATGTTGAGTTCAGAAAACCCATACGATGGATTCCTGCATGGACATACATGTTATATCATCTTTTATAATAAATTAACACTCAATAAAATATATTTAAAACCCGTATTCATATTCATTAATCACTATACAGTTCTTTATATTCATGTATTATGTTTTTATTAATTATTTTATGTTAATATCGATAATTATTTTTTGGTAGTTTCTTCCATTCTGTGTATGTTTCGTTTTAACAGTTCCAATCTTCAAATTATTTTAATAAGTGAATCATATTAATAATTGTCAGGGGAAATAAATGGAATCACACAATTAATTATGTATTTCTACATTCATTCCATGAGGTTTTTTTGTATTGTTCTCCAAGTATAAATCAATAATGATCATGTTTCGGTGAATCAAAATAAACATGAGTTTGTATATTAATAATGAGTAAATATTTATATAATGAGTCTATGAACATAAATATAAATTTCATTAAAAATTATTTTTCGTTGTTACTAGTAATTATGTTTTAATTGACATATAATATGGAAATTTATTCATCATTCTAGTAGGTTATTGAGATGAGAAAAACAAAAACATTATATAGTAAATGGATGGGTATGGTTAGGAATTGATTCTTCCATAAAATCAGTTTTATAGAATAAAAATATATTATTTTAGTCTTAATATTTTGTAAAATAATAAATTAGAGTGGTTAATGAGATACTATAAAATAAATATAATTATACAAAGCTATTACATATAAAGATGAAATTGTATCATCCCATAGAAACATTATTTGTTTTTTATTGAATTAGTTATTTATAGTGAGATCAAAATAAAAAAAAATTAGATAATAATATTATGGATGAATATATCTCATATTATAGGTGAAAATATTATTTTTTGGTGTTATTAATGGTAGTGTAGGTAACGTTTTTATAATTTTGAATGGGTATGATTTTTACAAATCTTCATTCATTAATGAGAACATATTTTTATTTAAAATGCATATGTATTAATATAAATATTTTACGAATTAAATTTATTTATTTATTAAGAATGTAGTTGAACTTCTTACCAAATATAAATATTTTGAATCCAAATATGAATAATATTTTACTATATTCAATTTACAATGATAATAATAATAATTTTTAAAATAGTAATTCATAATGAAGAAAATGTTGTTTTATTAAATTTTTTTAAATTAAATAAATTTATTTTTATTTGTTATTATTTTATAATAATTATTTGAATGTCAATTTGTTATATTATATATAAATAATTATTCAGTTAAAAATTCATAATGAGTGGTCAATAAATATTTTTAAGGTAAAATTTCAAAATAATTATAATTTTTTTGATTCATTTTTTACCATTTAAATATTTTCTATTAAATTAAAACTAATTGATAATAAATTTTTGAATAATAATTAATTTATCTATAATTTTATCGAAATATATAATTATTTTTAATATACCAAATATGATAAATTTATTTTTAAGTAAAATCATATAATATATAATAAACAAATTGACAAACTATTTTTTGGATTAGTAGTGAATTATTAAATTTGTATTCCTTATATTTATTTATTTACGTATTTGATTTTATTTATTTATTTAACTTACCATCCCTTGAATTTTATAATTTATTTTATTGTTTTCTTTTATTAAATGTAATACAATTACATAGAATACAAAATACAAAAAAAATGGTTTCCATATTAAAAATTATATCTTTTAAAGTAAATATTTCTCAGTTATTATTGAAACATCATTGATTTTATTAAAAAAATACATTAATAATTGATGGTATATATT
This sequence comes from Viscum album, assembly GCA_963277665.1. Classification (NCBI taxonomy): domain Eukaryota; kingdom Viridiplantae; phylum Streptophyta; class Magnoliopsida; order Santalales; family Viscaceae; genus Viscum; species Viscum album. Next base: position 1,045,509,920 of record OY728162.1, read on the forward strand.
GTAACATCTATAAAAAAACTTATATATATTAATTACATACATCTAATTTGAATTTAGTGATATGATTACTTGTATTATAATGAATGATTGTATGCCATTTTATAATTTTAATTTAATGTACATATTTCCCCCCATTACATCTTATAAATTCCTAATATTCTATCATCACAAAGTATAATTATCATTCCTCTAGTTTTAATTTTCTATTTTCTAGAATGATTTATCATTTCAGGAGTTTCTTATCATTATATTGGTAAAAATAATAATTGTGATTTTAAAGATTGATTATTATTCATGAAATATTGTAGTTATAAAGATATTATTCATTTTTCGTTATTGTCCGATTTAATTTTATACATTGTTAGAGGATGTAATAATTAATGGGTTTTAATACATGGTATCATATTATTTTTTTATAATGTTATATTATTTTTTAAAAGATTTTTAGTTTTACTAATAAAATTTAAGAGTTATTTTATACACATGATTAATTATTTTCACGGAATATAAATACACATTCATGTAATACAATTATATAGTTTATGAAAATAAAATGCTTCCAAAACCCTTGGCTATTACATCTCTCTTATGTCAAACTAGTATTTTTATACCATGACTAAGGTGTAGGAAATATAAATCATAGTATACAACAAGAAATACATGATAGACCATATCATTGATACATAATGAATCATGCTCATTATCCTTATCAGCACTTGAGTTTGTGGAAAAACATAGTAAGAGATTAGTAGACTATGTTATAATGGAAAAAAATCACCTCTTGGATTCTATTATATTTAATAACAACAGAAAATTTCCATTTAATGCATCAATACTTTGTCGAGGATGACACTTAAATTTATTATGATGGATCTTGAAACATATAATGGAAGAAATCTAACCTAATCCAAGAAGAAGTTTTTTAACCATGACTTTATGTAGAATTTTTCAAGTATCTAATTTCTTATCTGTAATATATTACCATCTCATACTAATAGGAAAATTTAAAGACTCCAACTAAACCGCATATAGATACATAGTTAATATTATTTCTTCATTAAATAAAACTATCTTATGAATTCGTTAAAATGAATGTTCCAAGATACTTATTGATATATAAATCCATTTATGGATAATTATAACATTAATATATTATTATTATTGTTTTTTCACAAACCCATATAGTTGTTTATTTTATATGTTTTGTACAAGGTTCCCATTGAGTATGGATATTTTTATATCAATTTAAAAAATTTCAAAAACATTGTATTTTACTATAGAAATTATAAGAATAATAGATTTTGGTATAGTGAATAGTGAAATGTTTTCATCCAAGTTTATTTGAAGATATTCCATAAACCATTTGAGAAAAAATATTTCTATATTTATAGTAATTTAACATCCAAATCCACCTCAGTCTTGAATACACATTTTTACTATATAGGATTTTCATGAACAAGAGGATCTATAGAAATAAAAGTGGGTTAAGGTATCTAGAATCCACATTAGAATTTAAATATTCAGTTCACCTTACATCATATAAAATTATTACTCCATTTTTGTAGTATTTAGATTAACTATTATCAACCAAAATTATCTACAACACATGTTGACATGAAAATCATATCTCCCTAGTAATCTAACCTCTCTAGATCTTCTATACAATACTTGTGTATCATGAAAATATATTTCCATATGTCATTATGAATTTTTTTTCTATAATAAATCTTGGGTATCTTGAACCTAAGATTTATCTATGTATATTCTTCTCCTAATATCACTTCCATAAATGTTTCCATCTCATGGAAAATTTCACCTCTTTCCCAAAAATCCATTTTTTCTAAGTGTATTTTCATGAAATGTCCCTTTTTCATAGAGCATATCATATAAGGAAACGCATTATGCCTTGAAGAGATCATTTTGTGATTGAATTTACTTAATAAAAATTGTATTTATCTCAAAACACTTATGTTTGACAACATATAGTTCCTCCCACACCAGAACATATTTTGATTTACATTTTCTTCATTAATTTTCACTTGATTTAGTTTTTATGAAGTTGTATTTGATGCATATGCCTAAATAGATAGGGTAATATATTCAGAACTCATCATCAATCTCACAATGTCAACAGGGTATGGTTCATCCATTAATTGGAACCATTACACTATGGTCTATAAATATAATGGAGTTGAGATCATATCCCTAACTTCCTTAAATTATCAATATACTTTTAGTTAATATACTCTCTATAATGCCCCAAATATAGTTTTTTTATTAACACAAGAAGATGGTTTTATACATCATTATTTTATTATATAAATTTTTCTAAGGAAAAATAAGTATACCTCATTGGTTAGAGGCATCCTTATTTTCTAATTTCATCATAAATATGTAATAAGTAACAGTTTCAACATCTATATTTAACTACAAAACTCAGACACATTGATTTATGATCAAATTTTAGAATATAGGTTCCCATTTATATGATACCATTGAATTAAACTATTATTATTATTAATTGAAAACCATGTTTACATGTATCCATTAGTTTAAATAAAAAAATCAAAATATAACATATATATAGCTTGGACTTATGATTCTCATTCACATGACCTAACCAATGATTCCACAACTAGGCATGATAGGGTTTATGAGATATTTAGTATTATTATTTAAAACAATTTGTATTAATATTCTATAAAAAAATTCAATTATTGAAATGGGTAATCATGTAACATATTCTATCATTATAAAAGTATTAAATTTTATTTTTTTAACCTTAATATAAATCCATTAATACATAAAATGAATATGTATATAATTTTTTTACACAAAGAACATAATGATAGTTCATTAATACTAGAATTAAACCCATTCTAAAAGTGACACGGAAATATATAATTTTTAGTGTATATAGTATTACTTTATTTTTAGATCAATCATCCACTTAACATAAAGAGACATTTAAAAATATACTTGTTTATAGGATTCATATAAAAAATTGAATAGAAAACACTATATCCAATAACGAATTATTAGAAATTGAATGATTACATATGATAATAGAAACCCTTGAATCTTCCCATTATGTATAAAATAATCCCATTTTATTCTTATAGTGACCATAAATTCAACTTGTGAAACAAACTTCATTCTACTACTTAACACTCCCCTTGATCAATCTCCTTTTAGTAGGACAATATGAGGATTCCTTTGGCCTACTGTTAATATTTAGAGATTTTACTTTTTTCTTCTTCTTGTTCAATACAATTTATTATTATTTTTCATACATAATTTCCTTATCCACCTGAAAATAATATTCTATAGATCTGGGACCATCATCTAAATATTTCTAATTTCAAATTTCAAAATAAAATTAAATAATTTTTAAATATGTGAGGTAATCATAACGTCCATGGAAAAGATCGTGGGTTTCGTAGAACCTAGAATTTATAAATTCTCAATCAATACTACGATAATGAATACATGAGTAACATGTAGTCTATCATATATAGAATTTCATTTAATGAATTAGATCATGATTGTGAACCTTTTTTTCCTTTCTCTAATTGAATATCATTCATATAGGATAATATTTTTTATATATCCATGTATGGTCAATATATCAATATATCACTAATTATAGATAATAACATGATAAATTGTATGTATAGTTCATCATTTTCATGTTTCTAGAAGATGAAATTACACTCCTCATATTAATTTACAAATTACATATCCATAATTTGGGACTCAAGAATGTGAAATTTCAATTGTTGGTGTAATAAAAGAAGTTAACATTTGAGTAGAACACCTAGAAGTCCATGCTAGTAATGATATGATCTTTATCAAATATCAATCATAGGGATAATTTCAGGGATGGATGATTTTTCAATTTATAGAAAATGTAAGTAATATTTTATAACATTATTTAGATAATCTATTGTGGCATTAATTTTTTTATTTATTTAGCCGCACATTATTTTATTCAATCTTAATGTATAATACCAATGGATTCAGGATATACTATCATATGGATAATCTATTTTCATGGATCCATATTTCCATTCACATAACCAATAAAATGTATTGGTTAAATTAGTTAAACATATTTATGTAGGTGGTGTTTCAAACTACATTAATTCATGGATCATTGATCTGTTTATTGAACTCCCTAATCCAGAAATTTTAGAATCTTATTTACACATCACATTGCATCAGGGTACACAATATCTTATTGGGTTATTAGTCTTCATGCAATCAAGGTTATGTCAAACAAAATCATTAAATAAAAATCCCCTTTAAATGAATGTTTAAAAATGAGATCTATACCGAATCATAAATATAATGGTTCATCTTAATTCTTTTAATGAAAGGAGATACATGACATAATATTTTCTTTCATATATTTTTATAATTTCTATAAATATTCATTATTTTAATTGTTATATACTTTTTAATATAATATGAATTTTAAAAAAAGTTAACATGTATTGAAAAATAATTTAATCACGATCAATATTTTTTTATTTTCTTCTCATTGTTGTTATTTATTTACTTTATACGGTCTTTTTTTTATTATAAAATAAACATTTTATCACATAAATAAATAATTAACCAAGAAATGATAAAAAATCATATTTTACTAATATTTTAACTATTATTTGGATTATCATGTAGAAAAAAAACAAAACATACTCACTCTTAGAATAACACTATTAGTTCTGACTACATTGAGTTATAATGTTACACCTTTTATAATATATATAATCCTTTTTAGTTTAACTATAAAATGGTCTTGAACCAACTACTATCTTCGAATAGATCATACTTTGACATATCCCTACTCACTCAAGAGTGATGTGAACCAGTTATTTATAGGTACATAAATAGATTGTGTACGCTAAATACCGCACATAATAAGGAGAAAGATATGATATTAAGATCATTATAATTTTGTTTTTAATATATTTGTCACAAAAACCATCAAATAAAAAGTAATGTGAAATAAAATCCCAACACATATATAGGTCTATCAAGATCATAGTCATGCAAACATGAATCAACTGGGTGATTTAAAAATCAGTCAATCATTTAAATGAGTTATTAATTGAGAAAAAATTATTAAATTAATAAGTTATTCATCTTATTAAATAAATAATTATTTATCCTAATTTTCCATCCAATACAATCTTCTAGATTCCATCATCTGAAATTATAAATATAATAAAATTTATTTATTAATTTTAAATTTATTGACTGAATAATATATAATAAAGGTAGATAAACATCTTTCGTAATTAATCATCTTAAATATAAATATTTAATTTAAATATTACACATGTTTTACCATCACAAGGTATGATGACTAAAAATCTCTATGTGTGGCCCCTATTTTTTAGTATATAATTTTATACAATGTCAAAAAACATGTTGTCGAACAAAATACATATCATTATATTCCATGGTCTAGGTCATGAAAACAATACACGTTGTCGATCCAAAAGCCACACTACATGCATTTATATATGTGGCATATATCATAGGTAATAACCATGAGGTACATATTTTTCATGAAATCAATACACATATATTAAATAATAAATCAAATGTAAATTATTTAATATGTAATTTAATATCCTACATAACTATTCAAAACAACATTGAGTATTATTTATGTTAAAAATAATTCCACATAAATCTAATAGAATCCATAGAGTTTTTATTTAGTATGATCGATAATTAATGATTCTTTCATAATGATTGAATAACATAACATGGCTTTCTTAGTGCGTAACATGCATATTTTTGATAAAAATACGTGAATGTAATATTTTCTATAAGGTGTGTAATTAAATACTATACAACCATACTATATTCCTATAAAATTTCTCTGTATATAGAAAATCAATTCTAACATATCAAATAGTCTATAAAATATCATTAAAATATCATAGATAAAATGATTCTAGTTTTATTAGATAGACAAGGACACAAGACATGAATTAATTCAACAATATATACATTGAAAATGGGGTGTGAATGCTTTGTTCACAATTAAGGAATAGTTGAGTTAGACTCTGTGTACTCTAGATAAACGTTGTATACACATAGTCCAACCATATGCCTAATGTATATCAACACATGATGTGTAATGAAAATGTGTACTGAACCCCCACATGTCATGCCATAATTTTTATGATCTTTAAATCTATATATTACTCATCGTACACGATTTGTAATTCTGGCTATATAATATGTAATAATGACTCGTAAACATCATCATTAGTACATATGAATAGTATATTTGAGTACCCTTCAACAATCCTAGGATTTTTCCATTTCATGTAAAATTAAACATTTATTCTATCTGTTGTATGTATTAAATAATGAATAACTGGATATGAAAAAATGACAATAAAATTCGTAATTGATCTAAAATAATAAGAAATCATAATTAATATTTGATTTATCTGATATCACAAGAATGTTATGGGAAATAACGTACACGATTTTTCCATTTACTAATAAAATTAATAAATTTCATTTTATTAATCCGTAGAATAGGATAAATGTGATCCTATATTATATATACCTGAAATTATATTCCATAAAATTTGTAATTAATTAATAGGAACCATTACATCTGTGTGATTTATTTAATTTATGATTAAATAGGTTTATTTTATTATCATTATGTCATTATAGAAAATAATATAAAGAATAATAACTCCATTACTATCCACCCATGATTTATGAATCCTATAACATAGTCATTGAAGCATTACTGTCTTGAGTGTAAGAACAAAAAACCATATTTTGTTCAACATTGATCGCAACATGAATTAATGCAAGAATGAAAAAATATTTATACTTTTTTATATTCCTTGTGATAGGGAAGAAGGATTGTCCTTTGTTATTTATAGTGTTATTTAAAATTTTAATCGTTTTTGGAGAATTATCTGGAAAGAATATATATTTCACTTCTCTAAATACTAAAATAATATTTCTTTGGTTATACACATAGTGTTAAAGAATTACCAATTTCAATGTGGTCATTATGTAATTAACTTATTCAATGTAAACCTCACATCAAACCACAATTACATTATTATTGTCACTATTTTTTAGGATGTTTTCTAACTCATATATTATTAAATAACCATAATTTAATAAATATTTCAATATTTATTTTAATGAAATTAAATACAATATATCATATCAATCCAAACCATGAGATATCCCATCAATACACTTCAACATTAATACAACCCCAAATAATAAATATATTTTTTAAGAAATAAATATCAGTATATTATTTTCATAGTAAATAGAGACATATTATTTTCACAAATTGTTAAATAAATTTTTATTTAATATAAAACACAATGTATTACTAAAAAAATTAATTATAATTGAATTTTTATTATTACATAAATAGATTAGTAATCATTACATTCACATGAGAATATTATTTTTATGAATAGGAAATTAAATTATAATTTAAAAGGTATTGTAGAAATAAATTGTGTGTGGCTATATAGTTGTCTTTCCATGTCTCATCCTGTGGTCTTACCTAATTTTCTATATTAGTTTCATGTAACGTGTCACAGAACTCGAATATAAAAATTTTAAGGGATCAATGAAAACAACCTCATACAAGCACCTACAATGAAATATAATCCCTTAGACTCATTATCTAATCTAATGATTGACTAACCTATATAAATGATTTATATTTCATTGGATATTTTAAATAAAATTGTTGATAAAAAACAATAAAAATGGTCATAATGATAACGATCCATTTTAAATATATGTATGATGATATCATTTTTCATTACATGGAATGGAAATCCTGTACTTTACTTATTATATTAATGTCGAATCACTTATGGAACACCCAAATTATTTTAACATTTTCAAATCATATGTTGTTAAGTATTTTGTCAATATATTAAATTATGTGTCTCATGATAGACATTACTAATAATGTGATGTTTATGGACCAATACATTGAACATCATATAAAAATGACCAATCATACATATATCATGTTGAAATTATATTTCTATGTTTTTACTCATAACATGTAATCTTGGAGATCACAATATGAAAAAGAACATAATAATAAGCATCATATTTTTATAAACATTGAACACATTGTATTAAAAATATAATTTATATTCCATTAGGTAAATTTTATCTAATCCAATGAATGTATGTTTAAAAATATTATCATGAAACATAATGATTGTCAATATAGTTAGTACCTTTTATAACATGTTAGCATGATATATATACACATAGGAAATTATCATATTAAGTTTACATAGAAGATAAATCCCCATTCGATATGTTATTATTAATAATAAATTCTTTATATATAAATATACACTTAATTAAATGATCAATGTTAGATGGTTACATAGAACCAACTCAATCAACTTGTCTGGTAGTATGTGTTATGGTGTGATAATCTCATAAGGAGTTAATGGGTTTATTTAGATAAGAAATCATGTTAATATCAATATTTTTCTTGAGAATATAATATATTTTTTTGAATACCTTAATCAGCCTATTTTTAAATTAATGATAGAGGGATGAGAGATTGGACTGAATTTGGTCCTCATATTAATTATTATTCATATATATGGAATTAATATTGATTCCACTATCCATCATTATAACACCCAATGATTTCATAGTACGTTATATCCTCAAAGTAATTCAATAACTTGCGCTACACGCAGCACCGAGTTCAAGCACACCACGTCTTACCCAAGTAGCTGTTCAAAAGATGTTATGAATAGTATTAACTAAATTTTGAACTTTATAAAATCCTTATAATTTTATAATCCATATTATGAGTTTTTTAGACATAATGTGAGAACAAACTCAATTTTTCGTATAAAAGAAGTATTTTTAAAAAAATGCAATTTTACTGCCTTTTAATGGTGAACCCTTATGAAATCCAATATTTGAAACTTTTATGTATTTAATTTGAAAAAATAACCTTCTTCTTCAGAATTAAGAGATAATAATTTAGTTTCGATATTTTTTTGGGGTTTTTCTGATAACGTTCATTTTTGGGTGAATAGTGAAAATACTAAATTTTACTGAAAATAAATTTTTTAATAAAAATAATTTATAATATTAGACAATAAATTTAAATGGTTTGGAAGTATAATTATATTATATTTTTACCATTTAATAAAATTTTGTTCATTCGAAGAAATTTCACATTGAAATTGGACATAAACAAGTCTCAATCTTTTGGCTGTTATTATTTCATAAAATACACTTTTGGGTTTTGACACCGAGAAGTAATTTTAAATTAATAAATTAAATTTCTATGTTTTTATTTTCGTAAAATTGACTTCATTTTTGTATTCGTAATATCAACATTAGCTTAAGGTGATTTTTTTTCATGTTTCTGAAAACATTCAATTTTAGATGAATAGTGAAAAATACTAAGTTATTAGTTAACACCGACTTTTCGTTTAAATAATTATTTATTGAATTTAAATTTATTTTAGGTAAATATAGATATATAATATCTATATAATTTCAATTTAATTAATTAGAGTCATTTTATAATAAGTTTAGATATATATAAATTTTATTGAAATTTTACAATCTTTTACCCACCTTCTGAAAGCATTTACAAATTTACAAAAAACATAATTTTACCGCTTTTGTGAGTTGAATTTCAAAAACCTGAGAGACATTATAGATATCAGTATGTTAAATGCAGTTCAATAAGATGAAAATAATTTTTAGAGAATAGTATCTTTTTTACTTTTATTTACCATGGTTAAATGTAAATAGGGTAATTAAGTGTTAAAATGATATTATTATTACCCTAACACATGTCCTAATTCAATTGGATAAGTATAATTCGACCAAAAAAACTTAGGAATAAAATATGTACTTATTTTGTCCACTTGGATTAGATTAGGAAATTTATTAGTATTTAATTCAAAGAAGAGTTAAAAGAGTTAAAATCAAATTTTAATAACTAAAATATTTTAATATATGGTTACACATATGATAAATTCTACTATAAATGTTCATTACAAATCTAAATATATTTCCTAAATAATGGTATTTTATTTATATATTTTTGTCATTAAATAGTCTATTTTATTTATGACACAATGATGATGTAGTAAATACCTAATTAATGAAAAATTAAAATAATTAATATTATAAAAACCCAAATATTTGTAATTTGAGACTTTTTATGAATTCTAGTAATTTTTGAGGTTGATATGACATATTAGGATTGTTAAGATGAATTTTTTTAGAAGTAGAAATGCAGTTATGAATTTAAAAAAAGAAATACACCAAATAGTGTCAAAATTGACATAAAATGTTTTCAAAATAAATTTTATATTATTAATTTATATTATGTTTTTAAAATTATAAGGTTCAAATAAATGAAATATATAATGATATTTTTTTCATTAATGAACCACTTTGGGATCTCTTGGAATTTTATAGTATGTATATTAACCATATAATATAAAATTACAGAAAGACATGGTAAATGACAAACTATTTAACAAAGTGTTAAATCTAAAAGATAAAGTAAATATAGTGACCCAAACCTGTCTAAAACCTATTGGTTGAGTGTTTATAGATTCATCCTTATCATATCCTTTAAATTAATCATTTTGGAGCTATTAGAAACAGAAAATTATTTTATTATAAAATAATATTTCTATCTTTTCCTAAGGTCCCCTCACCCCTCTTATGAAAGGGTACTCCCCCTTCTCTATAATTCACATCATTAAAGGCATTTGGCTCAGAAAACCCCTACCCAAATACCATATCAAATTATCTCACTTAATCCTACAGTCATTCCATTAGTTATAAAGCCTAACTATGGAGACCTTTTAATCAAATCAAAAGGAATAACCCGAAGAAGAGGTAAATATTTCATCACCCCTTTCATGTTATTTTCTTCATCCACTTCCCCTTTCGTTATTGTTTCCATTATAAAATTATAACTCCAGTATATTATATATATTTTGATGTTATTATAAATATGATACAACCATATTCATTAGTCTATCCATACTTTTAATGACATGTCACGATACGTGCGTACGTATGACTTACAGTCTACACGTCGTGGCGTAATTGTTATTCAATGCATTATTTTTTGGATGGGTTTAATAATGAATTTAAATGATGAAAATAATAAAAATAACATGTTAATTATTCTTTATATAAGATTTAAAATCCAATTACATTTTATTTCTCCATCAATATAATGATATTGTCACTCGTGCGTTTGTACGGATTACCGTCTCCACGACGTGATGAGATTCTTTTCCAGCTTCACCATTCAACGATGATTATAAAATACATATCATTAATAATTATGTAATATATGAAATAATAATGATACTTGGGATATATATAGATATATATATGCACTTACATATATCTTATTCAATTAGTTCTATTCAATACTATATGAACAATGAAACATCGTTTATGCGTTCGCACGGACTACTGTCTCCATAAATGGTGATTTCCATTTCATATATATATGTATATTATACATATTTATATTCTAAATATATATGATATATAAATCATGTTTTATATTCTGGATGTATTTAAATCATGATATAAATGATTCAATCAAGAGTAACATGTTAAAACACATATGATAAAGAAAGCGTTTATTACCTGAAATGTTAATTTAACATGGAAATTATTATTAAATGGGTAGTATAAAGTCATAAATGAATCATTTATGATATCATAAATGATAATATGGTTATGGTATGATTTAGTAACATACCACAGTCTTTATACAGGAGGTTAAATGTACCCTCTACTAAAGGGAAGTGCAAGGTAATGGTTAATTTTGTAATCTTGTTATTATTCGAGATTGTTTATGGGTAACTTTTTACTGGGAAATATTTATAACCCATTTCCATGATTCATAAATTTATTTTCAAATGGATTATATTTATGTTAATCTTTTAATAAAACATAATTTTAAATGTTTTAAATACTTATTCTTCTAAATCATTCTCATTAATGTCCATCTTTTCATAATGGTTTTATGGATTTATTTATATGGACATGAATGTTTTTAAAATGTTAAATACTTTAAAAAGTTTCAATGTGGTATGGGACAATATGATTCAAAATTGTATTTAAATGACTTCCTTTATAAATTGTGTGACATCTAATTGTTTTCATGAAAAGGTATATTTCTCTCAGATAGTTTTACAAATCATTTTCATCTATGTCAACATCCTTCGATGGATTTTAAACATGTTTGAAGTGGATTTCTTATAATACAAATCATTCATATTGTATTAAATGTTTTGTGATATGTTTTAATGAGGATGTGTTATTTTTATACCATTCATGGTTTATAGATAATGTATTGACATTTTTTATGCTATTTTTATTATGAATGTATATGTTATGTTTAAACCATTTTATATGAGGTATGCATTGGACTTTGTAAGTGACTGGTGGAACTCGCTATAGTTCCTCGATGCATCGATAGGTCTCAAGAGACAAAATAGTGTCTTAGCACAAGTCCTTGACAAAATCTTATTTTTAATCTTGGCATAAGGCCTTGACTGCGATTTTGAAGTCTAATAATACATTCCATCATTATGAGAGTGGATGTTGATATTTCATGTTATTATTTGACTAGTAGAATATCTATGTGAATAAGTAAATGGAATTATTTTGTTGTATCTTTTCCATATTATGATGTTGATTATGTTTAAAAAGGCTTTTGTTTTTGTGTTATAGATTTCTTTAAATGTTTATTCTTATTTATAAAAGTTTCTGCTATATTGTTATCCTTATTGAGAATTTGAGCTCACTCATTCCTATGTTATAATTTTACCAAGATTCCCATAAGTGTATTATGATTAATAAGCCGGTTTAAGCTAGGGGATTAATGGTGTTCTCAAATTATCAATTATGTTTTGTTTTATTTTCTAATGTGTAATGTATCATTCATGTATGTAATCTATTTTCCAAGGCTGCTAAACTTATTGGTCTTATGGGACTCGATTACTTTTAATCATGCCAATGTTATGTAATAATGCATAGAAATATGGCTTCTAGGGTCAGGGAATTACAGTTGGATTCAGAGGATGTTGTTTACAAACCATGGATACTAGATTTAGATAAACTCTGATTAAAGCACATTATCCGAAGAGAGAAATTGAAGATTAGTATAGAATAACTACCTAGAATTTTGGAAATGTATATATTTTTTAGTTTTCCAAAAAATGCATCCCTGTATAGATATTAGTAGGTACACACGGCTCTGAAACAGATGTACCTAGGTGTAAAACCCAAAACCACCACTTTGAGCTATACTAAAATGGGAATTGGTGCACAAAAATGGGCCTTGCACCACGCTTGGTTATGAAACTCTTAGAGGATATGCTTATGATAATTCTCATTTTCTTTACCAATCATCATGGAGGATTTATGAGTATATACATCCTCAAAGAAAATATTTTTATGATTAGGGATTATATCTATAAAATATTCAATTTATGTAAGGTATTTTATAAGATTGGAATTATTCATGGAAATTCATAAACTGACTGAGTGTTTTATATTATATATAAATGGCACCAAGTTGAAGGAATGTGATGTCCAGCAATACGTATGATCCAATGAGTAAGAAGGATCATATCATTCTCGGTATTAATCAAACATTTATAAGGGAAATACTCACCCATGTATTATCAACATTTGATGAAATAGTATCATGTGTCAGTAAGGTAAGTAAATAATTCCCTGAGTCCTATGGTTTTTAAGGGAAGCAAGAGAAGAAAATGATGGAAGAGAGAAATTTGGATAATGGGAAGAGGGAAAAGAAGGATTTTCTCATATATTATTATTGTGGAAAGAATCACCATGGTAAATGCTTTAAGGGAATGGGATTTTGTTAAAAGTGTGGAGGAAAATGACACAAAGTACGTGATTTTAAGGGGAAGAAAAAGTTTCAAATTTACAATGCTTCATCTGCAAGGAGTTTGACACTACACGAATCAATATACAATTATCAGAATATATCCCATATTCTACAATTAGATAATAATAAGCTTATGATACTACCAAAGATGAAGAGGAATGATTAGATTTCTTACATTGTTAATAAAGTATTGTGTCATTTTATTATTGTATTAATGATGTAAATGTAATAATAATTATAGAATATATAAGGATTTTACAGCAGTACTATTTCATTAAGGACATGAGATTGTGTGGAACCAAGAAAAGTGACTCAATGGAAAGTTAAAATTTTAGGAAAATACATGGTTAAAGGAAATAAATAACTTTAATATATTCATGATACTGAGGTATTGATTTAAGAATAATTGATGATTGATTTGGATAAATTATATTCAATATTCGTGACTTCCTGGAAACTGATTAATGATTTGTATATTCCATCATTCTTAGAGTTTAAACATATATGGATATAAGAAGTATATCAAGTTTTATAAAAGGAATTAGGGAGCATGAATTTAATCAATATGGTTTTATGGTAATTCATGGTGTTACAGTGATTTATAAGAATACATGATGAAATTATTCACATGTTATTACATGTCAAAATGGATCATCATTATGTTAACCTTCCTTATTAATTTTGGACTATGAGTTTGGAAAGAAGTGTTTTTGATAATTGTAATTGTTGTAATAGATTATGTTTGACATTGGATATTATTGTTAATGTTATATCATTTTTGGAGATTATTTTTGGTTTATCATAAAAAGGACAACCAGAAGGTCAGGCGACAACTCGTCACATCTGGCAAGGCCGCGAGACTTGAACCCACAACTGAAGGGCGACAAGGGTGGATCACTTACCACTAGAATACATGATGTCTTAGTTTGTATATTGTAGATTTTTAAATAGTCTGAAAAATGAATTAGAAATTCATTATTTTTGAAACCTTATACGATTAGGTTAAATAGAATACTTCTTAATTCGATAATATTTTGAGTTAAAGATGAGTTTCATGTAGGAATAAGATAAAGGATGAAACTCTACTTGTAAATGGTATATTTTTTATTCTATGAAGAAATTAATTCAAAAAAATTAGTTAAGGGATCTTAAATGCAGAAATATTTTTTCATAATACCTTTTGTTTTTTTGAACTAATGATATTTTAAATCATCATAGATTAATGAATTTGAGGCAATAAATTTTACACTTGTATGCTATTGATGACCTCAATCACTCCCAATAAATATTTACATTTTTCATTCAATTATTTGTCTTTAATTTCAACCAATTTTTTGTTAATCGAGATCATAATTTGGTGGTGCCTTTTTTATTTCTCTTTCCCTATTATTAAGACTAAATATTACTCACCCAATTTCTGATGTGGGTTCTCCAAAAATACATTTTTCTATTTTTAACCTTTTATTTTAAAAGAACATTTTTAAATTGAGAGGACGAAATTTATTGAATGAGGGAAGAATGTAACACCCCATGATTTCATACTACGTTATTTATTCAATGTAATTTAATAACTTTCACTACACACAACACTGAGTTCAAGCGCACCACAACATACCAAACCAGTCATTCAAAAGAGGTTATGAATAGTATTAACTGAATTTTGAACTTTATATATTCCTTATAATTTTATAATCTATATTATGATTTTCTTATACATAATGTAAGAAGAAATTCAATTTTTTCATATCAAATATGTATTTTTCAAAAAATAAACTTTTACCACCTTTTAATGGTGAACATAATTAAATCCAATATTTGAAACAATAATATATTCAATTTGAAAAAATAAACTTCTTCTTTAGATTCAGGACATAATAATTTTGTTTCAATAAATTGTTTTTGTTTTTCTGATAAATTTCATATTTGGGTGAATATTGAAAAATACTAAATTTTAAATGAAAAAAACTTTTTTAATGAAAATAATTTATAGTTTTAAACTATAAATTTGAATGGTTTGTATGTATAATTAGGTTATATTTTTACTATTCAATCCAATTTTGGTCATTGGAATTAATTTCACTTTGAAATTTGACATTATCAAGTGTTAATTTTTTGGTGGTTATTATTTTAATAAAATACGCTTTTTGGATTTGACAATGGGGGTTAATTTTAAATTAATAAATTAGATTTATATGTTTTTATTTTGGTAAAATTGAATTCATTTTTGAATTCATAATATCAAAATTATCTTAGGGTGAATTTTTGGTATGTTTCTCAAAACATTGAAATTTTGATGAATAGTGATAAACACTGCAATATTGATTAAAACTGAATTTTCAATTAAATAATTATTTATTTAATATAAATTAATTATGGGAAAAATATATTTATAATACCTATATAATTTCAATGTAATTCAATGGAGTCATTTTATAATATGTTTAGATATATTAAAATTTATTTTCATTTTACCGTCTTTTACCCACCTCCTAGGAGCATTTTCAAATTTACATAAAACATAATTTTACCACTTTTGTGAGTTTAATTTAAAATATCTGAGAGAAATATTTGATATCAGTAATTAAAATGTGGTTCAATAAGATGAAAATAATTTTTTGGATAATATTAACATTTTACTTTTATTTAGCACAATTGTATGTAAATATGGAAATTAAGGGTAAAAATGATATTATTATTAACATAACACATGTCCTAATTCTATTGGTTAAGTATTATTCGACCAGAAACAAACATAGTAATAAAATATGAACCTCTTTGGTCCACTTGGATTAGATTAGGACATTTATTCGTATTTAATTCAAATAATAGTTAAAAGAGTTAAAATCAAAGATTAATAACTAAAATATTTTAATATAGGGTTGAACTTAAGATAAATTCTAATATAAATATTAATTAAAAAGATAAAAATAATTCCTACATAATGGTATTTTTTTGTACATTTAATAGTATATTTTATTTTTGACACAATGATGATGTAGTAATTAGCTAATTAATGAAATATTAAAATAATAGATATTATAAATATCACAATAAATGAATATTGAACATTTTTGTAAATTCCAATAATTTTATAGGTTAATATTACATATTAGGGTTGGTTAGATTAATTATTTTCGAAGTAATAATGCTGTTATGAATTTAGGAAAATCAAAATACCAAATAGTGTCAAAATTGACATAAAATAGTTTTTAAAACAAATATTATATTATTTATTGATATTGTATTCCAACAAATCTAAGGATCGGTCAAAGGAATTATATAAAGATAGGTGTATCATTAAAAAACCACTTGGGGTTTTCTGGGAAGTTTATAGTAAGTATATTAACCATATAATATAAAAAAACAAAATAGAATGTAAATGTCAAAATAGTTAACTAAGAGTTAAACCTAAAATATATAGTTAATATAGTGACCCAAACCTATCTGAAACCGATTGTGTGAGTTGTTGTCTATCCCTCCCCACATTAGAATTTAAATAATTAATTTTTGAGCCTTTATAAATTGAAAATGAATATATTGTAAAATAATATTTCTACCTTTTCCTAAGGTCCCTCTCACCCCTCTTATAAAAGGGAACCCCCCTTTTCTCTAATTATCAACATCAAACCCATTTTTCACAGCCAACCCCTACCCAAATACCCTCTCAACTATACTCCCTTAATCTTAGAGGCATTCCTTTAGTCATAAATCCAACCTATTTATCCCTTTTGATCAAATCAAAAGGAAGAACTCGAAGATGAGGTAAATATTTCATTACCTCTTTCAAGTTATTTTCTTATTCCACTTCCCCTTTAATTGTTGTTTCCATTATAAAATAATAAAAAAGTATCGTCTATATATGTTGAGTTATTATAAATATGATACAACAATAATAATTATTCTCTCGGTTCTTTTAATGACATGTCACCATATATGCATACGTACGGCTTACCATCCCGACATTGTGGTGTAATTGTTATTCCATACATTATTATTTGGATGGGTTTAATAATGAGTAAATATGATGAAAATAATAAATATAACTTTTTAATGATTCTGTATATATGATATAACATCAAATTACATACAATTTCTCCATCAATATAATGATATTGTCACTCGTGCGAACGTACAGATTATTGTCTCCACGACGTGATGAGATTCATTTCCACATTCACCATTCCATAATGATTATAAAATATATATCATTAATAAGTAAGTAATATATGAAATAATAATGAAACTAGATATATATATATCTGTGTGTGTATGTGTACATACATATATCTTATTCACTAATTTCTTTTCAATACGATATGAAAACAGTAACAACGTTTATGCGTACGTATGAACTACTCTCTCCGTAGGCTTTGGTTTCCATTTCATATATATATATATATTTATATTATACATATTTATATTATTAATATATATGATATATAAATATTTTTTTATATTTTGGTTGTATTTAAATCACGATTTAAGTGATACAATTAATAGTAATAAGTTAAAACATATACGATAAAAAAGTGATTATTACCCGAAATGTTAATTTAACAATGAAATAATTATAAAATGGGTAGTATAAAGTCATAAATGAATCATGTAAGATATAATAAATATTAATATGGTTCTGATATAATTTAATTACATTCTTCGGTCTTTATACAAAATATTAAACATACCCTTGACTAAAGGAATGTTCAAGGTAACAATTAATTTCTCAATCTTATTATTATTAGAGATTTTTTATGGGTATGTTTTTACAAGGACATATTTATTAACCATGTCCATGTTTCATAAAATATCATTCTATGGGATTCTATTTAAGGGACTCTTTTACTAAAAAAATCATTATAAATTTTCTAAATACTTATTTTCCTAAATCACTATCATTAATATCCATGTTTTTAAAATGTGTTTTAAGGATTTATTTATAAAAACATGATTGTTTTTAAAATGTTAATTCCTTTCAAAATTTTCAAAGTGTTATGGGATAACATGATTCAAAAATGTATTTACATGTATTCCTTTCTAAATTGTGTGACTTTTAAATATTTTTATGAAAAAGGGATATTTCCCTCAAAGATTTTTATAAATCATTTTCATCTATGTCAACATACTTTGATTGATTTTAAACTTGTTTGACGTTGGTTTATTATGATAAAAATTGATTATATTGTATTGAAGATTTTGTGATATATTTGAAAGTGGATGTGTAATTTTTATACCATTCATGGTTTATGGATAAATTATTGACATTTCATATACTAGTTTTATTACGAATGTTTATATTATTTAAAAATCTTTTCATAGGAGGAATGCATTAGACTTTGTAAGTAATGGGTGGATCCCGTAATATCACTAAAATGAATTGATAGGCAACATGATACAAATTAGTGTCTTGGCAGAAGGCCTGGAAAAAATCTTATTTGTAGTCATGGCACAATTCCTTGACTATGTGGTTATGAAGTCTCACATTATTCATTCCATCATTATGAAATGGGATATTGATATTGCATGTGGTTATTCGACTAGTATAATATCCATGTGAATAAGTAAATGACATTATTTTATTGTATCTTTTACAAATTATGATGATGTTTATTTTTAAAATGGATTTTGTTTTTGTCTTATACATTACCTTAAATGTTTATTCTTATTTATGAAACATTCCTTTATATTTTTATCTTTACTGAGCATCTGAGCTCACCCCTTTCTATGATTTAATATTCCTACGATTCCATAAAGTGTATTATGATTGATAAGCAGGGTTAAGCTAAGGAATTAATGTAGTTATCAAAGAATTTTTTATGTTGTGTGTTTTTTTCTAATGTGTAATGTATCATTCATGTATGTAATCAATTTTCCAAGGCTTCTAAACTGATCAGTCTTTCGGGATATGATTCATTATTACCATAACAATGGTATGTAATAATGCACCAACACTAGGCTTCAAGGGTCGGGGCATTACAATCATTATAATACGATGGACTCTAAATAAATTTATCATGTTGTATTTCATGACATTAATAATACAAATTATCATAAATTCAATTAGGTCTTCAAATTCATTGCATTTGGACAAGGTATTGGAAGTGGTATGAACCCAAATGAATTATTTAATAGTGGTAGGTGGGTAGTTACACATTACATATGTCACCTCAAATACCGAATGGGTGGGAGTATTTTATTATGTGAATAAATTATAGAGGGTCGTGAATTAAATTTTTTTAATATAACATTACAATAACTTATTGTTGAATAATATAAAATCATTTATAATTAATACATATAAATATAAATGTCTATTGATTTAGTGGAGTGTTATGGACCTTGGTTGGTGAGATATTTGAGCATCAATATTGAACTACCATAAAAGAATCAGTTCTATCATCCTCAATGTACCATATTATGGGCCCACCAAATCATTAGTTATAGTGTATTTTAAAGATTTTATTCTATAACAAAGAAAATACTGACCACTCGCTAATGGATTTTTTCCCTAGTATATTTATTTTATGGAATATTCTCATTTAAATGATACTTATTTATTAGAAATATCCAAATAAGATTGGTTTCAATTACTAATGGTAAATTATTACCTTGGATTGAGGTGGTAATAACCTCATTTATGTCGTCTATGTCATTATTGATAGATGAAGAGACCACCATATGGTTTGTGATATGAATATCTATTCTATCATACTCTGGATGACCCAAAGAAATTAATAGACTTTTAACATATCATCTTATTTAATATATAATCATAGAATTTTTGTTATTATTGGTTCTAAATGAAACATCGATTTCTACTTCGACACAAAATCAAGATGAATCGTCATTTCATTTTTACTATTGGAATAAACTATATATATTTTAATGATAAACACCAAATAATTTTTTATTATGATAAATTTTAAATTTTATATTTTTAGAGACAATTCCATATCTTTGATGAGGTCTCAAAAAGTTTATGTTTTTATTGATATCTCTCTTTATCAGAAGGAAAAACTAATCCTTGAATATAATTATTTTTGGAATGAACACAATCACTAGGTCAAAAATTTCATGTCCCCAATCATCCATTATCCTTCCAAATTGAATCCATGAAGAACTATTATAAATTCCATTATCCTAATGTTATGTATCCTTTTTCATTTCAATAAATAATTTTAATTTCATACATGATGATTTTATTAATTTGGGAGTTTCAGAAGAACTAATGAGATAGGGGAATACGTTTTTTGGGATTTTATTTCAATTAAAATGTAAAGGATATAGGGTACCTGGTTTTGGGGTCTGAGGTTCCAAATATTTAGTTCAACATAGAACATCAATTAAAACCATCACCTTGTTCATGATGGGATATTTGGTTGTCGTTGAGTCCATTTCGGTACCTAATAGAGATTAATATTTTTTTAAGGGGGATTAGTTTCAACTTTTTTTGGTGAGTGATGTGGTTCATAATTATGTATCCCTTGGATTTAGGGGTAGTTCAAATGAATGTACATAGAATATTTGATATCTAATTCCCTTCCATTATTAAACATATTTTTATCAGTAATTTATTTATCATAGATTTGTTTTCTAATTGGTTTGTTAGATTCATCATGGTAAGTGTTTCATGAATCTAAAAATATCACTGTGATATTAAATGGATTTATATTCCATTGTTATTATAGTTATACTAGTCAACCTTTTATATCACAAAAATATTACATCATGAGTTATTATAGTTTTTAATGGAATATACTATAGGAATATTTATTATCTTACATATGTTAGGTGACCTATTGTTTCTCAACTATTTACAATTGGTTTACATATTTATTTTCAAGTGATTAGAAATAAAAATATATTATATGGATTTTTTCACTATGATAATAATCTAATTTCTGATGTTTTAATTTATATTAATTTAATAAATGACAATCATGACCATAACGTGTTGGTTGGTACTAGAATTGGGATTTAACTATGGAAAAGTTTTGGATTAAAGATGAAAAATTAAAAATAAATGTGTAAACTAAATTGTTGTTTATGTGGTGATTTTCAAAAGATAAAAATGGTTGAAAAATATAAGGAAAAGAAATAATTTTTTAAAAATGTGGAATATTTCCTAATTATTCAATCAATATGATAAAATATTTCATTACCTGTTTTGGAATAATATTTAATAATTTTGTTTTTAATGAGTAATTTCACTATTCTAATGGTCATAAGAATTTATAAATATGTTTTAATTAATGGGGGAAATATATTATGTTTTATTTATAAATGTTTCTAGTATCATTATCCGTTAATGTGTGTGTCTTATATGTTAAATAATTTTAATGTAATATTAAAAATGAATCCATAAATAAATAATGTGATTAATTAATCCTTACATGTTAGGTAAATTACATATCTAATGTGAGATATTTTAACATTTTGGGTATTTTAAATGTGTATCCTCTTATGAAAAATACATTGTTCAATAATATATATGTATTTTTAAATTTATATTGATTGTGATTCCAATATAAGGATAATAGAATGAAAACCTGTGATTTTAAAATCCTTAATTGATATGCTATTTTCTAATTTATGGGATTCCTGCTATTTTTATCACTAACCATGTTTATCTATAGTAATCAATTAAAATTATCAATTAAAAGTCGCATATTTGGGGCCTTGATATGATATTCAATAAAATGTCCAGTTTTTCTTAAGGGAAATAATTTATGATATTCCACTATTTTGTAAATATATACATGATATAATGTATGTAGTATATTCCCTAATATGGAATAGTGTATCTTAAGGTGTAGGATGGAAAAAAAAATTCAATGACTTTCTAGATGTCAGTATACCATGTGCATTATTGGCCATGGGTGAAACTTGAATTTCATTTTCATCATTGAGTATGATTAAAAATTCATAGGTACTATAATTTTCTAGGTATGTTAATAAATTTACTAGTGAAAGAATTACACAGAATATTTTATTTAATTTGTAAAATTGATATAAATTTCATCATTTTAGTGTAAAAATATTATATAACATTGTTAGTGGAAAATTATTAATATTCCTCCTGGATTTTCATGTCAAAATTATATTCCCTATGATGTGTGAAATTATAAAAACAAATATATAGGTGGTTACAATATAAAAACCTTTTATAGAGAAAAATCATAAAAAAATACTATAGAATGAAATTTTATCTTTTAATCATGATGCCTGCAAAGAGGGTAAATTGATGCATTTGAGAGAATTCATATGAGGAATCAGATGGAAAAAAATATCCTTTTGATAATATTGAATATTCTACATAAAAAAATTAATACAAGGTTGTTCCTATTGATCTATGTGTATCATGTCTCCACTATCATCATTTTTTTATTTTTATATATTATTATTCTTGACAACATTATTCTCATAGGATTGAAAGTATCCTAGAAATAAAATCATATATTCAACATAATAAATATTTGGTTTTCACTCTATCATAGGTATAGCATATATTATTTCAAAATATTATTATATTTTTCATTGAAATCATTAAGAAAATATCAATACTACAGATAGGTAACCCCATTCATTATCAGTTTCTTCAAGGGAAAACATTTTATATTGATGTTTTCTATAATAAAATATTTTCAGTTATATATTATTTAATTACTATCATCTATTGATGTTTTAAAATAATAGATATTTGAAAATATTATACTAATTATTTCGTGGTCAGGATTGATATTTATGAAAAATCCATTGATTTCCATGATGTCACCACATAAGTTCATTTTAGTGGGTTAAAATTCAAACCATTTTGAGTAATTTTATTAACACTTCATGATGATTTAAATGGTGACCATGAAATTGTTGTTATTTTATTATAATATTATCAACATGGAATTTTATTTGAACAAAAAATTATATAAAAATGTCAATCATGTATCATTAGTTTGTATCATAGAAATTTTTTAATCCAAAGGGTAGTACTCAGTTGTACTATACCCCTTGGGGTACCATTAAAACATTTTCTTATACATAACTATGGTATATTAATATTTTATTTTGACTAAAATAATCATCCATCAATGGAATATACTAGAAACTGGTTATTCTATTGATCAACAAATATATAATCTAGATCAAAAAAATCATTTTTATATTGGTGGTTAAAATCCATGATGTCACTGTACATTATGGTATTTGGGATTGTGTTTCATAATGAGGAAAATGATGGAATGATAATTAGGGATATTAAACCTCGTAGATAATGGTATAACAGATCAATTTATAAATATTATATCACAAAATATTTTTTCCATAATATAATTCTTCTAAAAAACTATTTATAATAGTAGTGGTTTTATAGAAAATGAAATTTTTGATTAACTACATGGGGATCAAAGTGATGCATGGATTTTTTGGGAAATCAAACTGATGAGTACATTCATGGGGACCTATCTAGATAAAAAATGTGTACATCCACCCAATGACAACTTGATTTCTATTAAGGAAAGCGATGTATGATTCTTATTCTTTATGGTTCATATTTATAATGATTAAAATTTTCTTTGAGTCCTAATTTGTACATGGATTCAGTTATCAAGGTCCACTAATGTTTGTTGGGATACATTCACAAACAAATACAGAAGGCTACATGATATCTTAATATATTTATTTATTTAGAGATATAAATGGACTTACCCCTCGATATTTGGGAATTCATGACATAGAAAATGTGTTTTGGGTTTTACAATTTTAATTTGGATCACATCAATATTAAAAGTGTAAATATTCATCAGATATTTGTAATACCATATAAATTTATGAGAAGTAATTAAACAACATTTTTTATTTTTTTTTTATTTATCAAGTCAAACAAAATACTTATATTTATTTCATGATAATAAATCCCTTGCTAATGTAGAGGTTCGCTATGGAAAGATTGGTTTATATAGACTTCATGAGAGTATATTACTAAATTTTAAATGATTATTTAATAGATATATATTATAGACCACTATATAAGATGAAGATAATTGGGGGATATATTCTCTTACCCCTCCCAAAATAATAGTTTCCCTATATGCATAGTTGTTTCATAAAATTTATTGTTGTGTAACATAAAATAATTTTTCCATCCTCATTATGGTTTAATAGTAATAGAATATAAGACAATAGGGATAAAAAAATTTAGTATCATAAACCAATAGATATATATCCTCTTTTTTATAATATCTGACATCTATATATTCATATTAAATAATAAAAATATGAATTTATCACAATATATTAAACTGATATTCCAAATAATTAAATACATCATACATTGGTACCAATATGGGGAAACATTGTGTGAATATGAATCCATGGAGTTCCTAACATGGAATTGAATGATTCATCCCATTAAACCACCAATAATTTTTATTCTTAAATGAAGTCTTCAAATTGGGTTTTTTTTTATCCTTTCATGTGGCCTCCGCTAATTCTTATCTTAGACCTAGATTGATAGGTTGGTAGATACAAATTTAACATCATTATATCCTAAATAGAGGAGGGCCTATAGTGGCATCATTGTTATTCAAAAACTATTATAAATTGTTATTTAGTGAATATCAACGTCATTATGAATTATAAACACATATTCGGGGATGATGTGTCACGGTGTGGAATTTTTTATTCATTCTCCCTAAAATAAAATAGCATGTGACACTCTGTGTAATGTGATTCTATATGAAATAGATAAAATGTCGAAATATCATTCTTGATCATTTACGAAAATGAAATATATTTAATATTTAATTATATGTGTTAATATGATATATTAATAGAACCCAACATTGAAAACCATGTATAGATGATGTATAGGAGCATTAGCAAATAATAACTCTAGAGAAGATCCCTAATACTAATACCATATAGATATTCAAGTGGTTTTGGAATTGTGGATAAGACTATGTTTGATGATGATCCCATTCTTGTCCAAAACTAGGGGTATGATTTTAAGTTGATGTGTACGGTTTGTTAGATTAGGAATATTATGATAATTAAAAATTGTGAGTATGTTAGAATGTTTATATACAACTATGATTGGATTAGGGTGGGCATTCAATCACATTGGATCACAATTATGTCTTTTCATAACTTATTGGAAGATATATATATATAGGTCTTAAATTAACATTTTATCTCAATGGGAATGTCACATAAATTTTTGGGTCCTAGAATACATTTCCTTCCTAAATATCACTGTTTTATTCTATAAAATTTTGTTGGGAATTGTACATAAATTTTTTCCCCTTAATTAATAAATATGTTATTCTAATAAATAATATTAATATAATTATATTTAAAAAAATCCTTGTTAAAAAATCCATTTCACTGGGATTTCCCATCCTCCTAAATCTAATCGCATTATGCTTAGCTTCATCCAAACTGGAATGGGTTCGGAAGGTGAATTATCAATATTTTCATTGTTCTATGATGTCAATGTAATCAAAAATAAGAATATATAATCGATAAACAAATAAGACTATATATTATATATGAATTAGGGTGATAATCAGCTGATTTAATAATGCAGTTATTATGGAATT
Source organism: Viscum album (assembly GCA_963277665.1). Taxonomy (NCBI): domain Eukaryota; kingdom Viridiplantae; phylum Streptophyta; class Magnoliopsida; order Santalales; family Viscaceae; genus Viscum; species Viscum album. The sequence goes on from OY728162.1 coordinate 1,045,536,497, forward strand.
CATTTGGTTAACTAGTTATCTAGTTATTCATGTATAATATTTCTAAATATATTTATATAGAACCTCATAAAACTCTCATTCTTCGTCGAAAAGATGATATAAAAACCACAATATCATGGGGTTGTTTTGATATTACATACTTTATATGTATCATCTATTAACAAACATATTTAGATAAGAAATCAATATTGGATTTTGTGAGGTATCATATGATTGTATGTTGAAAAATTGATGTATCCAATTAAATCCACCACAATGTTCTTCATATTCCCAAGGAAAAAAACTCAGTTCTTTTCTAAGGAATTAATGAAATAATTGGGAGATTTATTTCTATAAGGAATCAATTTTTATTCCTATTTATTATATTATATTGATTTTATTCAAAATGTTTATCTTGATTGGGATTTTTTTTGTTCTTCATGAGAAACAACGTTATAGAGAGAAAATTTAGATGTTGGATCATAAACTAGTGAATAATTGATCGCTGTTATTGGGGTTTCAACTATTTCATATCTTTTACTATGTATTAAAAAAAATTATTTATACATTTATGGTCAAAAATTATTCCGTTAACTATTATTAATTTATTTAAATATATCTAAATCATATTTAATACTTTAGTGGGATAAGGTATATTCATATATTTTGTTAGATATATATTGTATAAATCTCTATAAATCTCACTTTTGAAACATAAATGTTCATTGAATTTCCTAACTATTTTTATCATGTGATTAAATCTAAAACCCATTAATTTTAACAAGAATTTCAATTTTAGAGGTCAAGAATGGTTTGTTTCATCAATTGTGAGCTTAATTGGTAGTGTAAATATCACCAAAAATCATCCCAACTGGAAAATAGATAATCTATTAGAATACTCTACACGATGAATACATTCTATTTCAAATTATATTCCACACATATATTATTTGATGTATTCTTATACTTTGGGATTCCCATTATAAGGATTCATCCAGAAATGAAATTTATAGGATGATATTAAAGGTATTTAAAAGAATTATGTTTCTAGACTATAAAATTCATAATGTTATGTTGGGAAATAATAATTCCCACCCACCCCAGATACATCATACATTGTTATTTCTCCAGTTCACTCAATCCTTATGAGGTTTAAATTGTGGTAGAAAAATATTAAATATATTTACAAAGATCATGTGGTATTTCTAACTAACATTTTATTAGTGTTGGAATAGTTTGTGGAGACTGATATGGTCAATCATTCCAAACATATGAATTATAAATATTCTATGTATCCTTAGTATGGATTTCATCAAATGGTGGGATATGTTACCCTAATTGACTAACATTCTCAAAGAATATTGATATTGGTTTAACCTGACATTTTATTTTTTTTATCTTAGGATAGTGGGATAGTCTCTCTCTTCTACAAATTATCAACAAATATATTCTTGTTAAAGAGGAATAAATGGGGGAGGCATAGAAACATAAACCCAAATTTTAGAAACAAAATTTATGTTTCATATAATTTGTTTAATTTAATTTTTTCTAAAACAATTATCCTTAATTACTATCAATATAGATTTTCATTTGGGTAAAGTGGTTATACTATTTAAATTGAGTTGTTTGATATGAATGTAGATAAAACATAACCTTTTTCATTTATTGATGATCACTTAGTGGGTAGAAATGTGATTTTTGGTGCAGTTCCAAAGTGATAAACCTATATTTGATTTCAATTATAGTAACTTCCTCATGAAAATCTATTAAACAATATTCAGGATAGATGTATCCTCATCATGTGCATTTGTAAAATTGTTATTCTCTATGGTATCTATGGATTTTTTTTAATAAAATTTATGGAAATGAATAATGTGGATGTAATAAAATATTTATCTAAATATGAGTATTTATTGGGCCCATACAAGTTCTATTTTCCTTTATGGGGAATATTTTTAATATTCATTCTAAATTTACCTACAATTAGACTTTTTGGAGATTCTACTGCATCTATCATTAAATTCCTTGTGGTGGTTATCATGTTGGATTTTATTATAAAAAATATCATGGATGGTGATTTGATTAAAATATCACATATCTTCCATTGAACATAGAACCAATGGATGGAATGTCTCGTGATTCATAAATTAATTGAATCATAGAGGTGATTAATGTAGTGTTTCTCTAAATATGTTTTACACTAAGCTCAATGGATTATTGAGGATAAAAATACCAACACCCTATGGTACTAGGTTGAAACATTTAAATTTTAGTCATACATTCAACCTATCACATGTTTGAAGATATTATTTCTATAATAAGAGGTAAAAATTTCTCCAATGCAGTGAACTAGGGTTTTCCCTTTCTAACTATTATGTCTTTTTCCTCATGTAAGTTTTTTCAATACTTCACTATAGAATTATCCTACATGAAATGTGTGTTCTGTTTATATTAGATTAATTTTTTTGCTATTAAATTTGGTTCCACTTACATGAATGTTCCATTATTAATATTTCATATCAGATTCACCTATATGGAAGTTTGATGTAAATGTATCTTAATGGATAATTATTGTTGGGTTCATATTTTCTGTGATCTTGAGATGGATGGATTTTATCCAAGTCACTAACAATAATGTATGGGCCTAAGATTTGAGACCTATACTGAGGATATAAGGGTCAATATTACATTGTTGAAAACACTCATGACCTATTGTTATAATTAATTTTAGATATTTATATTCTGCACACCCAAAAATGTGTTTGTAATAGAAACATTCTTGGATTTTTTTGAATGGTTACCAAAAATATAAATATTGTCAAATTTGATACACTCTCCTTTATTTCATAATTTTTCATTTCAAGCCACTAAAAGGTACATTGATCAAACTATTTACAAAAATATTCTAATACCTTGAGGTGAGAAATGTATCACTCCTAGAGTAAGTTCCATGATTTCAAATTATTGTGAGTATCACGAAGTCATGAAAGAGTTAAGTCACATTGATATCCTTTAGTTTCCTAATAAAATCATATATAAATGTATATATATTCCAAATAATTTATTTTCCTTCCAAATTATGTTGTAATTTTCTACAATGTCATTTATTGATTATTTTGTCGACATGATCCATAAATATCCATTTATGACCATTTTTTAATAGTATAAAACCCATTATAAATATAATCTATTATAGAAAAGGTATTTTGATCTGGAGGATTCCCTAAATATGTTTATTCTCTTATTATTCACATTTGTCAGGTTGATAAGTTATTTTATGGTGGTGGAGTACCTAGTGTGTCCAAATTCACCTTTTCCAATTCCTATTAGAATGAGAGTGGATTTCAAATAAATATGACATAGTGGGGTCCTCCACAATAAGGATACAATTCATTGGGTGGAGGGCCTTTATTATTAGTATTGTGGGGAATATAATCATGTCTATTAATTTAATATTGTGAATCATGTGAAGGACCTCTATTTTTAGTTGATATTTTTTTATAGTGAGGAAGACTAATCCATATTCCCATGTGAGGTCCTAAATAGATATTATACTAATCATGAGAGGGACCAAATAAAGAATTGTTTGTTTTCTCCTTTACAGAATGAGGAGGTACCCATTTCAATAGTAATTTTTATCCGGATTGAACTATATAATATTTGACTTTGGGAGAACCTATAGAGGTGTTTTCATGATCATAATCAGTTGGTCATCTATTATAACACATTTTTATCTTGTCAAAAGAAATATAAATCCATTTTAATATTTTATTCTTAATAATCACATGGAATTCCTTTAAGTCTATTGTCTGCTACATGATTGATAAATAGAGTATCATCGAATCAATAAAGATTTTCATTATAGGGAGAACCTATGGAACCGAGTTCATATAGTGAACAACTATAAATGGTGGATTATTTTCATTCATGGAGAGGGACTATATTGGATATCATCCTATATTTGTGAGTAAGAACATCACAATGAGAACATTTGTTAAGAATTTCATGGTTTCGTGTCTTCGTATGACAATAATACACATATTTTATTATGAAAAATTTATTTAGATAATATTAATTCTTAAATAGCTTTCATTGCATGCAATCATGAATTTAAATGATCAATGAAATGACATTAGTATACAATTACTATTCTAACCTATCCATTATGTTATTGGGGCTAACTTATGAAAATATATATGGAATGCATTGGAAACCAATTATTTATGATATATATAAACCAATTTAATGTAATCGAAATATTATTATTCTTGTATTAATAATCTTTGTGTATTAAAATTATTATATGAAATTAATGAATTATATATGTTATTCATTTAATGAAATATTTTTATTTATTCATCTAGTAGATATTATAGTTATAGGATATGAATCAAAAGTATTTTCTGTATTAAATATATATATTTTTAAAAGGGAAATTTTACTTCATATTAATGAAAATCACATTTTAATTTAAAATTTGGATAAATTAATATGTTTTATATTAAAACATAAACTGATTCATTGGAATCCTTACATAAAAATTTAATTTGGAAGATTTGTTGATATTTTTTAATAACATTCATGTTTTTATGAATAGTAAAAATATACTAAATTTTAATTGAAAACCACATTTTTAATTTGAATAATTTATATCAGTAAATTATATTTCTAAGTGGTTTTAAATAATAATTATATTATTTTTTATCATTTAATATAATTTATTTCATTGGAATTAATCTTACATTGAATTTAGATGTAAAAAAATTTAAATCTTTTACAATATTTTGACTTTTAAAACATGTTTCCTTATTCTGAAAACATGTTCAATATTAAATAAATAACTAAATATTATGTGTTTTGAATTTTTGAAAATATATTATATATTTGTAATCAATAGTTATATGAAATGTAAATGGTTTTATTTTATTTTTGTGGATTATGATTAGTAATATTGATAATTTTTATTAATATGTACAAGGGTAAATCATGTAATTATGGTTAAAATTAATATTATAAAATTATCCTAGCACTTATCCTAATATCGTGGGATATGTTTTCTATGACCTAAATCATCCTTGGATTGAAATGGTATCTTATGGAAGCCTCGTAGATGATAATGGAACATTTAATTTAATTTATTTATTGAAAATTTAAATTTGACTTACTAAAATTTTAATAAATATATCATTTTTTATATAATGTTATATGTAAGATAAATTCATCAATAAGTAATCATATGGGATATTAAATGTTTTCTTTTATCATGGTAATTTATTTATAATTTTTAATAAATAAATATATACTTTAGAGGCTTATACATTCATAGTGTAGAAATTATTTAACTGTTGAAAATTTTATAAAATGAATTTTATTAAAATTATAATAACTATTAAAATACCCAAAAACTTTATCAAATTTTATTTATCAAGTATATATCAACCATACTCATCCACGGGTTGAGTTATTGACAGTTTGGAACTCTATTGAACATTTATGACACTAATATTATCTCATTTAAAGTTATGTTAAAGATTTAATATTCATGTTTTAATAAATATAACATTATTTGTAGGACTTCACTAATATATATTCGATTATATATATTTTTATAAAATCTACAGGATTTTTATTCTTCATAGAATTTATTTTCAATTTTTATTCAACATATAATAATATTTAATAATTACACAAGAACTAATGTAGAAATTATTTTATTAATAGATATAAAAAATATGTGTTATTAAAAGTATTAAAATAAATATAATTGGTATAATAAATATATCTATCAAATTTTTGAGAAGATCCTGACCACTTATAAATATAATAAAATATTTATTTTCCATTTAACTAGTTGTCATTATATTTTTAATAATCAATGAATTAAAGAATGTATAAATTGAATCTATTGATTAATTATCAAAATAATGTATTATTAAATCCCTAAAAACAACAAAACATTTCTAAAAAAATTATAATAACTGTTATATGGTCTCAAATGTTCTGTCATATTCATTTATGGTACAATTGATATCAAATAAATAAATATTTCTCCCTTTTAATATTGAAATATTTGTTACCTTAGTTAAAGGGAATGGTGAGGCTTATTATATACCATAGATGATGATATGTCTCTAATGGTGGATTATGATAGATTTATTGGTTACCCCCTCAAATGTAATGTAATAAAACATGTCAAATAGAGGTTTTGTAAAAATGTTTCCTATTCCTTTTTCCTAATAAAACAGACTCACGAGACTTCATATACGAGGAAGGTGATGAAGAATTAAATGTAGGATAATGATTCAAAATTGGTAGATGATGCATCCCAAGAAATTTCCTATGAGCATCTAGTGGGTAAAGATATGAAACACAATTTTATGGTGCATCATGTAGAGGAGTGGAACACTACCGTTTATGAACATGGGAAAATGTTCTATTCAGCATGCTGCTGGGGGTGAGTATGACATGACGTCTGGTGTGATTGTGGAAAAGGTATGTGGGCCCCATTCATGTAGAGAAAGGTGATAAGTTTTAAAGTACCTAATTAAATATTAATAAATTGAAGGAAATATAGTTATTCCAGGGAAGGTGGGATGAACTAGAGGATGACTCCCCAAAAACACGAACCAATAGTCAGGATTTGTCTAAAGAAAAAACTGTTGATATTTATGTTTAAGGTTTTCAAGATTTTTCTCATAGGAATGTGAGACCGAGGAAATACTACTAATGCCTAATGCTAACCATGGTTACCATGTCTCTGGAACCACTTGATTATGAGTACGATTGGGAAGGCTACTAGGACGTTTTCTACAATGTAACTTTGAAATTATAGATATTGTTATCATTGTTCCTCCCTGGGTTCAAGGTTATATGTTCTTAGATGACCCCTTCATCTTTCATATTGTATTTTATTTTCCTTTTTTAGTAATATATTCTATCCGCTAACCTTCCTGGAAAAAATTAAATAAGATAACAAAATTTTAATTAAAAATAATAAGTTTTAAATTCATAGAAAACATTTATATAACTAGTTGGAGGATGATATAACAACATTATCTTATCTAAAATATAAAAACTATGAAATGTTTTATATTTTCTGGTGGGTTTTCATTTCATTATAAATTTATATTTTTGGACATTACAAAAGTTACCGTCAACCTAATTGTAAAATAAAACCTCATAACTCATTTATTCACAACTCATTGAGCCTTCAAGTTAATATATCCAATGACCATTTCCATTATCAATTTCCCTAGACATGTTCTAGATGTTATGGAGTTATCCAGTGAGGATCTCTAGTTCATTAATAAGAGATCTATAGAGAACTCGTCGAAGACATGGTAATCTCCTCTACTGATTATTTCAAACATATTTATTCTTCTACATTTTATTAATGAGTTATTTCAATTATAAATTTATAACTTGAGTATGAATTATATACTAATATTCTATTATGACTACATAACAATAATATTTACCTTCTACCCATCTTACAAAATAGGAAATCAGCACTTATGTGTATGTACGTCTTATCATGTCAAAGCTGTGGTGTAAAATGTATCTCACCAAAAACATACATTAATTTGAATAATTTTGAAAATAATAATTATATAAGATTATTATAAAAATATATAGATTTGGGTATAAAAAAATATATACCATCCACTTCCAAACCATTTCACAATTATGGGAATGATATCGTTGCTCATGCATATGTATGACCTACTATCTCCACGATGGGATTTGATTCATTCTTCATGATATCCATTAAATATAAATTGTATAAATGTAATAAATAAATAAATATAATATATAATCTATAAAATTTATTTTTGAAATGATATAACAAAAACCAAAGATGTCGAACCAGAACTTATTCCACAAAAGATGCATAAGAAAATGAAATAGTTAATAATTGAATAACGATAAATAATGAAATGTTATCAACAAAAGGATGATAATATGATAATTTATGTTATAAAAACTATTACAATGAATCTATAATAATCCAATTAAATTAATCAAATAATTCTACAATAGATTCAAAAAAATACATTGGATATCAAACCTAAGGTAAGAGATAATTTCACAATCACATTATTGTCAATGATTATTTATGTGAAAGTATTTACTAGGGTATATTTATCATCAATTTCCATGTTTTTGGAATATGAATTTTTAAATATTCATTCTATTGTTCTATAATTGTTTAAATCCAATTTTACCCATTTTTTAATTTTTATTTTAAATGAAAAATTGAATTTTGTTTCATTTTTTATACAAGTTACTTTTTCACTAATCTAAAAAAACTCATAGAAGTATATATTATTTATATATATGGAAATAATGGATTATTAAATTTTCATAATTTTGTATTTCCCTAAATAATCATTTATAGATTTTCAAGGATATTTTAAAATTAATTATTTTATTTTAAAAATATTTTCCATTTTGATAAAAGAAAATGATTTTGAAGAAGAAAGGATATTTTCTTAAATAATTAATTTCATGTGTTCTATAAAAATTATTTTCCATCTATGATATAATTATTTAATAGGGTTATGTTTTAGGTTTACTATTACTATTTTTCTCTGGTTTTATTGTGTTCATGATTGAATTATATTTATAAAATCCATTTGTTTTATATAGATTATGTTATGATGAAATAATGTTTAAGAAACCCATTATATTATTTAGGTTATTCTAATATGAATGATTTTTTTGTCACACATAAGAATGATTTAATTATGAGATGTGTAGGAAATATATCTCCATTAAATAAATTTGGTAAAGATATATATCTCATGATATAGAGAGGTATGGCATGGAAAATTATCTCAGTTTAGTATCACGTGACAAGAATGCAAAGTGAATCCTATTTAGTAAGATAGTTCTGGAATGAGGAGTAAACTATGTTCAGTAATGGACATTGTCTTCTATGATGGTTTTGTAATTGAGATTTGATTAATATGAAATTATTTTTTATGCTTATGATAATTCCACAAATTCCATGTCCTATGTTAGGACAATTGATTATATGTTCAGTGATTCTTTATGATCATTTATGATTTATCTAGTGACATGATATCATAATATTTAATATAAAGGATAATATTTTCAAATGATATGTACTCGTGTATTATGATTTTGATATGACTGATATCTTAGTTGTTTACCCATACTGATCATCTGATCTTGGCCTTTATTATTTTTCTTATTCCAATGTTCTGAAGGAGGGTATTATGTATTATCTATCAAAATGTGTTATAGTTATGAAGAAATAAGAAGAAGAAAATGATTATGTCTTATAAAATAGTTGTTTATGATTCCTAGTTTCTAAAGACACTAAACCTATACATTCTTGGAAAGTTTTTGTTATGTTTTGTATCGAATATTCTTTAATAATGTATTAATATCTATTTATGGATATTATTCTCTATAATACCTGGTATCATATAAAATGAATATTTATCCTTTGGAAACTTGGATTAGATAACCTACATAAGAACCCAATTGATATGTTGAAGTATATGTCCAAATCTTATAAATTTATATTTAATCATGAAAAACCTATGATAAACACTATTTTCCCTAAAATGAAATTATACCCTTGATTACGTGGTCTTCCCATTTTTATTAGTGTTTCTCATTCTATGCTTATTTTAATTTCTAAATGGGTGGAACCGAAACAAACTACGTAAAAACTGAATGTGATAGGAAATGAAATTATGTTCCTCCTAGGGAACTGAATGTTATGGGAGCTAGAATGAAAAACATTATTTCTGTGCTCACACAACATTCTCAACCTATGAATTATTTAGAAAATCCAAATGACAAATTGAGCTAAAAACAATCTATCATGTCATTCATGAGGAATCATAAACCTTATTTCAGTGTGTCTTCTAATGTACTAATATATGAACAATAGTTTATAACCCTTAAAAGGATATGTTCAGTTATACAATGTTTATATCATGTTAAATTCATCTTAACAGTCAATCGTTTGGAAGCTGATGCTGATCAATGGTGGAATCTCATCCATAATATGAGGATAAGAGATGAAATTTACTCTATGGAATGGGAAAATATCCAAAACATAATTTTAAATTTTTACTTTACTCATGTTCTTCGAATAAATATGCTAAAGGAGTTCCATGACCTTAAGACAATAGATGATAAATCTATTAGTACCTACGAAGTAAATTTTGCAAGATATGCAAGATACGATTCTGGAATTATTATTCAACCTGAGAGTATAATTAATTTATTCATTACTGTCTTATAATCATGTATCTTATTGTAATTATACAAAAGGGAATTCAATAGCTCTGAAAAAATCATTTGATGTGCTCTCAGGGTAAATATGGATATTGGAGTAACCCATCCATACTATGGGATTGATCGATACTTCAGTGGCTTAAAACCAAGTCTCTAAATGGAATTATATATAATGGCCATCATTAGCTATGAGGAAATAATTCAATGTGATCTCATGTTTGATATGGATATTGGAGTAACCTAGAAGCCTTGTGGGATTGATAAGAGGATAAAAACTGAAATTCAAGTGAAAATATAAAGATCACACTGAAATGAAGATGAGTTTTCCCTTATGGTCATAGTGTGGAATAAAACATAGTGTAAATTGTCTTAAAGATTCTATTAAATGTTTTATGTGTGGGAGAGAATTTCATCAAGTAATTAAATGTAGAAGTGGTGGGAAAAATATGTCTAATGTTGTGAATAGAGAAAATGATACGTACATTTCACCTCCAACACTTCAATGAAACATGTTTAGGGAAATGGGGAATTATTCAAACCAATCACCTATTCCACGGGTTATCAAGGATTATTTACATTAAAAAAATCTTAATTACAAAGAAAAAAGAATGTCACAAGTTATCCTTATTGGTGACATAGAATACAATAATGAAGTGATGAAAAGTTCACTTACCATCCACTCAATGGTAGAAAATGGTTAATTTGATTTGAGATCCACCCACTCTATTATTTCGTAATAATTTTCTATGGGTACACATATATTACATCAACAATTATATGTTGATTTAATTGTGAGAAATATTAATTGGACACCAGTCAAATCAAAAGTTTATAATTATTATCCAGTAGATATTTGTGGGTAATTAGATCATACATATTTTATGATCCTTTAATTAGTATAATTTTATTTGATTCTTGGCATTGATTATATTTATCTATCTAGATCTCATAACAATATCAATGAAAGTGATGTCACCGTTCATATTATGGATAACTTTATGAACATCTATTGATGCACTGATGAATTTTACCATCTCGTGGATATTAATTTCAACTTATATGTCTTGGTTCTTATTAATTTCCGTTATCTATCTCAAATGGTTTGGAAGAAACACTCCATTAACAATATCTTTATCGTAAAGGAGTGTTATATTGCATTCCTAGAAGAACTACTAGGTCTTCCACAAAATCATGATGTATTGTTTTCAATAGAACTCATACCTAGTTCTTTTCCTATTTCATAGAAACCTTATAGTATAGTACAAATTCAGTTTGATGAATTGAAGAAGAAATGCCACTATAATCTTGAAAAGGGATTCACTATCCCAATTACATCAACATGGGTGCACATGTATTTTCATCCAAGAAGAAATATGGATCAATTAGACTCTATATTAATTATCAAGAACATAAAAATATCACTATCATTAAAAAAACATATCATCTTCCTTGCGTTGATGACATATTCTACCAACTACATGGAGATCAATACATTTGAAATATTGATCTTCTTTTATGTTATCATTATGTAATGGTCATGAAGGAGAATATATCGAATATGATATTACATTTATGGTATTAACACTAGGAATTTACATAGATTTTTTTTGTCTTACTAATTCCTCCCAAAATTTATGCATAAATAATGAATAGGGTATTTAGAGACTATCATGATCAATTTGTGGTAGTTTTATAGACGATACAATGTTTTATTCAATGATAAAGTAAGATCATGAATATCAGTTGAAAGTCATAATTAAGACCCTGATAATGTTGAAGCTTTATGAAAATTTTACCATGTGTGATTTTTGGCATTAAAAATTATCATATTGGGTCACAAAATATAAAGAGAGGGTATATCTATAGATCCTCAAAAACATAAGTTATTGAACATTGGCCTAGAATAACAATGGTAACTGAGTTCCGAGACATTCATAGTTTTTTAAGATATTATCAACAAATTGTGAATGGTTTTTCACTAATATCTTATTCACCAACCATGTTAACTCAGAAATGAGTAATGTTTGTGTCGACGGATGAATGTGAAGAAAATTTCCAAGATCTAAAAATTTATAGCATGTTCCCCTATTCTCATACTTCCATATAGAGGATAATGATTTGTGATTTTCATTGATACATTCATAAATGGGATGATACTTTTTCTCATGAAAAATGATATGGTGATTGCTTATACATAAGGAAAATTGAAAATGGGTGAGAAAAATTCCTCATTTCTTATTTGGAGTTATCTATTGTAATATTTTCATTAAAGATTTGGAGTAATTATCTTAATAATGAAACGTGTGATATTTATATTGATAATAAATTCTTTAATTTTATCTTCACACTGAAGGAGATGAATACCTGACAAAGAAGATGGTTACAATTGATTAAATATTATGACTACCCAATACATTACCACCTTGGGAAAGTGAAAAAAATCTAATATTAGTTGGGTCGAGAGGACTGTGTTGGCCTTTCCATAATGAGGATCACAATATATCCAATATATATGGTTTTTAAAATCATGGATCTTGAAATTTTAATGGATGGGGATAAATATTATTTTTCTAAAATTAATGTTTAAGCATCTATACATGTGATGATTTAGGAGGTGTCGAAAGAGATGTAGAGACACAAAATATTTATGAAATGTTACTAAATTCTTCCTCAATTATTTTAGACTAATATGGTTTTGGAACCGTTTTTATTCCTCCAATACGGGAATTAAATGAGTTGTTGGATGACGATCATAGTTTTTCATTCACTATTCTTCATGGAAGTAGAAAGATGTATAGGTAAATGAAATAGTCTTTCTTTTGGGACGGAATGAAATGTAATGTTTTAAAACGTATCTTTTGTTTCTTTATCTATTAACAAGTTATGGATCAAGGGCAGAAGTCTAATTAGATGTTGAAAACATTACCCATACCGGAATGGAACTGGGAAAACATCACTATGGATTTTATCGTTGAACAACTGAAAACATCTAATTTCAATCATTCAATATGAGTTATGGTTGATTTCTACTAGAATTCAGGACAATTAATTTCTATTATAGATTATTTATCTATTAATCATATTTAAATAATATATATATTAAATAATTAGTCAGATTTCAAGGATTACTATTTTCCATTATATCTGATTGGGAACCAATGTTTACCTTGATATTATGGTGAAATATTCAGTAAGCTCTGTAAATAGAGATATTTTATTAGTTCGACATATCATCCCCAGATAGATGGTCAATTTGGGAGGAAAATTAATATCCCAGAAGACATGTGTGATTTTTATCTATATAGTTATTGGGTCATTGGGATCAACACATACCTTTGGTGAAATTTTTAAAAAACAATAGTTGTCACTATTGTATTCAGATGAAACCATGTGAAACCATATATAGAAATCATTGTGGAACTCTGCCTTACTAGGATGGAGTTGGGGAAGGAAATATATTTTAACCTGATATTGTCGATGAAATAGAAGATAAGGGCAAATCTAGTTAACAACACACAATAGCATCTATCTTATATAAATTCATGACCATGTTGGGAATGTAGCTCATAAATTGGATCTTCCATTGAATATTTCTCAAAGTCATGATGTGTTCTATGTGTCTCTCTTGAGAATATATATACATGATCTATCACATGTACTAAAATCATATGTTGTACGTATGGATCATGATCAATCTTATTAATAATAGTATGTATAGAGGTTGGATCATAGATAAAGATGTCCTATGAAACAAGGACACTCACTTGGTTAATGTTTTATGGCAGACCCACCAATTAATGGAAGCTATGTGGGAATTTGGTAATGTGATGGGGTAGAGGTATCCTTAGTATTTAGTACCCAATTGAAAAAAATTTAGGTAAAAATTTTATTAAAGCGGGGAATAATGTAATACCCTAATGTTTTTATGAAATATTTTTTTAATAATTGTTTTCCTCAAATAGCTTCCATTGCACATAATCACGAGTTTAAAGAAACCACATGGCACCATTATTATTAAATGACCATTATATCATAGCCATTAAGTTATTATTAATTAATATAACAACGTTATAAAATTATATGGTGATTTAATTTTTTATGATAAAATATAAACTAATTAAATGTAAAGGAAATATGTGTATTTTTAACCAATAAATTATGTGAATTACTATTAGAAAATGAATTTAATGAAATATATATTTTATATTTAATAAACATTTATATATTAATACAATAGATAATTTAGTTATAAGATATGAATAAACTATATTTTATGTATGAAACCCTATATTTTTGAAAAGGGTAATATTACCTCCTTTTATTTGAGAACCCAATATAAATTTAAATTATGAAACACAAATAATTTTTATGTGGCAACAAAAAATTATTTTTTACAATGGGTTTATACAAATTTTCATTGTATGAATTTTTGATATTTTTCTAATAACTTTCAAGTTTTGATTAATAGTAAAAATAAACTAAATGGTAATTAAAAACACGGTTTCATTAGAATAACTTATATGGTTAAATTATATTATTAAATGGTTTTAATTTAATAATAGATTATATTTTTATTATTTAATATAATGATGGAAATTATAATTAATTATACATTGAATTTAGATGTAAAAATATTTCAATCTTTTGCAATGATTTATCCTTTAATACACATTTTCTTATTCTGACAATGAGATTAATTTTAAATTAATTACAAAAAATTTAGTGTTTTGATTTTTTATAAATGGATTACATAATTTTAATCATTAGGACCAAATATAGTAAATATCGTTCTTTTATTTGAATGTATTATGAAAAGTAACTACGTGAGTTTTAATTAATATGCTATAATGGTAAATCAGGAATTTAAGGGTAAAAATAAAATTCAAAAAATTATTCCAACAGTATTCATAATTTCATTGGATGATTTATTTATACCTAAATTACACATGGTTTGAAATGGTATCCTTTTAAGCCACTTTGATAATATTTGAACATTTAACTTGTTTTATTTAAAGAACGGTTTAATATATCTTACCCAAATTTTAATAACTATGTCATTTTTAATATAATTTTATACATAAGAAAAATTAAACTATAAATACTAATTTGAAATATAAAATATTATTAGTTATCATGGTAATCTATTTTTAATTTTTTGGAAACAACTAACAAACATAAGATCTTACATATCGGTGATGTATAAATTTTTTAATTGATGAAAAATCATTAAGATAAATTTTATTAGAATGATAATAACCTTTAAAAGACCCAAAAACATATCCAAATTTTAGTGGTTGAGTATATCACAACCATTATAATCCTATGTTCTAGTCATTTGCCATTTGGTTCAATATGGAATAGGTTATGAAACATATAATATTTATTTAAATTGATGTTAATCATTACACATTGATATTTTAATAAATATATCATTTTTATTTGATTATTTTATGAAAGATATATTTTAATAAAGGTATTATTATAAAATAAATATTATTTATATTTTTGATAGTATTTTATTTTTATTTTTTATTCTGAAAATATATATATTAAATAATAACACACAACTGATGTATAATTATTTTAATAATGGAGATAACAGATAAATCGTATTAAAAGTACTCAAATAAATATAATTTCTGATAATTAATAAATAAATAAAATATATAGATGAACCTAACCAATTAGGAATATAATAAATTTTTTTTGAAGGTAAATTGTTATCTCTATATTTTCAATATTCAATTAATTCCATAGTGTAAAAATTGACACTATTGACTGTTTAACAAAATAATGTATTATAAAAATATTTAAATTTCATAATTTTTAAAAATATATATATACAAGAATTTTTATAAGGTATTAAATGTTATAAAATATTAATTTATAGTTAATTTAAATAATATAAGAAATTATTTAATCCTTTTAGTATTTAAATATTTGTCTACATTTTTTAAAAACTTAAAAATAATAACTAACTTTTAATTATAATGATAATGTTAAAATTGATCGAAAAAAATTTCTGAAATTTTTTGGTTGATGATATTACATCATTATCTATTCATATATCTAAAACTATGTTATTTTTGTGTTTTTTAGATGGGTTTTCGTGTTATTATATATTAATATTCTTTAAGACTCTAAAAGTGCTTGTCACCTCAATTATAAAATGGACCCTTCTCCCTCATTTCATCACAACTCATTGAGAATTCAACGTCACTTATCCCTTGAACATTTCTGTTCTCAATTTCCCTATTCAAATTATAGATGTTCTTGTCTTCTCCAAATACCATATATAGTTCTTTAAGAGTAGATCTAGACAGAGCACGTTGAAGAAGAGGTAATATCTTCTACTAATTCTTTAAAACTTTTTTCTTCTTCTACTTACTCTTCATGATTTATTTTCATTAGAAAGTAATCAATATTTTATCCATTATATACTAAGGTTATATTATGGTTATGTATCAATCATATTACACCTTTTATCAATCTTACGAAAAATGAAATCACCACATATGGATATGTAGGACTTACCGTCTCCACGGTGTGGTGTAATATGTTTTTCACCACCACCATACATGGATGTGAATAAGGATTGAAATAATAATTGTATACAATTATTATAACATTATATGGATTATAAAATAAAGAAAATAACATAAACATACATACCGTTTCACAATTAAGGGAATGATATCATTGCTCGTGTGTACATATGGCCTACCATCTCTAAGATGCGATGTGATTCTATTATAAATGATATTAATTAAATAATAATTATATATATATATGTATATAATGAATAAATATTATATATAATATATTAATAACATTTTCTAAATGATATAATTATAACATAATAATGAGAATTATAACTTCTTAGAAAAAACATGCATAAGAAAATCAAACGACTAATACCTGAATAATGGGTAATTATGAAATGTTATTTACAATATGATGATAATATGATCATTTATGATATCATAAAAATAACTATGCTTCTATAATTATTCCATGAAATTATTTAAATCATTATAAAAGAGGTTAAGATACATACAAATGATATCAAACCAAATGTATTGGATAATTTTGCAGTTTCATTATAGTTTAATATGAATTTTAAAATATTAATTATATTCTTCTTCAATTATGTAAAGTCAAATTTACCCATTTGAGATTTTCTAACAAATAGTATGATTGGAATATTTTTTCATTTTGGATATGAGGTAATTTCTTACTTATATGATAAATGTTAGAAATGAATATTTTCTTTTAACTTATACTGAATTAATAGAATTTTTAAATTTTCAAAATTCCAAATTTCCCTGAAGATTCTATTATATTATTTCATTGTAATATTTTCTAAAAAATTATTTTATTTTAAAATTTATTTGAATTATGATAAAAGAAAATTTTATTGAAGAAGAAAATATAGTATCCTAAATAATTAATATCAAGTCTTCTATAAAAATTATTTTACATCTATGATATAATTTATTAATAAGGTTATACCATAGGTATATTATTCATATTATTCATATGTTTTTATTGTGTTTATTATAGAATGCAGTTTAATAAATCCATTTGTTTTACAAGGATTACATTATGATGGAATAATGTTTAAGAACCTCAATTTATTCTTCATGTTATGCGTTGATGAATGATTTATGTTTTCGTGGAAAATGTAATAATTATTTCATCATGAGATTGGTGGTAGGCATATCTCCCCAAAATGAATTGGTTAAAATTTTATATCTCATCATATATACAATGATTTAATAAGAAATGATATCGGATTTGTATTATAGGACTAGAACAGTTAGTAAACACAGGTTAATATTGTTGCGCCAGAACAAGTAGTGAAATCTATTTAGTAATATTCATTTTACACTTTGATAGTCTTAGTAATGTAATTGGTTTAATATGAAATTATTGTTATGCTTATGATTATGCCACAAATTCCATGTCCTATGTTTTGACTATTGTGTATATGTTCATTGATTATTTATGAAGAGTTTTTTTTATCTTCTGATATGATGTCAGGACTGTTAATATATAGGATAAAATTTTCAAATGTCATGTTTTTTTGATTTATGATTATGTTATGATTGACTTCTACATTGTATTCAATTATTGAGCATCTGTTATCACATATTAATTATATTTATTTTCACCCAGTTGTAATGAAGGTGTGATGTTTGATATATCAAAATTGCCAATAGTTATGAAAAAATATGTGGGAGATAATGTCGATGTATTATTAACAAGTGGTTTAGGCTTCCTAGATTCAAAATAAACCTAACTTATTAATTCCTTGCAAGGTTTTGTTATATTTGTTAATGGATATTGTAATTTGGTTTATTAAAATCTATTTATGTAATGTATGGGAAATTATATTTATTATCATATCCAAGGTATAGTAAACTGTTGGATACTAGGATTATAATACCTTAGTAATAACCCAAAGGATGTGTTTTTGTATATGATATAATACTAGTGAATTATAAATGACCAGGAATAACCTATGATTAAACCTATGTTCCCTAAACTGAAATGTAATCCTTGATTATGTGGTCTTCCCATTTTCATTATTGTTTATTAGTATATGATTCATGTTTTTAATAAATGGATGGAAACCGAATGAATCAAGTTAATGTTGAATCTAATTGGAAATGAAATGATTTTCTTCATGAGAAAACAAATGAAATTGGAGAAGGGGTGAAAAATATTATTGCTATGATCACACAACGTTCTCAACATATGAATCATTTAGGTCTTCCAATGGATAAAAGGAGTGAACAACATTCAATATAGTACTCCATGAGGTAGTGTCCACCTTCTTTCAACAGGTCTTCTAATCCACTAATGGATGAAAAATGGATTAATACCACTGAAATGAAATTTTTAGTTTTCTAATGATCTGAGAATGATATATTCATCTTCTCACATTATCATTGGAAAAGAAAAGTAGATCAATGGTATAATTTTATCAAGAATATGAAGAAAATAGTTGAAATGGCCTTTATTTTATGGGACAGGCAGAAGAACTAATTTTAAAATATGTACATTACACATATTATTTGAATAAAGATGTTGAATGTATTCCATTATCATAAGTAAAAGGTTGATAATTTTTTTGGTACCTACAAAGTAAATTTTACAAGACATATAACGTATGATTCTGGAATTATTGTACAACCATAGAGAAAAATAGATTGATTTATTAGTGGCATAAAACCATGCCTTTGAATAGGATTATACATAAGGGCCTTAAAAAGATATGAGGAAATCATTCTATGTTCTCAAAATGTTAATATCGATATTAGTGTAACCCATCATTCTTATGGGTTTGATAAAAATATAAAAATTAAATTCAAGAGAAAATATAAATACCACACTGAAAAGAAGATGAGTTTTTTCTTTCTCTCAATGTGTGGAATGAAACATGAAGTAAATTTCGTTAAAGTGACTAGAAATTTTTTTGTTTGTGTGAGAAAAGGTCATAAGTTAGTTGAATTCTGAAGTGGTGGGAAAAATATGTCTACTAATGCTAATAGATAAATGGATACACATATTTCGCCTCCCACGCATCAGTTATACATCTGTAGGGAAATGGGGAATTATGCTAATCCAATTACCTAATAAAACGGTTATAGATGATGATTTATGTCAAAAATATCTTAATAAAAAAATAAAAGGAAGGTCACATGTGATCACTATCAGTTAAATGGAGAATGATAATGAAGCGGTGAGTGGTACACTTAACATCCACTATAAATTAGAAGATGTTTTATTTGACTCTGTATCAACCCACACTTTTATTTCTAAATAGTTTTATAAGGTTATCACCATATTTTATTAATAATTAGGTGTTGATTTAGTTTTGAAAACTCTTAATGGAACACCAGTCACATGAAAAGAGTGTAATTCCTTTCAAGTAGACATTTCTGGGCAAGTACTGACTGAAAATTAACTATATTATTAATAAATAACTTTTGAGGAAAATGTGAGAAACAATAAGACCATAATTACAACCAAACGAGAATAACAAAGAAAATGTCATAACAAAGCTACATGATTTACTCCTCCCCAACACTACACCGGAAAGACCAAACTTAACCATTCCATGACCACTCAATAAACTGTACTATGTAGGAATGAACGGGCATGAAACCACTGGCACAACTATACCCTCTCAAACTACCACTTCTGAATGGCATGCGCTAGTGATGGATTAATGATCTAAACCTCATATAGAGTAGACTAATCTGAATTCAGGAAGTGTATCACACTAGAGTGACATAAAATCAAAATACAAACAGAAATGACCATATAAAAATCAAATTGAACTAAAATACCTCCCCAACCGGTCAACATGATCTGCCATTTTAACATCATTGTGAAATAATATCTATTTCCTTGAAATAGATTCCCTACAAAATTTCTAGGAGACTGAAAATAATTGATTGTCTGGTACACTCAACACCAGACATTCATACTTGGAAGCCAGATGATCCCATGAGTTAACATTGTGGGAATGCACAGCCTCCAAATCTTATGATTCCTCCATTAGTCTAATTTGATGTGATTCATGGCATGGATTAGATTTATCTATGTGAATATCTTATCAATTTCCATGGATTTGAAGTCATATTTAATATTATGGATCAATCTATGAATATCTATCGACACATGAATGAATTTTCACTTTGATTAGACATTTATTCTATCATATGGGTCATGGATCATATAAATTTAGGTATTAAAATCTCAATTATTTTTGGTAGAAACTCAACATTATGAATGTTCCAATTTTATCGGTGTTTTATGATGTCCTTTCAAAAGAACTAATAAGTATTACACCAAATCGTGATTTTTTAAATAGATCTCATACCATGGGCTTTTTAAATTTTATATACACCTTATTGAATGACACCAATTGATTTTTATGAATTGAATAATAAACTCCAATAGAATCTTGAAAATGGATTCATAATCCCTAGTACGTAACATTGGGGTGTACCAGTTTTTTATGTTTTGAAGAAATATGGATCAATGAGACCCAATTATCATTATTGAAGTCATTACAAGATCACTATTAAGAAAAAATATCATCTTCCCTATATTGACGACTTATTCTACCAATTACATGGAATACAATACTTTCCCAAAATTTATATTCATTTAGGTTTTCAGAAATTAAGGGTCATGAAGGAGGATATATCAAAGGTAATGATCAATAAATTTTATGTACTCTATGAATTTATAGTTATTCCTTTTAGTCATACAAATTCCCCCTATATATATGTAGATTTAATGGATAGCATCTTTAGAGACTATCACAACCAATTTTTGGTAGTCCTTATAGTTGATATTATGGTTTCTTCAAAGAGATGTAAGACCATGAATATCATTAAATTTTTTTGATGATAATCCTAATAAAGGATATTATTTATGTAAAATTTACTATGTTTGATTTTTGGCTTTATAATTTTTCATTTTAGGTTCACATAATTTCAAGAGAGGGAATATTTAGGCATCCAAAAAAATTAGACGTTATAGAACATTGTCCTACACCAACTACGATAAACGAGTTCTAATATTTTCTAATTTTTTTAGATATTATCGATGCTTTGAGAAATATTATTAAATAATATATAATTCAGCATCCATGTTGAATCAGAAAGGAGTTATGTTCAGGTTGATGTCAAAATGTGAAGAGAATTTCAATGAGCTAAAAGTAAGGTTACTTAGAGCACTTATGCTCACAATTACTTTTAGTGGAGAAAGTTTAGTGATCTAAAATGATGCATCCAGAATGTGGATGTGATGTTTTATTACGAAACATTATGTGGTTATATCTTATGCCTCACGACAATTGGAAATCTAATAGGAAATTTACCTGACTAATTATTCGTAGTTAGCTGTGGAAATATTTGTATTAAATATAAAGAGGTATTGTATTTATGATGGAAGGTGTGATATTTATAATGATTATAAAGTTTTAAATTATATTTTCACCCAGAAGGAGATGAATATGTGCTGAAGAAGATAGTTAGAGGTGATTGATTATTATGACTACGTGATACATTACAACTCTAGGGAAGCGAACAAGGTGGACATTTGTAATGGTCGAAAGGACCATGCTATCCTATCAATGATGATGATAAAAAACATCCATTATATATGGATTTCAAAATAATATATCTTGAAATTTTAATGGTTAGGGATAAATATTATGTTTCTTTAATGAATGTTCATCCATCTATACATGTGAAGAATAAAGAGGCGACGAAAGAATATGTAGAGCTTCCAAAGAAGGTAAGAAATGTTCTTGAATTCATAATAAATTGTGATTGACTAATACGATTTCAGAACATTGTTTTATTCCTCTAATACTATAATTAAAAAATTATTTGTTTGATGATTCCCATATTTCTTCATTATCTATTCATTATGGAAAACCAAAGATGTATAAGCACCTGAAATAGTATTTCTGGTGGGACTGGATGAAAAGCGATGTTGCTAAATATTTATCATATTGATTCATCTATTAGAAAATTATGTATGATAGAAAAAAGACCATGTATATGCTAAAAACATTGGATATACCATAATGGAAATGGGAAAACATCACAATGGAATTTCTCATCGAACATCCCAAAAAATCTAAAGTCCTTTATTCAATGTGGTTTATAATTAATAGCCTTACGAAGTCCAAAAATTTCATTAGTATTAAAGTGTAATTATATGTTGATCATAGTTCCAAGATGTATATAAAAGATTTATTTATATTTCATGGATTACCACACTCAAATATATCTAATTGGGATCAGAGATGTACCTCCAAGTTATGAAGAACTCTTCAGCAAACTCTGTATATGGAGTTAAATTTAATCACTTATTATCCTCCACACAAAGATGTCCAATCTGAGAGGATAATTTAAACCCCATAATACATGTGAAATATTTCTCTATGGATTTAATAATTTGTTTAGATCAACGCCAACCTTTATTGGAATTTTCAAATAATAATAGTTTTCACTCGATTATTCGGATGGCACCATATGAAGCCCTCTATAGAAAAAGTGAAGAACTCCTTCTTTTTTGGATAAATTTGATGAATGAGATCTATTTGGACATGATCTTTTCGAGGAAATGGAATACAATGTCAAATATATTTACTACACATAATAGCATATCAGATCCATAGAAAAAGTTATAATGAAAACTAAAAAAAGACATAGAGTGTGAAATTAGATGACCAGGTGTTTCAATAAATATATCTCTATAAAATAGTAATCAGATTATGAATGAAGGTAATTTTGATCCCTATGAATATATGTCCTTTTGAAATTCTTGACCATGTTATGAATGCAGCTTATAGATTGGAACATCCACAAAATATCTTCAATGGTCATGATGTGTTCAACGTATATCTCCGGAGAATGTAGATACCTGATATTTGACTTGTACAAAACTCATAATTCATACAACTGGAGAAAGATCTATCTTATAGAGAACAATCAATAGATATTCTATATCAGAATAAAAACATACTATGAAACAAGTCCACTCTCTTGGTTAATGTTTTAGAGGGTAACCACCAATTTTAGGGAGCTATCAGTAAGGTTGAGGTTGTGATGAGATACAGGTATTCTTATCAGTTTTCATCCAAGTAACAAATTTTGAGTGAAACAGTTTTTTACGGGGGATAGAATGTAATTCCAGTATGTTTTTTTGAAAAAAAAAATTCAATTAATTTTAATTCATCAATAGAAATATTTTCACACAATCGTGATTTTAAACAAACTGTGAGATTCCATTGTTTTAAAATGACTATTATATCCTAAACATTATGTTATTAGGAATAAACATGACCAACATATAAATATCTATGGTTAGTTCATTGTCTACTAATTATTTAAAAAATATAAACCAATTAAATATAAAGTTAATATGAAATTTTTTAATTAATTAATTATGTGAATTGCATTTAGTAAATGAAACTAATGAAATTTATTTGTTAAATTTATAATAAAATATTTTTTATACCAATCCCATAGACATTTTCGTCATAGGATGTGAATAAATTATATTTTATGTATAAAACCACTTAATTTTTTAAAACAATAATTTTACTTCCGTTTAAGGAAGAACCCGTTTTAAATTCATATTTTCGCACAATAATATGTTTTATATTACAAGATAATTTTATTCTTCATATGTAGGGTTTGAAAATTTACTTTTGGAAAAAAAATTATATTTTGCTGATAACATACATATTTTTATGAATAGTAAAAATATAATACTTATTAATTTAAAAAAACTTTTTTCATCAGAATACTATATATATTTAAATTATATTATTTAATACTTTTAAACATTAAATTTTTAAATTTTTATCAGTAAATATAATGTACCACATTGGAAATGATTTTACAATGAATTTAGATATAAAAATATTTTTATATTTTTTAATGTGATAACTTTTAAAAATAGTTTTATTATTCATACTGTGGGTTTAATAATAAATTAATTACTAAAAATTCAATGTAATGAATTTGGGAAATTTTATTCCATATTTGGAATCATTAGGACCAAATTCTGTAAATATAATTCTTTTATTTATTCAGATTATGAGAGGTAGCCTCGGTAATTTTTATTAATATAGTAAAATGGTAAATCATATAAGTTTGGAATAAAAAATAATATATTAAAATTATCCTAACACTTTTCCTAGAATCATTGGATAATTTATTTTCATACTAAATATTCCTTGGGTCGAAATGGTATCCTATGGAATCCACTAGGTTTATATTAGAACATTTAATTTATTTTCTTTAAAGAAAAGTGAAATATGTATTACTAAAATTTTAATAACTATATCATTATCAATATAATGTTATAACATATATAAATTCGACAATAAATACTCATTTGAAATATAATATTTTTTTATTTATCATGGTAATTTATTTTAATTTTTTGGAAATAAATAAGAACCTTAAAATATTATACATTGTTGATGTAGTAATTATTTAATTGGTGAAGAATCAATAAAATAATTTTTATTACAATGATAATAACCATTAAAAAACACTTGAGAAAATTTTATTGGTTGAGAATATATCGACCATAATCATTCAACGGTCTAGTTATTGACCATTTGGCTCCACATGGAATAGATTATGACACTTATTATATTTATTTTATTTGATGTTAATGTTGTCACATTCAAATTTTAATAAATAAATCATTTTATTGTAGATTTTTCAAAATTATTTATTCAATTATAGGTATTATTATAAAATATATAGGATTCATATTATTTATAGAAATTTATTTTTAAATTTTATTCATAAAATATTCATATTAATTAATTAGAAAAAACTGATGTAATATTTTTCTTATTAATGGAGGTAAAAAATAAATCGTATTAAAATTATTAATATATATAAATTTGGATAATTATTATATAAAAAAATCTAGATAAACCTGACCAATTAATAATATAATAAAATATTTATTTTAAAGTTAAATTGTTAACTCTGTATTTTTAATAATCAATGAATTTAATAGTTCCAAAATTAATTTTTTATCTAAAATATCTATTAATAAATTATTTAAAATTATAAATTTTTTAAAATATTATATAAAAATTATTATGTGGTTGAAAAGGTTCAAAATTATTCATTTATAGTCTCATTTACATCAAATAAGTAATTATCGCTCACTATTAATATTGAAATATGTGTTACCTTATTTAAAAATTAAATAGAATATATATCTTTTAATTTACATGATAAAGTTTATATGGATATAAAATAATTTCTACAATTTAATGGTTGATTATTTTATAACCTTATCTCATATTATATTATAAACAAGGTAATGTATTAGTATTATATTGTGTTTTGATATTATTATAAAATAATATTTTTTTATATTACAAATGATATCTTCAACTCAATTTTAAAAGGGATCCTCCACCCTCATTTCCTTATGAATCATTAAGAAATCAAGCTTGAATATCCCATATATATTTCAATTAGCAATTTTCATATTCAAATAATATACATTCTAGTCTTATACAAATAATATATCTAGTGCTTTATGAGTAGATCTAGAGGTAGCTCATTGAAGAAAAGGTAATCTCCATTATCTATTGTCTAAAACTTATTTCTTATTTTCCTTCATATTCATGAGTTATTACAAGTATAAAATATAAAATTCAATATTCCTTAAATTCTGAGATTTTATTCTTATTCAGTAACAACTATATGACACCTTCTATCAATCTTGTGAAAAACAAAATCACCAAGAATGCATACGGATGACATACCATCTCCACGGTGTGGTGTAATATGTTTTTCACCACCAATTTACATGGATGGGTATAATGATGTAATTAATAACTATATATTGTTAGTATAACATGAAATGGGTTGTAAAATAAATAATTTAACATAAACTTCAATACCATTTCACCATTATGGGAATGATATCTTCGCTCTTTAGTTTGTACGCCCTATCGTCTCCACATTGCAATGCGATTCATTATACATGATATTGATGAAGGAATAATTATATAAATATATATAATTAATAATTATGATATATATTATATTAATAAAATTTTTAAATGATATAAATTTATCCTATGAGGGATAAGAATAACTTATTTAACAAACCATGCATAATAAAATAACATAGTTAATACACGAATAATGAGTAATAATGATATTTTTTAATAAAATGATGATAATATGATCATATTTGATATCATAAAAATAAATATGCTTCTGTAATAAGTCAATGGAATTATTTAAACCATTATACCAGAGGTTCAGATGCATACAAAGGATATCAAACCTATGTTAATGGATACTTTCACAATCTCATTATTGTTCGAGATTTTTTATATAAAAGTATTTACAGGGGATATTTTTCATCCATTACATGTTTCCTAAATATCTAATACAAAATATTCTATGTATTATTTTACAACTTCCTAATTAAAATTTGACCCATAGGTTAATTTTTTTTAAATAGTGTGAATGGAATATGCTGTCAACTTTGATATGAGGTACATTTTCACATATCCGACATAGTACGAGAGAAAGTTTTTCTTCTATGTTATATGGCATGATCAGATTTTTACATTATCGTTATTCCATATTTACCTAAATATTACATTATAAGATTTAAAGGATATTTGAAAATAAATAATTGACCTTTAAAATTTCAAGGTATTTTGATAGAACTTTTTTTTAAGGAGAAACGATATTTTTCTTAGGAATTATTTTCATGTATTATATCAGAATTGTTTTCAATGAATGATGGAATTATTTAATAGGGTTTTTTTAAATTATAATATTCGTATTATTCCAATGGTTTTATTGTGTTTATTATAGAATGAATTTTATGAAAAAAAATTGTATATATAGATTATGTTATGATGGAATGATTTTTAAGAACTCCTTTTATTCATTGGGTTATGCAATAAAGAAGGATTTATGTTTTGTGGAATATATAAGAAAGACATAATTATTATATTTGTGGTACCTATATCACTCTACAATGAATTGGGTAATGATTCATATCACATGAGATAGGATGTTTTGGAACGAGAAATGATCTTGGTTCAGTATTATAGACTCAAATGGGAAAAAATTGACTTCAATAATACATGGATAGAAAGAGGAGTGAACTCGGTTCTATAATTTATTTTTTCAACTTTTATGTTCTTGGAAATTATCATTGACAAATATGAAATTATTTTCTATTCATTTTTTTATGCTAAAAATTTAGTATCTTATGTTATGGCTATTGGTAATATGTTCATTGATTCTTTATGATATTTTATGATTCATCCTATGTAACATCCCAAGTAAGTAATGAATAATAGTTATTTTTATCTATGTCTACTAATGAATTAGATATTGTTTTAGAGGCTTAAAATGAGAATAAATCCAATCTTAAGCATGGAATACATTAATATTTTTAAATGATTGTTTTACTACCTTTTGATGGAACTCTATTTATAAATCAAACTTTTGACAATTTTATAAGATATATTTTTCAATATAAACTTATTATTTATTATTGGGACATTGAAATTTACATTGGATATTTTTTTTGTATTTTTCTGACAATGTTCCATTTTTAATGAATAGTTAAAAATACTGAATTTTACATCAAAACTGCTTTTTCATCTAATTTAATTATATGGTTAGATTATCTTTTTAATTGTTTTTAAAGTTCAATTAGAATATATTTTTAACATTTAATCCAATAGTGGTCATTGGAATAAATTTCACTTTGAAATTGGACTTAACCTAGTGTCAATCTTTTGATAATTATTGTTTCATAAAAACATGCTATTTGCTCAGACAGTGGGAATTAATTATTAAATTAATTAATGTAACTTATATGTTTGGAATTTTGTAAAATAGGAATCATTTGTGAATTCATAATATCAAATATATCTTAGGGTGATGTTTTGGTATTTTTCTAAAAAACATCAATTTTTGATGAATAGTGAAACCATTAAGTGGTACTTAAGAAACTGATTTTTTGTTCAAATGAAATTTTACAACCTCTGTGTTTTGAATTTCAAAAATCTGACATACATGGTTTTCATAAAGAAGTAAAATGTGGTTCAATGGAATTAAAATAATTTTTTGGTGAATAGTAACTTTTAAGTTTTTAATCGCGATTAGAGGTAATTAGTGTAATTTAAGTTGAAAATAATGTTTTAATAATATGAAATGACCTAGACACATGTCCTACCATTATTGGATGTGTCATGGACGACCATGACAACCCATTGGTCGATTTTTGGGACCCCATGGATCTACTTGGGTACGATAATGACATTAATGCCTTTTATTTAAAGTAAAAGTAAAAATGATACAAAGATGAGTTGTTTTACTAAAACAATTTTTAAATGGGGTTATTCAAGTCATCTTTTTGACTATAAATATTAATTGGAAAGCTAAAACTATTTCCTACATCATTATATTTGTTTATAATTTTTAGACATTAAATAAATGAAATTATTTATGACATCATGATGATGTAGCGATTACCTCATTAATAAATGATTTTAATAAAATGAAAAGATTATGTTAAAACAATAACTTACACTTGTAAAAGACCTATTGGATGAGTATATTTTGAAACCTTATCACCTTATACTGTAATTATATCAATGTGGGACGTTTTTAATCTGAAACGCATTTTAAAATAAAGTAACATTTCTTTACTTTCCAAGAGTGCCCCTCTTCTCCTTTTATAATAGTCCCCCACCTCTACCACCTTACCCACAAATCCCAAGCCATTGGCATGGCCATCCGCTGCCCATTTTGTCTCTCCACATCCCTATCTAACTCCTAGAAGCCTCACTTTGGGCATAAGTCATCCCAAGGAATCCTTTGAGCTCAAATCAAAAAGAGTTACCTGATTTAAAGGTAGTGTCTTCTATTGTGTTCTTATGTTTTATTTTTCTTCTCCAACCCCCTGAACTATTTTTATTCATTTATTTTGTAACAAACCCAGAATCATCCATATACTAGGATTTTGTTATAAGATTTATTTGAGCTACACTTACACACACCTATATCTAATGGTTAATGAACATACTGTTTCTATGGATGGTGAATTTCTGCCTCACGAAACGATGATTGTTCAGCACTCATATAACACCTTCAAAGGTGGCCATTAAGATGTCACTATATTTATATATTATATATAATATGATTACTTTTTTACTTAAGCTTCTGTATTTTTCATTTATGTCATACCATTATGGTTACCTTTATGGGTAAACGCGATATCTTTATTTTAGGAAGTGCGGACTACCGCCCCCTCAAACTAATTTGATTCGTTAATGACAAATGTGGGATGTATAAAGGTTTTAATTATTGATATTATGTATGATATTATAATATAATTATAATATACCTTTATATCATTATGATTCCATTCCATAAAATACTAAATAGAAATGAAAGTAGCATTCATGCGTACGTACGGCTTAACATCTCCATGAACAGTGCATTTCATTTCTTACATGTAACGTTATGTAATATTAAAAATGCATGAATATAATGGATATAAATGATATATATAATATATACATCATGAGTATAACTCTGGATATAATGGATACATGAACAACTTGTAATTATAAAGATTTTATTTTTGACTCAAGTACCAATGATCGATAAAATGACCGTTATTAACATAAATAATTAAAAAGTGTTCATGACATGGTAATAAGTGATATAAAAGGAATAATGAATTTTAAAAAGGTTCTTAAGAAAGTAGAAATTAAATCAAGGTTATTATTCTGGAGATTAAAGAACGATCGAGACAAGTCGGACCTGAGGTATGGGACTTCGTCTCAATCTCCTTTCATTGAGGCATATTTTTTTTTATACACAACCTTCTTTTATACGGTGTATAAACCCCTTTGACTATTATGTTTATCCCAAATGAATCTTTTTTACACGAAGCGTTTTTACAAAACGTCAAAAGAGAATGTTTTTGTCGTATGTATGCGGCGACAATGATTTCTCCACCGCCGTCACTATCATTTGAGTTTCGGCTTCCTCTACAATCCATAATCTTTTTTGAATGAAAAATAAATCTCATGTTTTACTTTTCTTTTATTTTGGTATTGAAAATGGTTTTCATAATGTTTTTATTATATCAATGTGTTGTATTGATATCTTGTGATTGGAATGTGGAAATTTTATGTTTCCTTTATGCATGTTTTATATGATAGGATTATGTTATGGTTCTTGGGAATTGTTATGAAGACGGGTGGTTCCGTGATAAACTAAGGGAGGGTGATCCCAATATAGTTCTCCAATGCATTGGGTAACGTGAAGGAGTTAAACATTATGGTTTCTCCAAATCGATTTAGAGAATATACTGTTATGGGTATTCCAAATGTAACCAAGATGGTTAATCCCTACATAAGAATGTTATGAATGCCTCATGTTACCTTTATGCCTTATGATTTCTAGGATTTATTCATGATTTGATAAGGTATGTTAAAGTGCTAATGTTTTATGAGTAGAGTATGATTTCATTGATTCTTATGTATACATGTACTCATGTTTCCTTTACATATTTTTATATCCCTTACTGAGATTTTTATGCTCATCCCATGTTTTTGAAATGTTTTTCATAGGTCAAGGAAAATGTTCATGATACGATGATAGTTTCAAGGAAGTGTCAAGAAAGAATCCATGTTTTATTTTAAATATTTTTCCGTTGATGGGAAAAATGAATACTATCTTTTATTGTAACCACTTTGTTTAAATGTGGGATGTAATGCATGTTTTTTGATCTAATTCTCTAAAACTATAAACCTGAAAAGATCCTCAATGTGTAATCTTGTAATTACTCCATATTAAGTAAGGATTAAGGTTGTGTCCTTGTAGTTGGTATCAGTGGTTGGTTTAGATAACTTTAGGAGTTATAATTCTATTAAATGATTATCCAAAAGAAAATTTTGAATGATATTTCATTTGAAGATTACCATTTTTCTTCATCTAAGACATGTTTGTTCAGAATAGTTTTCCGCAGAGGAAATAGGGAAGCAGTGCTACGAAGGCATAAAGAAGGACATAACCTTCCGAATAAGAATCCTGAGATGGTCGGAATTGGAACTGAACAGTTTGTTGTAGTAATGGCTCAGCTGACTCAAGTGATAAATGGTGGCGGTATCCATGCACAAGATCAGCCAGATCAACTGCAGAGGAACATGTTAGTGGTGGAACATTTCATGAGGCAACATCCCCCACCATTCGAAGGATCATCTGACCCTGTGTTAGCTGAAGGGTGGATTAAATCACTAGAGAAGATTTTCGATGTCATGGGGTGTTAACACAATAAAAAGGTTGGTCTTGCTATTTACCGTTTAGAGGTTGAAGCAGATCAGTGGTGGCCGATGGTTAAAAATATCAGGGACGCTGATGAGATTGATGCTCATGACTGGGATGAATTAAAAGGTATGTTTATTGAGAAGTATTTTCCTAAGGATATTCGACTTAAGATGGAAAAACAATTCCTGGAATTGAGGCAAGAGGAAGACTCAGGGGCTACCTATGAAGAAAGGTTCACTCGATTGGCAAGGTATGCTCCAAATTTTATCCAAGACTTTGATAGTAAAATCAATCATTTTTACTCAGGATTAAAGGCAAAATATCGAATGGAATTAGCTTCTTCTGTGTTCAACTATTATGAAAATCATGTTTGATGTTTTAAGAAGGGGGAAATGGAGTTTGTCGATGATCAAGTGTTCTATAACAACCAACATAAGAAGAGACCGAGGTGGAAGGAGAAAGGAAAGAATTTTTCAAAACTGTCTGATGGTAAGAAAACTAAATTTCTAGTTTGTGATAAATGTGGGAAAATGAATGCTGGTGAATGTATTCTGAATTTTGGAAAGTGCTACCAATGTGGTAAGATGGGACATAAGGCTCGTGATTGCACTGAAAAAAATCAAGGTGATGGTATGTCCAAATTTTATTTACAGTTACTGAAATGTTTTAAGTGAAATGAGATGGGTCACTATGCAAACGAGTGTCTGACAAATAGCTCGAGTGATGGGAAGAAGATAGACTACAAGCAGAAAGTGGTGGTAAAATACTTTGCAACTACTTTAGAAGATGTCGGGCCATTAAATGAAGTTTTAACATGAAATTTTTTTGTTTTTTCAGATTATCCTACTGTGTTGTTTGATTCGGGGTCTACACATTCATTCATATCTGAATCCTTTTCTAGTAAAATGGGAATACCATCTCATAAAATGACTCCTGAACTTGTGGTAAAAACACCTGGGGGAAATGTTGAGGCAAAAAGAATTTATAATAATCTTCAAATCCTTATACATGGAAAGAACCTACTTGCAAACCTTATGGTTTTACCTCTAGTAGAGTTTGATGTTATCCTGGGTATGGATTGGCTCTCTATTTACCATTCTAAGATTGACTGTAGAGCTGAAGAAGTTTCTTTTAAGAATGACTTTAAGTTTGTGTACAAGAATGAACCCTTACTGTTGATAACATATCAAGAGGATGATAAACTTGTAAAATATGGAAATCAATGTTACCTTTCACATATTGTTGAAAACAAGGGAACTGTTCAGATTAATGATGTGCCAGTGGTAAATGAGTATCCTGATGTTTTTCCTGATGAGTTTCTTGGAATAATACCAGATCGGGAAGTTGAATTTACTGTTGACTTAGTTCCTGATACTAAGATAATTTCAAAACCCCCTTATCGAATGGCTCAATTTGAACTTTTAGAGTTGAAGGAGAAATTGCATGATTTATTAGAGAAAGGTTTCATTCGGCCTAGCACATCACCATGGGGTGCTCATATTTTATTTGTTAAAAGGAAAGATGGTTCTATGAGACTTTTTATTGATTATAGATCCTTTAATAACATCACTGTTAAGAACAAATATCATTTTCCTCATATCGATGATTTGTTTGATCGGCTCCAGGGAGCTCAGTATTTTTCAAAGATTGACTTGGGATCTGGGTACCATCAGTTGAAGGTAAAGGAAGAAGATATTCTTAAGGATGTGTTTCGAACTAGATATAACCATTATGAATTTGTAGTAATGCCTTTTGGGCTAACAAATGCACCTACAGTATTCATGGACTTAATGAATTGAATTTTCTAGGACTTCTTGGATAAGTTTGTGGTGGTTTTCATTGTTGATATTTTGGTGTTTCCTAAACGTAAAGTGGAGCATGAAATACATTTAAGGGTTATTTTGGAAAACTTAAAAGAAAAGAAATTGTATGGGAAATTTAGTAAGTGTGAGTTTTGGTTGCAATAAATTTTTTTCCTTGGTCACATTGTTTCTAAAGATGGGATAACTTTTGATCTTGCAAAAAACAAATGTTGTTGAAGAATGTCCAAGACCCACAAATGTAACTAAGATTCGTAGTTTCCTTGGTTTGGAAGGCTGTTATAGAAGGGTTTTTAAAATTTTTCCATGGTTATCTAGTCCAATGACTAAGCTAACTCGGAAGGGTGTTAAGTTTATCTGGACAAAATAATGTGATGATTGTTTTCATGAATTGAAAAAATGATTGTTGAATGCTCTAGTTTTGGCACTACCTTCAAGGAATGGTCAGTTTTTTATCTACAGTGATGCTTCATTGAAAGGACTTGGTTGTGTCCTAATGTAGAATGATAAGGTAATTGATTATGCTTCACGACAGTTGAAAACTCATGAGGTAAATTACCCTACACATAATTTGGAATTTTCCGTTGTTGTTTTTACTTTAAAAATTTGGAGGCATCATTTGTATGGAGTAAAGTGTGAAATATATACCGATCACAAAAGCTTAAATTATATATTCACTCAGAAAGAATTGAACATTAGACAGAGGATATGGCTATTATTAATAAAGTATTATGATTGTACAATTCATTACCATCCGGGAAAAGCAAATAAAGTGGCTAATGCTTTGAGTCGAAAAAGTAATGCTTCATTAACAATGTTGTGTTTGGAACATGATCCTTTGGTTATGGATTTGATAAAATTTGGAATAGAAGTTTTTGGTGCAGGATGTTCATCTGTTTTTTTTCATGTATCAGTGAAATATTCTCTATCAGATAGAATCAAGCAAGCACAGAAGCAAGACAACGAGTTGCAGAAAAGGGTAGAGCTGGTTCAGAAGGGGATGTTTCTTGAATTCAGTATTGATAATGATTTTGTTTCGAGATTTGGGAAGAGATTGTGTGTGCCATGTGATTCATAGTTGAAGATAGATTTGTTATGTGAAGCTCATAGTTCTCCGTTTTCAGTTCATCCTAGAAGTACTAATAAGTACAGAGATCTATGGGCGTATTACTGGTGGGATGGAATGAAAAGGGATATTTCTAATTTTACAGTGAAGTTTTTGACTTGTCAACAAGTTAAAG
This sequence comes from Viscum album, assembly GCA_963277665.1. Taxonomy (NCBI): domain Eukaryota; kingdom Viridiplantae; phylum Streptophyta; class Magnoliopsida; order Santalales; family Viscaceae; genus Viscum; species Viscum album. The sequence continues at coordinate 1,045,571,717 of OY728162.1, forward strand.
CAGAGCGGTAGTTATCGGAAGGGATGCTTCAGCCTATACCAGTACTAGAGTGGAAATGGGAAAATATATTGATGGACTTCGTTGTGGGATTGCTGAAGACACCTCGAGGTAATAATGCAATCTGGGTTATTGTTGATCGCTTGACTAAATCTTCTCATTACCTTACTATACGAGATACTTTTTCCCTAGATAAACTTTCTCGATTGTATCTTAAAGAGATAGTCAGGTTTCATGGAGTTCCCCACTCCGTTTTATCTAATCGTGATCCCATGTTTACTTCTAACTTTTGGGAAGGCCTTCAGAAGTCGTTGGGTACTAAATAAAATTTTAGTACAGCTTTTCATCGTCAATCAGATGGGAAATTAGAAGGATCAATTTAGACATTGGAAGATATGTTATGTGCTTGTTCGATGGATTATCAGGGAAGTTGGGACCAACATCTTTCTTTGGTTGAGTTTTCATATAATAACATTTTTCATTCCAGTATACAGATGGTACCATTTGAGGCGTTATATGGGATGTGGTGTTGAACTCCAGCTTTCTGGGATGAAGTGGGTGAAAGGAAGCTGATGGGACCAGAATTGGTAGAAGAGTTGGCAGAAAAAGTTCAGCTGATACATAAAAACATGAGAACAGCTCAGAGTAGGCAGAAGAGTTATGCGGACAACAGGAGGAAGGATCTCTCTTCTAAGGTAGGTGATCATGTTTTTCTCAATGTCTCACCATCGAAAAGTGGGATGTGATTTGGTAAGAAATGAAATCTGAGTCCAAGGTTCATTGAACCATATGGAATTATAGATAGAGATAGATTAGTTGCATACCTAGTGGCTTTATCTCTGAGTTTATCTCAGGTACACAATTTTTTTCATGTTTCGATGTTGAGAAATTATATGCATCATCCATCTCATGTTTTGAGTCCAGAGGTAGTTCAGCTCGAAGAGAACCTATCTTTTGTGTAACAACCGGTCTAGATTCCTAACCATAGGGAGCAAGTGTTACGGAATATGGTGATTAATCATGTAAAGGTTTTGTGGAAAAACCACATGGTTGAAGAGGCAACATGGGAATCTGAAAATGCAATGAGGGCTAAATACCCCGACTTATTTGAAAAGTAAATAAATTGTGGGGATGCTATTTTCTATAGGGGGGAGGATCTAACATCCCATGTAAGTAATGGATAATAGATATATTTATCTATGTCTACTAATTAATTAGATAGTGTTTTAGAGGCTTAAAATAAGAATAAATCCAATCTTAAGCATGGAATACACTAATATTTTTAAAAGATTGTTTTACTGCCTTTTGATTGAAATTTTTTTTAAATGAAACTTTTGACAATTTTATAATCTATATTTGTCAAAATAAACTTATTATTTATTATTGGGATATTGAAATTTACATTGGATAAATTTTTGGTATTTTTCTGACAATGTTCATTTTTTAATTAATATTGAAAAATACTGCATTTTACATCAAAACTACCTTTTAATCTAATTTAATTATATGGTTAGATTATATTTTGAATTTTTTTTAAAGTTCAATTAGAATATATTTTTACCATTTAATCCAATAGTGGTCGTTGTAATTAATTTCAAATTGAAATTGGACTTAAAATAGTGTCAATCTTTTGATACTTATTGTTTCATAAAAACACGCTATTTGCTCAGACAGCGGGAATTAATTATTAAATTAATTAATGTAACTTATATTTTTTGAATTTTGTAAAATAAACATCATTTTTTAATTCAGAATATCAAATATAGCTTAGGGTGAAGATTTGGTATTTTTCTGAAAAACATCAATTTTTTATGAATAGTGAAACCACAAAGTGGAACTTAAAAAACTGATTTTTCGTTTAAATGAAATTTTACCACCTCTGTGTTTTGAATTTCAAAAATCTGACATACATAGTTGTCATTATGAATTAAAATTTGCTTCAATGGGATTAAAATAATTTTTTGGTGAATAGTAACTTTTAAGTTTTTTATCGCGGTTAGAGGTAATTAGTGTAATTTAAGGTAAAAATAATGTTTTAATGATATTAAATGACCTACACACATGTCCTACCCTTATAGGATGTTTCATGTCCCACCATGAAAACCCATGGGTCGATTTTTGGGACCCCATGGAGCCACTTGGGTAAGATACTGACATAAATGCCTTTTATTTAAAGTAAAATTAAAAATGACACAAACATTAGTTGTTTTACTAAACCAATTTTTAAATGGGGTCATAAATATCATCTTTTTGACTATAAATATTCATTGTAAAGATAAAAAGATTTAATACATTATGATATTTATTTTATAATTTTTAGACATTAAATAAATTAAATTATTAATGACATTATGATGATGCAGCGATTACCTCATTAATAAAGGATTTAAATAAATTGAAAAGATAATGATAAAACTATAATTTAAACTTGTCAAAGACCGATTGGATGAGTCTATTTAGAACCCTTATCACCTTATCTTAAATTATATCAATGTTGGACCTTTTAAATCTGAAACGCATTTTAAAATAAAGTAACATTTCATTACTTTCCAAAAGGGCTCCTCCTCTCCTCTTATAAAAGACCCCACATCTACCACCTTACCCACAATTCCAAAGCCTTTGCCTCGGCCAAAACCATTCCATTTGTCTCTACAAATACCTCTCTAACTCCTATAAGCCTCACATTTGGCAGAATGCTTCCCAAGGAAGCCTTTAACTCAAATAAAAAAGAGTTACCTGATTTAATGGTAGTGTCTTCTATTGTGTTTTTATGTTTTATTTTTCTTCTCCAACCCATAAACTCTTTTTATTCATTTCTTTTTTAAAAACACAAGTATCTTACATATAATAGGATGTTGTTATAAGAATTATTCAAGATACACTTACACACACCAACATCTAATGGTTAAAGAACATATTGTTTATGTGGATGGCGAATTTCTGCCTCACGAAACGATGATTGTTCAGCACTCATATAACACCTTCAAATGTGGCCATTAAGATGTCACTATATTTATATATTATATATAATATGATTATTTTTTACTTATGCTTCTGTATTTTTCATTTATGGAATACCTTTATGGTTACCATTATGGGTAAACGCGATATCTTCATTTTAGGAAGTGCGGTCTACCGCCCCCTCAAACTGATTTGATTCGTTACTGCCATATTTTGGACGTATAAAGGTTTTAACTAATGATATTATGTATGATATTATACTGGAATTATATTATACCTTTATATCATTATGATTAAATTCCATAAAATACAAAATAGAAATGAAAGTAGCGTTCATGCATACGTACGGCTTACCGTCTCCATGAACGGTGCATTTCATTTCTTATCTCTAAACGTTATGTAATACTATAAATGCATGTATTTACTGGATATATATGATATATATGATATCTACATCATGATTATAACTTTGGATATAATGTATACATGAAAAACATGTAATTATAATGAGTTTATTTTTGACTCAAGTACCAATAATCGATAAAATGACCGTTATTAACATAAATAATTACATAGTGTTCATGAAATGGTAATAAGTGATATAAAAGGAATAATGAACTTGAAAAACGTTCTTAAGCAAGTAGAAATTAACTCTAGTTTATTATTCAGGAGGTTAAATAACGATCGAGTCATGTCGGACCTGAGGTATGGGACATCATCTCAATCTCCTTTCATTGAGGAATTTTTTGTTTTATACACAACCTTATTTTATACGGTGTATAAACCCTTTTGAATATTACATTTCTCCCAAAGGAATCTTTTTTATACAAAGCATTTTTACTAAACGAAAAAAGGGAATGTTTTTGTCGTATGTATACGACGACAACGACTTCTCCACCGCCGTGACTGTCATTTGAGTTTCGGCTTCCTCTACAAGACATAACCATTTTTGAATGAAAAATAAATCCCATGTTTTACTTTTCTTTTATTTTGGTATTGAAAATGGTTTTTATAATTTTTTTATTATATCAATGTGTTGTATTGATATCTTGTGATTGAAATGTGGAAATGTAATGTTTCCTTTATGCATGTTTTATGTGATACGATTATGATATGGTTCTTGGGAATTGTTATGAAGACGGGTGGTTCCGTGATAAACTAAGGGCGGGTGAGCCCGATATAGCTCTCCATTGCATTGGATAATGCGAAGGATTTAAACGTTAAGGTTTCTCCAAAGAGATTTAGGGAATATACTGTGATGCGTATTCCAAACGTAACCAAGAGGGGTACTCCATATGTAAAAATGTTATGAATGCCTCAATTTACCATTATGTCTAATGATTTATATGATTTATTCATGATTAGATGAGGTATGTTAAAGTGAGTATGTTTTAAGAGTATAGTATGATTTCCTAGTTTCTTATGTATACATGTACTCATGTTTCCTTTCCATATTTTTATATACCTTACTGATCTTTTTATGCTCATCCAAAGTTTTGAAATGTTTTTCACAGGTCAAGGGAAAGGTACATGATACGATGATAGTGTCAAGGAAGTGTCAAGAAAGAATCCATGTTTTATTTTAAATATGTTTCCATTGATGGGAAAAATGAATACTATCTTTCATTATAACAACTTTGTTTAAATGTGGGATGTAATGCATGTTTTATGATCTAATTCTCTAAAACTCTAAACCTGAAAAGATCCTCAATGTGTAATCATCTAATAACTCAAGATTAAGTATTGTTTAAGGCTGGGGACTTATATCCTATGACATGATATCATGATCTTTCATATGCAACATAATATTTTAAAATGTTATGCTACTATGTTTTGTGATTAGGTTATTACTGATATTTAACTTTCTTACCATTACTGAGCTTCATAACTCACCCTTTATTTTGTTTCATTTCCCTAGGTTGTGATGTAAGTTATTATGTAAGAAAATTCAAAAGGGGTCTAGTTATGATGAAATAAGTGAGAGACATTGTAGAAGTCTTATGAACCCGTTTTTTATGTTTCCCAATTTATAAAGACAATAATCCTATATTTTTATGCTGTGGTTTTGAAATGTTTTATAATGAATATTATTCAATTTTGATGTAATATATTCATATATAATGTATAGAGACCCAACCATTTCTCCCATTACAATTAGATTATTTTAATGATAAAAAACATAATATTTTTACACCTAGAGGATCCAAAGGTTTTGTGACTTGGGGAAACTATGACCATATATAACAACTACAACATCAAGAATAATCATTTATTTAATTTCTTCTTCTCAATATTCTTATTGGCACTTGTACTCTCCTTAGTACATGTAGCCACTTGAGGATATAAATCAAAAGGGGTGAGCTAGAATCCCTATAAGAGGATAGATAAGAACAATATATCATAGGGTGAGCATAATCATACCATGAGAAAAAGATCATGAACATGAGAGGAAGAATAATTATAAGACATGAAATGTGGCAATGCATAAATAATGAAACATCATGTCTTACTGGTTAATTACCACATATACTTGTGAACCATGCTATAATCTTCTTCACACATAAATTCACATTTACTCATTTGATTCATCACTTTACCCAATGCATTGAAGCGCTGTATAATTCCGGGTGCACCCGTCTCATTGAAACAATCATATTGCGCTATATAATTCCGGGCACAACCATCACATCATAACATTATCATTATCATGTTTTACACATTGAACACATTTAAAAAATGTATATAATTATCCGATGGAATGGAATGGGTTTCATCTCATAATAACACATTGAAAAACATTGGGATCCAAATATAAAGAGGGGATATCATACATGTTTCACGATCCGTCCACATTGAGTGAGCAGTAAAAGGTGTGTTCTTAAAATAAGAGTTCCTTTGGAATTTATTTTTTTTGACATAAAAAAGCTGTGACAAACATGTATATCCAAGAAATGAAAAGAAAATGATGAAAAATTGATCTTTAAGGAGTAACCACATCAAAAATGTAGTGAAAGAGGGAGAACCAGAAGGATGAAAGTTGGGTTCGAGAATTTCCCCTCACCTTGTATCTGAACGCTTCCTTCTCTTAAATGTCCTGTATAATGACACTATATTAATTAATTAGGAATTTCAGAACCTTTTTTACATGAATAGAGTTAATTATGGTTTCAGTATCTCATTTTATGTTCCATTGGGTGACTTATTTATTTTTAATAACACATTTTTCGGGGATGTTCATTTTTAGGGTCTTCTTTAGTGGTTAACTCGTATTATTAAATTAATGTATGGGTAGAACAAGGGTAAACATCCAGAACTGATATCACATGTAATTAATAATATTACAGGAGGTTTAATGATCTTATAATTTATTATATTAGATCCCTGTGGATGAATCATTATATATGAATTAAATGATGACTGATTGGGTTGATTTGAGCGATTTTTCGATCAAAAAGAACTTGTTTAATTTTACCACTAGAAATATGGTCATAAGTTAGTTACATAACGTTAAATATGAGATAATACATATAAAATATTTTGTTTGAACCAAATTTTTTTTTCATGACCAGATCTGAAGGTAGAAATGGAATAATAAGACTTGTCGTTCTTGTAGGTGATAAATTAAAACCTCACCAACAACGTTCTCCTTAATAAAATAAAAGGAAGACGGAAAGGGTGTTGGATGATATAAAATCCCATTTGCATCATAGAATTACATTACATGTATAATACTAGAGTTAAAATACCATTTTAATGAATATATATGGGGATAGATCAATATATGAACTTGAACATGAAAAGAAATTAAAGGAGAAGACGGAGAGAAATTACCTCTTAAATGATCCTCTTAAGATCCTCCTTAAGGATGCTAGGAATGGTCTTCTGATGAGACCAGAAGATCATGAACGTGGAAGAGGGGCTTGGGATGATGTTTGGGAAGATTTTAGAGAATGATTGGATCTTGAGAGGTGTGAGGAAATGAGGGTGTGAATGGTGGTATTTATAGTGGAGGGGAGAGAGGTTTCCTTAATATAAAATTCATTAGTTTATTAATTTCCCCTAAGCCAAGGAATAGTTAGTCTTGAATCGATAATAATAGTAATTTTATCATTGGATCCTGAACCAAGTGGGCTTACATCAGCATAACATTACACATGACTCTATAATAAGATTATATAGCTATTTTTTGTAAATTACGGTATTTCACTATTCATCAAAAATTCAAATATATCAGAAAATCCCAAAAATATACCCCAAACACTTTCCGATATGTAGAATCCAAAAAATGAAGTCCATTTTTCAAATATAATTTTCAAAATATGATTAGTTTTACTTTTAATTAAAATAATGGTTTATTAAAAAAATAGTTTTAAAACATTCATTTACTTATTCTAAAATATAGGTACATCATACTTTCACTTGAATATTATTTTTATACTATCATAGTTAAGGTTACTATTAATTATGTAATATCAATATTCATAAGGGTATGTTACTATTCATAAGTATACGTTACTATTCAAGAAAAATTATTTTTGTTTTATTAGACTCTAAAAATCATCTTGAACACAACCGTGTATGTCAGATTTTCAAAATTCCATACAAAGAAGTGAAAACCTTATGTATAAAGAATACTAATCAATTAATAGTTCCTTATGTTGTGTTTTCATGTTATTTTTTGAAATAATTATATGAATGGAATTTCCATTGAAAAACAATCCGTCATTACATAATGCATGCGCAATTATGAGATTGTGACATAAAATCTTATCGCTTTGGTAAGATTTTAATCATATACCCATGAATGAAATAAAAATAAATTAATATGGAAATAAAAAGATTATTCATTATATTTATCATAATATTAAATAATGGAAATTATATACAACACTCAATAGAAAAAAGCGGTGAATATGGAATGTGTCTAATAGAAATGAAAGTGAGACAAAAATCACATAGCATAGTTCAATCATTAATCCAAAGACTTTTAACCAAAAATATAATAAATCAATAATTATTATTCATATATATGTAAAAATATTACATTATATTTCTATTAAATATATTCCTTATATATATAGTCATCTATAATGGAATATTTTGAAAATAAATTACAACATTCACGAAGATGATAGGTCATGCTTACACATGAACATTGTATTCAATTTTTTAATGTATGGATAGATATAACGTAAAATAATAATACAAATTTCCATAATAATTTTTATTTCAATAATATAATAAATATTTATCATTTCCATTATCCTTAACATTCATAGAAATGAAAAAACGAATCTCACCACTTTGGGGAGATGGTAGTCCACACATACCCGAGATCGGCGTTATCATTTTCCAACGGATTGAATCGAAAAAAGGTAGATATTAAATTTTCATTAAATAAGAATAATTATGTCATAAATATCATATATAGACATTAAACCAATCATAGTAACCAGAATGTATATATAGGTATGGATTATTAATTGTATCTCTATTTGGACATTGTAAGTTGTATTTACACATGAGCTATACATCCTCTATTTAGTTGATAGTAATGAGGGTTTATAATCGTATTTTAATAATGTTATAAGTATTTTCTAATATTTAGAATAGCTAATTTAATATAATATAATTAATATCATAGAATTATATGATGTAATGAATAGTATAAAAATAAATTGATTTATTTGAGAGATTACCTCTTTTCCAAAACAACTCCCTTAGATCTCCTCTAAATGGATCAAAGGTTGAATTTTTGAGAAGACCTATACTCCATAATGATTTTTTATAATTTTAGAAGATGATATGATATGTTATTTTAGATCTAGAAGTCTCCATATTTTGTAAGAAATTGATGGATGTGGTGTCCTTTTATAATTGATTTGAATGGTTTTTTTTAAAATTTCTTAAAAGATTAAAATATAATATGACTATTCAATATGAAAATGATTCCAATTTGCCTAAGATTGCACCTAGTATTCCTTTTTCAACATTCTATTATACCATTTTTCTTATTTAATATTTTTTTTTAAATACAATAATTTTATACAATAAAATATAATTATTGTCAATTTTGATATTATTCATTAAATTTAATTCTACAAACTTTAGAATCAAGTAAACATTTAACCAAATAATTTATTATATTCTTGAAATGTAAAGATCATCATGAAATTGTATGTATTAAAGTATTTATTATATTATATGAATTTAATGATTTATAATATCAATTATTTTTTGTTTTAATTAATTAAATATTTACTGGATCATCATTCTCTAGGTATTTAATGTAATTATTTCATCATGTAAAATTAAATATAAATTAACATGGTGGAGAAAATTATTGTATAATTTTTCAAAAAAAATATATTCCATATTGTCAATTAGATATCCTAATAAAAAATAATGGTATCAAAAAAACAGTGTGACATGTTTGACTTTTCATTAAATACAATACCATAACGTCATGATATAATCTATGTGGCCCAAATAGGAAATAAATAAGACCGTTATATGATTATAGTCTAGATATACTCATCACTTATGATTTAGTCAAACTTTAGGGTCATTTAATGGTTCTCATAATTTTATTTTAACAGAAAATACTCGATTTCCACTTTATTAAGGTAATAAAATTACTTAGTTTACTATTCACATTGACCAAAAGGTATGTTTTTACATATTATAGAACTTGTTAATGAAAATGAAAAATAAAATTTTCATAATTAAAATCAAATTACTTGTATAATTTAATTTAAAATTAATGGTAAAAATATATTGATAGTAGTTTTTTTAGAGAAAATCCCTTTTAAAAGTATAAAATGATTAAATAATTCATTCATGAATAAAATCCATTTCAAAATAATAATTGTATTATATTAAAAAATTGAAATAATTAAAATTTATTAATAAATAAATAAGAAATTTTTAATTATAAATATAGTGAAAGAAGACACCATTTTTAGTAATAATCATTTTCTTCTCTATTCATATAAAAATAAAAAATATCTAAAATTTCAACAACAAAATAATTTTGAAATTTTAAATTCATAATTGAAATAAATTTTTAAATATAAATACTCTAAAACATTGATAAATTAATTTTAGTATCCACTCATAAGAAAAAAAAATTTATTGAAAAATGTATATTTGAATAATAAAATGACTTTACTAAATAGTGACTAATTCATTACTAATAGTTTATCTACCCATTTATAATGAGTTTGGAATTTATATATATTTCATAAAGTATATAATAATATAAATACCTAAAAAATTAGTGCCTATGATTTAACTTCCACATTAAATAATAATATTTTAATAGTTCATCATGGATTAGTTAAACTCGGTGTGGCATGCAACACATGCTGTCAATGAAATGAAATTACATAAAGATAAAAATTTCATAAAACTATAAGGGTAATAAATATCACTATCCATAAAATGAATTTATACCTATAAATTCATCACTTGGATACAATAATTTGGTGATATTTTCTCCTCATCACATCCTCTTGTTCCCACAAATCATCATGAAATTGTTGTCCCCAAAACATTATCAATGATAGTGGTCTTGTTTTTCAGAAATTCTATCTATGATATAGAATCTCTACTATGCATTAATCAGATTAAATAAATCACCATAGTGATAAAAACTTAAATGTATTATATATGATAGAGAAATTATGTACTTCTTTAAAAGAGATACATGGAGGACATTATTAACCCGAGAGAGGTCTGATGGAATCAACAAACTATAAGATATTTCCTTGATAAGTTCAATTATTTAATATTGAACAATTATTTTTGGGATAATTTTACCATATTTATTCCATGGATCAATTCGTGAATATAAATTATCACCAACATCAAATTCTAGATCACATCGATTATTATTAGCAAGAAATTTCAATCAAATTTGTGTTGTCTGTATATTTGTTAGAATTGCTCTAACATTATCTGCCATTACATTAGATATTTCAACCCAAATATAATTCCCTCATCATATTTTTTGCAACAAGTTGTAGTTATTTACATCTTAACATGGGGGTCTTGATAAGGATCCATCTAAATTCTGTAGTAAATGATAATGTTAAATGAATATTATAGTCAATTAAGGAGTTGATCCCAAATTACATTAATATTCATATATCAAGAACTATTATTTTCTTACAGAGTTTTAATTATAAAGAACCGGACTTAAAAAAATTATATAATCTTTAAATAAAAGAATTATTGACATTTAGGTTCTTTTCAGGTGTAGAGTTCTAGAGAATTAGTCCATAACTACTACATTACATCTCAAAAATTATAAAGTAGACACTAATACTCAGTTTCCATTTTTTCACAAAATAAAAAATCATAAAAAAAGGGTCATGTCTAGTTCCATTTTTTAGACAGCATGACTTTTCTATGATCCCATCCAGGACCCTATTTATCTTTACGTCCTATGAATTTTTTTTCTTCAAAACATGGGATGAGCATAAAATGCTCAGAAAGGGTTATAAAACAATGAAAGAAAACATTAGTTCATCATTACATACATAACATAATCACTTTAACATACCTCATGAAATCATATGATTTATGAATAACACATAGAAAACATAAATCATACTGGTAACTTGTTGCATCCATAACCTACTTACATTGTAGCTATCACAACTACATTGGGAGTTACATTTGGAATACCCATCACGAAATATTCCCTAAATCTATTTGGAGAAAAAATAAAGTTGACCTTTTTCATGTTACCCAATGCATTGGAGAGATATCTCAATCTCACCAGCACTAGGATTATCATGGAACCACCTGTATATGTAAATAATTCCCATGAACCGTAACATATTCATAACACATAAAACAATCCAAAAGCAAAGATAAAATTTGCACATTTCAATCACAATATAACATTTAAAAATATTTCCAAAACAAATCAATTATCAAAAGAATTTTCAATATCAAAATATGTAAAAGGGTATATGATATTTGTTTTCCTTATAAAAACATTACAGCTAATTATGAAATCCAAAGATCCAATAATACTCACAGTGGCGAAAAAGTCATTTTCTCCACTTATGTTAACAAGAAACATTCATTTTTTTTACATTTAGTAAAACACCTCATAGAAATAGATTACCTTTTAATAAAAAAATGTCAATGGTTTTTATACAGAGTATAAAATAATGTCATGTATAAAACAAAATATGCCTCAAGAAAAGGAGATTTAGGCGATGTCCCTTACCTCGTTTTCGACTTGTCCTTTTCGTTCTTTAGTCTCTTGAATAATAAACTAAAGGTATTTTTTAGTTTTTAAAGTTACTTATTCGAGTTTATTACTCCTTTTATATCACAGATTACCATGTTATAATAATTATGTAATCATTTAAGTTAATAATGGTTGTTTTGTCGATATTTAGTACTTGAGTCAAAAATGAACTTCTTATAATTAAAAGTTGTTCATGTGGTAAAAGGGGAATGAAAAATTCACCACAGAATTATGATCTCGATTAGGAAAACATTTGTAAAAATTAGAGACACATAATTGGAGGAAAAACGTATATATTTATAGGGAGTGAGTGAGGTCATCAGTCACAAAAAATTATAGAATTGAGGGCCTCAAAGCCATCAATATGTGATGATTTAAAATATAATCAGTTCATCAATACACAAGGTATTATGATAACACATATTTAGTTTTAATACCCCTTACGAAAAGTTCAGAAATTAATTTCATCATAGAATTAGAGATGAAAAAAATATATACTTGACAAGTAGAGTTCCATCCAATAACGAATTTATACCACAAACTCATCTTTCACTCTAAAAGATAATAGAACTTAATAAAATATTCCATTTATCCTATAAATATAGGGTTCCAAAAAATTGAATTTATAATTCACCAATCAGTCCCTTTAAAAAAACTACATTATATAATCCAGGGACTCTATATAGTCTAGGGGTAGGTGATAAATCACATTTTCACTATAGTTGTGGGTTTGATTCCTGCAGATTTGTCTGACGCGAATGGTTGTCACACGGTTTTCATGTTATTCTTTTTATAAAAATAATAAAATAACTTTAAACATAGTATATAATATCAAACATAATTCTTTCCAACATTACACATATCAGAAATACTTCTATCCAAACTCATAGTCCAAACTTTTTAAGAATGTTAAATACAATGAAGAGCTTTTTGACATGTAATAACATGTGAACACCATCATAATTTATTATTTTAAAACATGGTTACACCATGAATTACCATAAATCCATATTTATTACATCCATTCTCCCTTATCCATTATATAACACTGTATATATGCTTCATATCCCAAAATATTGAATATTCTAACAATGATGAAATTAACAAACTATTAATCACTTCCCAGGAAGTCAAGAATATCAAATATAATTTATCCAAATCAACCATCTCTTATTCAAAAATAAGTACATCATTATTAGAACCATATTAATTTTTTTTCTTTCCATCAAACATGTATTTTCCAAAAAAAATTATCTTACCATCGAGTCTCTTTTATTGGTTCCACACAACCTCAAGTCCTTAATGAAATAGTACATCAATAAAATCCTTATATATTGTATAATTTTTATAACATGTACATCATTAATAAAACACACAAATGACATAATAAATTAATAACAAAATAATAACACTTAATCATTCCTCTTTATCAGTGGTAGTATCATAACTAGAATATTATCAAATAGCAACATTGGGGGTATACTCTGATGATTAGGACATTGAATCGAGTAGTGTACCAACTCCTTATAGATGAATCATTGTAAATTTGAAACCATTTTCTTACCTTTTCAATCACATTCTTGGTGTCATTTTTCTCCACACTCATAACAAACTCTTATTCCCTTCAAGCAATAACCAAGGTGATTATTTCCACATTTATCACATATGGAAAATCCTTCTTTCTCTTATTCCATTCATCCATCTTTCGTTCTACCATCCATTTCTTATTTTTCTTCCCACAAAAGCCATAGGACTCAGATAATTCATTACTTATCTTATTAACCCATGATACAATATCTTCATATGATGATAATATGTGGGAGACTATTTCGTTTCTAAATTTTGGCTTAATACCATGCAATATATGATCCTTCTTAATCTTTCGATCATGCATATTACTGTAATTCTCATTCCTTCTACTATGTGAAATTTCAAAACAATGGAATACACTATGTTAGTTTATGAATCATAATTCATAATTCCATACTTGTAAATAACTAATATAAATTAAACATTTTATGGATATAATCCATACCCATTAAAATGATTTCTTTAAGGAATTATTTACTCATAAATGATTTATAATGGATTTAAATTAAAGCATTAATTATCCTAAACATGTCCCCCTAGAGTGTCGTAACCAAGAGTGCATCAGGGCCCATTTTCATGCACGAGTTCCCATTCGAGTCTAGCTCGAAGCAGTGTTTTCGGATTTTACCCCTAGGAAGATCTATGCCAGAGCCGCCCCTACCTTTATTCTATCCAGATAGATATTTATTGCATGGAAAACTCACAAAATAACTACACTTCCAAAATTCTAAGAAGTTATTATATACTATTTTTCAATGTATATATTATCTTAATGTTCTCTATTCATAGATCATATAAATATATTTCCAAGGTTATTGTTAAACATCCTCTAATACCAATTGTAATGCCCCGACCCTAGTTACCCAGAGTCGGTGCATTATTTTATAACATTAGCATGATTACAAGAAATCAAGTCCAGAAATACTGATCTATTTAGATGTCATGGAAAATGGATTACATAATTAACGTTACATTACACATTAAAAAAACACAACATAAATGATCATTTTATAATGTCACTAATCCCCAGCATAACCCTGCTTATCAATCACAATACACTTCTTGGAATCCTGAGAAAATTAAATCCTAGAAATGGGTGAGCTTAGATGCTCAGTAATGATAACAATATAGCCGACACTTTCATATATAAGTATTAAAAATTTAAGGAAATTTATAACACTAAATAAAAATCCTTTTAAACATAAACATCAGCATAATATTTAAAATATACAATAAAATAATGTCATTTACTTATTCACGTTGATATTCTACTAGTCTAATAATAACATGCAATATTAATAAACACTTTAATAATGATGGAATGCATAATCCAGACTTCGTAACCACATAGTCAAGGCCTTGTGCCAAGACTAAATAGATGATTTTTTCAAGACCTTGTTCTAGGACACTAGTTTTTATCATGAGTCCTACAGATGCATCGAGGACCTATAGTAGGCTCCACCCATCACATACTAAGTCTAATGTATTCCTCATATGAAAAGATTGAAACATAACACAAACATTTGTATTAAAACTAGGATATGAAATTTCAATACATTACCAATAAAACATGAATGGTACAAAAATAAAACATCCACATTCAAACATGTCACAAAACCTTCAATACAATACAAAAAATTTGTATCAAACCAAATCAACTTCATACATGTTTAAAATCCATTAAAGGATTTTGACAAAGATGAAAATGATTTGTAAAACTCTTTGAGAGAAATATCCCTTTTCATGAAAACATTTAATAGTCACAAAATTAAAAAAGGAAGAAATTTCAAGACATTTTTTAATAAATGTGTTCCATAACACTTTGAGACTTTTTAAAGTAATTAACATTTTACAACATTCATGCCCATTTAAATAACTCCTTAAAAACATTTTGAAAACATAGATATAAATGAGAATCGTTTAGAAGAATAAGTCTTTAAAACATTAAAAATAATGATTTAGTAATAATTCACTTCAAAAGAATCCCTTTGA
Organism: Viscum album; assembly: GCA_963277665.1. Lineage (NCBI taxonomy): Eukaryota > Viridiplantae > Streptophyta > Magnoliopsida > Santalales > Viscaceae > Viscum > Viscum album. The sequence continues at coordinate 1,045,587,525 of OY728162.1, forward strand.
AAGCAATTTTATGAAATATGGACATGGATAATAAATATGTCCCAGTAGATACTTACGTAAAAACAAACTCGGATAATAAAGAGATTAGGAAATCAACCCTTACCTTGCCCCTTCCATTAGTTGAGGGTACATTTAACCTCTTATATGAAGACATTTGTATTTTATTAAATTATAACTGAACCATATTAATATTTATGATATCAAACATGATTCATTTATGACTTTATACTAACCATTTAATAATAATTTCCATGCTAAATTAACATTTCGGGTATCAATCGCTTTCTTTACCGTAAGTGTTTTAACTTGTTACTCATGATTTTATAACATAGATCATGATTTATATACGTCCAGAATATAAAAGAAATTATATATAATATATATTTAGAATTTAAATATGTATAATAGACATATATATGAAATGGAAAACACCGTTTCTGGATACCGTAGTCCGTACGTACGCATAGACGCTATTTTAATTTTCATAACGTATTGAACAGAACTAAGTTAATATGAAATATTTAAGTATATATATATATATATAACAACATTATTATGTCATATATTACATACTTATTAATTATATATATTTTATAATCATCGTTGAATGGTGAACATGAAAATGAATCTCATCACGTCCTGGAGACTGTAATCCGTACGCACGCACGAGCCAAAATATAATTATTTTGATGGAGAAATAATATTTAATTGTATGTTATATCATATATAAATAATCATTAACATGTTATATATATATTATTTACCTCTCTTATACTCATTATTATACCCATCCAAATAGTTATGTGTTTGAATAACAAACTACACCACGACGTGGAAACGGTAATCCTTACGTACGAATGTATAGTGAATTTTTCATTTATAGAATGGATATAATAAAGAATATGGTTTTAACATTTCTATAATAACATCAAATTATATATAATATACTTTATTTTTTATTTTGGAATTGAAACAACAATTAAAGAAGAAGTGGAAGAAGAAACAAACTTGAAACATGTGATGAAATATTTACCTCAATTTTGGGTTCTTCATTTTGAATTGATCAAAAGGGGTCTTTAGGATGGCATTATGACCAAAGGAAGGCCTCTCTGATAAATGAATGAATGTTGGGAAGATATTTGGTCAGGGTTTGGCTTAGCCAAATTGCTTTAAAGGTGTGAAATTAAGATACGGGGAAGTTCCCTTTAATAAGAGAGGTGAGGGTCACTTTAGGAATGGTTTGAAATATTATTTTATAATAAAATAATTTTCGGTTTCTAATGGACCAAAAATTAATTATTTTAAATATAAGGTGGGGATGGGTCGAAAAACTCTCAACCAATTGGTTTTATGAATTTTTAGGTTACCATTTTAACCATAACATTTAGATTTAACTCTTAGTTCAATAGATTAAATTTTCCAATTTCTTCTTGTATTCTTACACTATATGGTTAATAAAATTACTATAAACTTAAAATAGATCCTCAAGTGGTTTATTGGTGACATATATAATATTATTTAATCCCCTTTGATGAACCGTTTATTTTTATGAATATTATATCAACCAATAATATAGTATTTGTTTTAAAAACAATTTTATGTAAATTTTGAAATTATTTGGTATTTGTTTTTTGTTAAAATAATAACAGCATGATTACTTTAAAAAATTGATTTAATAAACCCTATCATGTCATATTAAACCTTTAAAATTAGTGGAATTTATCAAAATTCTAAAAATATGTTTATTTGGGTATTTATAATATCAATTATTTTAATCTTTTATTAATAATGTTTTTACATTATCATCATTGTGTTCGAAATAAACATAATTATTTAATTTATAAAAATTATAAATAAAATACCATTATGTATGAAATATTTCTATATTTCTAATTATTATTTTTAGACTAATTTATCTTATTTATATCCTTATATTAAAAATGTTTTGGTAATGGAAACTTGAATTTTAACACCCTTAACTCTTATTTAAATTAAATAATAATAAATGTCCTAATATAATCCAAGTGGACCTAAAGGATTATATTTTATTCATATAATTGTTTTTTGTCGAATTTCACTTATCTAATAGAATTATGACAGGTGTTACGGTAATTATAATATAATTTTACCCTTAAATACCCTAATTACTTGTAACCGTGGTAAATAAAAGTCAAAAGATACAATTCATAAAAAAAATATTTTCTTCTTATTTTACCAAATTTTACATACTGAGGTTAAAAATGACAGTTGAATTTTTGAAATTCAATTCATAGAAGGTGTAAAATTATGTTTTATACAAAATTGAAAATACTGATAAGAGCTCCGTAAAAGAGGGTAAAAAGTACGATACAATTTTACATATCTAAACATATTATAAAATGACTCCAACGAATTATATTTAACATGTATAGGTATTATGTATATATTTTATCCAATAATAAATTAAAATAAAATAACTAATTAATTAAATAAAAAGTTGGTTTTAAATAATAACATTGTGTTTTTCTCTATCAATCAAAATTTGAATGTATTAAAAAATATACCAAAAATTCACCAAAAGATAATTTTGATATTATGAATTCAAAAATTAAGTCTATTTTACCATATTAAAAACATATAAGATTTATATTTTAATTTAAAATCAATTCATGTTGTCAAAACCAAAAATCAGATTTTTAAAAAGTGAAGACTATCAAAAGATTGACATGTGTCTATGTAAAATTTAAATGTGAAATTACATATAATGACCAACATTGTATTAAGTGATAAAAATATAATATATTAATACTTCAAATCCATTCAAATTCATAATTTAACACTATAAAGTATTTAGATGAAAAAGTTGTATTCAATTAAAACATAGTACTTATCACTATTTTCAAAATATGAATGTTATCAGAAAAGAAAAAAAAATTATCCAAGGTAAATTTTTATGTACCCCTTATAATGATGAATATAATTTTATTAAATTATATATATAAAAGTTTCATATATTGGTTTTAAAAAAATCTGCCATTAAAAGGCGGTAAAATTTCATTTTTGGAAAAATACTTTTTTTATCTGAAAAAATTAAATTTTTCTTATATTATGTCTAAGAAACACATAATATGATTGTAAAAATTATTTACAGTATATATGATTCAAAATCCAGTTAATACTATTCATAACCACGTTTTTAATGGTTAGTTTAGTAAGTTGTGGTGCGCTCAAATTTGGTGTTGCATGTAGCGCAACCTATTGAATTTTATTAATGAGATAATGTAATATGAAATCATGGGGTGTTACATTCTACCCTCCTTAAATAAATTTTTTCCTGAAAATTTAATATTTTTCTTTCAAAATATATGGTTAAATAAAAAAAATACCTTTGTGGAAAAACCACAATGGAAATTGGGTTAATAAAATTTAGTCTTAATAAGAGGAAAAGGAAATAAAAAAGTCACCACCAAATTATGATCACGATTATGAGAACATTGTTGGAAATTAGAGAAGCATAATTGGAGGAAAAATGTAAATAATTATATGGAGTGATTGAGGTCATCAGTCACAAAAAATTATAGAATTGAGGGGCTCAAAGCCATCAATCAATGAATATTTAAAATATCATTGGTTCAACAAAACATAAGGTATTCAGATAACACATTTTTAGTTTTTATATCCTTTACCTAAAGTTTAAGAATTAAATTCTTCATAGATTAAGATACGAAAAAACTATATATTTGACAAGTAGAGTTCTATATTTTAACTATTTATATTACAAACTCATCCTTCTCTCTAAATGATAATAGAACATCAAAAATATTCAATTTATCTTTTTTATATCGGGTTCCAAGAAAATTTAATTTAATATACACATATCAGAACCATTAAAAAAATAAATTACATTATACAATCCATGGACTTTACATAGTCCTCCAGTATGTGATAAATCCCAAAAGAACTATGGTTGTGGGTTGGGTTCCAGCAGCTTTATCCGACGCGGCGGGTTGTCACACGGTCTGTGTGTCGTACTTTTTATAAAAAGAGAAAAATAACTGAAATAATACTATCTAATTTCAAACATAATCCATTCCAACCATTAGACTTATACAAAATACATATATCCAAAATCACAGTTCAAAATTTATAAGGATTTAAAACCCAATGAAGACTCTTTTTTCCACGTAATAACATGTGAAAACCTTAATCATTTATTATTTTAAAACATAGTAACCCCCTGAATTACCATAAAACATTATTTATTACATTCATTCTTCTTTATCCTTTATAGAATACTGGATATATTCCTTATATCCAAAAATATTGAAAATTCGAAAAATGATGAAATAAACAAACTAATAATCAGTTCCAAGGAAGTCAACAATATCCCATATAATTTATCCAAATCATCCATCTCTTATTTCAAAATCAATACATCTTTATCAGGACCATATTAAAGTTTTTTCTTTCCTTCAACCATGTTTTTCGAAAAATATTAAGTTACCATTGAGTCACTTTTCTTGGTCTCACAAAATCTCAAGTCCTTAATGAAATAGTACTGTAGTAAAATCCTTATATAGTATATAATTCATATAACATGTACATCATTAATACAATACTCAAATGACACAATAATGTAATTACCAAATTAAAACATTTAATCATTCTTCTATATCTTTTGTACTATCATAACATAATTATTATCCAATAGAATCATTTTGGGTATACTCTGATAATTTGGACATTGATTCACATAGTATCCCATCTCCTTGTAGATGAAGCGTTGTACATTTGAAACTATTTTCTTATATTTCAATGACGTACTTGGTTTAGTTTTTCTCCACACTTATAACAAACTCTTATTACATTCAAAAATTTACCAAGGCTATTTTTTCCAAAGTAATCAAATATGGAAAATCCTTCATTCCCTTATTCCCTTTATCCATATTTCTTTCTACCATCCTTTTCTTCTCTAGCTTCCCTTCAAATCCATAGGACATATAAAATTCTTTAAATATCTTATTAACTCATGCAACTATTTCTTGAAATTATAATAATACCTGGGAATCTATTTCCTTACAAAATATTGTCCTAATACCATTAATGATATTATCCTTCTTAATCTTTCAATAATGTGTATTGCTGGAATTTTCATTCCTTCAACTAGGCATCATTTCTAAACAATGGATTACACTATGTCAATTTATGAATCACAATTCATAATTCCAAACTTGTAAAATACCTAATGTAAAATTTATAGTTTATGGATATAATCCATACCTATAAAAATGTTTTCCTTAAGAAGGTATTTACTTCTAAATCCTTTATAATGGATTTTTATGAAAATTGAGAATTATCCTAAACATGTCCCCCGGGAGTGTCGTAACCAAGTGTGCATTAAAGCCATTTGACGTGCACCAATTCTCATTCGAGTCTAGCTCGAAGCGGTGTTTTCAAGTTTTAACCATAGGTATATCAATGCCAAATAAACCTCTACCTTATCGAATCCAAACAAAGATTTATTTCTCAGAAAACACAGAAAATCACTGCACTTCCATAATTCTAGCACGATATTCTATACTAATCCTCAAAGTCTCTCTTAGGGTAATGTTCTCTAATCAGAGTTTATCTAAATTTATTTCCATGTTTATTGATAAAATTCCTCTAATACCAACTGTAACACCCCACCCCAGTTATCTAGAGTCGGTACATTATTTTTAAACATTGCCATGATTTCAAGAAATCATGTCTCGAAATTCCGATCAGTTTCCAGTCTTGTAAAATGTATTACATACATGAACGTTACATTACACATTAGAAAATAAACACAAAATAAATGATCCTTTGAGAATTCCATTAATCCCATATCTTAACCTTGATTATCAATCATAATACACTTCTTAGAATCCTGAGAAAATGAAATCATAGAAAGGGTTGAGCTCAGATGCCCAGTAAGGATAACAATAGAGCCAAAACATTCATAAATAAGCATGAAAAATTAAGGCAATGAATAATAATAAAACCAAAGCCTTTTAAAAATAGACATCAGCATAATATGGAAAATATGAAATAAAATAGTGACATTTAATTATTCACATGGATATCCTACTAGTCGAATAATCACATGCAATATCAATAGCCACATTCATAATGATGGAATGCATAATTCCAGACTTCATGACCACGTAGTCAAGGACCTGTGCCCAGAAAACAAATATGATTTTGTCAAGGCCTTGTGCCAAGACACTAGTTTGTCTCATGAGACCTACCGATCCATCGAGGAGCTATAGTAGGCTCCGCCTGTCACATACTAAGTCCAACGCATTCCTCGTATGAAAAGTTTTAAACATAACATAAACTCTCATATTAAAACTAGCATACGAAATGTCAATAAATTACCTATAAAACATTACTTGTATAAAAATATCACATCCACATTCAAACATGTCACAAAGCCTTCAATAAAATATGGAAAATTGTTATCTTAATAAATAAACTTCAAACAATTTTAAAATCCATACAAATATTTTGACATCGATGAAAGTTATTTGTAAAACTCTTTCAGAGAAATATCCCTTCTCATGAAAAAATTTAAAAGTAACACAATTTTGAAATGATTAAATTTAAATACATTTTTGAATAAATGTGTCCCATACCACTATGAAAAATTTAATGTAATTAATATTTTAATACATTCATGTCCATTAAAATAAATCTTTAAAACCATTATGAAAACATAGACATTAATGAGAATGGATTAGAAGAATAATTATTTAAAACAACTAAAATGATGTTTTAGTAAAAATTCCCATAAAAATAATCCATTTGAAAACAATTTTATGAAACATGGACATGGATAATAAATATGTCCCAGTTGATACTTACATAGAAACAACCTCGTATAATAAAAATATTGTGAAATTAACCCTTACCTTGAACTTTCTTTTAGTCAACGGTATGTTTAACTGCCTGTATAATGACCGTATCAAGTTATTAAATTATTAACGAACCGTATTAAAATTTATTAAATCATACATGAGCCATTTATGACTTTATACTAACCATTTAATAATAATTTCCATGTTAAATTAAAATTTTGGGTAACAATTTCTTTCTCTATCGTTGTGTTTTAACTTGTAACTCCTGATTGAATCACATAGATTATTATTTAAATACATAAAGAATATAAAACATGATTTATATATCATATATATTTAGAATATAAATATGTATAATAGACATATATAATAAATGGGAAACACCGTTTATGGAGACGGTAGTCCGTACGTACGCATAAACGATGTTTCCGTTTTCATATCGTATTGAACGAAACTAAGTTAATAAGATTTATGTATACAAACTCACACAAGGATATTTATATATCCAGTAGCATAATTATTTCATCTATTACATTATTAGTAATGATAAATATTTTATAATCATCATTGAATGGTGAACGTGGAAATGAATCTCATCACGTTGTGGAGACGGTAATCCGTACGTACGCACAAACGACAATATCATTATATTGATGGAGAAATAATATGTAATTGGATATTATATAATATATAAATAATCATTAACATGTTATATTTATTATTTACACTAGTTATACGCATTATTATACCCATCGTAATAATGAATTGTTTTAATAACAAATTACACCACGATGTGGAGACAGTAATCCTTACGCACACACGTATGGTGACTTTGTCATTTATAGGATGGATAGAATAATGAATATAGTAGTAAAATTTCTATAATAACATCAACATATATATAAGATAATGTATTTATCATTTTATAATAGAATCAATTATGAAAGTTGGAAGTGGAAGAAAAAAAGAACTTGAATGATATGATGAAATAATTATCTCTTTTTTGGGTTCTTCCTTTTTATTTGATCAAATGGGATACTTAGGATTGTTTTATGATCATATTAAGGCCACTAGGATTAAATAGGGAATTTTGGTAGGATATTTTGTCAGGGGTTGGCCGAGCCAAATGGCTTCGGAGGTGTGAAATTAAGAGATGGTGAAGTTCCCTTTTATAAGAGAGGTGAGGGTCACTTTAGGAAAAGATTTAAATATTTTTTTATAATAAAATAATTTTCAGTTTCTAATGGCTCAAAAATGAAATATTTAAATTATAACATGGTGATGGTTCAAAAACCTCTCAACCAATAGGTTTTAGACATGTTTAGGTTACCATTTTAACCATATCTTTTAGATATAACTCTTAGTTACATAGTTTAACTTTTACCATGTCTTCTTATATTCTAACACTATATGGTTAATAAACATAATCTAAAATTCCAAGAGAAACTGCAGTGGTTCATTAGTGACATATATAATATTATTTAATCCCTTTTTCTAAACCATATATTTTTATGAATATTATATCAACCAATAAATTTGTATTTGTTTGAAAATCTATTTTATGAAAATTTTGACATTATTTGGTTTTTTTGTTAAAATAATAATAGCATGATTACATCAAAAAATTGATTTAATCAACCCTAACATGTCATATTAACACTTTAAAATTAGTGTAATTCATCAATTGTCTAAAATTATATTTATTTGGGAATTTATAATATCCATTATTTTAATTTTTTAATATTAAGGTAATTACTGCATCATCATTGTGTCATAAATAAATTTAATTTTTTAATTTAAAAAATTATAAATAAAATACGATTATATAGGAAATATTTTTATCTTTCTAATTAATTTTTATAGTCTAATTTATCTTATGTATAACATTATATTAAAAATGATTTAGTTATGAAAACATGAATTTTAAAACTCTTAACTCTTATTTAAATTAAATAACAATAAATGTCCTAATCCAATCCAAGTTGACCTAAAGGATCATATTTTATTTATATTATTGTTTTTTGTCTAATTACACTTATCCAAAAAAATAGGACATGTTTTATGGTAATTATAATATCATTTTTACCGTAAAATACCATATTTAATTTTAACCATGGTAATAAAAGTCAAAGGTTACTATTCATAAAAAAATCACCATATGGAACAACATTTTACATAATTAAGATAAACATGTCTCTCATGTTTTTTAAATTCAACTCACAAAAATGGTAAAATTAGGTTTTATGAAAATTTTAAAATTCTCGTAGGAGGTGGGTTAAAGACAGTAAAAAGTACGATACAATTTTATATATCTAAACATATTATAAAATGACTCAAAATAATTAAATTTAACTTATATAGGTATTAAATATCTATTTTAACAAAAAATAATTGAAAATAAATTAACTAATTACTTAAATAAAAATTCAATTATGAACAATAACGTAATGCTTTACTCTAATCATAAAAAAATGAATGATTTCAAAAAAATATCTAAAATCACCCAAAGATAACTTCGATATTATGAATTCAAAAATGAAGTATATTTTTCCAAATTAAAAACATAGAAGATGAATTTATTAATTTAATATTAATTCACGTTGTCAAAACCATAAAGCGGTTTTTTAAAAAGTGAAAACTATCAAAATATTGACATGTGTTTATGTAAAATTTAAATGTTGAAGTACTTATAATGACATAATATGTATTAAATGATAAAAATATAATCCAATTATGCTTCAAATCCTTTCAAATTCATAATATAACACTATAAATTATTTTGATTAAAAAATTTGTTTCAATTAAAACATAGTATTTTTCACTATTTGTTGAAATATGAAAGTTATGAGAAAAGTACCAAAAATTTATCCATAATAAATTTTTATGTCCCACTTCTAATAAAAAATTTAATGTCATTAAATTGAATATATAAAACATGAAATATTGGTTTTAAAAAGTTCTCCATTAAAAGCCGGTAAAATTGCATTTTTTAAAACATACTTATTTTATCTGAAAAATAAATTTTTTCTAATATTATGTCTAATAAACACATTATATGAATGTAAAAATTATATAGAGTATATACTTTTCAATATGCAGTTAATACTATTCATAATCGCTTTTTGAACTGTTAGTTTAGTAAGTTGTGGTGTGCTCGAACTCAGTGTTGCGTGTAGCGCAACCTATTGAATTTATTTAATGAGATAATGTAATATGAAATACTGGGGTGTTACATTCTCCACACTTTCAATAATTTTTTTCTTCAATATTTGAAATTGTTCTTTAAAAATTTATAGTTAAAAATAGTGAAATGCCTTTGTGGAAAACCCACACTGGAAATTGGGTTAATAAAATTTAGTCTTAATAAGAGGAAAATGGGAATGAAAAAGAAACCACCAAATTATGATCTAGATTAGAAGAATATTGGTTGAAATTAGAGACACATAATTGGAGGAAAATGTAAATATTTATAGAGAGTGATTGAGGTCATCAGTCACAAAAAATTGTTGAATTGAGGGGCCTCAAAGCCATCAATCAATGATGATTTAAAATATCATCCTCTCAACAAAACATAAGGTATTAGGATAACACATTTTTTGTATTAATATCCCTTTCCTCAAGTTTAATAATTAATTCTTTCATAAAATAAGATACTAAAAATACTATATACTTGACATGTATAGTTCTATCCTTTAACTAATTTATACCACAAGCTCATCTTTCACTCTAAAAGATAATAGAACCTTTTTTTTCTATTTACCCTATTCATATATGGTTCCAAAAAAATTTAATTTACAATACACCTATCAGTCCCTATAATAAAGAAACTACATTATACAATCTCGGTACATCACTTAGTCCAATGTTATGTGATAAATCCCAATCGCACTAAGGTTGTGGTTTCGATTCCAGCAACTTTGTCCGACACGATGTGTTGTCACATGGTCTGTGTGTTGTTATTTTTAGAAAAATAAAAAAAACCTTAATAATAGCATCTAATTTCAAAATTAATTCATACCAACCATTAGAATTATCAAAAATACTTCTATCCAAACTCATATTCCAAAATTTATAATGAATATAAACACAATGAAGATCATTTTCCCACATAATATCATTTGAACACCTTCATCATTTATTATTTTAAAACATGGTAACACCCTGAATTACCATAAAAGCTTATTTATTACATTCATTATCCTTTATACATTATACAATACTGTATATATTCCTTATATCCTAAAATAATGAATATTCCAACAATGATGAAATAAACAAACTATTAATCAGTTCCAAGAAAGTCGAGAATATGCAATATAATTTATACAAATCAACCACCACTTATTTCAAAATCACTACCTCATTATCAGGACTATATTAAAGTTTTGTATTTCCTTTAACCATATATTTTCGAAAACTTTTAACATACCATTGAGTCACTTTTCATAGTTCCACATAATCTCAAGTACTTTATGAAATAGTACTGTAATACATTGCTTATATACTGTATAATTCTTAAACATGTACATCATTAATACAATACTCAAATCACAAAATACATTAATAACAACATAAGAACTCTTAATCATTCTTATTTATCTTTTGTAGTATCATAACTTGATTATTATCCAATATCATAATTTGAGGTATACTCTGATGATTTGGACAGTGATTTACATAGTGTTCAAAATCCTTATAGAAAATGAATTGTATATTTAAAAACTTTTTCATAATTTTACAATCACATACATGGTATCCTTTTTCTCCACAATTATATCAAAATATTATTCACTTCAATCATTTACCAAGTTGATTCATTCTATAGTTATCACATATGGAAAATCATTTGTTCCCTTATTCCCTTTATCCATCTTTCTTTCTACCATCCATTTCTTCTCTGGATTCCCTTCAATGTGATAGGACTCAAGGAATTTCTTACATATCTTATTAACACATGATACCATTTCATGATATGATGATAATACGTGAGATACTATTTCCATACTAAATGTTGTCTTAATAACAAAAAAATATATGATCCTTCTCAATCTATCGATCATGCGTATTTATGGAATTCTCATTCTTTCAACTAAGAACAATTTCTACACAATGGAATACAGTAGGATGGCTTATGAATCACAATTCATAATTCCAAACATGTAAAATACCTAATGTAAATTAAAGAGTTTATGGATAAAACCCATAACCATAAAAATGTTTCCATGAAGAAAGTATTTTCTCCTAAATACTTCATAATAATTTGTAATGATAATTTGAATTATCCTAAGCATGTCCCTCAGGAGGGTTATAACCAAGTGTTCATTAAGGCTCGTTGTCATGCACCAGTTCTAATTCGAGTATATCTTGAAGCTGTGTTTTCAGGTGTTATCGCAAGATAATCTATGCTAGAGCTACCTCTACCTTCTCGTATCGATACAGAGATCCATTTCATGTAAAACTCACAAATTCACTACACTTACCAATTTTTAGAAAGTTCTTCTATACTATTCCTCAATGTATATCTTAGGTCAATGTTCTCTAATACGAGTTTATCTAAATATATTTACAATGTTATAGATAAAAATTCTCTGATACCAACTATAATGCCCTGACCCTAGTTAACCAGAGTCGGTGCATTATTTTAAAACATTGGCATGATTATAACGAATCATGTCCCGAACGTCCGACCAGTTTAGCAGTATTTGAAAATGTATTACCTACATTAATGTTAAATTACACATTTGAAAACAAAACACGACATAAATGATACTTTGAGAACTCCATTAATCCCATAGATTAACCCTGATTGTCAATCATAATAAATTTCTTGTAATCCTGAGAAAAATAAAACATAGAAAGGGGAGATCTCAGATGCTCAGTAAGTATTACAATATAGATAGAACATTTATAAATAAGAATAAACATTTAAGGAAATGTATAAGACTAAAAAATCCTTTTAAACAAAAAGATAAACATAATATGGAAATGATAAAATAAAATAATTCCATTTACTTATTCACATGAATATTCTACTATTCGAATAATCACATGCAATATCAATAGTCACTCTCACATGAAATTTTTTAAACATAACATAAACATATGTATTAAAATTTACATACGAAATGTCAATACTTTACCCATAAATCATGAATGGTATAAAATAACATGCCCACAGTCAAACATATCACAAAAACTTCAATACAATATGGAATATTTGTATAATAAAATATAAACATTAAACAAGTTTAAAATCCATTAAAATATTTTGAAATAAATGAAAATTATTTGTAATACTCTTTTAGAGAAATATCCCCTTTCATGAAAACATTTAAAAGTAACATACTATAGAAAGGAATACATTTAAAGACATTTTTTAATCAAAGTTTCACATACCACTTTGAAACTTATGAATGTAATTAACATTTTAAAACATTAATTTCCATTTTAATAAATCCTTAAACACATTTTGAAAACATGGAAATTATTGAGAAAGGTTTAGAAGAATAAGCATTTAAAACATTTAAAATGATGTTATAGTAAATATTCCATTAAAAATAATCCCTTTGAAAACTATTTTATGAAACGTGGACATGGATAATATATATTTACCAGAAGATACTTACGCAAAAACAAACTCGGATATTAATGATATTGTGAAATTAACCCTTAACTTGAACTTTAATTTAGATGAGGGTACGTTTAACCTCCTTTATGATGTCCGTTGTAACACCCCAAGATTTTATAGTACATTATTTCTTCAATGTAACGCAATAACTTACACAACACACACCACTAAGTTCAAGCGCATCATGACATACCAAACTAGCCGTTCAAAAGCGGTTATGAATAGTATTAACTGAAATTTGAACATTATATATTACTAAAAATATTAGAATCCAAATTATGAGTTTCTTAGACATAATGTATGAACAAATTCATTTTTTTCAGATAAAAGAATTATTATTCAAAAAATGCAATTTTACAGCCTTTTAATGGAGAACACTTTTTCAATCCAATATTTGAAACTTTTATATATTAAATTTGACAAAATAAACTTCTTATTTATAATCAGGACATAAAAATTTAGTTTCGATGAATTTTTGATATTTTTATGATAACTTTCATATTTTGGTGAATAGTTAAAAATACAAAATTTTAACTAAGAACCACATATTTAATCAAAATAATTGATAGTTTTAAATTATAATTTTGAGTGGTTTTAAAGTATAATTGGATTATATTTTTACCATTTAATTAAATATTGTTCATTGAGAGTAATTTCACTTTGAAATTGCACATAAACAACTGTCAATCTTTTGATAGTTATTATTTCTTAAAAACCAGCTTTTTGGTTTTAACAACGGGAATTAATTTTAAATTACTTATTTAAACTTTTATATTTTGAATTTGGTAAAATAGAAATCATTTTTGTATTTAGAATATCATAATTATCGTAGGGTGAATTTTTGGTATCTTTATGAAAACATTCATTTTTCGATGAATAGTGAAAAACACTGAGTTATAGTTAAAAAACGAATTTTTATTTAAATAATTATTTATTTTATTTAAATTTATTTTTTGTAAAAATAGATACATAATATAAGTTCAATTTAATTCATTGGAGTCAGTTTATAATAGTTTTATATATATATAAACTTTATTAAACTTTTCACCATCTTTTACCCACCTCTTAGGACAATTTGCAAATTCACATAAAACATAATTTTACCGCTTATTTGAGTGGAATTTCTAACATCCGAGAGACACGGTTAATATCAAGGAGTAATATTTTTTTCAATAAGTTAAAAATAACAGTGTGGTAATAGTGACGTTTTACTTTTATTTACCACGGTAAAAATTAAATAGGGTAATTAATGGTAAAAATGATATTATTATTACTGTAACACATGTTCTAATTCAATTAGATAAGTATAATTTGACCAAAACAAACTTAGGAATAATATATGAACCCCTTTGGTCCACTTGGATTATATTGAGACATTTATTACTATTTAATTCAAAGAAGAGTTAAAAGAGTTAATATAAAAGATTAATAACTAAATCATTTTTAATATAGCGTAATACATAAGATAAATTCAATTATAAATATTCATTACAAAGATAAAAAATTTTCCTACATAATGGTATTTTATGTATAATTTTTAGACATTAAATAATTTAATTTATAAATGACACAATGATGATGCAGTAATTACCTTAGTAGTGAAATATTAAAATAATTGAAATTATAAATACCCAAATAAATGTAATTTGAGATTTTTAATGAATTACAAGAATTTTACTACTTAATATGGCTTGTTAGTATTTTCTAAATGTGTTTGGATCGAATAAATAATGTTATCAAGACTTCAAAAAACTCAATTATTAAATAGTGTCAAAATTGACATAAAGAATTTTTTAAAACAATTATTTTATTATTAATTGATATAATATTAATAAAAATATAATGATCAGCCTAATGACTTATATGATGATAGTTATGTCATTAATGAACCTCATGGGGTTCTCTTGGCAGTTTATAGTAAGTTTATTAACCATATAATATAATAATACAAAGAGACATGTTAAATGTCAAACTATTTAACTAAGAGTTAAATCTAATAGATAATGGTAATATAGAGACCCAAACATGTCTAAAACCTATTGGTTTAGTGGTATTGGACCCATACCCACCTTATAATTTATATAATACAGTTTGGAGCCATTATAAACTGAATATGAATTTATTATAAAATAATAATTTATGTTTTTCCTAAAGAGCCCCTCCTCCCCCTTATAAAACGACACCACTTTTAACCAATTCCTCACACTTCTCAAGACTTTTTTCCCATCCAAAATCTTCTCAATTAACCTCCATAAATCTCTCTTCTACTCCTAGAATCCTTACCTTATGCATAAGTCACTTAAAGAGTCCTTTTTGGTTCAAAACAAATGGAGGTACCCAAATTAAAGGTTATGATTTCTCTTATCTTCTTTTCTATTATTTTAATTCTCCAACCCCTTAACACTTATTATTATTTTATTTTTTAACAAAAACGTTATCCTAAATATAAAAGGATATTGTTATGACCATTATTCAAACTACCCTTACACACACCTCCATCTAATGGGTGAAAAACATAATGTTTCTGTGGATGGAAACCAAACGCCTCACGAAACGATGATTGTTCAATTATCTCCTACCACCTCTCATGGTGGCCAATATTATGGAACTATAATTAAATATGATATTAATGATATTTATTTTATATATAATCTTCTTTAATTCCATTTTATTTCATACCATTTTTGGTTTCATGTTGTATATATATATACGATAATTTCATTTGAAGAAGTGCGGACTACCGCCCCCTCAAAGTTATATGACTCGTTCATACCATACATGGAATGTATAAAGGATGGTGTTAGTGAACGTAAGTAGCATATAAAAGATATTATATTATACTAGAATAATAATATACAAATTTATCATTTAGATTTGATTCATATTAAAATTAAAAATGAAATGGAAGTAGCGTTTGTGCGTACGTACGGACTACCGTCACAACGAATGCGATGAGATTCATTCCCCATCGTATCCATTAAAGACTAATTTCATTTGATGATAAAAAATAATTTTTAAGGACATGATATAATTCTTGATATGAATAAGATACAACCAATGGATAAAAAAAATGGATTATATTACAAAACATATAAAAGAAAACGAGTAAGTGAACACCTGAAATGACGATGACACTAAAATATTATTAACAAAGCAATATTAAAAATATTATATGATATCATATTTATGTATATTACTTTTTTATAATTTCATGAAAATGATATAACTATTATACAGGAGGTTAAACTCCCCTCAACTAAGAAAAATTATAAGGTAAGGGGTTTCTTATCTCACTTTTTATTCTGTGAGATTTCCACTGTTCACGGCTTATTTATTGCATGTGGTGTATTATGTACTACTATTTGATATATATTATCATGATTCTGTTTATATTAATTATATTCTGTGATTCATTTGGTTGTTATTGACTATTTTTCATAGGAATCGATTGATTACAATGAGGTAATGGTTTATTTCACGATCACTTCATTATCTGAGGTTGTTTATATGTAATTATCTACTGGGATATATTTATCATCCACATCCATGTATCATAAAAATGTATTTCAAAAAATTCATACTATTTTACAGAATATTGTTTAAAGTCATTTATACCATTTTTTGACCTTTTATAAGATGTTTATAAAGGAATCTATCCGTCGTTTTCCAAACAAGGTTTGGTTTAACCTTTACGAAAAATTAAGGTAAGAATGTCTTTTTTAAAATTTATACAGCAGGTGAAACTATTTTCCACCACTTTAAAATCTTAGAATCTTCCCTTACGTGTTTATAAGAATATTTTCAAAGTAAATGTTATATTTTATAATTATGTGACCTATAAATTATTTCCAAAAAAGAGATATTTCTCTCAGATAGTTTTTATTTCATCTATGTCAACATCCTTTGATGGATTTTAAGCTTATTTTTAGTTGATTTATTATGATACAAAACTTCCATATTGTATTGAAGTTTTTATGATATGTTTGACTGTGGATGCGTTATTTTATACCATTCATGGTTTATGGACAAAGTATTTACATTTCGTATTCTATTTTTAATACGAATGTTTATGTTATGTTTAAACCTGTTCGTATGAGGAATGCGTTGGACTTAGTAAGTGATGGGTGGAGCCCGCTACAGATCCTCGATGCATCGGTAGGACTTATGAGACAAACTAGTGTCTTAGCATGAGGCCTTGACAAAATATTATATGAAGCCTTTTCACGAGGCCATGGCTACGTGGTTATGATAGTCTGGTATTATGCATTCCATCATTATAAAAGTGGTTATTGATATTTCATGTGATTATTTGAATAGTATAATATTTATTTGAATAAGTAAATGACATTATTTCATTTTATTTTTTCCTTATTATACTGAAGTATATGTTTAAAAGGCTTTTGTTTTAGTTATACATTGCCTTAAATGTTTATGATTATTTATAAAAGTTTGTGCTGTATTGTTATCTTTATTGAGCATCTGAGATCACCCCTTTCTATGTTTTATTTTTCCGAGGATGTGATGAAATATTTTATGACTAACCTGCTGGGATAGTCTAAAGGAGATATGTGTGTGGAACATGGAGACTATATTATTTTAGTTTTTTTACTTTGTTATTTAAGGTAACATTTATGAATGTATCTACTGATTCCAAGTCTACTAAATTAATCGGTCTTTCGAGAATTGATATTTTGTGATCATGCCAATGATACGTAAGAATGCACCAACTCTGGGTAACTAGGGTCGGGGTGTTACAATTGGTATTAGAGAAAGATTAGTACAAACCTTGGAAGCTAGATTTAGATAATCTCTGATTAGAGCACATAGACCTAAGATGGACATTGAGGATTGGTATAGAAAAATTTCCTAGAATTTTGGTATTGAAGAGATTTTGTGAGTTTTTCAAGAAATACATCCATGTCTGGATATGAGCAGGTAGAGGTGGCTATGGCACAGATTTACCTAGGTGTAAAATCATAAAACACCGCTTTTAGCTTGTCTCGAACGGGAACTGGTGCACGACAACGGGCCTTACTGTACTTTTGGTTATGAGACTCCCGGGGGATATGCTTAGGATAATTATCATTTTTCCATAAAAATCATTTTGATGGGTTTATAAGTATATAATTTCTCAATGAAAACATCCTTATGATTATGTATTATATCCATAAACCATTCAATTTATGTTAGGTATTTTACAAGTTTGGAATTATTCATTGCAATTCATAAACTGACCTAGTTTATGCTATTGTATAGTAATGGAGCCCATTAGAAGGAATGTGAACTCCAGTAATACGTATGATCCAAAGAGCAAGAGGAATCATATCATTCACAGTATTAATCCAACATTTAGAAGGTAAATAGTATCCAAGGTATTCTCAACATATGAAGAAATAGTATCATGTGTTGATAAGATAAGTAAAGAATTATATGAGTTGTATGGCTTTGAAGGGAAGTAAGAGAAGAATAGAATGGAAAAGATAATGATGGATAAATGGGAGAGGGAAAAGAATAATTTTCCCATATGTGATAACTCTGGGAAAAAACACCCGGGAACTTTCCTGAAGGGAATGGGAGTTTGTTATAAGTGTGGAGAAAAAGGACACTAATTACGTGAATATAAAGGTAAAAAAAGGGTTTCAATTGAATAATGATTCATCTGTAAGGAGTTGGGACACTATACAAATCATTGTCCCATTCATAAGTGTATACCACAAATGATGTTATTGGATAATAATCAAGTTATGATGCTACCTCAGATGAAGTGGAATGATGATTGTTCTTATGTTGTTTTTAAAGAATTATGTCATTGGAGTATTTTATCAACAATGTACTAGTTATAATAATTATGGATTATATAAGGATTGTAGTGCAGTACTAATTCATTAAGGACTTGAGATTGCGTGGAACCAAGAAAGGTGACTCAATAGAAGGTTAAATTTTTAAAAACTATATGGTTGAGAGAAAAATAAACCATAATATGGTTCTGATTCCGAGTTAGCGGTTTTGGAATAATACATGATTGATTAGAATAAATTATATTGGATATTCTTGATTACCTTGAAACTGGTTAATGATTTGTCTATTCTATCATTGTTGGAGTTTACACAATTTTTTGATAGCAAGAGTATATCTAGTATTCTATAAGGAATAAGGGATCATGAATGTAATCAATAAGGTTTTATGGTATTTCAGGATGTTGCAGTGTTATAACAGAATACATGATGAAGGTGTTCAGATGTTATTGCACTGAAAAAAGGATCTTCATTGTATTTAAATTCATAATAAATTTTGTTCTATGAGTTTGGATTGAAGTATTTGGGATAATTCTAGTTTGGTATTATTTCTGGATTTCCATAAAAGGATAACTCGGAGGTCCGGAGGCAACTCGTCGCATTCGTCAAGGCCGCGAGACATGAACCCACAACCTAAGGGTGAGAAGGGTGTATCACCAACCATTAGCCCACGTGATGTCCTGGATTGAATATTGTAGTCTTTCTTAAAAAAATCTGGTAGATGAATTATAAATTCATTTTTTTTGAACCCTATATGAATAGGATAAATAGAATATTATTTTTATGTTCTATTATCTTTTAGAGTGAAAGTTGAAATTGTAGTAAAAATTAGTTAAAGGATGGGACACTATTTGTCAAGTATATATTTATCTTCTTGTATTATTCAATGATGAAATTAATTCTTATATTTTAGTGAAGGGATCTTAAAACAAAAAATGTGTTATCCTAAGCCCATATATTTTTTTGAACTGATTGTATTTTAAATCATCATGGATTGATGAATTTAAGGCCCTCAATTTTACACTTGTTTGTGATTGATGACCTCAATCTATACCTATGAATATTTATGTTTTTCCTCCAATTATATATCTCTAATTTGCATTAATGTTCTCTTAATCGAGATTATAATTTGGTGGTGACCCTTTCATTTTTGTTTTCCACTTATTAAGCCTAAATATTATTAACCCAATTTCTGATGTGTGTTTTCCCACACAGGCATTTTCTATTTTCAATATTTTATTTTAGAAAAAAAATTCCTATTTCAAGGAAACAATTTAATGAAGGAGGGAATAATGTAAAACCCCAAGACATCATAGTACGTTATTTCTTCAATGTAATACAATAACTTTCACTACACGCAACACTGAGTTCAAGCGCATCACGACTTACCAAACTAGCCGTTCAAAAGCTATTATGAATAATATTAACTGAATTTCGAACATTATATAATACTTATAATTTTATAATCCATATTATGAGTTTCTTAGACATAATTTAAGAACAAATTCTTTTTTTTCATTTAAAATATTTATTTTCCAGAAAATGGAATTTTATTGCCTTTTATTGGCAAACACTTTTTAAATCCAATATTTGAAACTTTTATATATTCAATTTGACAAAATAAACTTCTTATTTAGAATCAGGAAATAAAAATTTAGTTTCAATGAATTCTTTATGTTTTTCTGATAACTTTCATATTTGGGTGAATAGTTAAAAAATACTAAATTTTAACTAAAAACAACATTTTTAATCAAAATAATTTATAGTGTTAAATTATAAATTTGAGTTATTTTAAATTATAATTAGATTATATTTTTACCATTTAATTAAATATTGTTCATTACCAGTAATTTTACTTTGAAATTACACATAAACAAGTGTCAATCTTTTTAGAGTTATTATTTCTTAAAAACCCGCATTTTGGTTTTGAAAACGAGAATTAATTTTAAATTAAATAATTAATCTTCTATATATTTAATTTGGTAAAATAGAAATCATTTTTGGATTTGGAATATCATAATTATCATAGGGTGAAGTTTTGGTATTTTTCTGAAAAGTTTCAATTTTTTATGAATAGTGAAAAACACTGAGTTATAGTTTAAAATAGAATTTTTATTTAAATAATTATTTATTTTATTTAAATTTATTTTATGTCAAAATATATACATAATATAAGTTCAATGTAATTCATTGGAGTCTGTTTATAATAATTTTAGATATATAAATATTTTATTGAACTTTTCACCATCTTTTACCCACCTCTTAAGGGAATTTGCAAATTCACATAAAACATAAATTTACCTCTTCTGTGAGTGGAATTTCGAAACTCCAAAAGACACGGTTAATATCAAGGAGTAAAATTTGGTTCAATGAGGTAAAAATAATTTTTTGTGAATAGTAACTGTTTACTTTTATTTACCAAGGTATAAAGTAAATGGGGTAATTATGGGTAAAAATGATATTATTATTAACCTAACTCATGTATTAATTCAATTGGATAAGTATAATTCGACAAAAAAAGCATAGGAATAAAATATGAGCTTCTTTGGTCAACTTGGATTAGATTAGGACATTTATTGTTATTTAATTCAAAGAAGGTTTAAAAGAGTTAAAATCAATATTAAAAAACTAAAACTTTTTTAATATAGGGAAATAGTTAAGATAAATTCGATTATAAATATCAATTAGAAAGAGAAAAAATATTTGATACATAATGGTAGTTTATGTATAATTCCTAGACATTAAATAATTTAATTAATTTATGACACAATGATGATTCAGTAATTACATTATTAGTGAAATATTAAAATAATTTATATTATAAATACCCAAATAAATATAATTTGAGAATTTTAATGAATTCCACGAATTTTACTTGTTAAAATGAGATTCAGGATTGGTTAAATGAATTAGGTTCTAATTAAGTTATTTAGACTTTTAAAAAAATAAATTACTAAATAATTTTAAAATTGACATAAATAAGTTTTTAAAAGAAATATTATATTATTGATTGACATAATATTCCTAAAAATCTGAGGATTAGAAAAAGAACATATATGATGATAGGTATGACATTAATGAACCATATGGGGTTCTATTGGAAGTTTATAGTATGTTTATTAACAATATAATATAAAAATACAAATAGACATGGTAAATGTCAAACTATTTAACTAAGAGTTAAATCTAAAAGATAATGCTAAAATGGTGACACAAACATGTCTAAAACCTATTGGTTGAGTTTTTTAGGGTCCATACCCACCTTAGACTTTAAATAATTCTGTTTTTATCCATTATAAACCAAATTTGAATTTATAATAAAATAATTCATTAAGTTTTTTTCTAAAGAACCCCTCCTCCCCCTTATAAAAGGACACCACTTCTAACCAATTCCTCACACCTCTCCAGAATTTTGGCTTGTCAAAACTCTGCCCAATTAAGCTCCCTACATCCCTTTCCTCATTCAAAAATCCTCACCATAGTCATAAGTCCGTTATAGAGTTTTTTTGGGTTCAAATCCAAGGGAGTAACCCAAATTAAAGGTAACGATTTCTCTTAGCATCTTTTCTTTTAATTTACTTCTCCAGCACCTAAACTCTTCTTATTATTTACTTTTGAAACAAAAACAGTATCCTGAATATACTAGGATATTTTTATGAGATGTATTTGAACTAAAATTACACACACATCCATCTAATTAGTGAAGAACATAATGTTTCTGTGTATGCAACAAAATGCCTCACGAAACGATGATTGTTCAATTATCTCCTACCGCCTATCATGGTGGCCATTATGATGGTACTATAATTAAATATGATATTTATGATATTTATTTTATATATAAGCTTCTGTAATTTCATTTTATATCATACCATTATTGGATTAATTTTGTATATATATATATGATAATTTCATTTGAGGAAGTGCGGACTACCACCCCCTCAAAGTGATATGATTGGTTCATACCATATATAGAACGTTTAAAGGATGGTGTTAATGAACATAAGTAACATATATAAGATATTATATTATACTTTAATAATAATATACCTATGTATCATTTGGATTTTATTCATTTTAAAATGAAAAATGAAATGTAAGCAGCGTCCGTGCGTACGTACGGACTACCGTGTCCACGAACGCGAAGAGATTCATTCCCTGTCGTATCCATTCAAGACTAATTTCATTTGACGATTAAAAATAATATTTAAGTACTTGATATAATTATGGATATGAATAATATACAACCTATGGATAACAAAAAACAGCTTATGTAACAAAACATATAAAATAAAACGAGTAAGTGAACCCCTGAAACGACGATAATACTAAAATATTATTAGTAAATCAATATTAAAAGATATTATATGATATCATATTTATGTATATTATTCTTTTATACTTTAATAAAAATGAATTAACTATTATACAGGAGTTTAAACTACCCTAAACCATGTACAAGTACAAGTTAATGGGTTTCTTTTCTCACTTTTAATTCTGTGAGATTTCCACTATTCACCACTTATTTATTGCATGTGGTGTATTGTGTACTGCCATTTGATATATATTATCATGACTATTTTTATATTCATGATATTCTATGATTCATTTGATTTTATTGACTATTGTTCGTTGAACTATATTTATTACAACGAGGTAAGGTTTTATTTCACAATCACATCATTAGCTGAGATTGTTTATAAGTAATTATCTACTGGGACCTATTTATCATTCACATACATCTTTCTTAAAAACATATTTTTAAAAAATTCTTACTATTTTACAGAATATGTATTAAAGTAATGTATACCCATGTTTGACTTTTTATAAGATGTTTATAATGGAATATTTCTATTGTTTTCCAAACAATATCTTTTTTATCCTTTACGACAAAGTTAGGTAAGAATGAATTTTTGTTATCTTATACGACGGGTGTGGCTATTTTCCACCATTGTAAAATCTTTGAAGATTCCATAAAAATCTTATAAGAATATTTTAAAATTAAATTTTTTTTATAATTATGTGACTTTTAAATGATTTCAAAAATATATATATTTCTCTCAAATAGTTTTTATTTCATCTATGTCAACATCCTTTGATATATTTTATACTTATTTGAAGTTGACTTGTTATGATACAAAACATCCATATTGTATTGGAGGTTTTGGGATATGTTTGACTGTAGATGTGTTTTTTATACCATTCATGGTTTATGGAGAAAATATTTACATTTCGTATGCTAGTTTTAATATGAATGTTTATGTTATGTTTAAACTTGTTCATATGAGGAATGCATTGGACTTAGTATGTGACAGGTGGAGCTCGATATAGCTCCTCCATGCATCAGTAGGTCTCATGAGACCAAAAAGTGTCTTGGCATGAGGCCTTGACAACATATTATTTTTAGTCTTGGAACGAGGCCTTGGCTACGTGGTTATGATATTATGGAATAATGCATTCAACTATGAAAGAGGTTATTGATATTGCATGTTATTATTTTACTAGTATAATATCAATGTGAATAAGTAAATGGAATTATTTTATTTTATTTTTACCATAGTATTCTTAAGATCGAGTTGAAAAGTCTTTTTTTAGTTATACATTTCCTTAATTATTTATGCTTATTTATGAAAGTTTTCGCTATATTGTTATCCTTACCGAGCATCTGAGCTCATCCCTTTCTATGTTTTATTTTTCTGAGGATGTGAAGAAATATTTTATGACTAACCTGCAGGGATAATCTAAAGGGGATACGATTGTGGAACATGGAGACTATATTATTGTAGTTTTTCACTTTCTGAAGCAATGTTACATTTATTAATGTTTCTAGTGATTCCAATGATACTAAACTAATCGGTCTTTCAAGAAATGATCTTTTGTTATCATGCCAATGATATGTAATAATGCACCGACTTTGGGTAACTGGGGTCGCGGCGTTACACCGTAGTATGTTATTAAATTATAATATACCCATATTAATATTTATTATATCATACGTGATTCATTTATGACATTATACTAACCATTTAATAATAATTTCCATGTTCAATTTTCATTTCGGGTAATAATCGTTTTCATTATCGTACATTTTTTAACTTGTTACTCTTGATTGTATCAAATAGATCATGATTTATATACCTAAAAAATATAAAACATGATATTTATATCATATATATTTTAAATATAAATATGAATAATAGTCATATATATGAAACGGAAAACACAATTTATGGTGACGGTAGTCCCTATGTACGCATAAACACTGTTTCCGTTTTCATTTCGTATTGAACGGAACTAAGTTAATAATATTTATGAAAGTAAATATATATATATATCTCCTGTAGCATTATTAAGTCATATATTACATACTTATTGATGATATATATTTTATAATAATCTTTGAAAGGTGAATGTGAAAAATAATCTCGTCACGTCGTGGAGGCGGTAATCCATATGTACGCAGGAGTGGAAATATCATTATATTGATGGAGAAATAATATCTAATTGGATGGTATATCATATATAAATATAAATAAACATGTTTTATCTATTATTTACATCAGTTACACTAATTATTATAACTATCCAAATAATTATGTGTTTGAATAACAAACTACACCACAACGTTGAGAAAACAATCCTTACGTATGCACATATGGTGACTTTTTCATTTAAAGGATGGATAGAATAACGAATATAATTATACCATTTCTATAATAACATCACAATACATATATGATACTGGAGTTATTATTTTATAATGGAAAAAACAATGAAATAGAAAGTGGAAGAAGAAAAGAACTTGAAAGATGTGATTAAATATTTACCTCTTTTTCATGGTCTTCCATTTGATTTGTCAAAAGGGCTTCTTAGGTTGGTTATCTGACGTAATTAAGGACTCTAAGATGAATGTAGGAATGTTGGGAGGATATTTGGGTAGAGGCTGGATGACCCAAATGGGCTTGGATGTGTGAAATTAAGAGAAGGGGGAGTTCCCTTTTATAAGAGATGTGAGGGTCACTGTAGGAAAAGATTGAATTATTATTTTATAATAAAATCATTTTTGATTTATAATGGCTCAAAAATAAATTATTTAATGTCTAAGGTGGTATTGGGTTTAAAAAAACTCATCCAATAGGTTTTAGACTAGTTTAGATTACCATTTTAACCATATCTCATAGATTTAACTCTTTGTTAAATAGTTAAATAGTTTAATTTTTACAATGACTTCTTGTATTCTTATAGAATATGTTTAATAAACATACTCTAAACTTATAAGAGAAACTAAAGTAGTAAATTAATGAAATATATAATATTATTTAATCCCTTTTGCATAACCATAGATTATTATTAATATTCTATCAACCAATAATATAGTATTTGTTTTAAAAACTATTTTATGTCAATTTTGACATTAATTGGTATTTGTTTTATTGTTAAAATCATAACAGCATGATTACATCAACAAAAAATTGAATGAATCCATCATAAAATTTCATATTAATGCTTAAAAATTAGTGGAATTCATTAAAAGTCTCAAATTACATCACATTGGGTATTTAAATTATCAATTATTTTAATCATTAATTAATAAGGTTATTACTACATCATCATTGTGTCATAAATAAATTTTAATATTTAATGTTTAAAATTATAAAAAAATTACCATAATGTAGGAAATAGTTTTATCTTTCTAATTATTATTTATAATCTAATTTATCTTATGTATCACTTCATATTAAAAATGTTTTAGTTATGAAAACATGAATTTTAACACTCTTAACTCTTCTTCAAATTAAATAATAATAAATTTTCTAATTGAAGAAAAGTGGACCTAAAGGATCATATTTTATACCAACGGTTTTTTTGGTATAATAAAACTTATCTAATAGAATTAGGACATGTGTTAGGGTAATTATAATATCATTTTTACCCTTAATTACCCTATTTACTTTTGATCGATGTAAATAAAATTCAAAAGTTACTATTCATAAAAAATTATCTTCATCTTATTGAACCACGGTTTACATACATAGGGTAAATGTGTCTCTCTGATTTTTAAAATTCAAATCAGAGAAGCGGTATGATTTTGTTTTATGCAAATTTGAAAATGCTCCAATGAGGTGGGTAAAAGACTGTAAAAATTACGATACAATTACATATATCTAATCTTATTTAATATTACTCCAATGAATTACATTGAACATATATAGGTTAAATTTATCTATTTTAACCAATAATAAATTACAATAAAAACTAATTACTTAAATAAAATGTTTGTTTTAAACAATAACGTAGTGTTTTGCTATATTAATCAAAAATTGAAAGTTTTCAGAAAAATACCAAAATTTAAATTAAAGCTAATTTTGATATTATAAATTTAAAAATGAAGTATATTGTACCAAATTAATAACATAGAAGATGCATTTATTAATTTAATATTAATTCCCATTGTCAAAACCAAAAAGCAGTTTTTTAAAAAGTTAAAACTATCAAAAAAATGACATGTGTTTATGTCAAATTTAAATGTGAAATTACATATACTTAATTAAATTTTATTAAACATTAATAATATAATATAATTATACTAAAAATCCTTTCAAATTAATAATTTAACAGTATAAATTTTTTTTATAAAATAGTTGTTTTAAATTAAAACCTAGTATTTTTCAATATTTTTTAGAATATGAAAGTTATCAGAAAAGTGCCAAATATTATCCAAACAAAATTTTTATGTACTACTTCTAATGAAATATTTAATTTCATTTAATTTAATATATAATAGTTCAAATATATTTTATAAAAAATATCATCATTAAAATGTGGTAAAATTGAATTTTCTGAAAAATACTTCTAATATCTGAAAAAATGAATTTGTTCTTACATTACATCTAAGAAACATAAAATATGTTCGTCCAAATTATATATAGTATATAAGCTTCAAAATGAAGTTAATAATATTCATAACCACTTTTTGGACGGTTAGTTTAGTAAGTTGTCGTGCGCTCGAATTCGTTGTTGCGTGTAGCACAATCTATTGAATTTCTTTAATGACATAATGTACTATGAAATATTGGGGTGTTACATTTAATTTTAATATAAACAAAAATATCATCGAGGAACAGAACCACAAAATTATCCAATATATCAAGAAAAATTCTATTTACAAGAACCATGAATATAACATGAGCATTGGTTAAACCAAAATGCACGACTAAAAATTCATTTTGCCCATATATTGTACGAAACATGGTCTTTGGAATTTCTTCATCCATTATTTTCAACAGATGGTACCCCGAAATCAAATAATTATTCAAAAAAATATTGAGCTCCTAGGATCGGATTGAACAAATCATCGATATTAGGAAAATGATAATTGTTCTTAACAGTGATTTTATTCAATGCTCTATAATCAATGAAAATTCTTATTGAACCAAATATCTTTTTAACAAGAAAGACATGAGTACCCCTTGGTGATGTGTAGGTTGAATAAAACCTTTATCTAATAACCCTACAATTTCTTCATTCACTTTAGGAGTTCAATTTGATCCATTCGATAAGTGGGTTTTGTAATTTTCATAGCATCAGGAACTAAGTCAACAGTAAATTCAACTTTCGGATTAGGTATAACACAAGTCAACTCATCAGGAAAAACATCAAGGTACTAATTTACCACTAGAACATCATTAATTTGAATAGTTCGATTATTTTTTACAATATGTTCAAGGTAACAGTAATTTCTATATTTCACTAGTTTCTCATCTTCCTATTATGTCATCAAAGTTAAGGGTTCATTCTTGTAAACAAACTAAAAATAATTTTGAAAAGAAACCTTTTTAGCTCTTCTATCAGTCTTAGAATAATAAATAGAATGCTAATTCATACCCAGAATAAAATCAAACTCCACTAGAGACAAAACAATAGGATTTTTAGGTGGATTATTTATGAAAACAAGGGCAGTAAGGTTTTAATAATTTCTTTTTTTCTCAACAGTTCCTCTCGGTTTTTCTAACATATGTTCAGTATTTACAGCTTGATATGGAATTCCGAATTTATTAGAAAAATTCTCAAAAAAGAATGAATGTGTAGAACATGAATCGATGAACAAATTGGCATAATCTAGACAAACAAACAGTATACCTGATACAACTTCATTCGATGGCCAAACATCTGTTAATGTAGTTGTAATAGATTTCACCACCCCTTTCTACTTGTAGTCTGGCTACTTTTTCCTCAGTTGAGTTCTTCATTGGACACTCATTTTCATAATGACCCATTTAATTTCACTTAAATAATTTTACAGACAGAAAATCATATTTTTTTCAATCCATTACCGTGATCTTTTTTAGTGCAATTACGAGCCTTATGTCCCATTTTGTCACATCGGTAGCACTAACTAAAATTCAAAAGACATTCCCCAAAATGATTTTTACCATAATTTTTACGAACATTAAACATAATATATTTATAATCATACTTTTTTTGAAGAGGTCCTTACTTTCTCATATCACCTTGACCTCTTATTTTGTTGTTGGTCAACGAACACATGTTCATCGGAAAACTCGATTATCGCCTTCTCCAAACATCGAACATGTTTTTTCATAACTTTTGAACTCACAAGAAGATAAATCCCTTCAATACTTTGGTTTTAAATCTATGTAAAAACGTTTTATTTTACAATAAAGATCATTTAATATATTTGGAGGATACCATGCATGTCGAGTGAATTTTTCTTCATAAGCATCCAATAAGTCATCCATCAGCCTCAATTCTATGAATTGTTTTTCTATCCTAAGACGAACCACCTTAGAAAAAAATTTCTAATGAAACATAAATATTAATTCATCACAAAAAAGAGAATCAATATCCTAACTATCCCTTATATTTTTCATAATCGACCACTATTGATTGGCTTCACCTTCAAAAAAGTAAACAACATGAATAACCATATGATTTTGTGAATACCACATAACATAGAAAATCGTATCCAGTGCTTTAATCCACCCTTATTCTAGCACAGGGTTAGTTGATTCTATGAATGATGGATGATGTAGCCTCATGAAATTCTCCACTACTGACATGTTCCTCTATGGTTGATCTGGATGATCTCATTCATGGATACCACAACCATTTATATCCTGATTCAATGGTGCCATCACTGCAATAAACTGTTTAGTTCTGATTCTGGCTGTCGCAGGATGTTGATTTAGAAGGATTTCTTCTCCCTGATGTTGTCCCTATATAGCTACCCTGTTTCCTCTATGGAAAATCATTCTGAACACATAAATATCTTATGATAAGAAACATATTAATTTTTAAATTCTATATCATTTCAATATTAACATAAATTACTTTATGTATATTAATTAACAATACTCTAACTCCCTATGTTATCTAAACTGACCTCTAATACCAACTATAAGGACCCAGCCTTAAAAACATTAGATAATCATGAATTAAATGAATAATTCACATTGTGGATCTTTTCAGGTTTATATTTTTAGATAATTATGTTATATCTATTACGTTACATCTAAAAAATTACAAAGTAGACACGTCTACTCAGTTTCCATTTTTTCACAAAAAAAATAACTCTTAAAAAAAGAGTAATGTCTAGATCTAGGTTTTTGACTGCATGACATTTCCTTCATACCATCCTTGAGAATATTCATATTTAAGTCATGTTAAATACATTTCAAAATTTGGTATGAGCATAAAAAGCTCATTAAGGGTTATAGAACAAACAAAGAAAATATTAGTTCATCAATACTTATATAATACACGTTGTTTAACATACATCATGAAATCATAAGATTTATGAATAACATATATAAAACATAAATCATAAATGTAACTTGGGGTATCCATATCATATTTACATTTTAGTTATCACATCTATATATGGAGTTAAATTTGGAAGACCAATCACAGTATATTCCCTAAATATCATAAGAGAAACATTCACATTTTCCTCTATCGCATTACACGAAGCATTGGAGAGTTATCTCAAACACTCCCACCCTAAGTTTATCATGGACCAACCCATATAATTAATCAATGCCATTGAACTATAACATATTCATAACACATAAAACAAAACTAAAGGAAATATAAAATTTAAACATTTCAATGAAAATATATCATTTAAATATATTGACATAACAAATCAATTATCAAAACCATTTTGAATACCGAAATACATAAAAGGGTTTATGGTATTTATTTTCCTTTTAATAACATTACAACTTCTTAAGAAAGCCAAAGATCAAATAATACTCATGGCGATGGAAAATTCATTGTCACCGCAAACGTTAGAAAGAAACTTTCTATTTTTTTGTTTAGTAAAACACCTCCTAGAAATAGATTCTCTTTAAATAAAATGAAATGTCGAAGGGTTTTATATAGAGTATAAAATAATGTTGTCTACAAACCAAAAAATTCCTCAATGAAAGGAGATTGAGATGAAGTCCCTTACCTTGTGTTCGACATGACCTGTTCATTCTTAAATCTCTTAAATAATAAACTAAAGTTAATTTAAAATTTATTAAGTTCCTTTTAAAGTTTATTATTTATTTTATATCACTTTTAACAATTTAATAAACATTATATAATCATTTATGTTAATAACGGTCATTTTGTCGATATTTAATACTTGATTCAAGAATGAAATTCTTATAATTAATAGTTGTTCTTGTGGTAAAAAAATCAATATTTCTAGAATGATATTCATGAGGTAGATTTAATATATATTACATGTATGTATTTATAATACTACATAACATTTCTATATAAGAAATTAAATTCACTATTCATGGAGATGGTAATCTGTACGTACGCATGAATGCTACCTTTATTTATATTTATTATTTGAATGGAATTGGAATATAATGATACATAGTTATATTATAATTCTAGTACCATATCATATATAATATCATTAACTCCATCATTTATACTTCCCACATATGTCATTAATGAGTCGTATCTCTTTGAGGGGTCGGTAGTACGCACGTCCTAAAATAAAATAATCACGTTTACCCATTTTTGAAACCATAAAGGTATGATAAAAATGAAAAATACAGAAGTATAAATAAAACAGAAAAATAATATATAACATATATAAATTTATTTCCATCTTAATGTCCAGTAAGAGAGGTGGTAGGGTATAATTGAACAATCATCGTTTCGGGAGGCGTTAGTTTTCCATCCACAGAAACAATATATGCTTTACCCATTAGATGATTTTGTGTGTAATTATAGTTAGAATATGTATTATAACAGCATCTTAGTATATTAAGGATTTTTTTGTTATGAAATAAAGGAATAAAAAGTTTTTAGTTGTTTGAGAAGTAAAATTAATGATAAGAATTTAACAGAAACTGTTACCTTTAATTCAGGTAACTCTCTTTGGATTGATCAAAAATGACTTCTATAAGTTCCTTATTCTTAAGGTAAGGATTCTAGGTATTATAGAGGGATCATGAGAGATTATTGGGTTAGGTGTTGGATTATCCATGTGGCTAAAGAAGTGTTAGTAATGGGTTAGAGGTAAGGTCTTTTTTATTAGGGAGAGGAGGGGCCTTTAGGAATGTGTAAAAATATTATTTTATTATATAGTTATTTTCTTTTTCTAAAGGTCCCAAACAAATTAACTTCTATGATAAGATGAATCATGATATAAATACAACCATACAATAAGAATTGGACAGGTTTTTCATATTTTTAATCTTTATAATTTTATTTATTTAAATCATTTATTAATGAGGTAAACACTGTATCATTATTGTGTCATAAATAATTTTATTTATTTGAGGTATAAAAATTATAAAACAAATACCAGGATTTAGGAATTATTTTTATGTTTCCAAATAATATTTATAGCCTAAAACATATTTTTTATGTCAATTTTTCCTTTATGTTAATTAAAATAAAGTGTCATAATCAATCATATATAGATCCATGGGGTCCCAAAATCGAGCCACTGATTCCCATGGATGGCCATGACTCATACAATAAGGTTATGACAAGTTTTGTGTTAATTTTTTATTTTTGTAATATTCTTTTTACCTTGAATTACCCTATTTTCCTTTTATCGCGGTAAATAAAATTCTAAAGATACTATTCACCAAAAATTATTTACTTATTATTGAACTATATTTTACATTATAATAACAACCATGTGTTTCAGAGTTTTCCAATTCAATTCACAGAAGTGGTAAAATTTCATTTAATGGAAAAAAGTCATATTTTTAACTCCAACTTAGTGGTTTCACTATACATCAAAAATTTAAGATTTTCAGAAAAATATGAAAACTTCAGCTTAAGATATATTTGATATTATGAATTTAAAAATGACGTCTATTTTACCAAATTCAAAACATAGAAGATGGATTAATAAATTTAAATTTAATTTTCATTGTCAAAACAGAAAGTGTGTTTTTACGAAATATTAACTATCAAAAGATTGACACTTTTTTATGTCCAATTTCAGTGAAAAATTAATTCCAATGACAAAAATTGTATTAAATGGTTAAAATATAATCTAAATTCAATTTAAAATCAATTAATAATATAATCTAATCATATAAATAAATAATATTAAAAGGCAGTTTGGAAATAAAATAGATTATTTTTCACTATTCATCAAAAAATGAATTTTATCAGAAAAACAGAAAAATTTTACACAATGTAAATTTTTATTACCTGATTATAAAGAAGACTTATATTTGGTAAAATATAACATATAAATGTGACCACAACTATATTTATCTATGGTTCTCCATCAAAAGGTGGTAAATCAACCTTTTAAAGTTAATTAGGCTTAAAATTAGATTCATTCACATTTTATACGTCTAAATTTAATAGGGTAAATGTAAAAAAATTTAATAAACATATATAATAATATTTTAAGTAGATCTATTTATTCTCTCCAACACAACATCTAGGAATTACCTACAATTTAAAATAATAGTATATTGTTATTTTTCAATATGATCCAACGTTGTGTGCAACGTTAGATTTCAAAGAAACCTATTGATGTGTATTGGGTATGCCAATGAACATGGAATCTCATTTAAAGTAAAATTTATATTTAACTAAAAAATATTAATTAAAATGAAAATTTATTATTTCATTACTTACCTGGGATGTTACATGAATGGTCCTCTCAAAAAGTCCATATTTCAATGTATGATTAGTAGTTATGAAATGAAACTCTGAACCCAAGTCTTACTAAATACTTCTCTAGAAAAATGAAGTAAACTTTAGATACCAACTACATACAGATGTATCTCGTACAACATTATATATTACTATTTTATAAATGCATTTATGGTAAAAGGATTCAAAAAGAAATTTTATCTCTAATATAAATCATGTGCTTTATCCATATAACGTGATCCACTACAACCCATACGTACATTGACATCAAATATAATATAAACCCAAATGTTACCATTACCATTAATCATATGACCACAATTCTTAAATTCAATTCACATTAAATAATTTTTTTCACTAAAACATATACAATACCAATGGGTTCAATTTGAAAAAATTTATCTTAAGATATCCTAAATCAATATATACACTCGTCACATAAAATCTAATGTTAGGTGTTAACAAAATTGAAATTTTGATAAACCTAGATCCTGAAAACCCATGATAGTATACATAAATGTTATGTTAATCTTATAAGTATAAATATAAAAATCGAAAACTAATTCCCTTTTTATTCATTATATTAGATCATATATTATACGAAACAATTTTTATTAGATACATAGTTTCAACTTATTTCTGATATAATATCATATTTCCTGACATTAATCCAAAATCAGTTTAGAGGGATATAATCAAATTAAAATTCAATAAAGGTTGAAAAATATTATTTTCCTAGGGCTCATTCATTCAAAATAAAATATTAAACTCATTTTCATTAAATATTATTGTAGATTATCATGCATATTTTTAGTACATTGGGGAGTTGATTCAAAAATTCTAAGAATACTTTAACATGAAACATTTGATTAAGAGTGGTGTTTTTTTGAGATATACCTATATACACATTATTGAATGTCCTCTTTATAATACAATGAAATGAATCTCTTTGATGACCAGGATTCCCACACATGAGTAATTTTCCTTTTTTAGATATTCTCATGACTTCCCCTTCAAAAGATTTTGGAAATTATTAGGTTTAAAACTTTTCATCCCACCATGTGGAAAACCTTTGGATCTTCTATGAAGATTCAATTTTTTTTCATATCACGTGAAACATGAGGGTTCTAACTTCCATTTCCATTATCACTTAACAATGAATGATCTATTCATATCTATCAGATTCCATTATGAAAAATGATTTTATAAATCCTAGTTTCAATTCAATATAGAGTCAATCAAAAAATGGATAGTCATTATAAGTATCTACTCATAATATTTAAGATGTTGTGTATAAGTTATGGCGTAATTATGTAAATATCTAAACCCAAAAAGACCCTCTATATAAATTAAACTCAATTTATTGAATTATCTCATGTATAATTAATGTTTATGGCTGGGGCCTTATAATCATATTTTATAATATATAGGGAAAATGATTTATCTTTATAAAAAATTCATTATTCGATGATCTGATTCTATTATAAGAATTAATGTTTTATTCAACTAAAAAATGTGGTTTCATTTTTCAAGATATTTTGGTAATGATAAATTTTATTTAAATGATTACAATATTTTGATAACTGGAATTGTTTTTCATATAGGTTTTAAATATTTATTACAATAATTTTTTTCTATAAGGTTACATTTTAAAATGTTTAATTCATGATATATTTTTTGGATATTGATTATTATAACAAGTGAGCACAATAAATATTATATAATGGGTTATACCCTATTATAGCTCATGATATGATGGGATGATCTAAATTATAGCCCATAATAATATGGGTTAAGCCTTATTATAGGTTAATATCTGATGGGTGAGCCCCATTATTTTTCTCCAATGAGAAAGGTAATGATTATGATCACAACTAAATTATATTCTAAGTCGTATATATGGATATTATTATTTACATGGATTCATATAATGGTTCATAATTCTTTGGTGAGATGATGTCTGAAAAAAATGCACGAATATTCTATACTTGCTGGTAAATTTTCATTAAAATTGTGTTTTCCAAAAGTAAGAAAATTTATATTTTTTAAAATAATGAATATTATATTTTATGATAGAATGTTATGTTATAATAAACTGGTTTTCTTGGGGTTTCATTTTTTCAATGAAACTATAATGTTTCATATTTTACGTTATTTTTATTAATAATTTTTTTATAATAATATTTGGGTATAGAATTTAATTTCTAGGGTATGAAATTTTTATTTTGATCCTAAAAACTAAATAGAAATTGAAATTTCATATAAGTCTCCATGAACTAAAAAAATTATTTATTTTATTTTTTGACCCTTGATGATATTTTTTCTCATACTATATTTTGGAAAACAATTCCTAGAGTTTAATTATGATTAAGAATAATGAAGAAGTCAGGTTGAATGTCACGAATATTTATCACGTAAGTAAAACATGGTTCTTTGTAAATGTTATATATTATAGGATGAATTAATATATATTATATGTGCCCACTTTTTAAAATTATTTATTTTTTATATATGAGTAATTACTTAATTATATAAAATTATAAAACTAAATAGATTATCAAATTCAAACAATGTAATTTCTTGAATAAACTTTAGATTATGTAATTTTTTAGGCTGCGTTATTATAGATATAATCAGAATAAAAATTTAAATAACATTATAGGTTATGTTCTTATTTTAACTTAAAAAAAATTCAGTGACTAAGATGATAAATATGCAGTTGGAAAATTATAGTTATTTTCAATAAATATATACTGTTGAATAGAGGATGATGTGGTTAATGATATACTGTATTTATCTTACACATAAGATGGTTTATTATTTATTATCTAATATACTCACAATAAAAAATTATTATAAAATTGATAAACCCATAAAGAAATTAATTAATAATGGTAATGATGGCTAATGTGGTGGTTGTATAAACTAGAACCCAACAGAATGTGATCTGAAGAGAAAATTTAATGGTTAATCTTACCTAGATATCATGGGTTATTAATGAAAACATGGACCTAGTTGAGTTTACTTTGGAAAAAAATATATAATAATGGAATTCCATATAAGTTAAAGTGATATTGATCACAAAGGAATTCATATCCAATAACTTATATGTCAATTATGTGGAAGGAAGCACCCAGTAAAATTGTATAAAATGAAATGAAATATTTTATGTATGTTTTAATGGGAGGAATAAATAATTAATCTTCCTTGAAAAAAAGAATAATTTAGATAATTTATTGATGATGAATGAAAATATCTTCATGGAATCAATCTAATTATTTTAATGTGATGATTTTTGAAAGTATGGAAATTAGTGACCTAGGGGGAATGCACAAGAATGAGATAAAAATACTGTAAATAATAATTCCTAGAAATTACTAATGAAAATATAGTTTAATATAATGAAACATAATATGGAATATGAATGATATAGTTTAAATCCTCAATAAAATTTCGAATTTCTTAAATCATATTTCAGGATTAATATTCTTGTTTGTAGGAATGATGTATAAAATAATATAATGTAAAATTATGGTTCATGGATAATTAATAGTGTTGACAGATTATGGTTTATAAATAATTGGATTCAATAGTTATGATGAAGTGGTACATTTAAGGTTGATAATATTTTTTATTTAATCTATAATAATTTGTTGTTTTATTAGACGATAGTAATTTTTGAAGAATTTATTGAGTTTCGATATATTTTTATGGTATATATAACCCTTTGTATAACATTATTAAATTTTATATGTAAGAGGATTCCAATTTCATTTTATGGTCAAAATTTTAGAAAAATTGAAACCATTAAGAATCATATAATATTTGTTTATTGATAATATTTTTCCAGTTGTTCACCATATTTACAGGATTGTTATCAGAATTATATAAGTATTATTTTTGAAAATGGACAATACATCAAATCCCGTAACACTGCGAGGCTTGAAACCATGACCAAATGGTGACCAAGGAGAAATACCAACTTTTAGACTATGTCATTCTCCAGTTTGTATGACACAATTTTTCCAGTCTAACTGTATGATAAATAATGATTAATATGATTATAAGTGAATCTGATTTATTTTGTAGATAACCATTTTATTGATAAGTGATTTGGTTATTAATGAAAATTGTTAATTTGGAAGAAGGTAACAATTTCATGAATTTATATAATTGAGGTAAATTAACCATTAAGGTGTTTTTATGTGGAATAATGGTTGAATTATCCTTTTTTACTGTGTCTTTTTCATAAGTCATTTTACTTATAAAAATAAATAGAATATATTAGGATTATATTATTAACACCTGGAAAATATTTATATGATACATTAAATGTAATTTATGTTATTATGAAATAAATGTTAAATAAATTTCAGAAGAATATATGACTAAATATTTTTGATTTTTAGGTTGAAATATTAGTGAATAATATTTTGGATGATTTAACAGATTTCAATTTATCGAATGATTTAATATAAGCATTCAGTGTTACGATTTAGGCCTTGGATATTAATATTCTATTTCTTCATATTAAGTCTTACCAATTAATAGAATTATATAACCTTGTTCTAACATTTTTTTTTGATAATTTCAATTGATATGTGCAATTTATTTTTATCATTTAATGTTATCTGATTCTCTAAAAGGATACATTGGTACTTCAGGTATAAAAACATCTTCTTGAATACTCTACATTCAGAGAAAAATATGATTTTATTGTGAAAATTGATTAATGGATGAAATTATTCTCATCATGGCTATATATATTTATTTATTAAAAAAAATCAAGTTATTAATGGAATTAAGCAACTTTTAAAATTTTAACAAGGCTAAAAAATGGAAACCATTTTAATAAATTAATGGTCACTTATCTCTAAAAAGGAGAATTGTTTCTAGTAAATTGACCATAATTTTGAATATATATATTCAATCCCAACTAATGTTTTCAAAATTTTAATTATCATTAAGTTTTATACTTGATGGCATAATTTTTTTATTTTTTCTCATATTAAAAGGAATCTTATTTAAACACCTTTATAATGTGGGACTTCAAGAAATGTATTATAAAATGTAAATCCTATGATTATAGAGATAAATTTAATATTGTGAGGAAAAAAATTTAAATAGGGGTGGATTTATCATCTCTGTATTGTCAGAAAATAAATTTATTTAACAAAGCATAGAAGACATGCAACACGGAATGTAAACAACTAATGAAATATTCTGATGCAATTATGACCATTATAACCAAACTATTAAATTAGTCGGTATGAATAGTGTTAAATACAAAATGAAATATACATACATACATACATATATATATATATCATACTCAATATAAATATGTTTATTTTTTATTACTTTATAATTACTCATTTTTTGTTAATGTTTCATTATTCATTAAAAAATATGTATTCTTTAAAAATGAATTTTATTTATTTTTTGAGAAAATAATATAATTAATATTTATTAAATTTTAAGAATGTATTATAAAACATGAAAATAATTTATTTAGTCATTATAAGAAAATTAACTTACGGTTTTATTTTCCAAAATTTCGAAAAAATGATTTTTCCAAGAATAGTGAAAAATTCCGATTTTTAAAATAATATTTCTTATAAAACAATTATGAAATATTAAATCCTATTTAATTTTTAAATATGATATAAATTAATATAAATATAATTTTTTCCTATATAATCCACTTGATTATATATGAATCATATTTACACTATGTTTTAGGATATGTTTAGTTTTAGGGTTTAAAAACATTTTGTTTCCTAAATATTGTTTTTATGTGTATAATGATTCTCCATTTTAATTAATTAAAATATTTAATAATGATGAATAATTATAATTAATTTATATATTAAATATATAGAAATATGTATTTAAATCCAGATAATTTTTTTTAACTATTCATATAGTTTATATATAATTATCTTTTTTTTAAAAACCACTTCATGAAAAACTGCTTCTCCATCCCTTCAGTGGGTTTTATATTAAATTATATAATTAATTGTCAATGAACTGAATTTTAAAATATATATCGTATTTTTTATTTATTATTATTTATATTTTATAATATTCTTAACATAATTTTTTCTTAATATATAGTTAAAAATGTAAAAAACCATTACATATGTTAGGGTAAAAAAAAGATTTATCGAGGAGTTAAAATGTAAAGATAATGGATTAAATGATGAATATGCTTGTTGAATTTTTATTTTAAGGATATATTCATTATTATTTCATTTAAATATATATAATAGTTTATTTCAATGCATTTTTTTATTGAGATAAATACTGTTATAAGAGTTTCTTTTAAAAACATTCATAGGTGTCCTCTCTCAATCATATAGTAGGCCACCACTACTCATCCCTTTTTTACAACTGCAAATATTTTTGTTTAATCCACTAAATAAAAAAATAACATCCTTACTTACCTCCCAAGAATATATATCTTATTTTTTATCATTAATTCATCCAATTATTTCTTTTTGTAAAAACTTAATATGGTTATCGAAAGAATAGTTTACATGCTTAACTGAGCGGACATATTTTATTTATTAATTCAAATAATTCATAAATTATTTAATTATGATGAAATAATATCATTTTTATATCACATATACTTAAATTTTTTATGTAAATAACTTTACCTACATTGTTCTCATCCTCTGTCAAATGGGAAATGAAAGAATCATTCATGTGTATAGTGGAAAACCTCCTTGCGAACCAATGTAATTAATTGTTCATCATCGCCACTCACATATTTTTATGATTAGGGATTTAAATCATATATATAAATATTTGATAATTTTTAAATAATTATAATTACATAATAAATAAATCACATTACCATTTTTACATTCCATTCCATGGTGGATACGTTAACATTATTCATGTGTATGGTGGACTACAGTCTCACCAAGAAATATGAAAAAAATTGAAAACACTTTTCATGGATGTAAAAAAAATAATTATAAAAAATTTATGTTATTTATAAGATATAATTATTATATTAAGTGAATTTTATTTCATTTTTAATTTTTAATAATTTCTTTTATTTCTTACCATTAATATCATCAAAAAACAATAACATTGTTTATCAATAAATGTTGACAACTTCTTCCACAAAGCATTGTGATATTTTTGTCACAACAATTCAAAAAGATAATATATATAAGTATATTTATTAAATAATATGGAATTTTTGAAATAATCATCATTATATATTGATAAAATATTACTCAACGTCATTCCATAATGATTGTTGAAATATGTAAATTCTACTCAACCATACATATGAGATGCCTACTCTATGATTATTACATAATTGAATTTTATTAACAAACATTATTTATTATATTTAAAATTATATATTTGGTATAAAAATAATAATTATTTCATCATTATTATTTTGTAAATAATGCAATAATAACCTCTTAGACCCTTATGACCCTTAAAAAATCATTTTTGATATATAATAAAAATACCATCAAAATATTCAAGGTGAACTTAATGATTAAATAACAATGTGTAGCCTGGTAATAGGAAAAATAAAAAGGTATAATAAACAA
The DNA here is from genome assembly GCA_963277665.1 of Viscum album. Classification (NCBI taxonomy): domain Eukaryota; kingdom Viridiplantae; phylum Streptophyta; class Magnoliopsida; order Santalales; family Viscaceae; genus Viscum; species Viscum album. The sequence goes on from OY728162.1 coordinate 1,045,629,547, forward strand.
TAAAATATTTCTTTATAAATTCAATAATTAACCTGATTTTTTACTTAGGATGTTAATTTCCATACATGATGAATAAAACATGAGGTAAGCGATCATTTTTTACATGTAACATCATTTTAAAATTTATATAAATATTTAATTTATGAATATGTTTATTTTTTTCAATATTACTCTTTAAAATTATTATTTATATCCGTATAGATGATAAATGTAATTTTTTGCATATCTGGATTTCATTAAAATGTTAGAATTTTTTTATTTTAATATTTTTACATAAGAGAATTTTTTTATAAAATATTCTATTAATTATTTCATTTACAAATTTTTTTCTTCCATGTCCATATTTTTAAAAATATTTTATTTTCTTTTTATAGGGTTATAAAAGATTTATCATGGACATTTTATATATCTTTTTAATTCATTTAAATGAGTTTTAAAATGAATATGTTTATGTGTTTTATAAGGACATATTTTAAAAAATGAAAAAAAGTAATTTTATATATTATAATATGTCGGAAAAATAGCTTCTCCCACCAATATAACCATTATATGAAGTTTTTATCCCATTATATCCTTTTTTATTTTCTTCAATGATAACCCATATTTATTTTTTATTTTTATTTAGGTATGGATAATGGAGTATTAAAATAAATGATTTCTTTTATATCCAATAGAATTTTTCATATCAGTTGTAATGAGTTTTCCAATTGTTTTATGATTAAACAATGAATGATTAAAATATCTTCATCACAAAATAGTTTGTGGATTTTTTTTGAAAATAACTTATCATGATATATCTTATATGATTATATAAGCCAATTATAGCTCACTATATGACCATTTGTTTTCCATTATATCTCATGATTTGACGGGTTGTGCCAATTATAGCTCAATATATGGTTTGCGTCCCCACATTATAGACCTCCAATATATTGGGTAACAATTATTATTTTGGATAATTATATTTTTTTGTCGACATAATAGTAATTAAAAGTTGTAAGTGTTCATATAAGGTTTCATTAAGGCTTCTATAATATGACATCCCAATTCACATAAAATACTATTATATTCATGGTAATGAGTTTTCATGGATTTTTAAAAAATTTAATATAAGTTATATTTTAAATAAAGAGTAATGATTACCATTCCTCGTAAAAATGAAAGTTTTCATAAATGGAATTTTATGTTTTAACAAACCATAGTGATTTTAAATTTCAAATTAATATTATTCTATACTTTTCGATAAAAATATGTTGGCATATTATGTGATTTATTTGGTAATAACATGTTTATTCTTATCCCACATCATAATTTTTAATGTAAAAATTTAAAAAGTATTCATGGATTAATAGAGTTCAATATATTATTTGATGTCACTTAATGATAATTTTTTCCTATTACTATATTTTTATTTTGTTTCATGAGTTTTAATAATAGGAAAGAAAAAATATGTATCCATGTTGAAGGTCATGATGTTTTATCATCAATAGAAAATATGTTTATTTTAAAATATCTTATTTTATGGGAAACATGATACTAATGAGATGTTTTCACATTTAAAAGTCATAATGTTTTAATTATGTGTCATAAAATAACTCAATATAATTATATAGATAAAAATTTAATCAAAATTTATTAAAATAACATAATAAAAAATTAGGATCATATTATTTGTAAGGTTGTGTCCTTAACGATATAGATATATTATATTATAACTAGATGTGATCATTAAACTATAGTGTTACCAATCAATGAAGGCTAATATAATGTGTAATACCTTATTATTTTTAGGAAATATTTCTCTTCAAATAATTTTATTTCTTTGATAGATTGAGTTTTATGGAACATACAGTTTAAAAGAACCACAATACACTATTAAAACATTATTATTTAATGTGAGAGTTGTAACCTATCCAACAATATTGTGAGTATGATGATGATTATCTAGATTATGAAATATATATATGTTTTTGTCTAAATATAAATTTAAGGAAAAATACTTAGCAAATATTCATTCACTCATAGTAAAGATATTTTATTCTTCAAAAATATGTTCCCTCCAAGAATGGGTTTTCATTTAAGTGACTAATATAATTAAAATATTATAGTTTTATAAATATTATATTAATAAAACTAAATTTAATTTTTAATTCATCATGTCAAAATAATATTTTATTTATAATTTTCTAGAAATATTGAATTTTATATGAATTGTGAAAATAATCTTTTCGTTAAATTATTTATATTATTTATCTTTATTTATAAAGAAAAATTATGGTTTTAATAATTAATAATTTGTAATTAAATAATTTTTATTGAAAGTAATTAACTATTTTTATTTGAAATGGATATTATTATTGACTTTAGTATTCTTCCAATTTATATTAAAAATGATTTTTTAAAAAAAATAATTTTTCATTTCGTTTTTTTATAGAATTATAAATTAATCTCTGAAACTAATGTGATTTTAATTTATAGAAACTTATTTCCCATTTTTATGTAGGTGTTCCAAATTTACTAAATAATTTTTTACAATTTTTGGAAAATTTCTATAGTAACCTTATTAATTTTGTTACCAAAGAAAAGGGTAAATCAAGTAATTTATGCTTAAAATAAAATTATAAGAACTCTTAAGTAAACCAAAAACATAACTAAATTATATTTTATGAGTATACATCGACAATAATCACAAAATAGTATAATTTTTTCTTTTGGGGCCATGAAGATAATATTATGACCTTTATAGTATTTTACTTAAAGAAAAGTCAATTATGTCACACTATTATTCTTAATTAGAGTAATATTTTTAATAATATTTTATCAAGATAATATTTTCATCTATAAATACAATTTTGAAGGATAGAATAATGATTTTCATCATACCTTTTTTATTTTCAATATTTAGTAATGAAACTATTCCTTTAAATATATCCACCACACTAATTCTGTAATTATTTAATTAAAGGAATAAAATACAATAAGTGGTAATAAAAATATTAAAATAAATATAATTAAAAAATATTAAATTAAAATAATAATTTTATATATATAACTTAAATTTCTATTATATAATTAAATAGATGGTTTAAATTTTTCTATATTTCATGATGTTTATAAATTTCAATGTATTGAATAGTATAAAAATTAATAATAATCATATTATATGGGTTTCATATTTTATAAATTAAATAAAAATAAGAATAATATTATATAATAAAAAGTGGAAAATATAAGGGTGAAATAGAATCCTTATTATATTTAAAGGCAAAATGTATGTGTTCTGATTTACAATAGTCTTAATATATATTAATATTTTGGAAAATACCAAAAGTTATCCTCACATCAATTATAAAATGAAACATTATCCCTCATATATTTAAAAAACATGGAGCCATATAAATCACCCATAAATTTTAAAATGCTCTTGTCAACTTTTTTTCCCACAATATGGAGTTACTATTATTCTCAAATGTATAACCTTAAACCCATATAGAGAAGATATAATGGATTCATTTTGAATAAGATATAATCACATTAATCAATTAATTTATTTCAAACCATTCCTTTAATATAATTAACAAATGATATATATAATGAAGTAATTAATTATGTAACCTAAATATTCATAAAGGTTTGTATGAATATGAAAAAACCTATATAAACCCACTTTATCATCTAATGAAAAGTTTAATTATCACCTGTGCATATGTAATACTTACCATCTCCATATAGAGGTAAAATTTATTTTTGATCACCTAAATTCATGTATTGTTAAAATTATTATTTTAAAGTGTATAGGTGATATTATTGATATAATAATTCTTATCTTATGAAATTATAATCTATTCCTCGTTAACTTCCAAACCGTTGTATAACTGTGATATCACTCATGTGTACATGTGGACAGACACCTCTGCAAAGCAATGTGATTAATTATTTTTTATATCTATATATGGTATGGAGTATGAATATGTTATGTATATATATATATGATACATATGATATAATAATTATTATTTTGAATTTTTAATTTATACTTACTTTTATTTTAATCTACCCTTCAAAAAGGGAATACAATGTTCATGCATACGTACGTCCTAAAATATCAAATAATTATTTAATTCATTTTCACAATATATCATTATATATGAATTTAAAAATATATCAATAATTAAATGTATATAATAATAATTTCCATTTTTCTTCTATATAAATATAATATTTTTAATTTTTTTATAAATTATGTTAAATAACATTCGACAAAATTCATACCGAAGGTAAGGGATTTTTATATCAAATATATTTATCTTGGACACCTGCCATATTAAACAATTATTTTTTTTGAATGTGTTATATATTTATAATGAAAACAATTAATGATACATATTTTGAATTTTATATGGATATACTTATCTATTTATGTTTATTTCTTTTATGGGGAAACGATTCAAAAGTTATCGAAGTGGTAATGGTATATTTTAAGATCATATAATTATTCATGAATTTTCATTTTTGTGTATCCTCTTAGGAATATTTCCCTTAAATGTAAATTATTTATAAAAAACGTTCTATAAGATTTAAAAAATCATTTTTACAAATTTATTAGTTTTTACAAAAAAAATTTGAAAAGTGAGTTTTTGTTTTTTATAAATGATGTTATTTAAGAAATTTATGAAACAAATATAGATGGAATGTTTTTATGACAATTTCAAAAACGGAATTTCCCTTTATCAAGCCATATTAAATCTCTGAAGCCCTTTTTAAATTTATATACATTTATTTTCAAAGTAAATAATTTCAATTAAAATTTCAAAACTTTTAAAAAAATAAATTATAAAATAGTAAAGTTATTTTTCTCAATAATTAGTATAAGTAATCACTAAAAATAATTTTCCTATTTATGATAACATCATTTGATGTTACATATACCTAAATGAGGATATAATCTAAGTGTACAATATTTAATCTCTTTCGGTGCATTTTATTTTTATCTTGATAACATGTTGATAAGAGTCATTCCTTTTTTCATGATTTATATTTTGAATAAAATGTTAATAAAATTCATTCCATTTAATTAGTTCTTAGATGAATACAATTTTATGATCTTTTGGAACACATTTTAATTTTATTTATTTTTTTTGTGTGACCTATATGCCCCTCTAATTCATTGGGTAATGATGTATAACTCATGGGGTAATTTTTTTATGTGTGAACCTGATTTCATTTTAACAATTTTATTGAACCTAGTTTTCATGTCTATCATTTTATAGGCGTACAAAGTTTTAATTCTCATAAATTGATACTGGGATATATAATTCACTTCCAAAATATTTTTCGTACGATCAATTTCATTCCCATAAGATTATGTTTGGTACTTATTTGATGTAATTAAATATATGAGTGAACCTATTTCTATTTATGCATGTTCAAAATAATTATCTTTATGTTCCTGACAGTATTTGAAGTCCTATGAACATAAAATTTTTATTTTATGACTCAATACTATGATCTATGAAATTAATCACATAAATTTATAATAATAAGATCATATCCTCTAACCCATATTATCATGTCATACCTACATTATTTTTTATATATACCTTGTTTAAACTAAATGAGAACTTGATATCAGCCTTTATTATGTTTCCTTTCCCCAAGATATTAAGAATGGTTTTATAATTTGTGTGTCTAAGAAGGATTCTATTCATGAAAAAAATAGTGGGAGATCATATATATCACTTATAAATCATTGGTTTTTTAGTCCATGTTATTGAAAATGTAGAAAAATACAATTACGGTTTTGATAAAACAATATATGTAATTAATGATTATTTACATATATATAATAACTTTATATGATGATTATGGGTAATTAATGTTGGTATAAAATAAATTTTATTTAATCTATGGAAACTATGATGAGAAAATATTGGTAAAAATATGATGTAATGTAATTATAATAGGATAAAATCATAAATGTTCTGATGTGGGATTTCCAAGGTAAACCCTATGATATCATGGATTTAAAATATTGAGTCTTAATTTAACATACCAATGAATAATGTTTCATGAATATGTAATTTTTCACTACGATAATCATTCATAATTGTATTCATTTTTTCATTTTAGTTGATGGTTGGAACTAAAGGGAATCATATTCATAATGATTGGTATGGCTAATTCAATAACCATTCCCATGATAAATTAAATGTCTTATGAGCTAGGATAAAATATCTTATGACTATGCTCACTCAACACTCTTATGATACTAGTGGTTAAAAAGTTCATATTGGAATTCTGAATGTACTATGAAGGGAGAAACATCTTATTGAAACTTTTATGTGAAAATGACCAACATCCTTCTATGGTTAATATGATCTATTTATTTCTAATACGAAGGATTATTTTTATTAAATAATATTTATGTTTCTTTAGTGATTGTAAAATGAATAATTTTTTCTAGTTGTATATATTATTTAATGAGAGGAATATATATGGTGGAATATTAATCATAATATGGTTGATGTCCGCACATATCACTATATGTAATTTTCATACGAGAAACATCCATTCCCAATTCATTAGATGTTATAACAAAACCACCCATACTTGGTTTATCATAGAACCACCTGCGATTTGGTTTATCATTTAACCACCATCAGTGGTTAATCATTATACAACTCCTCAAATATCCATTTACCATTATATAATCATAACACATTAAATATTTCATTTCACTAATTACATTTTATTTGAATTCACAAGAAAAAAATATCATGATATTGAAATACTCAATAAATTTCAAATTTATATTCAATACAACCCCCCCCCCAATGGAATAATGGAATTGTTTCCAGTTAAAAACATTATGTCTTATAGATGAAGTCAAATATCAAATAACGATTATGGCGGAGGAGAGGTATTTTCCATCGTATATGTTCAAAACAGTCCATTAATAATTTAGTAAAATTATTCATATAAACAAATTCTATATGACTGAAATAATAAGTCAATGCCTTTTAGTATACACCGCTTAAAATAAGGAGGTTATATTATCAACATGTGGATCAATGAAAGGATATTGAGATGATTTCCCTTACCTTGAGTCTGAATTGTCATTTATGTTCCTTATTCTTCCTAAAAAATAAACATAACTAAATTTCCACTTTCTTCAAAATGATTTTCCAGATTATTATTTTTATTATATCAATTATTATCACATTATAAAAATAACATAATTATTTAAGTTAATATCTATCTATTTGTTGATATTCAGTACTAGAGTATAAAATGAACTTTTTCGATGTGAATCATCAAAGTAGTCCAATGAACATCATATCTAGAATGATATTCATGAATAAAATGTAATATATATCCAAAATAAATGTTTTTAAAAATAGTCTATAACATTTTGAGATAAGATATGAATTTCACCATTAATGGAAACGATAAGCCACACGTACGCTTGAGCGCTACATTAATTTCTTTATCATACTGAAAGAATAATAATAAAATGATATTAATGTATATTATAATATTAGTATTATATTAATTTCATTTATCTCTCATAGGTTTAATAAAACTATCCTTTCTCTGTTCCATGTATAGTAAGAAACAGTTATATCACTTTGAGGGGGAGATAGTCCACAGTTCCTCAAATCAAATTATTTAATTGACACATCATAGAAAGAATAAATGTATATTTTAAATCAAAATTACATAATTGTAGATTCAATATAAATATAATAAATATCATATATAAATTTTTTTTTGTCATAATGGCCACCATGAGTTGTAGTAGGGGAACATTGAACAATCATTGTTCTATGAGGCAGTAGTTCGCTATACACAGAATAAATATTTTCATTTCCATTAGATGGAGGTGTATGATAGTATAGTTTGATACCTTCTCAGAAAAATATACTTCGTTATTGAGAATAGAATTGTTTTTATTTAATTAATGAATAAGAAGATCATAGGGAGTGGAGAATGAAAATAATGAAAAGAAACTTGAGAGAACATGTTACCTCTAAATCAGGTAACTTCATTTGATTTGAGCATAAAGGATTCCTTGAATTTCCTTCTACCCAAGATAAGGATTCTACGAAAAATATAAGGATATTGGGAGATTATTTGAGATTAATTTGGAAGAGCCAAGGGGCTTGAGAGGTGTGATTAATTTGGTAGAGTTGCTGGAATTTTATAAGAGGGAGGAGGGACACTTTAGGAATATCTTGAAATATTAATTTATTATAAATTAAATTTCACTTTAAAATGGTCCTAAAGTAATTAATTCCTAAGATATGATTTTTTGGGTCTAAAACCTCTCAATAAATTTTTTTAGACAATTATAGGTCAAAAATGTAACTTTATGTTTTCTCATTAACCTTTAGTTAGAATCATTAACTCATACCATGTCTTCTTGTATTTCCATAACTTGTGGTTACTATATTTACTATGAAATAGAAATAAATTCATAAATGGATTGTTAATGTAATTTGTAACATTATATGAGTTAGTTGTCTGAATATTATATTGTTAAGACTATTAAATCATTTAATATAATAGTATTTGTTTTAAAAACTCATTTATGTCAACTTTGACACTATTTAGTAATTAATTTTTTTTAAAGTCATAACAACATGATTCAATAATACCAATGAATTAATTCAATATATAATATGTAAATATAATCCAAGAAATCATGGATGGAATCAAAATAATAATATTTAATTAATGTTAATATTTAAAATATCATTTATCTGACTCCTTTATTAATAGGGTAATCACTGCAACATCATTGTGTCAAAAATAAAGGTTTTTATTTAATATCTAAAAATAATAAATAAAATATCAAGATGTATGAAATATTTTAATATTTCTAATGAATATTTATAGTTGAATATATCAATTATATAACCCCATATAAATATTATTTTAGTAAAATATATATGTTTTTGTTATATTTCACTTTACATTAAATTAATTATATAACAAGTCATTGTGACACACAAGTGGATCTATGAGGTCCCAAAATATACCCATGTATTTCCATTATTGTACATAACTCGTACAATAGGATTAATACATGTGTTATGGTGGTTTATTATTATTATAATATTACTTTTTACCCTTATCTACAAAATTTAACCTTTAATAATGGTAAATAAAATAGTTACTAAAGCTTCAATAGTTATTGTCTAAAAATAAAAGGTACCTATTTACAAAAATTGGACTTTTTAATTAAAAATATTGAATCCATTATTCCAAATTAAAATCACATAATTGGAATAAATTAATCAAAAACTAATTCTCATTGTCACAACCAAAACACAAGATTTTATAAGGTAATAACTATCAAAATATTGACATGTGCATATGTCCAATTTCAAGGTGAAATTATTTAAAATGTCCAAAATTTGATTAAGTGATAAAAATTTAATCCAATTACACTTTAAAAAATTAAAATAATAATCTAAATATATAAATAAATTAAATAAAAATGTATTTTTGAATTAAAATGTTGTGTTTTTCACTATTCAAAATAATATGAATTTCATTAGAAAAATACCAAAATTTCATTGTCTGTAAATATTGATGTTCATCATTTAAATAATAAGTTTATTTTGTCAAATTTAACAAATAATAGTGGTAATTACTATATTTTAAAAGGATTCTCCATGAAAAGGTGGTAAAATGACAATTTAAAAATATTAGAGTATTTTATGCTTAAAATTAGATTCATTCTCATTTTAAACCTCCAAACGTTATCAGATAAATGTAAAAACATTTAAAAACATGAAAAATCATATTATAGTTTTTTTATCCATCCTTAAATTACAATGGCTAGGTGTTAGCTACCATTTATAATATTTATATTATTATTATATTACTTTTTAGTATAATACAAGGTTGTGTGCAATGTATGATTTTAGAGAAACCTGTTATTGTGTGTCAAGTACTCTATTGGAAAAAATGATCTCTTTAACAAAGAATTAATATCCTTTTTTAAATATAAATAATATATTAAAAATTATTATTCTATAAATACTTGGGATGCTTCATCATTCCCCTCTTTTAGAACTTGTGTCCCCGCCATTGTATTTATTTATCTAATAATTAAGGGTATTTATCCCTCATAGAATTTTCAAATTACCACATTGTCTCTTTGACCGTATGTTTTTTCATAGAAAATTTACCTGATGAATCATCTTATTCTGCAATAATTGCTCTCTGTGGTAATGAATCTATTCTTGTTGTTCCACATATGAAATATTCCCTTCAAACTAAGCTACCTATAGACTCAAAACATGAGATGGATCTAACATATACTTTCTCATCATTTAAACATGATGATAATTGTGCACCTATTATAAACATGGATGTAAAACTACCCTTTAGGAAACTGATCTAATATTCTATTGGATTTTTTGGGGTCTAATGAACCTCAAAATTATATTTCACTTTTAACCTAAATGAAAGACACTTTTCTGTGGAGAAATATTGAGAAAGAAATGATCACCTACCTTGGAAAAAGATCTTTTCTCTTGTTATCCACATAACATTTCTTCCTACTCTGAGCTTTCCACATTTGCTTCTGAATTAACTGAAATTTTCATGCAATCTATTCTACCAATTCTGGTCCCATCTACATCCCTTCTCCTACTTCATCCCAAAAAATTTAGAGTATGACACCACTTTCCATATAATGCATCAAATGGTGCCTTATGTATACTGGAATGAATAATATTACTCTATGAAAACATAACCAAAGAAATATGTTGATCCCAACATCATCGTTAATCCATTGAACAAGTAGTTATCATATCCTCCAAGGTCTGAAATGTTCGTTCTGACTTCCCATCTTATGGAGGATGAAAAGTTATGCTAAAAATTAATTCATTTCCCAATGTTTTCTAATGGCTCTAAGAAAAGATAAAAGTAAAACCCAGATCAGGATCAGATACAATTGGGAGTAGAACTCCATTTAACCTGAATATCTCCTTAATATTCAATATATATTGTTGATCTATAGACAGAGTATCTCAAATAGGAAGAAAATAGCCAGATTTATTCATTTGATCTACAATAACCCATATTCCATTGTTACCTAGAAACGTTTTTTGTAACCCCACTATGAAATCCATTGAAACATTTCCCATTTCAACTCTATCTCTAGAAAATGTTGAAGTATCCCTTTTGGTAATTGACACTCTTTATTAACATGATGATAAATCAAACACCTCACAATAAAGTCAAAAATATCTCATTTAATTCCATCCCAACTAGAATATTCTCTAATATCTTTGTACAAAATATTATTGCCAGGATGAATTGAAAATAAATAACTATGGGATTCACATAACAACTCTTTCATAAACTGTGAATCACAAGGCACAAATAATCTCCTTCCAAACAACAAAACAAAATCTTTATCAATGTTAAATTCATGTAACATACCCTTCAGAACAAATTCTACCTTTTTCATTAAACCACTATATTCTTTCTATGATTGATTAATAATTTTTGATAGATAGGATTTCACTGCCACCTGAAACAAAATAGAGGAATTCCATGCACAAAAAACATCCAATAAAATATTCATCAAATCAGAAACCAAATGATCTTGTTCAAAATGTAGCATGGTTTTTGTATATTTACACTTTCAACTCAGAACATCAGTTGCATTATTTTACATTCACGGATGGTAATGGATCGTGTAATTATAATCCTCGATTAATTCAATCTGTCACCTTTGTTTCATGTTTAATTATTTCTGAGTGAATATATATCTAAAAAATTTCTGATCAGTATACATTTCACACATTACACCTTAATAATGTTGCCTCCATAATTTTAATGCAAAAACAAAAATAGTTCATTCAAAATAATGTTTATGTTAATTTGTCTCATAAGGTATCAACTAATTTTAAGCATAAACAATTACATGGAAATTATACATTGGGACAAAACCACGTAATTTCAAGGATTCATCACTGTAGATAACAAATTCACCATTCCTAGGAGGCAATGAAAAAACTGGAGCATTTAACAACCTTTTTATTCAGTTCCAGAAAAGAATAATCACATTCTGTTATCCAGATGGACTTAACTCCCTTTTCTGTTAGCATAGTTAGTGGGATAGATAACCGAGAATAGTTTTCAAAAAAAAATTGGTAATAACCCACTAATCCAATAAAACTATGAATCATTGTGATATTGGTAGGTCTTGGACACCCTAAAACAACTTTTGATTTGGAAGGGTCAACTATTATTATATCTTTAGAAGAAATACAACCAAGGAAATTATTTTTTTGCAACCAAACTTTACTCTTACTAAACATTCCATATAGTTTTCCTTTATTTTATGTTTTTTAAAATAATCATTAAGTGACATTCATGTTCCTCCCGACTTTTAGAATGTACAAAGATATCTTTTACAAAAACAACAAAAAACTCATCTAGAAACTGATTAAATATATCATTCATGATATTCATAAATACAATAGGTGTATTTGATAACCCAATGGAAATAACTACAAACTCATAATTCCTATATCTCATTTAAAAATATGTGTTTGTAATATCATCCTCCACCTTCAACTGATGGTACCCAGACCTCAACTAAATATTTGTAAAATAGTTTTCTCCCTATAGTTGATCAAAAAAATCGTTGATATGAGTCAATGGACACTTGTTCTTAATAATGATGTTATTCAGGGATTTTTCATCAATTCATAGTCTCATATAACCATTTTTATTTTTCATTAATAAAACTTGGGAACCCCTTGGTGAAATGCTAGGTCGAATAAAACCTTTATAAAGTAATTATTGCATCATATTTTTAAATTCCAACAATTCTACATGAGAAATTTTATAAGGGGGTTTAGATATAAGGTTTTATCTAGGAACTAAATCAATAGTAAATTCAACCACTATTGGGAATAGTACTAAGAAATTCGTCAAGAAAATATAATGTGAATTCATTCATTACTAGAAAGTCACCAATCGAAACTGTTTCATTATTTTCAAAAACATGAGACAGATGACATTCACTATCATATTTAATCAATTTTTTAGCTTCTTGATATGTTATAAATGGTATGAAATAATTGAATAAAACTTTCTTGGCATGGAAATATATTTTATCACGATAAACTGAAAGTCAATCCATATTCCAAATGATATCAAATTGTACTATAAAAAGTTCAACAAGATTTTCAAGAATGATTATCCAAAAAATGATAATAGGAAGATTCCTATATATATTGGATTCTTAAAAACATCCACCCCATGTTTTTACGAAAATTTATATATCACTTTCATGATGTTTTGTAACACACCAAGATTTCATACTACCTTATTTCTTCAATGTAATTCAATAACTTGCACTACATGCAACACCAGGTTCAAGCGCACCACAACCTACCAAACTAGCCGTTCAAAAGATATTATGAATAGTTTTAACTAAATTTTGAACTATATATATAATCCTTATAATTTTTGAATCCATATTATTAATTTCCTAGACATAATTAATTTTTTTAGATAATATAAGTATTTTTAAAAAAATTGACTTTTATTACTTTTTAATGGTGAACCCTTTTTAAATCCAATATTTAAAACATATATATTTTCTATTTGAATAATAAAATTCTTATTTATAATCAGAAAATAAGAATTTTGTGTCAATAATTTTTTCGTGCTTTTCTGATAACTTTCATATTTTTTTGAATAGTGAAAAATACTATATTTTAACCGAAAACAATTGTTTTAGTAAAAATAATTTATAGTGTTGAATTATACATTTTAATGGACTGGAAGTATAAATAGATTATATTTTTACTATTTAATCCAATGATGGACGTTGTATGTAATTTCACTTTGAAATTGGACATAAACAAGTGTCTACCTTTTGGTAGTTATTATTTTTTTAAAATACGCCTTCTGGTATTGACAGCGGGAATTAATTTTAAATTATTAAATTCAACTTTTATGTTTTGAATGTGGTAAAATAAACTACATTTTTGGATTCTGAATATTGAAATTAGCTTAGGGTAAATTTTTTGTACTTTTCTGATAAATTTTTTATTTTGATTAATAGTGAAAATTACTAAATTTTAATTAAAAACAAATTTTTAATAGAAATAATTAATAGTGATAAATTATGAATTTGAGTTATTTTAATGTATAATTATATTATAATTTTACCATTTAATCCAATTTTTTCATTCGACATAATTTTATATTTAAACAGGACATAAGAAAGTGTCAATCTTTTGATATTTATTATTTGTTAAAAACACGGTTTTTTTTCAATAAAGGGAATTAATTTTAAATTAATTTCTGCCACTTCTGTGTTTTAAATTTATATAAAAGGATTCCATATTTAGAATCTGGAGTTCCAAATTCTGTAAATAGGTGACAATTATTTTTAGACATTTTGAATAATTAATTCAGTAAATATTTTATTTAACATGTTAAAGGGTAAATCCGGTAAATAAGGGTTAAAGAATAATATTATTATATTACTAAGTTACCCTAAACTGTGTCCTTGCACTATTATTTGAATCATGTCCGACCATGGGCATCTTTTGGTCGATTTTGGGACCACATGGATCCACTTGTAAGTGATAATGACACATTATATTAATTAAGTTAAAGTAAATACAAAAATGAAATAAGCATATATCTTTTAGAAAACAAATTTTTATATATGGTAATATATGTTATATTTTTTACTATAAATATTCATTATAATGCTAAAATTATTTCATAAATTATGATATTTTTTTAACAGTCTCTAGACATCTAATAAACAAAATTATTTATGACATAATATTGATGTAGTGTTTTCCTCATTAATAAATGATTTAAATAAATAAGATTATAAATACTTATCTAATACCCAATACTTGTCCAATTATTATTGGATGATTTTATTTTGATCATGATTCTTCTTATCTGCATACTTAATGAGTTTTGGACCTTATGAAACAGAATATAATTATATAATAAAATAATATTTTCAATCATTTCTAAAGTGCCCCTCCTCCCCCTTATAAAAGGACACCACTTCTAACCAATTCCTCACACCTATAATGCCTTTTAGATCATCCAAACTCTGCCCAATTAATATCCCTACATCCCTCTCCTCCTCCTATAAGCCTTATCTTAGGCCTAAGGCACTTCAAGAGTCCTTTTATGGTTCAAACTAAAGGGAGATACCCAAATTAAAGGAAACGATTTCACTTAGCTTCTTTTCATTTATTTTACTGGTCCAACCCCTTCAATCATTTTATTATTTTATTTTGTAACAACTCTAGTATACTCAATATACTAGGATATTTTTATGATATGTGTTCAAAATACACATACACACACCACCACTTAATGAGTGACGAACATAATGTTTCTGTGGAATGCAACCAAACGCCTCAGGAAATGATGATTTTTTTTAATTTTCTCCTACCTCCTCTAATGGAGGCCATTATGATGGAACTATAATTAAATATTAAATTAATGATATTTTTTATATATATAATCTTCTTTAATTCAATTTTATAGAATACCATTATTCATTTCATGTTGTATATATATATACGGTAATTTTATTTGAGAAAGTGCGGACTACCGACCCTTAAAGTGATATGACTCGTTCATACCATACATGGAACGTATAAAGGAATGTGTTAATGAAAATAGCTAACATATATAATATATTATATTATAATTGAATAATAATATACCTATGTATCATTTGGTTTTGATTTCTTTTAAAATAACAAATGAAATTGAAGTAGCGTTCGTGCGTACGTACGGACTACCGTCTCCACGAACGCGATGAGATTCATTCCACATCGTATCCATTCAAGACTAATTTAATTTTAACATTAAAAATAATGTTTAGGTACTTTACATAATTCTTGATATGAATAAGATAAAACCAATGGATAATAAACATGGATTATGTAAAAAAACATATAAAAGAGAACGAGTAAGTGGACACCTGAAACGACGATAATACTAACATATTATTAACAAAGAAAAATTAAAAGATCATATTTGATATCATATTTATGAATATGATTATAGTATAATTTAATAACAATGATTTAACTATTATACAGGAGGTTAACTTACCCTCGACCAAGTAAAAGTACAAGGAAAGGGTTAATTTCACAATCTATTTATTATCCGAGGTTGTTTATACTTAATCATCTTCTAGGACCTCTTTATCATCCACATCCATGATTCTTAAAAATGTATTTTAAAATTTTTTTACTATTTAATAAAAAATGGGTTAAATTCATTTATACCCTTATGTGTTTTGAAAGTAATATTTCCATCATTTTCTAAACAAGGTACTTTTTAACCTTTTCGAAAAATTTACGTTAAGAATGTTTTTTAACACTTACGGCGGGTGCGGTTATTTTCTGCCATTTTAAAATCGTCAAAGATTCCCTTATAATCTTACATGAATATTTTCAAAAATAAATGTTTTCATTATAATTATGTGACTCTTAAATAATTTGAAAATAGAAATAAATATTTCTCTAAAAAGGATTATGATTTCATCTATGTCAACATCTTTTGATGGATTTTTATTTTATTGTATATTGATTTATTATGATACAAAACTTCCATATTTTATTGAAGGTTTTGTGAAATGATTGACTGTGGATGTGCTATTTTTATACCATTAATGGTTTATGGTTAAATTATTGACATTTCGTATGATATTTTAAATAAGAATGTTTATGATATGTTTAAACATTTTAATATGAAGAATGTATTGGACTTAGTAAGTGATGGGTGGAGCCCTCTATAGATCATAGATGCATCAGTAGTTCTCATGAGACAATTAGATGTGAAATTGGTTGAGGCCCTTTCCCGATTTTGATATATAGTTTTTCCGGAGGCCCTAATCATTTTAAGATGTCTTGGCCGAGGCCTTGACATATTATTTCAGAATATCTGACATTATACATTCCCTCATTATGGAAATAATATTGATGGTTCATTTGGTCATTCGACTAGTAAAATACCCATGATTATGGTTTATTATGGAATTATTTACTCATCTAATATTCGTTCCATAAAAGTATTCATTTTTATTATTGGTAAAGTCATGTGGTATGAATTATTCACCATGCTTAATATTTACGTCATTATTCGCAGTATTGCAAACCCTTACTGAGCATTTGAGCTCACCCCTTTCTATTTTTTATTTTTCCTAGGATTCCAAGAAGTGTATTGTAATTGATATGCAAGGTTAATCCAAGGGAATAATGGCGTTCATAAATGATTTTTATGTTTTTTTGTATAATATAAAGTGTAATGTAACATTCATGTATATAATCTATTTTCCAAGACTGTTAAATTGATCAGTCCATTGGGACTTGATTCCTTGTAATCATGGAAATTTGTTAAAATAATGCATAGACTATTGGTAACTGGGGTCGGAGAATTACAGTTGGTATTAGAGGATGTTTTTCAATAACCTTGGAAACTAGATTTAGATGAACTCTTATTATACCGCATTAACCTAAGATAGAATTTGAGAATTAGTATAGAAGAACTTATTTGAATTTTGTTAATGTAAAGATTTTGTGAGTTTTCTATGGAAATACATCCATGTCTAGATACGAGCAGGTGGAGGCGGCTCTGGCACGAATGTACCTTGGGTTAAAACCCGAAAACACCACTTTGAGCTAGACTCGAATAGGAACTGGTGCACAATAACGAGTCTTGTTTCACTCTTGGTTACGAAACTCCCGGGGGATATAAATAGGATAATTCTCATTTTCTTTACCAATCATTATGAAGGATGTACGAGTGTATACCTCCTCAAATAAAATATTTTTACAGATTATATCCATAAACTGGTCAATTTATGTTAGGTATTTTACAACTTTGTAATTATTCATTCCAATTCATAAACTGACCCTATGCATTCCATTGTATAGAAATGGCTTCCAGTAGAAGGAATGTGAACTCCAGCATATACGTATGATCCAAAGAGTAAGAAGGTTCATATCTTTCACAGTATTAAGCAAATATTATGAAGGGAAATATTCTCCCTAAGTATTCTCAATATATGACGAAATAATATCATTTATTAATAAGATAAGTAATGAATTCCTTGAGTCTTATGTCTTTGAAGGGAAGCATGAGAAGAAAGGATGTAAGAGATAAAGATGGATAAAGGTAAGAGGGAAAAGTGGAATTTTCCCATATGTGATAACTGTGGGAAGAAACACCCTAGAACTTTCCTGAAGGGAATTGGAGATTATTATTAGTGTGTAGAAAAAGGACACCATGTATGTGAATCCAATGGTATGAAAAAGGATTCAAATGTACAATGATTTATCTGCAAGGTGTTGGGACACTACGTGAACCAATGGCCAAAACATCAGAGTATGCCCCAAATGATGCTATTGGATAATAATCAAGTAATGATACTACCAAAGATGAAGAGGAATGATTAGAGTTTGTATGTTATTATTTGAGAATTATGTCATTTGAGTGTTGTATCAACAATGTAATGGTTATAATAATTATGGAGTATATAAGGATTGTACTGCAGTACTATTTCATTAAGGACTTGAGATTGTGTGGAACAAGGAAAACTGACTCAATAGGAGGTTAAATTTTTGGAAAATATATGGTTGAAAGAAAGATAAACCATAATATGGTTCTGATACCGAGGTAGTGATTTCAGAATAATACATGACTGATTTGGATAAATTATATTGGATATTATTGACTACCTTGAAACTAAATAATGATTTGTATATTCCATCATTATTGGAGTTTAAAACATTTTGGCATAAAAGGAGTATATCCTATATTCTATAAGTAATATGGGATCATGAATGTAATCAATAAGGTTTTATGGTAATTCAGGATGTTGTAGTGTTTTAAAAGAATACATGATGAATGTTTTCACATGTTATTATGCAGAAAAAAGGATCTTCATTGTGTTTACCTTCCTTATAAATTTTGTACTGTGAGTATGAATAAAAGTATTTTGGATAATTCTAGTTTGAGTTATTTTTGGATTTCTATAAAAGGAAAACCCAGAGGTCGGGCGTCAACTCGTCGCGTCCGGCAAGGCTGTGAGACATGAACCTGAAACCGAAGGGCGACATGGGTGTATCACCTACCACTGGCCCACGTGATGTCCTGGATTGAATAATTTAGTCTTTTTAAAAAAAATCTGGTAGATGAATTATAAATTCATTATTTAACCCTATACTAATAGGATAAATAAAATTTTATTTTTACGTTCTATTATATTTTAGTGTGAAAGAAGTGTTTGTGGTAGAAATTAGTTAAAGGATGCGACTCTACTTGTAAAGTATATATTTTTATTCATCTCTTATTCTATGAAGAAATTAATTATTATACTTTAGTGACAGGATCTTAATAAAAATGTGTTATCCTAATACCATATGTTTTTTTAACCGATGGTATTTTAAATCATCATATATAGATGAATTTAAGGCCCACAATTTTACACATGTTTTTTATTGACGAACTAAATTACTACCAATAAATATTTATATTTTTCCTCATATTATATGTCTCTAATTTCCACCAATATTCTCTTAATCGAGATCATAATTTGGTGGTGACCCTTTCATTTCCCTTTTCCTTTAATTAAGACTAAATTTTATTAACATAATTTCCAATGTGGGTTTTCCCACAAAGATATTTTCTATTTTCAGACTTTTATTTTTGAAGAAAAATTTTAAATTGTGATACGCAATTTATGTATGGAGGGAAGAGTGTAACACCCCTAGATTTTATAGTACGTTATTTCTTCAAAGTAATTCAACAACTTGCATTACACGCAACACTGAGTTAAAGCGCACCACAACTTATCAAACTAGCCGTTCAAAAGAGGTTATGAATAGTATTAATTGAATTTTGAACTATATATATAATCCTTATAATTTTAGAATCCATATTATGTTTTTCTTAGACATAATTAATTTTTTCAGATAAAATAATTATTTTTCAAAAAATGCACTTTTACAGCCTTTTAATATTGAACACTTTTTAAATACAATATTTGAGACTTTTTTATATTTAATTCGACATAATAAACATCTTCTTTAGAAATGGGACATAATAATTTAGTTTCAAAAAAAAATTCTGCTTTTATGATAACTTTCATATTTAGTTGAATAGTGAAAAATACAATATTTTAACTGAAAACAAATTTTTTAGTCCAAATAATTTATATTGTTAAATTATAAAGTTAAATGGTTTGGAAGTATAAATCGATTATATTTTTACCATTTAATACAATTATGGTCATTATATGTAATTTCAATTTGAAATTTGACATAAACAAGTGTCAAACTATTGATAGTTATTATTTCATAAAAATACGCCATTTGGATTTGACAGCGAGAATTAAATTTAAATTAAAAAATGAAAATTTTATGATTCTAATTTGGTAAAATAGACTTCATTTTTCATTCGGAATATCAAAATTATCTTAGGGTTAAATTTGTGTACTTTTCTGATAAATTTCATATTTTGATGAATAGTGAAAATTACTAAATTTTAATTAAAAACATATTTTTTAACTGAAATAATTAATAGTGATAAATTATGAATTTAAGTGATTATAAAGTATAATTAGATAATAATTTTACCTTTTAATCCAATGTTGGTCATTGGACATAATTTCATATTTAAAATGGACATAAGAAAGTGTCAATCTTTTGATATTTATTATTTGTTAAAAACACGATTTTTTGTTTCAACAACGAGAATTAATTTTAAATTAATTTCTACCACTTTTGTTTTTTTAATTTAGAAAAAAGGATTCCATATTTATAATCATGAGGTCTTAATTATGTAAATAGTTATCTTTTATTTTTAGACATTTTTAATAATTACTTCGGTAAATATTTTGTTTACCATGGTTAAAGGGTAAATCTAGTAAATAAGGGTAAAAAATAATATTATAATAATAATAAATTATCCTAAAACGTTTCCTTACACTATTTGTTGATTCATGTCCGACAATGGGCATCTTTGAGTCTATTTTGGGACCCCATGGAGCCACTTGTAAGTGATAATGACACTTTATATTAATTAATTTAAAGTAAATACAAAAATGACGTAGTAATATATCTTATAGAAAAACAATTTTTACATAGGGTTATATATGATATAGTTTTGAATATAAATAATAATTATAAATATAAAAAGATTTTATACATCATGGTATTTGTTTTATAATTTTTATAAATCTAATATACTAAATTATTTATGACATAATAAAGATGTAGTATTTACATCATAAATAAATGATTTAAATAAATAATTTTGTATAGACTAAAATAATACCCAAAACCTGTCCAATTATTATTGAATGATTTTATTTCGATCATGAGTCATCTTATCTTTCTATTTAATTATTTTTTGACCTTTAAAATCTGAATATCATAATATAATATAATAATATTTTCAATCTTTCCTAAAGAACCCATCCTGCCCCTTTAAAAAGGACACCACTTCTAACCAATTCCTCACACCTCTCAAGCCTTTTGGATCGTCCAACCTCTGCCCAATTAAGCTCCCTACATCCCCCTCCTCTTCTTAGAATCCTTTGCTTATGTATAAGGCACTTAAAGAGTCTTTTTTGGTTCAAACTATAGAGAGTTACCGAAATTAAAAGTAACGATTTCTCTTAACATCTTTTCATTTATTTTACTTGTCCATCCCCTAAACTCTTTTTCTTGTTTTATTTTGTAACAAAACTAATATACTAAATATATTAGGATATTTTTATGATATGTTTTTAAACTACACTTACACACACCTCCATCTAATGGGTGAAGTACATAATGGTTCTGTGGATGGAAACCAAACACCTCATGAAACGATGATTGTTCAATTATCTCCTACCACCTCTCATTGTGGCCATTATGATGGAACTGTAATTAAATATGATATTAATGATATTTATTTTATATATAATATTCTTTAATTTCATTTTATAGCATATCATTATTCATTTCATGTTGTATATATACACACGATAATTTCATTTGAGAAAATGCGGACTACCGCCCCCTCAAAGTGATATAACTCGTTCATACAACACATGGAACATATAAAAGATTGTGTTAATGAACATAGGTAACATATATAAGATATTATATTATATACCTATGTATCATTTGTTTTTTATTCCTTTTAAAATAAAAAATGAAATGGAAGTAGCGTTTATGCATACGTAAGGACTACCGTCTCCACAAACACGATGAGATTCATTCCCCATCGTATCCATTCAAGAATAATTTCATATGATGATCAAAAATAATGTTTAAGGACATGAAATCATTCTGGATATGAATATGATACAACCTATTGATAACAAACATGGATTATGTAACAAAACATATTAAAGAAAACGAGTAAGTGAACACCTGAAATGACGATAATACTAAAATATTATTAACTAAAAAATATTAAAAGATCATATATGATATAATATTTATGTATATTATTCATGTATAATTTAATAACAATGATTAAACTATTATACATGAGGTTAACCTACCCTCGACAAAGGAAAAGTACAAGGTAAGGGTTAATTTTACAATCTCTTTATTATATGAGTTTGTTTATACTTAATCATCTACTGGGACCTCTTTATCATCCACATCCATGTTTCTTAAAAATGTATTTAAAAAAAATAACTATTTACTAGGAAATGGGTTAAACTCATTAATACCCTTCTACTTTTTGAATGTAATCAATCCATAGTTTTCTAAACAATTTACTTTTTAACCTTTTCAACAAATTTAAGGTAAGAATGTTTTTTTAACTTATACGGCGGGTGCGGTTATTTTCCGCCATTATAAAATTGTTGAAGCTTCCATTACAAGATATTAATAATATTTTCAAAATAAATATTTTATTTATAATTATGTGACTCATAAATAATTTGAAAATAGAATGCGATATTTTTCTAAAAAGTATTTTGATTTCATCTATGTCAATATTCTTTGATGGATTTTATGTTTATTTGAAGTTGATTTATTATGATACAAAACATCCTTATTTTATTGAAGGTTTTGTGATATGATTGACTATGGATGTGCTATTTTTATACCATTCATGGTTTATGGTTAAAGTATTTACATTTCGTATGATTGTTTTAATACGAATGTTCATGATATGTTTAACCTTTTAATATGAGAAATGTATTGGACTTAGTAAGTGACAGGTGGAGCCTGCTATAGCTCCTCGATGAATCAGTAGGTCTCATAAGGCAACTAGATGTGGAATTGGCGGAGACACTTTCCTAATTTTTATATATGGTTTTGGCCGATGCCTTACTAATTTTTAGACCCCTTGGCCAAGGACTTTACAAATTGTTTCAGAATGTCCGACATTATACATTCCCTCATTATGGAAATAATATTGATTGTTCGTGTGGTCATTCAACTAGTAAAATACCAATGATTATGTTTTATTATGGCATTATTTACTCATCTCATATTCTTTCCATAAAATTATTCATGTTTATTATTGGTAAAGTCATGTGGTATCAATTATTCACCATGATTAATATTTTCATCATTTTTTGTTGTATTTCTTAACCTTACAGAGAATTTGAGCTCACCCCTTTCTATGTTTTATTTTTCCTTAGATTCCAAGAAGTGTATTGTGATTGATATGAAGGGTTAATATTAGGGAATAATGGTTATCATAAATGATTATTATGTTGTTTTGTAAGTTATAAAGTGTAATGTAACATTCATGTAAGTAATCTATTTTCCAATACTGCAAAATTGATCAGTCCTTTGGGACTTGATTCCTTGTAATCATGCTAATGTGTTAAAATAATGCACCGACTATGGGTAACTAGGGTCGAGGCGTTACATGTTCTATATCCAATTTACATGCAATACTCCCAAAAATTAATTAATGTGAAGATCCTGTGTCGAATAGAGTATTGGAATACTTTGAATAAATCCATAACGTACATGTCACAACTTTATTTGATGGTCCAACATCAATTGTAGTAATTGCAAATGATTTTTCCATTCCCTTCTACTTTTGATATTACTGTTTTCCACCATACGGAATCATCTTTGGACACACTTTGGAATAATTCCTTAAGTCATTGCAACTAAAGTATTTTACCCCAGGTTTTTCACTTCATTCCTAATCATCCTCCTTATAGTTTTGAACAATAAGACCAGTCTTACCACATAAGAAGTACTTCTCATAATTGGAGAGACATTATTCTGTATTTCTTTTACCACACTTCCATAAGTTGGAAGTTTGGTTTTCTAACCTCTAGGATTCTTAGATTAATTATTTACCATTACCTACTAATATGGTCGGTTTTTTTTTCTCTCACATAAAAAATTTTCATCAAAAAACTCTCTTTCAACCTACTCAGCATATCGAACAAGTTTCTTGTAGCTTTTGAAATCATGAGAATCGTGAGCCCTTTAATATTTTGGTTTCAATCCTAGGTAAAACCAATTTATCTTAAAAAAAATATAACCGATAAAATTTGGGATGTACCTTGAAAAATGAGTAAAAAAATTTCATATGTAGCCACATAATCATATTCATTTTGTCTCAGTAATAAGAATTTATTATCCATAAAAAATCAAACAACCTTATGAAAAATATTTCTCAAGGAATATATTATTATATTCACCCAATTCCATGATGTCAAATTCATCACATCTTATGATTTGATTAAAAATTGACAACTATTTATCAACTTCAACATCAAAATGATAAATAGAAATAATAACCTATAGATGGTCTGAAGAACCCATTACCTCAAAATTATTTTCAAATGCATTAATCCACCCTAGAGATTTCACCAAGTTTGATGATCCTCTTAATGACGGGGAATGCTTCCACAAAAAATTCGCTATGATCAATATATGACTCTACGGTTAGGCAATATGATCTCGTGCATGCACACCACCACCATTTATCTCCAGATTCAATTGATACATTACTATGGAAAACTATTCAATTCTGATTCCAACCATCTCAGGATACTGATTTAGAAGGTTATTTTCCAATGTATGCCCTCCCCGTACAGCAGCCATGTTTCCTCTACAAAAAACCATTCTGAGCATAGATATCAGAGATAAATAAACATGGTAATAATAATATTATATATCATTTCAATTTGATCATAAATTAAAAATATTTTATCGATGTTCTATTACGAATATTCTAACTTCTAAAATTATCTAATATGACCTCTGTTACCAACTATAAGGCCACATCCTTAATCATTTCTTATTCTCGAGATAAGTCAATAATTTTACTTTTATTAAAATAAAGGATATTTTCATGTTTAGATATATAGAGACATCGGTTATAATTTATAAATAATATATTGAATATTACAAGTATACACTTGTACTCACTATCCATTTTTTTTATAAAACAAAAACACTTTAAATAGAAACATGACATTGTTTCATGTTTTAAGAGAATAACTATCCCTTGATAACATCCATGGATCTACTATTCTTTATGTCCTGTGAAAAACAGTTAATAACAAGGGATTAGCATAAATATTTTATTAAAGGATACATAAAAAATATAATTTTTAGTCTTGCGATAACATCAAATCCCTGAATACTTTATCATAAAGTAATACATTTCACCTCTAAGAAGTAGTAAATATATTTCACTGAATATAAGATCATTTCATACCCTTTTTATAAAAAACATATTACCATATATCTAATAGAAAGTAACAAATAGATTGTCACGACCCGTCCTCGGGGCCCGTGTCGTGACTACCCCAAGCCCACCTTCCATAGGCTAGAGGCAGGCGACTAACACCAAGGTGTAATTCCTGGTAAAAAGTGAAGGCATTGACTTTGTAAGGTAAAAAACACCAAAGAGCAAGAAAGCAGTAGAAATAAACACTAAGTAAAAACTGGGTATAATAGTAAGTGCGGAAAAGTATGTGGGCCAGAATAAAAAACCCAAATTGAAAGTAAAGTACAACTGGAAAGGGAGATCAACAACTGAAAGTAAAGCCACAACCTCTAGCCATCCACTGGAAGTCCCACCTGAAGGGTGGGTACAGATAGCCTCCACAGCTCCTCGGGTCCAGCCGTCTACCCCATGTACATCCCGCCCAATGGTCCACCTCTAGGTATTGACCTGCTCTACAAGCCTCAACCACAATCAGCGATGTATGTCGTCTGCAACCAGGACAACATGGTGCAGGAAAATCCCGTGCAGGGGTGAGTATAAGCTACTCAGTTGGGACCCCGAGACCCCCGAAGGTCTCCCAGAATTCACAATGGATAATCTACTAGGAAAGATACAATCACAAAGTAACATCAAACTCTACTTAGGAATATGCCCATACATATACCTAAGTCATCAATTCCAGTTTTCTCCAACCTCCGAGCCCATGTTCGATCACATCTACATAGGAAATCACAACCCGATCCACACAGGAAATCATAACGTAATCCACATAGAAAAGCATGTCATGATTCAGCACACACAAGTATACTTCTTCGTATGATGATAGAGATGATCAGATATAGACCCTGATTCATCTAAGCCGTCAGACCCACATAGGATCAATAGGTACTAACCCCCGCAATGACCCATAAAGGATCGATAGGTACTAACCCCCACAATGAACCACACAAGATCTGGCCCACACAGGATCGATAGGTAAATAACCCCGACAATGACCCACACAGGATCAGAACCACACAGGATCTGTAGGCGCTGGCCACACATGACCACTGAGTGCTGACCCACACAGGATCTGACCCACACAGGATCTGATCCACACAGGATCGGTAGCACTGATCCACATAGGATCGCTGAGTGTTGTAGTCATCGTCGTCGAATCCACGGAGGATTTCTGCACAGCTGTCATCGTCGTCGCAGTCGCAGCCAGCTCTAGGGTTCCCACACACAGCAAGCTCGTACGGGAGGGTGCGTTGCACGAGCCGATAGGCTGATACATCAAATGACACCTAGTTTGGAGTTTATGTATCCAAAAGTTCCATATCGTCCACACAAACTTCATGCGAAAGACGGCGCGTTGATCAAACACCCGGTCTGAGAGTTATTGGCTTTTTCATCCCAGGGGCCCGGTTGGTTTTTAAGTCAAATCCAACCTGTCCGTACTCCAAATGCATCCAAACTTCTAGTGGAGTAAGCCAAAAGGTCTGTCTCACATAGATGAATCCAACAAAGTCGACGGCACGTCAATCGGACGTCTGGAGCTCAATTTATAAGCATTTCTGCTCCGAGGGCCAGGTTGGTTTCGTGTACAAACCAACCCGGCCGAACCCAAAGTACTCTGAAACCATGATTGTACTACACCTAAATGACCATCTCGATACAGGGATCGCTACACAACTGATGGTGCATCGATTGGAGGTCTGCAGCTCATGTTATGGGCAACAGACCGAAAAGTACGGTATTAGGGGGGTTCGGGCCCGGTCAGACCTGGCCCGGTACCCCTTGGGTTGGCCCAAACCGGGTCGACCAGACCCGGGTCCGGATCCGGCCCAAACCGGCTAGCGTGGCCCGGTCCGGCCTGGGCGCGGCCCGTTCCGGTACACTGGCGCGGCCAGCGGCCTGGCGGATCAGTCGTAATGGTCGGGAGGTGAAGGGGGGGGGGGGGGGCGCTGCCACCCGCGTTGTGAACTTGCGGCCCACATGTGGGGGGCCGCACCTGCTGCCCGACCGGAGGTTACGAACCCCCAGTTTTCCCCTGACCGGCCGGCCCGCTCGGTCCGGCCGGATGCTGACGCCATGGGATCGGCAAGGGCAGGTCCCTCTGTTCCGACACCAGCGGCCCGGAACTGGATGCCGGTCCCACTGCTCCGCCGCTTCCCGGAACCGGCCACGGCCTTGGTCTGTACGGCACGGCATGACGGCACCGTGCCCCTCTGCCGTAGCCCTACTTCGGCCAGGGTGCTTTTGTGGTTCTCCGGAGCGGTGCGACGGCGCCGCGTGTTTGGTTCATCTTCAACGGCGCGGCGCGACGGCGCTTCGCTTCTCCCCCTTTCTTTAATAATTCATGCACGGTTCTTTGGCACCACATTGCCTTACTCGTGCCGAAACAATATCAAACAACCAAAAGATATAGAAGGGTCGGCCATGTTCATGTGGTCCGACCCCCTCCTGTTATTGCGGTAACAAGCGGCTCCAATGGAAAAGAAGAAAGGCAACGGAAGAATTCACGAACAACAGCTATAATAAATCCCCTCCTCGTCGAATTCAATGAGTGAGGATTCGTCGCGGAAATAACCGTCGTGGAAGAATGCGTCGCGGAGGTAGGATCGTCACGTCATGGAGAAGTGTCGCGAAAGAAGAAACATTATGGAAGAAGTGTTGCATCGTCGATCTATGAGGATCCGGTGTTCTTCGCGTTCTTTATGTTCTTCGTTTTCTTCGTCGAAGAAGAATTCTTTTCTCCAAATCATCTCCACTAAACAAGTTCCAACACAAATAAAATAAGAGTTGTCTTATTTTATTAACGCACAAGCCAACATTTGAATTTCAAAAAGAAATGAAATGAACAATTAATTGAGGAGTTTAAAACTTCCCATTTAATGAGGCATTTAATATCCAGATTAAACACAAGAGTTGACTTCATTATAAAAAAGGGGTGCAGGTTCTTTACATAGAAGGAAAAAAATGGTGGGGCTCTTGTGGGCCCCACCTCACAAATATCCTACCATGTGGGTAGGATATTTTGGGTCCCACATCATCCACTTAACTTATGTAAAGAAATATAAAATAAAAATTGGTTGTACCAATTTTAATTTATTTCTTAACTTAACCCCAAAATTTAAAAACCACACCCAGGAAAACGCAACTCCGGAAAAGATATTTCTAAGAAAATACCAGCGCTGCTATTCCATCGGTGCCCTAGGAATTTGATTCCTAGCACCGGTTCAATAGTTAGAAAAACCAACTCGTTCCATCACTGAACGTACCCAAGCTATCTTTGGAAAAAGATTCCGGGCACACCGGGCCTCGAAATTAGGTGCCGTCAGAAACGACATTCTTGTAAAATTCCCAAGAAAATTAAGAAAAAAATTTCCTTGAATTTTTTAAGTCTTTACATCACTCCCACCTTAGGTCTTTACGTCCCTGTAAATATATATCAAAAAACTAGGGAAACAATTGTGCGTACTGAGCACGCATTTGGGCCTCCCGCTCCCAAATGCTCTCTTGGAGGTTCCTGTTCTACCATCTGATTCACAATAGAGGAATCGACCATCCACATAGGACCCATTCCTGTCGATCCTCAATCTCTACCGGGACCTCCGCAAAAGTCGCCCCATCATCAACGTCCAGCTCCCCATGGTCAATGATATGTGTCGGGTCATGCAAGAATCTCCTCAACTGAGATACGTGGAATATGTCGTGTACCCGCTGCAACTAAGGTGGTAGATCCAGGCGATAAGCGACCTCTCCAATCCTGTTGAGGACCTGGAATGGTTTGATGAAGCGTGGAGACAACTTGCCACCTTGGCCAAATCTCTGTAATCCACGTCGGGGTGAGACCCGCAAGAAGACATGGTTGACATCCTCGAACTCTAGTGGCCTCCACCTCCTCTCAGCATAAGACTTCTGCCGGCTCTGAGCTGTTCTCATCCACTCCTGGATGACCTGGACCTTCTCTATTGTGGCCTGGACCATCTCCGGTCCCACAGGTGCTAACTCCCCATGGTCTGTCCAACACAGAGGAGATCTGCAAGGTCAGTCATACAATGCCTCGTATGGTGCCATACCGATGGTGGAGTGGTATCTATTGTTGTACGCGAACTCCACCAATGGTAGGTGGTCCTCCCAGCTGCGACCAAAGTCAAGGACACATGCGCAGAGCATGACTTCAAGAGTCTGAATTGTCCTCTCCGTCTGACCATCCGTCTAAGGGTGAAAGGTGGTGCTCAGATGTAGCTGCGTCCCGAACGCCTCCTGTAACCCCTTCCAAAGCTGGGAAGTAAAGAGAGCATCTTGATCGGAGACGATAGATGATGTCACACCGTGAAGCTGTACAATCTCCTCAACGTAGAGACGTCCCAGGCTCTCCACTGAGCCCTGCTCTCTGATGGGTAAGAAGTGAGCTGACTAGGTTAGTCGGTCGACAATCACCCAAATGGAGTTGTGACCCCTGGAAGTGCGTGGAAGTCCAGTCATAAAGTCCATAGATATGCCATCCCACATCCACTCCAGAACATCCAAGGGTTTTTCCAAGCCTACTGGTACTTGGTACTCTGCCTTCACCTACTGGCAGGTGAGGCATCAAGAAACAAACTCTTCAATAGTCTTGTTTATTCCCGGCCACCAGTGCTGTCATCTGAGATCCTAGTACATCTTCGCTATGCTAGGATGTACCGCAAAAGGGGAAGTGTGAAACTCTCTCAGCACCTCCTCCCATAAAGAAACTGGTACCAAGGTACGTCCTCAGAAAAGGATGTCATGCTCTCCTCCTACAGAGAAACCATCAGGTGCTTGTCTTGAGGATATCTGTGCACGCTGCGTCTCATAGTCAGCGTCCCCACGGTGTGCCTCTCTGACCCGCTGCAGTAGTGGAGAGGTGCCTGTGAGTGACTGAAAGAAGGTGGCTCCATCTCTATCCACGAAGGATATCTGCAAAGCGGCTAGTTGCTCTTTCGCATCCCCACGTAGCTGAATTACTGTCCTCCTACTAAGATCATATTCTACCACGTTCTCCTTTCTAGGAGTATATACTATCTCAAAGTCATAGTCCTGGAGGAACGCGAGCCATCAACGCTATCTCAAGTTCAGCTCCTTCTGCGATAAGATGTACCTGAGACTCTGGTGGTCAGAATAGACTGTAAAGTGCTCTCCCGTTAGATAGTGTCGACATGTCTTCAGAGCGAAGACCACTGCTGCTAACTCCAGGTCATGGGTAGCGTAGTTCTGCTCATGTGGACTCAACTGACGTGATCGATAGGCGATCATTTCCCTCTCCGGCACCAGGACACACTCGAGTCTGGTTCCTGATGCATCATAGTAGACTACGTACCCTACTCCCTCCTCCGGCAACCCCATGATAGGTGTGATGGTCAATCTCTGTCTCAGCTTCTGGAAGCTCTACTGACATTTTTATGACCACATAAATGGTTTACCCTTATTCGTAATGTTGATAGTGGTGTCTCAACTCTGGAGAAGTATAGCACAAATCTATGTTAGTATCCAGCTAGTCCAAATAAACTATGCACCTCCGTCACGCTCCAGGGTGGTTCCCAAGCTAGCACTGCCTCGATCATCGCATGATCCACCATAACTCCCGCCTCAGAGATGATGTGTCCCGTGAAGTGGACCTCGCGTATCCATAATTGACACTTAGAGAGATTACCATAAATATGGTGCTCTCGTAGTGTGTCCAGTACATCCCGCAACTGGTAGGCGAGCTCCTCCTCAGTCGTCGAGTAAATAAAAATGTCGTCGATGAAGACCATGACTAATCGATCAAGGTATGGATGAAAGATCATGTTCATGAGGCCCATGGACACTGCTGGAGCATTGGTTATGCCTAATGGCATAACCAAGAACTCATAGTGGCCTTACCGACATCTGAAGGCCGTTTTTTGCATGTCCTCGTCCCGAACTCTGAGCTGATGATAGCCTGACTTGAGGTCTATCCTTGAGAACCACCGTGCTCCCTTGTGCTGATCGAAGAAGTCATCAATCTTCGGTAGCAGATATTTTTTCATCACTATCACCTGGTTCAGGCGACGATAGTAGACACAACGTCACAATCTCTCGTCCGCCTTCTTGGCGAACAAAATCGTGGAAGCCCAGGGTGAAACACTGGGTCGGATGAATCACTTTCCCTGCAAGTCCTCCAATTGTACCCATAGCTCTCGAAACTCGGCGAGAGCCATCCGATATGCTAGGGTGGATATTGGGTTTGTCCTGGGGTATTGATCAATATAAAAGTCTACCTCTCTGTGAGGAGGTAGTCTTGGAATTTCGTCGGGGAAACCGTCCACATACTGATCCACCACTGCAGGAAAACTAGGAATCCACACATCAACCACACCTAGGATGAGGCTAGCCAACATATGAGTGATGGGCCATCCTCTACTATGCGAGAGTCCATGCTGTGCTGCGAAGGATCCCTTCTCGCCAGTGAAGGTGAACCTTCTCCATTCGGTGCGTACACGCCGCACCTTGCGCCTAATACAGTCAATCTGAGCATGGACTGTAGATAACCAATCCATGCCCAAGATGAAATCGTAAGGCCTTGATGCCGCTACAAGAAGATCCCAGCTGAGGCTGTCACCTCCTAGAGTAATCTCACACTGCTGGAACCAGTGCGTAATCATCGAGTCTGCTCCCGTAGGAGACTCTAGCCCTAAGGATCGAGCCAAAGGCTGTGTCGGAATCCCCGAGCTCCAAAAAAGGGAAGCGGCTATGAAATAATGACTCACTCCTATGTCTATAAGAACTGAATCAAGGTTTGAATAGACACATATAGTACCTTGAATCATCTCGGGAACGCCGTGGTTGTAGGCCTCCGCTGCCTGGAGATGTGCCTGTCTCTGCCCGCCAGCTCCCTATGGTCATGGTTGACCTTTGGTTGTGGTGTTGTTTGAGCCTCAAAGCATCGCCCACCATCTATTACTTGGCCGGCTCCTCTTCCCCATCCTCCTGCTCCCAGCGGACCGCCACGGTCAACCCTCTCCCTCTTCTTGAGTGGCTCCTCAACCATCTGCTGCTCCTCGGCATGGAGTGTCGGGCAGTCATAAGCCATGTGGCCCTGCCCGCCGCATGCGTAGCACTGTCTGCCTCTCGAGAGACTAGCTCTGCGCTGTGTTCCCCACACCACTGAGTGTAGAGACCCGAAGCTTGATGTACATTGACATTACATTACATTTGCGGAATACTTAGTACATAACAAAAACACACACACAAGGATCGTAATAGTTTAGTGTCTTTGGAAACTTGGAATATAATCTTCTAAACCTGGTGAAAGATCTTCAACATCTCGTATAAAGATCTTCTTTTTTTTATACCTAAAACCTTTCTTTATATCCTGGGGAAAAGAAAACATAAAAGGGTGATCTCAAATGCTCAATAAGGGTAAACAAAATAAATTTCATTCACATAATATACATAAGAACATAACTTTTGGAAATCGGAACCTGAAAATGAAATCATAATTTCATAACATGGGATAAATCATAGTAGTGAAAGGTAAACCCCAATAATCATAACATAAAACATGAAACTTTGTGGCATACACAAATAATCATAGAGAATCATTTCTTGTTAGTCAAAACTCTTTGCCAAGACTATCTTAGTGGACAATGTCCCTTTCTGAACCGTGTCACCCTCATTTTAGTCCTGTTTCACTGAACCGGTATAACCTACCGTTCCAGCCATGTCTATCTCATGAGATATAAAATCTTTACCCAATGCATTAGAGGGAGATATATGTCCCACCCTTCTCATAATGATACCATTATTATGTGTGCCATAAAATCATAAACCATACATCATAGCATAACCCGTGTAATAAAAATGGGAATCTTAAACATCGTGACATCAAAAAACAATTCATATAAGATAAAGGAATTCATAAAATTAATTCCATCACAACATAATCAAATCAATGTGATAATACGGATAAAACCATAACCCTTTATTATCTTAGATGGAAAATAATTTTGATAAAACACTTGAACTCCATTCTTGAGGAAAATATCCTTTCTACTTCAAAAACATTTTTACTTTCTTAACATGTCATACAATTTTAAACTAAAAGAAGTTGATTAAAAATAATCTTGAAAAATTTTAAATGATGATTCATGGAAATAATGTTTTAAAAATCCATTCATGCCGTATAAGTTAAAAAAACACTCTTCTCGTACTTTTGTCGGAAAAGTCATAAAGTACCTCGTATGAAAAATGACAAAAGAATCCTTTCATATATTTTACTAAAAACTCACCAAAGGGTAAAATAGGTTTTAAACAATTTTTGGTGTATGGAAATAATATTACATATTTAGGAAACATGGATGTTGATGATAAAATACACCCCAGTAAATACAAAAGTATAAACATTCTCAGATAAAAATGAGATTGTGATATTTCCCTTACCTTAGGTCCGATTTGCTTCGTAAGTGTCCGAATGTCATGTATAATGATTTAAATAATGTCATTGACTTATTACAGAATCATACTCATTGTTATGATACCATATATGGTTCACTTATGACATTATATTACCCTTTCTTTCTATGTTAAAGAGCATTTTGGGTAAAATTGTTTCATTTGTCGTCTGTGTTTTGACTTGTAAATATTCATATGATTTCGTAGATCATAATTAATTAATTCCAGAATATAAAACATGATTTATATATAATATATATTCAGAGTATATATATATATAATAAATTAGTAAATGGAAAGAAATACACCGTTCATGGAGACGGTAGGCCGTACGTACGCATGAACGTTGTTTTCGATTCCTTATTGAGTTGAATGGAATTAAGTAGATGAAATACATATATACATAAATCCAGTAGCTTTATAATGTCATATATTTCATTATTATTTATTATATATACATTATAATCATTCTTAAATGGTTAACATGGAGAATGAATCTCATCGCGCCGTGGAGACGGTAGTCCGTACGTATGCACGAGCGATGATATCGTTCTCATGATCGTGGGACTGTATTGGAGTGTATGTATACTATTTCAGAATAAATACAACTTTAAAATAATAATATATAGTTATTATTTACACCATTATACCCATCCAAGTAAGGTGGTGGTGGAAAATAGATTACACCACGGCGTGGAGACGGTATTCCGTACGTACGCACGCGCGGTGATTTCTTTTTCCGTAGGATGGATAGATGGTGAAATAGGGTTGTTTCATAGTTATAATAACATATCAGTATATGAGTGATACTGATTTTATTACTTAATAATGAAACAACCTAAGAAGAAGAAGTGGGAGAAGAAATAAAGATGAAAGAATCAGTAACGGACATTACCTATTCTTTAAAGTGCTTCTTTGAGACCTCCTTTTAGGGAACTAAAATGGGTCCTTGAAGAAGACCAGAACCTCTAGTATGTTTCTAGGGAAGTGGTGAAGATAATTTTGAAGGGGTTGGTCCAGCTTTAAGGCTCAAATTTGTGTGAGGAAGAGAGGGAGGAGGTGCCCTTTTATAAGGGAGGAGAGGGGCACCTTTGGAATAACTAATAATATTATTTTATTATAAAGTCAATTTCGGTTTTAAATATCTCCAAATTGATTTATTTAGAGGCTAAGGTGGGTATGGGTCGAAATCCTCTAATACAATATAATTTATACATGTTTAGGTTCCTATTTTAACCTTATCATTTAGATTTAACATTACGTTAAATAATTTTACTTTTACCATGTCTTCTTGTGTTCTTACACTATAAGGTTAATAAACTTACTATAAGAAGCCAAAAGAACACCAATTTTTTTATTATTAATATATATTGCCTTATATAAGTCATTTGGTCGAACCTTAGATTTTTAGGAATAAAATAACAATTAATAATATAATATTTGTTTTAAAAACTATTTTATGTCAATTTTGACACTATTTAGTAATTGATTTTTGTGAAAATCATAACAAAATGATATGTTCGAACAATGTTAATTAAATAAATAATAACATGTCATATTAACCTATAAAATTAGTGGAATTCATAAAAAGTCTCAAATTATATTTATTTGGGTATTTATAACATCAATTATGTCAATATTTCATTAATAAGATAATTACTGCATCATCGTTGTGTCATAAATAAATTAACTTATTTAATGTCTACAAATTACAAATAAAATACCATTATGTAGGAAATTTATTTAGCTTTATAATTAATATTTATAGTCGAATTTATCTTATGTATAACCCCATATTAAAAATGTTTTAGTAAATAAACTTTGATTTTAACTCTTTTAACCATTCTTTAAATAAATTAATAATAAATGTCCTAATCTAATCCAAGTAGGCCTAAATGGTCATATTTTATTCCTAAGATTGTTTTAGGTCGAATTAAACTTGTCCAATATAATTATGACATGTGTTAGTGTAATAATAATATCATTTCTACCCTTAATTACCCTATTTACTTTTAACCGTGGTAAAAAAAGTAAAAAGTTACTATTCACCAAAAAATTATTTTCATCTCATTGAACGACATTTTACTTACTGACATCAACCGTGTCTCTCGGATTTTTGCAATTCCATTCACAGAAGCGGTAAAATTAAGTTTTATGAACAATTCAGTTTTTTTAACTACCACTTAGTGGTTTCACTATTCATCAAAAATTGAAAGTTTTCAGAAATATACCAAAAATTAGGCCTAAGCTATATTTGATATTATGAACTCAAAAATGATGTCTATTTTACCAAATTCAAAACATATCATTTTCATTAACTAATTTAAAAATTAATTCCCGTCGTCAAAACAAATAGCGTGTTTTTAAGAAATAATGACTACCAAAAGATTGAAACGTGTTTATAACTTGTTTAAATGTGAAATTACATCCAATGACCATCATTGTATTAAATTGTAAAAATATATTCTAAATATTCTTTGAAACCACTAAAATTAATAATTTATCACTATTAATTATTTTGATTGAAAAAGTTGTTTTTAATTAAAATTTAGTAATTTCCACTATTCATCAATATATGAAAGTTATCCGAAAATTACCAAAATTACACCCTAAGCTAATTTCGATATTTCGAATCCAAAAATGAAGTCCATTTTAAAAAAATAAAATTTACAAAATTTCAAAAAGTAGTTATTACTATTCATAACGGCTAGTTTTAATAATATTTTAATAGCATATCGTTGTTTAGTGAAACTTGGTATTGCGTACTAAACACGCTATCAAAGAAGGTCGTGATTGCGTGTAATGAAAGGCAAGTCAAGGATGTGTGTTGTGCAAGCTCCTTTCGGTGTAGCGTACCACACAAGACATTAATGAAATTAAGAAGAATATTTTTCATAAAATCTCGGGGTGTTACATTCTACCCCCCTTAAAATGAATTTCGCCCTCGAAATTCGTCGGGGTTATAAATGGTTTACTACTCGAAAGTTTCTTAAATAGAAACCCACATCTTAAAAAGGAATACCAAAACCATTCTTTGAAAACAAAAGTATTAAATGTAATGATTACCCAAATAAACTAATCACTGGGTTTCCACATAGGTGAAAATATGGATATGGAAGAGAAATCTAACCACCATGTTCTGATGGAGAGTGGTAGAGAACATGGCTATGGAAAATCCAACAATCACAAATCCATAAATTTGTGACGATTTAAGGTACCACATGATTAATCAGATATAAGAGCACTAGGACAACATTTTTGGTTTTCAAAAGCGTTTCCCTAAAGTTGAAGAATTTGAAATAGAATAAATACTTACTTTATTTTGGTACAATCTCACTGTTGTTCGTGCCTTGAACAATTTCCACTTCATCTCTTAAGTAAATGAAGTTGAATTTGTTATTCGTGAAGTGTTAGAAGATCATGTGATAGAATGACAGGTCATTCCATCTGTCTCAAACAAAAGGTTAGCAAAAGTTATAAAATATACATAAGTCATTCTATAGTGAGATTAATCATATATGGTTACTAAAATGAACTTATACATCATATATCATACCAGTTAATAAAATAAAACTAGTTTCCACTAACCAGGGACTTCCTGTAGGCCATTGGTAGGCGATAAAGGCCAGTCGCACTTCGGTTGTGGGTTCGATTCCCACGGCCTTGTCCGACGCGATGGGTTGTCGCCCGTCCTGCAGGTTGTCCTTTTTCTAAAACTACATTACTATATAATCACATAAATAATATCAAAAGTTCTATCCTTATACAATACTAACTTCTTTCCAACATAATCCATTCTAATCATTAGGCTTATCCATAATACTGCAGTCCACTCTCATAATATAGTGAAAATGATTACAAGAGATTTAATACCATCGTTGATCCCCATATATCATAAGATATGACTTTTTGGTCAGATTCCAAACATTCAAAGGACTAAATAATGTATTCTCTTGAATACCCATTGAACCATAGTGAAAACATGAATGCAGTTAAAAGTTAACACTTTCCACATACCAAAATCCTCAAAATTCTATATACTCAAACCATGATATCACTTAGTCCTAATATCAATCAAGAACTCATGAATACTGTTAAACATTTCGTTTTCTCTTTTTCCCTTCATTATGTGCATATCATCTTATTTCCAAAAATATATCGATCACTTTGAATACCACATTAGAACAATACATAAATATTCCAATACATTATGATACAACGTTATTTTGGAATCCCATTACATAAACACTTAATCATTCCACCACATCGTTTTCATATTCAACATCGCTAATAGTGATCGCATGTGACTTCCCTTTGTCCTTTGCCTTAAGCAGTTGCTCATTTCGATCATCACTAACCCTTGGATTAGGGCATTTATTATCATAATGCCCCATTTCCTTGCACTTGAATCATTGAAGTGTTGGTGGTGCGTTCTCTGCATTGTTTTCTTTATTCACATCATTAGAAACCCTTTTTCCATTACTTCGACACTCAGCTGCTCGATGACCTTCTTTTCCACACTTAAAACATTTTCTAGTCCCTTTAAGACAATCTCCACCATGCTTCTTTCCACACTTTGAGCATAAGGAAACATTCATCTTCTTTTCACCATTATTCTGAGATTTCGCCTTGAACTCCATCTTTCGTTTCTTTTCAAAACCATGAGATGGATATGTAACACCAACTTCCATTTCTACCTTGATAGCACAACGCACAATTTCTTCATAGCTATTGAAGTCTCTTATAGCTAATTCCCTTCTAAGAATTGGTTTTAAGCCTCTGAAAATCGATCAACTTTACTTTCAGGTTGGATGATAATGCCAGATGCATACCTTGCAAGTCTTGTAAAATTCGCTTTGTATATACCAACAGATTCATCATCCTTCTGCTTCAGCTCAAGAAACTCCTTTTCCATCTTTGTTCGAAGAATACGAGGGAAGTACTTACTGAAAAACAATTTCTTGAACTTGTCCCATTCCATGGACTCAATTTCATCTCTTGGCCTCGTATTCTTGATAAGATTCCACCATTGATCAGCTTCACCTTCCAAACGATACACTGCTAAGATGAATTTATCATGCTCAGAACATTGAAGAACTGAAAATATCTTTTCACTGGTTCTGATCCATTGTTTAGCAACAAGTGTATCGGAAGACCCACTGAAAGAAGGTGGACGTTGCCTCATGAAGGACTCAATAGAATATTGTTCCCTTCTCTGATCATTTGGAAGTACATAATGATTCATAGCTTGTGTAAGTATAGCAATAAGCTTTTTCACTCCATCTCCCATAACATTTGTTTGTTCAGAAGGACAATCATTGCATTGTCCATTGCATTGATCAACACGGTTCCTTCGGGTTCCAGCCATCGTTTAAAACCCAAAAAGAATAGTGTGGGAGGCAAAAACCATGATAGGGAAAACACCATAATAAAGGGGGAGTAACTTCAATATCTAACATCTTAGGTTAAATTCTAAGATCGTTAGCGCAATTCTAGGACTATAACCTATACGTATACTTAACCATAGAGACATCCCTAGACATACCTTAGAAATATCTCTAGGGATCTCATTAAATTTCTTGCATCCTAGTTTCCAAAGGTTGACTAAACCTTTCCTATGATACCAATTGAAGAGACCCGAAGCTTGACATACATTGACATTACATTACATTTGTGGAATACTTAGTACATAAAAAAAAGACACACACAAGGATTGTAATAGTTTAGTGTCTTTGGAAACTTGGAATAAAATCTTCTAATCCTGGTGAAAGATCTTCAACATCTCGCATAAAGATCTTCTTTTTTTATACCTAAAACCTTTCTTTATATCCTGGGGAAAAGAAAACATAAAAGGGTGCTCTCAAATGATCAGTAAGGGTAAACAAAATAAATGACATTCACATCATATACATAAGAACATAACTTTTGGAAATCTTAACCTGCAAAAGAAATAATAATTTCCTAACATGGGATAAATCATAGTAGTGAAAGGTAAACCTCAATAATCATAAATTAAAACATGAAACTTTGTCACATACACACATAATCATAGAGAATCATTTCATGTTAGTCAGGACTCTTTGCCAAGACTATCTTAGTGGACAAAGTCCCTTTCTGAACCGAGTCACCCTCGTTTCAGTCCTGTTTCACTGAACCGGTATAACCTACCGTTTCCGCCATGTCTATCTCATGAGATATAAAATCTTTACCGAATGCATTGGAGGGAGATATAGGTCCCACCTATCTCATAATGATACCATTTTTATGTGTGTCACAAAATCATAAACCATACATCATAGCATAACCCATGTAATAAAAATGGGAATCTTAAACATTGTGACATCAAAAAACAATTCATATAAGATAAAGGAATTCATAAAAATAATTCCATCACAACATAATCAAATCAATGTAATAATACGGATAAAAACATAACCCTTTATTATCTTAGATGGAAAATAATTTTGATAACACACTTGAACTCCATTCTTGAAGAAAATATCCTTTCTACTTCAAAAACAGTTTTCCTTTCTTAACATGTAATACAATTTTAAACTAAAAGAAGTTGATTAAAAATACACTTGAAAACATTTAAAGGAAGATTCTTGGAAATAATGTTTTAAAAATCCATTCATGCCATATAAGTTAAAAAAACACTCTTCTCGTACTTTTGTCGGAAAAGTCAAAAAGTACCTCGTATGAAAAACGACAAAAGATTCCATTCATATCTTTTACTAAAAACTCACCAAAGGGTAAAATAGGTTTTAAAAAAATTTAGGTGGATGGAAATAATATTACATATTGAGGAAACATGGATGTGGATGATAAAATACACCCCAGTAAATACCAAAGTATAAACAATCGTGGATAAAAATGAGATTGTGATATTTCCCTTACCTTAGGTCCGATTTTCTTCGTAAGTGTCTGAACCTCTTGTATAATGATTTAAATAATGTCATTGACTTATTCCAGAATCATACTCATTGTTATGATATCATATATGGTTCACTTATGACATTCTATTACCCTTTCTTTCTATGTTAAAGAGCATTTTGGGTAAAATTGTTTCATTTCTCGT
Organism: Viscum album; assembly: GCA_963277665.1. NCBI lineage: Eukaryota > Viridiplantae > Streptophyta > Magnoliopsida > Santalales > Viscaceae > Viscum > Viscum album. Next base: position 1,045,670,795 of record OY728162.1, read on the forward strand.
CCGTGTTTTGACTTGTAATTATTCATATGATTGCTTAGATAATAATTAATTAATTCCAGAATATAAAACATGATTTATATATAATATATATTTAGAATTTACATATATATAATAAATTAGTAAATGGAACGAAATACATTGTTCATAGAGACGGTAGACGTACGTACGCATGAACGCTGTTTTCGTTTCCTTATTGAGTTGAATGGAATTAAGTAGATGAAATACATATATACATAAATCCAGTATCTTTATAATGTCATATATTTCATTATTATTTCTTATTTATACTTTATAATCATTCTTAAATGGTTAACATGGAGAATGAATCTCATCGCGTCGTGGAGACGGTAGTCCGTACGTACGCACGAGTGATGATATCATTCTCATGATCGTGGGACTGTATTGGAGTGTATGTATACTATTTCAGAATCAATACCACTTTAAAATAATAATATATAGTTATTATTTACACCATTATACCCATCCAAGTATGGTGGTGGTGGAAAATAGATTACACCACGGCGTGGAGACGGTATTCCGTACATACACACGCGCGGTGATTTCTTTTTCCGTATGATGGAGAGATGGTGAAATAGGGTTGTTTCATACTTATAATAACATATCAGTAAATGAGTGATACTTATGTTATTACTTCATAATGAAACAACCTAAGAAGAAGAAGTGGGAGAAGAAATAAAGATTAAAGAATCGGTAAGGGACATTACCTCTTCTTTGAAGTGCTTTTTTGAGACCTCCATTTAGGGCACTAAAATGGGTCTTTGAAGAAGACCAAAACCTCTAGGATGTTTCTAGGGAAGTTTATAAGAGAATTTGGAAGGGTTTGGCCGAGCTTTAAGGCTCAAGGTTGTGTGAAGAAGAGTGGGAGGAGGTGCCCTTGTATAAGGGAGGAGAGGGGCACCTTTGGAATAACTAAAAATATTATTTTATTATAAAGTCATGTTCGGTTTTAAATAGCTCCAAATTGATTTATTTCGAGGCTAAGGTGGGGATGGGTCTAAATCCTCTCATCCAATAGAATTTAGACTAGTTTAGGTTCATATTGTAACCTTATCATTTAGATTTAACATTAAGTTAAATAATTTTACTTTTACCATGTATTCTTGTGTTCTTACACTATAAGGTTAATAAACTTACTATAAGAAGCCAAAAGAACCCAAAATTGTTTATTATTAATATATATAACCTTATCTAAGTCATTTTTCCGAACCTTAGATTTTTAAGAATAAAATAACAATTAATAATATAATATTTTATTTTAAAACTATTTTATGTCAATTTTGACAATATTTAGTAATTGATTTTTGTGAAAATCATAATAGAATGTTAAGTTTGAAAACAGTTAATTAAATAAATACCAAAATGTCATATTAACCTAAAAAATTAGTTTAATTCATAAAAAGTCTCAAATTATATTTATTTGGGTATTTATAACATCAATTATGTCAATATTTCATTAATAAGATAATTACTGCATCATCGTTGTGTCATAAATAAATTACATTATTTAATATCTAAATATTAAAAATGAAATACCATTATATAGGAAATATTTTTATATTTCTAATGAATATTTATAGTCGAATTTATCTTATGTATAACCCCATATTAAAAATGTTTTAGTAAATAAACTTTGATTTTAACTCTTTTAACCCTTCTTTTAAATAAATTAATAATAAATGTCCTAATCTAATCCAAGTGGGCCTAAATGGTCATATTTTATTCCTAAGTTTGTTTTTGGTCGAATTATACTTGTCCAATAGAATTAGGACATGTGTTAGGGTAATAATAATATCATTTCTACCCTTAATTACCCTATTTACTTTTAACCGTGGTAAAAAAAGTAAAAAGTTACTATTCACCAAAAAATTATTTTCATCTCATTGAACCACATTTTACTTACTGAAATAAACCCTGTCTCTCGGTTTTTGAAATTCTAATCACAGAAGCGGTAAAATTAAGTTTTATGAACAATTCAGTTTTTTTAACTACCACTTAGTGGTTTCACTATTCATCAAAAATTGAAAGTTTTCAGAAATATACCAAAAATTAGGCCTAAGCTATATTTGATATTATGAACTCAAAAATGATGTCTATTTTACCAAATTCAAAACATATCAGTTGCATTAACTAATTTAAAAATTAATTCCCGTCGTCAAAATAAATAGCGTGTTTTTTAGAGATAATAACTATCCAAAGATTGAAACTTGTTTATAACTTGTTTATATGTGAAATTACATCCAATGACCATCATTGTATTAAATTGTAAAAATATATTCTAAATATACTTTAAAACCACTAAAATTAATAATTTATCACTATTAATTATTTCGATTGAAAAAGTTGTTTTTAATTAAAATTTAGTAATTTCCACTATTCATCAAAATATGAAAGTTATCCGAAAATTACCAAAATTTCACCCTAAGATAATTTCGATATTCCGAATCCAAAAATGAAGTCCATTTTAAAAAATAAATTTTACAAAATTTCAAAAAGTGGTTATTACTATTCATAATGGCTAGTTTTAATAATATTTTAATAGCATATCGTTGTTTAGTGAAACTCGGTATTGCGTTCTACACACGCTATCAAGGAAGGTCGTGATTGCGTGTAATGAAATGAAAGTCAAGGATGAGTGTTGTGCAAGCTGCTTTTGGTGTAACATACAACACAAGACATTAATGAAATTAAAAGAAATATTTTTCATAAAATCTCGGGGTATTACACTGAGCCAGTGTCATGAGGTCGTGTACCTGAGGGTCTGGTCTTCTTGGACCCATGATTCATCCATCGACCGCATACTGTAGAAGACTCTACTACGTGTCGCCCTGCAGTAGGTCTCCCTGCTGATGCAGGCTCGACCAGGAAGCTCTCGATCAGAAGAGCTTGCTCTAGTACCCCTTCCTGTGTCGGAATGCTGAGGGAGATTAGCGATGCCCTGATCTCCTGCCTCAATCCCTACTCGATGGTCCGGGTCCAGAAGAATGGGTCTCGTACCATGTCTGTCGAGGAGCACGAGAGATCAGTAAATCTCATTGAGTACTGGGCGACCGTCAAGCTACCCTGTCGTAGCTGTAGAAGCTCCTTGATGCGCACTGCACGGAGGGTGGTTGGGACGGACTCTGAGCAGAAGAGGCTCTCAATGTCCGTACAGAGGATATATGCCTCATCATGCACCTGGAGCATCATGCTCCACCATCTTCCTGATGCCGCATGCAGAAGGCTCGCTGTGAGGTTCACCATGAGGTCTGCTGGTGTCCTCACTAACCTAAAAACCTGAACAACTGCCTCCAGCCAATCCTCGACTGCCTGAGGGTCCATCTCCCCGCGGAACCTAGGCGGTCGCTAGCGTTGAAACTCGTGTAGCTCACTAAGGAGACGTGCATCGTCAACGACTGGGGCTGGTAGCATCGGTGGCTCAGTGGGTAGAGGTACTGCCGGTGCCTCTGCTGTCAAAGGGCCCTGTACCGAGGCCTCGTCGATCGATGGGCTGTCGTCACGCACAACTCTCGGAACCCTAGCTGGCTGCCGTAGAGGGTCCATCATGAAAGGAAACAGGTTCTCCATGGTCAAATAGTATACCTGGTGAGCTGACACAATGTAATCACAAAGAAATCATGAAACACACATGCAATCAATGTTTTCATGCATTAAGTCGGAAATCAGAAGTCAGGGACCTGGTGTACGGATACGTCGGCCACCGTACCAACACTGGACTCCCTGGAATGATAACCACACTCAATACTCTTAACATTATTGATTCACATAGAAAAAGATCAGATTCCTGAGTTCTGTGGTAGAACTGAACTCCCCCAATACAAATTTGTCACGACCAATCCTCAGGGCCCGTGTCGTGACTACCCCAAACCCACCTTCCATAGGCCAGGTTCTGGCGACTAGCACCAAGGTGTAATTCCCAGTAAAAAGGGAAGTATTGACTTTGTAAAATAAACAAACACCACATAGCAAGAAAATAGTAGAAATAAACACTAAGTAAAAAATGGGTACAATAGTATGTGCAGAAAAGTAAGTGGGCCAGAATACAAACCTAAACTGAAAATAAAGTACAACTGGAAAGGGAAAAATAACAACTGAAAGTAAAGCCGCACCCTCGAGCCATCCACTGGAAGTCCCATCTGAAGGGTGGGTACAGATAGCCTCCACAGCTCCTCGGGTCCAGCTGTCAGCCCTATGTACGTCCCACCCAATGGTCCACCTACAGGTACCGACCTACTCCGCAAGCCTCAACCACGATCAGCATTGTCCGTCGTCTACAACCAACAAAACGTGGTACGAGCAAAGTCCGTGCAGGGGTGAGTATAATCTACTCAGTAGGGACCCTGAGACCCACGAAGGTCTCCCGGAATCCACAAAGTATAATCCATAAGGAAAGATACAATCACAAAGTAACATCAGACTCTACTTAGGTATATGCCCATACATATACATAAGTCATCAATTCTAGTTCTCTCCAACTTCTGAGCCCACATTCGATAACATCCACACAGTAATTCACAACCTGATCCACACAGGAAAGCATAACGTAATCCACATAGGAAAGTGAGTCATGATTCATCTCACACAGGTATACTTCTTCGTATGATGATAGAGATGATCAGATATATCCACTCATTCATCTATGTCGTCGGACCCACACAGGATTGATAGGTACTAACCCCCGCAATGACCTACAAAGGATCGATAGGTACTAACCCCTGCAATGACCCACACAAGATCTGTATGCGTTGGCCCACACAGGACCGCTGAGCGCTGACCCACACAAGATCTGACCCACACAAGATCGGTAGCACTGATCCACGTAGGATCGCTGGGTGTTTAGTCGTTACCATCGAATCCATGGAGGATTTCAGCACAGTCGTCATCATCGTCGCAGTAACAGCCAGCTCTAAGGTTCCCGCACACAACAAGCTCGTTCGGGAGGGTCCGCTCCATTAGCTGAGAGGCTGATACATCAACTGAAACATAGTCTGGAGTTGATGTGTCCAAAAGTTCTGTATCATCAGCAGGAACTCAACGCGACAGACGACGCGTCGATCGGACGCCCAGTCTGAGAGTTATTGGCTTTTTCGTCCCAGGGGCCCGGTTGGTTTTTAAGTCAAAATCAACCTGACCATACTCCAACTACATCCAAACCTCGAGAGGAGTAATCCAAATGGTCTGTCTCACTTAGAGGAATCCATCAAAGTCAATGTCACGTCAATCGGACGTCCAGAGCTCAAGTTATAAGCGTTTCCGCTCCGAGGGCCCGATTGATTTTGTATACGAACCAACCTGGCCGAACCCAAAGTACTCTGAAACCTTGAGTGTACTATAACAAAACGACCATCTCGATCCAAGGATCGCTACAAAACTGACAGTCTCGACCTTGGCGGCCCGACACGGTGCGCCGGCGTGGCCAGGAGGCTCGGCCGTAACGACCGAGCGGTGGGGGGGGGGGGGGCTCTGCCCCCCGCGTTGTGAACCAATGCCCCCCAGGAGGGGGGCCGCACCTGCTGGCCGACCGGGGGTTACGAACCCCCAATTTTCCCCTGACCGGCTGGCCCACTCTGGCCGGCATGCTGCTGCCACCACGGGACTGGCAAGGATGGGTCCCTCTGTTCCGACGCCGGTGGCCCTAAACCGGTCGTGGCCTTGGTCCGTCTGGCGCTGCGCAACAGCGCCGTGCCCCTCTGCCGTGGCCCCACTCTGGCCGGGGTGCTATTTTGGTTCTTCGTTGTGGCGTGACGGAACTGTATCTTTGGTTCATCTTCAACGGCGCGGCGCGACGACGCCCCGTCTCTGGTTCGTCTTCAACGGTGTGGCGCGACGGCGCTGCGGTTCTCCCCCTTTTCGTAATAATTCTCGTGCGGTGCTTCGGCACCGCATTTCCTTGCTCGTGCCACAACAATATCAAACAACCAAAAGGGAGAGGAGGTTCGGCCGTGTTTGTGCGGTCCGAACCCCTCCCGTTTTTGCGGTAACATTCGACTCCAATGGAAAAGAAGAAAGGCAACATAGGAATTCACAAACAACAACTATAATAAATCCCTACCTCGTCGAATTCGATGAGCGAGGATTCATTCCGGAAATAACCATCGCAGAAGAAGGCATCGCGGAGGGAGGAACGTCGCGTCGTGGAGAAGCGTCGCGGAATAAGGAACATTACGGAAGAAGTGCCGCGTCGTTGATCTCCGAGGATCTGGTGTTCTTCGTGTTCTTTGCGTTCTTTGCGTTCTTCGTCGAAGAAGAAGGATTTTCTGCAAAGCCTCTCCATGCAACAATTTCTAACACAAATAAAATAAGAGTTGCCTTATTTTATTAATTCACATGCCAACGTTTGAATTTCAAAATGAAACGAAATGCACAATTAATTGAGGAGTTTAAAACCGCACAATTAATGAGGCATTTAATATCCAGATTAAATGCAAGAGTTGACTTCATTAAAAAAAAGGGGGTGCATGTGTGTTACTTAGAATAAAAGAATAAGTGGGGCTCATGTGGCCCCCAAATCACAAATATCCTACCATGATTGTAGGATGTTTTGGGTCCCACATCATCCACTTAACATAAGTTAATCAAAATAAAATAAAAATCGGTTGTACTACTTTTATTTTATTTCTTAACTTAACCCTAAAAATTAAAAACCACACCCGAGCAAACACAACTCTTGAAAAACTGTTTCTAAGAAAATACCAGCGTTGTTATTCCATCGGTTCCCTCAGAATTTGATTCCGATTACTGGTTCAAATTTTTTAAAAACCCGCTCATTCGTTCATTGAATGTACCCGATCTAACTTCGAAAAATGATTTCAGGCACACCGGGTCTCGAAATTAGGTGCCGTCAGAAACTGCGTTCTCGTAAAGATTCCATGAAAATGAAGAAAAAAAATTTCATGAAATTTTCGGGTCTCTACATAGATATAGAGGTATCTTGGGACATAAACATACTTAAAATGAATAAGCATATGGTCAACTTCCACACATATCACAAAATCAAATAGCCATATGGCCGAATTCTATACCCAAGGCATTGGAGGTTATAATGTAACCACCGAACCTTGGTTTATCACATAACCACCTTTCATTTGGTGTATCACATAAAACCCATCATTGTTTTATTAACTAACCCCCCATAAAATGTCATTGTGTCATTATATAATCCTATCACATAATATATTTCAAATATCAACATTTCACTAAAAAACATTCATTTGAAATTAAAAGAAATAATTTCACGATATCAAAATAATCAATCCATTTAAAAAATAAATATAAAAATTACCAAAAAGGGAATAAAGGATTTATTTTCCATTTAAAACATTAATGCTTATAGAGGAATCCAAATCTCAATAACTGCTAGAGCAGCGGAGAGGTTGATGTCACTGCATATGTTAAAAACATTACTTTTGAAAGTTAGTAAATGTATTTTTAGAAAAAATATTCACAATGAATGAAATTGAAATTCAATTGATTTATTTCACATAGTATAAATGAAATATGTATATATTATCAAAATATTCCTCAATGTAAAGAGATTGAGACGAACTCCCTTACCCTGAGACTGAATCATTGTATATGTTTGTTGTTATTCCTGATTAATAAAAAAATGTTAATTTCTACTTTATTCAGATCTTTTTCGAAGTTTATTATTTCCTTTATATCAATTATTAACAAGTTATAAACATTAAATAATTATTTACGTTAATATCAGTTGTTTTCTCGATATCTGGTACTTGTGTTGAAAATGAACTTCTTTGATGTAAATTTTCCATGATTTCCAAAGTACATCATCTCCAGAATGATATTAATTATCTAAATATGATATATATCATGTATATATGTATTTATAATAGTCCATAACATTTTGAGATAATTAAAGAAAGGAACGATTCATGGAGACAGTAAGCCGAATGTACGCATGAACGCTTTCTTAATTTATTTTTCATAATAAAAGATTATTAATGACATCATATAAATGTATATCAATATACCAATTTTTTATATATTTTATTTATCTCTCATAGTTTTAATAAAACTATCCCTTATATGTTCCATGTGTAGCATGAATGAGTCATATCACTCTGAGGGTGCGGTACTCCGCACTCCCTCAAATGAAATTATTGTATTTACATATCATTGAACGAGTAAAGGTATGTTTTAAATAAAAATTATAGAATCATAGAGACAATATAAATGTAATATATATAATATATAAATATAGTACCATCATAATGGACACTATGAGAGGTGGTAGGGGAAAATCGAACAATCATCATTTCGTGAGGTAGTAGTTCTCCGTACACTGAAACAGTATGTTAGTATCCATTAGATGGAGGTGTGTGTAAGTGTAGTTAAAATACTTATAATACCAACATTATAGTATATTTAGGACACAATTTGTTATGTAATCAATGAATAATATGAGTATTGGTAGTGGATAAGGAAAATAATGGAAAGGAACTTGATAGAATATGTTACCTCTAAATCATGTAACTTATTTTTGATTTGAGCCTAAAGGATTTATGGAATTGACTTTTTCCCAAACTAAGGATTCTTGAATTAATATAACGATATTGGGATTCTATTTGATAATAAATTTTTAGATCCATAGGGCTTGAGATGAGTTACTAAATGGGTAGCAGTGGGGCTCTTTTATAAGAAGGAGGATGGACACTTTAGGAATATCTTAAAATATTAATTTATTAAAAATTAATTTTGGGTTTCAAATGGTCCGAAAGATATTTATTTCAAATATAAAATGTTTTGACTTCAAAAATAACTCATCCAATAGGTATTAGAAATGTATAGGTCACAAATTTAACCTTATATTTTTTTCATTATCCCTTGGTTAAAAACATGTACTATAACCATGTCTTCTTGCATTTTCAAAAATTATGGGTACTATATTTACTATAAACTACAAAGAGAAACATAATTGGATAATTAATAAAATATTTAACATTATATGATTCAATTTTATGAATATTATATTTTTTGGACTATTATATCATTTAATAAAATATTTTTTTTAAACTCATTTATTTCAATGCTGACACAATTTATTAATTGTTTTTTTGTGAAAGTAATAACAAATTTATTCCGTATAACATAATGCATTAAATAAAATATAATATATCAATTTCATCAATAAAATTATTGTATGGAATTAAAATAATCATATTACATTTATTTTAATATTTATAATATCATTTAAATTCACTTTTATTAATATGGTAATCACTATATCATTATTGTTTCATAAATAAATTTATTTATTTAATGACTAAAATTTTAAAATAAAATATCATGATCTATAAAATATAATTATATTTCTTTTTAGTATTAATAGTTATAAATACCAATTATATTACCCCATATAATTGTTTTATTAAATGATAGGTTTTTAGGTTATATTTCTATTTACTTTAAATTAATTAATATAACATGTCATTATAACTCCCAAATAACTCCATGGGGTCCCAAAATGCTCCCAAGGATGCCCATGGTCATACATAACTCAAACAATTGTATTAAGACATGTGTTAGGGTAGCTGAATATTATTATATTATGATTATTCACCCAAATTTACTAGATTTAACTTCTAAAAATGGTAAATAAAATAATTAAAGAAGTTACAATTCATAAAGTCTAAAAATAAAACGTACCTATTTACACAATTTGGATCTCTTGATTCAAAATATTGAATCCAGTTTTTCTAATTCAAAATATTTAATTTGATGATATTAATTTATAATTAATCCCTTGTTGTCAAAGCCAAAAAAATCTGGTTTTTAAGAAGTTATAACTAACAATTGATTAACATGAGTGTATGTCCAATTTCAAAGTAAATTAATTACAATGATAAAAAAATTGGATTAAATGATAAAAACATAATAAAATTTTTCTTTAAATAAAATTAATAGAGTAATCTAACTATATAAAAATATAGATGAAAAGGCAGTTCTGAATTAAAATGTGATATTTTTCACTATTCAAAAAAATATGAATTTCATCTGAAAAATTCCAAAATTTCATCTAAAATAAATTTTTATGTTCCTTTTGTAAATAATAAATTTATTATGTCCAATTGTACATATAAATGTGAAAGAAAACTATATTTATAGTGACTTATACATCAAAACACAATAAAAAACGTTTTAAAAAATATTAAAGAATTTTGTTCTTTAAATAGAATTCATTCTCATTTTATGCCTAAAAAATTTATTAGATAATTGCAAAAAAATCAAACATTTATAATCATATTTTTGTTATTTATATTCATTACTTCTATTACAACGACTATGAGTTAGCTACCATTTACAATAAATATGTTATTATTATATTACTTTTCAATATAGTTCACGGTATTGTGCAGTGTAAGATTTCAGAGAAATTCATTGTTGCATGCCGAGTACTCTATCAAAAAAAGTGTATTATTCAACATATATTTAATATATTCATTGTAAAAATAAATAGAAATGAAAAAGTATAATTCTATAAATACCTAGTATTCGACAATGACACTCTTTTTGACATCTTCAAAAACATTTCATATGAAACACATAAAATAATTCTTCTATAAACCAATTTTAATAAATTAAAAAGGTATAAAAAATTTAAATTATATATATATTATGTCAATATAATAATTCAATAAAATAAATTTTAATATATTTAAATGGTATAAATAATGTTGAAAACTAAACATGATAATGATTCAATTTTGAAATATGTCACATACAAAGAGCCTGAAAAATTTTAATTTTTAAAAATAATTTAAAAAGTAAAATATGTAAAAAAATCATTTATCTCCCACAATAACATTATTAATAACATTTATGAAGAATATATATGAAAATACCTGAAAAATATTTATATTAATTATCTAGTGGAATAATAAATGACTATTAGTGATCTACATTATTAATAACAATTTTAAATTTAATTATTAATTTTTATTTTATCTCTTACCATTCAATACAAAAAAATTAATAATTTTTTTCACTTATGATGTTTTAATTGTATTTTTCTTATCTACGAAAATAAAATCTTTTTGTTGTATACAACCAAACTAGTCATTATTCAATCATAAATAGAATAGTAACTATCAAATAGTTATCATTTTTATAAATAATTTATATTTTCAAAACATATTCAGATTGTTGTTTATTAAAAATAAACATCATTACAATCATAGAGATGGTAGGTCGTACGTACATATGTCAAACATTTACATTTTTTTAAGATCACTATTAAAAGATGATAAGTATTATTTTGTATTAATAAATTTATTATAATATCATAGATTACATATATTTATTTATATATACTTATGTATACCATAAATTTTATTTCATTTTGAAAATGGAATCCCCTCACTTAGTGGAGGCCGCAATCCACATGTATAGACGAATGATATTATCAATTTTTAGTGAGCGGAATCATATAAAATAAAATGATATATTATAATTGAAGAATGAAAATTATTTCATTAATATCATACTTTGGAGATATATATCACATATATTATATAATGTTATCTTTATTACCTTTAATGCAATGCATTAGTGGAAAATGAATCGCACAGCTTCGCGAGGTGGTAGTATATTGTACACATGAGAAAAGTTATCTTTCCCCACCAATATGGAAAGTAAAAATGTATATATTATAAAATTATTTTTAAATTATATTTAAATTATAAATATCACATATATTTTTTAAATAGATGAATACAAAAACCCATGAGAGGTTGTGATGAAAAATGATTTATATTATTTCGTGAGGTGGTAGTCAACCACACACATGAATGATGGTTTAATATCTCATTCGATGGAAGAGGATATGGAAGTTTTTTATTACATTGAAAAATAAAAAACATAGTATTTGGATAAAATTTTGACATTATATGTTATTTATTAGAAATATTTTAATAATGTGGAATATTAAATAAATTACAAAACTTATGATATGAATGAAACTTTTTCGTAGGACAACCAACATAAGTTGGCACAAAAATCATGCATAGCATGAATTTCAGATTAATAAATTAACCATAATAAATTATTATTCAATATATAACAATATTTTTTTCATTTAATTTTGAAAATGGATTTGGAGTTGTAAAGGGAGATGATATGGGTGTCCTTTTATGAGTGGGGGATAGGACAGAAATGGAATTTCTTAAAATAAAATATTATTCCCACTTTTTCCAAAATAAAAAGGAACCAAAATAGATTACTCATAATATTCAGATGATATAAATCTAAAATATTTCTATATAATTGAATTTTTAATTGTTTTTAGATCATTTTCACCATTAAAATTTTGTTTAACCAATGATAAACCTATATTTACTTTGATCCCAATAAATGATTTTTATAGTTTTCACTATAAATTAAGAAAAAGAATTTTTTACATATTATAAATTATAAATTAATATTAATTGAAATATAGAAACAATTTTATAAAATTATATTTTCATAAATTATGGAATTTAATTTAAAGCAACATCTATTGATGTGATGAAAATGCAATTTTTCATGATGTGTATTTTTGAAAAAAAAAATGATTTTATTTTTACTTTATGAATGTTAATAGAAATTTTATTATAAGGAATTAAAATATAGAGATATTTATAAATTAAATATTATTTAAACAATTCCAATTTTGAAATTAATTTAATTAGTTTTAATGGATACACATTAGTCACTCAAAAATAGTTTTCATAAATCCCCATTTTTGAACCATATAATAAACATATATTAAAACCCAATATAAAGATAATTAAAATGAAATTAAGATGTTTAATTATTATTATTTAATACATATGTACCTTTAAATCATATTCAATAAATAATGTTAATTTTGTATTACTTAATATCTATAATAAAAGTAAAAAACCTACAAAATTCCATGATTTTCAATATTCAATGAGAAATTATTATTTTCCAATAAATAAATAAATATCCTAATGTTATTTTCAGTGTAATTTTTAAAAATTTCATTTCCTTTTATAAAATAAATTTTATATAACTCCTAAAAATAATATATAGTACCTTATCAAAAAAAATTGAGAATAATATTTGAAGAAAACCTGTTTTTTTTAATCAAAAACATTAAATAAAAACTTATATATTTTTCGGTAATAAATTTAAAAAATATTATTTTTAAATTTAATTATATATTTCATAAATTAGATAATAATGATCATATCCACCAATTAATTGTGTGGTTTATTATGTTCATGTTTCAATAATAATATTTAGTTGTTCATATATTATTGGTGTTGCATATATTTTATGCTATCTAAAATAGTTTTATTTTTCTAAAATATCAGGGTTTTATGATATATAGGTGGTATATTTATCTGGGGGAATTTGTTATGTGACTATGATTGGATATATTTTCATATCACTATGAATTTGATTAATACCCACATATTTGGGTTTTATTAGACATAACAAAAGAAATATTTTAATGTTATTTGAAATGGGAAATAGTGGATTCATTTATGGTATTACATATAAAAACATATATTTTCCCTTTTCAGTTTCAAATATTTTAAAATATAAATTCCTTTTATGGTTATTTAGTACTAATTGTGATCCTTTTACAATAATGTGTAAAAGTCTATATAATTTTCTTTTATGGTTGTGTGTAAAGAACTAATGAAATTCATTTTAAGGTCATCTTTTTAAAATCATTGTGTCTTGAAGAATCTGTTCATACGATAAATAATTCCTATAATAAATTTAATTTCATGACGAATATAATATTATTTTTTGGTGATGTGGAATATTTATAATGTGTAATGCACTTTATTATACCATTTTAGTTTAACATTATAGATGAGATAGTCAATGTTAATATGATAATTACACAAGATTAAATGCCTATTTATATAGAAATAGATCATTGATTAATGTATGTCCGCTAATATAATAATTTTTCGAGACCATGATGGATATGGTAATGATTTAGATCAACCATGTCATGTTAGATAGGGGGATGATATGAGGTGAAATCCACTAGACCTTCAAAGGGGTGAAACCAAATTATCAAGAGAACGATTAATTTAATGTACCCTAAGGACACAACAAGATATATAAGATATTTAGAAGGATATGCATTATAAGATGCATGCTCTGAATTATCAGTATTATTCAAGATGGAAATGGGATAATGTTAATTGGAATTATTAATATGTTATTTTAATTAAGATTCAATAGAGGATGTCCAAGTGGATGTTACTCTATTAGGGATTGGGTTGGGTAATAGAGTTATATTAGGGTGTTCTTAACTATCGAAATTTCATATTTAAACATGGGGTTAACATTTCAAGAATGATATTCCCTAGGTATAATCTTATATTATATAAGATTTTTTATGAGTGGGACCAAATAATTAAACATCTCATGTAATCATAAAAAAATAGATTGTGTATGGCAATGAATGGGTTCTAGGGGGTTAAATACAAGAGGCAACATAGAATATATGTTCCCATAGGATTACATGGAATTCATACAATCTAACAACGGGGATTCTTATAATGGATTAATATTTAACATTTCATAATATCATATCATGTTGGGTCATGGGTTTCAATATCATACATGCAATTCACCCACTAATTTAGACACAAATTATATGTCTGCAAGAGGGAATTCATCTCCAATAATTATTTTCCATTGGAGTTACCCGAAAAAGATGAAATTTCATAAACATTTGGCCTCTAAAAACATTTTATATCCTTTAAATGCATTTCAATGGTGTATTTATTGGAATGAAACATAACAAATCCCTTCAGATATGTAGAAACTCAACATTATACTCATATTACATACCATATAGGATAATTTTTTTAATTGATATAAATTATACTATAAATAATGATGTTGACTGCAAAGGATAACTTATTCATTCAATTTAACAACTCATATGAATCTAAAATTTATATTATTATGACCTAACAAGGATACCTGGTCCCCCGATACCCAAGACAACACTAACATTTCCTAAAGGAACTTCCAGATCCCCATAGCCAAGAAACTATCTTATATCATAAAAAAATAGAAAACATAGAATGAATATTCTTCAAAACAGTAGAAGATAATAGAATAATAGTTAGAATTCTCAAAACAATAATAGAAGAATGTACCAAAAAAAATATGTATAAAAAACCAAAATCAACACATAATAAAAAATATTAATTGAAGGATAAAACTTTCAATGGAAAATAGAATATCAACCAGAAAATTATCCCAAAATTTCAGGGTAACAATTGGAAAACACCTCCATCGATCACTATTATAACATTATGGTGCATTGGAACATGACTATCCACCAAATACAAGTTTTTCATTCGCTTTTCTCGAATTGGGCCTTTTATTTTCTACTAATTCTTTTGGGAAAGTGTAGTGTGTGAGCTATAAATCCTAGTGGTGTCTCCCCATGTGGTCAATAATAATTATGATAACAATTTATCATTTATATTACCATTTTAAAACCAACATGGCATATAATTTTCAATTTTTTTGAAAAACATGATTTTAAATTAAATTATATAAATTATATCAAAACATATTTCAAAAAGGATGAAATGATAATTTTCTATAAAAATTATTATATAAATTTATTGGCATGAATAAAATAATTCATAATTAGAGGGATGCTTAAATAAATAACACATATTACCATATTCAAACAACATTTTCTAGTTTAGTTTCTTATCATTGGTTCCACACATATCGCTTTTTTTATCAAGACATGAAAAAATTCTCTATACAGAGTCAACATCCTAACAAGGTGACCCATTTAGGGAAATAATCTACATACCAAAAGGGGAAATCATTATAATCATCCTGATCCAAACATGGTTTATTTATTATTCTCATTTTATGTCAAGTTCTAAGGGATAATTATACTAGAATGATTATCCCAAACACCAACTAACTACCCATGATTCTGCGTGCTTAAATAAAATAATCAATCCAATTTTCAGTATTTCATTTAAAAAATTATGATACACCTGTGTTATTTTAGATTTAAACATGTATTTTCAATTTCAATCAAAATAATTGGACATTTTTATTTCATTCCATTTCAAATAAATTTGAAATTTAATAAATTTTTTCATGATTAAAATAAAATTATTTCAACAAAAAGATTTTTAAATCAAGGAATAATTTTTCATATAGTCATTCAATAATTTCTATTCCATTTAAATTTGAATCATTATCAATTTCTATAGCCATTACAAATATCGAGTAAAATCATTAAATATACAATGATTTTGAATAAATTACAAACTAATTTCAATTTGTTATAAAAGTTATGTCTTAAATCATATAATAATTTAACTATGGAACCACCTACCCTTATAACACAGATTCATAATCCACAACACTCATAAAAGGGATTGACAACAAAAAATAAAGGCACAAGAGATCTAATAAGAAAAACTTGAATCAGTATCCAATTAAATAGTGTTTAAAAAAATAAATTACATGGTGATAAAAAAATATATAAGTAATATATAAAGGTATACCAGAATAAATGAAACTGTTATAGATATACATACCCGAAGGACATTGAACAAGATCAAGGAAACATTGATCTGCTATGAAATGGAGTTAGAGGAACCACAATCGCTTATTATTATCCTCCATGGAATAATAAATAAATAAGGTCTTAATGGGGGGATTATGCCCATAAATTTTAGGGTTATGGGATATTAAACTAATTTTATGGGGAATTAAAAACATCATTAATAGTTTCCAGGATATGGTTGTAAGATTAAAAAAATTGGGTGCCTAAATCATACACCAATTATGGAACTATATTATGAAGCATAGTTTGGCCACATAGTTAACCTAATATTGTGATAATTGTAAATTCCCCTTTAACTATAGATTATATGGTTGGTAGAGGTTTCCACGTCATCATACAACCCGTGCACAGTTACTGTATTCACCCTTCCAGTGGCTTAACTGAGGGCTCATAATAGACAAGAAAAAACATATGATTTTCCCAAACTGCTTGTTTAACCATTCATATTCCTAAAGAAAATAGAAAATTATAAAAAAAATTATTAAAACAATGAAATAGTGCTCAACATATGTGGAATCAAAACAAGTTTCATGGAATACCTTAAGGATGGAAAATTGATGTTATAACATCTTTAATGTTAAAACATTATTCCCCTTGAAATCGTGTTAAGAAGTGTCCATATAAATTATATGGGTTCATTGACATATCATCGGTTCCTCACACACACATGACTTATGAGAATCATTATGGTTCTTTCATAGAACAGGAACTAAAGTTGTTGTTATCCTATAAAGTAATTTTTTTATAAAAACCTACAATAATGACTACATAATATTTTTTAGACAAATTTGGCTCTACATCATGATCCTCCCATCTCAATATATGAGATGGGTAAGAATTATATATTCAAAGAGGATATACATGAAAAATATTATGTATCAATTTCAACAATAGTGGAAGTTATAAATGGTATAAAGCTATATTTAGCAACTCAATGAACTAAAAAGGACCGAAAAATATATGAGTATCCTTCCCTATCCTCCCAATAGGTTGGTGACCCTATTGAGGTAAAACTCAAAAAAATTCATGGAATACAACATAAAATTCCAATAGCGAGCAGTGAAAACAAACATTGGATTTATAATAAATTTTTTCCATTTCCATCATCTGATCAATAAACTAAATCTTAATAATTATATCTTGAAAAAAATAGTCCATTTGAAAAATAGTCACCAATATCCAAGTATCACAATGGATATTGACATATACTTCCATAAAGTATCTTAAAATGATACATTCTGATTTAAAACTATTAACTATTATTATAAGAAATGTCCACAGGTTTTATGCGGACATCGCATTCTCCTCCAAAGGAATGAATGAAATCACGTAGCATATCCTTATGAATCCATATATCCATTTCTGTTTTTCAATCATTTTATAGATTGTATGAAAGATTCATTAAAACTAGAGATACCATCGCATCTTGAATTCCTTTTAAAAATAAATGGTAGATTTTGATAACTATTAGAGACTATAGAACTTCTAACTCCATGAAAATGGAAAATATGTTTCATGTGTATATTTTAAAACTCTATAAATTTGGTTGTAGAAAAAAAAATTTATAATGTGAATTGATTTCATCATCCTATTGAGTACAACCCATATAAAATTCATCATTAGATGGGTATGAGAAACCAATCCACAAAATGTATGTAAACATCAGTTCTAACTTCTATGTTAGTACAAAAAATTAGTTGAATAAAATTATAAGGATAGTAATGGTTATATTTTGACATGTTGGAAGGTATAAAAATAAAAAAAAAACATCTACAATGTTGAATCTCATATACAGACACTGGAATCATCAATGTATGTCATAGAACATCTTTATGGTACTCGATTGTGCAGGCCACTATAAAAATAAAAATCCCCCATCAAAATATTCCTTATAGTCATTGGAAAAATGAAACTATAGTAGAATAATATGATCCCATTAGAAGATAAAAATCACTTACTAATGGTCTACCAACCATAAAAATAGTTCCAAATACAACAAAAATAATTTCTCAGATTATTCTATTGAAAAATAAACAGCATAATTTCATGGGTCAACTAATAACATTGAAATAAAACATCAACTTCATCCTCACAAAATCCTAAATGCTTGTGTGAAAAATATCCATCTTTTTCAACATCCATCAGGATTCATTCGCATCATGGGTCGGATGTTTCTTTATAAATGTTTCAAAAATTAATGTTCCATTCCCATTGTACTCTAAGGAAAGAGGTTCAAATATAACTGAGAAGAAATATAACTCATTATTTTGTGGTTGCAATAAATGGTAAACCATCCTCAAAAATGGTAATTCCACCATATTTTAGAATCACATATTACGACAGCATGTTCGAACTCATTTCTTAGATAATTATTCTTATATTTACTACATTGTCAAGTTATATAGGCTACCATGTGGTCACCCAATGTAAGAACATATACCAAACCCAAACTATATGCATCACATAATACAACACAGCACTAATAAACCATTTAAAGAGTCGAAAATAGAAAAAAAAGTTAAAATACATTTAATCTCAACAACAAAAAACTAATATTTTGTATTCAAAATTAATATAATTCCATTCCATATCATAAAGGTCATTATAAATGTAATTATAAAAAAATATTTCAATAACCTGTAGTAATATCCAATAAAACCTAAGAATCTATGTATATGAAAAACAAAACATGGTTCTACCCATGTAATATAAGCTATCACCATCAAAGTATTTACTGATAAGCAATGTTCTGTGTCTATGTGTTCTAATAATTTCACTTCGCAAATTAAAAAATTATGCTTTTAATGTTTCATGTAATGAATCTATTCTCTCGATATATCTATTACTATTCTCATATGACACATAATCATCTTATTACCAAGAGTAAACCAAGATTTCACCCAAATAGTCCACCATGAATGTATGAGGATAATCATCGAATATATTGTTCATAAATTCCATAAATACTGTAGTATTATTTGTTAGATATAAATTTCAAAACAAGATAGTCATAGTTGTCATGGATTCATCAAATGTTTTTTTATGAATGTCAATATATTTTATTTTTTATTGGAGATAACTATGCCGAATATCAATTTTTCAGAACCAATTTTCACCCATTAACTATTAAAAAAGGTCATCAATATATTATAAGGGATAATCATACTTCACAATAACTTGATATATATTCTTGTATTCAACATATAGGTGAACTGTTACATTAAAATTCATTGCATAGACAACATGCTCATTCCAAGGTGACAAACATGGGCCTATAAATATTTTATATAATATATCTTCTAACTAATTCTTGATCTCTTTATGTTATGTTGGTTTCATCTAGTTTGAAATAAAATATTCTTGTTGAGTAAAATTCCATAAATCAATTTAGATAATTTACTCTCTTACCGGGGAAAACTAGGAAACTAAAAAAGGAAACATGTCTGGAAACCCAAAAAACAAGAGGGATATCCTAAATAAAATATACCAAATGAAGATAAAAATCAATCAGTGATATTACCCATTTTAAGGTCAATATCTACACTACCTCAGGTCATATTCTCACTAAAAATCATGGTAAACCACTTCTATAGTAGTAAAGGAGTCCCACAAAAGGTAAAAATTCATTTGGTCCATATAAGAAATCATAAAAAACAAAAAATCAATGATTTCATGAGGTTTTATGTTTAAAACTAAATAATTCTAGTCAAGGTCACTCTTGGATAAAGATAAAACAAAAGGAGGTCAATTAAGTCCCTTCTCTCTTGTAAATCGGAGGTACATTATAATACAAATTGAATAAAAAAATATCAATATGATAATTAATAAGGACCAAAATATGAGTACAAAAAATGAGTGAGATGCACTAGTTTCTAATTAAGTAGTTCTTGAAGATGATAATATACTTATTTATCCTCTCATAGTCACTGGACTCATATATACTTCTTCTGGAAACTCCCCTACTATGTGAAAAAGCTTCATTCGAGATTCTTTTTTCTAGAACTCTTTTGTTCATGAATCATTTAATTTCACCATATTAATATTTCATTTGTATGATTCCATGAATATCCATACATGTTAAAATATATTTTTCAATTTATGTAGGTTTCATTAGTGGCCACATGAATAGGAAATTCTAGATACCTGAATTTAAAAATATCTCAAATGAACCACTCTTTCTCAGTAGAAGAAAATAAAAGGGAATCTTCTGGTAATTATAAAATTTTAATTGGATTCTTTCATTTGTTAAAAACCATGAAACTCATCATTATTTCCCATTTCCTTTTAAAAAAACATATAGAACATCCACAAGGAGAAAAATGGACTCCCACCAACCTTGAAATACCATCTAGAACAATATGAGCCCTTAATACCCTATCCTGAATGTTAGCATATGCAGTTAGAATCAATGAGAAAAACAATTATTTAATGTTAGTTTTTGTACCCATATCTAACCAATATTTCATAATCTACACATTCAATACAATTTCATGTGAAAAAAACACAATCTTGAAATTGATGTTTTCATTCTTTATCACAATCTCATCTGCATAATGAAGATTAAAAAACTCTATAGCCTTATCCAGAACCATCAAATCTAGATATAATTTATCATTAATAAGATATATAAATTCCTACCACTCCAAAAAAGATGTGTTTCTTCATATTTTACGTCAACTTTTTTAATTTTAATATAATACCATAGAACATGAAGGTGGAACATATTACCATAACCGAATTAGGTGTAATCGTGAAATCCCAATGAAGATCTATACTTCTAAACAAATACTCATCCTCTTGTGGATCATAATATCTTTTTAATGTTGGTGTAATTTTGAACAAAACCATTGAGAATTGGTTCCAGATTCTTCCGACTAATTTTCCACAAATTAATCTTGAATAGGAATTGGAGAAGGTTCCTATACCAGAGCTTGGATAGAAAGATCAATAATAACAACAAGATTTTGGTCGATCAGAGGGTCTGATAATTGTAGTTATCCATAAGCTTCCCCTTAGGTCCTATTAAAATATTACTTGGCAGTATTATTATAGAAAACATTAGTAGACAACATTGAAAAAATTAAAATGGATACCCAAAATAAAACTCATATAAGAGAAATATGAATTAAAACTCCATAATCACCCCACATTCCAAAGAATCATGAACATCCACCACCCCTATGTGGTGATTTTCATTTACTTTGACATAGAAAAATATTTCCTAAAAACACCAGAATGAAAAAGTACTTTGTGTGTTATAAATTGTATTAGACTCTCACCAAGTGTTCCATTATAAATTTCATACCAATTTACCATTTATTATTTATTTTAGATAAAATAATTATGGAAATTATGTATTATCAAAAAAATATATTTTTAAATAAAAATATTATAGATATACCATAATAGATATAAAACATATTAAAATGATAATTTTTTAGAACAAAAATTTTAAATCATGTGGTAGGAATATAATAGATTATAATAATCATTACGCATATCAAATCAAATTACCCACATCTCTATGGTCAAACAACCTATGATATGTCAGTAAATAGAAATATTATCCTCAAAAATATCATATGTGTTCATATATATAAAATTAATTATATATAGTCCACCCCAAAATAGGGGAACTCATTTAAGGATATCATATACACCCTAATGTGGGAACTCAACATGAGCATCTTCGAACAATATGTTTTAGTTGGCGTTGTCATTGTATGTCATGTAATAGTTGATCAAATTTCATGAATGGCTATCTAAACCACCTTTTAACTACCCATGATCATAATTTATTCAATCAATAAATTAATAAAATTTGAAATCATTAATTTAAAAAAATTAAAATAAAATTTCCAATTTATAGTTATCAACATTCAGTTTCCATTTAAAAAATAGTTTCTCAGAATTTCATTCCATTAGAAATAATTTCTAATTTCAACCATTTTCTATATATCAACATCATGTAGTTTCATAAAAAAAATTCTAAATTAGACAATTAATGATTATAAATCCATCTCCCAATTTCAATTTCAATAGGATTGGTTTATTTTCAATCTCAATACCCATTCCAAAACAACTATAAAATTTTCACAATTCCTCATTTTTAAAACAATTAAAAACTAATTTAATATAATCATTAAAATGAAGGATTCAATCATAGGGAAGAAATATGTAAACACTCAGATTTAGATCAAGGAATAACAATACACAAATCTCACTATTGGGAACATCAATGCCGAATGAAAGAACAATTTATATAGGAACAAAAACTATAATAAATATCCATACAAACATTATTTAGATTAATCCCCTAAAGTTTTATTTATAAAACACTATGGAAAAAAGAAATAGATACTGATAAAACCACATTAGAGGATATCTACATACCTAGAAGAGATCAAATAAGACCATCACTGTATCTATCTAATTAGAAATGGATTTGAAGGATCCAAACCAACTTTGTGAGAACTTACAAGGAAGAATAAATCATGTTAGTTCGTAATGAGGGGATTAGGAACATAAGATGGGGTTTTTTGAATATTTATTTACTTTTGAAGAAAATAAAATCTACACAAAACATTACTTGGAGAGGTATTAATGGTAAGACAAACTCTGATCTATAAACATTCACCCCTTTTATATATCTATTTAGGCCGCATAGTTTCTTTCACCTACTAGAACAAACAAAGAACCAACCATGAATTCAGGATTTTAACTGTGGTTCATGGTTTGGATGGGTGGTATAGGGTAATAAAAACTATGCTTACTAACCATGAACCCCCCTCCAATGATATAAAATAGTTATCATAGTTTTTTAGTCCTCACTCATTGGTTTCCCCTAACTTTGTGCCAACTATACACCATCCACAAGACATCAAAAATTCCATAAATTCTCTTAGGATTAAAGTAAAATAATATTTTTCTTAAATAAAATATGTTTCCATTATTATTTATGTGCTTCACCCATGTATGTGTAACATGATATATATCTATTGGATTCTATTTTTACCTTGAATTTCTTCTTTCTAAAGCTGGAGGGTGCTCATGAAATTCACCGTCAATGTCTTCTCGTTGATTGAAACCAGATAGTGGGAGGTCATTACCTACTTTCATGGATTACACATTTGAATTAATTTCCCATTATTAGTCATCCTCATTTATTAGTACATGTTCATGAAACACATTATTGGTGCTAAGTCTTTATGGATTATCATTAATTATTATGCTTCTTTATAAAAATTATACGGTGTCATGATAGGGAACCAACTATTGGTCAGGAGAGTAATCACGTTGGGCATCACCTACATGAATGGGCATTAGGAACATTATTCAGCTATATTCCTCTACATATGAGGGAATCTGGGTGTAACAAATTGGGAGTGGAACCCGAGGAACCCCATGTCAATCAATTATTATATAATGTTGATGTTATGTCATCAAAGTATTTCACCTTTATAATCCCATGTCGAACATGAGGTAGCACTATGAGTTTGATAATTAGATCAATATCTTGTGGATAAACAATCATATTCATCATAATTACCCATGGAGTGGAAATAATGAGAGGCATCACTAGGAAGGAACACCAAAATGAATTACTATTGTATGGATTAGAACACCCAATAGTGGATGATTTTGGGAGGTGTGTCCCAAAAGGGGGAATAAGTCACACCAAGAAGACTAATCAGATCATCCTCAATGGATGATCAGGTGTTACAACCCTGTTAGGGAACCCCATGGTTTATCGTGGTATGGGATTGAACCTCAATGATTCATCCTACAAACATTGTTTAATAGACATAGAATAAAAATTATGTAGTTCTATGGATGGTGTGGGGATTGAACATGTGATATACCTATCATAAGAGTATTTTTATTTGTTTTATTTTTTTTAAGATTATAAATGTAAGCTAACCATGTAGATGGATTTTTTTCAGGATGTGGAGGCCCAATTAAATTAGGATGGATTATGGATAGAATGGATGGAGTGGATGGAGTGGATGGAGTTTTTTGGGTTTCTTGTCTTAGGTCTCAAGAAGGCTTCTAACATATCAAAATTACTTTGGAATCAATGACCACATGGTTGGAAAAGTTAGTTGGTGATTATACTATAGTAGGTTCACCATGGAAATGGTGAATATATATTATCATTATGCATGGGAGTGTCCGATTTGGTTGGGGAATACAGAACAAGGTAGCCCAGTTGAGGATATATAATGTGGTTGGGGACCAAGAATAGAAGAATCCCATTTTTTTAGATTTTTATGAATTATTCATAAGGATAATGACTAGTTGAGGTTTGGGATATTTTGGATTTCATGATCTCTGCTAATCTCTATTTCCACATGGGTCATGCTTGGATTGAGAAAAAATTAGTCGTAGTAAACATGATCTTTGATACCATCTATGTCAAATTATTATTAGTTTACCTCCATCATGTAAGGATCCTAACACCATGAGATTGTCTTAAAATAACATTTCTACAATAATAAGAAAACAACTTCTCAATCCCATAATAATCTACAAAATAAAACATATTCTCTGAAAATAAACAAAATAATTATTTTTTAAAAGCAGTTGATTAAAAAATGATGTTATACTAACCAGTAAATTACATAAGATAGTGGTTGGTATTACTCTTATGTTTCAATTTGGTTATGGTTTCATGACCTGTAGACTTAGTTGATCTGATATGTTTTCCTTTTCAAAAAACAATACATATATAATATTGATATTATTAGTGGAAATATGTTAAACATCGTAAGAAATACTATCAATCAACAATGATTTAATAAACTGTAAATGTTTCAATTCATCTAATTTTTTTACACATAAATAAATTAGAAACTTCATATTCCTAAAATTTTGTCATGATAAATGTATGGTTATATATGCCTTAAACAACTATCCAAAAATGATTAATGTCTATAAAATTACTCTCATCAAATAAAACCTCAAAGGTGTATAAATGAATTTACACTTATGATCATCCTTAAATATAGAAACATCATTATCACTCTTGAATACATTTGTTCAGACACCATAATCACTCTACATAATTCTTGATCCATTAACCATTATTTTCCATCATATTCCTTAATCCATCATTCCTAAAAATTATAATATGAATCATGACCAAGGATTTAACAATTTAAAAACATAAGCGTGGAGGTATACTATATCATTCAAGAGTCATATTTTGTTTCCACAATATTATATGTTTTGAAATTAAGAATTTCCTAGAATTTATATTTATCATATTTTTGATAAAATTATTGATCTTACCCCTTATGAAAATTATTCTATAATGAAACAATATGCTCACATTTAAATCATTTGATTGATACCTTGGGGAGAATTTTATTCCTCTTCATTGGATTAAAAAAATTATTTTATTTTTCCAAGAATATTATTTTATTATGCCTCCCCTTACAGAATACCAAAAATATTCCATTAACTTAATACATTTTCAAGGGCTAATCATTCCACATTATTTACACGTCGGTCATTGAACATTCATGTCTTTGGGATATTTATAACATGAAATTATATCTATGTACATTATTCTATTGTTTGGTGTTTTATTAAAGTCCCCTAGTTCCTTGATGTTTGTAATAGTCTATAATAGATAGTTAGGACTAGCCACAACATTTTTCAATGTAGATGTAATTCTATTCTGGTTCTCCATTATACCACCACAACATTTTCCTTCATATACATTATTAATTTGGTTCCTGGTCGGTTTATCCATTTAAAAAAATGTTTCTACGGGTACATTAAATAAAAAATAATAAGCCATTTTATTTGTATGATAAATACATGATATCTTTAACTATATTATAATCTATTTTCCTCTAAGTATTTATCAAAAATAACTACAATATTTTGATTTCATTTTTATGTAATTGGTTAATGGTATTTTTTAACTTAAGCTGAAATAACCACCAATCCTCTAATGTTATATAAATTTCTATTTCGATACCAACTATATTGACCATACCTTAATCATTATAAAATATTGTGTTTTAGTCTAGAATTAAGATTACTTCAGTTTGAGGATCTTTTTAATTTTATAATTTTATATAATTGGATCATAAATCATAAATTAATAATTAATATTTTTACATAGTGGACACCTATAATCTGTATCCATTTATAGAAAAATATGTAACTTTACAAAATAAACATGTTTTTGTTACATGACAAATATTCATGACTTTCAAAATGACTTCTTCATTATTTGTAGACATCATTAAACTCTATGAATGTAATTTTGTAATATATTATGTGCACAAAAATATCATTAAGGGAAATTAAATAAAATAATGAATCATTCCATTTATTGATTACTTGTATCAATTTTCCATTTCAAGGTATGGTTTTGGTTAAAAATTAACATTTACATACCAAGAAATAAACTTCTCTAAATTAATAATTTCAAAAAACATTAAATAAGAAAAATTAATGTAAAATAACGCCCATTAAAGTTTCTTTGAAATCATAAAATCCCAATAAAACCCTTTTCTTATAAAACAAGATTTTTTAGGAAATTTTATAATCATTAGTATATATATATATAAATTTATCATTTAAAAAAAGAATATAAATGAAAATTAATTAGCATGTACATAATAGTCATAGTAATTAGCAATTATGCAGTAGTCATGTAGGTTCCTTGGGACATTATCTCATAGAAACATGACATAACCCTTAAAAACCCCTTAAAATTAAAATAACCATACATACTATTTCTAATATAATTAATTACAGAACATAAACGTTTCAATATTAATGGGAGATAAATATTTGTTCCCACTCATCTCATATATGTCATAAATTTGAATTAACCAATCATAATATAAGCTATAATGGGCATCATCCCTTCATATCATTAGCTATAATGGGTCACAACTCATCGTATAAGCGGTGTTTACCTGAATGGTTATTCTAAACAATATCCAAAGACTATATAATGAATAAAACATTTTGAAATTATAGTTTTTAATTATAAAACCATTGAATGGATCTTTACAACCCTTATGAAAAACACTTTGTCGTATCAAAATAATGATTTCTTTTAAATAACCATTATCATTTCCAAAATACCCTGAAAAATGTAAAGATAGTTTTTTTGAATAAAAAATAAAGCATTATAATGGAATAAGAACTTCAAATAATGATTTTTTAAGGAAAAATCATTCTCAAAATATAAATAAAAATTGTACACTCCTTTTGTATTTTTTTTCAAAAAATTGCGCCTCATACACTTAAAATGATTCCTTTTTATTACTATTGAAATAAATTAAAAAGGAACAAAATATATCAATTATAAATATTCTGTTCTATACAAATATTCAATAAAATAATTTTAAAACTATTATAATCTAATGAAAAGTTTTTAAAAATAAATTTTTAATTGAACATATTTTAAAAACATATCATCCCTTGTGTAAAGACGTAAAAAATTATTAGTTTTTTTAAAAAATAAAAAAAATGTCAAAAAATGTCAAAATTTTATTTTATCATAAATAAGAACCTTAAAAAAAATTTAAAAAAATTTACAATAACATAGAAGAAAAATATTAATATATTAAAATTTTAAATCTATTTAAATGAGGTATATAGTAAAAAGGGTCTCTTTCCTCATGTCTGATTCGTTATAGACATTCATTATTATGTAGAATTATATATTTATATCAATGATTAAATTCATTAATAACCATTTTAAATTCAATTATTAATTTCTATTTAAATCTTATAATTATATACACAAATAATAAATCTTTTATGTTCAAATATGATGTTTCGACAATATTTGGCTTATTTATAACAAATTACGCCACATGGATTAATATAATCCAACTGAAATTTATTCCATCATAAACGTAAAAATAATTATGAAATATTTATCATTGTTAAAAATAATTATTACTTCTAACATCGATACATAATGGTGTTTTGGAATAATTAATAATTTTACAATCATGGAGACGGTAGTTCGTATGCATGTAAGAGTAACATTTCCATTTTCAATAAAATCACTATTGAAAGTATGCAATTTTTATTTCATCTTTGAAAAAATAATTATACTATCATAAATACCATATGGATTCATTATATAAAATTATATATATAATTATATATATAATTCAATTTATTTTTTGATGAAAAAATAATCTAGTTGCTTCATGGAAGTTATAGTCTGTATATAAGGACGAATGATGTTATCATTTTTCAGTTAGTCGAAAGGTATCCAATTAAAATTTATATTACGATTTAAGAAATAAAATTATGTCATGAATATCATAATTAGGTGATATATATCACATATATTTTGTATATTTACCCTTTTTTCAATTAATGTAATACCCTCATGAAAAAATTAATCACATCACTTCATTGGCCAACAGTTTATCGTACACATTAGATAAGTTATCTTACCCCCAACAGAATGGAAGTTAATAATATATTAGTGATATAAAAATTAAAAATGTGTATTATGCTAAAAATATCATATTTATATTTTAAATCAGTAATTTTGACAATAATTAAGAGGTGATGTTGAAAAAAAATTCAATTCATGCGGTGGTAGTCATCCATATAGACGAATGATGGATTCATATCCCATTTGATGGTAGAGGATCTAGATGTTGGAAATTTAATTAAAAAATAGGAAAAAAATTTATAAGGTATATAATGTTGTAATTATATTTTATATTTTGAAGAATTCTTCTTGGATAGGGAGAAATAAATAATTTAGAAATTCTCAGTTAAGCAAGATAACTTTTCCTAAGCCAAATTACATAAGTTAGCACAAAAATCATTCATATGATGGATTTAAGATCATACCATAGACTATAGAACATGGGGAAAGAATAAATAAAGATATTTTATCAGTTATTTTTAGGAAAAATGTCATTGGAGGTGTAAATATATGAGGATGTTGGAGGCCTTTTATGAGTGGAGGATAGGATAGAAATGTAATTTTTGAAAATTTAAAGATATACCAACCATTATCTAAAGAAAAAAAATACTCCAACAAGGATCATTCCAAATAAATAGATATTTTAATATAGAAATATTTCCATAATATATAATTTGAATTTTTTTAGATCATTTCATCACTTATCTATTTGTTTCACCACTGATAAACCGATTTCAATTTGACTTTAGTAAATGTTTTTCAGCTTTTTCACTATTAATTATGATAAATAATTATGTTTTCAAATTATATAATATAAATTATGTGTAATTAAAATATTTAATCTATTTTGTTAAAATATATTTTCATGTGTTGTTGAATTGAATTTAAAATAACACATATTAAATAGATGAGAATATAATTTTCAATAAGTGTATATTCCATGAAAAAGATAATTTTCTATTTATTCTATGACTAGTAAGAATAATTATAATAATATGAATAATTATTTATGTAAATTAATCATTTAAATTAATTATAAATAATTTATATAAAGTATTATTTTAATTAATTAAAATGTAAATACATTATGCATTATAAAATAGTTATTGTAAAAACCCCATTTTTTACTTTAAAATAATCAATATTAAAACCCAATATAAATATAATTCAAATGTATTTAATTTGTATAAATATAAATAATGTATACCTATTATACATCAAAAAACATTCAAAAAATAATGAGAATATTAACTTACCTAATATCTTTAAAAGAACTAAATTTTTTTAAAATAATTCTATTTTCCATTATTAAATGAAAATTCATTATTTTTTCCGAAATATAAAAATTAAACATTAATATAATTTCAATAATATTATTTTAAAATGTTTCAGCTTTTATAAAAAAAAATTTACTTATGTCATAACAATAAATTATAATATTTTCTCATAAAAAAAATACAAATTATTTTTCTAAAAAACACAGTTTTTATGAATTAAGCACATTTACTAAGAATTTAGTGATTATTTAATAAGATATTTTCAAAAAATTATATTCTCTAGGAAATTTATAAATATATTTCAAAACATATTTAATACTATTCACAACCACGAATTTAATTTCTATGTTATAATGGTCATATTTAAATAAAAAATTTGTGGTTCATCTATGTTAGGTGTTGTGTGTGTTCTATGCATTGTAAAATATTTTTATGTTTCTAAAATATCATTGTTTTACTCTATATAGGGAGGATATTTATCTAGTTGATTTGGGAATGTGACCTTGAGAGGGGATATAGTCATATCACTATGATGTTAATGAAACCCCATATAGTTTTATCCTTTATACATAATAAATCATAGAACATTAGGTTCTGTTAAAGGGATTATATTGGATCCTTTTATGTTTTTCATCTAATACCATAAGAGTTCGAATTTGCTTTTAAATAAATGACTACATTAATTCTATTTACCATTGTTTAGAAATAATAATGTTCCTTTTATGGTAATGTATCCAAGGATGTAGAAGTTTATTTCATGATATTGTGTCTAGAAACAATGAAATTATAGTTAATGTGAGCTTTTTTATATCATCATGTCTTTTAGTTTAATTTTCAATGACATGGATTTTATCTAATATTTTCATTTTCATGAAAAATAATTTTTTATTTGTAAATGATGTGGAATAGTTAATATAGGGAGTGAAAATCAGTATACCATTCATTTTTAATATAATTAATGAGGTATTTAAATTTAAAATGTCGATTACATAGGGTCAGACACCCAATTTTATTTATAGATCATTGATTTAACTATATAAGAATATATAATAATTTTTCATTCACTTGTTGGATATGGAAATGACTTAGATCAACCATGTATGATGAGTGAGGAGGATAAGATGATGTGAAATCTACTATACCATCTGAAGGATGGATACAAATTAATAATATTTTGAATGATTGAATGTTACATATGGACCATGTTACATATAAATGAAAATTTGAAAGAGATACATTATAATATTCATGATAGGTATTATAATTGGAATTAATCATTGAAATGGGAGAATTATGACCATGATATTTGTATTATGATTCCATGGAGGTGGTATAAGTGGATGGCACTTCTTTAGGGATTTGTTTGGGTGATATATTAAAATTAGGGTGTTCCCACCTATTCAAAAGGATTTGATAAATAAGGTGTTTATTTTTCATGATGATGATTCACAAGGTCTATTTTTATATTAGATAATACCATTTATTATTGGTATAAAATAATCCAATAATCCAAAGGAACATAAATAATTAGAGTCCATATTGGAATTAATATGTTTTATATATGATTAAAGGGCGATAAATACAAGAGACAACATAGAATAAATTCCCTCATCGAATTACATAGAAGTCATGTGATCTAAAAAGGAGAGCTACCAAAAAATTTATAGATAACATGTTAAATATTAATATTAATGTTATTCATGGGTATCAATATCTTACATGTAAATCCACCCACCTATTTAGGCATAAATTTAAGGTTTATAATAGGTCATTAATCTCCAATTATTTTGTTCCATTATAGTTACCCAGAAATGGTTAAATTTCTCAAAATTAATGCTTCTAAAAAAGATTTCCCCCTATAAATTCTTTCCCAAATAGTTTTTATAGAAAATATACATACAAATAACATGGGATATGGAGTACCTCAACGATATAAAGATATTAGTGATTTCATAGGATAATTGTTTTACATAAAAAATTTTATAATATAAATAAATTTTTTGATTGTTTCTGGAAATATCATCATTCATAATAATGATTCCCATGATTATAAAATTAACACTATCATGATAGTACCCGTATACCCTGGTACCCAAGCTAGAACTGACATATCCTAAAGGTTCTTCCTGATCCCTATGGGTTGGAGACTATCACGTATAATTATAAAAGATCAAAGAGGGAACGAATTTTCCATAAAAAATGGTAGACAATAGAATACTAGTTGGTATGCTTAATACTCCAATGGATGATTGTGCTATAAACAAAATATGTATAGAAACCCACAAAGAAGTACATTTGATACAATATCATGTGAAAACTACACATGCTTAGAAAAGTAGTTTTCAAACTACGTCACAATCACATCATCCTATAAAATGATAGAAAAACTTGATATCCTCATCCAGAATGGTTGAATCAAGATAGAATTGATCATTTAAACGAAATCTAAATTCATCCCACTCTAGACCATGGTTATTATTCTTATTTTCCATCAAATCTCATTATCTTCTTCTATGTCATTACAAATTAATGGTGAAACACATTACATTAATCGAATGGAGCCTCAATAAGAAATATAACTATCATTCTATCATTCTAACAAATCCTCATCCACTTAAATTTACTTATATCCTTTATATGTTATGGAATTTAGGAGGGAAAATGATTGGGATTGATTTTGAGATTCATCTCTATAAGGTCCCACAACATGAGCCTAAATGGGAATTGGTGAAGGTTTTTATCAATGATCATGGACATCACACATAACAATCACAAACAGATTCTTATCCATCAAAGTATTTTTCAAATTTGGGTTCACTTGTAGCTTTCTATGAGTGCCTATTGAAATTTATTCTATGAGTTATGATTCTTGAAAAAATTAATTATAAAACATTAAATAAATAAAAACGATACACAAATCAATAACTCCAAAAATAAATACAAGAATGACAACTCCAACATCACCCCATTGTCTAATGGATGTTGAACATCCAAAACATTCATGAGTTTCTTTCTCAATTATCAAACTCGAATAATAATTCCTAAAATCAACTGAAGGTAAATTTAGGTTGTGTGATATAAATACCAGAAGTGTCTCACCAAGTGTTCCTTAATCAATAAAACATCAATTTACAATTTCTTGTACAGTATAGATCTAAAAATGAATTGAAATTTAATATTTTGAAAAAATAGGTATTCCAATAAAAATATGGTTAATATATAAAAATATATTTAAAATTGAATTAAATGATCATTTTATATAAAATAGTTTATATAAATTATTTTTCAAGAATAAAATAGTTCTTATTCATCCCCATGCGTATCAAATAATATTAGTCTGAGCATCATGGTCAGACACCCGGTGGTATGTTCATTAAAATCAAAATAGTCCTCAAACATATCATAAATGTCCACATAGCATAAAAAGTATGTATAAAATACCCACAAAACAATAGGGGAATTAATTCTTGGAATTCATCTACACCCTTATCATCAAACTCATCATCATCATCTTGAGACAACATAGTTTAGTTAGTGTTTTCATCGTATGTCTTCTAGGGTAAGACAAATTGTGAAATCTAACCAAGTTCCCTATTCCAATGGATTTCAATTTTTATCAATGTTTTCTTGGGCAACCCTTATGATTTTCTATGAATATGTAAAAATGTTAATAGTCCAAATAACATACAAAATTATAAAAATTCTAGCTAGATAAACCAAAAACAATATATAATTTAATTTCAATCTATTTCAGATGTTTTTTTGGGATCACATGTGAATGGGTAACATGATATGAATGTTTTGGGTACACTTATTACATTGATGTCCTACTTGTCAAAAGAGGGTGACATTAGTCACGATTAATAGATATTTATTCACATTTACTAAAATTGGATTATGGGATGTCCTTTACTTCATTTTTGGAATCCTCCATAGAATTGTTCCCCTATTCTAGGTAAGTGTTCAAGAAACACATTCATTGTTTCATCTATTTGTGGATTCAAATTTATTATGTTGCTTATTTTAGAGATTTCTAGGGATCTTAATAGTGATACAAACATAAATCAAAGACTAGACGAGTTGGGAATCACACTAATATCTGGTAATTGGGATCATTGGTCACATATATTTTTCCTCGTAGAATGGAATCTCATGTGGTGATCTTTGGTGAATAAATAAAAGAATCCCATATAGATCATGGGGTATCTGATTCCAAATAAATATCATTCATGTATTTCACATCAAGGATCATGTTTTTAACATGAGGTAACATTATGTGTTTTTTGGTGATTTTAACTTCTTACAGTGATAGAAATAGATTGATCAGAACACCCCATGGAGGAATATCAAATAGGGGTGTCTATAAGAAGCCACACCTGAATGGTTTATCGATGGATGGATCAAATATATTTATTAAAAGAGATCATGGGATTTTCATTCCAATAAAGTGTAATATTTCACACAATTAAGGATAATAAAAACTCCCTTGAAGGATGATAAGGGGGTTCTCTCCTATAATAGGGCATCCTGGTTTACCATTGGTAAACATTTAACCTAGAAGAGGTGTCCTACAATCCCTTTTTAGGAGTCAGAGATCAAAACCAACTAATATTGATGGATGGTATGGGGATTATGTATTTGAGCTTCCCATCATAATAGGATTCCTCTTGGATGGATTGTGTGGATCTTATCCATGAAATATGCCTAGGTGGATTGAATAATATATCTAAGGCGTAGTGTCCTGGGTAAAATCGGGATGGGAGATGGGAAGATTGGATGGAGTGGATGGAGTGGATGAAGAGTATGCAGTTTCTCTATTTGGACGTTAAAGAGGCTTCCTGTATATACTAGTTAGTTTAGTATTGAGTCCCATGTAGTTTGAGAAGGATGTTACGTATTATACTTGAGGAGGAAGTCCATGGAAATATAGCATAGGGTTTGGACTTAAGAATAGTATATTTATTTTTAGTTATGTCTTATATATATAGGAATCCCATTTAATGATATAATATTTGGTTGGGTCTTACGAGTAGAAGATAACTAGTTGGTTGGAGGATTGAGACTTATTCCTATAGAGAAGGTCCAACCGAGGGTTGGGAAATTGTGGAAATCATGACATCTGTTATGATATAATACCACTTGAGTCATGATCAATGGGAGAAATGGAGGTTTTAGTAGACTAGAAAATCACAAAATCCACTTTATCTACTTGTGGATTTGGTTCAAAATCCCAATGGGATCGAATGAGGGAATTTAGTGTAGTCATCTCCTCTTTTTTTGGTAACCATGATAGACACATATTGGGAAATATCCAGCTACTTCCTTGGGATGAATAAAACATGATTAAGAGCGAAGCTTCCTAAAAGAAAGGTTTGGGGATTAATCTAGGAAGAATTCCCTGGATTATGGGATTCCTTGGGTGGAGGTTATCAATGAGTGTGTGGATAATATCATTCTATGTGATGACAGTTTAATTAACTTTCACTCATAAACAGAACATCAGGGATTTTCCACACAATGTGTGACCGTAGTTTAGTGTCATGTGTTGAGGTAATTGGTGCATGGATATTTTACATTATGTCGCTCAGACTTGTGGGACTCACTCATCCCATCATGTGATTACATAATTGTAGCCCGTTCACCCTTTAGAGGGGAATGGCATCAGAAATGATAGGTTGGAATGGTGTGCATGAGTGGCCCATCACAAGGACAACATTAGTATCCCTATGTTGAAAAGAAAAGGGGATTATTGTACATATAATGAGAATAAAAGGTAGGTAAGCACTAGAATAAGGATAATAGGGAATGACTCATGAGCGCCGAAGAAGTCTTTCCATTCAATCCCGGTGGGATTCATGCAAGAGTCATCCATAATATGAGGGGGTCGTGAATTAGAAGGGGAATAGTCATGGTTCCGTAAAACAAGGAAAATACATTGAGTATAAAATATGGGGTCCATGAAAGACATGATACATTCACACATGGTAAGGCTTTTATAGAACATTAGTGTGATTCATGCAAGATCAGGGTTGCACAAGGGGAGTATCCATTGCTTTTACCTAGCATGGATTAATATTTGTCTGTAGAGGATTACAATCTTGTGTTTCCAATAGAGGGAGGATGACCTAGGTTTCATGACAAGTATAATTTATTATGATTTTAAGATTTATTTATAGTATAATAAAGACCCTAGGTAGTCTCTCAAGGAGCATTGATTGGTTTACAATTTGTTTTTTATAATATGTATTAAATTATGGGTGGTTCTAAAACAATTTAATGAAAATGAATTGATTTAAAGAGTTTAATAGTTGATAAATAAAAGTTTTGTTTTATAATTATAATAGAAAGAGAACATTTAAAGTTCACTACACATCTTGGAGAGTTCATTATTCTAAAAAAGACATAGTTTAATTGAATTCATTGGTTGAGGGTTGTCAAGATCTAAACTTCCCTCTTTACTTCTTTAACGATGCACAATGAACCACCATTTCACACAAAAACTATGTTGTCATGGTTTTGTTGTAATGAATAGAGAATAAAGGCGACCAAAGCATACTTAAATATTTTGTTTGTGTGGGATAAATTGGACTCTTGTTTGGTCCAATAGTAACAATCCAATATTCCCACATGAAATCTCAACCCAATCAGTGCTGAAATAAAAAGTGTTTCACTTAATTTTAATAATATAAATGCAATCAAAGGAGAATCGTGACAAGATAAGAAATAATTGAAATATTTAGTACAATAATTACCCAAAACCAGTAAAATAATATGTGTTGGAACTCCCTCCCATGTGTGTGTAGATCCCTTGAAATGATTGTCCACAGTTTAGCTAGACATCGAGAGGAGGAGGAATCTCGGGTGGAAATTTCATTCATCCTTAATCCTCCTAGTAGGATAATGACCTCTATAACACCTTGTATGATTATACGAATCCTTCAAGTAAAATACCATAGCCTTTCTTCCTGGTCAAACTCTCCAAATGAGAAACCCTTGGTGACCTTCTATACAAAAAATGGGAAGTTGTTTTGGGAACATTGATTGTGTAATCCCACCTGTAACATTCTTTTTTGCCTATAAAAAATCTTCAATCTCTTATTAAGAAACTAAAAGTTTATTTACTGTAAAGACCCTAAAAGTTCAAGGAAAAGTATTTCGTAATTTATTTTGGATTTTACAAGAACACAGTTTCTGACGGCACCAGATTCCGAGGCCCGGTGTGCCCGGAATAAATTTCCAAAGATTAGATCGGGTACGTTCAGTGAACGAACGAGCATGTTTTTCTAACTTTTGAACCAGTGATCGGAATCGAAATATGAGGGCACTGATGAAACCGCAGCACTGGTAATTTCTTAGGAACACCTATTCGGGAGTTGTGTTTTCTCAGGTGTGGTTATTAAAATAATGGGTTAAGTAATGAATAAAAAATAAAATTTGTGCAACCGGTTTTATTTTTATTTCAAAGTTGTTAAACCATAAGCATGGTGGTTGGAGTGGGACCCACAATATCCTACTCCACTAGGTAGGATATTAGTGAGGTGGGGTCCACACGAGCCCCATCTATTCAACTTTCTCCAACCCCCCCATTTAATTTGTAACTCACCCGCACCCCCCTTAAATGAAAAGTCAACTCATTAATTGATTAACTTATTCAATGTAATTAATTTAGGAATTCATTTCGAATTTAAAATTTAAAGATGGCTTGTGTGTGTTAATTAAATAAGAAAAGGTCTTATTTCTTTAAGGATTATTTTCGTTGTGCAAGAAGTATTGGAGTAAAATTGATCATCCAAGGAATCCTCGTCTTCCTCCTTGAAGAACACGAAGAATGCATTGTTGCCGACGAAGAACACCGGCCTCTGAAGAAAAATGCCGAATCCTCGGAGATTGAAGATGTGACGCCATGTACCACGATGCCGAAGATTCTCTTCTCCATGATGCCGTCTTCCATGAAGCTATATTCTGCAACGTCGTCTTCCATGATGTCGTTGTTCTGTGACAATCCTTGTTTGACGACTTCTTCTAGGTAGGGGTTTCGTTTATTTGTTCGTCAATTCATTGCCCTTCATCGACTTCTATTTGGGTCTCCTGTTATCATAATAACGAGAGGAGGTCGGACAGCACAAACATGGCCGACCCTCCTCACCCTTCGATGTTGTTTTTTTGGCTCAAACGAAGGTTCCAGAGTGCAACTGCACCGCGCGGAATCAGGAAGGAACACGAGGAAGAAGCGCGCGCTGTCGCGTCGCGCCGTTGAGGCCGAACGAAACCCTGGTCGGAGTCGGGGCCATAGAGATGATTCATAGACTCCGAAGTTTTTTTATTGATGTGTGGATCGATGGGAGATGACAGAACGGGCCGCAGAGGCGATTTGATGATTCCGAAGTGAAGTACGGGACCCGAGATGACCACCGGCGAAGACCGCGGGTGAAATGGACCACCGGAGCGCGTCCGGTGGTCCGCAGAAAGCAGCGGCGGTGCGCCGCCGTAGGAGACTACTGTGGCTGATCTGCGAAAGACTAGAACAGCTAATCCATTCCAGGTTTAGGGGGAGGCGCGACTTAATTGCTGTGCCATTACAGTCAACCAGGGGGGACAACACCCCCCCCCCCTCCGCTCTTCGCTGGTTGCGCGAGCGCCGCGCCAGCGCCAGGCCAACCGGCCACCCAGGCCGGGTCGTGCCGTGCCGGTTGGGCCTGTCCGGGCCGCACCTAGTGGGCCGGACCTGGACCCGGTTCGGGTCGACCCGGTTCAGGCCGACCAAGGTGGGTATCGGGCTTGGTCGGACCAGGCCCAAACCCCTATTCTCGGGCAGTTTCATTCAAACACCCATAACATGAGCTCCGGACCTCCGATCGATGCACCGTCAATTGAGAAGTGATCCTTGGATCGAGGCAGTCATTCCAGTATATTACAGTCAAGGTTTCGGAGAACATCGGGTATGGCCGGGTTGGTTTTAACCCAAAACCAACCGGGCCCTCGGAGCAGAAACACTTATAACTTGAGCTCCAGACGTCCGATTGACCTGATTCCGACATTGTTGGA
The DNA here is from genome assembly GCA_963277665.1 of Viscum album. Taxonomy (NCBI): domain Eukaryota; kingdom Viridiplantae; phylum Streptophyta; class Magnoliopsida; order Santalales; family Viscaceae; genus Viscum; species Viscum album. The sequence continues at coordinate 1,045,710,174 of OY728162.1, forward strand.
TTCCTCTTGATGAGACAGAACATTTGGCATAATTATCCTGAGGTTTTTACATAATTGGATAGTGGTTGGGTTTGATTGAACCTGAAATCCAGCCGGGCCCCTGGAACAGAAAAGCTGATAACTTTCAGACCGAATGTTTGTTTGACGAAACGTCAGCGGCATTGGTGATCACATTGAGAAACGGTCCCTATGAGTATACCCTATGAGAGTTCGGGGTACAGTTGAGTTTCGGCTGTGTTGGTTCATACATGAAACCAATCTGGCCCCTGGGACAAAAAGGGTAATAACTCACAGACCGGGCGTCCGATTGACGCGTCGTCTATTTCGTTGAGACCCCTATGATGAGGCGGTCCTTTGAGATACTTCTTCATGGGACTTTATGATACTTGGAGTATCGACCTGTAGATCGTGGAGCGGACCCTACCAGAGATGAGCGTACGGAGTACGGAGACCGTGTAGCCGGATGTGACCTGGCAACTGCTTGACTGACTCGACTTGGAGTGAGTGGATTAGCCCAGTGGACGGAGCACCCTGTATTTTGGAAATAGACCCATGGCCGACGGAGCACCTGGTAGTTGGCCGCAGACCCGTGGTACTCGACTGGAGGAGTATCTCTGTAGGCTATTAGGGGGAGTTCCCGTTACTTGGCGACATACCCACAGCAGACAGAGCGCCCAGTATTTGTACGCAGCCCCGCGGTACTCAACAGGAGGAGTACCTCAGCAGTTTCAAGTTAGTGAGCAGTACCTCGGAGTTGTGACAGGCTCACTGTACTCATCAGAGATGGAGCTCTTCAGCAGTTACAGTTTCGATAATGAAAATCCATTTTTGAGCTGGGTCTATGACCTATGTGTTTACCTCATGATTGATATGGGTCACTTGATAACTTAGGTATATGTATGGGAATATATCTAAGTAGTGGTTATCCGTTGTTTTCATAAACTTTGTGTTTCCTCAGGATTGAGATGTGTTACTTGATAACCTAGGTATATGTATGGGCTTATACCAAAGTAAGGGTTATATGTTGAGATTATGCTTTGTGGTTATCCTTGTTGGATTTAGAGAGACCTTGAGGGTATCAGAGTCCCTACTGAGTATCGTTATACTCACCCCTGCACAGGCAATGCCCGCACCTCATTGTGTTGGATGAAGATGACCGAAAACACTGACGGAGGCCAGGCGTTCGAGGACTGGACGGTACCCGGAGGTGGATCTCACGATGAGTCTGTACCCAGATGAGACAGGCAGACGGATGATCAGATGTGGAGTGCTGAGGAGGACATTTGTACCTACCCTTCAGGTGGGATATGTGGTGGACGATCCAGGAGTTGAGTGTCATCTTCCAGCTGGTTGTCTTTTCTGTTGTACATTACATTCAGTTGTAGTTTTACCTATCTGTTGGGATTGTATTTCTAGACCCTTTGTACTTTTAGCACTTTTGTTACTGTTGTATTTAGTTTTTTCTTCCTCTTGTACTCTGGTTGTGTTTTTTTACTCTTATAAAGGCAACACCTTCCCAATTATAGTGATTTACACCTTTGGTGCTAGTCTCCAGCCCCTATCCTATGGAAGGCGGGCTTATGGTAGTTATGACACGGGCCCCGGGGGACTGATCGTGAAAAATTGGTATCAGAGGATTCGGTTTTACAACAGAACTTATAACTCTAATATTTTCTTTCTATGAAGCAATAGTGTTACGGGTGCCAAGTGTGGTTTTCAGATCAGGGAGTCTAGTGTTGGTGCGAGCGGCCGACGTATCCATACACCAGGACCCCGAAAACTGATTTCCGACTTTGTGGACGAAAACAATGATTGCATGTGTGTTTTCAAATGTTTATAAAAGTCATCTCAAACCAGGTCAGCTCACCGGGTATTAATCATGTGACTGTGTCATGTTTGTTTCTTTTAGGATGCCTCCCCGTGGACGACCAGCTAGAGCCCCGAGAGTGGTACGTACTGACAGCCCACCGAGTGATGAGGCCTCAGTACGGGGCCCTATCATAGTTGAGGCACCAGAAGAGGCACCAGTGGTACTACCACCCGTTGGTCCACCGATGCCTCCAGCCCCAGCAGCACAGAGTGCACGTCGCTTGAGCGCACTGCACGAATTCCAACGCTAGAGGACACCCAGGTTCAGGGGAGAGGCAGACCCGCAGGGGCCTGAAGATTGGCTAGAGGCTGTGGTGACTGTCTTTAGGCTTGTGGGGACACCAGGAGACTTCATGGTGATCCTTGCTTCCAGCCTCTTTCAGGCAGCAGTAGGCAGATGGTGGAGCCTGATACTGCAGATGCATGACGAGGCAACACTTTTGTGGACAGACTTCGAGAGCCTGTTCCGGGTCGCGTTTGTACCATACACCCTTCGATCGGTGAATATAAAGGAGATAATATATCTACAGTAGGGTAGCATGGAAGAGGCGCAGTACTCATCGAGGTTCACAGACCTCTCTCGCTACTCTACAGACATAGTACAAGACCCGTTCTTCAGGGCCCGAACCTTCGATCAGGGGCTCAGGAGAGAGATTAAAGATTCTGTTGTTTCTCACAGCATTCTGACGCCAACATGGGTGTTGGAGTGAGCCATCCTAGTGGAGAGTTTTCTTTCTGAGCAATCTCCATCTGTAGAACCCTCAACTAGTCGACATGCAGGAGAGTCTTCTGCGGCTGGAAATAGACAATTGATGTAGTGGTCCAAAAGGACTAGACCCACCAGTAGCTGACTGCATGACTGAGGTTCAGTTGTGCAGGGAAACTGGGGTGGACTCAGAGCCAGTTGTGCCAAGAGTGGGTAGTGTTACTCCTGCGGCGGGCTTGGTCACATGGCGCGTGACTGTCCGACCCGCCGTACTGATGATTAGAAGATAGATGAAGGACCCCTTAGACTGAGGCAAAGGTTCGATCGAGGAGGACCACAAGGAGAAGAAGACCGAGACAGGGGAGTTGGCCGGGCATCTGGAGGTGGACCATGCTTAGAGGCATTTCCACCACCAGAAATAGGAGGTCCACCCCGACCGCATGGAATAGGTGGACATGGGAGAGCTCAGCTTCAGGTAGTAGAAGCATACGACTACGGAGCTTCGTAAGCTAGTGGACAAGAGCAGGACTAGTTCCAGGCATGGGACATTCGATCTTGGTGCTTATAGTATCCTTGTGTTTCATTGTTGTGTGTCTTTGTAATTCAAGCCATAGTAATAAAAGACACTTGTCCTTGTGACATTTGCTTCCTTTATTTTTTTGTACTGAGAGGTCCTGTTTAAAACTGTTGACTTGACCCTCACCTTCGAGATTCCTACTGGAGGAGACCCAGTTACCTCACGCTGATGTCGACAGTGTGACTCAACCCTTAGAAGCGAGAGTCACAATTGTATCTCTTGGTAGTAACGTCGAGGCATTACATTGGAATCCATGGAATGAATGCATCATTCATGTCCGGATTGACTGTATTAGGCAAAGAATGTGGTTCATACAGGGGATGAGACCAGATTTCTCTTATCGGAAAAGATAAATCATAGCAGCTCTTGTGGGACCCGAGATGGTCTAAGGCACGACAAAGAACTTCCAGTTCATCCAGGAGCGGATGAGGACAGCTCAGAGCCGACCAAAGGTTTATGTTGATAGGAGATAGGACCACTGGAATTTGAGGATGGCGACCACGTCTTCTTATGGGTCTCACCTCGACGAGGTCTATGGAGATATAGACGAGGTGGAAAGTAATATCCGAGGTTAATAGGAACTTTTCAGTTCCTCAGTAGGGTAGGCGGGGTGGCTTACCATTTGACCCATCCACCTCAGTTGCACCAGGTGCACGACAACTTCCACGTATCTCAACTGAAGAGATATGTGCTTTACCCGATGCATATCATCGACCATGGGGAGATGGACTTTGGCGATGGGATGAATTTTTCGGGGTTCCGGTATAGGTTGAGGATTGACTGGAGTGGGTCCTACCAGGACGGTCTATTCCTCTTGTGCGATTTTGTTGGAACCACGAGAACCTTCAGGTGAGCACATGGGAGTGGAAGGCTCAGATTCGTTCTCAGTACCACTTTTGTATCCCTAGTTTGTGTTAAAGCTTTACGGGGACATAAATCTCTGAGGTGGGAGTAATTTAAAGACCCGGAAATTTAAAGGAATATTTTTTCGTAATTTCTTTGAAATTTTACAAGAACGCAGTTTCTGACGACACCTGATTCCAAGGCCTGGTGTGCCCAGAATCAATTTCCAAAGTGTAGCTCGGGTACGTTCAGTGAACGAACGAGAAGGTTTTTCTATCTTTTGAACCGGTGCTCGAAATTGAAATCTGAGGGCACCTATGAATCCATAGCGCCGATATTTTCTTAGGAACACCTATTTCGGAGTTGCATTTTCTCGAGTGTGGTTATTAAAATATTGGGTCATGTAATGAATAAAAAATAAAATTTGTGTAACCAATTTTATTTTTATTTCTATGTAGTTAAAACCTATGCCTGGTTATTGGATTGGGAACCACAATATCCTACTCCACTAGGTAGGATATTAGTGGGGTGGGGCCCACACGAGACCCACCTATTCATCTTCCTCAAACTCCACATTTAATTTCTAACTCACCCGCACCCCCCTTAAATGGAAAGTCAACTCATTAATTTATTAAATTATTCAATGTAATTAATTCGGGAATTCATTTAGAATTTCAAATTTAATGTTGGCTTGTGTGTGTTAATTAAATAAGACATGGTATTATTTCCTTAAGAATTCTTTTCGTTGTGCTAGAAGGATTGGAGATGAATTTATCAGCCGAGGAATCCTCATCTTCCTCCTTGATGAACGCGAATAACGCACCATCACCGATGAATAATTCCGGCCTCTGATGATGAACGTCGAATCCTCAAAGATCAATGACACGACACCGTGTACTGTGACGCTGACGATTCTCTTCTTCACGGCGCCGTATTCCGTGACGCTGTCTTCTGCAACGTCGTCTTCCGCAATGTCGTTGTTCCGCGACGATCCTCGTTCGACATATTCTTCCATGTTGGATTTTTTTATTTGTTCATGAATTTCTTTTCATTCATCGACTTCTATATGGGCCGCCTGTTATCGTAATAACGGGAGGAGGTCGGACTGCACGAACACGGCCGACCGTCCTCCCCCTAGAATGTTGTTTTTGTTGCAGTTCGAACGAATGCAGCGCGGAGAAATGGCACTGCATGGAATCAGGATGGAACACTGTGCAGAAGAACTGTTCCGTCGCGCCGCGCCGTTGAGGCCGAATGAAACTGTGGTCGGAGTTGGGGTCGTAGAGGCGATTCAGAGACTCCGCAGATTGTTTATTGACGTGCTGATCGACGGGCGATGACGGAACGGGCTGTAGAGGCGATTTGCTGATTCTGCAGTGATGTACGGGACCCGAGATGACCAATGGCGAAGACAGCGGGTGAAACGGACCACCGGAGCGCATCCGGTGGTCCGTGGAAAGCGGCAGCAGCGCACCACAACAGCGCGGCGACACCAGCGACTAGCAACGACGGCGCGCCACCGGAGGAGACCGCCGTAGCTGAGTCGCGTTGGACCGGAAAAAATAAGCCATTCCGATTTTAGGGGGATGCATGGCATAATTTCCACGATGTTACTATCAACCGGGGGGGACAACACCCCCCCTCTGCTCTTCGCTGGCCGCGCGGGCACCGCACCAGCACCAGGCCAACCGGCCGCCTAGGCCGGGCCGGGCCGCGCCGGTCGGGCCGGCCGCGCCAGTAAGGTCGGGCCGCGGCTACCGGGCCGGGCGGCTCCCTAATGTCCAGACCCGGACCCGGTTCGGGTCGACCCGTTTTGGGCCGACCCAGGGGGGGTATCGGGCCGGGTCAGACCGGGCCGAACCCCCTATTCTCGGGCAGTTTCATTCAAACTCTCATAACATGGGCTACAGAACTCTGATCGATGCACCGTCAATTGCGATGTGATCATTTGATCGAGATGGTCCTTTATGTATATTAAACTCAACGTTTTGAAGAACTTTGGGTATGACCGGGTTGGTTCGAACCCGAAACCAACCGGGCCCTCGTAGCGCAAAACGCTTATAACATGAGCTCTGGATGTCAAATTGACATGCTGTCAACTTTGTTGGATTCCTCTTGATGAGACAGAACTTTTGGAATACTTCTCCTGAGGTTTGGACACAGTTGGATAGTTTCTAGTTTGGATTGAACCTGAAATCCAACAGGGCCCCTGGAACGGAAATGATGATAACTTTCTGACCGGAAGTCTGTTTGACGAACCGTCATCGCCGTTGGTGATCACGTTGAGAAACGGTCCCTATGAGTATACCATATGACAGTTTGGGGTACAGTTGAGATGCAGCGGGGTTGGTCCATACACGAAACCAATCAGGCCCCTTGGATGAAAAGGCTAATAACTCACAGACCGGGCGTCCGATTGACGCACTGTCTGTTGCATTGAGACCTCTATAACGAGGTGGTGCTTTGAGATACTTCATCATGGGACATTGTCATACTTGGTGTATCTACCTGTATCTCATGGAGCAGACCCTCCTGGAGACGAGCGTACGGAGTATGGAGACCGTGTAGCCGGCTGAGACCTGATGACTGCTTGACCGACTTTACTTGGAGTGAGTCAATTAGCCCAGTGGATGGAGTGCCCAGTATTTTGGAGATAGACCCACGAAGGATGGAGCGCCCGGTAGTTGGCCACAGACCCACGATACTCGAATAGAGTAGTACCTCTGTAGGCTATTTGGGGGAGCGGCTGGTATTTGGCAACAGATCCATAGCGGACGAAGCGCCCGTTATTTAGTATCAGAACCGTGGTACTCGATAGGAGGAGTACCTAAGAAGACATAGGTTAGTGAGCAGTATCTCAGAGTCGTGACAGATCACTGTACTCGTCATGGACGGAGCTCTTCAGCAGTTACGGTTTTGATAATGAAAATCCTGGTTTGAGCTGAGTATATGACCTATGTGTTTACCTCATGATTTATATGGGTTACTTGATAACATAGGTATATGTATGGGAATATATATAACTATTGGTTATCCGTTGATTTCATAACCTTTGTGTTTCCTCATGATTGAGATTGGTTACTTGATAACTTAAGTATAAGTATGGGCTTATACCTAAGTAAGGGTTTTCTGTTGAGATTCTACTTTGTGGTTATCCTTGTTGGATTTTGAGAGACAGTGAGGGTCTCGGGGTCCCTACTGAGTATCGTTATTCTCACCCCTACACGGGCTATGCCCCCACCTCATTGTGTTGGATGAAGACGAAGGACAGCGCTGACGGAGGCCGAGCGTTCGAGGACTGGACAGTATCCAGAGGTGGATCTCACAATGAGTCGGTACCCGGAGGAGACAGATGGATGGATGATCGGGCATGGAGTGCTGAGGAGGACACATGTACCTAGCCTTCAGGTAGGATCTGTGGTGGACGATGCAGGAGATACGTGTCATCTTCCAGCTGATTGTATTTTCTGTTGTACTTCACTTTCAGTTGTAGTTGTACCTATCTATTGGGCATGTATTTCTGTCCCCTTTGTACTTTCAGCACTTTTTTTACTGTTGTACTAATTGTTTTCTTCTGCTTGTACTCTGGTTGTGTTTTTGTTTACGTTTATAAAGGCAATGACTTCCCCATTATAAAGACTTATGCCTTTGGTGCTAGTCGCCAGCCCCTGGGCTATGGAAGGCGGGCTTGGGGTAGTTACGACACGGGCCCCTGGGGACGGGTCATGAGATTTACCCACTTCTTGGCTATCTCCACCAAAGGCTTGGCTCCCTTTGGACACATACAACTCTAGATATGGACAACACACTGAACACAACCTTTGACTCTGTGTGGATTTTGTTTCCTATGTAGATCACTTTAGTTGGGATCCTTAGGGCCGAATGTGGCTTTGTTGTCTTAATAAGAGTTGAATATAATTAAAATTTGGACTATCCCACAAAATATCAGACCATTTGGATTAACTTAGTGTTCATAAATTACCCATCAGTGGACAAGTGTTCATGGAACCCTTGCAGTTTTGGCCCATTTTCCTTCTAGATCATATCTAGGGCCTCCAAATCACCTCCACCAACAATGGAGTCATCAAAACAAGTAACATTGACCTTTTTGATAGTGATAAATAAAATATATATGATTCAAACATGTAATGATTTTTATTATTATTTTTATTATTTTCAATATAGAACATGTTGAGCAATGTGGTGTTAGGATGAAAATGAATTACTGAATCATGGCACAATCACACCTCCACACCTAAACATTTGCACTCCTGGGAAAATTCACATATCAAAAAAAATGATGCATATATATATTATAAACATAATGAAGATTTGTCATTTGGGGAAATTTTAACTCATTAAAGTAATGTGGTCAATGGACGAACAACATCAAGGAGTTCTTCCAAGTAAAGATGTCTCATAAATCATTTCACAATGAAATTCAAGGAGATTCATGACACCAACATGATAAAGGAATTCAAAAGTCAACCATCACACTAACACTCCCTGTCTGTGTGAAAACCATTCCATGCTATTATTTCATGTTTCAATCCAATAAATATTGTTTATTTGAACATTATTCATCTTTAAAAGAGTTTTTTTTTCTCCAAACCTGTCAGCCATCCTTTGAAATAATATTTCAAGACCCACTAACATAAGAATTCATAGAAGTCAAACCAGAAGCTACTGGCCTAGATATCACAGTACATTGCACATTTCATCACACCCCTCATTTGTTATTATTTTTTTAGAATTTTCATTTGGAACAAATCTCACACACATCTTTCAACCCTTGTTTGATCTCCTAATGACACTAATTTCAATAGTTATAACAAGATCAAAGGTTGAGGGGGAATGGGTTTTTACCTTCCCAAGACACAACCAAATTTTTTTAGGCTGTACAACAGTCGTACATTACGTACACATGCATAGGACAATCTGGTATATTAATGAAACAAATCGGATTCGGAACGAACATATGGAAATATCATTAAAAGCTGAAAAAATATTAACCTAACATATATTTATCTTATATTGAGTAATAAATATTCACACATGATGGTTTGGTAAAAAAATTGTAGAGAAATTAGGGACACTGTTTTCCAAAAAACTGCTCACATAAGGGGCATCAATCATCTCAAATGTTTTACAGTGACACAACAATTTATATCATTGAAAGAAAACCAATTCACTAAAAATCCCTCCCCTATTTAAATTCATACAGATATTCTTTTATAACTTTGTTATGGTATTTTTACTTTTTCCCCTATATGGTCACCGAATCATGGAGCATTGATATTTTTGATGGGGAAAATGAAAATACCATAAAGAAGGAAAAAAAACAGAAAAAATATAAACGAAATGGAAATACAAATTAAATCATAAAGACGGGGAAAAGTAAAAATACCATAAAGAAGGAAAAAAAAGAGAAGAAAGAAAAAAGACGATGAAAATTCCTAACAAACCCAAGAATGTACCCATCCCCCACACCTAGAATGATTAGTGTTGTCACTGTAATAATTGATAATGTGAGACGAATGGATAAAACATGGTGTGATTAACTGGTATGTTGCTTCTTGAACATGGAGTTCTTTCCTCAGGAATTATGGAAGGGCTTCGTAGAAGTGCTTCATCCGCTGCCCATTGATAGTGAAGGATTTCTTAGTTTCTTTAGTTTGAACCAGAACTACACCAAATGGAGACATATTAATAACAATGTATGGGTGAAACTAGTGGGAACGAAGCTTACCTAGATGAAACATAATCCTTACATTATAACGAAGGTCCTTCTGCCTAATGTGGAACATAGGATACAGTATAAGAAGGTCGTGGGAAGCCTTGGTTCGCTCCTTATAAATCCTAGAGTTTTCTTAAGCATATCTTTTCATTTCTTCCAACTCTTGAATCAACAACATCCTTTGAGAACATGCACTACAAATATTATAACTACATTGTTTGATGGCCCAGTAGTCCTGATCCTCAATCAAAACAAGTAGGTGACAATTCATTCCAAACCTAATACTATAGGGGGGCATTCCAATGATAGTTTTGAAAGCAGTACGGTAGGCCCTTAATGAATCATCAAGTCAAAGAATCCAACCCTTTCTATTGGGTTGAACCATTTGTAATGAAATATGTTTTACTTATCTATTTGACACATTTGCATGATCATTGGTATATTGGTGATTTAAAGTATACACAATATGTCCAACCCCATACTGACACAAAAGGTATTGCATTGTTCAGTTGCAGATATAAGTACCCTGGTCACCAATGATGATCCTAGGTAATCCAAATGTAAAAAATATATGAGTTCTCAAAAATTCCACAAATGTTTTGGAATCATTTTTCCTTGTATCTCGAGCCTCTAACCATTGTAAAACATAATCTACTGCCATAAGAATGTACATGTTGCCAAAAGAATTGGGAATTGGACCCACAAATTAAATACCCCAATCATCAAAAATATCATGAAAGAGAAAAAATTGTTTTGGAATTTCATTTCTTTTAGATACATTCCCCATTCAGTGACAATGAGGACAAGATTTGAAAAAAAACATAGGCATCCTGAAAAAGTGTTGGCCAAAAGAGACTAGAATCAAGGACCTTGAGAGCAGTTTGTTTAGGGAAAAAGTGGACCCCACAAGAAAGAGTGTGACATAACCTAAGGACAGACTGAAACTCGCTATCGGAAACACAATACCTACGTAATTGATCACTACATGTGCGTCATAGGTAGGTTTCATCCCAAATGTACCATGGAGACTCATGTTTTAGGTGAATGGCTTGGTTTTATTGAAATCAGTATGAGTGTCAGATGCTACCAAAAAACTTACTATTTCAGCATACCAATGAATAACATCTTACACTAAGAATAATTGATCATCAGGTAACATGTCATTAATGGGAATACATGGGGTTGAGTCAATTTCTGAGGATGAGAGGATGATACTAATATGGTCAAGCACCACATTTTCTGCTCCATTTTTATCTCTAATTTCTCGATTAAATACTTGAAGGAAGAGCATATTGCGAATGAGACTTGACTTGGATTCCAGTTACTTAAGGGGAAACCGGATGCCTGCAAGGTTTGAGAAAACATTGAAATATGACCCTAAATGATAAAACCTAAATTTATACAAGGAAAAATCAATGGAAAGAAATTATTTTTTAGTTTTGGAGTAGTTTTCATGGGTAGGGTCCAATGTACTTGAGGCATAGGCTATGACATGTGGAGCTCGGTCAACCCTTTGTGACCAGACTGCCCCAACTACATAGTTAGAGGCATTACATATGATCTCAAACTGTAAATCCCAACGAGGTGGTTGGATTACCAGGGGTGACATGAGACTCCATTTTAACTTATTAAATGCAACCTCACATTTTTATCAAAAACAATTTCTTTCTATTTTTTGAGTAATTGGGAGAGGGGGAGTGCAATTTTACTAAAGTCACAAATGAAATGATGGTAAAATCCAGCATGGCCTAGGAATGATTGCACATCCTATAAATTTTTGGGGAATGGTAAGGAAGTAATGACATCCTTTTTTGATTTATATACTTGGATACCATCCCCAGAAATGACATGTCCCAAAAATATACCATGTAACACCATGAAATAGTATTTCTCATAATTTAATAGAAGATTATTTTTGAGGCATCGATATAGGACTGAACTAAGACTATTCAAACATTCATAAAAATAAGATCCATAAATAGTAAAATCATTCATGAATAAATCCATGAAATTTACCTAGTAATCCGAACAAATACTAACCACGAATCGTTGTAAAGTTACCTGAGCATTTCACAGAACAAATGACATCCTTCTATAGGGAAATGTGCCAAAGGGGCAAGTGAAGTTTGTCTTTTCTTAATCCATGGGGGAAATATGGATATGAAAGTATCTAAAATTCCCAGCAAGGAAATAGTAGTGGTACATACCCGCTAGCCTCTCTAGAATTTGGTCAATGAATTGAAAATGGAAATGGTATTTCCTAGTGTGTTGGTTTAGTCGGCGATAGTCTATATAGATATTCTAACTATTCTGCACATGAGTTGGAACCAATTCATTGCTTTCATTTTGGATTACTATAAGGCTATTTTTTTATGAACTACTTAAATTGGATAGACCTATTGGATCTCAATGATGGGGTAAATGATTCTAGCATCCAATATCTTGGTTACCTCCTTTTTCACAACTTCTATGATGTTTGGGTTCACTAGACATTGTGACTCCCTCACTAGTTTTGCATCATCATTTAATAAAATATGATTTTTATAAATTTATGGGATAATACAAGGAATGTGAGCAAGTGTCCATCCCAATGCGTGTTTATACTCCCTCAAAAGTTCAATAAGTCTCAATTCATGCTCAAGAGCGAGTGTACTTGCAATGATGTTGGGAAACTTGTTTCCAATCTCAAGATATGAATATGTTAAATCTTGAGGCAATTGATTCAATTCCATTTCAGTTGGATTTTGGATTAATGGGAGGGTGTTTGAGAGTGTGAGGTCACTAATATCATCTAATTACTCAATGGTGTCATCCTCAATAAAGGAATGAGAATTTACAAGCATAACAGTATCATCGATGGTCAGTGGATCCTCAATGTTCAATAAATCATAAACTAATAAAAATGCATGGAATTTTTATAATCCACTACAAAAATTAATTCAGGACTCATTTTATATAATTTCAATAAATGAGGAAAACCCAAAAAGGTGATTAGGGGAACAAAATTTTTTTTTTCAGGGGAAGGGAGTGCATCGATCGAATTAACAGAGAAAGAGAAATGTACATCCGAGGGGTGCTTCATGGAATCAAGTATGTTGAGATGGACGATATCACCACCAAGTTATATAGATAATGTAACATTGTAGACATTAATTATGGTTTTGGTAGTTTTTGAGAAGTTCATCCCCAATATAATCGGGGCATGTCAATTCATCCTATCATCCTCCATTTTAAGCCCATAAAAGTCAGCAAGAAAAATTAAATTTTCTACCCTCACAAGAACATCCTCTATCAAACTATAAGGGTGTGCGGTATTCCAGTTATCCAGTTGAACAATAATTCTAATGGACTTTAGTTACCTGACTTCAAATGTATAGTAAATAGAGTGAGGTGTCACATTTATAGAAGTATCTAAATCTAGACTTGCATTTGAAAAAGAATACTCCCATATGGTTCACATAATTGAGAATTTATTGGGATCATTGCACATGGTGGGAGGTGATGTCTCTATCAATGATGAAACATTCCTACCTAGGATCACTTTCTCATCACCTTGAAGTTGCCTTTTTTGTGTAAACATATCCTTTAGAAACATGGAATACTGTGTAATTTTCCTCACATAATTAATCAATGATATGTTAACCTAAAATTTCTGGAATATTTCCAATATTTCATTATCAATATTAGTTTTCTTTTGTTTTCATGGTTGGTTGGCCGTTTGAAAAAACAGAAGAGGAATGGTTGGGCTAGGTGACTCATCAATATGTAAACTCTTTTCCTTTGTATGTGATTCTCTCAATACAAGGTTCTTCAACATTTGGAATATTTTTAAGGGTTGGGATGGAGGTTTTCTCAGGAGGGGATGACTCTAATGTAGGATTTATTTTACTTTATAGTTGTATTCCACACCTAAGGATGATGAAACTAACATTTCCTTTATCCCTAAGGTTAACTACTGGTTGAGAGGGAAGTTTACCTAACCCATGACTTTGAATTCCACCCAATGAGTTAGCTAGTTGTCCTAATTATATTTTGAGGTCTTGTATGGCTTCTTGAGTGGTTTGTTGGAATTGGTTATTTTGTGTAGAACAGTTTTTTATCATATCTTCAATTCTAGTCTCGTTTTTAGGAGGGGTTTGTTGAAAATTCTTTTGGAGTGGTTGAGGATTTTTGGTTGGTGGTGGTGGATAACTACTCTGCCATGTTTGTTTCCATTATTGTTGAGGTTGGCTTAAATACCCCATTTCCAATAGGCTTGGTTCTCCTTCAACCCAAGGTTTATGGATAGTAAGTATCTTACCTAAAGGGTTGGTTATTGGGGCGTCCTAGAAATATGGCCTTATAACTCTCATATGTTTCCCTCATTTGAGGGAATTAGTTAGAGTAGTTGGGTATAGAAGGAAATATACCACATTGTATGGGAGGAGGGGATTGGGATTTCCCTTGAGAAAGACAATTTTGACAAAGAAGGGAAATTTCCTCTTCGAACTTTATGTCCACCTTCTTTTCGAATTCATTAATTTCTCCATCATGGACACCTCAAATCAGTACATTAGACATCAAACCAAATTGATGTGTGTTTTGTGATATGTTCTCAATGAGGGTTCTTGCAGCAATTGTGGTCTTATCAACTAGTGCACCACTTTCAGGAACATCGATCATATTTCGATCATTAAGTATTAAACCTTCATAAAATTATTGAATTAAAAATTGATCACTTATTTAATGTTGTAGGAAAGTTGCACATAAATTTTTAAATCATTCACAATATTCATGTAATGTTTCCCCTTGATATTGTCTTATGCCACAATTTTCGTTCCTTATTGTTATAGTTCGAGAGGATGGAAAATATTTTTCAAGAAAAAGGTGTTCCATGTCCGGCCGACCTCTTATTGTGGAATTAATATAATATAACCAACCATTTTCTATATCTTCTAAAGAAAAGCTGAATTCTCTATGCTTTACTTGTTCATAATCCACATTTGCAGGTTTAAATTTAGAACACATAGTATGAGATTCTTTTAAATGCATGCGTGGATCCTCTCAAGGAAGTCCATGGAATCTTGGTAATAGATGAATTAAAAGTGATTTTAGTTCAAAAGTGAGTGCCCCACCTTGTAATTGAATATAGGTGGGTTTGATATAAATATAGGGAGAGGTTAGCTATTTTATTGTTCGATTGTTTTCAGGCATGTTATTCACATTAATTTTAGTTTTAATGTGAGCTTCCAAAGAAGAATAATATGTATCAAGATGAGTGTTAATGTTTCGTGTGTCCTCCGTCAAATGTTCCTCTTGTGTGTGTCAAGGTCACTCATGTAGGATCCTCTCTGATTCAGGTTCAAATGGTTGTAAGTCTTCTAGAGTAGAACGTGTGATACCCAGAACCTACACAACTATAAACATAGAACACAAAAATAAATGCAATGGTAGAAGATAAAACAAAAAATAATTGAAAAATTTTCAAAAGAAAATTATCAAAAACACGCACTAAAACAACATAGTTCCCTAGAAGAGGTGCCAAAATTTGACCATGTTGTCATGACACATCAAATTGATTATGAATTTATGATTTATTTATAGTCTTGGAATGACCCTAGGTCATCTCTCAAGGAGATTTGATAGGTTTAGAGTGTGTGTTTTTATTAAGAAGTACTAAAAGTAGGGTGGTTTTAAAATAGTTTAATGAAAATGAATTCATTTAAAGAGTTTAATTGTTGTTAAATAAAAGCAGTGTTTTAGAATTATAAGATAATGAGATCATTTCAAGTTCACTACACCTCTTGGTGAGTTCATCATTCTGAAAAATGCACATGGTTTAATGGAATCCTTTGGTTGAGGCTTGTCAAGATATCAACTTCCTCTTGCCTCTTAAACAGTTCTCAAAGAACCACCCCATGAGACAATAATAGTGACATCAATGTCTTGCTATTATGAATAGAGAATAAAGGCAACCAAAGAATGATAAAATATTATAGTTGTGTGAGATAAATAGAACTCTTGTCTTTTCCAGTCCAAACAACCCAGTATTCCCACCTGAAATCGCATCCCAATCGGTGTTCATATTAAAAGTGTATCACTTATGTTTAACAATATAAATGAAATCTGAGGAGAATCATGACAAGATAAGATATAATTGATATATTTAGTATACAAATTAGTCAAAAACCTGTAGAAGACTAAGGAATGGAACTCCCTCCCATGTGTGTGTAGCACCCTCAAAATGATCGTCCACCGTTTACCTCAACATTGGTAGGAGGAGGAAGCTTAGGTGGAACACCACCTTCATCTATGATCTCTCTACGAGGATTGGGGCCTGCAAAACTCCATCGATGATGAGAGGACTCCTTTGGGTCTCCAAAATACTAGAGCTTTTCCTTCCGGTTGAAATTTCCAAATGAGGTACCCATGGTGCTCTTTTATTGGAAAAATGGGATGTGGTTTTGGGCACATAGGTTATGTAATACCACTTTTGACATTGTTTTAGGACTCTAGACAGTCTTTAATTGCTTTTGAAAAAACTGAATCGTTTTTCCTGACCGCTTTTCTATCACCACTTAATGGTTGGATCCCTTTGGACATGTACAACTCTAGATATAATCATCACACAACACACAACAATTGAATCCATGTAGATTTAGTGGCCTTAAATGATCACTCTATTTGGGCCCTTTAATTGCCAAAAGGGACATTATTGACTTTATAAGATTTGTAGATAATAGAATTTTGGATATGACCACAAAATCGCATCCCATTTTGATGAACATTGTTTTCATACTCTAGAAAAATGTGTATAGGTGATTATGGAACCCATTTAGTTTAGGCCCATTTTCCTTCTGGATCATCTCTAGGGCCTCCAAATCACCTCCACCTACAATGGAATCATCAAAAAAAGTAACATCAACTTTTTCAACACCGATAAAAAAAATAAATGATTCAAAAATAGAATGAATTTTTTTATTATTTTTATTATTTTCAATATAAAACAAGTTTATAATATTGGTGTAAGGGTGAAAATGAAACAGTGAATCGCGGTGCGATTATTGGACCCACAGGGAACCAATCACACATGATATCTACCATGAGAGTATGAGGCCTTTTGCGATGTTGTGGAAGATTAGTCTTACGCACAGTAGAGAGATGGTTCAACTTTCAAATATCACTCTTAAGAATGGGATCCTTCAATATATATAAAAATCCATCACTGATATCCCATTTTATTCTAGTCACAGAATACTTCTTCCGCAAAACCATTACCTTCGACAGAATGAAAGGGATGATAGTACATCACTGTAGCGTCCTGATAAATACACAAAGAAGAATGTGAATCCCCTTAAATCCAAGGGATATTCCACCCAATTTCCCCCCAAAAGAATTGGGAAAGGTGGGGAAATACTCAAAGGATGGCACAAGCTGAACCGATCTGTAGACCGGTCCTATGAAAACTCTACGCGGCCGGTTCCATGAAGCATTCCCTCTGCGGACCGCTGTCTTTCACGGAATGGAGGCGGAGATCCTCTACATGCGCGAAGTAGGACGGGTGCCAGAATGGTCTACCGTCATGAACTGCCCCAACCACGGACCGAGTCGACCGGCCCGGACCGCATCTGCTGTTGTTCGCGTAATGGAGGTGGAACCCTACACGGCCGCGAAGCACTCCTTGAGGCAGATTTGGTTTGGGGGGAGATGCGTTCAATGCCCCCCATGAGTTGCAGATTGACCAGGACTCCGTAAACTGGGTTTCCAATCATGGGCTTCCGTAAAAGATGTTGCATGACCAAGATACATCATTTCCCCACTCTATAAAAGGGGATCGAGGGGGAATAGGAAAGGAGGATTCGGAGAGATCAACCAGATTCGGGTGGAAGGATTTCGAAGGAAGGAGCTTAGGATTTCGCAAACAACGATGTTGACCATCGCGAACCAGAATAGGTATGAAGTTGAAAGTGAATTAATAAGGAACCAAAAAATCATAATAACATGGTGAACCACGAACATAAAATAACAATGAAAAAAACCTCGAACCATGGCCCCTATGCAGATGCACTCCCCGCAGACCACGGAGTTTATGCCCCTTTTTCGGATCTGTCACACTGCGTAGCACCCTCCTACGTGAGCGAAGCCCTGACCGAAGAACCACTGAA
Organism: Viscum album; assembly: GCA_963277665.1. Taxonomy (NCBI): domain Eukaryota; kingdom Viridiplantae; phylum Streptophyta; class Magnoliopsida; order Santalales; family Viscaceae; genus Viscum; species Viscum album. The sequence continues at coordinate 1,045,728,050 of OY728162.1, forward strand.
TGGTGTCTCCCTTGGCCACCACTGCTCGCATGGATCCCTCCCCATACCGACCTTGTACGTGGGCCGAACCCGAAGTCATGAACCACCCTAGTTCATGGGATGCCCATCAGTCGGCAGTCCACCCAGGTTCGCGGACGGCCTCTCCAGCCACGTAGAACCTCCTTACGCAAAGGGTGCAACTCCTCATAAACCCATGTGGCCCACCAAATCATTCGGAGTTCCCATTCCGCGAGCCAGATAATATCCTCCCAATCCATCATGATCCTCCGCATTTCCCTCATTGGCCCATCCATTGGCCCTAAGTCGAGGCCTCCACCGGAGCGACCAAACCTGTGTGATGTATCTTTCTGGCGCATCAGAACGCCATTTTGAGTTCACATACCCACGGTAGGCAGGGGTAGAGGGGTATCAGTGGACCTTGAGCGGATTTCTGAAACATTCCTGGATTCACATTCCCACGGTAATGCGGAGTTCGAGCCCGATAATCCCCTTTCTGCCCCTCCACTTGTCTGGACTATGGAACTTCTCCCTGGCCCGGGGTGTGGCGGGATACCCATCAGAAGGAAGCCCCCATGCACCTATGTACTTCCCCACGACCATGTCCAAGGAAGGGTGTAGTGGGAAAGGTGCTGCTCCGTCATTCTTTGGGGCCAAGTCCCTCTCCCACTGCGCATTGTCACCATGGGTGTCCATCTCGGAGTATGCCCCGACTCTATGGGCCGCTTCTATGCGTAATCCCCACTCTACTTCTCACGGACGCACCATTTGTGATGTGATCATCTGGTCCCTGTTGCCTCTTGTTTCTCACACTGAGCACGACTCACATGGTCTTAGAGTAGGCATCAACCATGACATCCTCCTATGGGCCTCCTCAGAGTGTAGCCCAAATCCCTTACTATGGGCCACATAAAAGTGTAAGCCCGGGCCCCTCACTATGGTCCTACTCAGAGTGTAAGCCCCAATCCTTTACTATGGGCCTCCCCAGAGTGTAAGCCCCAGTCCATACCATGGGCCTCCTTAGAGTTTAATCCCTAACCCTTTAACATGGGCTGCCTCAAAGTGTAATCCCCAATCCAATGAGAACTACGAGGACTTTGATTCCCTAACGCAGGGATACGTAGGAAGTCTCCATGAGGTTCATGCCCGATCACCATCGGACCCCTGGGTCCACATTCACTTTGGCTATCTGACACTCTTATCTGGACTATGTGGACTTTCCTCCCTGTCTCCCAGGAAGGGTACGGAGGAAACCTCCTTGAGGTTCAATTCCAACGACCGGTCGATCCGACTATCTTTACTCTATTTCACCACACCACTCCTAGTGTCGCCTTAATGAGTCCAGACTCCTCGGGATCATTAATCCAATGAGGGATGGTAATCCTCGGGCATAAGTGATTCTGAACCCCAGCGTCCAGCAGACCATTGTCAACCAAGAGTAATCCATGGATACTAGGCTTCGGTATAATCCAAATATTCGCGAACCTATGAACACATATTAAATCTATAAGAGTGTCCCAGAACATGGAATAATTCCCCCCCAAAAAGGTGTTTTGAGCCCGAGTTCCCATCCTCTTGGCCAATGTGAGTTATTAAGTGTCGCTGGCCAAATCGCCCAGTGATTTCCTGCCTTTGGAAAGCAGGTCCACATGTCATCGGATACGGAACCGTTGAGTTTTTTGAAACCAACCTAAAACTAAAAATGGTGAACCTGATGTGAATCATTAACTAATAATGATAGATTTAACCTAATCCCACCCTGTTCCCCCTTTATAATAGCAAGAAGGGCCAATCCATGTCATTAATTACGCATGGGATCATGAGATGCTGCTTTGATGGGTTTGATGTTTGTATTTGTTAAAATGTTTTACAGGTACCACACAGAACTCCCTTTGACCCAATGGTGTCCCAAAGGAACTCACAGGAGCACACAATGACAGGACTTCCCCACCAACAGAGGACCTCGTCATCTACCCAACATCTTCAACACAGGGTCTCAGATGCATTGATCCGAGAGTATCACGTGAACGGTACTCTCCCGACGGTGGAGGCGGCCGTGCATGCCCTCCAATCTGTCAGAACATACTGGTCGCCTGCCCACAAGCGGCCACCAAGGCAGATCCACATGACCCCTATTTCTGTCTCCAACTGTTTCGGGAGTCTATCCTGGGAACGGGACAATGTGTACCTCCATAATAATAGGGAGGTGGATGAGGTCGATGTTGAGGACTTCATCCCCACTGAATGAGGGTTCCTCTCCAAGGCCCCTGCCAGAAGACATCATTGTGGTCATGTCGGGACTCAACATCTCCATGCTCAATAGGATGTAGACCTGAGGATCCAGGACCACGCTCCCTGAGCTTTGGCCCCTCAGATCGCCCGACGAGGGTGGAAAACATACAATCGGGGATCGATCATTATCCTTGTCCCTATGGAGGAGCTCTTCTGCCCAGTCACGAAGAAACATCACGAATATGCACAAACACCTGTTTGCTCCCCCAATGCCCGAAATCCAGACATGGAGGCCCACCATCCGGACATGGTAGCATTATACGAGTAGGCGAGCATCCATGCCGAGCTCATCCACGCTTGTCGCTCTAACAAGACGACACCTACCTCACATGCACCACTCCCTGCCCAGGGTCATGAATCCCACTAACACGACGTGGTGGAAACCCAAGGCCAGCAAGAACAACTCCTAGTAGATGCTCCTGATGCCTACCATCCCGATATGGTGGCGATCAACAAAGCCCGCCACCCAGATGTGGCGGAAACTCATAGGTGGGCATGTATCCCTGCCAATAAAGTCCACCGACCTGATACGGTGGAAAAACAACATATGCAAGGACAGATCCCTACGGATGCATGTAAATTCCTCCATCTTAATGTGGTGGAAAACAGAGAGATAAACCGGAATATCCCGGCCCATGGGTAGATTTGTTCACCTGCCTCGACACAGGAGAATTTTTAGTAGCCACTGACCATCGTAGGACCGAAGCAAGATATTCCTACTCCGATACCAGAATGGGCCATCATACCCATTACAGCCAAAGGTGTCTCTCTGTATATCCTAAAAATGATGGAGGAGAAGGTATCGATCTCAGATCATATCTTGAGGACTTTCAAGAGTGTAATTGCATCTGCGGCTACAACAAGGACTCAGGCCCATGAGCACGTCTCCCCAATTAAGGTGACTCATCTATGAGACGGGATAGCCACCTCGGAGCATATATGCAACCCTTATTCTTCCCAAGAGGGTCGCCAGCCATATTCCGTGACGCAAGGGAAACCAAATCGAGCAGCTTCACTCTTTCTAACTGGGGGACACCCGTCCATTACGGTGGATGTTCTAGAGCAGGCATATATCCCTGCTAAAAGTCAATATGTTCATCAGCATATCCCGGAAACATCACAGGACCCAATTAGACAGGGTCCCAAAGGTGAAGGCCATTGTCAACAGCAGACAATCCCCACTGAATGCAAGAAGGAACCCCGAACGTGCCGAAGGCAGCCAGAAAATTAAGAGCTGGTTCATGACTCCACTCTGATGGAAGCTAGGGTTCCAAATTCCGTTAAGAGCATATCGAAGGCTCCTAAAACTGACCAACCATTAGAATGTTATTGGATTAGCAGTAGCAGTTGCAAAGGTCTTCCCCACAGTGTTGCTACCAGCAGCTCTGATGGTCCTCCCTATAGCACCTGTGGGGGCTTCCCCCACAGGCGTATAATGATCGATCACGAGAGCTCCTCTTTTGATGTGATACATGGAAACCCTCCATGTGACCAGATGATGGAGTCGCTAGAAGTTCCTCCATTTGTTGTGGTCCACCCTAAAGGGCATCCCTGGGGTATACACTACAAACACTCTCAATCCATTAGGACCACAGATTATGATAGTATTCCTCGCTATCATAGTCGCAACCGCGGATGCCCTCCCCATAGTGAAAACTCATCACGACAAGAAGACCCTCCCCTTGTTGTGGCCTGCCCTGAAGTTCCTCCCCAGGGGTTACGTTGCAACGACACTCCACACATCCGGGGATCAGATCGTGGTGGTAGTCCTCACCACCCTAATAATGGAGGTCCTCCCCGTAGATACATCAAACAACGAGAAGGCCCTCCCCTCATTTTGGTAAATTCTGAAATCCCTCCCCAGGGTGTACCCCGCATATATTCTCCCTACGGTAGCTGTAATAGTAGTCCTCACCATTACAGCAGTTGGGATGGTTGTCCTCGCCACCGTGGATTCCATTGCGAAGGTCCTCCCCGCAACGGCCCCATGAAACAAGAAGGTCCTCCCCTTCCCACAGTTTGTCTTGAAGGTCCTACCCAGGATACACATCGAACGTCAAAACATGATGGTCATCCTCACCATGATGGCAGTTGTTGCGAAGGCCCTCCCCGTAACAACACTACGCATCCAGAAGGTCATCCCCTTATTGCGACATATCTTGGAGGCCCTCCACAAGGTATGCACTGCAAAAGTCCTCTATGCAGTGAGGCTTCAAGCAGTAATGGTAGTACTCTCCATTACGACCTCCATATAAAAGTTCCTCCCCACAATGACATATCTTATCGACAGGAAGGTCCTCCCCTACCGAATAAGGCAAAAAAGCCCACGTATGATAAGGCACTCAGAAGGATGGGATCGAGCATGTCATATTCCCAGTCAATCGCTAGCGACACCCATCTTCAATCATGAGATGTTCCGGGGCCATGTTCATCTTTCGAACCACCCTGCAATCACCTGCGTGATAATTCAATACCTCTCTGTCCGACTTCCTCTGACCATACTAACAACGAGAATCCCAGTTGGGCTGACCAGGTAGAGGAATCACTAGCGGAAAAGTAAGCTGACATGTTTCACCTGAGGAAATGACTATCCATGGATGATATACCAGTTATGTTTTCACCCACGGACACCTCTCAATTGGACATACCCAGAAAGTTGTCAGAATAATGCATGCATGACATCCGCTAAAATATATGGACAACCCTCCGCTGGATGAAATAAAGCTTCCTGCCATACGATGGGTATGTAGAACACGTCAATAAAATAGGAGACCTGCTGCATCACATCGACGTGGAAGCTCTTCCTCTGGCATGGAAATAGCGACCCAAGAGGCATAAAGGAAACATGGAAATAGCCTGCCTCTATGTGCTGCACCAACTATGCCACCTCATTGATGACGCCCTGACGGGAGTCCATATTAGGGGATGGAGGAACATGGAGCTCTGAATTTCAGTCCCCTCCTCGCCCAGAAGAACATATTCGTCATTGTGTCTTGCAAGGTCATCACATCAAGAATGAAATCGAGTGGTCTCCCTACTCACGAAAGGAAACACACCCAACAGAGTCAGGCCTTGAGTAATTTCCAAAAGCGTCAGACCCGTTGGGAACAATCCATTCATGATATTTTGAATCAGGCCATAGAGAGAATACAAAAATCCTATTGCCTAAGAGATTCCAATCAGCGGTCATTGCCTGCCTCCCTAGAAGGGATTGATTCATAGATGAACTCGGCACCAAACCTGCTTAAACCCTAAATGGGGGAATGCAAGATCAGGCATGTAGCAATAGAATCAACCACTGCCATAATCTATGGTCAACACTAGACTGTAGGGCTGGGGGAATTTTTAACAATAAATTCCACTGTAAGACCAATAAAAACGGGAAGAGACTCAATGTCAAAGGAACAGAGCCAACCCCATCCCTTAGGGCTGGGGGAATTATTACCTCCAGAACAACAACCTCCTCCACAAGAATCAGTATTCTCTCATCTCGGGAGGATAGTTAGAAGAGGTGGTTCATGTCATATCCCATCATTTCAATCATCACCCCCTTGAAGAGGGAGGTGTACCGGAAAGTCGCATCAACGGACTCTCCAAGTCACCCTTCGTCAAGGAGCCCGAAGGACATCCCAGGACAGAAGAGGTAAGACCAGTGAAAGACGCGGGAGATCCTCTTCCTATTTGGAAGATGACATCGTCTATGCCATGCGATACACATCCATCAATTCCATAGATGCTAACCCCATGGGTAGAACTGAGGATGATGAAAATCATGATGGATATGGAGATGATGGTTCCGGTTAGGGTGTGTCTCACAACGAACCACCAGGTGTGCACACCCAGAACCAGAGGGTCTCTCTAAACATGGCCTTTCCTTCAGCTAAGATTCCTCTACTAACCTTGTGGGCTTCCAATAAGGATAATAATAATGGACCGGTTACCCTCAACCCGCCTCCTTCTCTTGAAAAAAACGAGCTGCTCACGCTCGAAGAGAGGTTCGATCGACAGGAAGAGGAAATGAAAGAATTGAGGTGGATTAATGTTGTGCTACTCTAGAGGAACCATCTTATTGAAAGAATGCCCCAAGAGGAGACACATCATGCACTCCCTACAAGTGAACCTCAAAGACCAAGGTTTGCCCCAAAAAATGAAGCATGGTCCGGGATCCTTCCCAACGAGGCGCCCAACCCATTCAAATACCTAAATGTAGATCTGGATGAATACCAAGACTTCCCTCCACTCAGGAAGAAACAAGAGCGAGTACGCCTGAAACCTTTGAAGGTGTCACAAACAGCACATGCACCCTTGGTGCCAACCGAGATGGATCGTCAAAAAATGCCTCGGGCTACACCTGTCTAGGACGTGGACCAACAGGATGTAAACCAGGGACTCACTAGCACCATCGAAGCACTAACAGCTCGATTAGAAGAAATGGAAGGTCAACGCACTCCGATAAAGCTAGAGGGAAACCTTGCCTGGATTGGGTGAGAAATACGCCCCCTCCACCCAATTTTTGGGAGCCCTGTGTTCCCTATTTTCAATAAATCAGGTGATCCAAAACAACATTTGATGCACTACGTGTCTTATTATTACCCTATGATAGGAAATCGCGAATAAAATGAAGCAGTGAAACTCAGATGCTTCTTATGGACCTTAGAAGGATTTTCCTTTGTCTGGTATATGAGTCTTCCATCCCAATTAATAAAAAGCTGGGAAGACCTTCGACATCAATTCCTCATTCACTTTAGCTCGATGTTGTCCAAAACAACGGTCAGTGACCTCATGAACAACAAACTGAGGGAAAACGAGAGGGTCTCATATTTCATCGCCAGATGGAAAGGTCAGACCTACTCTATGAACTGGCCAATGCCTCAAGATGAGTTGTTCATCATATGCATCGACAATATTAAAGATGATCTGCGAACTCTGGTCATACCAGTGTATTACAACACTGGCCTTCGCCATATCTCGGCCGTTTCCCAGAGAATCGAGGACTCCCTGCGGCAGACCAATATGAAATTCCTAATAGCCTCACAGGCTCCTGCAAAGAGAGTTGTTAGAGCTGAAGCATCCTCTATCATGCTCAAACTAGCCCCTGTGCCTGCTCCACTGCTCAGACCTCCACCAAATCCTCAAGGCCCCCCCTGTATATCACTGGCCTCCTTCTCCCAAGTGGGATGATCAGAAAGTGGTGAAGCGGAACCAGTTTGAGAAATGAATACATAATGTATACTCTTTCTGAGAGGACCAAGTATGTGGCTACTTCGTCGCCGCCATGAATTGAAACTTGCTCTGCCTCTCGGAGCCGATGAAACCAGATGAAGTTGGCCGTGATGACAGCCCACATTACTGTCTCTACCATCAAATGTTGGGGAAAAATATTCGTGAATGCTTTGTTTTCATGGACCTCCTGCAAAGGATGGTAGACTCCAGGAAAGTCGAGCTGGGACAACCCCCAACACATGTTACATATATTTATACCACCAGCTCCAATGAAGGGGAGGGGTGGAAAGAAGGCACCAGTAATAAGGGGAAGAAATTCGATAACTGGATGACTCAGAAGACTATCAATCGTGCCCAGGGCATACTCCGAGCTCAACTACAGCAGCCGGTGTTGCCGCCAACAGCCCCTGACGCCACACAACCGACAATATCGGCCTCGCAACCCTCTACGAGCCGGTGATCCATGCGTAATTCAAGTAAGAGGATATAAGTGCAAGAGGAGCAGTCTGCAATGAGCAAAAATTTAGCCCCGAAGCTGTTATATTTGATGCCCTCGAATTTGGCACCAGGGGAGCCGACCCACCAAACATCACCATTAGGGACAACCGACCAGGTTGACCTGTCAGGGGATGTAGAAGCCATATTTGGTTCCATTAACTTCATCCATCTCATTGAATCGTTCACTGACGAAGGGTATGTTTATGAACTCGAGATCCCAAAATGAGGAGTTGGGATGAGGAATCACAGAGGCAGGGGATATCAGGGAAGGCACAGTCACGGCCGAAACCAACCCTACAGTTGGAACTCGCGTCGAACCTTCAAAATCGTGGAATCCAGTGGGAGAGCCCTTCAATGGACTCAGTAAGAGAATGAAAATTCCTCCACCTCCACAAGTGGCCACTCTACCCCTGTCATTCTATGGTACCCATCAAAGGAGGAATAAGGGTCTAGCCACCTAGTGTGCACAAACAGATTGGTCGGGCTGAGTCCCCAGAATATGGGGACATCATCGGCATCTGACCCCGCAGTCGGTCCCTCCTCATCCTGTATTCCAACTCCCATGATTCCTGCTAAAACTCTACCACCAATGGAGAATATTCGGCCACTATAATAGAAAAACGACATCCTTAAGAAGCTGGCGTCGGTACCAGCCAAACGGTCGATCCTGGAGGCCCTGGGTTGTCAGCCGACCTCATGGAGGAACTTATAGAAGCCTTGCACAGCCCCCAGGAGTTTCATGCTGAGGTAGCTGCCACCGAGATTTATCGGAAGGAGACTGGATCGGCTGAATTCGATGCATTGATTTCCTTCACCGATCTAGATGAAGATGCGATTATGGCGGGACACATCCAACCATTATATGTATATGGAACACTAGATGATGTCGAGATCCACAATGTCTTTTTTTCTAACAGATCTGGAGTTAAACTCCTCCCCCTACGAACACTTCATAATTTGGGCTTTAGTGAGGGTGATTTAATACCCATGGCCACAACTCTGTTGGGTTACGAAATGAGTGAGCAGAAGCAAATGGGAAAAATTAAGCTAAAGATCCATTTTGGTGACCTTGTGGCCTATTCGGAATTCCTAGTGGTTCAACGGAACGGGAAGGCAGTGGCTTCATAATCACATGGATGTTCTTTCATCCTACCGCCATTGTATTAAGTACTTCATCAATGGGAAAAGTGGGATATTTCATGCTGAAAATTCCCCTTAGAGCTCTTTAAGTCACACTACATTGAAGCTGGGTTTTATGTGAAAAAGAAGAATAAACCATTGACTGATGGTATCGACTAGATCCCTACTCCAAATTGTCTGGAAATGGTTCCTGACGACCCCCTCAGACAGCTTGGCAGAGACTACGTACTACCCATCAACCACATTGAGAGCATGGATTCATGTTCGAACACACACTCAGTTGTCTTCATGACTTCAGACATAACATTTGAGTGTGACAATGCGGAAACGTCTTCCAACCCACAATCTGGGGACGAATACTCGAGCATGGATGCCCACGATGCCTCACCCTCAAACCCCTGAGAGCCTGGTCCAGAAACACTCCCCATGTCAGATAAAAACGATAATGATTTGGGAAATGAAGATGAGGAAGATGTTTGGGATGCACCTCCCGCATTTGAGGAAGGTATCTCCACCATTGTGGACAAGCTCATGGAAATAAACCTGGGTACCAAGGAAGACCTGAGGCCCACTATTGTTAGTGTAACCATGTCTCCTAAGGAGCACGAGGTATATACCTATTTCTTGAGGCAACGTCAGGATTTCATTGCATGGAATTACACGGAAATGATGGGACTCGATCCTGAAGTGGAAACGCACCGCTTAGGTCTTCCAGAGGACCACATGAGCTACATACAGTCCCCTAGAAGGACACACACCTCGCATGCTTCCATAAAAGAGGCGGAAGTCGATAAGGTCATTAAAGCATGATTCATTTAGGAGGTACATCATGATATCTAGTTGGCCAACATCGTCCTTGTCAAGAAAAACAACGGACAAATCCGTGTTTGCATTAATTTCAGAGACCTCAATCGACATTGCCCGAAAGATGATTTCCCATTCCCGATCACCATGTTATTAATCAATGCAACGGCCAGGTACGAGGCTCTATCCTTCATGGATGGATATTCTGGGTATAATCAAATCAATATGGCTAGAGAAGAATAATAAGACACTTCATTCAGGGCCCCACAAGGAATATTTTTTTACATGGTCATGCCCTTTGGTCATAAGAATGATGGCGCCACATATCAATGTTCCATGCATTGAATATTTAAACCATTCGTCGGGAGATTCATTGAATTCTACGTAGATGACTTGGTTGTTAAGTCCAGAAAATGCTCAGATCACCTGTCAGATCTTGAGACCGTCTTCAACAAACATCAGCAGCATTGCCTGAAGATAAACCCCTTGAAATGGACCTTCGGGGTTACCTCAGGGAAATTACATGGCTTTGTAGTACGCCATCGTGGCATCGAAGTATACCCTGAAAAGAAAAATTATATCCTCAGTCAACCAACCCCCCACAATCTCACCAAGTTGAGATCATTCCAAGGGAACCTGGCCTACATCAGGTGATTCATTACCAACCTGGCAGGGAATTGTTTTCTTTTTACCAATCTAATGAAGAAGGGAGTCACGTACCAATGGACAGATGACTGCCTAGAGGCATTTGACATCCTAAAGAAGTATCTCTTAAGCCTTTCGGTACTCATTCACCCTGTCGAAGGAAGAACCCTCATCCTATACATGACTTCCTTGGAGCGGTCGCTGGGAGCCTTCCTCGCGCAGAAAAATGACGCAGGTAGTGAGAACAGTCTCTACTATCTCAGCCAAACCATGATTGACGCTGAGACTCGATACTCAATCATCAAGAAGAGTTGTTTGGCCTTGGTCATCACAGTCCAAAAGATGAGACATTATCTGAATCATGAAGTACACTTGGTCTCGTGTAATAACCCGCTCAAGTACATCCTCAGCCGCCCGATGTTGACCAGACGCCTATCTCGATGGGCAGTCATCTTGCAACAGTTTGACATCCAGTTTCTGCCATATAAAGCCTTAAAAGACTAGGATTTAGTAGATTTTCTGGCAGATCACCCTTCCATAGGGACCGCCGTACTGGATGCGGAGCTACCTGATGAGGACATCTTCTCGGTTCAAGAGGAATTCCCAACATGGGAAATGTACTTCGATGGTGCATCCCGAATACCAACCATGAAAAGGATGTAAGATCCCAAATTTAACAGGGTAGGTATAGGGATAATACTTATGTGCCCAGAAAGGGAAGTCATGCTATATTCCTTCCTCCTATCAGAAGGATGTACAGACAATGAATCAGAATATCAATCCCTCATTGCAGACCTGGTGCTCGCACTCCAAGCGCAAGTACAACACCTTAAGTTCAAAGGTGACTCAGAACTGGTCATCAAGCAAGTCAATGGTGACTATGCTATCAAAAAGGAGGATTTTATTCCCCTATTTGAACATCTACTTTGGTTAATGGCAGAATTCTCCACAGAACCAACATTGACCTATATTTCACGGTCTGAGAATGCCTAGGCCGATGCATTAGCCAATGCCGCCATAGCTCTAGCCGACCCAGACCGGGATGAAATAGTCATTAGTATTGGTCACCGCCAAATTGTCTTACCATTTGTTCAGGCCAAGATAGAAGAGATCAACAAAGTCAGGCATGTCCCAGAGCAGTATTCTCCCACCATCAGCTGGATGACCCCCATTGCAAAAAACCTTCAACGGTGAGAACTTCCATCAGACTTGGATGAACGAGAGAAAATATGGAGAAGTCCAATTAAATTTTCCATATTTGGTGGCACGAGTCAGAAATACTCCCTCTACAAACGAGGCCTCAACAGAATTATCCTCAGATGCATTGATAGAGAATAAAATGTTGTCATCATGACTGATGAGCATGCCGGAGTATGTGCAACACATTAGTCAGGGTCCACGCTTTCCCATCAGGTCCAAAGGCTTGGGTAATATTGGACCAAAAGGCACGATATTGCATGCACTTTACCACAAAATCCCACTCATTCCAAATTAATGCCAACATCATTAACCAACCCTCGGAGTTACTTCATTAGGCTAAGTACACCTGGCCATTTTCTGTCGGGTGAATGGATGTCGTGGGACCATTTCCTCTTGAGACACCCAAACAGATGAAGTATCTCCTCATGGCAACCTACTCATTTTCCAAATGGGTAAAAGATGTACCCCTTAAGGAAGTCGGTGCAATAAGCATTGTCAACATTGAAAAAACCAATATCATCACCGGATTTGGTGTCCCTCACACCATACTGACGGATAACAATACCAACTTCTTCTCTAATGAATTGGAGAAACTATTCCAAGAGTATGGTATCAAGGCTAACCACTCACCCCGTTGCCATGTAGAGGCCAACTGATAGATAGAGGCTTTCAACAAGACCATGTCCAACATTCTCTAGAAAATGGTGGACAAAGACAAGAATTCATGGCCAAATAAACTATTCCATGCATTGTGGTCTTATCGAACCAAAATCTGCAACTCTACTCAGGCTACTCCATACTCATTAGTATATAGAACAGAATCGGTCATTCCCATTGAACTCCAATTACCCTCGCACTGTGTTTCCATTTGTGATCATTTATCCAATTATGAGAAATCAGAAAAGTGGTTAGGTGAATTGGAAAAACTAGACGAGAAACGGTTGCACACATTGCAACATCTGGAAGTATACCAGAAACGGATTGCACGAGCATTCAATAGAAAGGTCTGTCTTCAGTCTTTCATGGAAGGAGAATTGGTACTGGTCCTCTGGAACCCAATGATACCCAGAAAGAAACCTCTAAAGATGGAGGCGATGTGGTAGGGACTATATGTTATACACAAGGTCTACTCCAATAGAGCATATGCCCGGATCTCCATTGACGGGAAATTCACCACTGCTCCTACAAATGCGAGATTCCTGAAAAAGTATTTCGCATAGATAACTAAAATTAGTTATCATCCTAGCAGCAAGACATTAAACTACCAAGCACCCAATGTTCCAAAATCTATAAACCTAAACTAAGAGTATCTTGTCCTCACCGCATGACGTTAAAATGCACATATCTCAGAGAACTACGTACGACTTGATTCTTACCCTGTATAGGATAAGTAGCGATGCTAGGGTCCCCAATCCTGGCCCAGCCATCCCCAAATAGACCTAAAAAATGCATTTTTCCCATGTACGAACCAACCCTACTTGGGGTACATTCCTTTTCCTTACCACACAACATTAAACTATATAGATAAAAAGGATTAAAAAAATTCCCTATTGTCCCATGTATGGAAGAAACCTGCACGAGGTGTATTTAGAAAAGACGTACGTGAGGATTGATTCCTTCCCTCCCAGGATATGTAGTGATGCCTAGACTGTGTATCCTGGCCCAACCATTTGGAAAACAAATGCCCCTTCCCCCCGTGTTATGACCAGAACTGTACGAGGTGTATTCTGGAAAGAACTACGTGTGGCTTGATTCCTGCCCTCGTAGGATACGTAGTGACGCCAGGGTCCCCCACCCTGGCCCAGCCGTCCCCAGATAAGAAGATAAAAACGGCATCCCCCCCCGTAGGGACCAGACCTACACAAGGAGTATTCTTCTTCCTTAGTACATAACGTTAAACTGCACTGATAAAAAGATAAAAATGACCTTTTCCCCCACGTGCAGACCAGACCTGCTTGGGGTGTATTCCTCAATCCTACCGCATGACGTTAAACTGCATGGATAATAAGATAAAAATGACCTTTTCCCATGTGTACGGACCAAGCCTACATGGGGTGTATTTATCATCCTTACAGCATGATGTTAAATTTCACGGATAAAAAGAAAAAAATTCCCTTTTCCCCTGTGTACGGACCAGACCTGCATGGGGTGTATTCCTCGTCCGTTCTGCATGATGACAAACTGCACAGATAAGAAGTTAAAAATTCCTTTTTCCCGCGTTTATGGACCATAACTTCATGGGGTGTATTCCTCGTCCTTACCGCATGATGTTAAACTGCACGAATAAGATGATAAAAATGATCTTTTCCCCTATGTACGGACCAGACCTTCATTGAGAGTATTCCTCGTCCTTACCGCATGATGTTAAATTGCATGGATTAGACGGTAAAAATGCCATTACCCCCATGTATGGACCAGAACTGCATGGGGTGTATTCTTCGTCCTTACCGCATGACGTTAAACTACACGGATAAGAAGATAAAAATTCCCTTTCCCCCCGTGTACGGACCATACCTGCACGGGGTCTATTCCACGTCCTCACCACACAACGTAATGATTGCACAAACTTCATCTTGACCCACCAAATATATATGTAAAAACGAGATGGAAATATTCCTTACACATTTGGATGCATCCTCTTCATATATCAAAGTCCATGACCCAGAGAACTATGGATCTCCATAACCATTCATGGCCATCAGACGTGGAAATTGATCGACCCGTGGACACCTTTGCATGACTATGCAGACCATGCTTTCAGAAGCTCTTCATATTGATAGCCCTTGGCCTATCCACCAAAGTCAATATTTCCTCAGGCGATACTCTTCCTAGCTCCTTATGCCAACCGGCCTTAGAGACCCACGTCATATCTCCCGATCCAGAGATTTATGGCGCAGTGGTTTATAAGTTCACCCCACTTTTCACATCCAAATGTTGCTAGGATATCCCTACCTAGTTTTCCTATGTATCCACCCATGGTTCACATGACGACCTGCATCTACGAACATCAAGACAAGGCTAGGCTAATTTGACTCAACGGACAATTGCTGTGAAGATGTTTCTTGTATGCTCAGACACCATTATCCCCATATGACTAACTCTATACTATGAGAAATATTGGGTTTTCATAATAATTCATGGACATCAGAAGTGGAAATTCATCGAACCGGGGACACATTTGAATCACTATGCCTACCATTCCCTCAGCGGCTCTGCATATCGATAGCCCTTGGCTCGTCTATCAAAGGCATGATTTCCTCGGGCGATACTCTTCCTAGCCCATATGCCTATCAGCCTCAGAGCCCCCACACCACTTCTCACGATCCAGAAAATTATAGAGTTTCAGTTTACAACATTTGTCCCCCACCCTGTTCAGAGTATATCAGAGCATGGTAACTCAATTATCATTCGAGTTAGCCGCAATACTCAGCCAATGGTCCGAGCTCTATGACCGCTAAACTAAAAGTACTTCGTCTGTACCGCACGACGTTAAACTGCATGGAGTGAAGGTGCACCCCCGCGCACAAGTTAAATGAACTCATTGGGATCTCTATGATTTAACATCAACCAGGGCAAAATATGCTCGATATTCTAGATATTTTCAAACTGGATAACAGACTTCGTGGCCCGGATAATTGCGGATCCTCATAACTATTCATGGCCATCGTAAGTGGACAGTTATCGACCCATGGACACCTTTACATGACTATGCATATCATACCTTCAGCAGCTCATCATATTGACAGCTCCTGGATCATCTACCAAAGGCAATATTTCCTCAGGCGGCGCTCTTCCTAGCTCCGTATGGTTACCAGCCTCAGAGCACTCATATCATTTCCCCTGATCCAAGAAACCCCAGAACCATGATTTACACCATCAAACACTCTCCACATCTTGTGTATTCCACGGTGTTCAAGCCCATTTATATTCTGGTCAAGAGAATCCATTGCAACTACGTCCTTATCGCATGACGATAAACTACACGAGATGTCTTGGCCGCTTGGAATAAAGCTGCAAAGAACAAACATTAAACATCCAGGGAAATTCCTCTAACTAAAATCCTTTTCTCTGGTTTACAAATGCCCCCATCCTCACTATATGACGTTAAAATTCACAACATCCTTTAATAATTCTCCTCATCATTACTGCATGATGCTAAACTGCACGGAACCCATCTTTACCGAATGATGTTAAACTGCATGGCCAAACCTGTCATGGGTTCAAGAACGGAGGCTTTTCTCTGTCCCTCAGTGCACGTGTCAGACCTACACAAACCACCCTCTCACACCATCCTGAGAAGGGGTGACTTCACCCTTTCTCGAGAAATTTAGCATAGATGATCCTCCCATATCCAAGCACCATCTCTTCATAAACCATACTCTGTACTCAGAAAAATCCGAACACTCATAAGCCACCCATGGTGCTCCCGAATCTCAACATTCATGAAGTTTCTCGGCTATTGGGAGAATGAAATCATTGACCCAAGGACACCATTTCTTGAATATTCGTACCATTCCTTCAGCGGATCTATATATTGATCACCCCTGATTCATCAACCAAAGGCATGATTTCCTTAGGAAATGCTTTTCTCCATATGCCTCTTGGACATTGAGCACTCATTCCCATCCAGGGATTCAGAAACCCAATGAGATACAGTTTACCAGCCTATTTCACAACCCTTCCTGAATATGGTGGGAAGTCTCTGATGAGATAACCGAGAACTAGGATAATCCATTCCACTTTGAAGAATGTCCCGGCTGCATGACTTTAAACTGGGACAAGCTCTGACCATCCATTAAGCTAGATAAATCCATAGGATAGGGACCCTATCTCCAGACTGCTGGTTAATACAGATGTTCTCAAAACCATCAGACGTCGCATTCCCTTTCCGAGCCACCCCCAGTTGTTTTCATAATTCTCCAAGCCACCCATGGTGGTTTCCATAAGCCAGAATTCCATGAATTCCTTAGGCCATCAGAAATGGAGATTCATTGACTTAAGTACACATTTTCACGATTATGCATACCACTCCCTCAGTGGCTCTGCATATTGATCAAAGGAAATAATTCCATAAGATATGTTATTCCTACCTCTGTACACCGATACAACTCCCATGCCTTGAGACATGCCATGCTTATCGTTCAAATCTGAATACGCTTTTCTCCCCCCAGGTGTCTAAAGCATATCGAGAAATATTTTAATCAACCAAATCCCATTGGGGCCATCACCCCACCATATCTGGTCAAAGTTGTTCGACCTAAAACATCAGTAATTATAGTCTTGTTGGTGGGACATTAAAACACTCACAGAAAGAGGCAGAAATCATGTTAGTCCGAAAACCAGAAATGGGAGACCTAAGAAAAATTGAGGCCATACCCGCTGGGTCCACACTAAATACGGCCAATAAAAAATTAGGGCATCAACAAGAAAAAAAAGTTTGTAGGGTTTTCTACAAAACACTAGCAATAGTTAAACTGTGCTCGCTGGATTGCATGGTCCAAGTAAAAGTTAGAGTTTGTTTTATTGAGTTATGATTAATTCTGATTCGGTGAGTTGTTATTTACACAATAATTGTTCTAGTAACAATCAAATTTTATAGAAACAAAATATTGACATAGATTGTATTTTTTTTGAACAAAAAAGGGGGGAGGACGTCAACAAGTTGGGTCCTCTCCCCCCACTGTGAAAAAGGGGGGGGGGGTAAGAGAAACAGAGTATATATGAGTGGATCTAATCAATACAAAGGATCCTGGATTGCACTCTCCATCAGATCAGCGACTGTACGACAGAAGTTTTTTCAAGTCTTCTCCAGCACGACCTTCTCCCTAGCCTCAACCTCGGCCACTGAATGAGTAATCTCCACTACATTTGGAGATCGTTTATCCGTTTCCTGGTAACTTCAAGGAGACTAGTCATAGTAGAAAATTGATCCCTCAGCATCACTTCTCATACTTCACATTCATGCAACTTGGAGGATAGGATGGCCTCTTGATCTTGAGAGCTCACCTCTTGCGCTAGCAGCTAATGGAGCTTTATCATGGCTTCCTCCAAAGCTCTGGTCACACATTGAGAGAAATAAAGGTGAGAATATTTTCATTCATTAGTCAAAACATCCCCACATTCCATGGAAACTTGGAAAGCGAGAGAATGGAACTGCTGATAGTCAAAGCCACATGACCACAAACCTAGGAAGAGTTGTCAGAGAGCTTCCGTTTTAGTTTACATCTCAGGTAGAAGAGTTTCTGCAGAAATATCGCAAATCCAGGTCCAGGACCACCTGCAAACTACTTGGTGGTCCTCCGTGACCCGAGGATCATTGGTATCCTTTATAGATAGTACGAGAATGATGTCTGGCATCACGATTAGTGCAGACATGTGCATTCCAGAAGATGGTTCCGAAACTAGAAGGCCTGAAGCTTCAAACCCGGGTTCAGTCTTGGAAACCAAGTTGCTGAGTAAATTATTGGCCAGTAAAACATCAGGAATTGTCTCACTAGGACATGAATCCACAGGATCCTCCTCATCCACATTCATGATTGTTGGGTCCAGATGAACTTTATGTGCAGAGGGAATGGGAGAGGAAATTCCCCTCAGTCTCTTTGACCGATTATCCCTCAGTCGATCCTCCCTCAGAGCCGATGAGGAAGGAATTGTAGGCATAGCCGCCACAATAACTTCTGATCTGGGAACTTTCCATACAACCTTCCCCGAGATTATATCATGATTACGTTTTACCTACATTCTTGCGTACTCCAGGGATAGGCTGGCAGCCGTTGCTATGCCATGCAAGGGAATGCTTGTGTCAGATCCTTCCGGCATCACCATCAACCACCATTGACAGAGAGTGGCCAGGTGAAGTCCTCATAACCGAGGAGGAGGAATGTAAACTTGGAGTTGCATACACCCAAACTAGCGGAAAAAATGATGGGGGTATACAACTCGCTCAGAGAAACCCCATCAACCCGCATGGACAGAAACCCATCCCGAAGTGAAATCATGTAAGAACGCTCTTCCAGAATCCCCCTGCATTTGTTAACCACGAAACCGGAAGGAGTGGGGTAGGGAGAGAAATAAAACTGGGAGAAATCACTCTGAAGCTCGATGATTTCATCCAAACTAGGATACTTCAGATGAACCCCTGCTATATTATGCAGGGTAGGCTGAAAGGAAGGAAGTGGGATGACTGTGTTATGACAGTACTCATAACAAAGACAATGATTCTCTCTCCAGACATATAATAATTGTAATGTCCCCCACAGATGATAGGGTGACCCACCCTCCTACATGTGGCTCCGTAGTTCATAAATACGAGCCAAATTGGGCATGACCAAGTTCACCGGGTGACCCAATACCACAATATATGTCATCATCAAGGTGAATGCTCTGACGCCCGGGTTGATATCCCGAGATGGGAATAAACACCCACTAAAAACATGGAAAATAGACCTGATAGCCTAAGCATAGTCAGCACATCGGGGCGCACCACATAACCCCATGAAAGGTAGTCACCGACCTCCGGAACCTCCTAGTAGGAACCCGGGACGGTTCGTGACTATTGATAAGGTTGATTCCTGGGGTGCTTGATCTTCGGCACAAGATTAGTGGTGTTCATAAATAACCATATCTAGAAGCTATAGGGAATAAAAGAGCTGGAACACAAGGCCTGACCCAGTGACCGCTCCGCCATTACCCGTAGATCCCTCGCCAGTGAAGGAACTTGTTCAACATTGTCCAACACGTCATGAGTGGGAAGAAAATTGTCATACATATCACTGATGATCAGAATACCTCCCAATTGGTAGATGTCTCACACGATAATGTCAACTTCACCATGGGTTAGATGAAAAGTATTAGTTCTTGAACACCAGCGACTGACGAAGTCAGGAAGGATCAAAGATGGGGGTAAATAGTGAACTGAGAAGCCCTCACTGCGGAGTACAAATTGACCAATTCAATTAAATCAGGTGATTCCCAACAATGATGGTGGACCGAGAAGGCCCAACCCCAGGCATTTGAGAAAACCCCACCAGACTGATGATCCCACCATGAAATCCACCCCGTGTCAGGATCCACTCGAGTAAGGTTGATTATGGAGAGATAACTCTTGAGAACAACCTCTTGAGAAAATTCTTGTGCATAATGATCAGTATGTGTCCAAACAGAGCCTCTCAAAATGAAAGTCTCTTTCGAATCAGGACTAGAAATTATCTCCCCCGATTGGGTGAGGTTATCATAAATACACTTCGGCGACAATTCCATGAAAGGTGATAGAAGACCTAAGAAGGTGGGGGAATAGGGACGTCGTCCTGAAGACCGAAGCCGTAAAGCAGGAGTCGATTTGATAGTGGATAACCCAAGAGGTCAAAAGAGAGAATGCCCTTAGAGACACCATCGTCAGGAATGATGGACTGACTAGGGTCCCTTTTGATGCTCTCTGCTCTACGAATCATAGCTAGACGCCTACTAGCACCAATTGGGAGAGGCTCAACAGTAGGCCTGGGTGCAGGGTGAGGAGGAACAATGTTTTCTCCCAGCATTATAAAATCTAGGAAAATGGTTAGTTTGGAATAATAAAATCTGGACAAAAATATAAAATATATGGCTAAGGATTCAGTCGATAATCCTTAATGAAGAGGACCACAAGTAGGTCTCAAAATGTGGTTCGTGATGAATGCATCCCGCGAACCAACCCTGCGCAGAAGCAGTCCGTGGTACCCTGGCCCATGGAGCGTTGGCCAGAAAACTATGAACTAGGTTGCTCCACGGAATCTTAATCCTGGATTTAAATAATTAAGATTAGGATAATTAATAAATTTTTAAAATTTGGTAGATTTATGTTCAAGGATCATCAAAACTACGGAGCATGTTCCTACGTGTCCTGTCATGACTTACTTTTTAAAATAATTAAATGTGTTAGTTCACGAATGGAGATTGGTCCTCGGATGAAGAAAACTGTGAATGAGGAATGGTTCACGGAAATGGTTGTTGGTTCGTGGATGCGGCATTTCACGAAGGAATGAGAATGTGGAGACAAAAAGCGAGAGAGATGTGGTTTCGTGAAGAATTCGGTAAAAGACAAAGGAAGGGCCCCCGTATTTATAGGTGTGGTCCCCTACTGGGTCCACTACTCTACCAAAAACCATCCAAGTCTCAGGACAATTCTGCGTCAGAATAACATCGTCTTCATTCTGATCAGACCCCATTCTGATGGGTGGAATTTGTAGGGTCCTAAAAAATCTACAAAGGAGAATGAGAATCCCCATTAATCGAAGCGTGATTCCACCTAATTTTCCCCCCAAAATAATTGGGAAAGGAGGGAATATACTCAAAGGATGGAACAAGCTGAACCGGTCTGGAGACCAGTCCCAAGAAAACGCTACACGGCCGGTTCCGTGAAGCACCCATTCCACGGACGGCTATCATTCGCAGAATGGAGGCATAGATCCTCCGCATGCACGAAGAAGGACAGGTGCCAAAATAGTCCACCGTATTGAACCACCCGAACCGCGGACTGCGTCGACTGGCCTGAACCACTTCCGATGTCGTTCACGGAATGGAGGCGGAACGCTGTGCGGCCACAAAGAACTCCCCGATGCTGATTTGGTTCGCGGGGGGGATGTGTTCAATGCCCCCTGTGAGTTGCGGATTGACCAATTCATCCATAAACCGGTTTTTTGATCATGGGATTCTGCAAAAGGTGATGCATGACCATAGATACATCTCTTTCCCCACTCTATAAAAGGGGAACAAGGAGGAAGAGGAAATGATGATTCAGACAGATTGACCAGATTCTGGTGGAATGATTTTGAAGGAAGGAGAATAGGATTTCGTGAACAAAGAATTTCCAGTTCGCGAACCAGAACAAGTATGAAGTTGGAAGTGAATTAATAAGGAACCAAAAATTCATAATAACTTGGTGAACTATGAACTTAAAATAACAAAGAAAAGAAAAATGTGAACCATGGCCCCACCGCAGATGCACTCCTCGTGGACCATGGAGTTTATGACCCTTTGTACGATCTGTCGCATCGCATAGTACCTACCTACGCGGGCGATGACCTGACCGATGAACCCCCGATCGTCATTTCCCTTGGAAGCCACTACTCGCATGGATCCCTCTGTGTACCAACCTGGTACGCGGGCTGATCTCGAAGTCGCGAACCACCCTGGTTCGCGGGATGCCCATCAGTCTGCGGACCACCATAGTTTGCGGATGGCCTCTCCAACCACGCAGTACCTCCCTACGCAATGGGCACCACACTTCATACATCCATGTGGCCTGCCGAATCCTTCAGAGTTCTCATTCCCCAAGATAGCTAAAATCCTCCCAATCCGACCGGATCCTCTAAGGCTCCCTCATTAGACTATCAATCGGCCCCGAGACGAGGCCTCCATCGGAGCCACCAAACCAGTGTGATGTAACTGTTAGGTGTATCAGCGCACTATTTTGAGTTCACATACCCATGGTAAGCATTGGAGGAGGGGTTTCTCCAGCCCTTGACCGTATTTCTGAAACATTTAGGGGTTCACATTCCCACAGAAATGTGGAGTTCATGCCCAGGAGTCCCCTTTCTGCCCCTCCACTTATCTAGACTGGGGCACTTCTCCTTGCCATGGGGCGTGGCGGGATAGCCATCATATGGAAGCCCCGATGCACCTCTGTACATCCCCGTAGCCATGCCAATGGAAGGGTGTTGTGGGAAAGGTGATGCTCTGTCCTTTTTTGGGGCCAAGACCCTCACCCGCTGCGCTTTGTCTCCATGGGTGTCCATCTCGGTGTATGCCCCGAATCTATTGGCTACTTCTATGCGTAAGCCCCACTCAACATCCCATGGATGCATCTTTCGCGACTTGGTCGTCTGTTCCCTACTAACTCTTGTTTCTCACACCGAGAATGACTCACATGGGCTTAGAGTAGGCATCGACCATGGCATCCTCTTATGGTCCTCCTCAGAGTGTAAGCCCCAATCCCTTACTATGGGCCTCATCAGAGTGTAGTCCCGAGCCCCTCACTATGGGCCTCCTCAGACTGTAAGCTCAAATCCCTTAATAGGGACTCCGCAAAGTGTAATCCCTAGTCCACACCATGGTCCACCACAGATTGTAATCCCCAACACATTACAATGGGTTTCTTAGAGCATAAGACCCACTCCAATGCGAACTATGGGGACTTTGATTTCCCTACCACATGGATACATATGAAGCATCCTTGAGGTTTATTCCCGATCAACATCATACCCTCCGGTCCACATTCACGTCATCTCTACGACACTCCTATCCGAACTATGTGGATGTTGATCCCTGTCTCCCAGGCAGGGAACGTTGGAATCCTCTTTGAGGTTCATGCCCAACGATCGGTCAATCCGTCTATCTTCGCGTCGGTTCACCGGGCCACTCCTAGTGCCTCCTTAATGAGTCCCGACTTCTCGGGGTCATTAATCCATTGAGGGATGCTAATCCTCAGGAATAAGTGATTCTGAACCCCTACATACAGCTGACCATTTCCAACCAGGAATAATCCATGGATACTATGCTTGGGTATAAACCAAAGATTCGCGAACATATGGACACATCTTAAATCTATAAGAGAGTCCTGGAACTGGAAATAATTCCCCCCAAAAAGGTGTGATGAGCCTGAATTCCCATCCTCTCGACCAATGTGATTTATTAAGTGTCATTGGACCAATCACCCAGTGAACGCCTGCCTTTGGTAAGCAGGTCCACGTGTCATCAGATACAGAACCATTGGGAATTTTGAAACCAACTAGAAACAATCACATTGGGCATGAAAATATATTTCGCATGGCTTTGGGGATTCCTCAAATTGTAATAACCTTGTTTTAATTTTTTTCATTCAATATGAATGTGTGGAAGGGTCTTGAAATACATCAAATAGGGTGCAAAAAAATCTTGTGCACCTGACTCAATCTTGAGTGAACTCCTCAAATCATTCTTTCTTCTTCCCTTGTTTATTTGGATGTTCTGTTCAGTCAGATTATGCCTTTGTTTTACCCAATGATGTCCATTTTCATCTTGAAGGTGAATTTGGCACTGAAAAACTCACCCCTTGTAATATGATCTACAAGGGGGTGAGAAGAGTAGTGACCTCAACTTTTGAATAATATTAGTTTCCTAGATTTTTGTGTTATTTTATTTTATACTCAACATAACTATATCCTTTAATTATTGAAGTGAGTATAATAAAAATGAGATCATTGAGATTCGACTTTTATATGACTTTTGACCAATATGTGCGTTGGAAACTAAACTCTTAACGTTACAATTATTGATTATAAATACAAGTGATCTTTGTTAATTAATATAGAAAGAATAGTTGATGGCCCCATAAAGCATACTCGGGCCAAACTAAGCCCATCTATAAAATCATGGGAAGGAGATAATATCAATGGGCTTTGATCTAGACCGAGACTAACCAGAACTTCAACCTGTGATGCATGAATGAAATCTCATAAGGGAGAAGTTCAAGATAATAGAAATCCCCACTCAGGAAATGTTTTCTAAGCCACTCCAAAATTATATCACCATAACACACCTTACACTTAGGTCCTATGCATGTGTTATATGGGGCAATGTAACGAGACCTTAGTTACTTTGTGCAATAATTTTGTATAAATAAAATTGTTATTTCATATTATTGTAAAATTTATTATTTTCAAATGTTTGGATAAATATAGGATAAATATTATTGATGAATTTTGTAAAAAATGGTATTTTAAAATAGTCATGTAAACATTAAAAAATTAATAATGTGACATTATTTTCAAAAAATGGTCTTCTGTAGTTGTGATCTGTAAGAAATTTATATTCTAATAAGATCAACATATTTTATAGTGAATACTAATGTATGAATAGTAATATTACCCTTATTAATAGTAATAAATAGTAATTAATAGTAAATCATACAAAAAACATCACCCATGAATGTATAAATACAATTGAGACATTTTAAAAGTGATAAAATGATCATAGTATTAGTTTTGGTATTTTTATATGTCATAAATATTTTATTTACAATTTTATATGTAATTTAATACTTTAAAATGGAAATATATTTTCATAAAATGTAATAATAAAATGTTACTTTATAGCCTTATGGTTATACGATAATTTTATGGGACCTTGATTACTTTTTCAAGGTGTTACAAAACTTGTTATACTTTTAGAGTTGTTATTTTAAATAATTAATGATTTTATTCACAAAATAAATAAAAAATATTTAAAAGAAATTCAAAAAATATAGTTCATTTTTGGATTCCAAGAATCGATATAAGGATAGGGGAATGTATGAGATTTTTATAAAATGTTTTGTTTTTCAATGAATAGTAAAAATAGAGTTTTGAGTTTTGGAGTAATTAATGACATAATTAATGATGTAATAATGATGTAATAAATATGGTCGACTTGTGAACCATAATATCTGTTATTATGTGTTCCAAGTGGCTAGCACCATGGGAAAATATCATGGGAAAGCCCACGGTTTTTCAAATATCACCGATGAGGTGTCCATTGGAAATTAATAAAATATCCACTCAATTTTTCTATAAATATGAAGCCATTAATTCATTCCATTCATTAACAAATCATCTTCAATGAATCTATGATCTCTTTACATCCCAAGGATTCCTCCCAAGGTGCCATCAACCCCTCCAGGGTTCCAACCATCAAGAATACAATGTCACTGTTCAAGGTAATGGAACCTCTCACCCTCCACTTTTTAGTAATGAATTATTTAATGTTATGTATTCTAGTTTCCAAATTATTATTGGGGGTATGATATTATATATTCTTGTTAATTTCCATTTCATTTCAAAATTATGAGATACCCTTTCCAATCTCATCAATTTTTTTTCATAATTTTTATGCGACGTCATTAGGCTTCCGAATTTTTCGTAATAGAAATCCCATTATTTATTTTCTGTCATGTTTTATTTTCATGTGGTATGAAAATTAAATATCCAGAACTTGATCATTTTCTATACCCATACTACATTATGAATTATTTATTATTGGTTTTTCCTTTTCCCCTCTCTTTTCAATGTTTTCTAAAACATTGTTGTATTGTCGTTATGCTACATAATTTTCATCACAAAACCCCTCTCTCTCTCTTCACCAGGAATTATTTTATTTTCTATATATGAACACCCAAAACTATTTTAGTTCTGGGGTATTTTATCAAGTTATAAAAATGGTATCTTTTTTTATATATTTGACAAACAAAAAACCCTCATTCTTTTTCCATGGTTTCTAAATGATATAATGATTATGATTTTTAATAACTCTTAAAACATCACAATTTTGAAATGAAACCCATTTATTTTATTATCAATTGGTTTTTAATGAAATGTTTTATTATGATCAATGTCACTCAGATAAAAAAAATACTTATTAAGGGTGTTCCTAGATAGATCTCCAATACATTTGGTAATGAATTAATTTGTAGTGATGAAAAGTTTCATGATACATTTGTGAATATCCTTGGTTATTTTTTTATGCAACATTGGGGATGAACCTTAGTAATATATTCATGAATGTGTAAATGAAATGTTATATAAACATATTCATGTTATTATTCATGTTCTTTTTATTATGATATTAATCATCTTCAATTTCTGGTGTCTTTATATTTTTCATCAAGTTCATATTGATATCAAAAGTAAACTAATTCATTTGTTTACCGTTACTTGACCTTTTTCTCACCCTTTCCTTTGAAGATTGTCTCTATGTTATGATATGCAGTTATTTTACTTAGTAATAACATATTATGTATCCTTAAAAGTGGATTAGAAGACGTTTTTATGTTGTTTTCATGTATTATGTTCATGTTTTCCAAAATATAAGAATTTAAAGATCCTTTGTTTGAAAAATGTAATGAAAAGTTATGTAATAAAAAGGAACGATGCTAGAGTTGGTATCAATGGATATTTTAGTTATTTATGTAAACTATTCTATGAAATATTAAGGAATAACCTTATAGAAAATTTTAAATATTGGAAACCTTCATGGTATTATGTTGAAATATTATGTAAGAGGTTTCCGAAAAAATAAATCCATGTCTAGATATGAACAAGTGGATGTGGATCTAGCACAGATATACATAGGAGTGAAAACTCTAACATGATCTTTCAGGATTGAGTCGGGGTATCCAAGTACACAACAACAGGTATTGATGAACTCTTATTTTAACACTCATAGGGGATATGTTTCGTTAATTATAAGCTTATAATAAATCACTATGACGGATTAATAGAGAAATGCAATTTTTTAAGCATGAAGTTTTAAGACATAATATACATTATAATTAAAAGATTCATAAATGAAATTATTTTCTCACTAATGTTTTATTATTTTAGAAAATTTTGGGAAATAGGTGGAACTATACAAATAGTGACAACAATGGACCATTCGATGGAAGCCCTCCGATGGGAGATAGAATGGAAAACTTCATGTGAAAGATGAACCAACTAACTAATGTTATAGGAAATAACGTAAATCAAGATGATAGACTGATATCCCCGTAAAGGGAATAACATTATGTTGAATATTTTATGCATCAAAAACCACCAAACATTAGTGGATCTATTGACCCATTGATTTCTGAATAGTGGATCACCACTATCGATAAGATATTTTCTATGCTCCGTTGTTCAGAAGAAGAGAATACCCAGACCATTTTCTGCTTAGAAGGAGAAGATGATTAGTGGGGGGAACTAATTAAAAACATGAGGAAAAGAGTGGAGGTTGAATCTATAGAGTTGGATGAGTTAATAGGGATCTTACTCAGTAATTATTTCCCTTGTTCCATGAGAATAATAATTGAGAATGAGTTTCTAGAGCTGAAACAGATGGTGAATGAATCTGTGGGAAGATAATATATGAACTTCATCAGACATTACCATTATACCTCAGATTTGTCATGGATCCTAGTGGGAAGGTTGATAGATTCTTTGTTGGACTAAGACATCATCTTCAGAAGAATCTATCCAACTGAGAATATGATATCTATGAGAGGATTGTGCGGAGTGCGATGAAATTCAAACTGCAGTTTGGTAAGATGTTATCGTCTCATAAATCCAATGACATGAATAGATCGATGGAGCCAAGCTTAGGGGTTGTTCTTCAATTAGGTAAGATGGGGAAATAAACTGCAACATCCCACATGTAATAAATGTGGGAAGAAGCATTCAGGGAACTTCCTTCTCAGGATCATGAAGTGCTAAATGTGTGAAAAAGATGGTCATATCGCATGGAATTATGGCTTTGAGGTGAAGCCTTAACTCGAAATCACTAACGACAAGGGGAAGATGGTGAATACCCAACCTCATGTCTAATTCTATAAGTGTGGAAAACTTGGTCATTTTCCAATCACTATCATAGCCCAAGGGCAGTGGAGGAGAATCACCATCAGCCTCAAAAACGGCAAAGGTAACAAGGTCTTACTTTTTTAATCCTTGTGGATGAAATTCAAGTGTCAAATTATGTGGTGGTGGGTACAATTGTTGTTCTATCAATAATGTAAAGTAATTTGTTTGATTCTGGTTCTACACATTCCTGAATTTCCACCATGTTTTCAACTACTTTAGAATCAACCCCTAGTTTTATAAATGTAGATTTACCAACCATGACTCCTAGTCATATTATCCGAGAATCGCCAGTGTTTAAAAACTCTAGTATTTAATTTAGTGAGCATAGAATTATAGAAAATATAGTATTCATTCACATTCTATAATTATAAATTATACCAGGGATGGACTGGCTCTCAAATTATAATGCTATGATCAAATTAAAAAGCAAGGAAATCTTAGTAGTCTTGAATAGAAAACCTATGGTTATCTTAAAGGTAGAGAAATCTCAACCTGCTCTTAATCTAGAAGGACCTCCTATATCCTTTATTATAGAGATTATCGGTAAACAAACATAATGAGATAAGAGTTTTAGGATAATAAATGTCCCCATTTTCCAGGAATACATTGGCGTATTTCTGGAGGAGTTACCCAGAGCTCCCCTAGAAAGAGAGGTAGGGTTCTCCATTGAACACATACCTGGATCTCATATAAAATCAATTACCCCCTATAAGATGGAAATTGTGGGGCTATATGAATTAAATAAAAAACTCCAAGATCACTTGGATAAGGGGTTCATTCAACCGAGTGTGTCTCCTTGGGGTGCACCAGTTCTCTTTGTGAAGAAGAAGGAAATATCGTTGTGGCTATTCATTTATTATATAGAACTAAACATGATCAAATTAAATAACAAACACACTATGCCAAGAATTGATGACTTATTAGACCAACTTCATGGGGCTCAATTCTTCTCCAAGATTGATCACCATCTTGGATATCATCAATTGTGGGTGAAGAAATAATATATTCCAAAAACCAACATCCGATCAATTTATCCACATTATGAGTTTGTTGTTATGCCCTTTGGACTAACTAATGCACCTGCTATTTTTATGGATTTGCTGAATAGAGTATTTAATGACTAACAGGATAACATTGGGGTAGTTTTTATTGAGGTTATTCTGATATATTTCAAATTTCGCGAAGATCATGAAGATAATATAAGGGTTATTTTGATAACTCTACAGAAGTAGAGTATTTTTGGAATGTTCAGAAAATGTGGATTCTTGTTACAAAAAGTGACTTTATTGGGACACATTGTTACTAATGAAGGAATCACAGTTGATCCTACAAAGAAAAAAAGTTTTAGAGGAGTGGACTCATCCTACAACAATAACTAAGATTAATATTTTCCTTCAATTAGTGAGAAATTATAGGAGTTTTGTGAAAAAAAATTCTCGACATTCATATCTATTAACAATGTTAACTCGAAAAAGGGACAAGTTCATCTGGACAGAACAATGTTTGGAAAGATTCCAAGAGCTAAAGAAAATATTTGTTTTTGATCCTATGTTTACTCTTCTCTCAAGTGGATAAGGATTATTTATTTTTATTGATGCATCTATGAAATGAATTGAGAGTTTACTCATGAAAAATGATAAATTCATTTCTTAGGAATCTCGACAGTTGAAAACTCATGGGTGGAACTACCCTACGCATGATCTGGAGTTGGCTTCAGTCGTTTCATCTCTGAAGATAAGGAGGCACTTTATTTAGGGGGAGACATGTGATATATACATAGACCATTGATGTTTGAAGTGTATTTTCAGTGGATATGGTTGGAACTTTTCAAAGTATGTGATTAATAAATTCAATATCATCTTAAAAGAGAAAAAAATGTCATTAATGCCTTAAGTTGGAAGGACTCAGTTTTTCTATCCAGAATGAGGATTCAAAGAGATACATTGTTCAATGACCTAGTAAAGATGGACATGGTAATTATATGGGTAGGGAAATCATTAACCCTAACCCAAATGATTTCTCAAAATTCATCACTAGAGAAGATCAAGAACGATCATAAAGAAGATCTGTTGTTACTGATGTTGTTTGAGGCTGTGAAGGATAGGAAGTTTCCTGAGTTCAATATTTATCATGAAGGTGTACTGAAATTTCATACAATACTATGTGTTCTATCTATTCCTAAAATATTTATGGATCTGATGGATGAATCTATTAAATATTCTTTCATTATACATTAAATAAGCACAAAAATGTATAGGGACCTTCCTGATCATTATTGGTGGGATAATATGAAAAGGAAGATTGCGGACTACACTTCAAGGTGGTTGATATGTCAGAAAGTTAAGGAAGAACAACAACTTCCTAAAGAGGTTTTTCTACAATTACCCATACTAGCATGGAAGTGGGACAATATCACTATGGAAATCATCACTGGTATCCTTATAACATCCAAATAAAACAATGAGATATGGGTTATTGTGGACCATCTAACAAAGACATCCCATTTTATCTCCATTCACGAAGATTTATCTCTTTATTAACATCCCATGATTTATGTGAAGTGGTAATGCTACTAGAAGATCCACATTCTATCTTATATGATCGTGATCCATGGTTCACAGAAAAATTTTGGAAATTTATTCAACATGATTTGAGCACTCAATTTAATATCAATACGGCATATCTCCCCAAAACGGATGGACAATCTGAAAAAGCTATTAAAACACTCGAGTATATTCTGATAACTCACTCAATGGAATTTAATGGAGGATGTGATCAATATCTCCCAGTAGTTGTGTTCTCTTACGATAATAACTTCCACTTGAGAATTCAAATGGAACCATATGAATATCTATATAGTAAGTGATGTAGAAATCCTACTCGTTGGGATTAAGTTAGAGGGAGAAATATTATTTGGCCGTATCTTGTACAATAGATGATAGAAAAACTCGACGCCATCCATCAACACATTAAGAATACTCAGAGTTGGAAAAATAGCTATGCCGACAACCATCATAGTGATATGTAATTTAAGTTGCGGAAAGGTCTTTCTTCGAATTTCAACTTTGAATAGAGTCATGAGGTTTGGTAAGAAAGGGAAGCTCAGCCCTTAGTACATTGGCCCCTATGAAATCCTGATCCCATAGGAGTAGTGGAATATCATCTTGCACTCCCTCCAAATCTGGCACAAGTTCCTGATGCTTTCCACATATCCCTATTGTGGTAGTATATACCTTACCCTTCATATGTACTAAGTTCAGATGTGGTACAAATGGAACCTGAACTATCTTATGAGGAGAAACCGATGGAAATATTCGATCCTAGAGTCAGGGTTCTACACAAAAAGACTACCCACCTTGTTAAGGCATTGTGGAGGAACCAAAAATGTGAATAAGCCACATGGGAACCAGAGGACTCTATGAGGAAGAAGTACCAGCACCTTTTCTCTTCTAAGGGTACGAGTTAACATTTCGGGGAAGAAATTTATTAAGGGGTGACGAATGTAATGAATAGAACTTTTGAATAATATTATTTTCCTAAATTTCTGTGTTATTTTATTTTATACTCATCAAAAATATATCCATTAAATAATGAAGTGAGTTTAAATAAAATGATATTTTTGGGTATTGACATTATATAACATTGGACAATATGATCGTTGGAATCTAAACGTGTAATGTTACGATTATTTTTTATAAATACAAGTGATCTTGGTCAATTAATATAAAAAGAAGAGTCGATGGACTCGTCTAGTAGACTCAAGCAATACAAAGCCCATCTTTCGGAGCTTGGGAAAGAGGTTGCATCAGTAGGCTTTGCTATGGGAAAAGCACTAGCTGAACATCAACATGTGAAGATTGAACAGAAAATCTTAAGGGAGAAGTTCAAGCTAATAGAAATCACAACTCGGGTAGTGTTGTCTAAGCCTCCCCATGATTCTATCACCATATCACACCTTACACATGGATCATTTCTAGGTGTTATAAGGGGTTATGTATTTAGAACATAGTTACATTGTGTAATCCTTTTATATAAATAAACTTTTTATTTCTTATTATGGAAAATTGTTTGATTTTCATCTTTTTGGATAAATATAGGATGAATATTATTGATGAATTTTGGAAAAAAGGGTATTTGGAAATATTTAGGTAAATTTTAAATAATTAATAATGTGAAAAGATTTTCAAAAATTGGTCTTCTATAGTAGTGATCGGAAAGAAAATTAGAGTCTAAAAAGATCAACATAATTTTTAGTGAATAGTAAAGTATGAATAGTAATATACCCTTGTGAAAAGAAATTAATAGTAAATCGTCCAAAAATATAGAAACATCACCCATGAATGTATAAAGACAATGTAGACATCTTAAAAGTGAATAAATGATCATAGTTTAACATTTTATATTTATTTATGTCGTAAATTTTTTATTTACAATTTTATAATTAATTTAATAATTTAAAATAGAAATATATTTTCATAAAATATAATCATAATTTTTTACTTTATTTTCTTATGGTTATAAAATAATTTAATGGGACCTTGATTACTTTTCAAGATGTTACAAAACAAGTAATAGTTTTAGAGTAGTTTTTTGAATAAATAATGACTTTATTTAAAAATTAAATTAAAAAATTCTAGAAAAATATATTCATAAAATGGAGTTCATTTTTGTATTCAAAGCATCAATATTAGGTTATGGTGAATTTATGATATTTTTATAAAATGTTTTGTTTTTCAGTGAATATTAAAAATACAGTTTTGAGTTTCACTGTGATTAATGACATCACTAATAATGTAATAATGATGTAATAAATCCGGTCTACTTGTGAATAAAAATATATTTTATTACGTTTCCCAAGGGGAAAATTACTTGGGCAAATACCATGGGCAATCCCATGGTTTTTCAAATACCACCGATGAGGTGTCTCTTGGAAATTAATTAAATATTCCCTCACATTTTCTATAAATACCAAGTCATTCTATCAAGACATTCATTTAAAAGTCCTGCTAAACAAAAATTTCGTCTCTTTTGCTCCCAAAGAGTCCTCCGAAAGTTCCCTCAAGCCCCCCCAAGGTCCCCACCTTCAGGAATTCTATGTCACTCTTTAAGGTAAGGTAACCTCTCACCCTCCTATTTTATGTAACAAATTCCTTTATGTCATATATTATAGTTTCCATATTATTATTCTGGGGTATGTTCTCATCTATTATTATTACAGTTAATTTTATTCCAAAATGATTCAAGACCCTTTCCTCTCACATCAATTTAATTTTTTATTTTTTAAGTGACATCGTTATGCTACCGATTGTTTTTGTAAAATAAATAACATCTTCTCTTTTCATTGATGTTTTCTTTTCATGTAGTATGTCACTCAAATATATATATCATGATATTATTATATACCAATACTTTATTATGAATTATTTATGAGTGGTTGACCCTTTTCCCAACTCTTTTCAATGTTTTATAAAACCATGATGTATAGCTGTTATGCTACAGAATTTTCGTCTCAAAACATCTCTCTTTTTTTTTCAAGGAATTATCTAATTTTATTTTTGTGAACACCCAATCATATATTATATATGTGGGTATTCATCAAGACATAAAATTGGTATATTTGGATATGGAGTTGACATACATAAAACCCACATTCCTTTTAAATGGGTTATAAATGACATAATGATCATGTTTTTTAAGCACACATAAAATGTCAAAATTTTGAAATAAAACCCATTTATTTTATTCTATGTGGGTTATTTACGAAAATTTTGATTATGATCTATGTGGATCATTGAAAATAAATACATATTAAGGGTGTTCCCTGACATCTCTACAATTCATTGGGTAAATAATTAATCTCTATAGATTAGATGTTTCACGATACCATTGGTGAATATCCTTAGTTAATTTTTATGATGCCTGGGGGATAAACCATGGTGATATGTTCATGAATGTCTAAATGAAATTTTGTACACACATATTAATGTTATGATACATTTTCTGTATTTTTTTATATTCCTCTTCTTCAATTTCTCATGTCTTTATATTTTTCATCACGTTCTTATTGATATCACAAGTAAACAGATTCCCATGTTTACCCTTAATGGGCCTTATTCTCACACTTTCCTTTGATGTATGTCTCCAGGTTTTGAGATGCAGTAAATTAACTAATAATGAACCTCTTATTAATCCTTAAATGTGTATTAGAATAATTTTATATGTTGTTTTCATGTATTATGTTCTTCATTTCAAATACTCTAGACTTTAAAAATACATTGTTTGTAAAATGTAATGAAAAGTTATCTAATACAAATACAGAATTCTATAAGAAGGCTGGGTTCCAAGGGAATCCCTGATGTCCAAAATTGATTCCAATAGATGTGTGAAGCCATTGGTTGGGGGAGAATAAGATTAATTTTTCACACATGTATGACCGAGTCCATGCCTATACAAAATCAGGTGTGGGGGGCCTTTGTAGGGTACATTGACAATCCAAATGATAGAACACTCACTCTCGTTCTTGAAATTTTGAACTATCTATGATAAAAAATAGTTTTCAACTCTTCTTTCATTTAGTCAACATTTATTTTTATCATTTTAATTTATTATAACATTGACATTTTGTCAAATTTTTTCCTGATAATTTCCACAAAATAACATCATTCAAACCAATCATTCATGCTTACATACTCCTCCCTTAGTGTTTTCAAAACTATTTGTAAGGTCCTACTCATAGTATTCTTCTTTGGGGATGATTTTCATTCCACTCAGAGGGATGATATGATCATCAATACTCATTTTCATTAGTATATAATGCTTTTATTATACAACTACATGATGATGGCGATGCTAACACAATTGCACAAGTATTATCTATTGAGTGAATATATACTATTGCGGACATTTGGGCCTTCTAGATGAATTGATCATTCCATATTTCATAATATATTCACTACAGTTAGGGTTCACATGTGAAGATGATCTACCACACTACAACACCAATGTACACAAAAAATAACATGGATCATAGGGATTTGACCAACTCCGAATAGAATGGTGGGACCATGATGGTCACAGGGGATGATCCAGGGGTGGATGTGTTCCCTTATAATTATTCCATTCATTCTATATAATTATCGTAGACAATAACAATGTTTGGACAAATGATTGGGACCTAAGGACCAGTGTAAACATCACTAGTGAGTGGGAATGTTCATATTGGGTATGATTCATGTAAAACTAATACGGGTAATAATTGAACACCACTAGGCTTTATGAAGTGGTTTGGATATAAAAGTTCAATTTCTATTGTCAACATGAGTTTTTTTCCAGAACTCCCTATTCATGGTCCCTATACACAATCTCATTCCACCTCCATCATAGGGATTTTGAAGTCATCCTATGGAATATTTATTACATTGGAGTCATCATACTAGATGGACTCTAGTATGATGATTTCCTTCTACCATAGAATTAATGGGGACATGGTGAGTGGAATCCTGTTCTGGAGAAACATATCCTGAATGTGGGGGAGTAAAAGTTCCAAATTACACATAATTACCAAAATTATATCATTATCTATGAATATTATTCCTCATTCTTTAGGATTCAGCTGAAGTTGAGGATGATACGTCGAGGGAAATAATGTATACTGTAATAAAAAAGGATAAAATTAGGATCATACTCTTTTATTATGGTGGAAATGTATTACATAACGTGGGGGTGTAGAATGTATGGATGTTGGGACCCACTGGTTCATTATACATCATTATTATACACCATTATGAGTGTGATATCAGCGTCGATGAGGGACACGATTATGGGAGTACATCCAGGGAAATTGATGATTGAAGTGATCATGAAATCTAGTAACAGGTCAATCTGGTAGTGACAATGATATCTAGATATTTAAATATACTAGGAAATGTTTTATGAAGAAACATGGTCCTCAGTAGCTATAGACCGTTTCAATTTTTACACGGTGAGATTTTAGGTCATCTCGAGGGTTATGACTTCAAAAATCTCATTCTTCCTCCATATATCAGTCTACAACCATCACTAATAAACATTGAAGGGGTTCAGATGATAAAATTGAATGAGGCTGGGGTCTTACTTTTGATTTGTAACCACAAAAAATTCAACTTCCATCCCTTCATGACTCTGTTTGGTATGATCATGGATAACCATCATGGATCTTTGAAGAAAAAATGTACCTAAAATGTTTTAGGGGTGGATTGTTTGTTGCTCTGATCAATAAGAAATTACCATCTTATCCATAAATGGAATAATGTTTTTCACGTAGTTTGGATGCCTTCAATGGATGAAAAACAGGGTTTACATGGGGTCATGTGAAGAGCGATGTCCATGTTTCCTTTCTAATCTATGGGTCATTCTAATGATCATGATCTCTGGAGAAACATCCTAATGACTCTAACCAATATTAATGTAGACATGGGGAATGAATATACAAATAAGTGGGTGGAATCATAGCTAGAGGAAATCCTGCACAGGGACATTCGGGTGATCGAACTAGTATCCCTTAATAATAAGTAGTGGGGAGGAATATAGTCTTCTCCTCAAGTGGAAACCTAAGCACATGGACTATCTCTAGTGGGAATTATGGTGGTATGGACATCAAAGGGTGTGGCTACACCACTGCCTTGTGGATGGTGTGTGGTCCTAAATGTTTCATCAGGGACTAGAATAAAATTATCCTGAAAAAATGTTTAGGAATCTTCATCAACCATCTTTAGATGCTATCTTCCATTCCCTTTAGTATTCCTAGATAAAACTGATCCAACTATTGAAAAAGAGGACATTTGGTTGAATATAAAATGGGAAAGGATCGAGTTTAAAAAATTCAGGTGGATTCAAGTCACACACTGGGTGAACTTCAATCAGAGACCATCATACCTAGGTTTGGATATTTATGCATGTCAATAAATATAGTATGAAATCACTCCCACCTCGGTAAAGGTGATTCTTTCCCAAGAGTAGAATCAGAGGGAGAAACCACACAAAAAGGAAAATGATGAATAAATGGATGTATAGGATTTTAACAAAGGATAATCCTAGGAGATTCCCTATCATAAAGGGAGTCCCTAGGAAATTGTTGAAATTGTGGGTCCCATGAAAGTTTGACTGAATACCATGACGTAAACCATAAATCACACACATATATCGTTGAATATTCTCTTTAAGTAGTTATATCCACTAACTAGATATTGTATTGAATATTTCTTTCTCAAGACTAAGCATGGGGCCCCGACTTTTGGATGCAATGGTCTGACAACCAGTATAGAGGATCATGTCCCAGGGCTTAAGCCCTCGTCCAAAATGATAACAAGGAGACTAGATGGGGAGGTATGGGTTGAAACCTCATATCAACTTGTCCTTATCTTAATCTATGGGGGGACATTTCCTAACATCACTACCATGGAACCGATTATTAGTGATCTGGAATGATCGATACAGATTATCATCAAAATATACTCCCCATTGAGGTAACAGAGGACTCTAAATTGTCCCGTAATGGTTGGGATTTCATGGAGATTTTCCAACAATGTATTTTCATTATATATAGATCTTATAATCAAAAGAAACTAGGGGAATATATGTTAATCATTGAAATACCAACTGTTGATGGGTATCTTATAGTGGAACTCCCTATGGATAGATATGAGATCAATCTAATTGAGATTAGCTCATATAAGTCCTTTCATTCAAAAATTTGTACAATTTTTTTCAACTCATATTCACTTAGGTTCATTAATTCATGTTTGTAATTATATGATTATAGGACCAACTAAAGTACGAGGTCATGTAATTTGAGGAATATCGTCTGATGGTATCTTTAGTCCATCCATAACTTGTCATTTAATATGATCCACCCTTATCCCTAGGAGGCTGCTGCAACAAGTGATTCAAATGGTGGGTGTAATATGATACTATTACTTGTCAGGATGATAAAAAAGAATCATATGATAATGTTTTTCCTTCTGACATAGTTTTAAGCCTATCAAAAAGGGTTCCAGAGGAGGACCCCTCTACTAAAATCCATGTAATTTTTCTATATTATGATCTCAGAGATCCTTGGAACTGGATGACACTAATCATGATGTTCCCAATGAGAATTAATTCATATAATGTTGGGAATGGATGTGATTTCAATTATTTATTGAAAATACTCCAGATCCACAATTTGTGGGCCAGATAGGGTCCCACTACCTTGGGTGCATTAACTATGTGCGGAGGGGAAGATGCTTGAGGTATTCACACAATATTCTATCACTACATCACTAAAAAGATATTAGAGGGGAGACTTCATTCAAACATCTGCTGGTGCCTAGAAAAGTTGTATAGAATGCATGAGATTTGACAAGTCAATAAACAGATTGAACATATAGAGTTGCAACCAGTTGAACATGTTTCTTTCCTCCTAACTCAAATGGAGGTTGTCATACAACTGAGGGATCACATTTGGGAGTCTGAGAAACAAATGTAGCAGAAAACTAATCAAATATTTTTATCTCCATGATGAGTGTGGCCGAGAACATACAATATTTGAAGAGATTTCTCTGAATAGTAGTTATATAGAAGAAGATCATGGGAGGATGCAATACATTTTGGATGCTACACACCAGAGGTCAGTAGAATTAATGATATCAATCACATGAATGGATATATTTCGAATTTCATTCCATGAGTCATGAAAGGATACAATATGTGGATGAACCTATCTATGCGACAATTTTATTTATTTATTTTGAAACAGTTGGGTGCATGGACGCATTGTTTTGCATTATTTTATTATTTAACTTCAATCATAATTGTGAAATAACTAATGGTCATTCCCTCATATCATGTGAGTTTTTTCTAGTGTGATAAATAAGAGACAACCAAATAATATAATTAATTTTTAAGGGAGATTCATGAAATTATTTAGTACTCAGGGTGGGTTACTGCTGACTGACCATTGGGAGGTTTTGTCCATAGAGTGGTTATAGATGGATAACTTGCCTCATGGAATAGCCATCTCACTTCCCCGATGTTTGATATTTCTTGAATGTGATAACACT
This sequence comes from Viscum album, assembly GCA_963277665.1. Lineage (NCBI taxonomy): Eukaryota > Viridiplantae > Streptophyta > Magnoliopsida > Santalales > Viscaceae > Viscum > Viscum album. The sequence continues at coordinate 1,045,767,309 of OY728162.1, forward strand.
AGGGGTATTGGATTCTAATTGAACAAATGGGGTGGGGAGTCTAAATTACAATACCAAATTTCCAGAACACAAGGAGAGTATCATTGAGATATAGGATAACTACTGATTGTCTTAAAAAAAATCCATTGCAGTTTTCCTTAAATGGGGATGGAATGACATTTATCCCGTAACATCTATTGACTATAAAGAAATGAACCTCCATTCCATTGAACAAGATATTGATTTATAGTGGGTAGATGTTCCCCTACATGAGGGATCCCTCATCTTCTCATGATAATGATATGGTGGATTGTAATTATTCTTGTTTGGTCTCCCAAAAATTTAAGTTCTATATAGAGGAAACCTATCTTTTGAAGTATATGGGGCTTTTCAAAGCTTCTGTGAGGGCCTTGTACATTTCTAATGACGGCAGGAGGGCCTCAAGGATTTAGTTATTTTCATGAATCCTTAACCGGTGAATCATTATGTGATACTCCTACGAAAAATTAACATTTCCACCTGCATGATTTTTCACTTTGGATGGAGGAACAAAGATAACTACTTGTTGAACATTTGTATTCTAGCTAGTGATGGAAATAACTTTTGGGTCATCAAGATACTCACCCCATAATATTACTGGATTAATATCAACTAGATATGACCTGGGTTTAGCTAGACGTGGAAGATTATAGTGTGTTATTGGCTATTGTTCCCACACAACTAGCATGGTATGCGTTGGAAGTGACACTAATAGAACAAAATTGAAGAACAATTCCAACATAGCTCTTTACTGAACTGGCTATTTAGTCTTGGTAGAATGAAAAATGATGCTTAGAGCACCTCCTTGAGCATTATAATAGTTTAAAGTCCTAAACTCCTTCGTGATGGTATCAATTAGAATAACATTGAGGGATTTCCTAAAAATCATTATTTTTAGAAACCATTTTGGGGTATATTAGTTCGATGGAATTCATAAAGGCATACTTTTTTCCATCTTTGGGGGATTATTCAGATTGTAGAAAAAACTTTGCTGGTGATAAAAATATGTGTGTACATGAAAAATCAATGTCTGTGTGATGGATTTTGTTCCATTTGGTTACATTTCATTCCAATGTTCCATCAGCATCTAAACGTTTCATTCCAATGTGCAGGAATGAATGACAAAATGGGTGTGAGAAACATACATGTGATCTGACCAGTCATCATAATTTTTGGTTTTTTGTTGATCATATACATCCATCAACACAAAATGTTGCATAAATTCTTATTGTATGCGTAGTTCATCTGTGATGGGACATGTCCCAACATGACGACACCATTGCTCTATTTCACCCAGATCTCGTCCATGAACAGGTAGTATTGTTGGATGGTATGTATAAGGATACATTGGCATAGGATGTAGTCAGGGTAATCAATGAACTCTGCCCGATGGGGCTTCCAACATTCTAGAAGTTTCCTAGCCCCTTGTTCATTGGCAGTGAGTAAATAACCCAAAACATGTGTGTCATTGATGGAGTATATTGAGTTCCTCATCTCTAGGAATATATCTCTTTGTCCTTCGGACTATAAAATAGTTGGATCATGAAGAGGGGTTGGCATCACATTATATCGTCATTGCAGTTTGACATTTTGAGGATGTTCTTACCTATTTTCCATTGGGTGAGGCTGGCTATGATGCGGTTGTTGCACTCGGCCAGGTTATGCATGGGGAGCCTCTTCCAATAATAACTATAACGAATCTAGGGCCACCACATATACTGTATCTATATTATGAAAATTTTTATTCAAAGATACAAAGTGGAACACACAAGGCAAAAAATAAACTAGAGGGAGACATGACTATAGGGGTCTAAAATAGAGGATACCGAGGGAATCCCATCCCAAAATACTGATCCCCTTTGGTTTCAGACATTGAGATGATTTGTGTGATGATGGAGGGTACCAATTCAACAGTGTCATTCCCCACCCACATCTTCAACAATTTATCCTGTCTCAACAATATATCAAGTGAATACGTGAGGCCTTTACATTGGGTGAATAAGTATGTGATGTGATTATCTAAAAGATGGTTTCACTTGAATTGTTTAACAACAGTTTTCCTACTGGTGGTGGAACCGAACTAGTAAAAAAATTGATTTTGGTGGTCTACCCTACAAGTGATCAACCCTATGGGTAACTAGTTTTACTAGTTGAACATGGGACCTTCCAATGTTATTACCAAACATTAGATCTTGATGGATTACTATAGCTCTAGGGTTCCCAACATGGGTCCATACCTAAGGATAAAGTGGGTCCAATGCTTCATTGGGTCACCCATCCCATTTATGGAGGAGATGGTAAGATTGTAAAAAACTAGAATTTCTTACATATCATCCACCCATGTCAGATATGTCATTCTATCAGGTATGATTTACACATGTCGCATCTCAATGGAATAGAGTTGATTAATAAGAGTACCTATCATTTAATCCTAGATGGGGTTTCAATCCTTGTGGGGATCTCAACCCAACAGTTCATTAATAAGATCATCAACACAATAAGTCAGATCAATGGATCATGGATCATCCCTAGCAAAGCCACACAGAATAGATTTATCTAGATCCTAAGGGAGATTGTTACAGATCTTGAGATGATTTTTTTATACATACTATCGTCATATTACATAAACTTATGTTTCTTCTCTATTATTATGTGTAAGGGATCCAAGATCGATTGGGGTATTCTTAATGAGGACATGTGGATTCCCCTACATTTCCATTTGGCGAATAACATTATTCAATAAAGGGACATTAGAATCTAGGTGCTGGTTAGAAAGGATTTCATTTAGAATGATATTCAATTAGGGGATCTGGTTATATGGAGTGGGAAAAATTGGATCATCCACTGTCTTATGTATAATATCATATGGATTAGAGGGATTTTATGTTTCAATCAACTCTATAAACTTATGGTTATTTCAACTGAAAGGTGGTGATGAAATGGGATCTTGGAGGGTGAGTGGCTTCCTTTTTATACAAGTACAAACACCCATAGTGACCACCTGATACTACAATACCCTAGGGCGTGGGGTATCATTTTCGGTCTTTACACCAAGATCTCTATCTAAAGAAGATATATCAGGTACAACTATGTTCGTTGTGATGGTACTCGGTGGAATGTCAATTATATCACCACGTAGGTCCGGCTAACGTAGGATTCGACTAAAGTGGAGAGTATCGTACTGTCCTCAACCTCGAATATACATATATAGGGAATCATCTACAATATGTCTATGGGTCTCTATGATTCTATGGACAATTAATTTTTGGAGGGTATGGTGGTTTTTGTGTGATGTAGTATACTGAGCCATAGGGATCACTACAAACACAACCATGAGACATTGTTGATTGATGACAATAAAATGATCTTAGACCATTGGGTAGACCAACTGATGATCAAAGAGGCAAAAATGTGTCACTGATCATGTATACTAGAAGCATGTAACCAGGTACGTGGAGAGGGACATTGGGATATCAATGTTGAAAACCAAATTCAGAAAAATAGGACTGAAAACTATACGGCAGCCTGAGTATCTAACAAGATTCATTTTTTAGAGGTAGGGCCCGACTCCAGGTTTCTCTGAGCATGAATTGATGATTTCTGAGATACTGGTGGTAAAACCTATTTGTATTGGTGTCATCAGCTCTGTTATCTATTATTTAATTATCTTACTCCACCTATATGTATTTACAAATGTATTTGGGGATTTCATGAATCTGACATTCTGGGATGACGAATCTCACCATCTAGGTTCTTTCCCACGATGTTGATGTAGATGACAATGGTGAGTTCTCCATCATTGCGTCATATTCTAAATCATAATATGTGAAGTGAAAGAGATTTAAAATGAATTTCAGCATCCTTTAGGATTTCGTTTAGTGGAAATATCTCACCCTTCTACCATAGGTTATTTCATTAAGGAAGAGTAGTTTTACATCATGGGGATGACCATCATGCTGTTTCATGATGGTGCTGGGAGGACCTCTACTTTTGGTGATGATGTAGTTGGTATACCCTATTATTTGTCTGAAATGAACATGGGTATGACTTCCATGTTGATTTTCAGAGTGGCGAGGGACACAACTCTCTTAGGTTAATGTGTAAAGATGTCCTTTTCCCTTATCAAACTGGGCATGTGGAGGACTATCTTACTTAGAAGACTGAGTATGGGGAGGATGTTCATACTAGTTTACAAATGCACTGGGAAGGCCTCCTCTATGGTTGGTGGAAACATGGGGAGGTCCTTTATGATTGTTGTATTTTACACATGGAGGAATTTTGGGATGGCTTGTGGTTATATGGGGAGGACCTATGTATGTACTGTCGATGAAGAAGAGATGATAAACACTTTGATTGATGCTAGAGTGCAGAGGAATTCTGTTTGAGCTGGTGAAAACATTATGAGGTACCCTATGATAACCAATGGTGGAGGGGTAGGAGCTTCACTCTAGTTGCTTGTTACATAGGGGGACCTCCATATTGGCTGGAACTATAGTGGGGGAGGGCCTCCACTTGAACTGATAATAATGCATGAATGGCCTTCATGTTGATGGTTGGTGACACAAGGGGGAACTCTATTTTATGAACCATTGGAATATGGAAGAACTACAACTTAGATTTTGAGGAAGTTGGGAGGACCTCCTCTTTGATCGATGATGGGAACATGGTAAGGACCTCCATGTTGAATGTGAATGCTTGGTGGATCTCCACAGTAGATGAAAATGGTAGAGGGATGACCTACATACTAGATATTATCATCATGGACCAATTTGTAATGGTTGTTGTTGACATCAACGATGGAAAGTGTCAACCCAACCTCTCTCTATGTCAACTTTGATTTCGATCCAATATAAACATTGACGTTTCCACGCTCTACAGTGGTACAGATCTAGTGGGATACTCTTAATGTGGGATGAGCTACTAGAGCTATGGAGAATGATTACCCATATTTTGAATCCTCCTAAGAATTGGCCCAATGTTTGTGTTAGGCCAATCAAACCGGGACCGGATAAGTAGGTGTGTATTCCCATAGATCCTCGTCCTAGGGGATATATTGGTGTGTCATTAGCAAATCTTGGTGGGATCCCTCATTGGTGACTCCCATGTAGTAGTCACAATTGAGATGAGTCGATCATTCCCAACCTCCCTAGCATAGGAATGAGAGTCATAAGACCACTCCAAGGGGATGATTGCAACGATTTTATTCATTCTAGTGTGTAGATGTAGCTACCTATGAGACCTATGAGGATGACAGTGTCGATGAGATATTGAAGAATCTAGGTCTCAGTAGGCCATATCACTCATAGTAATGACCCCATACTACTTGAACCATCTTACAAGATTTTCTATCACCCTCATATGAATGATTTAATAGGGTGATATGGTTCATGGATGTCTGGTAATGGTAGTAATGACTGAAGTCATGGATGATTCGGTGTCATGCAGGATTTGAACATTAGAATTCCCATTTCCCAGTTTTGGTGGCCTTTTACCAATTGATTTATAATATGTTGTGTCTTATAATGAAAGATGATTCAAATTTTTTTAAGGATACACAAAAAAGTATTCAAAATTCCCCATCATCATCTAGTCTTGTATTGATTGATATAATGTCATGATGACGATATCGTAGACCAGAATTCCTAATGTTTTACAGCCCAATCTCAGGTGATTTCCACTCAGGGCCCACTATTTTTCATATCTATTCATTGAACCAGACAGCTAGATGATGAAGGTTAATTTGGACCATGGGAAAATTAATCACATATATTCTTCCTCATATGAGAGAATCTCATGGAGTAATCTCGATAAAGGATCATGAGGCATCCCATGTCGATCACAAAGTATATTACCTTGATGGAATGTTTTACAAGGATTTTATAACAAGAATTCCATCTTTTATATGATGTATAATTATATTTTAGTTCATTAGTTTAGCATCTTGAGCAGACAGAATGAGATTCATCAGAATTCTTTATAGTGGTGGAACAATGATGGGTGTCCCTATGATGGAAAAAATGAACGGTTTATCAGTGGGTGGATAAAAAACCCTATAATAGATGATCATGGGAGGTTTTTCCCATAAAGCTAATGATGTCACAATATGAATGGTGTTATGAATCCCCTTGAAGGAATATCAGGGGGTACACCCCTAAAATATTGCACCAACTGTTATAACTGGTTCTAATTGAACATCAAAGAGGCATCATATGTACCATTTTAAGTGAAAAAAGATCAAATCCTACGATGTTTGATGGATGGTTTTGGGATGAATCATGTGACATTTCCTTCACAAGATTTTGTATATTGGTTGGATTATGTGGTGCTTGCATATGGAATATTCCAAGGTGGATGGAATGATCTTTCTGATATGTGGTGGCCTTAGAAAATAAGGATGTATAATGGGAATATTGGATGGAGTGGATAGAGGGGATGATGTTTATGAAGTGTGCGGGGTTTCTTAGTTTGGATATGAAATAATATTATTATATATCCTATGTAGTTGGGAATGAAATCCCACAATGTTTGAGAAGAAAATTGTGGAATGTACCATAGAAGAAGCCTCGTGGAAAGAGATCATACAATTGGGGACTATGAATGGGAGATACCTCTTTGGTTTGGGATTTCTCATAGAGGTTGCCCAATTTATAAGATATGATGTGGTTGGGGATTACACATAGAAGAATCCAAGTTGGTTGGAGGTTTTTAATTTATGCCTATACATATTTAATAGATAATTTTGTGATTGTGTGGATTTCATGGTCTTATGTATCCTATAATATCAAAGATTTCATGTTCAATGTGTGAAACAAGAGGTAGAAGAATACTTAATGATAGCGAGATCCACATTGTCTATTATTGGACATGGTTCTAGATCCAAAAGTGAGAGTGAAAGGTAATTCAGTGTGTCCCTATACTACTTTTTTTGTAAATGGGATAATAACATATTGGGATCTATCAGTCTTCCTCTTATGCAGATGAGAATTTTATAAAGAGTGTCATCTCTTGCAAGAAAGGATAAGGTCATTCTCAAAGAGGGTTTCCTGGGTGGATGTGATTATTTTTGGGTAGTATGTCATTCCATATGAGGAGGATCTCATTATGTTTGAGTAATATCCCATAATCTATCAATCATATACTGAAAATGTTGTTTTTTCAACACAAGGTGAGATAATCTTTTAACGTTATGTGTTTAGGATGTTGGTGGTAGTTAATTTTACATCATGTAGCTCGAACATGGGGGGACACACTCTATTCCCCTTGCCCATACATATTTGTAGATAATACACCCTTGGGAGTGGAATAACATAGCAAATTCTAGGATTGAATTTTACATAGATGTGTTCTGTCACAATTTTCACATTATCATCCTTATGCTGATTATGGGAATTGGTTTAGAAATACTAAAAAGAAAAATGTTGGTCAATGCATGTATAAAAAGTATAAGGGATTGACTCCTGAGTGAAAAATAAGTTTGTGTGCCCAATTTTTGAGGTAAATGTGAAATAGTTTCATGAAACAAGTGAAGGATTCATTCAAGAGGATCTCGAACATGGTTCCTTCACACAAGGGAAATTCATAGAGCATGAAATAGGGGGTGCATGCAAGATAGGAATATTTTGTGTATGGTCAGACTTGCAACAACATTTGATTGATGTGTTCAAGGTCATGTTTCTTTGTGGGGTGGATTCCTTCCCCAAACCTAATATGGGTTTAGATAGGTTTGGTGAAGATTAATCAAATTCGGGCCCACTCTAGGGAGCACCCAAATTGAACCTGTCGTGGATGACCTCAAACTTCAGGGTTTCATTCCATTTTCAATGTCACAGAAGAGTGGTATTAAATACTACATATTGGTGGTTCAAAATTCAAATATAACACAGAATAAGTGGGGTTTAATTGAATATATATATGAATCATTCTGTGATGACGCATAATATTTAGGCGACATATAGTTTATTTAGTGAAAATGTGACCTTGCTGAGCGTACAAGGGTAAGTTTGACCTCACGTTGGTCGTGAAGGAGTTTTCCATGTGGCTTTAGGTATTCCTTGTAATGTAATCATATTGTGTTAACCTTCCATGGATCATTGAGCATCCAACATTGATGGGGCCTGAGATACATTACATTGGTCATACAATACTCCTACGTATAGATGGAAATGTTGTGTGTCCACCTTGAAGCATTTTTACCTTCGTTGGTTTTTTCGGAATGTTATGTTTAACTCGATGTCGCCGTAAATTTACCCAAAGTTAGATGTTTGTTTCATAAAGTGTAATGTAACAACAACAATATAAATATATTTTTCCTGGAATCAATGAAATTCAATAACTCGATGTTACACTCACAAGGAGTAAATGGTTCAATACTACAAAGGTTGTGTGCCTTATAGTCATAAACACCACCCATGGATGCATAATTCAAAGGTAGCCTACATGATTGTTTTCTAAGGAAGTTACCTTATATTATATTAAATTATATATATATTCTTTTCTCTCTTATAATATTCATACAAAATATTTGAAAAAAATTCAATAACCCACACTCATGCCAAATTCTTCTAAAATGATTTCTTCATCAGTAAACTCGGTATTAATTTTTAGTCAATTCCCATATACATTGATTATGATTTTATAGATGTATGTATACTTTAGACTTATTTTTATGATCATTATTAAGATTTTTTTATTCGATTGATATCATATATGTTTACCATTATTAGGATATTTAAATAAAAAATTAATATGTTTTCCATTTAATTCATGTTTTTATGAAATGATATGTCCAATAGGGAACCATGTGTGACTTATTTTATTGAGTAAATGATTTTGGAATCATATAACAAGATAGAAAAATTTATAATATAAAAAATTATATAAACCATTTAACTTGAAGAGTGTATTTTAAATTTTGTTTTTTAATTTGTAATAAAGAAACACAATGGAAGATCAATGTATGTTATGTTTTGGTTATCTTACTGGGGTTTTAATATTTTATTTTCTTTATTAATCCATAAAAAAATGATCAATAATATATCATTTAAAGGATCCATATATAACATTCATATCTAAGAAATTAGATATAATATTAATCTCTACAATGAATGATTGGATATGATTATATATCTAATAAAATATATACAACTAAACAATTTCATAAAATTTCCCATAAAAAACAACTTGAATAACCCAATATACTCCACATATCATTCACATTTTAAATTGAGTATTTGATGAGGATATTACTCTAATAAAAAATATTATAGATATTATATTTTGGTTTCTATTTTCAATGAAAATATCAGGAATTGAGAATATAAATTAGGAATGATTAAAACTCCCATTAAAATTTTAGTATTCACAATTTTAACAAAACAATGAAATTATATCTCAATATTTCATGGTTATCCATTTTAATATTTTGGTATATATTATTTACACATATATAAAAATGTTTTCTATATAACAATGTTACCAAAAAAAGTTTTCCAAATCATGTTTTTTCCCTTAACCATTTTATGATGTTGTATCAAAAATATTATATAAATCAATCATTTAAATAAACCTTCTAATTCAAGACTCCACCAATTAAATTTAATCTCAAACCATACAGTTTTTATCAACATGACAATGTAATATTCTCAAACTTGTTGGATTCATATATTCTTTTTTAAGTAGTGTATAAAAATTTTCACTTTTATATTAATATTTTAGTAGGTTTATAGGAAATTACCCACTACATTTGTATGTTTTATTTTTCTATTGAGTTTGTATTAAAATTATTTAAATGGAATTAAATAAAAACATTTAATAAATTATTTCAAAATTTTATGGAATAGTTTTTAATAATAAAATACTTTTAAATACATTTATTCTCTGAAAATGGTTTTATGACATTGGGAATGATTAATATATTATGGGATATAAATTCAATATTTAAAACAAATAATGATAATAAATGTTAATATGATTATATGTCTATATTTAATGTTTTTAATGGAATTAATTGGGAATAAAAAAGTGGAAAAAAATATAGGGTCCTAATTATGATAGAGGATCACTTTAACAGGTGAAGAAACCAATATTACAAATATCCATAGTAATGAAATTTGAATGGGGAAGGAATTCTTTAATCAATGGGTCAGACAATGGTAAATGAGAAATAAATGGGGGTAGTTTGAAGGGGAAACACTAAGGACCAAAAAAGTGAGATTAGATGCCTTATTTAAAATAACTAGACGTCTTTAATATGATGGGGGTTTAGTGGATAATTTAAGGCTCTGAAGAATTTTAATGTGTCGATGTGTTAGTATTGGTTTTCAATTCGTCTTTAGAATGGGTTTTGACCAGCACCCTAATAGTTCTCCTAGAACCTATAGATGAGTGATCAAGATTATAAAATTGAAAAAAATAATTCTTCAATGTCCTGTCATATTCATAAATTAATTATTATTTTTATTCTATAATGGATAATAACATCATCTTTTTCGGGTGATAATTATGTAACCACCATTAAATGATTTGGCTAGCCACACAAAGGTGATTACTATGAACTACTATATGAATCCAGAACAATCAAATTTCATTTATTTTAAAATTATTATTATTGATTGATTATTATTTTTGTAATTTTTATTCGATGATTTAAAATATATTTATTTTCTAAAAAAAATTCGACTACACAATTAAGGTTCTTCTTGCTCAATGTGTATCTGAGATGGTGAATTATCATGAACAAAACATTAGATTACGAATTACACAGTTATTCATAAGTGATATAAAATTATATTAATAATCATTGGGAATAGTTTTTTATTAACACAATTAAACATTTATAATAATAATAATAATGATAATAATAAAGGATTTTAATAAAATAATTTTAAATTTCATGTAATTTTAATAAATGTAGCTGAATTTAGTGTCAAATGAAATTATATATTGATTTATTATGTTTTTATAGTGTTTATATTAATATATAATAGGTTATATTATTATTATAAATCCTTAGAATCTAATTTTTTATTTTTATTAAATTATCTTTTTAAGGAAATCCAATAAAATGTAATTGAATATTCAACATAGGTTTATTTATTTTGTTGATTTTAATTATTAATTGAACTGTAAAATAGAAATACAATTCCATATCATAAAAATGACATAAAATATGATATTATATAATATACAAGTTCTTAATGTATTAAATCAACTATTTTACCATATTTATGATTTTATGATCAACTATTATGTTCATTTTAAAGGAAAAATCATTGTTTTTAAATAATGTGAATGATTGTTTTCATTTCATATAAAAAGTTTTTAATTAACCTTTATATTATTAAAAAATAAAAGAGTAAAAAATCGAAAGAAGTTTACCGATTTTGGACTAAAATTAGTAGATCTTTACATATGAAAATATAATTGTATAATCATGAGATAGATATAAATATTAATGATAGGTTTATGGTTATTGTGAGATGGGATAGAGTGAGAATAGATCCTAGTTCTATAAAATTATAGATATATTTTAAGTGCATATTAGAGAGATTAGTAATATATATAATAGTCATTACAGTTACTGTGAGTCATTCGATACACTAGTAATCAGGGTAGATCAAAATTGTTAAGGACTTTTTTATAAGTGGTTTTTATTTCAACTCCACCAATTTTGAATACCTGAAACTAAATAGAGTTTTCATGAATCAAATAGGTTTAAAAAATAAACAATCTTTGTTTTATTATCCCAGTAGGTAATGATCCTGATAAACAAGTTAATTAATTTGAATTCATGTTATCTATCATAAAAAATTAAGTATCATAGAAGATTATTTAATGATAAGATATTTCCATTTATTTATCTTTGTTTCTCTAATTGAAATCAGTTTTTTATTTTTTTTCATCCCATTGTCGGTGTTATAAATGATATATAAGGAATGATAATATCAATGTAAATAGTTAATGAGAATTTTAATTTGAATAAACTTCAATAATGTGTTTTAGGAATATATTTTATATTTTTTACTAAGCATATATTATTATACTTTAGTATTTTTTGTTTTGAATTAATGTGGTTTGATGAGGTTTATAGATATTGATACTTAAATAACATGTCAATATCGAATTTTGAGAATTTAATTATTTATTAGAAATGTTTCTGTTTTTAGGGATGGATTTAAGATATTTTTAGTGTAGCTATTGTAACCCTACGTAAAAAAATGTGCAAGAATATTTACAAATCTATGGATTGGATTTTCATGAAATCCTAATAATATAGATACTTAACCTGAAGAAGGGAACATTTCACTATTTTTAGATTATTATATAAGAACATCATGGTTTTAATCACTATTTCATGATGTGATATAGGTTCAAAAATGGTTTCATATGTCACTATGGTTTTTGAATAAGGGAATCAAAACATGCCAAAAAAATATAATTAGGATTTTATCAATCAAAACATTTTATATTTTTATTAAACATTCCATAGGCTTTTGAGAGGTGGACTAAAAATATTTCAAACTACCTAATCCTTATATATTTTCAAATATGGATTTTAATCGACCCTAAAAAAGACCATAGAGATACATTGACAATATTTATAGATTTTATAGAAAGTAATTATTAGATTTCATCATAGGGGTGGGCAGATCACACCACTGACACTCAAGATTTATCGATGTGGTGATTATATTAGTATAATATCACTATGTCATTATAGTCTTGACTAGGTTAGTGATTCGAATAACTATCCTCTTATTTATACAATAATTTTGACTTATTAGGTTATAATGTATATGGGTTTCTATATTAACATGGTTTTTTAGTTAAAATGATACATTATGTGATTATGTTATAAGTTTCATTAATTAAATATTTATGTTAAAATTAAGTTTTATTACTTTCATATTATGTTATGGAATTAGAGAGATACCATAAGGAAGAAAATATTTTATGTTGTGTTCTAGATGATATAATGTACTATTGTATCCTTATTATTAAACGAATGTGGTATTTCTTGTAAAATTTCCAAATATCAAAATTTATATAATATTTACAATTTTTATTTTGGGAAATGAATTTTGAAATAGTATTAAAATAATTGAATAGATGTAGTATCTGGATGATATTTACATAACATTATAAGGGAAATGTTTTATTAAATGATTTATTTTAATAGAGGATAGGTAATGGGTTACTGAATTGATAAGATTTAATATTTGGATTGGTTTAATATAAATACACTAATTTGGGAAAAAAATTGGAATTATTTCTTATGTATTGAATAAAATATTTCTAGATAGTTCAAATAGTTGTTATACTGAAACATTGTAATGAAAGATATAAAACTTCAACCATGGGAAGATGAATTAAATTTAATGGCTTAATTTATTTAAATTTACTAAATATTGTGATAGGAATTGATATGTTCTGATAAGAAATAAATTCAGTTATGGTTTACGTATTATTACTATATCAGTGTGTATTTTTTATTAGTAAATTTTTGATATCGTGTACTTTGTTCTGAACATTTAGAACACATGATTTTGATTCTCAGTAAAATCAAAAATATATATTGTATTGGATAGAAACAAACAGATCTATCATGAAATTCATATGATAGGTTATATCCAAACTTTTATTAGATTAACTTATGGATATTTTATTTTGATGATATATAAACTTATTAGATAACATATTCAAAATGGTTGGTGTATTCCCTTATATGTATATTCATTTGGATGAGGGTCATGTGAAACCTTAAAATATTATTTTTATTTTAATGAACGTATACATACTAAATTTAAATATTTCAATTTGATTACATTATTAAAAGATATAATGTGTCACACCATCCATGTGATACAATAAATTATTTATTTTTTTGTTTAATTCATAGATTCCTTAGTATCATCTATATTAAAATGAATATTTTTTGGAAAGAACCTAGAATATTTTATCTAATATTCACTCCAACATTTATTATTTATAAATTTTAATGATCCATTTGAAGACTACGTTGGGCCATATTATCTTGGATCAATAATATTCTAGCCATATTTTGAATATTTTCATAATTCTATTCTATTACACTGTGTATGTTTTTTAATCTTGTTTTTTAGGTTGTTTGTATTATTATATTTCATATACGTTTTATTATATTTAAAGCACAGTTTATTTCATAGTCATATATTAAAATGTATGGTCCATTGATATTAAAAGTGATGAGTATATTTTCTAACATTAAAAATTCAAAACCTCTAATGAAATAAATTTTATACAAAGGTGATAGTCTTAACCTCATTTCCTAGTAACTAATATTTCACCTTTTTTATCAAAAAAGATTACGAAAAACTAAGATACCATGAGGGTCCCCTGAAAAGAGCACAAAAATATTCTACATAATCATTAAAATATTATTTAATCCCATTGTAATCATTCCCCCCAAATAATTTCAAGGGGAAATGGGGTACGTTTAAGTCTAGATCGTCCTTTATAAGGTGGTCAATGTGATATACCGGCATTTCCAATGATTGTATGTACTCATCATACAATCATATTCCATTCATCAAATAATATTTTTAGTATAAGATCATTCTTTTCATCCCAAGCACAGTTAAAATTATTCGTGTTAACGGATATAAATATTCACATCAACCTATTGCTTCCTCTGGTGTGTAATTAATCAAATGAACATACTCCAGCATTTATTCTTCTAAATGCATGTGTAGCTCCATATATTTTTCATAAACTGCACTAGTCTCCCACTATTGTCTAGTTAGAAAGACCTTTAGGGGAACTTTCCAATTTGAAGAGAGAATTATATAGTGAAATTAATTCATTTTGATGTCCTTGGAATTATTAATTCTTCTTCTTGGATATATATCTGTTAGTTGTGTAACTTCATTATGTGGATCAGTTATAGGATTGGGGGTCTCTTGATATAGCGCGTTATAAGATTGAGCTACTGGTTGGTGAGACTTTTATGTTCATAGGAAAATTATTTCAATTGGTGATATGTCTACATTATAAATGTATTTTTTCTAATCAAGAACGTAATTGCAGGATTGAGGATATGGAAATTTATTTTCTCGTTGGGGGGGGGGGATTATCAATTTATATTAAAATCGATGATCGTTCTACGTCAATAGATTTATGGGGAGAAAAATGTATCTGGAATTAATTGGATGATTTCAAAGAGTATATTATGATATATTATATTTCTTGAATTAATATGGTATAAGAGTTATTAGAGTTACTTGTCATTTGAAACAGGAGGTCTTGAGTTCTAGAATTTGGAATTATCATCATGAATATTTTAAAATAATAAATATATCTATAGATGATAATGAGGCAAATATAAATTCTTTTTTGAGTTCCATACACCTATATATTTGTATATAAGTATTAATTTTTAATATGAATACTTTTATGAAGGTGAAAATTAATATAGATTTTATTAAGTAGAATATAGAATAAGAGGACACTATTAGAGAGGAGAACCCTTGGAATGAAATGTATTGTGGGATAATAAATGGCTTCTCTCATATTATAGGAAATTATTATTTATTTCTTATTATTTGATATATGTTTCATTCATTATTTTATTTTTCATGAGCTTCAGAACATAACCTTGATTAAGTTGAATATATGTAATTTTTTATAGCTTTAGTGGATTTAGCCCATTATTGTTCTGGGTAAAATCATCATAGAATGGTAATGATGGTTTTGTTAGTATTTTTATTATAGTAATATGTTGGTTTTATGAATTTTCATGTTTAGTTACCTCCTTTCAAGTACTCACAGTAATACGATATGTGACTGATAGGACCATCGGTGTAGGGTAGTGTAAGAGGGTGACAATGGTGTAATAATTATCTCTAAAATGTACCTAAATTGTAATAGTTATGAGGTGTTGGTAGATATAAATTATAATATGATGAATGTGTTGGGTGTGAAAAGACATCAAACAATGGAATACCCACCTGGAAGAGTCCTTCAATCATTCATGGTACTAATTCCTTAACAATGACTTATTTTTTGTATTTAAGTGTGCGGGTTCATTTCATTCTTTAATTACTACTACATTATTTTGGATGTTCTGAATCAATGTATAAGTGATAAATATACCCTTTTCATATACTCGTTATGGTTATCATACATGGTATGCAGTTGTTAAAAATAGGTGTGATATTTGTATCATAATATATCAACCAACATTAGTGTTCATCATACAATTGATATAAGTATATGATTTCATTATATATAAATTGGACATATTGTGTTCCAAAAAGAAAATAATTTTATCAATAATTTGGTTGTTTTATTGACCTAGAAATATAGTAGGTGACTTTTTTTGGTTATTGGAATCAAAGAGGGATTATTAATATGTTGATCCCATTAAATCCTAGATACCAATTTTAATTTTTGGAAATATATATATATTGATGAATTCTCCTGGGATTTAAAAGTATTTCCTAATATTTACACTTATGAGGTTATGGATATAAATATATTTCAATATATTGATGTCCAAATATATTAAAATCTTGGGCTTTCTCAAATCTATATGTCCCATTATTACATGGTCCCTACTGATTTTTTGTATTTCTATATTCACGTTGATAGTTTTTTGTAGAAGGTTTTATCTATCCCAATTTGTCTCCCTATAGTGAAATAATTCTATTTTCAAATAATGTTTAAGGTATCTTGAGGTTTCACATCTGTTATTGTTTCTTAAATCAAATTATACAATAGTATCATATATTAATTAATAAATATAAATAATTCATTTGATTAGTTTTATAGAGACACCACATTTCGGAAGGTATATCATTATTCAAGATCAAATAAAGTCGAAGGAGGAGGATATTTCAGAGACATAATTTTGATGTCAGTATAACAATTTTAATTAAATAATGATTTTATTTGGAGTTCAAAAAAATATGTGGTGTTTATAGGATTTATTCATAGGAATTTTTAGAAAATTAGATTAATGTTCGAAAACATCTTTCTATAATATATTTATGTAATTTGGGGTTATAGTAATATAATGAAAATATTTTATTGATGGTTTAAGTAAATATTATTTATCATAAAATTTATAAAAAAGTATCATGGTTTTAAAAAGATGGTGTATTTTAAAATTTTTATTGGTTCAATTTTGTAGTCGTCTTGTTTCCCATAATTTTGAATTGTGAAATCCATCAAATGTTAATAAAGATATAACATGGAAGATAACAAATAAATTGTTAGGGTTGTATATATTTCATGTCTTGGTGTCTCATTATAGGATTTTTAAATATTTTTTTCATATATTTCAATTTAATTGACTTCATTAACTAATGTGGATAATAATTCTTATATGTTGAACATTGTTTTTCTTATTTTGTGTATTTAATAGAGATTCTGATCAGTAATACTATTCTATTTCTCTCTGGGTGAGGTTTCATGTTCAATGATTAACATGAATAATCTCAATTTGTTTGGGTGTTTATCATGATTGTAGATATTAAAGTTATATCATATGTATCCTATAATTTTACATTACTTAATTTAATTACACCACAAATGGGTCTAGAGAATGTATTCATGGTGTAATAATTGAAACACTAATGACCAAATTATAGAATTTATCAATCATAATTATTTGAAAAATAAATTCTTATAGAGTGATTTTAATCCATTCTAGTAGAGATATATGGATTTCCTCAATGATTTTTATTTTTGGAATTCATATAATTCATGGAAAGTAAATGTGGATGAAAAATATTTAGGTGGATGTATTATTGTATTGTTTTTTCGAATTATACGTGGAATATAAAATGGTGAAGTAACATATATATTTTTTATTTTATTTGGATAATGTGGATGGTATAGATTTTTTAATCAATTAATTGTATAATCTCACTTGAATTATCAAGTGTAAATATCAAAATTATAACCCACAATGGAGAAAGTATAGAATGATGGAAAACATATAGGTGAAAAACTTGATATATCTCTCGGGTATTATAAAGATTAATTTTTTGTTCAATTGAAATTTATATTTCCATAAATGGTTATGATATATTTTTTTCCATGATTTTTATTACAACCTATTAGAAGTGCATAAAACTATTGTAATGATGTATCATACCTTAAAGAGGTAATTTTTTTGTTCTTATGTTAAATGTTTAAATAGATGTTCTTCAATCCAAATGTTCATCTTGTTAGTATGTGATGGCCAAAAATCATTGTATTTTTAGTTTATTATAACCATTAATTGTTCTATAAAAGAAAATTGAACAATCTATTTATATTTTTTTCCTTGATAAATCCTGATTTTATAAGAAATGATTCCATCGGTATCATTATTTATAGAATTAAAAATTCTTCTCATTTATTTCAACTAATGAATAGAACATTGTGGATATCATGGAATGGTTTTACATGGTGTTATATTTAATGCTTCATTAGGTTCTAAGAAATATTTTTTTGACCATGACCCAAATTTTACATTGTAAATATATTTGAGAATAAAATAAAATTTTATTAATTAGTGATCATTTAGCTTCAAATTTCACCCACAAATTGAAAAACTGGACTAGTATACACCTCCGATATTAGAGGATATTTTAATTTCATGAATAATAGAATTCATATGGTTTTGGTCGATGTATCAATCATTGTTTAAGCATTAATATTATACCAGTCATTGCTTATCCATTGGTATGGTACTATTTGAATCATTGTTATTGATGTATTTTGATAATCACTATGATGGAATGAAAACATTTAGGTGGTTATTATTTCATTTTATTAAGTAGTAAATATGAAAAAAGGTATAAACTATTCAAGTCTAATTAATTAATAAATAGGATTAAAAAGATTCATATGTTAATTATGGATACATTTTGATTTTTAATCTATAATAATGTATTTTTGATAATATCCACTCACTGTATATAATTTTTAAATATAAATTAATCAATTGAGCCTTATCCCAATAGTGAGGTATCCTTATGTGCATCTAAGAGACCCAGGTTCGAAACCAAGTGGAGGCATATTTCTGGGGGTACTGTAGCAGTACTGTAGAAAGTACTGTATTAGGCACTATATTAGTCACTATAGAAGGCATTGGAGTAGGTACTGTTTGGTAATGTAGAAGCCATAAATAATTACCTTGGGCCACCTGTTTGAGCTTGGTGTCATTAAGTCCTACAGGCCACCCAAGCATTATGGTAAGTAGGGATTTTGGGCCACCTTTATGTCCTTTGGGCCACCTCAAGGTCTCCGGCCCACATGCTCTTCCCCCAAACAGAATCTACAAAAATGGAGCATTCCCAAACGAGGATTCATAAGAAGGAGAACTCACCAGAGTAGAACCAATGTATTTGCAAGAATGATTGTGTATGGCTATGCTATCAGGACCAGCCTATTCTTGCTAATGAAGCTTAGCCATGCGACCATGTGAAGGTGGAGAGCTACCATCATGATGCAGGTGTTTGGGAGGGGAATTTACTTGTACTTATAGTCTAGTTGAATTCTATAATAACTTCGGGTCATGTAATATCTCCTAATCCTACAAGACATGTAATCATTAAGCCTATGGGACTTTTAAGGGTTCCCCCACATCCCTTAAAAGGGGGGTTATCAAAAATAAATAAAAATGAAGTCCTTCAGGCCATTCGAGGGATAATATCTACTAAATGTGGATAGTGAATATTTGATCTATATAGAAATATATCCAAAATGTATGTTGTGATTTTCATAATGTTAGAACATGTTGGTGAAGAAGAATACCAAATTTCACTACTATTATAGTGTATTAAAAAATTTATCCACATGCTAAGGATTTAAAAGTGATTTCAAAATAGATATCTTTTTTTTATTAGGAAGACATGATAATAGGGATATGTGAGGTTACTAATTTACGGATAGGAAATAAGGACCATCAAGAGGACTTGTTTGAATATGTTATTTCATTGGAATGTGTTCAATTGAATCATGTTGAGATAGATTAATGTAGTATAGAGTATGAGTTTAATTTAGTATTCAATACATTAGTAATTTAGATTCTAATGCATTAATATTAGTTTTAATTTAGTGTAGTTTTAGGTGATATCATCCCTTATTTTTAAAATATATACTTTATATTTCAAAGGAATACAATAATTTAGAGGCATCTAATGTTGAATCTATTATTATTTTTTGGTTTTTAATTTTTATTTTTTATAAATGTTCACAAATAATGGAAATAATAAAAGTTGATATTTTAGTAGAATTTATATCTAACTCAAAAAAAATTAATGCTTTCAAAAAAATCATGAATATTTTCCAAAGTACATTGGTTTTATTATGGGATGATGAGGCTACTGAATAAGATGATTTTAAGAACACATCACTGATTTGGTGAAGATGTTATTGTTTAGTGTAAATTGCTAAATTTATCTTCGTATTTTGGAGAGGATGTTATTAAATATAAATGAATAAACAATTGAAAAAATAAAATATATTTCATAGAAATAAAATATTATGAATTTTTATTAATTTATGGTAATTGTTTTGTTTGAAATAAAGAAGGGGACATGTAATGGTTTAATATGGTTGTTTTTGTGGAATTCATAAATAAATTATTGGTTTTATTCTTCACATCATCTTAGATTTTATAATTGTGTGGATATTAAGTGGTATGTGTTTATAGATTTTAAATAAGAGAATCTAAAAACATTAAACAAAATTTATTAGTCCATGATTAATTGAACTACTCCTTGTTTTAGGTAAATAGACTATGTTTTTTTAGAGTGATGGACTGGAAATAAGAAAAAACATTTGAAACATATTAATTCTTTCATGTGACATAACATTTACCTTGAGATGAACTAGTGGGAGACAGTAGTAATAAATTTTGATATCAAATTATTATATTTATAGATTCCATCAAGGGAGTGGTTGGAAAAAATCATTGATAATTATGTTTTTTGGACTGCTGGAATATATTAATAATCATTAATAGATAGAAGTAGATCTATTAAAATGTATGTTATTTGTATATTTGTAATCATATTTATGTTTGCATTATGATTAATCAAGGTCTAGTTCTTATGGGTGGGAATATTAATATAGTTATCATGTTACGATGATGGTATACATTATTAAGTGGATTGTGAGGCTAATTTTTTATTCATTTTTGTCTAGATTATAATATTTCTATTGGATAATTATTATATTAAATTAGAGAATTATACTAGTGAAGATCGTTCTTGTTATTATATTATAGATAATCTAATTAGGTGTTTGATCTTAAAGAACCAATAGATGAAGTATTACCAATAAACTAAAGGATGTTGGGACAAAAATAAGTATTAATATACTTTATTAATACAGATTTGAATAGATATAATAATTTAATAGGTATAAAAATATAATATTTTGATAATATCAAAATGATAAATTATGAATAAATAGTGATTATAAGAAATATTATGATGGATAGTTGGTGAGGTACTATGTGGATGTGTTGATATATATATATATATATGTATATGTATATATATGTATATATATATATATCTGTAAGTGTGAGTGGGGGGGGTTTAGTTTTCATTCACGGAGGGAAAATAAATTATTTCGTGTTTTAGTTGAGGCAATCACTATTAAATTTTAATGTTCTAAATATTTAAAAAATATATATACCTTTTAATGATTTTTTTAATTATTTGAAGAAATAAATGAGGAATGTGTGATTATTATTTGGAATTGAATATTTATTAAATTGATATGGGAATGATATATTTAAAATAATTTATAGATGAGGATTGATGTTTATTATATTAAGATTGTATAATTTAGTATTTCATTGATAGTTTTTGTGTTATTATTCATTCAATATAAAACCATCTCTATGTAAAATTTCATGAGAGTTAAGGCCCATTTTGTATTGGATTTCATGGGACGTGTAGGATTCACGTTATATTTGATGGTCATATACAAAAAAATCATGAAATACATATGGGATATTATAATTATAGAGATTTAAATTCTCTCAATGATATTGTATTCTTTAAGGAAATTTTTTTATAGGATATACCCCCGATGGAGTTCTATTCCCTTATAAGTATAATTGATGGGATTCATGTTGTAATGGAACTACTAGTATAATATTTGTTATGATGATTTTATTATTTCAATTTTTATTTTATATATTATAGACTATGATTATGTGGAGGTGGGATATTATAATCTTATATTGTGAATGGATATATTATTTTTTGATAAATTTCATTTATAAGGGATTTGGTATTATTCATCTACGTCTAAATAAGTGTTTTATGTGAGAAAACGGTTGAGTAATCTAAAATAATCACCCAAATTTCTATTGTTTTCATATTTATAGGATCATGTGTCATCATCCTATGTTGCATGGGTCTAATTATGATTTATTATTGTGTATATTGAGTATATTTTTGTTTTATTTATTTTTGTATTATTTTAACCATTAAGGTATCATGATAAATCATGGGTAGTTGGTTTCAAATAGTTTTGTTATAATGTTTGGATTATTTAAAATGTAATACGTAATGTCACCCCTAATGTTATCATTACACCATTAGGGCATATTTAAACACAATTGTCAATTATAGATGGGATTATTGTGTTATTTTTAATCTCTCCATCGTATTAGGATGAGTTATTGTGGGATTAGGACATGATAGTTTTTTAATGGATTGGTTTCATTATTATTTATATATATCCATGGGGAACCAAAGTAATCTGATAATATAGTAAAATATAACATATCTCATAAAAATACAGTTCAGAAGTATATTAATGTAATTTTCTTATCCCATGGGGGGAACCACATGAGTTTTTAAAGAGTTGTAAAAAAATTCAACTATTTTTTCACATTGTTAAATTAGAGACTAATTATTTCAATAATATTTTTAAACAGATTTAGTAATGTTATGTCATATTATATTTGATTCTATAACTATATTTTTTTAATTAAAATTAATCGATAACTAATTTAAATCATATCATAAACATGGGTCAAAATTAATAAAAATTTTAGTCCATAGTAACGATTCTAGTAAGAGGGGTTTATGAAGTATCAATTGACACCTGAATTACTCCTTTTATAGTTATATTGATGAAATTAGCACCATTATTATTGCGATGAAAATAATTCTATAAAAACATTATCTAATCATAATAATTTTATAAATGTTTGTATATGATATGAAAAAAAATTATTGATCAAAGTCGATGTTTTCAGTATTTATGTATGATTTTTTCTTGGATATTTCCAAGTAGGCCCTTTCAATAACCAGATCCTTGATATTACCCACTTTCACAATCCAAAAACTATATATAGATATTTGAAAAAAAAACATCTATAATTAGTTATTTAAAAAATTGTGTATTACCAAGGAAAAATATATGGTCATCAACAAAAATAACCTAAATAATTCCACGGTGTTGTTAATTTGTCACAAAAACTACACAAACCATTTAGATAACTTTTCGTTAATCATAATTACATTTTATATGACATTATTAACACTACACTACACTAATATTATAAAATAATAAATAATTTTATGACTTGGGAAGGTCATGTAGCTTATGAAATTAGTGATTTCAAGATTCATGGGTAAATGAATCTTCTTTCTCAACATTTCATGAATCTTGGGGGTGTTTTAATGTCACTTACAACATGTATAAAATATAATTTTGGTTGTATTTATGAGTACTCATTTTCAAAACATTGTTTTAGAATAGTCCACCTTATTCTATCCCCATGGTATATTAATGGATTTCACCACTACTGATTTAGTTGATATAATAAAAAAACATTATTATTAAAGGAAAAGTTAATTCTATAAGTAGACATAGTTTAACAAGTCTTAAAATCCCACAATCATAAATTATAGTGAAAAAAATCCAAGAAACCTAAAAATGTTGTTCTAGAAAGATATATCCTATAAACCATTAAGGTAGATCATGGTAAAATTGTTTTACATCTTGTTATTTAGACATCCATTTCTCATACTCTCGGCTTTAGTGACGAAAACAAATTATTTTCATATAGTTATTTATTTTATGATAGATGACTCATTCAAAAAATAAATATATTTCCATATTGTAAAAATTAAATCTGAAAAATAATTTCAAAATATTATAAATCAGAGATTTAGTGTGTTTAGATATTAGCTAATGTAAAATCTAATTTATCACAATTGTGAACATTTCATTATATTCTCACCATATAAGACCACCCATTTGAAATATCATAGTTCATAATCATATTAATATCCTTGTAAATGAATAACATGAAAATGGTCTCAGCTAAGACACTCAAAAGGGAAAATGTTTCTCTATGTCATTATGCGATAGATCATATGTTTGTGAGGGAACCTTCACATGAAAGAAATATATGATTAAAAGGAGAAATTAATAATAAGATTTGTTCACATGGAATATTAGAAATTCATGAAATATCAATGACCCTATATAAACCATGGAAAATTTGTGTATTAATATAGTAAATAAAAATTATCAGAGAGGTATAACAAAGGAACACGGAATAGAAATTTGGAATATGAATAAGAATGGAAAATTAAGATGTTGTGGAAACAAATAAATCCATCAATTGTACACATAAATTATTAAACCTTGACATTATTATAATTAAGACACACAATCTTGTGATACTATCTAACCATATGAATTCTACACTCAATATAATGAATATCTATAACCATATTAAGTGAAAATTTAAATTTTTGTACATAGCTATATAAATTGAGGCCACACTCAATCATTGGACACAACTAACTACAATTAATAAACACTCAATATTTTTTAAATAGACCACTATATTGATTACACACACAATCTTGTGAACATTTTTAACAACATCAATTTGACACTAAATATTTTTATCAAATATTTCTATGTTGAGTCGATGGTCAATATTTTTAACATAGATAACCGCATCCATTCCATGAAAAATATAGTGAAATTATTAGTTGTATCAAGTCCACACTTCACAAAAATATATCATGGGATATAATTCCATTACCAATGCATTAGTTAGTGATGTGGTAACCCACCACTCACATAATAAAAATGTTAATATATGTTTTCTACATAAAACCTATCTTATATCAAGTAATTATTATCCAATGGAATGAAAATGTGTTTTGTACAAATCCCAATAGGTATCACATAAAATTACCTGAAGAGTTAGATTTATTGATACTCAAAATTCTTTCATCCAAAATCGGTACTTCAAAAGTGAATTTAGAGGGTGTTTCATGATAAATTACTCCAACAGTGACAGGTAATTTGGATATAAAGAGGAAAATATAATTGAAATTAGAAAAATATTTTTTATAAAAAAAATATTAAAGTAGTTTATGTTATGGGTCACTTTCAAAATATTGTTGGAAAGGATGAAATAAAATGATATTTAAAATATTATTAAAAAAATATAATGTTTCACTGTAAAATACATAGGGTATGTGTTGGTGAATTATACAGTATTAGAGAAAACATATAATCATTAAAGGAAATACATTTAATATATCAATATATAATTTTTGAAACCAATATTTTAAATAGAGAAATAACATATTGTTTTATAATAGGTTATGAAATATATGAAGATCATAAGAGATAATACAAATTTCAAATTTTAAATAAGAAAGGAAATTATTTCTCTGAAATAATGAATATGGATATAGACGAAATATGTCACTGAATGAAGATAAGAATTATTTTTCAGTGTTCTATACTTTTATGTGAATGAAATTAATTAAGGATGAATATTTGAAATCAAAATTGATTTTGTTGAGAGAGAAAGAGAATGTTTCATGTATGAAAAAACAATTGTATGATAAACCAATCATTGGTGAAAAAAGTTTTAGATTATATCTTATAACTCGCTGAAAATTTGATGAGTTACTACAAAAACATACAATTTTAGACACACTTCAATCAGAAAAACGTTAAAATGTGAAAATGATAAGAATTTTATATCCCTTGAATTTCGGGGTGGGTATAATAAAAATCATCCATATGGTAGTATATTCAACAAAAAATCAACTGGTGAATAGGTATTATGTATCAATTAAGTAAAATATAGATGATAAAAACTAGTACATTTACTCTTGAAATCTAGGAATCTTCTTTGACCACAGTGATAGTTTATTTAGAACCATGAATGATTTCTTGGAAATTGTGTAATTTAGAAAATTTTTTGTTTGAAAGGGATACCAAGTGAGTTATATATTTCATTAAAATGAAACATATATAGTTGTTCAAGTCAAATTATAATGGATAAAGTGGTTCGAAAAGGGTGGATGTGAGATTTTTATATTAGGGAAAATAGGGATTTTTCAATGGTATTAAATTCCACGTGAGGGTAATGAATGAATTACATGGGTTTTAGGTGAATTTTTTTTTATTATGGGTACGAAATAAAAACTCATAATGTATTGTACATGTTTTATGTGTCATTTAAACATAAAAAATTTCAACCTACTATATGTTTCCCATTTTTATCCTTATTACCACTGATTAAATAATTATCATGGTAATGATGTTTTACTCAAAAAATGAGATGAATCAAATAACCCAATAAAATTGTTTTGATTCTAAATTTTGATTCATTTTAGTCAATTAATATTTTTAAATTTTATAAAATTAACTTCTAAATTAAAACATTTAATATATAGAAAAATTATTTGGGTAAAATATAATAATTTTATACATAATTGTTATATTCTTATTTCTTATAAATTAATATTCAAATGTGTTTTATTATGTAATTTTTATATTTAAAAATCATATTAGAGTGATCATTTGAAATATTTTAATATATTTAATAAAAAAATATTAGTGTTTATAAATAAAATTCTTTAAAAATATGTCTTTTTTTCCATGATAACTTATATTTAGGTGGGTAATTATTTTATGTTAAAAATTAAAAATAACTCATTTAATTATTTATGATTATAAATTATGTGAAAGCCATTTTAGGTGAAATTTTTTATCATATTGATAAACAATAATATTTAATATAATCATTCACAATGTATAAAAATATTATAAGTGAAAAAAATAGTAATAATAAAAATGATTTATTTTTATTAATTTCAAAAAACAAAATATTATATTAATGTAAATTTATTTCAATTTATATGTTATCATTAAACACAATTTAAATAATCCTATATTATTGATTTATTTTATTCATATTAAAGTAAACAAATATAAAAAAATATTTTCATAATAAATATGTTTTATATTAAATAATATTTTTCATATACTAATCAAAATAATAATTTATATTCAAGACATTTAATCCAATCATTTCATTGAAAAAGAAATTTTTCTTTTAGTTTTATCCTATTATTAATTTATAGTTATATTTAATGTGTTGATGTATATATTTTTATTATAAATATTATAAATAAATATTATAACTTATTATTATTTATTATCTACTAAATTTACTATTTCAACTATACATAACTGTAGTATGACTTTTAGATATATTAATATCAAATAAATATATATTCAGTGGACAAATTTATTGTGACCATATTCCCAATGAGAATATTTAAAACTATCAAATTTCATTTGTATATACGTAATTAGTAATGTTTTTCAGTCCATCCTTATTCTTTATGACTTATTTCACATTCATTATAAAATATTTTAAATAAAGTATTCGAATTTATTTGTTTATTATCATTACTTGTTTAGTTATACTCCTGGAAATTATCATATATGGGGATGATCTTGGGGATCCTCTAGTTTTGATGATATTATTCATTTATTTTGGTTAACTCCCTTAGAATTTATACACTTCAAATGGCTTTAATTTAACATCGTATTTAATAAATTTTCTCAAATAGATTTTTTGTTAATTTATTTTCTCAAAAAAATGTATCTCAATGTCTCAAAATGCATTTTATTTTATTATTTCTTGTTTATAAAACAAAAATTTATTTATTTAAATAAAAATTTATTCTAAATATTATGGTGTGACATTATACATTCCACTAAATAATTCACATTTTTCAATTTTAATTATTATATAGTAATAAAATTAGTTTATGACATCAATAGAATTAATTTTACTCAATATATAATTTATTTTGAGTTATAATTATCACTACCATAGTTAATACTATGGAACAGATATATTCACTCAAAATAAGAGATACCTTATATTGATATTTTATATAATCATTTCAACTAAATGTATATGTATTAATATAAATATAATGGAATTAGTTTTCCATGAGAGTTCATATTCATCCATACACAGATATATGATCATATGATGGTTTGTAATATGAAATTTGATTTCTTAATTTCATCAATTAATTTAGAGTCATTGTGGATATATCCAAAACATTTCTAAAACAATATATAAAATAATAATAATAATTTTTCATATTTTTCATTATTTAATACAAAAAATTAAGATAGAATAAACAAAAAATATTAATGAAACATTAAATTTTAATTTAATAATCACAGTAATTCCCATTCCCAATTAACATTTTCATGTGCCCAACATTTCATATAGAAAAGATTCAAATTATTTAAAGACTATAAAAAATTGAAATTGTTATTTGATTGATGACATATTTGTTGGAAATAAATTTTTTTATTTCTCAACTTCTTGCATTTATTTTATAATTATATTTCTATTTTTCATCTCCGTTGTCATATGAAATATCTATGCTTTCTTTTTCAATGATGTTCTTCATATATGATCTTCCGTACATTTTATGTTTCATGATTCTCTGCAGTTTCAATTAGTGTTTTATTTCATAAATCTTTATCATCATGATCATCTTGTCCACATTAGGCATCATAACAACATTGTAAATGTTTCTATCATCAATATAAGATAAATCATATTAGAAAAACGTATCTCACATATTTTTATAAAAATTATTCATTTCAATTATGCTTTCATGTGAACATAAACATTACTTGATTTAAGGGATCAACCAAAATATGACACATATTTTCAATGTAAGATATTATTACATTTGTTTTTACACTCTTGATTAATTTGAAAATTATATATGACATTACAGAAAAATTGAGGAAGAATAATGATCTCGTAAAGAGATTTAATGACACACACATGAAGAATCTTACTCCATTTCATTAATTTATTAATTAATAAATTATGTTTTATATGAGGATAAAAACAAACATTCATAAAATAAATTAATGAAATAGTTTCACCCAATGTAGCTAAACAATGAACATTGTGTACATTCCCAACATTGAGATAATGTTTTCTAATAAATGAAGAATATTTTGTGGCCATCATATATCGAGCCAAAGTTTACTGATCATGACATGCGTCATATAATTTAACATCCATTTTTTATTTTTTCACCCTAAATGTTTGATGTTTGAATAATATTTATGATGGATCTTCATGGAGATGTTATTTAATTTGAATATTTATAAATGAAATCTATTTTATTTATTTTCTCATTCATTTTATATCGTGGAAATAGTTGAGTTAAATTAAATTCCCATGATGAATAAGTAAAAAATATTATATATATCCACACCCTAATGTGGATAATAGTTATTAAATTAGTGAAATTGTTGATGTTTATGATATTTTTATTTGAATGTCTATGATATTAACTTGAAGACCGTATAAATCTTGAAAAATAATTTCACTCACATCCCTATGTGAATGAGAATATTAATGAAAAATTATTTATTTTATTCCCCAATGTTAATAAAAATAGACATGATTTTATCATGTTCTATATTTGCTTCTGGTTGAAAATAATAGAACAACGTTAATAGAAAAAATAGAAGTGTTTTAGTGGTATTAAAAATTTACATTGCATAATTAATATTTTTAATATTTATAATATAATTCATCCCTAAAGGATGGCATATAAATAATGCCCTTAAACAAAATTTTAATGTGTACCTTCGTTTATAAAATATTGTTCTAGAATCTTAAATATTAAGGGAAAAATATTGTACATGTGTTTAAGAATTACTAAGAAAATCCGATCTAATTCATTCTATTTTATCTAATAAAGTGGATTTTATTATTCATCTCATTCATAAATGAAATGCCCAGATTTCATTTCTTTGATAATCCTATGTATTTATGATTTTCTTACAAAATGAATTTGTTAAAAGTGATCATCATAAACAACATGAATTATTACTTTAGAAAATATTAACATTATTGATAAATAAAGACTTATAATTATTTTATCAAAAAATTAATTTAATGAATTAAATCCTTATTGTGAATTAAATTTTAATTACATAATTTCATTATGTTATAGGAATTAATTTATTCATTAAAAAATTAATTTTATTTCGGATATCATAAATATTTGATATTTGATTAAATTAGAACAAATTATTTCTCCTTCAATTGGTAATGGGAATGTTTTTACTCAATCAATTAATTTTTTTGATAGAGATGAGGTGTGTATTGTGAATCATAAAAGTTCAGCCACATTGGTTTTTCCAACAACAATAAATAGCTTTATAATAAATTTGGGACAATCTTCTAAGTATATGTATTGTTGGAGAATATTTTTTCTAGATGTTCAAAACTATTGTGTACAAATGTTATAAAAAACACAAATACCCATTTTGTGATTGTCCTAACCATTATTATTATATCATGAATTTATCAACTACAATAATTGGAAATTTTCATTAAAAATATGAGTATTAAAAATGTAATATGATGAATATATTATATACGTTGATATTTTAGTAAAATATTTAAAAATATTTTTTATAATAAATTATTAAAAATAAATCATATATGAGTTTGTATATGCTCATTCAAGTACATGTAATGATAGCAATATTAATTAAAATGTGAAAAATAGATAAAAATTATTCCTATTTTCTAATATAAATTGTTAATTCATTGTTCTATCTGATGTATTAATGAGTTATATCATTGGTATTATTGAAAACTAATATCTTATAGAGAAAGTTTATAAATTTAGCACCTTGATATGAAACAAACAATCATAAAAAAAGATTTTAAATAATATTTTATGTACAATAATATCAATAATGTTAAACAAGAGGTTTACCAATATTGCAAATTTAAATATTTGACATAATGGTTTAGTCCATCTAGGATTAACTATAATTAATGATATAAATTCAAATATACAGAAGCATCAATTTATTGACAACATAATAAAAATTCATTTGGGGAGAATTGGGAATTTATCTAATGGATCCATGACTACTAAATTATCATTTAATTATATATAATTAAGCTATTATGAATTCCCAATGTATTATAATTTAAATTGAGGTACACATATTTTGGGTAACTTATTTATATAATTAGAAGCTATTTTGGATATAAATTTCACATATACATATGAATAATTATATATGGATGTTCTTGCAAACCATGTGATCCGTTTATACACATTTTGAATGATGAACCCATTAAGAGATCATGAGTGTTATCTTTTTTTAGTGTGTATACATTTCTGGTTATTCATGTTGATTAAAATAATATTTAATATCACATACTATGTGGTCTTAAATAACCATTTACAAGATTCTCACAACACTTACATGAACATAATGTGTTTTAAATCAATTATATGACTATACACACTCAAAGTGGCGTTGAACTGATTATTTAAAATCATTTTTTATCATTATTAGAATTAAATAAATATATTTTACATTGAATATGAAAATGATTATGTTTACCATATTCTATATTGTCCCTAAAATGACACTTATACCAAGAAAATTATTACATCTCTTTCAAATGTTCATGATGATATATTTTCTTTTAATTATTTTAATACTCCTCAATGGTAATTAACATTGATAGATTTGAACTGCACAACAATTCGACAAAATTATTATAAGAACTTATGAAATGTTCAACATATAAATATAAGGATTTATTATCTGGATAATTATGATATTATTATAAGAAATATTCGACCATGTATATTTTTATATTAACATATGAATCACAAAGGTATTAAAAATTACAATACAATATTAAAAAATATGAATGTTTCACCGAAAATGATAAATTATGGGGTGAACAAAATAATATGTATTTCATGTATCCATATTATATTAAGAAAGAATATAAATTGAACTCATTATCTCATGTAATGAATAAGACATTATATTCATCATATAATTTATTTGATTTTAGGAAAATATAAACTATCGTAGAGTTTTCTTGAAATCAATGACATATTTGGTCATGAAATTATGTAGAACATACTTGTATTTTGAATTAATCATCCCAAATATGAAATATTAAAATTGGGAATGATTTTACTATTAATGAATTATAAAATCTTTTTCTTCAATTAGTGATATATATCATACATGAGAGTTTCATGGAGAATTAATTTTCCCCTAATGGATTAAATATAAATATGTATTTTTCTTTTCGTTGGAGTATATAAATGTGGTTCTGTACGTTGAAAATAATAATAAATAATATTATGATGAAATTTAATGTTCTTCCCAATTCTTTGGAATCTAAAGTGTATAAATTATTATTATTCCAAAATGTTATGACTAAATGTTTTGTTTAAGAATTGATCATATACATTCTATGATTTCATTGATGTATGCATTACCATTATGGGTTGGGTATATAACTGTTGTACTTGTTCTCCCTTATTCATGTTTTTTCTATTTGGTTTTCTTGATAAGGGTTTTAATGATGAAACACTATGGGGGTTTGATGTTATTTTGATATTTTTTCCTGATCAAGGACTTTCCATTGAAGGGTTTTTGATTAATGAGTTTTTCAATGAGGAAATTATACATCATAATAGATAGACAAGGGAATCTCATAAATTATTATGGATTTCTATATTTAATGGAAATTTTTATCCCTCTATATGATTTATTAATTCAATGAGATCATTCATTATTAAATTTTTTCATCCTCCCATGATTCAAATACATAATTAAATAATTATTTTAATTGATGTTATAAAGATAAAATTAAATGATATAATCAGTGGAGTTTGGAATGAATCACTGTTTTATCACTTCATCAGGGTTTTTACCAAATGGTTACCTTGGTATGTTTTTTAATGAGGTACAATGACACGAAATTCATTTACATTGACTTCAATTATTTTTAACACAGTTTTTTATTAGGTAAATACTATATAAAATTCCAAGAGATTATGAAATTTATGGGGAAGTGTTATGAAAAATAAAATTTGAAAGTCATAATTATCGTAACCCCTTTCTAATAAACCCCTTAATCATCTCATATTTTCATGTGAAAACATTTGGTATTCATTGTACACTATAAATACCTGAAAATTTTAATGAAAGGATTTTTGGGTTTGGGGCTATTCATTGTCACCATTATCTACATCTTGTATTTATTTTATATTTGTACCTTAATTTTTAATTTCCATTTTCATTCAAAAATTCAAAGTTCACTTCATTCGTGATTTTCATTATCTACGATCAATATTTAATTTGTAGTTTTGAAATAATTTATGGTTTCAATCATAATTTTATCAATTTCAAAACAAAAAATATATTTTTCCTTCATTAATTAAATATGAAAACATTGGGGTGATGATTTTATGTTATAAAACATCTTCAATGATATATTTATATGTATAATATTTATGTATAGTAAGGCATTAACATTTCTATAATAGAGGGTAATTTTAAATTATTTATCAATATCGTCTGCATCATTTGTGTTTATATTCGATATCCCTCGTTCCCTTGGGCTTGATGGTATCCTAGGTCTATTATCCTCATTAGCCCATGGGTTAGGGAATCTATTTGTAAAAAAACAAAATATACTACTTGTGAAACATAAAATATTGGGTGAATCTTTAAGTGAGTCCTTTATATCAACCATTGTATTAGATGACCTCTTTATCTTTCTTCAAAGAACACAAGTTAGATGGCTAATATTTTAAAAATTGAATCATTTTCCTGTTCAACAGATATATAACCTTTAGATAATCTTACCACATTCTTGAAATGTAGAAGGTTGTGTTTTCTTTCCTCCAATATCATTTAAACAAAAACTTTAGAAATATCTTATTTATCATCTCAGATTAGATTGGGATATTTTTTTAATTATAGGTTATTAATCACCAATCATGATTGATGGGTGATAAATATATTAACATTTTTAACACCATCTATTATCTAATATGGTTTCTCATTGTGAAATCATTAGATTTATCATAATATCCATCTGGAATAAATTCCCTCTTTATGTATCTATAATATAATGAAAATTATGTTGAATTAGGATGATACAAAATTTAAAAAATGTTTAAAAAGAAACTACATATTTAGAAAAAGTATTTTATAAATTAAGTTCATAATATATCCAATGAATCATCATGTTTAACTCTATATTATTCCTGGTCATTTTTTGATTATGTTATCTAACCATACTAAGAATCTATTAGATTGTAAAATTCCCTTTAAATAAATTATAATTCTATATAATGATAATCTGAATCAGTAATTTCTGTCCCTAGGAGTGTGTAACCATGTTTGTATTTTGGCCAACTTGATATGCACCAAGTTAAGATCATGTTGATACTAAAAATGAAATTATGGGTTAATACACTAGGTTCAACATTTAAACAACCAACATAATCATGTGAATATCCAAAAATATAACTCATTTATAGAAAAGTAGACATTATATACTCACCAAAAATTAATTTTCTTTTCTGGTGTTTACTATAACACCTAAGAATTTTCATTAATTTTATTCATCAAAATTTCTAAAAATAAGAAAACATATCCCAAAAAATATATATAAAATCTTAATTGATTCCATCATAGTCTCCCCATGCCCATAATCCTATGTCTGATGCTAAAACTACATTATTTATACATAGGATTTTATATTAATTAAGACAACTCTGTCAAAATATATGTATATTTACATAATGTATATAATAATAATAAAATCTAAACTCACAGTCCCATGAACCAAAGGATTTGTTTCTATGTATATTAGTTAAATAAAAAAGATATTTCACATATTTTTGTATATTATTCTATAATCACACCATAATAGATCCCCTTATATACCTATATTAGTTTATTATCTTCCTCACAACATGGGATATGTGAAAAATAAGAAAGAGGTGAGATGAAAGGCTCTTTAAGGGAAAAATAATTCTTTTTTCATCAGAGAATAAATCATAGTTAAATTAGATAATATAGTCATGGTAAAAATATATACATATAATGAACATGAAAAAATATTAATATTCTATATGGAATAATATAAATTCATGTAACCAAAATGTTCAAACATATATCACGACATATGGGTGTGGAACTAATAGTCAAAAAATAATCCATAGAGGATAACAAGGGAATAAGACATAAAAATATGGAATATTAATGAGAATAGTGTATCATGATATTATGGACATTTCAAAAAAATGTTGAGATGAGACCATGTTGTGTGAACATAGATAATAACATTATATCCACACTCAATATTGTGAATATAAATCACAATGTCGAGTTAGTACTCAATCTTGTGAGTATAGAAAACCATAACAACTATTCACTCTATCATGTGAAACATTACTCCAAATGATAATGATATTTTAGAGGTAATGTAAAAAATGGATAAAAATAATAAAATGTTTTTTCATAAAACATTTTTAATATTATAAATAAATTATGTTATATATAATATTCCTATTTTTATTTTAAAAATAGTAAATAAAAACATTTTGAAGAATTATTTGGAATGAGATATAAAAATCGTGAATTGAGAAGGAAAATATATTTTTTTGGAAGTTATTTTTCTATGGATGATAATTTCTATGAAAATAAGAGTAAAACAAATTAATATTTTGAAATATAGTTGTTGAATACCACGACATAAAAAGGGTAAAAAATGTTATTTAAAATAATAAATAAAGAATAATATGATTTTTATAAGTGATAATATATATTTGGTTTTAAATATAATAAATGGAAAACAAACATAGAATTAATGATTATGGATATGGAATAAAATAGACAATAATGATAATAATTATTATTTTTAACATAGTTATAACATTATGTGAAATACATTTATTAAACAAGTTGTCTGGAATTAAAGATATTATTTTACATAATGAGAAAGTGAGAATATCCTTTTAAAATTATAGTGGAATAAGACTAAAAAAGATAAAATAATTTTAAAATTAAATATTAAAACATAAAAAATTGGAGTATCGTTATCAAAAACCCATAGTTATTTTA
This sequence comes from Viscum album, assembly GCA_963277665.1. Lineage (NCBI taxonomy): Eukaryota > Viridiplantae > Streptophyta > Magnoliopsida > Santalales > Viscaceae > Viscum > Viscum album. The sequence goes on from OY728162.1 coordinate 1,045,803,633, forward strand.
AACTCATTAATTTATAATCCCTTGAAAATTTTAAGATGACATGGATTTTTTAATATATTTAATTTTATGAAATATCTGATAAATATAATTCACTGTGAAGGATATACACAATAAAAAATTCAAAAAGTGGTGATTATGGAATATTTCTTAATAAAATAAAATCATGGTGAGGAAAACTATTTCCATTTTTCTTCATTTCCTCCAAATAACTTTCACGTTGATGATATTTTTATTCCTCTCTTGATAGAACCATTTTAAATAAATGAATTAGTACATTCATTGTAACCAAGGGATTCCAAATGTGTAATGAGGATCTAGGATATGAAATATATGTATTACTCTAAAAATAATTCAAATGGATTGAGTATTTTAGAGAGCGTATAAGTGAGATATTATTATAGGTGAAAAGAGTGAATTATATGTGTAATTTAATATAGGTGGGGTAAAAAGAAGAAATCACATTGAATTTTGGTGTGTTGGGTGGGGATATATTTGTGAGTACCATTGGAATGAATTTACAACCTAAATAAATTATTATAGATGTTATATGATTCATGTAAACCTAATAGAAATATTTCCTCTTTTGGTTACCCATTTTTAGCCATATTAACTTTTATTGAATAATTACCATGGTTATTAAGTTTTTAATAATATTAATAGATGATCCTATGTGAATAATTTTTTAATTTTATTTATGAAAATATAATATATTTAATTATAATAAAATTTTAAATATGGTGAAATTAACTTGTCAATTAAAATATTTAATATAAAACAACATCATTATATTAAATTGTATTTATACATCAAGGTTTTTTTATTATAATTTTTTTAAATTACTAATAAAATGTTATTTTTTATATATTTTATCATCATATATGAGATATCATTTATTGGTTATAAATTTAATTTATAAGTATTAATTAATTTAGAAAAAAATAAATTCGTAATAAAATAATCAATCTGCTAGAGGAAATGATATTTACTTTGGTATCATATTTATTATGTAAAAAAAGAAAATTTTCATATTATTAAATTTTTACATGCTGATTAATAATATAAAACCAATTTAAATAGAAATTATTTCTAGAGTTGATAAAAATAAATCATCACATAAGTGTGCATAATACATGATACAAAATTTTTGCAAATTATATCTTTAATGAATAAAAATATTTTATTCTAATTAATTTACTATTAAAAACTATTAGATGAATTATTTTTTTTTACTCCTTTATAATATAAATAAAAATTATTAAAACCATACATTATTAGTGATTTATATTATTCATATGAAGATATATATCATACTTTAAAAATGTAAATTTTTAAAAAATATTTTATATAAAATTGTCACAACCAAATACAATTTAAAATAATAATTTATATTATAACGATTAAATATTATCATCTTGTTTAGATATAAATCATCAATTTAATTTTATCATATATGTATTTATTAATAACATTTAACCTATAAAATATATATTTTTTGTAATAAATTTTTTTAAGTAATTATTATTTGTTGATTCGTCGTTTATTGTATATAAAATTTAATATTTTAAAAATATATAATTCCAGTATACCTACCAAATATATGTACTTCAATAGAAAATATTACAGATTACTATATTTACAAGGACCACATTCATACAAGTCATATTTCATTCATTTGAATAGAAATACTAGAATCATACATTCCAAACAATCTTTATAAAAACCCATATCATTTGTTATTATGAATTTTTCAAAATGATCTCTTTTTTATAATTTTATTCGACATTATAGGTATATTCGAATTAATTATGATTCTCCAGAATGAATGAGATCTAAAGGGTTTCCTAGTGTTAAATGTATTTTTTGTTTTTTTCACCACTTAATTTATGTGACATAAATGTATTTAATAAAGAATGAAATATAATAAATTATATCATGTAATTTTTATAAACAATTATCTTAATAAAATAAATATTATTTTTTTGATTTCGTTTTTCATTTTGAATCCTGGAACTAATCATTTTAATGACCTGAAATTTTATCAATCAAAATTTTCCCTTCTTCTAATTATTTTTTACACTATAAAACACAAACATGAGACAAAAACTAATTAAACTACAGTTTTTCTAAAGTAATCCTGAAATAATTAGTTTTTATAGGACAAAATAAACCTATAACAATGGAACAATAAGTAGACCGTTGGAGTACTAATGTGGCCATTACAAATTGTCCACGTCCCAATAGAATATTAACCCCACATATAAAATTATATAAAAAATTCAGGTATCTTATCAATGAAAAAGAGTTTTATTTATATCCTGGAATAAGTGAATCAACGTTTAAAAGTGATAATGTATGTATTGGTATTTTTTAAAACAGTAGGGTTTTTTAAAATTTTTATAATTAATATAATTATTTAAAATAATTTTTATTTTCAGAAAATATATTCCTAAAATAATATTTTCCTGTCTTCTGATTATAAGATAATATTATGAAAGTTTATTTATTATTTCTAAGTGTCATAAAATAAGTTATAATTATGAAATCGATATTTTATTAAATAAATAATTACATTAATAAAAGAATACATTCATAATATTTAGAAAATTAATTTTATAAAATTTACTTTAATTTGTAAATCTACATTTTGAGATATTATTAGGGTGAATTTTTGGAATTTCTCTAAAATGGTTGATTTTTTTGATGAAAATTGAAAAACGGCAATTTATTTATTTAGAAATATAAGTAAATAAATGTATTTTTTATTTATGTTTGAGTAACGGATTATGTATGTGTTCATTGTATTGAATTTATATTCTCTAGTTACTATATTTATTCATAATAAGAAACAGTAATGAATGTGTATTCCCTTTCACATATATATAAGGACACCTATACCCTATGTACACACCTACATATCCATGAACATGTGCTAGGAGATACTTATATATATGCTTATATGAATATACTAGTCACCACTCACCTTTATATAGATTTTCATATATATACATCTGCACAACTAGCCCCATACATGTATATTCACTACCACGAATGTCAAAACTTGTAACAAGGGAGCCCATATATATATATATATATATATATATAAACATACCTATTAACATGTAGGTAAGTCGCTTTAGACCTGGATACTCGAAACCATAATCCTGGGACTGCACACAACAAAATAAAAATGAACCAAAACCCTAAAAAGGAAGAAGAAAGGGATAATATAGATTATTTTGATGGTAAGGGGTCATGTTAGAGGCTAATTCATTGGATGGGGGTTGCGGATGGGGAGTCGTGGACCAAGGGGGTCTCACATGAGGAAAAAGGCATAATGAGGTGTGTGCGAGTGGTGCATGGTTCTAGAAGGGTGGAGGGAATCTAGCCCAAGGTTCTCCAGATAGAATTAGGAGGGCCGACTGGCTAGGTTGCGCACCAGGAAGGAATAAGATGCAGGATGTGGTTCGCGTGAGGGGGAATCGGTGCACTGCGGGTTATCTGAAAGGAGGGCCACTAAAAGTTGGATGTCACACCAGAGGTTTTTCACTGAAAGTGAGATAACCAAGGGGAGGGGTGGAATGTGCAGCTAGGATAGTAGAGTGTTTGAGACAATATGTGGATGGGGAGAGGATGGGGGTGAGACACTACAAGGGGATTCCAAACCATACTAAAGACACTAAAAAATAATTTAAATTTAAATTTAACTAAAAATAAAAAGTCTAATAATAATAAAAATAATATTAATACAATTAATACTAAGAATAATAATAATAATAATGATATTGAAATAATTCATTAAACTTCATTTTTTTCAATCTTACTTTATTGTCATCTTATTATTTATTTAAGATTATTTATTTGTCTTCAACATCATGTAGGTCGCGCGGTGACCCAGGCGATGCCGCACAGATTTGAACATGACATGCCTATGCATTGAACGCTATCAAGAAAAACCATTAATTTATCAGCATAAATGATATCATTTAAATTGCGATAGGCCTATGCCATGACAGAACATTTAAATGAAATATAAAATAATAAAATATAATTATTTATAAATTTTTAGTGTGACAATTAAAAAAAAAATCAATAATCTAACAATCATTAAAAATGAGGAATAATTTAATTCATTAAATATAGCAGTCCCAAAGGCTCTGCCTCGACAAAATTGGATTACACGACATGGACTACCTCAATATACATTTTGTGCTTCTTTTTTTCATCTGTATCACATGATAAAGTCTGAGAGATAAGATGACAACCGATTTATGATATGAATAAATTGAATCAAAATTTAGATCTAGATAGATTGGAAGATGACCAAAATAAATACACTTTTTGTATCCAATGTACATGAAGTGTGGTCCCTAATTTTTCATGGAATAGATCAATAGGTGTATTAGTGTGTCATTTAACAATATAATGGTATGATAATAGAATTTTTGTGAAAATTTTAGGTTACAGAACATGTAAAAGTGGATAAACATATGTACATAAAGCTCATTTATGTCATGAAAAAAGCCAAATATAATCGGTGTTTTACTGACAAGGTGTTGGGTCCACAAGGCTGAATACCCTGAGAGGGGGGGTGAATCAGGGTATGACTAATTTAAAATTAACGCCCGTTCTGATCTTCTTTCACTGTTAATAAAAACACTCTTCTCTCTCTTTCCTGTTTCACAAAGTAAACAGAAACTAAAGCATGCACAGGACACAACAATTTTACTTGGTTCACCGTAAAGGGCTACGTCCAAGAAGCATATGCCGACAACTTGTCGGTCGTACCAATTCCACTAAAATTCACTAGCAATAGATTATAATGTTCGGGCTAGATCACTTCTATTCCCAGGCTCACTGCCTTTACAATGTTTAGGATCAGCTCACTGCTTCTCCGAGGGTCACTCTTTGTTTCTCTCTCTCTGGATCACCGCAGGTGGAGAGGATCACCTTATTTCTCTTCTTTTGCTCACTACTCTTGGAAGGAATCCACTCATAGTTTATACACCTATAGGACTCTTCATTTGCATGATGGAATGTATCTTCCTCTATGTGTAGATGCTCTGTTGAAGCCCAATTTTCACCCGTAGATGAATCTCTCTTTGCACCGAAGGTATCGTCCAAACATCCAGCTTCCACGCAGCCCGAAAATCACTGCTGGAAATAAACCTTACTTGGCGTGCAAGTCAATCTCGGCGTGCAAGTATCGGCGTGCAAGTCACAACTGGCGCGCAAGTCCTCCTCAGACAGTTGCGCAACTCAAGATTCCTCAACTCTAAACATCCGTGACTCACTTCCATTTACGCACGATCCAGTATTGGTGCACAACTCCACACTGGCGCGCAACTTCAAACACTGGCGTGCAACTATCACACTGGCGCGCAAGTCCCACCTACGCGACCACACACACCACTTGCGCGACCACCACACCTGCGCGATGGGAGATCTGATTTCTCAAAGTGTTGAACTCCGGTAGTGAATGAAGAGGGTTGGTCCAGTATTTATTGGAAAATTGACCACCCTGTGCGATGGAATGCAAGTCACCTGCGCGACCTAGTCTCGGCGCGCAAGTCTTCTGTCCTCTTAGACACTTGCGCGACCACCTCCCAAAATTTCCACGAACCTATTTACTTATCCATATTTTGATCTTATGATATCGAAAAACATATGGCGTGCAAGTTTCCTATACTCCAAGTCCTCGGCGTGCAAGTCCCTTTGCCAAAAACAGTTTTCTTCATTTGTTGATTTTCAGGCCCAAAAATTTGGCAAAAACTGGAAAACAGCACCACCTTGTATCTGTTCTTTTTGTACCGCCTCCAGATCATCCATTCCATTTTTCAACTTTCTTGAATCAAACATGAATCGTTGACCTCATCTATTGAACTCGAGACTCCATCATGATATCCTCTTTGTCAAAAAAATTTTATGGCATTGTTTTGCTTTGTCAACAATCACCACTCAGATGTCCACATTGTAAAAAAAAACAATCACCTCAAAAATGCTTCAATGATGCCTTGAAGGATTTTTTCCCAACACAAGGGCATAAAATTTTACATTCTTTGTACTTTTGTATACATTGTGTAGTCTACAGTATACGATGTGCATAGTTTTTTTGGAAAAAACATCAATATATAATTAATACAATTATCATGTGTTCCATGTGTAATTTTTTGGACATTACACTCCATGAGTTATGATTAAGAATTACAAATATTCAAAATATTTATTTGTTACAAAATTGGATAAAAATGTAATTTTTCTTCTATTTAAGCATATGCAACTGAATATTTTGAAATTAAATTAATATATTATGTTTTTTTAAGTGTTATAGAATAGATTTAGGATAACTTTAATGGACTAGATTAAGGAATGTTGAATAATCATGGTTAGATAATTAATCTATGTAATTTTTTTAAAAAATAAATGTATGATTGTTGCCTATTGGGCGTCGATTATCGATATATTAGGCAATCACATTTTATCTTATCATTTTCCTTTATCTTTTTTATAATATTAGTTTTATGTCCTTTCAGTCATGTCCTCCCTTATTTATATAGGGGAATAAATTCATGGGGTTTAATTTATATTAACCCTATTTATCGAACACATTAGATCCCCTCAGATACATGTGATTAATGGCTTTTTTGGGGATGGATCACAAAGAATATAGTAAGTGTTCAGAGCTGTGGAGCTGAGGCAAAACAAATCGTGGCAGTACATTACTGAAAATACTGTATATTGAAACTAAAACCAATATATTGTTCAAGTGGTTTCCCCCTTATGTATACATTTTGTTTACGTTCAACTAAATAAATAAACATTATAGAAACTCATGATCATTCCACCTACATTTTATTTATGTCATTTTCATGGTGATATTTTTTTTATTTTTAATACAATATGATCACCTATTAAATAAATTTACTCACATGAGAGACAAGAAAAAAATATTACTAAATTATGCATAAATTCTTTATCAGACATAGTGAAGCCTTAATAAAAATTCAATTTATAATAACAAATAATATGATATGATGAACTGTGATTTTATGTATAAATAGAAAAATAGGTTAAAATAAAATATTGTGTTTTCTTATTTAGTATTCCGGCACAAGGTAAGAATACCATGAAGGTATTACCAACTCGGATATTAGACATAAATTATGTGTAACCATTTCATTAAATGATAAAAAAATAATGTAAAAATGAAAATATGATTAATATAATACATTATTATGCTGGATCTAGAGGGTGTGGATCCTTACACATAATTTATAATTATATTGTTAGAAAATATAAAATTACTATAATATGTAATTCCACTTATATTGATTATATAATGGAATGCAATTAATCACACCATCATTGAACTATATGATTAACATGTTAAACCCCTATAGAATTGACCTATAGGCACACAACAATATCATATAAATGTTGCAGAATTACTAGGTTATAGAATGATCAGTCTCAATCAGTTTCATAGATCATTTCTTATCACAATAGTTTTCTTCAAGAAGGATGAATAACTATTAGTGTTCTATCGAAGATATGAGGAGGGAGGTAGAGAGTGATAAATATACATATTTATCCACTCTCTCTTTATATGTTGTTATCACATATTGTTATTTTTGAATTATTTATAAATATAAATTTTTTATATGTTTATGGTTGGAAAATTGCAGACACCGTTAAGCATCTTAAATATTCGGTGTCAACATGAGTTACATTAATTATATTTTTTTTATAATGACATGAAATGTTCAACACAACATGAATATAAATAAATATTACATATTTATAATTGATCCATTAATCATTTCCTCCATTCGCTTGTTGACATTTATCAAATCTTGAATAATAACTATTTAATTATAAAACTATTACATTTGATGATATATAAAATAAATATTATATTCACCATTATGTAAATAATAATTTTTAAATTTTTAGCTCACATTTTATTTTGATGAACATGTGGTTAAATTAAGGTTGTCAACCAATACATGGAATAATATTTATATATTTAAAAAAATTAAATTCATTTTTTGAATCTAATTGAGATAGTGGATACACATAGTGAATAACCCATATGCCTCTTTCACACTATCTTTTAGAACATCCTCAAAATTTAGAATGTTAGTGTGTAGAAACATTCCATTGAACCCATATAGAAATATTCTAATGTCACAAAACATCCAATATCCTAGAAATAACTATCATGTAATATAATTCATTTATCATGATATCTCAAATGATTCTAGTTTCATGTCATTTCAATCAACCTATATACTTGATTTTAAATTCAATAACATTATAAAAATGAACAAGAACACAAAACACTGTGGTTGTTGATTTATATAAGTAGTTCTATTTAATCAAAGGGTCTAAGATATCAAAATTCATCATAGGAAAGAGGTTATAAATCCTATTTTGTATTATTAATTATTATAATTATCACTTAAGGAACACCCAATGTACTCTACCTAATAATGAGAATATTTCTTGATCATTTAAATACATAAAAGTGTCTATGTCAGGATATCCATTAATGATAAACACAAATTCTAGGGATCAATACACATGTCAACATATTGGAATATCCAATGACACATTAAAATATTTAAATTCTATTTCACATGTATGATATCATAACATAATATCTTGGATATTACCAGAGTTGAACACCATGAGAAGCTATCTCAATATATTATAATCCACCTACCTCTAATATATTTTATTTTGTATGTCCCACCATACATAATAATTCATCCATTTAATAAGAATCATGATTAATGTACTAGAACCTCGAGGATATAATCATAGAAATATTAATCAATAATATTTTTATGGGAAATTATTCATAGGAAATTATCACATAAAAATAATATTAAGTGTTAAAAATAATCTGATAAGGAAAACATCAATAATTATGAAAACATGTAATAGTGAACTAAACATGTTGGTTATTTGGAACCAACTCTAATAGACTCCCACATTCACTAGAACCAATTAACAATAATTTTCATTGCTTGGGATTTCACTTGATACTCATTGAACAATTGAGATAAATCAACTTTAAAGGAGTTTTTCCCCTTTTACTCTTTATAAACTATGCTCCCTATAACATCACCTCATTTAGAAAAATACTTAAAGAGATAAAACATATAAAGTATGTGGATTTAACTTTTGTGTGAAATTTTCCCTTTGGATAGATCCACAACTTTAATATTAACATGGTATGTTATGATATGATGTTTAATTAAATGAAGCACGTAAAGCTCTTTAAAAAATATGTGAATCCATACTGCTTCCTTGGATTCATCAAATGTCTCAATATACTTGGACTCTATAATAAAATCAGAAACAAATGCATTAGTTTAACTCTTACATCTAATTGATCCTCCTTTTATATAAGTGACATATCTATATTGTAACTTTAGATCCTTATGATATATCTAAAATTTAGCATCTGTATTACCACAGAAGACTATCTATTTATCTTAACCATACACCAGTAAAATATCCATAATTCCTCACTATTATGTATGAATAATCTTAATAGTAATCCACTATTGTTCAGATGGAATTTCTCATATATTCAGATAATTCTAAATGAAAAGGAAACGTCAAGACTCATACATAACATAACACACATGAACTGTCTTATTATAGTAGTTTATTTGACCATTCTCACTCTCCCTCTTTCCTCATATGTTTCAGGAATTATATTCTTATAATGATTTCTACGAAGTCACATTATAACCAATAATAAATATAACTTTTCCATACTAAATCCCTTCACTACCTACTCAATGTATGTTCCTTAATAATGTCTGATTAACCTGATTGATCTGTAATCCATGATCTTGACCCTTAGAAATTATTGTACTTCCCCTAAGTCCTTAACGAAGAATAAAATTATCAATAATTCCTTATAATATTAAAATTAGATTAATTAATTTCTAATTTGTTATATGACATCAACATATAATACTATGAAAACAATCATACTCTCATTAATCCTTTTTAATCACACTAATCACCTTCATTCTTAATGAAATGAATTTTTTCGATGGTTTCATTAAATAAAATGTTCTAGACATAGATTCTCTCGTTAACCAACTAATGTATTTTTCAAGATGAATATCTTCTTATAATTTCTTGGTCTCAAAACCCCTTATGGTTGTTTCATATACACATATTCTAAAAGGATCCCATTAAAAAGTTCCATTTTAACATCCATTTTTGAAATCACATTGTTTCAGTAATCTACATTGAAAATAAATATTTCAATTTATTTAAAAATTTTGAATATAGAAACGTTTTAGTGTAGAAAATTTATTAACATCATATAAATTCTTTGGCCACTGGTTTTGTATTATTGTAAATTTCATTAATGGTCAATTTTATTTTTCACTAGAATACCCATTTACACTCATCATTTATTTTATTTTTCAGAAGATTGATCAGAATCCAATATTTTCTTCGATACATGCAATACATCATAGAATGCATGAACTCTTACCATATTGTATCACCAGGTCTCACAACTTCCTCTTTCAAGTATAGATTATCATTATTTCCATTCAATAAAGTGTCATTGTCATCAATGCCAAAAAAATAATAACATTATACTTCCATATCATATATTGTACTGTCATGCAGTACTTTTGTTTTAGGAACACATTCTTCCATGTAGACCAATTAAATAAATTCATATATGAACTCTGGTGTATCTTTTTCATCAACACCACCAATTTCAATATTTCTCCCAAAATCCTTTTTTAGGATGTGCTCCCTCTTGTGGACGATGGAATGTCTTGTGACAATTAAATTTTTCTCTAAATGATATTATAGACATCATCCCACTAATTCCATGGGATACCTAGTAAATATATAATTTTTTCATCATGGGGCCTGTTTATTTTTTGTCACAGCCTTAGAAAATGCATCATAAACCCATGCACAATCATATGAAAAAATGGGTTTCTTTAATCTCTTTAACCAAAAGGGAATATCATTTTATTCTTTAATTATTACTCAGATTAGTATGTAATTTTTTTTTGTAATTTAAGTCCCTAAATGGATAATGGAATAATTCTCTAACTCATCATCAACCATTGAATGTCAAAAAATTATTGATTACAATATTCACTAACACCATTGTTTTTTTCATAAAACAAATGGGGATTTGAATATCATTTTGTGGTGGTGGGGTCCTGGATTTTCACATCAGAAACACATTTTTATTACAATTTCCTATCAATGATGTTTTAAATATTGTTTTTTCATGGATTTAGAGACACCCAATAGTTTATTTATTCATAATGTTTCACCAACCTTCTTTAAAAGGGCTTGTGGTTATTAGATGTGTTTTTAAAAAAACATAAGAAGTCATATTTTCCAGGGGATGGGGGTAAGGCACTTTATACATTATTTGTGGGAATTTATTCCTACTTCTAGAATCTCTTATATATTTACGATATATTCGAAAATCATTTATTAAATCCCAAATATAATATGGTTTACCATTGTAATGACCCAGAACTCTATCAATGAAATTTCTCTTATTATGTATATTTGAAATAGTATATATCACATAAAATCAATTAATGAGCATAATAAAACCATCATATATTAGTAATGTATGAAATAAAAGGTATTTATAGAATTTGGGGAACATATACCAATGAAATAATAACTTGACCTTAAGAATAGTATTGTGACCCTTATGAATAGTATGTCAGCCAAATTAATATTAACCTCACCCATATTTGTAAAAATAAAATTTAAGCACATTATAAATGAAAGTATGATTTAATTATATCATTGTATTAGTAAATTAATTTTTTAAAAATTATTAATTATGTGTTGGTATTTTTTGTGATTCATAAATATAAAATTAAAATTTAATTATGAATAAAATAATTTAAAGGAAACATATTTTACATAAATTTTATTTATCAATCAATATATTTTTTCCTTTTTATTTTAGATAAATTTTATGAGACATTATTTAATTTTTGAATGTAATATAAAATCAGTTATTGATTTAAGATATGTATATATTGTGTAAATGATAGTTTTAATTAAAAATAAAATAACCATATTTAAAAAATTATTTTCAAAAAACAGATTTCATTTTTGGATTCTACACATCATAAAATGTTTAGGGTAAAATTGTGGTATTTTTCCAAAATACTAAAAAATATATAAATTGTAAAAAATGATAATTATTTATAAATGATAAATACAAGAATTGTTAAGTAATAGTTGATGTTTGGATGATGTAAGAACCCTTGTATAGGCAAAAATTGAAATTATTACTATATTTAGACCCAATAATCAACACTATTTCTTTTCTTGAAAAGTATAATAACATAATGACCAAAATAATGATAAATCACACCTCTACTCTATAGTAAATACCATCCCTCACCACCCTTCTCCTTAAAACATCCAATCATTGACACCATTGAAATTTCATACCAATATCCATACCAATAATATACCCCACATCTAAGATATATTTTTCTCCTCAAAATACCATGACCAATCACTTCATGCAAGTTCTCAAGGAGATATATTCAATAGGTAAAATTCTATTCATTTTCCTTTTAATTTCCATTCAATTTCGTTTGATTTTTTATTATATCCCCAAAACCTCTATTTAAATGATCATGATAACTCCATTATCATCCATATACTGAATTTATATCATATTCATTGAATATCTATTATCAATCTCATTACATTCTCTCAATTTAATTTTAACAATGAAATCATCGTCCCGATGGTTCGGATTTACAACATTCTTGGATGATGAACATTCATTCAACAATTTATACATTAATTATTGTCATGAAACCATTTTTATGGTTTAATTATTTTATAAAATATGTATTATATCTTATGTAATTCTCTGGAACAATCATATATGCATGATATTAAATAATAGAACAAAACATGTTTGTTGTGATTGAAAAGACAATAAATTTAAGCTAAACGATTATCATTAAAATGTTATATAATGATTCTTCAACATTTATAGAAAAAATAATACATAATAAAAATTAAAAATTATTTCATTAATATGAGATTAATCCAATTATTAATAATTATACTGATTTATCAGGAACATAATTACTCATAAACAAGCGAACTGATAATGGAAACATTGAAATGGAATGCTACCGAATGAGGAAATTAAACTCTATATGTCATTAATAATACCATATATGTAATTAATAAATAAATAATTAAAAAAATTATATAAGGTTCTAAATTAGGTAATTAATGGGCTTAATTTGATTATCTAGGACATTAAGGTGGAGTTCCAAACACATTCTGACATAAGGTAAGGGTTTTTCTCCTGAACATCCATTTCAATTTGGGTGATACATTCATCCGTACACTGATGTCATTATACATTATTTTTATATAATTATTATAAATAATTTTTATCTTCCCTGATAACATATATTTATATCATTTCATTTTTTTGATGGGACAATACATTTTTTATAAGGTCCCCTATCCAACCCTTCCTGATACACTAGCCCGATTAAAGGGAACAACTCGATTTCTTCCACATTTTGAATTACACTGTATCATATATTTGAAGAAACCATTATTTTTATAAAATCATTAATTTTTTCCTGAAAAACTATTTCAGATCATTTATGGTTTAAAATGAATATTTTTCCATAATAAATCTTCTTTGTAATTTATAAAGAACATTTCTCTCAAGAAAGTATAGTTCATTTAATAAGAGTATTTTAATTTATTTTAACACAATTGTTGGTTATTATATTAAATTAGGATTAATATTTTTATGATATCATCTACTATGATTTATTAGGTGGTTTATTATTTGTTTTACTATAGATGTTCTTTCTTGATAACATCCACCATATTACTCTGAATGGTTAGTAATTTTGTTTACTGATTGGGGAGATTTATTTACATATCATATGTTAGTTTTAAAAAGAATATATATGTTGATAATGTTTCATATCATTCATATGAGTAACTAATTTTACTTATCAAGCTTTTGACAGGGCCCTCTATAGCCCATCGGTGCATAAGTAGGTATCATGATACAAAATATTTTGGGTTTTTACCCATTTATATATGGTCTTGGTACAAGGACATGATTTAATAGTGATGACATACTAAATTATGCATTCCATCATTATGAAACAAGTAATTTATATTCCATGTGATTATTCCCCTAGTAGAATATCAATGGTTATGTATTTTTATGTCATTATTTAATCAATTTATATTTCATCCAAATTATGCTCAATTTTAATTTTAATGGAATTTTTTTTCAACCATTCACTATTATTTATTGTTTATTAATGCTTCTATAGTATTTCGTGAACACACTGAGAATATGATATCACCCCTTTCTAATATTTTATTTTTCCCCAGGATGTGATGATTTGTATTATGAATGACATGTAATGATAATATAGGAGTTCTTGTTTGATTAAAAAGAAGTTGATATGTTGTATTAAATTTAAGTTTTTAATGTAAAATTCATATATGTAATCTAGTTTTCCAAAACTAATAAACCATTCAGTCCTTCGGGATTCATATACCATTATTATATTCCAATGTAATAAATTAAGTCACCGCATCTGGGCTAATAGGGCCAGGGTCATTACAGTTGGTATCAAAAAAAATTAGTAGAAACCTTGGAAACAATATTTATAAAACATAAATTTTGGGAAAACCCTAAGATATACATTTTAGATAAGCATACAATAATATCCTATAAATTTTGTAAGGTATAGATTATGTTGATATTCCAAATATAAATACCTATCTGGATACTAAAATTGGATGTGGTTCTAGCATGATGTTTGTTATGGAGGTGAAATCAGAGTGTAGGAACTTATGACTATAGTGGTGTAGCTGACTCGGGTTATGAATAATAACCATACCCATATAGAGAATCCAAATCCACAATATGGAGGATTTTTGTAAGATAGATTTATGTGGAAATATCCTCCATCATTAAATATGACTAAAAATAATTATTTAGTAGAGAAGTGGATAAGTTCTTTAGATATGATATTTCACTCTTTGGGATGAAACGAAAGGGAAAAGGTTGTTGTGGAAATTAATAATCTTTTAAGAGAAGAAGATCTATAGTGGACATTTATTCAATACATGATGGATGAGGATGATATATAATTCATTGAATGTAGATTGTTTAAATAACTTTTCATAGAAAAATACATGCCTCATGAAGAGAAAGAGGATATCAAAATGGAGTTTATGATTATAAGGAAAAATGATAATGATAATGTTTAAAATTATAAAGCTAACATGATGAGGTTAGAAAGGCATGCTTCAGAAAACATACATATCCAAAGGATTATGATTTATTGATTATTGTATGGTTTAAAACCATTTCTCAGATAGCGGTTGGTCTGTAAAAATTAATCATCATATGAAGAATTAGACTCATGTGCTATCAAGCTAGAAAATGAATTATCTATTTCTTATGATTTACTGGAATGAAATAGAAGAACATAAATGTCAAACAATCTGGAAACGGAAAAAAGGAACTGAGGAATAAGTTAGTAGTTTACTTCCCACAATGTATTAATTTTTGGAATAAAATTCTTGACACCTTCCTTAAGGGAATGACAGTCTCTTATATGTGAAGAGAAAAAGACCACAAATCCTGTGATTGTAATAGATAGTAAAAATCTTCCAAAATTCAATAATATAATTTCAAAGAGGTGGGACATTATGCATATGAATTCCCTAGATGATGAGGAAACATTTATCAAATAAGGACAATAGATCATGGACTAGCATATAAGATCACAACTGCTGAGGTTTAAGTTCATAATGATGTGGTTAAAATTACTCTAATCATTTCCTTAAACATATCACAATCATTAATTGATTATGGATCATCATATATTTTATTATCTTCCCAGTTTTCTATGAAAATTAGTAATTTACAATTTGATTTATCAAAGGAATTATCAATAAAAACACTTAATTAAAGTATCATTAAGATAACGATGTGTCAATCAGTCCCATTTATGACACATTAATGTTCATTAGTTACAGAAATTATCAGTATTGGTGTGATTTTATTTGAAATATTTGTTAATATTAATTAAATTTAAATTTATGATGCATAAATATATTCCAATAATAAGGAAGATACAATTTTTGAGAATGATGTATAGTCCCTTATCATTATAGAATAATCTTTTCTATATAATTATTATATATATAAACCCCTAGCATCTCTTCAGATTTCAATTCTTGGGTAGAAAGATAAAACAATATCTATGGCTAATGAATGAAATATTCAAAATTAGGATGTAACTATTGTGAAAAAAATTGTTGATGTATTTACAGAGGTTTTCCATATACATCATCTTGAGTTGGAAATTGATTTTTTTATTGTTTTAATTCTGGGTGTAATGTCTATATCAAGGACTCCTTATATAATGGACCTAGTGGCACTGGAAGATATAAAGAAACAACTAGAGTAATTTAGTAATAATGTATTAATTCTCCCTATTGTTTCTCCTTGGGGATCCCATGTTCTCTATTTCAAGAATAAATATTGATCTATGAGGCTATGTATTGACTACAGGTAAATAAATTTTATAATGATAAATAACAAGTATCATCTCCCTCGTATTGATGATTTATTTGATCAACATCACATAGACCAATAATTTTACATTATTTTAATTCGATCTAGAAATCATCACTTCCCTATGAGAATGGTAGATATTCCAAAAACTATGTTTCAAATATGGAATGGACAATACGAGTTTACAATAATTCATTTTGTACTGACTAATACACCCTCCATTTTCATGGATCTAATGAATAGTGTAATCAGGAATATCTTGATTAAGTTTTTTCGATAATTATTGATGAAATCTTGGTATACTCTGATAACAGAAAATATCGTGAGATTAACTTGAACATTATACTAGAGAGTCTTAGAAGACAGTTGATATATTGTATGTTTAGAATGTGTGAAATATGGCTTCAAAAAGTTTCTTTTCTTAGATATAATGTCTCTAATTATTGAATCCTAATTGATCATGAGAATAAAAAGGTGACTCATGAATGTTATACACTAATGAACATAACTGATCTATGTATTTTTATTGGTTTTATAGGTTATTATCTGGGTTTCATTTAGAACATCGCCTGATTAGCTAACCCATTAACTAGATATACATGTAAAGAGGGTAACTTCATATGGAAAAATGAATTTGAAGAATGTTTTTAAAAATTAAATATGTGATTGGTGAATACTCTGCTCCTGAATATAACATCAGAAAATGGGTTTTTATCTATATAGTGATGAATCAAATAAGGGACATGGTTGTGTCCTTATGAAAAATAAATGTTTTACTACCTAGGAATCAAGGTAGCTAAAAACTCATGAATAGAACTATAAAAATCATGATATTGAGTTACCAGCTATAATATATTAACTAATGATATGGAGACACTATCTCTATAGTGAATGATGTGAGATATATACCTATCACAATAGATTCTAATATATATTATCAAAGAAATAACTAAACATGTTGAAAAGAAGTCGCCTTGAGCTACTCATGTATTATGATTATTCAATACACTTGCACCCTTGGAATTTAAATAAGGTCACATATTATTTGAGTAAGAATGATAACGATGTTCTAAAAAAATCAGGATCAACAAAGATCAGGTGTGTATGGATATAGAAAAGATGAATATGGGAATTATAAAGGAAGGATAAACATCATTACTTTTTTACTTGTTTTCCAAAACATATTTTTTAAAATAATGAATGTTTTTTGTGAAATGATGATAATGATCAAAATAAAATTAATGTTTTTAATGATGGGAAGCTTCCAGACCTCATTTTTGAGAATGGAGTTCTAAAATTTGGGAGTATTATATGTGTTCCATCAATACATGAGCTAAAATCTTTGTTATTGGATGAGGAACATAGCTCGAATTTCTCTATCCACCTTGAGAGACAAAAGATGTATGGAAATATGAATGAACATTTCGGTTTGGATAATATGAAGTGAGAAATTTCTAATTACATATCAAGATGATTAGTCTGTCAACTTCTGATGGCTAAAATCCAACATCCTAGTGGTATCATACAACCCATTCCATTTCTTACATATAAATTAGATGACATCACTAGGGATTTTATATCCATATTACCCAAAGAACCAATAAATAATTATGCAATATAGGTGATTGTTTATTTACATACCATATCTACATATTTTCATCCTATATGGGAGGTTTTCCCATTGGAGCGCCTTGCACGACTCTTTATTAATGAATTTGAAAGACATCATAGAGCACCTATCTCAATTGTTTCTGGTCACTATCCATAATTTAAATTGATATTCAAGGAATGTATCTAGAAATATATTGATAATGAGCTTCATTTGAGTACTGTATATCACCCTCAAACTTAGAGGCAGTCAAAATGAACTATTCAACCTTTAAAAGACATATTGAGATCATGATCACTTGACTTTGAAGGTATGTGAGATTAGAATTTATAATTTTTTTTGGAGTTTTCATAAAATAATTTTTTCAATTTTAGTATTCCAATGGCTCTATATAAATCATTTTTTGGAAAGTGATGTCACATACCAACATGTTGGGATGAAGCTGGTGAAACGAAGCATATGTTCCCAAAGCTTGTAGAGGAAACAACATAATGGGTAATGACTATTCAAACCCTTATCAAGGTATTTTAATATTGAAAAAATGTATTTTACTGATAATTGAATGAATGATTTGGAATTTCAAGTGAGTGATCATGATTTCTTGAAATTATCTCCACGAAAGGGTGTTGTAAGATTTGGGAAGAAAGAGAAATGGATCCCCATTTATATTGGTCCTATTAATATTATAGAGAGAATTGGAGATCTATCTTATCATCTATAAATTCCATCTAGACTTTTTAAGGGTTAAAATTTTGTTCCACATCTCCTTGTTATGGATGTACTTTCCAAACCCGACACATGAACTCAATTATAAAATAATAGAATTGGAAACTGACTTCTTTTACTGTGATGGTACTATCCGAATTTTAGAAACTAATGGACATGTGTTGAGGAATCAGATGACTTAGCTTGTAACGTTAATTTGGAATAATGATAAAATTGATATTGCAATGTGGGAGCATGAGGATAATATGATGAATAACTACCCAAATCATTTTATTGGGTGACAATATGGGAATATCATGGACCAATTTTTTATAGTAGCCAAGAATGTAATGACCGAGAACTCTTTCTGTGAAATTTTACTTCTTATGTTTATTTCATATAGTATATATCGCCTTAAGTCACATAGTGAACACAAAACAACCATTATAAATAAAAAATTAATCAACAAAGATGTATTTATATAATTTAATTAACCTATACCAATGAAATAATAAATTGACATTAGAAGTACTAATATGACCCATATGAATAGTAAATCAGCATAATGATTAGTAAAATCACCCTTGTTTTTTAAATTAATATTTTTTTTATCTAATCAATGAATGTATGATATAATTATATCATTACATATTAAAGAATATTTTAAAAGATATTAATCAAGCTTTGGTATTTTTTGCGAGTCACAAATATTTAATTAAAATTTGATAATTAATAAAAAAAATTAAAACATATTTCATTTCCATAAAATTTATTCATAAATAAATTATTTTTTTTCATTTTAGGATAATTTTATGAGCCCTTCATTAATATTTTAATGTTATATTAGATGAGTTACAAATTAAAAATCGGAATTTTTCAAGTAAATGATGTTATTAATTAAAAATTATTTTTCTCATAAGTAGAAAATAATTTTCATAAAATGCGGTTATTTTTTGGATTCTACACATTGGAATATTGTTTTGGAGAATTTTTGGCATTTTTATAAAATACATGAATTTTTAGTTAAAAGTAAAATACGGTAATTTAAGATTAATGATAATATTTTGATTTATTGATTCATAGGTGAGGTTTGGTTTAGGTAACCACCTTTGGTTCAAACTCAAATTCACTTATTATATTATTTAGTTATAAAAATCAATGTTATTTATTATCATGGGAAAAATATTAAAATCGTAAAATAATGAAAAAATAATGAGAAATCACACCTTGCATCCACTATAAATAAAATTCCTCACCACCCCTTCTAATCACACCATCAATGAATTATGAATTGTCAAATGTCTTCAAATTATTTTCCATAAGACACTACCCCACGTCTGTGGTTTTTTGGTCTCATCAAAAGTCCAAAACCAATCCCCTTAAAGAGGTTCTCTAGGAGGAGTATTCAAGTGGTAAAATCCTCTTCCTCTTCCTTTTAGTTTCTGTTCAAGTTATTTACTTATATAATTTTGTCCACAATTATTCGATTTACATGATCATGATAAATAAATTATAATCTATATACTTGAATGATGTCATGTAATTGGAATTTCCATTATCAACCTCTTTACCCTCTATATTTTATTTTAAAAACGAAATCATCATCTGGTCGGTGCAGATTTACAACCTTCGAGGTGGACGAACATTCCTTCTTCAATTTCTCCTTCAAATTTGATCATGAAACAATTTTTGTGGTTGAAAGAGATTATAAAATACGTATTATATCTTATTTAATGTTCTATAACCGCAATATATATATGATAATAAATAGTAAAACAAAACTACATTATTGTGATTGAAAACCCAATAAAATTAAGTTTAACGATTATCATTAACATGATATCTAATGATTCATCAACATATATAGAAAAAAATAAATAATAATAAAAATTACACTTCTGGTTGTTAATTAATAATTTATAATACGAATTCTTGTAAATTATACCCATTTTACATGAACATCATTTTTGATAAACAAGCAAACTAATCAAGGAAACCATTAAAATGAATGCTCGAAAATAATGAAACTAAACTATATAACACATCAATATGACCATAAATGAACTTACTAAAATAATAATGAATCAAATACATGTAGATAAGGTTCTTAATTAACTAATTAATGGATTTAATTTTATTATTAGGTACATTAAGGTCATGTGAAAAATACATTAAGACATAAGAGATGGGGTTTCTTCATGAAAATCCTTTTTCATTAAAGGTTTTGTTTTCCGCTAGAAGCTAATGTAATTATTCATTATATTAAAATAATTATTTTAAATTATTTTTATATATTCCAATAACATTTACTAAATTATTTCATCTTTCATTTATGTGATAATATATGATTATAAGGTTTCTTTCTCAACCCATCCTGATACACAAGCCCGATTAATAGGAACATCTAAATTTATTAAACATTTACAAGTAACATATATAATATGTATTAAGAAAACATTTTTTTTATAAAATAACTAATTTTATATTGAATAGTCTCTTATTTAACTTTTTTTATTTGATGATTTTTTCGCATTTAACTCTTCTTTACAATGTGAAACAAGTGTATTTATCTAAAAAATTACTCATTGGTTTTATAAGAGAGTATTCATCTATTTCAAACCGTTATTGGTTCTTCTATACAATTGGGATTAATATTTTATGATATCATCTAAAATATCTTAATTAGTGGATTTTTATTATTTTTATTGTTGATGTTCTATATTGATACTATACGCCATATAACTCTGAATTCTTAGTGAATATGAATACTAATTTTGGAAAGTTATTTACTTTTCATATGTTAGTTTCAATATGAATGTATATTCTGATTACGTTTTACCCATTCCCAATGAGTAACTAATTAGACATTTAAGGTGTTGGGTGGGGCCCTCTATAGACTTTGGTAACATCGACAGGTCTCATGAGACCAACAATTTGGGGTTTTAGCCATGTATTTATGGTCATGGGACAATGCCTTGACAGTATGGTTATGAAATCCCACATTATGCATTCCCTCGTAAGGAATCTAGTAACTGACTATCCATTGGATTATTCAACTATTATAACATCCATGTTTATGTATTATTATGGAATTATTTAATCATATTATATTTCTTCTATATTTTTCTAAATTTTACATTTAATGGAATGTGTTTTCATTATTTCAAAATTACTTATTGTTTATTTATGCATCGGTTTAATTTTATACCCTTACTGAGTATATGTGATCACCCATTTCTTATATTTTATTTTCTCCTATAGATATAAAGATATATAATATGAATGACCTAGTGGGATAATTCAGGAATTTATGTGTTATTCAAAAGAAGTTGACTTGTTTTATTTTGTTCATGTTGTTATGTAATTTTTATATATGTAAAATGGATTTCCAAAACTACTAGACTATTTGGTCATTCAGTACACATTTTCCTTGTTTACATGCCATGTAATAAATTATGGAATATCCTTTAAGCTTCTGAGGTTAGGCTCATTACAATATGTTTGTTAAAAATAAATTTTTTACATTTATTTGATTTATACTCATTATTTGTATATGGGGATTTTCGTTTATGGATAAATCATTATGTGGAAAAAATATTATTATAGATTTTATTATCACTATGTCAGTTATAATCCACACAGTGGGATGCTATAGAATTTGACATGATATAAGAATATGGGAGTAGTTCTTAGGTGTTGATTGGTTCCATGAAAAAGGGAATCATATATTAATTTATGAATGGAATCACTAACCATATGTTTGGTTCAACTTTACAATACCCATAATACCATTTATGTTCATGTGAAGTGAAATAGACCATGTAGTTTAATTTCATGGGACACGGAACTATAAGAGGATTATTCCTAGAAATGTATGGTCTTAGATTTAGACCAAAATAGCCTAATTTACAAACAAGGGATATGGCCTCCTAAGTTGGGTATAACTGTAAAATGATTATGACCTATATAAATTAGGATGCGTTTGGGGTACTAGGGTTGAACCACTTAGAGGGTTAATTCAAATTCTTTTTGGGGATAAATAAAATCCAACATAACATGAAATTACGGGGCATATACTTACGGATTAGGACCATGGTTTCTTCATTGATAATGTGAACCTTTAATGGTTTTTCTCACAAAGAATATGGTACTTTGAGAGGGTGGTCACCGTTTTTGTGCTTATACCTTGTAGGATTACCATAGTGTTGGTATTTGATTATAAAAATGACCATCTCATAAATAAATTCTATGCCTTTGTGGGTGTTTATTTGAGTGAGAAGCATGAATAAGTGTAATATCTAGAATATTTTACAATCTATTTTGTCCCCTTATCGATGGAGGTTGGATACTGAATGTGGGGAAATTTCTAGCATGAAATGTTAGGGGTATTACACTACGAGGGTTTCCCATGGTTTCCTTTTTATAGGTGACTGTACTTTTTTTAGGTGAATAAAAATACTAGTAAATAAAACTTATAGATGGGAAAAGTATGTGGTTCCCCACAGACCAAAATTGTAAGGACCCTTTAACTACCTCCACAATATGGTTCCTCATTATTGTGTGAATGTATAACTTTTAGCATTATGGTAATCATGCATATTTGTTAGGATATGTTTGGAACAACTTCTATTTGGGGAATTAATTTTCATATAAGATACCTAGTGGTTTTCCATTCACCATTGTAATTTTAATCTACAATACTTAGTGGAGGTTTCTATTTAGTCTCCCTTAGAAAAAATTCATATAGAGAGGAAACCCTATCATTAATGGATGATTATATGGTTCAAGGGCTGGCGTCAACAATGTGTACCTATCTGAGTTGATGGTGAGTCACTATGGTGACTCTAGTTGTGCTAGATGTTCTTCACCCATGTATGTTATGGGAGAACTAGATATGCTTCACCCATGAATTGACCGGGAAAACTAAATGTTCTTCACGAATAGTAGACTATGGTGATGTAGAGATGACTCACATTTGGTGGTCTTTGGTGAGCTGGGGATTCCTTGAATAGGGTGGATAGTCTTGATGAGGATATGTCTCTTGGAAGATGAAAAAATTGTGAAACAACACATGGATGATCCCTTTCTCAATTCTCCATCGGTACCTTAGTTGTCTTAAAATTATTATCCCTCATTTTTTTCTGATATATAAGGAGGCTTCTCCATAATATTTTGGAATTTAGGGTATGGTTCCTCTCTATGTTCATTGTATTATTGTACTTGTGGGATCTCAATTCATTTTCCATTGCTAATTTCATTTACTTTTACAGTAATAGGTCACAACCTAAGTATTTGGAGGACATGGGTGAGTAAAGAATAATATTTTATATTCATCTTACAGTTTTCCAAATGAGGATCCCAAGGCTTTTATTTATAGTAAGTACATAATACCCAAGATTAATATGATCATCGTTAAAGGTATATCTCATAGGTATCTTGAACAAGACCGTCTAGTAGGTATTTGATTCTTATATTGGGCAACATAGTTTGGACATTCATGAGACATTTTGTGTTTAGGTTGGGTACGTGCGAGATCTACATGGAAATTTTCATTAAACCCATTTTATTCACTACAATATGAGGTATTCTTCCAAAGAAATTTTCTTCCACATATAAAAGATGTTTTTCAAAAAATTTCCCCATGTGGATGGGGTCTAATCAGAATAAAAAATATTATGTTGAAGTAGAGAGGAATAATGGTTTTGATTAATCTTATGCTCACTAATTTACATGTAAATTCATACCATTGGTTTCTATTTGATCCCAAATTATTACTTCTTTCATTAATTGAGATGGAATTTAGAGTATATATGTCCACTATAAAGATTATTCGCACTGCTCATTCGAACATATAAGTTTTGCGAGTTATCATAGATGGTGATCAGGTGACTATAAATTGATTTCCCTATATAAAGAATTCATCTATGTGTTAGTACCACATTTTCTATATCCATTATATTGTTCCACCAATATTAATCAAATACATCATTTTCACTAGTTGTCTCACAAACATTTGGTATATACTCTAATATGACCTTGGCATGATACATCATTCTCACTTGTTGCCTAACATACATTTGGTATGTACCCTAAAATGAACGTGGCATGATACATCATCCAAAATACATGAGAAAGTGACCTACATGAGGTAACATTATGGAGCTATCTATGTGAGCATCCTGGAGAGAGTGACATACGTGTGGTAATATTGAGTGAGTTCTATGCACTAGGGAAGTTGAGCTAGTGATCTATGTGATATCACTCCTTTGTTAAATTTCCTAATTTTGATAAATAATTCAAATTAACTCCGTGAAACAAATTAAAATCGTTGTGTTTCCCCTATAGTTTTTCAAATGGAAATTCAAATGATATACATTGAACATGATTACTCACCTATTATGAATATTATTTATTTCATCTATATATATTACAATGATAAGTGTTACTCAACTCTTATATACTTGTAAATATACATTATGATGAACCAATGCAGGTAACCTCTAAGAGACCAGCTACCACTTTATGACCCAAAAATTGGGAAATATTCATGTGTAATGAATACATTGTGATATTTACCAATTTTATAGTTCATAGAGTACACTATATATCAAACTCAAATTATATATTTCAAGTGTGTGTTCATCAATGAAGTAACAATTTCCTTGACATGCGTCACACATCACAATTTATGTGCCATCTATCTGAAGCCTCACCCCAAGGATTAAAAACATCACTGTTATCAATTTTTCTTATATAATTCCGAAATGGATTATTGAGAAGGATAGAATTAGGATTGGGAATTCTATTCTAGTGAGGTACTCATACTCTAATGGATGATGGTGTACTAGGTGACCCAAACATTAGATTTTTTTTAAATCGAGATAAAAGAAGTTGGAATTTATAATATTTTATGGGTGGCCTAGAAATATGATCACAATAATAAAGATATCATTACCAAGATATTGATATGATGGATCCCTTTGAAAAAAACAGTTTTATTAGAAACCTGATGAAGTATTAATAACATTATGTGACATATAAATGATCTTACGAGCACCACTTATTAGAGAAATGTATGAAATGTTTTTCCCACTAAAACATGCCTAGGATGAAATTGAACAGATGTTGAATCTTTATTATGATCTATTAATATTGGCCTAAAAGATGATAAAAATTGATCATCACATAGAGGGTGATGTTCATTCTGATACCTAGATGAAGGATCTCTAGATCAACACGTAGAGGTTCGTAGTAACCAGAATCCAATTGTCTTCCCATCATGTTAATTCATGTAAAAGTTTGACCTATGTTGGAGCATGTCCAGATTGATCAGTGGCGGTCTATAGGAAATTGGGATTTCCCTATGAGTACTCGCCTCCCTAGTGTCAATGAAATGTGGTTGAGAACCTTCATTCTACAACTTTCAGAATCAATTAGATATGTGAGGATAGGGATGATTTTCATAGAGGCCATGTTATATGATGAAAAAGAAAATATTTATATATATTTGAAAAATAATATCATTTCTTATTGCTAGTATAAAACTGGATGGCCCCATAATGAATTTTAGGTCCATTTAATTTATTGTTGGGGTGGATTATAGTGCACTCCAATTCTTATTTCCTGTTTAGTTGACTTAATGTCCATAGAGTCTTGTTTCTTCCATTAATTATATTTTTTTCTTGTATTCATCGCTTGTATCTAAAATATAGAGAATCTTTAAATAATCTGAACATACAAAGGGAGTTCAACTTCATCCCATACCATGATCCTAAAACCAAAATATTCATTAACAATGACTAGGGTGATGATTACCTGAGGTCAAACATTAAAATTTTCATAGATATCATAATGTAAACTATGATTTAAATCAATGTAATATGTGATTAATAGGATCTATATATATTTTAAAATCAATTTAATTGTCTTCAAAACCCAAATTTAACCCCCTCCCCCGACACAAATTTATTATTTGAGAAACACCCAATGAACGCCTGAATGTTTGGGATCATCGAAGTTCTGTAGGTATCCTAATCATCAATTAATCTAAATACACTAGGTTCATCCATTTTGTGAGAATATAGGTACGAAAATACTTTGATTTAGTCCTACCCTTAAGGGGTGATAAAAGAAAGTGTCCATTGAGATAAATCTATAATGGATACTGGATGGGGAAAGAACAGTAGTAAGTTTAAACCTGGTGGTGATAACACCAAAGCTCCAAAATATTCTAAACAATCTCAGACATTAGACACAAAGTAGGTAAGATCATAAAAGACTACATCTTGAATGAAAAGGCAATGTAGTCATCATCACATGGAGGAGAACAATGCTTCGGTCGCCCAACATTCTTGAATTGACCAAAAGGATTTTAATGTAAAAATCTGATGGGTATTCCTCACAACTAGCCACATCATCCTATTATTATATGTGGCCTGAAGTGGTTTGAGGATGGAAAGGTGTAATCAACACCATTATAGATTAATGTCCACTTATTGAAGTAGGAAAAACATCCCATGAAATGTGGATATTTGAGCACTATATGATCATTACCATGACACAAATTCTTAAATGGTGGGTGAGTATATATTGGAATTTAAGATGTCATTTTATACAACTGAATACCAAATCCTATGTACAATGTGAGTATATGGTATGAAAAATTGAGGTGATTCTCTGGGAGAGGTTGACCAATCCATCAAAAAATATGAAATAATTTTTGATTCTAGTGATGGGAGATTATTTCTATTTACATTGAACCCATAACCATTCTTATGGTATAATAACTTCTATAAATGTCCCAATTTTACTTTAAAATGGAGGAATCACCAGAAAAAGCCTCCCCAATAAACACTTCAATGGACACTCTAATCAACGTTGGGGGATCTACACATGAGCCCGGGGAATTATATCAAGGACAGATGTCAATGAAAAATTAAATGGTGGGAGACCCTCTACACCTCCAGTATCTATGTTTGAAGCGACCAACATAGGGAAATCCCTGTCTTAGGTGATCAAATTGAAGAGGGAAGAGACGCTGGATTTCATTTTCCACTATAGTAAGTATTCACAATTTCCATTAGTCTCATAACTCCCCAAACATACTCATATGATTAGTATTTACATTTTAAGTATCTTTTTTACATTTTTACCACAAGGGTTCTCATAGTCATCCCCTGGATGTCCAAGAAGGTAGTCCATATAGTTAACGACCTCTTATGGAAATGTATATACACTTGATGGAAGAAGGATCATGGGAAGGGACATAAAATATATGTTTAACTATAGAAGGATTATAATTTAGTAGTAATGTTAATTATGCATAATAGGATATCAAATAATAGGGACTGAATCTCTTTTTTTCAAAATATTTTTGGTCCACAAAAGTTATTTTTGTACCATGTGATGACCAGTACTAATCATATAACTGGTTTATGATAATCTTATCAAAGTCTTCAGTCCTTAGAATAGGGTGTCCCTGCTGAAATAAATTTGGCTGGATTAGGAGGAATAATGTAGTGTCTCAAGCTTCATATCCTATGTGTCCCCATGGGTGAGGCTTCCATGGGTCATAGGGTACTAATTCATGTAATGAAAATTAAGGACACTATAATTTAAGAAATAATTTCTCAAATAAATATTCATAGATCTATATAGGAGTTTAATTAATTACATAAGAAATTATATGGATATAATTAATTATCTTTGCATGAAAAACCATTTTATATTATATTTTAATCATTAATATGTGATATCTACATATTTGTTTTATGAAAATGTTGATGATGCCATTCAGAGGAAGGGTATTGTGATTCCTCAACTTGATAAAACATAGAAGGTTCCAATACCATGACATATTTATAAGAAATCCTAATATCATTCTCACATATTCATTGAGAAACATGAATGGACTATAACTTTTTTGGAGGTCCATGCTTGAGATATAGGTGTTGTAGATGTATACGATGCATTAAATCGATTGGTTGACCCACCAACATGTGAGAAATAAAAAAAATTATTTTCATATTACCCTTTATATTTTATTATTAGGTAGTGCTAATGAAGTGTTACACATGTTATCTAGTCCTGTCAACATCAGATGTCAATCCTGATGAAATGACATCCCTTCCTATTATGTCAGTTGTTGAAGGCATAGAATATGATTCTCCAAAAATAGTGGAATATGGTGACTCCATGCATGAATTAATCTGATAATATATATATCATTATTAATATTATTATAATATTTATAGGGATTCACATTATTCATTTTATTTCACACTCCAATTTTTTGTTGATATATATGAATGTTAATATCTATGTCACCTCTTGAGGATCTACTATCATGTGTTCTCTATCACCCAACTCTATATTCTATTTTGTGGAATTCTAGATTTTATTATCACATGAACCATAATTACATGATTTTTATCATCCTTAAATGGTATGTAGAGAGATGTTTGAGTCAATATGAGGAAAAAAAAGTGGACCACATTGATGATCTTGGAAATAATGTATCTTATGATGATAATAGTCATGCCGATGATGTAGATGAGAATTAGTTATGAATTTATTATAAATATGTTCATATGGAACACCATCAATTAAAATTATACATTGTTAAGTGAGAGAGTATTCAACCCTACCAATCCTTGAAGAGGGTTATAAAATATGGATGATATTTCATTTCTATGATGATGGAGAAATTATATAATACTGAGTAATTTTTTTCTAGACAACTAACTAGACTTCACCAAACTACATATAAGGCACCAGAAACACTTCAATTGATCAATACCTAGGTTTATAAAACCTTCAACCGTTTTAGTAGAGATTATATGTAACATCCGAGGTAAATAATGAGTAAAACATTTTTATATTTATTAATATTTATGATTTAAATATTAATTTTACTTTAAAGGGGTTTCTATGTTCGATAGCGTACCCGATACGCAACAAAGAGTTTCTTTGAAATCTTACGTTGCACACTAGTAATAAAACAATATTATTATAAATGGTAGTTAACACGTAGCGGTTGTATTGGTGGGAATTAATAGAATTAACTCAAATATTATTATATATGTTTTTGAATTTTTTTTACATTTATCCAATAAAATATAAAGGCTTAAAATACGAAATGTATTCAAATTTAGGCATATATAGTCTAATATTCACTAAAAGGTAGAACTATCGCCTTTTGATGGAGAACCCTCTTTAAATATATTTTTGGTCACTCTTATACATTTTATTGGACAAAATAAAATTCTACTTTATAATCGGGATATCAAAATTTACTTTGTGTAATGTTTTGGTATTTTTCCGATAAAGTTCATTTTTTAATGAATAGTGAAAAATGTTGTATTTTAATTCAAAACCACTTTTTAATCTAATTTATTTATATGATTAGATTATCTTTTTAATTGGTTTTAAAGTGAAATTATAATATATTTTTACCATTTAATCCATTTTTTGTCGTTCGAATTAATATCACTTTGAAATTGGACTTAAACTAGTGTCATTCATTTAATATATATTATTTCATAAAAACACGCTATTTGTTCTGACAGCGGGAATTAATTATTAAATTAATTAATGTAACTTATATTATTTGAATTTTGTAAAATAGAAATAATTTTTGAATTCTGAATATAAAATATAGCTTAGGGTGAAGTTTTGGTATTTTTCTGAAAAACTTCAATTCTTAATGAATAGTGAAACTACTAAGTGGTACTTAAAAAACTGATTTTTCGTTTAAATGAAATTTTACCACATATATGTTTGGAATTTCAAAAATCCTACATGTATGGTTGTCATTAGGAAGTAAAATTTGGTTCAATGAGATTAAAATAATTTTTTGGTGAATAGTACCTTTTAAGTTTTTAATCGCGATTAGAGGTAATTTGTGTAATTTAAAGTAAAAATAATATTTTATTAATATGAAATGACCTAGACACATGTCCATCCCTTATTGGATGTGTCATGGCCTACCAATAGAATCCATGGGTCAACTTGGGGACCCCGTGGAGCCACTTTGGTAATAAAATGACATTGAAAAGTTTTTATTTAAAGTTAAAATTAAAATATCAGAAACATGAGTTATTTTACTAAAAGAATTTTTAAATGGGGATATAAAAGTCATATTTTTTACTATAAATATTAATTAGAAAGATAAAAAGATTTACTAAATCATGATATTTATTTTATAATTTTTAGAAATTAAATTTTTTAAATTATTTATGACACCATGATGATGCAATGAGTACCTCATTATATAACGATTTAAATAAAATGAAAAGATAATGTAAAATATAAGACCTAAACTTGTAAAAACCCTATTTTATGGGTGTATTTAGAACTATTATCACCTTATCCTCGAAATAGATAATTTTGGGACCTTTAAAATACGAAAATAATTTTCTAATAAAGTAAACTTTTCTAACTTTCCAAGAGTGCCATCCTCTCCTCTTATAAAAGGCCCCCTCCTCTACCTCTATACCCACACCTCTCAATCCTTTGGCTCGGCCAACCCCTGACCATTTTGTCTCTAAACATCCATATATTACTCCTTAAATCCACACATTGGGAGAAGTCTTCCCAAGGAAGCCTTTGAGCTCAAATCAAAAAGAGTTACCCGTTGTAAAGGTAGTGTTTTCTCTTGTGTTCTTATGTTTTATTTTTCTTCTACAACCCCCTAAACTCTTTTTATTAATTTATTTTGTAACACCAACCATAACTTAAATATAATATGTTGTTTTTATAAGAATTATTCGAGATACTCTTACACACACCTACATCTAATGGTTAAAAAACATATTGTGTCCTTGGATGGAGAATTTCTGCATCACGAAACGATGATTGTTCAACACTCATATAACACCTTCAATGGTGACCATTAAGATGTCACTATATTTATATATAATATATAATTTTTTTATGTTTTCCTTGAGCTTCTGTATTTTTCTTTTATGTCATACCTTATGGTTTCCATTAA
Organism: Viscum album; assembly: GCA_963277665.1. Classification (NCBI taxonomy): domain Eukaryota; kingdom Viridiplantae; phylum Streptophyta; class Magnoliopsida; order Santalales; family Viscaceae; genus Viscum; species Viscum album. Next base: position 1,045,835,577 of record OY728162.1, read on the forward strand.
GGGTAAACACGATATCTTAATTTTAGGAAATGCGGACTACCGCCCCCTCAAAGTGATTTTATTCGTTAATACCATATGTGGTACGTATAAAGGATAGATTTAATGATATTATATATGATACCTTACAGGAATTATAATACTATTATGTATCACTATGTCTTAATTTGATTAAATATGAAATAGAAATGGAAGTAGCGTTCATGCGTACGTACGGCTTACCGTCTCCATGAACGGTGCATTTCATTTCATACCTCTAAATGTTATGTAATATTATAAATGCATGTATATACTAGATATATATGATATATATGATATCTACATCACGAATATAATTCTGGATATAATGGATATTTTACCCCATGAACAACATGTAATTATAAAGAGTTTACTTTTGACTCAAGTACCAATGATCGACAAAACGACCATTATTAACATAAATAATTACATAGTGTTAATAACATGGTAATGAGTGATATAAAAGGAATAATTTACTTGAAAAAGGTTCTTTTGAAAGTAAAAATTAGCTCATGTTTATTATTCAGGATTTTAAAGAATGATCGAGTCAAGTCGGACCCAAGGTAAGGGAACTTCTTAACCCAATTTTCATTCATTGGGTTAATCTCCTACTTTCAAATTATGTGATGATATCTTATCATGTATTTATACTTTATTTATGTGTACATATAGTGAATACACATAATAGATCTTTTTTATTTAAAAAATGATCTTTGTATGGGATGTCATCTCAACATCCGTTCATTGAGAGATATTTTGTTTTATACACAACATTCTTTTATACGGTGTATAAACCCCTTTGACTTTTACGTTTATCCAAAAGACATATTTTTTATATGAAGCGTTTTACTATACGACAAAAGGGAATGTTTTTTTCGTACGTATGCAGCGACAACGACTTCTATACCGCCGCGACCGTTATTTGAGTTTCGGCTTCCTCTACATTCCATACTTCTTTTTAAAATGAAAAATAAATACCATGTTTTACTTTTACTTTATTTTGGCATTGAAAATGGTTTTTATTATGTTTTTATTATATCAATTTGTTGTATTGATATCTTGTGATTGAAAAGTGGAAATCTTATGTTTCATTTATGCATGTTTTATGTGATGCGATTATGTTATGGTTCTTGGGAATTGTTATGAAGACGGGTGGTTTCATGATAAACTATGGGCGGGTGAGCCCGATATAGCTCTCCAATGCATTGGGTAATGCGAAGGGGTTAAACGTTAAGGTTTCTCCGAAGATATTTAGTGAATATAATGTGATGGGTATTCCTAACGTATCCATGAGGGTTACTCCATACATAAGAATGTTATGAATGCCTCATGTAATCTTTATGTCTTATGATTTCTATGTTTTATTCGTGATTTGATGAGGTATGTTAATGTGCTTCTGTTTAATGTGTAAATAATGATTTCATTGATTATTACGTATATATGTAATCATATTTCCATTCCATATTTTTATATCCCTTACTGAGCTTTTTATGATCATCCCATGTTTATGAAATTTTTTCACATGTCAAGGGAAAGGTATATGATGTGATGATAGTTTAAAGGAAGTGAAAAGAATGAATCCATGTTTTATTTTAAATATGTTTCCATTGATGGGAAAAATGAGTATTATCTTTTATGTAACCACTTTGTTTAAATTTGTAATGTAATGCATGTTCTATGATCTAATTCTCTAAAACTCTAATCCTGAAAAGATCCTCAACGTGTATTCTTGAAGTAACTCATGATTAAGTAATGTTTAAGGCTGGGGCCTTATAGTTGGTATCAAAGGTCGGTTTAGATAACTTTAGGAGTTAGAATTCTATTAAATGATTATCCAAAAATATTTTTTTTAATGGTAAAATTGAAATGATATAGAATTTAAAGATTACCATGTTTCTTCGCCTAATATATTTCTGTGTTAAGAATGGTTTTTCTTAGAGGAAACAGAACAACTTTTCTGGGAAGGCATACAGAGGGAAATGACCTTTCAAATCAGTATCCTGAGATGGTCAGAATCAGAACTAAAGTGTTTGTTGTAGTGATGGCTCAGTTGACTCAGGTGAAAAATGTTGGTTGTTTTTATTAATGATATTTTGGTGTTTTCTAAAATTAAATAAGAGCATGAAAGACATTTAAGGGTTATTTAGAAAACCGTAAAAGAAAATAAATTGTATGGGAAATTCAGAAAGTGTATGTTTTGGTTGCAAAAAAATTTCTTTCCTTGGTCATATTGTTTCTAAAGATGGAATAACTGTTGATCCTACAAAAACAAAGGTTGTTGAAGAATGGCCAAGACCCACAAATGTAACTGAGATCCATAGTTTTCTTGGTTTGGAAGGTTACTACAGAAGGTTTACTGAAATTTTTTCATGGTTATCTACTCCAATGACTAAGCTAACTCAGAAGGGTTTTAAATTTATATGGACAAAAGAATGTGATGATTGTTTTCAGGAGTTGAAAAGATGATTGGTGAATTTTCCAGTTTTGGCACTTCCTTCCAGGAATGGTGAGTTTGTTATCTACAGTAATGTTTCATTTAAAGGACGTGGTTGCGTCCTAATGCAGAATGATCAGGTAATTTCCTCTGCTTCACATCAGTTGAAAATTCATGAGGTAAATTACCCTACACATGATTTGGAATTAGTTGCTATTGTTTTCTCTTTAAAATTTTAGAGTCATCATTTGTATGGAGTAAAGTGTGAAATATAAACTGATCATTAAAGTTTGAAGTATATATTCACTCAGAAAAAGTTGAACATGATACAGAGGAGATGGATGGAATTAATCAAGGATTATTATTGTACAATTCATTACCATCCGGGAAAAGCAAATAAAGTGGATAATGATTTGAGTAGAGAAATTAATGCTTCATTAACAATGTTGTGTTTGGAACATGATCCTTTGGTTAAGGATTTGATGAAATTTGGAATAAAATTTGTTGGTACAGGATATACTTCTGATTTGTTTTAGGTATCAGTGAAATCATCTCTATCAGACAGAATTAAGCAAGTGCAGAAGAAAGACATGGGGTTGCAGAAAAAGGTAGAGCTGGTTCAGAAGGGTAAGTTGCCTAAATTTAAAATTAATAATGATTGTGTTTTGAGGTTTGGGAAGAGATTGTGTGTGCTGTGTGATTCACAGTTGAAGAGATATTTGTTATGTGAAGCTCATAGTTCTCCGTTTTCAGTTCATCCTGGAAGTACTACGATGTACAGAGTTCTGCGGGAGTATTACTGGTGGGATGGAATGAAAAGAGATATTGCAGATTTTAATGTAAAGTGTTTGACATGTCAGCAGGTTAAAGAAGAATGAAAGTTACTGAAAGGGATTATTCATTTTTTACCAATGCCAGATTGGAAGTGGGAAAATATATCCATGAAATTTGTTGTCGGATTACCAAAGACATCTCTAGGTAATAATGAAATCTGGGTTATTGTTGATCGCTTGACTAAATCTTCTCATTTCCTTGCTATACGAGATACTTTTTCCCTAGATAAACTTTCCTGTATGTATCTAAAATATATAGTCAGGTTTCATGGAGTTCCCCTCTCCATTTTATCTGATCGTTATCCCATGTTTACTTCTAACTTTTGGAATGGCTTTCAGAAGTCGTTGGGTACTGAATTAAATTTTAGTACAGCTTTCCATCATCAATCATATGGGCAGTCAGAATGAACAATTCATACATTAGAGGATATGCTACATTCTTGTTTGATGGATTATCTGGGAAGTTGGGACCAACGTCTTTCTTTGGTTTAATTTTCATATTATAACATTTTTAATTCCATTATACAGATGGCACCGTTTGAGGCATTATATGGGAAGCGGTGTCAAACTCCAGATTTTTGGGATGAAGTGGGTAAATGGAAGCTAATGGGACCAGAATTGGTAGAAGAGATAGAAAAAAAAGTTCAGTTGATTCAGAAACACATGAGAATAGCTCAGAGCAGGCAGAAGAGTAATGTAGATAACCAGAGTAAGGATCTATCTTTCGAGGAAGGTGATCATGTTTTTCTCAAAGTTTCACCGTGGAAAAGTGTTATGCGATTTGGTAATAAAGGAAAGCTGAGTCCAAGGTTCATTGGACCATATGAAATTCTGGAGAGACTTCTATTAGTTTCTTACTGAGTAGATTTACCTCTGAGTTTATCTTAGGAACACAATGTTTTTCATGTTTCTATGTTAAGGAAGTACATGCCAGATCCATCTCATGTTTTGAGCCCAGAGGTTGTTCAGTTGGAAGAGAATCTCTCTTATAAAGAACAACCAGTCCAGATTGATGACCGAAGAGAGCAAGTGTTGCGAAATAAGGTAATTCACCAGGTAAATATTTTGTGAAAAAACCATATGGTTGAAGAGGCAACATGGGAATCTAAAAATGCAATGAGGGATAAATACCCCCACTTATTTTGATAAGTGAATAAAATTGTGAGGACGCAACTTCTAAAAGGGGCGAAGGATGTAACATCCCAGGTAATTGAAGAATAACGCATTTTCATATTTAATAATATTTATGAATTAAATATTAATATTACTTTAAAGGGGTTTCTATGTCCGATAGCATACCTGATACGCAATAAAGAGTTTCATTGAAATCTTACATTGCACACTAGTAATAAAACAATATTAATATAAATGGTATTTAACAAGTAGCCGTTGTGTTGGCGAGAATGAATATAAATAAATAAAATATGATTATATATGTTTTTTAAAGGTTTTTACATTAATCCAATAAAATATAAAGGATTAAAATAAGAAAATAATTCAATTTTAAGAATATATACCCTAATATTCACTAAAAGGTCAAACTATCTCCTTTTGATGGTGAACCCTCATTGAATATAGTTTTGGTCACTCTTATACATTTTATTGGACAGAATAAAATTCTACTTTCTAATCGTGAAATAAAAATTTACTTTCTGTAAATTTTTGGTATTTTTCCGATAAAGTTCATTTTTTTGATGAATAGTGAAAAATGTTGTATTTTAATTCAAATCCTCATTTTAATATAATTTATTTATATTATTTTATTATCTTTTGAATTTTTCTTAAAGTGAAAATAGAATATATTTTTACCATTTATTCCAATAGTGGTTGTTAGAATTAATTTCACTTTGAAATTGGACTTAAACTAGTGTCAATCTTTTGATATATATTATTTCATAAAACACGCTATTTGTTCTGACATGGGGAGTTAATTATTAAATCAATTAATGTAACTTATATGATTTTAATTTTGTAAAATAGATATAATTTTTTAATTCGGTATATCAAATATAGCTTAGTGTAATGTTTTTGTATTTTTCTGAAAAAACTTAAATTTTTAATGAATTGTGAAACCACTAAGTGGTACTTAAAAAACAGATTTTTCGTTTAAATGAAAATTTTACCACCTCTGTGTTTGGTATTTCAAAAATCCAACATACATGGTTGTCATTAGGAAGTAAAATTTGGTTCAATGGGATTAGAATAAGTTTTTGGTGAATAGTAACTTTTAAGTTTTAATCGCGATTAGAGGTAATTATTGTAATTTAAGGTAAAAATATTATTTTAATAATATGAAATGACCTAGACACATGTCCTACCCTTATTGTATGTGTCTTTTCCGACCCAGAAAATCCATGGGTCAACTTGGGGACCCCATGGAGCCACTTTGGTAGGAAAATGACATTAAAACCTTTTATTTAAAGTTAAAATTAAAATGTCACAAACATGAGTTCTTTTACTAAAACAATTTTTAAATGGGGTTATAAAAGTCATATTTTTTACTATAAATATTCATTAGAAATATAAAAGGAATTCATAAATCATGATAGTTTTTTTATAATTTTTAGAAATTAAATAAATTAAATTATTTATGACACCATGATGATGCAGCGATTACCTCATTATTTAACGATTTAAATAAAATGAAAAGATAATGTAAAATTTAAGACCTACACATGTAAAAAACCTATTGGATGGGTGTATTTCGAACTATTATCACCAAATCCTCGAAATATAAAATTTTGGGACCTATAAAATCCGGAAATCTTTTTATAATAAAGTAAACTTTTATAACTTTCCAAGAGTGCCCTCCTCTCCTCTTATAAAAGGCCCCCAACTCTACCTCCTTACCCACAACTCTCAAGCATTTGGCTCAGCCAACCCCTGACCATTTTGTCTCTCCACATCCCTCTATTACTCCTTGAAGCGTCACTTTGGGCATAAGTCTTCCCATGGAAGCCATTGAGCTCAAATCAAAAAGAGTTACCCGTTTTAAATGTAGTGTTTTCTCTTTTGTTCTTATGTTTTACTTTGCTTCTCCAACACCCAAAACACTGTTTATTCCATTATTTTGTAAAAACCCAATATCATCAATATTCTAGTATGTTTTTATAATAATTATTCAATATACAATTACACAAACTTACATGTAATGGTTAAAAAACATATTATTTCCTTGGATGGTGAATTTCTGCCTCACGAAACGATGATTGTTCAACACTCATATAACACCTTCAAAGGTGGCCAATAATATGTCACTATATTTATATATAATATATAATATGTTTATGTTTTCCATAATCTTCTGTATTTTTTTTAATGTTATACCTTTATGGTTTCCATTATGGGTAAACGCGATATATTTATTTAAGGAAGTGCGGACTACCGCCCCCTCAAAGTGATTTGATTCGTTAATACCATATGTGGTACATATAAAGGATATATTTAATGATATAATATATGATACCATACTGGAATTATAATACTATTTTATATCATTATGTCTTAATTCCATTAAATAGGAAATATAAATGGAAGTAGCGTTCATGTGTACGTACAGCTTACCGTCTCCATGAACGGTGAATTTCATTTCTTACCTCTAAATGTTATATAATATTAAAATTTATGTATATACTAGATATATATGATATATATGATATTTACATCATGAATATAATTCTGGATATAATGGATATTTTACCCCATGATCAACTTGTAATTATAAAGAGTTTATTTTTGACTCAAGTACCAATGATCGAAAAAACGACCATTATTAACATAAATAATTACATAGTGTTTATAACATGGTAATAAGTGATATAAAAATAATTATGAACTTTAAAAAGGTTCTTATACAAGTAGAAATTAACTCAAGTTTATTATTCAGGATGTTAAAGAACGATCGAGTCAAGTCGGACCTGAGGTAATGGAACTTCTTAACCTAATTTGTGTTCTTTGGGTTAATCTCCTACTTTCAAATTATATCATGATATACTATCTTGTATTAATATTTTCTTTTTGTGTACATATAGTGAATACACATAATAGATCTATTTTATTTAAAAATGATCATTTTATGGGACTTCATCTCAACCTCCTTTCGTTGAGGCATATTTTGTTTTATACATGACCTTCCTTTATACGGTGTATAAACACCTTTTACTTTTACGTTTATCCAAAATGAATATTTTTTATACGAAGTGTTTTAATAAATGGAAAATGGGAATGTTTTTGTCGTACGTATGTGGCGACAATGACTTCTCCACCGTAGTGACCATTATTTGAGTTCTGGATTCCTCTACAATCCATACTTTTTTTAAAATGAAAAATAAATATCATGTTTTACTTTTCTTTTATTTTGGTATTGAAAATGGTTTTGATAATGTTTTTATTATATCATTGTTTTGTATTGATATCTTGTGATTGATATGTGGAAATGTTATGTTTCCTTTATGCATGTTTTATGTGATACGATTTTGTTATGGTTCTTGGGCGTTGTTATGAAGACGGGTGGTTCCGTGATAAACTAAGGTCGGGTGAGCCCAATATAGCTCTCCTATTAATTGGGTAACACGAAGGGGTTAAACATTAAGGTTTCTCTGAAGAGATTTACGGAATATACTATGATATGTATTCCAAACGTAACCAAGAGGGTTACTCTCTACGTAAGAATGTTATGAATGCCTCAAGTTACCATTATGTCTTATGATTTATATGTTTTATTAGTGATTTGATGAGGTATGTTAAAGTGATTATGTTTTAGGAGTAAAGTATGATTTCATTGATTCTTAAGTATACATATACTCATCTTTCCTTTCCATATTTTTATATCCCTTACTAATCTTTTTATGCTCATCCCATGTTTTTGAAATGTTTTTCACAGGTCAAGGGAAAGGTACATGATGTGATGATAGTTTCAAAGAAGTTTCAAGAAAGAATCTATGTTTTATTTTAAATATGATTCTGTTGATGGGAAAAATGAGTATTATCTTTTATTTAACCACTTTGTTTAAATGTGGAAAGTAATGCATGTTTTATGATCTAATTCTCTAAAACTCTAAACCAGAAAAGATCCACAATGTGTATTCTTGGAGTAACTCACGATTAAGTAATGTTTAAGTCTAGGGCCTTATATTATATGATGTGTAAACTCCTATGATTTTTTATACATGAATAGAAAATTTTTGGCTCTCTAATCATCTATTACTTTCTTCCTACATATTGAATATTAATACATTTTAATAAAATCATTTAAATGAACATACGTTTTTCAATTTGACTAAATAATAATGAAAGGAACATAATAATTATAAAAATTTTGATTACATCTAATAACCTTGTGACTACAACTTGATTGTTCTTTGGGCCTTACAATTGGCCTCAACAATATTGGGTTTTTTCCAATAGTAGATTAAGGTCTTGAAAGAAGGAACAATATAGCTTATGTTTTGGATAAAATATATTGACCAATAATATGGGAGTAATATTCCAAAAAATGTCTCATATTACCTGAATACCACAACCCACCCACCCACCCCCTTCTGAAGACAAATTATATATCAAGATTATGAAATTTTGAGGATTTCAAACATAAACATTGAGAATGACCATGGACGATATTTAAAATTTATTTTCAATAAAATTAATGTCAAATCACATAGAGATAAAAATATTTACTCTTATGGAAGAAAATTACACTATTTGATGTGCCAGATTTTGTGGTACTAATTATGTAGACATAATTTGTAGCATTTTTATATAGCGAAAAAAGTTGTATGTCTTAGCCCAATGCCCTGGGATTTGAAATAAAAGGGGATACTATGTGGATTTATGTTCTCTTAGACCCAATTTGTGGAATATTATATGTGCTTTCACCTGTACTCCTTTTACTGTCAATGGGTATTGAATGTACTCAAGTATGGTGGCAGAGTGCTGGGTCGGCCCCAAATTTGTTATAAGATAAGTCAGACTAACTTCTCTGGGTGCTAAAAAACGTGACTGTTGGAAGACTTGATGAACATTGGCATGTGTATGTGCCTTATGGATATTTCCCATCAAGTATAGTTGATGGAATTCATTCAATACTGGAAAAAGAGACTTCTGGAAAAATTGGTGATTGAAAACATGTGTATGTTCCTAATTACCAGTTACCACAATATTAGATTATAAGGATTATTTAAATGTCATAAGATGAGCCTGCAGACTGGATGATAACTTGTATACAGGTGTATGTACCTGGTCACAGTACAAAATTGAATTTATCTGGTGGGATTGGTGGGTTTCAACCAGACGAGTCTGTTGGGAAGGAAAATTACGATGGATGGGTGTATGTGCTTGTTCATTGTTTACCATCAAGTTAAGTTGATGGGTTTCTCTAAAAGTATTAGAGGTAACAATGTGATCCATATTGAACAGACGTTGTCTCGAACGGTTCATATTGAATGCCTATGTATGAGAGACCTGGACCAAAAGTCCAGAGGCCACAGCCCAATCATGTCGGGGGATCACTACTGCACTATTCTGCTGCCATAGATCAGTGGTGGTAGTCCTTAGGAAAGACTCTTGTATTCTATAATTGAGGCCTTGATTAGCCTCTTGATCCAACTCCCTATAGTATGGAACTTATTGATAGATGAATTATGGGGATAAGGACCTGAAATGGTTGAAGATGGTGGTTGGCACCGGCTTTTCCTAATCATTTGTCGTCGTTGGCCGGATGATCGAAGATTGTTATTGACCTGAAGGGCCTGCTGAGCAGTCTCCAATGTTAGGATTGTACCCTTCCGGTGATATTTCGTTACTATCACATTAGAGACCCAGCAAGATGATGGGTTGGTGATGAAGTCATTCCCGTGGATGGGGATCTATGTTTAACAGTGGACGGGAAGTTCACAAATGTTTTCTTGAAGAATTCCATTTTGGAGTGAAGGGAATTCTGATTAAAACTGTAAGCACAACAAACTCCATTAATGAAACATCATTTTAGATGGATACATGCATGATTTATTCCTTTTTATGTCCTTACATTATCAATTTATAGGGGCCAAACATGTGGGTAACTTTATTAACTTGGTTGAGGATTTATGTCAGGTTAACCATTTTAGTTTCATAGTTCCTCGAAACGTGTATTTTAGTTTTTAGTATCAATGCTTCTAAGAGGTTTTCACCGGATTTATTTACGGTATTGGAAAATTCAAATAGTTCTTTATCTATAGAGGACCTGCTTTCCTAAGGCATACATTCGTTAATATTGAACATCATGATACTTATGAATGTGCATTGATTGAGAGGATGGGAGGTCGGACTCATCACACCATTTTGGGGGGAATTATTGTCTATTCGAGGACTCTTTTTATAATTTAATATATTCTCATGAATCCTTATTATTTCACCAAGTATATCATTAGTATCCCTTGGAATTTTCAATAATTTATTTATCATGTGAAAAGTTTAAAATCATCATTATATATTCTATGTTTTTCATTAATGTAGATATCCTTATGTATTCGATGATCTCCATCAATGGTGTCCTCTCATATACTACTTAGAGATTATATTAATCATCAATGTGATGATAGTAGTTCTTAAGCCACTATGTTGGGCACACTAAAATTTATTTTCATATAGGGAGATGAAGGTTTGTTTTGATTTTGGGATCCTTCCCATATAATGGGATACCTACGTGTCCTTGTTGAAGGAATAAGAACCATTATTGTTTGGTTCCACTAAATGGGACACATCATACCATTTAAGCTCAAGTGATAAGGACCTAGCCATACAAATTAATTCCATGTAGTGTGGACATCTAAGTGGAAGTTTCTTAGTCAAAACATAGTGTGGGACTTATGTTGAAGTGGGCCAAGGAACATGGATAGGATATCGGTTTCCATGTATGATCAGACCCTATTGGGAAATGGCCCAAGGAGAACAGGCTGGATTTATGGTATTGGGTTTCATCCTCAAGTAGGCTTCTTATGAATCCCATATAGATGGGAATAATAGCCCACATAGTTTGATAAGTCTCATAAGAGAGTATATTCCTTTGAGAGAATTAATTTTGGGATTACATCTTGAAAAAGCATACATGTTGATTTGAGGATTTAAATTGGGGATTAATCCTATAGAGAAGGCCCAAATTAGTAAAATTAAGGTTCGATTTCTGAAGAGGACAACTAGTAAGCTTGTTCCTTGAGAAGGCTCCCAATGTATCCCAATTATGTTGGGAATTAGTGTTCTCTTAGTACATTTTAGTGAGTGTTTGTGCACATGTTTTAATAATCACAAATATTTAATATCACGCGAGTCATGCTTTATGTAAGAAACAAGAAGATGTAAAAGATTAAACATTGACACCTTCAATTTTCATCCTCCACTAATGGAAGATGGCGCACCTATAGTGGTGAGAGTGGATGAGGTCAAGTTGATCCAGGAGTGGTTGAGGTCATGTGCCTTCCATCGGTTAACTTTAAACTGGACAAGGGTCTAATGCATGGAGAAAGGGATTAAGGTTAGGGGATTACAGCATGATGGCTACCCATGGAGATTGGTTGGGGCTTAATCTTATGGAGGATGCCCATTTGAAAATTATTTGGGTCTTAGTCTTAAGGAAGATGACCATTTCATATTTTTTGCGCTTACTCCTAAGGAGGATTCCCATTGGATATTTAACCTGTCATAGGAATGAAGTGATGAGGTTTGAGGAATTGTTTGAGGAGCGTATCAACTCAAAGTACTTGAGGAATCCATAAAGAGACTCCATACTCATAACATGTGAATGTAACCAAGAGGACTAAGTCGAATCAACTAATGTCATTAATTATGATGGATTGTCTCAGATCATGACATTCTATGGTTGGATGTTGGGCCACATAATGGCTGTAAAGGAAAATGTCTCTGATCGGAGATGAAAATTTCGCAGTGTGACTCTCCATTTTTCATGGGGGTCAGAGACGAAAGAAAAGGGTCCGGCCTGAAGGGCACATGCCACATCCCATCAGTAATCCCGAGTAGGGGTGCGGGGGAATATCCCCCATGGAATAGACCAACAGGGTCATGCCGGTGCTCAGCCAAAGTTTCTCACGTAGGTGCTCCGCGTAACACCCATGCGTAGGTGCGTTGTGCAGGTGCACCGCCTTGGTCCTTAGTGGAGCTCCATATGATCTAGACCTTTTGGGTCTTTGAATCACATTTCTCCATTTAATTATCTCTTCTCTAATTTTCCATAGAGATACCTGAAATAATTTGTGGGATTTGGGAGAAAGAACTTTGCAACTAGAGCTTTGGGACTTCTTCCAACTTTTTTCGTCTCAAAATGAGAAGGCCGAGGGTACTATTTATTTGCAAGGAGGGGAACCTAGGTGGAGGAGTTACCTGCATTGGTCCCCTATGTAGGACCTCCATGTATGTCATTCACATAGGTATGAAAAAATTATACTACCATGTAGGTCCTCCGTGTAGGTCCTTCACGTAGGTCATGTGTGTAGCTCTTCAGCATAATAATTTTTTCATCTTCCAAGTGTCATAACTTTTGATCTGTAAGTATCTTTGGGCTCTACAACAATTGAAATAGAAGTTTTTAAATATATCTACCCTTATTGGGATGGTTAATAAACCATTTCTTCTCGAAAGACACTTATAAATTGAATTTAATGTTCCAACAACTCTTCATCATTGATCTTGGAAATCCACTGCCTACTCCTAGGTGTGGGAATCATTCCACTCATCCATCAGAATGTAGTAGAATTTGGGAACATAGAAATCTAGACCGTATATTCATTCTTCATGGTGAAAACATATTAACTCAAACTTGAAATTTGTTTTCTACGTGAGAATCATATCTTTACTCTACGTAAAAGTGCATCGAACACATTTTATGGTATCTACAGTAGAGTCTCAGTTCATCCTAGTGTGAGTCCTATTAGGGGATAACAAATGAAAATCCACTATCCCGGGATTACCAAGCACTAGTGTGTGTCTAGGAAAGGTATAACTAAATATAATTACCCATGGAGGGTAATTCTCATGTAGTAGAATGATCTTTGTAAAAAATCCCTATAATTACCCTCGACCTTATATGTGTCCTTAACTACTTTAATAAGTCACCATATATCACTTAAAGACGATTAAACCTATTCTATTATATGGTCCATAATTCATTGAATCCTCATTTTATTCATTATCCCTACATTTCATATTCTTTATAGGATTAACGGTAATTAACTTTCAAGATTTATATTAGAGAAGAAAAAACAACATAAAATAGATAAATTTTTAATAAAATGAAATTTAGAATTCATCAATAATCATGGATAAACATTCCGTTCAAAAATAAAAAATTATTTATATGTAATTCATTAAGTGAATTTCAAAAAATATATTAAGGGGACATTATTAACTAAACCCAATTAATCACCATTTATATTATTACTTTCCCAAATAATTTTAATAAACAGATAAAAAAATTAATAATTAAATAAATTTTCAAATACTTCAATGTAAATTTTATTATACATAAAACTTATGATAAAAAATTAATACCACATTGTTAACCATGTAATGGAATACCTATGTATTCACCGACCTCTATATTTTTAAATGATTTGGGGTTTGTATTATTCATCTTAATTGAAGATGTAGGTATTTTACATCTTGATAAAAAAAAACAGACAATACCCTAAGATCTACTAATATATTTTTATAATCCCACAGTAGTTATGGATATAAGATTAAGGAATAATGAAAGAAGATATTGGTAGAAGTGGAAGTGAATGGAATAGACACACATTGTAGAACCCCATGATTTTACTATTTATTGTTAAATTAATCAACTATTTTCATGAATAAATAATTTCACATGTTACACCATAATGAAATATGCCATGATATATTATACTAAGATAAAAATATTTAAAAAATATATAAACATTAATATAGTATGAGGGTACATTATAAAAAAATTTAGAAAAGTATGTCTTTAATGAATCCATAAGAAAATAAATTGACTACTTACTAAAAATATTTCCCCTCTAAGATTCACATAAAGATAATAATACAAATAAAAAATAGAAGTAAAATAAATAATTAAAATTAAAATTGACTTGTTGGGTGGGTAGTTAATGAATATAATTAATTATTTTATTGATTTATATAAGAATATATATATATAATTTAATTTCAACTATTATATAATTTTTCCATTGGGAAGATATGACCATTGGACTTATGTGGATAATGACACCATTATGAGGCATATCCATATTTAATGAGATAAGTTAAAAGTAGTATTTTATTAAAATATGGCCATTAAAACATAATCACTGAAATAGAGGGTCTTAATAAAAGTATCCTAATTTTTTACATCTATATATTAAATGTTAACCAATAGTATAAATATTGGATGTCTTCTTTTTTAGGATATTTGTTTTAAACATGTGATAAGAAACAACTTTACTTTGATTTCCCTAAACCAATCCCATCTCAATCATAAATAATTACATCTTCAGAAAAACGAATTGCAGGAAGTTTATTATTGATGAAATTATTATGAGATCCACGCTAGCTAAATCACCACCCACGATTGTCGCCACTGTGTATTAAATAATATTGTCTTATAGAGAGTCTTTAATGGTATTTTGAGTTTAATATACAAAGACTTAAACATGCCATAATTAATATAATAAATTACATACATATTAATATATTAATTATAAAACATATTATATTCAATTTGTATTTTTTAAAATTTTATTTCTAATATATAATTAAATTATATTGAATGTTTTTTTAAATAAACTGATAAAAATTAAATAATTATTTTTAAAAAATAAAATATTATTCATGAATTAATAATAGAAACTATTGATGTTAAATATTATTTTTTTAATATATTTATAATTATAGATGTTTATTTATATTTATCTTAGTATGATAAATTTATCACTTTTTAATAGTGATAATATTTTTAAATAAGAAAATTAATATAAATATTATTCCATGTCAAGGAATAACAATGAATTCATTTAATGCGTACAAAATAATTGTTAAGAAATTGTTTTTTATAATATTTCATTGAAATTATATTTTATATATTTTAAAAATTGTAATTAGTAAAATGTATTTTTTATTATAAATCATAATTTCTATATTATGTTTTATTTTAATATTTCATATTGACAAAATAAATGTTAATAAGGTAAATGTTATTCATCAGGGTAAAGGTAATAGTTTATTTTTGAAAGAAATTTTTTATTTATTTTTGTGTAAATTTATGTTCATAAAATAAATTGATTTTATAAAAATAATGGATCTAATTTAATTCATAAATTTATAAATTAATATATTGTCATTCATTAAAAATTTGAATTTATAGGACATTATAACAAGGACACTTAATGATTAAATAATGAATTTTTTCAGAAATATTTTTTGTATGTATACATATTGTTTTTATTTAATAGATAATTTTCTTATATATAAATATTTAATTTATTTTAAATTAGTTTGAGAATCTAGATCTATAACATCCAAATATTTTAATAATTCATACAATATATGTTTAGTAAAATTATAATTATAATGGTAAATTGCTAAATAATATAAACAGAGGTAAATTATTAGGGAATAAATATTTTGAAATAAACTAGATAAATATAAATTTTACAAGACTTATTTTGGATTCGTAATCAATAATATATGTTTTTCCATCATTTCACAACCCAACACACCAAACACATATGTGATTCAATCATTACCCCTAACATAACATAAGTTTCCAATGAAATTTCCCTCAATTTCACCAATAAAATGAACTATCTTTCAAACAAATAAAAACATTATTATCCTTATAAAACCTATTAAATACCTAAACATATTTCCTCTCCAATTATTATCTCAAATGTATAATCTCCTCTTGTTAAAAAAATTATTTTAAGCCCGTCATTGTAGTGGTAGTAATTATGATTAGTGATTTTCCAAAATAAATGTGTCCTCCTTCATTATTCTCATATAATTTCTCTTATATATTATTCCTAAATCCAATTATACTCTCATATAATGGTTTATTGAAATTAATATTCTTCTTTATAAATTATATCATAATCATATCTCTCTAATTTATTAATCAGTCATTTGTTATGACACATTCTCTTTTGGGTCAGCGCTAAAACCTACCATAATAGTGTTATAGTGTTAATATCATCAATTATAAATTATAGAAAACTAATAAATCTATAATTTAGTCTCTATTCATATAAATAATCCATAACTCCTTCATTTCAAGGGGGGCTTATGGGTTTGAGTGATTTTTTCAACGTATGTAACAATTTTTCCTTCATTCTTTCCATTTTATTTAACATGTACCTTATTCCCTAATCCCATTATAAAATATAATGATGTTATATTTACATAATGTGTCCTCTTTTAAAAATTTATTATAATTATATAAATCTAATTTATTACTTGTTAATTATTTCGAATGTGTTTAAATTTTAGTATATTCTAAATTCTCTATGAAATGCGTTATAATGATTATATTAATAATGATTTTGAAGAAAAAATATAATGTAATTATATATAATTTATTATTGTTTAATAATTTTGGAATTATAATATATATATGTATTCATTAGTATATAAAAATACTTTTATTGAATTAAAATTCAAATAAGATGGGACTGAGACCACTCTTAATAAACCCTCTATATAACATCCATAAAATAATCATTGGAAATAAAAAGATATATCCAAAAAAATATGAGTCCTATATTTACATTATCAAGGAGATTATGACATATCAAATTATCAAGGAAGAGAACATATATATAGAATGTAACATAGAACAAATGGGATAATTAACACCGATACTTTTTTTTCAAAAATTATTATTAATAACTTAGTAATATGAAAATATGAATGGAACCATGTAACATAAATATAAATATTTTTATTATATAAATGAATATATAATTAAAATAAGATTATATAAGAGGTTATAGAACATCCTAGTAAATAGTAATTTAATGTTTCAGTTTTTATTAACTCAATTTTCTTTCATGAGTAATATTATTTCTTGTTGGTCATTGTCATTCTATGTTTTTATTATTCACTCATATGAATTAATTATATGAAATTTATTTTATATATTATATGAATTTAAATTAATTTCTCATAACTTATTCCTCAAATGATCCCTAATTTATAATATACTATGTCCATAATGGTTTATCATATCTATTTTTCTACTTTAGGAAATGTTACATGTTAATAATAAATTCTAATTATTATGATATCTATACTAACAAATGGATATATTTTACCATTTTTACATCTTTATTGAAGTTATTTACTATTTATAGGGAAAGTAAACTTTAATTTAATGAAATTTTTATGGATTTATTTCATCATTAAAAATTTATCATTATTAATCATAATTATCATCCACTATATTAGTACATTCACTACCATATACATGTTATTTCATTAATAAATTAATCATATACATATTTATTAATCTATATATGTTTTATTTATTTTAATAATTATTTTTCTATTTTTCTTTATTCAATAGGATCTTTTATAATTTGTACATCATTATTAGTTTTTTTAACTACCTAAAAACATAAAAGGAAATTTGTTTTCTCATATATATAGAATCTTAAACTCAATATACCATTAATTGAACATTATATTATAGTTTATAATTTTTATTATTCACTAGAAATAATTTATTTATAAAAATATATTTTTCACCTTCTATAAAATAATTTTTTAATGTTTCTGTTGTCTTTGTTTTTTTGGAAGTATTATAAATTTATTATGAAAGTTTTGTATAGATTCATTTATATTTTCCTATATAACTCTATAATATTTATATCTAATTGAGTTATAATTCATTAATTCCCATACTTAATTATATTTTCATAGAATTATTTTTGGATATCAATAGTTTTTTGTTAAAAAATATAATTATTGATGTCATTTTATGTGATACTAGTTTAAATTTTTTTGTAAACTAGTTATATTCAATAGAATATTCCAAATAATCTGGATAATTGTTTTCATCATGAAAGAAACAGTCATTGTAATTATGTTATAGTTGGGGTCCTATATATTCCTCCAATCAATTATTATTGTTTTACAATTTATGATATTACTAAGAGATTATTATTGGAAATTGTGATCCACTATAATAAGGGATGTTGGAAGTATGGATGATCCAAAATAATACTAGATGATGGTAATGTTTATTTATTCATATTACATATTTTTTATTATAGTGATGTATAATCAACCATGTTATGAAATTTTTTATTAGGTTTCTACCATATTTAAATGTTTATATTACATGGTTTATTATTATTATCACCTATTTCTAAGACATAGTATATGTTTTATGCTTCCTTGATGATATTATTAATGTTGTATTTATCATTAAATCAGATATGATATTATATAATTTCATATGATTATCTATTATGATCCCACAATCCATTCAATCAATAATTTCTTAAATTTTTATGTTTTTTCTTATGCTTATAATCTAACACACTATGACATGTTAATAAGTTATTATAGTAATTTATGGGGTAGGTATTGATGAAATAATGTGAATTCATTTATTTCTATATCTAATATATAAACAGACAATTCATTAGGGTTCTTGGGTTATAACTTTTATGTGAGTTTTAATGTTAATATATAAAAATAATGTAAGTTATTTTTATTTAATATTTAGTTCATATTTGGTAGTATCAAATTAAGGATTGGTTGTTTTGGGTTTAGGATAAGATTAATATGACAACAAACAAACAATAATACCATATTGAACTAAAAATATCATATCCTAAATTAGTGGTGTCATAGAGTATGACAATATAAGATGGTATTCTCTCATTCATATTGGTTTTAACTTTTATTTTCATAATATATTATGGTTTATTTGTCACATTAAAAATTTTGGTTTTTTAAAATGGATTATTCTATGTGGAATCACATAAAAATTGTATGTGATAGATAATACATTGATTTTGTAAATAATCGGTATAGGGGGATTGAGGTTCAGTGAAAACTTTCATAAATTTACAGTCCCGGCGCTAGTATCATAGATTCGATGATTACATATTAATAATGATATAATATATAAGTATTATAATCTTGGATGGCCGAATAGTTTTGTAGTCTTATTAAACCCGATATATACCCGAAATTAATATAAAAATTCGAAACCTAAGATATAAAACTATGACTTTATATAGAATTTCCATATTTTCCCTTAAAATATCCTAGTATATCAACCATAAAACCAATAAATTTTTTAGAGGAAACCTAAAATATAAGAAATGGGTTGTCCTGACCCACTCCCCACAAAGTGTTCTGCACCTGGGCTGGTAGTGTGAGAAGGGAAATAATGACCCCTGAGTCCCGCATCTAGTAGGCCCCAGGTTGGCGACTTGCACCAAGGGTATAGTGACACACATATTGGAGGCATTACCCTCTAAGAGAACAGATGCATAAGAGAGAGATAAGATAGACACCAATCAACACTAACTCAGAACTATAAATATAAAAGAAACTCAAGTACACAAGTGGAATGTCATAGAAAAGTAACCTAAATTCAATGTTAAACCATCTTGAATTAATAGGTTTATGATCTATTGGTTCCAAAATCAGAAACCTTATCAGTAAGCTATCAGAAAAATATTAATCATGCTTACTACGCCAATATGATTGAAATCAAATTACTACAAGAACAATATTCGTTTTCATGCCTCTTTATCTTTAGCTAAAATATTATCAATTAATCCTAGTTTACATTTTTTACTGATTTCCATCTAGAACAATAGCTAAGCAAAGAATACATAGATATCACACTACCTAGAAAAACAAGATGCAATAACAGATGATCGATACAATTCCTTTATCTGGTTCAAAGTATTTATTATGTAATTTCCATTTTCATCCAGCAGGATTAAACAGGATAACAATATAGTTTCACGTAAAAGAAAGAGAAGCAATGAATCACCTACCTCAAGGTTTTTGATGAAAACCACAACGGTCGAAGAACACTCAGGAAACCCAGGTCGATTCTCCAAAAACGCTCCTTAGATCTACCCTCGTTGGAAGATCAAGACCAAAGCTCACCATATTTGGCATCCACACACTTAGATCTACCCATAATAGGTGTAGATCTATGAAACCGAGAGAAGAGGATAAGTAGATCAAAGCAGATCTTAGAAATCAAGAAAAAAATAATCACATAACTCAAGAAACCGGCTTCGATAATTCAAGAGAAGCCTTTGGATCACCTCCAAAATGCTTGGGAGAGGTTATCCTACCTTCAATGATGGGTAATCCCAAGTTATGGACGCTTAGGGTATTAAATGAAACATTTAATGGAAAACAAGTTATATTCACAATTTTAGGATCTAATTTAACTGTCTGAACGGTTTACTCGCACGGTTAGAAAAATCGTGTGCCAACTGTGTGGTCACTACTGCCTCGTCAATAATCCTCACATAGTTAGGTTACACTGTTAGACAAATAGTGAGCTAATCGTACATTATCCACTACCTCCAACACCAACCTCGTATGGGTTTGATAAACTGTGTGAAGCCCGTGCGAAATCTACTACCCTTTAGTTTCCCATAAAAGTCCACCAAACGCACCCCAAGTCACCTTAACCTCCAAGAACACCTCTAAAACTGAATTTTCACAAATAATGGACTGGAGAAGTCCAGGCCATTAGATCAGATACCTTTCAAAACATTCTCATACTTGAGAATCCAAAACCCACCGAAAGTGAAAAGAAAACAGGGTCTGTACAACCACCCCTTGAGATACCTCTAAAAAATAAGCAAGCCACAAAAACAAAAATGGAAGCCCTCTCATAAAAATGAAAGATTCATAACCACATCAGCTAAAATGATACATGAAAAGTGTTAAACATCAAAAAAATATGGGTACTGAGCACGTATCAGTGACTCAAGTTCCCAGGTACTCTCCTCCACGCCATCATGTCGCCACAAGACACAAACTAAAGGGATAGAATGCTCACACAACACCTTCTCCTTGCAGTCTTGGATCTCCACAGGTTGCTCCTCAAAGGATGAAACACCATCAATATCGATCTCTCCCCAATAGATGATGTGAGAGTCATCATGAAGATAACGGAGGAGTTGGGATACATGGAAAACATCATATATCCGACCTATCTGAGGGAGAAGTGCTACTCGATACGTCACAGCTCCAACACGAGATAACACCTCTAAAGGCCCAACAAACCGGAGAGAAAGCGTACTTCCATGTCCAAACCATCGCTGCCCATTACGGGGATTCACCTTGAGAAACACATGATCCAAAAAATAAAACTCTAAGGGTCTCCTTCTTTGATCAGCTTATGCTTTATGAAGAACCTGCACTGTCTTCATCCTCTCAAAAATCTCCTTAACCATCACTGTTGTATTCTGCACTAGTTCCGGTCCGAGAATTGCTGACTCTCTGACCCCAGTCCAGCACAACAAAGAACGACAAGGCAGACCATACAAGGCTTCAAACTGTGCCATGCCGATGGTGGAGTGAAAAATACTATTTTAAGAAAACTCCATCAAGGGTAAGTGCCTTATCCATGAGCCTCCAAAATCTAGAACACAAGATCATAACATGTCTTCAAGAGTTTGGATGGTTCGCTCTGTCTGACCATCTATTTGTGGATGGAAAGCAGTGCTACGGTATATTTGAGAACTAAAAGAATGTTGGAGACCTCTCCACACCCTGGAGATAAAATGAGGTTCTCGATCAGAAATTATCCTCCTAGGTACTCCATGAAGTCTCACCACCTCCTCTGATACCACTCTGTCATGACCCACTCCCCACAAAGTGTACCCCTCTTGGGCTGGTAGTGTGAGAAGAGAGATAATGACCGCCAGAGTCCTGCCTCCAGTAGCCCCCGGGTTGGAGACTAGCACAAATATTATAGTAACACAAAAATGGGAGGCATTACCATATATGAGTAAACATGTGGAAGATATAGATAAGATAGACACCAATAAACTCCAACTTAGAACTAGAAATATAAAAGAAACCCAAGTGCACAAATGGAATTTCATGAAAAAGTACTACAAGAGAAGGGGAAAACTGCAATTACCCAAAATAATGTAAAAACAGCTGAAACCACAAGCCCGAATATCTCCTGCAACCCGATGATAGTAGAAACCAACTTAATCTCCAACATTCTCCAAGTGACCTGAAAAACAGTTTCTATATACATAGGGTGAGTATAACAGTATACTTAGTAGTATCCTCCCTGAAGCCTCTCTTGAAATGGTAATGAAAGCATGATAAATCATAGTGAATTTTTTTTGAAACTAACTCATCACCTAAACATGTATACCATATTCCCAACCTCACCATGGATACTCTCACCAAGTAACGCATACAAGAATATAGCATATAATAAAGAATATCAAGGGTACCCCGCTACTACTTCCCCACTGGATTTCCACTTTTCCCTATTATCTCACATCCTAAGCATCTCTCTCCAAAATGTCTTGCCCATATACACCTGGGTGAAGCACCACAATCTGCACCTCGTGCACCACAAAGTCTTGCTCGCATACACCTGGGCAACACACCACAATATCCTCACAACCAAAGTAACAAGGTAGTATCTGGGAGCCACCACAGCTCACGTAATGTGTATCATACGCCATGTATTATATCTCAATCCATTATAGCCCATACACCGAGTAAGGATCCTCAGGCCATCACAGCCTATACATGTTGCACCTATAGTAGTCCATATGATACTATATCCAGAATATATGTGTGTGAATAACAAAAATCCATTATAGACCTCTACACACATATATAGGGACAACTAACCACTTTGGATAATGGAACATGTACCTAACAATAGAAGAGACCTGGGCCAAAAGGGGTAGTCAACGACTCATCCTCCCACCATAATGTTGGGGAAAACACCCCCTAGGGATCAGAATCCTTGGGGTGTTGGTTTCCCTTACTGTCATGGTGGCGTAGCGTATTGAAACAAAAATTTACAGAATATATTATAACTCAAAACCACACTATGGGCATAACAGAGTATTAGACAAAACTGCAGATAACGTCTCTCGGACTACAGGCTACCACTTCTAAGACTAGGTATCCTATAAGCACAAAACCAATTAAAGAGAATTATTATATTGCTTCATTCCCTTATAATCAATTCCAATGTACGTTAATTAATTCTTTTGAAATTAATTAACCATGAACCAATACACATTAAATTTATTTAGCATCACACCCAATGTCAACTGCTCCTTCAACAGTTTTCAACCTCTTCATTATGTTTCAACAAACACTAACCCCAAGGGTTAACACCATTAAATCAAAAATTCACTACAGAATTACATTCCCATATTCCCAAGCATTCTAGAAACGCATTCTATGGTACTAAACACATGGGGGATAAACATGGTGAGTTGATTTACTACCCGTCTAGACTTTTCAACCTATAGCAAGAGCGTAGACCCATCCTCCCTGGAAAAGATAGACACATAAATCAAGTGGCATGCCCCACGCGTCTTCGCCACCTTTGGAAGAAGGGAAAG
The DNA here is from genome assembly GCA_963277665.1 of Viscum album. Lineage (NCBI taxonomy): Eukaryota > Viridiplantae > Streptophyta > Magnoliopsida > Santalales > Viscaceae > Viscum > Viscum album. Next base: position 1,045,859,462 of record OY728162.1, read on the forward strand.
AAAGACCAGTTGCCTTGAGAAGTGGGGAAATGTAAAGCAGATTAACAATCCAAGAAACCGTAAACATCCAACAATCACATCCAACCCTTTCCACCGTCCATGGTGTCCTCCCCGACACCAACATGAAAAAACTGATGCATCTTGCCAGTCTAGGTGTCATGTACTGCCACAACCAAAAGGACTCTATTCCCCCACATATCACAACAACCATCTTGGATCACATGACAGCACATGGAGAAGGAAAGCAACATCACATCAATTGGCCTCTTGGACATTTAACAATCAAGAGGGTAACTCAGAACCATTCAAGGAATTATCAAACAATAAAATCTATAAACCATATTGAATTAACAAGTTTATAATCCATTGGTTCCAAAATCAGAAACCTTAAAATTAAGCTATCACAAATATATTAATCATGCTTACTACGACAATTTGATTAACATCAAATTACAACAAGACCCAGATTCGTTTTCATGCCTCTTTAACTTTATCCAAACAACTATCAATTAATCCCTGTTTATGTTCATTTCTGATTTCCATCAGGAACAACAGCTAAGAAAATAATGCATAGATATCACACTACCTAGCAAAACATGAAGCAATGACATACAATTGATACAATTCCTTTATCAGGTTCAAAGTATTTATTATTTCAATTCCATTTTCATCCAGTGGGATTAAACATGCTAACAATACAGTTTCACGTAAAAGAACAAGAAGCAATAAATCCCCTACCTCATGGTTTATGATGAAAACCATGATGGTCGAAGAACGCTCAAGAAAACCATGTCGATTCTTCAAAAACCCACCTTAGATCTCTCCTCCTTGCAAGATCAAGACCAAAGATCACCATAATTGACATCCACACACTTAGATCTACCAATAAAATATGTAGATCTATGAAACCAAGTGAAGAGGAGAATTAGATCTAGGAGGATCTAAGAAACCAAACAAGAATGATCACATACCTCAAGAAACAAGATTTTATTTGTCAAGAAAAGCCTTCGAATCACCTCCAAAACACTTGGGAGAGGTTCTCTTTCCTTCAATGAAGGGTAATCCCGAGTTATGAAAGCTTAGGGGATTAAAATCATTTATAGATAAAACAAGTTAGATCCAATAATTTAGGATCTATTTTAAGTGTATGCACAGTTTTCTCGCACGGTTAGACTAACCGTGCGCTAACCGTTTGGTCGCTACTGCCTCGTCAACACTCCTCGCATGGCTAGGCTGCATGGTTAGACAAACCGTGTGCTAACCGTGCGGTAGCCACTCCCACCAACACCAACCTCGCACTGGTTGGCCACATGATTTAGACAAACAGTGTGTAGCCCGTATGAATGGTACTTCCCTTTAGTATCCCTTAAAATACCACCCAACACACCCCAAGTCACCTAAACCTCCAAGAATACCTCTAACACTGCATTTTCATAAAGTCATGAACTGTAGAGGTCCCGACCATAACAGGGGTGGTATCTGATGCTCAGTAAGGGAACGAGTAGAAAATAAAATATCCAGAATAAATAATCATAATCAATATGGAATGGTATTTAACTGAACCACATACCATTTAAAAAATAACATCAACATAATATAGTAAGAATAAATGATGATAAAATAATTTCATCTATGCAATCACATAATCATGAAAATAATCCATGGATATTAAAACTAGTTGAATAATCCCATAGACACCAATAACTAATCTCCTAGTGTGGGAATACATAATTCTAGACATCATACAGATATATTCAAGGCCTCATTTTAATGAATAATACATAAATGGGTAATTAATTGTCAAATTTCATAAACTACTTTGTCTCATGAGTTTTACGGATACATCCACATAAAATAGAATGCCCCAATGATAACTTAATAATATGAATTCATTACCCATATGAATGGAGAGAAACATAGTACACATAAAAATACATATTGAAAAAATAAAATAATATAATTTATTATTTCCCCAATCAATAAAAATAATCATAATCCATTTTTTGGGATATGATAAATGGTATCAAAATAGTACATACCCAATCAAAATGATAACAATACTTACTCAGAGAGAACAATTATGGAATCATTGAAACATATCCTTAATTGACCATAAGAATAATAAATATTAATCATTTTTGAAGAATATAAATACCATTAAAGTTCCATAAGAATCATACATTAGAAAAATATCATTTTCACTATGAAATTGTTTTTAAAACTAAAATATCTTAAAAATATATCAAAAATAATTCACAAGGTAAATAAACTCTAATATTTAAAAATAATTATTTGTATAATTGTGTGGTTATGATAGTGGTTAATTCCATTTATATTTTATATGTTAAAATAATAATTCCATTCACATTTTCTATGAAATCCAAATGGGTATGTTTGGAAAATAAAATGAAGATTCATTTCAATAAACATTAATATTAAAAATGGGTAAAAATGAATATCGTAAATAATTTTTAGAATTTAAAAAACATATTGTAAAATATTTTTAGAGAAACTTATTGTGGAAATAAAATTTATTTTTGGCTGGAGAGATAAATCAAATCAAATTTTCATAAAAATACATTATCAATCATTTTATGTACCATATAGAGGAAAAACAGTTACTATTACTTCTAAATTTTATAATTAACCATATGATAGAATATTATATTTTTATAATAAATGTTAGAAAAATCCCTCAATGCATACATACTCACATCATCCCTGAATAATTATGAGACTATTATATAGAAATTTTCCATTTTCTAAATTTTTTTAATTGTAATCACTATGAAAGGAATAAAATAAAATAAATAATTAAATTTCATGAAGTTGAATTTAATCCTGAAATAAATTATCATAATGGGAACTACATAGACCCCTAAAAGAAATAAGTGTTGAATATGGCATATGCCTCATTAATGTTAGTGTGAGATGAGAAACCCTTTCTTCCGGTATGATTTACTTTTTACATGTCTTTACCTCTTGTATAATAAATATTTATTAATTATAGATTTTTTATAGAAAATAATAATATATTTTATACATTATTTTTTTTGTTTTAGACTTTTATGGCTCTTTTATTATTAATTCTTTTTAAAATTCTCCATTTTAGATGATAATTCATTTGTTTTTCATGTATAATTTGGTTCATTAGTTTCAATTATATTTCTTTTATCATGGTCACATCATCACAAAAAAAGTAACCACGATATAAATATAATATATTATCAACATAAAATTATTTAAAATAGTCAATAAAATTCTAGATGATGAAGCGAGTTACACTGTTCATTAAGACAGAAGGTCGTAAGAAAATATCACACTCAATCAAATTTTCAAATAGTTTGAAGAAAAAAAATAATACATATATATATATATATATTATATTGATTTAATATATCTTTAATTCCATCGATTTTTTAGAAATTGAAAATAATTTTGCATTGCTTCGTGGAGGTGGTAGCCACACGTACGCACAAGAAACGTCATTGAATATCAATGTATGTTGTGGAAAGAAGGTATATGTAATGTAATATTTAAATAATTATGGATAGTTCATAAATATAAAATCTATTAATAAAATATAACCTTACTATCATACATGTAAAATATAAGTGAATAATAATTAACATTGATTCAAGTGGTGGTGTTCTGTCGTACACACAATCAATAATATAGAATCCCCAAACAAAATAGAATGTAAGAGGTTGTATGTGTCAGAATAATTATAGAATTAAAATAATTTATTAAAAATATTATACATTTAAAAATCCAACATTATATATAATGAATAAATGGGTGATGGAAAACAAATTTCTTCAAAGCATGAGAATATAGTGTGTCCTATACACAATTGATAGTTTTTTACCGATTTTAGGGAAGATAAGTAGTATATAGGACTTGAAATTAATATAATAAATTATATGTGTTAATTAGATATTTTTTTATTATTTTCTCATAGTTGGTAAATATTTTATGTAGGTAGAATATAAAAAATTAGGTTCAATAAATTTACCTATTCTTTGAAGAGCCTATTTAGAATTATACCAAATCCCTTAAGATGAGGGATTACTAATCAGAATAATGACTCTTGGATTTGTGGAGATAATTAAGGAATGAATGTTTTAAAAAAATGTCTGAATAAAATCTTTTTTGAAGTGTGGAGAGGTTAGGATAGGGTAAGCCTTTTATATGTTGGGCAGTAGACACACATAGAATTATTGAAAAGAAAATGTGTTGCCCAAGTTGATATCATGAAAAAGAATACAAGATGAGTAATTCATGACAATTTCATTTGTGAATTATAAATATGTATATAAAATTGGTGATGTACAATTTCTATGTCTTTTTTAAACCATATCTTTTTAGTTTAAACAATTGAAAACCTAGTTTAACTTAATCAGAGTAATTAATTTTTTTCACAACTAAATATTTTAAACAATTATGTCGAACTTAATATTTAATATATATTATTATTATTTCAAATATGTAATCCATTATTCTAAATTCTTTTCACATAATATTTGAATTAAATTTAAAATTAAACCCAAATAGGCATTCAAGAAACTATTTTTCCAAACCAAAAAACTAATAGTATAAAACATTTTTATATTATAATTCATTTAAAAATTGACTCGAATGTCATATATTTCAAAATTTATAATATAATTTAAATAATTATTTATAAAAAAAATATATAAAATAAAACTTCTTTCTATATAATTTAAAATAAAATGATTCTTAAAATAATAATTATTATTTTTCACTATTCAAAAAAATAACATTTTAGTAAAATATAAAAAAATTCACAAAAATTTAATTTTTACATATCATTTTTAAAAATAAAGTGTATTTTTTAAAATAAATTAACTAAATATGGTAATATTTAATTTTAATATATTTATACAGACATATATGTGACATCCTTTCTTAAAAATAGTATTTCAAAAAAGTTTTTTTTCTTTCGAATTATTTTTATTTTTAGTTATAATTGATTGATTAAAATTGTTTTTATTTTATATATTTCTAAAACATATAATTTTCATAATTTAAATAGAAATATTAATTCCCACCAACTTAATTGATAGGTTATATGATTTATTATCAAATACTAATATTTTAATATTGTATAGTGTTTCCTTCAAACATGAAATTTCATGCATTGAAGGGTATGAAATTGATTTAATTTAATTGAAAATAAATATATCATAAATATTTGTGTGTCAAATTATTTTCTATAAATGATTTTTCAATTTGTATACTATTATAATGATAACATTTCTCTTTAAAAATCTCTAGGTGTTTCATTCAACTACTCTAAATAAATTACATCCTTACAATTAAATCTTGATCTTATAAAATAAGGGTTTCACATTTGAAAATTCCATTTTTTAAACCATCATCATTAAAATCATTAATTATATATTCTATTATTAATATAGAATTTAAGTATAAAGGTCATCAATAAAAACACATAACTTGGTTTCTAGGTAGGATAACATTAGTAGGATGTAATGATATGTTCATAGAAGAAAAACATAGATAATTATAGGGTGATAGATATAATTGATCAAAAGAAAGCTAATTAGCAGTGTAATCTTTATGTCCTCAAGAACTTAAATCTATTATTATTAAATTGAATATCTATATCAATGGATATGAATATAACTACGTAACTTTTTTGTTTGGGGACCTATTTATGAAGATAAGTATTTATTTTACTATTAAAAAAAGTAAGGAAATATAAACATAGGATATATTTCAATTTTTTTGAAAAATCCATTATTTATTTGTGATTTTATTAATTTCCACCTCATCTCATACTGAAATAAATTAATATTCCAAAAAAAATTAATGACTATATATAACTTTTAATGGATTATAAGTTACATAAAAGAGTTTAAAGACCTTCTATCTATTTATAAAGTTTTTATAAAACAAATATTAATGGAAAAAGGTACCTGATAGCCTACATTAATCACTAACCCTAAACAGTAACACCTCCTAACAGAAAAAAAATACTTATTCATTAAATAGATCAAGTGAAAACATATTCATATTAACAGTAACATCATGTTGTCTAGTAGTAGGTGTAGGAGCCTTATCATCCTTTGGATATGGGTTGCATCCCCATGACCTTACTAGATTTTATGTGTTGTCACCCAAAATGATGGGTAATGATTTTTCCAAAACATTATTAATATAATTCCTTTAATGTTACCCAATTATAATAATCCATTATTACATAAACATTAAAGGTAAAATAAAACATATATTTTACCAATAAATTCATAAAACCACTTTATCTATATTAACACCATATCATGAACATATTAAGGGTTATCCTACATCAACCATGTGTATTCCATGAAGATAAATTTTTCATTGAACCAGTTTTCTTGGGAAGTAGTTCCATTTAACATATTATCTTAAATATATAATGAAAATATACTTTAGAATTATACTTATATATTACATAATTCAAAAAACTATAATATAATTGGTAAAATTCTAAAATACCCTTAACAAAATAACATTCATCATTCAACTTAATCTATATTAATTCCACAATATTGACATTTATCTCTTATCTTTTTACATGGTATATTCCCCGAACGTTTTGTGAATTTGTTTTAGAATTACCCCATATGTTTACCATTGAAACATTAGACATTGTAATTTTCATTCATTCATTTAAAATAACAATCATGGTTCCATTTCACCCCAATTAAAAAGAAAACTCCCATTATATTTATACTGGTTGATTGGGGATTTTTTCTAGAATTATCACATGTTTGAAAATCCTTCAATCCCTTCTTCCCCTAATCTATATTTTTTATTATTTTACTATTCTTATTATTCATACCTTCAAAACCATAGGACATGGAGGATTATTTATCTATCATGATAGCTCATGATAACATATCCTTCTACGTTTTCAATGTTTGGGGAACCAGTTACCTTTGAATAATAGGATTAATCCCATTAATGAAATTGTAAATTTTACTCTTTTTATTATGTTTATAATTCATTACATTAATTCTTATCCTTGAAATGTTTGTTTCATTAATGGAAGCTTTTTCATCTTAAATTTATCTTATATTAAGTAATTTTCCTTCCACATCCACTCGTTTCTCATGTAGAAAATATATTTCCAGGAAGAGTGTCATAAAATACTTAAATTAAATTTTTTACATTTCATATTCATCCTTTCTTTTTGTAATAAATTACCACTATTTTTATCTATCTCTTGAAATATGATATAAAACCATGAAAATGTTCTCCCATTATGTAAATCCCAATTAAATGAATATTTGAGGTATGTAACACATCCAATTCTCAATTTCAAATTGAATTTTAGTTTTGTTAAATTATAGTTGTTTATTATTTATAATGAAGTCTAAAATTGTGTCCCAAATGGTGGATCAGTAGGAAACTCCATAGGATCACTGCTATTTCTCACAAATTAATTATGTTTCCCTAGTATGGTAATAATTTGATCAATTATATATGTAATTCTCATCCCAACAGCTTTATATTTCCTCATAGGTAAATCCATTCATGGGTATTTGAATTAATAATTTTTCCATCACTTAATCAATACATCACGTAATACACTATAAGAGATCATTATATTATGAAATATAATATATAATCACTAAACCAGATAAACTACTAAAATAAATTCAAAAAAAATTCACTGATAATATCAGAATAATAAACATCGGTACAATGGGATTATTTTTAAATAGTAAAATTCTTTTCATAATCCATCATAATGGTTTATAAAAAAAATGTAAATCATCCTAAGAATATCATCTAAGAGTTTCAGACCTGGTACATAGTTATACCCATATTCATGTACTTGTTAAATCTCAAGTAAATCTCAAAATGCCTTTTTTTATTACCCCTAGGTATATATTTTCTACAACAAAATATTATTATAGTATCCATATAATGATGTATTTATTAAAAATTGACATTGTATATCCCTTATAAAAATATATTTATGTTCATCGATACTAATCTATTATTTCTATCATGGGGTTACATTTCCTAATATATTTATTCTTAAATATAGTTCATAATGTTTCTAGGAAACTATCAATAATTCCATTATTAAAAACCCCACAATTATTTTCCTAGAGTCAGTGGGTGATCTATTATAGTGGAAGAATAGACAAGGAATCAAATTCCAAGAGAAAAAATAGTTTATTATTCTTGGTAAATTATATATATACATAATATTTCCATTAATATTTAAAAAATAAAATATACAGTGTGTAATATTTTAAAACTCAATATTTTCCCTTAGAATATCCATGAATATCAATCATAAATCCCTTCCTAGTATCATAGGGAAAATAAAAAAAATGTGATCTTAGATTTTCAGTAATGTTATGCATATAGTAGAATAGATAAAGAAAATATAAGCATAAAATATATAGAAAGGTAAAACAATTTAAGAAAATTATTCTTACGAAATTTTTTTATCATAATATGAAGAGAATATATTTTTATAAAAGAAAAGATATTTTAAAAATCATAACAGATTGATAATTATCAATGGATACTACAACTAAAATAATAATCACATCATAATTAATAAATGATCACATAATATATAAACTCATAATTAATGACATCATAACTATAATTGTATGGACTCGTGCAAAGATATCAGTCATAAATGGTAACACCTTAACAAAAATCTCACGGTTGTTTGTCTCATGAGACCCACTGATGCATCAAGTATCTATAGAATGCCTCACTTATATAGTACAAATAACATTTAATTTCACATTTTAAAGGTGGAAATTTTAATAAACATAAACATTCCTATTGGAAAAATTAAATATTAATTATTAATAATTACCCAAATAAATAGTCATAATCATAAACCATTATTATTAATACGGGGAAAGGTATAGAAAGTAAATACTTATTAAAAATGAACATTATATATCCATATAATGAATAAGTATGGTATTAGTAAAACATATTCCCAATTCATAAAATATAAAATAATGGTACTATTTCATTGATGAACTAAAATACCTTGAAAATTACACAAAAACCAGTCTTGTGGAAAATAACCCTTTCACATTGAAAATAATTTGAAAATGTAAAGTTCAAAAAATATTTTTTAAATTAGTATATTTTAAATTAAAAACTGATACTTATAATGTATTAATAGAGAAAAATTGGTCATTAAGATAAAAAAATTAGTACATTATGTTCATTTCATCAAAATAATCCTTTCATATTTTCGGTAAAAGCCAAGTGTGCCTTTTTTTTTGGAAAATGACAATACGATTCATTGAATAGAAATCTAAAACTCCAAAAATGGGTAAAATGTATTTTAAAATTTAATCTAGATAATATAAGATATTTTTGTAAAGTCATTTTTAAAAAACATGGTTTTGGAATAAAGAACATATTTTTGAATGAAGTGAGAAATATGTATGATTTTCTAATGAACATTTTCTCTTACATTTTGAATACCAATGAGAAGAAAAATGGTAATATTCAATTGAAATTGTTTATTTATAAATATAATAGAATATAGTACATTGGGTTGAATATGTATCAAATAAATCTCCCCAGGGATACCTAAACATAAAAAATCATAAATGATGATAGGTTTCTGAAATACAACCATGGAATTTTGGTAATGATTGAATCAGAAGATCCACAAAAGTAATCCTCTAAAATTAATGTCTAAATGTCATTAAATGAAATATATATAATTATATATAATATCAAAATGTGATTTTTATACACCACAACAAAAATTTATTGATGAATATGTCATATGTCTCACAAAAATAAAGGTGAGATAGGAAATCCTTTCCTCATGTATGACTATAATTTTTTTGTCCATAAAACCATTATAATACATTTATATTTATTATAAATTTACTAAATAATGATCTTCATATATGTTATAAAATATATTATTTACTTATCATCTTCTGTGATCAGTTTGTTGACAATTCTATATTAAAATCTCTCTTTCGTGTGATAACTACTCTATTTTTCTTGAATGTTTTTGTTTGGTTGTTTCAATCCCTTAATTTTGATCATGGTAAAATAATATAAATAACGTTAAAAAATAAATAAATATCATAAATAATCATTATATATGTATTTATAATATTCAATTAAAGGCAAATATGTAAAAATGAGTGAAACAATTCATGGAGACGGCGGACCATAGCTTTGCATGAACGTTGTTTCTATTTTTCAAACATATATAACATAATAAAGGAAAATAATATTTCACATTCCCAAAAAAATTATTATATCAAGTTCATCATTTTTATTCAATAAATATATCTTATTACAGTCTATGTAAAATTAATATTAAAAACATTTTACATCACAATGTTGAGGAGATAGTCCACATATACGAATATGTAAATAAATTGTCTCCAAATGGATTTGATGATTAGAAGGTATATGTGATATTATATTCCCAGGTGTATTTTTTGGACATAAATGTATCATAAATTTTTTATCATTATCTTTACTACCATCCATGTAAATCATTAGTGAAAAATAAATTGCATTGCTTCATGAGACGATAGTCCCCTATGCACATGAGCAACCTTATCGTATACCCACAAAGAATGGGATGTGAAGTCGTTTATGTGGTATCATAATTACATAATAAGTTTATTTTAAAAATTATCATATAAATTTGTCAAATACTACATTATATCTATTAATTAATTGTTGTGATGAAAAATGAATTACATCAGTTCGTAAGGTGATTGTCCATTATACTTATGATGGAGGGGTTTCATTCCCATTTGATATAGTAGGATATGAATATAAGTTATTCCCTTAAAAAATTATATATATATATATATATATTAGATACGTTTTTTATTATTTGAGAAATGTATTAGAATATTTTATGCCAGTGTAAGAATAAATAAACAAAATCAAAAGTTTAATAACTTTACCTCTTTATCTGAGAAACATTATAGGTTTATACATAAGTCCTTTGATGAAGGAATTATGCATAAAAATATTAACTCTAGTCTATGATCAGGTAATTAATGAAGGTATTTGGGTAGTATTTTTATAATCAATATGGATTTCAATGTATTAATAGGGGAGGATATGATGTGGCATTTTATAAGTGGGGATACACATGGGGTGTTTTAAATAATAAAGTGATACTATTGTTTTTCCTCAGGAAACAAGACTCCAAAATGGGTCAGTATAAACCTTTAGAGATGATAAGGTCAAAATATATACTGATAATTGTATTTGGATAAGATTTAGGTCATTTTAACAATTATATTCTTAGTTTAGCACCACAGTAAACCCATTTTTTAGATTAACCAAAGTAATTAATGTTTACTTCATTCACTGTTAATTATAAAAAAAATTAATTTTACCATATTAGATTAAAATTATTATGATGATTTAAAATATGGACACCATTTTTCCATATTTAATTCGCATATGGGAAATAATTCAATTTAAATTTATACAATCATACGTGTCGAATAAATGGTTTTTCCTAAGACAAAATTTCAAAAGTGTAAAATAAGTTTTTGTGAATATTTAATATGAAATTTATTATAACGAAATAAATAATTTAAACATTGGTATATTTAGTCTAATATTAATTTAAAACTAATTTTAAATACTACTAAACTTTTTAAATTATTTATAAAAAAATCAATATAAATCATTATTTTTCAATATATATCAACAAATTACACTTTCTAGAAAATTATCAAAAATAATATAAAAAAATATTTATGAAATTTGTATTTAGAAATAAATATTTTATAAAATATTTTTCCTAAAATTGGTAAAAACAACTTTATAATATGTGTGCAACGTCAAATGAGAACACATTTTTGAAAAATTATGTTTTTAGGAGAACATTTATCATGCTTTTGATTAATTTTTATTTTTATTTGTGAATTTTTGTAGAAAAATATGTTTATTTAATATATTTATAAAATATATAATTATCATAATTTAGTTAGTATTAATCAATCCCTACAAAATAATGGCTAGGCTACAATTTTAATGATTAAAAATGAAATCTTAATAGAGTATCATGTTTCATTTAAACACAATATTTTATTCATTTCATTATATCAAAGAGATTTATTTTTCAAAAAAAATTAAATATTTATTAAAAATTGGGCATGTTACATTATTATATAATCCTAAAATTGTGTTTCATATGAACTATTTAAGATGTATTTTTTCATTTAAAATCCCATGAAATTACAATACAAATTATTTCTCACGGTAGGATTTATAACCAAAATCATATTTAACTTACAGAAGATGTAATGATATAGAATCATTATATCAAGTCCATCCTGCAAACATTTCCACCTCATTTAGTAATTAATATAAATTCATAAATTTTCAGATATTTATCAACATAATTTAATATAATTTTTTTATTTTACCATTCTCAGATCATAAAAATATAATTTTATCCATTTATTATGTTAAAGTTGAAGATAAAAAATGATTTAATGACATTAATAATTTAATGTAATGTGATTGTGGTGACTATACTGAATGAGAGGATCATATGAAACTATTGTTCACAAAATATTCTCATTAACCAATATGTTTGGGGTCAATCCCTTTTATTATAAATAGGAAAAGAAAGTTGAAACCCCTTTTGAAAAGGGTAAGGGAAATCTCAATAAAAGTGTTTTGGATAAAAAACGCTTAGCCACAAAATTTAGTAACCCCAAAGCCGAGAGGGACAAAACTAATAAAAAAATCAATGATCAAAAAATCCCATGGACATAAAACCCATTACATGATAATCCAAACCAGTAAAACACTAATCTTCATAGCCAGAATGCATCTCCCCCATTGATTCATCCATGCAAGAGATGACTACCCCACAGAACAATGCCCTTCGATTTCGTACAAGGTGCCAATCTCTATCTTCCTGACCACACCGCCCCACCGTAAATCATGTCACCACCACACCGCCAGTATGTTGTATAAGGACCAAATCTAGTGAAACAAAACCATATCTGGAAAAAATGTGCCAGACCCTCGCCAAATCTCCACTCTCTACCAACAATCGCCATCCTCAACCCATCTGCCATCCCATCATAGAATACCACCACCTTGCACCGGAACCCACTACCTGTTGTGAAAGCCACCATCCAATTCAATCCGCAAACCACTACCCAACAAGACCCACCACACTGTTGAGACCACATGGATCTCGAAAAAATACGTCATTGCGGAATCATTGCATATAGTATCCTCCTTGAACTCCTCATGTTAAAATGGAAGGATAATTCCTTTGGATAAAAAAGTTGATAATGAATCATTTGTTTATGTGATGATTACATTAAAAGAATCACTAATTACTCATCCAAAATAATTATTGATACTTAATGAATAATTTATTATTTATTTAGTGGGATAAATCCATATAATGGATTGGAGCTGTATCTAAGGAACTTTTCTACCTAGGATACAATTTATTGTTTTGTGGATAATGTAGAAATGGAAAATTGAAAATGATGAAATTCCCTTTGACATGGTGATAATCAAATGAAATCAGAGTTTCATGGGATCGTGAATGATAGAGCACAAAGAGCAGAAAAAAATCAACTTACGATAGCATAAAAATGTGAGACGAAGAACAAGATAAATTCTATTAAAATATCTGGTTGATTTTTCACATGTGGTTGAGAAACAAATCTATCAAATAGTTTTTTTAGATATAAAAAAATGTTAAATAAAAATGATTATAAAATATACCCATACAATGAACCACCTATAGATAATTTTTTCTAATCAATGGAAAATGGATATTATGAAATTAAATGATAAAAAATGGGGGAAAATGTTGATAATAGATAATTAAAACACCACAAACATTTTTAATAACAAAGAGACAAAGAAATCACTAACTTTGAATAATATCATGATAATGAAGTGAAAAATTGTAAAAATTATAACCCCTCTATATATATGAATTTAATATTTTATTTCAATTCATCATAATCATTCATATAATGAATGTTTTCTATAAATATTCATTGGCCTCCTCAAGCATTGGATATTCGATTATTAGTGATAAAACCTTGTGGTATGATGATTTCAACCAGGGTATTCCAATATTTACCATGGTTTATAGTAAATTAAATACTATAAATTTATTCATTCACCCCATTATATAATGTGATGTGATATTAGAAATGGATTTGGATCTCTCTATAGTGATCCGATGTTAAATTTTAGGATAAAATATACCATTTAATCTTCAAAATAATTTGATTATCAAATAACAATACAAGAATTTTATGAACACACATCGGGAAAATTTCCATGTTATTGATCTTAATGCCAAATAACAAGGTTTGATTACATGTATTGTTATTTTAGTAAATCATAATTGAATAAATTATATTTATATTAGACTATTTTTTATTATTCCACAATGAACATCCATTTTTCCCCAAGAACATGATGTTGAGTATTCAATTGAACTCATATAAGGCTCTATGATAATATTAAAGAGTCTATATACAATGAACCCCAAAAAAATTGAATAATTGAAGTAAAAACAAGAATAGACTTTTGATATTGGTTTTATATGACCGTTTACATCACCATGGGATGCACTAATCCTTTTTTTAATGAATAATGAAGAATAATTTCACCATTCCAATTATTATCATAATCCTAAAAATCATGATCTAGAGAAATTATTCCTTACTATATATTGATAATTTATTTGATCAACATATATAGGATCAATACTTCTTTATTTTGAATTTTAGATCTAGATACTATGAAATAATAATAAAGATATAAGATACCCCGATAGAGTATCCCTGCACATTGAATCGAAATAACTATATCATAGTGATCCCTTTTGGACTTATGAATTCCCCTAAAATATTAATGGATTTTATTTATAGTTTATTTCAATATTACATAAAAAAGTTATATATGTCTTATTTGCTTATATTTTTATACATTCAAGTTCATGAAAAAACATGAAGAGTAATAAAGGATTCTTATAAATGACATATGAATAGATAAATAGTACACCATGAATATCAAGTGTGAATTTATAGTTAAAAAGTTTCATTGATGGGTTATGTTATAAAAAATGATTGTATTTCTATAGATCCATTAATGATATCAGTTACTGAATAATTTCCATCACCATCCACTAGAATAAATATTAATGTTTTTATTGGATTGAAAAGATACTATGGATATTTTGGTATAACTTTATATTGATTATGAAATAAAAAAGAAAAATTAATTCATAAAGGATTTTAGTTATGATAAACAATAGATTGTGTTTAAATATATAAGAATATTATGATTATGTTGATCATTTCGCTTATACTAATATAACATTTTATTATAGAAGGGTTTATGTTATATAGTGACGTTTCCGAATAAATTATTGGGATTTTTCCTTCTACTAAATTACATAGTAATATCTTATTCCACATGCTAGTAAAAGGTTTTAAAAAAAATAAATGAAAATTGTTCTTGATATGGGGATAGAAATAAATTAATTAATGATATTAAATAATTATATATAAGGTGAATAATTAGAAATATATAATTATAAAAATATATGAATTTATATATTGAGAAAGTATAAATTGAATAAGTTCGCAAGGATTTGGTTGGTTCTAATCAAAGGCAATGGGTGCTCAAGGAATTACAATCCTACGATAGAAAACAACATGGATGATTCTCTTAGATGAATGCATCATGATTCTTAATTCATGATATGTATATAAAACTACAAAATAATTATGGATATTTGATGAATGGATATTGAAATCATGAGGGAATATATGAAATCCAATCATTCCAAAATTCATATTCAACTATAAATATATTGAAAGATCAAGAAGGCCTGAATGTTGATATAAAGTTACATGAAAATTTAAAACACATTAAATAGAGGAAATATGAAAATGGTATAGTTATAAGGTTTCTAAAATTAATATATATCCCTTACAAACCATAATAGAATAATTATATATTTGGTGATGAAAATACCCATCAATCTCTATTCACTCGGCAAGAAGAATGATTATTGGATATGTTAATAAATACTTATAGTTTAAAAAATATAATTAATAGAGTTTGTAGTATATATCCATATTCTTAGGATATCTATAATTATGGATTGATTTGTATAAATCTAATTAGATTATGGAACTATTTCCTATAAAAGCATGGAATTGTTATAAAGTAATTATGGAATTTTAATCATTTATCTACTGATTTTATATATGAAAATACACAATCTGGGTAAAAGTAGATCAATATACAATTTGAGTACACATTATTTTTATTTGATAAGATTTCTCACCATATAAAATATTATTGTTATATATTAAGGATGATATAAGGCTACATAGAGTAACATATTCTGTTTTTTATGGTTGATATCCAAGGTAAAAATCACAAATATATATAATTCTCCAAAAACAATTTCATAAAAATATACACATTATAATAGTTTATATTGCTATATAATATTTTCAATATGAATGGACCTTTAAATATCTAGAACATATTATTAGATCTTGCTCAATTAATTTCAATGGAAGATAAGATCAACATCTTCTTTTTGATGAGTTTTATATAATAACTGTTTAAAACTTTTAAACCAAATAGATCCATTTTAAGCTCTATATGTGATATGATGTATAAAACATACATAATGAGATATAATTGGAGAGAGAAAGTGGTTTTGGATACCAAAATTTTGAAGAAATTTCATAAATGGTTGAAACAAATTATTATCAAATCAAAGAATCATAATTTTAATTAAATACATATTCGGATAATCATCAATAAGATATAAAACATTTCAGTTTGAGATAGTGTATACATTTGAATATATCCTTATAAGAGGGTTTTTATATTTAGAGTGAAGGAAAAGATGATCCCTAGATTCACCATTCTAATTTATATTCTTTATCTTGTCAATACTATTTCATATTTCATAGCACTCCCTCCATAGCACTAAAATGTGACGTGGCTTGGATATTTCATTTATTTATGTACATATTATATCCATGACATGTAAATGACATAGAATTTCTAAAATTGGAACACGATATTTATTATAATGAAAAACTATTAGATATTATTGATTATATAGGTATTGTAATTTGTGACAATAAAACTAAACAAGTTAATGATCTATTGAATAATAATATGATTGAGGAAGAATCATGTGAACTTAATGATGTAATGAAGCAGATGAGCCTATTTTCTTTCATTAGATTAATTAAAATTTGAATGAAACAATATTTTAAGGGGCTATAATCTAACTCCCAAGGATTTTATAATTTATTTTTCCATTAATTAAATACTTTATAACATATATTTTTTTATATAAAACATGGAAAAATACCGTGACAAATTATTTTGAGATAATAATATTAAAATTCATGAAAAACTATAATATATTATGTGAATACAATATAGAATAACATGAAAATGTATAATAGGAATAAATCAATAAGTAAAATGTGCATGAACATAAAATCATTATTCTAGAGGTTTTCCATAAAGATAATAATGCTAATTGAAAATCGCATTGTAAGGAATATAATTATAAATACAATATGTTTTTTTGGAGACAATAAAATTAGTAGTGTGAATTAATTTAGTGATTTACTAAATGATATATATGTGTGTGTGTGAGATTTAACTCTAACCACCATATTATAGGGTAATTAGATATATATATATATATATAATTTGGGATTATATGGGCATTTTAATTAAATAGATAATGATATAATCATTATGTATATGAATAATTAATGAGATATAATATATGTAGTATTTTATTAAAATATATTAAATGTAATATTGTCTTTGAATGGATGTGTGTAAATAGAGGTAACCACATTATTAAATCTATGTGAAGAAGGGAATCAATGGAATCATGTTATTGAAGAATTCGTTATGTGGATAATTTGTATGAGATTGGAGCAAAGTAGTATCACATGGGTTTACCCCAGACTAATCACATCCTAAACCTAAACACGTATATCTTGAGAAAAAACTCTTATTCGAGAAGATTAAGCTTCATGATATTACTTTGAAATACGTTCTAGATAAATCACCAATCATTATTACCACTACATTATATATTTCTTGTAGGTTTTAGATTATCATAATTAGAGGTTTTTATATATATTTTACAATGATATAAACATATAATAATTATTTTCATAAATTTATTGATATTCATTCATTATTACATATATTTTATACATCAATATTTCCAATAAAATTTACTTTTAAATAAAAAATTTAATTAAATAAGAGAATATTTATTTAATACAAATTTATTTATAAAAATTAATTAATGATTATCAATTATGAAATCATTCTTACATAATTAGAAATATAAACATTTAAATATAAAGAATTTATCCAAATAATTAAAAACATTTATATATATTTTTCATTTTTATATTAATAAAATAAATTGATAAATATTTAATATTGATAACATATATGTAAACAAAAATAATATAAATTTTTCATTCGGAATGGAAAAAAGTGTGAATAATTATAATGTTTAAAGATATATTTGAATAAAAATTTATTTCATTGTATATTTGTTGAAATTAAATTTTATCAATGATAGAAGTACGTTATCTCCCATAAAAGGAGAATCAGAAAATCCATAATGTATGAAATACCCAAAACCTGGGTATTATTTTCTCTACAAAACATTATAAGAGAAGGAAATTAGCTTAAGCGGATCGAGTAACCTCTATAAGTACACGAGATCACATGACCTTTACAATGTCATGTGAACAGATCCTACGAGCACATGATATATTTATAAAGAAGAAAATCCACTTTGATAATCCCTTTTCAATTATAATGTAGCCCTTAATATGAACTAATGATCATATAGAGGCCCCTAGAAAAGTTCCTCTGACAATGTGACTTACCAACAAATTAACGCATGAAAATCATTTAGAACCTCTTATAAAATAAAATCTCAGAAATGTGGATGCCCCAAGAAGTGGGGAGTTCTGTTTTTTCCATAAAATTTTCCCCTATTTTTTTCAATGCCTGAAAAATGTCGTGGTAGCATGTACACCATATTGTTACAAATTATGGAAGCATGTATCCTTCATCATGTAAAGACCAATGGAAACATTAATTCCCTTACAATTTTTATGTCAATCTACATACTAGAAGTTGTATTTTCATGTCATTTCTCATGAGACATGACAAGATCCATCAATGATCTTTGGATGAATCATTGATAAGGGGAACAGTTCTCTTTGACATCATTCACATGACATAACGAGATCCCCTCTCCTTATATAATAAATAAGTAATTAAAAAGGGGAAAGGACGAAGCTTATTGTGATTGAAATATTCTATATTCATAACCTAAAGGAGGTTATGAATCCTGGGTTATTACAATTGATCACTGATGTACCTCTCAATGTGTCATCCTGACCTCACAAATGACCTCTGACAAGACAATTTGATCTTGTGAGAGGACCCTGAAAAGATGTTCTGATTCCACGAGGGACCCCATACATGAATTAATTTTTCATGTGAAAGCCTATTTATAGGCATTATGATCACGAGAAAACTCTAAGACATGTTAACTAGATGAAATAATTGAATCCCAACATGTCAATATGATCATACAAAAATCCCCAAAAGGATCTCTGGCCCAATTAAAAAAGTGATTTCATGCTGTTCATGCATTCGCTGTTTATCATGCAATGTAAAGACCATAATATGTATAATTCATGAACTTATCATAAAAATTTGTTAAACACAAACAACCAACTCTGGCTCATATTTATGAGAACCACATAGTGAATGTAATAAAATGAATAGTTTATATATATCTATATATTCATCCCCAACGGTAGAAGACAGAACTAATAATGGTGATTTATACAATGATGTACAATAGAAGACTTATCAAAGAGACCAATCCTTTGATCGCAATGTATTACTGTAGGAATTACCTAGGTAATCACCTGTGTAATTAAATAGAATGAATATGGGATTCAAAAAATCATATATTAGATCATATGGTGGAATTATAGTGTGTCATCCAGATTATACGATGGGGGTTATACATGTCGACTAGGTCATAAAAACCTAATAAAGACTAATTCATGACAAAAATGAGGCATGAATTGAAAAAATACTTAAAAATACTATGGATTGTGAATGTGTTATGATAAGACATAAAATATAATCCTCATGTGATGAAAATAAACTAACAGGATAATTGGATAGAAGCCAGACATGTAAGACTTGATCATGCAATGTCCTCCCAACATGAAAACCATATTGTGTGAAGTCCTCTAGAAATGTCATCTATGGATTTTAAAATCCTTTGGATATGTCATCCAGTTTATATAGTGACACCTGTATTGGTCTGTGCTAATCATGTACCATTCCTCATGACATTTCACTCACGTCTTGTGACACCCTCTAAGAATATCAATCATGTCATGAAAGGACTCTCTAACATGTCATCTAGTTCATGGGATGACAAACGTACATTTTATTAAATTCTTGTTGAAACCTACATACATGTCAACCAAGTCATGAATCACCCTATAGGTATTCAAAACAAGACATACATTAACCACAAACATCCCATAAAAGTCATGTGATGAACCATAGACATTTCATCTAGTTCATATGATGGACCTCAGATAAGTCATTGAAGTCTCACATCACCATCTTGACATATAAGAAAAGCCTCGTGGTGCCCTCGGTGAAGGTTATTAATGTATTTAGATGACCCCCAATCATGTCATAAAAGTCATGCGGCAGCACCAAAACAAATTTGTGTTACTCATGTGATGTCCTCCTAGACATGTCAATCATGTCTTGTGAATCCGTCTAGGATTTACAGCCTTTTCAAGAGACGTCTTGTAGACATTTTTTCCTTGTCCACGTGATTTATTCTAGACATTCCATATAGATCATGTTATGTCCTTAAAAAAAGTCAAATGGATCATACAATTATGTTTTAATGTGTCTGATAGAAAACCAAGACATGTCCAAACATTTTCAGACTTGTCAGGAAGACATATAGGACATGACAGGAAGATAACAATGACATGGAAAGTAGAAACCGCATGACATTATAATATTTTCTAGTGGAAATATTTTTTCATACCCCTATATTTTACTGTTGGAAATTTTATTCCTATCCAAACGGGATACATGGGATGCCATCCTAAGGCCCGAGCTCCAAAATATGTCCTCTTTGGTGTAAGCCCTAATAGATATCTTATATTTTAAGCCTTGGGATGCAAATATTATCATGTTATTATCATTCTTGCACATCCATAGAAAGATTATGAATCTAAATGGACCATGATAACAACAATTATTATCCAAATAAGTTGTGTATGATTCCTTTCAATGGCTCAAGATCAATATCAAACACACCATAAGGGCCTCCCTAGTGTGTAAGCCCTTTATCCACATATAGTGACACATATTAACTTCATCGCCTTATTTATCACAACAATTATGTATCACATGGGATTCTGGATTTGAAATTATCATCTCACTCACATAATGATCCATTTCTAGAAAGAACAACCTCAATGTGTACTCCCCATTTAGAGTCATGATATAAATTCCCCCGTATAAAAAAATTACCATCGATGTATGTCCTAAAGGAACAATTGAAATATAATGAATCTAATTCCTATAATACAGATGATATATAGAATAAATTTATAAGGCCCTATACCCATAACCAATGACAATGTAACCTAATATATATCTTATGGACCCAACATTAAATAGAACATTTCGAAGGAACTTTGTGTGTTTTAATTCTTATCATAAACGAGATACATAATAATAAATATAAAAGTTCAATCCCTTCCTCGAAACATTAATCACTTCCCTGGATTGAATTAACTGCTAGATTGTCTAGTTATGTGGCAGAAGAACATAAGAATATATTAATTTCTATGTAATAATGGGAGACAGATGAAGAACCTATGATATATATAGATGGGATAATTTAGGGAACCCTTATTTCACCTAGAAGGATTCAATAATTGATCAATTGATCAGGTAAACTAGTCTCATATCATGATTAGTAATATATTTAAGAACCTATCCAAAATATTTAAGAGAGTCATGTAATATGAAATAATTCAACCAAAAAGGGTGTTATGAGACTCACCTCCTATTATGTTGACTAATGTGAGCTCCGAAGGGCCATTGGATTTAATGGCCATTGTATGTCTACCAATGGAAATCAAGTCTATTTTCAATTATGTATGTGGGATACATTAAGATATTATATGGAATTAATATCATAGTTTTTCATATGGGTATATTTCTAAAACACATTTAACCCCCACAATAGAACATTGTTCAATATAGTTTTTCATCAAATTAAAACTCATTAACTTGAAATGATTCGCTCAAATAATAAAAAACATTTCATTACCAGACATTGAACCATTTTATTTTTAACCTCCTACACAAACAAAAAATACATGCCTCATTTGAAATACAATTTCATTAGGGTTATTATGAAATATGACATTCTCATCATTCAAATGTTTCATGAGAAAAATTGACAGACCTTAAAAAAATGTTGTTACTTGGTGCATATATGATTGATTATGTATCATGATTACAATAATATAATTATCTATGACAATTTTCATTGTTTTAATCATGATTTTAGATAGTTATCTCAAAAAACACTCAACCCAATAATATTTCATTATCTGGAAATAATTCTAGAAATTTGACTATAGTTGCAGCCCTTGTTGGTCCTAGAAAGGCTTCACCCAACTGAAACCTCCATTATAAGCCGAAAAACAACATGATTGATGAATAAAATCGACTTGGTGCAATCTCAACCATTGAGGTTGCACACAAGGGAATGTTGATTCTAAAACCAATGAGATTTTATTGTCTGAAGAAAGGTTTCATAAACCCAGAGAGACTCATTAACACTACATGTCACATAAGAATATGACCCCCCCTAAAATGATAATAGACACCTTCAGTATATTATTAAGGATGATCTAGCAAAAAATTAAATCTCCATTTTTTAAGTGCTACTAAGGAGGGCTCTTGTCAACCACGATCACTAGTGTCATCCCACCAGTTCCCCTCAATAACCTATTGAGGAATCCTCTCGATACATTACCACATATGATACCCATGCATGATCATTACAATACCCACATAGGAAATATAAAGATCATGATAATTGGGAGTGGGAACATATCTCCACATTTACTGATAAATCGCAGTCAAAAATTCCAGTGGCGATCAGTAAGTAGGATCATGTCCCTCTCACTCGGAGTAAGTCTGTAGGAATATTCCAGTAACATGATTAATTGAGGGGAATATCTTAACCCACAAACATGAATCCGGTCAATATATTCTATTTTCCCATGGAGGAAATAAGTGGAACAATATTTTCTCTTAAATTGAATATATATTTCTATGCATATTGATTACTGAAAATGTTCAAGATTACATTTCTACAAAAACTTTTCTAAAATATCACTAACATTAAATAATCGATAAGTAACCTATTTGGGATATTCATAAATGGGTATAGATACATAGAATGGATTAAAATATATTCTATAAATCTATATAAACTACAAAACTCTGATATGTATGAACTTGTCGTAGCTCCAGAGTAAGTGCCCATTATTGCTTCCATCAAAAAGGATTATTAGTATATTTTAATAAAGGATGAGGATCTAGATCGGGAACATGTTCTCATTCCAACAAGGGATAAACAAGTTAGAGAGTCACAATCCATTTGATAGGCTTATATCCCTATCTAAAAATGTAGGTGGCATACACCAAAGGCACTAGACCGAGCTCATATTCTCATTCTAACAGGGGCTCATCAAGTGAGAGCGGTACATGACATGGGACATGATTATTTACCTATTGAAAAATATTAGTGGCATGATCTAAAGGAACTAGACCAACATCATTTTCTCATTTCAACTATAGTTCTCCATGTGATATAGGAATATGACATGGGATAGTCTCATTTCCTATTCAAATAAGACTGCTGACCAACTCCCATGTCACTAGATCAGGATAATTTTCCATCATTCTCTAGGTCTCACTAGATGAAAAAATAATATGACTTAGTGCAGGCCCATATTCATATCTATAATGGCCGACTCTTATCAAACATCAGTATAACATAATTTTAAATAAACATTATGCACATTACAAAATGTACATGCCTGTGGAGAGTAATGGATTATTATGTTGGGAAATAGATAACATAAACATCTAACATGATGAATGATCTTTTCTGTTTCCCACAAAGATATTCCTATTTATTTCAACCTCAAAACCATTTTTCATATAATGGTGAGAATTAACAAAAAAATTGGTTGACTCATAAGATCAGTAAGGGTTAATAAAGGATATATATGGTCATAATATTAGATAAATGGTGTAATAATATGAGCATAACATTTGAGATCAAGTGCTTTATATAAAAGATCATAATATTTATTCATTAATTATGTATTTTCAGTTCATAAGACATGAATCATAAAATAATAAAATGGAATACCCCATGAGAATATATGATATTTATAATAGATAGACTTTTGGAATACACGTTATCTTCTAGAATTATGAATATGTATGAAAAAAATATCTTCAGTAATTATGTTAGGGATAGGAAATCAAGAACTCAAATAGACATATGGTCTTAAACCATTTCCATTCATAACATTGTGATCATATAATTCGGTTGAAACATTTCATTGTGAACATGAATTCAGGTTCACATATAAGAATCTACTCTTTCTGGGTGTGACACAACACTATCCCTTGTGGATGTCCATTTCCATATAGTGGATCATGTTACACCTTCCTCCCATAGTGGATCAAAAACATCAACTTGTTTCCCATCATTATCTCATGGGATATAAAAGATCTTCCAATACATTAGAATCATATCAAGGTGTACCCATCATGTAATCTATAATAGGATTGCATTATGCTATGTAGGAAACCCCATCATATAATTTGTATCAATATTACTCATGGATATATGGGACACCATATAATAACACAGTATTTACTTACATTGGCATTGCATTACTTTTTCATTAATCTTAAAAAAATACAATTAGATACCAAATGATCACATTAGTTCATTGCATTTGGAAACAAAAAAATCATAAACATGGGTACATAATTGATATCAATTATCTCCCATTAGGGTTTTCTTGGTTATTACCCTTATTAGAGAAATAAAATATAATGCATATCATCATAACCAGGGGAAAGTAACATAAAAATGGTTGATATTAGATATTCAGTTAGTGTAAACAAGGGATACACGAGTGAATAATCATGTGAATAAGTGTATGATAACATGATCACGAAAATTAAAGATCATACCATGTATATCAAACATCATACACATGAACCATATCAATAAGCTTGTATGTTCATAATACATTAATCGTGAATAAATAAAGAACATAATAAATGGAAGCATTAAATAGGGATAAAATATTGAAATGTGTCAAATACATAAGAATATAATAATTTATATAGTATCCACTACATCGCTTGTAAGACAATCTTGGTAGTATGAGTTCACTCCCCATATAGTCCTTGTAGTCATGGTTCACTCTCATGGCCCTCTAAGTAGGTTGAGTTCACTCCACATACCATCATGGTAGTGATGGTTCACTCCAATGTCCATTTAATTACTCAAGTATCACGACAAATACCATCTTAGACTATCTCATGAGTTATAAATATTTACTGAATGCATTTGAGGTAGATATATATCACATCCATATCATAGTGAAATAAGACATACATGTTCCAGAAGATAATTAAAAATCATATCCTGACCTATAAAATGAAATTTTTGTCATAAATATGTAATCCTTTCATAACCTTAGGAAAATGATACTTGTTTTAATATACATTCTTCAAAATGATAACCTGTTAAATGAAGCATGATTCAAAAATTATATAACCCATGAAGGATAACTGGTATTTATAGACATCATGCCATCAAATCATTATGCCATTAGATAAAGAATGTAATATGAATCATTTTCCTATAAAGTCATGAGTGAAACCAACAAATGTCATCATAGATAGGAAACAATTTTTATAGATATTATAATAAAAATTTCTTGAGGAAAATATCCTTTGTTATTTATAAATTTATATTAAAAAATAAAAACATTCAAAAGAAATTTTCATGAAAATAATCTTTATAACATATAGAGAATGCATGAAAAAAATTCATAATCATTTATTATAAAATACGTTGAATACATATATATAAATAATGAAAAAAAATTAATATCATTTCTTGGAACTTTGTTTTAATATTTCTAAATAAATCATGAAAATATTTTCAAAAACATTTCATTTAAAATACTTTTAAGACTTATAAATAATTATTGAAAACATTTTGAATACTATTTCATTGAAAACAAATTGAGTAAATATAAAAATCTAGAAATTATTTTAAAATCATTTTCTTTGAAAATAATTTGAGGTTATAAAAATAAATCATGGAAACATTTTGAAAATTATTTCTTTAAAAGTACATTAATAATTTTTCAATAAAGATTTAAATTTTTTTAAAAACAAATTATATGAATATAATTTTAAAAAATATAAAGAAATATTGAAAAAAAAATTA
Source organism: Viscum album (assembly GCA_963277665.1). NCBI lineage: Eukaryota > Viridiplantae > Streptophyta > Magnoliopsida > Santalales > Viscaceae > Viscum > Viscum album. The sequence continues at coordinate 1,045,886,208 of OY728162.1, forward strand.
TTACCATTTCATTGAAAATAATTTATAAAAGAAAATTCATAAAAATTAACCATTTAAATAGAAAAATTTATCTTTAAAGATATTATGGAAGGTAAATCAGTAAGGTTCATATGAGGTAAAAAGAAAATTTGTCTTTCATAGTTAGTGGATTGAAAAATTTATTATTCATAATTGACATGAATGTTACATTAAAGTCATTGGTACAAAAGAAACTGGTTAGAAAAATAATTTTAATTACCTTAAGAAAATTTTAGAATATTCTTCTAAACCATTTTTAAGAAACATGGTCTTCAAGGAACACATTTTTCCGACTGAAATGAGGGTAAAGTAAGGATTCCTTAATAAAATTAATTACTATATTATGTACCAAAGAGTGGAAAAATGGTACCAATAAATGCATTTATCATGATTAATTATATCAGAATAATATCCATGAGATTTATTTCAATATGAATAATATTATTTTATCAAAGGGTTTATAAACATAAAAAATCTCGAAAAGCGATGAGATTGTTTCAAAAAACTCTTACCACTAGGTAACATTGAACCATTAACCCCATGTAATAAAATAAAATTAAATGAATCTATAATATCATTAAAATAATTATAATCATTATATAATATTTCCATTTTAGTATATACTCCTCATGGAAAAATATATCTTCATAACATTTCTTGTGTCTCAGAAAATAAAATTGAGACAAAATTACTTTACAAATTAGGTAACATTTGAAACATAAACCCCATGAAATATATTTCAACAAATGGATATGCATATTCCCTATAATAATCACATACTATATCCATGAAATGTATACACACCACAAAAATGGTATTGGTGGTGAATAAAGTAGGTATCTCATGGAAATAAAAAGTAACCTGAAATTCCATTACCCAATGTCTTAAGTCTCTTCAAACTTGAAAGATACTCATGTATAATTAATATATAATTATAATAAATATTTTTCATAAATGTGTTCTAATATCTAATTCCATATATGGTTTTGTTTTAAATTTATATTACTATATTTTTGGTAATTCTATTTTATGGTTATGCATCGTGTAATATTCTCATAGTTTGTCGTATGTGTATTAATTTTTTATATTATTTATAATAATAGTTATATAAAGAATTACATAATTTAAAACATTATATACATATAATTAATATTCATTATATTTTTATTAATATAACATAGAGATACACAAAATTGAATACACCATTCATAGAGACGGTAGGTTGTACGTACATATGAATGTAGCTTCTGTTTTATTGATGAATTAAAAGATAGAAATAAAATGACATATATGTGTTTGTATATATCCATATAATGTCATTAAATTAGAATTTTTATTTCATATATATTATATAGGTTCCCAAAAAATAAGTTTAATACATTCCACGTATTGTGTGAATAGATCTCATCCCTTTGAGAGGGCAGTAGTCCACAATACCTCAAATGAAATAATCATATTTACACCAATTTGAATGTATAAAGATATGTGTTGTAAAAGGATTAAAGATTATTAAATATGTAATAAATATTATTTTTAACATATATAAAAATATTTCCCTCTAAATGTCCACCATGAGAGGCGGTAATGGAAAAATGAACAATCATCGTTTCGTGTGGTGGTAGTCTGTCGTAACCATAAATAGTGTTTTTGTTAACCATTTTGGAAATTTTGGGTATTTTTAGGTATAAAACATATCATAAAAACATCCTAGTATATTTAGGATTATATTTATTTATAAAATCATTGAATAAGAATAGTTTGGGGGGGTGATAATGGAAATAACATAATAGATCGTGAGGAAGATTGTTACCTTTTATTTGGGTAAATCCTTTTGTTTTTTAACAATGGGATTCCTTGAATTTAATTGTCCCCATGGTTAGGATTAAAGTTTGATATTAGGGATGTTTAGAAGCTATGTTTTCATATATTCATTGAACCAGATATTCTTGACAGGTGTGAGGAGGTGGGAGGAGATGAGGACATTTACAGCGGATGTTGAGTGTAACTCTTTTAAAATGTGCGAATAGAAATTACTCCCACATTTTCCAATTAAATGTGGATCCAATAATGATTGAAAATCAATAAAAATTATTAAAGGATCGATATATTCATAGAAAATTCATTTTTGGCTATTTTCTATGTCCTTTAGTACCTTCTGATTTCAGATTTTTTCTTTAGTTATGTTTAATTTTAAAATAATAGATGTAATTAATGTTAATTACATTCCCAAATATTTTGTTCAACAACAAATATTACCTTAATATACAATATAATTTATTTTTATTTATAATATGGAATCAAATTTTCCAAATTCTAATCCCATAATTAGAATAAATTTTTTTAAATTTAATCTCACTGTCTGGTTGACAATGCGGGTTTTTAATGTAAAAATATACAAGTGTTTTCTATTTTTTATTCCATTTCAAAGGGAAATTTCTGAAAATGACCTTAATTGGTTTTATGGATAAAAATTTGATCTACATAAAATTATCAACCTATTTAAAATTTAATTTAACCATATAAATAAATTAGACGAAAAAATTAGTTTTAACTAAAATTTAGTATTTATCACTATTCATTGAAAATAAAACATCAATAAAAAGTAGAAGAAAAACACCATAACCTAATTGTTATGTTACAAATAAAAATATTAATTTTATTTTTAAATCTATAAAATTTCAAAAAATTGGATTTAAAATTGTATCACCATTAAAAGGAGGTAAAAATGCCTTAATAAAAAATATAGGGTTTTATGCATAAAATTGGGTTTGTTTTTATCTTATAACTATAAAATATTCTGAATTAATATAAAAATTATTTTATTTAACATATAACACATATATTAAAATAATGAAACTCAGTAATTTTTATTAATTTAATATATCGTGGTAAAACAGTTTTGTAACTATAAAAATAAAAACAATTTTCTTTATATTCAATCAGTTTTCAGATTTTATTTATAATTAACTATTCACCTATGAATTCATCTTATATTTTTGTAAATAAAATATTTTCATAAAGAATTTAACACTAATCAAAATTTATGATTTAATATATAGCTTATATATAATTATATTATGTAATAACAGATTAATAATATATTATTGTTTGGTAAAACATTGTCTTTCATGTTACGCAAGTCATTGAGGAATGTCATTCTTTATTCTAACATAATCTAAAATTGGTGTTCCATGTACATAATGTTAAAATTTATAATGGTTGTAGTACATGATTAAATAGTTTTTTCATATAACACAATTCACAAATAGTTCTCTAACATAAAATAAACTTCTCAATGTTGGGTGAATTGAAAAATATAAAAATTATTAAATTAATTCGAAACAAAATTCACAAAATCTCAAGGCGTAACAATGAACCCCACATAAAATGTATTCATCCCTCTAAATTCAACTGGGTTATCAAATTTTTATTACATTAAAGTTCTATTCATATAAAACCAAGATACAAAGATGAACACTAAAACAGCCTTTAAAAATGAAAATTTTATTCATAAATGTATCCCAAAGTATCACATGACTAGGTTTCCATAGAGGAGAACATAGGTAGGAAGTGAAAAAATGTACTTGGAGGAAAATCATTAATATTCATCAGTACCGGTTGTGATCACCAATCAAAAACAAGTGAATGCTAATTTAAATGTGTAGGGCCTCAATGTCATGAATTTATAATGATTTAAATGGCCATGGGTTCAAAAAAATTAAGTTATTAGGGAAACATTTAATTTTTTTTCTAAAGCTGAATAGTTTTCATGAAAAGATATAATTGAATGATTTCAGGAAGACCACACCATTTGTTATTCCTCGATCCAATTTAACACTTTATCCAAAAACAAAGTTGAATTTTCCATTTCTAAATTACTAATAAATCTTTATATCCATCATATGACATCACATTATTCATCAGTTATCATCAACAAAATATTTTTATATTAAGTAATACAATATTCATAAATCTTTATCTGGTGGGATATGTAATTAATGTTATGAAATTCATTCAATTTTTAACATAAACATTATATAAATCATTAACCATATAAACCTTCTAAAAATGAAAATAAAAACCTACAGAAATAATGAAATGAAATCATATAAACATTGATCCCCAATGTATCATTGTGTTTTTATATGTTTTCACATTCTAAACATGTGAAAGCCATCATCACATATTCTCTTAAAACATTGTAATAAACTGATTTTCCATAAATCCATTCAGAAGACATGCATGCATATTTATTTCAATTATTTGTAAAAACGTTCTATAAATCCAAGAAGTTGTAAACATCATACTTGGTCATGTAGAACACTTTTCAATATTTTGTTCACGGTTTATCTATATCATCAAATCTACTAATTCATATCCATAATATCTTTTTCCAAATATCATTATCTTGGAATTATAAATTAATTGATGGTTAACTTCCCCTAATCAAAATATCACCCATTCATTAAATTACTTCACGAATCCATTGGAAACATTAAACATAAACATAAAAACAATAAGTGAAAACAAAAATATAACAATCCATGTATATTTCATTTGTCATATAACATAATATATGAATCAAAATATATAAAACCTAAATTAATCCACTTCACCCTAAGGAAACCTCATCCTATTATTTACATACCTTTTTCCTTTCACATTGCATTTTTAGTCTCAATTTCCCCAGAAATATAACCATTAATCATACCACCTTTCGGATTATCTAATGAATATTTACCCTTAGGATATTTATATTCATTATGATAATTAATTCCTCACATAAATCATTTTCTCTTTTGTGATGTCATAGGGATTCAAATATTCAAATCCATTTCATTAACTGATCCATTCATTTTCCCATGTAGTTGAATTCTTGTTGTCATTCTCTTCCAAAATAAAAACACCTTCTTGATCCTCTAAGACAATCTATTAGGTGATTATTTCCACATTCTTGACACAAAAGAAAACAAAATCTTCTAAACTCCATGGTATTCATTACCAGAACACTCGACAAACACACTTCTTCTCTTACATGGTGAGTCTGGGTGTTGGTTAAGGTGCGTGTTTTTTGATCATGTTAATTGAAACTGATTTGGCATGATCACAATATACTTTACTCCAAATATCACCCCATTTGAATTCTTATCAACATATTTTCCACCATATTAAATGTTAATATTTTTCCTTCTGGTTCCCTCCATTGACTAAAACTAGGATTAATTGTGTAAGAATATATTATCATAGTGAGGAATAACATATTCATGAAAACCAAATATATGATGTATAAATTATGAGACCTTCGTTAATCAAAGAAACCTTTGTTTTGTAATAGGTTATTCATATCCATATTATATTAAAATTATTCTGGATGGTTCAGAAAGAGTTTGTGAATTCCCAAAGTGTATCCCCATGGAGTGTCAAACCTGATGTGAAGCAATTCCAATTGTCATGTATCAAATTATGCTGAGTTAGACTCATGATGTCTTTTCATAGTTGTTACCCATAGTTACATCTGTGTCAAACCTGCATCAACTATTCTCACTATACATTTATAATATCAGTTTCCAATTGTGAAATAAACCATTAAATTCATTCAAACTTTAATAACTGAATATTAATGTACATAAATATTAGACAACATTAGTACAATAATTAAAACAATATTCAAATAGACACCTAATGACTATAATAGTATAGTTCCATTAGAAATATGGAATCATAAACACTAGTACATTAGTGAGATATATTATAATCAACAAGGTTATTCATTAGTATCAACTTTCTTATACACATCAAACATAATACATTTATTCATTTCTTAGGGATCAAAATATTAAAATGGGTGACATCAGATGCTCAATAAGGATAAAAAAGGGAGATATGTAAGCACAACAATGGACATATGGGTATGAGAACATGATCATGAAAATTGATTTACCTATCCTACATATCAAAGATCATATACATGAATCATGGATTAAATAATTTATGTTCATAAGAAAATAATAATGAGGAAATAAAGAACACAATCCATGAAATTATAACATGGTAATAAAATATGGAATTGTTGAAAACACATAAGAATATAATATGGTTTATATAGTATTCCAAGAAACTATAACAAGACCACATCTGTAGTATGGGTTTACACATCATACCATCATGGCATTCATGTTTCACTCCCATGGGCATCATAGTACCATGAGATCACTGCCCATACCATCTTTGTAGTCATGTTCACTCCTATTGCAATATTAGTAGTCAAGGTTCACTCCCAATATCATCTTAGTCTATCTTGTGAGATATTAATATTTAAAATATGCATTGGAGGGAGATATAGGTCTCACCCATATCATAGTTAAATCATACATACATGTACCACAAGATCATTAAAAATCATTTTATAACCCATGAAACTAAATGGGTAACATCAAAAAGTAGTCATATCATAACATGTTGAAAAATATGCATGTTTCATAATATTTTAAACAAAATAATATCCCTTGAAACAAAGTGGGTTTCAAATAAATATGACCCATGAAAGAGAAACGAGTTTTATAAACTTCATTCTATCAAAATATAATCCATTTAGAGAATGAATATGAATAGAGTTATTTTTTCAGAAAGTAATGAATGACACCAAAAGATTCCATTTTAGATAAGAAATTATTTTTAACGAACTTTTAATAACATTTTTAAGGATAATATCTTTTCTTATTTGGAAAATAATTTTTAAATCCTAAAACTTTTTTAATGAAATTTTTATTAATATAATCTTGAAAACTATTAATGAAATCTAGAAAACATTTTTTAAAACCATTTTCCTTAATATATTTTAAAAGAATATTGGAAACATTTTGAAAAACATTTAGTTGAAAATATTTTCAAAAATTATAAATAAATATTGAAAACGTTTTGAATATAATTTTGATGAATTTAATTTTAAAATTTAGAAATAAATCATGAAAATGTTTTGAAATATATATCATTGAAAATAACTAGTACTTGCTCATTCTATTGCGCAGTGTATTAGATAAATAGTTTTTCTTTTAATAAGAGATTAATATTTATAAAAGTTGATAAGAAACAATAATTTTGACTAAATTTTAATCAGAACGTAATGGCGCGTGATAGGGGAATAAGACTGCACTGAAATTTAAGATACAATTAAAATAGTTCACAAAAAAATGATAGAGTAAAAGTATATGAGTTTCTAAAATATGAGGAAGAAGATTTGAATTAAATTTCAATTTCGATCACAATAACTATAATGTGGCCACTGAAAAAAAAGTGAAAGAGATATAAAATATAAGACACTAGTTGTAATAATGAAAATGAGAAATGTGAAAATAAATTAAATAATAATAAACTGAATGAGTGGTATATTCAGGAAAAAAGAAAAAAAAGTGAAACTATTCATTATGTATATTTATCAATATGAAAAAATTTATGTAGAGATCAGAGACAAAGATGAAACATGAGATAAATTGAATAAGATAAATAGATAGAAACAAAGAGTCAACAACCACTTCAAAATACAAGACAACATAAAATTGAATAAAAAAAATATAAAGTCATATTGAATCTGGTCGTTTCTTCACGAAATAGGAATAGTTTTGGGTTGTATATATATATTTAGTACCAAACTAGTGAATTTGAATGACATGATAATTTAATTAAAAATTCACTTACATATAATTTTTATTTTTTACAATATGAATAATTTGAAAATAAATGCATACATGAATAAACTTATATTCAATATAAGTTCATACTGGTAATGCATAATGGAAAAACATTGATTACATGATCGCATACATTAGTCATGTCACACATAATTTTTATGGAAGTGAAAACTGATAATTCACTTGAATGTTTATATACAAGTGAAAACTGTAATGTAGATGAACGTAAATTTATTTAATCTAGTTAATCATATTAGTTAATTAACGATTATTTTTCTGAATAAATTGAGAAAATTGTATCCTACATATTGTTAATACAGGTATGTGAATACACAATATTATGAAAGAAATAGTAATATTTCTAGATGTATTGTATACAATTTGAATGTAATTTCAAATAATATATACACATTCATGACTATAGAATACATAACGTATATATACATTTCATCATAAATCAATGAAACAATGTGATTGTATACATACAACTTCTTATCATATAATATGAATAAACATGCCTTTGTGTACATAAAATCACATAGCATTATATTTGTTCATAACAATTTTTTTATACTATAAAAATATTTAAATAAAATAATATTGAAACACCTACATAATGTATACTCTAAAGTAAATTCATATCCATAATGTAATTAATATGAAAGATTCATTCTGTCATAGATATAATGTCATTACCTAAAATGAAATCATGTAACTGAAAAAATATCCATACAGGTGTATATACGACAACTAATTTGAATTTCATAGTGTAAATGAATTATTTTATAAAATGAATTCCTACAATATACAAGATATTTGAGGAAAATAGTTGGATAATAAAATTTAAATATGAAATTATTTATTTACATAATGTTTCAATGTAAAATAGGATAATTACTCTCTATTGAGTCTTCTAGATACACTAAATCTAATACCATTTAGATTGAGTGAGAGGCCATGGAAGATAATTAGGTGATGGACTTTAGGGTATCTTCAGCATCTCCATAAAATTGAAAAGAGACCTCAAATTTTATTCCCTCCTATCATCTTCGAAATAGGACCTCAAGAAGTAATGTTATTCCTACAAAAACAAATTCAGACACTCCAGTTTTTCTCACTACTACAAAGTATATTTGCACCCCAGGGATTAATTACAACACTCTTGGATCCATCAGTTGAGATTAAAATAATGAAAAAGTCAAGATATAATAATCACTAGAGGATTGGACAGAGTGGGATGATATTATTCTATACAACTGTAAATATACACAGATGTATGTAAATTAAATAGATTCAATTGTACATGTGTAAGTGATTTCAATGGACATCCAATAAATTCATCAACACTATCTATACAAAAAAAGGAAATATAATTATGAATAATAAAAAAAATTATTGATAGAACTCTCAGATAATATGATATGCATAGATAAATATTTTAACCTGTATTATTTACACAAGGGTAAACGAATGGGATGTATCATTATCAATTCCTTATTAACCAAAAAATTAAAAACTGAACAAAAAAAGCACAAAATCCAAACCATAAAGGAAACATACCCTAAACATCTCGAATGGATCTTCATAAATAGGTATATGCGACAGAATAGAAAATATAAATTATTATTATTAATTAGTAAATAATAATTATGGAATGGGGGAAATACATTTCATATAAAAATTCATAATGTTGCAATAAAACTTATAGAAAGAAAAATTACCTGGGGACAGATGCTAATGATTATTAAATACTATTGAATGTTCAAGCTTGAATACACAAGAAAACTTATTTTGAAGACCACATGTTAAGTAATTATTAATAACATGAATTCTGTAATTGAATATGAATCATTTAGAATGATTCCATTAGACTATAAAATATTATGTGTTTATTTTCTAGTAATATTGTTTGTGATAGAAACATTCACAATGATTTGTTTTAAAAATCACATGGCCGATTTTAAAGAATGATTTTGTTCATGAACATGGTGGTTAAAGTAAGTCACTGAATCTAGCCATATATGAAAATTTTGACAAGGAAAAAATTACTCACTTCTATAAAATAAGAATACATCATGAATAATGTATAAGCCATATAGTATTCAAACATGTGACATATTGTTGGTAGAAGTAAATAATAAACTAAAGCATGATCAATTTATATAAAATAATATGATAACTAAAATAAAATCAAATAAATTGATCCACTTATATATGAAAATGAAAAATCATTTCTTCTCACATTCATCAATATGCCTTCAAAATCACTGGCCAACTAGTACCTAAAAATGAAAACATTTATACTCAGAACAACTGCCACATGCGTATAGAAATGGACTCAAATATAGAGGAAATTCATTATTGTGACTTGTTATGACCTGTAAAATATGATGTTTTGATTCATCTTAACATCAACATTACTAAAAATATTTATACTAAAAAAACTTTTCCTCAGGCCAGATTCTTAGATTGCACCTGAAAGAATAGGAACATCCATATATAAATTATCATTTGGTTGGACCCAAACAACTCGTTCATTAGAGAAACCATAATTAAATTACCAATTTTATAATAGAATATATATTCTTTATCATGTATAGTTTAATGATAACATCAATGGATTCTAATATGTTGATAATTTTCATTAATTAAATTATGTGAGGAAATTCAACACCTGGTAGTAGTAGTATTCCATTGGAATTCCTTGTTTCAATATAGGTCAATAAAATTTCCTCTATTCAAAATAGAATCATCAACAGTTTCCCTACTAAATAGAAGATACATATTCATTAATATACCAATAGTTAGGTATACCAATCATTAACTAAAATATTTATGTCCATATATATGTGTGAAAGGGGAATCATTTTGAATCGTTGTTGTTGTAGTAGTATAAAGTAAATGCCATAAAAATAAGAAAATTCTACCCCAAAATGAAATACAATACCATGCCATAACTAATATGCTGCTTGCCTATGATGTGAGATTGAGTTCTCTCCATAGCATCATTTCCCAAAAGAAAAGAACAACATATCTCAAAAAGATCCATAATGTTCTCTAGAGAAAGAATCAACACATTGTTAGTCAAGGGTTTCTGAATTAGTAGTGTTTTGTCAGCATTAAGTACCTAATCCTTTATCATGAGTGGCTATGTTGCATCCAATTTTCATTTTTCCCAAAGTTCATCTATTTGTTCCAAGAGGTTTTTTATTTTTTCCACTCGAATAGATAGATTTCCTAATATTAGTTGAGATTAGAGGAGGTGGTGCGGCTTCAACTTCCTGAGCAAGGAATTCTCTCCCATGTCTAACTCTTCTGTCAATAATCCTATCATCATTATATTTAAGACTTTGTTTTAGAGTGTATTAAAAGAGAATAGTTTCAGTGTACTAATGATTCATACTAATAAAAACTGTAGGAAAATAATGTATGAAACTAGATATTGATATATCACATACTGTTGACTAAAATGTGGATGGTTTTTTTTTTGAAATTACATTTGAATGTAATTGAACCGAAAAAGTATAATATGAAGGTGATGTAATAATCCAATAAATTCATTAAATATTTTTAATTATTTAATGTGACATTACAATAAATCAATTAAAAATGTATAAATCATCATATGAAAACATTAATCTATTTTCCCACAGTAGTGATGCACATTACATGAAATGAATAACCTAAGGTGTGACGTCAACTACATATTATGTCAACTTCTTAACATAATAGTAGAAACACAACAAATTATTAATGAACTAACTAACATTGAACACTATATTCTAAAATTTATTAGAAACACAGTTATAGTGGAATCATTTTTTATTGAATGTAATGTATTATAGTGAACAAAACATATCATTAAATCCAAGACAAAATATTGAACATAACATACTAACTGGAAACACGTCTACATTGGATTCACTAGATGATAGAAACTTAAGCTAGTCCAAATTACCACTACTGAAATCATTGAATGATTCCATATAAAAGTCATGAGGAAAATAGTTTAAACTACTAAGAAAACATAGTTGAGGACAACTGAAGCACACCCTGGATGCATCTTATGAACATACATGTCCCAAGAAGACAAGATATACCAATGAAAAGAAGTAAGAAATTTCTAGGTTTGAAGAAGTGTTATATTATATATATGACACAGAATCTGGAAAAAACGGTTATTGAAGGCACTAATAGGTTTGACATAGATCCATAGGATTTATTGAGAGAGGTCCTTTCCCGTTTTTCCTACTACAAACCTAAAACCACAGTCCAAAAATCTGTCCAAATGTTATTGAATTTCTATGAACATATAACAAATGTAAAAAATGTAGATGACTATCATTTAATTGAAAACAAATTACTGAAACATAAAATTGATTATCTTGAATTTTCATATTGAATTCATTCACACCCATTTACAAATTATATGCATTCATATGATGGAGGAAAGGGAGGTTAACTCCACTTTTTAATGACAAAATACATGAATTCCTTTAAATTTCATGTTTTTATATTCAAATCTACTATGAAAACAATTAGATAATATTCAAACTATACACTAAAAATATAATCATGAATAGAGGAGAATAATGTCATTTCATGAGTAACGACCAACCTGGAAACCATTCATCAGCATGAAAAACATAATATACAACAAAACATCCAATATTAAATGACATCTAGCTTGAAAGACCCATGATAAAAATTTAATTAAATATTCCATCATCAAAAACCTCCATCATTATCTTATTCCATCAAGATTTACGTCCAGATTACTGAAAAATATCCAACAAAAAAATTTGATAACAAAAATCCACCGTTAAAACCATCCAAATGAAATGAAAACCATACAACATGTCATGAAAACCATCCAGGATGAAAAGCATACTGTATGAAAAATGTTCATCATGGAAAAATTATAATCAACTTGTAGAAAACCCATACTCAAATGTCCACCATGTGATATCCAAAATAAAAAATTATTAAAAATAGTATTTATTATAAATAATATTTCAGAAAAAACAAATGAATATCAATTAAACACCCAAAATATATTATTACCAAGACATTACAGTAGAACATCTGAGTCTGATTCCTCATTTTTCTTATTCAAATTTCACTTCATTCACCTTTCCTATTGAGTATAATGACTTGTTGTATCAAAACTATCTCGACAAATGTGAAGATCATGTTGCACCTCAACCTCTATATCAAATTCATGTCAAAGGTATTTCTACATAGATAATATAGTTAGAAGAATTTGAATGTACTTGTTGAAGTTGAAATAAAAAAGGAAATATCAAATAGTTAACAGTTGACAGTTATAGATTTAATGAACAATATGAACAAAATATAAAAAATTCGAAACTCTATATTAATCATGCATGTATATTTACAGTAAATTAAATAAGTTTTTAGTCACTAAAGATAACTATTACAAACCTAAGGAGATGACATATTTGAGGTACAATCATCAAATATAGTGGCAGTTTTTTCCCTTTATAGTATGGACTTAGCAGTTTGATTATGTTATTATGAATAGTAGAGATAATATTATAGTTAGATGATTTATTTTTATTATTAATGAAAATTTGAAAAAACTGAAGCATATTGTACCTTGATATCTTCAATGCCACTACTGAATTGTGAAGACCCACTAGTTTGATGACCCTATACAGTAAAATGAAAATAAAAAGTAATTTTTTGTAATTTTTTGTTATCTAAGGAAAATAAGAATACCTATACTATAATACATGATTGTGTTCGAAGATGTCAGTAATACCTGTTGTGTAGTTTTCATTATCACCGATAAATAGCTCTTTGAAGCTGTTTTGTTCAAATGAACGATGATAGTTTTGAATATTGTAATTTCTTACAGTAATTGATAATATCACTTTACTTTATTTTAAAATGTCTAACTGTGGAGGAAAACCATACTCATCATCATCTTAAATTAAAAATGATAAGCAGTGTTAGGATAAATATTTGAAAAATATATTGAGGTCATACAAGAAGTTCGTTCTAGCTATATTAAAGTAGTTATTAGCTTTTGAGGTATTTTCTGTAATATTTAGATGAATTTTTGTCAAATAAAACAACTGAACATGAGTTTCTCCTATCAGTATCCATTATTTGTACTCTAAATCTATTGGATTTAATATTTTGGTTACATGGCCAGTGATATTGAATATATTTCTTTATTAGTTTGATAGCATTATAGTGATACTATGTAATTTCAAAAATAAAAAATACAAAACTGGGGATCGGTGTTGTTAGGTGAAAACGTACAATTGTGTAACTAAGTTTTGTCTTCTAAAACATGTACGTTCTTCATGTAAAAGTTGCAATAATTGATAAACCTATTGTGAGTACATTGAATTTTTATTATTTTAGATGCTATTAGGAACCTTGTAGGCTTCAGTACAGTGAGTTTATAAAAATAATATCATTATTATAGAAAAGAGGTGATGATTTCATAGTACATCATATTGAATTTCCAAAAATAAGGATTATTTAGTTACCTCGAGACAGCTTTTCACATCTGATATTGTTTTCTTGTTATTCCAATACATGACCTCTATAAAGGGGTTGGAATTAGTTGGTGGTTGGCTATGTAACTGTGATGTTATTACAAACCCATGCCTCGTCAATATAGAATGAAAATAATTGAAAATAATTAATAATAATAGTTTTGTATTATAATTGTGATGCACAGAGCACAAAAAAGTAAAAATACACAACAAAGAGTACATATAATGTTATCTTCTTTTGAATTTATCTACTTTAGAAATATGAGGATTGTAAATAATTTTTATTTCATTCTTAGTAGTTGTGATAATAACAGAGTCTAAAAGGAGTATGAGGTCAAAGAAATTATAATTAGAAAGTATGTTGTTCATGAAACATTTTATACGATAGAATTAAAAAAATATACAATATAGATAGAAAACATACTGCTCAACCGCTTCTCCTAGCCAATTTGTAATATCATAATGGTATATGACTCCTTGTAATTTTACAAGTAATGAATCATTTAATTTATAAACTCACCCCATAAACTATGGGTCAGTTGAAAACCTTTGTACATAAGGAAATTAAATATATGAATAATGTTTTTTTGCATTCACAGAATATAAATTTACCAAAACAATAAACAATCATCCTCTAGAGTAATCTACATCATACAGATGGGAAGTCCCAAATATTTCACCAGTTTAGTGTAACGTAGAAGTCCAATTATTTATATAAGATATATGACAGAAAGCGACTTAATTTGAAAACAATAAGGATGAAGTATAAAATACTGTAATGTTTAATTTATTAAACTTTTCTAAACTGAAAAGTAACATGCAGTTTCTAGTAGATTGTACTGATTAAATGTTATTCTAGAACCTTAATTTGAATAATATCATCATATGAAGTAAAATTAAAACTGAAAAGAGGGATTTCTACATTACGTGGATGAACAAACATCGTGTATGTGAACATTAGTCTTAAGGCATATCTACATTCCATGTAACATCCATGGTTTGATTCTATTTTGAAGATTAGTATCATATTGCATAGTTCATCATGCAAGAGATCATTATACATAGATATTAGATAAAGGATATTTATTTTACACTGAATTTTAATTCCCCTCACATTGCATGTTAAAACATAGAACATTATGTTAAAAATTAATATGAAAAAGTATAGAGATAAAATATATATATAGTGATAGATGTATATGGAATAACAGGAACATACGGTGAAAAAACCTGACATTAGTCATTTAATGTATACTTACATGTTTATCGGTAAGTATTAGATCAATAGAAACAACCACATTAGAGTATTTGGGAATAGAATTGAACCAAATGTTTAAAACATGAATCTAAATCTATAGTGTATCATCATCCTCGTGGGTAATAACATTCAATGGCATAATTGATCTAGAATTTTTTTTCACTATGTACAAATTTGATTAGTGTTGAAGAAAAAGATTGTAAGAAGTTACACACTTCTGGAAGTACACATTCATATACGAAGCACCTCTAAAATGATTGACTTTTTATTTGAAATGGTACCTAAGACAGGTTATCAAATATTTCTATGTACACAATATTTTTTTGTAATGAGATGATGTGTTATTGTTATCATCATAAACAAATTTTAAACCACCTGCTAATGTGACCCGATAAACTGCAACATATAATTGACCATGAGATAACATATGTTTACGGTGATATATCCCAATGGAAGAAAATTATTGTCCTTGACTATTATTAATAGTCATTTCATAAGAAGCTGTCAAAGGATATTGTCTTCTTTGTAATTTGAAAGGCTTTCTAACATCAGAGTGTATCATAGATAGTCTTGGAATGAATGCTGAATACCCCGAATGACATCAAGTAAAAACTTTTTCACCAATGTCATGATCTCCTAGGTGTGTAACAATCATATGGGTGTTGTTACATAAACCAAAAATTTTATGTAAATTTCCTAGTAACATAATGGGGCACCAATCTTTAGAAAAATTTTATGGGTAGAAAAATTAAAGACGTTTATACAATTTTACATCTCATATGTGTATATGTATTCTTCTCTATTAGTATCAAAAATAGCATTTTAAAGACTGATAAATTTCATGGAATTTTTTTTATTAAATACTTTGGAATTTTACTAGTATGTGGCTTCTGACGGCACTTGATTCCGAGGCCCGGTGTGCTCGGAATCAATTTTCAAAGTTTATCTCAGGTATGTTCAGTAAAAGAACAAGAGGGTTTTTAAATATTTTAAACCAGTGCTCAGAATTGAAATCTGAGGGCACCGATTAATTCGTAATTCTGATAATTTCTTAAGGGGACCTTTACCGTAGTTGTGTTTGTGTGGGAAGAGAAGTTAAAATTTGTGGATTAAATAAGAAGTGAATAGAAATATGTGGAACAATTTTTATTCTATATCTAAGTTGTTATATCCTACATGGGGGAGTTGGGGTGGGCCCCTAACTACCCTTGTAAGGATATTTGAGAGGTGGTGTAATGTCCCGTATTTTTCCATGTATTATTTTAATATTATATGGGAATTAATTCTAGATCAGGCTCTGAGATGGCGTGCAGTTCCAAGGACCAGTTAGCCCGGAAAAAATATTTGAATTAAATAAAATAATTACATTATGTGCGCATGTTGTTTTCCTGGAAAAGTGGGGTAACACCTAAACGGGTTCTCAGATCAAAAATCTGAAGGCACCGTTGCGTTCAGAGCAGCGATTTTACCTTAGGTGAGGCCTAACATCGGCCAGCGTAGGTCGGTGGTGAAATCCAGTTTTTGGGACGTAAGAGTAATAAAATATTTAATTAAAAATATTTTATTCTTTAGTGAAATCCTTTAAATCTGTTGCATCAAATATCTCTTAATATTTTTTTTATATAAAGGCATCCATAGGGGTCCAGGGTTACAAACCTCATAACCCTGAAACCCTAGGCGACTCTGGAGGCTCTGGAGAAGACGTCCTGACGCGGAGACGACGTTCTTGAAAATTTTCGCCGGCGATGACGACGCGTCAACCAGATCAACGCCAACGAATGCCGCAGAACCAGGTAGGATGTTGTTTTTGATTTCATTCCCTGTTTTTGATTTCCACGACAAACACAGACTAATCCATGAACAGATTATCCTCTGGATCAATCGTTCTTGTGGGACGGGTTTTTGCGGGGATTTTGAGGATGTTTTGGTTTTGATCTAATGACGAAGAACCCAGATCATCACGAACAACGATCGAGGTGTGTCCCTCTTGTTTGATTATTGTTGTTTTCTCCCTCGCATTCTTCATTGCGTTCTACGCATTTTTGGAGGAAATCAATTGTTGTGCATTAGTTTGTTAGCGCAACAATCCGTGATTGTAGATCCAACCCCAGAGCTATGTCACGGAGGTGCGACAACGGTTTCGGTAGGTGATTCGGAGCAGATCGAGAGATATGAGTTTTCAGTTGTTTTTCTTAGGATGGATCGTTTGAGGATTATGATCCGATTTAAGAGCCAAAAACACATGTTGCGGTGTTCGTATGATGAAACGAACCAATCCCTGGTGTTTCGGGGTGAACGGACAAGAAATCGAAGATCCAGATGTTCAGTCGCGGCGTGAGGAGGAAGACGATGATTCTGAAAAAATCCCAACTACACACCATGCAGTATGGGCTACACTGCATGTGTTCATCGGCGGGCCACCTGGAGTGTACTCCGGATGTACACGGACACATGATGGGTACACGGCTAAGGACATGGTGTGTATACCCTTCCCCGACCAGACCCAGCCAGATACATGGGATACCTCGTGTACTGGTACACGGGGAGGAGACACGGTTACAGATAGAGATCGTGTACGTGCACATGGCCAGCGTAAACGAAGTGAGCCCCGGGTGCCCGGACGCGACATGTGACTCTTCTACATGCCGTGTAGTTGCATTATATCTAACAAGCCAGATAACTCGGGCCTTTTACATGGGAAGTAAATGGAGTCAAGGAACATGGTGTGGGATTATTCGACACACTGTATAGTTTAGTTTGACACAGCTTGGATGAATGACACGTGCCGTTTAAACGGGTAGTACTCGGGGTCAAGGAACATGGCATGTAACCATACTACACGCCATGTAACCAAATATTCATGGCTTGAGCCACTTGTCTTCTGTGACTTGGACTAGTTTTCTTGGGTTTCGTACCCTTGGTCGTTTCTCTGAAGGTTCTGGTATCATTTCCTTTATATAGGAGTATGATCTCTTCAACAGGAATTCTTGAATAGAGTTGTTGAAATCCCCTCTGTGAGACATAGAGAAAAATCCTCTATTAATTCCTGGAACCCTAGGTAGAGTTCTTGATATCTACATGACCAACATTCACCGGGCGCCGATCCACTTCTTAGCGGATTAGATTAGATTGAGTTGTCAGAATCACCACGTGACTTGGCTATGATCCTCATCTGAAAATCATGTTCTCATAGTACATGTGGAGTGTGTTCTCCTGGAATGAGTATTTTGTATCTCTCTCTTCAGTCATAGAATTTTTTTCTCCTTGTTTCATGATTAGTGGAATCTTCGAGCGGGATCCTAGTGGCGGTATCGCGATGGTCGTTTGTGAATGAGTATATCTGGATATTCTTGTTATATGTTCTATAGAACTATATTGTGTTGAGCTGACTGTATCTTTACTTTGTGGTATTTTCCCATGTGGTATTTCCTTTGTGGTTTCGAGGTGTCCTACTGGATATTGTTATACTCACCCTTGCAAGGTCTTTTCCTGCACGTGTCATGTCTTGTGCAGATGAGCGATCCTTTGATAGGATTCTAGGTGGACTAGGACCAGACGGTTCACAGGGAGATCAGGCGGGCCGAGGTGTGTTCATACAGATACAGATTGCAGTCCCAGTACCTTTCCTTATAGGTTGGACTTTCTTACAAACTTTCTTTTGGTGGGCTTGTAATTTTGGCCCAGGGATTTACACTTAATGTACTTTACATTCATATCGTACTCTCTTGGTTGAAATTTTTTTGTATGCATGCATTTTACATTTTATTATAATATTTTACTTTTCAGCTTTGTGGGCTAGGAGATGTGTGAGCGTGTGTACAGGTTTATTGGAAATTCATCCCTTTTTAGTAGCATGCCCACTAGGTGCTAGACACCAGCCCCTGGCCTATTGGAGGCAGACTTGGGGAGTTGCAGCTTAGGCCCCACTGGGACAGGTCATGACATAGTGGTATCAGAGGTGGTCGGTTATACCTTAGGACTGAGAGTCTGTGAGTTGGTTAGGGGCAACAATGTTTAGCATTTTGAGTTAGGATTTCAGGCTAGGGACCCTAGTGTTGGTGTGGGCGGTTGACGTATCCATAAAACATGACTCTGATAACTTGTTTTTCGACTTGGAACATGATAACACTAGTTGAAAGGGAAAATAATGTTACCAGCATCATGTAGGAATGGGTTTTTGTTTCCATGTCCTTCATGAGTCAGCTCTCCAGATATAATCACTAACTGAGAAACATCTTGTTTCTTTACAGGATTCCTCCGTGATGCACACCCGCTAGGATCCAGCAGCTCGATCATGAGGATGACCCCCTGATTGATGAAGCTTCGATACAGGGACCAGATCCCATAGTTTTTCCATACTGTAGAGTGCCAGTTATCCCGCCACTTGTGGAGCAGTGTTTAGTGCCTGATGTACCAGTTGAGGAGGAGCGCAGGATGAGCGCACTCCATGAGTTTCAGAGATAGAGACCCCTCAGGTTTTGAGGTGATCATGACCCTCAGGCAGCAGAGGACTTTCTTAAGGCAGTGGCCAGAGTCTTCCGTTTGGTCAGGGCACTAGTAGACCAGATGGTGATCCTGGCAGCGAGCCTTCTACACGGCTCGGCAGGACGATGGTGGAGTTTGGTTATCCATACCCACGATGAGGCGACTCTTGCGGGGTCTGAGTTTGAGCATATATTCATAGAGGAGTTTTCACTAGTTACCATGAGATCAGTACGTATACAGGAGCTTCATCAGATCTAGCAGGGAACCATGTCGGTGGATGACTATTCATCGAGGTTTACCGACCTCTCGTAGTACTCGATGGATATGGACAGAGATCAGTACTTCAGAGCTCGGACTTTTGAGAGGGTCTTGCTCAGAGACATCCAAGATAGTATCATCCCTATGAGAATTCCCACTTATTCTGGGGTACTCGAGCGGGATTTGGTGGTCGAGAGCTTCTTGGCAGAGTAAAGACAGCCAGCAGTTGTCAGTAGTGAGCGAGCTGGAGCAGAGAACTCGGCAGTAGGGAGCCGACGTAAGGGACCCAGGCATGCAAGACGATTTCAAAGGAGATCCCAGGATAGGAGAATCTTCCGTACAAGGTTCACAGGGCACATCCTTGCAGCCTCGAGGGAGGCGATGATACTCATGTTATGGTAGGGGACATCTCGTTCGAGATTGTCCGACCTGCCGTACTACTGATACGAGAGTAGTGGATGGACCACCGAGGTAGAGGCAACGTTTGGAGAAGACTGATATGCGGGGCAGCGGACGTTGTAGGGGAGATGGGAGAGCAGCTGGAGGTGGTCACCATTTTGAACTTTTACCACCACCACCACCATGAGGTCCACCCCAGGTTCTGGGAGCCGGTGGACAGAGGCAATGACATCTGTAGGTGGCAGAGGCTTATAACCTAGGTACTCCCGGAATGATTAGAGGTACAATCTATGTATTTACTACTTTGGATGTCGTAATGATAAACACAGGTTCTAGTCATTCCATTCTAGATTCTTATCTTGTTAGAGACCTTGAGATTCCAGTTGAGCCATTGACTTGACCCTTACGCATATAAACACAACTAGAGAAGATTTGGAAATCACACACCTCTGTAGACAGTGTGACCTGGCCCTTGGAGGCGAGAAATTCATCTTGAACTTATTGGTTGTAGCATCAAGCCCTTACGATGTAATTCTTGGTATGAATTGTCTATCCATAGTTCATGCCCAGATCGACTGTTTTAGGCGAAGGGTGTGGTGTGTCCATGGTGATGGAATGAGGTTCTCTTTTGTTAGTGATAGAGAGACCCAAGCAGCATGATGGACTTTTGCATAAGAAGGCACAACTGATATCCTATCAGTTCACTATTCCAGACCTTGGTACATCTGATGTCACAAGTTTACAGTTTCCAGCAATAGTAGCTGAGTACGATGAAGTCTTTTCGGAGGATGTCCTCAGGCTACCTCCCCATTGGGAGATAGATTTCGGCATTGAGTTGCAACCCGAGACGACGCCGATATCGGCATCCGCATATCGGATGGCTCCTGCAGAGCTTCGTGAGCTGAGAGTATTGCTGGACAACTTGTAGAAGAAGGGATTTGTGAGACCCAGTGTTTCACACTAGGCGGCCCAGTTCTATTTTCCAAGAAGGAAGACGGGAGCATGAGGCTATGTGTGGATTACCGGTGCTTGAACCAGGTGACCGTGAAGAACCGGTATCCACTACCAAGGATCGATGACCTCTTGGACCAGTTGAGAGGGGCACGATGGTTCTTAAATGTTTATCTAAGATTAGGCTATCACCAGTTGTGAGTACGAGATGTGGATATACTGAAGACGGATTTTAGATGTCTCTACGGTCACTCTGAGTACTTGGTGATTCCCTTCGGCGTGACGAACGCCCCGACAGTGATCATGGGACTCATGAACCGGATCGTTCAGCCAGATCTAGATCAGTTCTTAGTGGTCTTCATTGATGATATCCTTTTGTACTCTGCGTCTGAGGAGGAGTACGCGAGACACCTAAGAATGGTTTCGGACACACTCTGAGAGCACCAGTTGTACGTGAAACTCTCGAAGTGCCAGTTCTGGATACAGGTGGTCCACTTTCTAGGACACATTATCTCAGCAGATTGTGTAGCAGTGGACCCAGCCATGGTGGAGGAAGTACTAGCATGTGAGCCACCCCGGAGCATGATAGAGGTGCATATCTTCCTTGGGATGGCCGGATACTATCAGAGATTCATTCTTGATTCCTCCAGGATTTCATCACCCATGACAGATTTGACCAGAAAGGGGTAGCCTTTTGTGTGGACCAAGAGATGCCAGCAGGCTTTCCGATAGTTGAGACAGAGTCTGACGAGCGCCCCGATCATGAGATTACCGGAGGAGGGTATTGAGTAAGTAGTGTTCTGCGACGCATCAGGAACCGATCATGGTTGTGTCCTGATGCAGAGGCAAGCGATTATTGACTATGGATCATGTTAGTTTTGGACACATGAGCATAACTACGCGACCCTTGATCTTGAGTTGGCCGCGATAGTCTTCGCATTGATGATATAGCGGCACTACCTGATGGGAAGGCGGCTTTCCATCTACTCTAATCACAAGAGTCTCAGATATATCTTTTCTAAGAAATATCTGAATTTGAGGTAGATGTGGTGGCTTGTGTTCTTCCAGGATTATGACTTTGAGATCACTTATACTCTTGGGAAGGGGAACGTAGTGGCAGATGCTCTCAGCAGGAAATCTAGTTTGCAGTTGCTGGATGAGGCAACGAGGCAGTTGGATTCTTTATAGTTATCCTTCACGGATGGAGATTAGGTAACTTACCTTCAGTCAATGGTTGTTACCCCTCCACTCATACATCGAGTCAGGGAAACACAGCGTGAGGATTCTAGTTGTGAGACTCTACATGCTCAGATATCCACAGGTGTTGCGGCTGATGGATACTCAGATGGTGGGGAGCACATTGTTCTTTTCAGAGGGAGTACAATAGAACCAGTGACGGTGTGGGAGGTGGTTCTAAGGGAGTTCTATACATACCCCTTCGTGGTGCATCCTGTTGTGGAAAAGAAGTATCAGGACCTCCGACAACAGTTCTGGTGGACAGGAATGAAGAAGTGTGTGGTATAGTTTGTTTCTCGGTGCCTTACTTGTTAGCAAGTAAAGGCTGAGAACCAAGTGCCAACAGACTTGAATCATCCCCTAGAGGTGCCAGAGTGGAAATGGGACAGGATATCCATGGACATCATGATGGGTTTACCACGTACATCTAGGGGACACGATTCCATCTGGGTGATCATTGATCGACTCACCATGTCGGCCCACTTCATAGCCATATGGGAGCAGAGTTCAGTATAGAGCGTGGGACGCCTTTACATATAGGATATAGTTAGACTTCATGGAGTACCATCCATGATCATCTCATATCATGATGCTTGTTTCAAATCCTGGTTGTGGAAGGGATTGTAAGAATATTTTGGGACTCAGTTACGCTTGATCATAGCGTTCCATCCTTAGACCGATGGTTTGACAGAGCGGACCATCCAGGTTCTGTAGGATACGCTTCAAGCTTGCATACTTGACTTTGGTCATAGATTGGAGGATCACCTACCACTAGTGGAATTTTCTTATAACAATAGTTATCATTCCACTATTTGTATGACACCATTCTATGCTCTGTACGGGCGACCGTGGAGGTCACCACTTTGCTGGATTGACCCAGGAGAGTTAGCACTTATGGGCCAAGAGATGGTGAGAGCTATTACAGAGAAGGTTCAAGTCATCGAAGAACAGACGATGACTATACAGATTTGGTAAAAGTCTTATACCGAAAGGATGTGGAGGCCCTTGGAGTTCGAGAAAGGAGACCATGTGTTCTTTCAGGTCTCACCTCGACGGGGATTGCAGTGATTTGGTCGAGCTGGAAAGCTATATTTGAGGTTTGTTGGACCTTTTCAGATTCTGATTTGAGTTGGTGAGGTGGCATATCGCTTGGCTCTACCTCCTCAGATGGACCGGGTACACAACGTCTTCTTTGTGTCGTAGCTACGGAGGTATGTGCATGATCAATCGCACATCATTGACAGGGGCGAGATGGACATCAATGATGGAGCGACCATTGTTGAGTAACCAGTGGAGATCATGGATCGTCAGGAGAATATCATTCATGGGTGAGCTATTACCTTAGTCCATGTCCAATGGTTGGACGCGAATCTCCAGGAGAGCGTGTGGGAGCGGGAGGCTCAGATTCACATACAGTACCCACATATTTTTTTGATTATACTTTGGTTTGGATTTTCATGGACGTAAAATCACTAAGGTGGGTGTGATGTAATGTCTCGGATTTTTCCATGTATTATTTTAATATTATATGGGAATTAATTCGATACCATGCTCTGATACAGCGTGCAGTTTCGAGCCCGTTGAGCCCAGAACAAATGTTTGAATTTAATTAAATAATTAAATTATGTGCGCATGTGGTTTTCAAGAAAATTTTTAATAACTCCTAATCGGGTGCTCTGATTATAAATATGAAGGCACCGTTACGTTCAGAATAGTGATTTTACCTTAGGCGAGTCCTAACATCGGCCGGTGCAGGTCGGTGGTGAAATCTAGTTTTTGGGACGTAAGTGTAATAAAATATTTACATAAAAATATTTTATTATGTAGAGAAATATTTTGAATCTACTGCAACAAATGTCTCTTATTATTTTTTAAAATAAAGTCATGAGAAGGGGTATGGGGTTACAAACCTCATAACCCTGAATCCTCAGGCAGCTCTGGAGGCTCTAGAGATGACGTCCCAACGCGGCGACGACGTTCCTAATGATTTTCATTAGCGAAAACGACGCGGTGACTGGATCATCGCCAATAAACTCCATGGATCCAGGTAGGCTCCTGTTTTTTATTTCCTTCCCCATTTTTGATTTCCAAAAATAACACGGACTAATCCATGAACAGATTAGCCTGTGGATCGATCGTTTTTGTGGGACGGGTATTTGTGGGGATTTTGAGGTTGTAATGGTTTTGATCTAACAGGGAAAATCCTGGATCGTCACGAACAATGATCGAGGTTCATCCCTCTTCTTTGATTCTTGTTTTTTTCTCCCTCACGTTCTTTGTTGCGTTCTATGAATTATTGGTGGAAATCAATCGTTGCGCATTCGTTTTTTGGCGCAACGATCCGAGATTGTAGATCCAACCCTAGAGAGATGTCACGGAGGTGCGACGACGGTTTTAGCAGGTGATTTGGAGTGGATCAGGAGATACGAGTTTGGAGGCGTTTTTCTTCGGATGGATCATTTGAGGTTTATGATCCGATTTAAGAGCCGAAAACACCTGTTGTGGTGTTTGTATGATGAAACGAACCAATCCCTGGAGTATCTGGATGAACATACAAGAATCCAACGATTCGGAGGTTCAACCACGACACGAGGAGGAAGACGACGCTTCTGGAAAAATAATGACTACACGCTGTGTAGTGTGTGCTACACCACGTGTGTTTGTTGGCGGACCAAATGGAATGTACTCCGGGAGTACACGGACACGGGTTGGGTACATAGCCAAGGACACAATGTGTATATCCTTCCCCTGCCCAACCGGGCCAGATACATAGGACACCCCGTGTACTGGTACATAGGCAGGCGACACGGACACAGATAGAGACCGTGTACGGGCACACGACCAGCGTACACGAAGCGAGCCCCAGGTGCTCGGACTCGGCTGATGCATGACTTTCATTCCCTATTTTTGGTATTTTATCCTGGTTTCACTAAGATGCATCATGATCTACACCATTATTATTGGTGGCCATGTATGAAGAGAGATGTTTCTGGTTTTTTCATGAGGTGCTTCACCTGACAGGAGGTGAAGACAGAGCTTCAGTGACCAACATGGCCTTTGCAGTAGTTACCCATTTCCGAGAGGAAATTCAACAATGTCACGATGGATTTTGAAATAGGCTTGCTGAGATGGCCTCAGGGAATTGATGTTATATGGGTTGTTGTTGATAGACTCACGAAGGTTTCTCACTTCATGCCGATCAAGGAGACCTTTTGTGTTTATGAGTTAGGAAGATTTTAAATCTGTATGATTGTACATCTACATTGGGTTCCACACTCCATTATTTTGGACAGGGACACACGTTTTACATCTCGGGTTTGGTAGGGAAATCATAAGGATTTGGGAACATAGGTATTTTTGGGTACATCTTACCATCCCCAGACAAATGGCCAGTCCGAGTGTACAATTCGGGTTCTTAAGGACATGATTTGAGCATGAATGCAAGATTTTGGAGGTTTATGGTAGAAGAACATTCATTTTGTGGAGTTTTGCTACAATAATAGTTTTCAAGAAACAATTCAGATAGAACCTTTTGTGGATTTTTATTGTAGGCCATACCGATCACCCATATGCTGGAAGGAGGTAAGAGAGGTCTCTATGCTAGGACCTCATCTTGTCCAGGCGACCACAGACCAGATAATGTTGATTTGGAAGAGGATAGATACTGCGCAGTCACATCAGAAGTCTGATGATGATCGACAAAGATGACCTATGGAGTTCGAGGTCTATGATCAAGCCTTTCTATTTGTCATACTGAGGTTGGTAAATAGGAGTATTAGATGATAGGGTATGCTTTCACTGAGATAAATTTGGCCATTTAAGGTTTTGGAGAGGGTCAGACCAGTTGCCTATCGATTGCAGTTACCTTAGAGGTACCTATCTATGCATGATATCTTCCATGTTTCATAGCTCCAAAATTACGTCTCAAACCAATATCATGTTTTCCAACCCGAGGAGGTTTAGATAGAGGTTAATTCCTCATTCTAGGAGTATCCTATCCGAATTTTTGATCGAAGTGTGATGGTTTTCCACGGTCAGTCTATTCCTCTGGTACGAGTGTTATGGATGCACGGGCGGGTACATGAGGATACCTGGGAGAGGGAGGCTGATGTATGATCGAAGTGTCCATAGCTATTCAAGGATTCATCTTCTATTCCTCCTTTCTAGGGAAATTCAGGGACATATTTCTTAAAGGAGGGATGTTTTTAAGAACACAGATATTATTTTCATGAATGTTTTCCTTTTTCTAGTTCTTTTTGAGATAAAGAGGTGTTTCTGTAAATTTTAGGAGTATACTTCGTGTAAATATAATCACACGTTATGTGGTTGGTTACTATAGGTAGCCATGTCATGGTCGTGTAATAGTCGAGCACATGGTTATGTGTGGTAACATGGAGACTTCCTAAAGTAGGGGTCATTTAAGGAAAGTACACATAGTGTAATTCTAAAGTATACACCATGTACATTTTTTTATTTCATTAAACGGATCGAGGTCACGGAAAATCAAAAGGACCCTCATTTTATTTTTCCATATCATCCAGGAGCATTTGTAGTCGATGAATCTTCTTTGAGACCCCGAATATTCGTCCCTTATCTGATTCGACCGTCGTCAAGTGTGTTGGAATCACCACGGTAAGATCTTCCTTCATCTAGAGCCCCATCTCTAGTTTTATCATCTTTCATGATATATCCTTTTTTAAACTATTTTAGAATTATTGTAGATATATAGTGTTCAAGGGCGATTCAAGGTATGAGGTTCATGTATATAGATCTCGCGATGCTGATGTAGGTGGTTTGTGCCTTTGAGTAAATATTCTTTGAGTTATATGTGAAGATGTTCCCAATTCCCTTATTTGGGGTATGCTGTGTTTATATTTTTTAGCCCTGTTATTTCCTGTTATGACTTCTGTGCTTGAGTAGAGGATTTATGTTTTTGAATAGGGTCATCCTTGCCATGCTATGGATGTTTTTCACATGATTATTTTTATTGAACATTTGGTCTAGCCTCGCTAGTTAGGCTGCTTTTTTTCATTCCTAGTATTGTTAGGATAGAGTGATTATTTATTTGGTATGATGTTCCATGTGTTGAAGCTAATTATCCAAGTAGTACATTGAGGATTAATTTGGCTGATGATTATCATTAGTGTATGATTTCTTTACACATGGCTATTATAACCTGGTGTAGTGAGACCATAGGGGAAAATGGCATTGAGTGATTTCTCCAAGAGTCTTTGATTTTATGAGTCTGTAGGGGGAATTAACAACGAGTGATTCCATAGAGATTCATCGCATTATTCTTCTTGTAAATTGAACTAGATGGGTTTCGAATTGAAAAATTCCCAGAGGGTTACCTAAGATTGTGGGTTGTACAAGAGGGGATAGTTAGTGAGAACATTCCTAGAGGGTTTTTGTATTTTTTCTTGGTTAGACAAATTGTTAATGTTAGTTGAATGCATTTGAATCTGTAGGAATAATTCCTTTTGAGTAATTACTTATTTACTAATTCATTTTCCTATGTCTTTCCATATATATTCACTGTCTATTAGGCACATATATTTAATTGTTTTTCTACATGGAATAGTCTCACACCATATTTGGGCGATGCATTTGGGCCCAAAGAAATTATATTACTACAGGTATAGATAAGGGAAAGAACAATTTTACATTAGGTACTTGATTGCTGTGGAGCTGTAGATCATGGGACCAAGATGAGGCTTGCAATGCTGAGGAGTTTTTTACATGTTTTTATTTTGTACATTGGTTTAGATCTGTATTCTAACATTGTGACATGTTTGGATTTTTTCCTAGACATATTTATCATGCATCGTTCATATATATATGTTTGTGTTCTTGTTTATTACTTCTAGTATTATACTGTTTACTTTTGTATGGTATTAATATTACATCTTCTCTTATTGTTATCTATTTTACTTACATGGTATCACTCTACCAATGAAGTCATAGATTCCCCAATATCACACCCAAGGCCCATGGTGCTATTCGACAACCTCTCGCATTTGGGGAAATTCACTTGAGGATATGTGAACAACCGGGTACGTGGAACCTCTAGGAAGCACCCAGAACCGGGACATTACACAAAACATGATGATATCATTAATATCCAAAGGACTAAAAAATTCAAAATAATTATTTAGAGATAGATCATAATATTTCATCAATGTAAGAATAATCATAAATAATCCTGATAAATAATGTGATTATAGAAATAAACACTAACCACTTTATTAACGTTGAATCATATACACAATTAATGAATTATATAAATCATATAATATCCTGAAAATTAGGTGATTCATGATATAACATGTAAAAGGGGTTATATATAAACATTTTAAAAGAGTATAGGTGCATAATCAAAACATGTGTCTCTAAGAAGTCAAGTTGAGAAAAAATTCCCTTACTGATTTTGTAACATTTTAAACCCAAACAACAAGAAACATATTACCTAAAATGGATATGTAAATACAAATTATTATAATTTTAAGAGTCATAAAACACATACAAATTTAGCATTCACACCACATAAAAGAAATTTTTGGTGAACATAGATTTTGTCTCACAGATAATAAAAGTGAGATGGAAAACCCTTTCTACTCTAGTATGTTTTGGATCATGAGATACATGATAGAATAACAATAATTTAAACTTTTAATATTTTTAATTAAATGAACTAAATTATATTACATTTCATATGGTTGTATAAACACCACAATAAAAAAACTTGTGATAAATATGGCATAAGTCTCGTAGAAATAAATGAGAGTCTAGAAATCCCCTTCCCTTCATTCTTAACTTCCATACTATATTTAATAAACTAATTTTTAATTAAAATATGTTTATTATAAATCGACCACAAAACCATATTCATATATTAATTACTATATATGAATTTATTATGACTTTATATAACCCTTTTAGTAACAATTCAACATTAATGTTATATTTTGGGTAATAACAACTCTGTTTTTCGTATGTGTTTTGAATTATTATTATTTTTCCTATTAATTTAATCATGATTTATTAATTTAAATAATTTTAGAAATAAAAATATAATATATAATCCAAATAAATGTATTTATATTAATCTATAAAATATATAAATAGGAAATGAAATAAACTATTCATGGAGACGGTAGGCTATATGTGCGTGTGAACAATGTTTCCATTTTATTTTCACATTTAACGAAAAGACAGATATATATATATATTCTAATCATTATTTCATAAATATAATATTTATATTAAACCAATCAATAATACATCCACTTAAATTGTGATCAAATCATATCGCTTCATGAGAATGAACCCTATCATACACTAGAATGATGTTATCATATTTTCACAAAATGGAAAGCATGAGGTATGTATTATATAACAATTCCTTAATAAAAAAAATAATAAAAAACATTAATATAATATATATAATATAAATCCATTAATATTCCCAACATTGGAAGGTGGTAATGAAATGAAAAACTATATCGGTTCGTGAGGCACTATTCTATTGAACACATGAATGTTGACTGTTTATCAAATTTGATAGAAGTGTAAGAATATGTGTTTCCAAACAATAACATAACAAAATATAACTATATTTAAGATAATTAGTTTTTTATATTGTTTTTATATAAAAATAATTTTAGGGGTTTGAGGTTGAAAGAATGAAAATTCAGGTTGATGAACCATTCCCTTTCTTCGGGTAATTCTGTATGGTTTGGAAAAAAGGATATACATGGTAATATTTAATCAAAATATTATTATTCTAGGTTTAAATGAGGGAATATAAAATCATATTGGTATTATTATTGGTATTTCTAAATGGATTTAAATGTGTGAAAAGGGGGGGAGGTGCGACTACATTTCAGAAGGCATGTGAGTGGAAAACATAGAAAAACCAAAAAGGTTAACACTATTGGTACGTATCCACCACATCATGTACCACAAATAATGAACCATTTTAGAGAAAATAAGGATTATCGTATAAATATTTCCATAAATGGGGGTTTTTACATACTTATAGGTCATTTGGACACTTAAGCTAATGTTTTATCCTTTGCCAAACTCGTTTTTCTATTAATCGCTGTAATTAATTTCAACTGTTATCACTAATAATTATGGTCAAAAAGTAATTTTAACTTATTATAAATTATAAATAATTATAATTTAAAAAAATTAATCGAATTTTTTTAATTCAATTTACAAAATTCTTAAAAATTAATTTAAAAGTAATCACGTAGAAAGGACGAAGTAATGAGTTTTTAATGTGAAAATGATCAATAGTTTGAAATGTTTTTATATTTAAATTCATTTTAAAATTGATTAAAATTATATAAATTGGGAAAGTATATATAAAATTGAACTAGTTATAAATTTAAAACTTTTTAAAATTAAATTTAACTATATAAATAAACTATGTGAAATAATAGTTTTCAATTAAAATTTAGTACATTTCACTATTCATAAAAAATATACTATTTAAGAAAACTACAAAAAAATCACCCTATGTTTATTAAGAAATTAAAATTTCAAAAAATGTATTTCAGTTTTCATATATAATTTTTAATTGTGTAAACAATATTTTTTAAAATACTGTTCCATTAAAAGGAATTAAAATTACTTTTTATAAAAATTTATTTTTTATGTGTCAGTCAGATTTATTATTATCTATTATATAGAATAGATAAAATATGAATTTTAAATAGTTTATTTAATATAAATACTTTATATTTTATTAAAATAATTTATATAAAGTAGGTTTTTTAATTTATTTAGTGAAAATGTGTTTGTGCATAGAAAAATAGTTTAACAGAAGTGGAGTTTCTTAATTTTAAAATAGTTTTTACATTAATTTATAAATAATATATAACCAAAGAATTCATTTTATAAACCTGTCTCAATAATATTTTCATTTTTTAGTTATTATTATTCATAAATATAATTATGATTGCATGTTGATTACTATAATTATATTTAAATGGTATTATTAATTGTATTTTTAAATTTGGTGAAACTAGGTCTTCAATGTAACAAAAGTTATTGAAATGAATCAGTATTTAATTCACCATAATATAATCTAATTGTCACATATACCACAATATTAACATGTTGTATAATTAAACTTATGACATCAATTATTTTTAATTTATTCAGAAATATTAATTCATAAAAACTTGGGATGATACGTTATACCCCCTCAAAATGAATTTAACCCTTAAAATTTGTTTTTTATAAACATTTTAATAATTGATTGTTTATTTAAAAAAAACTCACATCAAAAAATGAATAGTATAACATCCTTTAAAAAGGGACATTTGGTGACAAATCATTAACACAAATTAAATTGTAAATGTGATTATGTGTAGGAGAACATCGGTGTGAAGTAAATATTAGACATTAAAGAAGCACATAAATGATTATAGGAAGTGATATGGATCACAGATCAAATGAAAGTTGGTGATCTAGATAATTTCTATTGACAGTAATACAAAATTATAAATGAAAATGACATTTATATCCTCAGAAATGATGAAAAATCCCAACATTTTATTTCAATATCATTTTCATAATCTTGAGGAGTTTTTACAAGGAAATATAATTACTTGATTTCATTACATTTTATATTCCAAATCTCTATATTTGAGGGTTCCTAAACTAATTTTACACTTAATATTTTCATCTATAATTAATTTTGAAATTTTTATTCCTAAAGCACTAACGGATCATTAGATTCATAGAGGATGATAAGTCATTTCAACTAACTCTAGGTATCATCGTAGAAAAATGGTTTGTACTAGTTGTCCAATATGCATAATTCCCCATAAAAATTGATAATAATTTAATCTATAAACCCTATCGAAAGTTTAAAATAATACATTCCATAAATGGATATCCTTAAAACCCTTTCTGTATAAGAAATTCCAAAACATTAGAAATAAGGTCGTGGAATTTTTAAAATGAACTTATCATTAATCCACAAATTAGGTAATGAAATACTTGATTGTAAGATTAAAAAAATGTTAACAATCCAAATTAACCATAAGATCATATTTAATACACACATTCTTCCTCATTCCTATAATAAAACTAAAAATTGTTAAATATAGTCAATAAAACCAATTACTATATAAACTTCTTAAGTGATATCAAAAAAATTATGTTGTTACCAAATACATTATCCATTCTGAGGTCAGCAATACTAACCAATTTAATTTATCCCAATAAATCATCTATTTATCCAAACAAAAAAACAGTTTACTGTCTTCTAGATTATGATAAGGGTTACATTTACTTAATCATTCTCCCGCATAAAATACTTTCTTTCTATTAATCAATTTTTTCTTGTCTACCATCATGATTGTACACATTCATCAAAATAGAAAATTAATGAAATAGACAAACAATCGTTATATATTTCATAATCCATATAACATTATCCAATAATGAAAATTAATACTTCTACCATTCCACATATTCATTAATTCATTAATCGAGCATCGTCATCTTACACTTTAATACTAGTTCATTTATAGACTATTCATCATGATTGATATATACATTACTTTCCTCACCTTGAAAATTTTATTAATGATCTTTCTATATAAGACATTGATTTTCATAAGTCACATATTTTAAAAATTTATTGCATCGATAGTTGATTATACCTTATTTAGGCAGCTATTATCATCTATTATATAAGTAAACCTTTTATTTTTCCTTTCGTAGTTAAATGCATTATGTCCTTATTTTCCATAGTCAAAACATCACCTTCTTCATTAAAGTAATCTTATTTGGTGTTTAATTCCATATTTTTGATAGAAATGATATTAAATCATCTTCCCTCCACAGTATCTATTAGTCAAACTCTATGCAAAACCTTCTTTCGGTTATTTGTGGAGTATTAGAGTTGGTTAGGATTCACATTTTTAATCGTGTTATTTTAAAACCAAGTTGGAATAATAGCAATATTTTTACTCCAATAACCATCCCATTTCACTACTAATTAGTAAATTGTGTTTGAAATTCAAATTTCCCCCAATTTCATCAGGTTTCCAGCATTAAATAAAACCAAAAGGTATTGTGTGAGCAACACTTATCATAGATAAATCCACATAATAATGTCAAATCACTTATGGGATATCAAAATAATGAAAAATTATTTAATCTATGGAACCTTAGGTTCGTCATAGACTATTAGTAGTAATATTATATTTAAATTCATAATTATGGTTCATTAGGAGTTTGTGAAATTGCAATGAATATCGTCTTAGAGTTTCAAAATAGGACTGTAGTAAAGCATGTTTTCTTACAACAGTGCCTGATTGAGTCCAACTCAATATAGTTTTTTTGGGGGTATCAATTCTACGTACATATATGCTAGAACCACATGCAGTTATAGTATCCAGATAGGTAGTATTTCTAGGAAACTTTCTAATACTTTAACTCATCCTTATAAATTATCTTTAGAGATATCTCTAGATATATTATTAGAAATATTCATCCGGTTTTCACTAATTTCTTCTCATCCTAGATTCAAAATTTTTTTTATACATTTCCTATGATACCATATATAAAAACCAAAGATTAACATACGTGGATATCACCTTATTTGAGATTAATAATCAACGCGTTGAAGAAGTAAATTTCCAAGGACCTTAATTGTGTTTTGTCATTGGAAATAGAAATCATAATATTCATACTAGTGAATGATATTCTATTTTTCCAATAAGGATCATCCAATTTGTTACTCCTACTTAAAAACATTCTTCAAAACCTGGGGAATGGAAACATGAGAAATGACATGAATAGATGCTCAATAAGAGTAATTAAAAGTGTCACATAAATAAACATTAGTATATGGGTATGGAAACATGATAATAAAATTTTAAGATCAAACTCTCTATATCAAATATTATAATTGTATCTGATGGAATGGGATTAGATGTTCTTTAGAAATGAATCATAAATTAATAATAGTGCATAATCCATGAGAGACAAACATCGGAATAATACATTGTATTCATGGAATACAAATCATCTTATAACATTTTCAACATATATAAATTTAATTATATTCAATCATTGGGTTATAGATATTAAATCAACTCCTCACATAAATTTGTGGACGTGAAACCAAGTCCATGAAATAAAATTTTAACATGTAATAACTTTAAGTATAAAACTGTGAACATAAATTAAGGTTTATGAATAGGTATCTAAACATCCTTGGTGGGACACACCAGAAGCCCCACTAACAGCCATCTTCCTTATAGTCTATCAAGAGACAATTTCTTCCCATATTGGATAACGCCTATCAACAAATTTCCCAACATTATCTTTTGAAATAAAAATCATTACCCTATTATTTTTAGTGGTATATCGGCACAAAAATTATGAAAGTTATAATGGGCTTAACAAATTATATTTGGTCCACCCCATCATATAATATGTTATCAGCATACTCGAGGCTATCTATGTTAACCTACCGTATATGCATTTCCATGAACCAGAAGAGTGATAAATTACAAATTGGATTTATATAAGCCTAAAAACTAATTAAAAATTATTCATTCATAACATAATTAATTCCAAGAAAAGAGATTGGCTTATTTTCAATATCATTTTAACAATTATAGCCAGTCGGAAAAAATGGGTTTCATAACAATATATTTGAAACATGGTTGACCAATGAAAAATAAATAGTTTCTACATAAATATTTTTCTCAAAAAATATACCATATTTATAAACAATATGAACGAAATCCTTAGGTAATATCCCACATAAGTCATAGGTAACAAAACTATATTTTATATTAAATGGAAACACATTTTTAAAATATCATTTAAAACATTTCAGGAGTAAAATATCCTTTCTAATTTATTTTTTTTTTGAAAAACATAAATCATTCTGAAAACCTAATAAAAAATAATAAAGTAAAATTTAAAAAATAAATAAACAATATTTTAAAACATAAAAAATTTATATATAATTTTCATTTAAAATGATCTTAAAATAATTTAATATCTTTTTATAGAAAACTATTGTAAATGATTGTTTGGAAGAAAATCAATTTCTAACAGTAAGGATAAATACTGTTGGATATTATTAAATATAATTTCTTAATTAAAAAATAGTGGAAATTTAGTACAATTTTAAGAGGATATCATGAATAAAAATTGGAGAATAAAATTAGTGATTACTTTTGAGAGATGGATCATAATATATCATCAATGAAAGCATAATCATAAACAATCTGGATAATGATTAGATTGTAGTAGTGATATCTTACCACATTGGTAACTCCATCATGTAATCCCAATAATATAATTATTTTATGCTTTAAATATATTGAAAATATTTATATTCATTATATAACATTTCAATGGTGTATTTTTTACTCTTCATAAATGAGTAAAGGTGTACAATCATAACATGCCTGTCCAACAACAGAAATTGACCATAATTCCCTTAACAATTTGTTAACAATTTAAAAGTAAACCCCATGAAATAAATATTCAAAAATTGATATATAAATTAAAAATATTTTAAATAAATGAATCATTAGATACTTATATAGTATTTATTAACCCCACATATAATAAATAGGTTGTCAAAATGTCATGTGTCTCACAGAAAATAAATATGAGACAAAAATCCCTTACTACTTAGGCAACTTCTATATTACAAGATAAATGAAATAATAACATAATTTGAAATGTTTACAAGAATATAATAAATTCAATTGATTATTTAACATGTAATATGTAAGTATATTAATCACATAAAATAAATCATTGGTGAATATGAGATAAGTCTCACAGAAATTACAATGAGATAATAAATCTCTTTAACTTAAGTCTTGACATTCTTCGTACACATTAATATCTCCAGTAAAATAAATATAAATTTATTATCAATCATAAATAGAAATAAATTCTTATATTTAATACCATATATGATTTTATTGATATGTTATATTACCCATTTATTAAAAATATCTCATATAGTTCTGTTTCAGTTGACAACCACTTTGTTTTTTGAATTTTATTTAACAGATTATTTTTTGACCCCATACTTTGATCATGATTTACTAATTTTACTAATGTAAAAAATTATATAAATATTTTACATATTCAGGAAAAAATTTATTTTTTATATTCAATAAAATATATAAATATAAAATGAAATACATCCTTCATGGATATGGGGAGGCCATACGTACACATGAACATTGTTTCCATTTTTTTGTCATATTGAATGATATAAATTAAATGATTTATAGATATATATTATAATTATAATATAATTATTATTTCATGTATACATAATATTTAAATAAAATCCAACCTTGCTAAATTCCATGAATATCATGAATGAGTTACATCACTTCGCGAGGCGGTATCCTTCTATACATGCTAATGACAATATCATTTTCTAAAAAATAGAAATAATGATTTTGTTTGTTATATTACAATTAAATAGTCATAATAACATTATAAAAATATTTAATATCATATACAAACTATAAACTTATCATTATTTTAGACATTTAACAGTTGTCATGAAAGAACCGATGATGTCGGATCGTGAGGCGGTAGTCTGTCATGCACATGAACGATGATTGTGTGTCACATTTGATAGAAGTGTGTGATGTTATAGGATTTACCATGAAATTAAAACTTCCTAGTATATTTAATTAATTGAATTTGTTATATAAGAATTATATAAATATAATTTAATGAAATTGATTAAGGACCAATACAGAAATCCACATTGATGAACGTTACCTCTTCTTCGGGTAATTTCATTTTGTTTTCAACAATGGAATTCCCTGGCTGGATATCGTCCAAAAGTCAGTCATCTTCGTTGAGAGAAGGAAATTTGGTATGATATTTTTATAGGGATAGAGGTATATAAAGTGCATGAAATTTCTGAATATATAGGGAATTATGGTGTCTATTTATAAGAGTGGTGAGTGGAAATCCTGTAAGTACTTTAAAGGTAAACACTATTGGTAGGTCTCCCTAATATCATTTACATACAATAATGATGTATTTTGTATAAAATAGGGTATATGTTCGAAATATGTCAATATAATGAATTTATTAAGTTATTTTAGGTCATTATTCATGTTATGTTAAATTTTTGTAACTTAGTTAACACAATTTTCTCTTAATCATTGTAATTAAATTTAATTGTGTTCACGAATAATTTTAGTAAATAATTAATTTTAAATTCTTAAACATTTAATATTATGATTATTTTAGAAAAATTAACATATTATTCAAAATTACAATGATTTATGTTTTATAAATTACATAAAAAATAATCTTGTAGATGGGACAAAACAAGGGGATTTAAAAGTGAAAACATTCAATAGGATAAAATGTTTCAAAATCCAATATGAATGAGAAATTTATTCCAATGGTCTAAATAGTTTTATAATATTTTTAATTTATCAAATTATAATTTAAAAAATATATAAAATATAATTTACCTGTCAAATTGTTTTTTTTTTGAACATTCAGTTTTAAATTAAAACTCAGCCTTTTTTAATATTCATTAAAAAATGAAATATTTTTGAAAAATACCAAAACTTCACCTTAAAATAATTTTTATTTCATTATTTTAAAAATAAATTTAATTTTTTCATATATATTTTATAAATGTCTACAAATATATTGTAAAATAAATTTCCTATAATAGGGCGGTAAAATAACTTTTCATAAAAATTTATATTTTTTTGTGAAAAATTTGATTTATAAATATAAATTATATTTTATATGAATTTTATTAATGTTAAATAATTTATTTAATAATATATATATATATATCCTAAAATTCATTCATAAAATATATATTTTTAATTTATAGAGATAAAACATGTTATTATAAAAAATAATATTTTTCTAGAAAAGGAATTTTGTTATTTTTTATATAATATCACACTAACATTAAATTAATTGGTAACCAAATAATACATTTTATATTCATGTGTAAATAATATTTTCATAATAGAGTTATTATTAACCTTAAATTCCATTAAAATGTCTGGGTGATAAATATTATAATATTTAAATAATAATATTACTAGAAGATTGTAGTCTGATAAAATTAGGTCATGCATGTAACAAAATCTATCAATGGGACTTCATATTGAAAGAACATCAACAAAACAAAATTTTCTATTAAAAAAAGAATAACATGGTTTACCATGATATAAATTCCATCAAATAATTTCATTATTTAAAAATAATAATGGAATAAAAACACGGGATGTTACAGAGTTAATGAAGCTACATTGCATATTCTAATTGCTCATGGATGCTAGGATGATATCCATAAATTAGCTAATGAAAGACTCCACCAACATCTATTTTAGGCAATACATAGGGGGCTCATTTCCCTTCTTCCATTATGGTGGTCAATCTGCATATTCTGGTGGGGAACACATATTTCGAATTGGATCATATCCCATCTTAAGCTAGGGATGTCCATCATGTTTCAAAAACCACCCATAGGTAGGTTCATACTCTCATTGAAAACAAAAAATCTCCATGACATACTCAAGAAGATTCCCATTTATGGTATAGTATTCCCAAATTTCTAGAATATTATCAACATGTTCCAGAAACCATCATACAATATGCTCATATTTATGAACAACTCTAAAAAAAGGCCAACATATTCGAGTCATGAAGCATAATGAGGTTCATACCCCAGACCTTCTCAATTATAGTGTCAATAAAGCTGTTAGAATAAAATTTAAAACACATCAAGGCTCATTGACTATTAAAACAAATAAGATTACCATCATTACAAAGATAGTCCTCTTTATGGTAGTGTGGACTTGGATCATAGGGAATGGACATCTGAGATGTAATGTTATAAACCTCAAAAAGTTATTATCTATTTCTGTCAAGAAATTATCATCCTTCTCAAAAACCTTCATATAGAGAGGTTCTTCGAACTCAGATCCCTTTTTATATAGTGGTTCTCAATACACAGTGTTCTACCAAATATGATTCCCCATTAACTACAAACAACCCTTCACCTTGGTTAACATGCAACATCAATAAGTGATTATTCTTGTATGACCATGAGGAGGCATGAACGACTTATGAAGGGGAATGAAATATTGATGTATATGGATATTAATCTAGAAAAAACCTCGCAGTCATGTTTTTCACCCCTCTACACTTATATCTACGAGAACCTAGATTAGCTATAGAATGTTTGTGTGCCTTAAGTATGTTAAAATAAGTGGGAAATTCAATAGTGGTTAAATTACAGAAACCTATCATATCATGGATATGATGGTAACCTTCAAACCACCAAAATAATATTTTTCTAGATATACCTTGCTACTATCTACACGGATCAAGAGTAAAACCTAACAAACATTATTGAAAATATAAAAAACAGTTTCTGTTAATTGATCACAACTCCTTAGAAACTAATGACTAAATGATCATCAAGTATCTGTATCTAAGGACGGGGAATGTATGGAATGTTAAATTTCCTTAAACCCCAATAACAACTGAACTCCCCAAATTAGGAAACTTTTAATGCCATTTCCTCTGGAGAAATCAGTGGAGTTGGTAATGAATGAGTGGCTATGTCACTACAATGTAATCTTCTATCTTTAATGATTCCAATATATCATGAATAGTGGTAGTTTACTACCAAAATATCATCGAACAAGGTCCCTATATGAAATGGTAATTAATATCTGATGTAGAAGATGATGTCATAGACAACCTGACAACATCCCATAAAAAATGAATCCCACCACATGCCACCATTTATCCCTCCTTATTCATGAGCATCATTGTGAAAAATAATTTGTCCCATAGTAGAATTTTCTATCGTAGCCATCTATGAGTGAACCCATCCCATCCTGATGGTGTAATATTTACACAAAACTCCACCCCTCAGATCATAAATCCTAGAAAATGATTCTCACATATCTGCAGAAGATGTAAATAAACCAAAACCAACTAGGATAGTGGCATTTTTATCTAATTTTCCAGAACCATGTTCATCATACCCCATGTAAATCAGGAATATACCTATGTAGGTTCCATATCAACCCCAACATTTAGCTATGGGGTAATTTATATATAATGTTTCATCACATGATCCATAAAATACTCATCCATAATAATTATTTCCTTCAAAACATGATCAAATGACTCCTATAATGGCCCTAAATATTCCCCATCTGTTAGGTATTGGTGAATTTACATCATCTTCATCAATATAGAGGGGGTCATTCTTCTCCCGATTGTGAGGTAAATATCAATGAAAGACATCTCATCCATTCATTTTACCGTAGAACATCACATTTCTATTTGGGGGACATTTAGAAAAAAAATTGTAGATACTCTCTTACGGTCTCTACACATTGGCTAATATGGGATGAGCATATAGAGACTAAAATCAATCCTTCTAGGTCGAGTAAGAAAAAATAGTTCATTATGAATAAGGGTTTTGTAAAGGACCATGATGAAAGAAGTGTTGAATCAACCTATAAAATTGAGCTAATTGTGAAAACAACAATTTACCAATATACCTATATTAATGGTTTAACCATAAAAAACATATAATTTGTGCTGAGGAGAAAAAAATGTGTGATGAAATTTGGAAAATATACCCCTATATGAGAGTGATCTAGATGCACTGGATGAGGCTACATGCAGATAGAATCAGTGGAAGAGCCATAATTTTTCACCCCTATTACTGATTTTCCACCTCTATGGTAGAAAAACACCGAAAAAATGTAAGGGTGTTGAAACAACCCACTTGATTCTTATAAGAACAAAATTTCCATCCACATAGGAACGTTTAGCTCTATGTAAGAATGATATATAAAATCAATGACAAAGAATAAAGGGGATAATTAATGGAAACATACCCACTATGTATCAACATTAAATAAAGGCAAATATACATCCTCTAACACATCATGAAAGAGTTAATCCTCCAAAAATATAAGAATTCCAAATCTTTTATGGGTTTTGTTAAATGAACGCAACCTATATAAATGTGGATGATGAATATGACCATGAATTCCCACCATTTTTTGTGATAACATCCCCCTCTCAGTGCTGATCATTTAGTCTTAGCATATATTGAGATTGAATGTGAGATGAAAATAGGCCAATGCTATGAATCACTAAACACTCTATCAAGATGGTATTTGGGTCATACAGCATTACACTTATAAATTCTTAATGCATTTGAGTCCCTGGTAGCTCGAATGGTAGCCATGGAAGGATGATGTTCTCCAATGCAGCCTGATATGAAACCATATCCCAAATGGGTGGATGAAAATTTCCCCACACCTAATTTATGCAATACTACATTATCTTACCAAGAGAGCATTTGGGATCCATAAATGTGTCACTTTTACTTTATCTCTTGATGATTTTCTCTAATGGGACCTAGATATCAACAAGTGGGGACCAAGATGAGGTGTTTTTAATAGACTTTGACAGTGCTAGCCATTATTTTCTAGAGTATCCTTCCACTGGGAACTTTTGAATAATTTAATGACCTTCAGAATGAATTCAATTATCATCTCATCTTTAAGATAAAGAAAGAAACAATTATTTACATGACAAACTACAATAAACTTGAAAATTATAAGGTTTCTTTCATCATATCCAGATGAAAAGGGTTAACTTATTGAATCTTCATACCTATCTCAAAATTACAATTACTATAAATGTATGCTAGTAATATTTGGGATGAGTTGAAGAAACCACTGATCCCAATAAAACATCGAAGCATATTCGGCGAGGTTTTATAAATGGTACAACTCCTAGATGATTATAGACAAAGGATCTGAGGTAAATCTTAGTGAATTCCATCATCACAAATAAAATTTATTTTCAATTATAAAAAATCAGTTCATCCTGAAACATACTATAAACTTCCATCCAAGTATAGAGGATGGTCCCAAACTTCCCATCACCTGATGCCAAGTAGCTATAATATAAAAATAACCCTCGAATAGAGAAAGAAATTTATTAGGAATTCCTATGATATAAGGAGTGGATGAAAAAAATACACCTTCTTAAATGAATATGTCCCTATTTATTTCCAATCATCCCTAGAAAATAATGTCACGTCCCTTCCTAGTGGGTCCCATGCCGCGAATCCCTAAGACCGCCTCCAATAGGCCATAGGATGGTGACTAGAAATAAGTAGGCATATCACTAACATTAGAGGACTTTCCTATGTTCCTATACACATGAACACATCTCCAATCCCATGAATGATGAAACATAAAAACTATTAAGGATCAAAATGAATGCATACAACTAAACCCAACCAACAGTGTACAATAGAAAGTAATGTACCAAAAGTAAACTCGACAAGAATACAATCCCTCCAAAAACAAGAGTCTTCAAACTACAAGGTCCAACCTATAAGCACTAATAGTAACTGGGACTACTACTCATATTCATAGAAACACCTTGTCCTATATGAAACTCAGAAATCTCGGTCTGGTCCTAGTCTACTGTAGACTCTATCAAAAGGCTACTCGTCTACACATGACACGACCAATGTGAGAAAAGCCCGTGCATGGGTGTGTATAACAATACCCCATAGAAGACACCAAAAAGCCACAAAGTAATAAACAAAGTAATGGTACAGTATGCACTACACAGTATTTTCCTACTAAACATATTGCAAGAGAAACAAAATCTAGGTATACTCAAAACCTGGACCCATGGTCTAGAGGAAAATCACACAACTGCATACCCCCTCTAGGGATTTAGTTTGAAGATTACAAGAAGAACTTGGTCTGGTAGAACTCCCTCCGTGAGTATGATGTCTCTGTTAAAATCCATTCAAGAGGTATTGTTCGTCGGATGAAAGTCATGAGAGATAGATACACTCATTCCATGAGAATACACTCTTGAGTGGGGAAAGATCATGATTCATGATTGAGGATCACTACCAGGGCCTTGGAGGATAACCCAACTTAATTGAATTCACCTTCTGTGTATGGGATCAACATCTTGTAAAAGTAGTCCCATTGATAACTGACTCTACCTAGAGTCAATAATGGATAAAGGATCTTGCTCCGAGCCTCTCGGAGGGATACCCGAATCTATCTCAGAAATTCATGACGAATGGATCATACTCTTATAGAAGGAGATGATACCTGACCATCAGGGAAAATAGAAAAATGGTAACTGACCCAAGAAAAACTTGTCCATGGAACGGTAGAAAACATAATCAAGCCATGTTATAGGATATACACATTGTGTAGAATGGGTAACACGCCGTGTGTCATGACTCTGGGTACTGCCCGTGTGAAATGGCCTAGGTCAGAAGGAACATGTTGTGTGAAAAGGTATGTTCAAGGTGTGTAGGATTGACCACATTCCACGTTCGAGTAACTGGGGTCAGCTCTATGTACATAGTCATTTTCCCATACATATCTTCAGCCCGTGTGTTCCATCCCCTGTAACTGATACGTGGGGTAACCTGTGTAGCTAGCTTGGTCTAGTCGTGTGGTGGACTACACAGCCATATACTACACCCCATGTCCGTGTATCGCCTGATATAAATACTTATTCTCACGAACAGACACACATGACATGTTCTTCAGGGAAGACACCATGTATGTGCTTCCTGTTGCCCGAAAATCCAGATGCCGTTAGGTGGGCCCACATGATGTGTCTCCCTGGAGGAATACAATGTTCTCCATCGCATGCCATGAAAAAACCCTAGTCACTTCAGATGTTACCATATAGAATTTCCATTAATCCAACAATTTTTTACCACGAAACTCAATAGTTAAGGTCCCCTCGATGTCCCGAAGTAATTTATGTTGTTTTTAGGCCTCCGATAGGATCAACAAATGTGTATCGATCCACCCATGCAATAAAATCTTGAAGAATGGTTTATTTTTATCCACAACTATTCTTTTTACTACATCATTTTCAAACCTCCATTGAGTCTTCATGAAGTATAATCTCAAATTCGGTACTGTTGCATTGTGAAACAGATGCACATCGATTTGTTGTTTGTTATGCTATGAAGAATACGATGAAAAGAGGAATACAAATCCAATAAACCAAATTGTG
This sequence comes from Viscum album, assembly GCA_963277665.1. NCBI lineage: Eukaryota > Viridiplantae > Streptophyta > Magnoliopsida > Santalales > Viscaceae > Viscum > Viscum album. Next base: position 1,045,931,159 of record OY728162.1, read on the forward strand.
AAATGAATCACCGTCTTTGTTTTTCACGATGTCGATCCTCTCTAGTTAGGGGGATTAAAAAGGGTGAATTAAATGATAATCAAGTAACTATCACAACTGAATTCTCAAATAAATCCCCAAAGGAATTGGAAAAATAATCACCCAACAGCAAGAACACATGATACGTGGATCAACCTATTTGTGGGTTTATTCAAGTTCATTATTTAATCAATGAACGGGGAAACAAAACACAAAAAAACTTCTTCCTCGATTCGGTTGAATAACGATCACCGCATCACATTCATTGGCGAGGTTTGTCAAATCCTAGATGCATTGATCGATCGTGTCGTCATCATCCTTCAATAGGTTTTCCTCCAAATCTCCAATGGAAATCGTCAATGTTTCGTGTTATGAAATTAATCCTATGATTTTTTATAAGAATGTATTTAAAAAGGAGGAATTAGGTCATTTTTTAAAAATGAAACATTTAAAATAAGTTAATTGTCAATTATTTTTATTTCCTTTAAAATGTCCAAAAACAAAATTTATAATTCAACCTACGCCGGTCGATGTTAGACCCCACCGAAGGAAAAGTAAATGCTATAAACACAACAATGACCTTGGATTTTTGATCTAGATAGTCATTTAAGAGATGTTCAACTTTTTTAGTAAAACCACTCATGTGAACTTTTTAAATGTTTAATTTATTTCAAATATTTATCTCGGGAACTCCAAACCTCAGAATTACACTATGTTGAAAATCATGGTCTCAAAATATTTCCCTCTAATATTTAAAAATAATATGTGAAAACAAAGAAATATTAAATTCTCCCCATCATAGGGATTTGTGTCCTCAAAAAGAAATAATAAAGCTACTCAAACAGATGTTAGAACTGCACAAGAATCAGAGTCTCCCACTCTAACATGATATCATGAAGATTATCTTGCTTCCACTGGATGCACACCAAGGGAATTGATCATCCATTAAGGATCCTCTGATGTCGATCCTTGATATCAACTTGGTAATCAACAAACTTTGAACCATCCTCAATGTCCAGATCACCTCAGTCAATGATGTGTGATGGGTCATGCATGTACCTCCTCAGTTGTGACACATGGAGGACATCCTATACCTATTGCAACTTCGGAATTAGAGCTATGAGTTATGCCACCCTTCCAACATTTTTCAGTATCTGAAAAGGGTTGATGTACCTCAATGATAGCTTGCCTCCCCAGCCAAATCACTCCAATCATCGACATGGTGAGCCCTGAAGGAAGACATGGTCTCCCTCCAAAAACTACATAGGTATTTTTCCACTATCAGTATAAGACTTCTGGCAGCTCGGTGCGGTCTTTATCTGCTCCTGGATAATCTACACCTTCTCAGTGGTATCTCTCACCCACATTCGTCCCATGAGTGCTGAATCTCCATGTCTGGTCCATCAATGTGGTGATTGGCAGGGTCTACCATATAAAGCCTCTAATGAGTTCATACCAATGGTGGATTTTTAGCTTTTGGTGTACACCAACTCCAACCGTGGTAGGTGGTCCTCCCAACTATGACCAATGACCATGTTACAGGCTCACAACATATTCTCCAAAACCAGAATTTTCATCTCTATATGACCATCATTCTGGGGATGGAACACTGTGATCAAGGGTAGAAGAGTCCCAAATTCCTCATGCTATCCCTTCCACAAACGGGATTCTAAATGAACATTGTGATATGAGACTATCATCGAAGGTAATACATGAAGTAGAACTATCTTCTACACGTAGAGGTGTCCCAAGCTCTCTACGGAACTCTACTCCATGATATCTAAGAAGTGGGCAGACTTGATGAGTCGATCAATGATCTCCCAGATGGAATCGTGCCACTTGGATGTACATGGTAAGCCTATCATGATGTCTATTGATATTTCATCAAACCTCTACTCTGGAACATCCGGGATTGAGTTAATCCTACTAAAACTAGGTGCTTTTCCTTTACCTTCTGGAACATAAGGCATTGAAAAAGGAACTCTGCTACTACCTTATTCATGCCTGAAAAACGGAACCTCTATCAATGATCTGGGTACATCTTCACCAAGCCTGGGTGTACCGCCAAGGGGGATGCATGAAACTCCCTTAAGGACCTCCTCCCGCAATGCCACTGGTACAACATTGCGTCCTCTGAAAAGAACTATGTTATCCCCAACATGAGAATATCCATTAAGTTTATGACTTGTATATAACTGATAACATAAAGTATCACAATTGAAATATCCCAACTATGCCTCCCAGACTCATTATAAGAGTGGAGGGGTGACAACCATCGACTGAAGGTAAGCTTCATCCTCTCTATTCACGAAGAATAAATATACTGAGACCATCTGCTATGTGGCCTCATTTTGTAGCTCTGAACTCAATCTATGCCTAAGAGAATATACTACAACATTTACCTTACCAGAAATATAGATGATCAAGAAATTGTAGTCCTAGAGTTACTCTATCCAATGCCTCTTTCTCAGATTCAGATCCTTCTGTGGGAAGATGTATTTGCGGCTCTTGTGGTCTAAGTAGATGATAAACTGCTCTCCCATAAGGCAGTGTTTCCACATATTCAATGTGATGAATACCTCTGACAACTCTAGATCAGGGTTCTCATAGTTCATATCATGTGGTCTTAGTTTGCGCGAACCATAAGAAATCACTTATTGTCTCCGAATTAGGACACAACCATGCCCGGTCCCTAATGTGTTGTAGAAAACTATGTACTCAACACCTTCCTCAGAAAATCCCAAGATAGGGTCACACCCCAATCTCTATATCAACTACTTAAAATACTGTTGGAGTTTATCCATACACACGAAGGGTTTCCCTTTCCATGTCAAGGTCTTCATCAGTGCAGATATCTGAGAGAATTCAGGAATGAATCTTTGGTAATATCCTACCAACCAAAGGAAGCTCCGAAACTCTTTCATGCTCCGGGGTGGCTCCCATCCTAACACTACCTCCACCTTGGGTGGGTCCATAGCTACACCGTATACTGAGATGAAAAGACCCAGAAAGTGGACCCCCTAAATCAAGAACATGCACTTCGAGAGCCTCCCATAAGGCTAGTTCTCTCGGAGTATGTCTAGAACCATCTGCATGTCTCTCATGTGATCCTCCTCGGTCGTCGAGTACACAAAGATGTCATCTATGATGAAAACTATGAACCAGTCCAAGTAAAGATGAAATATCCATATCATATGTCCCATGAAGTCTTTTGGGTAATTCATCCCAACGAAAGGCATCTCTAAGCAATCATAGTGACCGTAGCGGCATCTGAAAGTTGTCTTCAGTATATCCTCGTCCAATAATTTTAACTGGTGGTAACCTGATCAAAGGTCATTATTTAAGAACCACTGTTCCCATATTATCTGATCGAATATGCTTTTGATCCTTGAAAGTGGATACTTGTTCTTCATTGTTACCTGATTCTGGAACCGATAATCCCCCAAGAACCTCAAACCCTCGTATCATTTCTTGGAAAAAGAACTGGGGTGTCCTAGGGTGAAACTTAGGGTCTCATGAAACCCTTGATCTATAAATCCTCCAACTTCACCCTCCAATATTGATGCTCTTCAGGAACCATCTGAAATGATGGTGAAGAACATCTATGGAATCTCAATGTCTTTGTCGATATAGAATTCGATCTTCTAGCAGGGATGTAGTCCTAAAAATTATCAGGAAATACGTCTTCGTACTTTACAACTACTGATGGGAACTAGAATCTCACAAAATCTACTTATCCGAGGGTAAGGCTAGCCAACTCATTAGTGATCGGGTACACCCTCCTATACATGAGTGAATTCTGTGCAGACTTGGTCACCTTTTCACTGAAAAAGGAAAACCACATCCCATTATTGCGGAAACACCACATTCCTTTCCTAAAGCAGTAAATCTCGGCATGAAATGAAGATAGGCAATCCATACCGATAATGACGTCATAAGGCCTCGACGATTCCACAAATAGGTTCCAACCAAAACTCTCACCACTAAGGGTAAATGCGCACTATCTAATAAGGCATGTTATCATCGAGTCTGTCCACGTAGGTGTCTCCTAGAGTAAGGGTCGAGTCAACGAATCTACATGAATCCCAAGGTTTTGCACAAGACATGTGGTGAGGAAGGAATGATTCACAACTGTGTATATATGTTCAACATATAAGGTATAAAAGACACAGATTGTACCTCGAGTCATCCCTGGAGTCTCTGGGTTGTACGCCTCAACAACATGCAGTTGTGGCCGCCCCTATCCCGCAGCTCCCTGAGCCTGGTGCAGACCTACTAGGGGTGGTGGTGGAAGTATATCGAAGCATCTACTACCACATGAAGCTCTCCCTACTCCTATTACATTCCTACAGGTTCGATGGACTTTCTTCTCCACTCACTACGTCTGCCATGGTGGTCTATCCACCGACTCCTAGTCAGCAGCTCGACGGGTTGGACATTCTATAGGAAAATTTCCACTACCATTGCATGAGTAGTGTGACACCCCAGGTAAATAAAGAATATAACATTTTTATATTTATCCATATTTTTGAATAAAATATTAATATTACTTTAAAGGGGATTCTATGCTCGATGGCATACCCAATACGCAACAACGAGTTTCTTGGGAATCATACGTTGCACTCTAATAATAAAATAATATTATTTTAAATGGTAGTTAATGCCTAGCCGTTGTAATAGCTGGAATGAACAGAACTACCTACAAAATGATTATATATTTTTGTCAAATATTTTTACTCTTTACAATAAATGATAGAGGATTAAAAATGCGAATGAATCCCATTTTGAGCGTAGACAGTCTAATATTCTTTAAAAGGTCGATTAACCGCCTTTTGATGGTGATCCTCTTTTAAATCCACTTTTTGACAATTTTATGTGTTATAGTTGACAAAATAAAATTCTTCTTTATAATGAGGACATAAAAATTTACTTTGTGTAAATTTTTGGCATTTTTTCCGAAAAATTTCAATTTTAAATGAATAGTGAAAAATGTTGTTTTTTAATTCAAAACCTATTTTTAATTTAATTTATTTATATTATTAAATTATCTTTTTAATTGGTTTTAAAGTGTAAATAAAATATATTTTTACCATTTAATCCAATGGTGGTCATTGTAATTAATATTACTTTAAGATTGGACATAAACGAGTGTCAATCTTTTTAAAGATATTGTTTCATAAAAACACGCTATTTGTTTTAACAATGGGATTTAATTATAAAATTAATTAATGAAACTTCTATGTTATGAATTTGGTAAAATAGACATCATTTTCGAATTCGTAATATCAAATATTGCTTAGGGTGAATTTTTGTTATTTTTCTGAAAAACATCAATTTTTGATGAATAGTGAAACCACAAAGTGGTGGTTACAAAATTTGATTTTTCGTTTAAATGGGACTTTACCAATTCTGTGATTTGAATATCTAAAATCCAATTTAAATGATATTAATTGTTAAGAAAAATGTGGTTAAATGTGATGAAAATATTTTTTGATGAAAAGTAACTTTTAAGTTTTATTAATCGCGATTAAAGGTAATTAGTGTGATTTAAGGTAAAAATGATATTATAATAAAATGAAAATATATTTACACTTGTCCTAACCCTATTGTATGAGTTATGACCGACCAAGAAAACCCATGGGTAGATTTTTGGTACCCCATGGAGCCACTTAGGTATGATAATGACATTTATTCTTTTTATTTAAAGTTAAAATAAAAATGATACAAACATGAGATGTTTTACTAAAAAAAAATTTACATGGGGTTATACAAGTCATATTTTTGACCATAAATATTAATTAGAAAGATAAAAATATTTCCCACATCATAGTATTTGTTTTATAATTTTTAGACATTAAATAAAATAAATTCTTTATGACATCATGATGATGCAATGATGACCTCATTATTTAGTGATTTAAATAAAATGGAAAGATAATGCAAAATATAGGACCTAAACATGTCAAAAACCTATTTTATGGATGTATTTCTAACCCATATCACTTTAGCCTCGAAAAACATCAATGTGGGACCATTAAAAGCCGAAAACCATTTGAAAATAAAGTAACATTTCATACATTACCAAGAGTGCCACTCCTCTCCACTTATAAAAGGCCCCCACCTCTACCACCTTACCCACACCTCTCAAGCCTTTGGTTCGGCCAATCTCTGATAATTTTGTCTTTCCACATCCCTCTCCTCATCCTAGAAGCCTTAACCAAGGCAGGAAGCTCTTCAAGCAACCCTTTTGGTTCAAACCAAAGGGAGTTACCCAATTTTAAGGTAACGTCTTCACTTGTGCTCTTTTGTTTTACTTTGATTCTCCAACCCCCTAAAATCTTTTTATTAATTGATTTTGTAAAAACTACATAATATTAAATATAATAGGATGTTTTTATAATAAGTATTCGAGCTACACTTACACACACCTTAATCTAATGGTTAAAGAACATACTGTTTCTGTGGATGGTGAATTTCCGCCTCACGAAACGATGATTGTTCAACACTCATATAACACCTTCAAAGGTGGCCATTAAGATTTTACTATGTTTATATATGATATATAATATTTTTATGTTTTACTTAATCTTCTTTATCTTTCATTTTATGGAATACGTTTATGGATTCCATTATGGGTATACGGGATATCTTCATTTTAGGAAGTGCGGACTACCGCCCCCTCAGAGTGATTTTATTCGTTAATTCCATATGATGGATAAATAAAGGATGGATTTAAAGTTATTATATAAAACGTTATACTTTAATTATAATATACCTTTATATCATTATTGTTTTCATTCCATTAAAGTATGAGATAGAAATGAAAGTAGCGTTCATGCGTACATACGGCTTACCGTCTCCCTCAACGGTGCATTGCATTTCTTATCCTCAAATGTAATGTACTATTATAATTACATATAATGTATATATTTTATGTATGATACATATAAAGGATGAATATAATTCTGGAATTAAAAATATACACATCTCTCATTTAGTTTTAATTCCATTAATATGACATAGAAATGAAAGTAGTGTTCATGCGTACGTACGGATTACCGTCTCCATGAATGATGCATTTCATTTCTTACCTATAAATGATTATGTAATATTATAAATTCATGTATATGCTGGATATATATGATATATATGATTTCCAAATAAGGAATGTCATTCTGGATATAAAGAACCTTTGACCACACGAACAACATGTAATGTTAAGAAGTCCACTTTTGACTTAAGAACCAAATATCGACAAAACAAAAATTATTAACTTAAATGGTTAAATAATGTTTATAACATGTCAATAATTGATATAAAAGGAATAATGAACTTGAAAAAGGTTCTTAGGTAAGTAGAAATTAACTCAAGTTTATTATTCAGGACATTAAAGAACGATCGAGTCAAGTCGGACCCAAGGTAAGGGATCCTACTCCTCTCATTCTTTTTAAGTACAATCTTTTATGTCATTCATTTTAAAGATGATATTTCTTATTATTGGGATGTTATTTTATATTACTATTACTGTAATTTTTATTTTCATATGATGAGAGACCCTATTCTCTCTCACCAACCATTTTGGAAGTTTTGAGTGACGACGTTAGGTTGCCAAATTTTCATAAGAGATCTAACCTCTCTCTTTCTTTTTAAGTACTCTCCTTTATGTCACTTCTTTTAAACTCCTATTTGTTATATTGGGGGATGTTATTTTATATTCCAATTTGTATAATATTTATGTTAATATGATGCGATAATCTATTTGATCTCATCAATCCATATTTGAATGTTTTATGTGGCGCCGTTAGGCTGCCGAGTTTTCGTAAGAGATTTTTCATCTAACTTTTATTCCCATGGGATTTATGCTACATTTGCGAAAATTTCCATTGAGTGGTGTATGTACTTCCCATTATTTTAATAAATATGTAATATAATTTCATTTAAGAGTATTTACATCAATGTTGTATTTTCTTTCTTTCACGGGGTGTATGTTTTGAAAGTTACCCAACTCGGTAAGGGAACCATTCACCATCCTCTTTTTAAAAGAATTCTTTTGTTATGTATTTTAATTCACATACTATTATGTTGGGATATGTTATTCTTTCTCCTTATTGATTTAAATTATATTTCCATGTGATGAGACAGCCTTTTTATCTCTCGTCAACTCATTTTCTGAATTCTATAGTGACGCCATTAGGCTGTCAAATTTTTGCAAGGGAACTTCTTAACCCAAATTTGATTCTTTGGGATAAACTTATACTCCTTGAATATGTAGTTCTATTAATATGTGTGAATAATCTCTGATTTTTTTACACTTAATATCCACTTATATTTCGTGTATTTGTTTGTCACACATAATTATGTAATTGATTTATCCTTAAACCAAGGATACCGTCTTTGTAAGGGACTGCATCATAATATTTTTTTCATTGAGGAATATTTAGTTTTATACACAACATTATTTTATACGGTGTATATACCCCTTTGACTTTTACTTTTATACAAAAGATATATTTTTCTACGAAGAGTTTTACTAAACGAAAAAAAAGGAATTTTTCTTTTAACGTACGCGATGACAACGACCTTTTCCGCCGCCGCGAGTATTATTTGGTCTTTGGCTTCCTCAACAAGCAATAATGTTTTTAAAATAAAATAAATACCATATACTCTATTATGTATTTTAGTATTGAAAATGGTTTTGATAAATGATTCTATTATGTCAATATATTTAAATGATATATTGTGATTGAAATGTGGAAATGTTATCATTCCTTTATATTGGTTTTATATGTTATAATTTTATAATGGTACTTGGAAATATTACGGGTGGTTAAATGATAAACCATAATACGGGTGGTGCCGTGAATACCAGTTTGGGTGGTTACATTATAAACTCCAGTGCATTGGGTATGGAAGTCGGCCATATGGATATTCCATTATGTATGTATGGAAGTTGGTTGTATGGTTATTCCAGTAAGTGATATGTGTGGAAGTCGACCATATGGTTATTCCACATAATAATTTTTATGTCCCAAGATACCTTTATATGTTATGTGTTCTTCATATGAGTTTTATGATAATATTTTTATTACAAATGTGCAAGTAATGATATTTTATTTAGTGAAGAGATTTTACTACTTCATAAAGGTGAATGTATTACTTTGATGAAGTATACATGATTTACTTGTTGTTTTAAGAACTAAAAGATTTCATTCTTTATGTATCCCTTACTGAGTTTTTTATGCTCATCCCATGTTTTTGAAATATTTTTCAAAGGACTTAACGTGGAATAGGGTCAAGGATAGGATCAAGGGAAAGTCATGAAACCTAAAACATGGAAGTAGACATGTTTCTTTTTGAGAGTTTTTATTTTATGGAAACTTAGTAAATGTTTCTACTTTTTAATATCTTGAGATGTAATAGTTATGTCCTAATTCTATAAAACTCTAAAACTGTAAAGATCCTCAATATGAATTATTCATTTAATTCAATATTAAGTAATGTTTAAGGCCGGGGCCTTATAGTTGGTATCAAAGGTCAGTTTAGATATCTTTAGAGGTTAGGGTTTTCTTTAAGCATAAGTGACATTACCATAATGGTTAGGATTTCATAAATAGTCATAGTTTTAGATAGAGTGAATGAGTATGTATATCTTAGTTTTTATCTTCCACTTTAGTAAATGATGGTTTTGTTGATATACTCACACTGACCGTTTTAGTTTTAGTAAATGGATGGATCTAGCAGGCACCAAAGTAACGGTGGATGTGAAGGAAACTGTGACAGTTTTCTGAGAGAGAAACTAAATGATATGAGAGCTATAATGAGAACTCTTGTGTTTATCATCAACCATCTATCTAGAGTCATGATTGACCACCTAAACCTTGGTGATTTCTATTAGGCATCATATATGCGAGAAACAAATCCCTACGGAACTACAGGTAATAATCATAAAGTTAAGTGTGTTCAGAAACCTATGTTTCACAGATGTGGAAAGAAACACCTAGGAAAATGTTTTAAAAGGACAAAAATATGCTATATATGTGGAAATGAAGTTCATAAAGCAAGAACCTGCCATGGAAAAATGAAGCATCCAGTTGACTCGAGGAAAGGGAAAGAAGTTCTTTATGAAGCATCAATTGAATGTTTTAAATGTGGTGTGCATGGTCATTATGCAAACACATGTCCTATGAAGAAGTTTCATGAATGGGATCACAAAGATCATACAAATACTCGTTTACCAATACCTAATGCCATTCTGATTGAGGATGAAGAAACTGACAATGACCAATCAAAGGTATGGATTATTTCTTAACTTTTGTTTTCTATTTTGGAATCATAGGATATGATTCATGATTTTGTTTGTAGGAAATAATTATTTCAAAATAAGTTGGAAAGGAATGGTTAATGGATCATGAATAATCTTGAATGAGTAAGAAGTCAACATATAAGGGCTTCAAGAGTTATGGTGAAATTCTTAAGAGTATTATGAGTCTTTTGATGATGGGGTACATTAGAAGAATTCTTATACTATGTGTAACACTGATGTTTGATATATGAAAATTTTATTCAATGAATAGTAATATGTTATTTTGTAGACGTAGTTATAAAGAACCATTTGGGTTTATATGATCCTTACTTTCGAGGTAATTATGGGTTACTATATGTAATGATGGAAAGTGAAAGTCATGAGATAAAATTGAGGTTAAATTACATTATGGTTATTTTTGAAGATTTTATCTCTTTATTGGGGAATGTTTTAAGAATTATGTAGTTTTGGAAAAAGGAAAACACACAGACCGTGTGACAACCCGTCGCGTTGGATAAAGCTGCGGGAATCGAACCCACAACCAAAGTGCCATGGGTATTTATTGTCGACCACTGAACTACGTGAAGTCCCTGGTTAGTTTGACTAATTCTTTGTAGTTAAATGATTTTATGAATTAAGAGCATGTTGATTTTGGGTTATCTATGGAAATTTATTAACCTATCATGGAGGATATGTGATTAGGTTTATTACTTTTCAATACAAGACATTAAGAGCAACTGATGTTGTTTGGAGATAAATGTTATGATTTAACTTGAAAGACTATGTGACTAAATCCTTCAAATATTTTGGTTTCAATCTTTGTTTGGTTTACTTTTAATATTTTATGGACAAATTGTTTATCGAATGGCCCTCGTTGAACTTTGGGTTCTGTTGGACAAATTTTGGAGATTAAGAATATATTTTCATTTTATAAAGTGTTATCCTTTTCTGGATTATCTGATCTTGTACTAACCTTTTTAGTTTTGGTTTTGGTTAAAGCCTAAAGACATGGGAAATATATAGTTATCTTTTTTGGATTAGGTGGTTCTCTATAAGTTTATTATAGTACTCTTAATGTGAACATGTCTGCTTAAATACTCGTCTTTTGGAGAAAATATGAGTTTGATTAATGAATATAGTAAAATTTGGAAGTCTACGTGACAAGTAGGTATGTTTCATTATGATTTAGTTAGGCTCAAAAAAAATTCCTCAATGAAGAGTAACTTAAAGAAAAAATGTTGTATGTTAACTTTTCCTACTGGGGAATCGAATACTGTTTAACCCATCACAAGTTTGTGATTTTCTTGTGGTTAACGTTCTCCTAAACATGTTTTCTATAACTCTCTATCAGAACATGACCCTATGTTTTCTCCTCCATTTCCATGTTTTCCTACATGGAATCCTAGTATGGGTTAACTCGGGTGACCTCTGTACTTATATTTCTTTATTTTAGAGTGATTGTTTTACCGACTCTTGTTCCGATGTGGGACATTCAAGGATATTTCCAAGCCCAATTTTAAAATTGCGAGGAGGCAATTTCCAAAAGGGGGGAAGGATGTAACACCACAGGTAAATAAATAACATGACATTTTTATATTTATCCATATTTGTGAAAAAATTATTAATGATACTTTAAAGGGGATTCTATGCTCGATGGCGTACCCAATACACAACAACGAGTTTCTTGGGAATCTTATGTTGTACTCTAATAATAAAATAATATTATTTTAAATGGTAGTTAATGCATAGTCGTTGTAATGGTGGGAATGAACAGAAATAACTAAAAAATGATTATATATTTTTGTCAAATATTTTTACTCTTTACAATAAATGATAGAGGATTAAAAATGCGAATAAATCCAATTTTAAGCGTAGACAGTCTAATATTCTTTAAAAGGTCGATTAACAGCCTTTTGATGGCGAACCCCTTTTAAATCCAATTTTTGACAATTTTATGTGTTATATTAGACAAAATTAAATTCTTCTTTATAAACGGGACATCAAAATTTACTTTGTGTAAATTTTTGGTATTTTTCCGAAAAAGTTCAATTTTTAATGAATAGTGAAAAATGTTGTATTTTAATTAAAAACCTCTTTTTAATCTAATTTATTTATATGATTATATTATCCTTTTAATTGGTTTTAAAGTTTAAATAGAATATATTTTTACCATTTAATCCAATGGTGGTCATTGTAATTAATACCACATTAAGATTGGACAGAAACGAGTGTCAATCTTTTGAAAGATATTGTTTCATAAAAACACGCTATTTGTTTTAGCTGTGAGATTTTTTTATAAAATTAATTAATGAAACTTCTATGTTATTAATTTGGTAAAATAGACATCATTTTTTAATTCGGAATATCAAATATAGATTAGGGTGAATTTTTGGTATTTTTCTGAAAAACATCAATTTTTGATGAATAGTGAAACCAGAAAGTGGTGGTTACAAAATTTGATTTTTTGTTTAAAGGAGACTTTACCACTTCTGTGATTTGAATTTAAAAAATCTAATTTAAATGATATTAATTGTTATGTAAAATTTGGTTTAATGGGATGAAAATAATTTTTGATGAAAAGTAACTCTTACGTTTTATTAATCGCGATTAAAGGTATTTAGTGTGATTTAAGGTAAAAATGATATTATAATAAAATTAAAATATATTTACACTTGTCCTAACCCTATTGTATGAGTTATGTCCGACCAAGACAACCCATGGGTCGATTTTCGGTACCCCATGGAGCCACTTCGGTATGATAATGACATTTATGCCTTTTATTTAAAGTTAAAATAAAAATGAAACAAACATGAGATGTTTTACTAAAACAAATTTTTCATGGGGTTATAATAGTAATATTTTTTACTATAAATATTAATATTAAAGATAAATAGATTTGATACATCATAGTATTTTTTTAATAATTTTTAGACATTAAATAAATTATAGTTTTTATGACATCATGATGATGCAGCTATGACCTCGTTATTTAACGATTTAAATAAAATGGAATGATAATGAAACTTATAGGACCTACATAGGTACAAAACGTATTGTATGGGTGGATTTAGAACCATTATCACCTTATCCTCGAAAAACATCAATGTGGGACCATTAAAATCCGAAAACCATTTGAAAATAATGTAACATTATATACTTTACCAAGAGTGCCCCTCCTCTCCTCTTATAAAAGGCCCCCATAACTACCACCTTACCCACACTGCTCAAGCCTTTGGTTCGGCAAAACTCTGATCATTTTCTCTCTACACATCCTTCTACTAATCCTATATGCCTTTACTTAGGCAGTAATCTCTTCAAGGAACCCTTTTGGTTCAAACCAAAGGGAGTTACCCAATTTTAAGGTAACGTCTTCACTTGTGCTCTTTTGTTTTATTTTTCTTCTCTAACCCCCTAAACTCTTTTTATTCATTTCTTTTGTAAAATCTACAGTATCTTCAATATACTAGGATGTTTTTATAATAATTATTCGAGCTACACTTACACACACAATCATCTAATGGTTAAAGAACATACTGTTTCTGTGGGTGGCGAATTTCTGTCTCACGAAACGATGATTGTTCAACACTCATATAACACCTTCAAAGGTGTCCATTAAGATGTCACTATTTTTATATATGATATATAATATTTTTATGTTTTACTTAAGATTCTTTATTTTTCATTTGTGGCATACCTTTATGGCTTCTATTATGGGTTTATGCGATATCTTCATTTTAGGAAGTGCGGACTACCGCCCCCTCAAAGTGATTTGATTCGTTAATGCAATATGTGGATGTATAAAGGATGGATTTAAAGTTACTATATATAATGTTATACTGGAATTATAATATAACTTTATATCATTATTGTTTTCTTTCCATTAAAGTATGAGATAGAAATGAAAGTAGTGTTCATGCGTACGTACGGCTCACCGTCTCCATGAACAGTGCATTTCATTTCTTATCCTCAAATGTAATGTACTATTATAAGTAAATATAATGGATATATATGATGTATGAAACATCTAAAGGATGAATATAATTCTGGAATTAAAAATATACACATCTCTCATTTAGGTTTAATTCCATTAATATGACATAGAAATGAAAGTTGCGTTCATGCGTACGTACGGCTTACCGTCTCCATGAATGGTGCATTTCATTTCTTACCTCTAAATGATTATGTAATATTATAAATACATGTATATTATGGATATATATGATATATATGATTTACAAATCAATAATTTCATTCTTTATATAAAGAACCTTTGACCACACGAACAACATGTAATTGTAAGAAGTCCACTTTTGACTTAAGAACCAAATATCGACAAAACAATCATTATTAACTTAAATGGTTACATAATGTTTATAACATGTCAATAATTGATATAAAAGGAATAATTAACTTGAAAAAGGTTCTTAATCAAGTATAAATTAACTCAAGTTTATTATTCAGGACGTTAAAGAATGATCGAGTCAAGTCGGACCCGAGGTATGGGATCATACTCCTCTCTTTCTTTTTAAGTACACTCTTTTATGTCATTCCTTTTAAAGATCATCTTTCTTGTTATTGGGGTGTTATTTTATATTAATCTTACTTTAATTTTTATGTTCATATTATTAGATACCCTATTCTCTCTCATCAAACCATTTTGGAAGTTTTGAGTGGCGCTGTTAGGCTGCCGAATTTTCATAAGAGATCTAACCTCTCTCTTTCTTTTTAAGTACTCTCCTTTATGTCACTTCTTTTAAGCTACTCTTTGTTATGTTGGGGGATGTTCTTTTATATTCCTCTTTCTATAAACATTAAGTTAATGTGATGAGATACTCTATTTGATCTCATCAATCCATTTTTGTATGTTTTATGTGGCGCCGTTAGACTACCGAGTTTTCGTAAGGGATTTTTCATCTCACTTTTATTCCCATGGGAGTTATGCTACATTTGCCACAATTTTCTTTTGAGTGGTGTATGTACTGGCAATTATTTTACTAATTGTGTAATATACATTTATTTATGAGTATTTACATCAATTTTGTATTGTCTTTATTTCACGGGGTGTATGTTTCGAAAGCTACCCAAGTCGGTAAGGGAACCTTTCACCCTCCTCTTTTTAAAGGACTTCTTTTGTTATGTCTTTTAATTCACATACTATTATGTTGGGATATGTTCTTCTATGTCCTTATTGATTTAAATTTTATTTCCATGTGATGAGATACCCTTTTTATCTCTCATCAACTCATTTTC
Organism: Viscum album; assembly: GCA_963277665.1. Taxonomy (NCBI): domain Eukaryota; kingdom Viridiplantae; phylum Streptophyta; class Magnoliopsida; order Santalales; family Viscaceae; genus Viscum; species Viscum album. The sequence continues at coordinate 1,045,946,730 of OY728162.1, forward strand.
TGAATTTTGTAGTGATGCCATTAGGCTGTCAAATTTTTGCAAGGGAACTTCATAACCCAAATTTGATTATTTGGGATAAACTTATACTCCTTGAATATGTCATTATATGAATATGTGTGAATAAACTCTGATTGTTTTACACTTAATATCCACTTATATTTGGTTTATTCATTTGTCACACATAATTATGTAATTGATTTATCCTTAAACCAAGGATACTGTCTTTGTAAGGGACTTCATCTCAATCTCCTTTCATAGAGGCATATTTAGTTTTATACACAACTTTAATTTATACGATGTATATACCCCTTTGAATTTTACTTTTATACAAAAGGAATCTTTTTCTAGGAAGCATTTTACTAAACAACAAAAAGGAATGTTTCTTTTAACGTATGCGGTGACAACGACCTTTTCCGCCACCGCGAGTAATATTTGGTCTTTGGCTTCCTCAACAATCCATAATGTTTTTTAAATAAAATAAATACCATATACTATTTTATGTATTTTGGTATTGAAAATGGGTTTGATAAATGATTCTATTATGTCAATATATTTAAATGATATATTTTGATTGAAATGTGGAAATGTTATCATTCCTTTATATTGGTTTTACATGTTAGAATTTTATAATGGTACTTGGACATATTACGGGTGGTTACGTGATAAACCATATGACGGGTGGTGCTATGAATACCAGGACGGGTGGTTACGTTATAACCTCCAATGCATTGGGTATGGAAATCGGTCGTATGGATATTCCATTAAGTATGTATGGATGTTGGCCGTATGGCTATTCCAGTAAGTGATATGTGTGGAAGTCAACCGTATGGTTATTCCACTTAAGAATGTTTATGTCCCAAGTTAACTTCATATGTTATTAGTTCATTATATGGGTTTTATGATAATCTTTTGATTAAAAATGGGTATGTAAAGATATTTTATTCAGTGAAGCGTTTTTACAACTTCATAAAGTTTAAGGTAATACTCTGATAAAGTATACAAGATTTACATGTCGTTTTAAGAACTAACAGTTCTCATTCTTTGTGTATCCCTTACTGAGCATTTTATGCTCATCCCAAGTTTTTGAAATGTTTTTCATAGGACATAACATGGAATAGGATCAAGGATGGGATCAAGGGAAAGTCATGCAACCTAAAACAAGGAAGTGGACATGTTTCTTTTTAAGAGTTTTTATTTTATGAAAACATAGTAAAATTTTCTACATTGTAATCTTTTGAGATGTAATAGTCATGTCCTAATTCTATAAAACTCTAAACCTGAAAATATTCTCAATGTGAGTTATTCATGTAATTCAATATTAAGTAAGTTTTAAGGACGAGGCCTTATAAGTAGCAATGCCTCTCCATAGGTTGACTAGATCCAGCCTAAGAGCCCTATTCTATTGACCCCCTGCCTTGGGTCCTCCTATGATGTATCCCATGTTCTGATCTCTGTGCCTGACATCTGCTCCCTACTACCGAGGTTTCCACACCTTTCTGCCTGCTACTTACTGTCGTCGGCTATCTCTGATCTTCCAAGAATCTCTCGATCACCATGCCCCACCCAAGCACCCCATCATAAGTCGAAATGGATCGTGGCATGACACTAGCTCAGATATCCCATCGTAGACCTTGCTCAATGGTCTGAGCTCTGATTTTATGATCCGTGGCCATATCCATCATGTACCTGGTGATGATAGTGAACCTCTATTAATAGTCAACCACAATGAAACTAACTTTCAAGAGCTGAATAATATTTTAAATAGGCACTCATCTCAATATAACCGAAGAGAACTCCACCCTAAAGAGTCACATAAACTCCATCCAAAAAAGTGTATCATCATCGTCAGTCAGCATGGTCAAACTCCACCATCATCCCACCAAACCCTGAAGAAGGCTCGCTCTTAGGATCACCATCTGGTTCGATGGTGTCCTCACTATACAGAAAACCCTGGTCACCACCTCAAGCCTGTCCTCATCCACATGAGGGTCAGGCTTTGTTTGGAACATGGGGTTTCTTTGTCTCTGGAACTCATGGAGCGCGCTAACCCTGCACCCTGAGTCTGTTAGTACTATAGGTAACATGGTATGCTCCACTGGTGGTGGTATAACAGGTGCACCACCTGTAGGTAATGCTTGTGGAACTAGTCCCTGTATCAAATCCTCATCACTGATGGTGTCATCCTCATGATCGAGTTTCTGAATTCTAACGGGTATGCATCGTAATGGAATCCTATAAAGAACCAGATGTACCATGGTCAGCAAGTATATCTAGATAGCTGACACAATGGACATGGAAACACTAACCATTCATATATGTTGCATGTACCATTTTATTACATACCCACAAGTATTTTTTCAATGTAACGAGTTGAAAATATGGTTATCAGAGTCCTGGTGTATGGATATGTCGGCCGCCCGCACCAACACTGGAGTATCTAGCCTGAAAGCTGAGATTAAAATAGTTAACATTGATTCCCCAAACAAATCTCACAGACTCTTGGTCCTATTGTTAAACTGACACACCTCTGATAACACTCTATCACCAATCGTCCCATTGGGACCTAGGCTACGACTCCCCATTCCTACCTTCAATAAGTTAGGGGCTAGTGACTGGCACCGTGTAGGCATATCACTAACATGGGAGGCATTGCCTAAGTACTTGTACACAAGCACACATCTCCAAGCCCATGAATGATGAAATTTAAAAAACATTAAGGAACAAAATGCATGTAGACAACTAAACCCAACCAACAAATTACAATGGAATGTAAAGTACCCGATGTAAACCAGGCCAGAATAAAAGATCCCCGAGAAAAGAGTCTGCAAACTATGAAGTCCCCCCTGTAAGAAAAAAGCGGTACTTGTACTGCTTCTCATAGCTATAAGAACACCTAAGCCTATATGGAACTCAGAAAGCTTACTCCAGTCCTGATCCACCCTGGACTCTATCAAAAGGTCTCTCATCTGCACAAGACACGATACATGCAGGAAAATCCTATGAAGTGGTAAGCATAACAATACTTAGTAGAAGACCCTAAAACCCCCAATGTAAAACACAATGTAATGGTACAGTTAGCAATACACAGTATGTGTGTACTGAACGTATAACAAGATAAACACAGTCCAGATATACTCAAAACCCAGACCCATGGTCTAGAGACAAGTCACACAATTGAATTCCCCTACTAGGGTTTTAGTTCAAATATTCCACAAAGCACTCGTCCGAGAGAACACACTCAATGAGTCTGATAGAACTGATAGAATTCGTCCAAGAAGTACCATTCCTCGGAAAATGTCACGAGAGATATATGAACTCATTCTTGGAGAACACACTCTTGAGTGGGGAAAGATCACGATACACTGATGAAGATCACTGCCAGGGCCTTGGAGGATACCGCGACTTATCTGGATTCACATGATAAGTAGAGTATCAACATATTTTAGGAGAAGTCCAGTCGATACATGGCTCTAACTAGAGTTAGGAATTGATAATGGATCTTTCTCCATGCCGCTTGAAGTGACACCGGACTATATCTTGGAACGTCATGGGGAAGGGATCATACTTCTTGTGGAAGGAGATGATAGCTGACCTTCAAGGAAAAGAGATAAAAGTGGAACTAACCCAAATTTTTTTTTCCATGGAATGGTAGAAAAGAGGTTTAACCCATGTTCTATGATATACACTTTGTGTACAATGGGTCACATTCCATGTCTCGTGACTCTAGGTACTGGCCGTGTCAAATTGTCCAGGGTAGAAAGAACATGCGGTGTGAAAAGGTAAGTACACTATGTTTTGGATGGACCAAACACCGTGTCTGAGTAAATGGGGTTAGCTCCATGTACGCGGCCTTGTGCCCATACAGAGCTTCTTCATCTGTGTGCCATCCCTTGTAACTGGTACACGGGGTAACCCATGCAGCCGGCCTGGTCTAGCCATGTGGTGGAGTACATGGTCGTGTACTCCACCTCGTGTTCATGTATCACTTTTCATGCACACCGAGTCCTACATACAATTCAAACACAATTTTCTTTAGAAAACATGCCATATTTGTGCTTCTATTACCCGAAACTACAACCGCCACTGGGTGGGTCCTACATGTCATGTCTCCCAGACACATGATGTTCTATCCATCACATGTTGTGAAAAACCCTAGCCACCACCACTAGTACCACATGGCGTGTTCATCTGGATACACAATGTGTGTTCTGGAAAATTCACGAAATGAGAACCTACTCTGTTGCAGATTTGTATTTCTATGATCTTTGAACTGATGATACCTTTGTCTTGAAATTATAAATTTAGGGTCACCTCGATGTCTTGATGTAATCTACATTATTTTTGGGCCTCCGATCGGCCCTGAAAATGCTTATTGATCCACCCGAGTGAAGAATGATCAAAGAATAGTCTCTCTCGAACCGAGCTGATTCGTCATCTGCAATCATCGTCGAACATTACTTGAGTTTTAATGATGTTGAATATAAAAGTTGGGGTTGTTATGTAATGAAAAAAACTCCCAATGATTCATTTTGTGTCACCCCATGAAGAACTGCAATAAAATGAAAATAAAAATCCAATAAAACAAATTGAGTAACGAACCTCCATCGTCGTTCATCACAACGTTGATCCTCTCCCATTAGAAGGATTAAATATGTTGAATCCAAAAAGAATAAAGAAACTATCACAATAAAATTCCTCAATATACCCTGAATGAAACAAAAAAACAATAATCCTCCCTCATGAATGCATGATCCGTAGATCAACCTATTAGTGGGTTGATCAGCGTTAATCGTTTAATCAATGAACATAGAAACAAAACACAAAAAATACATCTACCTAGATTCGGTTGACTAATGATCGTTTTTTCACTTTCATTTGAGAGGTTCATCAATTCTGAGATGCATCGATTGATCTCGTCATCATCATCTCCCAACGTTTTTACCTCCAAAGCTCCAACAAGAATCATCAATTTGCAGGGTTATGAAGATAACCCTATTATCTTTCCATAATCATATATTTAATGTGGAGGAATTACGTCGTTCCATAAAAAGGAATCATTTAATATAAATTAAATGTCATTTTTTTATTTCATTTAAAATGTCTAAAAACTAACTTTTGTAGTAAACCTACTCTGGTTGATGTTAGGCGTCTCCTAAGGTAATGTCGCTGCTCCGAATGCAACTGTGCCCTCAGATATCTTCTCCAGAAACTCATTTAATATTTATTCCACTTTTTTAGGAAAACTACACTCATACTATTTAAAAGATTAATTTATACCAAACATTTATTCTAGGCACTCTGGGACTTAGAATCACAAGCCTCCAAAAATACTGGTCTTGAAATAATTCGATATAATATTAAAAAATAATACCTGGAAATTATGAGACATTACGAATAACCTACTAATGATGCCACAGTCCTGGAAACCTGATATGTTCAAACTCTATAATCAACCGAACTATTATCCATTCTATAGTAGGCGGGTTACACTATCTAAGATTGATTCATCAAAAAATATTTCCTCTAAAGTATGGTTGATTCTATATAAGTGATGTTATAAAATTATCTAAAATAGGCAAATTGTGCAACCATAACCTAGTCCGAAGAATATTGTGATTTGAAATATGTGTTGGCTCTGTGCAGGAAGATGTTCAGTAACTAGATGCTCTAAGGATAGTTGACCAAGCCCATTCAACCACATAGAAAAAACTTCTCATGACCATAACAACTCCATCCCCCATTGTTGTCACAAACAATAAACCTTCTTAAAGAGAACTAAATCATTACACTATCTAAGATACATAAAAAAATATTCATATTTAGATCATATGCAATCTCTGACTGTTTCATACTTCATCTATGCGATGTTTGGGGAAAGGGAACAACCCCACCAAACAAAACCATCATCATATGAATATCTCATCCTTGGTTCATTAAAAATTATAAATTTAACAGCCCCCTTGAAATATGTTTAATTAAAAGTGCCAATACGAGTTCCATGTACTTGATTATGGGGCTGGAGGCCATAGTCATAGGTGTCGAGGGTAAAATAGATAGTGTGGGTGGAGCTGGACATAATATCTCAGATTCATCGACACATAGGATGTATATACAATAGATATATGTTGTAACACACTATATTTATCCCAATAGAAATCTAGATATCTCTTAGAGACCACAAGTGTCACCCTAGCCTATTCATCTTACATGACTGTCTAATAGGGATCTGATTGTCTGATTAGCCTAGAAAATGAGGAACATCAACACAACCGTGGCCAATGGAATATGATTCTCTCTCAACCTCATCACATGAACCAGGACCATCAAACTCGAGTACCTCAAAATCTAAACCACATAATATGTATCAACCCCATATTGGGAAGAACCCACCATTGGCATTAAATTATGACATTTATCAGACATAAAAAGATTTCCCTACCAAACTATCAATTGTAGATGTGCTCCAACATCAAAAACATCTCATAGGAGAACTCCTTAAATCCATCAAGAGCCAAAAGATATTGATATATAATGCACTAAAGTTGAGGTTTATCGAGGGAATATTATGACCGGTACACCCCCCATTATTTTTTTAATAATCCAGGATGTTATGAAAAATAATAATCTAAATTAATTGTTTTAATTAATAATAATACTTATAAATAATTATATTTAAAATTAATTTAAAAATTATGTTATAAAACAATTACCATTTAAAAGTATTATTTTATGTAGAATAATATTTTAATATGGATATAGGTATATGATAATTTTCAGAAAAATAATTATAAAACTTTTTGAATAATAAAATTTATTTTATCAAATGGTTATTTAACACAATATTTTGAAAGAATTTATTTTATTTTATCCTTAATTAAATTATTTATTATTCAATGATAAATATATATTTCAAAAGTTTGTATCATAATTTATGTAGATTAATCTAATTAGTATTATTTCATGTATTGCATGTTTTCATATAAAAATTTCAAAAAAATTTAGGTCACATTATTTTAGTTAATGGTATTAAATTTTTTAGGTTTTTTAAATAAATAAATTTTAAATGTTAATATTATAGTAACATTATTTATAATATATAAATATATGAATTTTTATATATTGAAAATATAATTATAAAAAATGTAAAAAAACAATTTAAACATGACTAAAAATTCACACTTTTTTTATAATATATATAATTATATATATTTAATAATAAATGAATGTACTGAATAAAATAAAAAGAAGAAGAAAAATGTTACTTTTTTTATAAATATATGTGAGTTATGAATATATAAATTATTTATTTTATTAATATATAATTTTTTTTATATATAAAAACGTTATTTAATAAAAATATATATAAGTATATGTTTACAAAAATGTATAATTATCATTTTCTTGGTAATATATATATATATTTATATGTGTGTGTTTTATAATTATATGTTTATAGAAATATATATTACAATTTTTCATTACATGTTCTCTATTTATTATAAATATGAGATAGAAAAAATAATAATAAGATGTATAAATGATGGAAAAAATGCTTGAAATGTTACGCACATGAAAAATAAAAAATAAAATTTAAAAAGTAGGTAATGGGAAATGTGAAAAAACAAAAAAACAATCAATAAAATATTAAATGAAATAATGATAAAATGTACATATTCTTTATTTCATCGATATTGCACTAGTAGAACTCAACACAGACTATCCCCATAATACCCATGCCATCACCGTCATCATCTATCATCTATCAGCGACCACTATTGTTGGGATGTCATCCAGCCTCCTGATCTACACTAACTTATCTGGGTTGTTACTCTAATCTCCTAACCTACTTCTCTATTTTTCAACATTTTCAAACAAGTAGGTCGACACTTAATTTTCTCCATTTATTTCCACCTTTGATGTCACCCTCCATCCTTGACCCTTATCTAATTTTCAACTTCTAAAATGAATTTAATAAATAAAAAATAAATAAAATCAAATCCAAGACTTATCATCTCCTACAACTTCCTCTGAAAGCCACTGATTTAAAATAAATAAAATTCCAATCATCTGAAAATAAATATGTTCTACATGAATCATATTTATTTATTTTAATAATGTGATTTTATTTATTTAAATAGTAACCTTACACTCGAACTACATATTCCCAAACTCTCCTCTCTTTTCTGCTCGAAAATTATTCAAATCTCAGTCCCTCATTGATCTAAACCGATGTAAGGGGTACAATTATTTTCAATTTATAAGAATATATATATATATATATATATATATATACATATGTATGTTTCAATATTTTTTTCTATCTATTTTTCATATTTCTTATAACTGAATATGTAAGTGTTAGTTTTATTTAATCATACTATCTTCACTATAAAATAAATTACATAAATATATGTGTATATGTATATATATTAAACATATATGTGTATAAATAAATTCTTATATGATTATATATTTTTAGAAAATATAAATAACGGTTTAAAATTAAATATTAATTCCATGCCTATGATTTGCTTGGATTGAGTTTTATTTTTGGTCAAACTGTGTTGATTATAATGATATACTTATATGTATTTATGTGTGTGTATATATGTATCTATATTTATTTCTGGATTTTATTAAACATAGGTTTTGTTTTCATTTTTATCTCTACATTAATATGTTGTAAGATAAATAATTTAGCGAAGGGTTTGCCTCTATATTCAAAAACATCATTTTATGTATAAGGTACAATGATATTTATATTTGTACTTATATTTATATAAATATATGTATATAAATTTATTTATTAAAAAGGGTTAATCTTTTATTCCCAAATCTGTATATGGAGTTGCAATTTATTCTGAATCTATCAATTTATGGTTTTTATGTGTATTATTATTTTTTAAATGATTATATTTATCATTCTATTTTTAAATACTAAAAAAGATATCATTTAAATTGATAATTTTTATCTTCACACCTTGTTATGTCATGAATAATCAGTAATGGAATCATATTGACTATAATTGATATCCCATGAATTTTTAGATCAAATGAATATTTATTTCAATATCCATTTTATTTAAGTATTTTCAAATAATGATAATTATTTTAATCATGGGATTATCCCAAATTTTTTTATAAACTCTGAATAATATTTTGATGACATGTGATATGAAATGTTATTTTCTTTTAAGGAATATAAAATTATGTATGTATTTTTTAAAATTTTGGGTTAGAATTGAGAGAGGAAGATTCATTGAAAGTGTTTTTAAAAATATGATCAAGGGTGTTATGTGACCTTCTAGGGAGTGAAACCATAAGTCTTACGGGAAATTTTTCCCATATGAGTTGTGACTAGTGACCTTATAGTTTTTATTATGGTCAGCCAAGTTCCATAAATGACCCAATATAAAATATTATTTTAAGTGGAAAAATATGAAATTTCTTTTAAATTATGATTATTTTGGGAAAATAATGGTTTTATACTATATATATATATATACATAAATATATATATTTAGATTTGAATGTTTAGAAAAAAATAATTATATACATATAATCAAATAAAAAATTTTAAATTTAATTATTTATGGTTTTAAAACCATTTACGGGGAATTATAAATTCTGACCCTACATTTTAAATTAATTTTCACATGTTTAGTGTATTTATTGGTGATGTGTTTTTCTATATAAGGACATTGCACTAAAGAATATATTGTTTAGTGAATTTCATTTTGTATAGTTTTTTTGAAATGTTATTTTTGTATCTAATTATCTAGAACCTATTCTAGAAAACTTCTTTGAAATGATATTGATATGTGTATTATTATTTATCTTTTATTAAAAACATATAAAAAATATTTATATGTGATGAGCCTAAAAAAGTGGGCTTAGGATTTTATATTTGGTATCAATGTAACAATATAGCAATATTTTGAAATTTTATGTGTTCACCTGAGTGATAGAGTTTACGAGTTTAGTGGTTCTAGTGTTTCTTAATTCTGAAGATGAAAATTCTGAATTCTTTTAGTATGAAAAACGAATTGTGATGATGCAATGTTTTTAGGTGGGAATAATGTAACATCCTTATAATATGATTAATAATAAATGAAGTTGTGAAAAAAAATAATTAAAATTAAGTGTATTAATTAATAATAATACTTATAAATAATTATATTTCAAATTGATTTTAAATTATGGTTTTAAAAAATAATACTATTTTAAAGTATTGTTTTATGTAATAGAATATTATAATATGGATATATGTATTTGATTATTTTCATAAATATAAATTTAAATTTACTAGAATAAAAAAAAAAATTATCAAAAGGTTATTTATAAAAATATTTTGAATGAATTTATTTAATTTTATCTGCAATAATTTTTTTTATTTTGCGATGATTGAAATAATATGTTAATTATTTTTTCAGAATTTGAGTACATTATATAATTTATTGTTTTCAATTTTTATAATATTTAATATTAAAATTTAATATGTGTATTTAGGTGATATTATATTAAATAACGTCTTTAAAATTTTAAGTTGATTTCTAATTTATAAATTTAAAATGTTCATATTATAGTAACATGATTAATGAAAAATTAATATAATAATTATGATATTTTTATAATATAAATATATATAATAAAAAATGCATTTATACATGTATAAAAAGGTACACTTTTTTTCATATATAGAATTAAAATAATTTAAAATGAATCTAATATAATGAATAAAAAAAATCTGTTTGACATGTTTTTTTTAAATATATATGAGTTATGAAAATAAAAATTATATATTTTATAAACATATATAATTACTTTATCTATAAAAATTTTATTTAATATATATATATATATATGTGTTTGTTTATAAAAATTTATAATTATCATATTATTTTTATTATATATATGTTTTATAAATATATGTTTTTATATATATATTATCATTTTTATTTGTGTTATATTATTATAAAAGCAAGATATAAAAAATTAAAATAAAACCTGTAAATGATGACAATAAAATTCTTGATATGTGACACAAACAAAATATAAATATGTAAAGTGAAAAGTGGGTTATGGAGGACGTTAAAATGAAAAAAAACAAAATGAATCAATAAAATATTAAACGAAATGATGATAAAGTATAGTTATTCCTCATTTCATATTTCCCTCCCTAGTAGAACCGACTTCTAACCAGCCCTGACTGACCCACACTGTCATCATCGACCTCTAAAAGAGAACACAATTGTAAAGAAAACATCTACCCACCCGATATACATAACCCATTTGAGACGTCTCTCCAAACACCCAACCAACTTCTCTGTTTTTTAACATCCTTGAACCAGTAGGCTGATTCTTCCTTTTATCAATTTATTTCCATTTTCTATGTCACCATCCCTCTTTGTAATATCTCAATTTTTCTACTTCTAAAATGAATTTAATAAATTATAATGAAATAAAATTGAATCCACAACAAATCATCTTCCATAGCTCCCTTCGGTAGCCCTTGATATAAAATAAAAAAATTACCAATCAACTAAAATTACATCTTTTAAACATGAACTGTGTTTTTTTATTTTAATAATCTGATTAATTTTATTTAATCCCTGACCTTTCACCTGACCATGATCTTTCCTAACTCTCCTCTACTTCCTACTCCAAAATTCAGCATCTCTCAGAACCACATTGATCCAAACCAAGGCAAGGGATTCAAATATTTTCACTTTTTTAGGATATATATATATAGACACTAATTTATACACATATATGTGTGATTATATTTTTAAATCTATTTTTTCATTTTTTAAAAAAAAATATATAAGGATTTATTTAATATGATAAAAATATATTCATTTTACACGAATTTGAATATTTATATATATATGATTATATATTACATATATATATATATGTATATATATATTACATATATATCTATACATATATTTGTTATTGTATATATATACTTATATGAAATACTTTCATCCAGATAATATAATAAAGGGTTTTAATTTGAATTGTAATTCTAAGCAAGTGGTTTGCATGGATTTAGTTTTATTAGTGGTAAAATTTTGTTTGTTATAAATATATAATTATATATGTGTGTGTGTGTGTGTTTGTATCTATATTTCTATGTTTAAAATATTTTTAAATATAGTTTTTTTTAATTTTTATCCCTAAGATAATATGTTATATGATAAATCATTTAGAAAAGGGTATGTCAGTGTTTTCAAAAACATCATATTATGTATAATGTATGCTGATATATATATACATATACACACAAATATATATATATATAAATTTATTTACTAAAAAGGTTTAATATTTTATTTTCAAATCTATATAAAAATATATAATTTATTCCTAATCTATCAAATTGTTGTTTATGTTTATGTGAAACCTTAATTTTTAAATGATAAGAGTTTCATTTTATGTGACACTCCTAAAAAAGTAATCATTTCTTCTTCTAATTTGTATTTTCACCCCTTGTAATTTCATGAATAATTAGGAATTTCCATCATCTAGATTATAAATGGAAATCCATGCATTTTTAAATCAAGTGTGTATTTATTTTGTTATCCATTTTATTTATGAATTTTGAAATAAATATTTTAATTCATGAATTTGATTATAATAATAATTGTTTTAGAAAATATCATGAATATGATAATGACATGTGATAATAAAGGATGTTATCCTTTATGGAAAATAATTTTACGTATGCATTTTATAAATTTATGGGGTTCAGGTTGAGAAAGATAGATCAATTGAAAGTGTTTTAAAAAATTAGAACAAGAATGTTATGTGATGTTATGTAGAGTGAACTCATATGTATTAAGGAAGCATTATTCATTCAGAGTTATGAAGAATAACCATATGGATTTTTTTATGGTCTTCCAATTATCATAAATTACCCACCATTAATTATTATTTTAATTAGAGAAATCCCAAATATCTTTTCAATTATTATTATTTTGGACAAATAATGGTTTTCTAATATATATATATATCAATGTTTTCAGAACCTAATTTTAAATATTTACATTTATTCAAAGGAAATATTTTGAATTTATTTATTTATTTATATAAAATCTCTTACTGGGCATTCTAAATGGTCACCCTGTGTTTTAATTTCATTTTTACAAGTTTAATAGATTTATTAGTGATTTATTTTTCTATATGGAGGAAGTGCACTAAAAATTCTATTGTTTAGTTAATTTAATTTTTTTAAATTGTTGTTTTGTAATGTAATATTCTTATATAATTCTCCAGAACCTAGACCAGAAATGTTCTAGGAAATTTAAATTCTATATGTATTTGTATTTATCTATTTTCATTAAAACAAATATACAAAACATTTATATGTGTTGAGTTAGGAATCATAAGATCAGGATGTTATAGTTGGTATCATATAAATGGTCTAGAAAACATTTTAGATTAAATTTTTTTCATTTAACTAGTGTTTCTAGAAGTATAGTGGTCCTAGTGTTTCTTAATTCTAAAGATGGAAATTCAGAATTCTTTTAGTCTAACAAATAAATTCTGAGGAATCAATTCTGGTAATGGGGGAATAATGTGAAGTGCCCAGATCAGTGTGAATCACTGAGAGGGGGAGGGGGTGAATCAGTGATCCTTTAAAACTTTTTACTAATTGATTCTTAATCAATTAAACCTCTATGGCTTGTTAAGGCCTCGATCCACTCTTCTTGTATCTCTCACCTTTCCACGAATGATGCAGGAAATGTAAAGGCACTGCACACAAGGATTTACAAGGTTCGGCACCAAAGGCCTACATCCTTGCCATGCTCTCCAAGCATGGATTCTCCCATTATAATCCGTTAGTATTACAATGGTCGATACAGCTTCCCACCGTATCTCTCCTGAGTCCCACAGGAGGGTCTTTATACTGCGTCCCACAGTGTTACCAGAGTCCCACTGGCCTGCTCCAGAATCCCACTGAAGACTTCTTCTCCCTGAGTCCCACAGGGTCTTCTCCTGGCTCCTCGAGTCACACGAGTAGCTCTTCTTCACTTTAAGTTCTTCAAGTATCCTCAGCAGTCTGGGATAAAGACTGCTGGTCTTGCTCTGTACCTCTGATCACTTGAGTTGATCAGGTCTTCTCGTCTAGCTCGGGCTTTATCACCTTCTTCTAAGGATGACCCGGCTTCTTTCTTCAACTACTGAATGCTCAGACAACTGATGTCTTTATCTTCGGTCTGGTCCAGTCTCAGTTGCACACCACTGATTTAGCACTGTTCACGTGTGCACGTGCATGCATGCATGCATGCACTCTCCTTTTCTTCCTCTTGGTGCAGTAGACCCACAAAGGGTGTAATTATTTTAAGCACACACCTTCTCACTTGAACTTCACACTTTTTGTTCAATGTGTTTACACACTTAAATGTGTGTTATACTTTAGTGTGGGTCAACTTCTTCTTCTAAGTGTGTCCACTCCTCTTAGAGCACACACATAGGTTGGACCACTTCACTTTGTTGTTTTGCACACACAACTTTGTTCTTTGCTTTGCACACACACAATGAGTGTGTATTTGGCCTCCACTATTTTTGCACACCCCAAGCTATGCCTCGGCCTTCTTTTCAAATGCACACACACACAAAGTGTGGTGGTCTTCACTTTACCCACTTTCACATACCCAAGCCAAGGTCCCGGGCTCTTCCTTATTCTTTTAATCTTCTTCAAAGTGTGCACTTCACTTATGCACACACTTGGTTCTCCATTTTGTACACACAAGGGCTACGGCCTCTTTGTTTTCTTTTTGCACACAAAGGCACAAAGGTGTTGTCTTCACTTGGTGCACACACAAGGCTATGCCTCAGGTCTTCTTTGGTTCACACCCACTGCCACCTTATTGTAATTGCACACACAACCCGAACGTGTCCTTCTCCTTATGCATATGCTAGGGCCACGGCCTTTCTTTGTTCACTTAGCACACAAAACACTAGGGCCTTGGGTTCGCCCTCTTTGCACACACACTGTACCACAAGATGTCAGGGTGAAAGGGGCAGCCGTGCAAAGCCTTGGATGCTAGGCATCGCGCAAGTGCTTGGAGCACAAGGCGCGCAAGTTGCACTGGCCAAGGGGCGCACAAGTGCAACCAGCCGCGGGCGCGCAGGTGCAACACCGCGAGCTCTTCCTCCTGTCGCGCAAATTCGCGAACAGAGAGGGTGACAACCTCGGGCGCGCAAGAATGCTGCGGCCACGAGCTCTTCCTGCCGCGCAAAGGATTAGCGCGCATGGGACTTCAGCCGCGCAAATATAATTTGCGCGGGGCTTCAACTTCGCGAGGCAGAGGTGCACTCAAGGTTCTTCAGATCTTCAACAAAGGATCAGCAAGCAACAATGAGGTCTCGGCCTCTCCTTTTATAGGCAGAGAATCCTCAAAACTTCCGCGTGATAATTCTTTGAACTCTCGAAAGTTTCGGGTTATCATGATTTTCAAAATCTTAATTTCTTTCCTCTGTTTCCACGCGGGTTCCCATTTATTTTTTCTCTACGTGCATGCGACTCATAACGCATGCACAGCCTTCGGTTTAGGCTGATCCATGCAAACCACAAACACCCCATGGCCTCGGCACCTTCGGTTTGCCTTCGGCCAACATCGAATTCATTCATACGTTGCATGCATGTATATTTTTAAGCATGGTTCGGTTCAGTAGGTCCAGACGAGTCAGATGGTGCCTTCGGCTTCTTCAGAGGTGGCCGGAATCTCGAAATCCGGTGGTCGGATGGCCTCTGGTTCAGCGGCGTCGCGGGTGGCTTCGGCTCGAGCTCGAGGAAGGAGACGAGCTCTCGGCCGTCGGATCAGGCATTTGAGATACATCGGGCGGCCTGGATTAGATCGCGGCGCCGCGGATCAGATGTGCGGCGCAGATCAAGCGCGCGATGAGACGGACGGCGGAGATTTGCTCCCGGGATTTTTTGCGCGTCCCACATCGAAACGCAACCCGGTTTATCCGCGGCTTATAACCCAGCCGCTCCCTTGAACGGCCAGTTGAAACTCCTCCCTCCACGGTGTCGCCCCGCACCGTGTTCTCCCTGCAGGCGCGCTCCTAGCGCCCACTATGCCTCCTGCGGGCGCGCCACTGGCGCCCACTATGCACACTGCGCTCCTCCGGGCGTGCCCCAGCGCCTCTGTGGTGTCTGCGGGTGCGCCCCTGCAGCCCTGAGCTCGCCCCATGGGTTCCCCCTTGGGCGTGGCGCCTTAGGCCCACATGAGCCTTGGGGTTGAACCCGCAAGGTGCTCACGGGCTGGCCATATTTTTTGGCAAAGTAACAAATAGGACTTTGTCAAAAACAAAGTCCTCCATGAAAAATACAACTTCTAAATGCCAAATGCCTCCTCCTCTTCTTCTAAGCCATTCTTTCCATTTCTCTTCTTCTTTAAGAATTCAAACATTAATCTTCTTGATAAGAAACAACTCCTCAATTTATAATTCTTCTTCATCATTTGATTTTCTACTTAGGAGAGAATTCTCAAGGATCTTCATCAACCGAGCTCCTGAATCACATAAACTCTTCAACAATCTTCATTGATCTAATCAGAGATCAAGTTGGATCTTTTTCACATTCACATGCACTATGTGTTAGTGCATGGACTTCATTAATACACTTCATCCACTTAGAAGTTGTGAACGGATCCCTTTCATCTCCTCATGCATTGTCAATACAATGCATGGTCTTCTAAAGCTTGTTGTGACATTGTATCCAGTTGATACAAGTTCTTGGAACTTTAAAGATCAGTTCAACAATCGTATGATGTACATGGAGAATGTTTCAACCATATTCTCCAATGCCACTTAGTGAATCTCCTAAGTGACATTCCTCTAAGTACCATGGCCATTCTCCTTCATCACCATCACCATCACATCCTTTGACATTCACATCTTGACTCCTTGACATCCATTCATTCTAAGACAACTTCATGCCTCATTGACAACAAATGCAACACATTGCACTTCAATCTCCCCCTTTGTATTTGTTGTCAATACACTCCTTCAGCACATATGAATGGGTCAATATGTGTGCCAATATTTCTCCCCCTTATTGGCAATCAAATGCAAAGGTGTGGTGTGGTTCACTTGCAAAAATCTCTTCCTCCCTTATAAATAGTATTATCTTGAAAAACACTGAGAGAGGGATGATGTCACATGTTCTTCTTTAGCAAAGAACCTTTAGTAGATCAACTCTAAGTCTACGTGGGCTAACCCGGTGTAGAAAACAAGAGTGATGTAACCAAGGTACTCAATGCTGTCCATAACTCTCTACACATGTGAGATCATGCTTAGGGGTTGAATTTTTTCAGATATTCAATGAATTGCTGAATCCTGCACATACTTCACAAAACTCATTAGAATGTTCAGTGCAAAGATAAAGCACCCCCTTTCTTCCATTTGTCTTCAATTCATACTCCCCCTTAATTGTCATGATGAATGCAATTAAGAAACAAGGGATGAAAGTATGATTGGAATACCTTTACTTTTCTCAAGATGGTATTGATCTCAGAATCCCATCTTCTTCAGATTGGCTCCCCCTCAAGGGGTGCACTCCATTCAATCCAAACCATCCTCCAGCTGAGAATGATCATCATCTTCAATTCCCTGCAATGTCAGCACATGTAAATACCAATAGTACAAGGGAATAAGATGGAACCTCCTTGGTTCATCAATTTGAACAAGAAGGTTGAGAAGATTCTCTCAACCGAGATGTCCCATTTTCACCATTCTTCACACTTGCACATTTGATCTTCAATGATGTTTGTGCTGGTGTGGATCTCAAAACATCTTCATGTGAAATCTTCTTCTTCTCTTTTGCTTTAGCAATTGCCAGTACTTCCTCTTCAGCTCTTTGTAGATCTTTGGCAAGTTGCAACTGATTTGGCCATATGACTAGTAAATCATTTGGAAGAGTGGCCTCAGTTTTGGACGTTCCACATGGTTCCTTAGATACTGTCAAGCTACCTCTCTTAGGCAACTTGTTTTCAATCAATCCCTTCTTCTTCTGGATTGACTGTCTTTTGGAGTTCAGTCTGCTTCTATTTAGTTTCATGGCTTCTTTACAAAGGTCCATGATTTGTCCTTTCTTTCCACAGTAGAAGCATGTTTTCTTGGTGGTCCTTCTGGATGCATCACCCTTCTTGGATTTCAATTCCAAGGACTTCTCTTCATTCTTCAAACTCTTCTTGGGAGCATCTTCCACTTTCTTCTGCTTGCTTCCCAAGGAATCCTTTTGATCCAGGTTCGGTGATCTTTTCTTCTTTTGAGCTCTGGATACAGTTGGAGATTGACATGTATCTTTTTGACCACTTTTGCAAACATCCCAGATGTTGTCAAGCAATCCAAATCTGTTAGCAGTAAACAGATGTCTCTGGACCTGTGGATGCTGCTTCTTTTCTTCTGGCTTGCTCCCCCTAGGCATGGGCTTTCTCTGTGCTTTGGCATTCAGTGGATTGTACCAACAATCCTTTGCACAATGCCCATACTTGTTACAACACCAACACTGAACCACGAATCTTGACCTCTTTAGTCCTTCTGATTGTAGGGTACATTTCTTGAATTGTTGTGCTGCTTCAGGAGAGCTTTGCTTCTTCATTTTCTTTATCCATACTTGTTTGGAATTATTTTTCCATCCTGCACTTTTAGTAGAAACACTATTAGAAGCATCAGTACAAGATGGTATGGATGGTACCTTCTTTCTAGAAGATGTTGCACTTTTATTAGAGGATGTTTTTCTATTAGAATCATCCTTCTCAAAGCATACTTGAGTAGCAACATTTCTCCTTTCAGTTGACTGGGAGGCTTTGGCTTTGGGTGATTGCTGATTTTTCAATATCACCTCCAGTTCTAAACACTTCATGTTGAAGGAGTTCTTCTCATCCTCAACTGTTCTTAGCCTTCCTTCCCATTTCTCTTCCAGCTGTTTCATCTGGTCTTCATGCACTTGCTTCATTTCAAGCAATGAGTTGTCCAGCTCCTTCACCCTTTTGACTTTGTCTTCTAGTTGAGCATCTCTGACAACCATTGACACTTTGTGCCTCTTTTCCAGTACATGGAAAACTTCTTTGACCAATACTTTAAAGAATTCTTTCTCAGAAAGGCTTCTCTGCAATTCTTCAGCAGTGTCTTCATATCTTTCATTGCAAAGAGAAACAGTTTCATCTTTAGCCTTCACCAGCTTTCTGAGAGTGTTGGTTATGCCAACCCTTTTTGCCAATTGGACTTCTAGAGAATTGGCTTCATCTTCTAGCTGTAATTTTTCTTCTTGAAGATCAAGGAGGCCTGTAGCTATACACATTGCAATTTCCTTGGGGACTCTCTTCTGAAGATATTTGATTGCATTTAGAAGATCATTGTTTCTTCCATCTTCATCACAGCTAGAGCAGGCTTCATCAGAAGAATGATAAAAGGAATTGTCATCTGATGTGACTTTCACATTTGTTTCCATAGAAGGAGTTTCTCTGATTGCAGCAACCTTCTTCCTCATCTTCTTTGCCTGTTTCTTCTTTCTATTTTTCTGAGTCTTGGCAGATATCTCCATTTGAGGCTGGTCACTCATTTCCTCAAATCTGCACTCCATAAAGACTCCCTTGGATCTTTTAGAGGTAACCTGCCTCTGATACCAATTGAAGTGCCCAAATCAGTGTGAATCACTGAGAGGGGGAGGGGGTGAATCAGTGATCCTTTAAAACTTTTTACTAATTGATTCTTAATCAATTAATCCTCTATGGCTTGTTAAGGCCTCGATCCACTCTTCTTGTATCTCTCACCTTTCCACGAATGATGCAGGAAATGTAAAGGCACTGGACACAAGGATTTACAAGGTTCGGCACCAAAGGCCTACATCCTTGCCATGCTCTCCAAGCATGGATTCTCCCATTATAATCCGTTAGTATTACAATGGTCGATAAAGCTTCCCACCGTATCTCTCCTGAGTCCCACAGGAGGGTCTTTATACTGCGTCCCACAGTGTTACCAGAGTCCCACTGGCCTGCTCCAGAATCCCACTGAAGACTTCTTCTCCCTGAGTCCCACAGGGTCTTCTCCTGGCTCCTCGAGTCACACGAGTAGCTCTTCTTCACTTTAAGTTCTTCAAGTATCCTCAGTAGTCTGGGATAAAGACTGCTGGTCTTGCTCTGTACCCTTGATCACTTGAGTTGATCAGGTCTTTTCGTCTAGCTCGGGCTTTATCACCTTCTTCTAAGGATGACCCGGCTTCTTTCTTCAACTACTGAATGCTCAGACAACTGATGTCTTTATCTTCGGTCTGGTCCAGTCTCAGTTGCACACCACTGATTTAGCACTGTTCACGTGTGCACGTGCATGCATGCATGCATGCACTCTCCTTTTCTTCATCTTGGTGCAGTAGACCCACAAAGGGTGTAATTCTTTTAAGCACACACCTTCTCACTTGAACTTCACACTTTTTGTTCAATGTGTTTACACACTTAAATGTGTGTTATACTTTAGTGTGGGTCAACTTCTTCTTCTAAGTGTGTCCACTCCTCTTAGAGCACACACATAGGTTCGGCCACTTCACATTGTTGTTTTGCACACACAACTTTGTTCTTTGCTTTGCACACACACAATGAGTGTGTATTTGGCCTCCACTATTTTTGCACACCCCAAGCTATGCCTCGGCCTTCTTTTCAAATGCACACACACAAAAAGTGTGGTGGTCTTCACTTTACCCACTTGCACATACCCAAGCCAAGGTCTCGGGCTCTTCCTTGTTCTTTTAATCTTCTTCAAAGTGTGCACTTCACTTATGCACACACTTGGTTCTCCATTTTGTACACACAAGGGCTACGGCCTCTTTGTTTTCTTTTTGCACACAAAGGCACAAAGGTGTTGTCTTCACTTGGTGCACACACAAGGCTATGCCTCGGGTCTTCTTTGGTGCACACCCACTGCCACCTTATTGTAATTGCACACACAACCCGAACGTGTCCTTCTCCTTATGCATATGCTAGGGCCACGGCCTTTCTTTGTTCACTTAGCACAAAAAACACTAGGGCCTCGGGTTCGCCCTCTTTGCACACACACTGTACCACAAGATGTCAGGGTGAAAGGGGCAGCCGTGCAAAGCCTTGGATGCTAGGCATCGCGCAAGTGCTTGGAGCACAAGGCGCGCAAGTTGCACTGGCCAAGGGGCGCACAAGTGCAACCAGCCGCGGGCGCGCAGGTGCAACACCGCGAGCTCTTCCTCCTGTCGTGCAAATTCGCGAACAGAGAGGGTGACAACCTCGGGCGCGCAAGAATGCTGCGGCCACGAGCTCTTCCTGCCGCGCAAAGGATTAGCGTGCAGGGGACCTCAGCCGCGCAAATATAATTTGCGCGGGGCTTCAACTTCGCGAGGCAGAGGTGCACTCACGGTTCTTCGGATCTTCAACAAAGGACCAGCAAGCAACAATGAGGTCTCGGCCTCTCCTTTTATAGGCAGAGAATCCTCAAAACTTCCGCGTGATAAATCTTTGAACTCCCGAAAGTTTCGGGTTATCAAGATTTTCAAAATCTTAATTTCTTTCCTCTGTTTCCACGCGGGTTCCCATTTATTTTTTCACTACGTGCATGCGACTCATAACGCATGCACAGCCTTCGGTTTAGGCTGATCCATGCAAACCACAAACACCCCATGGCCTCGGCACCTTCGGTTTGCCTTCGGCCAACATCGAATTCATTCATACGTTGCATGCATGTATATTTTTAAGCATGGTTCGGTTCAGTAGGTCCAGACGAGTCAGATGGTGCCTTCGGCTTCTTCAGAGGTGGCCGGAATCTCGAAATCCGGTGGTCGGATGGCCTCTGGTTCAGCGGCGTCGCGGGTGGCTTCGGATCGAGCTCGAGGAAGGAGACGAGCTCTCGGCCGTCGGATCAGGCGTTTGAGATACATCGGGCGGCCTGGATTAGATCGCGGCGCCGCGGATCAGATGTGCGGCGCAGATCAAGCGCGCGATGAGACGGACGGCGGAGATTTGCTCCCGGGATTTTTTGCGCGTCCCACATCGAAACGCAGCCCGGTTTATCCGCGGCTTATAACCCAGCCGCTCCCTTGAACGGCCAGTTGAAACTCCTCCCTCCACGGTGCCGCCCCGCACCGTGTTCTCCCTGCGGGCGCACTCCTAGCGCCCACTATGCCTCCTGCGGGCGCGCCACTGGCGCCCACTATGCACACTGCGCTCCTCCGGGCGTGCCCTAGCGCCTCTGTGGTGTCTGCGGGTGCGCCCCTGCAGCCCTGAGCTCGCCCCAT
Source organism: Viscum album (assembly GCA_963277665.1). Lineage (NCBI taxonomy): Eukaryota > Viridiplantae > Streptophyta > Magnoliopsida > Santalales > Viscaceae > Viscum > Viscum album. Next base: position 1,045,969,003 of record OY728162.1, read on the forward strand.
GGGTTCCCCCTTGGGCGTGGCGCCTTAGGCCCACATGAGCCTTGGGGTTGAATGTAACACCCCAAGTTTCCACTGTATGTTTCCCTTCAAATAACGCAATAGCTTGCATTGTACGCAAGTTCGAGTTCTAACACAACGCAACTAATCAAAGTAGCCGTTATGAATAGTAATAACCACCTTTTAAAATTATAGAAATTTTATATTTCAAAATGGACTTCATTTTTGAATTCGTAATATCGAAATTATCCTAAGTTGAATTTTTTGTAACTTTCTGAGAACTTCCAATTTTTTTATGAATAGTGAAAAATACTTAAAACAACTTTTTTAATCAAAATAATTAATTGTGATAAATTATACTATTTAGTGGTTTTAAAGTATAATTAGAATATATTTTTACCATTTTATCCAATGGTGGTCATTGGAATTAATTTAACATTGAAATCGAACATAAACAATTGCCAATCTTTTGATATAAATTGTTTCTTAAAAACACGCTATTTGTTCTGACAGCGGGAATTAATTATAAAATTAATTAATGCAACTTATATGTTTGGAATTTTGTAAAATAGACATCATTTTTGAATTCGGAACATCAATTATATCTTAGGGTGAAATTTTGGCATTGTTCTGAAAAACTTCAATTTTTGATGAATAGTGAAACCACTAAGTGGTAGTTAAATAACTGATTTTTCGTTTAAATGAAAGTTTACCACTAATGTGTATTGAATTTTGAAAATCCGACATACATGGTTGTCATTAGTATGTAAAATGTGGTTCAATGGGATAAAAATAATTTTTTGGTGAATAGTAACTTATTAAGTCTTAATCGCGATTAGTGGTAATTAGTGTAGTTTAAGGTATAAATAATACTTTAATAATATGAAATGACCTAGACACATGTCCCAACCTCATTGGGTGTGTCATGGCCGACCAAGACAAGCCATGGCCTAACTTGGGGACCCCATGGATCCACTTTTGTTGGGAAATAACATAAATTACTTTTTATTTAATGTTAAAGTGAAAATGACACTAACATAAAGTGTTTTACTAAAACAATTTTTAAGTAGGGTTACACAAGTCCAAATTTTGACTATAAATATTCATTAGAAAGCTAAAAAGATTTCCTACATCATAGTATTTGTTTTATAATTTTTAGACATTAAATAAATTAAATTATTTATGACATCATTATGATGTGGCGATGACCTCATTATTTAACGATTTAAATAAAATGAGAAGATAATGCAAAATCCAAGGCTTACACTTGTCCAAAGCCAATTGGATGAAGGGATTTCGAAACCTTATCACCTTAGCCTCGAATTATATAAGTGTGGGACCTTTAGAATCCGAAAAGCATTGTGAAATAATGTAACATTTCAATCTTTCCAAAAGTGCCCCTCCTCTCCTCTTATAAAAGGCCCCCACCTCTACCACCTTATTCACACTTCCAAGCCTTTTGGTTCGGCCAACCCCTGCCCAAATACTCTCCCAACTTCTCTCCCTTCGTCCTAGAAGCTTTACTTTAGTCAGATAGCCATCCTATGGAGTCCTTTTGATCAAATCAAAAGGAAGAACCCGAAGAAGAGGTAACATTTTCATCACCCTCTTTCAAGTTTCTTTCTTCTTCCACTCCCTCTTTGTTTATTATTTCAATTCTAAAATTATAACTCCAGTATCTTCTATATACTGTGATGTTATTATAAATATGGAACAACCATATTCAATATTCTACCCATCATTTGAATGACATGTCACCATACGTGCGTACGTACGGCTTACCGTCTCCACGTCGTGGTGTAATTGTTATTCATTATATTATTATTTAGATGGGTATAATAATGATATGTAATTCATATAAATAATAAATATAACATGATAATGATTCTTTATATATGATACACTATCCAATTATATATTATGTTAATATCAAAATAATGATATTGTCGCTCGTGCGTACGTACGGACTACCGTCTCCACGAACGCGATGAGATTCATTCTCCGTCGTATCCATTCAAGTATAATTATCATTTTATGATTTAAAAATAATGTTTAAGGACATGATATAATTCTGGATATGAATAATATACAACCTATCCATGAAAAACAAGACTTACATGACAAAACATATAAAAGAAAACGAGTAAGTTAACACCCAAAACAACGATAAATCTAAGATATTGTTAACAAAGCAATGTTAAAAGATCATATATGATATCATATGAATGTATATGATTCTTGTATAATCTAATAACAATTATTTCACCATTATACAGGAGGTTAACCTACCCCAACCAAGGAAAAGTACAAGGTAAGGGTTTACTTCACAACCTCTTCATTATCCAAGGTTGTTTATACATAATTATCTACTGGGACCTCGTTATCATCCAAATCCATGTTTCCTAAAAATGTCTTTCAAAACATTTTTACTATTAAATGGAAAATGGGTTAAAGTCTTTTATACCCTTATACGTTTTTGAAAAGAATCTCACCGTCGTTTTCCAAACAATGTACTTTTTGACCTTTTTGACAAATTTAAGGTAAGAAAATTTTCAAAGTAAATGTATTATTTTATAATTATGGGACTTTTAAATGATTTAAAAAAAAGGAGAGTTATTTCTCTCAAATAGCTTTGATTCCATCCATGTCAACATCCTTTGATGGGTTTTAAGTTTAATTGAAATTGATTTATGATACAAAACTTCCATTGAGCATTTCGTGAAATATTTGACTGAGGATGTGTTATTTTATACCATCCATAGTTTATGGAGAAATTATTGACATTTCGTATGCTAGTTTTAATACGAATATTTATGTTATGTTTTAACCTATTCATATGAGGAATGTATTGGACTTAATATGTGACGGGTGGAGCCCGCTATAGCTCCTCGATGCATCGGTAGGTCTCATGAGACAACTAGACGTGGAATTGGCCGAGGCCCTTTCCCAATTTGATTTATGGTTTTGGCCGGGGCCTTAATCATTTTAGATGTCTTGGACGAGGCCTTGACAAAATGTTTCAGAATGTCCGGCATTATACATTCCCTCATTATGGAAGTGGTTATTGATATTTCATGTGATTATTCGACTAGTAGAATATCCATGTGAGTAAGTAAATGGCATTATTTCAGTTTACTTTTTCCATATTATGCTAAAGTTCATGTTCAATAAGGCTTTTGTTTTAGTTATACATTGCCTTAAATGTTAATGTTTATTTATGAAAGCTTCCGCAATATTGTTATCCTTACTGAGCATCTGAGCTCACCCCTTTCAATGTTTAAAAATTTTCCAGGATGTGAAGAAGTGTATTATGACTGACTTGCAAGAATAGTCAGTGAAGATATGAGTGTGGGCTATGAAGACCATGTTATTGTAGTTTGTTTAATTTTGATGTAATGAAAGACTTATGAATGTATCTAGTGTTTCCAAGGCTACTAAACTAATCGGTCTTTCGAGACTTGATCTTTTGTGATCATGCCAATGTTACGAAGTAATGCACCGACTCTGTGTAGCTGGGGTCGGGGCGTTACAGTTGGTATCAGAGGCAGTTTAGTACTAACCTTGGAAGCTAGATTTAGATAAACTCTGATTAGAGCACATAGCCCGAAGATAGACTTTGAGGATTAGTATAGAATAACTTCCTAGAATTTTGGTATTGTAGAGATTTTGTGAGTTTTCCGAGCAATACATCCCTGTCTGGATACGAGCAGGTAGAGGCGGCTCTGGCACAGATGTACCTAGGGGTAAAACCCGAAAACACTGCTTTGAGCTAGACTCGAACGGGAACTGGTGCACGACAACGGGCCTTGCTGCACTCTTGGTTACGACACTCCCGGGGGATATGCTTAGGATAACTCTCATTTTCTTTACAAATCATTATGAAGGGTTTATGAGTATATACTTCCTCAAAGAAAACATTTCTTTTATGATTATGGATTATATCCATAAATAGTTCAATCTAAGTTAAGTGTTTTATAAGTTTGTGATTATGTATTTTGATTCATAAACTAATCTAGTTTATGCCATTATTTAGAAATGGCGCCTAGTGGAAGGAATGGAAACCGTATCAATGCACGCACTCTGTGTAGGGATTGCCCTCCTGCTCAGGATAATTATGGTGGAGCTAGTGATACAACTGGTGCTGATCAGCTTCTCACCGTACTGGGACAACTCACGCAGGTTATGAATAACAACCTTACTCGTATGGAGCACCCTGATCCGCAACGTGGAGGATAAATGCTAGACCGTTTCATGAGGCAACAACCGCCAACCTTCAATGGGAGTACAAATCCTATAGTAGCTGAGCAATGGATAAATTCCTTAGAGAAAATATTCCATGCCTTGGGGAGTAGTGAAAGGGAGAATGTTATCATGGCAGTTTACCGCCTCACTGGAGATGCCGATCAATGGTGGTCACTAATTCAAAACACAAAGGAGGATGATGAATTAACAAACATGGAATGGCAGGATTTCAAAGAGCTATTTTTAGAAAAATACTTTCCTCGAGACCATCGAGCGGATATGGAGAGGCAATTTCTGAGTCTGAGGCAGAAGGAGGATGAGAATGTCGCAAAGTATGAGGCTAACTTTACAAGGTTAGCAAGGTATGCTGCAGATTACATACGTAACCCAAGAAGTAAGACTGATCGTTTCTTTGATGGGTTGAAACCATTTCTCCGTCGAGCTTTAGTATCACAAACCTTCTCTTCATACGAAGGTATTGTCTCATGCGCCATCAAGACGGAAAAGGAATTCTCTAAGTCTTATGACTTTAAATCAAAGCAAGATAAGAAGAGATCCGCTGAAAACTCTGGGAAAGGAAATAAGGAAACAGGGAAGAAGGGTAGAAATGAATTTCCACCCTGTGATAATTGTGGTAGGAAGCACCCTGGTGCCTGTCTAAAAGGAAAAGGAGTATGTTACAAGTGTGGTGAAAAAGGCCACCAAGCTCATGAATGCAAGGGAAAGAAAGCGGCTGTCAACGTGGAATGTTATAATTGTAGAGAGAAGGGACATTATGCAAATGAATGTCCTAAGTGTCAGGGGAACTTACCTCAGAAGAGGCCAAGGGATCAAGGCCAGGCTTATGCTATCACTACTGCTGAGGTGGAAGCTCCGAAAGACATGGTGGCAGGTAATTTAATGGTTTCCTCAAGTTTAGCAAATGCATTATTTGATTCTGGATCATCGCATTGTTTCATATCTTCCCAGTTTGCTAAGAAAATTAGATATTTCCAATTTGATTTAACAAGGGAGTTGTCGGTCAAAACCCCTAAGGGAAGTATTGTTGCAACAAAGTTTTGTCGATTAGTTCCCATTAGAGCACCTAAATGTTCTTTACCTGCTGATCTCATCGTCATACCCATGATTGAATTTGATATAATCCTTGGTATGGATTGGCTTTCGGACCATGATGCAAAAATTTATTGTAAGAGGAAAGAGGTTACAATTCTTGATGATAATGATAAGGAACACCTTATCTTTAGAGCAGAATCGTCGCCACATAATTCTTATCTAGATCCACCCCCAGTAGCTCAACTAAATTCAATTATTGGGGAGGAAGAGAAGGAAGTTACTGAGGATGAGGAAAGTAATATTCAAATAGAGGATGTACCTATTGTGAGAGAATATGTTGATGTGTTTCCGGAAGATTTACCTGGACATCCTCCAGAACGAGAAGTTGAGTTTTCCATTGATTTGATTCCTGGATCAAGGCCCATATCGAAGACCCCTTATAGAATGGCCACTGTGGAATTAGTTGAACTAAAGAAACAACTAGAGGAATTGAGTAATAAGGGATTTATTCGCCCTAGTGTTTCTCCTTGGGGAGCCCCTGTTCTTTTTGTTAAGAAGAAAGATGGATCTATGAGGTTGTGCGTTGATTATAGGGAGATCAATGCTATAACAATAAAGAATAAGTATCCCCTACCTCGCATTGATGATTTGTTTGACCAACTGCATGGAGCTCAATACTTTTCAAAGATTGACCTTCGGTCTGGATACCATCAGTTGTGTGTGAAGAAGGAAGACGTTCCAAAGACAGCATTTCGAACAAGGTACGGGCATTACGAGTTTACAGTAATGCCTTTTGGATTGACTAATGCACCCTCTGTTTTCATGGATCTAATGAACAGAGTTTTCAAGGAATATCTTGATGACTTTGTAGTGGTATTTATTGATGATATCTTGGTATACTCCAAAAGCCACGAAGATCATGAAAATCACTTACGCATTATCCTGAAGACTCTTAGAAGACATGAATTATATGGGAAATTTAGCAAGTGTGAATTCTGGCTTCACGAGATTTCTTTTCTTGGCCATATTGTCTCTAAGGATGGAATTTCCGTTGATCCTTCTAAAACCAAGGCAATCCAAGAATGGCCAGCACCGACAAGTATAACTGAGGTACGCAATTTTATTGGTTTAGCAGGTTATTATCGACGTTTCGTCCAGAATTTTTCCAGACTGGCTAACCCATTGACAAAGCTCACACGTAAAGGGATTAAATTTGTCTGGAAAAAAGAGTGTGAAGAATGTTTTGAAGAACTAAAGAGAAGATTAGTCAATTCCCCTGTATTGACTCTACCATCGGGGAATGATGGGTTTGTTATTTTTAGTGATGCATCGAAGAAAGGACTCGGTTGTGTCCTTATGCATAATGATAAGGTCATTGCCTATGCATCACGACAGCTAAAAATTCATGAGCAAAACTATCCTACTCATGATCTTGAGTTAGCAGCTGTGATCTTTGCTTTAAAGATATGGAGACATTACCTCTATGGTGAAAAATGTGAGATTTATACTGATCACAAGAGTTTGAAGTATATTTTCACACAAAAAGAACTCAACATGAGGCAAAGGAGATTGCTTGAACTACTCAAGGATTATGATTGCACGATACATTACCACCCGGGGAAGGCAAACAAGGTGGCAGATGCTTTGAGTAGAAAAGACCATGGAGTTTTGAATGTGATGAGAATTGAAAGGGATCCAATTTTCTTGGATCTAGTGAAGATGGACATGGGAATAACTGGGGAAGGTGAAACATCAATGCTTTTTCAAATGGTTGCCAAACCATCATTACTAGAAAGGATTAAGAGTTCTCAAACCAATGATGAAGAATTTCAAAAGAAGATTAAAGGTGTGAATGATGGAAGATTGAGGGACTTTGTGTATAAGGATGGAATTTTGAAATTTGGGAAGAGACTTTGTGTTCCCGATATATCTGATCTAAAAAGGGAATTGCTGGATGATGCTCATAGTTCCAACTTCTCTATACACCCGGGGAGCACCAAAATGTATAGAGATTTAAAGGAACATTTTTGGTGGGACAATATGAAGAGGGAGATTGCTGATTTTGTGTCAAGGTGTATGGTTTGTCAACAAGTGAAAGCTGGAAGGCAACATCCTGGTGGAGTATTGCAACCTCTTCCCATACCTGAGTGGAAATGGGATAATATTACGATGGACTTTGTCATGGGACTACCAAAGACTCCTAGAAGGAATGATGCAATATGGGTCATTGTTGATCGAATTACTAAGTCAGCACATTTTCTGGCTATACGGGAGGATCTACCACTTGAACGTCTAGCAAGACTATATATTAATGAAGTTGTAAGACTTCATGGAGTACCCCTATCGATTGTTTCTGATCGTGATCCTCGTTTTACTTCAAGATTCTGGAAAAGTCTTCAAAAGGCCTTGGATACTGAACTTCGTTTGAGCACTGCCTATCACCCTCAAACAGATGGACAATCAGAACGGACTATTCAAACCTTAGAAGACATGTTGAGATCGTGCTCTCTTGACTTTCAGGGTATGTGGGATCAATATTTAGCACTGGTAGAATTTTCCTATAACAATAGCTTCCATTCGAGTATTCAGATGGCACCATATGAAGCGTTATACGGAAAGAGATGTCGTACACCAACCTGTTGGGATGACGTTGGTGAAAGAAAACTTGTAGGCCCAGAACTAGTGGAGGAAACAGTGGAAAAGGTGAAAGTGATTCAAAATCACATCAAAGCAGCTCAAAGTAGGCAGAAGAGCTATGCCGATAATCGAAGGAAGGATTTGGAATTTCAAGTTGGTGATCATGTTTTCCTGAGGGTATCTCCATGGAAGGGAGTCATACGTTTTGGTAAGAAAGGTTAATTGAGTCCCAGGTACATCGGACCTTTCGAAATTCTGGAACGAGTTGGGGCTGTAGCTTACCGTTTGGCAATGCCGCCAAGTCTCTCCAAAGTTCACGATGTGTTCCACGTATCTCTGTTGAGGAAATACATGCCTGACCCAATGCATGTACTCACCTATGAGGAATTAGAACTGGAACCCGATCTTTCCTATTGTGAAGAGCCCGTCAGGATTCTTGATGTGAGGGAGCAGGTGCTGAGAAACCGGACGACTCGGCTGGTGAAGGTTTTGTGGAGAAATCATAAAATGGAAGAGGCAACGTGGGAACCTGAGGAATTTATGATGAAAAACCACCCAAGTCTTTTTATGCAGTAATACCCTAGAAATTGCGAGGACGCAATTATTTGAAGGAGGGGAGAATGTAACACCCCAAGTTTCCACTGTATGTTTCCCTTCGAATAATGCAATAGCTTGCATTGTACGCAAGTTCGAGTTCTAACACAACGCAACTAATCAAAGTAGCCGTTATGAATAGTAATAACCACCTTTTAAAATTATAGAAATTTTATATTTCAAAATGGACTTCATTTTTGAATTCGTAATATCGAAATTATCCTAAGTTGAATTTTTTGTAACTTTCTGAGAACTTCCAATTTTTTTATGAATAGTGAAAAATACTTAAAACAACTTTTTTATCAAAATAATTAATTGTGATAAATTATACTATTTAGTGGTTTTAAAGTATAATTAGAATATATTTTTACCATTTTATCCAATGGTGGTCATTGGAATTAATTTAACATTGAAATCGAACATAAACAATTGCCAATCTTTTGATATAAATTGTTTCTTAAAAACACGCTATTTGTTCTGACAGCGGGAATTAATTATAAAATTAATTAATGCAACTTATATGTTTGGAATTTTGTAAAATAGACATCATTTTTGAATTCGGAACATCAATTATATCTTAGGGTGAAATTTTGGCATTGTTCTGAAAAACTTCAATTTTTGATGAATAGTGAAACCACTAAGTGGTAGTTAAATAACTGATTTTTCGTTTAAATGAAAGTTTACCACTAATGTGTATTGAATTTTGAAAATCCGACATACATGGTTGTCATTAGTATGTAAAATGTGGTTCAATGGGATAAAAATAATTTTTTGGTGAATAGTAACTTATTAAGTCTTAATCGCGATTAGTGGTAATTAGTGTAGTTTAAGGTATAAATATTACTTTAATAATATGAAATGACCTAGACACATGTCCCAACCTCATTGGGTGTGTCATGGACGACCAAGACAAGCCATGGCCTAACTTGGGGACCCCATGGATCCACTTTTGTTGGGAAATAACATTAATTACTTTTTATTTAATGTTAAAGTGAAAATGACACTAACATAAAGTGTTTTACTAAAACAATTTTTAAGTAGGGTTACACAAGTCCAAATTTTGACTATAAATATTCATTAGAAAGCTAAAAAGATTTCCTACATCATAGTATTTGTTTTATAATTTTTAGACATTAAATAAATTAAATTATTTATGACATCATTATGATGTGGCGATGACCTCATTATTTAACGATTTAAATAAAATGAGAAGATAATGCAAAATCCAAGGCTTACACTTGTCCAAAGCCTATTGGATGAAGAGATTTCGAAACCTTATCACCTTAGCCTCGAATTATATAAGTGTGGGACCTTTAGAATCCGAAAAGCATTGTGAAATAATGTAACATTTCAATCTTTCCAAAAGTGCCCCTCCTCTCCTCTTATAAAAGGCCCCCACCTCTACCACCTTATTCACACTTCCAAGCCTTTTGGTTCGGCCAACCCCTGCCCAAATACTCTCCCAACTTCTCTCCCTTCGTCCTAGAAGCTTTACTTTAGTCAGAAAGCCATCCTAAGGAGTCCTTTTGATCAAATCAAAAGGAAGAACCCGAAAAGAGGTAACATTTTCATCACCCTCTTTCAAGTTTCTTTCTTCTTCCACTCCCTCTTTGTTTATTATTTCAATTCTAAAATTATAACTCCAGTATCTTCTATATACTGTGATGTTATTATAAATATGGAACAACCATATTCAATATTCTACCCATCATTTGAATGACATGTCACCATACGTGCGTACGTACGGCTTACCGTCTCCACATCGTGGTGTAATTGTTATTCATTATATTATTATTTAGATGGGTATAATAATGATATGTAATTCATGTAAATAATAAATATAACATGATAATGATTCTTTATATATGATACACTATCCAATTATATATTATGTTAATATCAAAATAATGATATTGTCGCTCGTGCGTACGTACGGACTACCGTCTCCACGAACGCGATGAGATTCATTCTCCGTCGTATCCATTCAAGTATAATTATCATTTTATGATTTAAAAATAATGTTTAAGGACATGATATCATTCTGGATATGAATAATATACAACCTATCCATGAAAAACAAGACTTACATGACAAAACATATAAAAGAAAACGAGTAAGTTAACACCCAAAACAACGATAAATCTAAGATATTGTTAACAAAGCAATGTTAAAAGATCATATATGATATCATATGAATGTATATGATTCTTGTATAATCTAATAACAATTATTTCACCATTATACAGGAGGTTAACCTACCCCAACCAAGGAAAAGTACAAGGTAAGGGTTTACTTCACAACCTCTTCATTATCCAAGGTTGTTTATACATAATTATCTACTGGGACCTCGTTATCATCCAAATCCATGTTTCTTAAAAATGTCTTTCAAAACATTTTTACTATTAAATGGAAAATGGGTTAAAGTCTTTTATACCCTTATACGTTTTTGAAAAGAATCTCACCGTCGTTTTCCAAACAATGTACTTTTTGACCTTTTTGACAAATTTAAGGTAAGAAAATTTTCAAAGTAAATGTATTATTTTATAATTATGGGACTTTTAAATGATTTAAAAAAAAAGGAGAGTTATTTCTCTCAAATAGCTTTGATTCCATCCATGTCAACATCCTTTGATGGGTTTTAAGTTTAATTGAAATTGATTTATGATACAAAACTTCCATTGAGCATTTCGTGAAATATTTGACTGAGGATGTGTTATTTTATACCATCCATAGTTTATGGAGAAATTATTGACATTTCGTATGCTAGTTTTAATACGAATATTTATGTTATGTTTTAACCTATTCATATGAGGAATGTATTGGACTTAATATGTGACGGGTGGAGCCCGCTATAGCTCCTCGATGCATCGGTAGGTCTCATGAGACAACTAGACGTGGAATTGGCCGAGGCCCTTTCCCAATTTGATTTATGGTTTTGGCCGAGGCCTTAATCATTTTAGATGTCTTGGCCGAGGCCTTGAAAAAATGTTTCAGAATGTCCGGCATTATACATTCCCTCATTATGGAAGTGGTTATTGATATTTCATGTGATTATTCGACTAGTAGAATATCCATGTGAGTAAGTAAATGGCATTATTTCAGTTTACTTTTGCCATATTATGCTAAAGTTCATGTTCAATAAGGCTTTTGTTTTAGTTATACATTGCCTTAAATGTTAATGTTTATTTATGAAAGCTTCCGCAATATTGTTATCCTTACTGAGCATCTGAGCTCACCCCTTTCAATGTTTAAAAATTTTCCAGGATGTGAAGAAGTGTATTATGACTGACTTGCAAGAATAGTCAGTGAAGATATGAGTGTGGGCTATGAAGACCATGTTATTGTAGTTTGTTTAATTTTGATGTAATGAAAGACTTATGAATGTATCTAGTGTTTCCAAGGCTACTAAACTAATCGGTCTTTCGAGACTTGATCTTTTGTGATCATGCCAATGTTACGAAGTAATGCACCGACTCTATGTAGCTGGGGTCGGGGCGTTACATTGAACCCACAAGGTGCTCACGGGATGGCCATATTTTTTGGCAAAGTAACAAATAGGACTTTGTCAAAAACAAAGTCCTCCATGAAAAATACAACTTCTAAATGCCAAATTCCTCCTCCTCTTCTTCTAAGCCATTCTTTCCATTTCTCTTCTTCTTTAAGAATTCAAACATTAATCTTCTTGATAAGAAACAACTCCTCAATTTATAATTCTTCTTCATCATTTGATTTTCTACTTAGGAGAGAATTCTCAAGGATCTTCATCAACCGAGCTCCTGAATCACATAAACTCTTCAACAATCTTCATTGATCTAATCAGAGATCAAGTTGGATCTTTTTCACATTCACATGCACTAAGTGTTAGTGCATGGACTTCATTAATACACTTCATCCACTTAGAAGTTGTGAATGGATCCCTTTCATCTCCTCATGCATTGTCAATACAATGCATGGTCTTCTAAAGCTTGTTGTGACATTGTATCCAGTTGATACAAGTTCTTGGAACTTTAAAGATCAGTTCAACAATCGTCTGATGTACATGGAGAATGTTTCAACCATATTCTCCAATGCCACTTAGTGAATCTCCTAAGTGACATTCCTCTAAGTACCATGGCCATTCTCCTTCATCACCATCACCATCACATCCTTTGACATTCACATCTTGACTCCTTGACATCCATTCATTCTAAGACAACTTCATGCCTCATTGAAAACAAATGCAACACATTGCACTTCATAATGTAACCAAATGGAAATTTTTTAACAATACATAATGTATTGAAAAATAATAAATTTAATTAAGTATTTTAATTAATAATAATAATACTTATAAATAATTATATTTCATATTAATTTTAAATTATTATTCTAAAAAATACTTTCTTAAAGTATTATTTTATATAATAGAATATTATAATATGGATATTTGTATTTTATTATTTTCACAAAAATAATTATAAAAGTATAGTAATAGTAAAATTTAATTTATCAAAAGTTTATTCTACAAAATATTTCGAACGAATGTATTAAATTTTATCCTTAATAAAATTATTTATTTTTCGATGGTCAAAATAACATGTTAATTATTTTATCATAATTTTAATACATGAAGTAAATTATTATTTTCTAGTATTATATGTTTCTATTTTAAATTTTAAATTTTTAATGGAGGAATTATTTTAATTAATGGTATTAAAATTATAAGGTGATTTCAAAAAAATAAATTTTAAATGTTCGAATTATGGTAAAATGTTTTATAAAATATAAATATAAGAGTTATGATACTTTGGAATTATAAATATATATAATATAAAAAATGAATATTTCCATTTATATAATGTTAAACTTTTTTTTTAATATGTATAATTATATTAATTGAAGATAAAAAAATTTAATGAATAAAAAAAGAATAAAAAATTTGAAATATTTAATAAATATATATGAGTAAGGAACATATAAATTATATTATATATAAATATATATAATTATTTTATAAATTAATATGCGATTTAGTAAATATATATATATATATATATGTATAATTATATTTTTATAACAATTTATAATTATCGTATTCCTTTTTTATATATCTATAGGTATTATAATTATATGTTTGTAAATATTTATATTATCATTTTTTATATGTCATCAATTATTATAAATATGAAAAAAATTAACAATAAAAGGTGTAAATGATGAGAATGAAATGCATGAAACTTGAAAAATATAAATGTAAAAAATAGAAATCCAAAAAGTGGGTAATGGGAAATGGGACAAGGAAAAAAATTAATAAATAAAAAATAAAATGAAATGAAGTTAAAATGTAAATATTTCACTTTTATTCATTCTCACACAAGAATAACCAACCGCCAACTAGCCCTGCCCTACCAGCACAACTGTCGCCATCCTCTACCAAAAAGTGCTATTATCGGGATGACATACAGTCGCTCAATCTACACATATTTATTTGGTCTATCTTTACAAATCACAATCAACTTTTTTTCATATCCTAAAACCATTAGGTCAAAGAATATTTTTTTCCATTTACTTCAACCATTGAAGTCACCCTACCTCATTGGCACATTACCGTTTTTCTACTTCCGAAATGACGTGAATAAATTATAATGAAATAAAATAAAATCCATGAATTATCATATGCTACAACATCCTATGGAATTAATTGATATAAAATATATAAAAAGACAATAAACATAAAATAATTATTTTCCAGCAGAACAATGTTTATTTATTTGAATAATTTGATTTTAGTTATTTAATCCTTCGCCTTTCACCCGAACCTCATCTTCCCTAACAATCCCTTTCTTTATGCTCAAAAATTCTATAGCTCCCAGTCCCTCTTTGATCCAAACCAAATTAAGGAATAATATTATTTTCAATTTATAAGGATTAATATATATATATATATATTGATTTATTCACATATATGTTTCAGTATTGTTTCTATCTATTTTTTATATTTTTAAAAACTAATGATATAATGGATTATTTTATTTTATCAATATATATTCATTTATAAATAATATACATATGTATATGTATATATATATTACATTTATATGTATATATATATATATATATCTGTGTCTGTGTGTATATACTTATATGATTACCTATTTTATGAAAATATAAGAGAAGGGTTTTAATTTTAATTTTAATTTTAAGACTACAGTCTGCATGGATTTAATTTAATTATTGGTCAGGTTTTGTGGATCATAAATATATACATATATATTTATATATATATATGTGTGTGTGTGTGTATATTTCTCTCTTTCATATTTTATTCATAATAGGTTTTGTTTTATTTTTTATCTATACAAAAATATGTTGTAAGATAAAACGTTTTGCATATTGTTTTCATGTATTTTTGAAAACAACATTTTATGTGTACGGTATAATGACATATATATATGTGTGTCTGTGTGTGTTGCATGTGTGTGTATATACATATATTAATTTCAATTTATTTATTAAAAAGGATTAAAATTTATTTCCAAATCTATATTTGATGATATAATTTATTCTTAACCTGTCTTTTTATACTTTATGCTTATGTGTAACCATAGTTTTCAAATGATAATAGTTTTCATTTTACGTGAGAATACGTGAAAAGCTATCATTTAATTTGATAATTTTTATATGTACCCCTAGTATGTCATTCATAATTAGTAATTACCATCATCGAGATTATAAATGACATTCCATTAATTTTAATATCATGTTTGTATTATTTTCATTATATATTTTATTTATGAATTTTCAAATAAATATAGATATTTCTCGCATGGTATTATCCTAAAAATTGTTTTAGTAACTCCCATGAATATTCTGATGACATTTGTTAAGAAATATTATTTTCATTTAAAGAAAGTATGAATATTTAGGAGTTTTTAGAATTTTTCGTGTTAGGATTTTAAAAGGAGGATCCCTTGAAATAATTTTAAAAAAATGGTACTTTTATATTTTGTGACATTATGGAGTGAAAACCCATAATTCATAAGGGAAATTATTTCAATATGTTTTATGCCTCCTAGACAAATTGATTGTATTATGGTCATCAAAATATCGTAAATGACCCACTAAAAATTATAACTTTAAATGGATAAATCCCAAATATCTTTTAAATTGTTATTATTTTAAGAAAATTATAGTTTTATAATATATATATATATATTTCAATGTTTGAAAAATATAATGTTAATTATATACATTTATTAAATTAAAATAATTTAAGTGTATTTATTTATGGTTTTAAAAACCCTCACTAGGCATTCTAAATTATCACCCTACATTTCGGATTCATTTTTTATAGGTTTAATATATTTATCAGTGATGTATTTTTCTATGTGTATGGATCATATTGAATATTATTTAGTTTAGATAATTTCATTCTGTATAGTCATTTTGAACCAAAATATTTTTATCTAATTCTACATAACCTGGACTGAAAAAGTTACTAGAAATGTAAATTCTACGTGTATTTCTATTTATCTTTTATAAAAAAATATCTCATTTATATGGGAGGAATATGGAAGTAAATAATCATTATTTTATAATGATATGATATTACTAGGTCACCATCTCATCTAAAGAGTATGATTGGGAGGAGGAAATACTTGGTGTAACACCCCAAGATTTTATGAGATTTATTCATTTTAATTTATTTGGAGTCTTCTATTATTCGCTACCCCAATATTAGATTGTGCTTTATGAAACTCTGTATTATAATACAGTTTATACAACACAACTATTGTCTTGTGTTAA
This sequence comes from Viscum album, assembly GCA_963277665.1. Taxonomy (NCBI): domain Eukaryota; kingdom Viridiplantae; phylum Streptophyta; class Magnoliopsida; order Santalales; family Viscaceae; genus Viscum; species Viscum album. The sequence continues at coordinate 1,045,985,311 of OY728162.1, forward strand.
ACACAATTTTAAGTTCTTTTGAAAGAATTCATTTCACGCAACACTGAGTATAGATTTTGTTCAACATATAAAAGAACTAAATTTTGATTATGTTATACATAACACTAAAGAAATCATCCAATAAACATAACACTGACTTTTCTTGCATTTCATTCAAGATCAACCTTCCTCGGTAGCTTGCGTTGTACGCAATACTGTGTTTCCCTAAACAATGACATATTATTAAAACATTATTATTTAATGAGATATAAACTAGCCATTATGAATATTATTAACCACCTTTTGATTTTAAAATAACATTATGATTAATCTTATTTATTTTATAGACATGATATAATAATAAATTCAATATTTTGGATAAAAGAAGTATTATTCAAAAATTATACTTTTCCCATCATTTGATGGTGCACTCATTTTAAATCCATTTTGACACTTTTTTATAATCAAAATGAAAAAATAAACTTCTTCATTTAGTGGGAAATAAAAAAAATTAAATTGGTTGATTTTTTTGTATTTTTCTAAAAAGTTTCTTTTTTTTGATGAATAATGAAAATAATGATTATTTTTTTTAAAAGTCATTAAATAGTGAAATTATTTTTTAGAATAGATTTAAAATTTAATTAGTTAATTTTTTACAAATAAATTTTTTTAAAATGATTCTATACATGAATTCATTATAAAAACATTTTCAATTTAAAAATGGGCATTTTATCAAAAACAGTTTTTCGTGATATTTTAAATGATTTATTTTAAATTTATAAAAAAATATTGTAACGCCCCGACCCCAGCTACCCAGAGCCGGTGCATTACTTCGTAACATTGGCATGATCACAAAAGATCAAGTCTCGAAAGACCGATTAGTTTAGTAGCCTTGGAAACACTAGATACATTCATAAGTCTTTCATTACATCAAAATTAAACAAACTACAAAAAAACATGGTCTTCATAGTCCACACTCATATCTTCACTGATTATTCTTGCAAGTCAGTCATAAAATACTTCTTCACAACCTGGAAAATTTTTAAACATTGAAAGGGGTGAGCTCAAATGCTCAGTAAGGATAACAATAATGCGGAAGCTTTCATAAATAAACATTAACATTTAAGGCAATGTATAACTAAAACAAAAGCCTCTTAAACATGAACTTCAACATAATATGGCAAAAGTAAAATGAGATAATGCCATTTACTTCTTCACATGGATATTCTACTGGTCGAATAATCACATGTAATATCAATAACCACTTTCATAATGAGGGAATGTATAATGCCAGACATTCTGAAACACTTTGTCAAGGCCTCGGCCAAGACGTCTAAAATGATTAAGGCCTCGGCCAAAACCATAAATCAAATTGGGAAAGGGCCTCGGCCAATTCCACGTCTAGTTGTCTCATGAGACCTACCGATGCATCGAGGAGCTATAGCGGGCTCCACCCGTCACTTATTAAGTCCAATACATTCCTCATATGAATAGGTTTAAACATATCATAAACCATAACATAATCATATCACATAAAACATGCATAAAGGAAACATAACATTTCCACATTCCAATCACAAGATATCAATACAACACATTGATATAATAAAAATGCTTTCAAAACCATTTTCAATACCAAAATAAAAGTAAGTTAAAACTTTGTATTTATTTTTCATTAAAAAAAATGATGGCTTGTAGAGGAAGCCGAAACTCAAATAATGGTCACGGCGGCGGAGAAGTCGTTGTCGCCGCATAAGTACGGAAAGAAAAACATTCCCTTTTTGTCGTTTAGTAAAACGCTTCGTGTAAAAAGATTCCTTTTGAATAAATGTAAAAGTCAAAGGGGTTTATACACCGTATAAAAGAAAGTTGTGTATAAAATAAAATATGCCTCAACGAAAGGAGATTGAGACGAAGTCCCATACAAAGATCATTTTTAAAATAAAATAGATATATTATGTGTATTCACTATAGGTACACATAAATAACATAAAAATACAAAATAGGACATAATAATATCATGACATAATTTGAAAGTAGGAGATTAACCCAAAGAATGGAAGTTGGGTTAAGAAGATCCCTTACCTCGTGTCTGACTTGACTCAACCGTTCTTTAACCTCCTGAATAATAAACTAGAGTTAATATATACCTTATTAAGAACCATTTTCAACTTCATTATCCTTATTATATCACTTATTACAATGATATGAACATTATGTAATTATTTAAGTTAATAATGTTCATTTTGTCGGTATTTGGTTCTTAAGTCAAAAATAGGCTTCTTACACTTACATGTTGTTAATTTGGTCAAAGGTTCATTATATCCAGAATGGTATTCATGATGTAGATATCATATATGTCATATATATCCAGTACATACATTCATTTATAATATTACATCACATTTAGAGGTAAGAAATGAAATGCACCGTTCATGGAGACGGTAAGCCGTACGTACGCATGAACGCTACTTCCATTTCTATTTCATATTTTCTGGAATGGAATCATAATGATATGAGAGTATATTATAATTCCAGTATAATAACATATATAATATCATTAACTTTATCCTTCACACATCCCACATATGGTATTAACGAATCAAATCACTTTCAGGGGGCGGTAGTCCGCGCTTCCTAAAATGAAGATATCGTGTTTTACCCATAATGGAAACCATAAAGGTATGCCCAAAATGAAAAAAACAGAAGCTTAAGGAAAACATAAACATATTATATATCATATATAAAAATAGTGACATCATAATGGCCACCTTTGAAGGTGTTAAATGAGTGTTGAACAATCATCGTTTCGGGAGGCAGAATTTCGCCATCCACGGAAACCTTATGTTCTTTAACCATTTGATGTAGTTGTGTGGAAGTGTAGCTCAAATAAATCTTATAACAACATCCTAGTATATTTAAGATACTGGTGTTGTTACAAAAGAAGTAAATATAAAGAGTTTAGGGGGTTGGAGAAGCAAAATAAAACAAAAGAACATGAGAGAATGAATTACCTTAAAAAGTGTAACTCCTTTTGAGTTGAGCCTAAAGGCTTCCTTTGAAAGGATTCTGCCCAAAGGGAATCCTCTAGGATGAGGAGAGGGATGTGGAGAGAGCAAATGGGCAGGGGTTGGCCGAGCCAATGGCTTGAAGAGTGTGTGAAATGAGGTAGAGGTGGGGGCCTTTTATAAGAGGAGAGGAGGGGCACTTTTGGAAAGTAAAGGAACATTACATTATTTGAAAATGTGTTTCGGTTTTAAAAGGTCCCACATTGATAGAATTCGTGGATAAGGTGATAAGGCATCGAAATCCACTCATCCAATTGGTTTTGGACAAGTGTAATCCTTGGATTTTGCATTATCTTCTCATTTTATTTAAATCGTTAAATAATGAGGTCATCGCCACATCATAATGATGTCATAAATAATTTAATTTATTTAATGTCTAAAAATTATAAAAAAAAGTACTATGATGTAGGAAATCTTTTTAGCTTTCTAATGAATATTTATAGTCAAAATTTGGACTTGTGTAACCCTACTTAAAAATTGTTTTAGTAGAACAATTTATGTTAGTGTCATTTTCACTTTAACATTAAATAAAAAGTAATTTATGTTATTTCCCTACAAAAGTGGATCCATGGGGTCCCCAAGATAGGCCATGGCTTGTCTTGGTCGGCCATGACACAACCAATGAGGTTGGGACATGTGTCTAGGTCATTTAATATTATTAAAGTATTATTTATACCTTAAACTACCCTAATTACCACTAATCGCGATTAAAACTTAATAAGTTACTATTCACCAAAAATTATTTTGATCTCATTGAACCACATTTTACTTCTTAATGACAACCATGTATGTCGGATTTTTGAAAATCAAATCACAGAAGTGGTAATATTTCATTTAAACGAAAAATCAGTTATTTAACTACCACTTAGTGGTTTCACTATTCATCAAAAATTGAAGTTTTTCAGAATAAGGCCAAAATTTCACCCTAAGCTATAATTGATATTACGAATTCAAAAATGATGTCTATTTTACAAAATTCCAAACATATTAGTTGCATTAATTAATTTTATAATTAATTCCCGCTGTCACAACAAATAGCGTGTTTTTAAGAAACAATTTATATCAAAAGATTGGCAATTGTTTATGTCCAATTTCAATGTTAAATTAATTCTAATGACCGCCATTGGATAAAATGGTAAAAATATATTCTAATTATACTCTAAAACCACTCAATATTATACTTTATCACTATGAATTATTTTGATTAAAAAGGTTGTTTTAAGTATTTTTCACTATTCATAAAAATTTTGAAGTTCTCAGAAAATTACAAAAAATTCAACATAGGCTAATTTCAATATTAGGAATACAAAAATGAAGTCCATTTTGAAATATAAAATTTCTATAATTTTAAAAAGTGGTTATTACTATTCATAACGGCTACTTTGATTTGTCGCGATGTTTTAGAACTCGAAGTTGCGTACAATGCAAGCTATTGTATTATTGAATGAGAAGCGTATCGTGGAAGCTCGGGGTGTTACAAATATTCTATGTATATAATTTTGAACAATGGATGCAGTATTTGGATTTTGGAGGTCCAAATTTTGTAATTAGATCCTTTTTAGTTTTGACCTGTATGAATAAAAACTATGGTAAAATTTACTACCATGGTAAAGGGTGTATTAGGTAATATAGGTTAAAAATAAAATTATAATGACTATAACATGACCAAAAAAATTGTAACAATTTTACTTGATGAATTTAATTTTACCATTAACACATAAGTATAAGAATTATGTCATTTAATGTACTTTTATCTATGAAAATTTCTTAAATAATATTTAAATTAAAGAAAGTCATAAAGTTTTATTTTCTTTGTCTCTAATATCTATTATGTATCATAATATGAAAAAATGGGTGGTATCAACAAATATAAATTATAATTTTTATCTTAATAAACATATTTCCCAGATATAAATTTATTTTTGACGTTTTGGGACCATTTGGAAGATATTATGGTATTTATAATATTTTATTTAATGAAAATTTAAAGATGTCACATTCATGGTTTAGATAATATACCATTTTTAAAATAAGGTTAATCAAAAGCTAAATAAAACTATAAAAACTCATTTGAAAGATAATTTGTTTTTATTTATCATGTTAATTTAGTTTTAAATTTTAAGAAAGAAATAATTACCTTAATGTTTTATATATGGATGGTTCATAAATTATTTTTTTAATGAAAAATCAAAAATCTAATTTTATGCAATCAATAATAACCGTTTAAGTTCCCAAAAACTTTACCAAATTCTATTTTTCAATTATATATCGACCATAATCATCTAATTGTCTAGTAATGGACCATTTGTCGCCATATGGAATTGATTAAAAAAATTATATTTTTTTTATTTAAAGTATTGTTTAAAACATCAAATTCATACTTGAATAAGTATACAATTTTTAATTTTTTAATTTCAAAAAGATATGTAACACCTCAAGCTTCCACGGTACGTTTCCCTTTGAATAATGCAATGGAGTGTGTTGTAAGCAACATCGAGTTCTAACACACACCACAACCGATCAAACTAGCCGTTATGAATTGTAATACCTACTTTTTGAAATTTTATACATTTTATCTTTAAAAATTGACTTTATTTTTGGATTCGTAATATCTAAATTATATTAGAGTTAAAATTTGGTACTCTTCGGATAACTTTCATATTTTGATGAATAGTGAAATTGTAAAATTTTAATTAAAAACAACTTTTTTAAACAAAATAATTAATAATGATAAATTATGAATTTGAGTGGTTTTAAAGTATATTTAGAATATATTTTTACCATTTAATACAATGTTGGTCATTGGACATAATTTCACAATAAACTGAACATAAACAAGTATCAATCTTTTGATAGTTATTATATCTTAAAAATACGCTTTTTGTTTTAACAGCGGGAATTAATTTTAAATTAATTTCTGCCACTTCTGTGTTTCGAATTTGGAAAAATTGTTTCCATATTTTGGATCAGGATGTCCAAATTGTGTAAATAGGTAACCTTTATTTTTAGACATTTTGAATAATTACTTCGGGAAATATTTTATTTACCATGGTTAATTGGTAAATCCGGAAAATAAGGGTTAAAAAATAATTTTATAATAATATTAAATTACCATAAAACGTGTCCTAACCTTATTGGTGGATACCTGTCCGACCATGGGCATCTTTGGGTCAGTTTTGGGACCCCATGGAGCCACTTGTAGGTGATAGGGACACTTTATTTTAATTAAGTTAAAACAAATACAAAAATGACATAAGCATATATCTTTTAGAAAATTTTTATTAAAAAGGGTTATATATGTTGGATTTTAATCTATAAATATTAATTATTAAGATAAAAGTCGTTCCTATATAATGGTACTTTATTTATAATTTTTAGACATTAAATAATTTAATTTATTTATGACCCAATGATGAAGCAGTAATTACAATAATAGTGAAAAATTAAAATAACTGATATTATAAATACACAATAAATAAAATTTTAGAATTTTTATGAATTAAAATAATTTTCTAGGTTAATATGACATGTTATTAATGATTTAATTAACTATTTTTGAAGTAATAATTTTGTTATGATTTTCACAAAAATCAATTTTCCAAATATTGTCAAAATTGACCTAAAAGTGTTTTTAAAACAAATATTGTATTATTAATTGATATGAAATTCCTAAAAATATATGGTTCGTCCAAGAGACTTATATCATGATAGGTGTATCATTAATGGACCACTTGGGGGACTCTTTGCTGTATATAGTAATTTTATTAACCATATAATATAAAAATACAAAGAGACATTGTAAAAGTGAAACTAATTAACTAAGAGTTAATACTTAATGATAAGGTTAATATAGTGACCAACCCTGTATAAATTCTATTGGTTGAGTTTTTTTCGACCTATCCCCACCTTAACCTTTAAATAATCCACTTTTGAGAAATTATAAACCGAATATGAATTTATTATAAAATAATATTTCTATCTTTTCCAAAGGTACCCCTCACCCCTCTTAAAAAAGGGCACTCCACCTTCTCACTAATTCAAACCTTAAAAGCCATTTTTCTCGGCAAAACTATGCCCAAATACTCTCTCTACTTACCTAAATTAATCCTAGAGTCCTTATTTTAGTCAGAAATCCAACCTAAGGAGCCCTTTTGATCAAATAAAAAGGAAGAACCTGAAGAAGAGGTAATGATTTCACCACCATATTTCAAATTCCTTTCTTCTTCCACTTATTATTTCTTTGTTATTACCATTCTAAAATAAAGCTCCAGTATCTTATATATAATTTGATGTTATTATAAATATGGTACAATCATATTCAGTATTATATCCATCCTTTTAATAACATGTCACCATACGTGCGTACGTACAGCTTACCGTCTCCACGTCGTGGTGTAATTGTTATTCAATAAATTGTTATTTGGATGGGTATAATAATGATGTGTAATTCATGTAAATAATAAATTTAACTTGATAATTATTCTTTATATATTATATACCATCCAATTATGTATTATTTTAATATCAAAAGAATGATATTGTCACTCGTGCGTACGTACGGACTACCGTCTCCACGAACGCAATGAGAATCATTATCCATCGTATCCATTCAAGTTTAATTATCATTTTATGATTTCAAAATAATTTTTAGGGACTTGGTATCATTCTGGATATAAATAATATACAACCAATCCATGACAAACACAGCTTATGTAACAAAACATATAAAGGAAAATGAACCCGTTAACACCCAAAACGACGATAATTCTAAGATATTATTAACAAATCAATGTTAAAAGATCATATATGATATCATATTAATTCATATGATTATTTTATAATTAAATAAAAATTATTTCACCATAATACATGAGGTTAACCTACCCTCGACCATGGAAAAAGTACAATGTAAGGGGTTTCTTATCTCACTTTTAATTCTGGGAGATTTCCACTGTTCACCACTTATTTATTGCGTGTGGTGTGTGTACATCCCATGATTGTATTCAATGTGTAATATACATTAATTTATGGTTATTTACATCATCATTTTATGATACTTATTTCGTGGGTGTATGTTTCATAAGTTAGCTAATTGATAAAGTAATTTGAAATTTCAATTTCCACTCATTCGGCATTACACATACTTCATTGATTATTTTACTCCAAGATTATGTGTGGAATCACTATTCATTTGATTATGTCATTATTTCCACTCCCCTTTATGTGGATATACTTTTTATACACATAATCACACCATTGATAAATTCTCAAGTCATCGGTTTGATCTTGATAAGAGTAATTTTTACTCAATCTCGATTTGTTGAGATAAACATCCAATTCATTGGTGTTGTTTTTACAAGAATATGTGTGAATTTTCTTTGATTGTTTTACACTGAATATCCAATCATATTTAGTGTATTTATATTTTTCACAAATAATTATGTCGTTGATTTATCCTTATGCTAAGGATACGGCCTTTATGAGAGATTTCATCTCAATTTACATTCCATTGAGACTTCTTCATTGTTATACACCAAATCACTTTATGTGGTCTATATAATGTACTTTGACATAGTATATCATGAATCCCTTTATTCTCATGATATTAAAATGTTTTAAATACCTCAATTATTTGTATTCAAGTGTCTCTCTTTTGGTTAGAAACTCTAACTAAAATACCAATTTTAAATGTTTTAAAGACTTATTCTTCTAAATCTTTCTCATTAATGTCCATGTTTTAAAAATGGTTTTACGGATTTATTTATATGGAAGTTAAATCTTTAAAATTAAAACTCCTTTTAAATCTTTCAAATCGGTAGGGGATACTTTGATTCAAAAATCTATTTTTAAATGGCTTCTTGACAAATAGTGTGACTTTTAAATGATTTCAAGAGAAAAGGGGGATATTTGTCTCAAATAGTTTTTATGATTATTTTCATCTATGTAAATATCCTTCATTATTCTTGATTGATGTTAATATGATAAAATAAAATATTCCATATTGTATCTAATGAGCTATTTTTCACTGTGGATGTGCTATTTTTATACCATTAATGGTTTGTGGATAAAGTATTGACACTTCGTATGCTTGTTTTAATATGAATGTTTATGTTATGTTTCAAAAATTTCATATGAGGAATGCATTGGACTTAGTATGTGACAGGTGGAGTCTGTTATAGCTCCTTAATGCATCAATAGGTCTCATGATACAAACTAGTTTCTTGGAACAAGGCCTTGACAAAATCTTATTTGTATTCTTGGCACGAGGCATTTCCTATGTGGTTATGATAGTATGGAATTATGCATTCTATCATTATGAAAGTGATTATTGATATTTCATGTGATTGTTCGACTAGTAAAATATCAATGTGAATAAGTAAATGGCATTATTTCATTTTATCTTTGCCATATTATGCTGATGTATAAGTTTAAAAGTCTTTTGTTTTAGTTATAAATTGGTTTATGTGTTTATTCTTATCTATGAAATCTTATTCTATAATGTTATCCTTAATGAGTATCTGAGCTCACCCCTTTCAATGTTTTATTTTTCCCAGGATGTGAAGAAATAATTTATGAGTGGCCTGCAGGGATAGTATGAGGGGATATGAAGACAAGATGTTTTTGTAGTTTTTTTTACCTTATGATGTAATGTAAGACTTATGAATATATCTAGTGTTTCCAATACAACTACTCTAATTGGTCTTTCGAGACTTGATCATTTGTGATCATGCCAATGACACATAATAATTCACCGACTCTGGGTAACTGGGTTCGGGGCGTGATAGTTGATATTAGAGAGAGTTTAGTACACACCTTGGAAACAAGATTTAGATAAACTCCGATTAGGGAACATATAACTAAGGTGAACTTTGAGGATTGCTATTGAGTAACATCCTAGAATTTTGGTATTGTAGAGATTTTTTGAGTTTTCCGAGAAATACATCCCTGCCTGGATACAAGTAGGTAGAGGCAGCTCTGGCATAGATGTACCTTGAGGTAAAACCCGAAAACACTACTTTGAGCTGGACTCCAATGGGAACTGGTGCACGACAACGGGCCTTGATACACTCTTGGTTACAACACTCCCGGGGGATATTCTTAGGATAATTTACATTTTCATTACAAACTGAATTGAAGTATTATATATATAAGTTGAGAGTAAATGACCTTGGTTAATCCTAATGTGTTTCAAATTGAGAAAATGGTGACATGTTATTCTCTAAATGATTTTTTGACTACAGTTACTCACACAATGATTTTTGGTTTTAGTCAATGGTTGGATTTGAAGGAAGTCATAGTGACTTTGAGAATGATGTACAAGGTGGGAAAGGTGGTGGAAATGAGAATCAAATTGGAATATTGATAGGCGTAAAAGATATCGTCTTTATTCTAAATCAATTTTCCATAAATATGATCAACAATATATATATTAACTAATTCCAAGACTCAAAAAATAATAGAAAGGTGATGAATGATAAGAGCTCTAGCAGTGGAGACCATGGAGAAAGGAGTACTAAATTTCCATCATGTAGGAAATGTGGAAGGAGACACCCAGGAAAGTGTCTCAATGGGACAAAGACATGATTTACGTGTTGGATGGAAAGACATAAAGTGAAGAATTGCTGAAGAAAAATGAAGAGTACTATGGAAGAAGATAAAAATGGTCCCAAGAGTCCATTTACAGTCATTTTCCATAAATGTAGGGGACCTGGCCATTACCCAAGTGAATTCCCTATTCTATAGGATATTTTCATGGTCAAAGAAGAAGCTATGTGGAAATAAATGGATGGAGAAATGTTTAAAAAGTATTAGTGCTTCTTGTTGATGGGTTTACTTTGTAATATTTTTCCCTTGTATTTTTAACCCTATAGTTTTCCATTGAGAATGATATTTGAGGAAGAATTATCTTTTCTCTTGTGGATATAGTTATAAATAACCATTTGGTTTTATATGATCATTTGGTTTGAGGCAATTATAAGTTATTATAATTTGGGATGAAAATTCAAGGTATGAGATAAGATTTGTGTTTAAATTATGTTATGGTTATTTTGAGAATTTTATCTCATTTTGGTAATGTTATTAAATATAGTTTTTGAAAAAGGACACCACGCAGACCGTGTGACAACATGTCGCGTCAGACAAAGCTATGGGAATCGAACCCACAACCACAGTGCGATTGGGATTTATCTCCTTCCACTGGACTATGTAAAGTCCTTGGTTAGCGTGACTATTATTTTTAGTTAAATAATTTTATTGATCAATAATAATTTTATTTGGGATCTTATGTCTTATCAAATTATTACCCTTAGTATAGGAAAATTATTTGGTGATTAAGTGATAAATGTTATTTTGGATGTTTTTCGCTTTGTTGTGAACACTATATGCCCAAGGAAAATATAATAGTATGGGATTTCGTTTGAGGAGTAATGGTGGATTTTTATCTATGTTTTTATTTTGGATTTATAGTGATTTGGGTTATTTATGGAAATGAGTAGGTTTATTACTTTAAAGTATGTGACTTTAAGAGTAATTAATGTCATTTGGAGATACACTTTAACGTGGATGACTACATTCTTATAAGTTTTGGGTTTCAATATTAGTTTGGATTATATTTAATGATCTGAAGGACAATTGATTATTTAATGGTATTTATTTAACTTTGGGGTATTGATGGTTTATTTTTAGAAATTAAGATTAGTGTTATTTTTTCTCTAATGGAATATCCATTTGGGGGATCATCAGATATTATACTAAACATTTTGGTTTTGATTAATCTCTAAAGTCAAGTTAAATATATATTTTATCCTACGTAGATCATGTATTTCTATAGAAGTTTATTCTAGCTCTTCCATTGTGGCCAAGTCTTCTTGAATACTCGTTGTCCAAAAAATAAGTTAGTGGTAAAAATTTATTAAATAATGAAACTCTACTTAAAAATTAATTATATCTGTTTCTGTTCTTAGTCAATATCATAAATGAATTCATCTTCCTTATGTAATGTAACTTAAAACAAAAAATGTTGTCTGTTTACTTTTCCTATAGGGAGACTAATGACTGTTTGTCCCACCACAAGTTTGTGATTTTCTTATTGATAACATTCTCCTGATCATGTTTTCAATCCCTCTCCGTCAGAACATGACACTTAGTTTATCGTCCATATCCATGTTTTCTTACATGTAATCCTAGTATGGGTTATCTTGGGTGACCTTTATACCTCTCTTCCTTTCTATTAAAGTGATAGTTTTATTGACTCTTTTTCTGATGTGGTACCTTCCATTATATTCTCAATCCCAATTTTTTTAAAAAAAAATGAGAGGACGCAATTTATTGAAGGATGGGCGAATGTAACTCCCCAAGCTTCCATGGTAGGTTTCCCTTTGAATAATGCAATGGCGTGTGTTGTACACAACATCGAGTTCTAACACAAACCTCAACCGATCAAACTAGCCGTTATGAATAATAATACCTAATATTGAAATTTTTTACATTTTATCTTTAAAAATGGACTTTATTTCTGGATTCATAATATTGAAATTATATTAGGGTGAAATTTTGGTACTTTTCGGATAACTTTCATATTTTGATGAATAGCAAAAATTGCTAAATATTAATTAAAAACAACTTTTTTAATCAAAATAATTAATAATGATAAATTATGAATTTGAGTGGTTTTAAAGAACATTTAGAAAATATTTTTACCATTTAATAAAATTTTGTTCATTGTACATAATTTCACAATTAAACCGAACATAAACAAGTATCAATCTTTTGATAATTATTATATCTTAAAAACACGCTTTTTGTTTTGACAGCGGGAATCAATTTTAAATTAATTTCTACCACTTCTGTGTTCTGAATTTGGAAAAATGGATTCCATATTTTGAATCAGGATGTCTAAATTGTTTAAATAGGTAACTTTTATTTTTAGACATTTTGAATAATTACTGCGGTAAATATTTTATTTATCATGGTTAATGGGTAAATATGGTAAATAAGGGTTAAACAATAATATTATAATAATACTAAATTACCTTAAAACGTGTCCTAACATTATTGGTGGATACATGTCCGACCATGGGAATCTTTGGGTTGATTTTGGGACCCCATGGAGCCACTTGTAGGTGATAGGGCCACTTTATTATAATTAAGTTAAAACAAATACAAAATTGACATAAGCATATATCGTTTAGAAAATAATTTTTTACAAAGGGTTATATATGTTGGATTTTTGACTATAAATATTCATTAGAAATATAGGAAGAGTTCCTACATCATGGTAATATATTTATAATTTTTAGACAATATATAATTTAATTTTTTTATGACCCAATGATGATGTAGTAATTACCATAATAGTAAAAAATTAATATAATTGATATTATAAATACCCAAATAAATAAAATATGAGACTTTTTAGGATTTGAAATAATTTTATATGTTAATATGGCATTTTAGTAATGATTTAATTAACTTTTTTCTAAGTAATAATTCTGTTATGATTTTCACAAAAATCAATTTTCCAAATAGTGTCAAAATTGACATAAAAGAGTTTTTCAAACAAATATTATATTATTAATTGATATTAAATTACTAAAAATAAATGCATTGACCAAGAGACAAATATCATGATATTGGTATCATTAACAGGACACTTGGGGGTCTCTTGGATGTATATAGTATGTTTATTAACAATATAATATATAAATACAAAGAGACATTGTAAAAGTGAAACTAATTAACTAAGAGTTAATACTTAAAGATAAGGTTAATATAGTAACCCAAACCTGTCTAAATCCTATTTATTGAGTGGTTTTTGACCTATAACCACATTAAAATTTAAATAATCCACTTTGGAGACATTATAAACCGAATATGAATTTATTATAAAATAATATTTCTAGCTTTTCCAATGGTGCCCCTCACCCCTCTTATAAAAGGGCACTCCCCCTTATCACTAATTCACACCTTAAAACCGATTTGGATTGGCCAAAATCTGCCCAAATACTCTCTATACTTCACTAAATTAATCATATAGGTCTTCCTTTAGTCATAATGCCAGCCTGAGGAGCCCTTTTGATCAAATCAAACGGAAGAACCCGAAGAAGAGGTAACGATTTCACCACCCTTTTTCAAGTTCCTTTCTTTTTCCACTTCTTCTTTCTTTGTTATTACCATTATAAAATAATAACTCCAGTATCTTATATATACTATGATGTTATTATAAATATGGTACAATCATATTCAGTATTCTATCCATCCTTTGAATAACATGTCCCATACGTGCGTACGTACGGCATACCTTCTCCATGTCGTGGTATAATTTTTATTCAATAAATTATTATTTGGATGGGTATAATAATGGTGTTTAATTCATGTAGATAATAAATGTAACATGAATATGATTCTTTATATATGATATACCATCCAATTATGTATTATTTTAATATCAAAAGAATGATATTGTCGCTCGTGCGTACGTACGGACTACCTTCTCTACGAACGCGATGAGAATCATTATCCATCATATACATTCAAGTATAATTATCATTTGATGATTTCAAAATAATGTTTAAGGACTTGATATCATTATTTATATGAATAATATACAACATACCCAAGAAAAACACGACTTATGTAACAAACCATATAAAGGAAAATGAACTCGTTAACACCTGAAACAACAATAATTCTAAGATATTATTAACAAATCAATTATAAAAGATAATATATGATATCATATTAATGAATATGATTCTTGTATAATTCAATAACAATTATTTCACCATTATTCAGGAGGTTATCCTACCCTCGACCAAGGAAAAAGTACAAAGTAAGGGGTTTCTTATCTCACTTTTAATTCAGTGAGATTTCAATTATTCACCACTTATTTAATGCACGTGGTGTGTGTACTGCCCATGATTGTATTCATTGTGTAATATAATTTTATTTATGGGTATTTTCATCATAATTGTATGATCCTTCCTTAATGGGTGTATGTTTCATAAGTTAGCTAATCAATAAAGGAATTTGAAATTTCAATTTCCACTCATTCATCTTTACACATACTTCATTGATTATTTTACTCCAAGATTATGTGTGGAATCACTATTCTTTTTATTATGTCATAATTTAAACTCCCCTTTCTGTGGATATACTTTTTATACACATAATCTCTCTATTGATAAATTCTCAAGTCATCAGTATGAACTTGATAAGAGTAATTTTTACTCAATCTCGATTTGTTCAGATACACATCCAATTCATTGGTGTTGTTTTTACAGGAATATGTATGAATGTCCTTTGATTGTTTTACACATAATATCCAATAATATTTAGTGTATTTATATTTTTCACACATAATTATGTCGTTGATTTATCCTTAACCTAAGGATACGTCCTTTATGACAGATTTCATCTCAATTTACATTCCATTGAGAATTATTTGTTGTTATACACCAAATCACTTTTATGTGGTGTATATAATGTACTTTGACATAATATATCATGAATCCCTTTATTCTCATGATATTAAAATGTTTTAATTACCTCAATTATTTTTATTCAAGTGTCTCTCTTTTGGTAAGAAACTCTAACTAAAATACCAATTTTAAATGTTTTAAAGAATTATTCTTATAAACCTTTCTCATCAATGTCGATGTTTTAAAAATGGATTTAAGGATTTATTTATATGGAAATTAATGTTTTAAAATTAAAACTCCTTTTGAAAGATTAAAAGTGTTATGGGACACTTTGATTAAAAAATCTATTTTTAAATGGCTTCTTGAGAAATAGTGTAGCTTTTAAATGATTTCAAGAGAAAGGGGGATATTTCTCTCAAATTGTTTTGATGATTATTTTCATCTATGTAAATATCCTTTTTTATTCTCGATTGAGGTTAATTTGATACAATAAAATCTTCCATATTGTATCGAATGAGTTATTTTTGACTGTGGATGTGCTATTTTTATACCATTCATGGTTTGTAGATAAAGTATTCACATTTCATATGCTAGTTTTAATATTAATGTTTATGTTATGTTTCAAACATTTCATATGAGTAATTCATTGGATATAGTATGTGACGGGTGGAGCCCACTATAGCTCCTCGATGCATCAGTAGTTCTCATGAGACAAACTAGTGTCTTGGCACAAGGCCTTGACAAAATCTTATTTGTAGTCTTGGCACGAGGCATTGGCTATGTGGTTATGATAGTCTGGCTTTATGTATTCCATCATTATAAAAGTGATTATTGATATTTCATGTGATTTTTCGACTAGAAGAATATCCATGTGAATAAGTAAATGGAATTATTTCATTTTACCTTTGCCATATTATGCTGAAGTTCAAGTTTAAAAGGCTTTTGTATTAGTTATAAATTGCTTTAAGTGTGTATTCTAATCTATGAAAGCTTATTCTATATTTTTATCCTTACTGAGAATCTATGCTCACCCCATTAAATGTTTTTTTTCCTAGGATGTCAAGAAGTAATTTATTAATGGACTGTAAGGATAGTATTAGGGGATATGAAGACAAGATGTTGTTGTAGTTTTTTTACCTTATGATGTAATGTAAGACTTATGAATATATCTAGTGTTTCCAATACTACTAAACTAATCGGTCTTTTGAGACTTGATCCTTTGTGATCATGCAAATGATACGTAATAATGCACCGACTCTGGGTAACTGGGGTCGGGGCGTTATAAGATAAATTATTTTAGATATATTATTCTGAAATATAGTTAATGTATCTGCAAAATAATATTTTTTAAAATATTTTATTAGAAAATATTTATATTAAATAATTACCCTATATTGATTTTGTAATTATTTTATTAAATGAAATATCATTTAAATGTTATTAATAATATTTAAATAAATATAATTTGGACTAATTAAATTTTCCAATGAATTTCCAAGATTCCCTCGACCACTTAGGGATATGAAAAAATATTTTTCCAAGGATAAAATCTTAACTTTATATATTTAAAAACAAATAATATCTAAGATATGGTAAAAATGTTCAAAAAAATTATTTAGGATCTAATTTTCAT
Organism: Viscum album; assembly: GCA_963277665.1. Taxonomy (NCBI): domain Eukaryota; kingdom Viridiplantae; phylum Streptophyta; class Magnoliopsida; order Santalales; family Viscaceae; genus Viscum; species Viscum album. The sequence continues at coordinate 1,046,002,410 of OY728162.1, forward strand.
CAAATAAATAAATTACTTACCCTTTTAATATTTAAATATTTATTACCCAAGTTAAAATGAAATAGAATAACTAAGTGTTAAATTGAAAATATACGGATCTAATAAACATGTAATATGCATAAAATTTATTTTTTGGTGATATTGAAACCTTATCTCATCTCATATTATAAATTGGGTCATTTTTAATGTTTTTAGTTGGGTTTTTATTGTATTATAAATTAAAAGTTCTGAGGATTCCAAAAGTTCCCATCACCTCAATTATAAAATGGAACATACTCTCTCATTTCTCCAAAACTAATTAATATTTCGTGTTTTAACATCTCCTGCCAATTTTTCTAAAATGAATCACTAGTTACATTATAGATGCGCTTTTCTTCTAAAAATAACAACTCTAGTTCCATAAATAGAATATCTAAAGAGAGCACATGAAAGTATATGTAATCTCCTCCACCAATTCTTTCATATTTATTTCTTATTGTACTTCTAATTAATGAGTTTTTTCATTATATATTTATATATCCATTAGTAATTATATTCTAAGATGTTATTATAACTATGAAACTACTATATTCATCTTTCTATCCATCCTAAGAAAGGCAAAATCACCACGCCTTTTTATGTACAGCTTACCGTCTCCACGCTGTAGTGTAATATGTTTTTCACCACAACATTAAATGGATGGGTATACAAATAAATGTAATAAATATATATTATTATTATAAAATCTTGTTGATTCTTAAATTTCTTACACCATTCAAATCAATACCATTCAACAATTAGGGGAATGATATCGCCGCTCGTGCGTAGGTACATCCTACTGTCTCTACGATACGATGTGATTTGTTCTACATGATAACCACTCAAGAATAATTATATAAATGTAAATAATTAATAAATATGTTATTTTGTATGTTAATATCATTTTATAATGATATAAATATCACCTAATAAGGATAAACAGAAATTATTTGACAAAACATGCATACGATCATAAACCAGTTAAAACCCGAATAATGGGTAACAATGAATTATTACAAACAAACGAAGGAGAATGGGACCATATATGATGACCATGATTATATAATACATTAATAAAATTATATAAATCGTTATAAAAGATGTTTTGAACACATATTAATAACATCATATCTACGGTAAGAGATTATTTTGTCTCGCTTTTATGTCTGTGGGACATATGCCTTATACACAATCTATTTCTTTTGCATTGGGATTATGTCACCCATGAAAGTTTTTATTATTTTTATTTTGAATTATATTATAATTACATACACATATAACTTTTTTATTTTATGATTTATATTATTCTACTGATTATAAATTGGTACATGATAGCTTTGAAAATCACATTTTTATCCATGATTGTTTACTCGTATGTAATTAATGTCGATATATTTTTCATCCATGTCGATGTTTTTAAAAACTGTTTTCTTAAAATGGTTAATATTATTATATTTATTTTTAAAGTCATTTTTAACCATTTTTTACTTTTACTATATGGTATGTAAAGAATATATCTTTTATTTACTATAAGAGGTACCTTTTGACTTTTTTGGGAAAAGTACAAGGAGAATGTTTTATTAACTTATACGGTATGAACATATTTTTACATCCACATAATGCCTTATTTCCATTAAGCTTACTCTACAAGATTTCTAGTTTATTTTCAACTAAATTATTTTCTCTTAAAATTTCATGGAATTTTGAAAATAGAAAACAATTTTATTGAAGAAATGATATTTCACTTAGCAATTACGCTCAAGTGTTTTATCAAAATTATTTTACATCTATGATGACATATGGTTATGTTTCAATACCTATTATTACTTTTATTTTATTGTTCTTATGATGTTATTATTTTTATAAAATCCATTTATCTTATATGTATTATTTTATGGTGGAATGATGTTTATGAAACCCATATTTTTGTTCCTTGGGATATGCTATGGTGAATGGTGTATGTTTTTTTGTCACATGTAAAAATGATTTAATTATGAGTTGGGTGGGACCTATATCTTCCCCCAATTCATTGGTTAATGATTTATATCTCATATATAAACATGGATGTAAGTAAAATTAAATCTGGTTTAGTAATACAATACAAGAATGGTAAGTAAATATGGGTCAGTAATACATGGCTGGAATGGGATGTAAAACCAATTCAATAAAAGATATTGTTCACTATGATGGTCATTGAAGTAATTCCTTGGATGCTATGGAAATAATATTTTGAGATTATTTTTGTTTCCCACAATTCCATGTTTTATGCCAATGATATTTTATCATGGTTAACATTCCTTAATGATATATGCCTTACAAACAACCAAGATTTATTTCATGACTTGTGATTTTGACATTTAAACATCATGGTCATGTTTTTAGATTCTTATGATTATGGTTTGTTTAATGTTTTCAATGTTTACCCATACATAGAATTTGAGATTACCCTTTTTCCGTATCCCAAAGATATAAAGAAAGGTTTTAGGTAGGAAATCAAAAGGGGAATATCTGTATGGGAGATGTTTAGGATCTTTCACAAAGATAGAAGATTATGTTCCCTATTTACAAATACACTTAACTAATATTGGCTTTGGTAATATGTTATTTTTCATGTCTTAAGTATTCCACAAAATTAATGTAATATCCATGTATGTCCATATTGGTTTGTTAGAGTTGGTATCAGAGTGAAGGTTTAATAAACATTTCGAAACTAGGATGATAAAACATAAGTGAGATCCATAGAGACATTTATAAGGTATATCTAGGAATGTCACTAAGGATATGCATAAATGTAGGTTATATTCCTATAATTATTTTAATTATCGTGAATAACCAACTATTAATCATAAGATGTTGGTGATTGAAATTACTCCCCGTTTATTATGTTATTTTACTAATATGATTTTTTCCTCTCACAATATTCTTTTTGGTTTTTAGAAAATGTATTGAAACTGATGGAACCCTATTAACAATCAATGCACTGGTCAATGAAAAGATTGTCCTCTAGAATAACCATATTGTATGGGAGATTTAATGAAAAATATTATTACTATACTTATAAAGTTTTTGAATCATTTTGGACTTCTAAATGAGTAGTTAAGGGAAAAAAATTATATTCAGTCCTTCTTGACGCAATTTACACCTTCTTTCAGTGGGAATTCCTATCCACATATTACTAAAAAATGGATCAGTAAAATTGAAAAGAAAATTTTCCATCCTTAGCTGTTCAAAACATAAAATTTCATTTTGTATGTTTATCATTTAGAAGGTGAAGCAGACCGATGGTGGACTCTATTTAAGAATACAATGTAGCAGGATAAAATTAAATCCATGAAATGGGATGAGTTCAAGATATTTTTTTCAACAAGTAATTACCTCTTATTCATAGAACATATTTGGAAAAGTGGTTCCTTGAGCTTAATAAAAAAATTTGGAATACATTGGTAATTATAAAGAAAATTTTACAAGACTTGTAAGTTATGGTTCTGGTTTTATCATCCAACCTTAAAATAAAGTTGAATGATTCTTCAGTGGCTGAAAACCAAGCCTTCCAACAGAATTGTCTATAAGATACTTTTGTATCTATGACGATATTGTGAGCTTTTATATCAAGGTATTAATAGAAGTTGGTGTTACATATCAATTTCATGTTTTTTGATAAGAAATGAAATATAGAGTTCAAGGGAATATCTCAATACACTGGTCAAAAGAATATAAATGTTTCATTATGCTCAATGTGTGAAAATAATCATGGTGGAGATTTTCTTAAAGGGACTAGAATATTTTCTGAGTGTGGAAAATAATTTCATCATATTTATTAGTGCCAAAGTATTGGTAAAAAGGTATCTACTGATATGAATAGAGAAAAGACTACAGAGAAATAACCACCAACACTTTAATGCATCAAGTACAAGGAAATAGGGCATTATGCAAACCAATGACATAATCCAAGGGTTAATGATGATCGATGTCAGCAACCACTTAAGGAAAAATAAAAATATAAGTCACATGTGATCAAAATTAGTGAAGTTGAGTATGAAAAAAAGTGGTGGAGTGATGAAGTTATAATGTAATGGGATTCCAAAATAGTGATGTTGAATCTATTTTATAGTATTATGGAGTATTGTATTTCTATATATTGGTCTATTATGGTATTCCATAAGTATATGGTACTAGTAACCATGACAAGTGATTGAAATATTTTTCTTAAGCACATGATATGCACATAATGAATGGATAAAGAGATAATAATATGTTTGATAGTATTATTGAGGTAATGACAGAAAAATTGACAATGTGATATCATGGTTTTATTATATATAAGTTTAGGTATTTATGGAGTGTGGAATGAGTAAATTATAACAAAATGCATTTTTTCACTGTGTTTTATAGTAATTAATGTTATTATCATGTTTCAAGAGAATAAATGATTAATTTATTCACATGTTTGGAATGTGACAACCAATAACAACTAGCTATGATATGGGAGAAAAATGTTAGGTTGATTTAGTTCACCTCTTTTGGAAGTTTTAAATTTTCAGAATTTGGATGTATTGTTGTAAAGACACATATTTTTCCATGTAAATTTTAAATTATATAGAAATATTAAGAGTCTGCAAAAATTAACAGGTCATGATTCTGAGGCCCGGAGTGTCTAGAATGAATTTCTGAACTTTTTTTAGGTATGTTCAGTAAACTCACTAGCGGTGTTTAGTTAATATTGGACTGGAGATCAGAATTGAAAACTGAGGACACTGTTGAACTCACATAGCTCATATTTTCTTAATGATACCTTCACCTCAGCCGTAGTAGGTCGAGGGTGTAAGTTAGTTTTTATGATTTTAATGAGAGAATAAAACTATGATAAATAACTTTATTTATTTCTTGAAACATCCATTTTTAATCATAGTGGTTGAGACCACCCGAAATTCCCTTTTAATGTGAGGAAACCCTTGGTTTCTCCCCAATTTAATGAGCCAACATTAATTGATTAATGAATAAACTTATCTTATTAAGCTGGATCCTCACATTTTTTTGAGGATGGAAAATCTTTGGAAGAGGAAAATGGTTTTTGGGAGATCCTTATATAACATGGAAGAAGATCCTACAGATCAAGAACAAGGAATTGACTTTGAAGCATGTTGTAGGAGTGACTAACGTTGGTTCTATCATCGTCTTCATCGTCTTTTTCAAGACGTCTCCAACAAACGATTGAGGTAGGTATTTTTGTTAAATTTTTTCATTGTTAATTTATGTTGAATATTTCTCCTTGATACATGTGCTATCGGAAAATGTGAAGGGTACGATACACATGAACAAGGCATGATCCCCCCAAAACATCATTGTTTGCGCATTCTATGCAGGTGGATCACTGAGTTAAGCGAAACCCGACCATGTTGCCGGTGACCAACGTCGGCATGGTACAAGGCGGTGGCTGACACTCTGGTCAGCCGTAATGGTGGTGGCGGTGCAACCGCAATGGAAATGGAGGTCGTGGCCCGTCGGTCATGGTGGAGGAGGAAGGTTGCAGGCACCGTGGTCGGCTGTGTGGAGGCAGGGCGGCACGCATCTGCACCATCGATAGTGGGGGAGGCCGCGACTACATAGCCGAAGCGGTGAACCGAGAGGCCAGCCGAAACCCTACCGACCGTGTTTCGAGTAGGAGATCACGACTCAGTGGCCCGGGTTTTGAGTAGATGGAGCACCAGGAGGGGGGCCGACATCAGGCCGGCCGTAGAGGTAGCAACGGCGCACGCCTGCGCCACGTGGAGTAGAGTCGACCGGAAGCCCGACCGGGAACGTCGCACTGACTAGGACCAAACCCAGCGGGTCCCGCATTCCAGCTATCCGAACGTTCTGTTGGACTATTTGGAATACAAGGGGGCTGCCTCTCATGGTGGAGCTCGGGCAGGCCCTGCTACAGAGGACCGTACCCAGCCGGGCAGACCACACCAAACCGAGCGGGCACCGCTGAGCGGGCCGCGCCGAGAGGGTCGTGCCCAGCGGGCTGCGCCGAACGAGATGCACCTAGTAGGCTAATCTGACTCGGTCGCACCCAAAAAGCTAGAATTCACCCTTTGCGGGCCGGCCCTGACCTAGTTCGGGCCGGACACAGGATTATCTGGACCCAGATATGCTTTTTTGGAAATATCATTATAACCGAGCATCTATTTGATGAACATTCTGTGGAGCTAGAATATTTGGAATGAGATATACCTTTTGGTATACTCCAATTGAGTTTTGGATAAATTTGGAGTTTGGTCAGGTTGGATTGAACCCGAGTCCAACCGGGTGCATGGTACTAAAAGTCTAATATCATACAGACCATGCATCTGATTGACGCGTCGTCTTTCATGTTTGGTACCTTATGACCTGACAGAACTTCGTGATACTTCTTTCTAGGACATCATGAAAGAATATGTATTGAACAATTACATGAGGAGAAGAACATCCTAAAATCAAGCTAGCTTAGTGCGGGAACCCTGTGGATGACTGTACATGAGGAGTCTTCAAATCATCTGTGGGTCATCATCGGATCTTGTGTGGGTCAGCGCTCAACAATCCTGTGTGGGTCAGTGCATACCGATCCTATGTGGTTCATCTCTTTATCCTTTGTGGGTCATTTTTAGATCATGTCTGGTTCATCATCGATCCTGTGTGGGTCAACAACAGATCTTGTCAACAAAGTAAGATGATCTAGCAATATAACTAATCAACTCTACTTCTGTACTTATGTTATACATAATTGTGAGCTAAGTCATTAAATTTGTGGTATTGACCTTCGTGGTATTATACTGTGTGTAATTATCTTTCTGGTATTTACCTTCGTGGTATTCTATTGTGTGGCTTACCATTGTGGTACTTATCTTTGTGGTATTCATCTATGTAGAGTTACTATTGTGGTACTTATCTTTTTGGTGTTACCTTCGTGGTATTCATTTCTCTGTGGACCAGTTGTATTCATGCTATAAAATTGGGCCTTGTTTTTCCTCATGAGAAAGATGAGTAAACTTGATAACGTAGGTATATTTATGGGCATATACCCAAGTAGGGTATAATGTTGTTTTCATGCTTTGTGGTTTATAATTTTTGGATTATAGGAGGCATTAGGGTGGGTCTCAGGGTCCCTACTGAGTATCGTTATACTCACCCCTACATGGGATACTCCTGCACCTTCATGTGTCTTGTGAAGACGACATACATTGCTAATTGAGGTCGAGGGTACTAGACCGGAGGCTTCTAGGAGGTGGACATTAGACGAGACTATCCACAGGGAAGACCGTTCAAGAGATATACCTAACCTTTTGGTGGGATCCTTGGAAAGTGTTCACATGAGTTGTTTTTCAGTTTTACTTGTACTTTCTAGCTGGCCTTGTATTTTGGACCCTTTACTATCTGTACATGAACTGTTTACTATATAGTTTACATTGTTCATGCATCTTTCTGTGCACTTGGTTTGTGTGAGTTTACATTTTTAAAGTCAATGTCTACCCAGTTTTAGGGATATGCCTTTCCGGTGCTAATCACCTACCCATGGCCTATGGAAGGCGAGGTTGAGGTAGTCACGAAACGGTCCCCGAGGGATGGGTGCTGATAAATTGGTATCAGAGGAGTCGGTTATACTGAATAACAAGGACTATGATCGATTAATCAGCAGTACTGTTATGTGTTATGAGCGAGGTTATTAGTTTAGGGAATCTAGTGTTAGTGTGGCGGCTTATGTATCCATTCACTAGGACCCAAACATCAAATTTCCAACACGGTGCATAAAAACATTGAATGTGTGCATGTTTTTGAAAATTTTTCTTTTTTCGACTCATTGAGTCACCTCACCATGTAGAAATTATTTATAGTGGTGAACCTATTTCGTTTTAGGATTCCTCCACACAGACATTCATATAGTGTTCCAGTTAGAGTTCGAAATGACAAAATACCGAGTGATGAGGCATCAATGGAGGGCCCCCTTATGACAGTTGAACCATCAGGTGGTGTACCAGCAGTCCCACCTCCCATTGTGTAGCTGATGCCACCAGTTCCAGCAGCATTGGGTGCATGCCACTTGAGAATGTTTCACGAGTTCCAGAACTAGAGGCCACTGACGTTACGGGGTGAGACAAATCCATAGGAAGCTAAGGACAGGCTGAAGTCTATGGTTAGAGTTTTTGACTGGCAGGGACACCAGCTTATCTCATGGTGATCCTTGCAGCCAGTCTTCTTCAGGCAGGATTAGGCAGATGGTGGAGCATGATTCTCTAAGATCAATATTAGAGGACAATAATCTGGGCGAACATTGAGATCCTTTTCTGGGTAGAGTTCATCTCAGCGACCGAACTCTCTGTGAATATACAGGAGCTTCTCCACTTGTAGCAGGGTAGCATGATTGTGGCTCAGTATTCAGTGATGTTCACCGACCTCTTGCGCTAATCCACTGACATGGCACAAGACCCTTTCTTTAGGGATCAGACCTTTGAGAAGGGACTCAAAAATGATATTAGAGCTTCTATGATTTCTATCAGAATCCCAATGCAGGAAGGGGTGTTAGAGTGAGAACTCTTAGTGGAGAGTTTCCATGATGAGCTGTCACCAGCAAAAAGACCCCCACCAGACGTTATGTAGTAGATTTAACTATAGTTGGTTGAATATAGAGGATGTAGAGGTCCAAGAGGACTATAACTACAAGCAGATTACCACAAGATACATGGTCGGTTGTGCGGGGATCTTGAGATAGATCAGGACAGGCGAGGAGTAGACAGTGTTACTTGTGCGGTGGGCAGGGTCACATGGCTCGCGACTACCCAACCCACCGTATGGACAACCAAAAGACCGGCAAAGGACCACATGGTTGTAGGTGAATATTAAATAGAGGATGTATGCAGGTAAAATGAGAACATGGAAGAAGAGCTGACTGTTCAGTAGGTGGTGGGCGGCGGTACGAGGTTCAACCGCCACCACCACCAGGTTGTCCACTTTGACCACATGGGGCAGGTGGACAGGGAAAAGCTCAGCTCTAGGTAGTTGAGTCATACAACCACGAAACTCCTGACATGATATAATGTATGATCTTTGTCTACTCCACCTTAGTTACAGTACTTATAGACATAGGTTCTGGTCACACTTTTATTTCAATGACCGTCATTCGGAGCTCGGAGATTCAAGTAAAGTCGTTGGCTTGATCCTTATGGTTAGAAATTTATTACAGGAGAGTATTCAAAGATTACACACTAGTTATAGTAGTGTTAGATTACTATAGGAGGCAATATATTCGGTTGGGTTCTTTTAGTAGTGGCATTGAGGCCTTACAACTTAATCTTGGGTATGGACTGGTTATCTACAATCGATGCTCAGATCGACTATATTAGACATAAAGTAAGGGGTGTCTCTACTGATGGGATGAGGATTTCCTTCATCAGTGATAATGGAACCTTTTCAAAATAGGATGGAATTACTCTGAGGAGGGTACAACTGATCACACATCAATTTCCTAGCCTTACATTCAGAGTAGTTGATGTTGAGAGTCCGAGCTATCCTATAGTGGTGGACCAATGCACTGATGTTTTCCCTGATGATGTTTCGGGTCTACCTACTCATGGAGATGTGGAAATTTATATCTACTTGTACCCCGGGACATCACTGATATCTACACTAGCATATCGGATGGCTCTCGTGGAACATTAAGAACTGTGAGTACAGCTAGTGGACATACAGGGCAAGGGGATCATTCGACCCAGTGTTTCTCCGTGGGTAGCCTCGATTTTGTTCCCTATGAAGGAGGATGGGAGTTTGAGACTCTGTGTGGACTATCAGCGCCTGAACTAGGTGACCGTGAAAATAAGTACATGATCTTGAGGAATGACGATCTCTTTGATCAGTTGAAAGGAGCACGATGGTTTTCGAAGATGTACTTCAGATCATGTTATCACCAGCTCAGGGTATGAGACAAGGATGTGCAGAAGAAAACCTTCAGATGTCGGTATGGCCACTATGAGTTCTTGGTTATTACATTCAGCAAGACCAACACCCCAGCAGTGTTCATGGCACTCATGAACAAAATCTTCCAGCCATGTCTCGATCGTTTTGTGGTAGTCTTCATCGACGACATCCTAATTTACATAGCTACAGAGGATGAGAATGCCTATCATCAATAGATAGTTCAAAACACACTCCGATATCACCAACTTTATGGTAACCTCTCGATGTTCCAGTTCTGGATCCGAGAGGTTCACTTTCTAGGACATGTCATCTCGGAGGCTGGTGTTGTGATGGATATAGTGATGATTGAGGACATGAATTCTTGGGAGCCACACAAGAGTGTGATGGAGGTGCGGAGTTTTTTGGTTTTGGATGGTTACTACCGTTGGTTTGTGCCAGACTTATCAAGAGTTAAGGCACCATTATCAGTGTTAACATAGAAGGGGAAACCCTTTGTGTGGTCGGAGAGATTCTAGGGGTGTTTTCAGGAGTTGAGATGGAGACTAACGAGTGCCCCCATGTTGAGGCTACCGGATGAGGGCGTTGGGTATGTAGTTTACTGCAACACATCAAGGAACAGACATAGATGTGTCCTGATGATGGAGCGAGCAATGTTCGTGCATGGTTCTCTATTGTAGAGGCAACTTGAGTAGAACAATGCTACACATGACTTAGAGTTAGCAGTTGTGGTCTTCACCTTGAATATTGGCAACATTACTTGATGGGATAAAATTTTATAGTCTACTCTGATCACAAGAGTCTCATGTATATCTTCTCTCAAAAGGACCTAAACCTGAGATAACATCATTGTCTTCAGTTCCTCTATCCCTACGACTTCGAAATAGTATATTCTCTTGGGAAGGGGAACTTAGTAGGAGATGCACTCAACAAGAGATATGGTATTCAATTGTTGAGGGAGGTGAAAAGTAGTTAGCCACTTTACAAATATCCTACGTAGATTGGGATGGAGCAGCTTATCTTCAGTCTTTGATATTCACTCGCCCACTCCTTCATCGGGTCAGGGAGGCACACCTTGGGGACACTAACTTCGAGGCTCGACGTGCTCAGATATCCATAGGACAGACACATGATGTATTTTATGATGGTGGGTAGCACATCATCCTCTTTAAAGGCATACTACGGTACAGATGGCGTTACACGAGGATGTGTTGAGGGATTTCGATATGTCCCCTCTCGTGGTATATCCAAGAGTGGCGAAGACGTACCAAGACCTCCAATGTCAGTAATGGTGGCCGAGAATAATGATAGAAGTGGATGGGGTTTTCTCACGCAACCTCACTTGTCAGCTAGTGAAGCCTGAGCATCAGGTTCTAGCAGGATTAATTCGGCCACTAGAGGTTCCATAGTGGATGTGGGATGAAATTTCCATGGACTAAGTGATAGGACTCCCATGCACATCTAGGGTTCATTATTCTATGTAGGTGATCTTTGACCGAATTACCAAGTTGGCTCACTTCCTACCTATCAGAGGGAAGGGACTAGATAAGGGCTTGGAACGCCTCTACGTGCATGAGATTGTGCGATTTCATGGGGTTCCATCTACGATTTTCTCTGACTATGATTCATGTTTTACTTCTTGGTTGAGGATGGGATTTTAGGAGGAATTCAAGACTCAAAATTTATTGAGAACCTACTTTCATCCTCAGATAGATGGTCAGACAGAGCGGTCCATTCAGATGCATGAGTACATATTGTGTGCTTGCATCCATGATTCCAGCTGTTGCTGGGATTATCACATGCACTTGGAGGAGTTCACATACAAAAAAAATTATCACTCCACTATCGGTATGGAACCATTAAAGGAATTGTATGGTCGACCTTGCCAATCACCTTTGTGATGGAATGACCTAGGGGAGTCAACATTTATGGGACCATAGATGTTACGCACTACCATAGGGAAGGAGCATATCATCTAAGAGTGGATGAAAACTGGCCAGAGTAGGTAGAAGTCGTATGGTGATAGGACATGGAGACCACTAGAGTTCGTGGATGGTCACCATGACTTTCTAAGGGTCTCACCTCGACGAGGATGGCTGAGATTTGGATGGGGAAGAAAGTTATCTCCGAGGTTCATCAGACCCTTTTAGATCCTCAACAGAGTTGGTGAGGTGGCTTACCGCTTAGTTATTCCACCTCAGTTGCACTGGGTGCACGATGTTTTTCACACATCCCTGCTGATGAGGTATGTTCATGATCCTTCACACATCAATGACTGGGTTGAGATGGACATCAACAATGTGGTGATGTTTTGAGAGGTTCTAGTGGAGTTTGAGGATCGACAGGAGAGTTTCCATTGTGGGCGGTCAATAACTCTAGTGTGCATTCATTGGAAGCATGGAAACCTCCAGGAGTGCACATGGGTGCAGGAGGCACATATTAATTCTTATTACCCCCACGTTTTTCCTAGTTTTTATTGTGGTGTATGGGGATGCAAAGCCCTGTGGTGGGGATAATATAAAGACCTTGAATTTTTCATGTATTTTTTTAAATATATAAAAATATTTCAAGTCCGTGAAAATTGAATACTGTTGATTCCGAGGCCCAGAGTGCCCTGAATAAATTTCTAAAGTTTCTTAGGTACGTTTTGAAAATGTGGGAGTGTTGTTTTGTAACTTTTTAACCATATAAAATAATTGAAAACCGAGGACACCATTGAACTCACAACGCCGATATTCTCTTAATAAGACCTTCACCGAGACCGTAGTAGGTCTAGAGTGTATGTTAGTTTTTAATATTTTTGTGGGAGAAGAAAAATAAAATAAATAACATTATTTAATTTCTTGAAACATCCATTTTGAATCTTGGTGATGATGACCACCAAAACACCCCTTTAATGCGAGGATGCCCTTGGTTTCTCCCCAATTTAATGATCCAACATTAATTACTTAATTAATAAACATAACTTAGTAAGTTGGCTCCACACCTTCCTTGAGGATGAGAAATCGTTGGCAGAGCAGAAGGGTTTTTGAGGGAGGCTTAGAGAAATTGGAAGAACATCCTCCGGATCATGAATGAAGAACCAACATTGGAGCAGGTTTTGGGAGCTATGAACGTTGGTACCCTCATCGTCTTTATATTCTTCCTCACGCTGTATCCAATGGAAAATCATGGTTTGTAATTTTGTTGAATTTGTTCTTTGTTAATTTACATTCAATCATTATCCTCGAGCCCCGTGAAATCAGACTAACGCCAAGGGTACGGGCCAAACAACCATGGCCTGATCCCTCCATAACCTCATTTTTGGCACTTTCTACACAGTCGGATTGATAGGGTAAGAAGAACCCGACCACGTCACTAGTGACCGATGCCGGTAGGGAACAAGGGGGCGGCCATCACTCTGATCGGCAGCGATGGCAGTGGCGGCGCAACGACACTACCGGAGGAGGCTGCGGCCTGTCGGCGGTGGTGAAGGAGGACGACAGTTGACACGCCGGCTGACCGCGTCGAAGAAGGGAGATGCGGGTCCATGCCCCCTTTAGAAGGGGAGGTCGTGGCTGGTTAGATGCTGCAGTTCACATGGAGGGAGGCCGACACCCGGTCGGCCGCCGTTCGAGCAGGTGGCGCAACCGGAAGGAGGCCGACACCCGACCAGCTGCGGTTTGAGAAAGCGGCACACCAGGAGGGTGGCCGACACCCAGCCACTCATGGAGGAAGCATCGATACACACCCACCCCATTGGAAGGAGATTTGGCCAGAATCCCAGTCGGCTACGTCTCACCAAGTTGGACCCACTCTTATGTGTCTCGTGTGCCAGCAGGCCAAATAGTCTATTGGACCATTCGGAATACCGGGTGGTGCCTCCCCCCAGTGCGGCTTGGGCAGTCCTCTCCATAGCGGACCACACCAAGCTGGGCAGACCACACCCAGCCGAGTGGGCTGCAATGAGGGGCCACGCCCAGAGTGCCGCACCTAGTGGGCCGCTCCAACCGGACCACGCCCAGTAGGCCAGGTCGAACCCAATATGTCGGGTCGGACCCGGGTTAGGATGGGTGAACCCAAACTAGATCGGGTCGGACCAGGTTGGGTCGAGCTAGGTCGTTCTGACCGGGTCGGCCCATACCCAGGCCTATCTTGACCCAGATACGCCTTTTTGTCCATATCATGAGAACAGATCATTCGTTTGACAACCCGACTGAGGCACCAGTATATTTGGAACAAGACATAACTTTTGGTATACTCCACTTTAGTTTTGAATAATTCTAGAGTATGGTCCCGTTGGATCAATCTCGAATACAACCAGGCCCTTGGGATTACAAAAATAAAAACTTACAGACTGGGAATCTGATTGACGCGCCATCTGTCGCGTTGGGTCCCTTATGACGCGACGAACCTTATTGATACTTCATTGTGGGAATTCGTGGTAGTTAATGTATCGAATAATGTCATGAGGAGTGGAACCTTCATGAATCAAGAAAGATTAGGGGGGGGGACCCTGTGAATGACTGTACTTGAGGAGTCTCCAGATCCGGTGTGGGTCATGTTCGGATCTTGTGTGGGTCTGTGCTCCGCGATCATGTGTGGGTCAGCCCATACACAGCATATGTTGGTCATTTTCAGATCATATGTGGGTCATTTTTAGATCCTGTGTGGGTCATCTTCGATCCTTTGTGGGTCAACAACAGAGATTCTCGATGAAGTAATATGATCTAGAAATACAGTTAATCATCTCTACTTTTGTACTTAAGTTATAACAGATTGTGAGTTGAGTCTTTACCTTTGTGGTATTTACATTCATGGTATTCTACTATGTGGTGTTACCTTTCTTCTATTTACCGTCAATGTATTCTACTATGTGGTGTAACTTTGTGGTACTTATCTTTGTTGTATTCCTTTGTGTGGTGTTACCTTTGTGGTACTTACCTCTGTGGTGTTACCGTAGTTGTAATCATTCCTATGTGGAAGAGTTTTATATCGGGCTAAAGAATTGGGACTCATGCTTCTTCATGAAAGATATGGGTATACTAGATAACTTAGGTATATGTATGGTCATATGACTAGGTAAGGTAGACTATTGTTTTTTTTTCTTTTTGGATTATCCTTTTTGGATTCTGAGATACCTTAGGGGGGGTCTCAGGGTCCCTACTGAGCTTCTTTATACACACCCCTACACGGGCTACACCCACACCTTGTTGTGTCTTGTGCAGACAACAAACATCAATGATCAAGGTCAAGGGTACCAGGCTAGGGGCTTATCGGAGGTGGACATTATACAAGACAACATGTAGGGACGACCATTCGAGAGTTATACATACCCTTTAGGTAGGGTCTATGGAGGGTGTTCACATGAGCTATTTTCCAGTTTTACTAGTACTTTCCAGTTGGTTTTGTATTCTAGTCCCTTTAATTACATTACAAAACCTGTTTACTATACAGTTTACTTTGTTCTTGCATCATGTTGTGTTATTGGTTTGTGTGATTTTACCATTTTAAAGGCAATGACTACTCAGTTTTAAGGATATTCCATTCCATTGCTAGTCACTATCCCCTAGCGTATGGATGGAAGGTTTGGGGTAGTCACGGCAGGGACCCCAGGGCATGGGTTATGAAAATTGTAATGTTATCCATTTACTTACAGTATATGTTATATTCCAGTGGAATTTTGTTACATTAATGTATTATCTCACTGTTGGTGGACTTATGAAGATTTGATAACATGTTCTAACCATCTTGGTTAAGATAGATGGAATAACCTTTCATTTAATTGCATGATCTGATAACACTTCAAGAATATAAATTTCAACTACATTTCTTTAAATAAGAGATGATGTGGAAATTTTTTGGGGAATGAACAATGTCGACATTGTATTGAAATCAATTAAATATTTCACCTCATGGAAAAAATTCATCAACATTAGGAAAATGATCTTGAAACCTAAAATGTTATCCTAGTACCTTCTTATCGGAAGAATTAGATGGTCCCTTAAATCATCATATAATTATGGATTTTTTTTTGTTAACTTTCTACATAACATGTTCTCTATCACTATCCATAAGAACATGATGGTTATATTTCTCTTCCATATCCATGTTTTCACTTCCCGCTTACGTTCTTCTAAGTGGACACCCAGTGATGAGTTACTTTGGGTAACCTATATTTTTTTATCATTCCTTTTTAAAATGTTGTTTTAGTATCCCTTTTTATGATGTGGATTTCCATGAAAAAAACATTCAAGCTGTAATCCATTTGTATCCCTGATGAATTTTGAGGGAGAAATTCATTTTAAGGGGGTAGAATGTAACACCCTTATATTTTATGAGATATTTTATTTATAATTTCCTTGATGTCCGTGTTGTATAGTACAATATGATTATCTTGCACTATAGGAAACACCGTATTATCTTATAGTATACACAAAACTATTCTTGGCTTGTGTTACATAAAATTTCATGTTCATTTCATAGGATTTATTTCATGCAACATTGAGTGTAGATTTTGTTCAAGGAATAATCGAACTATGATTCGATTATGTTATACACCACACCAAATAATCAATCAATAAAATTAACACTGAATTGGCTTTCATTACACTCAAGAGATACCTTCCTCGATAGCATGTGTTGTACACAATACCGAGTTTCACTAAACAATGATATATTATTAAAATATTATTACTTAATGGGATATAAACTACCAGTTATTAATAGTATTAAACACAATTTGAATTTAATATAACATCAACATTAATCGTATAATTTTTCTAGACCTGATATAATAGAAAATTGAATATTTTAGATAAATGAGGTATTATTAAAAAAATGTAGTTCATCCACCTTTGGAAGGTGCATAAATTTTAAATTTAGTTTTTATCCTTTTTATGTCTAATTTGACAAATTAAAATTCACCTTTTATTTCGGAATATAAAAAATTACTATTTTTCGTATTTTTCTGATAAGTTTACTTTTTTATATTTATGAAGACTGGAAATACTGATTTTTTTATTTTAAAACAACTAAATAGTCAAATAATTATTTGTATTGGTTTTAAATTTAAATTAGTTAATTTTTATCTAATTATGGTTTTTAAAATGAGTTTATATATTAATTCATTATAAAAACATTTTCTATTTAAAAACGGGCATTTTTACAAAAACTATTTTTCATGAAATTTTAAAGGTTTTATTTTAAATTTAATTATTAAACTAATGTGTATTGAATTTTTAAAAATGGAAGTACAATTTAGAATGAGGAGGTCCAAAATTGGTAAGTAGGTCCATTTTAGTTTTGACCAGAATGAAGAGTAATAATGGTATGTTTTATTACCAGGGTAAAGGGTAATTTAGGTAATTTAGGTTACAAATAATATTTTAATGACTATAAAATTATCAAACCAAATGAAAAAATATTTATTTGATTAATTAAATTCGACCCTTAATACATAAGGATCTAAATTATGTCATTTAATGGTCAATTTTCCATGAAAATGACTTAAATAATATTTAAATTAATGAAAGACACTATGTGTCATTTTCTTTGTCTTTAAAATCTATTACGAATATACATATGAAAAAATGGGTGGTATAAACACATATATATTGTAATTGTTAACATAGAAAACATATTTTTCTGATATAAATTTGTTTTTGATGATTTGTGTCCATTTGAGAGATATTATGGTATTTATAATATTTTTTGTAATGAAAATTTTAAGATTTCACCATCCTATTTTAGATAATATATCATTTTCAAAATAAGGTTGTACATAAGATAAATTCGACAATAAATACATATTTGAGAGATAAAATTTTTATCATTATCTTGTTAATTGATTTTTAATTTTTAGTAAAGAAACAATTTACTTAATGTTTTATATATGGATGACGCAAAAATTACTTCATCGATGAAAAATAAATAAAATAATTTATTAAAATTATAATAACAAATAAAAGGGAAAAAACCGTTAACAATTTTTTAAAGTATATATCAAGAATAATCACCCAATGGTCCAGTTATGGACTATTTGGATCCTTATAAAATAGATCAAGACAATTATATTATTTTATTTAATGTAATGTTAATATAGTCACATTCATTATTTAATAAGTATAAATTGTGTTATGTTGTATTTTCAAGCAGATAAATTCGATTACACGTATTATTCTAAAATATTGTAAATTTATATTAATAATATTATTTTAATTATTATTTTTCTCATCAAATTAACACATTAAATAATTAAAAAATCTTGATGTAGTAATTATATTATAAAGGGAAGTATAAAATAAATGATATTAATAATATTAAAATAAATATAATTTGGTATAATTAATTTTTCCAATGGATTTTCTAGATATCCTTGACCCCTTAAAGATATGAATTTTTTTTCAAAGATAACATCTTATCTTGATATTTTTAAAAATCAGTGAAATTTGTAGTGTTAAAATTGATATAATAGATAATTTGTAAATACAATGATTTATTAAATTATTTAAAAAGCATAAAACATTTTTAAAATCTATAATAATAATTATATGGTAAAAATGTTCTAGAATATTTATTTTTGTTCTAATTTAAATCAAATAAATAAATATTTTACCCTTATAATATTGAAATATTTTTTACTATAGTAAAAATGAAATAGAATAACTAATTGTTAATTGGAATGATATGGATTGAATAGTCATCTAACATTGTCTGAAATTTATTGGTTGATGATATTACAACCCAATATCATATCATCTTCAAAATTGCGATATTTTAGACGTTTTTAAGTGGGATTTTATTTTATTATAATTTAATATTTTTGTTTTTTCCAAGAGTTCCCCTCACCTCAATTATAAAAGGGTAACTCCAACCTCATTTATACACAACTCATTAAGCCTTAATGTTAGTCCATACCCTGCCCACTTCACTTCTCATCTTCTTTAGTTACATTCTATATGTTCTAGTGTTCTCAAAATACCAACTATAGTTTTCTGAAGAAGCGATCTAAAGAGAGCATGTCAATGAAGAGGTATCTCCTCTTCTGATTCTTTCACATTTCTTCTTACACCTACTACTATTTCATGAGTTGTTTCATTATAGAATAATAACATTATTAGAGATTTTATAATGATGCTTTATTATAATTATGAAACAAACATATTCAAATTTCTATCCATCCTTAGAAATATGAAATCACTAAGCGTGTGTACGTACGGTTTACCATCTCCACGTCGCGGTGTAATATGATTTTCACCACCACCTTACATGGATGGGTATAAAAAATGGATGTAATAAATATATATGATTATTATAAAATTATATTGATTTTAAAATAGAGTTTACCATGAAAATCAATACAGTTAAACAATTATGGGAAATATATCATTGCTCGTGCATACGTATGACCTACCTTCTCCCTGATGTGATGTGATTTGTTCTATATGATAACCATGAAAGCATGATTATATAAATGTAATGAATGAATAAATATGTAATTTATTTCGTTAATATAATTTTATAATAATATAAATATTACCTAAGAAGGCGAAGTGGTAATTATTTGAAAAAACATTCTTAAGATCATAAAGTAGTTAAAACCCAAATAACGAGTAACAATGAATTTTTACGAACAAAAAAAGAAAAATATGCACATATATTATGACCATGATTCTATAATAAGTTAATAACATTATCTACATCATTATATAAGAGGTTTGGACACATATGAAAAAAGGACCTGACCTTATTACATTACATAATCTTGAATTTAGTCAAAAATTCACATCCTTTCATACTGAGGATATTTTCATCTTTAGTGCTTTAGAGAATTGAGACATAAAACATTCATAAAATTTCACATTATTATAGTGTTTATAACATGAAAACAGCATCCTTTGTTGATAAATATAAAATATTTCACATAAAACATGATTTCTTTACCTAATCATAAAACATTTTACATAGATGGCTTCTTTGTCTGACATATCCTTATAACCTGTGAAAATATTTTCAAATCATAGGATGATCCCAAAAGGTCATTATGAGATAAAAATTAAGGAAATAACACATTAGTCGATGAATACTTGTAACGTATGTAATCATTTCAAAAAGACATACATATCACATGTATATATATACTTACCTAGTGAAACATGATATTTCCACAAAATTCCCAAAATACAAATAACGTATGGAGAATCAAAAATGTATCTTGGGGAATTACATATACAATCTTTTAACCCTCTCGGCTACCTTATCATTTGTAACCCTTACGGCAACCTTAAAATTTGTTTAACCAGCACAGTTACACTTGGAGTAACCATATGGACGACCTCCAATATACACGTACCCAATGCATTGGAGGGAAATATAGGCCCCACCCTTAATCATAAATAATTACCAATAACCCGAACATAATCATACAACATGAATAATTTCCTAAAAACATTACTTTTGAATTTTGTAAAACAAACTTTTAAATGAGAATTTTAAAAGAAAATCCCCATATAAATATCACACAATTGAATAGAAGATTAATTGAGTTTATGGAATATGTATATAAACTATAAATACACATAATTAAACATAATATAAATATAACCCATCAAAAAAACACATAAATAATGAAGTAGAAGGTTAAACCAAAGAATGGAAATTGGGTTAAGAATTCCCTTACCTCTGGTTAATATTACATACAACTAGTTTAAACCTATGGTATAATGGTTAAAAGAGTGTTATTAATATCTTAATAGAACATATTGATCATTATAATACCTTATATGATCATTTAATTATATCATTTTACATTTAAATAGTTACTATTTGGTTCCTTACATTGTTTTTGGGTGGGTTCTTTAACTAATTTCCAGGATTGGTTCATGATGGTTGTTCATGCCAATTTGAAGTGAAGCTCTAGAATTGTTATAGAGTGGTATTAACATATTTCTATTAGCATAAATTATACCATTTATCACTTTGAATTAGTAAATGAGGATGATTCATAAGGTAAAATAGTAATGATGTTCGTTTAGATCATTTTAGTGGTTCTTTGATAATAACGACCTCATTTTGATTATAATTCAAAACCATGTCTACCAAATAATTACATAACCATATATGATAAATAATAAATATAATATAACCTAGTTCAAACAAAAAATGTTTTCATGACCAAAATTGAAGGAATTATAGAAAATTGAAATCCCATCATCCATGATGTCGGTAATTCGACACATCACGAACAATGTTTTTAATTCATTGAATATATCGGAGAGGATAAGGAGGTTGATGAGGAATTTTATATGAAAATGATAAAATCCCTAATATAAAAGATTATAAAGCATTAATTTATTTTGTATGATAGGATGTGAGAATAGAATAATAAAACGGAAAAAATATTGAAATAAAAGAAAACTTGAGAAATCCCTTACAAAAATCAAGAGCCAAATGGCTATTCAACAGGGTTTTAGAAAACATTTTAAAGGGAGGAAATATGGGTAAACCTTCATTAAATGAATTTTAATACATAATAATGCATGAATAAGATGAAAAGAATAACATGGTATTGATTATTGAATTCTGCACCAAGAAAATTATAACTTGAATGAAAAAAGAAGATGAAAATCATTTAATCGTGTGATGTAACTCCTAAAACATAAATGTTTGGTCCTTGGGGGTTTGAATATAACTTGGGAAGACTACTTGGGTGGTAAGGATTCTATATCATTATTTAAAAGGAATTTTTAATTATTTTAATGATGGAATTGGTTGGTATTTATTGAAAAAGTGAGGAAATATTTTAATAATTTTCAAGGGACACATCATTAGTGGTATTTGAAAAAAATAGGATTTACCATATCATTTTACCACGGTATTAGACACATGGGACACCTCATACATATTTTACTGTAAATAAGTAGATTATATTAATTACATCATTAATGATGTCAATAAACACCCCCAAACTCAAAACTGTATTTCTACTATTCACCAAAAAATCCACTATATCAAAAAAATCCCAAAAATGCACCCTTACCATTTTTTAACATGTATAATTAAAAAAACCTCTATTTCATAGAAATAATTTTATTAATATTATTAAATTAAATTTTAAATAAAATCATACTTAATTTAAAAATTAAAAATTTTAATTCTCTACCAGCTTATATACCACATTAAAAAATTAATCAAGATGTGATTATCATAAAGACTTATGAAAATAAAATAATAATACAATTTACTATTTATTATGTTCATATTACTATTTATAAAGGTTATGTTACTATTCACAAAAAAACATGTAGGTTCCATTAGGCTCTAAATAACACACTGATCAGAGTTGTAGATGAATATTTTTTGAAATTCAAAACATAGAAGTGGAAGAATTATTTTTAATGGATATTTATAAATTTATACTTTAATTAATGTTTCATGCATTTCCATTTATTTTCAAAAAAACTTAGGGTGTTACATTATCCCCACCTTCTAGAAATTGCATCCACATAATTTTATTTACTTATTAAAAATGTGAGGGAACCTTTCTCTAATATCATTTTAAGATTCCCATGTTTCCTCTTATACCATGTGGTTTCTCTATAATTCCTTTACCTTGTCGATGACCTTATTCTTCCATATCCATTGCCTTTGATCATGAATCTGAACTGGTTTCTCTTTATAAGAAAGGTTCTCTTCTAGCTGAACTTTTGCTGGGTCAAGACATGTGATGAATCTGGAACATAATTCCTCAACATTAAAACAAACAAACTTAGTGTACCTAATACAAACTCAGAGTAAAATATACATGGTATGCTTCTGGTCTAACTTTCTCCAAGATATCTAAAGGACCAATGAAATTGAGGTCTTTGCTTCCCTTTCTTACCGAAACAAATCACACTTTTCCAAGGAGTGATTGTAAGGAAAACATTGTCACCTACCATGAATGAAAATTATTTCCTTCTATTATATGCATAACTTTCTTACCTACTCTAAGCTGCCCTCATGTGCTGCTGGATCATCTCCACTTTCTCAGCCACTTCTTCTACTAATTCTGGCCCCATCACCTTTATTTCACCGACTTCATTCAAAAACGCTGGATTCTGACATGGTTTTCCATAGAATTCCCAAAAATGTGCCATATGTATACTGTAATGGAAATTTTTATTATAAGAAAACTCTACTAAAGTAATATTTTATCCCAACATTCTTTATAGTTCATTGAACAAGGTCGATTCAAATCCTCCAAAGTCTGAATTATTCGTTCTAACTTCCCATCTAATTGAGGATGAAATGCTATACTAAAATTTAAATCTATGACTAACAACATATAAAGACCCTTAAAGAAGTTATAAGTTAACCTAGGATCCCCGTTATATACAATGGAAGGAGTAACTCCTTGTAACCTAAAAATCTCTTTGAGATACAGTCGAGAAAGATGATCCAAATACATTATATCATGAATAGAAAGAAAATGTGTTGATTTTGTCATTCGATCAAAAAAAGCCAAATCAGATTGTTACCAAGAGATGTCTTAGGTAGTCCCACCACAATGTCCATGGATACATTCTCCCACTCCACTCTAGCACTGGAAAAGGCTGGAGCATCCCCTTCAGTAACTACAGATCTTCTTTAACCTATTGACATGTAAAGTATTTCATTGTAAAATCAGCAATATCACTTTTAATTCTATCCAACCAGTAATAATCCCGAAGGTCTCACTATATCTTTGTACAGCTAGGATGAACTGAAAATAGAGAACTATGAGATTCACACAAAAAATCTTTCTTCAACATAGAATCACACGATACAGACAACCTTTTACCAAATCATAAAACACAATCTTTATGAAGGTTAAATTTTGGAAACATACCCATTTTAACACGTTCTACCTTTTTCTGTTGCTCAGGGTCTTCTTTCTATGATTTCATAATTCGGTCCGATAATGATGACTACACTAAAAGTTGAATCAAAAAAAAGTTATTTTTTCACCAACAACTTCAAAAAAATATTTCAAATCATTAATCAAGGGATCATGTTACAAACATAACATGTTTAATGATGCATGATGTTTTCGAATTAAGGCATATTCAATTTTGTTTGATTTTAATGGATGGTAATTGATTATGAAATGATATTCCTTTATTAGTTCTAGCCATCTTCTCTATCTCATGTTTAATTCCTTCTGAGTGAATATATAATTCATATTTATACGGTTAGTATATATTTTACATTTTAATATGTATAAATGATGCCTCCAAAATTTCAAAGAAAAATCCACAACTACAAATTCAAAATCACATGTTGTATAATTTATCTCATAATGTTTTAGATTTATTCAGCATAAGAAATTACCTGACCATTCTTCCTCAAATCACAACCAAGTCCCTTCAACGAAGCATCACTATAGATGACCAACTCAATATTTTGGGAAGGCAACACCAAAATAAGAGAATTCACCAACCACATATTCAGTTTTTAAAAACAAAAAACACATTATTCTATCCAAATAATGTTAACCCATTTTCATGTTAACATAGTTATCATTCTAGATAATCATGAAATGTTTTTACCAAACCTTCAGTAATAGAATACTAATCCAAGAAAACTACGAATCTCTGTAAAATTTGTAGGTTTTGACCATTCATCAACCAATTTTTTTGAAGGATCCAATGTTATTCCATTCTTATTTATAATGTGCCTAGAAAAGAAATCCGTTGTAACCATAAATCACACTTTCCGAATTTTCCATACAGTTTCTTTTCCTTTAAGGCTTATAAAACAAAACATAGATGTTTTCCATGCCCATCTTTATTTTTATAAAATACTAGGATGTCATCAATAAACCCAACCACAAATATATCCAAGAACTCCTAAAATATTCTATTCATAAGATTCATGTATACAGAAAGGTGAATTAGTAAACCCAAATGGAATAACAAAAAATTCATAATTCCAATATCTAGTATGAAAAGTTATTTTTGGGCTGTCATCTTCCTTTACCTTCAGCTGATGGTATTCGGATCTCAGGTCAATGTTGGAAATGTACTAAAATCCTTCATGCCGATCAAACAAGTCATCGATATGAGGCAAAGGATACTTGTTTTTAACAGTGATGTAATTAATAGCTCAATAATCAATGAATTGTCTCATGGAACCATCGTTATTTTTAACCAACTAAATAGAATCACACCACGATGAAGTGCTAGGATGAATGAAGCCGTTATCAACCAAATCCCACAACTGATTTTTCAAATCAAGATGTTCTATTTCATCCATATGACAGGGGGGTTTTAAAATAGTCCTAGCATTATTAATTAAGTCAATTGTGAATTCAACTTCTCGATCGGTTATGACACTGGGTAACTCATTAGAAAAAACATCAATGTATTCATTTTCCACTAGTACATCATTAATATAAATAGTTCCCATATTTTCAACAATATGAGAAAGATAACTTTCATTTCCATCATTCAACAGTTTCTCAGCTTCCTGATATGTTATCAATTTTATGTGTTCATTCTTGTATACAAACTGAAAATCTTTCTAAAAACAACAAATTTAGCTCTAAATTCAATCTTACCATGATAAACAGAAATCCAATCCATTCCCAAGAATAACATCAAAATCAACTAATGGAAAACAATAAGGTTTTCAGGTAATGTCTTTCAACAGACCAAAATAGAAATATTCTTCTAATAATTATTTTTCTATAATATTTCCACCTAGTGTTCTAACAATAAGTTCCCGTCTCATTTTTTGAGGTGATATTTATAATTTACCAGAATATTTCTCAGAGATGATGGAATGTGTAGACCTCGTATCAAAAAAAAACATTATAAAAATTTGAGTAAATAGACAATGTACCTAATAAAACTTCATTGGCTAGGAAAAAACATGCTTACATTGTCACAAAGGATCTCACTACACCTTTATGGTTATTTTCTATCTTCTTTTCATCATTCAGATCTCTCTTAGGGAAGACATTTTCATAATGACCCATCTCACCACATTTAAAATACATTATAGTTTTCTTATCAGGATTAGTGTTAGGATAATTTTCATTAAAATATCATGCCATATGTCCAAAACTACCACATTTAAAACACTTACCTATTTTGTTAAGACATTCCCCTGGGTGCTTCTTGCCACACTTTTCACAAACTGGAAACTGTATGTTCTTACTATAATTTTTTTTTGTTGATTGTTACCCATCACTTTCCATATGATCCTATTTGTCTCTTTATTTCCAAAATTCATGTGATCATCGACAAACTCCATATCTACCCTCTCAGCACATTTAACAAGTTTCTCATAACATTAGAATTAATGGGAGGCTAATGACCTTCGATACCTTGGATTTAATATTGATTAAAAACGTTTTATTTTTCTATCAAAATCAAGAATAATATTTGGAGCATACCTCAACAGTTGGTTGATGATCTATTCATACACAACCACTGAATCATCCTCCTTGTTCTTCAATTCAAGGAATTTCTTCTCCATCCTATGCCACACCACTTTAAGAAAATATTTTTCATGGAAATTACTTTTAAATTCATCCCACTCTAAGGAATCAAAATACTCTCTATCCCTGATATTCCTTACCATTAACCACACCTGATCAGATTTACCTTCAAAAATATAAATATAATGACTTACCTTTTGGTTGTCTGAACATCCCATAAAATAAAATAACTTTTCAAGGGCTTTGATCAATCCTTTAGCTTCTACTAGGTTAGAAGATCTATTCAAAGTAGGACGGTGTTGTGTCATAAAATGTTCCACTACTATAATGTTACATTGTTATACCTCTAGTAATTATCATGCATGGATTCCACCACAATTTATTTCCTGCGTCTTCTGAGCCATTACTGTCACAAATTTCTTTGCTCCTATCTCTATCATTCTGGCCTATAGATTCCGGAGGATGTTGTTCTATCAGTGCCTCTTCTCTTCAGCTTCCCTGTTCCTTCTATAGAAAACCATTCTGAAAAAACTTATCTTAGTCGAAGAATCATGGTAATCTGTAAATCATATATCATCTAAAATTCAATATAATGTAAAAACATTTATGTTATTATCTTAACATCATCATATCCCCTAAAGTTATCTACACCAACATTTGATACCAACTATAATGAACTGGCGTTATTACGTTACATAATCTTCAATTTAGTCAATAATTAAATTCCTTTGCCATGAAGGATAATTTCAAGAATAGATATTGAGTGAATTGAGACATACAAAATTCATAAAATTACACATTATTGTAGAGATGATACCATAAAAATATTATTAAAATCTTACAAAATATAAAACTTTTCACATAAATCATGATTTCATTGAATAATCATCAAAAATTTAACATGGATCCCCTCATTTTCATAGATATCCTTATAACCTATGAAAGTAATTTAAAAATGCGAGATGAGTACAAAATCTTAGTAGGGTATAAAAAAAGAAGGAACGAATAAATTAGTTCATGACCACATGTAACATATGAAATTAGTTTCAAAAGACATACTTATCACATGAATATATATATATATATATATATATACTTACATTGTGAAACATGCTATTTACACAGAATTACCAAAATAAAAATAATATAATTATAACAATAAAGGTATATTGGGGAATTACATATATAATATGTTAACCCTCTCGACTACCTTATCATTTGTAACCCTCACGATCACATTACAACTTGTGTAACCATCGCAGTTACACTTGAAGTAACCATACACCTGTCCACCAACATAAAAATAATCAATTAATTTGAAGGAAATATAGTTACCACCCTTAATAATATATATTGTATAATAATTATAACATAATCATACAACATGAATAATTTCATAAAAACAATTCTTTTGAATTTTGTAAAACATAATTTTAAAAGAGGATTTAGAAAGAAAATTCCATTATAAATATCATACAATTGAAGAGATGATTAATATAGTGGATGGAATATGTATGTATTCTATAAATAATAATAATTAAACATAATATAAATATAACCCATCTCAATACCAATTTTAATAACACATAAATAACGAAGTAGAAGGTTAACCCAAAGAATAGAAATCAGGTTAAGAATTCCCTTACCTCGGGTTTCTATTACATAAAACTTTTTTAAACCTCATGTATAATATTAAAATGAGTTTTATTAATATCTTAGATAAAAATATCCATATTTATAATACCTTATATAATCATTTAATCAAATCATTTCACTCTATAATTGTTATTATTTTGTTTCTTGCACTATTTTTGGGTGAGTTCATTACATGATTTCCCTGATTAGTTCATGATGGTTGTTCTTGTAAATAGGATATGAAACTACAAAATTGTAATGGAGTGGAATTTAAATATTTAAAGTACCAAAAATTATACCATTTAACACTTTTAATTATTATATTAGGAGGATTAATTAGTTAAAACATTAATGATGTTCGTTTAGATCATTTTAGGGGTACTTTGATAATAACGACGTTGATTTGATTTATAATTTAAAACCACTTATACAAAATAATTTCAGAATCATTGAGGATTAATAATACATATATTATAACCTGGTTCAACCATAAAATGGTTTCATGACCAAATATGAGGGAATTAACGCAAATTGAAATCCCCTTATCCACAATGTCGGTAATTAGACACATCACAAACATTGATTTTCATTCCTTGAATAAGTGGGAGAGGAGAAGAAGTTTGATGAAGAAATTCCAATGATCATGAGAAAATATAGAATATACAAGATTCTGGAGCCTCAATTCATCTTGTATAGGAGGATGTCATAAAAGAAGATGAAAATAAAGGAATCTTGATATGAAAGAAAACATGAGAAATCCCATAGAAAAAACCGGTAGCCTAACAGCTATGCAACATTGTTTGTGAAAAAAAATTTAAGGGAGGGGAAAAGATCACCCATCTAGAAATGAATAATAATACATAATAATTCAATAATAATATTAATATAAGAACATGTTATGTATTCTTGAATTCTATAAAAAAAGAGAACTAGAATGGAAAAAAGAAAGAAGATGCGAATTTTTTACCTTGTAGAGTAACTCATAGAATTTGATGGTTGGGACCATGGGGGTATGAAGAAACCATGGTAGTACTACTAGGGTGGTAAAAAGGCTAGATATTCGTTGATGTCGAATTTGGAATTATTTTAATGAATGAATGAGTTGGTATTTATAGAAAAAGTGAGGGAATATTTTAATAATTTCTAAGGGACATCTCATCAGTTGTATTTGAAAAACCATGGGCTTTCCCAGGGTAATTTCCCATGGTATTAGACACCTGGGACACCTCATACTGATTTTAATATTTATATTCCTACTAGATTTATTATATCATTAATTATGTCATTAAACACACCGAAACTCAAAACTATATTTTTACTATTCACCAACAAATCAACTGTTTCAGAAAAATCCCAAAAAATTACCCTTACCATTTTTTGAGGTGTATAATTATAAAATCTATATATAAAAAAATTTATAATTATTATTAATTTAGTTTTAAAATAAATCGAAACATAATTCAAAAATTAACCAATTTAATTCTATAACCACATATATATAAGATAGAATAATTAATCAAGATGTCATTATCATAAAACCATAAGAAAATAAAATAATAAAACAAGTTACTATTAATTAGGGTCATATTAATATTCATATTACTATTCATAAATGGAGCATTTCTATTCACCAAAAAAAACAATTTGGTTCATTAGGCTCTAAATAACATACTGAACATAGTTGTAGATGACTGTATTTAAAAATTAAAAACATAGAAGTGGAAATATTATTTTTAAAGAATAATTATAAATATATAAATTAAATGAAGAATCATTCATTTCCATTTATTTTTATACAACTTCGGGTTGTTACATAAGAAGCACATCAGACCTAAGCTAAGGGATTATTTTGTCTCACTTTAATTTTTATGGGATACATGCCTTATACACCAAATAGTTCTTTTTTGTGGTGTTTCTGAAACCCATGAATGTTTTTATTATACATATTATTTAGGTTATTATATTTAAATAAACATATTATTTTACTTATTTTAAAAGGTATATTATTTGAATGGTTATAAATTGGTATCGGATAACTTTTCAAATATCATTTTTATCCAAGATTGTTTATTCGTAAGAATTTAATGGGGATTTATTTATCATCCATGCCCATGTTTTCTAAAAATGTTTTCATAAAATGTTTAATATTATTCTACGTATGTTTATATTCATTTTTACCCATGATTGACTTTTATTACGTGGTATAGAATGAATCATTCATTTTTTACCATACGAGGTACTTTTTGACTTTTCCAGCAAAAGTATAAGGATAATTTTTTTATCTTATAGGACATGAACATATTTATAGATCTTCATAAGGCCTTATTTCCCTGAAACTTCCTCTACAAGATTTCAAGTTTATTTTCAAATAAATTTTTTCTTTTAAAAATTCTTGGCATTTTTAGAATAGAAATGGTTTTTAAATAGTAAAGGATATTTTCCTCAGGAAGTTAGCTCAAGTGTTTTATCAATATTAGTTTCCATATAAGATGACATATGGTTATGTTTCTATCACTATTATTATTATTATTATTATTATGTTTATAATATAATTATATTTATGAAATCCATTTATCTTATATAGATTATGTTATTATGGAACCATGTTTATGAAACCCATTTTTTTGTTCATTGGGTTATGCTATGGTGAATGGTAAATGTTTTTGTGGAACATGTAATAATGAATTTATAATGAGATGGGTGGGACCTATATATCCCTCTAATTCATTGGGTAAGGATTCATATCTCATGAGATAAAAATGGTTGGAACGTCTAGAAAAATTGGTTTAGTGATAAAGGGTTGGAACGATAAGTAAATCAGGTTCAGTAATACATGGATGGAATGACAAATAAACCTAGTTCAATAAAGAACATTGACCACTATGATGGTATTTGCAGAAATTCTTTATCTACTATAGAAATCATATTATGAGATTATTTGGTTTCAACCATTCCATGTTTTATTACAATTCTATTTTATCATGGTTAATGTTCCATTGTGATATTTCCCTTATAAACTTCCATGATTTATTTTATGACTCATGATTTTGATATTTAATCATTTTTCCATGTTTTTGAATTCTTAGGATTATGGTTTGAATTATGTTCTCAATGATTACACTTACTAATTGTTTCAGTTAACCCTTTTATGTTTTCTTTTCCCTATTATATAAATAATGACTTTAGTAATGAAAATGAAAGGGGAATATCTTTATAGGATATATTGAAGATATTTCACCATGTTAGAATATTATGTTCCATGTTTGAAAAGATAATAAACTAATATAGTCATTGTGCATCTTATTTTTTTCATGTATTAACTATTCCAAAAATGAAATTTAATTTCCATGTACATCAAGATTTAGTCATTATAATGAGACATATCATACCCCTATATATTTTGATAATCCTTGATGACGTCGACATCTCAATGGATTTGAATGAAAATTGTTCTGCTATAACCCTCATCCTAATGTAGACACTTTTATTTTTGGGATATAGATAGACGGACTTGTCTCCTATAATTATATCCATTTTATCTTATGATAATGGTGAGAAAAGACCTATATGGAAGATAAAGATCAATGATCAGTATTGATATCTCACATCTAACACTGAGTTTGTAGTTACCCAGCACGACACATCATATAATTTCCTTCTTGGTTGAACTTGTCTTAAAATACATGTAACAAATCATTCAAAATTTATTGAATGTATCAAATACTCAATTTATGGTTTCATTGGTATACTAAATGGGTATAAACCCACCAAAAAATATTGTGAATCCATATATATTGAGGAATAGTTCAATTAAAAGGACTGGAATAAACTGAGGATGAATGAATGTAAACATGTTTCATCACCCAATCTCTTGGGGACCTACCCTATGTTTCCCTAGAGTGTGATATATGGTCACTATGTGAAACACATTAACCTAATTCAGGTTTTAAACTTACTCCTAGATGTTCAGACTCCACTTATCCATAATGAATGGTTCAAAGTAAAAAATTATCAAGGGATTATTTATATGGAATATCGTTAAATTCAATATTACAATGGCTCTTCCCAAGGACTCCATTACCTTGATAATGATATAGATTACCTCATAATATCCACCACATGTGAAAATTAATATTTATAATCAATGGTGGATGATGAGGATAATGACATCTGTATTGACCCAAACATGTATTGGGAAGGAATATCTACCATCATTGATGAGCATATGAATGTGAATCATGGAATAATGTAAGATAATAGAGATACATTCATTATATCCACCATGTATCTTTTGGATTTTTAGATGTAACATTCAATTATAAATAAGAATCGACATGTGTTTTATTTGAATATATAGAAATTTTAATACTAAACACTAATGTGTCCACAATCCATAATGGTTTACTTGATGAACATTGATGTTTCAAGAAGGATTATTTGATGATACACCCATACAACGCTAATTATATTGAATTTGATGTTGAAAAAATGTTCAAAGACAAATTTCTCAAGAATTTGTAATATGAATATTTTATTTCCAGCATCATCCCAATAAAGAAGACAAATGGGAATGTTAGGGCCTTCATCTATTTCAGAGGCCTTAATCGACACAACACGATGGATGATTTCTCATTTTTAATCAATGTTCTCTTGATCGATTAACCCAATGGATTATAAGAACATTCAGTTATGGATGGGTATTCGGTGTACAATAAAATAATGATGGCCTATAAAGACGAGGAATCCACTTCCTTTATAGGACCACAAATGATCTTTTTCTATAAGTACATTTCCAATTAATTAAATAACGTTGTAATTTTTTATCAATGTGATAAAAATAAAATATTTAATACCTCATTGGAATGAAGACCACAATGTTATGTCAACAACCTCATGGTCAGGTATTGGAAGTGATGTGATCACTTAATGGATCTTCATACAGACTTCAACTTGTTTCGATAGAATAGTGTAAATACAAATATACTGAATTGTAATTTTTAAGAAAAATCATGGAAATTACATGTATGTGTGGTACAAAAAAAATGGAATGGATGATGAATCATAAAAGTATAGTTTTATCATGATGATTTCACAACCTCTGAACCTCAAGGAACTATGGTGGATCCCCATGATCTGTACTAAAATTCTGTATTTCATATCTATCGTGGAAGAATAATCTAAACCATTTACCATGTTAATGAAGGAGTGAGTCACCAACCGATGAGTTGAAGACTTCCAAGTATACATTGAGAGTATTAAGAAGAAATTTATACAAAAATCATCATTTATGATTCTAGTGTAAGGAAATATACTCATCCTATATGTATCCATTATAGAATGATCACATTGTACCCACTTCACACTGGAAAATAATGTGGAAAATGAACACAGTCTCTATTACCTCAACTTAATGATTCTTGGAATTGATATCAGTTTTTTTTATTTTGAGAAAAAGTAATTTCAATAATATTTAAAGTGAAAAAGATAAGGTATTAATGTAACACCCCGATGTCTACTGGTTATATTTTATTGACACTCTCATGTACATTTGTGTCCTTCCAATCTTGAACATGCATCTGGCTCGATTAGATGTCATTCTGTAACATAATTTAATCAATTTTTTGTCATAAAATATAGTAAAGGGATATGTCCTAGCTGATTTACTTAGTTCATATCTGATAGGGGTTTTTTTGTTTTACACTATTCAATTTAATTCATATTATCCTAATAATTTACTATAGTTGCACACCCTAGGTCTGATCATAAAGAGGTTGTTTGCAACACACATTTTTTCTTTTGTCACTATTATAAATCTAACATGTTTAATAATATAAATGGGTATTTGATTCTAACCATAGATAAAATATAATATATCTGAAAATAAAAAACACAGTGAAAATAATGAATTTATGTAGAGACATTAGGGGAATTAAATCATTATTCTCAGGGTTTCATTGTTATTAAAAATATTTACTAATTATTTTACTGAATATAGATATCTTCAAATTTCACTATATACCCCCCCCATTTATATGGTAGTACCCAACATTGATACCTCTTCTTGTAGGAGTAATCTATTCCACATAAACATCTAATAGAAACTCCATAGTTTGAATGTATTAGACATCAATGAGAAGATAAATGGCTAAGTATGGAGGAAAACAAATAATATAGATAAGGTGGGGAAAATTCTCACCACAATAAATTTAACCACTAATTGAATATTAGAATAAGACATGATAAATAATTAATCTTCAAAAAACTCAAATTATACTACTTCCCCCGTTGAACAAAAATGAGTATTTTTTATTTTCAAACCTGGATTTGTAATCAGGATTAAAGAAACAAAAAATACGGAAAGAAGAGAAATTGTAGAAAATGAGAAATGCAGAAGAAGACTAATATATTAAATGTAAAATAAATTTAAAATTTTCAAATAATAAAAAGATTTTTAAATTCCCAAAAAAATATATACCAATTTTCCACACTTTGAAATAAAGAAGTGATATATATTTATAGGGAGAGTGGGTGAAGGAGTTCCCTCTAAAAGTATCCTAAAAAATGTTTCCACACAGATGTCACATTAGAAGGCCAAATTTATAATAAGAGTATTTATCGAAATTTTTAAATAATATATTCTTAGATGACCATCAATATTTGAGATTTATTGTACTTCATATGTATGTGTAATGGGTGATTTACATTGAAAAATTAATTCATCCTATCTGCCTCTTCATATTCCACATCATCACATCCCCATGCCATTATTTCCTTGACAATGGTCTATTAACATGTTTCATACTTTATAAAAGTTGTTCCATACTTTCATTAGTTTCTATCAAAAACAATTCAAACATTTTGGATAGGTGGTTCAGATGATATGGACTAATTAATTAATGTATCTGTTTCTTCCTAATGAGACCATTCATATTCCCCATGATTGAACCAATCAAATAATTCCTTAGTGATATTATTTGGACATGAAAATCATCAAGGATGCACCTCATTGAATCCAACATCACATAATACAAGAATCAATTCATTTTGAAACGATTATCTATATTTATGCCATAATTATGGATGTGGGGTCCCCTCTATGGGTTAGAACAACATTCCACAAAGAATGATTTTTTTTGGGAATCCACTATTCTGTATTAATTATTTTCCTAGTCAAAATAATGTATCTAAAAAAATGGGTATCATAAAAAATAAAAAATAAAATTGGATCAATATTGGAATATATTTTCATGAAATAATGTTCAGATTGAAAATAGTTGAAATTAGAAATTGACCATTTTTTCATTTAATATCCAAATACAACTAAAACCTATAAACATGAAAATTACACATAAAATAGAATTATAGTGGGATTATAAACATTGAATTACAGAATAAATCATATGAAAATATTATCTTCATCACTCTCCCACACATAGGAATTCCACTATCAGATATTCTTCATATATCCAAATCAAAATCCACAGAAAATTCAAAAGATAAAAAACATCAATGGTCATTCCCAAAACAAAATTACTTCATGTATATTATATGAAAAAAAATTCCATTTCTTTTTCAATACTCATATTTAATAATTTTCAACCTCATAATTCCATCCAACAACCAATCACAACTGACCTCACATTTAATTATAATTCACTCTTTGCTTTAGAGAAATTGGATATTGAGTTATATTGTTACTTGGAAATTGCATGTATCACCATAGAGTTTTGACAATTATAATTTCTCAATAGCGTCAAATGTAAAAATTAATGTAATAAGGGGTAATTTTTCATGTTAAATATATTTCTTAGAGTTGGTTGGTAAATTATTATAAAATTTATGGCTAACAATTGGGGGCTTGTACATTAAATAAAATGAATGAATAAACAAGTAAAAAACATATAAAGAACCTCACTCAAATCCCATTACCAATGGAAAACACAGCACCACCAATTTTTTTATGGCATGATACATGATTCAATCATTGATTTTAAAAATTATATCATCTAATTTCTCCCCATTATATTTTTCTTTTTATTTTTGTAACACTCAAGAAAGGTAGAACTTTGTTTTATTTTATCTTTATGAAAATCATGGATGATGATAATACAATTGAATAAAATGAATGAATGAAAATCATGAACTTTATTTTAGAGATTTACATGAGTAATATAAAGAGGTACAATGATAAATTCAAGATCGTATCAATTTTTTCAATTTTTCTTGAAGGAGAAGCAGATGAAACACATAAAGAAAAATGAAATGATGACTGAGTCACAATTACCTCATTATCTACTACCCAAGATGTTGAAACACACCTATCACCACTGAAGAAAGAAACAATACCATTGAAAAAACACAACAGTTTCTTAACCACACTTAAGCATGAAATATCCATTCAAAAATACAAAGGCATCAGGTAGGCATGGAAAATCGGCTTGTAATTTTGTATAAACATATAAATATATTCATGAAATCTATGGGATAATGAAGGATATATGTAAAATTGGGTCAAATTATAAAATGTGGTTTTCCAAATAGTTTCCTCAAAAATATAAATAACATTCAATAAATTCCAAATATTTTAATGAGAAAAATCACAAGTTATGGTAAGCACACAAAATCCATGTTGCACTCAAGAAATTCTACGTATTAGAAAGAATATTGAAAAATTGTTTAGAATAACTCACATGAATAGATAAATATTTTGAGTCAGTGTTTCATGGGAATGGATTTAAAAAAATAATTCAAGATCATAAAGTGTTTGAAAATCTAAATCAAATAAAAAAATTCACATCAACAATCATTTGAAATACTTTTTATAAAAAAAGTAGGCCAATTCCATCAAAACCAATTGAAATGAGTAATTCAAAAAACATATTCATTTATGATAAATGTTCTTAAAATGGGAAAAAATCACACAATAAAAAATAATAGTTGGCACTCCCACATGCATAAATTTCACTACCCCTCATTTCCTCTCATCTTAAAAGACATATAAGGGTAGAAAACAAATGGAATGAAAGATACAACATGAAATAGTTTATGAAGTGGAAGACTTGAGATAATCTATCAGATATTTCCAATTAACCTAAATAAAAGTTAAGAAAGAAAATATTTAGAAAAATAAATAAGAAATAAATATGAATGGAATTCTGATAGAACACAGTTTTCACCTCCACGTGGGTGCCATCTTTTTATTGCCCCAAGTTGGGTAGTTGTAGTGGTTTAACTCCAAATTGAAGGCGGATGAGGTTTATTTCTCAAAATCGACTACATTTATTTTTTACCATTATTAATAATTCGACTTATGGAATGATAAAACCATACAAAATAATAGAAACAAAACCCCCAAAATAGAAGAAATAGAAAATTTGAGGTTCATAAGGGGAGGAAAAAGAATATAAGGGTGTTTCATATTTTGTTATGTTGGATGAGTGGTGGCCACTAGTGGAGAAGGTAGTAGAATAAAAGGGGTATTATTTTATTATTTATAATCACAAAATGATTCCTCAAGTATTTCTTATTTTGTACCATCATCCTCATTTGAATAGGTGTATAAGTCAACTAGATCCTTTATTCTACCCTAAAAACATTAAACTTCTTCTTCTTCTTCATTCTAGGACTGTAGTAATGGAAATAAATCTACAAAATCATCACAAGGGATATTATTATTTAATTATGAATAAATAATATTTTAATTAATATAATGAACTTAAATTAAATCTCCCATAAAATTTTCAGTTTCAAACAATTTTTCTTCATTAAGTGAAGATCGGGAAGCATTTTTTAGGGAGGGAATTGGATCATCGTGTTTGATTCACCCACTCCAATGAATTATGGAAATGTTGGTGGAACAAATATTTTATTTTTTTATTATTTTATTTTTTTCCTCCATAACTTCTTCAACTTTAGCGAATAGCAATTCAACCATCTTGCTTTCTTTTTCAAGAACATTTAATTTCTCATGAAGAATTGATGCATTCTATGCCATTTGATATGAATTATATAAAATTTTAATCTCTAATTATTCCTCCATATTGTACAAGTCAGTAATAGTGCATGCATATGAAAAATAACTATGTTAATCATTGATCTATATAAACAATGATATGTAATAAAAGTATTTTTTTCATTATATTGTTTTTTTAATGAAAAATAGTGTCTGTAATCACATGGACCCCCTATAAATGGTTTCAAATTTATGATAGGGGTTTAGTCATTATACCGTATTCCATTAAATTATTATTATCCTAGGAATGCACCATAGTGGAACACCCAAGGTTCGATCACAAGGAGGAGTCTTACAATACACAATTTTTCTATTGTAACTATAATAAATATGTCTTCTATACTAACATAAATGTTGGGTTGGTTCTGAAAATAAATTTAATATAGTATATATGGAGATAAATAGAATAAATAATATAAATAAATGCCACAAAGTATTTATGGGAAGAAAATCATTATTCCCAGTGTTTGATGGTGGTGTTATCATTGTTATCCAAAAAACTTCTTCATTATTTTACACAATATAAAGATCCATACCATTCACTCTACACCAACTAATTTTGATAGTATTACCTTACATTGATACTTATTCATGTGGTATTATTATAATCCACATAAACACCTAATCCAAACACCACATTTTCATTGACTATGATATCAATGAGAAATAAAATAATTAAATTTGAAGAAAAAACAACTATAGAGAAGGTTTCCTGATTTCTAAAAATAATATATTTAAAAACTATGGATATCATAGAATAAAAAATTATAAACAATTAATGTTCAATAAACAAATATTCCACCACTCCCCCCCGAACAATAATGAGGATTAGTTCTACACCAATATGTAGTTGAAAGCACAGTGGGAAAAACAAAAAATTAGAAAAGAATACAAATGGAAGAAGAATATAAATGAATAAGAAGAATAATATATTAAAAAGTAAAATACAATTAAAAAATGTAAAATAAAAAATAGATAAATAAAATCCAATCAAATCCTACTCCCACTTTCACACCCTTTGTAATGAATAAAAGATAAATATTTATAAGGAGAGGTGAGAAATAATTATCTACAAATGTATACTCTAAATGTTTTTGTGCGGATATAACACTAAATTGTAGAATTTGTAGTAGATTTATTGATGTAATTTGTTCCATTTTTTATCCTTCATTTACCCTAAAATAGTTATCTTAGTTACCACATGATGTATATGATATTTGTGATTTACTATGAAAATTTAATTCTGTCCATATGCCTTCTCAAATTACATATCTTCACATTCCCATGAAATTATTACCTTGAAACCAGTTGATTCATGAATTCCATCCTTAAAAAATGTTGTTACATTATCTCTTTTATATACCTCCAAAAAATTTAATAAATTCTGGACATGTTGTTTAGATGATAATAATTATTTCTTTAATGGAATTGTTTCTGCTTAATGATACCATTCATATTCCACATGTCTGAATCATTCAGGTAATTATTTAATGAGAGGATTTTGACTTGAAACTCATCAACAACATGCCTCATTGAATCCACATTCATCTCCATTCCTAATCAATGAATTTGGACACATTTATCCTGATTTATTCCTCAATTATGGATGTGGGGTTCACAATACTAGACATAACAATGTTCCACATAGAATGATTTATTTAGGTCAACAATGGTTTGAATAATGACTTTTCCTAGTTGAAAAATATGTATCCAATGAACATGGGTATCCTAAAAAATCATTTGAATTGGATTAATATTGAAAAGGATGTGCTCAAAATATAGAAGCGATTGAAAATAGTGGAAATTATAGAATTGATCATTTTTTCATTTATGCTCAAAATAGCACTAAAACCTAAAAACATAAAAATTACCCAAAAAAGAAAAGTATGGTGTGATTATAAAAATTTAATTATAGAATAAATTATATGATAATGTTATATTCATAAAAATACAACTAAAAATATACATTATTGGACACTGAACATCTATAATAGGAGGTTTAAAATAACCATGACACTCATCAAACATGGTAGATGTCTTTTTATTGAACCTCCTATATTCATATAAAGAAAATGATGGAAAATAAAAACCTTAATCAGGATATTTGTTGATTTTATTTGTATACCTAGAAAAAGAAAACATACCCTACTCATTCTCATTGTTCAAACGCCGAATGAATAATGAGGTAGAATTTCAAGCCCTCACTATAGGTTAAGAACTACCCTTATAATAGCATATAAAATACTACACATAAAATGGATTTATAGATATTGAAAATTAGACAAATGGAATGTATTCCACCAGAAAAGAATAATTTTTCCCACTTTGTAGTAGTATAAGCAGTCTAATAGAATAATTCCATTTTTAATCCCTATTTCATCATGTCCCCCATAAAAAATAATTCTGTTGATGCACTAGAAAGAGAATTTATGGTTATGGATGACATTGTTCATGAAAAGGTAATCATTATCATGAAACATCGAATGATCATATCATCAATCATCATTTGTGGCATGGAGGAAATAAATCAGAACCTCACCTCCACTATGCATGTTGAAACAATATCCACCCCATAATAGATGGATCCCATAACTAATTATCTCCAAAATGGGATCCTCTCAACACATCAATTTGAATATAATAGATTCCGAACCATGTAGTGATCTTAACCCACTTATATGGTATAAATGAGAAATCATCGATCTTCAAGGGAGGATTCAATGTAATCCTCCTTAGATGTATAACTGAAAGATATATTTATAACATTTTGGAAGATTTTTATGTACGATATCGCAGTAGTAATTAATCTAAGACCAAACATTCTCATAAAAAACTATGTATGGGATACTACTTGAAAACAATGATATTTCTATTTATCGTGTTCACCAAGAAAATTCATACATTCCATATACTTTATGTCTTCGTCTACAAACCCTTATAAGTTATACATATAGCTATATATTACTTGGTATCTTCCATATGGGGAATTAATATTGTCCGATAATATATTTCATTCATATATATGTAGATTAAGTGAATTCGTACTGCTACCGAGTTATTTTGTAGATGGTATAAGGAAATACCACTCAATGATGTGAGAAAAAATATCACCAACATCAGGATGTCCCCTAAAATCACCAAATATAGTGTCCCTCACATGATATTGACAAATAATGGTGCCAATTTGTGTGATATTGAGTGGAATAATTTTTACAAGTTTTACAATATCAACTAAAACCATTCATCCTACTATGTTGAAATGGTAAATGGAAAATTATATGCATTATATAATAAAATGTAAAATATACTCTAGAAAATTTGGGTTATGGAAAATAAATTCTAGTATGAAATGCTCCTCTATTCTTCATTATCCTTTCGTACCACCAAGTGTACTGCTATAAAAACAAATCTAAATTATTTATTGTATGGAATTAAGGAACTACTTACAAAATCATTCCAGTTCCCTTTCTATGAATCTGAATCTATGGGAAACTATCAGATTATGTGTAGTCGCTAAAAAGGTTGGATGGGTTGGAATTTCTCGGTGATGAAAGCTAACATACACTAAAAAAACATTAATATCATAAAAATCAAATCACATGAGGACTCAAAAAAGTGGTCTACCTCTATTTATTCCTTCAAGGAGAACTAGAATTGAATCATATAGCCCCAATGAAAGTAGAATATATGCCTCCAAGGTTGTAACCCAAATTGAAACAACCTTATATTATAAATTATATTAATCACGACAGGGATTAATCATTTCCCACAATCATGGGGAAAACATCACTACCCCATAATTGAAATCATTTTCAATAAATATTTCACATTTCTAAAATAAATTATTATTTTCATCTTGACCCCATGAAATTAAATTGTTTGGAAGATGTTGTAGTATAAATATGTTAAACTATATAGTCTATTGTTTCTGGTTCACATGAAATTAAGCTTCTCAACATGTTCTGGCCACATAGCGTTAAACTGATTGGAAGAAGTCCATAAAGAAATACATAAAACTGCATAGAGTATTTTATCCAGATCACATGACATTAAACTACATGATATTTCCTTATTACATTACATTAAACTACATGTACTAATTCTTCATCACATTATTTTAAAATGCATGGAAAGAATCATTTCACTGAAGATTAACCACAGTAAATAAATAGATATGAAAAATAAAAATCAAGTTCCCTTTTTCCATTTTGAGACTTATATCGACATAAAGAATCTACCCATCCATGAACTATGGGTGGCATGATAGCTATAATCTCAAGATACATAGTTATTCCCTGATAAAAAATATTGGGTCCATCCATAATATATTAGTCCTAGTCACAAAATAGTACACTGTATGAAAACTTTCAATACTTATTTTTTAGATTAGGTAACCATTATCCTTATGGAGTGTTGTTAAACTATATGGACAGTATCCTTACTGCACAATGTAAAATAGTATGGCCACTATCCTTATTGCATGAAACTAAATTTTGGAAAATTTGTTTTCTATATATGGACTTATTATCATTACATTGATATATGTAGGGATTCTTAGATCATATATCCCCACCAAGCCACCACATGATAGAAAATAACCTATTATTTTGGATTCATAGATCCTATATCCCCACCAAGCCACCACATGATACAAAATAACATATTATTTCAATTATTTTCCTCTATGAGGTTAAAATGACCATTTACATTCCTTGTTTCTCACAATAATCCTATATCATGAGGTATTAGGAATTTCATTATAGGCTCCCCCACACGATCAATTCTTATTGGTTCGCCTTAGAATCATCTTGGTCCTAGATGAAAGACCTTATGTTTCACAACCCATACCCTAGGGCCCGTGCCATGAGTACCTGAAGACCACATTCCTTATGGTAGGGGATGGGAAATATTAATGAGTAGGCATATCCAAAAAGGGAAGGAATTTTCCTTTAAACATCTACATATACAAAAATCTTAAACTAAATAATGTAAACACAAAGTATCCCATAATATTCACTGAGACAACTACAGAGATAATGGAACAAACTGAGAGTACAAAGAGGCCATCGTACAATGGCAAAAGCACAAAGGAATGTAATAATACCACGATCTATCGACTCGAGACCCTACATGATGGGAAGGTGATGGGTAGATGCCTGCAGACATAGAAGTAAGCACGTCCGTCCCATCTTACTAAGCACCACATCATCCAGGACCACCAAGGTATCTGTTGAAGCATCAGTCACCTACACATAACACAACACGTGTAGGCGATTCTTGTGCAGGGGTGGCTAAAATATTAATAATAAAGAAACCAAAACCACATAGTAATGACCACAATGTAAATTCCACCCATCAAAACAAAAATGAAATGATAGATTACACATGGTATAACTCAAAATATCAAATGTAAGATTAATATTTCATAGAGCTGAGTCATCCTGTACTATTGAGGGACCCATCCCTGATGAGCCATTGAGGTCTGATTGTCTGCTAGAACACTTAGGTCTTCTAGTTTGTTGAACTACTATGGTTCGCTCATATGTTGAACCAGGAAGGTACACTCGTGCACAGAACCACTATTGAATGCACAAGGTTCTGTCAGCCCACACACATATAATCTAATGTTTGGAAAGAAATAATATCAACTGTAATACTGAACACCTTGGACTGCGGAGGTACCCATCCTAGATGAGTACCATGGGTCTATTGGTTCACATAGATTCACTCCTTACCATGGGTATTTAGGGTCACAAAATACCGCTTCCCACTTAGGGCATCATAGCTGGTCTACACAGGGAAACTTAATGTTGGTCCACACAGGGTTCCTTACAACTAGTCTACAAAGGGCTTCTTATATTTGGTTCACATCAAGCCTCTTGTAGCTGGTGAACACAGAGTCATTTTTATTTGGTCCACAATAGTTTTATTATCATCTAGGCCTATAGGGTGAGTTACACCTACTCGTCATCAGTATTCAGGTCTCAACAAACCATAGGATTCTGTTATATAGTGCATTTGCTTCTGGGATAATCCACTCCTCAATACATTTGACAAATTTCATCATCCATGAAGAGTTCCTTATAAAATTCCAAAAGAAATTCCTCACAGAGAGGGTTATAATGTCATAGAAATATTTTAAATCAGACTCTCGGTCTGAATGATATTGAAATTTAAGTAATCATTGTCTAGTTACATCCAAAACAGATCCAACATGGTTAGACTGACCTAACCATCTTGGATTAGGGTCCTGCATGGACCAACCCAATTTTGCCGACCCTACCTGGTTGGGTCTAGGTAGACCCGGTCATTCCTAGACTATTGACCAGGCCCATTGGGATTTGCTGGGCCCAGCACAGTTCAGCCGTG
Organism: Viscum album; assembly: GCA_963277665.1. Taxonomy (NCBI): domain Eukaryota; kingdom Viridiplantae; phylum Streptophyta; class Magnoliopsida; order Santalales; family Viscaceae; genus Viscum; species Viscum album. The sequence goes on from OY728162.1 coordinate 1,046,046,815, forward strand.
GGTCCAACCCACCAGGTCACCCAGTGACTCAGTCAAATTCTACCACCCTAGTCTGACTTCTTCGAACTGGTAAAGCCTCATCGGGCTATCCAGTGGATCAGTTTTCCTGTCTAACCCAACCCGCATTGGTGGCCTATTTTTTCTCCATCCATGCCACCCTAATGGACCAGTTCAATCAAGGCCTGACCTAGTTTGTGGGACATCTTGGAACAAGTTCAGACACCCAACCAAGCATCCATTTCGGTAGGACGCGGTTGGTAGGTGGCTAACTGCTCCTCCGCATGTGGTCCCCGATTGCGTGCCACACCATCCCATAATCAATATGTTGGTTGACCGGTCTGACATGGTGCCCCACTAGATCCAGGTTCCTCCTCCATTGTGGTCTTGGATGGTCGCGGCCTATTCCACCTCGGTGCACCACCTCTTGTATGATTCCACCACGACCTAGGTGTCATGGCCTAGTACCGCCACTACGGTCGGGTGCAATGATCTCTTTTCACCGCTGCATCCTCATGCCAAATTTATGACCCGCTTGGTAGTCGACCTCCATGCATGGAGATGAGGGATGAAGTGTTGTCAATATTTTCAACAGGAAGAATGGATAAAACTTAAGGATAGGATTTTGGAAGGAGTCTCACAAAATAATAGAAAAAGAATGATCTGGGTTGTATTTTGGGTAAACCAGGATACGTTCTGGTTATAAGGATCATAAAGAACCATATAGAGAGGATTAATAACTAAACATAGATATCCCCTTTTCTTCCAGCATCATTAACCATCCTGAATGAGAGATCGATCCATGATTTAATTTGTTTGTGACCTAACCAGCATTCTTCATTTAAAAGGGAGAATGGGGAAAATAAATTCACACATAAGAGCATCGAACCCCTACCTGGGAAAAGAGATTGCCAGAGGAAGATCATTCTTTGTCATCCGTCGATCTGCAGTTCTGAATTCTCTCTCCAAGGGCATCCTCACCATCATCTGATTTTCTGGAGTTCTCCATTGGAGACATTCTCCTTCAACGTTCATCATTTCTACCCACCAAAGCCTTAGAGAAATTCCAGGAATCTTCCTAAAATATTACATATCTTATTAGGATAATAATTGAAAAAACATGAATCTCATTTTCTATTTTGATGCATCACAGTGCTGTTATGATGACTCATTAATGATGTTCATTAACAAGATTCATTATTACCTAATTGTTGCACAACAATGTTGACATTCCACTTCTCAACCAGGATGAAAAAAATTAAAATATCATTTTAGGTTATTTTAATTTTCCTCAGAAAAGTCATAAAATAAATTTTTTTCCTCGACTTGTGCTATTCAATGCTAAGTTCTTCATAAGGATAACATCTCATTACAAACTCATTGGTGGTTTTACTTTTTTAATCTGCTTTACCTTTTGTGAGTTTTGTGGATTCAAAAATAAATTAAAATTTATATAAATTATTTTATATAAGGATATGCCCCAAAAATGAACTTTCATAGACGACCCACACTGGAAAATTTTAGGCTACACCTAATCGAATAACACCCTCAAGAACTCAACATTAATCTCGGATTTTCAATCCACGTTACATTTATGAGTAAAAAGGATTTGAAAATAAAATAACCTTATATTATTATTTTATTTACGAGAAAAAACTACTTTCCACTATTGAACCACATCTGACAATGTCAAGCCTTGCCTAAGGAAATTATACCCTCACATGCTCAGCGATGGACATTGATTTTCAATCTGAGTAACCATTCCTGAGTTATCAGGATTTAAATAAATTTATTTAATTATCTATTTACGGTTATTCAATTTCATGTTTTCTCAATAGAGGAATGTGTCGACTAAAGTAATTTTTTTCCTAGGATAAACCCACAATCTTGACTGCAACAGTTCCCTCGTAATTCTGATCAGGGAACCAGTTTAACAGTTATTCAACTTTTTTAGGAAATCTGCTCACGGACTATTTAAAACATAACAGTTTTCAATAGATCAATCTAGGAACTCTGGGACATATAATTGCAAGATGTCTCATTTCCTGGTCTCTAAATAATCCAATTTAATTTTCAAAAACAAATTCATTGAATTTATTGGTATTACATTACTCTGTCCTTAAGGTATTTAAGTCCTCAGAAGCCAAAACAAGGGCTAATTAAAAACAATGGGTGTTGGGAAAAAATATTAGCCTACCATTACCATATGACCTCTTTGAGATTCATATTTTAAAAATGAACATACCCTAGAGGAAAATACCAACCTAGAAGGATCCTCTCCTACCGATCCTGCATCTCCAACGATTATTCCGCAAATGACTCCCAATTTTCAATCCCCAACTTTCCGTGGTCGATGATGTGAGAAGGGACGTGCATGTGTCTCCTACTCTAGGATATGTGGAGGATGTCTTGAAACCTCTCTAACTGCGATGGTAGAGTAAATAGTTATGCCACCTCACCGACTATATGAAATATCTGGAAAGGTTCAGTGAACCTCAGAGATAACCTATCTCCATGGCCAAATCTGCACATCCCTCATTGAGGAGAGACCCGTTGGAATACATGGTCCCCTTATTTGAAATCTCAGGGTCTATGTATACAATTAACATAGGTCTTCTTTCGGTTCTGTTCGGTCTTCATAGACTCTCAGATGACCTGAACCTTCTCAGTGGTAGCATGTAGCATCTCCGGACCCAAGGGTGCTAACTCCCCTCAGTCTATCCATCATAACGGTGACCTGGATAGTCATTTATATAGTGCCCAAAATGGTGAATGACTGATGTTGGAGTGGTAAATATTTTTTTATGCAAACTCCACCAGTGGTAGGTGGTCCTCCCAACTGCGACGAAAGTCAAGAATTCAGCCATGAAGAATTTTTTCTATGGCATGTATTTTCTACTCCGTTTGACCACCCTTTTATGTGTTAAAGGCTATTATAATGTGCATTTGAGTCCCAAACTCCTCATGTAATCCATTCCACTACTAGGATATAAAACATGAATCAGGATATGAGCCTATCATAGATGGAAATCCATGGAGTCGAACTATCTCTTGCATATAGAGGCATCTCAAGCTCTCTACTGAACTCTATTCTCATGTGGGTAGGAAGTGGGAAAACTTCTTTGGTCGGTCTATGATCAACCAGATGGTATCATGTTCCCTGGACATATGTGGTACTCCTATCATGAAGTCCATCCATATCCTATCCCACCTCTACTCCAGTACCTCAAGGGGTAGTGTCAAACCTACTGGAACCTGGTTCTCATCCTTCACTTGCTGATAAGTGATCCGTTTCAAGACAAACTCTTCCACTTCATTCTTCTTCCTGGTCCACTAGTACTAATGTCAGAGGACTTGGTACATCTTCTCCAAACCTAGATATACTGCAAAATTTAATGTATGGAACTCGATCAAAACTTCCTTTTCCAATGCCACTCGTACTCTGGTGTGTCCCTTGAAATGGATGATGTGCTCCTAACCTTTTTGAATATATGTCAGGGGAATGCTCTATGGACATATAGGAATGCGTAGTATCACACCTAGAATCTCTAAGTTATGCCTCCTTGACTCTCTATAAGAGTAGAGGGAAAACTACCATAGATTGAAGAAAATATATCTCCTCTCAATCTATGAAGGATAGCCGAAGCGAGGAAAAAAAATCTGAGGCCTCGTTCGGTAGTTGTGAACTAGATAATCTGCTGAGATGATCTTCCACTATGATCCCCTTCCTAGGAGAATAGATTCTCTCGAAGTCATAGTCATAATGTAAATCTAGACAACATCATTGTCTCATATTCAGGTCAATTTGAGAAAAGATATAATTGAGACTCTGGTGGTTAGATAGATGACGAATTATTCCCTCAAAATGGTATTGTTTCCATATAATCAGTGCAAAGACTACAACATCCATCTCAAGATCGGGGCACTCGTCAAAATATGTCTTAACTGTTGAAAATCCTACAGGAAAAATTTTAATCACACATGAAAGGTCACCCCTTTCAACTGGTCGATTTCACTCATTGTCCCTTTGGTAGTGGGTACTCATTATCTACAACCTTTTGGTTAAAGTGGCCTATAATCCACACATGAACTCGAACATTGGGTCTTATTACGCCCTTCCTCTATAAGTGTCCCACTTACACCTCTAGCTGGGGATGCTATATGAAATGAATAAGAAATAGTGATGCTAATATCTTTTCCATATCAGGGTATAGAATGTTGCTGAATTCCATCTCTATATGGGGAAGAAATCCTGGAAGCATCTTCTGGAATGAAATCCCCATACTCTGGTACTACTGCTTGGAACTGAAATATCAAAACAACCACTACCACATGGGTAAGGATGGATGCACGAATCTACCCCCTTGACATGTCCTCTAGATCTTTAATCATGGTGTGGACCACATTGGGTGGTGGTTTTAACATTTTATATTGTATACCACCTCATACTACTATCCCAGCTCATCTGCCACGTTTTCATCCCTACAGATTAATATGTTCTTATAGCTAACTCTGCCTTGATGGTCCATCCACCATTTTACTATCAACACTATGGGCAAGACAATATCTAGGTAGATGTCTCCTACAATCTCTAGAAATGCAATACCACTTTCTAGGCTTACTAGACTCACCCAAAGAGCCTGGAGCTATAGATCCCATATATTGGGACCTCTTCTCAGAACGTCTCACACATCCAAGTCTCTGAGAGTGACTTCATCTTTCTAGTTTCCATCTACCGACATCCACTAGTTGTATCTGCTCATCCATAATACATTCAACGACAATGGTTCTCTATATCACCGTAAATATGTAGTAATGCATACAGAAAGTGTGCTAGCCCAGATATCACTAAACACATCTCACATTGAGGTTCAAATCCTGGAGCACTAGTCATGCCATATTTATCGAGTAAATTTAAAGGTCGGTACGACTTGATTAATACTCATATACCGACATGTAATATGGGTGAATCTATAGAAGCAATTAGTAACTCATAACCCATTGAATTTATGAAAAGAAATTATTCTCAGAGAATGGTTCTCATGCTCTGACAATGAAAAAGTCACCTCATTGTATAATATGGTAATCTAAACACCATTATCACACAACTGATTCTTGTAGAAGGATCACTTACAAGACTGTCTTCTAATAAATGGTTCCTTAAATAGATGGAAAACATAATAACCACATCAAGCCAGTACTTAACCGCCTATGATTCAGGCTCACCTTAAAACACTAGGGGTCACTATTGAAGATACTCATGTAAGGCATTAAGCCTATGTGTATCCTCTATCAGTAGAGACGGAAGTAACCACTAAACAACATGAGGTGGTATCACTCAGAAACTTCCTGAAGGTACCATCCTCGGAAAAAATCCCTATACTGAATCCCCATAACTATGTGGACTATCCTCTTGGTCAGGAACAAGAATCCTAGTTGATTGTCTGTATAGAGCCATCAAAAAGGGTATCATCATGGATAAAGATTAATAGATTTTACTTAGTGAGATTACTGTGAATCAAAAAAATCATGATAAAGATTCAAATATTCATGCAACTAGTGTTTTCATATACTGATTCGAAAAGTAGAATTCAGGGTCCTGATGTATGGATACATTGGCCACAACACCAACATTGTACTCCCATGAATGAAAGCTGAAATCGAAACACATAACATCATTTCCCCATCCAATTTTTTACTGAAACATAGTTATTATGATACAACCAACCTCCTCTAATACCGCTTTTTCATGAACCATACCCGATGGCCTATGTAGTGACTACCCCAATCCCACCTTCCATGGGCCAGGGAATGGAGGATAGCCCCGAGTAGGCATATCCTAAAATAGAACGCATTTTATCTTAAACATGTACAAACACACAATTCTCAAAATGAGAAATTAAACAAAAATTAAACCACAAATATCACAAAGATAATATAGATTGTATAGTACAAACTGAATATACAAAGGTGGAGGAATACAAGCTAAAAACCACCAAAGTACAAATGCCATAGTCTGTCTGCTCAAGAACCTACCTAAAAGGTAATTCAAGGGTACCATCCTGTAGCCATTGAAGTATGCTCGTTATCCCCATATCACTGAGCACCACCTTGTTGCAGACCACCAAGGCCTCTGTCAAATCATCGATCACCTGCATGGGACATGACAAGTGTGGGCGAAGCCCATGCAGGGCTGAGTAACACAATACTCAGTAGGGACCCCAAAACAAAAAGGGAATACCACAAAGAAAATACCACATAGTAAAACTAAAAATAAAAGAGAGATCACACCATGTATAACTAAAAATATAAAATGTAAGAATCATTAGTCATAGAGTTGAGTCATCATGTACTACTGAGGGACTCATCGATGATGAGACATAAAGGTCTACTGATCTGATGGACCCCTGAGGTCTGATATATTTTTGAACCACTAAGATAAACTCATCTAATGAAACACAAAGGTACTCATGTATGAGAGTCCACTAAGGTACACACAAGGTACTCTCATCTCACACAGGTATAATCTGGAGTATATAAAGAGAGGCTATCAGTTGTAACACTGAAAAGCATGGACTGGAGAGGTACTCCACCCTGAGGAGTATCGTGGGTCTACTCGGTCATAGTGTGACACTTCCTACAATGGGTATTCTAGGAAACATAGTTCCACTCCCCACAAAGGCCATCATAGATGGCCCACACAGTTCCTCTTATAGCTGGTCTACTCTGGTATGCTTATAACTAGTCCACACATGCCCTCTTATAGCTGGTTCACACATATCCCCTTTTAGTCGGTTAACAGAGATCCACTTGTAGATGTTCCACATATGTGAACTTATCATCTAGGAATACAAGGTCACATTGACCCACTATTTAGTGGTATTCGAGTCACATACAATTGTAGGATTCACGCACATAGATCTCTTGATTCTAGTAGAATCCAATCCTAAATCCATTTTGTAAATTTCAAATTCCATGAAATACTTCTTATAGCATTCAAAAACAACAGACTAGTTGTGAGGGTTACCACACCATAAACGTCTCATCAATCGGATGATCGGTCTGAATGATATTTGTGTTTTATTAAATAGGGGTCGGTTACATCTAGACCCGACCCGTTTTGGATGACCTGACACGATTGCATCTGAGCCGACCCTTTCCAGCCTTGCCTATTGGCCATGACCATTGGGATTTGCTGGACCTAGCCCAGTTCGGTTGTGGTTCTAGCTATCTGGGTTTCCCAGCAATGTAGTCCAATTATCCAACCCAGTATGACTTGTTCGGACTGGTACTACCCCGTCATGCCGCCCATTGGCATAGTTTTTACATCTGTCCAGGCCCTCATTTGCGGGCCAATTTTTCTACATTCAAGCCACTGATGTGGCCCGTTTATATCTCAATATTTCCCGATTGGCGTTCCATCTTGAAACCATCGCAAACACCCGCACTGGTGTTTGCTTCGGTATCATGTCAAATTACTCTATAGTATAAAATTTAGGTCAATAATAATATTCCACCTATGGAAATAACCAGATTATTTTTTTGTCATGGATAATATGCATCCTGTAATAATAATGAGATTACTATCAAACAGTAACTACGGTCCTCCACATGTTGTGTAAGACCTAATCAAATACATCAACTTACATGTGAGTAGAGATTTAATAATGATCTGACATTAGAAATATTAATATGAACCCCTTGAGTTCATGCACCACATTTATCCCCACATCTACTATAATGTTCCTAGGGGCCTAATTCTAAGTTGAAATCAAAAATCATATCCCTTAACCCATCAGTAAGTTGAGATACCCCCATGAAATGAGAGGATGAAGACTTGTTGGGATGCTTCCAAGCATTGGCCTCACACACAACTTAATTTAACATAATTTTATACATTAATATTATCCCAAGAAATTCATATGGACCTCCCTCATGAACTAACTTATGGAAGGATGATTGTGAATCTTCTGTGCATAACTGCACACACCTTTCCAATTAACATGATGTTATACTATAACCATAATCCCTAAAATGGACATAGATTTAACTTAAAACATACATTAAGGTGAAATGATGGGAATCTCATTGCATAAACCCCACACCTCACGTCCTTTCACAAGATGTCAAAATTTAATATATCCCCATGAAATGGACATGGATGACAACTTGAATTGAAATGAGGATGATATAATGGTCATATTCCAAATGTATGACCCATCCACATCATCTCTACCTCAATTATCACCTAAAAAGCTTCCATGTGTAATCCCCATCCACAACATCATTGCTTTTAGTAGCTCCCAGGTAGCTCCCACACATTAAACCCAATCACAACATCAATGCACCAAGTAGATCCCCCAGATGTTACCTGGAATAAAAACATATTTATTTCTATATATTAATCCTATTGTGAAATTATGGAAAAAAATATAAGAGACACACTGTCCCTCATCAATGCCCTTTCTGTGACATAATAATTCTTAACAAATGTAGTTATTCAACATGGTTTTTTCATGTCACATGACCATATATAGTTCCATCGAACTACATGGGTTTGGTCCTCTTCATCAATACATTTTATGTGAAATACATCTTTGAGGTTAAATCCTGACATTGGTAAACCTAGGTGTGACATATTCTATACTAGGGATACACATCAAAATCAACCTTACAGATCTTTTGATTTAAATTTATAAACATTGGATTTTCCTCCTAGACCGTTTGATCCAAATTGCTAAATTATACAGTTGTTCTATCCAATGGACATATCTCAAAGATCAACCTATTTGGTCATTGAAAACACACTAGTAAACTCATGTGTGATGTATTCCCTCCTAGGGACACACATCTCATATTAGTCTCAAAAGTAATTTGATCTCCAAAAATGATAAATGCAAGAGTTACCTCCCAGGGAAAAACCTCCTTGATCTACCTCCACAGGTCCCCAAATCAGTCTATACAAGATGTTAAACTTGTGCCCCAATACACCTATACATGACATCATGATCCATCCCTAGAGGACGTAGAACATGTGACCTGACCAAAAATACATGCCTTATAACATACACATGTGATGAATATGGGAAACCAATTGGAACATATACGAACCTGGTGTAAAATACCTCATGGATTAAATTTGATGACATATGTTTCATGCCTATGATTCCTCAAAGAAGATGAATCATAATTCAAAAGGATAATATGTCCCCCAGCATTAACTACCTCATGGATGAAACATGATTGTTTATATTTCATGTATATGAAGCCTAATATGAGATGCAACCGAAATAAAAAAAGTTAAAGGGAATTTTAGTTTCCCAACAAAACATGTGTCAATAAATTCCCAGACATGATCAAAGTTACAATATTATCCAAAAAATATTGATATCATATTGTAATAGAGGAATCATAATTAAAACATGTCTACCTCGATATGGACTTGAGAATGACTTCCACAATACCAAATAATATATATGAGGGAGACCTAGACTAGGTGATGATCTCTAGGGAGGAATGCATGTGAGGAGGAACCGACAACCCGTCTCATCATTTAATTCAAAGAAAATACATAATTTTTGAGATGGATGAAATCCACCAACCTTAGGAATGTGAAAATAGGGGACTACAATAGCTAGTGCACAAATATGATGCGTAGGTTGGGCCTCAGTGAATGAATAAGAAATAGAATTCTAGAAACGAATATAAATATATATTTTTTAATTGTGAGAGGATAAATGATATCAGGTATGTCCAAATTGAGACATCACTCATGTGAATACCATTTCATTCCAATAAGAGTCGATGTGTAGCATTGGGTGGGTGATGACTAGGTGTAATTAAAACATTGCCGACAATGCCACCCTCACGTGTCATATAGGGGAAACCACCCCCATTATAATGGATCCTCACTGGAACTACCACCCTTAAAGTCCACACTGGAGGAAATAACCTTTATTCCATTAGTGAATCACTAACAATATTACCCTAATGGCTCACAGTTGGAGAAACCACCACCCATTATATCGGTGCCTTGCTAAAACTACATCCCTCAAAGGCCAAATATGGGAAAACAACCACTATTCCAATGATGAACTACATTAGTAGCCTCTCCTTTAATATATATTATATATCAAATCCCTATTATAATGTGGGTGGGGATATTTGAGCTCAACTTGTAGCATCCACTACTTGAGACTCTCTTAGGCGGGCTCCCACAAGGCCTTGTCAACACCAACACTGAACAGTTCCACATGATGATGAGTGGGTTGGACATTTGTTATTATTCCATCCCTAATCTATAACACCTGACACCATCTCTGGGGGAACTCTAAAACAAAATCATTTTTTCGTGGAATTTTTTAGATGTTATTTAGTAAACCACTGCTAAAAAATATAATAATTTTGTGGTGGTTTAATAAAAACCACCAATCAATATTAAATTTAAAAAAACACTTCTCCAAATGCCTCACACTTCTCCCCTAACATCCCAAAGTTATCCATCCCCTACATCTTACATTGATCCCAAGAACCACCATGGTTCGCCCTTTCCAAATCTGAGGTATCCCTTTATTCTTCCAAGGTCGAGCCCCTTGAGCCCTCCCTGACACTATGGTGACAATCCCCTGACTATTCACCCCTCCCATTCACTCCCTCGATATGTCACCCCTGCATGTCCCCTCTCCTGATTCCAGGTTGTTTCCTTCACTACATTTCACACCAATGGTGAGAAAAACCCTAAGCCCCCTGATCTATTTCTATAGTATTAAGTCATCCTTTATTGATATTTTTATTACCCCTTCTTCCCTTGCACCGGCTCTCAAATTTACATACTCCTACTAACTTTTGGGTAGCTGTAATGATATTTATTTTGTCTTTCTAGGTATATGAGGATGATTATTGGCTCTATTGTGTAGTCACCTTCTTGTACACATCACTTGGGTCTGAAAGTATAAGGGGAAATCATCATGTTTCAGTTTATTATAATTAATGGCGTGACAACATTATTATAAAAATATGACATAGTGTGTTTCCCAAGAATGAATTCATCATATTTTTCTCATTATATATTTTATGTGATGTAAAATTTGGTTTGAGCTGTAGATAATTCATTTATTTCCTTCTTAAAATGACAGGATGTTTTAAAGCTTGTCGGTTTTGAAATGTTCTTATATAATGTTGTTTTTTATAAATAATGGTGTTATTTGGAAAGGAGTAGAGGTTCCTATTTGGATGAGTTTTATAACTAGTTGGAAAATAAATATTTCATGTGTGTTCCTATAAATGTGTTCATTATTTTTTATTTTATTGGAATGATTCATATTTAATATTTTTATAGTTATTTTTTTGAATTATTTTTGTAGTTTTGATATATTAAATTGAATACAACTTGATTTATTTATAAATTTTTCAACTTTTTATTTAAATTTAATGATTATAATGTATTTAATTGGTTTTTATCATTTCATTATAATAGGTTGACCATATATTTATCCTTTTAATCCACTATTTTATATGTTTCTTTTTGAGAGAACACTAGTTTGAGCTTTAAATTATTTAATAAAAACATTCATTGCAAATAAACCGATGTTTTTATGATTTTTTGAGTTAATTATTAATTGTGTAGTTTTAACTACATGTGTGTCTTTAAATTAGTTAGTTAATCAAATTTATATTCACCATATAAAATCATAAGTTTGATTAACCACATTTCAATGTAATATTTTTATACATCAAGGAAAAGTGAATGAAATTTATGGATAGACATTGGTATTTTTGAAACCATTATTGATTTTTTTGGTTAATATTACTTAATAATTATAATTTTTAGACATTATTTTTACTAAAATAAATATTTGTTTTCTTAATAATTTTTAAAATATTTAGATTGTTTTTAATTTTTCAGGTGCAATGTGTTTGGAAGGTGACTGGTCTAAAAATATAAGCAATTATTTTGGTATATTAGAAACCTTTTCTTATCCTATGTTGTTATAATTATAGATTATGTAGTTTTGTTTTGATTTAGTATATGATGTAAAAAATCTCACACTTCAAATTCATTGTTAATTCACTCAAAAATTTTATATCGTTACCAATATAAATTAGAATTATGTAAAAATAATATAAATTATATAATATCTTCATAAAATTTATATTAAATATGAGTAGTATATATATCTTATCTATATCATGGTTCAACATTTCCATTCATGTAACATATTACCACATAAATGTATTATCATTATTATTTAATTATCACATTTCAATTGGGTGTTATAACTCATGGTGTATTTTATAATGATAATTATTTCTTCAAATGGGTATTAGACAATATGTTTTTAATAAAATTTTTAACTTTTTTTTAGAGGAATGTTTTATGAATTTATAGAAGTATGTATTTAAATTATTTTTAAATGGTTTTGAGACCATAATTGTCATGGTGTCATGGAATGTTTTAAAAAGGAGAGTGTTAGGTCTTGAAAAAATGGATGATTTTCAATAGTTGAAATCTTTTAAGGAGGTCCCTCTTTCTTTGAAAAGTGATTTTATGGAAAAAATAAAAATTATAATTTGGTTTTAAATCTGTTATTAATTAAATTATTTTCAAAGAACATTTGAAATGTATTTTTCAAATGGGGTTAAAAATTTATTGGCTTCTAAATCCTTTTATGAAAACCCAATTTTGACTTTAAGAAAAGTGGTTTTATCAATGTGTGGGACCCTTTTGAGCCTCATGTGACTATAGTTAATTCAAAGGAGACTTGTGATCCCATGAGGTGATGATTTTTATTGATGCATATTTTTTTTGTTTATTATTGAAATTTTGACTTCATTATTTCCACTAGTTTAAAAATATTTTCCATGAATGATTTACTTTTTTTTCATTGAAATTTTTAGTACTATTATATGACACTTCATATAACTAAATTGGTTGTGTTTCATTCACATCCATTTTTTTTTTGTTTTCCAACATAGTAACTCTTAAGAGTTTAATTATTTTTAATGAATTTTTGAAATATTTTGATATATATGGATTAAATATGTATCACATTACTGAGGACCACACCATAGTTTACCAAGGGTTTTGACGTGTTATTATATTTTTAAATTTAAAAATGTCCCAATAATGGGGACTAATATTTCCACATCCAAAATTTAAATTTTGAAGATGGTTAAATGGAGATAAAGGTTATGAAAACATGACAATGAATCAATTACCTACTCAATATTTTTGTTAAATTTTCCACGGATAATAGAACATTATAGAATGATTCAGAGTAGATGTTAATCAATAGGATGAAATCCCAACTTTTTTGAAATTGCACAATGAAATGAAAAACCATGTAAATGAAGCATTCAACATTGAACGACAACAATATCAACAAAAACGTCAAAAAAATATCATAAACACCTGTTGAGGGTGATATAAATAGAAACATGAAAAGTGGTGTTTTGGGACTATAGAAAACTATATCTAAATTGTAATATATCATTGGATATTCCTCTTGATTATGTGGAGACAAATATAAGGGAGAACATCACTGAGAATAAAAATGTTTTTCATGGTTTAGTTGATGATTGAAATAAAGAGTTTATGGTGGATGTTTGAAATAATCAAACTTAATTTTAGAGTAAAATGTTACCTTATAGAATGCCTATGTTTATTTACAAAAAAGGCAATGTCCATGATATTTTAATTATTGCATGATTCATTTCCTAAAGCTAAAATACCTGATTATTTTTAGGATCTATAATGTTTGTTAACAAAATTTTTATGATATCTACCAAAATACAAACCTGTCCAAATGATCGTATGAATTTTTGGGGATAGGTTTCAAGTAGAAATGATTGAAAAAATGGACTTATTATAGATGGTAGACAATGGGTAATGTTGGAATTATGAATCAATATATTAATATGGATAATAATAGAAGTAAAACACCTAAATTTGTTTTAAATACTTTCTCCAAAATCCATGTTTTAAAATATTATTCATGTCATATCTAAATTGATAAACACATTAAGTGTCATTATATATATTATAACAATGATGGGTTATGGAGACATCCATGAGATTCAAAATAATTGAATACATTTGATTAATTACATCCCGATTTCTTATCGAATCATAGGAACGTGAAATTGGGATTGGCTACAAATAGATTCAACCCATTTGGAGATTTAATAACTAATTATAGCATTTGGCCGAATGTTCTGATCCCATACAACCTTCCTCTGCCGATGTGTATGAAACAAATGTATTTTATCATTTTTATTATTATTCATTGATACAAATTCCTATAAAATATTTTTATGTATAATTATTGTCTCTAATTGAAAAATATACTTGAGTTATGGGGAAACAGTTTTGAGACATATGATGCATCATCTAAAACTGTGTTCAAATTGAAATCCTCTCTAATTTGGACCATTAGTGACATCACTGGACTTGAGAATTTTGTAGGCTGTAATACATTCATGGGTTTTGATTTTCATGTATGCACCATTGATTTTGATCCCGAACAACTACCTCGTTGTTAAAAATGGTTCTTCTTGTGTAATCGATTATTTCTCGATGCATATCAATCATTTTGGTTGAACAAGTCAAAATTAAAAAGTTATATTGATCAAATACCGCCTCCAATGTTTTTCATAGGTTCTAAATTATTGTTATAACATGAAAATGTTGACGCAGAATTTGGGAAGGTGCATCATTTGAATGATAGTCGGAAATTAGTTCGAAGTAAATTTTCAAGTGAAAACGGAATACAATAATGGAATAAAAAAATATTTTCTTCAATCATTCGAATAAGGAATTTAGTTTTTTGGATTAATCTTGATTTTATGCATGTTATGAATAATGTTTATGATAATTTGATCTTCACATATCTTAATGAGAATAGATATTTGAAGGACCTTATCAATGCTCAGAAAGACTAAAAAATAATGAACATAAAGAGTGATATCTATCCGTATGTGAATGGAATGTGTGATTTCAAATTTTTTGCAATGAAAAATAGAGATAAATATATATTCCTTATAATTTTAAAACATGTGAAGGTATATGATGGGTATTCAAGTAACATCTCAAGTTGACTTATCTTAAAGAATCGTAGGTTAAATTGATTTAAAATTAGCGATTAACATATTCTTTTAAAACATTTACTAGAATTGACATTAAATAAATTATTACCTATAAAGTTTAATGTTTTTTGTATTACTTTTTATCAAACACCTCATAAAACACTGTGAGAAACCTCTACAACCATTTGATCTTCACATCCATGAAGATAGATTTTTTTGAAAATTTGTGTATTAGAGATAGTCTTTCATCTCGAATTTTTTACTATCATGAAGTAGTTAACTTTGAATTTTGTGGTAGATGATAAAATAGTTGGAAACATACACTATTGATCAATGAATCTAATTGAGAGGAACATTATTTATATATTTTTTATCATATGAAAAAATTCATTGAACTACATTGAATACAAAATTATGTTTTATTTATTTTATTTAACATTTATCTTGGGAATTTAAAATAATTTATGAAAAATAAAGAACAACCTGAATGGTCTATTTTAGAAGGTTATTTGAAGGAAGAGTGCATTACATTTTTTATCTAGATATTTTGATGATATTGAAAAAAATACTCAACTAATTTTAATGTGTTCATAACAACTCAAATCAATCTCAACTACATGGAAAATCATAAATCTTTCATATTATCGGTCGATCAGTTGGGAGGAGATCAAATGTTACACTAATAGAAGTTAAAAATTTACAAGAACATAGATATGTGATATTAAATAGTGAAATTTTATATCCATTTATTGAAGACATCAGGATACAATAAAAGATATGAATGAGATTCTAAAAATTAAATAAGACATATTTAAAAAAAATTCGAATAAAGAGATTTTAGAATAGTTTACATGACATGTATGTTTATAAATATTTCAATCAATAGGGATATTATGTTGACACATATATTTTGGAAATTTTATAATGTATATTAATTTCTTTAGATCATTACTACTGATTCTCGATCTGATTTGTCATAAGATTTGAAGTTTCTATCACAACGACCTATAAAATAGGATAGAATGTGCAATTCATGCAATATGAATGTCATTAAATTTCATATACTAGATTGGGAAGAGGATTTGGAATCAAAAACTAGTTGAATATTTATATTTTCCGAACCTGGATACTATGGATAGTTGACTAAAATTATCTAATTAATATACGACAAGATTTTTTCTATTGTTTTACTAAAATTGTATTGTGTCGACATAATCAAGGTTATTAAAAAAGAGTACAGCAATTTTAATTATGTGTTATTCTCTCATATTATGAATGTTAATTACCATGAATTATAGGATCTATATATCCTATCATGACAAGTAAAAATGGTATATTGTGTTGAAGATTTCAAGGATGAATGGTGAAGTATATTTGATCATGTAAAACAAAAATACTAGTATGATATAGGTGATGAAGTGTAAGATTTGACCTCTTAAATTGAATCCCATAAACATCATGAAATGAAATTATTTTTCTATCGTAATATTTAGAATTTTTTTAATGTTTGGATTTAGTATATGATGTAATGATGTTGTAAAAAAATGTCACTATTTAGGGAAAAATGTTTGTCTGGGAATTAATCCATCAATTTTACAACCACTTAGGTTATATGTTCTGACAATCATTATCATAGCTATCTGTATTTTTTTGTTATTATTGTTCATCTATTTTTATTTAAAATAATACTTAATTTTTTGAAATATTTTTTCTAAAGATTATTTTATTATATTAAATTATAGTAATGCATAAGAGGAAGCACTTTACCGATCCAAATAAATACTCAGTTGATATTCCCAAAACCACGCATAAAGATGATTTTCCATCAGTCTCCCTCCCTACAGTATCTGATTACCCTCTGCCTACCACCCTACATCATCTCTCACATCATCCATTCTGTAATATTTTATCACAGTCATCGTTATTATCAAATCCACAGCTGAGATAGTGCCTCCCCATTCAATAGGATTATAAGCAATGGAGTAACTCATCACAGATATTTATTTGTGCAAATGTAGGAGGGTGATAGTTATATGTAAACATTTTAATATGAATAATGTTGTTTCAATTTTTTATAATACTTTATGTTTTTTCACTAAATAGGGAAAAAATTATACTCTGAAGAGAAATATAAATAGTTCTGATATCTATAATATGAACAAAATAATGATATTTTTCCCATTTAACTATTATGGGGTCCTGGTGGATGATTTCAAAGGATTATTTGGAAAGTGGGAGTTTTTTCCTAGTAAAATCACAATTGAGGAACATCGAGATCATATAAATATGAAAGATGAAACGTTCATCACTCCATTATAATCGATGGATTAATTATATCATTAGTTGAATATATCTGTCCCCGATGATATTGGATCGATGGCTAGTACTGTGCAGGTAAATCACACAACTTCAATGTCATTTAGTTCACAAACTTTTATTGGTTTTATGATTAAATTTAAATGCACAAAATACTTTAACATTATATATAATCATAATTCTGGTGCCAGAAGTAGGATACAGATAGAGGGAGGGATAGGGTATTGCGATATTTTCATTGGGTAGTGATTAGGGTTCAATTTGATTTCATAGATAATGTGGAACTAAAATTAATACACTTTATTTATAATGATTTCAAAGGTAATGGTTACAACATTGTAAATCCCCTTGATTATATATTTATATTGATCATTTGTATTGGGATATTATAAGATAATGTGTGGATTCTTATATACTTGAAATGTGACCTTTGTTAATTGGTGTTTATGGTGGGATGGATAAATGTCTTAATGATATATTGTTTTTTAAATTTCATTAGCTATTATGGGTCTATATAATTTGTATATGCATGTATTTTTTGAAAATCGATATTTAGTGGTGGTTTAAACTATGATTAAATATGTCACAAAAATTGTAGTGGTTTAATCCATTTCTTTATAATGATAATATTTTTAGGTGGTGATATATTTGGTTTCTTATTCGTTTCCCCTCCCAAAAAATCCAGACAATTTATCGATGATTTAAACTACCCCTATATTCTCACCATTTTTTGGGAGGGGTAACCTTCATTAAACAAACATACGATGACAATTTCCAAAAACCATTATTAAATAGATGGAACTTATGTCATTTGGATGCCAATTAAAACATTATTGGTGGTATTTGGAAACCATTGAAGAACAATTTGGTGGCCATTTCAACCGACGCCAAATAAACAAATTACACTAACATGTGATTTTTTTTGTAGTGTAAGACAATAACAATTTCCTGACTAGAGGCATCGTTGACAACTCCTGAAGCCCTTTCACCATATGTGTATCCCTTCATAAACTGATAATAAGTGATTTAGGATCTATCTTTTCCAAGATGGGACCAATATTCCATCCACCTCATGGGAAAACATATCTTCCTCTCTCAATCACTAACTCCACTAGATGCAGTGTTGGGCTATAACATTATAATGAAAATAAGCACAGAGGTCCTACCTATCAATATCATTGGCTAGTGTAGAATACCTCACCAAACATCCATAAATAGGAATGGAGGTCATCGCTATAGACATATTGATCCAGTGTCGATTTCCTCCCCATAAAACCATAAACAAGAACAGATGTCCTACCCATTTGCATCATTATCCACTGAAGAGGTCCTCCCATCACATCCATAAATGGGAATTTGTGTCCTTTCTATCCCTATTATATACCAGTGTTGAGGTACTCCATCCAAAAACATTAGTATGTATGGAGGTACCCCCCCTCACCATCCTTGTCCAGTGTGGTGGACCTCTCCACATATCCCTCAATAAGAACAAAGTTCATCCTCATCACCATCATAATCTATTTTGGAGGTCCTTACTACACGAACATTAATAGTTTGGGCAGTCCTCCCCATTCCATCAGCAGCTACTATAGAGGCCTTCCCTACAATACCATTACCTTATACGAGGTCCTCCCTATGTTGCTACCAACTAGAGTGGAGTTACTCCCTGCACCATCATAATCCAACATATAGGTTGTATCTATTTCATAAATAATTATTTGGGATTTCCTCCTGGTGATGAATACATGCCATTATATAATGAATGATCTTGTGGAAGGGGGTATCCCATCCTTATGCACCAAAAATTTATACTGGGTTGGTCGATCATATCCTTTCTCAAGTCTCTCTAAATTGTCAGATTCCACTCCAATAGAAATCCACAGCTTCTATCAACCCTCACATCAATATTTTGTTAAGATATAAATCTATATATTCTAATAAAATTCACCCCAAAATTCCTAAAAGATAGGAATCCACACCTTATAGGTTCCCTCACCATGCCATTGTGATGAGATAAAAATTCTAGTCTTGTAGGTGGCATCCACAACACCAGTTCTTCATCACCCTAAAATTCTAGCGAGGCAAGCTTCCACACCTCCCATGCACCATAACACCATAATAATAATGATCTTGTCATCCCTTCCTTTTGAGTTCCATTTTCCCGTCAAACCAATGAACTAGGTTTCAATAACTCCCAATGTCATTACAAATTCGATCCAAAAAACTTGTATTCCACACCTACTAGGGGTCGTTTCCCCATTATACCAATGGTCCATGATTCCACAACATATAGGTAATATTACGCCATTGGACTGATGTTTTAGGTTTCTATGCATACCAGGTTCCATTTCCACATCAAGCCTACATTCCTTGCTTCGACACCTATAGGGTTAAATTACCAAATTTAACAAACATTCCAGGATCCCACTCTTTATTGGCCACATCTCCACGTCAAACGAACATTCAAGCCGTCCACACTTCTTGGGTGATATCTCTCTATCAAACCGATATTATAATCTTCCATAGATCTTAAGTTCCATTGACCCATCAAAATAACATTGCAGGCTTCTAGATCTCCCGAGTGCAGTTTCCTCATTGAATCACTATTTTAGAAATCCATGCCTCTTGGGTGTCATCTCCCCATCATTAGGCCTTTCTATGTTTCCAACCCTCATGGGTGTCATCACCCCATCGTATTAAAAATCCATGATTCCATGCCTGACATGAATTATCTCCTCATATTAATGATGATCCATGAATCCACTCCTCCTAGGGTCCATTTACCCATCAAACAAACATTCACATTTTCCATACCTCCATAGATCCATCTCCACATCAAATACGGCGCATGTCACGAACCAGCCCGGGTCGACCCTGAACCGGTCACCCGAGCCGGTCCGCGACAAGTCCCGAGGGGCGTTCCCGATCCCCCGGGATGACAACTAGTGTTGGGCATGAAAGTTAAAACATTGGGAACGATTTGGCCCAAAAATAAAAACAATTAAATAAGAATAAACAAAACGAAAGAACTAAACTCTAGCAGCGGAAAGAAAAGAAACCGAACAACAGATGTACCTCCATGTGACCCTTTGGTCACCTCCCAACAAAGGCCAACCTTGCTCCCATGACCGGCAACTCGGCGAAGAAAACCTGAGCAAGGGAAGCCTGCAACTGAAATGATAATATAGGCTTGAGCATTAAAAATGCTCAGTAGGGATGCCAAAGTAACCACAGAATCCAACCAAGACCACTTTCCAAAAACAATCCCAAAACACTAGTTTTCACATACAAAGATAGAAAATAGTTTTTTCACATTTTAAAGGAAAAATGATCCAAATTTACCATTTCAAAACCAACACACGCCAAAACCAGTTTTTCACAAAACAATGAATTTCTAAATAACTGGATTTCAAATTTATGTTTATCACATTACACAAAAGACGAACAAGTGATAAGTAAATGCTGGAAACCGGGTGAAAGTAAAAGTAAACAAGTAGTAGTAAGCAATAACCATGGCCGATCCTAAACATC
This sequence comes from Viscum album, assembly GCA_963277665.1. NCBI lineage: Eukaryota > Viridiplantae > Streptophyta > Magnoliopsida > Santalales > Viscaceae > Viscum > Viscum album. The sequence continues at coordinate 1,046,067,743 of OY728162.1, forward strand.
CCTAGAAAACCCCTGGACGTACTCGGGTTCAGACTACCTGCCGGCGTGGTACTCCATAGACAATAACCAACTGGCCACCCTAATAGCCAACCAGTGGCACATACCTCCTGGCCTGTCCATGACTCTAGGGGGTACTAACCCATCTAATCAGGGTTAGCAAGCAATCGTCACTCGATAATCTACAAGATGCCCAAGAACCCATGGTGGTTTTAGTAATACTATGTAAGTGGGAGGCCCTCGCATGCATGTCTCATCTCACCGCACTTTCCAACCCCTTACACGGACACCGCTACACGACTACCCTCAAAGGAAGTCCCCCTGTAGAGGTGCCCCGCAAGCATGAACACATCAAAAGTTCTTTCACATTCAGTAAGGTTCCAACCGGGCCTTCACAACATTAGAACCTTTAAACATTTCACAAATGGGTTGGGTTGCCAATCGGGCACAATCCACCTTTCTCAAAATCTAACACAATCATCCCTTTACATTTTAAAATTTCAAATGGACCTTTACACTAAACAACCATTCCACTCACACAAAAAGCCAACAGGGCCAACCACGCTTCCAAACATCCATCAAAACCTAGTTTTTAGGAAAATATAGTTTGGATGTGTCATTTTCATTTGGAGGCACATCCATGTGAGCACCTACTACTCCCATGGACGTGCCAACATCCAATGGCACATTTAGTTTTTTTTTAAGAAACGCCTCAAAACCCATCTTTCCTAAAACACATTAGCATTGAAACCAAACTCCAATTCCTTTACAACACTTTATAAAGAGAAAAGCATCTTTTGAACCAACCACTCTTTCCAAGACTTTTCTAAAACAACTTCTGGTTCATCTTTTTCTTAAGAAAACACACCAAAGAAATCTTTCTTTTTCATTTCCAAAATATGTTCACTAACAACTCCAACCAAACATGTCACAAAGCAATTTTTCTACTTTACCAAGAACCTATGTATTTCATATAACCAAACATCAAAATACACTTTCAATAAATTTAAAACAGCAACATAACTAAGCTAGATGCATTTCATAAATACGGTAGATATGCAAATTATATAAAAAGATTAATTGAAAATATTCAACTGCTCATGGTTTGAATCTAAAAGGTAAATAGTTGGAAACACCTACCTCAAAGAGTTTGGCCGAGCTGACGCTTTCCAAAACACACTGCCAACTGCTCACGTACATGCACTCCCAAAAAAAACACATGCACTAGGAAAAATCACCGCCACACCTTGACAACACAGTTGACACCCAAAGATAGAGCGGCACAGACCAACGCACAACCAAAAGAAAACCAGGGACTCAGAAACAATTAAATAAAGCAGTGTGAAACAATTCAACTGGTATAAACTCATACCCGAAACAACAGTGGAAAAGCAAGACCTTGCTAAAAATAAAAATAAAATAAAAATTCAGGTAAAGATGACTCTGGACCAGATAAAGACCTCAAGGGTCCGCGACTCAATTTCATATTTTTAACGTGGCATAAATATATATGAAAACACATAAATATATTCTTACCCAGAAATCAGTGATAAAACATAATCTCTCTCAAACGCGGTTGTCAGAGTGGACCGACGCATCATGACACATCACACGCACAACCTTGAACACATAAACAAGTCATCGCACTAAACCCGAAACAAATAAAGAATGATAAAAATAAATAAACAAATAAATAAAGTAACTAAAACAACTAAAAAACACAACCCTCACCTCGGCGCGGAGAAGCGCCCAGCCAGACAAGCTACACGGTAGGTGGAACGGCCAGCGGAGACGCCGGAGAGGGGGTGAGGGTTGGCCGGGACAACACCGAGAGGGTGCGCGCTCGCCGGAAAGATGCCGACAGGGTGCAGGGAACACGGAATCGCGACAGAAGGGGCGACGCCGGCTAGGGCAGCGCCGGCAGGGGCGGCGCGGCAAAGGTGGCATGGGCAGGGGGGCCAGACGGCGGCCGAAGGCTGCTGGAGGGCGGCGAGGTCGGTCGGAGCGGCTGGCCTGAGCGTTAGAGGAGGGGGGAAGAGACCGGAGACGACCGGATGGCGAGGTGATGAGGGGGTGGCGCCCAGCGGCGGCGGCGAGGCCGCATTGCGAAGGGAGGGGGGAGCCGCGACGATGTGCGCCGCAGCGCGAGGGTGAAGGGGAGCGCGACAGGAAAAGGGAATGGGGGGGGGGGTGGGTGCGGCCGAGTAGCTTAGGGTTTCTTGTTTTTTTAATAATGGTAATAATTATAAATCTAATAAAATAAAAATAATAATAATAATGAAATAAAATACTGATAATAATAATAAAAATAAGTATAAACATATATATATACATGTATAAAAATATTTAAATATATATATATATAAACCAACATACATAAACATTGATATATATATACATATACATATATGTGTATATATATATAAACATTTATGTAGCATATATAAACATATGAACAAACTTGAACATATATATCTATAAACATACATGTACATAAGCATAATACGTTAAAACATATTTATTTACAAACATATGTGTGTGTATATATACACATATAAAAACATATACAGATACATATATATATATATATATATAACGTTACAACATAAACACGTAACATTAAAACTAGATGACTGTGCAGTATTTCCGCACCGTATGGTACACAAGCAGACTCCAAGCAGGCTACACGTACCAAAGCAGAAAGCACGTGCCCAAACGGACAGCGCATCTTGAACGTACGGCATTCACGCACTAACCCAAACCACAAACTCATCCAAACATTAAACATTTAAACCGGGACTCACCCGCACTTAAGCAAAAACACCCGACGCCATGTGGAATAAAATAATTACATTGACAAAAAACAGGTGTGAAAATTCTCCCCACCACAAACACTTTCTGCCCCCAGAAAGTCACCAAGCCAACAGTTATCTTAACTCGAGTCTGTGCCCAGGAAGAACCAGAAGAAACTGAGAGGCTTGGGGTGACCATTACCAACACAAGTCACACCCGACCAACTCAACTACAATCATTGTCCGAGATTGAGGGGAGAACATGGGAGGGTTCTCCCCACCACATAAATCTACTAACACGGAGACCTTGAAACTCAAACACACCACCCTGGAGGGGGGGGCAACACGAGGACTCCCAAACGAACCCAGTTTCTTTCTCCACACAGACCGAACAACACTCGGAGTTTTAAATAGGAAGCTTGCTCCGAAAAGACCCAACAGCTCTAGGATAAGGAATTATCTCAACCCCTCACACACCGACCAAAGAAAAACCTCACCGCAACCAGAGTCTAGGGAATTTCTTTCCCAAACTCACAAAGGACCTCGAAACAATGCCTGTTAATTTCATAAAACCACACATCCCCCTAACGCACACAATTGAGACCCAACTCCAAATTAGATTTACCCGTTCATTCGCGGGTCCATCACCCTTCAAGGAGAACCGAACGATTTGAAAACACACTAAGAACAGATAAGACCGCTTAGACTATGGTAGAATAAGTTCATCACGCAACCGCAACAAAGGTGATCTTACAATGATGACTAGAACAAAACAATGAAACTTTTGGTATCTCCTTTCAAAATCCAAAAACATAATCCGAAGCGAGGTTCTACACACCCTCGGAAACTCTTGACTGTGCGCGAGCTTCACCCCGAGACCTGTGGCTGGGGCCCTGATGGATGAAGCATCTCCTGCCTCACAGTCAGGTATTTTCACCCTCTAGTACCTAGCTCCTTCCTCCCGGATGACACTTCTTCCAGAACTCTCCCTGGTGGCCTGAACAGCCACACGGTAGCAAGACCCCGAAGGGATGCGGCAAGGAAACTAAGAATGTCTGGACATGCCATACTAGTGGCACACAAGAGAGCGGTCCGACGAACTATGAGACGGTACCGACAAGGATGGTTTCTTGGAGACAGGTCCTACTGGCCCACACTCCTTGCTAGGTGGGGAACCTTTACGGTAGTCGACCACTGTTAATCACACCCAAAACTCCAACAACGATGAGACATTTCATCCATACTAGTCCAGAACTGAACCCTCAAACAACTCTAGGGCGGTACGAACCTTAACTATCCTGGGAGTTCCCAACAACCTGAAGACACACTATCTTTCAGAACAATACAACTACCTCTAATAGACTTCGACTACCTTGATAAGCATGAAACACAAAAAAGGAACTGAGAACTGAGAATAACTCATTGACAAACTTTTGAGGATTTCTGGGCGGTATAATCATGACAACCCGAGAAACATCATAAAAACCGGCATCAAGACAAAACTCAATCAAGGCAACAACACAAGTCAAGGTCAAAAGTCCCATAAGCCAAACATATACAAACACAAGAATAAATCACTTTCCAAAACCATCATTTATTTAAAACATTACAACTCACCTATGGCACCTTATAAACCATCACATGTGCGTTCATTCAATCTCGCTCACATCATCTGCAAACAAGTTCCCCTACGCACTCTCCGTACATAGCCACAAACATGTGACCCTCCATAAAGAGTGTCAAGATTAAAACACTTCATTCTTTACCAAATCCAAACACATAACATATTGTTCCAAACCAAAACTCTTTTTCTTTAAAAACCCACTTTACTTATTTCAAAAAAAATTGGAAGAAACCCCTTTTTTTTCATTTCCAAATCACTTTCATTTTCAACACACTCATACACAGAACGAGTTTAAAACAAAATACAACCAACTATAAACCAACAGAATGAGGGACTAGTGTCTGCACTTAACTTGGTGACATGGTGGTGAGCCATGCCCCAACTAAGACATAACACTAAGAGGACCTTAAACCAGGCACTTGGACTCCACATGGGTCACCACCCCATGTGAGGCCGCAACGTGAACCGATTTGCTCCCATTGTCATCCCTTAATCCAAAACAACCAAGGACAAAAGACTCAATTCTGAACTAACCCTGGTAACTCAGGACTCGTCATAATCGGTGGTGTTCAGGCACCGACCCGTAACCTACCTCCTGAGCCCCGACAGTCCTAATCTCTTTCTACCTGACATCGCAAATATCAAGAACATCCTCTGATACCATTTTGTCACGAACCAGCCCGGGTCGACCCTGAACCGGTCACCCGAGCCAGTCCGCGACAAGTCCCGAGGGGCGTTCCCGATCCCCCCGGGATGACAATTAGTGTCGGGAATCAAGTTAAAACATTGGGAACGATTTGGCCCAAAAAGATAAACAAGTATATAAGAATAAACAAAACGAAAGTACTAAACTATAGCAGCGGAAAGAAAAGAAACCGAATAGCAGACGTACCTCCATGTGACCCTTTGGTCACCTCCAAAACAAAGGCCATCCTTGCTCCCTTTACGGGAAACTCGTCCGAGAAAACCTGAGCAAGGGAAGCCTGAAACTGAAATGATAATATAGGCGTGAGCATTAAAAATGATCAGTAGGGATGCCAAAGTAACCACAGAATCCAACCAAGACCACTTTCCAGAATCAATCCCAAAACACTAGTTTGGACATACAAAGTTAGAAAATAGGTTTTTCACATTTTAAAGGAATAATGATCCTAATTTACCATTTCAAAACCAACACACGCCAAAACCAGTTTTTCAAAAAACAATGAATTTCTAAATAACTGGATTTCAAATTTATGTTTATCACATTAAACAAAAGACAAACAGGTGATAAGTAAATGCTGGAAACCAAGTGAAAGTAAAAGTAAACAAGTAGTAGTAAGAAATAACCATGGGTGATCCTAAATATCCCTAGAAAACCCCTGGACGTACTCGGGTTCAGACTTCCTGCCGACGTGGTACTCCATAGTCAATAACCAACTGGCCTCCATAATAGCCAACCAGTGGCACATCCCTCCTGGCATGTCCATGACTCTAGGGGGTATTAACCCGTCTAATCAGGGTTAGAAAACAATCGTCACTCAAAAATCTACAAGATTCCCAGGAACCCATGGTGGTTTTAGTAATACTATGTAAGTGGGAGGCCCTCGCACGCGTGACTCATCTCACCGCACTTGCCAACCCCTTACACGGACACCGCTACATGATAGCCCTCAAGGGAAGTCCCCCTGTTGAGGTGCCCCGTAAGCATGCACACATCAAGAGTTCTTTCACATTCAGTAAGGTGCCAACCAGACATTCACAACATTAAAACCTTTAAACATTTCACAAATGGGTTGGGTTGCCAATAGGGCACAATCCACCTTTCTCAAAATCTAACACAATCATCCCTTTACATTTTAAAATTTCAAACGGACCATTACACTAAACAACCATTACACTCACACAAAAAGCCAACCGGGCCAACCACGCTTCCAACAATCCATCAAAACCTAGTTTTCAGGAAAATATAGTTTGGATGTTTCATTTTTATTTGGAGGCACATCCATGTGAGCACCTAGTGCTCCCATGGACGTGCCAACATCCAATGGCACATTTAGTTTTTTTTTGAAGAAACGCCTCAAAACCCATCTTTCCTAAAACACTTTAGCATTGAAACCAAACTCAAATTCCTTCACAACACTTTATAAAAACAAAAGCATCTTTCAAAGCAACCACTCTTTCCAAGACTTTTCTAAAACAACTACTGGTTCATCTTTTTGTAAAGAAAACACACCAAAGTAATCTTTTTTTTCATTTCCAAAACACGTTCACTAACAACCGCAACCAAACATGTCACAAATCAATTTTTCTACTTTACCAAGAACCTATGTATTTCATATAACCAAACATCAAAAGACACTTTCAGAAATTTAAAACAGAAACATAACTAAGCCAGATGCTTTTCATAAATACGGTATATATGAAAATAATATAAAAACATTAATTGAAAATATTCATGTGCTCAAGGTTTGAATCTAAAAGGGAAATGGTTGGAAACACCTACCTCAAAGAGTTTGGCCGAGCCGACGCTTTCGAAAACACACTGCCAACTGCTCAGGTACATGCACTCCCAAAAAAAACACACGCACTAGGAAAAATCACCACCACACCTTGAAAACACAGTTGACACCAAAAGTCAGAGCGGCATAGACCAACGCACAACCAAAAAATAAACCAGGGACTCAGAAACAATTAAATCAAGCAGTGCAAAACAAATCAACTGGTATAAACTCATACGCGAAACAACATCGGAAAAGAAAGACATTGCTAAAAATAAAAATAAAATAAAAATTCAGGTAAAGATGACTCTGGACCAGATAAAGACCTCAAGGGTCCGCGACTCAATTTCATATTTTTAACATTGCGTAAATATATATGAAAACGCATAAATATATTCTTACCCAGAAATCAGTGATAAAACATAATCGCTCTCAAACGCGGTTGTCAGAGTGGACCGGCACGCCAAGACACATCACCCGCACAACCTTGAATGCATAAACAAGTCATCGCACTAAACCCGAAACAAATAAACAATGATAAAAATAAATAAACAAATAAATAACGTAACTAAAACAACTAAACAACGCAACCCTCACCTCGGTGTGGAGAAGCGCCCAGCCAGACAAGCTACGCGGAAGGTGGAATGGACAGCGGAGACACCGGAGAGGGGTGTGGGTTGGCCGGAACAACACCGAGAGGGTGCGCGCTCGCCGGAAAGACGCCAGCAGGGCGCGGGGAACACAGAATCACGACGACAGGGGCGACGCCGGCTAAGGCAGCACCGACAGGGGCGGCGTGGGCAAAGGTGGCATGGGAAGGGGGGCCGGACGGCGGCCGGAGGCTGCTGGAGGGCGGCGAGGTCGGCCGGAGCGGCTGGCCTGAGCGTGAGAGGAGGGGGGAAGAGGCTGGAGACGGCCGGATGGCGATGCGGCGAGGGGGCGGCGCCCAGCGGCGGTGGCGAGGCCGCATTGCGAAGGGAGGGGGGAGCCGCGACGATGTGCGACGCAGCGCGAGGGTGAAGGGGGGCGCGACGGGAAAAGGGAATGGTGGGGGGTGCTGCCGGGTAGCTTAGGGTTTCTTGATTTTTTTTATAATGGTAATAATTATAAATCTAATCAAATAAAAATAATAATAATAATGAAGTAAAATACTGATAATAATAATAATAATAAGTATAAACATATATATATATATAAACCAACATACATAAACATTGATATATATATACATATACATATATGTGTATATATATATAAACATTTATGTAGCATATATAAACATATGAACATACTTGAACATATATATCTATAAACATACATGTACATAAGCATAATACGTTAAAACATATTTATTTATAAACATATGTCTGTGTATATATACACATATAAACACATATACACATACATACATATATATACAACGTTACAACATAAAAACGTAACATTAAAACTAGATGACTGTGCGGTATTTCCGCACCGTACGGTACCCAAGCATACTCCAAGCAGGCTACATGTACCCAAGCAGAAAGCACGTGCCCAAACGGATAGCGCGTCTTGAACGTACGACATTCGCACACTAACCCAAACCACAAACTCATCCAAACATTAAAAATTTAAACCGCGACTCACCCTCACTTAAGAAAAAACACCCGACGCCATGTGGAATAAAATAATTACAATGACAAAAAAACGGGTGTGACAGCGTATCCTACCATCACTTGTCATCAACGTCAAACAAATAGCTCAGGTGTCCCCTATAACTCTAGCGGCACTCTTTGTCACCCCAAACACAACATCAAAAAGTGTATTTATTTGACTAGGATTTGGACCCCAACTATCCTTCAGGTGTGCCAGGTTGTCACTCCCTACTACCCAAGCCAATAACATCTTCAAATGTTCTCTTTGTGGCCCCAACAACAGCTCTTGGAATGTTCTGTGTGACATAGACCATATCACAAATAGATATATCTACACATACATTGGGGGTATTTTTGGGAAATCTCTTTGTAGGATCCTTTAAATAATCTCCATAGATCCAAAACCATCATGATGGTGCATAGATGACTATCTCTCTATAACTTTAATAGTTAGGGTCAAATATACTTGATTCACAATGTTAAACTACACAAAAATCATTTTTATTATAACATGACAATATAATATAAGATAAGATCTTGGTCAAAAGAAATGAATATATTTTGTTTTGGTCAAATTCATGTGACCTAACACTTCCAAAACATTATGTTCATTTTTAATGATTCAAAACTATATGGTACAACTCCCAATAGCACGATATTAAACTATGAAATGGGTCTGAACTCTATGATGTTAAATTAAGAGTCCAATTCCAATCATAATTACTCTAAACTATATGAAACCCATTATGTAAAACCAATGACCTTGAACAAGGTTTCCAATTCTAATCATCATTACTGTAAAATTTTGAATACAATTTTTGGAATTTCTATTATGGCATAAGGCCATCTTTGAATACAATTCAAATTTGATTTATCACATTAATAAAATAAACATATCCATATCATTCCAAACTATACAACCATATACATTGAGATATGTTCTAATTATTTCAATCTTAGACTATTATCAATACTTAGTTTCAATTAATACATTCTAGAATTCTCCATTTACATGATCCATGACATTCCATAGAATAATGGTGTTGATTTCCACATAAATATTCCCCCAATGCATATTTATAAATAGATTATTTCTTAGTTTGGATTTTCATAATACATTAAATTAAAACTGTCCTGCTAATGGATATGTTCCCTACCATAATGACTCACCTCTCATATTGGGACAAATCCTTGATGGATATCTAGAGAAAAATAGATGATCCAGTGTTTTGAACCTAGTAAAATGTTGATCCTACATTTTCTAACCCAATTATTCGATGGTGTTGTTGAAAATCTTGTATTTAGAGCATTCTAAATAGTCAATACCTTCCCATCAGTTACCCTTTACCCATACATTATAAGTATTGGTTTACCTTGTTTTCACGTTACTTTTCTGTGGAATCCCTACACCCATGGTCTTACCGCTCCATGTATCCATCTTCTTTGAGTCAGCGGGTCCATGTTGTTTGGAAACTTCCATCCCTACATCTCCTCTCCTCCATTATGTGATACCATATGACAAGGGAATCCCCTACCACTCCTTGTTTCCCACACAGAGAATGGATCATGTGGGATAAGGAGTCATGGTATGATATTTACCCATGTTATTATTCTATAACAATCCCCTTCTTGAAAGCTCTATGACCATAAACTAATATCATATGGACCAAACTATACAACTGTAAAATTAGAGCCAATAGTCCAGAAAAGTTTCTATTAAACTCATACAATATGACAAAGTATTATGAATTTTAATTTTGAGTGAGTCTTCCAAGGGTTATTTTGTGTTGTCTTTGTCCTCAATGGCCCTCATTCATGTTTGGTATTTTACACCACAAAACTAAATATATTCATTTGAGAAGCCCCTCTCCATAGTAAAAACACACAAAATAAGATCCCTTGGTCCAAGATTTAATAAATTAAACAAATAACCACCAATAGTCCGTGTATAAATTTTTTTATAGTTTTTAGCAAGTCTTCAACTTATTAACTTTAAATATATGAATCCCTTATTGATCAAACTATATTAATTTATATTGTGAAGCCCATTATCCTCAATTTAGGATGCTAAATTTTTTTTCCAACTATGTCTTAAATTGGGATTCATCATATTATAAGTATGGGTTGATCAACAAAACTTACCCCATTCCCTAAACATTGGATTCCCCATAAAACAAATGTGTGTTTCCATAAATCCATCACCATATAAGATTTCACCCACCGGTGTTGGTCTTCTTCAATGACATGTTTCAAACCTACATGAGGTAAAATTCCTTTCATCATGGGATATCTAGTGATGATTATATATTATTTCTTTAGGCCTAGTCACAAATTCACTAACCCTTTGGACCATTTTCCCCAGATATGGTTCCAACATTACAACCTTAAACAATATGTTGTTCATATTAGTGTTTTCATGTGGAATGTTATTCACCATGGATCCTTTCACATTTAATTTTACCTCTTCCATGGGTCAAAAGTACCCTTTAAAATAAAATATTTTCTCTCAGTCCAAGAAATATGATAATAAATGATTTTTTTATTTAGCCGATGTATATTTGTAGTAAAAGATCCTCCTTGAATACTTTCACACTGGATCTTACCTTTTTCATGTCACATATATACACATGGAACAGAACATCCCCTCATTCTATTCCATGAATTATTACCATAAACTATTCTTTTTTTGGCCCATGCTCTATAACCTCAAAATAGGATCCGTGGTCCAAGTCTATGAATTACTGTCTTCAAGCCAAGATACATATCATCCACAAAAACAATCATTATTTGTTGTTCTATCACTACGAAATTCTTTTCATGGGCCTTCTTTTTAAGCATAATCCTCATTCATTTACTATTACCCACTAGTGGCTTGTGATGACCTCATAGGATAATATAAGGAAGAAAAGGAATGTATTTTTCACTGTGAAATCTTACAAATGTCCTCAACACATGAAATTAAATTGTCTCCTTACCCCGTATAAGTATAAGAATCTTCATATCAATGTATTAAATGATTTAATACAATTATATGAGATCGTAATCCCCAATAGAATTAGTTCAATACCACATCCTCTATTAAATTTATATGGGGAAAAATTCCCAGCTTCACGGGATGTGTAGTGATGCCTAATTATTTTATCTTGTGTCTATCTCTTTTCATTGACATGCCATGGGGAATATTACTTCCACATTTTATGATATCAACATATGGTTTTATTTTTTGAAGGTTCTATATGTAAGGGTTTATTTTAGCCCTCATTTAACAACAATTTATCTCTCATTCTTATCCAATGAACCATTTTTACCCATTTTCAAAATCTATGAAACCATAAACCATCAACCAAGGTCTATGATCAACAGGTTTAAACAAGTAGTAACATTATTCCAAGTTTGTATAAAATTAAACTACATAGACTAACGTCTGTAGGGAATGATGTTAAACTATGATTTTACCTCATGTAAATTTTGTGTGCATCTTAATGAGAAATTCTTTTACACCATATACAATTGATATCCCTCATATGAAAATTATATGTTTAAAATAGTAACCCGTAATAAACTAGGATGCCTCCTAACATGAGATGGTGGGATAACCATTACAAAGGGGGTCACCCAAGTGGCATTAGTATTTTTTCATGTCACCTCCTAGAACTACATATGGATTTATTCCTAGTATCATCTGATACCTAGAGACACATGAGTCATTACCCTCGGTTCATCTCATTTCTTGTCCCACCGTAGGAGCCCCAACCGTGATAATAGATTCAAATCCCACATTATGATATTCCCCATAAACATGATTGAACATGTTATGACTTGAATCATAGAGTTTTAAATCCCATATAGATATTACATAAATCTATCCACCCACTTTTATTCCTTATTAGTTTAGATTTATATCATTCATTAATCTAAAAAAGAAACCTCTTGTCGAAGATTCTTGAACAAAATGCATAGTATTACATTTAGGGACACAACATTGATGGATATCTAAAAAATGGTGTATCAGGTGATTCGAACATGGTCAACAATCAATTCTTCATTATCTACCCAAACTACTAGTTAGTGTTGTTGTGGATCATTTTTTTCAAACATGGCCAATAGTTGATCCATGTACGTCACTCTCCCCCTTACATAGGCCTCAAAATTCATTAATTACCTTCTATCCACCTCCTTATGACTTGGTTGAATTCCAAAATCCATGGTATTACCGCTATATGCATTCATGCATGTCGAGTTATCATGTTATTTTACTTTGGAAATTCATGACCCTACATCTCCTTACCAATGATTGTACTCGCATGTGTTAGGGAAATTCTATCACTATTCATTGTTTCACACACTGAGTATGACACATATGGCCTTATGTGTCTTTTTTGGAATTGTAGTGATGCGTTTGAGCTACAAAAAAACCCTAGACCAAGAATAATTACTTTAGAAAACTTTTGGATTTACTCATAGTAATGGGTTTGCATCATTCTATATCAAAGGCCCTTATTTACATAGATTTTGTCGCTTTACTGCACTACACATATCCCCTTGGGATAGTCACCATATGATCCAAAATCCATGACCGAAAACTAAGATCCCAAGTCTAATAATAATGACCTTAAACTATATGCATGTCCACTTGGGAATCTTTTATGTGGAGTTGGGTCTATTTGAACCTCAATCCAAATTGGTTTGTTACTTTTCAATGTAACACAAACACATTGAGGGATCCCGATTGAGGTCCAAACTCTAGGACCTTGAACTATGTTTTATGTTTCTGTTATCATGAACTCAATTTTCCTATAATCCATCCAATGTGTTTTTTATGGAACATGATCCACCTTTCCACCTTTCACATCATCTTACATATCATTTTTTCCACGTCAAACACTATATAGTGGTCATCTGTCCAAGAATTAATACCTAAAACTAAGAGTCATGGTTCAAGATATATGGCCTTATACCATGATAACATGTTAATAATATTGACTTCAAATGGTGGGAATGTCATCTATGGAATGTGTTGTATGGCATTGAGCGCCATTTTCCCTCTATTCACAATATATTTTCAACATGTCTCAATTATAATATCAATTCTAGGTGATCCATGGTCTATGAATCATTTTCATTATCTATCTATCCATTATTTTTTAAATTTTATTCACTGTATCAGGTAACCTACTAGTCCCCTAAATTGACATCAAGTAATATTCCCATGGTTTCGAACATATTTATTTGAGACACACCACCCCTTGGTCAAATAATCATGAATTTAAAATTTGTGAGGATCTCAACACATTAATTTTATCACTATAGGGTATCCCATATTGATACCATACTACACCATTAAATCACATGGAAGAGAAAGTATCACTCCTTTCTTTTCAATACGTCTTTTCTTCTACAATACAATAAAATGTAAGCATTGTTCATGAAATAGACATGTTATACCCTCTTCACTTGACATGTGAAGGAAATTATTGGGTGAATTGCACATAATCCCCATACACTCCAATCCCCATTATCATAATGTTAAACTATGTGATACAACATCCCTGAACTTATAATATCAAACTGTGTTTCCAATTTCATCACCATACAACATTAAACTATGTTTCTACCTGCAACTATGTGATGAAAAACAACGAGGAATCGTTGTCCCATTCCCGAGATTCCCTTTTCTTATGGTGGCGAGATATATCACATCATTAAAGTTCTCTAACCATTTCTCAGTATCAAAGATGAATATCCCCAGAGAATATGGGTATGAAATTTACTCTTAATGATATGCTCACACTAATGAGATCCAAGTCATAGTGGCATAATTCTAAAAGTGTTGGATTCCATTAGAACATTATGCCACCTCATCTCCCCACTTCCAATTCCACTTATTTGGATCATCATACTCCTCCACATATGAAGGTATCCTCTAATAAAATGGTTCTAGGCCATACTATCCCACATATAGTATGAATACAATGCCCATAAACACTGTGGAGAAAATTCTTAGATATTTCATGTGTTTTAAACTGGTTAGTGGTTGAATATTAGTTGTTTTACCTATTATGAGAAATGTGATAGAAATTCCATGTTTTGGGCATGGTTATTAATTATCATATATCATGATTTCACTAATATTATTATCCAAAATTTTGGAAACACGATTCAGTCTCTTTATTCACATTTTTCACATAGAATTCAATTCACATGGTGTTACACCATTCTTTCACTAGTGCATGTTGGGAATGTATGTTAATTGTTCATAGAGAAAAAAACTAGACATAGACCCTATTGGCACAACAATCCCAACACAGATGAATGAACCATTTCAATCATATAACAATTTATACATTTTATTATCTCACACAACAATATGATTGAGATAATATAGTCTAAAAGGCAGAAATATTCCTCAGTGATTTCCATAGAATATGGTACACTTCACCCTATTTTTACTTATTAGAACCTTTTCCGGGGGGGTCACTAATAAAATGAATCCTAGAATGGATAAAAATCATAGAAATTAGATTCTAAAGTATATCTCATTTTCAGGCATCTAATTGACTGGATTTAGATCCAAAAAAGATATTCCGATTAGAACATATCACAATTTGAAGTCATTCAATCAAAGAGAGTTTATGGAGGTCTGTTCAAGATAGTATGTTAATGGGGGTATTTATTTGAGTTATATTCATGGTGGTCCACTTTTTAGAGGCCATATGGTGCCCTTCATGTTCCTTATGTTTGGATTTAGATATCTTCTTTCACGAGCACGCGAACGCTTGAATGTATCCCTGGGAAAGAGACATTTGATCTCATGGATATATTCCCTTAATTTATCACATAACTCTTCATTAAAACCACTGATATTTAATAAACCCACAACCATTAAGTACCCATATTACTCCTTTATAAATTAATAATAAGAGTAACCCATGTCTTGACCTCATGCTCTAAATTCACGAAGCTCCAGATCATTGTAGATTTTTGTAACCCATTATCCTCGGGCATCATAAGGAACTCTTATGTGAGGCCCCAAACTTCATGAATCCAAATAACATGGGTTCTTAAGAACCTACACAAGAAATATAGATTCATTATACAAAGTCATTGTCCATTTATGGTCGAATTATTTCCTCAAAGGAACTTGAGGATTCACAAAGAAGTTTTCCATCATGATGTTCTCACACACATTTCCTTTTTATGCATCTTCCACCTAGTAGTTCTTTATACATAACCATATAATGGAGAATACCCTTTATTAAAAGTGACTTATGATTCATATAAAAAATAAGATATGTATTTCTAGGTCAATCATAATATTCCCCATCATATGATGACCCCCAATAATCCACAATACATGACTTTAAACTATAGTGTACCTAGTGTGATAATAATACGATGTGTCCTATGAAATGTATGAGATGACTTATGAATAAAATCTAATATGAATCATGTAATAATATTGTGAAGATCAAAAAAATCATGGGGCCCCTATTCAGTCTCATTCCCAAATCATATACCTCAACCCACCTGTGAGTCGAGAAGCCCTCATGATCTGACATGAGGAAGATAAACAAGATTCCCTATAGTGAAATCCAAACGTGTTTTCCTACTAATCCAAAAAATTACCAACAGTAATACTTATAAGATGAAATATCAAATCATATGACATGAACCATCAGTTGGTTGAAATTCCCTCATGACCTGACATCATGGTGAAAGCTTAGGAAACATCCAGGATTTTGCCCAGTGCACCACATCCTTTGACATGACATTGAAAGGTAATATTTACCCATGAAATGAACATGGAATTCCCTCATGAACTCACATGTGTAAATATGATTGAGAATAATACATGTATAATATTTTTACAAAATTTTTATTAACCTTATGTTAAACTGTAATATTAATCCATGAATGGGACCTGGAATTCACTAATGAATTGACGCGAGATAGAAATGAAGGGAAACTCAAAGAAAAATCCATGCTCACCACATCCTTTGATATGATGTTAATATATAATCAATCCCCTTCAAATCGATATTGAATTCCTTCATGAAATGAAATGAGGAGGATATAATGGGAAGAGTCCACATGTAATCACCATCATTATCATTATAACTCCTTGTAGTATCTGGGTTGCTTCCGCATGTCTACCACTACCACACCATAGAAGCACCTAGTATGACCCCACACGTAAGGCCCAATTACAATATCATTGCGCTAGGTATCACCCATACATAATATCCACACCATACCCTAATATTGTTCCTCTTATGAAGGGAATATTCAACACATAAGACCCACACCATACCTCATTGAATCAACTTCCATGAAACAATCCTCTTTACCACATGATTTTAAACAACAATTAATCATTCATGTCACATAACCTTAAACCAAAAAATAAAACAACATGTGTTTCAATACCTATCTTATAAATATGGTAAATAGTATGCCTCATTGAGGTTCAATCCCAACATTGGTAAACGCTGGTCTGGCATCTTCTTTTATAGGGATGCACCTTCATATCCCCCTAACAACTATTTTGTTCAAAATTTGTAAATTCTGGATCCTCCGCATGGGGAGTTAAATCAAAATTGGTAAACTATCTATGTGTTACCTCTCAGGGAAACACCCCTCAGATCTGACTCACTGGGTGTTTGATCCACAATTATAAACTCAGGTGTGATATCTTCCCTCATAGGGGTGCACCTATCAGATCTGCTTTGCTGGGTGTTAAATCCCAACAAATGGTAAATCCAAGTGTTCCCCCCATGGGAAAATAATTCTTGAACCACCTCCACATGGCATCTAACATGTATCCAGAAGACATTAAACTCATTCCATGATCTATACCAAATGAGCATCCCAATCTGTCAACATAGTATGTAAACCTTGGGAACGGATCCAAAATACCATCCCCATTGTATACATATGGGTTTTATGTGTTAAAAAGACAAGAAATACTTATGCCGTTGTCATAAAATACCTTATAGATGGAACTATATTCCTTGGGATCCATGGATAATATGCATTGAATGAGATACCTCTAACTCCTAAAAGATAAGATCGTCCCTAGTATTTACTACCACATTAATGACATGTGATTCCTTCAGTTCAATTTTTTGGTTTCTTTATATGATATTCCTACAAATTCAAATGGATAGAATCTTTTATACGTGATAAATAAACATAGAATTAAGATAACCAAAAACATGGTCAGCGTTACCATCCAATATGATGAATGGATACTACCCTACCGAGTCAAAATCAGCAAAATTAACCAGAATCCACCTTGTGATGGCATGGATAATGAGTTTCATAGACTTGACTCAAATATATAAGGGAGACTCGAAAAATACAATGTTTTCCAAGGAGGAATACATGGAAGGAGGAACACACATCTTATAAGACCATATCAATAAAGGAGAAAACATCATCATTGAATGTGATAAAAACCACCCACCATTTGACAGTAGAAATGAGATGCTACAGTAGCCAGCACATATAATTATTATTTATAGGAGGGTCCCCAACAAAAGAATCAGAAATAGTTACCCTTAGTAGTTTTCATCTATGTTTCATCACAAACAATACAAAATCACATTATATACTCTAATGATGTCTTATTAACATTATTTTACTTATATAAAAAATTATATTTAATAATTTAATTTTACTTTATTACTCATTCAATTGTTATAAAGTGTTTAATTCTGGTTAAATAGTAGCATCAATATAAATGAAATTATAATATTTATTTAATATATCATTAAGAAAACATAAATAAATTAATATAAATTAATAATGAATAATTTAAAATATTTTTCGTAATTCTATATTTTTAATATATATATGTAAATAATTATGTTCTTAAAAACCTCTTTATCCAATTGAAATAAAAAAAATGGAATTCTAACTGCTCTTAATGAACCAAAATAATAAAACCATTTAAAAAATAATTTTAATTAAAAATAATATCAAAAAAACCTATGTGGAGTTTTTTACAATTATAGAGGTGACTGATATAAAAATAAGGATCATAGAATTTAACTATCATATAAAATATATCATAGAACAAATAAGACATTTCTTTCATGACCATTAATTGTAATAGAATTTTTTTTCAATGGCCAAAAAAATTCCAATGGTATCATGTATAATAAATATAAAAAAGGGTTATTTTTTACATTAATAAGGACCTAAGTTTATTTTAAATGAGTTTAGAGAACATAAAACATAAAGGAAATCCAACATGAGGGTTTTTGTTATCTAAATTTCCAAACATTGAGTTATAATATTTATTATTAGAATTTATCCACATAAGTTTGTTTCAGAATATTCATTAAATTAATCTGATGTTTTTATTATTATTTATAATTCCTTATCATTACCTTTTTTTTCAAATGATCACTACTCTATAAATTACAACGAATGTAACGATTTTCCAACTAAATTTTCTTTTTTCGTGATAAGTTTTGATTTATGAACATAATCCAATTTATATACTCTATATACCTCCAATTTAAAATTTTATATAATATTTTTTAAATTTTTAATGGGTTTTAATTTCAATTTAAAGATATTTATTTTCATGTTATCTTCTTTTTTACTTGATGAATTTATCTCATCATAAAAAAAATTTCTCTTTAAGAATAATTATCAACTTATTTATTATTTGTTTCTCCTCAATATCCTTATTATATCCTTTTAAAATTGTCTTCTTTTGTTATTTGGAAAGCATTATATTTTTTATTTTATATACTCTTCATTATTATTAATTTCTTATTCAAAATAATGTTTCATAACATTTTAAATAATATGGATTCTCTTTAAAATTACTAATAATGTTTAAAAGAAATTTATAATTATTTTTTATATATTTTAATTCCTATATAAATTTATTTAAGTTTTAATTCTTTATATTTTTTCATGATTTCGTATTCTATTAAAAAAAATTCAAGAAAATTTTGTTAACCTTATCAAAAATTATTCTTGAGTTATTTTTAAAATTATATTTTTGAAAACATTTTAAAGATTTTAGAAAATTGTTTTTATGGATTCACACACATTTTTTTCTATTCCTCCAAATGATATGTCATGTATGGTGTTTTCATTCAGGAATGACCCCTTTAAATTCTATTTTGATATACTTTTTTTGGGAGATCATATTTTTGGTGTCAACAAATTTAATCCTTGATGTTGTTTTATATGATTATATTTATATATGTTATGAAACTCATTCTCAATCGATATGGTTTTCAAGAGACGGTATGAAATTAGATCCATGTTCCACAAATATATATGGATTTTCATTATGATATTCAAGGGTACTAGTATATCCCTCCAATGCATTGGTAATGTTTTATAACCCCTGGTATTACTTGGGGTCTTTGTGGTGAAGACTGATCTACTATACTAAGGGATGTTGGTAGTAACACATTATCAGTTATACTAAGGGATACTAGTAGTGATGTACGATTCACTTCTATAGGTGTTTCTGGTAGTGATACATGGTCCACCATGCCATTGTTTACATTATTTTAATATGTTGCATTAAAATTTACTGAATCTATGGTTTAGAATTATTGTCACATATTTCTATGAAATGATATATGAATTATACTTCCTTGGTAATATTTTAATGGTCATATGTACTCATGTTATTACCAATGACATTTGATCATGTATTATGATTATCTGTTATGATCTACTAACCCTTTTAATATGATATCTCTCTCATGTTTTTATTTTCATGAATTATTATGATATAATCCTTTATGACTTATTGACATATTTTTCCCTAGATAAAAAATTGATCTTACAACTTCTTATGTTTCATCTTTCTAAGTAAATTATGTATATTAAATTATTTTTAATGATGTATTATCAAGGGATTATTGAGATAGATGCTAAATTAATAGTTTTAATTAAGATATTTATATTTTTAAAATCTTAATTCTTTAAAACTATGCTCTATAGTCTTGTGAATTTTTTTTTGACATGTAATGTTAACCAATGGTAATGATTTTAAATATTTTTCTATGTTTTGGTCATTTCATGAAAATTTTATATAGTGTTGGATTTTTGTAAATGAAATATGTATAAAAAGCACTAATAAGGAATGAGATAAAAATGGACTCTGAATTAAGATCCTCATAATCAAATGGTTGAAGGTGGGATAAAAAATGATTAAATCCAAAAGGAGGTTAAATGGGCAATCGATAAGTTTTAATTTGAGAATTATCACATAGTTTGTTCACATGATTTGGGAGAACTTATTAAAATAGTTTTAATTATTGTTGAAGATATGTCACAACCATGAATGGATTGAGTCACATAGTTAATAATATACATTCACTAACCTGGAAACATTAGTTGTCCCCCCTGTTTCCCTAAATTTTCAAGAAGACTAGTTAAAAATCTGAAATTAAAAAATAATAAATATATAAATTATTTAATTAAATCAAATGATATATACAGTGTACTAGTGTGGCCCTTTAGTATATTCCAAAATATAATAAGGCCAAACTAGGACTCATCCACTAGGTGTTACTCCTATAAAAGTTTTATATTGATATTAGAGATAAAATTTGTATAGATAATGTAGTTAGTGATCTTATTAGAATGTGTCCACATGAACTAGGAAAAAAGTACATTATAAACAAATAATTTATGTTAGAAATTCATGTTTATAATATATAACTAATTTAAGAGTCAGTACCATGGTACAAATATATTGTAAATTTTAATGATTTATATGATGTTCCATTAGATTCATAAATCTTAAGTTTTATTTTTTTTCAAGAACTAAGATTAAAATAATTTGGAAGCGTCAATTGAATATTGACTAATAAGGTGGATTATGATGGTTAAGGAAAATAATGTGGTTTCTAAAGCACTATAGATAATGAGGTTGGAAGAGTTATCTTATATATAAGAATATTATTACAAGTAATTATTGTATTGTTATTATTCAATATAATAACAAGAGATAAAACTAGTGAAACACTATCAATAACATGTTATAATAAAGAGTGTATTTTGAGATAATAAAAAATGGATAAAATAGTATATTCTTGAGAAAATAAATTATTTTCATTAGAAATTTTAATACATTATCAAAGGATTATATAATATATCATGATTTCTCGAGAATAAATACTTGTGTTTCTAATCCATATGGTAGCTAAAATTAATATCAATGTTCATGTGGTTGATAGTCAAAGATGATGATAATGAAGATAGAAAATTGAGGAAGTGTAGATAAATTTAAATACTCTCTCTCGAGTATTAAGAAGCAGTGAAATTCCATGGAAACAAGAATTAAATGTTTTGGGTTATTTTTATAATTAATAGAATTAATTGGAATTGATTTTATGGGATTTAAGAGTATGAGAAGGACTGGGTTTCACTAGAACATCATTA
This sequence comes from Viscum album, assembly GCA_963277665.1. Classification (NCBI taxonomy): domain Eukaryota; kingdom Viridiplantae; phylum Streptophyta; class Magnoliopsida; order Santalales; family Viscaceae; genus Viscum; species Viscum album. The sequence continues at coordinate 1,046,089,701 of OY728162.1, forward strand.
AAAGCCATTTAAGAAGTTTAATAATTTTAATCTAGTGTAGAAATCTGAAAAAAGATTGATGTCTCCAATACACATAAGACTTTTGATAGCATGTTAGATAATGAATGTTGTTAAATGTATGACTACCCCTTCTAGGGTATAATAAAATAAGAATTATTATTATTTAGTCTGTAAAATGTTAAAATTTAGTATTTAACTTTTGAAGTCCCAAAAAATTCAATAATCAATGCCCATGGAAACAATTCATGAGTCCAACATATGAATTTATCAAATTATAATTCGAATTTGAGTGGATTTTATATTATTTTGTTTCATATGTCATTGAAAAAAAATATCATAGGATTTTATAATATTATAATATAAGGTGAAATATCATTGAGCATTGTTGGACATAAAAATTTATAAACAATAACTTCTATTTGTAGCATATTAATTCAATGGCCCATAATATTTTAAATTTATTCAATTTGACTTGAAATATAATGTATAAATTTTTATATAAAAAATTATTTTTTTTTAATGGAGATAAATATTAGTTTTCAAAAATCAGTAGTTCTGAGGAAAAAATTAATTAGGATGGTGCAATAGTTTTTCTGTCATGTTGAAATCATCATGAATTATTGAAAGGAGATTTCATTATAATAAATTGTGAGGATCATTGTTCATTGTAGGTAAATTTAAAATGAAAATATTTGAAATTAAAAATAGATTTCCAAAATAGAGATGAAAAAATAGATGAAATGTGGGATGTTATTAAATGTTATTAATATTATGGAAAAAAATATTATATCTATTGTATAAAAAGGAAAATGAAAGTCTGAAATACTATAAATAGGTTTTATACTTAATCTTAAAAACTATAGGTTCTACTAATCACTGACACCAAAATATTTATCCACACAAACAAATGATAAGTTGTATATCATTATGTAATAACCCGGATTTCACAGGGCCATTATTTTGTGAAAACCTAGTTCTTGTGGTGTTCTTGGGGCTCACAATATTTTTGTTTTCAAGGTTTTCCAAAAATTTCGTTTAGAAAACAATTTCACCAAAAAAGTAGCACACTAAAATAGAAGTACCATAACTGTGGCATGAAAACAGTAGTACACCAAAACGGTGGAAACATAACGGTGTCACCAAAATTGTTGCAGGACTAAATTTTGGTTCTTTAATGTTGGAACTAAAATGGTATAACACAAAAATGGTGGCACTATAATAGTGGCAGTATGATGGTGGCACATAGTGATGGTGGAACCATAATGGTGTCATTGTGATAGCACCACACTGACAAAGAGAAACCTTAATGATAGAACATCTATGGTGGCACTATGACACTGCCCATCGAAATAGTGTTATTGAAATGGTGACATAGTAATTATGCCACACAGAAATAGTGGCACACAAAACGGTGTCTCACCCGTTTTTTTTCATTTTCTAGATATTTCCCAGTTTCTCCCCTCCAACTTCTTATTTGATGTAAATTTAGTTTAATTTATTGTTTGAGTTTTTGAAGGTTGTTTTGAAGAATATTTATTATATCTTAAATATCTGAATGTTCGGGGGATTTGAGAAACATATCACATGTGATCTTGGCCACAATACCATGATAATGACATTTGGAAAACATTTTTCCTTTAAAATATTAGCTGGCTCTTAAAACCCAGGATCTTCTCATCCAAGTGCGTATTTCATTTCCCTTAGCTGTTCCTAGAGCCTTCCTCCCAAGACGAGTCATGTGTGTGTTCTTGATCCCTCTTGCTTAGCTTTCTTGGAGTTTCTTACAGACCGCACGATCTCATCTTCTTATCCCCAGAAGGAACTTCGATCCTTGGAACATCCAATTAGGGATTTATTTGGTCTCTCATTAATTGTGTATCATACAGGGTTAGTATACTCACAATTCCTTGTAAGGAATGACTGAATACATTTCGTAAAATGATAAATAAATAAGAAGTGATTTTTGTCAAAAGATAACATGGGTAAATAGAATAACAGGAAGGGTGTGTCATGAATCATAATAGATTTTTTGCTTTTTTATCCATTATTATTCTTTGGTTGGTCTGGTTGTATGAATCTTGAAATTCATGGTCATTCGTGGACATTGCTTGTGCATTGGGGACATTCTATATTGTTGAGATACTTGAATAAATGATCGCAACATGAGAACCTTATCAATCATGTACAGTTGTTTAAATAATGGATTCCCCAAGATCAAACCTATTATTTGATCACCCCAGATATATTAATGTGTGATTAAAGAACCTTTGTCTGTTAAATATAAATACACATGGATTGAAAGATGTGGTCATGTGCTCAGTGTTTTGGTTTGGTTATTGTGAGAATAGTATGTGGGGTGGTACAAGGGGTGTGTTTGGATCCCAGTTTGAGATACCAATTGATTTTTGAATGGATGGAATTGTAGGAAGTGGGTCTACCTTAGTTTGTCTTGTGGATGCAGAGGAATATTAGTCAGTGGGATTATATTGTGTTTATGAACATGTTATGTAGTAAGACGGTGGTGTGGTTATGAACTTGATATGTAGTGGGACTGCATCAGGGAATTGTTTGGGTACCATGGCTACAATGATGGGTTGTGAGATAAGGTTTGTAAGGTATAAATTTGGTAGAATGATAGTTGGATATGTATGAACAATTCTCTAGGTTGGATGGGGGTTTGGGTAGTAGACTGTAAAATTTGGTTTGGCATTGTTCTGAAATTGAATTGTTTTTAGATTTCACTTATTATTTAGGTATGGTTACGGTTGGTAGTTTCCTGGTATAACTGGAATATATTATATTGGATTCATTAAATAAATAATTTTAATGTGATTAAATGAAATGGGTTTGGGTTTATGCTTTGGCAGTACCTGTTGTGTGGTTGTGCATATATGGGTAGTCCCAAATTGGAACTAGTGGGATTGATTGTTTGTTTAGTTGAAACTAGTAGGTTGGTTTGAGAGTTTGAGTACCTATTTGTATATATAATATATCATTGTGATTTCTATAATAACCCCTCCCTTTTTGAACAGCATGTGAAAAACACCCCCATGAATGAGGGTGGGTCTCTTTCCCAACAACCTGGTGAGAGGATGGATTGCTGTTTATTGACATTCTTCCTTGCACCCTCTTTCGAGTTCTTACTGCTCAATCCTATCCAGGAAGGGTTTAATGGTTTGAGTCATACCATATTCCATGATCATTTATGTGAGGGTTGGTTGTGGATGAGATGCCAAGGTGTTTAATAACCAGGATTGTTTTTACCAAGTGTCTTTGGGATGTTGTCCTGGTGTCTTTAGTCAAGAGACGTAGTTATTGTGGTCGAGGTGTCAGTGATCATGATGTGTGGTGTGGATGTGGACCAGGTGTGTGCGAACAGGATGTGGGAGTGGGACTATGTATGGGAAGAGTGGTAGAGTCAATACATTAGCTGTCATGAATGAGCAATTTATCCATGAGAAAATGGTGCGGGGTACCGAAACATCGATGTGATTATACTACGACTTTACTTTACTTACATTATTTACTGATCATGTCTTGGTGAGGATGGGATGGTTGTTACTATTCGGTGAGTTTTTTATGTTTTTATTTTTTCTCATAGGAGCATTAGCATGTTCCCCCACTTTTTCATGATTAGTTGTAGTTTCTATACTGAGTATAATTGTATTCTCACCCTATGTATATAAAACTTCTTTTAGGTTTCTGAGAGGACTTTCGGGACTGTGGTAGACTTTACTAGCTCTGATGGTGGGATATTTGTTATTTCTACTTAGTTTCTATTATCTTGGTACTTTAAATTATAGTTTTCAGTGTACTTTGTATCAACATTACTTTTGAACATGTAAGTGCGAATGGATTTTTTTTCTTTATGTTTACTTATAGTACTCAATGTATCTTGGGATTTACTATCATATCTCATTGTCTTGTAAAATGAACAGGTGAAATACCATCCATATTATGTGAGATTAAATGCCCTTGGTTCTAGTCACTAATCAGGTGCATATTGAAGGAGGGACTCAATGGGCTTTTAATCTCCTTCGTCTTGAGGATGGAAGGGCAATGCACTTTTCCACCCCTTCCATCATCTTGAAGAAGGTGGGTAATAAAAAAATTGTATCAGAGGTAGGTTGTTTTGGATTTTAGGTATAGGATGGAGTTTGGATTTAAACACAATAATAATTTCATGGCCTAGTAGGTTAATAGTGTTATTTGACTAGGGTGCACGAAATGGGAAAGGGAAGACTGGCTAGGACCATGGATTTTAGACCCCCTCATGATCTAATGCAAGGACTCTGGACCCACTGAAAAAATAATTGAGGATTCACTGATTCTAGGGCATAGAACCTAAAAAGGTACATATATAATAATTATGTTTTTGTTGACTTGTCCATTTCATGATATTAAATTGATAATTAGCTAAAATTAATTTAATAAAACATTTCTATACTACCAAGGCTTAGGGGTTCCTTGTTTCCTTTTTTTCAAATATGGAACCTGGACATCACCCACATGTGGTGCGAATAGTAGAGGCCATGTAGGTAAACCTGGTTCATCAATAGAGGGCTGATAGAGAGATGGAGTATGACCATTGGTATAAGATGCTTCATTCTTTCCAACGGTAGTCTCTAGGAAAGTATGAGGGTAACATATCGTACATATAGACGAAGAGTTAGATCGAGGAGCTGGTGATAACATTTAGGCTGATCTAGGCTCTTATAGATTACTCGGTTCCTCTATAAGTGGTTCATATGTGAGGAGTGGGATGCCTTTGGTGGACGCATTACCTCAGAGAGAAGAAGGAGACTAGTGTCTCATGGGATGACTTTGAGAAGGGGTTCCATGTTGAATTGTTTTCTTCCATGAGGAAGGAAAATGAGCGACAAGAAATACTCTCCCTCTAGTATAAGAGAATTTCGGTGAGGGAATTAGGGATCAAGTCCAATGATCTCTTACACATTGCTTCTAATCTCATTCCAGATAAGGAGTCGTGTGTGAGATTCTTGGAAGAGGTATTCTAACCTTCTCTTCAGTATGAAGTCAGTCCCTTCACTTTTTCGACATACATGGATGTTTAGAAGAAGACCGAAGGGGTGGATAGGATTCACTCAGGGGGAGGTGTACTATGAGAGGTGATCTAGCTGAGTTTATAAAAGGGGAAGGCAATCAACAACGTTCTCCGAGATTAAGGCCTTCTAGGCTGGGACCAGTGGGGAGTAGGCATCAGTAGTTCCACTTCTGATCTATTGGTCCTTGCCCTTTCCTCATGGGATTAGGACCGAGGTGATTTGTCTGTAGATTTTTTGTGAATATTGAAAATCAGTTCTTAGTTTGATCTCAGTACATTGGGGCTGGGTAGTTTCAACACAAACCTCAGTAGTAGTAGTATCTTGTCATGAATTTCTAGTAGTAGGGGTAGGGGCTCCCAAAAGGGAAGACAGTGCAAGTGGACTCTAACCTCAGGGCAGCCCTCATGGACCCTAACTAGGGAGTGGTAGGGGTGGTGGTCAATAGTAGAGGGGCAGAGGAGCTGGGTGTGGGTAGTTTCATGCCCGAGAGGCATCAGTTCAAGTGGGGCAAGAGGTTGTTCAATGTTTGATCTGTTTGTTTATTTCCCTTGTGTGTTGTTTGTTGGATTCAAGATATTCACACTACATTGTTTCACCCAGTCATGCCCATGATCTAGGTATATGCATTAAGATATTTTCCATTCCCCTAGTGTTGAGTATGCCAGTTGGAGTGCAGACTAGTTTTATTGATGTTTTTCAGGGTTATAGACTGATGTTGGGGAACAACAGTCTAGTGGGGATCTTCTTTTACTATAGATTCTCCCATACGATGTCATCTTAGGCAAAAAAAAATTCTTTTTCTATTCACACCTTTACCGACCAATTAGAGATAAGATTCATGTTATCAAATATTGGTGTCCTGTTTGTAGCTTTCGTTGATGAGCATAGCTATCAGGTGGGTAACTAGAGTGTAGAGACTCTTCTTTCTTTATTATCCAAGATGTCAATGGGATCAGTAGACATATAAATGGTTAATGTTTTTGGGTTGTCAGTGAATTCATGGATGTCTTCCCTGAATATATTGTTACTCTACCCTCTTGATTTGACGTTGAGTTTTAAATAGACTTGCAACATGATGTTCGTCCAATTATTATAGATCTCTATTTGATGGTTCCTTCTGAGTTGCCGGATATTGGATTCGGGATAATGACCTCATGATGAATTGTTTTATCCATCCATGTGTGTCATCGTGGGGTGCTTCGGTCTTGTTCGCAAATAAGGCAGATTGTGTCCTTAGATCATGTATAGACTACTAGAGACTGAATCTGGTGATGGTCAATAACTATTACCCCCTCACAATAAAATATGATCTTTATGACCGTTTGAAGGGGCAGTTTGGTTCTCTAGCATTGATATATGGTCTGTATATCACCAGTTGAGGATGAAGGAGGGATATATCCTGAATATAACTTTCTAGTCCAGATATGTACACATTGAGTTCGTGGTCAGGCCATTCGGCATTACGAATGCGACAAATATGTTCATGGGGCTCATGATTTATATCTTTTATGAGTACATGTACTGGGTTTTCTACATTTTTATCGATGATATCATGATATACTCAAGGATAGAGGTGGATCATGCCAAGCATTTGAGGACTGTCTTAGAGGTACTTTGACACCACCAGCTCTATAGAAAGTAATGCATGTGAATGTTCATTACAAGAGAGGTGCACATCCTTGGACATGTCATGTCCCAATAAGGGATATCAGTGGAATCATAAAAGGATGATGTGATTTTTTCATGGATAGAGCCCAAGATTGGGGAAGTGGTTTATATTTTTCTGGGTGTGGTATGATGTTACAAGAGTTTCATACCCGAATTCTCATCAGTTGATGTGACGTTAATATCATTGAACAGAAAAGGATTGGCTTTCATATGGATGATTAGTGTCAGATATCCTTCAGTTATTTGAAGGGAAAGTAAGTGAGTGATCAAATTTCCAGAGGAAGGGGTGTTGTTTGAGGAGTTTTTTCGATGATTCCAATCATGGAATTTGATATTTACTGATGCAGTAGTAGTGAGTAATCTCATATGGGTTTAGGTAGTTACGTCCTCATGAACATAACTATTCCCCCCATGACCATGAGCTTGCAGCGATCATGTTCACGCTGAAGTAGTGGTAGCATTACCTCATTGGGGAATTCTTTGTGGTCTTCACATATCTCATGATATTGTGGTATATATTTTCTCAGAGATACATGAACATGAAACAGTAGACGTCGATAGTGTTTCTATAGGACTATGACTTTGATATCTCTTACACCTCTAGAAAAGGGAATGTTGTTGCAGATTACTTATGTAGGAAGTCGAATAAGGTGCTAGATTATGAATCCATGAATTCTTGGAAGGTGATGGAAGAGTTGGACTCTTTGAGACTGGATGCTACGAAAAATAGTGGTAGAGTATATTTGTTTCACATGATAGTGTAGTCTACCTTGGTGCGACAGGTGGAGGAGTCTCAGTGGGGAGACTTAAAGTTTGAAGTGATGTGTGATTGCATTGACCAGGGTGATGCTTCAGAAGGATGGTCAGAGGATATTTAAAATTGGATGTTGTTTCATGGAATGATGTTAATCCCAGTAACAATGCATGAGTGTGTGCTTTGTGAGTTCCATAGCATACCCATGGTGGTACAACAATGTCTTTCCAATATGTACTGAGGAAAGAGGGAATAGTTTTGGTGGCCCTAGTAGAAGCGGGCATTGGATGATTTTTTGGCAAGGTTCCTAGTGTGTCAGTAGCTAAATGATGAACATCGTGTTCCTAGCTGTCTATTACAACCCTTAGACATTACTGAGAGTATGTGGGATGACATCTCGATTGATTTTTTACAAGATTAGCCACGGATCAGGGAAGATGTGATTCTATCTAGTCAGTAGTGGATTGATTAACAGAATATTCTCTCATCCAAAAATCGAGGATTAGAGAATAGATGATGCCTTATCAAAAAGGTACATAGGTTATGTGGTGAGACAACATGGGGTTCTGAGATCTATCGTCTTGTATCTGGACACATGTTTTACTTCCTGAGTATGGAAAGAATTACAACATTTCATTGGAACCCAATTATCCCTTGTCACTACATTCCACCCTCAGAAGGATGGGAAGATAGAGCGGGCCATTTAGATGATGGAGGATATGATGAGAGTGTGTGTCCTAGACTTCGAAGGATCATGGGTATGACAATTTCCTCTAGTAATGTTTCTTTTCAGTAATAGCTATCACCCTACCATTGGTATGAATCCATTTGAAGCCTGATATGGTAGAAAGTGTTATTCATTGATGTGATGGACAGAGGTTGGAGAGGCTAGTGTTTTTGGCCCAGATGTAGTGCAAAGCACGACAGAGAAGGTTCATCTCATGCGTGAGAGGAGGAAGGTAGCTCAGGACATGAAAAAGTATTATTATGATCATAGGATGATGGATTCGTAGTTTGAGGTTGGGGGTCATGTATTCATGAAGGTGTACCCTTGGTGTGGGCAGCATAGGTTTGGTATAGGAAGTAAGGCATATTAGAAGTTCATCGGACCCTTCAAGGGGTCGAGATGATCTAGGGAGGTGGGATATCATCCAGTGTTTCCACCCCAAATGGAGAGGATCCACAATGTATTCCATGTCTCTCATATCTTTTGGTATCTTTACTATGAATCATATTTCACTGACTGGGGATAGTTGTATATCAAGAACTACACGATGTTCATAGAGCGGCCATTAAGAATCGAGGGTCTTGAGAAGAATGTACTTCACTTATGGACCATTTTTTTAGTGTAATCTAGAGGCATGGTGGCCTTGAGAAGAGTAGTTGGGAGTAGGATACACATATGCATTCTCAATACCCAAATATGTTCGGCATTTTTCTATTGTGTTTTTCTTGAGATTTAACTACTGAAATCCTTTTTTATGGGATGATTTTTTCCTTGATTATGCTTTTTAAAAATCTTGACATGTGGGGAAGGGAGGACCTTCTCCCTAATCAAGATGCATCAATTCAGATTCAGTAAAACCAATCTGAGTGATTCAGTTATACTCAAAGCTGATTGTATCTTGAAATGAAGGGAAATCTAATCCGTGTGTCAGAAAAGTGAGATATTCGAGGGTTGTGTAATTTCTTGGGGTAGTGGAGACATAGTGTTTAACCAGTTGTTCATGAGATAGATGACAAGGAGGATTCCTTGTCTATCCTAAGTGTTTCCCAAGTTTTTTAGGAGATAGATGGCATGCAGGTGACCATGTAAAGCATTGGAGTTTCCCAAATTATTCAGGAGATAGATGTAAAATAGGTGTCTATGGATGTCGAGGATTAACTCTAGTTTTCAACGTAGGAATGTTTTATCCCTTAAGCGTATCTTAAGGCGGTGTTTGTTCAGACCCCTTTTCTTTCTGAGATTGGTTTTAAATTATTGATGACAAGAATAATTTGAGGGGTATCTAATGAAATGAACCAGTTTTCCCCGATCCTTTCTTTTGTGAAAATTGAGTGCTTGTGGTGTTCTTGGGGGAACAATGGTTTTTTTTCTTAGGTTTTACCAAAATCTAATTCACCAAAGAGTTTCACTAAAATAGTATCACATTGGAACTGTGGAACCGTAATGATGGCCCCAAAATGGTAGCACACCGAAATTGTGGTACCAAAATAGTACCATGCTGAAATGGTGGCATGCTGTGACGATGACACCGTAGTGGGTACACCATGATAGGGCCACATCGAAATGGTGGCATCACAATGGTGGCACTATGATAGTGACATGCCGAAATGGGGGCACACCAGACGGTGTCTCTCCCTTTGTTTTTTCTAGTTTCCTATGTTTTCCCAATTTCTTCCCTCTAAATTCTTATTTGATGTAAATTATGATTAAAATATTTTATTGATAATTTTTAAGGGTGTTTAAAATAATATTAATTATAAATTTAATATACTATCCTCTTAGGGGATTTGAGATACTATAATTTTGTGATCTTGACCATTGTCCCACAATAATTACTTTTTGAAATCGTTCTTATATTAAAATATGATCTTGTTCTTCCAAAACAGGATCTTTCCTTCCTAGTGTGTTTTATGTTTCCCCATGGTGCGCCTAGATGATTACTCCATAGATGAGTCATACGACTTTTCTAGAGCCCTCCATATTAGCTTTTTTGAAGTTTCCTATACCTCACACGATCCCATGTTCTCAGCACAACAATGGACTTCGATCCATTGATCATCTAAGTAGGTATTTATTATGTATCCCTTTAATTTTCCATCATGAAAGGTGGGTATACTCAAAATTCCTTGTGAGGAACGAGTGAATAAATTATTCAAATTGACAAATAAATAAGAAGTGATTTTGATAAAAAGATAATAGGGGTAATTAAAATAATAGTCATGGTGTGCCTTGTTGTTTAATGGAATGTTTTCTTTTTGTTGTGCTTGATTATTCTATTGTTTTTATAGATATATTCCTCCTGAATATCATATCTATTTTCTGTACTTTCTTACACACTGTTGACATTCTATATTGTTGATATTCTTTATTAAATGACTGTTACATGAGAAGCTGCTTAATCAGTTATACTTGGTTAAATAATGGATTTCCCATGATCAAACATGTTCTATGATAACCCATGTTTTATTAAAGTGTAATTAAATAACCTATGTCAGTTATATATAAATACACATGGATTGATAGATGTGGTAATGTGATTCATGTTCTAGTTTGGGTGTTGTGAGATTAGAATATGGGGGGGTACGTGTGGTGTGTTGGTATCCCAGTTTGAGAAACATATTGATTGGGGAATGGATGGACTTGTAGGAAGGGAGGCTACCTTTTTTTGTGTTGTGGTCACAGATTGATGTTGGGTAGTGGGACTTCGGTGTGGTTATGAACTTGTTATGCAGTGGCACTGCAGTGTGGTAATGAAGTTGTTATGTAGTGGGATTGCATTAAGGAATTGTTTGGGAGGTGGGGTTGTAGGGATAGTTTGTTATAGAAGGTTTTGTGGTATAATATTTAAATATTGGTAGTTGGAAATTGATGAACATGTGTCTATGAAGGATGGGCGGTTAGTGAAGTAGACTGTAAAACTAGGTTTTGTGTTGTAAAATAGAACTATAGTTTTGTTTCACTAGTGTTTTTGGTATGGTAATGTTTGTTAGCATCCCAGTAGTGATAGAATATAATATAGGGGATCTTTTAAATAAAATAATGGAATATGATTAAATGAAAAGGTTTTGGGTTTATGCTTTGGCAGTAGTTATTGTGTGGTTGTGCACATAGGGGTAGAAGCAAAAGTGGTTCTAGTGGGATTGTTTGTTTGTTTAGTTCAAACCCGTAGGTTGGGTTGAGTGTTCTATTACCTATATGTATATATTTTATCTTCTTTTTGTTTCTATACGTAGCCCACTCATGTTGAGAAACATATACTGAACACCCCTATTTCATGGGGGGGGGGTCTTTCCCAACATCTCGATAGGAGGAGGGATGACTGTTTACTGACATTCTTCTTCACACCTTATTTTTGGTTCTGAAATCTCTCAGAATATATGGGCATTCTATAATGGATTGAGCCTAACAATATTGAAAATCTATTAGTAGAGGTATTGTTGTGTATGAGATTACAAGGTGTTTACGGGCCAATATTGTTTTTTCCATGTGTTTTCAGGATGATTCCCATGTGTCTTCTGGTGAGAGGTGTGGGTTTTGTGGCCCAAGTGTATGGGGGAAGATGTGTGGTGTGAATTTGGCCTAGTTATGTATGAGAAGGATATGGTTGTGTGTCTATGTATGTGACTAGTGGTATCATCAAGATTTTATCCGTTTATAATGAGTAGTTACCAGGTGGGAATGTGGTGAGGGGTACCCAAACATCGATGTGCTTATACTAATGCTTTACTTGACTTATAGTATTTTTTGAGTTTTCCTTGGTGATGTTGGGATGGTTAGTACTCTTTGGTAGGTGTTTTAGGTTTTTTTGTTATCTCATAGGGGCATTAGCATGTCCCCCTACATTTTCATGTGTAGATTTAGTTTTCCTACAGATTATACTTGTATTCTCACCCTACGTATATAAAACTTATTTCAGGATTTCAAGAGGACTTTGAGGACCATGCTGGACTTTACTAGCTCGGGTATCAGGATATTTTTGATTTCTACTAAGTTTTTATCATTTCGGTACTTTAAATTAGAGTTTTTTTACTTTTTATAATCTTTAATTTTGAACATTCATGTGGGAAGGAATTTTGGTTTTACTATTACTTTTATTATTTGGAGTTCCTTGGGATTTACCATCTCATCTTCCAATCATGTTCAATGAAAATAGAAATACCTTCCATATTATGTGATATTATAAACCATTGGTTTTATTCGCCAATACAATGCCTATTCAATGTGGGACGGAGGGGTTATTATCTCTCTTTCATCTTGAGGAAGGAAGGGTAAGGAACATTGTATCCCCTTCCCTCATATTGAATAAGTCATGTCGTGACACATTATAAATGAAATAAAGAGTATTAATTATATAATTGTGGATTATTTTTTGAAGAAGTTTTTTTATTATGTTATGGAAAAATTAAAAAAAAATGGCGGATGAAATTTAAAAATATGACAAATAATAAATTTAAGACATTCTTATTATACTGTTTAAGAGAGATGTTTAATTACAAATAAATAATTAATGGGAAACACATATGTGATGTGGCTAGAGTAATGTTTACAGTAGATAATGAAATTAAAATAGGTTCATGGTAAAATTATTTTTGATGGGTTACATTATATAATTCATAATTTTATATTTTGGTAAATAAATAATGGACTGTACATTGGATTCATTATCAAATAAAATAAAGAATAATTTTATTAATTTCAAGAATGATGGAAGGGTGTGTAGACCCAGATAACTAGGGAACAACATGAAAAATAATTGGATGAATATAAATATATTTGAAATAGAAAATATTTTGGGTTTCAAAGTAATGATGAATGGTATACTAAGAATTTTTTTTTCTCATTTGAGAAGAATAGAATCTGAGATAATTACAAGAAACATGAGAAGAAAATAGAAAAAGGAGATTCCACTTCATAATGTCTTCAAGGGGAAATGTTTTTTCAATCCTATTTCAAAATAATAATACAATAGGTATTAAGAAAATGTATAAGAATATTATGATGATGATGATAATGAATGTGTGGTGATACAACATGATTAAAGTCACATTGAATATTGTATTCTTATCAAGGATTATGGTTAAGTCATGAGGTGATTAAAATGATTTTGAATAAGATATAGTATATTCAAAAGAAATTAACACAATGTTTCATATGTGTTAGTAGAAACCTTTAGTAATTTTATGACTCTTCATGAATAGATGCATATTTTATTCTTGTAGATGAAATTAAATCAATAGATTACCAATGGTATACATTAAAAGTTGAAATTTATAGACAGAAAAGTGTTATGATGCTAGTATAAATAACCCATGGGATTATTTGATTTCACATTTGTAATATTAAGAATAGTAACATTACTAATACTATGACCTCACCTATATGATCTAGTGAAACTAGTTTTGAAACAATACCTAGGAAATAAAGTGTAATTAATAAAAATATTATTATGGAGAAATCTAGTTATTATTATGAGTTTAAAGCAATAAGGGGTGTGTTTGTCATCATGGAAACAAACCTTATAATGATATCATATGTTGATCTTGTGTTTATATTCTTAATTGAATGTGGCTGTTTCATATTGTAAAAATGAAAAATTATCCATTAAAGTCATAATAGATAATAGGTGTTTAAATTCCATGTAGGGAAAAAATTAAAATTTAATTTTAAATTTTGTAAATAGTATTCACCCCCAGATTAACCACCTCTCATGTGTGATTTCCCTGATCATAATGTAATTATAACAGGTGTATGAGAATTATATTCCTTTTATTAGATATATTGTCCTATCAAAGTAGATATAAATGAAGATGATATATATGAATTCTGTTTTTTGACTATTTATGAATACATTAGTACATAACGTGAATATATTATATGTTTTAAAGATATACATAAATGGAAGAATCTATTTCAATCCTTGTTAGGACCAATTTATATATTATAAATTGTACAACTAGAAATTAGAAGTAAGGTATGCAAGGATGTAAAGAAAGATATCAATTAAAGGTAAGGATACACCATTGCATCAGAATATATAGAGTGGTAAAAGATGTGAATAAACTATTGATGATGATTTCTTTGAATCATTTTGTTAAATTTGTCTGAATGATGGAATTGAATGTAGTGATGACCTCTATATAGAGTTTATTGTTTATCTGGAGAATCATTCTATTGAGGTGATGTAATATATATTAATGTTATTCATGGAAATAAATAATGAAAAATAATAAAATGAACAATAATATTATGTAATGGAAAATTCATCATGAAAAAAATACGAGTGGCTTCAATACCCTCAAAAAACTAGTGAAAATAATAAAGAATTTTTTATAGTTTTCAATGTTAATGTTTCTATCGATGATGAAAAATTTCAAAGTGTGGTTTGTGAGAATGAATTGTATAAGACATTAGTAAATTAAGTGGCCCACACATTGGATACAATCCAAAAATATTCTATCAATTTTAATCATGCACAATTGGTGGTGAAATCCAATAGAAAAAGAGATACATTTTTTTTCAAGAGACATGTCAAATGTGTGAGAATCATTTGAAAATGAATAAATGTGACTGGGAAATAATAGTACATGAACATGATGTCCATAATTACATTTTTTGATTAAATGTATTGATATAAATATACAACTAAAACATTTTAATGGTACCCATATAGAATCAAAAAAATCAATTAGAAGAAAAAATGATTCCATATGTGCTTCCTAAGACTATGTTTGCTATAAGATGAGTCTCTTTGAGGAATAAATGTCCTTGCAATAATCTCAGGATTATCCCAAAAATTAAAATTTAATAATGAATCTTATTATTCAAAAAAAAAATTCAAATACATTTATTTTAAATAGTATAAAAATAAAATATTATTATTATAATATTATTATGAATGAAAAAAGACTAAAAAACATACCACATCATCATGGGTGTATGATAAAGTTTTCAACCGAAATTTCCCCACAACATATCCCTAAAATTTTTCGTTTTCATCCAAAAAAAACAATGTATGTATTCTAGGATGTCTATATATAGTGCATGTAACATTCCATCTTTATAAAATAATTTTTTTCTTTCATAATATATAAATATAAAATCCTTATTAATTAATATATATTTAAATTTATAAAAAGTAATTTTTATAAATTTTTATTAGGTATGTTATTTTCATATATATTTTTAATGTATTTTACAATTTTATTTTATAAAAATATTGATTAGAAAAATTTTAAAATTTCATCTCTTGTGACAACTTATTACATCTGGGGAAGTCATGTTGGATAAACATATGACATAATAGTAACCAGAGAGTATTTTCCACAACTATAGTATGTGTTGCAGGATACGTCCTTATAGGCTTCATCATAGAAGCATCAACCATGGCACACCAAGGATATATCAGTGACTATTGCGGTGGTACCACCCATAATTGGTCTATCTGAGAGATGTATTTTTCAGAATTCAAAGGAGGAAAATACTACATTGATGCATATTTATCATGTCTTGTCTGATCGGTGCACTTCTCAGCAAATCAAGGAAGCTTCAGTGTCTACTTCGATAGTCCTGTACAAACCTGCCTCATCTGTGCGGCTTGACCAGGAAGTCACAATGCATATTGAAGGGTTGCATCTGATCTGGACTCATCCAAGAGGCTTTCATATTTGCGAAGTGATGATGGGTTGGCTCGATCTAATGAAGGGGTGGTAATTGAGGGTGTTTAGGGTAATGTACCTACTGTTTCTTTTTTGGGGGCAGCGAGAGCGGTAATTTTGAGTTAGGATTTCAGTCCTATGTAAAGTAGGGTGCTCTAGATGAGGGTAAATATGTCAAATTTTCTTTTGATAACATCAAAATACATATGGGTTCATCGATTCAATGAAAAGGTATCATATCACACATAAAATACAACCCTGTCTCAGAGTAGCTCAAAATGATTGAGATCTAAGTTATTGCTAGATTATTTTTTCCTAAAGCCTATGAGCCTCTGAAAATTGTTGAACTAAAAAAGAGGATTTCATTGTTTTTGGGTTTTTCTTTATGTAAGTATGTCTCACATGGATGGGAAAAATTATAAATGTTTATTTGAATGTAATAATTTAATGTCTAATCTTGGGGCTTCAGTTCCATTGCACTCAAACCTTGGACTATTCAATTACGTGAATGGGATGAAAAATTCAATCGCTTGGAGGCCGGTAACACCACTACTCAAATTTGTGTAAGGGTTTATGGGTTAAATTGGATATTATGGCATCCCACATGATTTTATGATATTTTTCTATCCATCAGGATCCCAACTAAAATTGACAAAGTAATAGAAGTCGCTCTTTTTGGTCACTTTTCCAGGTTATTGGTTAAGGTTGAACTGGGATTGACACTATTTGACAAGGTAATTCATACAAATGTTGATTATATTATTGAGTAGAGGGTAATTTATGAAAAAAATCCTAAATTCAGAAGGGATTTCAATGTAATTGGTCACGATTCATCTACCTGTCAGCACTCCATAGTTTGTAGCTTCTGTGCATTGTGTGGTCATGACAGAAGTAATTGTCTCAGGAAGATAGAAAAATCATTGTATGAATGATGGTAGTTCGGGAATTGCTACCGAAAAAGTAGTGAAAAAATGAGAATTAGCATACTATTCTTTGGAATGTATCAAATCTAATAAATGATGAGAAGGGTGACCAGTCAAGTGAATTTCATAATTTTTATGCCTCAAACTCTAAGAATAAGATGAAGTCGTGGGGTGAAATCTTTTCCGTAGAGACGAATGTTCAAAATGTGGACACTCATATCAAGGGTGATGATTCAATAGATGAACAAAATATTAATAAATAATTCCTACGAGAGGTGGACCATCATTTCTCATAGGAAATATTAGTTGCTTCAAGTAGCTAGAAAGGAATGAAAACATTATAATATGACACTACAGTCATTTCCAAAACACTTTATACTTCTTCAAGTCCAATTTTTTGATAATGAGGTATTTTATCTTTTCACTTAGAAGATGACAATGCCTCCATTTTTTTCTCTAGTGGTGGTTGAACAATAATTTGCAGGTAACACTTTTGTTCTCTCGGATCAGAACATTAGTGGTGCCACTGAGATTTAGGATTCAATTTTGAGATCTCTTGATGAGAAAAACCATCAGGAGGAAATGGAACTGGCTGTAGATATAGTGGTGGATGGTATAATGAATCCAGCAACAAAAGACACTTCTTCATATAAACAAATTAAATGACATGAGGATACATCGAATTCTGAGAGCACTGATACAGATTCGCTTTATGAAAGGATTCAATATATTACTACGAGTAGGGGAGAACGAGAGGCCATGGGTCTGGTTGTAGAAGGTTGGTCTTCTATGCATTTTGAGAAGAAGAAAATATGTTAAATGAGCGACTACAAGAAAAGATAAAATAATAGTTTTTCTTTTTATTTTTCCTTGTTTTCCTCCACTCTGTTCATTTTATATTGTTTTCTCTTTTTCTAATAAAAGAGGCTTAGATTTGATCTTTCTAAAACATATATATTGATGTTAGTTTATATAAAAATAAAATATATAATATTTTAAAAATTATTTCATATTTTGGATTATCGTGATATGAATTTTGTAGTAAGATAAAATAAATTTTATGTAATAAAAATAACTTACGAAAAAAAAAATTAGTAACCATTTTAATGATTTAAATGTTGTTGGAAAATTTAATCAAGGAATGTAAATCACAAAAAATTCTTAATTAGATGAGTATATAACCAATTTTGTTTCATTACCTTATATTTTCATTATTAATTGTAATTTTAGGTTTATTATTCTAATAAAAATTACATCCCTTAAAATATTATGAAATCATATTTTACTAATTTTCAACCCTTTTACCTATAAATAGTTACCTTAACCACCACACTTCTCCACACAAAATTAGAATATATATTGGCCATGAACAACTGAAATCTATGTCTAGAAACTGTTTTCCACTTCTTATTGGTGTTTCTCTGAAAAGAAATATATTCTAAGGTGCCATAAGTTGTAGTCTAGTAGGGGACATCGAATGGACGGGTAATGTTCACAACCATGATATTTTCTTATTTTATTCTTCTATATTAACAAAATATATTCCATGGATTCACAAATAGTTATATAAATATAATAAATATACTAAAATGTTTTTATGTTAATGGAATTCCCATTATCTACCTTCCTCTAATTCATTTGAAAATGATAATGTCACATATGTTATGGGTAGACTACCACCGACATGGAAAATAAATTTTTATCTTGTTCATAGATTTAATGACTATTAATAAAAATAAAATAACTATTAAATATTATTATAATAAAAATATTATAACTAATATAATTATCAATAATTATGGAATGATTAATAAAAAATAAAATGAATCTAGATCACAATTTTCATTAAAACACCTATATAAACCTACCATTAAATGTTAACATTTATAGTCAATGAATGAGGATAATGGGATAATTTATTTATGTTACATAACATTAAAATAACTTCACTTCACTTATGAGTTTATCGTAGAATTTTACATGATCTTAAATAATAATCTAATAATCATTGTGACCATGAATCGTTGAGATGCAAACACTCAGAATGTTTAGAATAAAAATGGTGTATTAATAAAATTATTATAAATGACTATAAAATAATAGTAATAACTAAAATACAGTTTAAATATATTATGAGAGTATTTTTAAATAAAATCAATTGTATATTTTATTATGTTCAGTACAGTCTCCAATAGAGTGAGGATCTTGGGTAAGGGATCCGTTGAGCTTTCTTCATTGATTTTAGGTTATGATTTCCACCAATAATCTTCATTATCTATACTAAACTCATGTATTCTTTTTATATAATATATATTTCACTCATATATATATTTCAGTTTTTAATAATTCTTTCCTTGGGGTAAACATTTTTTTATGTTACATTCTCAATATTCCTTAAAAATAATCATGATTAGACATTATGCTCCAATTCATTATTCCTTTTTCAAGGTCTGATAATTTAATTTTTTAACCCAATAGGGTTTTATATGTTAAATAAATACTTATGTTGAAAAATTTAATATTATTTTTTATGAAATATCCTTTCCTTTAACCTTATTTATATGTTCTTTACAAATTACATGAAACATCAATTTAAATGAGTAATTATATACCTACAATTTCCTCCATTCTTAGGAAATATTATTATCTTTGGATCTATGTTTTAGAATAATGTTTCCATTTCAAATATAAGTTTTTAACAGATTCTAATTCCTTATTCTATTGAGAATAATTGTAATATATCAAATGATTTATTTGAAAAAAGATTATACAACCAATTTATTTGTTAAGGGGTTTTCATAATATTATGCTTTATGTAT
Source organism: Viscum album (assembly GCA_963277665.1). NCBI lineage: Eukaryota > Viridiplantae > Streptophyta > Magnoliopsida > Santalales > Viscaceae > Viscum > Viscum album. The sequence continues at coordinate 1,046,109,313 of OY728162.1, forward strand.
GATCTATATATATGAAAAAAAATTGAATGTACATGTTATTATGTGACTAATGGGACCCAAGTTATATATCACTCCAAGGATTTTGGAATTTTTTACATATCATGAAATAATTTTAAAGGGAGTAAGGATTAACCCCGATCCAAAATTAGAAATTTCTCCACTATGTGACATTTGTTCCTATAATTATAAATACTAATACTGTATTGTGTAATCTTTTTTATCCCATTTATTTATATGAATGAGACTATAGAGTAAACTGAATCAGTTATGGGGTTTTGTCCACTTTTTCATGTTTTCATGAAAGTGATACTTGATTTATTGTTATTATTTCCAGTTTATTATTATTCTCACATAATTATGATTTCATTTCCTATGATATAATATTCATTATGTCATGTTTCCTTATTATTTTATATTATCATCCCTCTTTATGATATCATGTTGTTACTTTTTTCTCATATTTTATTATTTATTATCATGTTTTCTCAATCTGTAGGATTTATACCTCAACTTTTCCTCTATGTATTTCCCTAGGGAATCATATGCATTAATAAAAGTTCAAAGGTATTTAAGAGTATATTATAATTATCAAAATAAGTAATATAAAATTTATATTAAATGACAATATTTTATGAGTTTAATCTATGAAAATCATTTAAAATATAGATCATTGATTATTATTTTACATATTTTTATGTATAATTATTGTAATAAAATTATAATTTAACTATAATTGTTATATTTTGATTCAATGTCAATTAATAAAAGATATTATTTTATATATATATTTTAGGGTGCATGTATAAGGAATCAAATTATTGTTAATGATAAAGAAATATGATTATTCGTAGATATTAGTGTTATTATTAGATTGGACACAAAACTATTTCATGCGTAAAAAATAAACATTTGGAAATTATAAAATGCGTGAGGAAATGATGTGAATATAATAAAGAAAGAGGAAAATTATTTGTAGAATAATATTTCCTACATGATTAATAACATTTCATATAGAAACTAATTTTAATACATAGATAATTGATTAATATTTTGAGAAAAAAATTTGTGAAAAATATAGGGAGTGGATGTATGTACCAATAAAAAAATATGTGTATGATAATAATAAGAGAATACAAAAACTATAAATTAATGAATCGAACTTTTATAGGTCTTCCCTATGATAATATATAATGAAATTGGATCATATTCTCCCTATAATCTAATTAGAAAATGGTAAAAATCATGTCAAAAAATGTAAAACAAGACAACTCAACTATGGTATGATTTTTAACATTAAAGATCATTACTAAATGGAGAAATAAACTCTTTCCACTAGATAATTCTTACACCAATAGTGTGGAATAAAATTTCCCAATTCAAAATTCACCAAACGATCTTAACAAAAATATTATTAAAATAACGTATCTAGGGCATACACTATAAAATAAATCATTTATCTGAAACATAATTCATGATGGATATTAAAGGACTAATTGATATATTATTTTTAAAAATGTGTCAATATTAATATTATAAATATAATGGAACTATATAATTGAATGAGGACCATAAAATTCATTCTGAAAAGTTATTGGAAAAACAAGTAAACTAATACCCAAAACCATGTAATTAATGAAATATTATTAATTCAAGGGTGACTAGATGTTTGAAAGTGATCATATATGGTATTATAACTTTTAATATGTTCATTTAATAATTTTATAATATGTTTAAAAACACTCTACATGAGGTTAAATAATTTTCAACCAAAAAGAATCATATAGTAAGATATTATGTTTCCATTTCTTTTCATTGAGGAACATTTATTTGTTATGAACTGATTTATTAAATATTTTCTATAAATACACTTTTCACTTGTAATATCACAAACACTTCATACTTCATGGTAATTCATGTTTCATATTGAATTATTTCATCCATGGGAATTTAGATTGAATATTATCAATAGGTATGGGACTTCATGTCAATTTCTATTCATTGAGTAATATGATAATGTTATGCACCTACCTTATTTTATCGTGTATATAAATCAATTATGAAATGTAATATCAAGAATGATTCATTATTTATGTTATTTTATGTTTATATTTATGATATTTCACACATTAATATATATATATTTTGAATTAAAATTCGCCACATGGTAAAGAGTTTCATAACACAATTTAATTTCATTATATTATATTATTCCTTCTTTGACTCTAATATTCTATAATAATATGTGAAATTAACTTTTAATATATTTTATTTTATTTAAACACTTTTTTTTGTATTAAAAATTAACACTAATAATCTATTCATTATTTAACTCTCACTATGATGTTATGATCTTCGTGAGTGTTTATTTCACAATATCATTTTAATCATGATTATTTAATCTTGATATTAATTTGATAGAAAATATTACACTGGTTCCAGAAAAGACATTTAATTTTATTATTATCTTTTAATTCATTGTTTTTTATGAAATAATACCGTTTTCCATTTTTTTACTTAATTTTTTTAAATGGTTTTTATAAAATCCAACTTTATTTCTCACTTTTTTTGAAATACCATTTTCATCAAAACAAACTTTTTCTAAAAATGTTTTCAAAAATATATTTTCCTTTTAAAAATTATGTATTAATGAAAATTTTACATATGTTTTACATTTTACAAAAATGTTTTAATGATATTTTCTTGTCGTTTTCTATACAGGTTTATTTTCAAAACTTTTATAATGAAATGAGAATGTCATTTTTAACTAGTATGACATTTATGGAATTATCCTCTTTCATGACCTTCAATTCATCTAAGATTCATATGCATGTTTAGAATAATATTTTTAATGAAAATATTTTTCCTATTATTATAAAAATTATTATATTTTTTAGAAGTGATTTTCAAGGTAATGGATATTGAAAATGTTTTATGTTTTTATAATGATTTTTTTCTAATAAAGAGGGTTTGTTCCTAAACAATGTTTTTAAATATATTATTATAAAATTTATACATATCTTAATGGGTATATATTTTATTGATACCATCCTTATTCATTTTATGGATAGATTATGCTCAATTTGACTAATAATGTTATTAACAGTTACATCATTTATTCAATTTTTTAGTCATTTACATCCCCATGAAATATTCTATTTCCTGAGGTCATAGGACATTAAATTTCCTCTAATTGTCCATATCAATTATCATTGATTTTATTATTCACTAAAAAATATATAATTTCTATATACGATGTTATACATTTAATTTTATATTTAATCTAAGAAATTATTGATAAATATATATCCTTTACAGTGTATTGGTATTTGAGGAAAAGGTATATTTATTAATTAAATGGGTTATTCTATATATGGGGAATTCTTTAGAATTGCAAGACAATGTAGGGGTATAATTAATGATACACTCATGATGCATTGTTAATCTCATGAGGTTAATTAGTAATCTAACAAGAAATTAGTTATGAAAATAAAATAGATTTGTATATAGTAGTTTTAAATAGTTCTATTAGAAGTTTTTTTACAAGAGAGGTATAATGTTCCTAGTAAAATTGATATCCAATAATTAAACATTTCCTTTTTCTAGAATATAGTTTTTATTATTTATTAGTATATTTAATAATTGATATTATCTATTGATACATTTAATTATCTGTTTACTGATTAAATGGAATGTGTTTCCCTTTATTGACATTTTAATTTTGATTCTTTTATTTTTTCGGTTATGATGGTCAAGTTATTTATTAAATGGATTTTGTAAATAGTTATTTATTTTTATATATTTATTATTTTCTATTATATTTTGTAATTTATATTATCTAAATATACACATCCTTCTCATTTTATTGGTTACATGGAATGTGTGTTCAGTTAATTACATTTTCATATTCATTATTCTTATTGATATATGATACCTTCCGTTGTACTTAACCCTTACTAAGAATTTGGGATCCCCATTTATTAGGACTGATAATCAAGTATATTCTTGAGTAAATAGTGTTATTATGGAAAAACATAATTTTGTATCTTCCAATTTCAATTTTAATGCGTGATTGAAGTCTATATATATTTTACTGAGACTGTTAAACATTTCTGTCCACTTGGATGATGTCACTTATATATAATGTAATTTTATTAATGTATGTCATCAAATCTAGGATATTGGATTTGGGTTCTCCCCGATAAATATTTTAAGTTTTCAGTACATTCCTCAAAAATACTTTAGGTCCCACCAAACTGGGTTTTGCTAATTTGGACATATTACCCAATTTTATATGTATATTATTTTTTCACATGGTTTGTAAAACCTAAAAAAATAGAAAAATATAAATTAAATATATTTGAACCTAATATATGGTAATTTTATGGATTTAATTATTCAAAAGTCTCAAATTCTAATAGTATTTGATGGAAGTTTAAGTTGAATGATGGTTTATGAATATAGTATTTAAAATTTGAAGTAGAAATGTGTTTTATGGGATTCTGAAGTGTGTTGAATGAATTTTTGATAATCTAATAAATATGAGGAATAATATAATGAATACATCTGATAAATATATGGGATATTCATCAATTATTTACTTAAAAATAAAATAATTAGAAATAATGACTCATATTACAATTATATACGATGATGAAATATATTTTTTAGAAGTGGTGGACTAATATTTTTCATGTTTACGAATGTTTATTTACTTTTAACCTCATACATATTATTATGTTATAAATTGAATATATTATTTGTGTGTTATATTTATATTTTTATGAAATATTTGTTTTTGAATAATTAAATTTTAAGTGGTATGTCTGTATTAGTATATATCTATGGTAAATTGGATATTATGCATTGATTTGTTAGATTATAAATACTGTTTTTATTAAACAAGTATTTAATTTTTTATAATTCTATGTTGCATTAGATGGGAGGAATTATTTTAACAAGAATTCAAGGGAAAATATTTCTCTGTACTGTTCTTAATGATTATAGTGATCAGTGTGATCATGGATTTTCTAAATCACGTGAAGTACAAAATTATTCATTTAGAAAGTAAAATTGAGTTATTTATTTTTCACACTGTTCTTTCTTCTTTTAGTGTGTATGGTCTCTAAATTATTTGATAAAAATCAGGAAATTTTTTTGATAAGAGGATGGAAAATAAAAATAGTGTTATATTAAATATTCTCAACCAATGATTATTGTTTTATGATTTAAACATGAAAAATAAATTGATTAATTGAATAAAATCAATAATTAATCATTAGGGATAATCATACAAGTTTCCATAATAGTATCATCATTTGATATCAAAATTCTATACATGTTTTCCACAGATGTATTTAAAAGATTTTATAGTTTGAAGTCATATTCATTAAATTTTTTTATTAGGCGACCCAAGGTTTTTAAAAATAAATATAACATCTTATAGAATAAATATTCATTACATCTCACTATGATACATGCCCAAAATATAAACTGACAGAGAAAATTTACGTGCATATTTTTTATCAAATAATGAGTATTTCATACTATTTTCAATGATAGAACACATGTATTTCATTGTTTTGTAATAATAATGGGTAATTTGAGTTTTAGAATGAAAACGAGAAAAATTGTGAAAAATGACTAATTCTGGATTGTTGACAGATTTTTACATCAAGGGTATTTTAGTCATGTCCTGAAAAATATAATTCCAAATTTTTTGATTAATTTTTGTAGAATTCTTATTTTAGTTACTTCATTTTTTTCATCTGGACCAAGAGCTGATTTGGCCATCTAGAGTGTCTAAAAATTCATTGAAGTTGGGCATTTTTTCGGTCAGATAGCATAGATACAACAGATATAACGGAACCCAAACGCGGCCTACACACATTAAAATGAAGTGTTTCCACATGGGATAGAACAATGACATATATGACCAGCTCTACACCAAATTTGGCAGAGTTTTGAAGTCATTAAGGCAACTATTGAACGATATACTTCTGAAGGAACCTTGTTGGAAGCTTCATACAGAAAAAGAAGCCTTTAGTGGAAAATTCATAACACCTTCATCTAGAGTCCAAATATGCTGAAATTTGAGGGTGAACGGACAACCTATTTATGAAAAACATTGAAGAAGGGGTCTACGTTTGAATTTTCCATTTATGGGGTCAAAAACATGCCAATTACGGAGGACAGAATGCTGCCTATAAAACGAGGCCCTCCCCTCCTTCCAAAATCATCATCTCGACACCCAATGCCAAGGAGGGATCCCACCTGGGCACAGGCCACTACTGCTCTTCTCTTTCCCCCTCATTTCTTCTTTTATTTTTATTTTCATTTTAGTTTTCATTTCATTTCATTTTTATTTGTAATTTATTTTATTTTTAGTTTTATTAATCCATGCATCTGTGTTTCTCCATCCACATTTCATCTTTTTTTCTCTATCTCTCCCTCTCTCAATATTTCTGTCTTCCAACACCCATTCCACAAAGTAATCTCATACTCTCAGAAATGAGAGGCTAACTCGAGACCTGGATTGGGGGGAGGTCATGATATTCATTAATTTACTTTAAAGTTTGTTTTATTGTTTGTGGTAGATTTGAGTATCATGCATTGGTGAGGCGAATGTTCCCGATTGGGTGACAGCCGCCAATGACATGAAAATAAAACTATTTCTATTCTGGAAAAGAGTAGTGATTCAAACTTTAGATTTCATGTTTGGATTATCAAACTAAAATCAACATATAAAAGAGAATAATGATTGAATCCAAGACTAAACCCCAAAACAAAGTTCTTTCTTCGTAACTCATTCTGTTTGCATTGCATGATTGTTTATATTTTTAAATCAAAAAATATAAAAATATTTTTATCACCTTCATTTAAAAAACAAAACCACAAAAAGAAATAGTTTAGGTGAATTAGAATAATGTAAGTGAACCAAACTGAAAGGCTTCTCAAGAGAGACGACCCTGGTCAGCCACTATGCTGCACTAGGAAACATTTAATTTTTGTGTCCACGACCCGCGACAGGCTTGCATCCAAACTAGCACCGTTGCTGGAGATCCAATCATTTATTCATTTACTTTCTCTATTTTCACACCTTAGATAGATTTAATTTCATTTTATAAAACTAAAAAAAAATCTTCCCATGATGAATTCAAATGATTATTATTCGACATGGACTGAAAATTACTCACAGGTGCAAGAACACGCGTACACTAAAGAGGCCCTCCAATAAAGAACTGATGCGATAATGACAATGGTTCAGCAGATGGAAGGAATAATTTCCATCAAAGAAGATATTCAAGCTAAACCAACTCAGGGAGATAATTCATTCTTGAAATCAAATTCATTTAATTTTATTGAAACTAATTTGAGTATAACTCCCAATTGTTTTGAATTTTTAGAATCAGATGAATCCTATTATTCCTTGGAGGATGAAGAAACAAAATAAGATGCACCTGTTGACGAACACATTGAGTACCCTGAAGACATATAATATTCACTAGAGTGAGTACATGAAGAGATTGAGAATGTTGCATAAGGGGCAACGATGGTGGTGGAGGTTCCATACTTCATCCTACCCCCACCTTCCATGTTGTACCATATAGTGAAGGGGGAGGATCTGGCGTACTCTATCAACAGAGTCCTCCTCAAAAAGAACGAAGAAGTGGATGCTGAGAAAAATCACATGTGGTGGTTCATGTCAAAGAATCCCCAACCACCATCAGACATTGGATAATAGCTAGTACTGCCCTCTGGAGGCAGTAAAAGAATCCAGGGCCCACTTGGGAGATTGTATCAATATTTGTCTTTAAATTCATTCTAGGAATTTAGATTTCAATTTATTTTCATTTCCTAGAATTAGTGAAACATGCAGCACCCTCCCTTATATATATTTTTTGATCCTAAATTACATGATCGTTATGTTAAATTGGGTTGTTTTCTTTTATAGGATCACAGTGGTAGAAGGAAGCCATAGAAAGTGAAGAGGAAGGACAAAACTATGTTTCATGGAAAAAATGAGTTCAATTTTAGTGTTTAATCTACTAAACTCTCCACATTTTAGTCCACTACAAGTTTTGAGCTTTAATGATAAAATTGCATTCCCACACGTGAATTAATGTTTTACTCAACTTATCTAGGAGACATGAGTTTCTTAGGAACCTAGTGATGCCAGGTTTTAGATTTCAGTTTTTATATGATTAAATGATTGAAATTGAGAATTTAATATTTAACTATGAAGCACAGATATTGAAATAATGACTAATGATTGGAAGGAATTAATTGATTCATGTAAATGAAATTTCTCTGCCCTATTTCATCCATTGAATTTCTGAAATTTATGTGAATTTATTTATTATTATTATTCATGCCATGAGTGATTGTACAATGTTATATTTCTCATTCCCAAGAGAATTTACGGACCAATTACTTTCTATTTATTCTTGAGCATATTTCATGAGTGATATGGGGACATGTAACCGACCAAAACTTATATTGAAACTTATCAAAGCTTTGACTGCGCAAAAACATATTTAAAATGTCTGATACATCCTTTGAAAATCAACATTTCCATAAGATACCACCTTTACATCAATCCTTCATTTAGCCTATAGAGACCATGAATGACCTTTATAGGGATTATCCATGTATCCAACCATTTTTATCCATTCCTACACAACTCTTGATATTTGCATGATATTTTATGTTTGTTAGGTCCACAAGGATGAATACCCTGAGGGGGGGGGGGGGATGAATTAGGGTATAACTAATTTAAAAATAACGCTCATTCTATTCTTGTTTCGTTGTTAAACAAAACACTCTTCTCTCTCATTCCTATTACACAAAGTAGACAGAAAGTAAAGCATGCATAGGACACACCAATTTTACTTGGTTCACCGCAAAGGGCTACGTCCAAGGAGCATACGCTGACAACTTGCCGGTCGTACCAATTCCACTAAACTTCACTAGCTGTGGATTACAATGTTCAGGCTAGATCACTTATATGCCCAGGATCACTGCCTTTACAAGGTTTAGGGTTAGATCACTACTTTCCCAAGGGTCACCCACTGTTTCTCTCTCTCTGGATCACTGCCGGTGGAGAGGATCACCTTCTTCCTCTTCCTAAGATCACTGCTCTAGAAGGGGTTCACTTACAGTTTATAGACCTGTAGGTCTCTTCATTTACATGAATGCACACATCCTTAACTGATCATGGATTCTCTGTTAATGTCCAAATTTCATCCACAGATGAATACCTCTTTGCCTCTGAACACTGGGAAATTCATTTTAGAAACACCTTCGCAAAGCACCCTACTTCGCAAAGCACCCAATTTCGTGAAGCTCAAACAAGCCTGCACAAAGCTCCTGCCTTTTCGCGAAGCACTTTCGTGAAGCACTTTCGCGATGCACTACCGTGAAGCACTACCGCGAAGCTCAATCCGTCGCAAAGCAACATACCTCGTGAAGTTTAATAAGACAACGTGGAGCTCGCAGGATTCGCGTAGCTACAATAGCCGCCGCGAAGCACCTCTTTTGCGAAGCACACTGGCTCCGCGAACCACCTTCACAAATCAAGAGCAAAGGATATTTTCTGAAAAATCTCTCTACTTATCTCGAGGGGGTCATCCTCTATTTATAGGCGATTCCACCGACCCTCGTCCCTTCCGCGCGAAGTCAACGCCATGTCATCTCAAATCGTGAAGCTCCAAGGTTTCAGCCGGAATTCTGTCCAAATCGCGAAGCACCACGGAAAGTTTCTGTTCGCAGAGCTTGACGTAGTCACGAAGCATTACCGTCAACATTACTTCGCGCCTTCGCCATGAAGCTCCCTCGTAAAGACATTCACCGCCGCTATGCGCTTCTACTCTACCGTTCGCAAAGCTTTGACGTAATCGCGAAGCATCACCGCCTCCATTCTTCTGGTCTTCGCAATTTCCAAACCATGCATCCTATCTTCGCGAAATTCATGCCTTTTCCATATTAAATTATTCTATTCATGGAAATCCTATTTTCACGATGCTCACCAAACTCCAATTTTTGGACCCTAAAAATTTGGAAAACACTGGGAAATGGGGCCACCTTGTACTGCTCTTTTGTAACGCCTCCAGATCATCCTTTCCTTTTTCATAGTTCTTTGTCAACAAGTATTGTTAACAACTTCTTGGGAACTCGAAAAATATCCATGAAAACCTACTTTTTCAACAAACACAATCAACCCAAAAATAATTCAAATTTACCTTGAGGGATTTTTCCCCAACAAAGTTGATGTGTGGGGGTAAAATGAATCATGGTGGATGGGATGATACACATTGTGAGGAAGAAGTGTAGGGGTGTTATTGTGGGAATTGTAAAAATTTGTAAAATCATTCATTATACTCTATTTTTTTCCCCTCTGGAATTAAAAAAAATAAAAAAAATGACAAAGAAGAAAAAAATAGAAAATGTGGGTTTTGATTTTGGAGTACAAATAATCACCATTTTCCAGACCAATGATCTTATGATTGTATGTGGTTAGGTGATGGATGTGAGGTTTGATCTAATCATAACTTTCTAAAAAATGAAACAAAAGCAAAAAATAAAAAAATCAAGAGGATGCACAAATTATCCATTGTTCTTACTTGATCATAACCATTTCATTGAGTTATGGTAAGTGGGTGTTGCTATTTTTGAAGGGGACAATTTCATTACACTTTTATATTTAATATCATGCATTGTAATTCAGATATTATCCTCCTTCTTGAGCCTTAATGTTTAAGCATAAAATCCTACCAACCTTAAGCCTCAGAGTCATTTGATCCTTTATTTCAAGTCCTAATGATTTTATGTGTCTTTTGTCTTTCCAAAGTGGAGAAAGTAATTCATTTACCAGCATATGGATAAGGATAATGTTCTCATGATATTAGCATAAATCTACATGAATTGTATCATGAGTGATTAGAGGAAAAAAGTGAGGTAAATGATGACATGGAATGCTTAATAATGATGAATCAAGGATCTTGAATGAATGAAAAGATAAGTTCCCTCAATTTTCAAATGGGAAAAGTAAAATATGTGAATTATTGGTTTCATTGAAAAATGGGAACTTAAATTGATATTTTATGCAGATTTTTGAAAGTTTGATTTTATATTGAAAATTGTTTGATTTTATTGCATTGAAATTTGATTATTGGTAACATTAGTGTCCTCTAATCTCCATGTTGAGATTTAATGCTTGAGGACGAGCATAGTTTAAGTGTGGGGTTATTTGAAAGAGAAAATTTACATGCATATTTTTTATCAAATGAAGAGTATTTCATAATGTTTTCAATGATAAAATGATTTTATTTCATTTTTTTATAAAAATAATTGGTAATTTGAGTTTTAGAATGAAAAGGAGCGAAATTGTGAAAAATGACTAATTCTGGATTTTTGACAGATTTTTACGTCAAGGGTATTTTGGTCATGTCCTGAGAAATATATTTCCAAATTTCCTGATTAATTATTTTTATAATTACTATTTTATTTCCTTCATTTTTTTCTTCTGGACCTATTGATGATTCGGCCATGTAGAGGGTCTAAAAATTCATTGCATTTGGAAATTTTTTCAGGCGGATAGCATGGATACCTCCAATATAACGGATCCCAAATATGTCCTACACACATTGCATGGAGGTGTTTCTACCTAGGGTAGAACAAGGACATATAAGACCGATTCTAAACCAAATTTTGTGGATTTTTTATGTCATTAAGGCGGCCATGGAATGACATACTTTTGGAGGAATCTTCCTGTAAGCTTCATACAGAAATAGAAGCCTTCAGTGGAAAATTCATAACGCCTTCATTCAGAGTCCAAATGCCCTGAAATGTGGAGGGTGAACGTAAACCCCATTTGTGAACACCATTTAATAAGGGGTCCACATGTTAATCATCCATTTATGGGGTTAACAACGCGTAATCATTCAGATGACAGAATGATTCAATAAAAGGAGGCCCTCCCATCCATCCAAAAGCATGAACTCAACACCCAAAGCCAAGGAGGGATCCCACCGTGGCATGGGCCGCTACTGCTCTTATCTTCCCCCATCATTTCTTATTTTATTTTTATTTTCATTTTAGTTTTCATTTTGTTTCATTTTTAGTTGTAATTTATTTTATTTTTAGTTTTATTAATCCATGCATCTGTGTTTCTCCATCCACATTTCATCTTTTCTTTTTTTCTCTCTCTCCCTCCCTCAATCTTTATATCTTCCTATACCCAATCCACAAAGTAATCTCGTACTCTTGGAAATTAGAGGCTAACTCGATACCTGGATTTGGGGGAGGTCATGATATTCATTAATTTACATTAATGTTTGATTTGTTGTTTGTGGTAGATTTGAGTATCATGCACTGGTGAGGTGTATGTTCCCGATTGGGTGACATCCCCCAATGACATGAAAGTCAAACTATTTCTATTCTGGAAAAATTTAGTGATTTAAACATGAGATTTCATGTTTGGATTATCAAACTAAAATCAAAATATAAAAGATAATAATGATTTAATCCACGACTAAACCCCAAAACCATGTTCTTTCTTCTTAAGTCATTCTGTTTGCATTTCATGATTGTTTATATTTTTAAATCAAAAACTCAAAAACATTGTCATCACCTTAATTTAAAAAACCAAACCAACAAAAGAGATAGTTTAGGTGAAGTATAATAATGTAAGTGAACCAAACTGAAAGGATCCTCAAGAAAGATGACCCTGGTCAGCCACTGTGCAGCACTAGGAAAAATTTATTTGTTTTTATCTACCCCCCATGATAGGTGTGCATCATAAATGGTTTTTATAATTTGGAACATATAAATATAAAAAAATTTAGTTTATAAATTATATACATATTATCTCACTATGTTGTTCATAACTAGATGCATTTTAAGAATTAAAATCCTCAAATCCATTTATCATTTCCTAGGGAATAGTAAACATAATGATGGGTGAGATTAGATTCTCATTAAGTGTAAAAAATTGAGAAGTCAATGATAATTTAATCATAACCTAATAATAAATGCATGACAACATGAGAACAATATTTTAAAACCATACCTCTAAATTCATGGATCATAATAAATGGTTATGGAATAAATTTTGGACATTCACAACACATGAATCAGAAAAGAATAAAAGATCATGATCCATGAGAAGTTAACATTGGTAAAAGATCCTAACATAGAATAGTGTAATAACAAGTAACATAATAATAATCCAGTAAATATTATGTCAAGTCTATCTACTAATACTTTTATCCCATGTTTGTATTTTCAAAACAACCCATGTACCAACTTTGAAGATATGATAACCTCTAAGGAACCATCTTTTGGGATTCTGATGAAATCCATTGTACATTCTTTTTGGATTTGGATGACCTATCATATACCATATTTTGGGATTTGGATAACCTCTATTGTACACTAAGATATTAAAAAACATTAAGATTTACCTATTATATTTTAGGGATATAATGAATCCAACCATCATATAATTATAATATAATCATATGTATTAGAAATGATCATGAAAACAGTCTTATTTCATCATAACTTTACCCATGTAAAATAATATAGGAATTATCGGTATTTCATAAAAAAATATTAAACCTAACAGTAAATAAGTAAAATGGTATCATAGGATCATATCCCTATGGAATAATATATAACATCAATGATAGATTTCATTGATGTTAATATCTTTAAAATATCACTGGAACATTTCCTTAAACAAATCATCCATTGCATTTTAAAATAATTTATTTAAAATAAAAAACATTACAAATTTTTAGGGAAACTATTTTCATTTAAAGGACATATAAAAATTAGTAACAGATCCTATAAAACATTATGTTTTTATGATGGAATTAAATTTCTTTTATGTCATTATCATTATATAAAATAATATGTTCCAACTTAATATTATGTACATTCTTTAAAAAATAATAACAATGTTATTTGAAATTTATTTTTCTCAAGTAAATCATTATTAATAGTGAATTTCAAAAAATATTTTGGAAAAATAAAAAATTATTTGCAACACTTTAAAAACATATGGATATGAAAAAAAATTATTTTCAACAGAAGAGATAAATATATTTTTTCCCTAAAAACATTAATTATGTTTCATGAGTACCTAATGAGATAAAAAGGAAATGAAAAAATTAATTCTTAAAAATATCTAAATCATAATAATAAATAATATTTAGAAGAAATATCATATAATTTCATCATCATAAATTTATGTATTATCAATACTAGTAAAAATGACATTAGCACATAAAACCCTGAACTCATGTTCGTCTTTCTTCACAAGCTCTATAACCACAAATATAAAAAATTTAATTTTATTATATAAATACATTAAAGGAATAATAAAAATTAATAATTCCATATATGGTCCACCAATAATGTTTTAACACCCATTTTTAAAAAACTAGTTATTAAAAATTGTCATTTTTATGTGTTAACAGTTTCATTTTTCATGATTGTTTAGTTCGACAATTTTGGTCTATGTATATTGAGCACAATTTCATCATATGAATTATCATTATCATGATATAAATATAATATATATTTATTATATTCCTTTTTCAATCATCCATAAATTTTACGGACATAATAATAAACAACACCATTCAAGGAGACTGTAGTACGAACGTACGCATGAACCTTGTTTTCATTTTTAATAAAAATAAGAAAATAAATATAAATAACATTTTATAATTAAATAATAATAATTATAACATATATATTCATTAAATAAATTATTGTGAAAATCATTACGGGTGGTGATGTAAAATGAATCATATTTCTATATAGAGGTGGTAGTCCACACATACACACGAGCGATACATTAATTTTTCTTTTGAGGGAAAAAGACAAAAAATATTTGATTCATAATCATAATTTAATGTTATTATATTTAATATAATTATTAAACATTTTATAATGGATAAAATATGATTATATATGTTGGAATATGAAATAAAATTGAATGAGCTCTACGTAGAGATATACATATTCAATGGGAAACCCCGTATTTCCTACACCTTTAGCATTTAAAGCATGGTATTATGATTAAACTATGAAATGTAATATTGGGATATGGATATTTGGAATAATTTGTGATAGGTATTTCTATTTATAATAATCCCATAATGTGTATATAATAGAGTATAGGGGTAGCCTATTATTAGTGTTGGAGAGGACACAGTTGGAATTTTTCAAAATATTTAGATTCATTAATGAATAATTCAACAAAAATGTATCCAAAATGACCCATATTATAATATGGGATTGTATAGGGTATCCTAATACAATAAAATAGAATATATATTTGTTTATGCGTAAATATTATCCTTTTATCTTAGTTTAATACCACAGAAAATTAATTTTAATCTTAAATATGGCAACAAAATAATAATATATTTACATCTAATTATAAAAAATTTAAAATTTACATATCGAAAAAATTTAAATCTTGATTTAAAATATGGAGATAATTTTATCAAATTATTTTCATTAAAATTTAAAAAAAATTAAAAACAAACCATCAAAACATGATGAAAATCATATAACTAGAAAAAATATAACTTTGAGTATAAATATGACATTATATAAAATTTAAAAACCATTTATCTTAAAATTATAATTAAAAGATTACATTTAATTAGATATAAATAATTAAATTATAAAATAAAATCCTAAAAAACAAAACATTGTAAATAATTCAATCGAGAATACCAGTTTCTATTAAATCATTAGTGTTTCACTATTCAATATAAAAATAATCTTTTCATAAGGAACTAAAACTGTCACCTTAAGATAATTTTGATATAATGATTTAAAATTGGATATATTTTTTTTAAAATATAATTTATAATAATTGATTAAAATAATTATCATATCCACACTTAGGAAGAAGTAAAACCAAATTTTTAAGAAAACATATTTTTGAAACATAAAATAATTTTACTGAAAATTATGATATTATATATTATGAATCAATCAAAAAAATTGAATTATATAAATTCATGTTTATATTTTTCATAAATTATTTATTACCGTTTATAAATTCAAATGTAACTACTATGTTATAAAAATCACATTTAAATAATATTTTTTTATATTAAATCATAGTTTTCATTAAGTTAGAGCATGAACTATCAAGTGGAGGCACGATGGTGGGGATGATGGTGGGATACATGGCATTTTATGGAGACATGAAGAGTGGATCAGTTGGAAAATAATATCAGTTTGGCTGGCGGTGAAGGTTTGATTAGTTGATAGTATATGGATTTGCTATGGTGAATGTTCTAGCATGACAGATGCGATAGATCTAGGGAATAGTGACGTGACTCTAACTGTTGCAGTTTTATGCAAAAAATATCTTGATAAGATACCTAGGTGTAGTCCCAGATGAGGTAGAGAAAGGGGAAATCACCATTAATTATCTAATATTTAGATGTTTGAGAGGGTATGGATTTACCATTTGTACTAGGACCATGCATCCATGTATCGGTATTTGATAGTTGAGTAGATTTGCTGGTAAATTATTTTGGGTAGAAAAATACATAATCTACGGTACAAATTTCAATTGTGAATTTGATTCTTGGCCTTGAACTGGCCATGTATTAAGTCATAGTTCCTAAAAAATTTGTAAAGGTTTCCACTCAACCTGTAAAAATTTAATAATAAAAATTAATTAAAAAATATATGTCAATAGGAAATCAATGTGTTAAGAGTGAAGAAACCATCAATTTACTAGAAATAATTATAAAAATTAAAACATTTTTAATTTCAAGATCTTTTTTTATGGTGGAAGAATTTTTTTAATATTGGATTTGAGAAAATATTCCAAATAGAGTAATTTAAATACCTAAAGATAATTTCATCCAATGGTTATGTGTTTCAATTAGATTCTACCTCATTTCATCCAAAATACCAATAAAAAATGTATAATATGAATTTTAGATACCCAAAGAATACAAATAAACATCTAATAGATTCTGAATTTTAAATATTGATGAAATGATTCTATTATATTCTCTTATTCAGTTATAGAACCCAATAATTGAAATAATATACTAATATAACTAGTATGAATAAAATTTTATTTGAATAATTAATTTAAATGAATTCAATTATAATTCTTATAGAGATATAATATTATTTCCCTATCTTAAAGAATTCCATTAGTCTCTCTAGTATTTCTATGAAGTATTCACAACCAAAAAATGTAAAAGTCAAAAAATTAAAAAACAAAATAACATTAATCACTATAAAACATACATAATATCTAAATGACTCGTACTAAAAATGTGAATTCCATAATCATATATTCTTTTAAAACATGAAAAATATCATGATTTGTTATAAATACCCTATTAAAAAAATATAATCATTGTCACACGCCGATCTTTGTTTTAATTTTAATTTTAATTTTTTTCTGGCCTTATCCTGTATTTTTTAGAGTTTTATGTTCTCATTTTGATATTCATACATTTACCCTTCTATTTCATTATTGGTGTTCACAATTTATTGAAAATGGGTGATTACCTTTTCATAGGGTCTTCATACAGTTCATTTTTTTCTTTAATAGTTCATTATAAATGATTATTGCATGGCTCTTCCTAAACCATGAAGATCCCATGGGAAACATTGTGGGTATTTTTGTGTATTAGGGTGACTGTGCATGACTTTTTAATTCTTAGTTATAATAGTACTACTGGGATGAAATATTGCCCAATAGTTTCATAGAGATACTGACCATTGATGTAACATGGATTCACTATCCATATATCACAACTATGCGAGGTTCCAAAGTGATTCTATTAGAAGTTCTAAAGTTTGTACATGATATAACAAAACATATACCCTAACCATGTGACCTATATATGGTTTAAAATCCATGAAATTAACCTTTTACCACTAAAATACTACTATCCCAAACCTATATCATCCTCTCCCATTGGACTTTCAAAACTCCAATGTGTATCCCCCTATAATTTCAATCACCCATTGGCCATTTTTTGGGTATTCTTTAATTTTATACATCTTACTCATCCTAGTTAGTTACATTATATAATATTTTCATCCATTTATCATTTTTCACCCCAATCCATTTGGAATTAACTCATTAAATAACCTTATATGAGGATTTTTATATTTATTCATTATGTTTCATCATATTTGTACTTGGGTTTTTATCCCTTAGGAACGTAATTGTGTATTTTTTAAAGGTGACATCTTCTAAAAATTTTAAGGAAGTCTGTCTTGTGTAATTGATTTTAAATTTAATAACTATTAAAATAGTGTTTGTTTTTACCATTAATGTGATGCCAATTTAATGATTAATGCATTTTGAAAAATTATTTTTTGATGAAAATAATGTTCCACATTATATTCATTTAAAAGAAAAAATATTTATGTTTTAAAATGGGTTGTATTAACATGATTTAAATAACCACGTACACTAATTATTTATAATAAGATCATATTAATTTTATTAAAGGATGTAATGATTTCATAAGATGTATATTTTCAAAGGGTTTGTAAATGTTATTTGGATATCTATGAATTTTTTTCTTCTTACAAGGATTATTTTTTATTCTGTCACAAATATTGAATTCCAGGTTAGAAATTACAAAAGGGGTTTAGTCCTGAAAAAGACACATGGAATGTGTCACATTGTTTTCATGTTATCCAAGAAATGGTAATCTATATGATACGGTATAAGACTTTTGTATAGAGAGCTTTAATGGTAATGTGTTATTATATAGAGCTGTGTTTGGGTATCATTCTTGTGCTTGTGAGTCTTATTCATGTGATTTCCTATATCAATTTTATATTTCTACATGATAAAATTTAAAATTTCATCCCAATTCTACATATACCATGATAATCCAAAGAATCGGGAATATATTTTTTAACACTTTTTATACCAACATAGGATAATTCTCTTACTAGTGGCCCTTATTGTAGAGTTTTAACTACATAATGGTTATGGACGTTAGTTACGCCACGTAGGATAAAAATGAGTTTTTAGACTATTTTCTTATATTAGGAATTAAAACATGAGGGATCAATCATATTATCCTTTTAGATTTTATAATCAACTACATGGTATTCCCAGGGATACGAGTACCCACGCATTTTGGTTGGATAACTCAGTCATGTTATAATCATACTAGACTAAACATTTTCTCTTGTTTACCTCGTTTCATTATTTTGTTATTATTATTATTTTAAAAAAAATTCATTTTATATTTTTATATCTTCTATTTAAATTAAAATTTTAATTTTAATGTATTTATGAAAAAAATTATAACACATTTATCCTTCTGATTTTTATAATTAGCATTAAAAATAATCTTTTTAAAAAACATATTTATATTATTTAAATAATTTAATAGATCTCTTTCAAAATACCTAAAAAATAGTTTCTTACTGATGAATATTGAAAATATATGGGGACAACATACCATTATGTTTTCTAGAAAATATAAAAAAATTCCTATGTTTATAAATAGTATTTTAAACTAAAAAATGATGCACAGTTCATTTGATCGTAATACATGGGGAGTTGTCTTACATAACATTCCTACCAAATCCCATAATCATAGAAATATTATAATTTAATTCTTAGGTTAATGTTCCGTGATTCTTTAAATCACCCTTCGATTATGTTGGGTTTTGGGGTTGGCTAGTAAACCAGGATGTCGCCTAAACAAATGGGGTTTCATATGGTTTTATCGTTGTATTATGTCTATTTATATTTTAATCATCCAAGTTATTAGGATTTATCTTGTGTAAAAAAACACCTAGTAATAATACAAAAAGGATGGTTCAAATCCCTAGGGTCTCTATTTATATTAAAAAAATTTGAGTTTTGTGTCAAGGGAGAAGAACGCATTGACGGTTTTCGATAGCGGGAATGTAGATACACATGTGGCGGGAGCAGTGGTATTTCACAGATGTAGATGGGTAAAATATAATGATGAGGATGATGATGGGTCATTGATAAGTAGTGGTAATGCACTATAAGAATGAGACATGTTTTGGTTGAATGTGTGTTTTTGGGAATCAATGAGGACATTAGTATGTGTTATCCTCTAGGGGAATGCATAATAATGATCAATTGAATGACAAAGAAGATGACATTCAGTTGATGATGTGAGGGTGGGGATGAGATAAATCCAATGTGAGTAGGGGTATCCTCCATGTGCGGTTTGGCATGCAATATATAATGGAAGAGTAGTGGTGGTAAAGGATCAATCTAGTAGGTTTGGATCATAGATCAAGCAATGTTTATGTGATGGTTGTGTAGCCATGGGCCAGTTTAGAAGGTTTTTTGGGTCTTCATACCATCTCCTTGGGGTTTGATATCCATTGTTACAATCAAGGTCATATAGTTATATACCTCTTCCTATAATAATAATAGGGTTATGTTTATTAAATAATAATAATAGTATAATTTCTCCAAACCTCTAAAGAAAATATGTAACATCCATCTTACCCTTTTGTTTCTCCTCACTTTGAAATATTTTATGGTTATTTTATTGATGTTAGTTTTTATTTTTATTTAAAAAATGAGATTATTTATATATATTTGGGTGAAATCACTCTCAGTAATTCTCTTGTGATAACTGTTGGTTCTTTTTTTTCACACTAATAAAACTTGTTAGACATCTTGGTGATGTATCAGGCTAGCTTGGGAGCCTCGTCAAGGGGTTATCATTGGATAGTTCATAATAAATAGAATTATTGAAGTATTTTCTTTAGAGAACCAAGGTTCTAGATCTGACATTTTTATAATAGTTTTAATGATATATAGAGTAGGACTATTGCGAGTACAGTTGAAGATATTAATTGGTGTCTAGAAAAAAAAGGTTTTCCCAGAACCATGAGTTTCTATGGGATGTCCAGTTCTGAGTTATTTCTTTAATGTAACCTTTAAATAGTTTTTGGGGTTTTTCATTCTTGTTAAATGACGTTTTGGAATCATTTTTTTGTGTTTTGGATAAAATATTCCTTCAGGGGGGATAGGAGGGGTGGATTTGGAGTTGGACTAGGGGTCCCTAATGTGCTTTCAATATCATGATATTTCAATTATGCTTGGGAAAATTATTGAAAATAACTCTCCCTTAATGTGGTGTGGTTATCACATGGTCTACAGAAAACATATGGCCTTTAGGGCATAGGGACATCAAGATGTAAGGGCCTTCGGGTAAACAATGACCTTCTGGAAAAAGATATTTCAGGCCACAGAAAATACCACAAATAAACTTGAGCAGACAACATAGGACAGGCCTAGATGAGGATTTAAAAAAATATATATAACAGCAACAAGATTAGAGCTAATCAGATTGGACAAAAGATAGTCCATGGAAACTTACATCGAGACTAGGCATCGTGAAACTCTGCATGGGGAAATACTAGTTGATCTTCCATGTGAGGAGGGGAGCTAGGCTCTTTAAAGATTCAGATGCTAGGGAGGGGTTGTTTGAAATGTTTCATGTCATGGGCCTTTGAGGTCATTTATTTGGTCATGTATGGGCCTTGTTCTGTCATGTCATGTAAAGGTTTCCCTTCATCAATTAAAAGTTTATTTTCCAAAATAATTAAAAATAAGGCCTTTTGGCCATTCAGGTGACATTTATATTGTACATTAAAATCATTAAATTATATCGTATTTTTTTATTCTAAAAGTATGAATTGCAAGGGAGATATTTCAATTTTGGAAATTATAAAATATTTTTACAAACTAATATAAATATATAATTACAATGAGATTAAAAAAACGTTTTTCTTCAAATAGTTCATTTTCACATCTTGTACAGGTCATGTTTCTAAATTTTAAATGTTTTGTGGGTTGTTTCAAAAGATTATTTTAATTAGTATTAATAGGATATGGTATTCTTAATAGTGAAAATAGTGATTTAGAATTTGTAATCATGTGGTTGGTTATGTAAAATAAAATAACATAATTCATGGAATTTTAAATTTATTTTAATGAGGATATTTATGATCCTCTTTAAATGTGTTAAGGATTTTTTTATTGAACATATTCATGTGTTTAATATTTAAAATTATATGATTTTAAAAATTTGTAGGTTATGATAGATATTTAGTTTTACTATTTATTAAAGTTTACTACCACCATGATTTTATGGATTTCAAATGTAATTCTATGGGTGGTCTATCGTTTTTATAAACATTAATTGATAAATGTTGTAATTTCATTTAATATATTATGAAGATGAATTAATGTCACATATATGAAGAACTAGATAATTATTATTCAGTGGAATTGTTATGGATCCTAAACAAACCTATTTATTTATGGAGTTTCATGAATCTATAACGGTTAGGTTCACAACAATTTTTCATAAAGGTACAAGCTGTAGGTGGTGGAATTCGATTGTTCAAACTAATCCATAGGAAGACATTTCATATTAATTAATGAAATCATCCCTCAATAAGAACCATTTCCTATATAACGTAATGGTTTGGAAGGTGATTGCGTTTTATTTTCTATAACATGATGGTCAATTGATGTTGGAATATGGCATCCCAAATTTTTATTACATAACTTCTCATTACACTATATAAATAGTGGATCTTTAAATGTTTAGTGTCTTGAAAAAATGGTACATGATATATAAAAAATAAAACACTCTTATATTCCACTTTAAAGGATTTATTATATGTTCATCCTTTGTTCATTTACTACATCTCATAATCTGAGAGAAAAAATCAATGGAAGGGTGAGAATAAGGACTAGTATGGGAAAACAAGGGAAACATTTTACATGTGACAATGTGAAATATCTATAAAAACATGAGGAATATCATAAAGTAATTATAAAAGAAAAACGAGGCATATAATTATAAAAAACATGAATCAGGTCTCAAACATGTGTCTATAAAATTTATTTTATACATTCATAAGCGTATAACCATGTATATTCACCAAGGTGTTGTAAATGAAAATAACCAAGCTTATTCACCGTGGAATCGTAAACATGCCATATCTAGAGATTAAATTCATTACCCAACTGAATTGATGAGGTATCATGTAAGACCATTAATATTTACTAATTTAATATGGTCCACATAGATCAGAATAATATATTTCTTATATAACCCATGGATATTAAAATAAATGTGTTTCGTATCAAAATCAAGGTGTTTAAAAATGTACATAAAACATTATATTTTTTAATTTTTATCCCATAAAAAATGAAGTTTTAATTTATTTTAACAATAGAATCAAATAAATCATTTTTAGCAAGTTTAATACCCTTAGATATTAATCAAACATTGGTATACACAAATGTAAAATAAATGAAAATTTCATGAGGAGAAAATATAAATTTTTAGAAGTATATCTAGTATCATAACGGGCATAAAATGTGGTTTTGAAAATGGGTAAGATGAGAGGGCACATGGGTCTAACATTCAAAATAATATATTTTTCACTAATTTTATGAATAAATGGGTAATAAAATAGAGTAATCATAACATTTTTATGAAATATATGGAACGAGTTTCTTGAATCATAGAGTAATAAAGGATTAATCCCTTAGCTAGAATAATTGTTCCTTAAACCTGAGGATTGAGACCTTGGGGGGATTGACGACACCGTAGGAGGACTTCTTGGGAGGTAAATATACCATGTCTTTCTAGAAAATGGATTTTGAGTGAAATTAAATTGATAAATGGGTGGGTATTTATAGAATAAGAGGAGGAAAGTTTTATTAACTTCAAAATATAGGCCTTAGACACCCAGGATGTGAAAAATGAAAAACCATGGGATTTTCCATGGGATGTTACCTTCATATTGGAAACATGGGTTATATTATTATTTTTGTAATCCTTATGAGTTTATTATCATTTCATATTACATATTTTTTCTTCTATAGAAACGTTTTTAAAAATAAATTATTTAATATTTAATATTTTAATTTTATACATTAGAAAGTAAATTAAAGGTTTTTTAATTGATTAAATTCCTTTAAAATTTGTAATATTAATAAAATAACATATTTCAGGTCATTGATTGTGGATAATTTCTTATTATATCATTAGGACATAATTACAAAGTCATTAAACATACCCAAATACTCAAACAATACATTTAAAATTCTTGAAAAAAAGGCATTTTATAAAATTATCGTAAAAAAATAATCAATAACTTTATTCAAGGTTAATCCAAAACTGATATTTATTTTATCAAAATATTTTTATATGTATGATTTCTCCAACTTTTATATATAATAACAATTTTTATAAAAAATAATATAATATAAAAAATTCATAGTAATATTTCCGGAACTTGAAAAAACTATTTTATTATTTATATTTAAATAAGTGTTTCTTTATCAAACTATTTTAGTAAAATAAGTATTATTATTAATATATTAGTTTATTTTAAATATTAAATTCTTTTTTTGAAATTAATATTTCGGCCTGAAAAATCAATTTATCAAATTTCTTCATAATTTAATTAATAAAATCTATGCTTAAAAATTAATTTATAGATTAAAAATTTCATTTATACAGAATAATAACACATTAAGTAACTAAAGACTAGACACATAACCCCTTATTACATTAGAATATTCCCTCAGAGTAAGGTGTGTGATGCGGGTAGTTTCGTGTGGTTTCTCAATTAACATTGAAGAAGTTGTAATATTTGCTAACTCAAACTTCTATTGAAGTCAATTTCATTGGACTATCACTTGTTGAATCTCATATTGTGCTTGGTTAAGAGAGAACCCCATATATTCTACCTCTATACCAAGCTCCAACAAATTATCATTGAACAACATGCCACTAATGGTTAAGACCATAGACACTTATCTATGTATTAATCATTCTTTTTCAGAATTTTATTTAAAACAGTAATTATAATGTTACAATTATTATCAAGAGTATATTTTCCTATGTCTATATTGACTTGTGGACATAATTGAAATTTGTTTAAATAATTATCAAATACTATTGGTCATGTTTCCCTTTAAATTATCTTCATTATTAATTATATATTAATTTTATATGTAGAATATTATCAAATAAAAATTTTCTATGGAAACAATATTATTCAAAAAAATTAGGTCATCACATTTTAACCCCCTTAAAAACATTCATCCCCAAAATCTCAAATTGTTATCATAGTTGAGAAATGGTGTGGGTGTATCTATTTCATTATCTCCACTAGTTAACACATTGCTTCTTCATATATATGGTTCCTCTACAAGAGATTGATGAGGTGGGTAGTCTTATTTCATAGAACCAGGTGTTTACGATATATAATCTTCATTGGCTACTCCTCATAAGGGAATTCATGTTCCATTTTCACTACATTCAGATTCAGTACATGTGGAGGGTTATGTATGTACTTCCTCACGATAGATATATGAAATAAATCATGAAATTGAGGTAGATTTGGTGGAAGTTCAAGAAAAAGGCGACAACTCTTATGTGATCCGATATTTTATTGGGGGAAATGTATATGTGGATAATATTCCCTTTATTCCCAAAATTGATGAATCTCTTCCATGGTGATATTCAATGGAAAAATTAATCTGCAACATCAAACTCTAAGTCCCTTCGATGATTGCCTACATTTATCTTTTTCTGACTCGGAGTAGCCTCTATTTTTTATTGGATGACATGAACCATTACTGTCATATTCTACACATGATCAGTCCCAAAAAGAATTCTCTCATAAACTTCATAAAAACGATTAGTATTTTTACATCGCTTCACATATAAGGCTTCATAGGGTGGAATTTTAATAGATTAATAGAATCTATTGTTTTTTGATAACTCAACTAACATGAAATGTTGATCCCATACACCTATAAATTTTATAGACCATGTACTCAACATGTCCACGAATTTTGGAATAGTTATTTCTAATCAGATATCATTTTGGTGGTGATATTTCATACAAAAATTTCATTTAGTATTCTAATAACCCTGAATAATTCTCCATAATTATTATATAAAACATGGATAAAAAACAATAAAAATTGGAACCCCATGAAACCTTACCACTTTCTCTATGTAACTATTGGAATGTTGGTCTAGAAAAATATTCCTGAATAGTGATTAAATTGGATGTCTTGGTGAGACAGTCCACTATAACCCATATCACAAAATTTCATTTAGATATTCTCAAAATAATAGTGACAATGTACATTGTGATATTATCCCACATCGATGTGGGTGTTGGTACTGTTTGTAATACCCCTTTAGGAATTTATTTTTCTGAATTCACTTTTTGATAGAACATACACACTGTAGAGTAGTCTGTAATCTCCATTTTCATGTTATCCAACCAATAATGGTCATAATGTTTCATATACAGTTTATTGCTTCTAGTATGTATATATATTGATGATCTATGAGATTAATACATTATATCCTTATGTATTTTTGGAATATATGAAAAACAAAACCTTTTAGGAAATTGTAGTAGTCCTTCTTAATCAATTTTGATCATATGAAACATCCCACTATTCACATATTCTATCTTGTCTAGTAATAAGGGATCTTATCTTTGATATTTCATGATATTATATAATAATTAATGTTGAGAAATCATTTGCGATATGTTTGATGATTTTCTTTACCTTACAATTACCATTTATAGTTTTTCAATGTCCTTGATCAAATGACCCCCTTGAATACCCATCTTTACTAGAACAACATAGTCTATAACACAAAATTTATTATAGGAATTTTTTTTTCTATTCTAGGATGACATTAAATTGAGAAATAATAGTCTTTATGAAGGTCCATCCATCTCTTTTGTCTTAAGATAAATTCCTTTTTCAAGAATATATACTTCAAAATTTAATGGATAGTGTATATATATCATTTATCTACAAAAAGATAGTTCCTCCATATTATTATCGAGAATGAAATGAATAATTATATTCGGGGGTATTTAAATATCATGATTCATAATAAATCACTTTTTCAGTTTTATTAAAGATTCACCAAATCCATTTCATAGATTCATCGCTAAAAATTATGAATCCTTATCTAATGGAGGGTATAGTAAATACAAGTGCTATAACCAATCTCTTCTATAGAAATCATACACAATCTTCTCACTCCTTTATCAAGATGAACTTGGACTATTTTAGAGTTAACATGGTTAGAGGAATATAAATTCATGAAATATTTCCAAAAATATCCTTTCAAATCATTATGGACTAATAAAACTATAAATTTATATTTTTTTTGAAGAATGAGGTCACCCCTAGAGAACCATTTTCATGGTAGGGTGAACTATGATTCAGTTATTAATTAAAATTTTTTCTGAGAAATAAACTTCTTGTAACAAAAATTAAAATTTTATATACCTTCCAAAAAGTCTCTCCTTCCTTATAGTTTTAAATATAACCCTCATATGATCCTCCTTATCCTCATGAAATTTATAATATATCAATATATTATCAATAATAACTACCACACTGTTATCATGGTAGTTCTTAAAGACATTATTCATCAAATACATAAATATTGTACTTGCTTTAATCAAGAAGAATGGAATTAAAACAAACTCATAATGACCATATCTTGATTATAATGTAGTATTTGGAATATATTCCTTCTTCACACACAAATGATGAATACCATATCGAAAATCAATCTTAGTAGAGAATTGAGGCCATTGTCACAGGTCAAATAAAATAATAAATCTGAGGAGGACGGTAATTGTTCGTCAATGGGTTCCCATTATGTTATCTATAATTAATTCATAGATGCATTTATCCATAATTATTTTATACAAATATAACAGGTGCTCTATAGTGAGACACAATTGGATGGATAAACCCCATCTACAAAAGATCATGAAGTTATTTATTTAATTCATCCATATTTAATTTTCCATTCTATACTGGATCATTGATATCATCTTGGATCAACAAATGAGTGAAATGGATAAATCTATCTCTACTTTTTGGGGAGGTATAGGTAACTCCTTATCAAATATGGCAGTGTATTCTACAATGATGGGGGAAATTTTCTGTTCATATAGTTTCATTTCCTTCTCCATATTCTTTGATCATTTACATATAGAAAGAAAAGATTTTTTCATCTAGGAAATTCTCAGGTATAGATATATTTACTTTGAATATAAATCTAGGGTTTCCATTAAAAACTACTAATATTTCCTTATTACATCAATTGATCATAAAATTACTCTTTGGGGGTCAGTCCATCCCTCGTATAATGTCGAATTCCAGCATGGAAATAAAAACATGTTTTTAGATGAGATTATTCAATCTAAATTCAATATTATAGATTCTATACAATACTGATGTATCTATAATAACTTAACATGTCTGGAATGATAAATGTAGTTCTATTATTTTAGGGAATTAATATATATTATATTCAAACAAATTGTAAACAAAGGAATTCCTAGAACCAGAATTAAACAATGAACATGATATCTTTGAGAGAAAAAAATAGATTACCTACCACCATATCATTTAGAGATTCAAATTCACTCATAATTATAGAAAGAATATCAACCTTAATCACATGGCCTATAACGAGGTTCATGTTGATTCCCCCCATCATCTTCTGATTTTGTCATTTACTGGAAAATATCTAATCTTTTCCATACTTATAACATTGGAATTCAGGATGGGAATGCATTATCTTCCCTTTTTTGTTAGCTTTGAGATTTTTTATCTTCACCTCACTATAATAGTTCTTATTTATATGGACATACCTTGTACACATTAAATATATTCCATTCCTAATAAATAGGTTCCCCAAAATTCATTTCCCATATTTGTTTCATGTGGTATATTTCACATGTTTTCCTCCTTTTCCATGATAAAAGTTCCTCCTCAAGATTGGATCTAATGATATCTATTATTAATTATATCTATAAGACCACTTTATCCCTCCAAACTCCAATTAATGATTCATAACACTCTATAGTATCTCCTAATTTCATTCATAGCCTTTATTGGATAGATTCTTATGTAGATCTAGTCTTAGTCCACCAAATAATCTAGCAGTTATTACATTATTACCCATGAAAAACTATAGTTGTAATAAGAAATTATTTTAATGTACATATTGTATCTTTCCTCAGATTTATTTTCCTTATAATTCACCATTAGTAATTCCTTGTCTATTTTTGTTCTCATTGAGTGAGGGAAATATCTATTTAAAAAAGATCTCCTGAATGGTTTCAACTATATATCTCAATCTAAAATCATGGATTCTTTTTTAAATATGTAGAAACCAATGATATGATTATACATCCTATATACACAAATACATGATGACTTTTTCTTATTCTAAACAATAGATTATTAAAAATATATTTTTATAGAGTTTATCGATTTGTTAATAATCAATGGGTCATTATATCCAATAAAAGAATGTAGTGATTAATGAAAAAAGGAATAAATGGAATTTTTTTTCCTTCATTATAAATCTAGTCTCTCAACTTGATTCTAGTTATCATACATAACTCTTGTTAGTCAATTAATCATTATATTGACATTTTCTTTTCTGTCTTCCATTGAAAGGACTTCGACACATGGTACACTACTGTCACATTTTATGCAGTTCCTCCTATTTCCTATCATATTGTAAAAGAAAAATATCATAGTAACAAAAATGCTTATTTTAATAATAGTATAGTTATAGAAGTAATTTATGTCTTATAATATCATGTTTAAATATTCTATTCATTATTATTTGTTAACAAAAACCACATATTATATATATATCCTTCATAATAGTTTACACAATTCTTGGGATTAAATAAGAATATCCCCATGAAGGTCAAACCCAATATACAGTGAGGGTCATTGTTGTGCACTATTAAATGTTAAATTATAGATCAAATTAGTTTTTTTGGTTTTACCCATAGATATATCTTTGGAAGATCTACATCCACTTGTTTGTATCATGACATGGATTTATTTACTCAGAATCCACTTACTTAATACTTTATAAAAATACTATAATGTTTTAATATATTTCAAATTTTATCTTCGGTTCATCCTAATGTTTTGAAATTGTAATTTCCATAAACAATTACACTGGACTTTGAATCCAACTATTTAATCCCACCATATTATTAAAAAAAATTTCATTACACTATACAAACAGAGGATATTTAAAAGATTAATTTCTTGGAAAAAAGTTACAAAATAACTAAAAACATAAAAAAACTATATTATAATACACATGAAAGGATTCATCATAGTTTCATACAATTTACCTTTACTACATCTCATATCCTAGGACATACATCAATGATAGGGTTAGAATAAGGCTCATTAAGGGAAATAAAGGAAAAACATTTACATGTGATTCAAAGAAATATAAATATGATCTTTAGGAATATCCTCACAACATGAAAAAATTTAAAATAGGAATAAAATAATAAAAAAAACATTAATGCTAACATTTAAAATATGGATACATCATTTATATTAGACATTAATTAGAATATAGAAAATTTTAACCACCAAGGTATAATAAATGAAAATGACCAAGGCTATTTACTAAGGTATCATTAATTATTTCATCTTAATAGATTAAATTCATTACTGAATGCATTGAAGTGATATTAGGGAGAAACCTTAACATTTATTAATTTCATTTGATCCATATATATCATAATAATATATTTCATAAATAACACATTTAAAATAAAATAAACAAGTTTAATATCATGATCATTGAATTACAGAAAGATCCTAAAATTGATAATTTTTTTATTTTCAACCCATTGAAAAGGAATGAGGGTTTAATGTATGTTAATACCGGAATAAAATAACTAATTTTATCATCTATTTGAATACCATTTTCAAACAAAGTGGTTTGTAAATTTATAAAAATAAAATAATAGATAATTTAATGTAGATAAAATGGAAATTTTAATAACTAAATCCAGTAGCATAATGCGTATAAAATGTAGTTTTGAATAATTGTAAAATGAGAGGGGAAAATTATCTACCATTAATTAAAAAATTTATAGTAGTATGGTTATGAAAAAAGGGTAATAAAGTAGATTAATCAAAATATTTACAATTCATATATGAAAATATTTGATTGAATTTAATAAAAAAGAAGGATAATTATGTTACCCTTAATATTTGTTCATCGAACTTGAGGATTTGGAAATTGCAATCTAGAGGAATCCTTTGGAAATAAAACTAAACGATCATCATGGATGATTAATTTTGAGTGAAGGTACATGGTTAAATTTTGTTGTTATTTATTAAAAAATTTGAGTATTTGTTTATTAATTTCAAATATAGTCCGTGGAAACCTAGGATATGGAAAATGAAAAACCATAGTCTCTACTATGGTATTTTCCCATGTTTCATGAATCATATGTAATATTTTATTTTATTTTGATCCACAAGAGTATAAGATAATTTTAAATTAATTTTTGGGGATTGAAATTTATTATTTGTAGAAATAGTGTATTTAGTTTTAATGTTTCTATTTTATATTTTGGAAATTAAATTATATGTATATAAATTGATTAAAATACATTAAAATATCTTATATTAACAAAATAACACATTTTAGGTCATCTATTGTGTTTTAGTTATTACATCACTATGAAAACATTATGAACTCATTAAACATACCAAAAATTCATATTTATTAAATATAATACTAGATTGAAAATTCTTAGTAATAACTTTATACATATCGAAAAAAATATAATAACTTTATAATTTACATTTAAATAAGAGTATTTAAATTATAAAATTTCATTAGAATATATATTATTCAAAATATATTAGTTTATTATAAATATTTATATCTTTTTTAGAAAGTATAATTTCTACTTGATAAAATCTATTAATAAAATTCCATCTTGAATATATTAAGATAAACTATACATAAACATGATTTAATAGAATAACAATTGTATGTATGAAAAGGAATTAAACCATAAGTAACTATGTCCGGGACATGTAACCCATTTTTACACCTACATACTCCCTAAGAGTATGGTATGCAATGGTATTCGTTTCATTGGTTTCCTCAGCTTACATCAACCAAGTTGTCATCTCCACTAACATGAATGTGTCCCAAAGGAAATATCATTCATGATTCACTTGTTAAATCCCATGTTTGGATTGATTAATAGAAAACCCCATAGAATCTATCTACATCCCAAGCTCTAATAGATGGGCTTCCAATAGTACACCACTAATTATTGATACCATCAATTATTCTTTCTATATCAATTATATTTTTTAGAAATATTACATATAATCACTAATAATAAAGTTAAAAATATTATCCAATGTATAGTTTCTAATGATAATATTGACCAATGGTCATAATTGACCGATAGTAAAATAACAATTGAATCTCTATAGTCAAATTATCTTTTATATTCTCTAAATTATTAATGATATATGTTTTTGGTCTATATAATATAATATAACACACATTTTATCAAGAAAAAATATTATTCAAAAAGTTTAGGTCATTACATGGAGTGCATTTGATATTTATTTAACCTATCCAAGTATATTCTTATGTTGGTTATAGATGATTATGTGATGGACAATTATTTTGAGAAATGTATTCATTATAAGCCTCTATGAAGGGGGTTACGATTTTTTTAAACCATCTATATTGATGTGGTGAAGAATGTAGTTTGGGATGCGTCCATGTTTGAAGGGGATCTTGAGGTAGTTCATAATTACTTGATTCAAGGATGTGGTAAAATAGATTCTACTAAAGGGATGTGAAAGTATATTTATGTTGAATAATATTATGGTTTTATTAAAATTTATTGTCATATCTACATGTATTCATCTTGGTGTAGGACCATATTTTCTCTCAATTAGTAAACTTGTGTCACAGGAAGAATATATTTAAAAGTGATTTAATGACCTGCCGTTCATGGGGTTTTTTATTCGATATTCAAATGTTTTTCAACGGTGTCCCTAAACAAATAGAGGATCTAAATAAAAATTTTCAATGGTTTCATTAGTTCATTATTCTACAAATGATTCTAATATAACCTCTATTTTAGTTATTCCCCTCTCTATCTTTTTATTTTCATATTTTATGGAATTCATATCCTTATTTGTAATAATTAATAGTTATTATAGTGATATGTGACTCTTATCTAAATTATGAATATTTAATGGATGATTTTGAAGGTTCTTTGAACAATTACTATTTTCCATTAACCTATGGAAGTGTATGGATCTAAAATTTTGTTTTATCATTTGTATTATTTTAGTTTCCTTCGGTATTAGTGAAATACTGGAATCATATTTGTTTTATAAGTCTGTAATGGGAATATGTTCTTATATAGTGTTCCTTGTTTCTCAGTCTAGTAATTTTGTAAAATTATTTATTAATATGTTTTATTGATGGAATTTACTTAATTTATAGAGGGATCCAATTTAGAGTTTTCTTGTCTTGATGTTAGGATCTTGGAACATCCCCAAATTCTTTTAACAATATCAGTGTGCAAGGATTATAGTTTTGAGATTGATTGTTCATTTAGAAATGGTGCATGCTTAGTATTGAAGTCTAGATCATTTAGTGATAGGCATATTATCATTTATTCATTGGTGGTGATGTTATTCTTCAATGTTATGAATATTGTTGAGTGAAAGGGTTGACCCTTATTCCTTAGTTTAATCAACTGAAATTCTTATGACATTATTTGGGAAAAAGTTTTGTGAACAGGGAAATTATCACACCATGACCTCTATTTTCTTTTTTATTGTCTATATTATTATTATTGTTATTCTATACCCTCGATATTTTATTGTTTTGGTATAAATTTTCAATTTTGGGATATTTCTTTTTTACTTCACTATTAGTGAACTCAGTTTATTGAAAATCACATTCCATTGTTTATGCATGGACATCTTCATATTCATTTTCCCTTCAATTTTCTAGTCTACATGGGTAGTGAATGATCGAGTCTAAATCATACAAATCACAAGATAAAATGTGAGGGTTGTTTCTTTCATATAATGAGGTCTCATAGCTTACAGACAATTAGTAAAACTAAAATAGAAATCACGAAAATTGGTCTATCATTTGAAAGGTACATTTATCATGATTGGTGAATAGAATCCCAAACCATGTATCTAGACCATGTGAGGTGCCTAGGTGGGTCGAGTCAAGGTTGTAAAGTGGGAACAATGTTTAACAAATGATATGAGATTTCTTGGATCCTTACTCTTTTTTACCCCACATCATACTAATCCTCCCCCATTTTATGTACATGACCCCAAAGAACCTCACCCTTCTGAATATATCCCCACATATTATATATTTATGGGACTCATCAAGGTTTTGAGTCTGATAATTCAAGGTTAAGCCTTTTCTCCCCGTTTTTCTACCTTATCTCTTATTTTCCACCCCTATAATTTTTGTATTATCTCTTTCATAGACCCTAATGGTGGATTTCAAACTAATTATTTTTGATCCATCATGTTTTTTGTAGATGTTTCTTATTAGGACCAATTATCTTGTAAATTTTTAACAGATGATTATTTACAATGGTTTTAGGTAGTGAAAACTATTTATTGACATTTAAATTACAAAACTAATCACTCCTCGGATTATTTTGAATTTATTTTGACATATAATTAAGGTGTAATATGTTTTTAAAAAAAATTTATATGATATTCATGTTCCACATATTTTTAATTGAAATGAGTAATCTATTTCACATTTAAAATATAGTGTTGAAACTTGTTTTACAAAACCATTCACCATATTTTTTTGATGAAATTAATGGATATATATTATAAAATCATTATTATATTTCAAATGTAGTTTTGGAATTCAGATGGGTTAATAAATTTTTTTCAAAATTTTATGACATTTGTGTGGTCCTTCCAAGTATTTCTATTTATATCAACAAAAATTTAAGGCCTAGTTATCACATTAAAAATTAGATTCCATTGAAAAATAACTCTAGGTAATGTGTCCCTTTCATTTTGTGTTTTCAAAGGAATACAAATTTCAAAATTATGGTACATAACATGTATATTGATGAATTTTCAAATGGTTTGATAATCCATTGAGGTGTTTTGGGTGATTATACTATGCGTGATTTATAGGAATTTTATTGAATGTATGTAATTTTATTTTTTAATTGGATACCATTTCATGGTTCACTCTAATTTTACGCATTCCATGGTAAGCTAGAGTATCTATCAAAGATTCCAATAAATATTTCTATAATATCATAGTACTAATATTTGTAGTATGGCCCTTAAAATAGACTTTTCCCTACTTTGGGAGCAATATCTTTGGTCTTTCCTAGAATGGTATAACCAAACATTATGGATGGTTGATTACAATTGGAACAATGACATGATGGATCGTGGTAAGTGTATTAATTATTTTCTCCTCATATCCAATGTTATCTCATGACTAATGGTACATTCTTATTTATCATTGATACAATAGTTCTACTGTCATCATAACATAATAAATGATGTTTCAATTTTAACTCATTTCATTTTTGTGAAATTATTATTATTATTGTTAATGACTCTTATTATCTCGGTGTAAATTATTTTTAAAATAATCACATGATTTAAATTTTTATAAAAAATGTTATCTATATCTTTTAAACATCATTTTAATGATCATCTTCAGAAATATCTATATCAAAATACACATATTTATACTGTCTAATACACTTATGAACAATGTTTTTAAATGAATATACCTCTAGTTTTATGTATGGACTATTTAATAGACAAGAGATAAAAACCAATTTCTTTAGAAAATAATGTAAATAAAATATATAATCTTTAAAACTATGTTACAAACTAGAAAAAAATGGTA
Source organism: Viscum album (assembly GCA_963277665.1). Lineage (NCBI taxonomy): Eukaryota > Viridiplantae > Streptophyta > Magnoliopsida > Santalales > Viscaceae > Viscum > Viscum album. The sequence goes on from OY728162.1 coordinate 1,046,145,189, forward strand.
TTTAATTTTAAGATAATAAATATTGTTTGGTATCACATGGAATTATAATGTGTATCACGCTCATTTCAATCATACCATTACAGTTATCATTTTGGTTTTTTTATAGTTTATATCACCCTATAATGATTCGGGGTGTCGGGATTTGAGAGTGACACATAGAGTCACAAAGAGTCCAGGATGGTTTTCTGGTTTAATCACATTTTTATTTGGATTCACTTGTAATTATATATCATAATTTACATTATTATATATTTTAAATACTACTTAATTATTTTATTTATTTTAGGTTGTATGTTTCATTTTAATGTTTGTTTTTTTATTTTATTTGGTGAAATTATTCCCACAAATTCTAAAATGGGGATATTTGGTTATTGTATCCACACTAAGGTGATTGGTAATACACTTCAACAATGTCAAAGGCTTACTTTGGATGTTGTTTTAGTTTCAATCTCCATTTGGTTCATGAAATGCCTCTAAAAATTAACTATGTCTCTATTCCCAAAATAAAATAACAGATTAGAGAATATATTCCCAAAAAATCAATAAACAACATGAGTGATAACGTAATTCACATTTTCCAAAAATTAAAAATAAATATGGAAGTCACCAAAACACTCAAATTAAAACTATCAATATCAATGACCTCTTTATCTCGACTAAACATTATTATATCAGCATCACAAACATATTAATTATTTTTTAACCTTCAATCACGTGTTTTAAAAAATATCATCTTACAATTTAAAAACTTTTCTAGGACATTGATATTATTCCAAATATTAATTCAATTCATTAATTTAAATCCAGTTAGTAAATATTTCTAGTTGTTTCATTTATCTTATGACCATAATATTGTTATAAAAACACTTCTACAATAAAATTATTGATTATTAATATATAACTAGATCATTTATTCCACTTTAACAATTTTCATAGAATAGACCATTACATGGTTAAAGTGTTTTACCATGTATTTCGACATTAGAATAAATAATATCTAGGTTCCCAACACATAAGACCTTAAATGATAAATTATACATTGGTATATACATTACTTATCTTCATTGAAATTTTAATTTATCCTTATAAATATCATTCTCTTGCACATTATTTTTGAAGAGAATATTATCATCCCATTCATTTATTATGTTCCCTTTGGTGTTTTACCCCATTCATGAAATGTGGGAATTAAAGTATTATTTCCCCTATATTCGTCTAGAAACACCTCGGTTTTTTTTATTTAGATCATTTTAAAAGTGCATATATTTTTAGGTATTTAATCATATAAAAAGGCAAGTGGGTAAGCCTAATCACAAGTTTTCAAATTTCATCTCTCATTTCATTCTATTTAATGGGAGAAAAATAATGGAATCTTCCATCAAATTTAGTGTTAATGATTGTTCCATGTTCTATCCATCAACTAAAACCCATAATGAATAATTTTGTAAATAATAAAAATTAGACTAATTATATAATCATGAACAAAAAAAATGATTTCTTAATAATGAAAGATAATTTTCAATCTATGACACCTTAATTTTAGCCATGGTCATCCATTTCCATTATCAATTTAAATACTTCATAATAGTTCATAATGAAAATATAAATTATCCCAAATATATCCCTAAGAATGTTTTAGTTAGAGTGCAGTCCTAGGCCCACACAAGATGAATCGATAATGATTAAGTAATTTAATAATGTCATTCTAGAGTTACTACCCAAAGGATTATATTTGAAACAACAACATATACTATAAAATATAAATAATGTGATGTAATTTTTAGGGAATCCACACATTATTCATTATCATAATTTAGTATTTTACTATTTTCTTAGTATTGTCCAAACGACTGTCACTAATTTTTCACATCCTAGTAATTGAAATTATCTAAACCCTACTCTGATTCCAAAAAAGGTGACCCAATAATGTAATAAATTAATATTAAATTTCATTATACTATTATTCATTAAATATCATTACAGTCTATTCCATAATACCACGGGTTTTGTGCTATTGGAAACAGGGTTATATAAGCAATTTGAAAATAAAGAATCTATATAATCCCCTAATAACTACTATATAACTATCACCTATATTAGAGATATCATCCTAAAACCCATTATTCATATCATTTGGAATATTAGATATTATAAATTATGACAAAAGATTCATAGTAAGGGTAAATGCAAGATTTATACATGATTATTTACACATGATTTGAGAATAAGGGATTGTGAACCAGAGTTATTCAAATGAAAAGTATGTCCATATATTCCAAAATCATATTCATGAGTCATAGAATAAATATTTTATGGTCATTAGTCATGAATTATAAAGGAATCAAAGAACATTATCTATGAGAGTAGAAATTTTCAATGAAAACATTTCCCAAACTGATTTAATAATATGTTGAACAATCATAATAATAGAAATATAAATTCAATAATACCCACAAATAAATTAAACTTGCGTCAACCTTGTGAAAACAACATTTTTATAGAATTTAGACATAAGATAAACTCTCATGTTCCCTATTTTGTAATTGGTATTACTCCATGTGTGTCCTTTGTTGGGATTTGAATTATATAGCATGAAACCTCTTTTGTAATTGATATAACCTCTCATATACAATTATATATCATATAAAATTATTATTAAACCAATTAATAGGAGTAATATAACCTAATAAACAGTCACACATATATAATCCATTCATATATATACCACATGATCATGAAAACATTTTTCATTTCATCAAAGCATTACCCTTATATAATTTTTTTGGAGTTATCTATATTTCATCATCATACTTATTAAACATAAAGAGAAATAATAGAAATATTATCATTTTATCATATCTATAATAAATATCTTGTAACATAAATGGATTTTTTCATGGATGTAATTACCATTAAAATATCACTGGAACATTTTCCTGAAGAAAATACAAACTTTTCGTTTCAAATGATTTATATAAAATTGAAACATTAAAATAAATATTAATGAAAATTTTTATTTTAGAAATCAATATGGATAGTTGTACATGATGAATTTTATAACTTGTTATTGAATTCATCAGAAAATTATATTTATGATGTAATCATTAAGACAAATAATTTGATCACACCTTATGAAAAGGTAAGTCATTTCGAAAAAAATTAAATATTAAAATTTAAACCTTTCATAAAAAATAAAACATGGATAAACATGAAAATGAAAAATAATTTGATATTAGTAAAAAAAATTATTTAAAAAAATTCATAAAAAATCTATATGTAATAAAAAGGATTTTTGATAATTGAGTATAATAAAGTCAATTTTTCTTGAAAAAAAATTCTTTACGATTCATGAGTGATTAAATAGATGATAATAAACAGAAAACATGTATTATAAAATGATTCAAATAATATAAAAAATAAATTAGCTTATATATATATATCATTTAATTTCATAACCAGAAGAATAAGAAAAAATAATCCATGGAATAATGAGATTGTAACATTAAACCCTTACTAGATGACTTTATTTCTTCATAAGCACAATAAGATACATTATATAAAATTTTAATTTATTTTAAATATATAAAAGAACCATATTTAATTATATAAAACCAAATATGTTATCCCTAAAATATTTTAACACAAATTTATTAATAACTATTTATTAAAATCAGCATTTCTTGTGTGTTACGTGATTAGTTATTCATGAATTTTTTAGTTTGGTTGTTCAAGTATTGTATATTAATCATGGTTACATCATTTAAAAAATGATCATCGTGTTATAAATATGATATGTTTTTCTTATATATATATATATATATTTAATCACTTATAAATATTATAGATATAAAAATGAAATACGATGTTCATCGAGACAATTATTCGTTCATATAGAGGAATAATGTTTTCATCATTTAATGAATGAATAAAAGAGAGATCAACAGTATTTTTTCATAATAGAAATTTTTTTATCATATATATCATGTAAATTCATTAATATCATCATTTTAAATGGAAATTAATGATAGTGATGGGAAATGAATTGTATCTCTGCATGGAGGCAGTAGTCCTCACACACACATGAGCAATACATTCCATTCCCATTTGATCGAAATAATGTGAAAAATAGATGTTCAATCATCAAATTAACATCTACTTATATTTAGAATACTCTATTCCTCATTATATTTGGTTTGATAGAATCTTATTTTATAATTTTTAAGAATAAATTATATTGAAATTTCTTAGTTAAGAGTCATTCCTTTACATTGAGAATTCTCCTTTAGCATAATACTTAATCTTTTTAAGGATGGTATTATGATCATACTATGACCTATTGTATGTGTGTACGGATATTATTATAGATTTTAGGAATCTATTTTATGAGATAAGAGGCTCGTTAAATATATATAACTGATGATATGTGATTCCCTTTTATAAGTGGGGGACATGACACACTTTGAATATAAAAAATATTATAATATATTAATTTTATATTGGAGAAAATTTTATTTAAAAGGAATAATATTTTTAAAATTTATATATATATATAGATTTCATATGTCCACTTAATAGTATGAAATTTGTTTATGTTGCAATTATACCCTTATCTATTAATTTAGAACCATTTTTATCATTAACTGTAACAGAAGCATTTGTTGTTGTTACTATTCATTATGAAAAAAAAATTATTTTCCTCATTTAAAATATATAAATGATAATTAAATTTTTTGGAGTTCATTTTTGTGACCCCCAAATATTTTTATAAAAACAATTACAATTATGGGCGATATCCTATGAAATAAACAACATTAATCCTAATTGAACCATGAAAAATTCTTAATTAAATATATCAATTATAACATAGCCATATCATTAGAGGTTATGAATTTGATTAAATAATTTAGGAATTATACATAATATTCCATCTCAATAATAATTTTCTGGTTAATTCTATGTAAATAAATACTCGAATTTATATAAAGCCATATTATTCTTCAAAAATACATTTTCTTCAAAATGATTTTTATTTCTTTTTTATGACGAGACAAAATAATGAATTTCTAAATCTGTATAAATGACCATTTTATAAAAATGATTTAATATTTAATATTATCATTTCAAAGTTATCTTAGAATAAAATTTTTAGATTTTTATGAGAAGATTTATGTGTAAATAAATAGTGAAAATACCAATTTCATTAAAAGTTTTATTTCCTTAATGTATTTATAAATTAAATTTATATTTTTTTGTTATTTTTAAAATCATATTAAATTTTCATATAATATTATACTATAATAATAATTGGAATTTATATTATTCATTTAATTAGTATCATAACTTTTTTAGAATATAGAAATTCATTTTTATGAAAAACTATTTTTTCATGTTTTTTGGGTTTTGTTTTTAAATTATAGATGGACACTTTTATATTTTGAATAATAAAAAATGGAATCAACGTGATTTAATTAGGTAAATATTATTCTTTTATTTTTATTCAATGTGAATATAAAACATAATTATTATTGACTTCACTATAAAGGAATAATGTGATAAATGAGGGTTAAAATAGTGTGATATAGAATAGAATGTAGATGTAAAAAATGAATTAATTTTATTATGTGGGTTGTTTTCATCCGTAATCATCCAAAATTGTAATATATGACCATTTTAGTAGGTTTTTAGTATTTTGACATTTAATATATCATTAGTACAGAAAAGTTAAAATTATCATTCAGTTTGTTTTATTATAATTAAATTTCTCAAAAATGTGAAAAAATGCATTTTTTGTTCTGAATAATAAATTGAAAAAGAATTTTTTTATCATTTTAATTTATTTACAATTTTAATTACTGAAATATTTAAAAAAAATACTACATGGGAACGATAAATTCCTTACTAGATTAATAGAAAAAATAAATGACTTTAGAAATGATAGAATTAATATTATTTAAATAAGTTTATATCTTTGATAATTTTTATAGTAAAAAATGATAAATTATATTGGTGTTAATTTCGTATATTATAATTACATTTTTTTAGTATTAATACTAAAATAAAATGACTTGTCCCAAAATTTAAATTAATGTAATTTATTAATAAATAATATTTTACAAAATTATTTAAAACTACAAAAAAATCATATGATCATAAAAGTGATTTTGATATAGATTTAAATATCTCCCATATCCAACTTTAATTAAATTTATTTTTTTGATAACATTCATATCCCATAAATAGTCAAATCATTAAAATAACTCTAACTGTCAAAAAGGGTAAAAATAGGTTATAAAATAATTATGGTTTCCAGAAAAAACATAAATTAGTCCAAATTTTGTTAAATTATATTATTTAGATTAACCCAAATTATAATGTGGAATATAATAAATGTTGATCCATTTTATTATGAAATTTAATTTATAATTCTTCTTTTGAAATTTTACGATTTCCCCTATGCTCTCTTATAAAAGGAAACCACTTATTTCATTTTATTCACACATATGAATCCATTTTGATATGAAATTAACTTCTATATCCACTCGATACATCCCTAACGAAATTCTATATATATCTATTTTAAAATATAACCATCATATGAAATATATTTTTTATAAATATTAAGAAGTTTTCCCAATAATAAGAATATTTGTTAACTAATCATTGTCATTTTGTTCCTTTCTATAAAAAAATAAATATTCTTCCACCTTGATGAAATAATAGGACTAGTATATCTGTAAAATATTATATGTTATTATGATAATATCATAACCTATATCTATCTTATCATTTATCAAATTCAATATGAATCCACGTTTCATGTGTATAGCAGACTACCACATGATGAAACGATGTTATTCGATTAATATCACCTCCTCTTGAGGACGGCTGTAATGATTTATTTCATGAATATATATATATATATATATTATTCCTGACATATTTATCATTTTTAAAAATGAATATTCTGATCAATTTAATCCCTTTCCATTTAATGAAAAATGATAACGACATTCATTCATATCTATGAACCACCACTTCCATGTGGTAATGAGATTTAACTTTCATAAAAAAATCACATCGACGATATATTTAAGTGTGTGTGTGTCTATAAATTTATATATTTTCATTTATGAAATTATGTATCTTAAATAAAGATAATGTAATACACACCTTCTTCCCATAATGATCTTTGAAATATGGAATCGTTACAAATGCATACATATGACCACCCATATCCATGATTGTAACGTTGATAAATTTTTATAATCATTCATTAGTGTTGGTTTTAGAAAATGTATTGATTAGTAAAAATGGTAACAACTTCATTATTATTTTCTAGTGATGATTTAATAATGATGTTCTCAAATAATGGAAACCTACTAATGTTATTTTGGGAATATGATCTGAATATCATCAAATCATCAAATGAGAAGGTAATTTATTATATACTTTTATATAAAATGGTATTAAAAAAGTAAATTGGATAATGAAACTATATATGTCTCATAATAAATTAAATAATTAAAAAATATTTGGGAATATAATGATAATACATAATTAGTCGAAATCATGGAAATGGAATCTTTTTTAAAAAATCAACTATTAATGTTTCTCTTAAAACACGTTTTTACTTCTGAATCCATATTATTTAAAATTTATATTGTGTATTTTTATATAGATTTAAATTAATTTAATAGATAATTATTTTTTTCATTTCAATTTAATTTTTTATTTTTAAAAACTAATATATTTTTAAAACATTTTGGATATCCTTACAAAATTCAAAAAGAATGTTTTATGTTAATGTCAATGGTGAAAATGAATTTTTCCACTTCTATAACCATTTTTTGATAATTTAAATAGTTTATAATATTTTATTTTGTCTTCAAATAATAACCATGACCCCTTTTTTTGGTTATCTTGAAGTTATTATTTCAAACTGTTGAGATCTTCCAATATTTGTAATTTTTTTGTGGGTGTAAAAAATATTTTAAAAATAAGAATATTTTTTTTTGTTTTTATTATGAACGGTTCTTGGTAATATTTTATGATAATTGGTGATAAGGTTATAAATAATTTATAGGTTGTTTAGTTTTAAACCTATAGGTGGTTTGGTAATACTTATGTATGGATGTTGAACATTAGGTTTATTGATAATTTAAATGTGGTGGTTATTCTAAGAGTAATTGTGATAGTAATTCCATGTGTAAATGTGAGGGTTTTTATATATATAAATGTGAAGGTTTATCTATATGTATTTGTGATATTAAAATTTTTCATCATGTAACCTATGTGATTTATGTATTATTTCAATGGTATTTATGAAAATATTACAAATTATTAAAGTAAGATAACGAGTTTATCTTTAAGGAAACGTATTTAAAACATCTAATAGGTGAAAATATAAATGTATGAAATAGTTTTTTTAGGATTATAATTATTTTAGAGAAACCATTATGAGTTTATTTTTCCATTATAATATATTATAAAATTTTTAATTATATATTTTACTCATGTAATTAGATTTCTTATGTTATAAAATAATTCTAAAGAACCCAATGTGTATTTTGAAAAAGGGGAACTTTTATAAGTATTAATGGAATAATGGGTTTTCATTACTTTTTTATATCATTTAATAAATATATAATTCTCGTAAAAGTTATAAAAAAAATTAATGTAGGATTTTAATGATTATTATGGTCTATGGATATTATAATTTTGAAGTCATGTCATAAAGAAACGTTTTATATCTTCAGTTTTTTTATAAGTGGGAAGGACGGATACTAAGTGAATTTGTCTTATTTGTTTTGTAATATTAAATTCTCGATGGTGTTTAATTAATCAAAAAACATTAAACAAAAATTTTCTTCATCAATGAATTTAGATGGATTTTTTCTAAAGTAAATAAAATATTTATTATTTAAAAAATGTTCATTATATTTTATATCAGAGGAATGGTTTAAAAAACTGTAGAGATCAGGATGTTTTCATATGAGCAACATATACCATCTTGGGTATACAAGTTAATGTTTTCCAAAAATATCAATTTCTTATAAACCCATTTTTAGTTTTTATGAGACTGATCTTGGGGAGATTAATGATATTTTTGGAGACCTTTAGTTGGGTTGCGGTATATGTAATCCATTTATTTAACATAGAGGAATATTTAAAAATAATTTGATTACATTTATGATGAAATGAGAGTATTGGTATGAGATAACCTTCTTAGTTAAAAAATTATTTTTTATTGATGTTATTGAGTTTTTTTGAGGATTTTAAGGATATATTTTTATAAAATTTATACAGGTATTTCCTTTACATGAACAATTTTATGTTTTACATTAAATAATTCATTTAATATTTTAATGATGTTATTTTCGACATATTAAAGGCTATTCATCTAGGATAAAGTAAAAGGATCTCACAAAACCTTGATAACCTATTTAGATTATTTAATCATAATTATCTTGGATAATGATGTAAAAATAATTTAGAAATATTATTGATTTTCAAAATCACCTGGAAGATACTATTTTATCTAAAAAAAGTTCATTTATTAAAAAATTATAAATCATGGAATAAATTTTATTTGATTTCAAAATATCAACACATCCATGTCATTTGATAATGTAAATAAAAAAAATACTTGAATTATAATTTTATAGATATACACACTTCATGTTGAATGATAATGGGGATATAAAAAATATAAATTAAGACCCTAATTTCTATATTTAAAGGACGAATTATTTAATTATGTAATATGTATGAAATATTATTTGGATAATATTGAAAAATTATTAGGAAATATTTAATATATTTAATTTTTAGTAATAAAGTATTTAGTAATAGGATAGAAATGAATAGATAAAGGATTTAAAATTATGTTCAATGTAGGTTTTGATTATGTATCATATTTTTAGAATAATCATGTAGTGTTATTTTATCAATGATATTATGATATATTCTAAATATTATCAAAATCATGAAACACCAAAGGATTACTATAGATTAAATTCTATTTTATAATATTAAAAACATAATTATGAATGATTTAATATGATTGAAAAGTGGAGAAGAAAAATATGATAATATTATGAGACATTTTATTAAGGATATATACAAAATGGACAAATAAACCATTGGGTAAATATGTTCTTGAAGTTTATTAAATAATATTCATTTAATATTGTCTGAAATTTTGAAAACTTATGTTTTCTAAAAAGATATATAGGTTCAAAAGTTATAAGATTATTATTGATATTAATGTGGATGATCAACATATATCCTGAATAATTATATGAATTGTATTAATAAGTATTTAATAAAAGTAAATAATTCAATTTGGATGAATATTTTTCACAACCGGAAAGTCCATTGGGCATGAACACACAACTGAAGGGTGAATAGTGTGTAGTGCCTACCCCTAGAATACATTTTTTCATGACAATTATGAAATTAAAAATAAAGGTAAATGTGATGTTTGTAACATATGATTCTTCATATAAATTAACATGGGATTGTATATTGATTTTTTTATTATGTGATTTATGATATTTCAGAAGAAGTTTGTTATTTTGGAAGAAAAATATAACTAAAAAATCAAGAATTCTGGGATTTTATATTTAGAGTAAATGTTCAATTAACTTATAGAATAGTATTTTATTAATATGGTTATATAGGTAGTCTATGTAATTCATTTGAAATTTTTTATGATTCTATAAATACATAATATAACTTTTTCAGTATAAAAATGTATGAGTGACAAATAATGATTTGAGATTAATGTATAATTTATATAATAAGAATATATAATATATTTCTCTTGAAATTATTGGTTTCAAACATCATTTTAAATATTTTGAAGAATCTTGACGATGAATCTAATTTTAATTTTGGGAAATGTTTTTAAGGATTTGAAGATTTATGTTTTATTTCATTATATATAGGTTTATAAATTATTGGAATGATCTTGTGTTGATATTTCCATTTTTTACTTTGTTAATATCTAAATAAATATAAAATAACATCTTATATTCTTATGGAATTATGATATTATTTGGATAATATTTTAGTGCATTCGGGATAATAAAATGCACCTCAAATACTCCTCAATTGGAACAAAAATGATATTGCGTTGGAAATTGATTAATGGATGAATGTATACTTATAATGTAATTTATTTACATATTATACTTATCTATATGGTAAAAGAAATACTTAAATCTAGGAAAATGATCTTAAAATAAAAATGATATCAATTTACGTTCATTTCCAGTTATCAATTGTTGATTTGACACCACATTCATTATTGTTTTTATAGTGGTTAACATTCTTAATATAATTCAATTTATATTGACTAGTTATATATATCAATATCCATTATTATTTATGTGTTAATATCTTCTTCCATTTATATATTTTTACTTCACACTATTTTTTTCTTATTTGAAAACCTAGAAATGTGTTAATGTAGATGACATCATATTTCCCTTTCTTACTTTTCAAGGGGAAGTTTACATACCCAATTAACAATGTTGGACTTTGAAAAAGATATTTTCAGATAGGGAACCATTACATAATGATTTATATTTAAAATTTAAGGTATATAATTTATTAAAAGGGGTATAATGAAACACCCCATTATTTTAAAAAAATAATGTTCCATTGCATATACGACACACAACAACATTCCAAAACAACCCTTGAAATTTTATTTTCCAAATATGAACAGTTAAAGTAAGTCATTAAATGGGTTGAAATGAATATGAATAAAATAAATATGATATATATATATATATAATTTTATTAATAAATCTAAAATAATTAATAAATTATTAGTAGTTAAATTCTCAAATTTTGGTACAGTCATTTTATTCATAAATAATATGCTTCCCCAAAAAGTGATTTTAATTAATTTCTATAGAAGGATAATTATTAAATAATTAAAATATTTGGAATTGTTTTTTATAAAAATTATATCATTTTTTAAGTAATCTATTCAAAATTATCTTAGTATGAATTTATGAAATTTTTATTCAAATTTTTATTTTTCATTGAATAGTTAAAAAATATTGATTTTATTGAAACCAATATTTGATTTTAATGTATTAATAAATATGAATACTATTTTTGGTTAGTTTTACAGTTTTAATATACAATATTTATTAATATAAATCTATTTAATGTTTTTTTAATGAATTTTATACGTGGATTTATTAGAAAAACATTTTTGGTACATAAAAGGAATTTTTTGTATATACTATTTTTCATCTCCATTTACAAGTTAATATTTAAATTAAATTAATCCACTTATGTGTTTTTATTTTTTAGAAATATAATCAAGAGCACCAAATTATTTAAATAGTTCACTTTAATTTTTATTTATTATTAATATTAATCAATGAAAATGTTTTCATCGCGGTAAAGGTTAAATAGGTCAATTTGGGTAGAAATAATGTTACATGGACTATAAGGTTACCCTAAAACATACCATAAAACTATTGGATGCATATATTTCTTGAATAATAATCATAAAATAAAATAAATGGTAATAATTTTCAATATGAACATTATTTTGAACATTAATATAATTTAATTAAATAATGTTCAAAAAATTAATACTCTTTGTTTTATTATATATGAATTTTTTACATAGGGATAAAAAAATTAATATAAATAAATATTAATTATAATTATACTATTTTTTACCTATAATTTAAATTTATTTATAATATTTATTTATGAAACAATTTTTTGAAATTATCATGAAGTTAAAATAATGTTTTTCATCAATTAAAGAATAAATAACTTAATTTTTTTTAAAGTGTTATATTTAAAATTATTTTAATGAATTTTATTATTAATATATTTATTTACAGAAAACATTAATATTATTTTTGTATAAATTACCTATATTATGATTTAATTTTAATATTATTGTTCTTATAGTCAAATTAATTAAATGAATAATTCCAAATTGACAATAATATGATTTTTTATAAATAATATTTTATTATACAATGTTTAACATCATAAATTAATATGATAGGCCATGTGATTGGATATAGTATAAAATATCACCAATGGCCCATTTATGGTCCAATTTACCTTCAATTGTTTCTTTATTCACACCAGAATATTAAAATATTTAATATTATTGTAATTGTCAAAAAGGGTTAAACACATGATAGAAATGATAAGGGTGAAAAAAATGGACTTCTCCAAATGTTTTTGATGTGACTATTATTAATCACCATGATCATTTATTTTAATCATATTAGTTTTTTTTCATTTGAGTATGAAAATTTGTATATATTAATTTAATATTATAAGAAATTCAAAGAGTTCCCCTCCCCTCTCCTATAAATGGGATCATATTATTCTCTTTAAATCACACTTCACGAACCGTTTTCTTCTGAAAAGACAAGCCCGAAATAGCATCAAAACATATATCCCCACATCCTATAGTACATGGATTGATCATAAAACCATCATAGGAAATATTTTGGTGTAACCAATAATAGGTTTTCATAGGAAGTGGTATGATTCTTAACTATGAGTTTTCATTTCATTTATTTTATAACTTCATGAAATATTTGTTGACCCTGATAAATAATACCACAAATATCTCTCATATACGTCTATCTTATTATTTTAATTAGAATAATATATATCTATTTAAACTAATATTATAAAACACAAAACTTATGGATAAATTAAAAAATTATACTAATAATAAAACCCCAGATTATCATTATCCATAGTTTATTTTTATATTTTGTACATAAAAAAAATATTAAAAAATAAATAAATAAAATTATATAAAAAATTCATAAAATGCACTTATATTCCATTGATAGGATAACATGGGTGTATACATAAGAAAGAGGTGATCTATATATCCCAAAAAATGGAATAATCAGAGTATAAAATTATCAATGTAATATATATTAATCAATATAAATATAAATAATACAAACATGGAGTGAGAATAAAAATATTGAACAATGATGAATGATATAACACACTAAAATCATTACTAAATTGGAATGTCATAAAAACATATAACATGACATAAGAATAAGTTCATGATAAATGACAAGAAAATTTAACATGATAGAAAAATCCCCATAATTTATAAGTTTTAATACATATTTGCATACATTTTATATCATTACACAAAATATAACCCATTACATTAGCGAGCTATATAATTTTGGGCTCCCCAATTACATTTATATCACATACATGCATAATTGTTTCATAAACACCAAACATCATAATGATGTGTTTCATAATTATAATCTCATTCTTAAGGAGTGATATATATAATTGGATGTCCCAGATCAATTTAGGATAAGTACATATATGGTAATATCCATGACTAAAAATGGGTATTAGTATTAATTACTCATTTTTTGCATAAATATCACAATATAATTTCCATAGAATAATGGCTATATATTAATATTTATAAAATGTAATAATGAGATTTAAAGGTTAATCTCATCACTTTGAAACAATAAAGATGATATGAGGGATATTAACTATATGACCCATCTTGAACTATAATAAATTGATGCTCATAATTAAATCAAGGTTCCTCAAAAAATAATAGAATGAGACGATCCTTTTCTTTGAGAGAGGGATTATTATAAGCTTAGGTGATCTTATTAATATATTTAGGTAACTATAGGAGGACTCAATAGAGGTAAGTTAATAGTAAACCCATTATACATGTGTTTGAAGTAAGAGGATTGTGAGGTTGGGTTGGATTAAATACAAAAAGTAAGTGGAATTAATTATTAATTTTTCTATTTGGTTTTGAACTCTATATGATAAAATAAAAAATAAAAAACCTTCCATTGACTTTTTATAATGATTTTTGTAAAATATTATTGTTTTTTAATATTTTTTTGTTTAGTAAGAAAAATCATAAAAATAATTCCATTCGCACTGTCGAAATAAGTTATTATTATAAATAATTTCTTGTAACAACATGAAATATTATATAGGTTTTCAAGGATTCATTAAGGCTATATAAAATAGATAAAATAAATTAAATGACACATAATATTAGCGGGGATAAATATTTTTCATGGAAACATTTATTGATATATATTACATCAATTTGGGTAATAATAATGTCATAATACATAATGTATATATATACCATATTTAATTTTTACCCAATATTACAAGAGCCTAAAAAATTATGAAAATTTTACCATTTTGTAATTAAAATGTGATTATTTTGAAAATAATAATTATAATACCAAAATAGTTCTATATATATTATAATTTACTCTTATAATTCAAAAATAACCATTTATTTAAAGACACTTGTTTTCATAATAAATGTTTTCTGAACCATATTACAATTTCATTGGAAATCATAACATTATATTTTCTACTATATTAAATAAATATTATCTAGTAGTAATATATTAATAAATTAGCATTTTTTATAAAAAAATGAATTCATCATAAAGTGTTTCTTGATTGAATGTATATATTTCCCAAATAAACTTTTTTTGTATCATCATATCATGATAATTTTTTTTAAAATAAATGTTATATAGTAATAAAAAAAGTAATAAACTAACATTATAAAAATATAAAGATTCATAATATTTTTATCCATATATATATCCCTTTATTACACTATGAAATTACATAAGGTTAAGGTGTGAGATGTTATGATTCTTTTTGGATGGTTCAAAGAACATGGTTATGGTATGATTTTGATGAGCTTGAAATTATCCTGCAAATGGATTCGATAATGATTTAGTTATTGAAAATCATCTCATTGTTGGCTAATGTTAAGGCCTTATGGGGTTATCTTACTTAGTATATCTAAAAAATGTGCTTCATAGGGTATAATATGACTAGCCTAGGCCATCACTTCTTTTTTCAATGTGAGTTAGATTTATCATAACCTTTAATTTATAATAACAAAATGATCAACGTGTGATGGTTTAATTATCAACGATTATGATTATTAATGGTCATTAAAATTTGACAAAAAATATAATGGTACAAAATAACCAAATTAGCGAATTATTTTTATATGTCATAATTTTTTAATGATGAATTTACTAATTTAAAATAATTAATTTAATTTATAATTGTTTAGGTTGTTACAGTATTCAAATCTAGAAATAAAATAATGAAATAATTATCTTTTATAAAATGAAATTATACATGTAAATACCTAGATGTTCCATTTTTTTTAAATTATTTGGGATTATTATGAGTCTAAAAAAATTGACGGCACATGTTTTCGATGCCCGGAGAGCCTACAACAAGATTTTATACTTTTTTTAAGATATGTTCAGTAAACATGCAGGCGGCGTTTTCCATCTATTGAAATGTTGCTCAGAATAAACATATGAGGGAAATGTTGAATCTGAATCATAATGATTCTCTTATGGGAATCTTAACATTGACCAGGAAGGGTCGGAAAAAAATGTTAATTTCTTAGACTATTCAAAAAAATAGCTGAATATTATTTTATTTTTCATATTTTGGCAACCATTGGAAAATAAAGTGGTGGGAAATTGGTGTAATGTCAATCCATTTAATGTTTTGAATCTTATTTTGTGTAACCACAACATTGTGAGAATTTAATAGAATATGTAATCACACCACTGAGAGAACTAAAGAGGATTATTAATTATACTCATTAATGAACCTCATTAATTGTGTGTTTTATTGATCCTCTCCACCACTCCATTTAATTTGAGCTTGGGCTTGTGTTTTGGGAGAGATACACATGGATGCTCTGATGAAGCGTCGTCAACATTCCAATCTAAATAATAACATGATCCAGCAATGAATGTTGGGGTAATTCATGTGTGAAGACAAGCATTGACGAACACCTTCAGACATGTACACTCCATCCTCTTCTGCATATCGTTCCAAAGAATACAAGGTAGAGTATTTATACTTGGTTTATCCCCTTTACCTCAATCTAGATTATTATCAAGAACATAGATCAACCGTCCAATGGGATGATATGTGTTAGTTATTAAAATACAAGAGGATATTGGAGAGTCTTCTTTATAGTAGATTTTACATTTTATTTTTCCTTCTCATTTTATAATGCTAACGATGAGGGAACATTCTAGACAAACAAGGTCCAAGTCTTCCACCAATTTTGGTTTTGGTTGCGTATTTAGTGTAAAATTGGAAGTTATGGAGTCACACGTCGATATCGGCTACATGCCTGACGGAGAAAAGACATGCCACCGGCCCAGCCGAAAGAGTAGGGAGAGGTGTGCCTCAGTGGCACACCAAGGCGGTGGAAGCCGCATCCACATTGTGTCATGGCGCTGACGGTGGCATGCACCGGTGGCACGCGCCTAGGCGACGGAAGCCGCACCATGATGGGCTGCAGCACTGGAGGAGGCGTTCCCAACGGCGTGACTTAGCTGCGAAGAATCTGCAGTCGCGATGTGTCCTGGTGTGCTAGAGTTCATCAACACTTGAGTGGTGAAACATAGAAGAGTCAACCCGCCGAGTGGCTTAATGTGGACGGCGCAGACGGGTCCACCAGCCGTATGAGAAGGTGTCGGACGCGGCTATGCTGAATTGGAGAACAATGGAGTCGTCCCGCAACCGCAGACCGTGGTGATCCTAGCTGGCCACACTTCAAGGTGGGTCGAACTGAACAAGTGGGATAGTCCCATGGCCCAGTAGTCCGGTTCGACCCTGTAGTGACATACCTGGGTTAGTTGGGATCGGTCTAACTGGATCGGGGCGGACTCAGACCCGTTTCGGCCCAATTACATTGAATTTGGCTTAGCTTCTAATCTGGAAGTCTGTTTGACAAACCATAAACGGCGCCAAAACCCTTAGGACAAGGCAGTACTTTTGAGATACTCCACGTGAATTTCAAATAATGTTGGATTTAGGTTAGGTTGAATTATACCTGAATCTAACCAGGCCCTCGACCCTAAAATGCCTGTAACTTACAGATCGGGCGTCTGGTTAATGTACCGTTTTTTGTGTTGGAACCCCTATTACATGAAAGATCATTGGGTTTCTTATTTCTAAGAATTTTTTCTGGTTGAAATAGGAATGATGGATTGGGGTGCGGTTCTCCCATGGGTATTATATACAGAACCCTATGACGTCCTGAGACCTGAATACTGCTGAATTTTATTCTCTCTGTGATTCCACGGCCTACTGGGAAGCACCTCTAGGTGACATGGAATGACCTTGGTGATGACCATATCTATTTGACTGGGTAGACCAATGGTACTCAACTAGAGGATCACCTCAGCAGGCCACGGTGGGGAGAGGCTCTGTGTGACACCTCAGACCCACGGTACGCAATGCAGAGGAGTACATAATTAGTTCAAGGTTAGTGGGAAGAACCGCTGTGAGACCCAGAAGGCCCTCTGTAATCTAAAAAGGAAGAGTTTTCCAATATCCTAGGCGTTTAACAATGTTTTTGGTGATGCTACCATTACTAACATAGAATATACATGGTGTGATCTATCTTTGATTTTTGATTTTGTTTGAGATTGTGCAATGTGGTTTTTTCATTGAGGAATTCTTGGATACCTTTATGGGTCTTGGGGTACCTACTAGGTATTGTTATACTCACCCTTTCACGAGCTTCACTCGCACCTTGTTTGGTCTTGTGCGGATGACGAGCACCTTTGACTGAGAATCGTGGAGAGAGAACCTGATGGTGGACGATGGATATAGTTGATGTGGAGAGTCGTAGTGATGATATGTACCTCCCATTTAGGTAGGATCTTAGAATGAAGATATCAGTAGTTTTTTTCCGTTTTTTTGTTTTTCCATTTTATATGGGCTGGTGTTCTGGCCCATTTACTTTCACATGTACTTGTACAGAGTTTTTCAGTGGTATATTGTTTCCCTTTTGGGAGTTCGGACTTGTTTGGGCATGTGTGTGTGTACCGCTATCTTGGAAAATTCATCCCGTTTGTAGGTTGATTCCCTCGACACTAGTGTCCAGCTCGTGGCCATCGAGAGCTGGGATTGGGGTAGTCATGACACGTGCCCTAGGGACAGGTCATGAGAATGTGGTAACAAAGGGAAGTCGATTCCGCCTCAAATATCAAAAGTCTATGTTTTTCATTAGATCAATAATGTTAAATTTCACAAGTCCCACATTCCGATTCAGGGAGTCCAGTGTTTGTGTGGAAGCCGACATATCCATACACTAAGACCTTGAATTATGCTTTTCAGATCGATAAATGAAAACACTAGTTGCATAAGTGTCTCGTGATTTTGAATAAGAGT
The DNA here is from genome assembly GCA_963277665.1 of Viscum album. Taxonomy (NCBI): domain Eukaryota; kingdom Viridiplantae; phylum Streptophyta; class Magnoliopsida; order Santalales; family Viscaceae; genus Viscum; species Viscum album. Next base: position 1,046,164,470 of record OY728162.1, read on the forward strand.
CAGATCACCTGGTATAATGTTCTAAACATGGTACATCTTGATCTATAACAGTATTCTTTCACAAGGATGACTATCCAAGATCCTGATATGACGTTGTGAGGACATCCCACCTAGCGACGAGGCATCCGTTCATGGTGTAGTGTTTGAGATGGCCCCACCGGGTGGTGCACCTATACTACCATCGCCCGATGGTCAACATATACTGTCAATGGTTCTGGTAGAGGATGTTCATAGGGTAATTTCCCTATATGATTTTCAAATATAGATACCTCATAGTTTTAGGGGAGAGATGGATCCTCAAGTCTTTGTAGACTAGATAGAGACTGTCAGACAGGTCATCTACTTAGTGAGGACACCGTCTGACCAGATAGCAATCTTGGCACTGACCATTCTACATGGCTTGGAATGGATATGGTGGAACTTGACCATATAGACTCATGATGATCCAAACCTCACATGGGTTGAATTTGAGAGGATTTTCTAGGATAAGTTTTTCCCCTCAACATTGTGTTATGTAAGCATTCAAGAGTTTCTTCAAATACAGAAGGGCATCATGGTAGTGGCCCAGTACTTGGTGGGAATTACTAACCTCCCCTGCTAATCCACAAACATGGTGAGAGACCCTCTATTTAGGGATAAATCCATTGAGCAAGGACTTAGGTAGTAGATCAGGGCTTCAATAGTGTTTCTCAACATCACTACCTAGGTTGGGGAGCTGGAGAGAGACCTTCTCATGGAGAGCTTCTTCTTAAAGAAGGCACCCGCCGCTATAGTTGTGAGTAGACCCCAGGTGGTAAAGCCTCCAGTAGTAAGACAATATAAGACACATGGGCCTAAGTGGGCCAAGACATTCCTAGGATGACCCCAGGACCCAGTTTTGGCAGTGCGGGGCTCCCAGGCCAAAGGGATTCAAACAAGGGCTAGGATTTTCTTTACATGCGATGGGGAGGGACAAATGGCATGCGAATGCCTGACCAGAAGATGGTCATGGGACCCATGAGATATTGGATAAGGTTTGAGAAGGTAGTTATTTTGGGGGGCGGACGTGGTAGGGGAGCAGGTCGTGCAGTAGACGGAGGACTACAATTTGACGTTCTACCGCCACCACCCCCATGTAGTCCACCCCAACCATTGGGAGTTGGTGGATATGGGAAAGAACATATCCATGTGGAAGAGGCCTACTACTACAGTGTTCCAGATATGAATATAGGTATGATATTTTCTATTCCATCCTAGCTTTAGTTCATATATAAATAGATTCATGTCACTCTTTCATTTCCATGACACTCGTTCAGAGCTCGAAGATTCTTATGGAGCCATTGTCTTAATCCTTATGTTTAGAGACTCATAAAGGAGAGGATTCAATTATTACACAATGGTATTGGAAGTTTGTGATCACTCTTTGTGGAGAGAGATTCAAATGGGATCTCCTAGTAGCAGCGTCAAGGCCTTATGACTTCATCTTTCTTATGGAATGTCTACCCATAGGCCATGCTAAGATCTACTGTTTTAGGAAGAAATTGTGTTGTGTCCATGAGGATGGGATCATGTTTTCCTTCACCGGTTAGGAGGAATACTTTGAAACATAGAATGAGATATCTTGAAGAAGGGTTCCACCAATCACTCATTTGTTGGAAAGCCTCACCCTTGTTGTAGCAGATATGAGGAGACTGAGCTATTCTATAGTGGTAGACCAGTATGCCGATGTCATCCCTGATGTTCCATGATTAACTTTTCTTAGAGAGGTGGTCTTTTACATCAACCTGCACCCCGGGAAAACACCGATATCTACAGCGGCTTATTGGATGGCTCTTGTGGAGCATCGTGAGATAAGTGTATTGTTAGAGGACTTACATAGGAAGGGGTTCGTAAATCCAAGTGTTTCTCCATGGGAAGACCTGATTTTGTTCACCAAGAATAATGATGAGAGTATGAGTCTTTTTGAGGAATATAGGGGCCTAAAACAGGTGATCATGAATAATAAGTATCCTCTGTTGAGGATCGATGATCTCTTCGACTAGCTGAAGTGAGCACAATAGTACATGAAGATAAAACCCATATTATTCTATCATCAGCTCAATGTATGGGATGAGGATTTATCAAATACATCCATCAGATGTTGGTATGTCCATTATGTTTTCATGGTGATTCCCTTCACCATGACAAAAGCTCTGGAAGTGTTCATGGGTCTCATGAACATGATTCACCATCTTTACCTTGATTGCTTCGTGGTAGTCTTCGTTGATGGAATTTGGTTTACTCAGTGTAATAATAGAATCATGCCACTCAGCTGTAGATATTTCTGGATACACATTGAGATCCCCAGCTTTATGGAAAGGTCTCAAAGTGCCAGTTCTTGATATAGGAAGTCCACATCATGGGGAAAATTTTCTTGGAGTCTAGAGTTGTAGTGGGTCTGGAGAATATAGAGGTCGTGCTGGCTTGGGATCCACCCATGACTATGCCCGAGGTGCATTGTTTTCTAGTATTGGCTGGGTACATCAAGATATTTTTACCTGAATTCTCCAAGGTAGCACACCCTTGTCATATTTTATGAAGAAGGGTAAGCCTTTATTGTAGAAGAATAAGTTCCATAAGGGTTTCCATTATCTGAGGCATAGAATGATGAGTTCCCCCCATCCTGAGGCTACCATAAGAGGGCATTGGGTATTTAGTCTATTGCGATAAATCAGGGACCATACTAGGTTGTCTCCTGATGCAGGAGTGAGAAGTGATCATCTAATGCTCACGACAGTTGATACAACAAAAGGAGAACTACTCTACCACAACCTGGATTTAGAACTAGTGGTCATTGAGTTGAGGATGTGGAGGAACTACTTTATGGGTGAATGGTTTATTGTTCACTTTGATCATAAGGCTCTGATGTATATCTTCTCGTAGAAGTACCAAAATTTGAGACAATAGCGATGGATGGAGTTTTTCCAGGACTTTGAATTTGAGATAATCTATACTCATGGGAAGGGGAATGTAGTATCAGAATCACTCACTACGTTCTCTGGTATACAGTTGCTGAGTGAGGAGATAGAGCATCTAGCCACATTGTAGATATCCTTTGTGAATAGAGATAAAGCAGCCTACCTTCAGTCTAAGATTGTCACTCCCCCACTCCTTTAGCGATTTTGGGAGGCTCAGCTTGAGGATGTTGACTAAGAGGCCTGACATGCACATATATCCTTTTGACAATCTCCTAATGGATTTTTTGAATTCGGGGATAACATCATATTCGTCAAAGGATGCACCATGGTACCGGTGATGCTACGAGAGAAGGTGTTGGGGAAGTTCCACAAACACCATTTGGCGGTACATGCTAGAGTGGGGAAGATGTACCATGACCTATGGAATTAGTACTGGTGGACAATGATAAAGAAAGCTGTGGTGGAGTACATTTCATGATTCCTCACTTGTCAGCATGTGATGGTCGAGCATCATGTACAAGTAGGATTAGCTAATCCACTTGAGGTGTCATAATTAAAGTGCGATGGTATATCCATAGACTTTGTGATAGGGATACCACATACTTTATGGGGCCTTGATTCCATATAGTTGGTCATTGAATGACTCACCAAGTTGTTACACTACATGAACATCTGAGAGCTGGGAGCAGTATAGATCTTAGGATGACACTATGAACAAGAGATTGTACTTCATCACATGGTACTATCAAGAATTGTCTCAGATCGCGATGAACGATTACACCCTTCTTGTGGAATGGATTTACAGAGGAATTCAAGACTCATATACTCTTGAGAACCACCTTTCAACCTCCGATAGATGGTCAGACGGAGTAGACCATATAGACACTTGAGGACATGCCTCGTGCTTTTGCCCTTTATTTTTGCTAAAGTTGGGAGGACCACCTTCCACTGGTGGAGTTAACATAAAACAACATTTATCACTCCACCATTGGCATGGATTTTATTGAGGCCATGTTTGAGTGATATTACAGAACAACTATCTGCTAGATAAACCAAGGGGAGTAATCACTAATAGGTCCTGAGTTGGTACATGCTACCATAGAGAAGGTGGAGATCAACCAAGAGCGGGTGAAGATTGCACAGAGCTGACAGAAGTCTTATGACAATAAAATAAAAACAACTTTTGAGTTTGAGTATGGAGACCATGTATTCCAATAGGTCTCACCCCAACTAGGATTAAATTGTTTTTGTCGGGGCTACAAGCTATCTCCGAGGATCGTCAGACCTTTACAGATCCTCAGCAGAGTAGTTGAGGTGGCATTCCATCTAGCTCTTCCCCATCAGATGCACTGAGTTCATAATTTTTCCCATCATTCAAATATAAGGAGGTACATGCATGTTCCATCGAACGATATCAACTGGGGTGAGCGGGACATCGACAATGGTGTGACATTGGCGGAGATCCTGTTTTAGATAGTGGATCGATAGAAGTAGGTCCTACGTGGGAGGTCAATTCCTCTGGTACGAGTCCATTGGAAGCATGAGAATCTCTGGGAGAATACATGGGAGCGGGAGGATCAAATACGTTCTCAGTACCCCCATTTTCACCCATAGTTACTTTACCTTTTGGGGATGGAAATACCTATGGTGAGAAAAATTTAAAGGACAAGAAAATCCATATATAAATATTTATTATGGTACATTCAGTAATTGTGTGGGTGGAGATTTCTATCTTTTAAACCGGTGCTCAAATTAACAATCAGAGGGCACCGTTGAATCTGCAGTGCCGAGATTCGCATAAGGAAATCTTAAAATCGAATAGGAATGGTCGGATGAAAAAGATACTTTCTTGGACATTACAAAAATAATAAAATGCAGATTTTTTTGGCAACCATTGGAAAAAATGGTTGTGGGACCGCAGTGCAACGTCAATATATTTTATGGCATGAATCTTATTTTGTGTAACTATATCGTTGGGGGGAATTGAACGAATGTGTCACCAAACCATTGAGAGAGTTAAAGGAGTTTATTAATGATAATAATTAATTAACCTCATCAATAGTGTGGTGTGTTGATATTCTTCTCCCCTCTATTTAATCTGAGATCAGGATTGGGTTTTGGGATAGTGACGAGAGGAAGCTCTAATGAAGTGCCAATGACTTTCCACTCTAATGAAGGATCTTATTGAGTGATGGATGTTGGGGGAATCGATAGGAAAAGAAAAGAAAAAATGAACAACATCAAATGTATGAAATCCCTCCTCTTCTACATCACATTCCAATGAAAACAGTTAAGGGTTTATGATTGATTTCTCCCCTTTACCCCATTCATGATTATTATGAAGAACATAGAACACCCATCCAACGGGTCGATCTGTGTTAACCCTTAAAATATCAGACTATATTGTGGGGTATTCATTTTTAGGAGTCTTTACATTTATGTAGTCAATAAAAATTAATAATGATAACATGGAGGGTGCGAGCCAAATTAACAAGGCCCATACCCTCCACAGTTTTCAGTTTCAGTTACATATTTCGTAGATGACCGGAAGTTATTGAGGCTAGTAGTTGTACCATCCACTTGCCCGATGGAGAAAAGATGGTTCGTCATACTAGCCAGTAGCCATAAAATGAGGTGTTCTTAGGAGGAAGAAGGTTCGGACATGAAGGGTCAAGGTGCAGGAGGAGACGCGCTCTGGTGCTGCGCCTTGTCATCGGAAGTCGCACCCACAATGGGCCGCAACATTGGAGAAGGATGGCCCCGACGGTGCCTCTAGGCTGCGAAGAAGTCGTGGACATGACGAGTCACATCATACAGGAGTTCCACGATTCCAGTGTGGCATTGCGTTGTGGAGTCGACCAGCCGAGTGGGTTTTTGCAGAAAGTGCATTTAGGGAGAATAGAGACGACCCGCAACCATGGTCCGGGGTGATACTGGATGGCCTAACCACCATCCCTGTCGTGCTGCCAGGTGGGTTGGACCACACAAGTCGACCATGCATGCTGATCCCGGAGTTCTGGAGGGTCGCACCTGTGGACCAGTGGGCCGATTCAGAATCAACCTGGCATGGTCTGGCCCATAGAGCCATTTTAACATGGTAGGGTCAGACCCAAGTCATGTCAACACACACTGGGTCAGTTCAGGTTGGTTCGACCGAGTTGGACCGGACCTGTACCACTTTCGGCCTACTTACGTTTAATTGGGATTTACTCCTAAACTAAATTTCGGTTTGACGAATAGTCAGTGGCTCTAGAACACTTAGGACACAACGGTATATCTGAGATACTTCACGTGACATTTGAATAAGGTTGTATTTTTTCCGGGTTGGATAGTACCTAAATCCAAACAGGCCCTTGGCACTAAAATTCTTATAAATTATAGACCGGACATCCAGTTGATGCGCCGTCTACTGCATTGGAACACTTATGACATGACAGATCATTGGGTTACTTTTTTATGAGTCTTTTTCTAGTTGAAATATGAATTATGTGTTGAGGAGTGGTTCTCCCAAGCACACTACATCTAGAACCCTACGATTGGTTGATCCCTAAAGACTGTTTATTTTTTGACTCTGTGTGACTCGACGACCCAGTGGGAAGCACATATGTGTGATTTTGAATCCCCTCGTTGGGGAGCACCTCTATGTGACTTGGAAGACCCACGGTCCTCGACAAGAGGAGTACCTCAACAGGACACATTGGAGAGATGCTTTGTGTGGCCCGACAGACCCACGGTACGTGATGGGGAGGAGTATATAAGTAGTTCATGGTTAGTGGGAAGAATCTCTGTATAACCCAACAAACCACTATATTCGATTGGGGAGGAGTTCTCCCACAACCGTGTTGTTTGAAAATTTGACTAGTGATGCTTCTATTACTACCCCAGAATATACCTGTTGTGAGTTGTCTTTTCATTGTGCATGTGATTGAGATTATTCTATATTGTTTTTCTTTTGTGGATTTCTAGGAGACCATTGGGGGTCCTGGGGAACCTAATAGGTATTTTTATATTCACCCATGCACGAGCTTCACCCGCAACTTGTTGTGTCTTGGGCAAATTATGTGCAACTTCGACTGAGACTCAAGGAGCTAGAACCTGATGCTGGGTGGAGATGATGGTTGACATGGGGAGCCAGAGTGATGAGATTAACTTACCCTTCACATAGAATCCTTAGCAGACGACCATAGGAGATGTTCTCACTTTTTACTATTTTTCTATTATATTTTGGCTTGTATTATGAACTATTTTCATTAAACTGTACTTGTACTCAGTTTGTTAGTGGTATGTTGTTTCCCTTTTGCGAGTTGGGACTTGGTTGGGCGTGTGTCTCTAATGGTTTCCATGAAAATGCATCCCATTTGCAGGTTTAGGCCTTCGGTGCTAGTCTCTATCCCTTGGACTTCGAGAGGAAGTCTTGGGGTAGTCATGGCACATGCCCTAATGGATGGGACGTGACAATACTTCCAAAATCCAACCAAGAATATATTTTTTTGAAAAATAAAATACGTTACATTCATAGATATGATTGGTCATACATATAAATGAGTAACAAATCAATTTATAAATGAAAAATACAGAAACATGGTAATTATTATTGTATCCATTAATAATTATCATTATTTCATAAATATAATATTATTTTATTAAATATACTTATATATATCATTCATGTTATGTGGTAATATTAAAATCACAACACTTTGTGGATGTGGTTTCCTACATGTACACACGAACCATTTTATAAATTTTTTGTGAACGCAATAGAATGACATTCAGTGAAATATTGTCTTTTTATAATTAAGAGAATTCAATGAAATACATAACAAATAATATATCCTGAATTTATTACCATTCCCTTCACTAAAAATGATAACATGGTTCGTGCATACATGTGTGAAACCACATCCACAATGTGATGTGATTTTTTTCTTACCCACATCACATGGATGTTATATATATCTATATATAATGAGATAATATTTTATTTCTGAAATAATGATCATTATGAAAGGATAAGATAACACTTACCATCTTTCTATATTGGTTGTTCATAAATGGATTTTTTACTCATTCATACGTATGATCAATCATATCTATGAATGTAATGTATTTCAATTTTCATAATAATTGTTCTTGGTTGGTTTTAGATGTATAATTTATTTTTATTAATGATAATTATTTCATTACTATTGTTATAGATATGATGTAATAATATAATCTTTAACTATATTCATCATACTAAAGTTATATTGGACATTTGTGACAAATAACATCAAATTTTCTAGCATGAACTTAATCTATTGTGTAATTGTATACAAATGTTATTAAATAAAATAAATTAAATATTAATCATTACAAAAATTCATTAGAATGTAAATAATTAAGGTAAATGTTTTATTTATGATGATATATAATGTATATGATGAGTGGGATTCGAGGTAGAAGACTATCTATTAAAAAATTATTTTCTATAATTTTCCATAGAAATATTTTTTTATCCATATAAATTTTTTAATTTTTTTATATTAACATATTTATATGTAAATAAATTAATTATAAAGGTTATTTTGTGTCTCATTTCACTCAATTTCTAATGTTTTCAAAATGAATATTTTTTCAGTACATTTTAACCTTCTTCATAAAAGTGAAATGTAATGTCTTATTTTAATGTATATGATGAAAATTATTATTCCATCTCTCATAAATGTTACATTATGGTATAATTAATTTAAAATGTTCTTTGATTTATTCAAATCAAAACCCTCTTAACAAATATTCTGGTTATTTAGTAAAAAATCAAAATGGACTGGATATTTAAATATCCAAAAATATTTCATATTGGTGAAAATATTATTTCAAAAAATGTCAATTTTTATGTGTAATCAATATGTTATAATTCATGAGAATTGTTTTTCATGATTTTAGGTTTATATTTAAAATATGGAAAAATTGTCATAAGATATCTCTCCAATGCATGGGGTAAGATATATGTTTTGAATTTCATCATGGTGGATACTCTAAGTTAGACCACTATGTTTATTAAAAGCGTATCCTTGATGGTTATTCCATGTTTAAACAAGAGATTTATTCCATATTCAACCATGAATGTTAATTCATATTTACTAGTGTTATGACAATTAGGTCTCTTGTTACACAATTTCATTATTAATAATTTCCATGGTTGTCATAGAAATCATATAATTTTTTAATGTAAGATAATAATTTTTTGTTGTTGGAAATTAATTTTCTACTCCTTATTTTGGAAAATTATTACTTTGTGATCATGTTTTATTATGATTAAATTTATGTTAAAGGATCCTAGTTGAATTTATTTTTTACTTTAAGATTATTTATTATAACTTTAATAAAATTATTTTGGAAGAGAAATTGATTTATTGGGAATGAAAATGTTTACACTAAACCAAATATTTATTCTGAAATAGAAAATTTGTATTAATATTAATCTGAAAATGAGTTAAATTTTTTATGTCCCTTACTAAGAATTTTTTGGTCAACCCAAATTTTAAAATGTTTTTCAAATAGTTTGAAAAATGAATACCGATAAGTATGAGGACTAGATCAAAATTGTGAACTTATTTTATGAATATAAAATATGTAATATTATAAAAGAAATTTTTGGGTGAAAATGTTGATACTAATTCAAATTTTAACGTTTTTATATTGTATTTATTTGTGTAAGGGTGATGACATAATTTTCAAAACTATTAATATAAAATATATTTTTTAATAAAAGAAAATAAATTTTTTTCTAAAGATTCTAGAATATGTATTGGTCATAATTTTTTCTACTTGTAATTTTATCAATTTAATATAAATTAAGTGTAAGAACTAAAATTAATACAACCCCAGAAAATGCGATGAAGAATGGTTTTCTATAATATATTATTTTATGTATTAAAAAGTTTTTATTAAAACTTCTCTCATAATACTGATTACAGTGAGATTAATTTGATTTTGTTTAATGAGACTTTTTATCCAAAAGTAATAAATGATATTTTAAAATCAATTGAAAAAATATAATTTTGTAAATTCATGAATGGATGAACATAATTTTCTATTAATTATGTATATTTTCAATTTTTCCTTAAAAAGCAATGTTTTAAAAATTCCAAGTATTTAATGTAAAGAAAATTTTATAAATTATGATTTCCAATATTATATTCCTTTTATATAAAATAATTTTTTAAAGGGGTTAAAAATATTTATAATATTTAGTCAAGAAATCCCATAAAATAATTTTGTTCAATAAAACATGTCTTAGAAAAATTTAACGACATTGAAAAAATTATATTTAATATTAATTTTGAATGAGTTAATATAATTTCAATATATAATTCCTTTATAAATATCTTTCATTGATATAGGTTTATTGTGAAGTGGTGGAAGGAATTGGTCACCTAATTCATACCTCTAGAAATTTATTCAAGAAAGAAAAGACTATAATGAAATCATGAGGTGTAATGATCTTATATCAACGGGGGATTAATGGTTATATATTATAAAATTTTCATTGGAAACAGAACAAAAGCATAATATTTATATGACATTACCTACATTAAAATTAGCCAATTCCTAAAAGGGTAGGCCATACTTGTTGAATGAACCACAAACATATTCCACCAGGGAAAACCCCTAATTTTTAAGGAAGGTATGAAGTTGAGCTGATGAGATTCAATCATGTGATTTATAGTAGAACTAATCCATTATGAAAAAGACATCATGAGTGTAGTGCATTGGCTAGAGTAGATCTACACAGTTCTGTACAAGCCTACATTGATCACTAAAAAACACAAAATTTCATGAAGAGGGAGATTCAACCAAAATGTCAAATGACTTAAAATAATATAAAAACAAGAACATTCAACTATAATATCATGTTTAACAAACAGCTTCTGAATGAAAGGTTTTAACCCCAAAAATTCCTAGAACCATGTTTGCATGAGACTAAAATGTGTGCAATGAAAACACAGTAATTTGACCAAGGGAATTCATCACATCGAAAATAAAAATCATTATAATCTAGATACTAACACCATAAAAAGAAAAAATTCCACACTCTAAAAAAATTCCTTGAGAGTTGGTCCTTAATAATCGATCCAAGGACCTAAAGGAATGATAAGTATTAGAACTATCCAAAGAATTTATAAGGAATCCAAGAAGGCATAAATCACTAGATAGATATGATCCATCATCAAAACAAGGAAGGGTAATTCCGAATGAATATATTTGATGTTGAAGTTTGTGTTCCTCTTAAACTCTTCTACCACTCTTAAAAACATACTCTTAATTATTCAAAGGTATATATCGGTATACATTTCACCATTTTTGTATTGACTAATCCAAATGACATCATTATCATCAATCAAGGAGCCATGTTCCTATGATAAATATAATTTCTATTCATGTATATAGGCAACCATATCAGTAGGTTCATCTATAGTGTAATATTTGGTGTCCTTAGAATCTTTTGATTATGAGGATGCTAGTGAATGATTGAAAGATGCAACATTTGAGGGCGAATAAATATCCATTGACAGTGGTGAAGAATCAGTTATTTCCTTCCTAGAGGCATCAATAGATCTTGTAATTTTCATTATATCTAGGGGAGAATAATCTCAACACTTCCTGGTTTCCTAGGATATGAAGTAATGTAACCATCGACCTAAACCATTTGTTTTTTTCATCATTTGAACTTAATTTTAAGTACTCATCCTTACATTCAGTAGGTTTTTCATCGTCCTCTCGTATAAATTCTCTAGAATCAGATAGATCACCCTGAACCTTAGTCTGAGTGGCATGTATGTCAATGTTCTTCTCTTGTTCATCTAGCATGGATGAAAGGTCAGTAGTGGCTTTGGTCGCAGTATGTAAAGAATCAAAAAATCCTCTAATTCCCTCAGATTCAATAGGTAGGGAACAAAGTAAAATGTGTACCATAGGATCCATAATTACATTTATCTTAATCCCTTCAGAAGGGACCATAGCATTAGATGGGCCAGACACAACTATGTTACAAACATCCTATACAATACTTTTCTTATTGTTTTCCACCCAATTATATTTCTTGATCATAGGATACGAATACTTATAGTCATAGTGCTTTGAAACATGTCAATCCTTGAGGAAATAATGACAACAATCTGGGAGATTTTCATAAATTACCTCCTGAAATAAACCATAGTCACCATTTTGAATCCAAATTTGAGAAGGAAGTGCCTGTGAAACATAAATTTCAATACAAACAACCGAAACCGATGGTATTGGGAGACTCCTCATTTCCCAATCCAATATCAAATATTTTCCAATTAACATGTAGATTAAAAACAGATCATCTTGTTTTAACAAATGTAGCGGTAGTCCAAGGAAGCCAATCTATATTGAAATAGTGGGAGACTCAGTGTAGGGGTCAAATATGTGGTCCATTTCAGAACCCACATGGAATTACACAAAAAAACCATGAACTATTTTCCTAGAGTCTCAAGTAATCATCCTTGGATGAATGATGATGAATATCATTTGAGAATTTAAAGATACAAATGTGAAATCCCAAAAATATGATGGCATCAAGAAAATTCCTTAGTTATTTCAAAGACGGTCTATATTTAGGAAACTCCCAAACAAGAAATAATAATAAATCCAATGAATGAAGGCATACATCCTTTGTTGAGAGGGAAATAACTAGTTATCCACGATGTCGAAATTTTTTAGGTTTGATGTCAAGACCAGGGATTGTAGTGATAGTAGAACATGGTTCGATATTCCTAGGGGATATACTAGCAACCACATTGGCAAATGATCTCTGAGGTGAGGTTTTTTTCTCACGTCATCTAGTTTCAAGTTCATCAGCCCCCCAAATCCTCTCATTGATGTGGTTATTACTATTCATACTGAACAATTGAACGACAATGTTATAGAATTCCAATTAAGAAATATTACATTTTAATATATCATAGTTCCCATAAATATTGGTGTTTCTTGTTATGCATGTTATACATAATAGTGTTCTTTTAAATGTGATTTTATAGAGTTATTATTGAAGATGGATATTTATAATTTTAATATCCTCAATAGAAAAAAATTAATTTATTGTAATACATATGTATTATCATAAAATATGTATTATAAGGATAACAATTTTATACACAACTATTACAATATTCTTAAACACATACTATCAATTATGTTGGATACACTTTATGTTTAAAAAAATTTGGATGTCCCACATCTGAAAGGTGTTATGATGATCATGGATGACATAGAGAATGTTGAGAGTGATATTCATGATTTTAATACAATTCATTTTTTTATTTAAAGAATTAATTTACCAAATTAATTTGATGCAATATATAATAATGAATTCTGTTTGAAGAACTCAATATTATTTGGGTGAAATTATTACTTTTTGATAGCTTATTTTATAAAAAAATAAATCTAACATCAATAATACCTTGTACCATTAGTGTAGAACATTAAAATATGTACTATAATAATTAAATCATAAAAATAAACCTAAATAATAAAAATACTATTACGAGCACAATAAAACTACAAGTAATTAAAAATACAATAATATTGAAATATTTGACCTCACAACAACATGTGATGGTCATACTATTGATGGAGATTACAGATTTATTGCTAAATGTTATAAGTTAAGGAGGTATTTTGTAGAGGATAATTGGATTAATGTTATTTTTTATTTATATAAGAATATAAAATGGTAATATAGATATTATATGCTCAATGGTTATAGGGTTGTGGGATATATTATTATAAGATATATAGTCATTTTGTATACATGTTTTCAGTAGGTATACTATATACATTATAATAAGAATATTTATTACACTAACTTGTTTATAAAATTATATTTTTAATGAATTATAGCATAAAATATATTATTTTAAAAAACTATATAAATTTATTTTTTGAAAATATTTTTACTTTTCATAAAAGTATTTTCATATTTGTTATTAAATAAATATTAAATAAATATTTTTAATAAAATTTATTTATAAAATTCAAGGAATGAATATTTAAAAATGAATACATTTGAAATTATAATTATGAAATTATAAATAAAAAAATAATAATTTTCATGTTCAAATAATCATAATTTATTTAAAAAAAATTATTGCATATTTCTTTTATATATGTAAATGAAAAATTTATCAAATTTGGATTATGAAATTTAGAAAAAAATAAATTATGTTAATTAAAATTCAGGTAATTGTTAGTAATTTGTTTGAAATTAGAATAAATTAATTTAATTTAAAGAAATATTGGAAAAATATATTTTATTGTTGTGCATTTTATTTTGAATTAATTTTTATTACATTTGGAAATTGGACATAGTAAAATTAAATTCATATTTCATAATATATTTTTTAAATTGTTTAATTGGAATAATATTTTTTCAAGAAAAAAATTTTGTTATTGAGGTAAAAGCTATGTTTCCAAGTTAAAGAGTAAAATATGAAAAAATGGTTTAAAAAAGTTTTAACATCATAATAAATCCCTATTACTTATCTATAAATTATATGAATAATATATGTGTCCACCAATATCTAATATTTTTCTATTTTAGACACAATTTCCTTGTAAAATTTAATCTTGGCCCATTAAGGAATGAGTATTTCCAAATTTCTAACTCGAAATCATCTATAAAATGACCCACTTATACTCAGTCTAAACTACAGATATCATTCAGTTTACACAACAATATAAAATAAAAATACTTTTAAACAATACCCTCTCACTTTTGAATTCCTCTAGTCTCAATAAGTTTCCCAAAATTAATCAAGACCAAAAATTATTTCGAAAGGAAGTTACACATCTATATTGTAGAAACCAACATAATTTTACTATTTTAATTTTATTTCCCCATCTTCCACATTATTAAATATTATTTATCAACAAAATTTAACTTATTTAATAACATTATTATAATGTTATAATGAATTTAAAATAATTAATATCACTCACATCCATGAGGCTAACATGTGTTCTTATTTTAAATGGTTAAAAAAACAGGTTTAATTATATAATGATTTAATTATATTTGATTATAAAAAAATAATTCTTGCAATATATGGTGTTAGCAATGAATTTATGTTTTTTTCAATTTATTAAAGTTGAAATTTTCATTAACAAAATAAAACAGTATTATTGATTCATCATCTATGTAAAGAAGAATTTGAAACAACACTCTATAGTCAATCTATAAAACAACTATGTAATAATAATTAGACTCTATAAAACAATCAAAAACATCTTATTCATCTATATTAATGTTATGTTATTGATGAAATTATGATGGTGAATCCAGGACAGAAACCCCCATAATGAAGAAATCTTGGGAGAAATTGAACAACAAACAATTAATGAGTAATATTAATATTTAATGAATAATACATTGCAATAAAAAAACCAATGAATGTCACCATATAAAATAAGTATAAATAAATATATTACATTGATGAATATTTCCTTTAATGTAATTATAAATCAAGTTAAATTATATTCAATAAAAATGAATTTAATTTAATGGTTTTCATAACATAATCACCATATATTAGGTTGTACTATTTCATTGTTCACTTTGTTTTTCTATGACTCAAAATATTATACTCCATTAATAAATATTTTATAAAAAAATTTAAATATTGTAAATTTAACTTCAGTATCCAAATAATCTATTGATTGTATATTAAATCCTAAAATACAACATTATAAAGAAATAATTCAACTGCTTATTTTTGGTAATTTTCATTTTACAAAAAATATTTCATTTTTTATTTCTAGAAGGTAAATACACTACTAGAAAAATGACCTATAGCTCTAGATTTATAGCCACAATTTTATAAGTCTGGGTCTATAGGATAATTTATAGCCACACCTAACATAAAACTTGTGGCAATTAAGGTTTGATAATCAGGCGTTTCCTCTTCTCCGCGCGACCCCCTCACATTACCCTCACCTCTGCAAGGCCCTCCTTCTCGGATGGTGCCCCACACGAGCTCTCTTCTCCGCTGACCCTCCTCCACCGACCCTCTTCCCCCAACGGTTCCCTCATGATCTCTCTTCTCCCCTGACCCTCCTCCCCCAACAGTTCCCTCATGAAAGTGCCCTCACAACGCTTCCCCTCGCTGCAACCCCACCGTGATCTCTCATCTCCACCCCTCCTCCCCAGACGCTGCCACCGAACACGACGTTGCCCTCACGCTGCTACCCCTCACAACAAACCCACCGCAAGCTCTCATCCCTGACCCTCCTCCCAGGATGCTGTCACCAAACATGGACTCCTCTCCTCCCACTGCCAATGATGCACTTTGGTTTCCACCCCACCTCCTCCTCCAACACGCCTCTGACGCGGCCACGCTCCTCCTCGTGTTCCTCCTCTTTGAGGATCTCGGCCAATCAAAACTCCTAATTTTTTCTACCAACAAAGGTATTTAGGTTAATATATTCTATGTAGGGTTCCTCAGATCTCAATATATCTTTTGATTTATCTTATCACAAGTCATACTCATTTAAATAAGGAGATATGGGTCATCATAGAGAACCCTCGATTTTGGGGAAGTTACATCCTATTAATTTTCACGATGTAATAATGATACTGAATTAAAATATGTATAATAACACTATGTGAGAATTTTAAACCACATGGTAGAGATTAAACAATGTAATGCAATAGCATGAGGATATCTGTGTGATGATATGATTATGTGACCTCATGATACAACCATATTCCAATATGATTATGTGACCTCATGATACAACCATATTCCAACAGCAAAGGATGAAGGTATAATGTTAATGGATTATCATTCAGATATGATCACACACTGATCGGTCGGTTAAACCGTTGCTATTACGTATAGCCACAGTTTCAGTGTCTATTTCCATGGTTTAAAACTGTGGCTACAGCCTTGTTATCTAGTGGTTATATTTATTATATTATATATCAATAAAATTTTTAGTTATTGTTATTTATAAATAAATTTAAAATTCCATTTCATTCTTTATGAAAAATTATAATAATAATAAAAAAATTATAATGTACCTCTCTAAACACACATACCATCAAGTATATTTTACTACATATTTATTCTATATTAAGTTTATTTATTTTTGGATGTGAAATAATGGTAATATTATTATTAAAATAATAATTTTAAATTGTTGATTTAAATTTAAATTATATTTGTATCATTTTCTAGGGAACATTGAAAATAGATAAAAGAACATTTTGTTACATCAATTACTTTTTCCTCCATATGTCTAAAATTTCCTTCTTGTATTGAAATTATGTTTCATGTATTACCATATTAATGATATGTGTATTTTTGGTAATAATATTTTTGGTAGATCTAAATATAATTTTTGATTACTTATTTTTTGATACCCCATTAAGATGTTTTATGACCAGTTTTATACATCAATCAGGCATTTATTTTAGATAATAATTAATATATTTCACATGTCACCTTATATATAGAGATTTATAATTGTATGATGGGTTATACTAAAATTTTATATAACAACATTGCATTGGTTAATGTTTTAAATTTCATTAGATTATAATGTTATTGTATATGGGTGGTTGTACATAACTATTATGCAAGGGGACAAATGAGATTAACATAGTTCGGTTGGATATAAATATATTAGTGGTTAACCAAAACATATTATTATGAAATTTTATTCTTATGTATTATCCAATATCCTGGGTCATGTCATATTTTCAGGTTATGTCAACATTGTTCAATAATGTATGATTCAGCATTTTTATATCATTTTATACAGTATGATTTAGTGGTTATATTTTTAACATCCAATATTTTAATACCGAGATATATGATTAGCTATCAATCTTATTTTTCAGTTGTTATTATTTTGTATTCATATTTTTTTCATCAGGAAATTTTTCAATTGTTGATATTTTTCCTTGGTTTTAATATAATTTTGTGATCTGTACAAACTCATTTATATTATTTTCCCCTTACTACACTTGATCTCACACTTCCACTTTGTTTCTGGTATCCATATGCTATGAATTAAAATATTATACATGATACATATATATAGTAATCAGTGATTTAGAATATTTATGAATAAATATCAACTATATCATAAAATAAGAATTTAATTTTTATAATATCAACATATATAATGCATTTGGGGTCTCATAGTGTTTTATTTGTGACGATTAATGTATAATTTTATGATGTGAGGTAAGGTATATATATATAAATATATTTTCATATTTTTTTTGTTGTTATATAAATATGTATAACGGTTTTATTTTGTTAATGGTTGGAATTAGGTTTGAAAATATAATAATGTAGAACATAATTAAACCTAGATCAAATTGAAATAATCATTGTTTTAAATGAATATGTCATTGGATAAGTAATCTAATTATTTATGTTTTCTTGTAATTGTGATATTATAATCTATTTTATTAACGTATTACTTTTTTTCTATTATTAATCTATTTATTTTTAGTAAATAGAATAAACTAGGAGGATATTAGTGAACAATTAATGCAATGGACAATAAAATGATACAATAAACTAGATAAATAATTGAATGTGAGATTGTGTGAAAAAATACATGTTTGTGATATATTTTATAATGAGTAATAACCTAAAATATCTCGTGAACCAAAATTCTTCAAATGATTATCAACTCATTATCTAATCACTCATTAGACAACAAGAACTATTCTTCAGTTGATATTCCCGTCAACTAATTATTGGTAAAAGGAACAACATAACAAAAATTCTAATTTATATGAATAAATCTCTAGAGTATGAAAGAGTGGTTTTAATAGTTAATCATTTTTAGGTTTAAGTAGAAAAATGGTTGAACATGATCAGGAATATAAGGAAAATGGGTAAAATTAGAACCATGAAATGGGATTAGTTTAATACCATTTTTTTCTATAAATATTTTCCATCAAATTTTATATTAAAACAAAAAATGGATTCTTTTATCTTATAAAATTGGAAAGGATTAATATATTATTGTAAATAATATGATATAGAATAATTTATTATACCTCCAACATTACCATTTATATTGAAATTAAAATTAATATATTCATTATTTATGTAAGATTAGGATTAAAAAAATTTGGTTATAAAGGTCTTTGGTGGATTTGAATAGATTTCTCTATGTGATATAAATGTGGAAATATAATTTGTAGAATCTCATTATACCAATGAATCTTTTTATAAGAAAAGTGTATTTTAGTTTTATAGTAATATTATTGATAATGAAAATACATGGAATAATATTTAACTTTATACAAGATAAATATTTGGGAGAAGTTACCCATGAAGCCTGATTATAGGAAATAAAAAATTAAACAAATGTATAATAATATATCATTAATCATATTAATGAAAAAAATATATATATATTCTAATTATTAAAATAATGTTTCAAAAAGTTATACATAAGGTGCCTAGTATTATTGAATGATTAAAATGTAATGAAATTTGGAAAAGGGTTTACAAATTCACTAATCCATGGGTGAATAAAGAAAATAAATGATAAAATCCTCTTAAAAATAGAAAAAGGAAGAGATTATCAAAATATTAACCCTAAAGTGATTCATGAAAATTATATGGTGAAAGGTAAAATTACTTTTCACTAAATATCTATAAATTTATTTTTAGCTACTAGTTTTAAAAACTATATTATATAATGTCATTTTTCTGGGATTATTAATTTCCTACCTCAATTATGTGATATTTAATTATCAATAAAAACTAGAAGGTGTGTGATGATTTTTTAAAATATTATATAAATCAGCACCTAAGGTTTTTTGTGGCATGATACTTCCTATAAATCATGTTATACCCTGTTTTTTGGACTTTTTTTGTGATAATGGACATGGATTCGATCTCTATAAATATATCTTATATATTTAGGGGATATGGAAATCTAATTTCATATTTCAAATCATACAATGATTTTTTATCAATAAAAGAATTATTTTTTATTTATGTTGCAAATTAATTCCTTGGGTATAAATTCCTAATAATTCAAGAGAGTTACCTTAAATTATATGGGTGAAAACCAATATTGTATATATTTTATTTTTGAGGGAATATATAGAAGTATTCCCTTATGAGTTATATAGACTTCCCCTAGTTGATGAGTTTTATTTTTGAATTAAACTCATACGTTATTTCATTCTGATATCAAATACTATTAATTGAAATACCACAATTTATTTGAAGGGATATAAGAATAAAATTCATGATATTTATGAAAATGGTTCTATATGTTCATGTGATTTACATTAGGATTTAACTTATCTTCTTTTATAAGAAAGTTGATTGTTTTAATATTATTTTAGATTATTTTTTTAATTTCAATAGCAATATAATAACAAAATGTATTCATTATCTCATATTGATATCTTATCAACCATCATTGAGGGTCTCAATACTACTTAATAGTGAGGCGTTATTATGTACATAATCAACTATGGGTTTAAATAGGGGAAGTAACCCATAAAATATTTCATACAAGATATATACATGAAAAACCATTCAAAAAAACCAATTACTATATTATCTACAAGTATTTGAGGAAAATACAATTTATATACTATTTAAATATGTTTGTGGTTGTATTTTTGGATACGATTATAATTTATTCTATCTACAAGTAAGAACATTAATAAAAATTGTGGAATTTTTAAGATCAGATTAATATTAAAAAATTATCATATATATTTTATAATTAGGAATTTTGTATACAAAAAGTATCCTTATTATTACATATAATCACAATAATGGATTATTGTGTGTATATCTGTGATACCTTTAATAATAGAGATAATGAATCAATATCATATAGTTTAATATGCTTACGTGGTGCATCTGATTTGATATAAATTTATATACTGATTCATATAAAACAACATATATAAAGGATGTCATATACTATGTGGGTGTGCTAATATATAAGATAGATAGAGAATTCCATTAGTATCATGTCATCCAATTATAATAAAATTGTAAGTGGTAATGAAAAAATAATAATAATAAATCATAGATATTGGCTTACCATATAAATTATAGCAGTTGAAATAAAAAATGAACCCATTTTATTCTTACAAAAATAATAAATAGATGATCAATTTGGATGATATATGAGTATAATTGGTATATAAAAGTCCAAATTATAATAGAGGCCAAATAATATAGTTGATTATATTTATAAATTGTCAACACTTACATCTTTATTCCCAACACATTCAACTCCACACAATAAGATAGGGATTTCACCAATATTGAAATTGTGAGTAACAATGTATATACATGATTCATGGTTCCCATTCATGGAGTGAGAATAAAAAAACAACGTATAACACCACAAAATGTTTTTTTATTTATATTTAAATATATGTGTTATTTCACACACTATGAGGAAATAATTAAAAATGGGCATCTATACAACTAAGACATGTCACTATATGCTAACAAGTTCACTATGAATCTCAACCACAACTAATAGAGTAAACACTAGAAGGAAAGGGTTATTTCATACCAATGTAACCATTAGTAACAAATTATGAATTCAGTCTATGAAGGTTGTAACATAAAAACTTTTGAATTAGATAAATCATTCCATAGTTTAGTGTAATTCCCTGAATATGAATCCTATATTAAGGGAATAAATTTGAGGATATTATATCATAGTCACCCCACCAAAGGCATGAACCATAACATACATGGTATGTTTATATTGTAATTGACTATATTGAAAACAGATCCAAAGTAAGTTCTAACATAACTAACATTAATTGTAATACATACCAATTTCCTCAACCAAGGTAAGCTCATGTTATTATAACCCATATAAAAACATAGCAAAACCCTAAAATTGATTCCCAAAATAACATATAAGTCTACCCATTGTCTGATTACTTATTTTAATACTCATAATCTTATACTCTTATCAATAGGGAGTTGTCCAATTAAATATACTCACAACCCATCTCATCTTATCCTTGAAATCTATCCACATTCCAGCCTCAACATCTTCTCTATTAATGAAGGTAATAATAAAATATCCAAATTAAAAGAAAATAAACGTTTATTTCTATAATAATTTTATGTATCAAAGTTATTTTAAACAACCAAGGAATAAATCCCAAAGATATCACCATAAAATTGATACATTTAGGACATTATAAATCAGGAACCCCTATAACTCCCACTACGAAGGAAACATTTACCAATTATAACCATCCTAATCACATATATACTTGATGTATATATAAAAAATTCATAAATATTAACTTAAATGAATGGTAGTCACTATAATTTAATATTTGTATAAAATCATAACAAGGAGTTCCTACGTTCAGTCACATTAAGGATACTAACTAAGATACATCAATTGACTCATGATCAATCAAACACTATGAGAGAATCTGAATAAAACACACTAAATTATGGATTTCATATGTGGGATGTGGAACCAGTAAATATATTCCAGAAATTAAAGCTCATATGTGGTTAGACATTTCATATGGGGATAATCACAAATGAAAGCACTTTAACCAAAAACGAGATACGGATTATACAACATTTAAATCCATAAAACAATTACCAAAAGAGGGTATCTCATTAATAATTTAAGGGATGAATAAAATGGCTTAAAAGTTGGTATTTGGGTGATATTAAATAAATATCCTTAATTGAATATCCTAGGACTCATGTTATCTCAAGATAAAAATTTTCTTATTTTTTATTTTTTATGTATACTTTAAAATAGAAGCCATTATAAATTTAACATTGCAGATAACATCAAGATAATGATATAGTTTAAGTATTCCGAAAATTATGTGTTTATCTATGAATATATTGTTTTGGGATTTTATGATAATTTAATTTATGTAAATATTAAATAATTAATTAATATATTTATATTTATCACATGAGGGTGAGAATTAGTTACTCACAAATAGAAGATTAGATAAAAATTATGACACAACAGTGATGTCTATAATAATTTGTTTTTCTTCAGTAAGGTTCTTGTTTTGTGTTTAGGTAATGAGTTCTATATTGAGACTTTATCAGGTAATTATTATATTTACACGATAAACCAAGAAATGTTCTATAAATTCTGCCCATCCCCCCTCTCACTATTGTTATTCCTATATCAATGAAGTGACCCTTAACAGAATGAATGTTTATTTTTTTGTATATAATCATGTGTTTGGGGATATTAATTGAGATGGTGGTTCATTAATGGGCCATCAGTGGTCAATTTATATTCAATATTGATCAAAGAATTATTATATATCCATTAAACCATTAATTTGTTACTCATGATTAATATAATTTTCTTGTTCATCATATGAAAATACATTCTACCATGGTTGAAATTATATATTATATCATGGGGATAAAAATATAAGAATTCAATATATTAATATTCATAATATTATATAAAAGGAGATTATAATAATACATGGGTAATTTATCTTTTGACAATAATACTGAGTTTTTTTCTTCTAAACTAATGTATATATATATATATAAAATTGATATCATTACAATATTTATTGATTTTTGGGGATTTATTTTTCATTTATGCTATCTGGTCATCTTCATGTTCTATGAATATTTATTATACTATGTATTATATTAAATTATAAATAATTTATTTAAGTATTGAATCTCAATTAAAAATTCAATTTTTATCATTATAGATATCCTCCTAGAAAACCATGGTTTTTCAATTTGTATTTGAGGTGTTGTCAGTGACCACATCCATAGGTTAGTATTCTAGATGACACTCATTTCATAATGATCTTCTATCTCTAAATGATGGATGGTTGTATTTTACCTTCACAATAGATATTTTTTCAAATTTAGGTGATTGAAATAGTGAGGAAACTAGTTATAGATGGTTTTAAGATGCTTCATGTAAATTATAAATGAGAATGAATCTTATTGAATCATCCAAAGTAGTATTATTATTTGAATGATGGAAATTTAAACCATAAGGATAGTGGTGATTTATAGAGGTGTGTTAGTAGCCTATGGGCACAGTAGATGCATCAGATATTGTGTAGGAACAACCAGAGTCTGAAAAACATAAAAATTGATAGAATCATGTCTATGATAAATCATTGAGTTTATTGATTAAAAAAATTTGTATTACTCTTGGACACAAGTAATTCACGCCATAATCCACGCACTATAGGGATTATGTGACATTATATATATTGCAAAGAGTACAATACTAGGTCATATGTTTTATATTTTAGGCCTCTTAATTTTATTTTGTAGCAATTTACATTCATGTGTATCCAACTATCCCAATATTTATGATGTTCTATAATAAATAATGTATATATCAAGGACCTTACATATAAGGACCCAGCTTTATTACATTATATAATCTTTAATTAATCAAGGAATCACTTACATTCACATTGAGAATCTTTTCAAGTTCATATCTTTAGGGAATTGGGATATAATACTTTTATAATATTACCCATTTATATAGAGTGTATACCATAAATATAGTAATCATTTATTCCCAAATATAAAAAATTCAAAATAAAACATGATTTTGTGGAAATTTATTTAATAAATTAACATGGATTCTTTATTTTTCCAAAATATAATTATAATTTATGAAAATCATTTAAAAACATGGGATGAGCAAATAAATCTCTGTAAGCGAAATAAAAAGAAGGAAAGAACACATTATTCCATTAATACTAGTAATGTATGAAATAATTTTCAAAATACATATATGTCACCCATATATACTTACTTTTTGAAGTAAGATATTTCCACAAGATTACCAAAAATATAATAACATAAATAGAATCATAAAGGTATCTTAGGGAATTAAATACATAATCCTGCAACCCTATATGCTACCTTACAATTTTTAACCCTCACGACAACCTTACAATTTGTGTAACCATCGTAGTAACACTTGGAGTAACCATATTGCTGACCTCCAACTTACACATATGCAATGCATTAGAGGAAGATATAGGTCCCACAATTTATCATAATAATTTTCAAAAACCATAACACAATCATACAACATGAATAATTACATAAAAATAAATCTATTTAATTTCGAAAAATATAATTTTTAGAGGTTTTTAAAATAATTGTCCCATATAAATATATTATAATTGAATAGAGGCTTAATAGTGTGGATGGGCTATTTTTATAGAAAATAAAAAATTGTAATTAATCATAATATAAACATGGTTCAATAAGAAACAAGTTTAATACCATTTAAAAAATGAATTATAAGGATAACTGAAAGAATGGAAATTGGGTTAATAATTCCCTTACCCCGGGTTAGTATTACATCAAACTCATTTAAAACTCTTGTATGATTCTAATAATTATAATACCTTATATGATAATTTCATTACATCATTTCACCATTTAATATTTAGTATTTTTTTCCTTGCTTTGTGTTTGGTACGTTCATTGCATGATTTAAATGATTGGTTCATGATGGATATTCTTGTCCATTGGAAGTGAATCATTATAAATTTAATGTACTGGTATTTAAATATTTTACGAAACATAAATTATACATTTTATCATTAATAATTTTTTTATGAAGATGATTCATAAGATAAAATATTATTGATATTTCTATAGGTCATTTTGGCGATTCTTCGATTGAAATGAACTTATTTTGTTTTATAAATTTATTACATATTTTCAAAATGATTCTAGAACCTTATAGAATATATAATACATAAATTATAATCTGGTTCAACTATACAAATAGTTTCATGACTAGTATTTAATGAATTAAAATAAATTGAAATCACATCATCCACGATGTCGGTAAATCGACGCATCATGGACAGTGTTCTAATTTCATGAATAAGTGGGAGGGGAGAAGAAGTATAATGGTGAATATTAAATGAACATGATTAAACATAGAATATGTAATATAATGGATCATTTATTCCTCTTGGATTATGGGAGGTGAGAAAAGAAAAATAATAGAAAATAAAATGGAAAGAAAAAAAAACAAAACAAAGGAGGATATTTACCTCTTGATCTCTTCTCCTTGAGATCGTTATCGAGGCATTTGGTTTTGGACTTCGCATGAGGAAAAATGCTCTAGGACTTGGGGAAGAGGCTTGGGAGGAGTATTGGGATGAATGTAGGTAAGGGTTCTATTTTTAGAGGTTTTTTAGTAATGGGTAATGAGAGAGGTATTTCTAGTAGAGGAGAGGAGGTATTTTACATAATTTTAGTCATTATTATAATATTTTTACTCTAGACTTTTAATAGTCTTTATTCATGTGACCAAAAAATATTAATAATGGCATGTTATTTATAACTAATTGTTAACACATCAATTATGATGTCATAAATAATGTATTTAACTGATAATTTGAAAATACGGTATTATACCATATTTCACTATTCATCAATAATTAAAAAATTTAAAGAAACCCAACAAATTTACCAAAAGCAATTTTTAAAGTGTAGAATTCAAAAATGAGATCCATTTTTTTCATTTAATTTCCTAAATATAATCAATTTAAATTTCAAATAAAATCCTAATTTATTCAAAAATAAAATTTTAAATCAATAACTCATTTTTTAACACCTTGAAAAATTAATCAATTTGAAATTATACTAATGTAGTAAGAAAATAAAATAATAAAACAATTTACTATTTAGTAGGGTAATATTACTATTCATATGTCTATTTATAATGGTATATTACTATTCACCAAAAAAAATTGGTCCTTTCATACTCCAAATAACTTACTGTTCAGAATTGTAGATGGAAGTTTTTTGTAATTCAAAACATAAGATTGGAAAAAATATGTTTAAAGGCTTTTTATACATATCTATTTAAAACAACGATTCATGCATTTCAATTTATTTTTTGAACCTCTGGGTGTTAAATTATCCTTACCTTCTGGAAATTGTGTCTTCGAAATTTTATTTACTTATTTAATAACTGAGGGTACCATTCTTTCATAGAATTTTTAGAATCCCATGTTTCTTCTTAAGACATTTGGTTTCTCCTCAAAAACACTACCTTGTGAATTACCTTATTTTGAAATTCATGTTCCCTTCGAACAAGAATCTAAATTGGATTCTCTTCAAAAAAAAGTTCTCTTCTAGATGAGATGATTATGGGCTCCAGACATCAGATGAATCTTGCACATACATTCTCAACATAAAAACTTGAAATACATTGTATACCAGAGATAAATATAGAGGAAAGGATAATCAGTAGGCATTTGGTCCAACTTCCTCCAAAATTTTGTAGTGTGCAATTAATCATGGACATAGCTTTATATTATTAGCAAAATGCATAACACTCTACTATGGTGAGATTCTGAGAAAAATATGATCACCTACCTCGAAAGAATAGACATTCGTCTTATTGTCTACATAATGTTAATGCATATTCTAAGATGTCCCCATATGTTGTCGGATCATCTTCACTTTCTCAGCCACTTGCTCTATTAAATTTGGTCCCAAAAACTTCATTTCCCTGACTACATCCAAAAAAATCTTAACTTCTACACCGCTTCTCATGCCATGACTCGAATGGTTCCTTCTGTATACCCTAATAAAAACAGTTACTATAAGAACAATCAAATAATGAAATATGATGATCCCAACTTCCTTGGTATTTCATTGAACAGACTCGAAGAATATCCTCCAAAGACTGAATCATTCATTCTTGGTGCACATCTGATTGAGGTTGAAAAGTTGTAAAAAAAATTAATTTTTTCCCAATGACATATGAAGGCCCTTCTAAAAATTAGATGTGGACTAGGGATCCCTGACAAATACAACAGAAATAGGATGGCCATTTAACTAAACAATCTCTTTGAGGTACAATCGACAAAGTTGATCCGAAGACATTTTATCTCAAATACGAATAAAATGTGTATATTTTGTTAGTCGATCAATAACAACCCCAATCACATTGTTACCTAGAGATGTATTAGGTATTCCCACCACAATGTCCATGGATACCTGATATCATTTCCTCTCTAAAACTGGAAAAGGCTGAAGCGTCCCCTTTGGTAATTTCCTCTCTTCTTTAACATATTGACATAGCAAACATTTCATTGTAAAATAGACAATATCTTTTTTCATTCATTCTCACAAATAATACTCATGAAGTTATCTATAAATATTATTACTACCAAGATGAACTAAAAATGGATAACAATGTGATTCACACAACAAATCATTCTTCAACTAGGAACCATAAGGAACACACAACCTTCTTCTTAATCTTAAAACACAACCTTAATCGAGGTTAAATTCTGGAATCATACCCATTTTAACCAATTATACCTTTTATTGTAGCTAATGTTCTTCCTTCTATGGTTTCTTAATTATGTCTTATAATGATGACCACACTGAATCCTAATGTAAAATAGAGGTATTTTCTACACCAACAACATCGAAGAAAATATTAATCAAGTAATTAATCAAGGGATCATGTTCCAAATGTAACATAGTTAATGATTCGTGATGTTTCTGAGTCATGGCATCTTCCACTTTGTTTACTTGTTATATATGTACATTGATCATGAAATCATAATCATTTATCATTTCTAGCCATATTCTATGCTTCATGTTTAATTCATTAAGAGTGAATATATATTTCAAAATTTTATGGTCAGAAAATATTTTACATTTGGATCCGTATAAACAATGACTCCAATCTTTCATAGCAAAAACCACAGCTGATAATTCCAAATCTTGTTTGTGATAATTTAACTAATTAAGATTTAGTTGTGTGTACGAACATAAAATCAACTGATCATTCTGCATTAGAACACAAGAAAGTCCCTTCAATGAAGCATCAAAATTGAAGAAAAACACACTATTTAGAGAAGGAAAGGCCAAAATCATAGCATTCACCAATATCATATTTAGTTCCGAAAAACAAACATCATGTTATTATATCCAAAAAATTTATCCCTTTTCTTGTTAACATAGTTAGCGGGCTAGATAACCATGAAAAGTTTTTATCAAACCGTCAGCATTAACATTCTAATCCAACAAATCATTAAAACTTGTGTATAGTTTGTGGGTCTCGTCCGTTCATCAACCACTTTTTTTTGGAAGGATCAATTGTTATTCCATACTTATTTACAATGTGCCCAAGAAAAAAATAGGTTGCAACCAAAAATCAAACTTTCTGAATTTTCCATATAGTTTCTTTTCCATTTGGGTTTTAAAATAACCCCTTAGATGTTTTTAATTCTTCTATTTACTCTTAAAAAAATACCATAATTTCATTAATAAAAAAACCACAAACATATCTGAAAACACATGAAATATTATATTTATAATATTCATGACTACAGAGAGTTAATTAGTTAACCCAAATGGCACAACAAAAAATTCACAACGACTATAGCTATTACAAAAAACTATTTCTTGGAGGTAATCCTCCTTCAACATCAGTTGATGGTATCCGGATAATAATTTAATCTTGGAAAATTACTGATCTCTATTGATCTTATCAAACAAGTAATTTATATGAGGAAAAGGAATATATTTCGTTACCAATGATGTTATTAAAATCTATATAATCAATTCAATGTTTCCCGGAACCATATTTCATTTTAAAAAACAAAATAGGAGCACCCCATGGTTATATAATAAGACAAATGAAGCCTTTATCAAGAAAATACTTCCATTGAATTTTTAATTCAATAATATCTATTAGAGCCATGTTATTTTGGGGTTTTAAAATTATCTTAGCATAAAGAATTAAGTCAATTGTAAATTCGACTTCTCGATCCGGCATGACACTAGGTAACTCAGCCGAAAAAACATCAAGGTATTCATGTACTACTAGAACATCATTAATCTTAATTGTTCCCTTGTTTTCATAAATATGAGTAAGGTAAAATTCATTTCCATCTTTCTATAGTTTTTAATATTCCAAATATGGGTTTTTTCATGAATAAAAACTAAAACTCATTCCAAAAAACAACTTCTTTATCTCTATATTCAATCATAGCATTATAAATTGAAATCCAATCCATTCCCAGAATGACATCAAACTCTAATAAGGTGAAAAATTCTTGCGAGTTAAGTATTTTTACATAACAAAATAGAAAGATTCTTATAATTCATCATTTCAGTAAATTCTATTGGTTTTTTAAAAATATTTTCTGGTCTCATTTTCAGAGGTTATATTTCTAATTTCACAGAAAATTCCTCTGAAATAAATGAATGTGTAGACCATGTATCAAACAAAACTTTAGAAAAATATGAGCAAACAAAAAAGGTACCTAATATGTAACGCCCCGACCCCAGCTACCCAGAGCCGGTGCATTACTTCGTAACATTGGCATGATCCCAAAAGATCAAGTCTCGAAAGACCGATTAGTTTAGTAGCCTTGGAAACACTAGATACATTCATAAGTCTTTCATTACATCAAAATTAAACAAACTACAAAAAAAACATGGTCTTCATAGTCCACACTCATATCTTCTTCTGACAATCCCTGCAGGTCAGTCATAAAATACTTCTTCACAACCTGGAAAATTTTTAAACATTGAAAGGGGTGAGCTCAAATGCTCAGTAAGGATAACAATACTGCGGAAGCTTTCATAAATAAACATTAACATTTAAGGCAATGTATAACTAAAACAAAAGCCACTTAAACATGAACTTCAACATAATATGGCAAAAGTAAAATGAGATAATGCCATTTACTTCTTCACATGGATATTCTACTGGTCGAATAATCACATGCAATATCAATAACCACTTTCATAATGAGGGAATGTATAATGCCGGACATTCTGAAACATTTTTTCAAGGCCTCGGCCAAGACGTCTAAAATGATTAAGGCCTCGGCCAAAACCATAAATCAAATTGGGAAAGGGCCTCGGCCAATTCCACGTCTAGTTGTCTCATGAGACCTGCCGATGCATCGAGGAGCTATAGCGGGCTCCACCCGTCACTTATTAAGTCCAATACATTCCTCATATGAATAGGTTTAAACATATCATAAACCATAACATAATCATATCACATAAAACATGCATAAAGGAAACATAACATTTCCACATTTCAATCACAAGATATCAATAAGACATATTGATATAATAAAAACTCTTTCAAAACCATTTTCAATACCAAAATAAAAGAAAGTTAAAACTTTGTATTTATTTTTCATTAAAAAAAATGATGGCTTGTAGAGGAAGCCGAAACTCAAATAATGGTCACGGCGGCGGAGAAGTCGTTGTCGCCGAATACGTACGACAAAAACATTCCCTTTTGTCATTTAGTAAACGCTTCGTATAAAAAAGATTCCTTTTGAATAAACTTAAAAGTCAAAGGGGTTTATACACCGTATAAAAGAAAGTTGTGTATAAAACCAAATATGCCTCAATGAAAGGAGATTGAGACGAAGTCCTTAAAAAGATCATTTTTAAAATAAAATAGATATATTATGTGTATTCACTATAGGTACACATAAAGAAAGTAAAAATACAAAATAGGGCATAATAACATCATGACATAATTTGAAAGTAGTAGATTAACCCAAAGAATGGAAGTTGGGTTAAGAAGTTCCCTTACCTCGTGTCTGACTTGACTCAACCGTTCTTTAACCTCCTGAATAATAAACTAGAGTTAATATATACCTTATTAAGAACCATTTTCCATTTCATTATCCTTATTATATAACATATTACAATGATATGAACATTATGTAATTATTTAAGTTAGTAACGGTCGTTTTGTCGATCTTTGGTACTTGAGTCAACAATAAACTTCTTATAATTACAAGTTGTTTATGTGGTGAAATACCCATTATATCCAGAATTATATTCATGATTTAGATGTCATATATATCTTATATATCCAGTATATACATTCATTTATAATATTACGTAACATTTAGAGGTAAGAAATGAAATGCACCGTTCATGGAGACGGTAAGCCGTACGTACGCATGAACGCTACTTTCATTTCAATTTCATATTTAATGGAACTAAATCATAATGATATAAATGTATAATATAATTCCAGTATAATATAGTGTATAATACCATTTACTCCATCCTTTATACATCCCACATATGGCATTAACGATTCAAATCACTTTGAGGGGGCGATAGTCCGCACTTCCTAAAATGAAATTATCGCGTTTTACCCATAATGGAAGTCATAAAGTATGACATAAATGAGAAATACAGAAGCATAAGTAAAACATAAACAAATTATAAATCATATATAAAAATAGTGACATCTTAATGGCCACCTTTGAAGGTGTTATATGAGTGTTGAACAATCATCGTTTCGTGAGGCAGAAATTCGCCATCCACAGAAACCGTATGTTCTTTAACCATTAGATGTAGGTGTGTGTAAGTGTAGCTCTAATCCTTCTTATAACAACATCCTATTATATTGAGGATACTGGTGTTGTTACAAAAGAAATGAATAAAAAGAGTTTAGGGGGTTGGAGAAGAAAAATAAAACAAAACAACATTAGAAAAGACATTACCTCAAAATCGGGTAACTCTTTTTGATTTGAGCTAAAGGCTTCCTTGGGAAGAGTTCTGCCCAAAGTGAGGTTTCTAGGAGTAAGGAAGGAATGTTGGGAGAGTATTTGGGCAGAGGTTGGCCGAGCCAAATGGCTTGATGGTGTGAATAAGGTGGGAGAGGTGGGGGCCTTTTATAAGTGGAGAGGAGGGGCACTTTTGGAAAGATTGAAATGTTACATTATTTCACAATGCTTTTCGGATTCTAAAGGTCCCACACTTATATAATTCGAGGCTAAGGTGATAAGGTTTCGAAATCTCCTCATCCAATTGGCTTTGGACAAGTGTAAGCCTTGGATTTTGCATTATCTTCTCATTTTATTTAAATCGTTAAATAATGAGGTCATCGCCACATCATAATGATGTCATAAATAATTTAATTTATTTAATGTCTAAAAATTATAAAACAAATACTATGATGTAGGAAATCGTTTTAGCTTTCTAATGAATATTTATAGTCAAAATTTGGACTTGTGTAACCCTACTTAAAAATTTATTTAGTAAAACAATTTATGTTAGTGTCATTTTCACTTTAACATTAAATAAAAAGTAATTTATGTTATTTCCCAACAAAAGTGGATCCATGGGGTCCCCAAGTTAGGCAATGGCTTGTCTTGGTCGGCCATGACACAACCAATAAGGTTGGGAAATGTGTCTAGGTCGTTTCATATTATTAAAGTATTATTTATACCTTAAACCACACTAATTACCACTAATCGCGATTAAAACTTAATAAGTTACTATTCACCAAAAAATTATTTTTATCCCATTGAACCACATTTTACTTCTTAATGACAACCATGTATGTCGGATTTTCAAAATTCAATACACATTAGTGGTAAACTTTCATTTAAACGAAAAATCAGTTATTTAACTACCACTTAGTGGTTTCACTATTCATCAAAAATTGAAGTTTTTCAGAACAATGCCAAAATTTCACCCTAAGATATAATTGATATTCCGAATTCAAAAATGATGTCTATTTTACAAAATTCCAAACATATAAGTTGCATTAATTAATTTTATAATTAATTCCCGCTGTCACAACAAATAGCGTGTTTTTAAGAAACAATTTATATCAAAAGATTGGCAATTGTTTATGTCCAATTTCAATGTTAAATTAATTCTAATGACCACCATTGGATAAAATGGTAAAAATATATTCTAATTATACTTTAAAACCATCAAATATTATAATTTATCACTATAAATTATTTTGATTAAAAAATTTGTTTTAAGTATTTTTCACTATTTATAAAATTTTAGAAGTTCTCAGAAAATTACAAAAAATTCAACATAGGCTAATTTCAATATTAGGAATACAAAAATGAAGTCCATTTTGAAATATAAAATTTCTATAAATTTAAAAGGTGGTTATTACTATTCATAACGGCTACTTTGATTAGTTGCGGTGTGTTAGAACTCGAACTTGCGTACAATGCAAGCTATTGAATTATTGAATGAGAAGCGTATCGTGGAAGCTCGGGGTGTTACATTCTCCCCTCCTTCAATAAATTGCGTCCTCGCAATTTGAAATTTTTCTTTGATAATAAAAGGTTGAAAATAGAAAATACCTTTGTGGAAAACCCACATCGGAAATAAGGTTAATAAATATATAACATTAAAAGAAAGCAGGATAAGTACAAAGGTCACCCGATATAGCCCATTCTAGGATTCTATGAAAATATGGATATGGAAGAAAAACAAACCATCAAGGTCTGATGGAGAGTTTTAGAAAACAGGATTAGGAGAAAGTTTAACCATAAGAAAATCACAAACTTGTGATTGGTTAAACGGTCATTGAATCCCCAGTTGGAAAAGTTAACCGACAAAATTTTTGTTTTAAGTTACCTTTTATAATGTTGAGGAATTTATTTATGAGATTTACTAAGAACGTAAGGGAATATACATACTTGTTATGTATACTTTCATTCGTTAATAAATTTTTACCACAAACCCAACTTTTACTCCAAATGGTAACAGAACTCAAAAATATTCTATTTATCCTAATTGTATAAGGTTCCAAATATTAACACATACCATTTAGATTAGTAAAACTATTTTGTAATAACCAGGGACTTCCTGTAGGCTAGTGGTAGGAAATAAAGGCCTGTCGCACTATGGTTGTGGGTTCGATTCCTGCAGCTTTGTCCGACGCGACGGGTTATGCCCCACCCTGCAGGTTGTCCTTTTCCTAAAACTATAGTATTATAATATTCCAAAAATAATCTTCAGAAATGATTTAACCTTAAAAAATACTATCCAAAGTTCAACTTAATCCATTCCAACCTTTATAGTTATCCAAAATACTTCTGTCCAACTCACAGTCCAAATTTTA
This sequence comes from Viscum album, assembly GCA_963277665.1. Taxonomy (NCBI): domain Eukaryota; kingdom Viridiplantae; phylum Streptophyta; class Magnoliopsida; order Santalales; family Viscaceae; genus Viscum; species Viscum album. The sequence continues at coordinate 1,046,199,359 of OY728162.1, forward strand.
TAAGGAATGTAAACATAATGAAGATCCTTTTTTCCATGTGAACACCTTCATCATGTATTCTTTTTAAACATACTGAATTACCATGATCCCTTATTCCTTATAGAATTCTAGATATACTCCTTCTACCCAAAAATGTATACAAATCATCAATCAGTTTCAAGGAAGTTAAGAATATCCAATATAATTTATCCAAATCAATCACGTCTTATTCCAAAATCACTATCTCGGTATCAGAACCATATTATGGTTTATCTTTTCCTCAACCATATATTTTCCAAAAATTTAACCTACTGTGGAGTTACTTTTCTTGGTTCCACACAATCTCAAGTCCTTGATGAAATAGTACTGCAGTACAATCCTTATATACTCCATAATTATTATAACCAGTACATCATTGATCCAACACTCAAATTACAAAATTATTTAATAACAACATAAGAACACTAATCATTCCTCCTCATCTGTGGTAGTATCATAACTTGATTATTATCCAATAACATCATTTGGGGCATACTCTGACGATTTGGGCATTGGTTTGCGTAGTGTCCCCAATCCTTGCAGAAGAAGCATTGTACATTTGAAACCATTTTCTTACCCTTGCAGTCACGCGCTTTGTGTCCTTTTTCTCTACACTTATAACAAACTCCCATTCCCTTTAGGCAAGTTCCATGATGTTTCTTCCCACAGTTATCACATATTGGAAAATTCTTCATTCCCCTCATTCCTTTATCCATCATTCTCTCTTCCATCCCTTTCATCTCTTGCTTCGCTTCAAAGCCATAGTACTCAGAGAATTATTTACTTATCTTATTAACACATGATACTATTTCTTCATATGTTGATAACACATGGGAGACTATTTCCCTTCGAAATGTTGGCTTAATACCGTGAAAGATACGATTCTTCTTACTCTTTGGATCATACGTATTGCTGGAGTTCACATTCCTTCTACTGGGCGCCATTTCTATACAACGACATAAACTAGGTTAGTTTATGAATCAAAATACATAATTCCATACTTGTAAAACACTTTACATAAATTGAACTATTTATGGATATAATCCATAATCATAAAAAGAAATGTTTTCTTTGAGTAAGTATGTACTCATAACCCTTCATAGTGGTTTGTAAGTAAAATGAGAATTATCCTAAGCATATCCCCCGGGAGTGTCGTAACCAAGAGTGCAGCAAGGCCCGTTGTCGTGCACCAGTTCCCGTTCGAGTCTAGCTCAAAGCAGTGTTTTCGGGTTTTACCCCTAGGTACATCTGTGCCAGAGCCGCCTCTACCTGCTCGTATCCAGACAGGAATGTATTGCTTGGAAAACTCACAAAATCTCTACAATACCAATATTCTAAGATGTTCTTTTATACTAATCCTCAAAGTCTATCTTCGGGCTATGTGCTCTAATCAGAGTTTATCTAAATCTAGCTTCCAAGGTTAGTACTAACCTGCCTCTGATACCAACTGTAACGCCCCGACCCCAGCTACCCAGAGCCGGTGCATTACTTCGTAACATTGGCATGATCCCAAAAGATCAAGTCTCGAAAGACCGATTAGTTTAGTAGCCTTGGAAACACTAGATACATTCATAAGTCTTTCATTACATCAAAATTAAACAAACTACAAAAAAAACATGGTCTTCATAGTCCACACTCATATCTTCTTCTGACAATCCCTGCAGGTCAGTCATAAAATACTTCTTCACAACCTGGAAAATTTTTAAACATTGAAAGGGGTGAGCTCAAATGCTCAGTAAGGATAACAATACTGCGGAAGCTTTCATAAATAAACATTAACATTTAAGGCAATGTATAACTAAAACAAAAGCCACTTAAACATGAACTTCAACATAATATGGCAAAAGTAAAATGAGATAATGCCATTTACTTCTTCACATGGATATTCTACTGGTCGAATAATCACATGCAATATCAATAACCACTTTCATAATGAGGGAATGTATAATGCCGGACATTCTGAAACATTTTGTCAAGGCCTCGGCCAAGACGTCTAAAATGATTAAGGCCTCGGCCAAAACCATAAATCAAATTGGGAAAGGGCCTCGGCCAATTCCACGTCTAGTTGTCTCATGAGACCTGCCGATGCATCGAGGAGCTATAGCGGGCTCCACCCGTCACTTATTAAGTCCAATACATTCCTCATATGAATAGGTTTAAACATATCATAAACCATAACATAATCATATCACATAAAACATGCATAAAGGAAACATAAAATTTCCACATTTCAATCACAAGATATCAATAAGACATATTGATATAATAAAAACTCTTTCAAAACCATTTTCAATACCAAAATAAAAGAAAGTTAAAACTTTGTATTTATTTTTCATTAAAAAAAATGATGGCTTGTAGAGGAAGCCGAAACTCAAATAATGGTCACGGCGGCGGAGAAGTCGTTGTCGCCGCATACGTACGACAAAAACATTCCCTTTTGTCATTTAGTAAACGCTTCGTATAAAAAAGATTCCTTTTGAATAAACTTAAAAGTCAAAGGGGTTTATACACCGTATAAAAGAAAGTTGTGTATAAAACCAAATATGCCTCAATGAAAGGAGATTGAGACGAAGTCCTTAAAAAGATCATTTTTAAAATAAAATAGATATATTATGTGTATTCACTATAGGTACACATAAAGAAAGTAAAAATACAAAATAGGACATAATAACATCATGACATAATTTGAAAGTAGTAGATTAACCCAAAGAATGGAAGTTGGGTTAAGAAGTTCCCTTACCTCGTGTCTGACTTGACTCAACCGTTCTTTAACCTCCTGAATAATAAACTAGAGTTAATATATACCTTATTAAGAACCATTTTCCATTTCATTATCCTTATTATATAACATATTACAATGATATGAACATTATGTAATTATTTAAGTTAGTAACGGTCGTTTTGTCGATCTTTGGTACTTGAGTCAACAATAAACTTCTTATAATTACAAGTTGTTTATGTGGTGAAATACCCATTATATCCAGAATTATATTCATGATTTAGATGTCATATATATCTTATATATCCAGTATATACATTCATTTATAATATTACGTAACATTTAGAGGTAAGAAATGAAATGCACCGTTCATGGAGACGGTAAGCCGTACGTACGCATGAACGCTACTTTCATTTCAATTTCATATTTAATGGAACTAAATCATAATGATATAAATGTATAATATAATTCCAGTATAATATAGTGTATAATACCATTTACTCCATCCTTTATACATCCCACATATGGCATTAACGATTCAAATCACTTTGAGGGGGCGGTAGTCCGCACTTCCTAAAATGAAATTATCGCGTTTTACCCATAATGGAAGTCATAAAGTATGACATAAATGAGAAATACAGAAGCATAAGTAAAACATAAACAAATTATAAATCATATATAAAAATAGTGACATCTTAATGGCCACCTTTGAAGGTGTTATATGAGTGTTGAACAATCATCGTTTCGTGAGGCAGAAATTCGCCATCCACAGAAACCGTATGTTCTTTAACCATTAGATGTAGGTGTGTGTAAGTGTAGCTCTAATCCTTCTTATAACAACATCCTATTATATTGAGGATACTGGTGTTGTTACAAAATAAATGAATAAAAAGAGTTTAGGGGGTTGGAGAAGAAAAATAAAACAAAACAACATTAGAAAAGACATTACCTCAAAATCGGGTAACTCTTTTTGATTTGAGCTAAAGGCTTCCTTGGGAAGAGTTCTGCCCAAAGTGAGGTTTCTAGGAGTAAGGAAGGAATGTTGGGAGAGTATTTGGGCAGAGGTTGGCCGAGCCAAATGGCTTGATGGTGTGAATAAGGTGGGAGAGGTGGGGGCCTTTTATAAGTGGAGAGGAGGGGCACTTTTGGAAAGATTGAAATGTTACATTATTTCACAATGCTTTTCGGATTCTAAAGGTCCCACACTTATATAATTCGAGGCTAAGGTGATAAGGTTTCGAAATCTCCTCATCCAATTGGCTTTGGACAAGTGTAAGCCTTGGATTTTGCATTATCTTCTCATTTTATTTAAATCGTTAAATAATGAGGTCATCGCCACATCATAATGATGTCATAAATAATTTAATTTATTTAATGTCTAAAAATTATAAAACAAATACTATGATGTAGGAAATCGTTTTAGCTTTCTAATGAATATTTATAGTCAAAATTTGGACTTGTGTAACCCTACTTAAAAATTGATTTAGTAAAACAATTTATGTTAGTGTCATTTTCACTTTAACATTAAATAAAAAGTAATTTATGTTATTTCCCAACAAAAGTGGATCCATGGGGTCCCCAAGTTAGGCAATGGCTTGTCTTGGTCGGCCATGACACAACCAATAAGGTTGGGAAATGTGTCTAGGTCGTTTCATATTATTAAAGTATTATTTATACCTTAAACCACACTAATTACCACTAATCGCGATTAAAACTTAATAAGTTACTATTCACCAAAAAATTATTTTTATCCCATTGAACCACATTTTACTTCTTAATGACAACCATGTATGTCGGATTTTCAAAATTCAATACACATTAGTGGTAAACTTTCATTTAAACGAAAAATCAGTTATTTAACTACCACTTAGTGGTTTCACTATTCATCAAAAATTGAAGTTTTTCAGAACAATGCCAAAATTTCACCCTAAGATATAATTGATATTCCGAATTCAAAAATGATGTCTATTTTACAAAATTCCAAACATATAAGTTGCATTAATTAATTTTATAATTAATTCCCGCTGTCACAACAAATAGCGTGTTTTTAAGAAACAATTTATATCAAAAGATTGGCAATTGTTTATGTCCAATTTCAATGTTAAATTAATTCTAATGACCACCATTGGATAAAATGGTAAAAATATATTCTAATTATACTTTAAAACCATCAAATATTATAATTTATCACTATAAATTATTTTGATTAAAAAAGTTGTTTTAAGTATTTTTCACTATTTATAAAATTTTAGAAGTTCTCAGAAAATTACAAAAAATTCAACATAGGCTAATTTCAATATTAGGAATACAAAAATGAAGTCCATTTTGAAATATAAAATTTCTATAAATTTAAAAGGTGGTTATTACTATTCATAACGGCTACTTTGATTAGTTGCGGTGTGTTAGAACTCGAACTTGCGTACAATGCAAGCTATTGAATTATTGAATGAGAAGCGTATCGTGGAAGCTCGGGGTGTTACATAATACAACTACATTGGATGGCCCAAGGTCTTATAACGTAGTAACATATGATATCACTACACCTTTCTACCTATATTCTGTCTTCAATGCACCATTCAGATCTCTCTTTGGGCAGGTATTTACATGATTGTCCATCTGAACACATTAAAAATATTTTATAGTTTTCTTATTAGGATTATTATAAAGTTCATCTTCATTACAATATTAGGCCATATGAAAAAATGTAACACATCGAAAACAGTTTCCTGTTTTGGAAAGGTTTTCCCCAAGGTGCCACTTACCACACATTTCACAAACTGAGAATCAGATTTTTTACCATAATATTTCATTGCATTATTCTTACCCACCACTTTTTATCAAAACCTTTTCATATCGTTGTTCTCAGAATTCATGTGATCATAAGAAAAATACATATCTACACTCTCAGCACATCACACAAGTTTCTCATAACTTTTAAATTTATGGGTTTCTAATGCCTTTTGATAACATGGCTTCAATCATGAGTACAAGCAGTAGATATTTATATCAAGATCCAAAATATGATTTTACGCATACCTCGCCAGTCGGGTGATGTTGGATTCATAAAAATCCACTAAAAATTCCTCCTTTGTCATCAATTCAATGAATTTATTCTCTATCCTAAATAATATCATCATAGGAAAATATTTCTCAAGGAAAATATTTTTAAATTCATCCCACTGTAAGTCATCAACATCCTATCTATCCCTGATATTCATGACCATTTACCAAAACTGATCAGCATCTCCTTCAAAATGATAAATGGAATGACTTACCTTATGATTATCTAAACATCCCATAACATCAAATATCTTTTCAAGGGATTTAATCCATCCAACTGCTACTGGGCCAGAATATCCATTGAAAGTAGGAGGGTGTTGTCTCATAAATTTATCTAATATTTTCATATTACATTGTGTTACCTCTAATTGTTATATTTCATGTATGAAACCACCATTTTTTGTCTATGTTAGCTGAGAGAATACTATCATAAACTTCTAAGTTCTAATCCATACCGTTCTGGGCTAGAAATTTGGAAGGATATCATTATGACAGTGCCTCTCCTATTAATCTTCACTGTTACATCTACAAAAAACAATTCTAAACAAACATATATTAGTTGAAACAACATGGTAATCATTAAATGATATGTAATTTTATGTTAACAATAAAGTAAATATCATCTAATTTATTCTATCAACATCATTCCAATCCATAAAGTTATCTAAACCATCCTCTAATTCAATCTATAAGGACCTGACCTTATTACATTACAGAATCGTTAGTTTCGACAAGAAATAACTTCCATTCACAATGAGGATCTTTTATAATTTATAGAATTAGATAATTGGGACTTAATTCAGTAAATACATATCACATTAATACAGAGTGGATACTATAAAAATATATTTCATTTCATCCAAAATATAAATATTTTCAAATAAAACATGATTTCTTTAAAAATTATTCAAAAATATTACATGGATTATTTTTTGATACACATAATTATAACCTTGGAAATTAAATTTTAAACTTGTAATGAGCACAAAAATAATTGTAATGGATATAAAAAGAAGGAGATCAATCAGTAATCAATGAATACTTGTAACATATGAAATCGTTTTCAAAAGACATAATTGTCACCCATATATAATTACATTGATAAATATGATATTTCCACAATATTCACAATAATATAAGAACATAAATATAACCATAAAGGTATATTTTATAATTAATTAGATAATCTTGTAACCCATTCTACTTCCGTACAATTTTTAACCCTCATGACTACCTTACAATTTTTGTAACCATCACAGTTACACTAGGTGTAACCAAACCTCTATCCTCTAACATGCACATAACCAATACATTGGAGGGATATATAGGTCAAAATAATCATAATAAAAAATTTCCAACATCCATAAAAAAATTCCAAAACATGAATAATGTCATTAAACATTAATTGTTACTCTCATAAAATAGAATTGCTAAAGATGTTTTAAAAAAACATCTATTATAAATATATGATAAATTAATAGAGACTTAATATTTTGGATGGAATATTTATATACACTTTAAATAAACATAAATAGTAATAATATATAAAAAATTTATCAAACAAACTATGTTAATATCACATAAATATTGAATTTGAAGGTTTACCCAGTGAATGGAAATTGGGTTATGAATTCATTACTTATAGTTTCTCTTACATAATACTCAATTGAACCTCCTGTAATATGATTAAAAGAGACATATAAATATATTACAGACACATATTCATCTTTATAGTAACTTATATGATCATTTAATTACATTATTTCTCCCTTTAATTGTTAGTATTTTTTTCGTTGCATTGTTTTGGGTGCGTTCTTTACCTGATTTCCATGATCGGTTCAGGAAGGATATTCATGTCAATTTGAAGTGAAACCCCAGAATTGTAATAGAGTTTTGTTTAAATATTTCCATTACAATAAATTATACTATTTATTATTTTTAATTCATACATGAGGATGATTCATAAGTTAAAACAATATTGAAATTTTATTGGGTCATTTTGGAGATTCTTCGATCATAATGAACTCATTTTGTATTATAAATTAATAACATGTGTACAAAATGATTCCAGAACCATATATTAGATATAAAAAATAAAAAATAATCTGGTTTAACCATAAAAATGGTTTCATGACCAGTCTTGAAAGAATATAATTGAAATTAAATTGCATCATCTATGATGTTATTAAGTCGACACATCAAAAACGGTGTTTTAATTTCTTGAATAAGTGGGAGAGGAAAAGAAGAATAATGGTGAATCTTACATAAACATGTTGAAAAAAAATATGTAACATACTGGATCATTAATACCTCTTGGATAATTTTAGGTGAAGGAAGAAGAATAACAGAATAGAAAATTGAATGAAAAGAAAGAAACCAAAAGAGGATGTTTACCTCTTGATCTCTTCTACTTGAGATCCTTATTAAGGCCTTTGGTATTGGCTTTTTGGTGAGACCAGTAACTCTCAAATATGGGGAAGAGCCGTGGGAGGTATATTGCACAGAAAATATATATGTTTCATGACTTTAGAGGTGTGGGATGAAGAGGGTAATGAAGGTTGTATTTATAGTGGACGAGAGGAGGTATTTTTCATTATTTTAATCATTATTATAATATTTTTTCTAAAGACTATGAATAGTCATAATTAATTTGATCCCAAATTGTAATAATGGTATGTGAGTTCGAACCATGTGGGATTACATCACTTATTTTTTCATAAATAGTGAATTTTACTGATAATTTGAATATACGGTATTTTACCGCATTTCACTATTCATCAAAAATTCAAAAATATCAGAAAAATCACAAAAAATCACCCTAATAATTTTTTCACGTGTATAATTTAAAAATTGACTCTATTTTGTTAAATTATTTTTCAAAATATAATTATATTAATTTTTAAATAAAATAATAATTTCAAAAAAAAATTAAAATCTATAACTCATTTTTTAACACATTGAAAAATTAGTCAAGTTGCAATTATATTAAAGCCTTAAGAGAATAAAATAATAATAAAATTTACTATTCATTAGTGTAATATTATTGTTCATATGACTATTCATAAGGGTATGTTACTATTCACCAATAAACAAGTTGGTCTTATCTGACTACAAATAACTTACAGATCACAATTGTAGATGACTGTTTTCTGAAATTCAAAACATAGTAGTGGAAATATAATGTTTAATGTCTAGTTATAAATATATATTTAAAAAAATTTCCATGAATTTTAATTTATATTTAAAACCTTGGGGGTTACATTACATTAGAAACTTATGAATCACATGCCTATGTGATCCATAGTTCCCACATAATGTCTAACTGAAAATACATTCTATGTATCTAGAGTTATCATAAAATATTTTTTGAAACTATAATACACAATTTAATTATAATTAATTGTCAAATTTTTAGGTTATAGAACTCAATTTGTTTTTCAGTGAATGATAATTTAGAGGGATGACTCCTATATTCAATGTTCTATATTATACACACACCAAAGGACAACTCCCTTAATCCATGAAAATAGAAGAAAATAGATGTTGGTCCTAAAATATTATAAGTCTTATTCCAATGATGTATATGGTGTTTAATTTTTAGTTTATATTGTTTAAAATATTATCTCATTAATAGGTCAAAATCTATCAAATGATTAGTGCATTATGATTAATTTTATTCTTAAAATATGATGGTTAAAGTTTCAACTATAGTGTGGGTTGTTTCTGAGGAATCTAGGGTAGATGTTGATCCTTTTCTTTGAAAACAATTCATTTTAATAATAGTGAGATGTCTAGTATAAACAAGGGTTTGTGTAACCACTATAGGGAAGTTATATGATCATGAAATGGGTCCCAATTTTTTATTATATCAATACATACCCCTCATCCGTATTGTTATAGTGGAATGGTTCATCCATTCGGGGGGTGTGGGTCTTTCATTAAAGCATGTTTCCCAACCCCATTTTTCTCAATGTGGTGTGTGTCCCTTATACAAAAAATTGTACAAAATATCCACTAACATGATAGTGTATGGGTCCTCTACCTGTATAGTATTTTTTCCTTTGAAATATGTTAAAAATGATCCCTTAGATAGGGTTTGGTAACCTCTTGATTGATATTAGCTCCATAGTAATGTGTGAGTCCCAAATTATGGTTATAATGATGTAGTAATGTTTCCATGATGTTTGGGTAATTCTACTAAATTGTGATATGTATTTTATAAAACTTAAAAAATTAAGAATTTTGGTTTTCATTCTATATATAACTCATTTTTGTGATCTTTTTTCATCTTTTTAGTTCTACCATTCTATGTATCACTACATTCTAGTAATATATACTTTTTCATTATATATTTATATGTTGATTAAGATAATTTATTTTATATTTTTTTTACCTTCTTCTAAATTTAACAACCAGATTTTACATCATATTTCAATTGGTGTTGGTAGTGAGAATGATTGTGTTTTTATGTTACAATAAATTTTTAGTTTATTCTACTATGTGTTTTTATAATCTCTATTACACAAGCCTTGTTCCCAAATTTCATATGTCTTTGAATAATTAGATTGTTTGGTGCTGATCATGATGGAAATGTAGCTATTGTAGTCAGTTAATTTAATGTAATTTTTCATATAGAAGTAAATGAGGGAGATATTGTTAATCATTTTATCTTCCTTATTGTTATAAGAATGTGGTTTTGATTTCCATAGTTAGTTTTCATGTGTATATAATTATATTATGTATTATATTTTTCCCATTTTTATTATATTGGTGTAGAATTATACTACATGGTTGTTATCTCATGTATTAATTCTTATAAAATTTTGAGCATTATGAGTATATGTGGATGGTGGATGTTTATGATATATTTTTGTTAGAGAATCAATTTTTATGGGTTTTTATAGTCTATTTCCTTCCATATGTATTATTCCATTGTTCATAATTACCTAAACATGTTATAGTAATGGTGGGAACGGGTTTGAGAACTCAATTTGTTGTTATCCCATGTAGGGCCTTGGAGGGTATGGTGATATCACAATGGTATCAAATTAGTTTTAGTTCTTGAGATAGATTTATAATTATTTTTTTTTGTAATGATTTTATTTTTTTAATTTAATCTATATATATCAAGGGGGTTTTTCTATTCTATTATCATAATAAGGACATCATCATTTCTCTATGATATGATGGATGATTTCTCTAAACATATGATATCATATCAGTTGACACCAAATTATAATTCATCTTTATTAGGGTACAAGTATGATGGTTTGTGAATCATATAGTGGTTTGTTATTATGTTTCCTTCCCGTCATGTCTAATCTTACCCAGTTATACTCTAATAAATTTGGGTTTATATTGTTAAATAAATTATTCAATCCATATGTATTGAACATAGATAATGTGTTAGGGTTGTGATTAGACCCTTCTACTATGTGAGCCTCTTGTCATAAATAAGTTTAAGAATGAACCATCGATTTTGATACCTTATTGGGATGTATCACTTCACTGAAATTGGTGGGAGAGCATTCATAATATTTAATTATAAATATATTCTGACAGGATAAATGCTCATTGAGATTGAGTTGAAATTTTATACCAATGGTTTAATGTCAGATTGTGTCACAATCCATCCCAATGGGACCCTTTAGGGAACCCACCAATCCTGCCTGTAATTAGTCGGGGGTGGGATACTAGCACTGCGTAAGAAAATTACAAACAATGGCAGACCTCATCTCAAGCACACACACACACACATGTATTTATCCAATCCAATGAAATTCTGAAACATAAATAAAAGTAAACCAGATAACATACAACTAATCCCATAACTACAGTACGAAAATAAATAATGAAAAGTAAATAGTGTCAAATACGGTTCCACCGCAAAGATAGTGAATGAAAGTCCCAAAATGAAAATAAATATTTTCACTGCTATCAAAATAACTTAGGAATGCACCCTCTTCTACCGGGTCTTACTATACAATATCTAATCCTAGTCCCTCTAGGACACTGTCAAAATTTTTATCTTCCTCACAAGACATGACATGTGTGGGAATCCCCATGTAGGGGTGAGTTTATTAATACCTGGTACGACACCCCAAAACAAAAAAATCATATAAAAAGGAATAATAGTCATAAATAAACATGTATATGTTTACGAAACATATAAAAATAATATCAACATATAATCAAAAAAACACACAAAATATAAAGTTAATGTCACAACCCTGATTCCAGAACAGGATTTTATTCTCAAAGGATCAATTTAACACTTATCTAGGTGAACACACTCCATGATTCAAAAAGAACTGATAACATCTTTTCTAGAGGTAGTGCATGTCGGATCTCACCATAATATTTTTATACTAGAAGTTTGAAGATAAAATATAAAAGTATATGGATCACACCCAGGTCCATGGGATATACCAAAAAATAAATCTAGAATAGACCCCTAAATAGAGGATCAATGATTTAAAACTATTGTTCATGATGATACAAATAAATCAAAATAGAGAATGTAGGTGATAGAGGATCTCACGACTAGTCTCAAGATGGTATTTAGAAAATTATATCCAATAGGTCATACAAAATGGATCAACATACTATGTGTACAAGGTGATTCCAATATAACACTCAGGGAATGGATACATGGAATTCATCCTAAAAAAGAATATCCAATACATAGTGGAAAATGGATCCATTCCTTTTTTTAAGGGGTAAATAACATGTAATAGAAGTACACAAAATACCTATTTAACACCAAGTTCATCCTGTTTGAAACAGACCATTTCTATGTTTTTGTATAATAACATGGAATTCCCTTGCCTATTTACTTATACACATGTACAAGTACATGAATTTTCTCTTTAACATATGGAACTGTCATGTCTATGTAGGTGTACACATTGTGCCCATTCCCGTTTACTCTTAACTATCCCTATTTATCCTCCAAGGTACACACCAAGAAAAATAGGTAAGGTTACACTTAGTGTGATTGGGGTCACATTCCATGTGTTCCATAATTTCATACCAGAACACAATATGGAAATTAGGGGGGGCTACATTGTATCTAGCTCTATGTTACATGTCATGTTGATTGGAAATTTCTAGAAACCATTTTCTTCTTTTCGTATATGATCAAATTACTATCACCTTAGATTATAGCTTAAATCACACTTTTAGTCATGGATCCACTCTTGCTAAACCATTCCTCCATTAATTACTAGATTCCTAACACCATAACCACTAATGGAAATCATCGACAAAGATATTCCACTCTTGAAATTTTGATATCACGAATCAGATACCCCAAATCCATCAGACCTGTTGAATCTTATATCATCACACTTTCCCCGCATCATACCGATCTTGGATATGTGATATTGTATCATTTCACCCTGAAAATGGTGTGTAAAATCAAATTTCTTATGATGGTCGAAGAGAAGGCCATGAAATTTTCCAATAATGAATAATGAATTAAGGGAGAAAATAACAATAACAACCTTGTAGAATGAAACTCATCCAATATTCATTTTGTATTCAACGATTTATTTTTGGAATGAAAATTAAGTGGTAAAAAATAAACGTGAATTAATTCCTCGAAAAAAGATACCTGAAGATAACCCATCTCACAAAATGAAATATTTTTTTATCAATCTATTGGTCGATAGAATTGTATTCATCATAGATAAAGTTGATATGAAAAAACTATAATTAAAAACATTTACCTTTAATATATTGGATTTATTTCTGAATAGAAATATATAGTGTCGTTTTCACTGATAATATACACTGATTATATTGTGCAACAATCATCGATCAATGATTCAGTTATACTTCTCCCACAAAATCTCCTCTAATGAGCTCTCCAACAGTTCTCCAATGGCTCCAGCGTTATGCATATCAGTTGATGAATTTTTAATAAAACTCCACTTATAGAAGATATTATATTATTTCATCAATGAATAAATAAAATAATATATTTTAATTATTTTATTAATTTTATTCTCATGATTAGTTTTTTACAAACACCCCACAACAACAAAGGTTATGTTGATCCTAGGGTGCGTCTCATGATATAAACTCGATAGTCTCCTCATATTTAGGATTTTGGCCTCCTCATAGAAGTTATTAAACATTTCAGGAAACCTATAAATGTGTTCTAATTAATATATTTAATATATTTTAGTTATTTTTAATTGGAACACCGAACCTCATAATTGCACACCACCCGAGTGCATGGTATCAGAAATAATGAATACAATATATAAAAACAATACATATAACTTATTAGTCATTATGTTCTCCCCACAAAAGGTATTTATTTCACAAAAATCCAAAACAAGTTGATATTCAATGTTATGTTTTTACTGAGCACGCATCTAATAATATTACTCTCTAGTTCTATACTAAAGATTCACATTCTTCCACGAGACACCCACTAAGTGAATCGATCACCCAAAAAGGATTCTCTCTTGTAGATTCTCATTATATACTGGGTACTCAGTAATTGTTTCTCTATCCATGATGTTCAGCTCACCCTAGTCAATATCATGTGATTGGTCATTCACGTACATGCTCATCTATGACATGTAAAATATGTCATGTACCCAGTCTCATTATGATGATATATCTAGGAGGTAATTCACATTTAAAACACTAAACAGTCTCTGGAAGGGGAAAATAAATCTATTTGATATCTGATATCCCCTTACAAATCAATATAATCGACATCAAGGATAGACCCATATAAACACATATAATACTTCTTCAATCTCCAAAGGCCTCCATCGATAGTTAACATAGACATTTGATAGCTCTTTGCAGAACTCATCTCCTTTTATATTATTTTCACCTTCTCTGTAGTGGCTCTCACCAAATATGGCCACATATGTTCTTACTCATCTTAGTCATCCTTGAAATATGGTGAACTATAGGGTTTCCAATATAAGTCCTTGAATAATGGAATACTGATGTAAGAACAATATCTATTGTTGTGAAATAACTCTTCTAGTGGTAGGTGATCTTCCCAACTACAACCAATGTATAAAATGAAAACATACGACATTACCTCTAAACCCTCAATGGTCCACTTAGTATGGTCGTCAATCTAGGTGTAAAAATATGTGCTCAAACGTAGTTGTGTCCCAATGTCCTACTACAATCCCTTACATAACCAATATATGAAGTGAGAACCAAAATAAAAATTATCATATAGGGAACACCATTTATTCATAAAATATCTTTCATGTATAGCTGTCTTAGGCCCTCTACTAAAATCAAATCTCAGATATATTAGATGTGGGATATGATGGTGAGTCGGTCTACTATCATCCTTATAGATTCATGTTCTATGGATGTATGTGTTAATACCATCATGTTGTTAATATATATCCCATCCAAATTCCATTTTGGATCCTCAAGGATTTTATCTAAACCTGTTGGACCTTAATACTCATCGTTCACTTGTTGTTAAGTAAGGAATCAGAAGAAAAAACATTCAAACCCATTCTTCGTCCCTTGCCACAAAATCTATCATTGGAGATCCATGTATAACTTTGACACACATAGATTTATCACTAACAGAGATATATGAAACTATCATAGAAAATCATTCTACAATGTCACTGTTACTATAATGCATCTAATAAAATGAATCACATGCTCCCTACCTTCAAATAAATTATCAAGGGCATTTCCAGTCGATATCTGATTACGTATGGTCTTAGAGTTGGAATCCCAAAGCAATGAAACCATAAATAAATACAAAATAAAATGAGTAAAAACTATCTACTGATGGTAACATGAACAAGGTGGTCATCGATCCTCGGTAGTGGTAATTTTTCTTCATAACCACAACCTTAATGTAATGACATTCCACATATAACCATAATATCTTTTCTTCCATATTGGAAAACAAAATTTGTGCATCCTAGGGTGACACATTAGCTCTAACAAGACCCATACTATATAAGTCTTCCATGTTCACCCTCATTTAATGAATCTATATTGGCGTAATATGATTTTCTAGTGCAGTTATTGGTGTCATCTCGGGGTATAGATCAATGAAGATGATTGTATCTAATTTTCAAGGTAATCCTAGAATTTCTGAAGAAATGACATATTCATACTCCACCATCATATAAATAAATTGAAAACTTATAAAATGAACTACACCAAGGGGCATGAAAATCAACTAAATAGTAATCATATACACCCCCTATGAATGAGTATATCCTATAATTATTGGTTTTCTTTATCCACCATAAAGGAAAACCCAATTCCGTCACTATGGACACACCACATCCTCTTCCTCTAATAGTCAATCTCTGTTTGACCTATAGAAAATAATTCGATACCCAATATGAAATCATAAGGCCTAATCACTACTACAATTGAATTATAATATAATCTCTCACATACAAGGGTCATGCCCCACTGTCGTCATGAGTGTGTGATTACATAGTCATCACTAATACGATTATCCAAGAACAATGGTCGATTCAATGTAACAACCATAATCTCTATGTATTGAAAAAGATATATGGAAATAATGAAATAACTAGAACATGCGACTATATGTACTGAAGATAACATAGAGAATACACATATAATACCTCATATAATCCCTAATGAATATGGATTAAAAACCATTACAACCTGTAGCTTACCAACCCCATACTGCATATCCCTAATACCAGTGAGCACCATCGGAAGGTGGAGGTGGTAATGAGTCAAAAAATCTACCACCTCCAGCTACTATCCTAGATCCACTTCCACATCTAAAACCGTACTAGAATTATATTTTTTCTTTCCATTTCCTCTACCTAGATAGCCTATACATGGACTCCTAGTCATCCATGTGTCAGTTCAGAAAATCTCTTTCAAGATGTCCCATGTTCTCAAAAGAGTACAACCGCCTATCCCTATGCTCACTAAACCCGTCCTGTGAGCCTGGAACCATAAAACATCATTCCTTTTACCTCTTCATAAAATTCCTCTCATGTTATTTTCTCCAAAACTACGATTTTCTACTTATTACCAAATTATATTCTCATGTGTTCCCTATACCAGAAACCATATAATGATTATTCTCATCTAAGAAAATTTCAACCACTAAATAACTCCCTATCACCCTATCATATGTAGGAATTCAAAGATATATAATGCTAGATCATTTGTCTCTTCACAGTCCTCAGTCGAAGAACAGATATCAGAATAACTAATCACGAACCATATTCATTGGGTATCTACTGAGGTTTGTAAAGTTAGATAAATACCCATACACTATCATGTTTCCCACCCAAAGCATTGGAATCTTCTATATAGGCACATCCCACAACAAAACTGGAGAGAACACCCATTTGAAAAAGCATTAAAACTCTAACCCTGATATATTCACCTCATCGTAAGACTGGGTAAAAATCCCCACCATCATCCTGTTGATCCATGGAGAAAGCTCTCTGATATAAAAGATATCTAATCTACTGGTGTACTGGATGAATAGAGATGTCATGTCATCACCTCAAGCCTGTCCTTAGACTCCTGTGTGTTGGGGTCGATGAACCTAAGGGGTCAATATCACTAAAACTCTTGATGTCTTGTCCTTTTTTTCACTATATATTTTAGTATTGTGGGTTTCATCTACTTCTCAACATTTTATAGTACAGATGGATGACCAACTAGAATAAAAACCTCAAGAACTAGTCCTTGTATCGATTCCTCATCATTGAGGGTATTATTATTGTGATCATGATGGAGAATACTTTCTAGCTTACGTCACGTAGGCATCCTAAAAATAAAAAATATTTAGCACATTTAATGAGTATATCTAGAGAGATAACATAAGTGGTACATGAAAACCATTACCCATACCTACATGATCCATGATCCACTATTTTCCCTACAACTATTGATATGTTATACAGAGTTGAAAATAAGGTGATCGTAGTCCTATTTTATGGATATATCGGTCATTACACCTAAACTATTATCCCTAGCATGAATGTCAAACTCGAAACACATAATACTGTATTCCCAAAACAACCTCATAGACTATTGTCCTACGGTTAAATCCACTACTCTAATACCACTCTGTCATGATCCATCCCAAAAGGGATTGTGAAAATATTTCCCAAGACAACCCCTAATAGTCCAGGGGCTAGTGACTAGTGTTGAATAAAAGTATCACTATCATTGGAAGACTTATCCAAATGTACATGTTCACATGCACACATTCCTAAGTCCATAAACTATTGAAATGTAAAACAACTAAAATAAACCATGTTTGAATGGATGTAATCACACAACCAGAGTATGGTGACATATAATGGAATTTAAATATGTCTAAATATAATCTCATCATAAATATTCTAAAAACAAGTCCAACCTGATATTAAAGATGGGTACTACTATCAAAATTCGACGAGAACACAACAATGTCTTTCTAGTATAACTAATCCCCAGATAGTCCTGGTCCCATTATGAAACATTTAAAATATACATCATCATAAAAAGTCATGAAATGTTAAGGAAACTACCATGTAGGGGTGATTATAACAATACCTTTTAAGAAACCTCAATAATATGAAGAATATAAAAAAGGAATAACAGTAATCTCTATAACAGTATATTTCTACTACACATATAATAATAAAATATTGATATACTCAAAAAATGAACAAATTATCATGGTTAGGTAACAACTATAATGTCACCCTAGGGTTTCATGGTTCAAGGTCACACATAACACTCATCTAGGAGAGAAGAATCCATAAATCATATAGCACTGATGATGTTCGTCTGAGGGGTAGTTATCATCGAGTCTCAGAAAAAGAAGTATATGGTGGACATCTTAATAGATATGATACAAAAATGATAATCACACCCATGGCCATGTGTTATACCAAAAACACAATCTATAATAAACTACTAAGTAGATGATCCATGCCCAGGTAGAGATGGTCATGACGATACCAAGAACTATAACTATGGAATGAAGTTGATAGATGATCTCACATATGACCACAAAGAGGGATTCCATAAACTCTAACAAAGAGTTACTGCTTAATGGATCATCATCCTATGTGTAGGAAATAATTCCAAAATTACCCTCAGTTAATGGATATTGAGAAATCACACTAATGAAACATCTATAAGATTCATAGGACAATAGATCCAAGAATTATTTTATGCATAAAATAGTGTGTACTATAAATACATGGAATATACCATTGAAACTAGAACATTGCTATATAAAATACACAATATATGTGTCTGTGTAAATGTACACATCATTCTCATACTCATTTAATTTTACCCATGCCCATGTACATGGATTTTCCAACATACACATGTCTTGGCCTCATCTATGTATGAGTACATATCAATATCATTCCCATGTACTTCTTGATGTGTCTATCCACACTTTGAGGTACACTACAAGAAAACCAGGAAGGGTATCATTCCATGTGATAGGGTTCACACACCGTGTGGTCCTAGAACCCTAGATTCCACTGAGTGGTTTCCACATGGCATGTAGCTCTGTAATACATGTCTTGTTGAATAGTATTTTAATGAAAACATGTTCTTGCTATCATATAATCTCATGTAATAATTTCCTAGGATTCCATCCTCAATCTCACTTAGAATCATGGAACTACTTTGCTGGAACCCTTTTACTGTCAATCATCAGATTCTTGTAACATAAACCGTTTGAGAAAATCATCTTCACACATCATTTATCACCACATGCTGAAGAAAATGAACAGTATATCAAAATTCCATATTAACTATAATAACTTCCTTCATCACATGATCCCCTCAATGTAAAAATTTTTCATCTGTGATATTGAATTATTTTTCCAAGAAACATGTGTGCAACATATGATTTCTATGTTTTTATCCAACCACAAGCCAGGTGATTTTTCTACATTGGTAGAGGAATCGGGGAAAAAATAATAATCACACCTCGGATGATTGAACCTATTAAAATTATAATATGTTCATAACATCTTTTCATTATAATTATTAATGATGTGATAAAAAAATAAACCCAGATAAATTAATCCTAAATGATCTCTGCATATAACCCATCCGAGAGAACGATCGATCCAAGAATCAATCTGTTGATCGATTAATTTGCATTAATTTTAGAAACAGAGTATGGGGAAAATATAAAATAAAAAATTAACCAAACAAGATTTGTATTGATCACAGATTAAGAATGATTTTTTTTCATTTTCATTGTGTAGGTAATCTTATTTTGTTATGCATCGATCATAGATCTAAGTTCTGGTTATCATTCACCCAAGAAATTTCATTCAACACACACTCCAATGGTTCTCCAATAGCACCCAGGTTATGTATTTGACCCTAATTTTTTTAATAACCATATAGTTATTGATGATATAAGGGATCTATGTCAATTTATAAAAATAATAATTTGTTCAATTTATTTTATTAATTTTACGCCCTATGCACATTTTTAAAAAATTCCCAATGTTGATCAATTTCATGTGTTTAATATATTGAAACCCATTCTTTTAACTGAACGATGCCTTCTTATTTCTCATATGGGACTCATTTTATAAGTTATTATACATTTTCTAGTAATCTCTGTGCATGTTCTATTTAATACATTTACTATATTTCAATAATTTATTTTGGGCACACCATGCCTTAGAATCGCACACTATCTTAACACCATGCATTGAGAAAAATCCATACAATATCAAAAAATAATAAATAGAAATTATGAGTCATTGAAATATAATAATTTTAGAAATGTAAGCCTAGTGGTATTAAAAGGGGACTCGGGTACTCGTATAGCATGATTTTATACGGTGATGGAACCCTATTAGGCCAGTATAAATAAGAATGAAAGTGTGTGCTACTTACTAATTATATGTTTTTCCTTTAATATAATTTTTAATTGATCTCATTGAATTTTAAAATTTGGGAAAGACCTCAAAATTGATATTTTTCTAGGTTTATACCATGGGGGATGTGCCCCCGCACCCTTGCTCGATTTCCCTTTCGGGCTGTGGCCCCGATTCTCTGACTCGGTCCCTTCCCTACCATCACTTACCCCCATGAAAAATGCAGAGTCGCACCGAGGTCTTTTCGGGGTGCGTCAACAATATTTTCTATTTCACCCTTATGGGGTTGCAACATATGTCCTGTACATGCCATGAGTCGAGCTCCACCTCATGACTCTCCTATAACCCCATTACATTGCTCCTTTTTCTATGTTAATCTAGAATGGGCCGCCCTTGCGTAAGTCCCAAACCAAACATTGCTAGGTATCTCCTACCTAGTCTTCCTAACCACATGACGTTAAACTATATGGCTCTCGTCCAATCAATATGACATTAAACTATATAGAAATAGTCCCTTCAACACGATATTAAACTGTAATGTCTTTATAAAAGCTATATGACATTAAAATGTAGCACAACTAAACCTCATATAAAATTCAGGGCTTCCCTCCTAGAGTAAGACCCACAACATCTTCTCCAGAAGCCAATGGGATTTCCCCTCTTATCAAAAAAGGTTCATTACTCTGCTGCGCGACTCCGACCTACCTCCAGCATCATGGAGAAGGAGATTCCAGCGTTCCTGACCTTCACCTACGCTCATCGTCTTCCTCCCCTTCCCTCGGTAGAAAGAATGTGAGAGTCTTTCCAAGCCTGTTTCATTCACATGTTTCTCACACCGAGCATGAATCATGTGGGCTTAGAGATTTGTGATGGTCACGACGTCCGAACAACGACGGCCCTAAAAATGAACTACGTGGGTTTTCATCCCTATCTCAAAAGTAGGGTAAGTAGGAAGCCTCCCCGAGGTTCAATCCCAATTAGGACCACTAACCATGTGTAAGTACCAATCATGCCCCTCAAAATGAACTATGTGGGTTTTGATCCCTTTCTCCTATGTAGGGTATGTAGGAATCCTCTCTGAGGTTCAATACCAATTCGGACTAGTAACCATGTGTATGTCCCAATCATGACCCCCAAAATAAACTATGTGTGTTTTGATCACTGTCTCCTATGTAGGGTACGTAGGAAGCCTCCTCGAGGTTCAATCCCAATTAGGGCCACTTACCATGTGTAAGTCCAAGTCATGCCCATCAAAACGAACTACATGGGTTTTGATCCACACTTCTTAAACAGGGTATGTAGGATGCCTCCCCAAGGTTCAATCCCAACAATAGGAGACACTCACGTGTAAGCCATAATCTCCTAGAAATACGTGGAATTTGATCCCCGACCAAATGGGATATGTAGGAAACATCCCCAAGGTGCAAGCCTGATATCAATGTCTGATACACATCTCTCACTTTCATACCATGTCCTCATGACCCCAGATGGACTGTATCTAGGCCCAAGAAATCGCTTCCCATGGGTCTTTTGGGACGCTTCGACGTAAGTCCCACACTAAAATTGATCGGGAATCTCTCGCCCGAGTGTCCTTGAAACAAGACGTTAAACTGTACGGTTGGGTCCTTTTTTCATGACTTTAAAAGGTGATGTGTCCCATCAAGTGGCACCAAACTACGTTGATTCGGATTCCTCTCACGAGGATATGTAAGAAGCCTATATCATGAGTTTGATCCAAAATCTCAAGTCATTATCTCTCCCATAAGGATGAAAATAAACTCCAGAGCACCCAGTTATAAGTCTTCAAACCAGTGTCGTCTTAATGAGTCCAAACTCCTCAGAGTCATTAATCCAATGAAGGATGGTAAACCTCTGGCCTAAATGATTCTGAATCCCAATTTTCAGATGACCATTTCAAACCAGGATTAATCAGTGGATACTATGCTTGGGTATAAACCAATGATTCGCAAATATATGAATATGTATTAAATCTATAAGAGAGTCCCAGAACATGAAATAATCCCCCCCAAAAGGGTGCGAAGAGCCTGAATTCTCATCCTCTCGACCAAGGTGAGTTCTTAAGTGTCGCAGGACAAATAACCCAGAGAATGATTTCCTTTGGAAAGAAGGTCAACATATCATTGGATATGGAACCATTGGGCATTTAAAAATGAAAACAGTGTACCTAATATGAGTGCTTATGTAGATCCCAACATTCTTTAATCAACCATCGAGCATCACACATTATCCCACGGTCGAATAAAAAATGGTGAAACCGACGTGAATCTTTAACCAAGAATGAAAAATTTAACCTAATCCCACTATGTACCCCCTTATACACACAAGGAGGGCCTCGAAAGGTCATTAATTACGCATGGGATCATGATATGCTGATTTGACGGGTTTGTTGTTTGTGTTTCTTTAATTATTTTACTAGTACCAAACATAAATCCCTTCGATCCAAAGGCATCATGGAGGCACTCAAAGACGCGTACTTCAAGAAACATAGTGACTGGACATCCTCACCAACGAAGGACACCGTCACCGACTCTTCATCTTCAACACAGGGTCTCAGATGCATCGATATGAGAATAACACTTGAATGATACTCTCTTGAAAATGGAGGCAGCCATGCATGCCCCCAATCCGCTATGTCCCACCAGTCGCCTGCCCAACAGCAGCTGTGAAAGCAGATCCTGATGGCTCCTGTTGCCATCTCAAACTGTTTCGGGAGTCAATCCTCGGATCAAGACATTGCGTACCTCCTTTATTTTTGGGAGGAAAATGAGGTCGACAATTAGGACTTTATCCCTGCTGAATGGGGGTTCTTCTCTTAGGCCCCCGCCGGAAGTTGTCATCATGGTTACACCATGACTCAATATCCTCAGGCTAAAGAGGATGATGCCCTGAGGATCCTGGACCACGCTCCCCAAGATCTGGCCCCTCAGACTGCCCGACGAGGGCGAAAAATGTACAACCAGGGATATGTCATCACCCTTGTCCCTGAGGAGGAGCTCCACTAACCAGTCACATAGACATTTTGCGAGCAGGTACATACACATCTCCGCTCCTCCAAAGTCCTCCATCTTGAAATGGTGGCATAATATGAGTATGCACGCATCCCCACCGAGCTCCATCAAGCTCGTCACTCACACAGGATGGATCCTGCCCGGAAGTCACCTCTACCTACCCGTGGACATGAATCCCACCAACCAGACCTGGTGGAAACCCATCACCTATTGGACGAGCTCCTAGAAGATGATCATAATGCCTACCATCCCGATCTGGTGGAGATCAACAAATCCTTCCATCCGGATATGGAGGTAATTAATAGGTGGGCAGGTCTCCCTGCCAACAAAAGCCACTGACTCTATATAGTGGAGAACCAACATATGTAGGGCCAACTTTTTATAGATGAATGTAAATTCAACCATATAGATGTGGTGCCAAACTGAGAGATATACCGGCATATCCTAGCATAGGGGTAGCCTCGTTCACCTACCCCGACATAAGGGAACTGTCAGTACCCACTGACCACCGCTGGACCAGAGTAGGATATTCCTACTCTGATACCAGAATGGGCCTTCATACCCATTACAACCAATGATGTCTCACTGCATATCCTGCAATGATGGAGGAGCAACTATCGATCCCAGATCATATCTTGTAGACATGGTAGAATATAGTGGCATTAGAGGCAACAACAAGGAATCGGGACCATGAGCCTTTCTCCACAATTGAGGCAACTCATGTAAGAGAAGATATTGCCACCTACGAGAAGATCTACATCCCCACTCTTTCCCAAGACAGTCGTCGACCATATTCCGCTATTCAAGGCCAACTGGATTGAGCATCTTCACTTGTTCCAACTGGGGGACACCCATCCATCACGGTGGAAGCTCAAGAGAAGGCATATATCCGTATTAAAAGTCAAAATGTTGGTCGGCTTATCCAAGAAGCATCATAGGACCCAATCAGAAAGGGACACAAAGGTGAAGGCCAATATCAATAGTATATGGTCCCCGCTACCCGCAAGAAAGCGCACCGAACGTGCCGAAGACCACCGAAAAATAATGAGTGGGTTCATGACTACGCTCTACTGGAAGATGGGGTTCCCAAAGATGCTATGCACATATCGAAGGGTCAGAACCCTGCCCACCAATTACCATATTATCGTAGTATGAGTAGAAATTGAAAATTTCCTCCCTACAATGTCTCTACCAGCAGCTATGAAGGTCCTCCCTAGAGCACCCACAAGGGCCTCCACCATGGGAATTTAACGATCGATCACGAGTGCTTGTCTTTTTATTCCAGTCACAGAATCACTCTGTGTGACCATAAGATCATGCTGCAATAATGACCTCCACTTGATGCGCTCCACCCTAAAGGTCCTCCTTGTGGTATACACTGTAAACAAACTTCGTGTAGTGGGACCAAAAACAATGATAGTATTCCTTGCTATCGTAGTCACAACTGCAGAGGACCTCCTCTCAGTGACATCTTATCATGACAAGAAGGGCATCGCCTTGTAGTGGATTTCCCTGAAGGTCTACCCTAGGGGTTACGTTGCAACTACCCTCCGCACATCCATGAATCGGATGAAAATGGTAGCCCTAACCATTACGGCAAGGATAGCAGAGGCCCTCTCCATGTAGATGTCAAGCAACGAGAAGGACCTCCACTCATTGCGGTGCATTCTGAAGGCCCTCCCAAGGGTGTACCCCACAGACATTCTACATGAAGTAGTTGTGATGGTAGTCCTCGCCATTGTGGTAGCTGTGATGGTAGTCCATGCCACCATGACAACAATTGTGAAGGTCCTTCCCGCAATGGCCCCATGAAACAAGAAGGTCCTCCCCTTGCCACCGTGTGTCATGAAGGTCCTCCAATGGATACACATCGAACGACAATCCATGATGGTCTTCCTCGCCATTGCGTCTTCATTGCGAAGGTCCTCCACACAGTGACATATCATATCAACAAGAAGGTCCTCCCCTTCCGAATCAAGCATAGAAAAGCCCTCATCTGCTGAGGCACTTAGAAGGACAGGATCATGCATGTCAGATTCCCATTTAGTCGCCAACGACACCCTTCTTCAATCAGGAGACGTTCTTGGGCCACGTTCATCTTTTGAGCAACCTCGAAATGTCCCACATAATAATTAAATACCTACTGGCCCAACATTCTCTGACCACACTAACGGTGAGCATCTAAGTTGGGCTGACTAGGTAGAGGAATCACTAGAGGAGGATTATGAAAACATGTTTCACCGGAGGAAACAACTAGCCAGAGATGATGTACCAGTTATGTTGTGGACCACTTCCACCTCTCAATTTGACATACCCAGTAATTTGTCAGTATAATGTGTGCACGTCATCAACTCCAATATATGGAAAACCCTCTGCTGGATGAAATCAGTCTTCATTCTCTACGATGGGTATGTAGATCATGTCAAGACAATAGCAGACCTTATGTGTCACATCATCCTGGAATATCCTCCTTCAGCACGGAAACAACAACTAGAGAGACGTAAAGGAAAAATGAAGTTTTCCTGCCTCTGTGCACTGCACCAGTTGTGCCACATCAGTAGTGATGCTCAGATGAGAGTCTATATCAGAGTATGGGGAGAACATGGAGCTCTGCATTTCACTCTGCTCCCCGCCCAGAAGAACTTGTTCATCATACTTTCTTGCAACATCATCATGTAAAGACCACAATCGAGTGGGGACCCTATTCAGGAAAGGAGACACACTCAACAGAGACAGGACTTGAGTATGTCCCAGAAGCGTTAGGCCCGACAGGAACATGCCATTCACAAACTATTGAATCAGGCCACCGAAAGCATAAGACACGCCTCTCACCTAAGAGAGGCCAATCTGCAGTCATTTATTTCCTCCCTAGAAGGGATTGATTCGCAGGTGTAATCAGCATCAGATCCAGTTCACCCACAAATGGGGTCATGTAAGATCAGGAAGGATATGATAGCAGCAGACACTGCCTCAATCCAAGGTCAACCCCAGCATTCAGGGATGTGGACATTTTTAACAACAAATGCCCCCATAAGACCAAAAAAATCGGAAGATACTCAGCGTCGAAGGAACAAACCCAAACCCAACCCTCAATGTTAGGGGAATTTTTACCACCTCAACAAAAACCTCCCCCATGTGAATCTGTAATCACTTATCTATGGAGGACAGTCAGAAGAGGAGGTTCCATCCATATACTATTCATTGAATCATCATCCCCTTCAAGAGGGAGGCGTACTGTAAGGTCGCATCAATTAAATCTAGGTGTCACCCTTCGTCAAGGAGTCCAAAAGCAATATTGGGACAACAAATGTAAGACTAGTAAAAGGTGCCAGAGATCCTCTTACTATTTGAAAGATGAAATCTCCTCCACCCTGTGATATGCATCCCTCAACGCCATAGAGGTTAACCCCACTTGTGACACCGAAGATGATGAAAATCCAGACGGATCAGGAGACGACGGTTCCGTCCAAGCGTAGATTCAAAACGAACCATCCGATGTGCACACACGGAACCAGAGCTCCACCCTATATATGGTAGCCCTTCCAGCTAAACATCCTCTACTTACCCTATGAGAAGAAAACAAGGATATGAACAAAGTACCAGTAACCCTTAACCCGCCTCCTTCTCTCAATAAAAATGAGCCACTTACGCTCAAAGAGATATTCGATCGACATGAACATAGAATGAATGAAATGAGGTGGCTTAATATCGAGCTACATCATAGGAACCATCTTATTGAAAGCCCCCCCCCCAAGAAGAGCCACACCGTGAACTCCCAACAAGTTCACCTCAAAGACCATGGTTTTACCCCGTGAATGAAGTCCAGTCAGGGCCCCATCCCAATGCAGTGCCCAACCCGTCGAAATACCTGAACATGGATCTAGATGAACCAAGACTTACCTCAAAGCAGGAAGAAACTAGAGAGAGTACGTCTGAACCCTCTGAAGGTGTCACAAATGGCATATGCACCCTTGGTTCTGAACGAGTCGGATCCTCAAGCAATGCCTCAGGCTACACCTGCCCAAGACCGGGCCCAAAAGGATGAAAACCATGGTCTCTCCAAAACAATCGAGACACTGATAGCTTGTTTATAAGTAATAGAAGGTCGACGTGCTCTGGTACAACCAGAGCCAAAGCCCTACCCAGATTCGGTGAGCAACACGCCTCCTCCACCCAGTTTTGGGAGCCCTATATTCCCTATTTTCAATGGATCAGGCGATCCTGAACAATATTTGATGCACTACGCATCATATGGCGACCCTATGATGGAGACTCCAGAACAACAAGAAGCAGTGAAACACAAATGCTTTGTACAGACCAAGCGAGGATCTGCCTTCATCTGGTATACGAGTCTTCCAGCTCAATCAACAAAAAGATGGGAAGACCTTTGGCAGCAGTTCCTGTTCCACTTTAGCTCAGAGCTACCATAATCAACGGTCAAAAAAATAAAGATTTAAAAAACAGAGGGATAACGAGAGGGTCTTATATTTCATCTTCAGATGGAATGGTCTGACCTACTCTCCGAACAGGAAAATGCCCTAATATGATTTGATTTTTATGTGTATCGATAACCTTCGAGATGAGTAGCGAACACTGCTCATACTAGTGGAGTGCACCACTAGCATCCACAATATCTCTGCCATTGACCATAGATTTGAAGAATCCCTGCAGCGGACTAATCAAAAGTCTCGAATAGACTCACAGGCTCCTGCAATGAGAGCAGTTAGAGCTGAAGTATCCTCTGTCGCACTCAAGCCATCCCCTACGCCTGCTCCACTGCCTAGGCCTCCACCAAATCATCAAGGGCCCCCTATATATCAGCGGCCACCTCCTCCCAAGAGGTATGATCAGAGATGATCAAAGAGGAACCAATTTGAGTAATGAAGACACAAAGTATACTCCTTTAGATTGGACCTTGTCTGCAGCTACTTCATCACAGCCATGAATTGAAATTTTCTCTACCTCCCGGAGCCAAGGAAGCTTAAAGAAGTAAACCATGATGAAAGGTCAGATTACAGTCCCAACCATAGAATGTTGGGGCACAATTCCCATGAATGCTTCACCTTCAAAGACCTCTTTCAAAGGATGGTAGACTCCGAGCAGGTCGAGCTGGGACCACCCCCGGTACATGTTACATATATTTCTACCACCGAATCCGACAAAGGGGAGGGGTGGAAGGAAGTCACCAGCAAGAAGGGGAATAAATTTGATGACTGGATGACTCGGAAGATTTTCATTCGAGCTCACGACATACTCTGAGCTCCACTACAGCAGCCAGTGTTTCTACCAACAACCCCTATTGTGGCACTGCCGACTACATTGGACTCAAAAACCTCCTCGAGACGGTCATCTAGGCGTAATCTAAAAGGGATGAGACAAGAGCAAGAGGAGTAGTTCGCAATGAAGACAAAGTTAGCCCCGACACTGTCAGATTTTATGCCCTCAAACTTGGCGCCACGGGCACTGACCCACCAAAAGGAACCATCAGGGACAACCGAGCAGTTTAACCTGTCATAGGATGAGGAGATAATCATTGGTTCCATCAACTTCATCCATCTAAAGGAATCGTTCAACGAAGGGTTTGGTTATGAATCAGAGTACCCAACATAAGGGGCCAGGAGGAGGAATCACTGTACCAAGGGATACCAGGGGTGGCACATTCACAGCTGAAACCAACCCTGTGGTTTTAACCCAGCCTAAACCATTAATATTGTGGAAATTCATGGGATATCCCTTCAATGGAATCATGAAGAGAAATAATATCCCTCCACCTATGCAAGCATCCACTCGGGCCCCGTCATTCTGCAGTACCCATCAATGGAGGAACAAGTGTCTAGCCTCCTAGGGTGCAAAAACAGACCAGCCAAGCTGAGTCCCCATAATGTGGGAATGCCGTCGACATCAGAACCCGCGGAAGGTCCCTCCTCGTAACATACTCCAGCTCCCAAAGTGCCTGTTAGAAACCTCCCGCCAACGAAAAACGTCGGACGCAGGAGCAGAAATACGATATCCTCAAGCAGCTGGCGTGAGTACCAGCAAAAGTGTCAATCCTAGATGCCATGAGTGTGTCGACAGATCTCAAGGAGGTGCTTATAGAGCCCTTACTCATCCCTAAGGTGATTAAAGAGTAGGTATCCAATTCCAAGATTTACCAGACACAGACTGGCCCGGCTGAATCCAATGTGGTGATTTCCATCACCGATCAGGATGAATATTCCATCATGAAAAGACACATCAAACCACTATATGTGTCTGGTATAGTAAATGATGTTGTGATCTAGAATGTATTTATTAACAACGGCTCTGGGGTGATCCTCCTTCCCCTACAGACACTTCTTAAGTTGGTATAAAGTGAGGATGATCTAATACCCTCAGCCAAAACTCTATTGGGTGACGACAAGAGTGAACAGAAGCCAATGGGTAAATCAAGATAAAAACCCATTTTCCAGACCTTGTAGCCTACTAAGAATTCCTTGTGGTCCAGAGTAACACAAAATTCAATGCCTTGCTGGGAAGGCCATTTCCCCATAAGCACATGGCCATTATTTCATCCTAACACTAATGTATTAAGTATTGCATCAATGGACAAGGTGGAACATTGCACGCTGACAAGGACCCTTTCGAGCTCTCCAGGTCACACTACATTGATGATGTGTTTTATGAGAAAAATAAGAAGAATCCTTTGATAGATGGTATAAACTGGATCCTCGCTACATACGGCCTAGAAATAGTTCTGGATGACCCCCTAATGATGGTCGGTGAAGACTACATACTGCCCATCAACCATGTTGAGAGCAGGAGTTCGTGCTTGGCCTGGAGTAGTGATCAGGATGGGTGACCTCCTGGGAAGTTTCTCAGGGTGTGTGTGAGTGAGGACAAAGCACACTGGAAAGGACATGTGTTGGCCTGTGGGGACTATCATTAGTCAGATGCCCCGTTCGGGCACGTGGGTAGAACCTAGGGTGGACCCCACGTGTCTGCGGGGGCAACCGATGGTACCTGGTGAGCCAGGACCCGACGACCTTGTTAAGGCGGGGTGTATGTGCTGTAATCGGGACCCGGTTGTCACATTTGGTATCAGAGCGAGGTTCCCAGCCTTATGTGCAGTGCACAACCTGGGTTGAGATTTAGGTCCCACAACGAGGGCGTTGTGCTCTAAAGGGGGGGTGATTGTAACATCCCCGAATGATAGAGGGTTAAATGACTAATTGATACGCAGCTATCCTCATGACGTCATCCATAACTCCCAAGCATAGTAGTGTAGATATGACTGATAACCCTCAAGTTGGGGGTTAATACTTGAGTGAGGATTCCCAAAATGCCTCACCTCTAGACTCTCAAGAGTTCGTGCCAAAAACTCCCCCCCCCCCATCGGATCAATAAGATGAGAATGTCGAGGAAGAAGAGGAGGAAGATCTCAGGGATGCACCTCCCGTATTTGAGTAAGGTATCTCCACAACCATGGACGAGCCCATGGAAATAAAACTGGGTACGAAGAAGACATGAGGCCCACTTTCATTAGTACAACCATGTCTATCGAGGAGCACCATGTATGTACCTCTTTCCAGAGGCAACATCGATATTTTTTGGCCTGGAATAACACAGAAATTCCACAACTCGATCCTTAAGTGGCAATGTACCACTTAGGTCTTCCAGAAGACCGCCGAGGTTATAAACAAGCCACCAGAAGCACGCACCCCACACATGCTGCCAAAATAGAGGCTGGAGTCGATAAGCTTATTAAAGCATGATTCATTCAGGAGGTCCAATACCCCATCTGACTAGCCAACGTGTCCTCGTCATGAAAAATAATGGACAAATCCATGTCTGCATTGATTTCAGATATCTCAATCGACATTGAATTAAATAAGATTTCCCTACCCCAATCACCGAGTTATTAATCGACGCAATGAACAGGTATGAGGCTCTCTCCTTCATGGACAGTTATTATAGTTACAATAAAATTTGGATGGCCTGAGAAGACGAAGAAGCCACTGGCTTCAGGGCCCCTCAATGTGTATTCTATTACATGGTCATTCCCTATGGTCTCATGAACGCAGGCGCCACATATAAATGTGCCATGCATAGTATCATTAAACCATTTCTAGGGAGATTCATCGAATTCTACGTGGATGACTTGGTGGTTAAATCAAGACAGCGCTTAGATCACCTATCATACCTTGAAACCATCTTCAATAAACATCGACAACATATCCTGATGATAAACCCCTTGAAATGTGCCTTCGGGGTTACCTCCGGGAAATTCCTTGGCTTTGTCATACGCCATCATGGCATCGAAGTTGACCCCAAAAAGACAGAGGTTAACCATGGTGTACAACCTCCCCCCAATCTCACTGAGTTGAGTGGATTTCAAGGACAACTAGCCTACATTAGGCAGTTCATTGCCAACCTGGCGGGTAAATGTTTTCCCTTCACCAGGTTAATGAAAAAGGGGGTTACATACCAATGGACATATGATCGCCATGAGGAATTCGACAACCTAAATAGGTACATATTAATCCTACCGGTGCTCATTACCCCAATTGAATGATGAACGATTACCCTTTAGTGATGTCCCTAGAGCGGTCATTGGGAGCCTTCCTCACACAGAACATTGACGTCGACAGTGAAAACAGAGTCTATTACCTCACCTGAACCATGACCAACACTGAAACTCATAACTCAAACATCAAAAAGAATAGTTTTCCTTGATATTCACAGTTCAAATATTGTGACAATATCTGTATCACCATGATGTTTATTTGGTATCACATAGTAACTAACTCATGTACATCCTCAGCTGCATGATGCTGACTGGGCGCCAACCAGATGTGCAGTCATCCTGCAATAGTTTTACATCTGGTTTGTGCCTCAGAAAGCCATCAAACTCCAGACATTATCAAATTTTCTGGAAGTGTTCCCCTCGACAAGGACCACTGCACTGGACATCGAGCTATCTGATAAAGTCATATTCTCAGTTCAAGAGGTGTTCCCAACATGGGAAATGTACTTCGATGGAACATCGCAAATCCCAATAGGGAAGATGATGGTGTATATAAAATTTAACAAGGTGGGTTTGGAGATCATACTAATGTCCCCAGAAAAAGCAGTCTTGCCATATTCTTTCCTCAGGTCAAAAGGGTGTACGAAAAATGAGTCGTAGAATCATGCCTTTATTGCAGGCCTGGAGCTCGCACTCCAGGCACAAATACAACACATTAAGGTAAACATTGACTCGGAACTACTCATCAAGAATGTCAATTGTGACTATGCTATTAAAAAGGAGGATATGATTCCCCATTTTGACCATGTCCTAGGGTTAATGGAGGAATTCTCCACAGAACCAAAATTGACCAATATTCCCCGGTCTCAGAATGGCCAGGATGATGCATTAAATAATGCGGCCACAGACCAAGATGACCTAGACAAGGATGAAACAATTATCAGTATTACTCATCGTCGAAGGGTCTTTCCATTTGTTCAGACTAAGATGGATGAAATCAAGAAAGTCAGTCCTGTCCATGAGCCATATGCTCTTACCATCGGCTGGATGACCCCCATTGCAAACTACCTTCAATGGGGAGAACTTCTATCAGACATGGCGGAATGAGAGAAAATATAGAG
This sequence comes from Viscum album, assembly GCA_963277665.1. Taxonomy (NCBI): domain Eukaryota; kingdom Viridiplantae; phylum Streptophyta; class Magnoliopsida; order Santalales; family Viscaceae; genus Viscum; species Viscum album. The sequence continues at coordinate 1,046,232,691 of OY728162.1, forward strand.
AAGGGAAATCAAATTTGTTATATATGTCAGCACGAGTCAGTAATAGGTCGTCTACGAACGAGTCCTCGATGGAGTCCTCCTCAGATGCATTGATGGAGAAAAACTGTTGTTATCATAAATGATGTACATGCCAGAGTATGTGGGGCACATCAGTTAGGGTCTATGATCTTCCATCATGTTAGAAGGCTTGGGTATAATTGGCCTACCATGGAACGAGATTGGGAGCACTTTACTAAAAAATTCCACTCTTTAAAAATTCATGCCAGCTTCATTCACCAACCCTCATAGTTACTACACTAGGTCATGTACTCCTGGCCAATTTGCATATGTGGAATAGACATTGTGCGACCATATCTTCCTGCCACAGCCAAACAACTGAAGTATATCTTCATATAAACTGAATTCTTTTCGAAATGGGCAGAAGTTTTACCCCTCAAGGAAGTTGGGGAAAGAAACATTGTAATATTTGTAATAGCCAATATCATCAAAATATTTGGTGTCTCTCATACCATACTGATGGATAGCGGCACCATCTTCTGCTCTACAGAATTATAGAAACCTTACCAAGAATACAATATCAAGGATAACCACTCATCCTGCTACCATGCACCGACCAATGGACAGATAGAGTATTTCAACAAGACCATGTCCAAAATTCTCCAGAAAATGGTGGAAAAAGACATGAAATCATGGCTGGATAAAATCCTTCATGGAATGTGGGCTTATCGAACCCCAATCTACACCGCTACTCGGGATACTCCATACTCATTAGTATATGAAATAGAAGTAGTCATGCCCATTGAGCTCAAATTGTCCTCGCCCCGTGTTGCCATTTATTACCTGTTATCCAACGATGATCAATCAGAAAAACTACTAGGTGAATTGGAACCGCTAGATGAGAATTGTTTAAACACATTGCACCATCTAGAAGTATATCAGAACCAGATTGCATGAGCCTTCAATAAAAATGTTCGTCTTCGGTCATTCATGGAAATAGAATTGGTGTTGGTCCTCCGAACCCCAATGATACCCAGAAAGAAACCTCCAATGTTGGAGACCAAGTGGGAGGGACCATATGTTATACACAAGGTCTACTCCAATGGAGCATATGCACTGATCTCCATGGACGACAATTCACTATGACCACTACCAATGCGAGATTTGTAAGAAGTATTTTTCATAACCAAAAGTAGTTATCATCCGAGCTGCAGAACGTTAAACTACCATGCCCCAAGGGTCCAAAATCTCTGACCCTAAACTAAGAGCATTTCGTCTTCATCGCATGACGTTAAACTACATGGATTTTCGCGAACTATGTACTAGATGATTCTTTCCATTGTAAGATACATAGCGATGCCAAGATTCTATATCCTAGCCTAGCCATCCCCAAATAACGTAAAAATTGACCTTTTTCCCCCGTGTACGGACCAACCCTGTAGAGGGTGTATCCCTTTCATATAACTACGTACGACTTGATTCCTGCCCTTGCAGGATACGTAGTGATGCCATGATTCTGTATCCTGGCACAACTGTGCCTAAATAAATTTAAAAGTGCCCTTTCCTCCCAGTATGGACCAACCCTGCACTAGGTGTATCCCTTTCAGAGAACTATGTACAGCTTGATTCCTTTCTTTTCAGGATATGTAGCGACACCAGGAACCCACATCCTGGCCCAGCCACCCCCAAATAATATAAAATAAATGTCCTCTTCCCCCGTGTACGGACCAACCCTGCACGAGATATACCTCTTTCAAAGAACTATGTGTGGCTTGATTCGTTCTCCCACAGGATGCGTAGTGACACCCGGTCCCCATGACCTGGTCCATCCACCACATTAATCAACACCTTCTTAGAATGACTATTCAAACGTTACACAACAAGGACTTCCGCAATTCCTTGTTTCTCACAACGTATATTACTCACATGCGCTTAGGAATTATGGTTGGTTCCCTTTGTGTGAGGAAAAACTACATGGATTTTAGAGAACTAAATATGGCTTGATTACTGCCTTTGCAAGATACGTAGCGATGTCAGGGTCCCCCTTCCTGGGAAAACCACCCCCGAATGAAGATTAAAAATTCCATTTTCCCCCGTGTACGGACCAGACATGCACGAGGTGAATTGTCTTCTAAATAACTACGTATGGATTGATTCCTACCCTTGTGGGATACGTATAGATGCCAAAATTCCACACCCTTTCCCAGCCACCCCAAATGAAGCTAAAAATTCCCCCTTTCCTCCATGTATGCACCAGACCTACATTGTTTGCATTCCCCGTCCTTACCGCACGCCGTTAAATTGCACGGATAAAAAATAAAAAAAAATTCCCCTCTCCCTCGTACGGACAATACTTACACGGGGTGTATTCCCAAAAAGAACTACATGTGCTTGGATTCCTGCACTCACAGGATATGTTGAGACATCGATATCTTATCTCCTAGCCCATCCACCGATAAAAGAAAACAAAGGTACATATACCCCCCGTCCTTACCATATGACGTTAAACTTCACGGAATCCCCTTTTCATGTCGTTTCATCTTCGTATTCACCACATGATGTTAAACTGCACAGACCATGTCATTAACCACCCATGATATACGGAAAAACGAGATGGGAATATTACTTGCGCATTTGGATGCATCCTATTCATACATCAGACTCCATGGCCCGGATAATTGCGGATCTTCAAAACCACCCATGGACTTTGGAAGTGTAAAGTTACCACCCAGTGGACACCTCTTCATGACTATGCATACAATACCCTAAGTGGCTCTACATATTGATAGCCCCTAGCCCATCTTCCAAAGGCATGATTTCCTCAGGCGATACTCTTCCTATCTCAGAATACTTACCGGCCTCAGAGCCCCCATATCATATCTCCTGATCCAAAATTTATGGAGCAGTGGATTACAAGTTCGCTCCTCTCTCACATCCAAACGTTGATATGGTATCCACACCTGGTTAGAATTTGTATCCACCCGTGGTTCACATGACGATCTTCATCTACAAACATCATGCCCGGGCTAGGCTACTTTGACTCAACGGGAAATTTCAGTGAAGATGCTGCATGAATTCTTGGTCCCCATTATCCCCATATGCCGAACTTTGTGCTCTGAGAAATCCCATATTTTCATATTCATCTATGGCCATCAGAAGTGGAATGTCATCGAACCGTGGACACCTTCATATGACAATTCATACCATGTCCTCAGTGGCTCGACATATTGATCACCCATGTCCCGTCTACCAAAGGCATGATTTCTTCCAGTGATATCCTTCCTATCTCCATACGCGTACCGGCCTCAGATCCCCACACCATATCTCCTGATCTGTGAAACCCTTGAGTTACAGTTTACACCCTCATTCCCTAACACTAGTTCATAGTATACCAGAGCATCCTAACTCAATTTCCCTTCGTGTTATTGTAGAAATAGTCACCCAATAGTCCGAACTATATGAATTTTAAACTAAGATTACATGGTCCTTACCGCATGACATTAAACTATAGAGAGGAAAGGTACACCCTAAGCGTAAGATAAATCGGCACAGGGAACTCCCAGAGATTTAAAAAAAACTGGGGACAATCATCCCAGACATGTCCAGATATTTCTTTACCAAATGATAGACTTCACGGTCCATTCTCTCAGTGGCTCGGTATATTGATATACAATGGCCCGTCTACAAAAGGCAATATTTCCTCAGGTGATGCTATTCCTAGCTCCATACGCTTAATGTCCTAAGATCCCCCATATAAATTCTTCTAATCAAAGAATACCCAGGACCATGATTTACACTGTAAATCCCATTCCACATCTTGGACATACTGAGATATTCGAGTCCAGTTACATTCTAATCAAGAGTGGCCTTTGCAAAAACATCCTTACTGCATGACACTAAAACTGCACAAAGCATGTCTTTTCCAAAAGGCATGAATATACAAGAACCAAGCCTTAAACATCTAGGGAAATGGATCCAACTAAAATAATTTTGATGGACTATCTAAATGCCCATGTCCTCGCTGCACGACATTAAATTTCACATTATCATTAAAAATACTCCTCGTCCCTACCGCGTGACGTTAAACTGCACTGAATTTATAATACTCATATGTACTTAATGCATGAAAATAAACTGTATAGTATCAAATAATAATAATTCCCTCTGTACTCGCCACATGATGTTAAAAAGCATTGAAGTTTTCCTCACCGCATGAAGTTAAACTGCACAGTCAATCCTGTCGTGGGTTCAGTCTAGAATGGAATCTTTCCTTTGTCCCTCAGTGCACGGGCCAGACCTCCACAAACCACTGTCTCACCCCAGTGTGAGAAGGGGTGACTTCAACCATTCGTAGGAAGTTTATCCTAGATGTTTCTCCTATATCCAGGAACCCTCTTTTCATTATCCATACTCTATACTCAAAAAAAGCCGAACTCTTATAAACCACCCGTGGTGGTCCCAAATTTCAACTTCCTTGAAGTTTCCCGGCTATCGTGAGAATAAAATCATTGACCTAAGGACTCATTTTCATGACTATGAATACCACGCCCTTAGCGGATCTGCCTATTTATCGTCCCTGGCCCGTCTACCAAAGGAAATATTTACTTGGGCAATACTTCTCTCTATATTCATCTTTCCCTCTGAGCCCCCATATCCATCATGGGATTCAGAAACCCTCTGAGCTACAATTTACTAACCTTTTTAACACCCCTGACTGAATATGGTGGAACGTCTCTGAGAAGATTACCGAGAACTAGGAGAATGCTTTCCATTTACAGGAATTTCCCAGCTACATGACTTTAAACTACGCCAAGCTCCAACCATACTTCACACAAGCTAAATGCAATGGACTGGGACCCTTCGTCCACACTCACGATTAATACATCTGTTCCCAAATCCTTTCAGACGTCACATACCCTTTACGAGCCACCGTTGGGGGTTTTTATAATTATCCAAACCACCAATGGTGGTTTCCATATTCCGGACTTCCATGAAGTCCTCAGGATATCAGAAATGGATAGTCATTGACTTAAGGACACCATTGGAGAACTATTCATACCATACCCTCATTGGATCTACATATTGATCACCCATGGCCCGTCTAACAAAGGCATTTCTTCTTTATGCGATGCTTTTCCTACCGCTGCATGCCGATATGGCTCCCATGCCTCATGACATTCCCTACATGTTGTTCAAATCTAGAGATGTTCCCCCCACATGCGACTGAAAGGTATTGAGAAATATTTTAATCAACCAAACCTCGTCGGGGCCCTCTCCTCACCTTATTTGGTCAAAATAGTTCAACCTAAAACATCAATGATTACAGTCTTGTCGATGGGACTTTAAACCGCTCACGAAAAGAGGCACAAAGCCCGTTAGGCCGAAAAGCAGAAAAGGGTGACCTAAACAATAGTCAGGCTATACCTACTGGGTCCAAACTAAATGGTCCCAGAAAAGACGTAGGGTATTGACGGAAAAGTCAAATGGGTTATAGGTTTTTTCAACAAAACCGTAGAAAAAGTCAAATTGTGCTCGCTGAGTCCCTTGGCTCAGGCAAACGTTTGAGTATTGTCCAATCAATCATTGATTTTTAGGACCACTCTATATCGGAATAGCCTCCTTTTCCTTCCGATCAGACCGCATTCCGATGGGGGGAATATGTAGGGTTTTGAAAAATCTGAAAAGTGGAATTGGAATTCCACTTAATTTGAGAAAGGATTCTAATCAATTTCCATTAGGGGATCAAGAAAAAGCATGAAGAATACTCAAAAATGGACAAAGGACCGATCGTCACTCTTACCATTTCAAAATCGATGGTACTTGGCCAATTCAGCGAGCCACCCCCTCTATGGACCAGTGTCATCCATAAAACGGAGGCGGTAACCCCTACGTGGGCATGAAACACGACAGACGCCAGGCTGGTCAACCACCACGAACTGCGCCAAACGGCCCTTGCTGTGAGGGCCATTGTTCGTGAAATAGAGGCGAAAGCTGTATGCAACCACGAACCATGTCATTTTCCAAATAGAGGAAAAGTGGTGCACGACCGTGGAGCAATTCTGCAAAACTCAGTTCCATAAATATTCGTTGACCGAGTCATAAGTTGGTGAGGCTTTCTTCATGGGCTTCCTCAGAAAGCGTTGTGTGCCGTGTCAATACAACATCTTCATTACTCTATAAATATACCTTGAGGGAGAGGGGTCAAAATGTATGGATGAAAGGACATATGAAAACCCATGGGGAGATGCTCGAGAAATCACCCACACCGGTAATGATCTGTGACCATCCGCGGACCCCATATCGTCCGCGGATGAAATCTTCCGTAAATAGAAGAAACCAAACCATGAACCACATGCGGCCAGCTCCTCCGTGGCTAGCCCTTAGAGTCGATTTCCATCACGGACATCCTAGGTGGTCATCTTCTTCGTGGCCTGCCACCTTCGTGACCATCTCATCCGTAGACACCCTTCGTGGGCAGCCTCTCCGCGACTGCTCCTACGTGGCCAAATCCTCTGTGGATACCCTCTACGGCCATCTTCTATCTGCCCAGCTCCTACGCGGCTCGCTCCTCTGTGTCCAGTCCCTCATAGCTAGCTCTCTGCGTCCAGATCCTCCGTGGCCAGCTCTTACGTGGCCCGACCCATGCCGAAAACCCCATGCACTCACTGGTCCATACCGTGGGGCCTGCACCCCTGCACCCCTGCTCAGTTTCACTATCGGCATGCGGCCCCATCCCTCTGGGCTGGACCCTTCACTAACATCACTAACCCCGATGAAAATGGAGAGTCTCACCTCGAATGTTTCGGGATGGGTCAACAATATTTCTAATATAACCCTTATGTCGCTGCAACATCCTTCCTATACATGCCACGAGTCGAGATACTCCTCATAACTCTCCTATAACCCCATTACCTAGCTCATTTTTCTAGGTTCATCCAGAAAGGGCCTCCCATACGTAAGTCCCACACCAACCATTTCTAGGTATCTCCAACCTAGTCATCCTGACGACATGACATTAAACTGTATGGACCTCGTCCTATCCATATGACGTTAAACAATATGAAAATAGTCCCTGCAACACGTCATTAAACTGTGATGTCTTAATCTAAGCTATATGACTTTAAACTGTAGCACACCTAAACCTCATATAAAATTCTGGGCATCCCTCCAGGAGTAATCCCCACACCATCCTCACGAGAAGCCAATGGTCCTTCCCCTCTCATCTCCAAAGGTTCATTGCTCTGTTGTGAGACTCCTACTTACCTCCAACATCAGGGAGAAAGAGATTCCAGTGGTCCCAGACTTCTCCTCTACTCATCATCTTCCTCCCCTTCCCTTAGTAGGGAGAATGTGTGAGGCTTTCCAAGCCTGTTTCATTCTATTGTTTCTCACACTGAGCATGACACTGATGGGTTTAGAGATTTTTGATGGTCATGACGTCTGTACAACGACATCCCTCAAAATGAACTATGTGTGTTTTGAACCCTGTCTCCTAAGAAGGGTACATAGAAAGCCTCCGCGAGGTTCAATCCCAATTCAGGCCACTAACCATGTGTAAGTCCCAGTCATGCCCCTCAAAACAGACTACATGGGTTTTGATCCCTTTCTCCTATACATGGTACGTAAGAGGCCTCCCCGAGGTTCAATCACAATTCGGGCCTCTAACCATGTGTTAGTGCCAATCATTACCCTCAAAATGAAATACATGGGTTTTGATCCATGTCTCCTCAACAGTGTACTTAGGAAGCCTCTTTGAGGTTCAATCCCAATTCAGGGCACTAACCATGTCTGTGTATCAATCATTCCCCTCAAAACGAACTATGTCAGTTTTAATCCCTACTTACTAAACAAGGTACGTTGGACGCCTCCCCGAGGTTCAATCCCAACAACCAGCAAATCTCACGTATAATCCCTAATCTCCTAGAACTACATGGACTTTGATCCCTGACCAGCTGGGATACGTAGGAATCCTACCTATGGTGAACGGAAGATATATACGTCTGATACACATCCGTCATATTCACACCATGTCCTCAGGGCCCCAGAAGGACCATCTCTAGGCCCAAGAAATTGCTTCACTTCGGTCTTCCGGGCTGCTTCGGCATAAGTCCCACACCAACTTTGATCATCCATCTATCACTCGGGTGTCCATGCCACAATATGTTAAACTGTACTTTTGGGTCCTTTTCGCACCACCTTAAAAGGTGATGTGTCCCATCATTTGGCACCGAACTACGTGGATTTTTATTCCTCTCACGAGGATACGTAAGAAGCCCATATCACGGGTTCGATCCAAATGCTCAAATCTTTATCTACCCCCCGAGGATGATAATAAACTCCAGAGCACCCAGTTATGAGGCTTCATATTAGTTTCTTCTCAATGAGTCCAAACTCCTCGGAGTCATTAATCTAATGAGGGATGGTAAACATCGGGTCTAAATGATTCTGAAACCATACGTTCAGTTGACCATTTCCATCCATGAGTAACCTGTGGATACTATGCTTGGGTATAAACCAATGATTATAGAATATATGAATATGTCTTAAATCTATAAAAGAGTCCCAAAAGGAAATAATTCCCCCCAAAAGGTAGTGATGAGAATAAATTCCCAACCTCTCGACCAATGTGATTTATTAAGTACCGCTGGCCAAATCCCCTAACGAATGCTTGCCTTCCAAAATCCGATCCACATATCATTGGATATGGAACTGTTGGGAATTTTGAAACAAAAACGGTGCCCCTGATATGAGTGATTAAGCATAAACAAACCTTCTCTAATAAACCTTCAGGTATCACGGGGTTTTCCCTCAGTCGAAACAATGATTCTAATTATTTTGTTGATAATATTTGTTCATAGTTCATTACTATGATGGTTAGTATAACTATGAATTTTAATGAAGAATTTATAGTTATATGTGCCATATATATCTGATGAATGTCTCCCAAAGAAAGGTTATATTATCTTTATGTTATTTAAAAAATTAATATTTTCAAATTCATTACATAATTGTCTTGTTATTCTACGATCCATTTTTTATTTAGTTATCCATGTCATTTGAAGTCTCTCGTGATGAAAAAAATATCAACATTAATGATCTATTTATAATTTTTATATGGGAAAATTGTGTCTATCCTTTTAATGGATATATTTTTGGTAATATTGAGACATTATTTAATCCTAAAAAAACATACCCATAAAAACAATTACAGTCCTGTAAAAAATTATTAAACATTATAATGGTATGTCATCATGTTGTAAAAATATCATTTCTTCCACTGAAAAAAATATATATTATAAAATAATTTATATATTTCATACTCAATTATGATATTCAAAATCATTTTATTATAAAATTAAATAAAAACAATGAAATGAAATTAGAGGTGAGCATCAAATGATATAAATAATAAAACAAGTTAAAAAATACATTAGTATTTGAGTTTCATTTCATCTATGATCATATAAAAATTCATATTCAAAATTTCTAGATATAATTATATTGTTGAACTAATAATATTTTATATTTGTAAATTTTCAACAAGAATTATTATAATATAACTATTGTTATATATTTCTTGAGTTAATTTCCCTCAGAACATTTATAGAATTTAAGGATATTAAATTCTATTAATATTAATGGATGTTCTTTATAGTTTGTAATGAAGAATGAGTAAAAACAAAAAATAATGAAATCATTTCAAAAATTTAATACACCATATAGTATTGAATGTTAATTGAATTATGAAATTAAATCATTGCGGAATTTTTTTAGGAATTTTATTCAAGTGAAAGAGGATGAATATTGATAGGTACATATGGAATAATTTATTAAAATTAACATTTGATAACTTATATAAGCTGATAGATACGAGTTAGCATAAATATCCATGTACTTTTGATTCATAAGATAAAATAATATATTATATGTATGCTAGAGTGAGTTAGTATTTATTATTATAGAATATATAAATATGAGAGAATTTTATGTTATTAGTAATGATGTTAAAGAAATTTTTGTGATAACAACCCCTGTCAACAAAAGGAAATTGATATATCCTTCCATTCTGACATTAAAAAAATAGAAATTACAAGGGATGGTTTAGATGATGAGATCATGTTAATGGTAGAAAAGGATAATAATATGGGAAATTAGGATTTAAATGGATTCTCATTATATACCCATAAAACTTATCTATTATTTATTTGTATAAAATGAAAGAATTAAATTAATCTAGGGCTATAATTTTCAAATCATAATTTTATTATTCATTTTATATCATCTTCATTCATATTTTATGTTTTATTTAGATTTTTTAATGTAGAAAACCCAACTATTTAATAATATTAGTAGGTAATCCATGTAATATTCTAATCCCAGCCCAATTTCATGGTCCAAATCGAGGTGCCAATAACATATGGTGATACCCCCAAAGCACAAATGGGTGGAAATAAATCAAAAGGGTGATTAAAATTAATTTTGGGAAATTTCCCAATAAATATGAAAAAACATTTAAGATACATATTTAAGAAAACATATAAATGATACACGTAGAAACTCAATAACAAAATCTATGATCTATCCACCAACATCAACAATTATAATATCATGGGGCTCCACTAGTGATGTAAGAGGCCACTCCCATTATTATATCATGACAAAAATGTTTTCATAATCCCTAAATTCATTATATAGGTAGTGAGTATTCAAACCATTAAGAAATAAATAGTATATTTCTATACTCCCAACTAGTTCAAAAATAATTTATATCAAAATAAAATTATCTAAACAAGAAGAAAATAAATAAAAATTTATATGAAAAATGGTATAGAAAATGAATAAATAGAAAACCATGTGATAAATTTTATCCCTCCCATTCTAAACTATTCAATAAGTATAATTCATTACCTAATAAAATTAGAACCTTTAAATTTACCCAAATCATGAAATAACTTCCACATTCATCCAACTAATGTGTCGCTATACAATGTGACTTAATGTTCCTTATATGGAATGATGACTAATCCTCAATCAATAAGGACCCTTACAATGCTATATAATGGTACTCTAATCACATGACCATATTATTTCAACAAATTCCAATTTTTTTCCAAAAAAATATCCAAAATCAATATACTAATATATTTATCCACAGTTTTCCTTATACAATGAAAACACATTTTACTTAGATATGATAAGACTTCAAGATCATCAATGAAGTAATTTGGGAGACAATCCAACTACCTCTAACTGCTTCTTCAAATAGTGAACAACAAAAATATGGACTTGAAGGTATAATTTATCGATGTATCCGATAAATACCATCATGATTTAGATACCTCATAATTAGAACAACAATGAGTACAATTTCAAGCATTAATATGTTACAAATTGAGTTATGGTCCCCCAAAAATTACCTCCCATGGTTAACATTAAAATTTAATGACTTTACTCATGATAAAATATTTAATTCAACCATCTTATAAAGAATATTGATTAACCTAACTCCTTTATCAATGGTTTGGTGAGTTAAACCATTCCATTTTTTAACTAGAATGATTCAAACCATGTATATTCTCCATATAAACCCACCATGATATAGGGTTTTCATCTGGGATTTTGGACATCACTATGTCGAGGACTATAGAATTATGGGACCCATGTCACTCTTTTTACTTCTACATCACAAAAACAGATAAACCATATACCACTTCCATGATTTTATAAACTTCCAACCTCCTATTTATTTTCCCTTGGATGTTTCCCATAGAGTAATTCACAAAGATCCTCTCCTACAAAAACACCAAGAAAATAGAATTTATCAACATAAGATTCTCAATTTAGAACAACCTCAATCCACTACACTGATAGAATATCCACTTATTTCACCATATATAACACTATGTCTTGGTGAAGCCTATAGAATGAAAATCGATTTCACTAACCAAGATAATCTCTTATACTTCTATAAACATAACATGGAAACCTTATACCATATAAATACATAACAAAATTGTAGTAAAAAATTAATAGGTGTAACATTACCCAAATATGATGTTTCAAATCCACCTATTATGATTATAATTTCATTAGGTATTTTCATTAATATTGATATCTCATTATTTTATATTTTACACTATATGATATGCTCTTTCATTTATCAAGAACACTTAATATATTCATTCCATCTCAATCTACTTGAGGGATATTAACAAAATTTTATAGAGTAGTAGAGGAGTAGTCAATGACATGGAATATAATTTCTTAATTACCATAATAATTGTATTTGAGGGTGACCATTATTTTGTTGTAATTTATAATGTACTGAGAAAAATTATTACATCAATATATAAATTATTGGAAATATTTTCTGATGAAATTAAAATGATAAAAATATTTAAATGAAAATAAATTTATTGAATGATATGAGGTATAAAAAGTTAAAATATTCATGTTAATTGAAATATATGGGGTTCTTAAATTAAATGGTGGAGGGTTATATGGGATGATTAAGATGAGTTTATAATTTGAAAATACATACCATCCAATCATGCATCATGATTCATAGAAAAGTCACATAAATTAAATGAATTGTATTTTAAAAAAATGTGAAATTATATATATAAATAATTAGTTTTTATGTTATATTATTGATAAATGTTAGTAAAATTAATATTCCATATCTAATTTTTATTTTATTTATTATTTTTATGTCTATTTAATGGTTTTTTTCAATGTTCATTAATCAAATTGGGGAAATATTGATGTAATTTATGTCTGTTTTGTGAATGAGGTTAGTGACACATCCTCATGTCTTTATAAACTGTAAGAAAAGGTGCCTAAATGGATTTTATATGATTATCAGAATTCCATTGTTGATATAAATAATTATGATAGATATACGTTATACAATACTGTCTTAGTATATTAATGTATATTTATTACAAATAGTATAGTTTTTATTAATATTAAACTTTTTTATTTTGAATATTCTTAAAATACCTATAAATAATTACAAACAAGACATCCCACCCATAGATTATTTCAACTATTTTTCAAGGAGAAGATTGAACATTTTCTTCAACTAGCTATTATTAAATATACTATTATTTCATTTTATATACATAAAATATTAAAATTATAAATTTATTCCATTAATATCACCAGTGAAAAAAATTGTCTATGATGGTAGTATATTTGTGTTTTGGTTTTTTGTGTATAAAAAAGATGATAGGAATTACACAAACAATCCAACTAAAGATTATTTGTGTAAAAATTCTAAATGACATTTCATTTTATGAAAGGAATATATTTATTAAAATTTTATTCTAATTTCAATAAAAAATAGAATCATGATATTAAAATCCATTTTACTCATACCCAATCATCCATGGTAATAGAATTTACTAATTTTACAACATGAATCATGTAATATATGTTTGATGGCTTGGTATTAAACTATCCCAATCAGAATTATTCTATATTATTACATATTAATTCAATATGTTGAATCCTCCATCACGATTGACTAATTTTACATTTATTAATGTGTTAAAATAAAAAAATTAAATTTTTTTCCTTAAGAATAGAATGTAGGTTCATAAGTCACATTGTATATCTTAAGCTGAGGAGAATCTAATAGTGAGGCATGTATTAGTTACTCTACTTTTCTACATGAATTGTATTGTACCTCTAAAAATTTAATCGTTGAAATTAGTGGAACTAAAAATTTATATATTTTTTAATATATAATTATTTTTTATGATAATTAATCTAATATATTTTTTATGTGAAATATCAAATGAAAACTATTTTATTTTTTTAATTATATAAAATACATTAATCAAATACACCAGAGGTTATTTGTTAAGAGGAAGATCATAATCTTTCATTATATAGGGGTAAGAAAATAAGATATGGGACATAAATGTGGTTCACTATATTTAGTTATTGTATATTTTTCATTATCAGATATGTATATATTTTTTAAAATTTTATTAATATAAACATCTTTATGTGTTAAAATATAGGATGATGTAATTATTATAGTTGGTTCACTTTTATTTTTAATTTCACGAATTTACAATGTATTGAATTATATATCATATTAATATATCTCTACGTTAAATAATAGTTAATAGAATATTTATATTAACCATATTTCCCAATTCATTTTTAGATCATAATGGTTGTATAAATGACATTCTAATTAAAAAAATTATTTTTATATAATCAGTGGTGTTTTTAACCACTATTATCTAATACTAAATAATCACAATATACTACTATGATTCAATTACTTTTTTCAATTTTTTTAATATAGAGTAATATATAAAAAAATATTGAATTGATTTGGTAACTGATAAACATTTAGTAGTAGTTACAAAATTCAATAAATTATAGATTTATACAAAATCATAAACTGCTAAAACCATTATAATAATTATTTAAAAACTATTTCAAATTAAAAATTAAAACTAGTTCCACAAGACAACCACTAATACAAAATTCCACAAATTAATAACTCATTTGGTAAAATTTAGTTGTTTGAAAAAGCATCAGGAATTAATTTGTGATATCTTAAACTATTACTTAATTTAAAAAAATAGTACTATGATATTTTATCAATATATAGTTTAATAATGTTTACATATTTTATGGGATGTGTAATTGGAATTGACCAATTTTCATTCCATTGTGGTCTGTTGTTTGACACCCATAGTAGAACTCATGTACACAAATGGTGGAATAAATATCTATGTAGTTTTCCCACTAAAATTTGTTTTCCAAAAAGAGGGAGATATTATATGTATTTCCGTAGTTATAACATCTTTTATATCTCAATGGGTGTGGGAGGTCTAGTGTGGACGGTTTGATTATGGTATTATTCATGATCAGAATATTTTGGGTGTTGCAAATGTTGGATGATCTTATACGTTATGAGTATGTCACCATTAATGAATGTTTGGTAGTAGTATTATAATCTTAATTAACATAAGTATTTATTTGGTAGACTTCAACAGAAGTATTTAAAGGGGTTATGTAATAATAGTTTTCCCTATTTAATTTGAAATTGGTGTTATTTATGAATTTTCCTTATTTTTTTGTGATGGTTATTATTATCTGGGCTGACGATATTGGTTTTGTATTTTAAAAGTTATATCTTGGGTTATGGATCTATCATTGTAGGGTTATATAATTTTTTTTGAATTGTCTACATCAGTTTGATTTTTATTAGTTCACTTATGATATAAAAGATGACTTCATGGTGGATTTAGTATGTTTTTGTTGTGAAATTCATTGATCATTGATCACTTTTATGAAGTGTCACAACAAGATAATCAGGTAACCTTTTTTGTTCTAGGTGATCTTATTTAGAATTATATTTTAAGTTGTTTGGTTTCCAAAATAAGTAAAAATTTATAAATATTCGATTATGGATATGTCTTTATTATTGATATTCCGAATGATTATATATATATATATCACGTGATAAGAAGTCATTGTATCTTTCCTCAAGGATCATTACCCAATGAACACCTCTGTAGTTGTTCTGAAAATCATGGATGAATAACCTAAAAATAGTGTTTGATTTGAAATGATGGTTTCTATGTGGTAGTTTTTGGTATCTAATCTAAATTATGGGTCCATAACAATATTATATTTGGTATATCTATTAATAAAAAATACCATGATTAGTCCTAATGGTTCCTTGTTTAGACATTATTCTATAAGGATGTGTGACCAAATATTAGAAGGTCTTTATTATAGAATCATTTTAAAATTTATGTGAAAAGAGATTATGATTATATTTAGGGTTTTCAATAGTTATGGTAAAAAATATTAAACCATATGTGTCAGTAGAGTCCATGGGAAATAATCAGTATGCTAATGTTGTAATTGAAAACTACTTTACAAATATGATTTAAGGGCCTTGAATAATTTTTTCTTCTAAATATGTTGAAATAATATTTTTCCATAGAATATGACCCCTTGATTTTTTTTTGGATTCTTTTATTTCTATCAGAATGATTTTTACTAATTTTATTATATTTTGAGGAATTATGAGCTAGTTGAATGGTACATATTGTATAATATTTAATAAATAAATAAATAAATATTCAATTTGAAATAAAATTAATATCACATAATTTAAATTTTAAGGGAATATCTTAACTCCATGGTTATATATGAAATATGATGTTTTTCCATAATGAGATATAAGTTTTATGTATGGATTCTATTTTCCATAATTACATTTTTTCAGGAAAATAAACTTTTTACCCTATAAACCAATACATTTGTTATAAAAATACCTTTTTCATGTCTCATCTAGGGCTCTATATGTGTCATTAAAATTATATAGGCAATGATGGTTTAATACCATTCAGATTGTGGTTGAATAAATGCTATACACTTTACAATTTATTTTCTTTTGAAATGCGCCTCTATGATTAGTTAACGTCTTGATCTATTCTTCATGTTCATTTCTATATTTCCCAAATAATGTCATGAATTAAGGCATGTGGAATAAGAAATATTTAAAATATTTGGAATCAAATTATGATACTTCTCCTTAATTTAATTTTATAGATCACCCAATTTTATAGTTTACACTACAATTATAACTAGTCACGAAAGGAATATTCCTGATTCTATGACCATAGAGTCACTTTATGATCATTCCAATAACCAACTAAAAATAATAACTCAACGTTAATTAAAAAAATAAGAATTCTAACCAAAATAAAAAAGATCACTCATTTAATCTTTTTTTATTCTTGTAAAAAGATATAACACTTCCTCTTAAGTGTAAATCCCCAGCATTAAACATTACATAATCTTGAATTAAGTTAATAATTCACATTTAGGATATTTTTAGTTATAGATAATTAGATAATTAGGTAATAAATTAAACATTACAATTTGAATATTATAAGTATACACTTCTACTAATTATCCACATTTTTATAAACATAATTTCATTAAAAATAAAGATTTTTAGTTCTATGTTTCATACAACATGGCTTTTCCATGATCCCATAGTGGACCCTATTCATCTATATTTCCCGAAAAAGACATTTGAAAACATGTGATTTGCATAAAAATATCGGTAAGGGATACATAATGAATAAAAACTAATGGGTTTTCAAAGGAAATTTTATACTATGAATACTTTATCATAAAGTAATACTTTTCACCTTTAAGAAGTAGCAAATACTCATCACTGAATGTAAGCTCATTGCTTACAATTTTTGTAACCAAAATATAACCATAAATACCATATAATGAAAAATAAATCATATGAATGTAACATAGAACATAAACCTACATAAATGGAATATTCATACAATTTACATTCACACATATCACTAAATGGAATAGCCATACGGTTGACTTCCATACCCTATGCATTTGATGTTATAACGTAACCACTCATCATAGGTTTATCAATGAACCACCCATTATTTATTTTTTCATGTAAGCATCCGTAATTGTTTTATCATGTAACCACCCATCAAATTTCCATGTACCGTTATATAATCACATCACATAAAATATTGAAAATATCAACATTTCACTAATAACATTTTATTATTAATCACAAGAAATAGTTTCAAAATATTGAAATACTCAATCAATTTCAAAAACCATTTTAAATAAAAAAATATTTAAAATGGTAATATAGTATTTATTTTCCTTTTAAAAACATTATGGATTGTTATGGAATCTAAATATCAAATAATGCTCATGGTGGAATAAAGGTCATTGTCATCGTATACATTAAAAACATCCCTTTTTTCGATTAGTAAAATGATTCATAGAAAAATATATCTGTTGAATTAATTTAAAATTAAATGGATTTTATTATAAACTATATAAGAATGGAGGTGTATATTATCAAAATATGCCTCAGTGAATGGAGATTGAGACAAAGTCCCTTACATTGTGCCCGACTTGATTCGTTCGTTCTTTAGTTTCCTGAATAACAAAAATATGTTAATTTCTACTTGATTCACATTTTTTCACATTTATTATTCCTTTTATATCAATTATTAACATGTTATAAAAATTAAATTATTATTTATGCTCATATCGGATGTTTTTTCGATATTGGGTACTTGAGTTGAAAATGAACATGTTTTGATGTATGTTTTACATGTTGTCCAAAGTACATTATCTCTAGAATGATATTCATGATTTTAATAATACAATAATATCATATATATATATATATATATAATATTCTTATATTCCTTATACATAATAAATGAAATGTATAGTTCATGGAGACGGTACTTCGTACGTACGCATGAATGATACTTTCATTTATTTGTCATATTAAAGAAATGAAAACTAAAAGATACATATGTATATTTTAATTTCATTATAATATATTATGATATATATGTTACTTATGTTTTTTAACGAAATCCTTTATACATTATATGTATACAATGGATGAGTCATATCACTTTGAGTGGGTTGTAGTCCACACTTCCTCAAATTAAATTATCGTATTTACACATTATAGAAAGAATAATGATATGTTCTAAAAAAATTAAAAATAATATATAAAATATAAATATAATATATTTCATATATAAATACATTTTTATCATAATATCCACCATGGTAGGTGGTGGGGAAAATTGAACAATCAATATTTCGTGAGGCAGTAGTTCGCCGTACACATAAATAGAATGTTCATATCCATTAGATGAAGGTGTGTGTCACTATAGTTCGAATAATTCTCATAAAAACATCCTATTATATTTAAGATACCAGTTTTTTCTATAAAAATAATGGAATAAAGATATTTTTGCTTATTAGAGAAGGAAAATAAATGAATGAATATTAAGAGAAGACATTACCTCAGATTGGGTAACTCCTTTTGATTTATGTTAAAAGGATTTCTTGAATTCCCTTATGCCCAAGGTAAGGATTCTATGAGTAAGGGAGAGATGTTTGGAGATTATATGAGAAGGGTTTGGATGATCCATAGGTCTTGAGAGATCTGAGTAAAAAGATATATGTGGTAGCCTTTTATAATATGGAAGATGGATACATTAGGATTGTCTTGATATATTATTTTATTATAAACTAAATTTACATTTCAAAAGGTCATAAACTCATTTAATTAGAATAATCGATGAGTATTGTTTGAAATAATCTCAACCAATAGGTTATATAAATTTTCTTGTCCCAAATGAAACCTTATCTTTTAGCTTTAACCCTTAGATAACTAATATAACTCTTGCCATGTCTTCTTGTATATACATATTATATGGTTAGTATAGTTACTATAAAATTTCAATAAAAACTCAAGTGGTTTATTAATTAAATTTTAAATATTATCTAATTAATTTGTCGGAATCCTATATTTTTAGTACTATTATATCATTTAATAAAATTGTATTTGTTTTTAAAACTCATTTATGTAATTTTTTTAACGATTCTTATCATGACTTTTTTCTAAAAACAGTAAAAATTTTATTATTTAAAAATAAATAAATTAATTAAAATATAATAAGTCATAATCATTCATAAAATTCGTGTATGGAATCAAAAGTATCAAAATTAATTTATTTTAATATTTATAATCTCATTTATTTAAATCATTCATTAATAAGGTAATCAGTACATTAATTTTGTTTCATAAGTGAGTTTATTTATTGGATGTCTAAAAAATATAAATAAAATACCATGATGTTGGAAATAGTTTTATATTACCAATGAATATTTATAGTCTAATTTATATAATGTATAATAACATATTAATTTTTTTATTAAAAAGATACATGTTTATGTTACATTTCCCTTAACATAAATTATGTGTAATTAAATTTCATTTTCACACACAAGTGTCTCCCAAATGCCAAATGTTATACCTAATGGTATATATGGTCGACCATGACTCATCCAATGATTTTAGGGCAAGTATTATGGAAAATTAATATTATTAAAATATTATACTTACCTTTATTTAACTCATTTACCCTTTAATCATGTAAAATAAGAATAATTACTGATTATACAATTCATAATGTCAAAAAATAAATGTAATCTATTAACATAATTTTAAACCAATGATTCCAAATATTTAATCCATTTTTAAAAATTCCAAATATAGAATTGGAAAAATTTAATTTAAAATTAATTCCCATTGTCAAAATGAGAAAGCATATTTTTATAACGTAAAACTATCAAAAGATTGACAATTTTTTTTGTAAAATGTAAATGTGAAATTACTTCCAATGGCAAAAATTATATAAAATGATAAAATAATAATATAATGACACATTAAAAATAATAATGAAGATAATATAACCATATAAATACAATATATGAAAAGACAGTTTTGACTGAAAATGTAGTCTTTTTTCCACTATTCATTAAAAAATCAACATTATTAGAAAAATACCAAAAAATTATTCAAAGTAAATTTTTATGTCCCTATTCTAAAGAAGAATTTTATTTGTTAAAATAGAGCATATAATTGATAAAAAAACTAGATTTAAAAAGGGTTCATCATCAAAACATAGTAAAACTACTTTTTACAAATTTTAGAGTATTTATGATTAAAATTAGAAAAATGTTAAAAAAATTAACAAGCATTTTTAATCATAATATGGTTAGTTCTAGTCATTCTCGTCAATACAATGGCTAGGATCTAACTACCATTTAAAATAATAATATTATAATATTATTATTTTTTTAGTATAACTCATCCTTCTGTGCAACATACAATTTTAGAGAAACCTAATGTTTCATTTCAGGTATTCCATTAAACATACTATATCATTTAAAGTAAATTTAATGTTTAATTCCCAAGTATTAAAAAATATTAAAATATCATATTCTTTAATTAAATGCGGTGTTACATCCTTCCCCCCTTTTGGAGATTGTGTCCTGATAATTTTATTTACTTATCAAATATATAGGGGTATTTATGCTTTATACCAATTTTAGATTCTTGTGTTGCCTCATCAGCCATGTGGTTTTTTCAAAAAACCTTAACCTGATAAATCATCTTATTCTGCAACACTTTCTCTCTACGGTCAACAATCTGGACTGGCTATTTCTCATAAGAAACATTCTCTTCTAACTAATCTACTTCAAGACTCAAAACATGATATATATTTGGTATATAATTTCT
Source organism: Viscum album (assembly GCA_963277665.1). Classification (NCBI taxonomy): domain Eukaryota; kingdom Viridiplantae; phylum Streptophyta; class Magnoliopsida; order Santalales; family Viscaceae; genus Viscum; species Viscum album. The sequence goes on from OY728162.1 coordinate 1,046,253,848, forward strand.
TAACATTGAAACAAGAAAATCATTGTGTACATGGTATAAACTCAGAGGTAATGCCCCTTGATACGCAACTGATCAAAAATTCTCCATAATTTCATAGGTTCCAATGAACTGTGGACTAAACTTTGCTTTTTTACCAGAACATATAACACTTTTCCATGGTGAAGCATTAATAAATACATGATCAGCTATCTCAAGAGAATGATCCAACCTATGGTTATCTGCATAATTTTCAACCAAATATTAGTTGTTCTCATGTGCTTCTAAATTAACTAAACTTTCTCTATCATCTCTCCCACCAATTATGGTCCTATCGTCTTTCATTCACCTACATCATCCCAAAAAGATGGTGTTTGACACTGCTTTCTAAATAATGCCTCAAATGGATCCATCATTATACTAGAATGAATGTTATTAATATATGAAAAATTCATCCAAAGAAATATGTTGGTCACAACTTCCCTGGTAATCCATTGAACATGAAACTAACATATCCTACAATGTTTGAATTATTCGTTCTGACTTCCCATCTGATTGAGGATGAAAAGTTTTTTTTGAAATTTAATTATGTACCCAACTACTTATGAAGGCCTTTCCAAAATTTTGATTTGAACTTGGGAGTATGATCGTATAGAATGGAGAGGGGAACTCCATGTAACCTATCTATCTCTTTAGCATAAAACTAAAAATGTTGATCTCGAGACAATGTATCTCGAATAGGATGTAAATGAGCAGATTTGGTTAATTGATCAATAATAATCTAGATTTGATGATTACATTGAGAGGTCTTTGATAATCCCACAATGAAGGCCATTGATACACTTTCCCATTTCCACTCTAGCACCGGTAAAGGCTGAAGTATCCCATTCGGTAACTGTCACTCTTCTTTAACCTATTGACAATTCAAATAATTCCTAGTAAAGATAGAAATATCTCTCATCATTCTATCCCACTAGTAATACTTTCAAAAATCTCTATACATCTTAGTGCTACCAGGATGAACTGAAAATGGTGAACTATGAAGTTTAAATAACAACTGTTTCTTCAACTGTGAGTCACAGTGCACACATAATCTGTTCCCAAATATCAAAAAAAGATATATATCGATGTTAAATTTAGGTAACATAACCTTATGAACCACTTATAATGTTTTCTGCAACTCACTATCTTCCTTCGGCGATTTCATAATTTTGTCTGATAGAGATAATTTCACTGATATCTGAAACAAAATAGAGGGATCTCCTTCACCAACATATTCTATGAAAAATTTCTTAAATTTTTTTATCAAATGACCATGTTCCAAATGTATCATGGTAAATGTAGAATTAATTTTTTCACTCAAAGCATCAGCCGATTTATTTTATTTTCTTGGATGGTAAGGAATTGTTAAATCGTACTTAATGATTAATTCTAGACATCTCCTCTTTCTCATGTTCAATTATTTCTAAGTGAATATATTCATCAATATTTTTTGGTCAATATATATTTCACATTTTACTCCATACAAATGATGCCATTAAAATTTTAAAGGAAAATCTACAACAAATAATTATATATTATGTGTAGTGTAATTGAACTCAAGAGTTTTTAAAAGATGTGAAGAATAAGAAATTACCTGATCATTCATCATTAGGAAACATCCAATTCCTTTCAACAATGCATCACTGTAGAAAAAACCCACCATTTCATTATGTTAATGCTAATACTAGATCATTCACCAATATTATTTTTAACTCTTAAAAAATAATCACATTCTTTTTTCCAAGTAAATTTAACACCTTTTTCAGTTAACATAGTTTGGGGGCTAGATAACCATGAGAAATTGTCAAAAAAACATTAATAATAGCACGTCAACAAAAGAAACTACGAATATATATGATATTGTTAAGTCCTAGGCACTCATCTAAAACTTTTTTATAAGGGTTCACAAATATTCAATCTTTAGAAACAATATGACCAAGGAATGAAATTTTGTGCAACCAAAACTCACACTTGATAAATTTTACATAAAATTTATTTTTCTTTAAAGTTTTAAAGAAACCCCTTAAAATAATTTCATGTTCATCTTTACTTTTGGAATATATAATAATGTCATCAAAAAACAAAACCACAAACTTATCCAAGATATCACGTAAAATTATATTCATAAGATCTATGAATATAATAGTTTAATTGGTCAACCCAAAATACATAACTAAAAATTCATAATGTCCATATCTAGTCTGAAATGTGGTCTTCGGAATGTTTTCTTCCTTTAAATTCCAGGGATGGTACCCCAAACTCAAGTCAATATTTGAAAAATACAATTCCCCCAAGAGATGATCAATAAAATAATCAATATGAGTCAAGGGATACTTGTTCGTAATAGTTATATTATTCAATGCTCTTTTATCTATGAAAAGTATCATTGAATCATCTTTCTTTTTAACAAACAAGACTGGAGAACCACATGTTGATGAGCTAGGTTGAATTAATCTTTTATCCAAAAACTCTTGCAATTGTTTCTATAACTCTAAATGTTCAATTAGATCCATTAAATAAGGGGGTTTTGAGATTTTATAAGCATCAGGAACTAAGTCAACAATAAATTCAACTTCCAGATTAGGTATAATACCAAGAAACTCTTCATGAAAAACAACAAGATACTCATTTACTACTGGCTCATCATTAATCCGAACTGTTACTTGATTTTCAACAGTATGTGCATGGTAACATTCATTTCTATATTTCATTAGTTTATCATCTTCTTCATATATTATTAGAGTTAAGGGTTCATTATTGTGCAAAAAATTGAATATATTTCATAAAAGAAACCTATTTAGCTCTACAATAAATATTAGAATGGTAAACAGAAAGACAATCCATCCCTAAATAACATCAAACTCTACTCTAGGAAAACAAATAGGTTTCCATGTTAGTTATTTACACATATAAGGATAAGAAGATTCTTATAACTTTTTTCCTCTACATTTTTCCCAGTTATTTTAACCATATGTTCTCGATTCATTTAATGAGGTGGAATTCCAAATTTACCCAAAAATTTTTCATTAATGAATGAATGTGTAGATCCTGAAACAAACAACAGATTTTCATAATAGAAAAAAACAAAAAATCATACCTCGTACCACTTCATTTTATGGTCCCACATTAACCATAGTAGTAACATATGATTTTTCCACACACTTATGATTTTGATAGGTCTGGTTTCTACCCTGGGTAATCAACATTGGACACACATTTGCATAATTCCTAAACTCAATGCAACAAAAAAATCTTACCGATGAATTTTCATTGCATGCTTGATCATCTACCTTACAGTTATGAGAAATATGACAACTATTACCACACTGAAATCACTTTCTAGTTTTTGAGAGTCATTATCAAGGATTTTTTTACCACACATCTCACAAGATTTAAAATTAATTTTCTTATTTCCAGACTTCTTTGATGACTACTTTCATTTCTCCTGCAAAATGGACCTCTTCTTTTTCATTCTCTCATAGAACACATAATCATTTGATAACTCCATTTATACTTTCTCACCACATCGGAAAAGTTTCACATAACTTTTTAATTCACTAGAAGATACTGCCTTTTGATATCAAAAATTCAATCCCATGTAAAAATAATTTATCTTACTATCAAGATCTCGGATGAAATTTAGAGAATACCATTCCAGTCAAGAAAAATTTTCATTATAATCAGCCACTAAGTCATCATCCTGCCTCAATTCCATGAATTTCTTTTCCATTCTAAGTTGAACCACCTTAGGAAAATATTTATTAAGAAACCTACATTTGAATTCTTCTCAACCACAACCATCAATCTCCTCAGTATCCCAAGTAATTTTAACCATCAACCACTACTAATAGGCTTCTCTATCTGAATGTTAAATAGGAAGAATAGAAATTTTATTTTCTATACACCCCATGAAATCCAAAATATTTTCAATTTTTTGATCCACCCTTCAACTTGGACAGGGTCTGATGACCCTATGAATGATAGGGGATGTTTTCTCATAAAATTATCCACTATAGGCATGTTCCTCTATGGTTGATCTGGTTGATCTCATGCATGGACACCACCACCATTTATTTCCTGATTCAATTATTTCAACATCTTAATAAATTATTCAGTTCTGATTCTGACAATCTCAGGTTACTGATTTGGAAGGTTATTCTCCTCTATATGCCTTCCCAGCATAGCTACCCTATTTCTTCTACATAAAACCATTCTGAACAAACTTATATCAGATGAAGGATCATATTAATATCCAATTTCTATATCATTATAATATGAACATATTGTAAAAAACATTTAAGGATATACTATTAACAAAATTATAACTCCTAAAGTTATTTAAACTGACCTCAGATACCAATTGTAAGGCCCCAGCATTAAACATTACATAATACTAAATTAGGTTAATAATTCACATTAAGGATTTTTTTAGGTTTGTAGATTTCTAGAATGTAATCATAACATATACATAACAACATGAATATTACAAGTAGACACTTCTACTCACTATCAACTTTTTTCATAAAAAAATAACTCTTTAATAAGTAAACATGTTCTTTTACATGTTTTAATCATCATGAATTTTCATTGATCTTATACTTTCTCTATCAATCTTTATGTCCTATGACAACATTTCAATAATCTAGATGATCATATAAATCTCAATAAGGGATACATAAATATGAAAAACTGTTATTTTTTCCAAAAAACACGTAATCCATGAGCAGTTTATCATTAAGTAATACATTTCACCATTAAGAAGGGGAAAAACACATAACTGAATATAAGATCATGTATTATCCTCTTTATAACAAAAATATCCCCATTAATCCTATAAAAAGTAGCATATAGCATATAGAGGTAACTTGAAACTTGAACTTACTTAAATGGAAAAAACATATGTTTGACTTCCACACATATCACCAAATGGAATAGCCATATGAACAACTTCCATAACTAATTCATTGGAGGTTATAACATAACCAACAGTCATGGTTTATCACGGAATAATCCGTAATTTGATTTATCACATAACTACCAATCATTTTTTTATCATGTAACCATCCGTAAAATGTCCAAGTACAATTATTTGATCATAACACATAAAATATTGAAAATATCAATATTTCACAAAAAAAATTCATTTGTAATCATAAGACATAAATTCAAAATATTGAAATAATCAATAAATTTCAAAACAAAATCAATACCAAAATATTTAAATTTGGTATATGGTATTGATTTTCTATTTAAAAAATATTACATCTTGTTAAGGAAGTCAAATATCAAATAATTCTCGCGGTGGTAGAATGGTCATTGTCGCTGCATAAATTATAAACATTATTTTTGTCATTTAGTGAAATGATTCAAAGCGAAACATTACCTTTGAATAAAATTAAAAGTCAAAGGTATTTATTATACACTATATAAAATAAAGAGGTTTATATTATAAAAATATGCCTTAATGAACGAAGAATGAGATAAAGTCTCTTACCTTGTGTCTGATTGGAGTCGTTCATTATTTAATTTACTGAATAATAAACCTAAGTTAATTTATACTTACTTGAGAACATTTTATAATTTATTATTCCTTTTATATCACTTATAACCATTTTATAAAAATAATATAATTATTTAATTTTATATAAGAAGTTTGGTCGATATTCGGTACTTGAGTACAAAATGAACTAGTTTTGATGTATGTTGTACATGTTTTCAATAGTACATAATATCCAAAATGATATTAATGATTTTAATAAATCATGAATATCATATATATTTATATATAATAATTCATAGTTCATAGAGATATTAAATGAAATGTATTGTTCATGGAGAAGGTAGACTGTATGTCTGCATTAGTGCTATATTAATTTATTTGTCATATTAACGAAATGAACACTAAATGATAAATAGGAATATTATAATTACAGTGTAATTTAATATGTTAAATATGTTAAATATGTTCATTAAATACATCATTTATACGTTTTATTTATATCATGAATGAGTGATACCACTTTTAGGGGGTGGTAGTCCGCACTTCCTTAAATGAAATTATCAGGTTTACACATTATCGAAAGCATAAATGAATGTTGTAAATAAAAATAATAGAATAAAAGAAATGATATAAATATAATATATATCATATATAAATACAGTTTCATCACAATTTCCACCATGAGAGGTGTAGGGGTAGATCGAACCATAATCGTTTCATGAGGTAGTTGTTCAGCATACACAAAAACAATATGTTTGTATCCATTTTATTGAGGTGTGTGTAATTTTAGTTATAATCCTTCTCATAAAAACATACTATTATTTTGAAGATACAGGTTTTAAAAAAAATAATGGTTTAAATAGAGTTTAGGGGGATGTAGTTGTAAAATAAATGAATGAATCTTGAGAGAAGACATTACCTTAAATCGGGTTACTCCGTTTGATTTATGCTAAAAGGATTTATTGAATTTCCTTATGTTCAATGTAAGTATTATATGAGGAGGGGGGATGTCGAGAGATTATTGGGGAAGAGTTTGTATGAGCCAAGTGGGTTTAATGGAGTTATTAAGGGGTTTGAGGTGGTGGCCTTTTATAAGAGGTAAGAGGGATACTTTAGAAATGTCTTGAAAAATTAGTTAATTATAATCTGAATTTCGATTTCAAAATGTCAAATACTCATTTAATTTGACGATAAAATGATTATTACTTGAAATAATCTCAACCAATATGTTTTAGACATGTTTTTTCCTAAATATATCCTTATGTTATATCTTTAACCCATAGTTATCTAATTTACCTCTTACCATGTCTTCTTGTATATTAACATTATATGGTTAATATAGTTAATATAAAATGCCAATATAACCTCAACTAGTTCATTAATGACATATTAATCATTGTCTAAGTCATTTGGCCGAATCCTATATTTTAGGACTATTTTATCATTTAATTAAATAGTTTTTGTTTTAAAAACTCATTTTTGTCAGTTTTTATACTATTCATATCATGATTGTTTTTAAAAAAATCCATAACAACATGATATTTTTGAGAAAAATCGTCATTAATTAATATATAAAAAGTCATAATCATCCAATAAATTTTTGGATGGCTTAAAAATTTTCAATATAAATATATTTTAATATTTATAATCTCATTTATTTAAATCTGTCATTAATAAGGTAATCACTACATCATCATTGTGTCATAAATGTTTTTATTAATTTGATGTATAAAAATTATAAATAGAATACCACGATGTAGAAATTTGTTTCGCTTTCTAATTACAATTTATATTCGAATTTATCTCATGTATAACCCCATATTAAAATTATTTTATTAATAAGGTACTTGTTTATTTTATATTTCCCTTAAATTTAAATAAAAAGTAATTAAATGTCATTTTCACACCCAAGTGGATACCAAATTCCAAACATTCAACATGAGGGTTTATTAGGTCGACCATGACCTTCAAATGAGTTTAAGTCATGGGTTAGGGTAAATTTATATTATTATAATACTATGTTTACCCTTATTTACCTAATTTACCATTTAACCATGGAAAATAAAAATAATTACAGAAATTACTATTCCTAATGTACAAAAAATAAAAGTAAATTATTAACATAATTTGGACCCATTTATTACAAATATGAAATTTGTTTTTCAAAAATCAAGTCATGGAATTACCAAAAGTTGATTTGAAATGAATACCTATTGTCAAAATGAGAAAGCGGGATTTTAAGAACTAAAAACTATCAAAAGATTGATATTGGTTTTTGTTCAATTTAATAGTTATATTACATACATTTAAAAAAATTGGATTAAATGATACAAACATAATCTAATTACACTTTAAAACCAATAAAATGATAATATAACCATATAAATAAATTATAATAAAATATAGTTTTGACTGAAAATGAAATCTTCTTTTCAATTCCTTAAAAATGAACTTTATCAGAAAAATACCAATAATTTACCCCAAGTAAATTTTAATGTCCAGTTCTAAAGAAGATGTTTATTTTTTAAAATAAATCATTTAATGGTGAGAAAACATATTTTAAAAAGGATTCTCCACCAAAATAAGGTAAAACTAATTTTTAAGAAATTTAGAGTATTTATGGTTAAAATTGGATTCATTCTCATTTTATGCCTCTAAATTATATTGTAAAAATGTAAAAAAATTTACAAACATGCGTAATAATAATATTTTTAGTTCTATCTATTCCATCAAATAAAACGGCTTGGCATTAACTACCAATTAAAATAATAATATTATATTTTTATTAATTTTTTAGTATGACTCAGCCTTTTGTGCAACATAAGATTACATAGAAACAAATTTTTGTGTGTCTAGTACACCATCGATCATTGCATCCCCCTTAATGTAAAATTTATATAAAATTATGAAATATTAATAAATATGAAAATGTTAAATTATTTAATTTCCTGGGATGATACATCAGGCCTCCCAGATCAATATAACTACACATAGTTAGTTCTTCATTAATAATGATGTATTTTACTCACAACCAAATATTTCATTTTAAGACTCTTTAGATTCACAATTATGTAATTATTACATAATAAAATTATTTCTTGAATATTAAAATTATTTTTTTAAGACATCATAGATTCATACATTCTTTTTCAGTGTTTAATTTCTCTTATTAAATAGTTGTTTGCGTAAAATCATAATCAAACATGTGTGGAAGTGAAATTAACAATATATTTATCCTTATTATACATGTTTAAATTAAAATAATATCTTGTGGATATTTTTAGAATTATTTCCAAACATTAAATATTTTATATCCATTTTAATATCATCAAATAATATATTCCCTCATAAAAAATGATCGATAAAATATAAATTTTACATTTATTTTAATTCCAATAAGATATTACTAATGAAATATCCATGAGATCTGGGTTATTAAGCCCTATCAAGAACTCCAAAAAAATTGTGGTACTAAATCTATTATATACTAGAAATTAATAATGGAATTTTATATTCTATTTGATCAAAAATTAAACTCATTCAATAAAAAACTAAAATATCATTTTTTTCTTCAAATGAATCATAATAAAATATTTTGTTATTTATTTCATTGAATAGAAGCACCACGCATCATCTGAGTTATGTCTTAATGACTTTTTGTAGGCATACAAAACATTTCATGTCTAGTAACATTCATAGGAAATATGGTAATTTTATAATTTTTGACATCAATTATTTAAAATATTTTACACATTTAATTTATATGAATTTCCCCATTGTGTATTCATTACATCAAATCAATAAATATAACACTAAAATATCATCCCCTAGAAAATATGTTACATAAAAAAGATAAATATGATACTAATGACTAAAAAATTGTTAGGTATTATATCCATAGGGTATAACATGTCACCTATTATAAAATGTGTTAGCTATTACATTTATATTTTCCCAATTATCAATGGGAATCAAAAAATATATTAAATATTAAAAAAGTTAATTTTTATCACTGAAACTATCTTTCATTGAACATTGTCTTGGCCTATAGAAAAAATACATTGTTCATATGATACCTATCATTTTCCTTAAAAAAACTATGCTACACTTAAGTAGAAAAAATTTTATGTAACCTCTAAACTACTTATATATTATACATACCTTATCTAAATTAATCATCCCTTGAATTATTATATTTATTAATCCTCTTATAAAAAACATATTATATAAAACCATAAATATTTTCTGTAAAGCACATTCATGTAACAATTATATTATGCATTAGTTTATTTACGAAATATAAGAGATTTTCCACTATGAAATTTTAGATTTGAAAAAATATTCTAATATAAACCAATAAATAAATATACTAATTCCTTATATAATTAATCATTCCAAATAAGAACATCATCAAATCAACTCAGGGCCATCTCAAACTCCTTAAAATATCTCATACAACATTTGAAATTATTATAATACCACCATAATTATTCAACAAAATTCATAATGACTTTTTCAGCCTTATAATACCCATACTAAGTATTTCATGTGTCTTATTACAATTTTTGTTTTATCCTTACATATTTATCCCCCATCAAATTCATTTTCTTTATTTTCAATAACCTAATTTTCAAGGTATTTTTTGAAGTCACACACCAAACATATACCAAAATATTCCATATAAAAAATAATTAAAAAACGTAAAAGCATTGGAGGGAAACATTATACATATAATAGCTAGATACATGTAGGTTATGTTTATGTAACAAATATTAAAGTTCCAGATTTTCATGAGTTGATTATTCTTCTACCTTAATTACCATAAAGTAGATTTCTCAAGGCACTCCACATGCCAAACTATTAAAGTGACTACATATACAACCAATATAACAATATCATATATAAGATAAATATGTTAATTAACTCTAGGATATCATCCCATATATTTGATTTTCAATTTATTTTGATACTAGAACTACCCACATTAGAATACATTTCATCAATACTGTGTCCGACTAAATCAGATGTAAGGAAATAAATTGATATGTCCTTTGGGTTTTTGTCTACCTCTAAGAATGGGAAATTTTTATCATTGGTAAATATTAGGATATTTTCATAAAATAAATTATGTATTTCTACCATATAATGTTAATTGGCCCCTATTTTCCCTACAACACCCAAATTTTATATTACCAGAAATGAAGAATTATATTGATTGAGAACCTCGCATTAAAAGGTATTCATTCCAGCATTCAGTTAATTCTTACTCAACCAATTGGATCCATTTATAAGTCCTTAATCCCAAGCAACTTAATATATGATTAATGAATTCCATATATCTAAACTCGACTTACGTCCCAATAATTGGTAATCCTATTGAAATTACACAATTTATAATTTCTCATATGAGAGAGAGTAAAAAACTCTCCATTCATAATTGGTAGTTTTCCTTTCATCATCACCTCAGAATTAAATTTAAAAATTATTTGTGCTTGATAATGATCTAGAGAAAGATCCAGAAACTAGTCGTTCACATCCATTAATTTAAAAGGGTCATGGAATAATAAAACAGATCGGTATGTTAGAGTCATATAATAATGGATCCCCACATCAACTAGAACCGATAGTACCATAGTTGGGCCATGTTGGGTAGAGATTAGTAATTTGGGGATAAATGGACAACTAGAACCACATATGAATGTTTATAAATTACTAGTGTAAGAGTATTTCTACTCTTATATTTATATGGTTCACATTTTTATCATAAACACTAATTTTAACTATATTCGTTTTCACTATATAAAGTGAAGAATAAAAACAATCACTCACATTGAATCAACTCCCAGAATCCTTCTATTTCCCATAAAAAATCCTTTATATTTGAGATTAGATTAAATATATATATATAACGTGCTTTTTATTATATATGATATGGATTTGGGTATTGTTTTGAATAGTCGACATGATAGACTCTATTAAAGTGATCCTGACTTCTACATAGAATTGTAATATTTTATAAAGGTAGTGGTAACCCCAACAGGAACATCCAGTAGACAACAATTTTAAAATATTATACATTATTGATGTAATGAGTCCCAAATGGAAAATAAAATTTTATTTTTTACAATGAAAGGAATTGTATTACCACAAGTGAGAAAAATGAACACCCAAGTAGTGATGAACACAGAATTTATGGTTATCGTGAAGCATAATAGAATCTATAATCCTCATATCATAGAACTTTTTTATTTTTCCTTTATTTAACTACAATAAAGGCTTATTAGAAATTGATATGGTGACATGGATGTGTATATAATTGGATTCTTCTTCATGGAAATCCACTACATACATCCCAAATTATTGTTAACCAATTAATGAAATAATAATTTTCATTTTATCTTATATGGGTTGTACCATTAGGTTATAAAAATGAATGTTGGTAGGTAACATGGTAACACTAAACTACCACAAAAGGAATGATATGGTTGTTATATTTATCCAAAAATTAGTTCGATAAAAAACAACCCTCTATATAAGGCCATAGCCAGAGAAACTCCCATTATCAAGGGATGTTGGTAAGGAACCACTTCTCGGGATAATCCTTCTCTTTTCCATGTTTGAATAAATATACTATAATTCTAGTATTAATCTCCCATGTTGTCAATTACTAAATCCTATATAGTAATCTATATCAATAAGTTCAATTAAATTTCATTATCTGTTGACATTGAATTATTACAAACATCTCAACAATCATAACATTTAAAATTGTGACATAAAACGATTATCACCAACACTAGGAATAGTTAGAACAAAATCACATATTCATCATCATTTTCCATTAAAACATAACATTAACAGCATGAATTATTCATTTTATTATTCATGTGTGATAAATACCCCGTCATCAATCCTTTTTTTTAAAAATATCATATTGAAAAAATATAATGTTTATAAATCCATTTGGGAACTTCAATATCTCAAAATAGATTACTTTTAAATTATAAAAAATTTCAAAAGATCGTTTTTCTATTCTTACACCTATTAAAAAATGAAATGGAACACAAATGTAGATATTATCACCGAATATTCATGATACTAACATGGTTCTAAAAAATAATTTATTTTCTCCCTTTACAATTTTAATTTTATCTAAATCTAAATAATTGAGATAACTACAACACTAAATGTTAATTGGATAAGAGTAATCGACTATCTACTCCATGTATACATTGGCTAACTGATTTTTAAAAATAAGTTATAATAATCTTAAACATGAAATTTACCCATTAATATATTTATCATGAGATATTTTTTTAGTTTTCTCATTTTACAGTCTATAAAAATTGATTTCATAATAATTTATAACATGTACTCAAATTGATGAAATAATAAAAAGAATTTTATTATAAGACATAAAAAATAAAGTTTTAGTCCTAATTTAAAAAATCTTAAACCAAAACTTATGGTTATATCATAATATGAATATGATTGTCTGATTTCCATGCACCATCTAGAGAAACACAATGATATTTATTTAATGAACACTATGATGGATAGAATATACAACACACAACACTGATCTTAATGAATAATGAAATATTATTATTTAAATATGTGTGCTACAACATACTAATTTATTTAGTCATATGAAAAGATTTAATAAATTTTTGAAATATATGTAATATTCCTAATAAATAAAAATATTATTGATAAAATCATAATAATTTAGAAATGAAAAAATTATTAAATTCATTATATTAATTAAAATTATGTTTTTTATTCAAAAATTCTTATTATGTATTTTTATGAGTCAATAATATAAATATTTTCTGCGAATTTTATAAATAATATTTTATAGGAATGATAAAATATTTAAAATCATCACGCAAAAAATATCCTAGTTTAATTTTTTGGGTTTTTCTATAAATTATTTATTATTCAGTGAAGAGTGAAAAAGAGAGCTTTTTATTAAAAATAATAATTTTGTTTTAACACTTTGTAAAATTACATATTGGTATAAAAATATTTCAACTTAATTTTTGATCATTTATATTTACATTAATTATATTAATATAATTATAATAAAACTTATTTTTAATTTCATTAAAAATTATTTTAACCAAGGGGATAATAATTTTTAGAAATCATCTTTTATCACATTTATTTGGAATAATTTTAAATTTAATTCTTCTAGATAAATAAAATAAATTTGAAAAAATGGTTTCCATATTATAAAAATTATTAACTAATATTTACTAAATTTTTACCTTTTATTTTTTTAAATATGAATAGTTACTGTGGTAAATTATTATATCCATATTAATGGTTAAATTAGTTTAATTAGGGTTAAAACAAATGTTAAATGGATTTAAAATCTACCTAAAATTTTAAGTTACCATATTGGATTAATTTAGTATTTCAATCCTCCTTAATGTTTCTATTTTATGAGTTTATGGATCCTTTTTTAGTGATAGTTACCTATGCAATGTTTTAAGTAAATAATAATACAAAAATTCAACTTTCTTACTTTTAAATTTCACATATAATTTCACATTGGAATAAAAATATATTGGAAATAAATATTTGTGGTTATCTAGAGAATAACCATATCATTTATATGATGTTAATATATATAATTTAAGGGGATATTTAATTAATATAAAAGAATATAAAATTATAACGCAGTCCTTATGTATAGAGTGAAATAATCAAAAAATATATTTTTAGAAATGGTAAAATGCAATGAATTCTAGATTATTTTTTTACAGATGAATTTTATAGAAAATAATATTGTATTATTGATTTTTATATGGTATTTATTATATTTAAATCAAAATATTTATGTTATTAATGTCAAATTAAATGAATAGTTGAAAAAATAACAATAATGAAATTTTGTAATAAACAAAATTTTTTTAAATGATTTAAAATTCATTATAATCTTATATATAGAAATTTGAATGGGATATATTCAATAAATTAATCCACATAACCTTGATTTTCAAATTTTACATTTTGAGTAAATTTATTGAGCCATCGATAATAAAAGAAATTAGTTAAAGGATAATTTTCCAAAGGTAAAATGGTGGTTAAGACAAAGATATAATGGTGAAATCATTGACTATACTTGTCACAATGTTATTATTTACGAGGTTTTAGAATATTAATAAAAATTTATTATAATTATATAATTTTTTAAAATGATTCATGAATATTAATTTTTTTTTCTAAATCTAAAAGACCATCCAAGAGGTACCCTCCTCTCACATATAAATGTTTACACCCTCTCCTCTCTTCCAAATAGCTTTTTATCACACCTATTAATAGGATAACTCTGCAAATATATACCTGAAATCCCATGACCCCAATATATACTATATATTTTATCTTTAGAATTATATCAACCATATACAGAATAATGAGAAAATAAATAGAGGATTTCTAACAAAGAGGAAAAACGTTTAACCGACTTTCTTTGTTTTTTTATTCTTATACATCAATGAAAACACTTATGAAAATAATTATATATTTAATAACTCTATAACAATAATTATATGATATTGTATTTATTTTTTAACTTATATACATATCCTCATTCATATAATGGGAAATAAAACTATCATATGTGAGTATGGTGGACTACAACCACACAAAATGATGTAATTATTTTTCCATCACTGCCTATCAATGATTGAAATAATGATGTATTTTTAAATAATAAATAATAAATTCATGAAATTATTATCAATTTTTGAAGATAAAATACCCTCTTATATCATACAATTACATCCATTAAAAATCATTACTTTTGTTCTTATGTACATTTTGATTACCTCATCCACCAAGCGATGTGATTATTTTTTCATCCCATACTCACATGGGATGTATATATAATATTATTTAATAATATAATATGATATTTATGATATATTAAAAATTATTTAATAATAAAATGGTACTTTACTTCTTTACCTTATGCCCATTGAGAATTTAAAATGTTACTTTTCCACTTATACAACCTACTGTCTCCATGATCGTAATGTCATTCATTTTTTATTAAAAAAATACATGCTTATTTTTAAAATTATATTCAAATAATATAAAAATCTAATAATGTAATAATTTTCAAGGTATAATGACCTACTTTAAAATGTTCAACATGATAAAGTCATTGTTATGTTATGAACATTATATCCTCAAAACAAATGACATTGAATTAATCATTTATATTTTTAAATTTTTTATTCAAATAATGGAAATAAATATATTGGAGATAAAGAATTAAAACTATAAAAAGTTTTTAATAATGTAAATAAATCAAGGGAAAACTATTATTCAGCATAAAATGAATATACATGGCATGTTATAGACATTGTAAATGACACATTAGAAAAAAAACATCGTTTTGAATGTTTTAAATATTTATTTTCTAATAAAATATTTTCCTAGTCTGTATTCTATAGTTTTTATAAATTAATTTATATAGATTAATATATTTTATTAATTAAAATTTTGGAACATTTTTACTTCTATTTACTTTTTTTCTAAAGTTATCTTTTAATATATTTAATAAATAATGTTTTCACAAAAAGGAAAAAAATAATATTCTATTTTTCAATATATAGAACTAATGGGTTTTCCCACCACTAATAAAATATTATATATTTAGATTAAAATATAATAGTTTTTTTAATTAAATAAAACTCCTCATTCACTTTGTTCTAGGTTTTTTATAAATTTATTAAATGATAATGGATATTTCAATATTCAAATATGTTCTTCTTATGGATGAAAATAATGTTTTTACTAGTGAAACAATGAAAATGAAGTATTTCATGGGAAATAAATATTTTATGGTACTTGTAAATTGTATATGATGATGGATGTGATAGATATAACTCAATATGGTGGGTGATAATGATTTATATCATGATGAAATGTCAACCGGATATAGCTCTTAATTGCGTTGGGCCAAGGGAATAATTTTACCTGTTATCAGATCCTCCAAAAAAATATTTTAATATCATTGATGTCTAACTATGTTTGAGGAGTGATTATAAGCATGATATGAAGATTAAATCTGATGTTACAAACATGAATTTTATTTTCAAATCATTTATTACTCATGGAAATATTTTTATTCACAAAAAAATCTAATGTTATTTTTTAATTAAAATAATTACTTTTCCATTCTGGGTAAAAAAAATATTTATATGAAAATGTATTTCACTTGTTATTGGTACTTATAAGAAAACCACATTATTACTATTTTCCATTATTTTTTCTCATATTTTTTTATTATGAAAAACAATGGACAAAAAATTTGATTCCATATATAAATTAGTTGTTATTTGATCGAAAAGATTATTATATCAAATGAAAAACAATCTTTTATGACCTTAATATTTGAAATGGACTAACAGGTTTGATTATTCCTTTTTTATTTATAGATTAATATTATTTGATTTTATCATCCCATGTTTTGAAATGATTCTTAATACTTCATTAGGATATGTAGAAACTTTAATTAAATAAATGTTCCATCTATGAAGATACCATGAATGAGTTAATAATATCTTTATAATGAACATGTTTTGTGGTAAAAATGACTACAGTGTAGAAAAGTACACTTTCAAAGAGTTTTCCCGAATTCAATTAAACTCTATCCCTCAAATTTCCCTAGGTATTTAGGTGGTCCAATTTTTTTTATATTCTATGTCCTGTAAGACTAAAATTTAGTGTTGTTTATCAGCATAAATTCCTGAAATGTAATCATAAGTTTTAATAATAGATACAAGAGTTCATATTCAAGGCTATTATATCAAGTATCTAATATATACTATTTATATTCCATACTTCCATTGAATAATTAATACATATAAAAATAATCCTCAATTAATCTCCACCTTATGAGATTAAATAATTTACTATTCTTAATGGAATAAATATTGGAACCCCTTATGATTATATATATTTTTTCAAATATAATAAATTCTGATAGCATACGACACACAAAACCATAGGATTTAAAAAATAGGAATATACTAGAAAATTTATTATTTAAACATGAAAAATATAAACTAATCTTTAATCATAGTTATGTAAATAATAAAAAAATAAAATTATTTATATTTTTTATATATATGGAAAACATAACGGTAAAAAATTAATAATTTTTATTAAATACTTTATAATCTTTGAAAATTATTTTATTATAAAAAATTTATATTAATATTGATGAAAATATATAATAATATTTATTTTTATAAGATTATAATATACATTTGACAAGTAAAATTACACATAAATTTTAAAAATATCTTAGGAAAGTTTTTTGATAATTTTCTAAAAAGATTAATATTACGATGAATACATAAAAATACAATTTTTATTAAAAAATTGTTTTTTTTGTTCAAACCATTTCAAAAAATAATTATTATATTAAAAAGTTTGAATGTAAAATTAGATCAAATATATTATTTTTTTATTCAATTTAATACATCTTAATCAAATTAATGTTGAATAATGATGTAAAATCCTTTTATTATTTTGAAAAAAATTTCATTGGAATAGTTATTTCCATCTTGTCTATGAGTTTAATTTTAAATTAAATTCTTCCAATTATTAGTGTTATATTTGGTAAAATGTGTTAAATATATTAAATTATTATAATTAATTTCATATAATAAGGAAAACGTAGTTTTTAGTAATACATAAATTTAAAAACAATTAAAATCAATTATTGCTACTAAACCTATAATAGATTAACTAGGGGTTAAACTAAATGGTTAAGTGTTAAATGGGATTAAATATTTTTAAAATAAGAATTTTTTTACATTTTATAAACATATCTAATCTTAATATTTATAATTATTTATTTTTAAGTATTGTAGTTTGTGTAAAATATGGGTATAATTTATTCTTTTCAAAAATTCCATTTATGTCCTCTCCAGATCTTATCAAATGGATCTTACATACCTCTTTTATTATAATTCGAAATTCCATTTTATATGTTCATTTAATTCCCATATATATTCCATAATTTCCTCTCCATATCATATATGTATTATTTTTATTTTTAATTCTACATAACTAGGATTTTGATGCTAACATAAAGAGGATGTCCGAATAAGAGGTCTTGTTTTATCTGAGTGATTTTATTTATTTATTCTTCCACATCATTAAAACATTACTCTACTATAATGATATGGAAAATTAATTATCTCACATATACTGATATTTACTTTTTTTAATTAAATAACCTATATTCATTTCTTCCTTAATCAAATGGGAAATGAAATTTTTAATCGTGTCTCAGCCGGAATACTACCTCACAAATAGATGTAATTAATTTTCCATCACCGCTTTTAATAGAAGAATACAATTATGGATATATTATTAAATAATAATAATTTTGTAATTAGAAATTTTCATCTACTTTCTAACATTTATATCCATTGAAAAATGATAACGTCACCTATGTGTACTAGTGGACTACCACCTCGATGAAGAAATAAAGTAGGTTTTTAATTTTATTTTAAAATGGATAGTAATATGGTAATTTTAAAATAATATATGTGATATATTTTATATAAATATGTTTTTATAAATTTCAATAAATATTTAATTATATTTTTTCCATCGGACGAGATAACAGAAAAAGCGTTCATGCCTACGTATGATATAAAACCTCTAAGAATGATGTAATTATGTATTCATCTATAAGTTTTATGTAATAATATAAATTCACATAAAATAAATATTTATTATATTTAAAACATGGCTAAACATTTTTATAAAATTTAACCATGATCATAGAAAATGGACTGAAAATGCCAAACCAAAAAATACATGACAAAATGAAGTAGTTATTAACATAAACATTATTTTTCAAAAATAATAATTATTAAATTAATAATTAAAGTAAATAAATAAATTATATATCAGATGTTATATTTTATTTTGGTTCTGAAATATATTAATAAGATGTTTATATTTATTACAAATAATATTCGTACATTTGTAAAGAAATTAAAGACTTGAGTTATGATATTTTCATAATAAATTTTCTTCTTCAGGATATTATTTTTTTTATTAACCTATATTCATTTATAATTTTTACTTAGAAACCATTAAAATGTTATATAATAATCTTAATTAGTCCCATTATAATAAATTTCTAATTTCAAATTATTCTTCAATGTGGATAATGATTCAAATTTTACCAAGGTAGTAAGGAATTTTCATGTCACTTTTATATCTATGGGACACATTACATATTAAAAAACTATTTCTTTTTTGGTTTATATATTTAACCATTAATGTATATTATCATTATTATCATCAAAATAATATGTTAAAAATATTCATCTAATTTTCACTCTTTCATGGAGCTTACGATTCAATCATTACCAAAGTGATAATGGTTTTATGTTACAAACTCTTTATTTATCGTGATTACATAATATTATGATTATGAAGATGAAATATTTTTATATGTTTCTCAGTAAACTCTTTAGTTTTAATCCATAATTATTATTTATAGAGAACACATTTTTCCCTTTCATTTATCTCCCTTTATTTACTCAAAATAACTTAATAATGTTTTTAATCAAAATTAAACTTTATTTCTATCTTTGGTTGACAATACATTTTCCTCCATGTTGATGTTTTCTACAAATATATTAAAGAAAGTATTTAAAAATAAAGAAATAAATTTTAAAATAATTTTGATCCATTTTTATTTTTTTTTATTTTTTTAATAGAATCATCTTTTTATTTTCCTAACAATGATCTATTAAAATTTAACCAAAAAGATGAATGTAATCATTATATTTAATCTTACAATATAAATTATGTTTATACCCATTATTAATGAACAATTATGTAAATATTACAATACATGCATGCAATTTTATTCTAAAATAAATAAATTTATGTAATATTTGGGATATTTTTAGAATTTAGAAAAGTTATTTCAATTTAAAAAGTATATTCCCTGAAGAAAAATTCCACATTCTCTTTCTAAATGATTTCCAATATAAGATTGCATCATTTAATGTTGCGTAATATTTACAAGGGATATGATCCAGTGATACCATCATTATTTTTCTATATGTTTTATATTTATGATGATAACATTTTTATAAATCCTATTACTTTTCCATGGGATATAAAAATATGATATGATTATATGTTAACCACACTACTCTCTTTTCAATGGTTATTTATATGATAAAATGTTTATAAAAAATCGCATTTAATTTCAGTTGATATGATGAAAGCTTTATGATCTTATGTCATATATATGCATGATTTTTAGAATGTGATGGGAGGACCTGGAATTATATTGCCCTCAAATTCAATTGGCATTTTTTAATGTACTAGGAGTTCAAATGGTACATAAGAGGTTATAAAAATAACGAAAGTTGCTACACTGGATGTTATCCCAAGCCCAAAGTAAGGTACACTAGAGGTTATTCCAAGCCTAGATTAGGTACATGGGTTGTTTTCCCCATCACAAATTTTTATGAATTTCATGGTGGGAATCCTTGACATAAGAATTTATATTTTTATGTGTCTGGAAAAAATATATTTCTTATGAATCATTATATGATCATGGAATATGATCTGTGATTATATTACTATTCAGGTCCAATTAACACAAAATATTTCATTCATGGATCAGTGATATGAAGTGTATTGTTTTGAAATGTAATTCTATTGTTTCCTTAACTATATCCTCATGTTATGTTTATATCTCCATTTTATAAGCTTAGTGGATATCTTAGATCACCCCTTTTTATGTTTCATTTCCACTGGTTATGAAGAATGGTTTTCAGTGTGTGATGTCTAATAAAGATGATAGTTAGAAATAATGTCATTTCAGATAATATAGTTCACCTTTAAATGAGTTTTTTATGTATCCATATTTCCAAAGGCATTATATCTATTTGATTTTGGCATTGATAATTATGTTATGTAATGAATATTAATCTATTAAGATGTTATATAAATGTACGAAATGTATGGGTCATTATTGTTTGAATAATATCGTGTTTTTTCAAACCATTTGAAACTGGGATGACAAAATGTTAGTAATAACCTTAAATAGAAGCCAGTGTATAAGATAATATCCTATAATTTCAATGAAGGATAGGTAAAGTGGGTTCAATGAAATTATGTTCTTGTTTGGAAAATAAAATTAGATATACATAGGGTTATTAATTCAGAAAATGGTTCATTCGTATTTAACTCGACCATCACATGGTACATGGCCTCCTCAAATTGTCCATTTTTTATTTTATAAAATAAAAAAATCTACAAGGATAATTAAGGGGGGAGAAAGTGGGGGAGTCTCAAAGAATCGCCACATACTGGACCCTTACATGATGGGGGGTGGGGGTTACTGAAAAGTGTAATATAGTACAATGGTATCCCCCCCTTTGTACAACTCACCAAACCATCTGACACTTGGTTTCCTTCCCTGAAGGTATAACTAAACTCCACACCATCAACTATCCAGTCTCTATAATACTTGAGGATGTAATCAATGTCCCATGGTGGGGCCTTGTTATTGAAAAGGTGTCACCTAAGAACTGAAGAGTCTGTCTCCACACAAGTAAGATTACGACTGTAAATATCACACAAAATAATTCTATAGTGGGGGGCTCTCTCTTACGTGCTAACTGCATTGCCCATCCAAAGGTATATACTGAATCTGAGCTGGACCAAGCCGCTGCTATCACGAACCATCCCGCCTCCGCGCATGATGCCCTGGCTGAAACAGCTTTCAACTTTGGGCTTTACTATACATATATTCTGAAACTCCTAGAGGATAATTTTTTTTTTGAAATTCACAAGGTATTATGAACCATCATAGAGAATTTAAATTGATAATGACCATGAATAAACTTTGATTAACCTTGGGTGTATTATATTGAAATGAACCTGTCATTATTTATACATCCAATAACTGATTTTTCATGAATATATGGACCTAAATCTATTATTATTTCCCCTCATAAAATTATTTCTTATTTTATTTAATGGATAGAAGAATGAGGAATAATATTAAAAATAAATTTCAGATACAATTGAGTAATTATGGGAAACAAAAAAGGATTATTACTAGAGAGAAATATTTTTTTTATTCATAATCAACTGTCACGTAATATGTTTCAAATTAAAACATTAATGAGGTTTTGAACATTTCAAATAAGAGGAAGATGGTACTTTATGAATGATCATGGGTTAATGAACATAGAAGAAATAAAATTTGTATTTATTATTATTAATAAGGTGGGAAGAAGGACCTAGAATAATACCTCAAATGCAAGAGATGATTTTTTTATTTCTGAATGTGAAGGTCCTTGAACAATGAATTTCCATGGAATTTGATGTCTTATATTTTTGGATATTGGTAATTTATATGATCCAATTCTCTAAAATTAGTTTTCTAATATTGAACAAGAAAATAAATATTTTATACCAATTCATCAATGTAAATGGGTTTAATTAATTATTTAGTTGGACTCAATATTTTTATTGTCATCATATTTTTAAAAATGGTATTTCTATTATCAGAATAACAAAAAATTTATGTATTGTGTTAATTTTTGAATAATATAAATATTTATTTAATATTAACTTAGGAGTTATAAATACCATCATGGTTTTGTGAGTTTAAGGTTGGTCATAATCTTATATTCCTAAACATTCCATTATAGATTCTATGTTATGGAATTTTATTGTATTAATGACTTTTTGGGATATTTTAAATTGGAATAAATTATATCTAAATATTATGTTCATCATGAATTATTATTTGAGAAAGAATGATCTTTTCATTTTTTTTATAGGTTTTAATAGCGGCTAGGGTTCATATAACCATTGAAGGTTATGGTAATTTTTTGTAGATGATTAAAATATCTCATGGTATGTTATAAGAATTATAATAATATTGTTTCTGTAAAATACAAAACCTATCACATATGGTATGTTCAAGGGACTTGAGATCAAAACTAAAGGGTAAAAATGGTGAAACTCATACCGCTATCCTATATAATTTCATGGTTAGTATTAAATATTTTTATAAATAACACACAAGATAAATAATATATTGAATTTAAGAACATATGTTTTATCATATAGATGGCCATGGGATTTTGAAATTATATGGTTATAGCTTATGACTAAAAAAAATTAAATTTTCAAGAACTAAATTACCAAAATATTTATTTGGAGTCAACTATAGTAAATGTTTCATTAAATATATAGATTAATTATCTTCATAGATAGAGCTGATATATATTGACCATAATAGGTCAAACCATGTATTCAGAAAAACAAATTGTTGAACATTCACTAGAGAATGTGATCAGAGCAGATTAAAATAAGAAATTCTCAATATTTTACTACCTAGGGAAAGTGACTAAGTTGGTAAATTCATTCATTAAAAAGGATCATTATAGATTATCTATGATGAGGAACTAAGGAGATTTAATATTTATGAAATTTTAATTAGTAGATCTATAAATCATGAAAATTGGTGGAAAATATTTATATAATAAGATAAGTTCTCAACAATTTATCCAACTGAAAATTAAATAGAAACATAAGTAAGCAGTAGAGATTTCAAATAAGGTGAGAAATATTTCTGAGTTTATCATTGATTGTTATGGAACGATATGTTTTTTGAACCATGTATTTGTTCCATCCATTCCATAGTTGAAGAATCATCTTTTAGAGATGGCTCATAGTTCTCCATACTATTTTCATCCATGAAGTATAAATATGTATATATATATGAAGGACTGTAATTCCTTGAACCCATTAACCCATAGTTTTTGCATTATTACATAAAATTGTTTTGATACAAGGAATCATCTCCTGAAAGACAGATCAGTTTAGAAGCATTGGAAGTACTACATACATTAACAAGTTTTACATTACATAATGAAATAAAAAACAACAAAAAACATTTTTACCCCTATTGAAAACACTTATATCCATAGCCTATCCCTGTAGGTCAACCATAATATACTCCTTCCCATATTGGGAAAATTAAATAATATAAAGGAGTGAGCTCAGATGCGTAGAAAAGGATTATAATATAGCAGAAACTTTCATAAATAAGCATAAACGTTTTAGGCACTATATAATACTAAAACAACTTCCTTTTAAAAAAAATATTCATAATGATATGGAAAAGATAAAATCAAATAATTCCATTTACATATTCAGATGTATATTCAAATAGTCTAATAATCACTTGAAATATCAATAGACACTTTTATAATGACGGAATGCATAATGCATGACTTCATAACCACATAGTAAATGCATTATTCCAAGACTACAAGTAAGATTTTGTTAGGGACTTGTGCCAAGAAACTAGTTTGTCTCATGAGACCTACTGATATGTCGTGGAGCTATAACCAGCTCCACCCATCACATACTAAGTTAAGTACATTCCTTATATGAAAAGGTTTAAACATAACATAAATATTTTTATTAAAAAAATGCTAACAAAATGTCAATACATTATCCGTAAACCATGAATGCTGTAAAAATAACACATCCATAGTCAAACATATCAAAACAAACATCAATAAAACATGGAGGATCGGTATCATTATAAATCAACATCAATAAATCTTAATATCCATCAAAATGATATTGACATAGATGAAATCAAAACATTTTTTAGAGAAATATCTCTATCTATTTTGTTACCATTTAAATGTCAAATAATTATAAAATATTACATTTATTAAGAAAATATTCTTATAATCTTGTATGAGAAGCTTCGATGATGTTATAATAGAGGAAATTATCCACACCCATAATATAAGTTAGAAAAACATTCTTACATTAATTTTGTCGAAAAGGGCATAAAGTAACTTATCTGGAAAATCACGTAAATATTTTTTAAAAAACATTTAAGATAAAGTAATTGTAAAAATAAATTTATCACATTGTCTAGTAAATAGTAAAAAAAAAATTAAATACATTTTCATGAAAATATGGATGTGGATGATAAAGTGGTCCCAATAGATACTTATGTAAAAGCAACCTCGGATAATAAAGAGATTGTGAAATTAACCATTACCTTGTACTTTTACTTGGTCAAGGGTTGGTTAAAATCTTTTAAAATGGTGAAATAATTATGATTAAATTATAAAAGAATCGTATACATTAATTTGATATCATATATGATCCTCTAAAATTGCATTGTTAATAATATTTTTTGTAATATCATCGCTTTGGGTGTAAACTTATCAATTTTTCTTTATATGATCTGTTACGTAAGGAATGTTTCTTTTGGATAGGATGTATTTTATTCATATCCATAATTTTATTAGGTTCTTAAACATTATTTTTAATCATAAAATGAAAATTATTTTTCAATGATTACGAGGGGAATGAATCTCATCGCATTCGTGTAGATGGTAATCCATATGTACGCCCGAGCAACAATGTCATTATATTGATAGTGAAATTTTATATAAGTGGATGGTATATCATATATAAAGAATCATTAACATGTTATATTTATTATTTTAATCAGTTATACTCAATATTATACCCATCCAAATTTTTAAGTGTTTGAATAACAAACTACACCACGACGTGGAGACGGTAAGCTGTACATACACTTGTATGGTGAATTTTTCATTCATATTATGGATAGAATAATGATTATGGTATAAAATTTTAATAACATCATCATAGTATATAGAAGACGATGGAGTTATTATTTTATAACGGAAACATAAAATAAAGAGGATGCGGAAGAAGAAAACACATGAATGTGCTGATGAGATATTTACCTCTTCTTCGGGTTCTTCCTTTTGATTTGATCAAAAGGGATCCTTAGGATGGATTTCTAACCAAAATAATGGCCTCTAGGATTAAGATAGATAATTTATAAGGATATTTGGGTAGGGTTTGGCCGATCCAAAAGGCGTTGGAGGTGTATAATTAAAATATGGGGAAGTACCCTTTTATAAGAGATGTGAGTGTCGCGTTAGGAAAAGCATGAAATATTATTTTATAATAAAATAATTATTGTAATCTTATAGTGCCAAAATAATTTATTTAGAGTCTAATTTGTGGATAGGTTGAAAAACTCTAAACCAATTGGTTTTATATAGGTTTAGGTCACCATATTGACCTTATATTTTAGATTTAACCCTTAGTTAAATAGTTTGACATTTAACATGCTTCATTGTATTTTTATATTATATTTTTCCTAAAGATACTATAACAAGCCAATATTATACTAAGTGGTTAATTATTAATATATATATAACATTATCTATGTCCCTTGGATGATCTCTAGATTTTTATTAATATTATATCAATTAATATTATAGTATTTGATTTAACAATTCAATTATTTCAATTTTGACACTATTTTGTATTTTGTTTTCGTGAAAATCATAACAGCATGATTACATCTTGAAAAAAATTATTTAATCAACCCTTACATGTTATATTAACCTAAAAAATTAGTTTAACTAAACAAATTTTTCAAATTACATTTATTTGGATATTTATAATATCAATTATTTTATTCATTCATATATATGGTAATTACTGCATCATAATTGTGTCATAAATATATTAAATTATTTAATGTCTAAAAATTATTAATAAAATACCATTACATAGGAAATATTTTTATCATTCTAATGAATTTTTTTTGTTTAATTTATATTTTGTGTATCAATATATAAAAATTGGTTTAGTTATTAAACATTGAATTTAACTATTTTAACTCTTATTTAAATAAAATAATAATAAATGTCCTAATCAAATACAAGTGGAACAAAGAGGATCATATTCCTAAGGTTTTTTTGGGAGAATTATACTTTTCCAATAGAATTACGACACGTGTTAGGGTAATTATGATATCATTTTTACCCTAAATTACCCAATATTCTTTTAACCATGGTAAATAAAAGTCAAAAGATACAATTCAACAAAAAATATTTTCATCTTATTGAACCACATTTTACATAATGATATTAACTATGTCTTTTAAATTTATGAAATTCAACTCACAGAAGTGGTAAAATTAGGTTTTATGCAAATTTTCAAATGCTCATAAGGGGTTGGTAAAAGAGTGTAAACAGTTTAATAAAACTTTTATAAATCCCAACATATTATAAAATGAATGCATTGAATTACATTGAACATATATAGGTAATGGGTATATATTTTCCCCCAAAATATATTTAAATAAAATAAATAATTATTTCAATGAAAATCCAATTTTAACCGATAACTCAGTGTTTTTCACTATTAATATAAATATTGAATTTTTTCAGAAAAAATACCAAAAATTAACCCTAAGATAATTTCTATATTCCAAATTCAAAAATGAAGACCATGTTGAAAAATAAAATTTATAAAATATGATAATCTTGGTATTAATATTCATAACCGCTAGTTTGATAGGTCACAGTGTGTTATAATCTTGAAGTTGCGTACAATGCTAGTTATTTCATTATTCAACGTGAAACGTACTGTAGAAGCTTGGGGTGTTACATTCTTCCCCCCTTCAAATAATTTCATCCTCAGAATTTCTATAATACCACCACAGAAATAATTCGGTTGGTTCTTCATAATATGCTCATATGGTTCCCTCGTTGCTTTCTATATTATGGTTTCTACATAGAACACTTACCAGATTTATTGTACGGTTTCTCAGCACTTGTTGTCTTATATCAAGAATTAAGACAGGATCTTCACAATAATCGAGATCAGGTTCCAGTTCAATTTCGTCATAGGTGAGTACATACATTTGGTCAGGCATGTATTTTCTCAATAGTGATATGTGTAAAACATCATGAACATTGGAGAGACTTGGAGGCATTGTCGAACCATAATCTGCAACTCTAATTCATTCTAGAATTTCGAAAGGTCCGATGTACCTGGGACTCAATTTAACTTTCATACCGAAACGTATAACACCCATACATAGAGATACCTTCAATAAATCACGATCTCCTACCCAAAATTTTGAATCCTTCATTCGGTTATTGACATATCTCTTTTTTCTACTTTGATATGCTTTGATGTGGGGTTGTATAACCTTAATCTATTCCATCGTTTTCTCAACAAGTTCTGAGCCTACGTGTTTTCATTCTACAATGTCATCCCAACAAGTTGGTGTGTGGCATCTCATTGCATATAACACTTTATATGATGCCATATAAACACATGAATGGATGGTTTTTAAGGAAAATTATACCATAGGTAAATATTGATCACACATACCTTGAAAGTCAAGTGGGAAAGACCTAAAAATACCTTCTAAGGTTTGAATATTTCGTTCTAATTATCCATCTGTTTGATGTTCGTAGGAAGTACTAAACGAAGTTCAGTATCCAAGGCCTTCTGATGTCTTTTCTAGCATCTTGATGTAAAATGGGGATCACGATTAGAAAAAATCGATAGGGGTACTCCATGAAGTCTTACAACTTTATTAATATATATTCTTGTCATAATTTCAAGTGGTAAATCTTCTCTTATAAAAAGAAAATGTGCTGCCTTTTTCAGATGATCAACAATGACCAATATTGAATCATTCTTTCTAGCAGTCATTGGTATACCCTTGACAAAGTACATTGTAATATTATACCATTTCAACTATGGTATGGGAAGAGGTTTCATGAGTCCTCCAGGCTGTTTCCATCTAGCTTACACTTGTTGACAAACCATACATCTTAAAAGAAAATCATAAATCTCCTTCTTCATGTTGTCCCACCAAAAATGTTCCTTCAAATAAATATATATCATGTTGATCCAAGGGTGTATAAGGAAATTGGAGCTAAAATCATCATACAACAATTCTATTTTTAGATCAGTTATGTTAGGAACACAAATACTCTTCACAAATTTCAAAATTCCATCTTCATATACGAAGTCACTCAATCTCCCATCATTCACATATTTAATCTTCTTTTTAAAATCATCATCATCAGTTTGAGAACTCTTTATACATTCTAGTAATGATGTTTTTTAA
The DNA here is from genome assembly GCA_963277665.1 of Viscum album. NCBI lineage: Eukaryota > Viridiplantae > Streptophyta > Magnoliopsida > Santalales > Viscaceae > Viscum > Viscum album. The sequence goes on from OY728162.1 coordinate 1,046,283,406, forward strand.
ACCATTTTAAAAAGTATTTATGTTTCATCTTCCATGGTTATTACTATATCCATATTTTCTAAATCCATGAAAATTGGATCATATTCAACTCTCATCTTGTTCGAAACACCATGATACTTTCTGCACAATGCATCTATCACCTTATTTTCATTCCTGTTTGGACGTTTATAGTGAAATCATAATCCTTTAGTAGTTCAAGCCATCAACTTTAACTCTTGTTGAGTTTTATTTGTGAGAAAACAAACTTCAAACTCTTGTGATCAGTATAAATCCCACATTTTTTACCATGATGATAGTGTCTCCATATTTTCAGAGCATAAATTATAGCTACTAACTCAAGATCATGAGTATGATAGTTTTTCATATTAATTTTTAGCTTTCATGATGCATAGGAAATAAATCTAACATTCTGCATAAGGACACAACAATGTCCTTTTTATGAAGCGTCACTATAAATGACAAATCCATCATTCCAGGATGGTTGAGTCAAGATATGTTCATTGACTAATATTCTTTTCAGTTATTTAAAACATTATTCACACACTATTTTACAAAAAAAATTAACCCCTTTACATGTGATCTTGGTTAGCTGGTTATCCAACTGGGAAAAATTATGGACGAAACGTCGATAATAAACTGCTAAAAAACTAAAACAGCATACATTAGTTATACTCATCTGTCCTCACCATTCTTGGATTGCCTTGGTCTTTGAAGCATCAATATAGATTCCATCCTTAGAGAAAATTTGGATAAGAATATAAATCTCCTAATGTCAGAATTCACACTTGAAAAACATCCCATATAATTCATTTCATCTATTAGTATTCATAATACTGTGAAAGTGATTTTCATGATCATCATTTCTTTTACAACAAACCAAGATATCATCAATAAATAACACCAAAATGTATTCAATATATTCCTTGAAACTCTATTAATTAGATCCATGATGAACATGAGCCTCATCCATGTTGGTGAGGTATCCTTAAGTGAATCCGCAAGACCCATGTTCAAAAACAGGTAGAGGCATATTTCCTGTATTGTAGCATGCATTGTACACCGTGCAAGTACTGTAGCAGACTGTAGTAGCTGGAACATTTCAGCTTGAGCCACCAATTTTGGCTTAGAGTCTATAAGGCATTCGGGGCACACATTCCATCGAGTTAGTAGGGATTTTGGGCCACCTTTAAGGCCTTCAGGCCACCTCAAGGCCTTCGGGCCAAATGCAGTTTCCCCATACACACTCTACAAAAAACGAGCAGCCCCAAATGAGGATTCAATGCAGGTGCACTAACTAGAGTAGATCCTAATAGATTTTTCAGAATGAGAGGGTATTACGTTTCCATTGGGACTACCATGTTCTTGAACAATATTCCTAACTAGATGAACATGCGAAGGATGAGAGCTACTATCATGATGCAAATTCTGTGGAGGGACAATTCCTTGTAGATAGTCTAGTTAAATTACATAAGACCATTGAGTCTTGTAATCTCTTAATCCTATGTTCCATGTAATATCTGAGCCTACTGTCCTTGTAAGGGTTCCCCCTCATCCCTAGAAATGGGGGTTATCAAAAAATAAATAAAAATGAAGGTCTTCGGGCTATTCGGGCTAGATCCATGAAGATATAGGGTAAATTATTCAATCCAAAAGACATTACTTTAAACTCATAATGCCCTTACCTGGTTCAAAATATTTTTTTAGGAATTTCTTCCTTCTTGACACACAACTGATGATATACTGATCGAATTTCAATCATTGAAAAATATTAAGCTCCATGAAGTTTGTCGAATAAATCATCAATGCGAGGTAGGGGATACTTGTTCTTTATTTTTATAACATTGATCTCCCTATAGTCAATGCACAACCTCATAGAACGATCTTTCTTCATAAGAAAAAGTACAAGAGCTACTCATAGAGAAACACTAGGGATAATAAATCCATTGTTAATAAATTTTTCTAGTTTTTTATTTACTTCCACTAATTCCTTAGTGGCCATTTTATAAGGGGTCTTGGTTATGGGCCTTGAACCAAGAATTAAACCAATTTAAAACTCAATTTCTCATATAGAGGATGTTTAGTTAAATCCTCTGGAAACAAATCAACATATTCTTGCACAATAGGTACGTCCTCTATTTGATCATTATATTCCTCACACATAATTATTTCATTATAATACTCCCTAATAATTTAATTTATTAGATCTACTAGGGGTGGATATAGATAAGAATCAGATGGTGACATTTCTGCTCTAATGAAAAGGTACTCCATGTCATCATCAATAATTTGAACCTCGTTCTTACAATATATTATTGTATTATGGTCCTAAATCCAATATATACTAAGGATTATATCAAATTAAATCGTGGGTATGATGATGAGATCAGTAGATAAAGAAAATTTATATGCCATAATGGGAACAGATTCACAAAACATGGTTGTGATGATACTTCCTTTAGGTTTTTTTAATGAAAACTCAGTTGTTACGTCAAATTGAAAGTATATAATATTATTAACAAACTGGGATGATATTATATAATGAGATGACTCAGAATCAAATAAAACATTGCCTAAACTTGAGGAAACCATGAAATTAACTTCCACTAGGTCATTCAGAACATTAACATCATTAGTATTGATCACATAAGATTGGCCTTGATCCCTTGGCATTTTCTAGGGTAAGTCCCCTTGGCACTTATGAGATTCATTTACATAATTCCTGTTTTCTATAAAATTTTAGCATTCAACATTGGTATCCTCTTCCTTCTACATTCATGAGATTGGTGGCCTTTTCACCACACTTGTAACATACTCTTATTCCCTTCAAGAAAGTACCAGGGTGTTTTCTCCCACATTTAATGTAGAATGGATATTAAACTTTTTCATTCTTCCCTTTATTTCTGTTTCTATAGTGTTCAATAGATCTCTTTTTCTCTTTTTTTAAGTCGTAAGACATAGAGAATTATTTTTCTCTCTTGATAGTACATGAGACAATATCTTCATACGAAGTGAAGGATATTGAGACTAATACTCAATGGAGACATGGTTTTAACCCATAAAAGAGTCGATCAATCATAATCGTTGGGTTACATATATAATTTGCTGCATGCCTTTCTAACCTTGGAAAGTTAGACTCAAACCTTGAGACATTCTCTTATTACAGCTTCCTTAGACTCAAAAATTGTATATCCATATCCGCCCAATGGTCAAGATAAATTTATTTTTAAAAGAAAATATATTTAAACTCCCTTTATTCTATGTTAAATACTTCTTCATCTTCCTTTGTGTTTGGGATTAAGGTCAACCACTGATCTACATCTCACGTAATGCAATAAACTGTCATGACAACTTTTTTCCTTTTTATACTCCCCAAATCATGAAACATTTTCTCTATGGAATTTATCCATTTCTCAGCTAAAAATGGATTTTTACTCCATTTTAATGTTGGTGGTGGTTTCCTCATGAAGCGGTCTAACATTGATCCTCCACATTGTGGATTAGGGTGCACCATACATGTAAGATTATTATTCATAACTTGAGTGAGTTGTCCTAGTATGGTGATAAGATGATCTAGACCAGTTGAATACCAATATCCACTATAATTATCTTGAGTAGTATGGAAATACATACATGGATTACGTGGGTTGACATGGTTTCCATTCCTTCAACTGAGTTTAATTTCAAAACAATTGAATACACTAGATTAGTTTATGAATTTCTTACATAATTCCAAACTTATAAAACACTAAAAATTAATTGAAAATTTTATGGACATAATCCATAATCATAAAAATGATTTCATTGAGTAAGTATATACTCATAAACCCTTTATGATAGTTTTTAAATAAAATGATAATTATCCTAAGCATATCCCACAGGAGTGTCATATCCATGTGTGCAGCAAGGCCCATTGTTGTGCACCAGTTCCCGTTCGAGTCTAGCTCAAAGCCGTGTTTTATTGTTTTACCCCTAGGTACATCTATGCCAGATTCGCCTCTACCTACTTGTATCCAGACATGGTTGTATTTCTTGGAAACTCACAAAATCCCTAAAGTTACAAAATTCAAGGATGTTCTTTTATACTAATCCTCAAAGTCTATCTAAGGGTAGTGTTCTCTAATCAGATTTTTTCTGAATATTGATTCCATGGTTTGTACTAAACATTATCTGATACCAAATATAATGCCTTGACCTTAGTTACCCAGAGTCGGTGCATTATTACATAACATTTTCATGATACAAGGAATCATGTCGTGAATGGACGATCATTTTAGTAGCCATATAAGTAATAGATACATTCATAAGTTTTATATTACATTATGAAATAAAAAAAATCAACATCATTTTTCCCCTTTTGAACAAACTTATATCTTTATCTTATTTTGAAAATTCAACCCTTAAATACATCTTCACATCTTGGAAAAAATAGAAAATATAAAGGGGTGATCTCAGATTCTCATTATGGATAACAATATATCAGAAAAATTTATAAATATGTATAAAAATTTAAGGAAATGTATAAGACTAAATCAAAAAGCGATGAAACATAAACATCAAAATGATATAGAAAATATAAAATAAAATAATTCCATTTACTTATTCAATTGGATATTCTACTAGATGAATAATCACATGCAATATCAATAGCTACATTCAAAATGATGGAATAAACAATTTCAAAATTCATAACCATATTGTCAATGCCTTGTGCGAAGAATAAAAAAAATATTTTGACAATTCCTTCTGGCAAGACACTAGTTTGTCTCATGAGACCTACCGATGTATCGAGGAGCTATAGTGGGTTCCACCCATAAACCACTAAGTCCAATGAATTTCTCATATGAAATGGTATTAACATTACATAAAAATACAAATTAAAACTAGCATACGAAATTTCAATACATTATCCCTAAACCAATAATGCTGTAAAAATAACACATCCACAGTCAAACATATCGCAAAACCTTAAATAAAACATGGAATATTTTTATCATAATAAATCAACATCAAACAAGCTTAAAATCCATCAAAATCATGTTCAACTAGATGAAATCAAAATGATTTTTAGATAAATATATATTTCTATTTTGAAATCATTTAAAAGTCATATAATTATAAAACAAAATAAATATTTTGAAAATATTATTATTCAACTATAATGTATGATTCGATGACGTTATAATGGCAGAAAATAGTCTCACCTGTTGTATAAGTTAAAAAGATATTCTTACATTAATTTTTTTTCGAAAATGTCATATAGCACCTTATTTGGAAAATGAAAAAAAGATTCCTTTCATAAAATATAAGGTAAAATAAGGGTATAAATGAATTTAACCAATTTTCTAGTAAACAGTAAAAAAGTTTTGAAATACATTTTTAAGAAAACATGGATGTTGATGATAAAGAGGTCCCAGTATATACTTATGTAAAAACAACCTCGGATAATAATGTGGTTGTGAAATTAACCCTTACATTGTAATTTTACTTGGTTAAGGGTACATTATAGTCTTGTATAATAGTTATATAATTTTTATTAAATTATAAAAACACTATATACTTAAATATGATATCATATATGATCTTATAATATTGCATTGTTAATAATATTTTAGTAATATCATCATTCCGGGTGTTAACTGATCGGTTTTACTTTATATGATCGGTTATGTAAGCCATGTTTATTTTGGATATTATGTATTTTATTCATATCTATTATTATAATAAGTTATTAATCATTATTTTTAATCATAAAATGAAATTTATTCTTGAATGATTATGATGGGGAATGAATCTCCTCGCGTTCGTGGAGATAATAATCTGTACGTACACACGAGTGATAATATCATTATATTGATGGAACAATCGTATGTAATCGGATGGTATATAATAAAATAAGAATAATTAACATGTTATATTTAATTTTTAACATCCTTTATACTAATTTATATAACTATCCAAATAATTATGTGTTTGAATAAAAAACTACACCATCACGTGGAGATGGTAAACCGTACATACACACATATGGTGACTTTGTCATTCTTATGATGGATAGAATAAAGAATATGGTTGTACAATTTTTAATACAACATAAAATTATATTTAATACACTAGATTTATTATTTTATAATGGAAACAACAAAGAAAAATGATGTTGACTAATAAAAGAACATAAAAGTGCTGATGAAATATTTACCTCTTCTTCGGGTTTATCCTTTTGATTTGATTCGAAGGGATCTTTAGGTAGGATTTCTTACCAAAGAACGTCCTCTAAGATTAAGAGAAAAACATTTGGAGGATATTAGGGCATGGTTTGGCCGAGAAAAAATTCTTTGGAGGTGTGAATTTAAAATGTGGGGAAGTACCCTTTTAAAAGAGATGTGAGGGTCATGTTAGGAAAACATGAAATATTATTTAATAATAACATGATTCTCTATTTCTAATGACTACAAAAAGATTTATTTATAGGATATGGTGGGGATGGGTCTAAAAACTCTCAACAAAAATGTTTTAGACAGGTTAAGTCACCATATTATCATTATCTTTTATATTTAACTCTTAGTTAAATAGTTTTACATTTACCATGTTTCTTTGAATTTATAGAGTATATGGTTAAACACCTTAATATAAGAAGCCAAGATAACCCCATGTGGTTCATTATTAATATAAATTTACATATATAAGTCCTTTGGTCTAACCACATATTTTAAAGAATATTATATCAATTAATAATATAGTATTTGTTTTAAAAACTAAATTACGTCAATTTTGGCAGTATTTAGTGTGTGTTTTTTTGAATATCATAAAAGCATAATTACATCGAAAAAATTTATTTAATTAACTCAAAAATGTTATATTAGCCTAGAAAAATAGTGTAATTAATCAAATGTCTAAAATTAGATTTATTTTCTTGTTTATAATATAAATTATTTTATTCTTTCATTAATAAGTAAATACTGCATCATCAATGGTTCATAAATAAATTAAATTATTTAAGGTCAAAAAATAATAAATAAAATACCATTATGTATGAAATCGTTTTAGATTTCAAATAAATATTTATAGTTGAATTTATATTTTGTGTAACCCTATATTATAAATGGTTTTGTTATTAAACATTGAATTTCACTCTTTTTTCTTTTCTTTAAATGAAATAATAATAAATGTCTTTATCTAATTCATGTGGACCAGAAATGATCATATTTTATTCTTATGGTTTCTTTGGTCGAATAATAATTTTAAAATTTAATTACGACATGTGTTAGGGTAATTATGATATTATTTTTTCCCTTTATTACCCTATTTATTTTTAAATTTGGTAAATAAAAGTTAAAAGTTACTATTCACCAAAAATTATTTTCATCTTATTAAACCACATTTTACATAAAAATATTTACTGTTTCACTTGGATTTTCTAAATTCAACTCATTGAAGTGGTAGAAATATGTTTTATCCAATGTTGCAAATGCTCATAGTGGGTTGGTAAAAGACGTTAAAAAGTTAAATAAAATATCTATATTTCTAAACTTATTATAAAATGACTACATTGAATTACATTGAACATATATAGGTATTATTGACCGATTTGTACCTAAAATAAATATAATTAAAATAAAAAATTATTTAAAAAATTGGTTACAAACAATAACATAGTGTTTTTTACTATTCATCAAAATTTGAATGTTTTAAAAAAAATTCATCCTAAGCTAATTAAAATATTCCGAATTAAAAAATGATGTCGAATTTAAAAAATAAAATTTATAAATATTCAAAAAAAATTATTAATATTCATAACTCTAGTTTTCTTGGTCAAGGTGTGTTAGAATCTCAAAATTACGTTCAATTCAAGCTATTGCATTATTCAATGGGAAACATACCGCCAAAGCTTGGGGTGTTACAAGGACTATTTGTGGAGGGTTGACATGAAGAAATATATTGATGATTTTTGATCTTTTTGATTCATATGTCTACATGTTAAGGATTAGAGAAAAAATCTAGGGGGTTCTTACAACTATTACCCATACCATAATGGAAATTTAAAAACATCACCAGGGATTCTGTCATCGGACTCCACAACACTGCTAAATTGATTAATGCTATATGGGTTTTATTTGACCACCTAATGAAGTTATCAAAATTCATTTCAATAATAAATGATTTCTTTATGGATCATCATTTTGGTATATGTATATTAAATAAGTTTTATGTCTTCACAGAGTACTGTATTCTATTGTATGTAATCATTATCCTTGGTTTACATTGATGTTCTTGAAAATTCTTAAGAATGCACTTCATATGGAAATTTTCTTCAATATTGCTTATCATCCTCAAATATATGGTTGATATGAGGGAACTATTCAATACCTAGAGTATATTATTGGATTTTGATTAATGTATTTGGAAGGTGGTTGGGATCAACATATCACTCTATTTACATGACCTTACAACAATGGATTTCACTCAGTAATTAGGATAAGTCCTTATAAATCCCACTATTAAAAGAATATTAGATATCTTTCATGTTGGGATAGGTTTCTATAATGAAATCTATAGGGACATTTTATATATGATTAAATGTAAAATAAATTTAGAGCTATTTGGTAGCGCATCAAGGTTGCAATGAGTTCATAGTAAATTTATGTTTATAATCATGAATGTGATATGAAGATATAAGTTAGTGATAAGGTTTTACATTGAATTTATCGATAAAATAAGGTTATCAAATATAAAAATAATTTAAATCTTATCCCTAGGTATATTAGGCATTTCAATATTCTTGAACAAGTAGGGATTGTTTCTTAATACTTGTCACTTCCAATGAACCTCACTCAAGTCCATAATGTGTTCCATTTTTCTGTCTTGATAAATTATATAACTGATCCTTCAAATATAATTAACTCATTGATCATACCAATATATAAGGATATTATATATGAAGAAAATAATATAGATATTTTGGATAATAACTATAATCTATTGTGAAACAAGACCACTTACATGGTCAATGTTTTGTGGCGAAAGAACCAACTTGAATAAAGAAGATGGGAACCTAGGGATATGATGTGGCAGAAGTAGCATAAGATGGATGTATCAATGTGATAAAATTTTAAGGATGAAATTAATTTTAATAGGCTTATAATTTAAAACACAATGGATTTAATAAATATTTTTGTAATATATTAAATTTTTATAGATTGCGTTTCATGCAACACTGAGCATTAACAAATTGCAACATACTATTAATATTATTACTTAAAAAGAACCATTATATCATAGAAATTGAAATTGTTAGTAAGTAAAGGTATGAAACTATTATTTAAATTCTTTATAATGGTTTTATATTTTCAAGATATATTATTAAAAAATTAATTAATTTTAAATACATTATTTATATGCTTTGAAAATAATTTATTGTCAAAATTTTTTTGTTACATTCTATGAAAAATTAATAAAGAAAATTTCTTCCACTTTAAAAAAATATATTTTCTAAAATGAAATTAAAAATTTGAGTAAAAAACTAAATATTGTCCATGAGTGACTTTTTTACTATTTATATACATAGTAATATTTCATCAAATAGTGAAAATAATGTTTTTTTATTGAAAACTGCCTTTTGATTTATATCATTTATAATCAAAAAAGTTATTTTAAAATAGATTAAATGAAAAATTTGTATAATTATACAAGAAATATTATACTTTAGTTCATTTTATTAATATTATTATTCATTTTTTTGGTAAAAAAATATTATACTTATGAGGAAGGTTTCTTAGGAAACCCACATTCATGTCGTATTTGATGGATTAAATTTAAGTTATTTTATTCCACTTCAATGAATTAAATTTAATAAAATGTATTCAATGTTTATAATTAAAATGTTTTATATTATATAATATGTGCAACATATTTTTTTCAAAATGAATAGTAAAAATAGAAATAAAAAATTTAATGATTACGGTTAAGGATAAAACATGTTTTCCGGGGTTGAACAAAAATGATTAGGTTTAAATTTACCTAAAAACAAGTCTAAATCCAATTTTATGGTAATATTTAGAAATTATATCATATAATGTTATATAATGACCATTTTTAAGAATTTTACATTTCTAAAACATTGGTATAACAATTTTTTGAAAAATTTCCATGAATGTGATGTTCCCCAATTAAAAAAGGTGCCCACTCTCTTATCATATTCACACTCCCAATGCAATTTGGTTTTATGAAAACCTACCAAAATAAAGTACATACATCCATGAAACCCTTGTACATGAAAAACTTTTATTATTATAAACTCTTAAGAAGGATTTTGGTTCTAACATATGGAGGTTTTCTAAAAAAGACGTTTTGTTATTAACGAAGCATTATTATGTTATTTCATCATCCACCATCTTCAAATATTATTATAATAGGATGATATAAAAAATATCTACCATATTAATATATTTCCTTTTTTAATGGAATACCCTATATCCATCTACCCAACCCTCGAATGATAAATTAAACAATCGATTGTCTGTAAGGGGCACTACCGCCATGTGAATCAATGTAATTCGTTTTCCTTCGTTTCCTTTCACATCTAGATGTAATGCTAAATTTTAAATATGTTTATTATATTTAGGAAATTATTATAATTTTGAAAATATAGTATTACATATACCTTCTTACTATCTATTCTGTTGAAAAACTATAATATTGCTCATGCGTACAACAATACCACTTCCATCACTAAGGTGTGTGACAAATTTTTCATTTTATTTTGGAATAAATTGTAATGAGTGTATATTTAAGGATTAAATATTATATATATGATATTGAAATTATTATTTAAAGGTGAATTAATTTTTATATTTCTTTCATTATTTCCATCAAGAAAAATTAAACAATGTTCATGTCTACATAAGACTTCCCCTCTCTTTGAATGGTGTATTTCATTTTATATCCCTATATTTACTGAATTACCCTAAATAAATGTATAATAAAAATATATGATATAAGTATCATGGTAAACATTATTTAAATTAAGGAACAATGATCAATGTTTAATTACGTAAAATACCAAACCAAAACATACACTAAATTTGAAGTAATTATTATCTGAAACATGATTCTACACATAAATTTATAATAAATAGTTTATAAAGTGGAATATATAAATCATTTATATTATGATATATATTATTATGGTAATTTAATAGACTTATACAGTTCATATATTTATTGTACATGAGGTTCAAACATATATGATGAAATGAAATACTTGAGGTAAGAGACTTTTATCTAAAATTCTATTCATTAGAACATAACTTTTTTATACACAAATATTCATTAATAATGTTTATATAAAAAACCATTAACAAATTAAATAATGAATTTTATTTTTCTCAAGGTATTTAATGTTTCATTTAAGGTTATTCTTTCATGGTTCATATGTTTATAATGAAACAAAAGTAGTAATGGATTTTTTTCTCAACTTTTTATATTAGACACATGCCATATTCACCAAATATTTGTTATCTGTGTTGTATATACAACCCATAAAATATATTTCATTATTTATGAAATTAAAATTATTATATCTTCATATACATATAAGAGGATTTATATCATGGATTTTACTATTAAATTATTACATTAGTGGAAATGGATTTATATTACAATCAATTTATTTAGAAACATTGATAGTGATTTTTCATCTGATAATGAAATAATATGATCTATATATCAATACATTTATGTATTTTTTTATCCTCTTGTTATTTATGGAGATATTAAATTTTCCTTCCTTTATCCTCTCTTTATTTATTTATTGAGAAAAAAATTTATGAAATAAATCGAATTTGATTCACTATTCATTTTAATATCCTTTCTCATTCATGGAAATGTTTTCTGAAAAAATTAATAATTTTATTTAAATTAAAAAATAATTATACAAATAATTTTTTAAATTTTTTTTATTTTTTAAAATTATATTATCTGAAATATTGTTTCATTTTTTAAATAATTATCTTTTGAATTTATTGCGAATATATGGAATGATTCTTTATTTTAATATTTATGGGATGGATGGTATTTCACATTGTCATTTCAAATAAATGATTAAAATATTACATTAATATTTTTAGAGATTATGTTTAATTGTAATTTTTTATTTCACATTAATGAATTTTTTTAGATATTAAATTAGTGATTACAAAATTAAAAAATGGAATTTTTCTCAATATGGTGTCCTTGTAGTCATTAAAAATAATTTAACATATAATATGGCATACTTGAATGTTACAAAACATTTAATGGGGATGTGTTCAACAAATAAAATCATATTTGTTTCTAAAGATGGTTTATTTTGATTATTACCTGTTGATAAAGATACCTGTTCATTTTTCATAGGATACGATATGGTGAAACATTTATGAAACCCATTTCAGTTCATGGGTTCAAATACGTTTAATGATTATGATAATGTGGAACACATATATATATGATGTTAATTGTGAGGTAGGTGGTCCTGTAAATATATATCATATAAATTAATTGTATAGTGATTAATATTCTGTATCCTCAAATGGTACAACCGAGGTTAACCGACCCCAAAATATCATATATGAGAAGTTATCCCTATATGAGAAGTTTGTATAGGGAGGTATCCCTACATCAAAGCAGCTACACGGGTTGTTGGCCTGAGTATTACATGTTATGAATGTATTAGTGGGAATACTTGACATATGGCTATCTATACATATGTGTATGTCCCAAGTTTATGTCGTGCGGAAATGTTATGCAATCATGGTTTATAGTATTTTAGTTTTTAATGATTCATGTCTTATGAACTACCATTATTTATTCAATGAATCAAATATATATAATGTATGGTTTTTGAATATCATTCTCTTGTTATCAAACACTTATTCCCATGTTATATTTATGTATCCATTTTTTAACCTTATTTGGCATCTCAGATCAACCATTCTTATATTTCCATTCCCTAAGTTATGATGATTTGTATTATGTATGACAGTTCTAAGATTAGTTATAGTTATGGCTAAAATAGTGGGAGAATATGCAATTCACTTATGACCTAGTTTTTTATGTAAATATTTTTCAAAAGAAAGAATTCATATAAGATTATATTGTGGATTATTATTATATATAGTGAATGTTAATATATTAAGATGTGATATCAATGTATAAAAAGTATTTTTTTTCTATAATAAGACTCCGATATGGGAATGTTATTTTTTATTTTAGTGGTTATATCCCTATATTGATCATATTTTACATCATCTCATTCAATTCACTATATGATATTACAAATCAATTAAATAAGTGAATAAAGTAGAACACCATAGTTCCATCATAGTAAATTCATGTCAAAGAGTTACCCCATAACCTAGATACATTATTATTTTCAATATCATCTCAGTGATAATTATTCATTATTCCATTCATGTGACAAGCCTTCATGGGTTACACACTAATTTTATCAGAATAAGTTTCTTCCATGTTTTGAATTATCATTTTCACGTAAGTGATCAAATAATATTTTTTACCAGGTTCTTGCATCAAATTTTTTATCAATTCCATTCTAGTTAGTAGAATGTTCATATAATTTTCCATATCATTGACTTCTTATTCACATATTTCACATAATGTTTATTAAATCTTATGTTCATCACATATAGATCACCTGCCTTGAATTTAAATATTTTTAGGTGAAATCACATATTTCAATTATTACTAGATTTTATTTTTATATTATTTTTGTGATCATCCATTTTCATATGGTTTGGAAAAACAATTAAGAAATATTTTATGAATTCTTAGACTTATTGGGTTTTAAAGAATTTTTAATGTAAATATTTGAATAAAGTGAATTTTAATTCATTGTATTCTAAATTTAATTCTATTTGACACCAAATGGAATCTACATTGGTAGGTTGGACATGTTTTATTTAAATCTTTTTTATTGTGGAAAAAATATACCAAAAATTATTGTTATCATTGTAATATATTTTCAATCATAAAATTTGATAAAAAATGTGTATAAGTTGTTACCAATAATAATCTATGCTTCTCGACTCACTATAACCTGCCTGGTTCATTCCACTTCACTAGTAATGACATATTAAAACAGAATGAGTAACAATATATGTCCAAATACACCAAATAAATAGTAGTAACCTCTATACATTGATCATAAATACTAATGATAAATCTATCTGAAAAAATATTAATGTATCCTTGTAATATATTAATATTAATTTTTCCTATGGGGCTGTTGTTTCATGAGATAATAGTAAGAAATCAGTTCTTCTTTATTGTATGGATCCCAAATTTTCTATTAATTTTCTATTCAATTATTTAAATATGGAATTTTCTTAATTTATTTTGTGTTCATGGTCGTTTTAGGTATTTATGGTAGTCGGTTGGTTCCTTGAACCCTGGATTTGGGGTAAAATTTCTTGGAGTATGGTCATTTTAAATCATTTATGTAGGCTTCAAGTTTTAACAACCAGTGCGACACATTAGTAGAGAGAATAAATGGGCCTTATGGTTTCATAAATACAATTTACTTTGGGTTGTGTGACAATGAAGGTATCTCTACAATATTTATGGTGAATTTTTTTTCATGGTTTTCACTTGGTTAGAAAACATTGCAATCAAATCGTGCACTATGTCGCTTACCTAAAGTACCCCTTCAGATTGGGTGCATAGTTTTTCAAAATGTGCACCTAAACTGTGAGAACCAATATATTTTTAGAAATTTATAATTAAAAATTAATTTAAAACATTATTATATCATTAAATTTGGTTATTCTCTCCCTCATAAAAAATAGATTTTGATAAACTCTACATTGATCATAATCTTGGAATGATGGTGGTTTCTCCATTCGATCTATAAATAAATGGTAGTTAATCTCGTTTAATATATAATGGTAAGGCCTCGATTCATTTTTAGTCATTCTTATTTATTTTGAATACCGATTGTGCAATTTTGGTGCCACCAGATTTTCAGATTTATTAGGTTTTTTGTGTGTTTTTCCATTTTCCCGCTATTAGAGATGAATCATAAGTTGTTGCTGGATGAGCTATCAACTATTGACCAAATGTTGGGGTTCAAATTATATTATCTTAATGTCGATCTATTTATATATGTCATAGAGTCACGCTCTCAATTTTCAAACATATCTTTAGTTTAAATTTAATTCTTAATAATTTATAGGCATGGATTAAATAGTTAAAGAAGTCATTATTTAATTATTATAGGTTGAAAAACTTGAATAAACCACCCATTTTTTGTTTTTTAGAATTTATTAATGGGCCACCATTGGTGTTTTTTCCATGAATGCCAATGAGTTATTAAATTTACCACTTTTTGTGGTATGTCACTTGTGAATGGATGTGTAAATCAAATTTAAGAATTTATTTATGAACTAAATTACAATGTAAATGGATTAAAGTTAAGGGGTAGAAAAATTGAACATTGGACCTTGTCTTGGTAATTGATTGTTATGATTTCCTTTCCTTAATAGTGAATTGACCATGTGAAGTAAAGAAGAGGCTATTCCATGTAATGCATGATATTGTTTGAATTTATATTAATAATGATTTGAATATGTGAGTAAAATGTTTTTTATTCCATATATTGTATTGTTTATGAATTTTATGTTATATATGTTAAAATTCACATGTGACTATTTTAGAGGTAATAATTCTAAGATTATAACTTCTTGTGACACCTCTTGAGGTGAGTTTGAAATAATGTTTTCTAGGTTTTGAAATTGACATAGTTAATTGAATTTGATTTAATGGTTGTGTTCCATACATGGTATGTGGACTCATATTATAGTTCCACATATGGACTCAGTGGCCTGGACCTTTCTTATTCCATTAGAGATACATGGATTCAATTGAATGATTCCATGGAAGGACTAATTAAGGATTGACATATATGCCAATTGGAACATGGATTATTATGTTAATGCTAGGGATATAAATAAAGTGTGTTAACTATTGATAACTTGGGTGATACTCTGACTCAATTATAGGTCTTCCGAGGATGGAATTTTTTTGATACTGACATTATTCCACTTATAGAGTTATATTGGGTTCCTAAGATTTTCCCTAGGGATGGTATTGTAAGGTGTTGGTTTCTATTATACATAAGGAGATACCTGAATTCCAACATAGGAATGTTAATTATGGGATCATGTTATAAATTAATGAATGAATTGAATGGTTTTTATGACACATCTGGTAAGACAATTCACGAGCTTGGATTCGGGCTTGACATAAACATTTTATATAGCCTTGTTTGGCCTCAACACTGTTTTTATTATATGGGGGATTTTAGGATTCCACTAAATCAGTAGAATTATAAATTTAATGGGGATGAACCATTAAAATAAATTTATTCAATTAAATGGATATCAAATAAAAATATGTATCTATGTGGTGTTTACTTTTGAGTACTTTTTTACTATATTTCTTATTTCACAATTACTATTATATATATATTCCCTTGCTTATTGTTATAGACCATGGGTGGTTTCCTACTTATATTTAATTTAAATCCATTTTGTCCCATCTTTGGGGACCCGAACAGATTATATGATTATAGGTATAGATAAGATCAAGAACCCTATTACAAGTACATGAATTACTGCTTTGGAGTAGAATAGAATGGGACCTGCATATGTTTATGATGATACTGGTACACTTTTTTCGTTTTTAAATTTATATATGTAATTTATATTTTCCTTTTAAGCATTTTTTTGGAAGATTTTTTTGAATAATATGACTTGAATCATCGTTATTTATAAGTGATGGATTATGGTATTTTTTATTTAATAGTCTTCTGATGTTTACTTATCATCTGTATAGTTTTCCTCTTTCGCTCCTTACTTTTTATTGATTTTCCATTGTGGTACACTCTAGGACGAGGTAATAGTCTCCGCACTGACACTGCAAGGCCCATTATTCTAGTCAGAATCATCTAGAATTTGACGAAATGAACTTGAGGCCTTGTGACCCACTAGACTTAGAACAATGTTGAGTGAAATCTGTGTTAGGTATGTTACAAGGTTCAATCATAGGAATATTATTTTCTGGTTTTCATTACTATTTAGAGACAATAAATAGTGATATAATGGAATTGGAATTTGGTAATGATCAATCCTGGGGAATAACTAATCAACATACAAAAAAATCCAAATTACCTCGAATTGAATTGTTATTTTATAAATTTTTTCCAATTATAGTTTATTTGATTCTACCATCGGGTGATGTACTTGATGTGTGTTGTTATTGTTGATGTGATTATTTGTTATATTTAATTTGAATCAAATGATATTACTGTGTTACCTCTCATGAATCATACTGTAACTTTTTATAATCACACTCCATTTAATAATTTAATACATTTAGGAATCATTAAATGTTGTATAACATTACAATAGGTTATTAGATATATATATCTACTATTGGGGTAGGTATTTTGGAAAATACTATTGACTAAATATATGGAATCCATTTTCTGATCGAAGAGGATTATGGGACTTCTTGGATTAGAAATTGGTGGACCATGGATTCATACATAAAAGTTAAATGTGATAAATGAGAATCACGTACAAATTCAAATGATAAAAAATGTGTTAAATCGGTTGAAAATAAAACCAATATGAAATCAATGGGAACTTAAATGACTTATAAAAGAGAACCCAACTACAACAAACCATAATCATGTGATGTTTTTAGTGTCTCTCACCTATCGATGATCTATATAACACCCATACCAGACTCATGGAGTAGGAAGAGGGGTGTGTTCTTATATAGGAAAGAATTTACCTATCATGTTTCTGTATCTTTGCTATTGAGCTATGGCCTTTGAAAATAATCTTAATCTGAGGTGTCTGCCTATAATTTTAGTGATATTCCACCCCAAATCTTCGATCCCTATGCTAGGAGGGTGGTGACTACCACAATCCAGATGTAGTGGTCCATGAGATGCCAAGTGATTTTCAAGTTTTGCAAACTAAAAAACTAGTCGTTGTAACATATATAGGTGATAATGTATAGTCTCATGAAGGTTTTATAGAGTTCATGTACAACACTAAGGAAACACTGTGAAATTACCTGACTATTAAAGTATTGACCCATTAGTTTTATCATCATCATCTGCCCATGTTTTTGGGGGATGGTGTACCACAGGCTATGAAGTCATAGATAGAGTCCATGCTATATATATTTTTGCATCTAGACATGCCTCTTGAGAGGAGTTTCAATATTTCTACATATATGCTACATGATTCCACTATAAGATGGTTGGATTTAATTACATAGATGGAACTTCATCGAGAGATGGCCTATATGGTGTTTTATATGTCCTTCTCTGATTATTTCTATCCAAATATGCTGTGGGTAGATAAATCCTAGGATTTTTTACACCTAGAATATTGTTTGTTGTCATTATAGATTACTAGGACTATTTAACATAGCTATACTGATTCACACCCATTTTGATAGGTGAAAATGAATTCAAATATAGGTTATTTGAGGGTGGTATTAAGTATCACATTGGATAATGGGTGAATGTATTTCGACAGACTACCATTGCTGGAATAGTAATTCGTGCACTAATCAAATAACATAACATGAGAGAGTCAAGAGTTTTGTTCCATGGTTGATCGACATTTAGATATGGTACTACATTGAACAACATCATGAACCATCTTATGAATCTTGTACGTAGTGGTACTAGTAGTCATACAACACACTTGACTATCCAGTTGTGGTGCTTCCACTTTGGTTAGTTGGGACATACGAGTCTGCAACATATGAGGGACTGAGTTGAGTTTCGAAATTGAGACAAGATGACCCATAAACAATTATTCTATAGAATCTTTACACTAGAATATAGTGAGAGGTGGTGTGAACTGACTCCACATTTTGGATTAGATTCAATCGCTTCTCATAAAAAAGGGACCTAGAGTGTAACTGGTCAATTAGGCTGAGGTGGTGGTCATGTACACGGTAGTCATACACAAGACATATGGTGATATCAGGGTGGATATTCTTAGGGTATCCCATAGTATCATGTGGCCATGGTTTTGGCCATTTATACATGCAAAAGACCATTCAAAAGTAAGATCCCACACCATCTACTATCATAGGTACTATTCTCTAATCCTCTACTTTAGCTTCTAAACTCTTTGATATAGGGACTTCTAATTTATTAATATTTGTGCATATTATTGACATCTCTAGGCTCATTTTTCGAACCATTGATGGTTTTTTGACATTGTAAACTTCATTGGGGATTATAATAGATGGTGTAAATAATTGTATGGAGTTTCCCATTGAGATTGGTGGGTGTAACTTATTCTGGGACCTTTATGTTCTTGAGATGACAGGTTTTAATATCATTCTTGGAATGGACGGGTTGTCAGTTGTTTTATTGATTCTTTTATTTATATTGAAGAAGAGTGACCTTCACATCACCAAAGGGTCATGAGTTTATTCAAAAATAGGAATGGGATGTCAAGGATATATGAGATGAACTCAATAATCATTTTTTGGGTGCGATGATTGGCCATATTTTGAGATTATATCTGGATGTTAGAAAAAATTTTAGGTTGATTTCCCTCTAATGGTTGATCATTTCATGGATGTTTTCATGCGTGAAATTTATAGATTACTTGTGCTTAGAGCGGTAGAGTTCAATATCGAACAAGTTTCAAGAGATTCACCGGTATTGATTCCTCCTTACAAGATAGCTACAATGGAGTTATAGGATCTCAAGATTCATGTATAGAATTCATTGAAAAATGGTTTCATCCAACCGGGTACATATCCTTGGGGTTCACTGGTCTTTTTTAGGAAAAGTAAATTAGAACCCTAACGATGTGGGTGGATTATCGGAAATTCAAGTAATTTATGGTTAAAAACTTGTATCCTCTACAATAGAAAGATAATCTCCATGAATATCTCTAAGTAGCAAAGAATTTCTTAGTGATTGATTTTAGATTTGGTTACCATCATGTTACTTTTATACCATCAAACATACCTTGTACAACTTTTTGTAGCAGTTATGGTCTATACGAGTATTTCTTTATACCGTTCGATGTCATGAATGTTCCATAAGTCATCATGGAAACGATTACCCAGGTTTTCTATACATATCATGATTCATTTGTTCTGGTATTCAACAATGATATCTAAGTTTATTCGCAAAATGGAAACAACTATGATGTAAATCATCAAAAAATTTCAATACACCAAGGGAGTATCAGTTATATGTCATGATAACAATGTTCCACATCTATATGGGTCATATTCACTTCATTAGAGACATTATCTTATATAAGGGAGTGTTAGTAGATCCAATGAATGTGAGATTTGGTTTTTGCTTTGAGCATCCCAAGAACATCATTGTGGTATGGTGTTTCTTTGGGATATATGGTAACTAAAAGGCTTTCATATAGGACAACGCATGGTTAGTGGTGTTATTAATGGGCCTAACTATGAAGGTTGTGATGTGTTTATTGATAGATTCTTGTGATTTGGTCTTTAGAGAGATGTAAGGGAGACCAGATTTAGTGTCGATACTACTTTTCCTAGAGCAAAAAAATAGTTTCATTATGTACTACAATGAATCAGCTATCTAGATAAGATAAGTCCTTATGGAAGATGATATATTCATGGAGTACGATTATCCATAATTGAGGCCACATGAGAAGAATTACCCAATTCACAATCTCGACCTAGCTTCGGTTGTTCACATATTGCGGTGTTGGAGATATTACATACTAAGAGATCATTTTCTAGTGTAGACAGAACACAAAATCTTCAATATCATATTAACAAAGTGTAATCTAAATATGACGTAGCGTATGTGGGTCGAAGACTTTTAGTATTTATATATAGAGAATGCTTGTGTGTTTGTAAAATGGAATGTAGTGGTCAATGAATTGAGCAGGAGAACTCAAATACATGTAGTGTAATAGGATAGTAATGATTGGTTGCTTATGGATTTGTTCAATCAGAGGAATTTGGTTGTTCATTGCAGTTAACGATAGACCATTATATCATCTATATTTGTGACCTCTACCCTACCAGATAGATTGAGGATGATGTATCTATTAGACTCTGAGGTACTAGTCCAACTCAAGAGTGTGGTGGGTGGGGACCTTTATTATGGTTGGAATGTAGGTGAGAATAAAATTCTATGATTTCATGGATACATATGTGTTTCTAGAGACCTTTATGTGGAGATGATCTCAGGGTTTGATGCTTCATCTTGGGAAGTACACTCATGTGTCACCAAGTGGTATCAGTATATACATCACTAGTACTGGTATCCAGGTATGAAAAGATATGTAGATAGTTTTTTCATTTGATATTACACCTATTAGAAAATATAGGGAGAACACCTGTGAACAACAAGTCTTTTACAGCCACTACACATTCTCAAGTGGAAATGTAATGATGTCCTGATGGATTCCATGAAGGGTTTCTTGAAGTTCCCTCAAAGTAACAATGTTTTTCTAGTTTTTTTGATAGTCAATATAAGGTTGTGCATTTCCTACCAATATAGGAATCCTTCAGTGTGGATGATCTTGGGGGTTGTATATCTATGAGATAATAAGACTTCAAGGTGTCTATAACAATATATTTTTAGATATGTATTAATAGTTTACATATTGTTTCTAGTAAGGGGTATAGAGGGCTGTGGGCACACACATTTTTCTAAGAACAACATAAAACCCCCAGACATATGGCCAGTCTGAACACACGATTAAGGTGCTTATGAACATATTGTGAGCATGTGTATTGTATATTTGGGTATCTAGGGAGAGGAATATACCATTGTTTTAATTCTAATATAATAATAGATTTCAGGATACTATTCAGATTGTTTCATATGAGTCTTTGTATGGTAGGGAATTCCGGTCATCCTAGTGTTAGTTTGAAGCAGGAGAGGCAGCAATGTTGGGACATCATCTTGCTCAAGAGAGCACGAAACATGGTTTGTTGATACAGAAGATGATGACTGTTATGTAGTCACATCTGAAACCGGATGTCGATCACTATAAAAGACATATAGAGTTTGAGGTTGGGGATCGGCGTTTCTTATGTATTTCACTGAGGCTAGGGTACTAGTGGAATAAGAGATAGAAAAAGCTTTCCCCATGGTATGTTGGGCCATTTGAGATTCTAGAGAGAGTCTGGTCAGTAGTCTACCAATTGATGTTACCTCAGAGGTATTGTGCCATGCATTAATTCATACATTTTTCTCCACATCGATGTTATTATTAAGACCTGTCAAATGTCTTTCACATCAAGGATGTTGAGTTATAGGTACATTAATCCTTTTAGGATCATCATATATGTATTGAGGATCATAGAATGAATGTTCGCTAAGGATTTTTCATTCCTTTAGTATGGATGTCATGGTAGAATGACTGAGTATAAGATGAGACCTATGTGTGGGAGGCCGATTTATGATCACAGTGGCCTTAGTTACTCTCAAACATGCATAACCACCATTGAGAAAGAAATTATGGGATCCTTTCATTAATTGGTAAATTCTGTAAGGACCCATTTCTTATTTTTGGTGAATATCAAGTTTCTCCATCAATTCTTAGTTAAAATAGTTAAAAACATTCTTTTTTGAATGTTATTTTTGTTCATAGTGGTTTCCAGGGTGTTTGAGGATTGTTCAAAGCCTGTAACCCGAGAATTGAAGTGAAAATGTCCTGACAGACAATTATTTTAAACCTGTGGGGTAGGATACATGGTTTAACAAAATAATATAATGATTATTTAGAGAGATAAAATGTTCCGCATAGTTTCAGAAAAAATCATTGCTTCCGGTAGCACGACCATTCAACTAGATCTGATGTCTTGATAATGTATTTTTTCACATTTTCACATGGTTTGTCAGACCATGCACCTAAACTGTGAAACCATTGATATTTTTCGAATTTTAATAATAGTAAATTAATTAAAAACATTTTTATAACCTAAAAATAAGATCTTCTCTACTAGATATAGAATAATATTTTGACACGCTCTTTTAAGAATTTTCGGGTAATTAAGTTAGATTCTTCATAAAATCACTAAATTGAAGTTCATTCATCTCTTTGTATCCATAACAGTAAGACCATGGCCCTGTTAGGTATTCTTATTTCTTCTAGATATCGGTTTTTCTGTGTGGATGTAATTTGATTTGTCCCATTATTAGGTTATCCATCTGTTCTTCGATTTTCTCCCAATTAGACCCAAAATAGGTGTTGATATTGGATGATCTATTATCTAGGAACCAATGGTAGGTGGTCTCATAACTTTCAATTTGATCTGAGTTTTATATATATTTCATGATATATTGTGCTAAATTTTTTAGTGTATATTTAATTTTAAATTTATTCTTATGTATTTTTATTCTGGTACTAGATAACTAATGAGTTCAATATTGAATGTTTATATGTTGAAAACCATAAATTAACCACAAATTTGAGTGTGTAGACATTATAAATAAACCACCTTGGGTATCATTTCCTAAGAAAACTATTAAGTGTTCCTTTTACACCTTGTTATGGGATGTAACTTGAGAATTGACATGTAGATAAAATTTATCAATTGATTTATTAGTTGAATTATAAATAAAATTGATTAAAGGTAAGGGTGGATGCCTTTCCCCTTTTCCAATGGCTTGGTGATGTCCTGTTAAACGTGACATGCCTTAAAATGGAATTTCACACATGATTTAATGTAGAGGATCAACCATGTAATGCTTGATAGAGCTTTAACATCCCTTAATAATTGTTTTATCATGTGAGTTAAATGATATTTATTCCATTTATTATATTTTTTATTCATTTTATGTAATATATGATAAAATTTCGAAGTGAGTATTTAAAATTAAAGAATTGTATGATATTACTTTCTTGTGGAACCTATTGAGGTGAGTTTGTATTGGAATATTCTTGCTTTTGACCTTGGCATAGTAAATTGATATTGATAAAATTATTTTGTTTCCAAGGTGATATATGGATTCACATTATAATTCCATGGATGGACTCAATGTCATGAATGTTTCTTATGATTGAGTGATACATTTATCCTTGTAAAGGATTCCATGGATGGAAATATTGAGTCTTAACATATATGTTGAGTGATGCATGGATTCATATGAAAAATCAATTGATGGATTTAATGGGAATTGTCTATTTTTCAATGGATGATACTCGATCTCCCTTAGAAGACTATTGAGGATGGGCTCATTTGGATGTGAGGTTATACCACACCTAGAGTGATATCGGGTACCTGAGTGGTTTTACATGGAAGGGTTTGTAATGTGTTGTTTGATATTAATCCTGGAATGATACATGAATTACAACATAGGAAGCTGAAGTATGGGATCGGGTTCTAAATTGTATAATGAATGGACTGGTTTATTTGACATGTCTTCCATGACAATGCAGAAGCGTAGATTCAATCTTTACTTATACCATTTAGATGACCTACATCATCATCTGTTCTCATATTGATTATATGAGGGATTCCATGTTTTCACTAAATATCAGGACTTTTAAATGTAATAAGAATGAACCATTAAAAAATTGATTAAATAAAAGGGATATAAAATCATAATTTTTATGTATATGATTAAGATTAATTACTTCTTTCTTTATGACTATTCTTATTGAACACATCCTATTATATATATTCACTGGCATATCGGTACAAAACTTGGGTGGTTTCCTATTCGTATTTAGTCTCACACCTTGTTTGGTCCACCGCTGGGGACCCAAAAAGATTGTATGATTATAGGTGTTGATAAGGGAATTTTAACTACTACAAGTACTACATTTACTAGTTTGGTGCAGGAGATCATGGGAAAAAAGTGTGGCTTGCGATGATAATCGAACACTCTTTTCCATTTGGTACTTTAGTTTTATGTATTTTTCATATTCTTTCTAAAAATTTCATTGCTGCCTTATTAGAGACCTATGGCATAGTTGCAAGTTGGAAGCCTATAGACTTTGGGGAGATGTGCTTGAGGTCTTGTGTCCCATAGGACATGGAGCACTACTAAGTGATATATGGGTTCATAATGTTATAATATTCCACTCTTCCTTTAATATTGAAAAGGGTATCTCACTTGTATTCTTTGTCTAGACTATTACATAATTGTTCTATAACATTAAAATTAATGAATAATAGGTTTACCTTGCCATATATTAGTAGCTGAAATAACATCTCTCTTTAAGGAATTATTTTCTCCTCTTGAAGATGAATCATTATTACCTGAAATTGATTTTTTTTCTTATATTCTTCTCCAATTTTTTTATATTCAAGGATGTTTTCATTTATTTAATGAATTATTCTTCATATAGAGAATGTTTTTCATTAAGGGTTGTCAATATTTTACTTTACCAACCACGCATAGAATATATTTATTTATTTGGTCAATGTATGTTGTTTTTTATTGATATACTCCCCCATTCCTTTTGACATGTTTTCTGTCTCCTTTTTAGAAATATTTTATTTTTTTAATCTTTGTATTCTACTCAAGATTGGATTTTAATTCATTTGTCAACTTGTATTCAAACTATATTGGTTAATATTCACTACAAAAAATAGGTCATTAACACTAATTTACTTTTTCTGTGCTAGAATAAAGCACTGATAATGATTTCTATTATGAGTTTAAAAAAAAGAACTGATTAAGGGCACCCTTTATCAATACTTTTCTTTAGATATGGTTAAGGGTAACATTCAATAGTTATTTTATGTAGGATTGCTAAAATGTACCATTTATCAAAATTTTATTGTTAGCACTAATAAATGAAAACTGTTATAAACACATAATTTTTTTGGATCATGATGGCCAAGAAAAAATAAAATAATTAATCAAATTAAAAAAAATTATTAACAATTTTATTTATTTATAATTATTGATTAAAATAAATTAGTTAAATATACATATATATATTATAAAAATTTATAAATATTTTATTTTATATGTATAGATATTTAAAATGAATAAAATAAAATTATTAAAAAAATAAAAAATAAATGTGGGAAAATTAAGAAAAATATTAAACATTTTGTTAATTAACTAATTATTAATAAAAAGAACAAATATAATATAAATATAAATGGAATAAAAAAATTAATAAATATTATTTATTTAATATATATATATATTTAAAATGAATAAATGAAATAATTAAAAAAAATTAGTAAAATATGAAAAATATTTAAACATTTATTAAATAAATAAATATTGATAAAATTGAAAAACAATAATATACATTTATATAGATTATAAAGGCTAATAAATAAAAGATAATAAATATATATATTTTTTAAATAAATTAAACAAATAAAAATGAAAATTCAATAAATTAATAAAAATATTAAATATTTGGCTAATTAAATAATTATTGACACAAATGAATAAATTTATATTCACACATATATATATATTATAAATATTAAAAATAGTAAAATATAATATAGATATATAAAATGAATAAATTTCAATAATTAAAACACTTCATATTAAATAAATTCTAATAATTAGATAAAATAAAAAAAAAATATAATTATAAATTATTAAAAAAATTATTACTAAAAAATTAATAAAAAATGTATAAATTTAATATATATATATATATATAAATTATAAATAGTAATATATCACATATAAAAACATAAATATATATAAAATAATTAATAATTAATAATTAAATACGTATTAATATATTATTCATTTATTATATAGTTTGATCTTTCACATAAACGTACATCAGATGTGTGTTACATTAATTTTACATGCATATTTGTAAAAAAATGAATTTTTATATACAACAGACACATAAAAATACTTACGGAATTAATGAAATCTTATATAGATACACATACACCTAGTATTTATATAATTTATCCAAATTTTAATATATTTTATAATTTCATTATAACATGAAAAATTTACGATATTTTGTTTTTATTAGTTAAATATTATTTATTAAATTTTCATATTATAGTTAATTTTTTTTTTCTGATTTTGATAATTTTCTATTATTTATATATAAAAATATTTATTAACTATGTTTTAGAATTTTATATATGTATTAATCTTTACTACAATATATATCAATATTTTATGATAATTTATATTTCATTAATAAAACTTATACATTTGTTCAATATTTTTAAACTGTACTAATTATTAATTATTCAATTTGACTAATATTTAAAATGCATATATTTAATTTTATATATTTAATAATATTTTTCAAAATATATTTGTATATAATTATTTATAAAGAAGTATTTTTATAAACATATACTTATTATATTTAGAAATATAAATTTATAATTATTATAAATTAATTAATATTATTTTTTTAAAAAAATTATATAATTAAAATTAAATAACATTAATATTTTTAAATAATTATTAAATTGTAGTATATTTATTTAAATAATAAACATACTATATTTATTTTATTCTTAGTTTTAGTTTTAGTTTTATTTTTATTTTTTATTTTTCATATATTTATTATTTTATAAATATATATAGTGATTTGAATATATAAATATAATTTTTTTAAAGTACTTATATTTTTAAAAATAAGTAATTATATATTTAAATATTTATATAATTATAATATATTTATTTAAATAATGAACATATTTACTACATTAATATTTATATTTCTATGTCTATATTTTTATTACATATATATATTTAAATAAATATATTTAAAGATACAAATATATTAAATTTTATTAAATTTTTGAAATGCGACTCAGGGTGGAGATCCCGTAGTGTCTGTCCCATGGAACGTTAGATTATTAAGGTTGCAAAGTTTTTATGTCTTTTCAATGAGATATGGAAATTGAACTCTACTTAGGGCGAGTCCTTACTGGACAAGTTCCTATGATTCTTCTTTGAAGGTAGTTGTACTCAACGACGATGGGAACCAACATTTTTACTCTCTTAATGATGGGGTCTTAGATTGTATCATCGGGAGTGGGTCAATTGTACATATCCATGTGAATCCAGAATCAATCATCAAACAGACCAAACATTGTATTATTTCAATTATTATGATTATTTGTTTCTCATAGGGTTCTTATCCATGGAGGGTAGATGATCATTGACATCAGTGTGTTATGGTTTGTGGCTTTTACAGTTCAACGATTATTCAACTTTGATTCGATTTTTTTCATATCTTGTTTATGTCTCATTATTTAAAAAGGGGTTCTCGGGGGTTCGGTTTGTTATCCATGAATTAAGGTATGCTCTATATATAAGAGTGGGTTTTCATTTTCAAACCATCATGTTTTTATAATAGTAGAGGGAAAGTTTTTGTTCATGTCTTTTGATAGAAATGGTTTCATAGGAATCCATTTATTATTTTTATATTTCCTCTATTATTGGTCTTCCTATCAGGATGGAAAAAGTGACATAGGATTCTCGGTTTGGTCAATTTACTCAGATTCTTGTTGAAGTTTATTTCTCTTATATTCTTACCAAAAATATTTTCCTCTTGAATTAGGATTAATATATTGATCTCAATATGATTTATGATCATCCTTATTTCTTTAGTACATGTCACAAATAAACCTGAACTATTTAAAGAGAAGTGATAATGGGATTCATTCTATTATTTATGCTATTTGAAAGGGTGGAGTGTGGATATATGAAGAATACATTATTGGGGTAAAAATCATGTTGAGAATATGGTATGTGAAAGTGAAATAACTTCTTCTGATTGAGTTGGTCCCTCCTGTTCTAATGGAATGAATCTAGAAGTTGATGGTGGTCCCATGGGTGTTGTTCAGTGGGATATGGTTGATGGTTCTCCCCTAGTATATGGTGAGCATATTATAGATGTTCATACTTGTAATTAAATATTGGTTATTTACAAATTTTCTGGAAGGAAGCACATAGAAGAAACCTTTCAACACGATTAAGAGTTTTAGGTGTCTGTAAATGAGCCCTTTTCTAGTCTAAAATCATTTTGGATGCCCCTTCATTCCTGGAAATGGAATGATGCATTGTGAAGCCACTCGAAGTGGATTTCTCCTAGAATGATACACATAAAGATGATAAATCTAGTTCTCAACAAGATGTTAATTATTATTAAGAGATTCATACTTCAAACTATTCCATAGTAATTGGGATATTGGGTAACATCTCTGATGATGTAAGTGATGGGAAGTAGTTTTATTTTTTTTTAACCCCAATTAACTCCGGACTTCATGCATGGGTGATTTTGTTTATTTTAAGGATTATGTCTGTAATGCAAAATAATATAATGATGATTTAACTCTGGTTCCTTCTAAAATATGACCACCAAAGGATTATTCCAATCTGACAAGGAATGTGTCTACCATATCGTCTTCCATGGATTCAAAGGTCAAGATTTTCATCAATGAGGAACAGTACAAGGGGACGATATTTGGGATCCCAATCAAGGTACGTCAAAATAATAGTGGGAGTCTATGGATGAAGCTAATTATTCTGATTATGACTATGGATATGATCTTAAATATTTTTATTCCATTGTATTGTTTTCTTAATGATGGAATGCATCCTTTTATGACCCCATTTCTTTTACATGCTTCCTTATTCCCTTTTTCATTTATCTTTAAAAAAGTCCATGTGATTTGGATTATGTATAGACCCTTTCCATATATTACATATATATAATTATATAATTATATGTAATGCTATATTATATATATTAATAAATAATTATAAATATAGTTTCAAATATATTAATAATTATAAATAAATAATTATTTATATATTTTTTTATATATTGATTTATGCATATAGTTATAAATTTATCTTTATTATATTTATAAAATTATATATTTATAATTTTAAATAAAATTACATTTTTTTAAAAAGTATTACTGTAATTATTAATAAATAATTATTTAGTTTAATAATTATAAAGTTATAATAAATTATTATATAATTATATATAGAGAGATTTTGTTAATTATAATTATAATTATGAATACTTCATCAGCACACAATTTTTAATGATGAATAATGTTCCTTTTATCAGTGATAATTTCTCATTAATAAAGATAAAATATTCTTATTGAATAAAAAGAACTAATAAAAGACATATCTATCTGTGCTAAAACCATACCACTAATAAAGATGAATTTTATCATCATTTCATTAGCGCTGATAAATCTTAATATTTATCAGTTCTAAAAAGTGATCATAAGCATTCCATTTACCGGTGCTTATCAATTTATCTCTTATAAAATGTATATTTATCTACATTTTTTGAAATTAATTATATATGATTCCATGATATATTTAAAAGTAATCAAACCACAACTTATTCAGTTGCGATTTTCAATATCTTGCATAACCCCACTTCGCCCGACGCACCACCTATATGTTCTCTCTCGTTAATGAAATCTAGAATCCATTGTAATTTATTTCTTCCATTTCCTCTGTTGTTGAATTCTAATTTTTGTTACATAGTTTCAGTTTTTATAGAGATTCCAATCATAACATAAACTACATATCTTCTCCCATAACTCAAGTAATTATTTCCCTATGTCATTCTTACTCATTAATTCTATTCTTATTTCCACCTTCACTCATGTCTCGTTCCATTGTTAGCGCTATTTCTGATACTGTCACCGATGTCTGTATTAATCCAACGAATATTCCCTCTAATTCTTCCCCTCATTATAAATGGTAATTTCATATCATAGATACCATAATAGGGAATAATGGAACATTTTTTTATGAACATATTAAGTAGTTTGTGTTCTTTACATTTTTCAAACATGTTCTTATCACAAACAATAACTAATTTTCCAATTACATACAGAATATGTATTTTAATGGTATTTGTTATAATCATTTGGGTTTCCCACAAAATATTCTAGAATATAATATGGATTATGTAATTTTAAAATTAGTTGGAAGGACCATGGTGCCCTTGTATATTTTTCATGGATTTATGTCTCTTTTTGATGTCTATTAATGATACAATAGTCATAATTCCCTCAATCCATGCTATTATAGGCCACCATGAATTTTATTTCACACGTTTCTTACTTTTTTCAAAATAATTCTATATTTATAGGTATATTAAATTATATATATATGTTAATATTATATGTATTTCTATTTAATTTAATGTTTTAATGAAAATGTATCTCAAATAAAATCGATTATCAACATAGATTTCTTGATTTTATTGTATTTTATATTTTTTATTAATTTGATAAAAATGAACACTTGTCTTTAAAGAATTTTAATTTGGAAATGTGATATGATAGAAGATCTATTTAAAATTATATTTAGGTTAATTTTTAATATGAGTTTGTTTAGACTATATATGGGATATACATTTAAAAAAAGTTATAGGATATATTTTGTTTCTAAACAAATTTGTCTATTGCTTTTTATTTAATTAGATGTAAAAAATAATTTTTAATTAAATGTATAAATTACTTCAGGATTTCTTTTCTGTATATGTTTGTCTATATTAATTTCACAATATTCAGTTTAGGTATAATATGAAATGGTATAATATTATTTACATTGTCACTGACCCCACTAATATAATAATAAATATTATCAGTATCAACCATATAAATGACAGTAATCCTTTTAATATTAATATATAATTTCACCTAATTGATTTTAAAATTATTTTCATAACATATCTCCAATTTATCCTGATTATTCATGGAATTTTGAATCCCTATAACTTTTTTTTATACCTTATGTAAAATCCACATCAGATTATAATCAAATAACATTGCATAAGTTTATATATTTAACATGTAAAAAAGATATGTACACCTTTATTAATGAGAGATAATCTCGTTTTTGTTTTATCTATTTCTTCCAATATAAGTTATTAAATGATATGGAAATATCAAATTCTTTTATCTATGACGGTTCTTTATATAAATTATAGGAACGTCTCTTTTATTGATAGAAATGAAATTTATCATACCCAAAAAGCTAATTAGATCCTACATTGGGAATATAGATTTAGTGTAATAAAATATTTTGAATACATATCCACTGAGTACCCCTAATAGGGGTGGTGATTTAGTGGTATATTTTCTACAATTTCATTTCTACTTAAACCAACCACATATATTAGTTAAATTCTTGATCTTCAATTCATATGGAACTATTTATTATTATAATTATTTAGTAATTAATGTAATAGTACATATTAAAATTTTAAATGTTTTAGCCAAAATTATAGAGCCTAATACATTATTTGATGTTAAAACCCCTCTATCATAGATATTGTACTATATATGAAATTTTTTACACAAATAATATTATTGATACAATCAAAACTAACCCACACTATTCTACTTTAATTATACGATGTTATACTTTTTTCAATATGTAAGTCAATTAAGATGATGAGGAGCTATATATATTTTTTTGGGACGGTTGAAGGTGAAATAGTAATAAGTGGAAAAGGATTTTGATATGTTATTTATTTAAATTATGGGAGGATTGTTTCCAGAATAAACCCTTATGGGTGATAATTTATGTGTTTATGTTTATAATGAAAATATATTGATGACTAAGAAGTGGTACTATTAATAATAATATTGATTATGTTTATATGTGTAGATTTTCATACCACCTAGATGATAGATGAATCTATTAATTGATGAGAGTGAAGGTTGTAAATTTTTTTCATACAATTGAAGGAACATTACACATTTCCTAGGGAACAATTTAGATCATTATAATGTAATTTAAATTTTATTTAAAAATATAGGGAAATGATATTAATAAGGTAGATAGGGAATTCACATTTAGTTGGGGAAGATGTTTTTATGGTTTATTGGGATTATCCTAATGTACAAAAACCATAGATAAGGTTTGTTCATCATAGTAAGGCTCAAGAACCCTATGGGAACTGTGAGTTGGACATTAATGTACTGGATAAAATATAAATTAAATAATCATAGAATCATAAATATAATAGGATCCAACAAATGGTCATTGATTTAAGTTATTCCTGTCATAGTTATTAATATAAGGATATTCATTTTAGAAGATTGTTTTTTTATGTGTATATTTATATTTTCATAATTTATATTCTATAAAAATTGGAAATTAAAGTATCTCATGCTCAATATGAGGTTAACCAATATAAAAATAACAGTATTTTACATAATACTCATTAGTTAAACATTTTGTCTCATTAATATTCTCAAAATCATAGGAACTATTAATGTATGGTCTTTGAAGACCATAAATATAAGAAACATGTTTTAAAATAATTCAAAATATTTCTCTATTATATAAGGACATTAAATACTCATCCAAAAATTTCATAAATTATACTCATCTTAATAACTAGTGTAATTGAAACATAGGAAATTGTGAGATAGGATTCTCATTCAGTGTAAGAATTATCATCATGTTATAAAGGGTTTGATCAAAATTATGTGAGAAAATCATAGATTGGGGGAAATATAATATAAATATAAATATAGAATAATTTGTGTGGTCTATAACTCATTATTGAAGGGAATTTAGTATTTAATGTACAAATATATACCATGGAAGAAGTGTGTCGATGAATGAAATAAAAAAATTGAATCATAATCCTTGTCATATGATATAAAAATCTGTCAATTCTTGGAAATATATAATTACAAGGAATAATGCATCAAAAATAAGAACATGGTATAATTAAATTGGTTGATAACAAAATCATTTCCACATGTTAAAATGTGAGACAATTCAAGTATGTCTACCCTTTAATTATTAGAAAAATCCCCTCATGTTCAGCAT
The DNA here is from genome assembly GCA_963277665.1 of Viscum album. NCBI lineage: Eukaryota > Viridiplantae > Streptophyta > Magnoliopsida > Santalales > Viscaceae > Viscum > Viscum album. The sequence goes on from OY728162.1 coordinate 1,046,317,253, forward strand.
TAATGTTTTGAGTATATCCAAGTTTTTCTACCCTCTATATTGTGAGAAAGTATATGCATATACACCCTATATTTTGTGATCAAATCCATGTTTGTATACCATTTATGTTGTGAATAAATTTTGGTATTTTAACACTTTATCATGAAATTTTAAAAACATAACCAATGATTCAGTGGGTGCTACAGGTCACCACCCACCCCCATTACTGGTTATTTATTCCATGGGATATCAATCATTCATGATATCCTGAAAACCCATTCAATGAAAGGAGTTTTCTATTATTTCTAAATTAAATGGCATTACATGATATTAAAATTATATCTACTGATAAATACAATTCAATCACCTAAATGGATTTTTTTCAAAATGTGTGTTAGATTTTATGTTATAATAAATTAATCGATTGTTTTTAATGTAACTATATTTTAATTTTAAAATTATAGAATAAGATACAAAAATTTTATTTAGAAGACATTTCATAACATAATTGTAAGGAGATTGAGTTATGATTAACATTAAAAAATATAAATTTTCATATGTTATCATAAATCATTTTATAATTTTCTTAAAACTAAAATATCCATAATTAATCCTTTAAAAATACATAATGGGTTTCCATAAGAATATATTTATTGAAAGGTAGAATATACAATAATCGAAGAAAACCCCATTTAAATATAAAAAATTATTTTATTGAACTATAATTTGAAAAAATTGAAATAAATCAACAATTTGAAAACGGTAACTAATATAATTTATAATAAAAAATTAATTATTTGGATTAAAAAAATTTATAGAGGATATTGGTCTTATTAGTGAATATATAAAAGGAATAAAAATTTAATATTTGTGGAGGATATGAAAAATTATTAACATCATCAAAACAATTTAAAGAAATAAGTTCATAAAAAAATGTATTTTTATGTAAAAATATAATTAACTAGTAAATTAGGGTAAATGATAATCAAATATCAATATAGGATATATTAAAATAGTCTTATTGATTTATAGTCAAATGAGAATAAATATATTCAAATAAATGGATTTTAGTTAAGAAAACCGCTTACCATTCCTCTTAACATCCAAAAAGTAAAAGTAACTTTATATATAATATACATTAAAATATTCATAAATAATTTCATAACCTTATTCATATTCATTTCAATATGTAAAATTTAGTTATAATAATTTATTATATATTAATTAGATTGTTATTGTTTTTTTCAATATCATATATTAGCAATTTTAATTTTTCCATGAATGCTTTAAAATTACGATGTTGATGACCATAAATTGACGACAAGTTAATCATTACATTGTAATTTATTATATCAAAACATATTATTTATAAATATTTATGTATTTATTTAATTACATGATAATTTTACTCTTGATTCAAGAAGGGAAAATCAATGATGTGCTTGATATGATAATCTTTTATGAATAAATGTTGTTATATAGGTAATGAGTTTAATATAAATTTAAATATCTATAAAAATAATATTAAATTTTGAATAATTTTAATTCATTCAATGTATTGTTATTTTAATCATATAAGGGTTATTTTGATAAATAAATTACAACATTCTATTGAGGAGTTAGTCCATAGTTATACAAGAGTAATGTTTTTTATTTTTCAAATATCAGAAAGAAGGTAAAATTTTGTTTTTCTATTAAAAGTATTAATAATGTTATAAATATCATATCAATTAATTAAATAATCATTTTTAACATCCATGTATATGGGTGATTTAAAATAAAACACTTGATTCATGTTTTCGGAAGTCCACACATACACATGGACAAATGTACATTTTTATAAGGGATAGGGGATAAAAAATAATATTTTAATGTTACATCCATATAATAATAACTAAATATTAAAATGATAATTATATTATTATTTTCCGAGGTATAATGTACTTTGACATAGAAAAATAACAGTTAATTAAATATTGAGGAATATGAGTAATTATTAAATTTTTACCTTACATGTTGGGAAAAATCCTTTCTAAATTTGATTAAAACTTTTAGGGGGTTGTATTTGAAGGATTAAATAAACATTAATAATTTGATATATGTGTTGGGGATAAATTTTATAATAGTTTTTTGAACTAATATTGTGTGAGGATATGTAGGGTGGTGAATGTCTACTTTTTTAAGTTAAAGATGATGTTTTTTTGTAATAATAGGAGCACCCTTAAAGCAAAGTGGCTCAAAAAGTACAATACAATAGTGATATTGAATTTATTGGTTTATCCACCTCTTATATAAAAAAAATTGATATCATATGATATAATTTGGTAATTTTCTACTTAATTTACATTTTCATCATGATTTACATTTAAAATAAAAACCCATTTTATACATCAATAACATATTACTATGACTAAAAATAAAAAATTTATATTATCAAAAATGGAAAATATGTTTAATTATATGAAATCCACATTATAATGTCTAATTTATAAAGGTTATATAAATAAATTATAAAATAACGAATTTACAATTCATAAAAACAATTTAGAAAAAAAACATAACAATGATTCTAAAATCTAAAATATATTTTTCAATTTAAATCATAGAAATTTTAAATAAAAAATTTGATATTCAAAAGGAATAATTGGATAATATAAGTTTTTTGGAAATTTTTATGAAAATTTACAATTATATTGTATTTTAAAATTCATGGGATATATAAAAATGGAATTTTAAAATATTCACCTAATATAAATTATTTTTCAAAAGAAATCCAAAAATATAATCATGTGCTAATATTGGTTAACTAAATCCAAAACAAATTTCATTTTAAAATATTAACATTTTAAATTTTTGAAATCAAACTAATAAATAAAAACAGAAAATATAATAAAATATTATTTTTATTTTAAAATATATTTTTGAAATATATAATGTTATTATTATTATTTACGATGAATTTATAATTAAATTATTCTTAATATAGTACAAAAATATGAAATTTATATTATCATCATTACATAATATTATTATTTTTCCTTTTAAATAAAAATATACAGTACCTACAAATATAATTATTAATCAAAATTCATTTCATGCCTAAAATGAGAGTATTATTTTTTTTAGATACACTAATTGATTTAATAAGTATAATTATTCACTAAAATAATGTCTTATTTGAGGAGATAATTTCTTCATGGATCAAGTTTCATGATAAATAAAATTTCTCAATATATAAACTGTTGTGATTTAGTATTAGAGGAACTGCATTGTGTGAAAAATAACAATACATCGAAGAATTATTTACGAATATATTGATGATTTAAAAATAATTTAGTCCATGAATTTTTTTTCTGGAGAAAAAGTGATAATTATGAACCTAAAAAATAAATGAAATATTCAGTTCCTTAAGGATGAATTAAATAGAGACCCTCAAATGATTAAATTTATAATAAATGAAGAAAATATTTATTAAAAAAAATTAATGTTTCCAAAATTATATTTTATAAAATAATATTCATGATATTATTTCTTAAATATATAAAAGTTCATAAAACTATAATAATATTAAATTTTGTAATTACTGAAAACATGGGAACCTAATAATGTTTCTATGATAAATTCTAATGGCATCATAGGATAAGTGATAACTTCATTTAATATATTACATGCATCGTGTATGGAGGAATAGAAATCCAATTATATTATAGTTGTGTGGAATCTTTGTAGAATGTGAGAATTAAGAACTAATTCTTGTTACCTATGATATTATATCAATAGTAGAACATGTGAATAAGGATGTAGTGATTATTTTGAAGACTAAGAGGATAAAAAATGAATTAGAACAATTCCAACCTACCACAACAATGATTTATAGGGGGAATTATGGACATAGTCAAAGGAGGAGTTCGAGAGTCCTATTAATGAAAAATATGGACGTAATATAAAAACCTTATCATTGTTAGGAAATAATATTTTATACAGATATCTTATGATTTTGTGATATATTATAATGAAACCTTCAGGATGAAGCTACAATTATAACTTGGGACCATCCAGATTCCAAGATTATCTAATAGGGTATTTGAGGGATTTTCCATAGTTGTACTCTGTTTTTTTCATACTATAAAAACTATGACTCAGAACCTAAATCAATTAAAGAATAGAGTAGCCTATCAAAAAACTTTTGTTTTACGTTTTCATTAATACACTACTCAAGTAAGGAAAAGAGGCACACAAATGGTATTATTAGACAATTATAGGTCACTAAAAAATATTTAAAATTAGAAATTTCATTAAAATAAAATTGATCCCTGGGTCAACATTATAATATATTTTCACGTCACTATCGATTATTTAAAAGAGAAAATTTTATAAAAGTAAAATTTATCACAATTTCACTCTTCACCCTCCTAGTGATCTCACTAGACCTTAGCACTACATGTGGTATAATAAAAAATCAACGTTACCTTTGAATGTTAAAAGGAGAATATTTGAGACTCTAAATAATGCCAAAAATAAAAGTGTATAAAATATTTAATGAATTAATTTTCATTTTTGGAAGTATTTAATTGTTATATATAATAAAAACATGGTATTGTGGTATGAAATATTTCTAACAAAAGGATTTACTCCATATAGAATAGATTCTCTCATCACATTTATTAGAATGAGAAATATTAAATTTGATGGGAATGATAGTTATTTCAAAATTCCATCTATATAAAAAAAATTTAGGCCATGATTACGAGACAAAATACATTGAAGGTGGTGTGTGAGGATTTAGAGAGTATATATGAACATAATTTGATTACAATTGAAGATAAAGAATATTTTGGGAAGAATTTTGTAAATAAATACAGATTGATAATGTTCATGTTTAATATGAATAATTTACTATTGTAAATTATCGGATTAGTCATATTATAGTTTTTTAGGAAATCTAGAAGAATGATCTATTATAAAGAAGCATATGTAAAATTTTCTTGATATATTAAAAACAATAATTTTTACCACATTTGAATATTGGAGGTCTCTACCATCTTTTAGAACATAATACCCACCTTATTTATGATATGTGTAAATAAATATTCCTAAAAATGATATAAAATGAGGTTATGGTATTCAAAGGTAATAATGAAACTACTAACAATGAAAGGATATTTGAATCCAATTTATATTCATAATATGATGATTAGGGGATTATAGAGTATAATAAATAGATGGATTTTATGTTAAAAAACTAGTATATAGAATGGAAAATTTAATGGTATGTTTCATTTTAAATTATTTAATAGGGAATTCATTGGTAATGTTTTAAATGAATTTCGAAAGATAAAATTTGATGAATATTAGAGTGATGACGAGAATAAAGACTTTTCCAAAGAAAGATCTCAAAAAACCCACCAAAATAAATCATGAAGGATGAATATTTCCTCAAAAATATTCAAGATAAAATAATGAGTATGGATTACAATAAATTAAAATTATAATAGAGTGATATTGATGATTAATGAATCTCAAAAACTCACAAAACCACTATTGTAAAGGCAAAAAAATTAGTTATCATCAAGTAGTGGAAAAGTGATTGAATAGGGATAATTAAGTATTAGTTTGGAGTTAAACTAGTGTCCACCTTGAGAAAAATAAAAAAGGTTGGACTCCTCATGTGTTAATAATTTTTTAAAGATCAAAAATCTTATACAGTCTGTAAAACTTGTTAATCTTGTTTAATCTACCTCATATCATGAGTACAGATGGTTGGTTTCATTATGCGTAAAATTATTATTATAAACTATATTTATCATGTGTTATAATGGATTTCCTTGATAAATGATTGAATATAATCCATACTATGAATATCAATATTTATGTTTGTTTATAGATATTTGGCTAAGTCTGAGAAATTGCAATTCTACCACCAGTTATGGTTTTTTTGGAAAAGGAACCAGACACCGTGACAAGACACGATGACACAGACACCGTGACTAGAAACCATGATCTATACACCATGGAATGAAACCGTGACCCAGACACTGTTTCATAGAGACACCATTTACAGAGAGACTGTGACACTATTTCTTAATTAGTTTTTTTTATTATACAATTTAATCTCTAACGGTCATATTTAAAGCATTTAAATGCACTAACATAATTAATGTTTTTTATAGACATGTCACTAGATAGTACGGGGTACGAGGTACAAAATACATGCATCCTATCATATCCAATACATGAACTCTAAGAATAAAAATGAAGTGCATCCCTAAAAAGAGTGTGCACATGATGACGAAGAAACACAAACATTTTCTAAGAGAAGAACCACCACATGCAACAAGATACATCTGAAGAACACGTGAATTATTCACGAATCAAAAATCTGGAATACCTTAGATAATAGTCATGAACGTATTTGCACTACCAACTCCATGAATAACACTCTCCAGATCTAACTGGAAACCAGAGCACTAGACTTGTGATACTCTATTTCTTGCAAGAGGACTCGATTTTAGCATCTTCTTCATCCAGAAGACTAGATCTACATATACTAACACTCATAGAACTTCAAACCTAATATAATCAATTTCTATCTCTTGTGTATTGTTTTTATCTTTTGAGTAGTGTGTGTGTCTTTATTAAAACACACACTATCTCCTACATTAAGTTATAGGATACAAGATATAATTACTCTAAAATCTGTTGATATTTGATTACTCCCATGGATAAGTAAGGAAGAGGTCATTGTGTGACATGATAGTTTATACCGATGAAGAACTGTGGAAAAGGTCGTGTGACCTGGATTGTCCTATTCAATTTCGATTACCCTTACCCAGGATGTGGATCATGTTTATTAATATAAACTTCTTGGTGGAAATTGATCATCAAGTGGAGTGGATTTGGTCATTGATTGAGATTGAACCAATTGTTTTATATCCGCTCTTTTATTTCATTTAGTTTCCTCGGTGTTATTGCGTAACACAAAAATCACTATATTTAATTTGATAGTTAATATTGGAAAAATGTTATAATTATTTTACCTTGTAATAATATCTTCAAAATTATTATTAATAACTGATAGTAAGTTTACTGAGAATTAATCAATCTTATGAGAAGATATTTAAACAGTTATATTTTCATAACTGTATATATTTGATTAAGTGGTATGTATTTATTTTTATTGGGGAAACTTTTATGAAATCCTTGTAAAAATAAATTTAAATAGATACTAAATTCACCCCTATTGATTATTCTTCTACGACCAATATTTGGTATCAAATGATTGTTTTAATACTCTGTTTTTGGAATCTATTGAATTGTGATTTTGTTGTACATTAAAGATTGGTAAATTTCAATTAATTCTAAATTTCAATATCATTAAATGTAGTTCTTTATGTTGGATTAAATATTTGAAGGTGTTCCAACAAATAGACCACCATTCTTTAATGGATCCAATTATTCCCAATGGAAAATGAAAATGAAAATGTATTTATAATGTATGGGTTTTAAAATTTGGTCATCAATTATAGATGAGTATAATATTCCTACAAAGGATAGAATCACTTGGAATGATCCAACCAATACTTCCTATAATTAAATTTGTAAATCCTAGAATGCTTTTAATTTATCCTTAGGATATGAGGAATTTAACATATTTTCTGTATGTAAAATTACCCATGAAATTTGGGATACATTTTCTGTTTCACATTATGGAACATCTAGTGTGTAAGAAATGAGACATAATACTTATACTATTAAATATGATAACTTTAAAATGAAACCTAATTTTCCTATTTCTGACATGTATCTCAGGTTCAATGAAATTTTGAACACAAGGATTTTTCATAGAAGAGAAGTTACTACTAAAGAACAAATTATTAGGATTCTCATATACCTACCTAATAGATGGAGAGGAACCTCTGTCTTCATTATATGGTCATGAGACATTTTAAATCTAGCTATAAAATAATCCATTGGGTAACTGATGATATAGGAATTGGAGTTCAAAAGTCAACAAGGAAGAGTTGGATGAACCCAAAAGAAAATCTGTAGAATTTAAGAAGACCACTTCTAAATACAAAGAGAAAGGGAAATTTTAAGTCTTTGGATAAAGTAACAACAGTGAACAATTATCCCCTAACAGTGATGAGGAAATGGATAAATTATTCATAAGTATTAATATATTTTACTAAAAGAAGAATTTTTTTATGAAATCCTAGCTTCAAGGGAAGATATGATCAAACGGGAAGATGAAAGAATGATTGGAAAATAAGTGACAGATTTGATGGGATAGTATGATATGAATGAAAGTGAAAGGGACATTTAAAGGCTAAATATCCCAAGATCATGTACAATAGGAAGTATGATGGAAAAGATAGAAAGATTAAAAAGGTAATGAATGAAACTTGGAGTGGTTCCGAGGACAGTTCAAGTGACTCAGAATCTTCACATGATAAACTGGATAACAAAACCAATATGTGTTTTAAGACAAACACATCTAAGGTAACACTATAATCTCCTATATATAATTCCTATAATTATAGATATGGGAGTGACATTGAAAATATATATAATAAAGAAATGTTTGAATACTGTAATATGCTTGAAGATACATGTAATGAACTAAATTATAAATACAAATCTTTAAAGAAATAGTGTGCTCTTACCTCAAATGTTATATATTAACATACTGTACAAAGGGAGAAAAATGATTAATTACTCATTGAAAACAATGAACTAATGTTATCTAATGGAAAATTAGAAAATGATCTTGAATGGTATACTAATGGTAAAGATACTCTAGTAAAAATTCTCGGTAAATTGATTGATCTTAAATATACTACTGGTATTGGCTATAGACTAGGTAATATAAATTTTGGAAGAAATAATTTGGTCTCTAAATCTAGGACATACAACATTACTCTTAGTTATAGAAAACATTCAGCTAGTTCAAATTAGGATACACTCTCTACTATTTCATGCTCTTCTGGACCAAATGGAGTTTATTTTTCATGCACATTACATATTGATTATAGGTAACCTATGAGGAAGATATGGTTTCATAAAGCATTAGTCTCTAATATTACTATACCCAAAAATGTATGTGTACTAAAATCTATTTTTATTTGACCATTTTGTTGGAATGTTTCTTAAAGAGCTCCTCTAAAATCTTATAGTACTTGGACAGTGGCTGTTCAAGTCACAACGCATGGGACTATTAATTCTTTAAGAATTTAATAAAAATTTATGTTGGACATGTCACCATTTGTGAAAATTCCAATAAAATGATCATTAGCCTTGGCCAAATCAGTAAATCTAACTGATTTTTAATTTTCAAAGTACATTTTGTTGATGGAATGAAATATATTGTTTTTAGTATTTCAAAACTATTTGATTATGTATTTCATGTTAAATTTTAAAATGATGAATTAATGCTTTCAATTATAAAAATTATTTAGTGTTTTCAGCATCCAAATTTAAAAATATATACTCTATAAACTTATATTCTTTAGTCTATCAAAAGGCTTCATGTTTAAGTGTATTTCACAAATAGTATTGGGTTTTGTAAAGGATACATGGACAATGTAATATTCAATCTTTTAGAATGATATCTAGAAAATCATAATCAAATATATAACTGAACATGAGTATCCAAATTATAATGTGTGTTATCCTTTTCAAAAGGGAAAGAAAAAAAATTCTTTAGACCAAAGAAAGAAATGTCAACTTCTCAACCTCTCAAACTGGTTCACATGGATTTGTTTGGACCATCTAGATTTTTTAGTTTAAATGGAAAGCACAATGTTTATGTCCATGATAATGAAAATTTTAGATATACATGGAATTTATATTTGGCTCAGAAAAGTGATGCCCACTTTCCTTTTACCAAATATGCCAAAACTGTAGAAAATCTATATTGAAATAGAATTAAATCCTTAAGAAGTGATTGTTGTTGTGAGATTGAAAATCAAGAGTTTGAATCTTTTTGTCTCTCACAATGGATATAGTCCTAAATTTTTTTCCCTAGAACACCTCAATAGAATGGAGTGGCATAAAGACGAAATATAACCTTAAAAAGATTTCTAGAACCAAGCTTAGTGAATATGACGTACCTATTTATTTTTGGGATGAATCTATAAATAAATCATGATATATAATTAATAGAGTGTTGATTATACCTAATCATAAATTAAATCCATATTAGTCATGGAAAAATATAAAACCCAATGTATGTTACATCAATGTTTTTTTTGCAATATCTATATCCTTGAGACTAAAGTAAATCAGGAAAAATTTGCAACCGAGAGTGATTGAAGGAATATAGTTTGGATACTCCATGTCTAGTAAAGCCTATATAGTGTTTAATAAAATAACTAAAGGTGTGGAAGAATATTTCCATGTTAAAAATGATGAAATAGATCCACATGAGCCTAAAACTACTCTAGAGAAAATAGAGGATGTTGTATCAAATCTGGAGATTAATTTAAAATTCCCTAACAATCCTGTAAAGGAATCTGTGAAAAATTTCAGTTCTGGAAATCTTTAGATTCATGTCACAATGATCCTGACCCTGTTAAAGAACCTGAAATCACTAGTATTCCTTTTTCTAGAGCAGTTAGAACTCTTAAGAACCATCCTTTAGATATTTTTGTAGGAGACATTGATAAATAAACTTAAACTAGTGCTTCTCTTAGAAATCATGTGGAACATCGCGTCTTCATGTCCCAACATGAATCTAAAAACATTAATGATGCTATCAATGATTAATTTTGGGTGATGGATATGTTAGAGGAACTTAATCTGCTTGAAAGGAACAAAGTTTGGAAATTTTTTGATAGACCTAAAGACACATTTACCGTAGGCACTAAATTGGTGTTCAAAAACAAGGTTGATGAAGCTGGTAATATAGTTAGAAACAAGGCTATATTGGTTGAACAAGGCTATAGTCAAGAAGAAGAAATTGAATATGAAGATACCTTTTAACCAATATCTAGACTTGAGGCCATCATAATTCTTCTTGCGTATTCTACACATCTTAATTTCAAACTATATCAAATAGATGTTAAGTTTGAATTCAAAAATGGGTATATAGCTGAGGATAATTTTTTTGAGAAACCCCCTGGTTTTAAAAATCCTCATTTCCACATCATATTTATAAATTATAAAAATATTTATATGGTTTAAAACAACTTCCAAGAGCTTGGTATGATATACTATGTACTTTCCTTATTTCCAAGGGTTTTACAAAAGGAATAGTCTATCCTAGCTTCTTTATAAAATGAATTTCAAATGATGATTTAGTAGTTCAAAATTATGTAGATGATATCATCTTTATATCTTCAAAAAATAAATTATGTATTTAATTTTCTAAAATGATGAAAATGTATTTGAAATGAGATAAATGGGTGAACTAAAATTTATAATTTGATTTAAAATATTTCAAAATAGTGATGATATCATTTTAAATCAACGAAAATACACTAATGATATTCTAAAACATTTTGGATCTGATAGCATTAGAATTAGTGAAACTCTAATGTGTTCTACTTGTAAGTTGGATCTTATTGAATATGGAAAATATGTTGATTAAGAAAATTATAGAGGGAAGATTGGAAGTCTACTCTACATAATTTCTAGACAACCTGAAAATATGTTTTGTCTATGTATGTGTGCTTATTTTCAAGAAAACCATAATGAATCTCAATTAAATGATGTTAAGAGAATTTTCAAATACCTTAAGCATACACCCAATATGGGACTGTTCAATCCCACAGGATAATTATTCGAGTTAGTTAGTTATTCTGATTCTAAATTCGGTGGTTCTAAGTTAAAAAGAAAAAGATCCTCCGGGACATATCTCATTTTAGTCAACTCACTAGTGTCATGGTGTATTAATAAACAAAACTCTATTGAATTATCTACTACAGAAGATGAATGCATAGATGCTGGTAGTTTTTGTGCACAAATTTTCTATATGAAACACACATTACTAGATGATGGATATAAATTGAGACATGTGCCTATAAATTTTTAAAATAAATGTTCTATTATTATCTCAAAAAATCTTGTTTCACACTCTAGGACAAAACATATTGATGGTAGACATCCCTTTTGGAGAGATCATTATCTAAAAGGTTATATCACATTTGAATTCATTGGAACTGAATATCATCTCACTGATATATTCATAGACCATTATATTCAAAAATAATAGATTACATCATACATGAATTGGAAATTAAAAATCTTAAGTAGTAGTTGTACTGTTTCATAGCTCACTATTTAATAGCATAGTGTTTCACACCTTACTGTATCATAATTTACAGTTTCACAAGTCACTATCTTAAGATGACTCTAACAAGTTCTCTAGTATTTCAATTTCAAAAGATTTTGTTTCATGATTACGATCTCACAATTACTATCTCTCTGTTACGGTCTGGAACTTACTGTTTCATACAATACAGTCGCAAAGTTTAGAAATCACATAGTTATGGTCTCACTGTGAAGGCATGTTACTGTCTCACCTCATGTTTCTATCACAGTCACATCATAAATATGAATTATTATTTTATTTAAATAAAATAACCCATATCACGATAATTAATTAATCTGTTCTTTTACAGTCTTGTGTATTTTTTTCGCGATGCTTGGAATCTCTAAATGATAAAAATGAATAATTTTTTACACCTCTCTTCACCTGACCTCTCTTCCCTCAAACTATAACCCCTCCTTCAATATCTCTCTCTAGAAATGTTGTTGAGTACTTGGAATGAAATCATCATTGTCATCAACTCCTGAGAATCAAACACCTATGAAGAAGATGAAAATAGAACCGAAGTTAGCTTCTGATGGTCCATTGAATCCGAATCTAGGGAATAGAAAAGTGGTGCCTGAAATGGAAATTTTCCCCAAGGGGCTTCTTAAATGTAAGTATTCATTATTGAATGTTTTAAGAGAGAAAGGATGGATGGATTGGTTCATAAAGAAGGATAGACTGATTTATACGAATCTAGTTGCACATTTTTATCAGTATGTTCAATTTTCTTTTTATATGAAGACGGTTTTGTTGTGTGAAGTTAGATAAAATGCCTTATATGTATATTTTCTTCGAGGTTATGGGTGCATGCCTAAGGATACTGCATGAGGGTCTTTGTGAGAACTACCAAATAGGTCCTCCTCCTCCAAGTGAGTTCTTTATTTTAGAAAAATCATTTGGAAGTATAACTAGATATGAAACAAAGACAAATTCTATAGCTGTTGAGCTAGATGGTGAAACTATAATTTTGTTTAAATTTTTTCAGAATCTAATTATCCCTAGAAAAGTTTATTTTTCTAAAACTATCAAGATATATTTTTGACACATCTCATGAAATATGGAAAAAATATTAACCTATTCAAATATGTTATACTCAATATGCGTGAGTTGATCAAGACAACCTCTAAGTCAACCTCTATGTTCTACTCAACATTAATCTTAGCTATGATTCATGCTAAATGGTTCTTCGGACTCAATGAAGAATTCATCAAGGACTATGAATTTTTTATCTCAAAGGATATAGTCAAAATAATGAAAATCAATTGTAATCCATGGAGAAAAACATAGTTGGATTATAATGACATGGTTTACAAAAAGTTCAATGCAGTGGAGAACTCTTCAAGACATAAAGACATTTTTTATCTTGGTTTGGAACCAGATGAAATTATTCAGTATTCTGATGAGGAAGCTGAATAAGAGGTTGTTGAACCTATAGGGTAAACATTCTAGATTATAATGAAAGTGAACCTCTTCTCCAAGACATAACTGAGAAGGAAATGCTTGTTTCTAAAGAATTTGTTGATCTGGAAGAACAACCTTCTTCTAAAAGAGATTATATTTCTAAGGTAAGTGAACAAGATGTTGTAGAAGATCATATAGAATAATATCATTCCCTTGTTCAAGATGTTTCTTATGAGGAACATGTGGAGGAAGAAGATGTTCCTATAACTATCACAGCTACTGAAGAGAGGATGGATAAATACTTTTAGTTGGATAGAAAGGAAATGTGTGAGGCAATTTGGTTTGAAATCTTGGAAATAGATCATGGATTTAAATTTCTCAGTCCTAAGAAAGATGCACCTATTGGGGGGGACCATCCCCCCTAGTCTATAAAGTTTTTATGTGACTAATCCAGTTGATCCAAGATTAGTGGATACATGGTATAAATTCTCTAGTAATTTTGATGTGATTGATTCCCTGGATGTCTCATTTGAAGGTATAGATCGTTCTACTACATTTCAATTGAAAATGGCATCTACTTATGAAGTTTTCTCTACCAAATACCCTAACCCTGTTTCAACTTCTATTCCTAAACCTTCACAAGAACCTTCCACCTTGGTGGGATAGGATTATTTGAAAGCATTTTGATCAACCCTATTAGATGGGGTTGAGAAGTCATGAATACTCAACCAACTACCATGAAAAATTTGTGTAAAAGAGATGATAACATGTTGCTGGAATAGATCATATGATAGATTCATCCTGATATCGTTCATGAGATACAAGAGGTCAGTTTTGAGAAAATACGGTTAAGTAATGAAGTGATGTCTCTCAGAGCTATGGTGAATGATATGAAGAGAGTGCTGAAATAATGACTAGAACCTATTTATCATCCTGTTGAGAATATTGGTATTCTGGTTCCCCTAGAATTATCCTCCCCGATTCCACCTAATCTAAACTCTTTGGTTGAAAATGTAGGTGAAATAAATAAGAAAATTGTTCAAGAGATCTGTGAGCTTGTAATTGGTCTTAACAGGTTGACTGATGAGAATAAGGGTTGTCACCCGAATGATTTGAATCAACTAAAGTCTCTTACAACAGTTGTTACTGCTTCTAGTGCCTCTGGATAATCATCTAAACCCTCCTTAGACCATGATCTACTCAAAACAATTTTTAAAGAAGAACTCCAATCTATTCTCAGTGGCTTTGACAAATATTCACTATCTGAGGTTATGAAGAACATTGAAAACGTTATTGATTTGGTGAGAATTCATTCCAAATATAAAATGAAGCTCAGAAATATATTTCAAAGAAGGTGGAATTCTACTTCAATAGGATCTTCTCGAAGAATGACATGACAAAAAATTTCACATAACTTGTAAATAATATGAGAACCCCTCTTATCACTCAATATTTCAAAACTCAAGTCCAATTGCTCAAGTATTTCACACCTTTGTTTGAAAAGATTATGTAGAACACAAATTACATTGATAAATCCATGCAGTATGGTGGTGAGTTTATTGCTGACATCATCATGCTTTTAAGGCCTTATCCTCATGTACAGAGCACTGCTATTGTGGCTCCTACAGCTTCACCCTTGAGACCTGGTTTGGCTACCTTCCCACCCACTGCCTTTACCTATACCTCAATGTCTGTCTCTCAGGCTATGAGTCGGATCAGAGTTGTTAAACATGACCAACAATTGCCTCTATATTCCACTACACCAACCTTGAGCCCTTATAATTTTGAAGGACTCCATTTACATTCTATTTCAGTATGATTACTTCCTTCTTCAACTTATACATCTTCTCCTATGGCTTCTCATGATGCTACTACCAAGGTCAAAGAGAAGAAAACCAGTGCTTATGAAAAGTGACTACTATCTTTTGATGGAGATACTGTATAATTTATTTTGATGTATACTATTAGTAATGATTCTTCTTTATCAATCTAATTATTTTTAAACTCTTATTGTCTATTTCTTATTGATTCTTTTTTATAATACCAATATGTGGAGAGATATGCACATGGAGAGATATGTGCACTAATGAAAAGGAAGATAAAAAGTCACTAAGAATATACCTCTCACTCACATGATTTTGGTCATCAAAAGGGAGAGATTTTTGGAATACTCATGTGTTAATAATGTTGTAATGATCTCAAATCCTATAAAATCTGTAAAAATTTTTAATCCTATTTAATCAATCTCTAATCATGTCTATAGATGGTTGGTTTCTTTATTCCTTAAATTACTTTTGTAAACTATGTTTATCTTGTGTCAAAATGAATTTCCTTGATAAATTATTGAGTCTAATATATTCTATGAATATCACTATTTGTGTCTATATACAAATATTTGGTTAAGTCTAAGAATCTTTGACGATAAAATTTGTTATGTATTTTTGGAAAATGAACCAGACACCATGACCCAGACATCGTGTCCAGGATCCATGACGCAGACATCGTGACACAGAAACTGTGACCAGACACTATGACCTAGACACTATGGCCTAGACACCGTGAATATACAATGTGATAGAGACACTGTTTCAAGGAGACACTGTTTCATGGAGACACTACTTCAAGATAGAATGATACACCGTTTCTTAATCTATTTTTTCTTTTTTCAATTTAATCTATAATAGTAGTATTTGAAGATTTTAAATGCACTGATTGAATTAATATTTATGTGTAGTCATGTCCCCTAATAGTATGAGGTACTAGGTTCACAATACAAGCATCATGTCTGCTCCAACACATTCACACAAATAATAAAAGAGAAGTGTGGCCCCAAAACAAGTGTGCGCGTGATAACAAAGAAACATGAACATTTTCAGGGAAATAAACCTACACATGAAACATGATAAATCTGAAGAACATACGACGGATTCATGAATAAAAAATCTGGAATTCCATTGTTAGAGTCAAGAACATCTTCGCACAACCAACTCCAAGAAGTACACTCAGCAGATCTAACTGAAAACTAGAGCACCGGACATGTGATACAATGTTTCTTGCAAGAGGACTCAATTTTTTCATCTGATTATTCCTAGAAGTATAGAGTTGGATATAATAAATATCTGCGCACTTCTAATTATATGACATCAATTTTTCTCTATTGTGTGTTGTTTTTTTTCTTTTGGGCAGTGTGTGTGTGTGTGTCTGTATTAAAACACACATTATCTCATGTATTAAACTGGATGATACAATATATCCATCCTATCATGACTTTGTACACATGTTTACTCCCAAAGATAAGTGTGTAATTGTTCCCTTTGTTATATGATAGTTTATACCCACAATAAATGGTGGAAGAGTTTGTGTGACCTAGACATGCCTGTTTACTTTTGTTTACCCTGATCCAGGGTGTGGATCAAGTTTATTAATGTTAACTTAATAATGGCAGGTGATCGTCAAGTAGAGTGGATAAGGTCTTAGCATGAGACTGAACCACTTTTTTTATATCCGTTGTGTTATTTAATTTAGTTTTTTCTATTTTACTACATAACTATGAAATCACTATATTTACAATGATATTTAATCATGGAAAGAAGATATAATTGTTTTTCATTATTATAATATCTTGAAAAGGTATATTAATAACCGATATTAAGTTTATTGAGAACTAATCAATCTTCTAAGAAGTTATTTAAATAGTAAAACTTTCATAAGTGTATTACATTGATTAATTGGGTTGTATTTTTTTTGGGGAACCTTTAAATAAAACATTGTAAAAAGAAATTTTAATAGATACTCAATTCACCCTGTATTTAGTATTCTGCTCCGTCAAACAAAAAACGCTATATAATATTAAAACATCATGAAAAAATCAGACTATTATATTGAGAAAAGTGATCTATTAGTGAATATAAAAATTTATAAGGTAAAATAGAGAAATAGGAATAGATAATACATAATCTCAACTCTGTAATTTATGTACTCGAATAATTGATACTAGAGTTACATGTTTAAATTCTTAAAAAATATAAATACCATTATTAAAGACTGTGATAAATATTTATTAACTCTGGATGATTCATTTAAGGATTCAGATAATACCTATCCCTATAAATAAGTAAAAATAGGGTCATTTTTCAGAAATGATGCTGAATCTCTTTTATCAAGTTATAGAATCTATGAAAATCTAAATAAAGATTTATGGTTTCAAGAAATTGATAAAATTTATAACATAATATAAATAAAAATATATATGAGTTAATGAAGGAATAATTATAAATAAAAGGTTAAAAACAATATTTTATTACACATGTATTGTATGTTATTTTTAATAAATATACTCACCATCTTTTTAGAAAATCAATCCTAAATGTATACAATATTTATTTTAAAATATTTGGGTTCATATCCTATAGATTATAGTACAAAATGTCATTTCAAGGGATTTAGAGTAAATCAAGGGAATGGTATATTGGAAATAATACCAAGAAATATGTGAGGAAGAATAATAGTTACTAGAAGAATAATTTCAATTATGAATAATCAAAAACTATGTCCATTAATTTTTTTAAAAAAACATTCAATAAAACTATATAATATATTGTAAAAAACCTATATAAAATTATTTTTTATTTAAATTAATTCATAAAAAAACTATAAATAATATATAACACTATATAAATTTGTAGAAAAAGGTGAAACCAAACCATTCTTCTTAGATTAATTATTACCGAAGGATAAAGTTATAAAATTCAAAAGTTAAATTTGGTGCTAATGTTGGTCGTTAAATTTTACACAGTGGGGATATGTTATCCAAAATGATAAAACATTATAACAATACACGTAGCATAAATTTTCAATGAAATTTTGGAAGGATTCAAAAATTAATTCATCAGAGTATCAATCCCTTTATATAATGGAAAATAATATGTGGAATGTATCTGAAGATAAGAGTCCATGTGTGGATATTGATAATAATCCTCTATAAAATGTGGAAAATAAAGATAAGAAATAGACCATGAATCCCATGAAATATCATAGAAAAAATTTGAAATGATATCATGAGTGTATCGTTAATATCTAAACATCAATAGACATGCTTTTTTTGGTTGAGAGATAATTCTCAACCTTATTATTTTTCTTAATAGACCAATTTGATTCCATCATATTACCTTATTCATATAGGTTTTTAATAACATTTAGGGTATTAGAGGATACAATTTACTGGGGAATTTGGTAAGTGTTATAATTATAGAAAACAATATGTAAATGAAATCCATCATGAAACAGTAAACTTCCACAACATGGAGTATGTGATTGGATACATTTTTTTCTAAAATGTAAGTGGAGAATGCTACATAGGCTATATTTTAAAATAATATGTTTATGTTATACACATGAAAACCTGTAATTTATTTTTTCCAACAAAAATATATACACTTTTTTGTAACAAATATGTATATAATGTGGGGGTTTTGGTTGATGTGATCTATATGAGAGAGTAAGTGAAACGTGTCCTTTAAATTGAATCATTTTTGGTGATTTCGTGATATTAGAGTATATTTAAAAATTATTGTGGAATCTATTTTTATATAAAAAAATTTATGTATTTTTTTGATCGTATCACATGTGCAAATTTCATATGGATATCCTCGATTTATATATAAAATAACACTTCCTTTCTACACTGGGATATATCACATAGAACATCAATTTTCCATCTAAAGACTATTTTTGATGTTTTTTTGGTATCCATTACCCTATATTAAAACGGATCAGGCCATAATAATGAATAAAGGATTATGATAATATACTATGTGTTTACTAAGACCTATTTATCAAAAAAGAATAAGGAATAGATGAGGTGTGAAAACCAAACCTATATGATCGTTACATTAATTATTAGTAATTGATATAATTATAGATTTCATTGAAAAACACAAATTTACCTATTTTTTTATTGGTATTGAAAAAAAATCACTAGTTGAGAGGGAACATCTAAATTGAGAATATTATTTTTCATAAATAAGGTAGACTTAAATAATGAAGATATGTAGTAAATATTTTTTTCAAAATTGAAAAGTTTATTCCATAATATATTTAATAGGGGTTAGTGATTCATAATCTTAAAGAACATGGTTGGGATATTTTATTTTCAATCCCTTAAGTGTTATTATTTTTGTGATGATATTCATGTTAGTGAACAAGTAATGATGAATCCAAAGTTCCACAATTTAAAAATCAATATTGTGTTCAAATGTGTTGATATTAAATCAATTTTAAATATAGATGAGACCTTGAGATTTTTTATGCAAAATATTTAATATATTAATAGAAAGTAAAGGAACCCTACACAATTTTTAGGGTATAATGGTGCTATATATAATTTGCATCATATTTACTTCGTAGGGTAATAAATTTGTTAATGAATTCGATACAGACTATGTATTTATTTTGGATGATTTTTCATAATGATCATGGTGATTAGTGTAAATTATTTCACATGCCTCAAATAGTTCCGTAATATTTGTAACAATCAGTGAATTTTTTAAAAATAGAGGGTTATAGATAATTTAAAGGGTCAATAAGGAAACAGATACATAGAATAATGATCAAAATATTGAGTCTCATCCCATGGTCACGAGTGTAAGAATATTGACATCAATGTTATTGAAATAAGGTGATCCATGTAAGAGGATTTTTTAAACTAATATTAATATTTAGACTTATTGAAATTATATTAGAGGGAATTTGGAATATAATTATATAATGATCTATTTGAGTTATTCACAGAATAAATATCAGGATCTTTCAAATGGTTTAAAATCCAATATTTTGTGATTCATGTAGAGAATTAATCCACCACAAGAAAACATTCACATCATCAATCCTTGTTTCCATGTATATGTCAATAATTTCAAAATAAATAATGCATTATGTATTATAGAGAAAAATAACTGGAAATATTTATGTCTCATCACAAATGAAAACAAGGTGAGGCTTATATAATAATTAAATTAATATATTTCAATGATTTAAATATGACTGAATGTGTGAATATTCATACTTCCAAGAATAATGTTGATTCCAAAATTATATTTTGGATAATAATTTTCATGATACTATTTTCAAAATATATATGACTAAAAAAGTAGATGAATTATTCATATGAAACTTTTTGGAAAATTAGAACCCAATATTATTTCCATGAGAACGCCTATTTTTATCGGAAGATATGTTTTTACAATATTTTGTAACTCATATTTATAAAATTATAAGAAGGAGATAACTTTACTAAGGTATTGTGTAATTTGATGATAAATAAAGATGTATTAATCCTTTATTCATTCCTATGATATTAAATTTTCAGTATAACATGTGAGAATTGATGAAATGATGCTATGGATGACTGTTAAGTAAGGACATGAAGGAAACAATTTCAAACATCCACTCCATCAGTAAATGGGATTTCATGTACATGTTCCATGGTGAAGTTCATGGGGACCCTTGATGAACATTTAAAGGGATACATAAAGACCCAATTTGGATATGAAAAATATTTTTGGGATTCAGCTTCAGTTGGAGGGAGATAATATAAAGAATCTATTATGAGTTATCTATTTTGATTACATGGGGCCATTATTATTGAGATATAATATTAAAATGATTTCATGAGATAGTCTATACTTATACTCCTTTTTACTCATATTAGATAATCTAGGTAATAACACATGATATGCACATAAAATGGAGTTTGATTTAACTGATTAACCTTGTAAATAAGTTATTTTCATAGATTTTTTTACTACACCTCATGAGTAAGGATAACAAACATAGGATCTATAGGATCAAACCTTAAACAGTTATAGAAATTAATCTAAAATGAAAAAAAATAATAAAGTCTTCAACGAATCACTCCCATCTTATTGATCTAACCAGACATGGGTACCACATCTTTCTAGAGTCTCATTGATTACAACAAAATAGCACAATCAGTACAATATTTTTTTATCCAAAAAAAAATAACTCTCCTATACTCATTTCTTTCTATAATAATGATATAGATATTCTTCCATGAGCCTCTTGGTTTATGATAACCACACATTATCTATTTTTTAAGAACATCGATGTTTAGAACTCACATTTAGATAGATAGAATGTTATATATCCCTTTTATATCGTTAATTATATTATTACTCATCAATTTATTGAATTGTTTACTAAAAAAATTCTTATTGAATATATATTAAATTGAATTTTTAACATACATAATATATGTTATCATCTTCTCTTTTTTTTTTGTTTCTTCAAAATTTTAAAAATGTTGAAGGAAATTTCAAATTATCTTTTTCTCTCTAAAATAATTTTATATTCTAAGAATCTGATGTGAACATTTTACATATTTATTCATTATTAAAATATTTAAACTCTGATTATTCACAATAGTAATAATTTCCCTTATTAAAAATAGATAACAATATCTACTTTAAATAACATTTAATCTCAATGAAGTTTCAAGGATCAGTTTTCACTATTTTGAAGAGGGGATGAATTAGTGAATACTTGTTTTTATATTATTATATTCACATTAAATTAGCCTCTCTGACACAATAATGTTTGATCCACAAATATATTATTTCATATCATTACTCAACTATGAAGAAGATAACAAAATAATAAAATTATAGATTTTTACTAGGATAATCTACTTTATAAGAATCCTAATCCTTTCCATGGATGGTTAGTCATCCCAAAAAAATATTATTCAAAATAATAATAACTATTTATATGAAAATAATGGTGGGACATAATTGAACCATTCCTTCCCAAAGTCACACAAAACTGTACTATATTAAACTACCTCTATGATGAAAATGTTATTATTGTGTCGATGTTCACATGGTGAGTGTAGTTACTTTGAAAATAGTGATTTATATTTTCCTCAATATTCTTCCAATATATTCAAAAAATATATACACACATAAAGTAGATCATGATGTATAAATGCATCTTGATCTATAATGTAGATGTTTTAATGATTTATCAAGTTTAGAATGGTGTTTATGGTGATATCTATACATTAGGAATTAGATAATACTATTTTTATTCTACTCTTAAGAAGTACATAAACTGTTTTGTAAAACTATTGCATTTATTTATATCTCTTCTATATCACCAAATATTATAAATTCTCTGAAAATAATAAAACCGAATTAATTTAATAAGTATAAATTTTAGATAAAATTTTTAATTGTTCCTTAAATTGAATCATGAACAATAATCTTTCTTTTTCCCATTCATAGGTAAGCTTATAAACAAACAAAATAATCTCAAAAATATTATTATTTTTATCTAAAGCACTATAAATAAAAAAATAAAAAAAATCAAAACATTTTTTTTCACATCATCTCAACAAAAAATAATTTCAGAACCCCATTTATATATGATTTACAAATGATTATATTTCGAAAATATTCAATTTTTGGATAATAGGAGTAAGAATATTTTTTATTCTAGACAACCAGATCAAACTAAAATTCAAAAAAACTCAAGATTCCAAACAATTATCAACTGAATTGATAACTTTACATTGAATATGTGAATCTTGGTGAACCTTTGTGCAGGATGGAGTATTATAATTATGGATAAACCGTCTAAATAGATCAAATTATCTGATATTAAAAAAATCATAAATTTATGTTAAATTTGTATCACCAGATTATTCAAACATAAAAATAAGAAAACATCATCGCATTAAAATAAAATATTCTCATTTTTTTTATTCTATTTCTAAAATAATATATATTCTTTAGCAATTTATAACATTATATATGATCAAAGATTTAACTATATATCCAAAATTATCACATATTTTAATCACTCAATTGAATATGATTGAATTACATTCTAAATGTGATGTTTTAATCATTGGACACATGTTTCCGAATTATTGGGTTTAATATCATTATAATTTTTTAATTTTATAAAAATTTAGTTTTTTCAAGTATACCATATGAATTTATAATTTATCTTATCCAAAAAAATTTAAGATGCATCTAAAGAATATTCTTCGAATTCAAAATATTGAATTGAAATTCTTATGGGTCTCATGGGGACATGTGGTGAAGTATTATAAAAAAGTACTTGTCTTAGGTTTCAATGAAATACTCTATATAAGAATAATGATCTAGTTAATCATTTATACCATTTTAATTCCTTTTCCACATCTATGTAAAAACATGAATGATCTATGATGGTAAAATAATTTGATAAATATATACACTTCAGCTGAATCTCATATTATATGCATCAAATTCTTACACAATACTCCATAAATTCTATATCACCTTGGAAACTAACTTAATTATATAAAACTCACATTAGAGATCATAAATAATCTAAAAAAACATAAAAAAATACACCAACTTCTTGATAGTATTTGATGATTCAAAACCAATATTGAAAAACCATTCAAACGTACAACACCTCCAATCCCAAATGAATGAAAATATCATTTTTTTTATTTTTTGGAAACATAATTAAACACATTAAAATATTATTGTATTTCTCATAATACATCATCATTCATGAGTATCATCACAAAATTTTTATTCACTAATAATTACCATTTTCCACCATAATATTATATAATGTAATTTTTTCTAGATAATTTTATCCATTGATGATAAGAATAATTATTGATATTAAATAAATGATGACCCCCTTAATTTAATTATAAATATATCATGTCCATCACAAACACTAAAAAAACATACACAATGAAAATTATCTACAACTTCAATAGAAAAATTATTGATAAATCCTTCCATTATAAAAACAACTACCACCTTTGATAAAGAAGATATGCAATTATTTCTCCCCCTTTGTCAGAAAGATCAAGAGCATTATATTGGTAGACCTTCCACTCATCTATGGTGAGAGTCATAGTATTATATTCATTATTAAGCCTTAAATAAATGAAACAATCACATGGAATATGTTTTTATAATATATTGGATATATTTTTTGTTAGAAACATATTATTAATGTATATCTTAATTAGACAAATTTTCATTAGTAAAATGATATTTACTTTCTATGTGATTAGATCTCAAGTATCGAATGTTGTTATGGGATTAGGAAATGGAACATTAGTTTTCATTGTTTATCCTTAATGGTCTATCTTTGTCAACATTCAAATTGGATATTTACATAACCATATATAAATAAAGTTTATATTCATGTTTCAAAAACACATACTCCATTTCTATTATTCCAAGGGTCATAGAATTATATTTCATATTGTTCTAGATCATACAATCCTCACCAAAAATTAAATTACCCTCTATAGTTGAATTTATTTCGATATTGTATCCTTCATAATTTATAATAGTGAATCCTTGAAAACATAAATATGTTCATATTTTTTATAAAAGTACATATTTCATTATAGCCTTCACGTTTCTCTGGAATATATTTGATGAAAGAATATGTCACTCCCTTTGTTCACATTGAAATCATTCACAGACTGTCACATCATTAACTATAAAAATATTATGTAGTCAAATGATACAACTTTTTAATGAATCTATTATACACCTTTTGATGTATCATACTTCGATTTTCATCCTTTCTCAATTTTTTCCTACGAAGGTGGTAGTGGAAATGTATCTTGATCCTCGCATTTTAAAAATTGTCATTATCTCTTCAAAATATTTCTCTTGGAAAAAAATATATAATATGATGTACTGTCAACCTATAATCCTAGAAAAAAATTTATCTCTCATATGAAATATATCTCAAAGTTATTCATCAATTTTTAAATAGACTCCTCAAAGAGATACGTCTTGACACTTGTAAAAAACCATATCCTCAACATATAATATGATAGTTTTTTTCCCATTTATAGTTCATATAAATATTTGTTCTACAATTTTGACATATTAAAATCCCATTTTACTTTTTTAGCTATCAATTTATATGTGCTAGGATAGGAAATATTATTTTAATATATACAATAATATTAATTTTAACACCAAGATGACATCAAAATGGGGAATAAAAAACATAGGTTTATCGATAAACAAATTATCTTCAATATCATAATTATGAATGGTTTATTTCACATATATTTAATATAATATATAATAATTTTGTTTCACCATTTAAAAGAACATTATAATACTTTCCTGTCTTCAAAATGGAGTAAATATTTATTTAATATTGATTCATCGAATTTCAGTGTACCCCATGGAAACTAACTTATCCATGTTACTTTTTACGTCACCATACCCATTTACCTTCAATCCAAAAATCCAAATAATTGCAATAAAAATTTTATTAGTTGGATATGGTAAAATCACCCATGTGGGGTTTAACTCAATTAGATTCCTGTTATAATTTTATTCACATACACATTATTCATTATCAATAGCATAAACTCTATTCTTCAGACCAACCAATGATATAAGTAATATTTTATTTTCAATTTTCAAATATATTTTCATTTTAACTGGTTACTATTCGTTGGATACTATATTCTTTGTGTCTACATGGTTTTATAATAATTTCAATCTCAATACTTGAATTTCAATAGCTTGATCATTATTGTTTTATCATTTTCAATATCAACATCATTCAGCTGAAATTATAAAAGTTATGGAATATTATATTTATAATTATTCTTAATAAAATCAGGTGATAACATGACATTGAATTTATATTTTGTTCTAATTTTTTAAAACATTAAAATATTTTGACATAGGAATAGACCAAAATATTGAGAATCCTCTTCTTATGGTATCTGTACAATCATCCACAAGGAAAATTACTGAATAAGAATACATCATCTAATTTATATTTATATTTTCCAAACTTGATGACTTTTGTCATTTAAAATCGTTGAAAACTAAATACATTAAACTTCTTTATAGTTTAATTCATTCAATATTAAATATAATAAGGAGGAATAAGTAACCCAAGTCTTGAAATTCACTATATATTAATGTGTAAAATATTACCAACAACTTTTATCAAAAAGTGTTCTTAGGTTTTATTTTAAACTAATATTGTTATTACGATATCCAAAGTGATTTTATTCGTTAACATAGTGTACCCATTTTATTGGGGATTATATGGTATGAAAAATTGATGTTGGATTCAATGTTTTGAAATATATAATTATAATGTATCACATTCATATTACATTCCATCATTATATCTCTACTTCTTAATGAAGTGTCCAAATTGTTTTTAAACTTTTCTCATATAATTTTTAAAATATTTTATGGTTAACGTATTATTATTTAAGAATATTTAATTGGCCATTAATGTTTATTAAATAATGAATGTAATGGAATATTTACCGCAACTTGTATATGATTTCCTCAAGTTAGGGTACAAATTACATTTAATGTGTTCCATATGTATGGTAAAAAAGAATCACTTAATTTTATTTTCAATTTTGAGTCATATTAAATTTTTTAAATGTTATATAAAAATAAATACATTATATTTTAAAAATGGTAAATTCTATAAAAACATCACATATTATAATTTTCCATAACCATTTTTACCAAAGACCACTACGCTTTATATAATAAATCATACACTCATATTTTTCAACAATATTACTAGAGTTTGTTTAGTATCCTATTAAAAATATAGTACCATTCATTTCATTTACATTAGAAATGATCCTTCTATAATTCAGTTTTTTTATGATGAATGTGTTCTTTAAATAAACCCCATTTCCATCATCTTGACAATGGGTAAAAATAAAAATAGTATTCTATATACCATCCATGTAAACTATAAAATATTATTTAAAAATTGAAAATTCAATTTTATTAGTGAAAACATACATGATTTTATAAGACTATTCATTTATAAACGTGATATATCCCCTTTAGTTTTTTCAATAACATTTTCTCTCATTAAATACAAATACATGTGGAAGTATAACTCGTTATCATGAAAACATGACTTTTTATTTTAATATAATATAATTCAGTTTCTACAAGATATTTTCTTTCATCATTGAGCATCTGAGTACCCTTTCCCTTCATAACACTTGATATATATCCTAGAACAATTTTCATAGGTTTCACTATAATAAGAATCCATTTCACAAACCATCCATATAATTCCATAAGAAATCCAAATCACTTAAAATTGAAGAAATATAAAATATTTTCATTAATTAGTACCTTTTCTAATAATATGATTTCATCTCATCTCAATTAACTTATACAGTTTCATGCCTCATTAATTGTAGTGAATTGTTTAACCTTCATGTGTATTACATGTTCCCAAACACTCTATACCACCAGTATTTACCATGTCACTATAATCTTAATGGAATATTAAATTATGAATGTAATATTGTTTAGAATGTGTTTCATTTTATATACGTTTGGTCTAATTTATGTTCTTTTAGGTTGTTAAACATATTCTATAGTTCTTGATTTATTCTTCTAGTATTTTAGAATACTTATCTAAATGTTTCTTCACCATTGATTGGATTTTATTATTTTAACCAATATTTTTAGATATAAAATAATTCCAAGAAATTTAATCTATTATAGATTTAAAATGATCTTTCATGGAAGCTATACCAATAGATTGTTATTATCCTGACTCTATTATAATAGATTTTTATTATCCATCATTAAACCTCATCAGCTTGTTTTTAGCCTTAATAAACCAAGTCTATGTCAAAGTAATTCTACTTCTAACAAGTAAAATAAGTCTTCATGATGTTTTATCATATTCTCTTGTTCTACAGTCTTCAAAATGATATTTTTATTTTATTAACAAGGGATTCATATATATATATTCAAATTCACTAATATATTCTTTCAAGAGTATATATTCTTTTCAAATTTACATCTTACCCTTCTTCTCCTTGATATTTTTTATAAAGTGATTCAATCTCATCATACAAAATTTATTTGAACTCAGTTAGTTTAAATTCATGTTCACCATTTCATGAAGTATGTAAACCACCCTCATATTTATCTATGGTATTGGTAAATTACTCTCCAAAATCATATTCATATTCTCCTCTAGAATAATGAATATCTTTCTCCTCTATTTTCATAAAATATCTTATATTGATTATAAATTATCTCATCTTCCTTCATACATAATTATTTGAATTTTTTAAAATTTTCACCACATGATTTTTTTGTCGATTTCCATTGTCTTTTAATTATTCATCATCAACATTTTGATTTTATATTTTATAGCAATCTGTCAAATTATATTTATTTAACATCTTATTTGAATTATGATTTTTTATTACTCTTTCCTTTCTTGAACATTTTTAAAAAACATTATACATATTTTTTGGAAAATATTTATCTTTATTTTCATCATAACATTCAGAAGGATTAGAATCAATATATTCATTGATTTTTATCATCTCCAGGTCCTCAAAATCTCATTCATCTTTAACCATTTAAATAAATCGTGGAATTTTTATTATTTTATGAGAGTTGATAATTTTATGGATTAAATATTTAGAAAAATATTTTTTATCTTTTATATACGGTATATTAGGATTAAACAAATCATAGAAATTCATCATGAGTTTTTCATAAATAATAGAATTTTCATGATTTTCACATAATACACAGATAATTCAATGAATTTCAATGTACTATGTGAAGTTATTATTTTTTCTCTTTTCCTTATCCATCTTTATTTCATCAAACATCCTCCTAAAATTCAATAATTTAGACTCCTTTTCTTAAATAGCCTTCATTGTTGATTTCTAATTAAATACTTATCATTTTGGATGATTTTAACCCCATCACATTTGTATATACATTTTCATAAAATGACATGAAAATTAAATTTTAGAACATACCTAAATGCTTTATATTTATTTCATCTTGATTTTTTTAGGAGCACCCATTTTATTGGGTGGATATACAAAAATTATAATATATATAACTTCACATCCAATGGATTTAAGATAGAGAAATATTTTGTTGATCCAACTATGAGATTTTTTTAATGACATTTAGTCATTACACTACTATTAATATAAATTAGATCATCCATCATTAAATCTTCATTAGATCAATCATGGTGAACTATGTGATGATACTTTTTGAAGTTACATGGATCGTTTTTCTCCCCAGAGAGGGGGGTTAAATCATTGTAAACCATATTCTATAATTTTAATTTCACTTTAAATAAAAATAAGAATTGGAATAAATTTTTATTCATGTATACATTATTTGTCCTTCATAATTATATATACAAAATAATTTACAATGAACATGATGATTTTTACATGGGTTGACCCCTTCATAAGAAACCTACACCTTATCAGGGTTGGTTAGTCTCCATAACCATGGATTATTCTCTATTTATACAACTACTTATAATCATAATGTGTTGACATGGAGTTTCATTTCGATTGACTATACAAAAATAAGACTATATAGTTTCCCTTTTCCATCATACATAAAATATAAATATAATAATAAACTTCACATAGTGAGTACGATTTCATCATAAATAATAGTTATAGTTATTCCTTGAGAAGCCTCCTAGGTATTCAAAAAACTCATCTCATATTATAAATATCATAACTAAGAACTACTTATAAATATCATATTCAAATGATTCAATTATATCTCGGGTTCAATAAGCTATAAATAATTATACATGAACATTAAACTTTGTATTCCCATATTCTCTAATACGGTCAATCTATTGATATAATATATTTCTACAGCTATTGAATAAATGTATACACCAATGATATCTCCTCATATTCAGCATTCTTATATAATTTAAAAAATAATATAATTTTATAATTATAAATTCAAGATCATCATTTTAATTTTTCCTCTAAATAAAATCATACATCACAATACTCCTCATTCCCATAAACTTTTAGTGTTGTCAATATTTAGAAAAATATATTGAATATTCATCACATAAATTTACTATGTATAAATATAAATACATCTTCAACCAATAATCATTCTAAAAAAGATAGAAATACAATCCAAGAACCATCTCCAGCTTCGATAACTAAATGAGAGTAAATCTCATGTATTTCATTAGTGAATTTATAGGAATACCAATCTTTGTTACCGCACACAATCAGATAAATCTAATCCAAATAAAAATATCAGGATAACCTTACACAATAATTTTCATCTATATTGGTAATCTTACATGGCCTCTTTGATTCAAAATGAACCTCTACAAAGGACATGACATTACCCTTACACAACTATCATCTCAGCATATCTAATTATCATAAATTGAAAATAAAGCATCAATAACATCTAAATTTTTAAAACTTGACTATTATACCATATAAAAAATAACATTAAAATACTATAATATTTTTTTGGTGACTCTCTATAAGAAGATTCAAATTCAAAATATATATTTATTTCTCACATTAATTCAGCTTGATACTTCAACTAAATATCATGATCTCCCATTATTATTTAACAAGTGAAGTGATCTAATTCAGAATCAAAATATGATTTTTTTTAATTCTTGGATATCATATTTATAATTATCAAGTTTATCATTATTAGAATATTTCAACTTTGGAAACTTATATAATTTAAAAATATATCATATGGCTTTGGATTTCATGTGATCCATGAAGTCTTTTGATGCCTCAAAAATTTAAAATTATAAGTCCTATAATCAATCCAAATGAGATAAAGACCTCATCAAGTATTACAGAGAAATATTATGAAAAAATATTTTCTCGGGTCTCATATAATTATTCATAGAAAGTACTTATGATTATGTGTTATATTATTGAGTTTTACTTTTTTTATCCCATATATCAAGTCATATAAATAATAAAATAGGATTGTATAGACACATATAAATGATTTATACTGAATACATAAACAATGAGGAAAATTTAGATGATAGACCCCAAAGTCATACACTAATATTCATGATTTTAAGAAAACCTCAAACACTTATATAATTACATCAAAACAAAATCATACACCTAATTGTACAAACACCAATCAAACAAATCAACTTGTATCTCTATATTATGCACTAATTCCCAGTCATTGTTAACAAAACAAATTCAACCATGAATAGATATAATACAATTATATTTCACTCAGTTATAATTCATCATTTATATATCCCAGATTTTTAGTATATTCACTAAGATAATCCAATATGAAAAATCTACAATATTATGATTTTTCCATGTGGAAAAATTTCAATTGGTTGTAGTCTTCTATTTCAATGTGACTAAAACGTTTTTAATAATGAACCCTAAAATATTCTTTGAGATCTCAACATAAATCTCAGTAAATTAAAATCAAAATATTTCCTTGAAGATCACCACAATTTACCATCTGAGTTAAGAATACATGTTATTTTAATGAGTATCTAAACAAGTATTATGTCATTATTTATTTGAGGTGTTTGTTGCATTTCTTTAATTTTATGTATTAATCATTTAAAATATATTATAACTAAAATTTTTATAGTTTTCTTATTTTAAAATCAATATATTCTGTATGTAATAATATTTCATCAAAATATTTCTCTGAAAAATAAGTTTTTTATTTAAAAAAATAATATGTTATGCCAGAAATTAACAAATTTTCATATTCACATCTTTCAGACGATTATCTTATGAATCATAAAATATTTTATGAAACCTATCCAATTTTAAAATATTGCTATATTTATTAAAAAATATATCATATATAACTAAATATAAAATGAACCTATGAAATATCATGGATTGAACACATTTTCTCAACAATTTCCAAAAATATTTTATGAATTCCAAAAATGTATGATACATATAATATTCATTTTGAAAATATGTTTTTAATTAGATGGAATCGTCTCACATATCCACTAAAAATCATACATATTATTCATTATTTTTGTAAATATAGAACTATTCTAAAAATTTCAAAAATATTCATCACCATGTAGCTAAAATATTTCATAAAATAGTTAAAATGTTATTCATATATCTTAATCCTACAAATATATTAGTCAATATTACATTTTAGAAATTGTGGTGAATATCACACAAAAATATATTATTTATGAACCAAATATCACATTTACTATCTAGAGTATAATATACTCATTCCTAACATTATTAAACTAGGTCAGTACCACATCAAATAAACTCAGGATTTCATAAAACACTTTATCACAGTTAAAAAATTGATAATTGTTTAAAAATAAATATCTTCCAAACTATTCATAATGTTCATTAATATATTTAAATACCCTTCTTTCACAATTTAATATTCTTCTCAAAATTTTAATTTCACACATAGGGTTGACACCTCAAACTATTATTAATGATTCTATATCATTTTTTATATGCTACTAAAAACTCTATTGAAATTTATTTAGTCATTTAATTAACATTTAACTTGATCTTAAGAATGAATCATTATAAATTTATCAATAATTATTACATTTTCTGTTGGTAATAAATTATTTTCTCTATAACACTTATATCATTAGAAACTTATTCATAACATCATCTTACACTTGAATTAAATGATATTGGTATAAAATTTCCATAATCATTTTATATTTTATGTATTAGTAGTACCTCAATATTATACACTGTATTAATTCTGGTCATATTACCAATAAACACAATATCATCTTCAAAAATCCATTTATACAGAAAAACATGAATTATAAGAGATGGTGTGATAATTTATATTTTATATTCATGTTTTTGATGATATAACAACCAGATGGTGGTAAAATATTGATCCAAAAAATAAAATCTACGAATCAATGATAATTGAATTGTGGTGATTTGGATTTTACACATTTGAGGATGGATTCATGAATATTTTATAAATGATATTCTTTATATAGAAATAATTTATTTCAAGGTTAAAAATAGTAATCATTTCAAAGAAATAACATGATTAAATTTTTTAATATTTACATTTTGAAGATTTTTTGAATAATTAATTGTAATATAATTTGAATTTTTTATCATTGAATGAATAAAATTAGTTAATGTTATTATGAACCCAAAAAACATATATTATTCAATTTTAAAATATAAAAATATTACATAATTGTATTGTATTTGTTATTTATTTTTTCTAATTGATCATTTCATTTTTTTACTTATACTACTAGGTTTCATTTTTATGTATTTTTAATTTCAAGATCTTCTAAAACCACCAAAATGATTCCCTTTTTTTATCATAGTGATCATCCTAGAACAATATTCTTTCCCTCATCCAACATTCAAGTGGTTATAAATGTTAAATTTTGTTGTTCAGTATTCGATTTTATTTCCATCATCCTTCTTTGTGTAATAGATAATCACTTTCATCCTTCACAATGGGTTGTGGTTACCTTTGGGTGTGTGTAATGGAAATTAAACTGTTGAACAATAGTTGTGATAGGGATTGGGAAAAATAGTATTGATAAGGTGATTTGTGTGTATTTGGTATTGAAATAGGGTTTTTTTAATGCTAGTTTTAGAAACCAGTGGGATAGAGGTGGATATTTAAGTCAAGGTGGAATCTTATGCTTGTGTTAGTCACATTAAATAATGTTTAGAGCATGATGGGAGGTGGAAATTGTTGATACAGGGGATGGAAATTTGGAAAAATATTAATCAAGAAATTTTAAAAATACCTGGAATGTCGTCCATTAAGACACAAAAAATGTATATTATAATCTCAAAGGGTAGGGTTTCTATGAAAATATGAATATTATGTGGTGTATGACATTGGGTCATACACCTTATGTTTCAATGCATGTAGTCTGATTCTGTTCTAGTGTATATTCATAGAAAACTAGTTTCCCCACACTTTATGTAAGCCATAGAATATACCATATATATTAACTTTTAGACCCAAGAATCATGGGTCGTACATTATTATTGGATCTGTTGAACTCATATAACATTTACCCTATTAGACAAGAAATATATATGGACCCCATAATATTGTTTTGGTATAATCCCATATTTTAACGTAGGTATTCAAAAAATTATTTACTATACTAGACACATCATGTAACTAAACACTACATGTGTTGGGAAATGATAGTACTAACTTTACAATTTATAAGAGCTTAAAATCATTCACCTATGATTTATGTGTTGTATAATAGCATCTTTGGTTATTTATCATGTCATTTATCACATGTGTCATACTAAAACACATTTTTAGTAAATTGTGATATATTGTTCGTGTAAAACATTATATTATACATTTTATCAATAATCGGGGGGTTTATGATTTGTTTTGTGCAGATGGTAAACCATATCATTGATAATTTAATGTTGTTATAGGGTAATGATTTTCAATGTAGACTTATGGTCACTAACACCCCATACGAGATTTTAAGGGTATTTCATATATCCCTTGTGTATATTAGGTTGTTTCATACCCCCAAAATCATCATTACATTATTATACTTTAATGAATTTCCATTCATGGGATATAGGTCATCTATTCAGACATGGGGTTTGAAACCCCTTTTTCAGGATGAGGAATTGGTCCCTCATACGATAAGAAAATTAAATATCATCCCATGTGATGGGATTTAGGTTATATACCTATAGATATTAGAGTTTTAATATGTTATAGGGTTATTTAGATTCCTCCATTGGGATATGGAACCACCTTAATTGATTTATACTTTATAATACTTCATATTTCTCCCATAATGGTTTTAGTGAGGTAATATGGAAATCATGAGGTATGGGTAGTTTTGATGATGTATGATGCAGATGTTATAGGATTCTGATAAACAAACCACTATTTCATATTTCTTTATATGAGATACATATTGGTTTTTCAAATTGATAATTTCAAGTAGTATAATATTCATAGTATTACTGAATATTCATGACATATAATTCATTATAAATTTGAGTTGTGCATATTTGAAAATTATATTTTTCTTGATTTTTTTCAATGTTTTCTACATTTGGTTTCCTTTGGTTATTTCAAATTTCCCATGCTATTGGGATTGTGAAAAAATATTTGATATCTTATACTTTTTTGGGATTCTAAATGTGTATGTTTATACTAACCCTAATACAAGCCTTTTTCACACAGAAGATGTTTCACAACATCCATTGAGTAATTTGGTGGAAAATGCATTGAATATGAACCTTTTATAGAAGTTTGATTTGATGAATTGAGGATTATAATTGTAAATGGTTGATATATTTATTATTTTCTTATCTTATTAAGACTAATTATAGTGTGGAAGTGTTTTCTTTTGTTTCCTATTAGATTTGTATGGTGATATTATAATTTGTGTTCTTCCATTTTGGGTTCTTCGTTTGCATTGTTTTGTAAAAAAATTACCATCACATGCTTGGATTTTATATATATTTAAGTGGTTTATATTTATATTTCAGTGTTGGTTATAGATTAAATATTAAATATTATTTATTTATTTTTGTTATAAATCTATATATATTATAGTACCCAAGTATAATAATGTATTTTCTATACTAATCCCCATCTATTGGCTTATTAAAGGCTGGAAGGTGGTTAGACACTCTAGTTTTAGTATTCCTTTATGTGGATAAGTTTGGTTGGGTTAGGTCAGTATACACCTAATAAAACTACTAATACCTTTTCCATCTCTATTAGGTCCCTAATACTCTTTTGGATTCTTGTTACACCCCCCCAGATGGAAGGCGGGCTCCACGGGATACCAGAACCCTATATTGTCCATTAGGTACCTAGGGTCCTCTACTACACTATTATAGAATCATAGCCCTTATTTAACCAACATTGAACAATGAAAATCTAATATTACCCTATTATAATGTCATTTATTTGCTATAAAAATAATTTGTTGACAAAAATGATCTAAAACATATACCCCGAAGACTAAAATTTATTCCAAACTCCCCTAGAATGGCTTCTCATCCAAATGAGGAATCTCTATATCCCCTTCTTGAAAATTTCTAGAAAATTGGATAATATATCATAATTTAATTCTTATTTTTCATCCAAAAAACAATCATCATAATTTTTCAAGCATACAATATCTATTGTACTCTATCAAATCAAGTTTTCACCTCATTCCACAATGTTCTTCGGTCACTCTTAAAAATATGTATAAGTATCTATTTCAATGTCCAAACATTCAATCATGTGAATGGGATTAAGATTATACTTTTATAGATATCACATATAAATTATATCATGAACAAACTAATGTTTTGGAGGAATATCTAATGAGTAATCTATGATACTATCACGCTCTACTATCTAAAATAGATTAACAAACCATATTAAAATACTTATGTGATTCCTCTAATGATGATGATCCGAATATTGTGATACCCACATGAACACCTAATCAATAAATGTTAATTCTAGGGTTCATTATTTTCAGTAAACATATATGAATTTCATCCTATTATTAATAACTAACAACTTTGCAATAAATTAAATCCTCTCAATGGTTTATACTAATAGTCTTGGAACAATGATCATTGACTACTGCTCCTCCAATTAGGATAATGTAATATGGATTATGTGGTCATATATGGACTCATATAGTTCCATATATATTAAATCATGATATACCTTTTTAGAAAATAATTTGAATCCATATAGTAATCCAAAACTCCCTCAAACTCTAACCCAGAAGACCTTATCATATATGTGGGTATATAAATCAACCCCTCTGATAGATTTGTTATACTAAAATTTTACTAATGTATATTGGTGATATATTATACTCTACATAAAATAAGTTCACACATATTTTTGAAATCGTTCTATATTATAGTTGTCAACCCTTCATCATGATTTCATTATATATTCCTAGGAATTCCATTATTTCATTTTACTTTTATATAGCATAATACATCCCAAATTGAAAAAAAATTATATATGGAAATCGCTTATATATGTGTAATCATTGAATAAATCACTACTGAGATAATGGAGCTAGAAAACTATAGCAGGAATCATAACATCTAGATCCATATCATGGTTAGGGAAACTGATTTTATGGGTTCACAACTAACATGATCTATAAGAAACCATTTGGTTCTATGAAACAAAAAATCCCTAATCTCACAACCATGGAATCAGAACAAATGGTTTAACACTAATCCCTATTAAGAGAAATCATAATTAAAAATGTAATCCTCAAATTCAAATCCTAAATTATGCCCCCAAAGATACTTCTACATTCAAATTTCATCATATTCATGATTAGTGTAATACCACAATATTCTAAAAAACAATATTTTATTAAATTGTGTACGTGACACACAATACCAAGGGTAGAACCAAAGATTCCACCCCATGTATTTTCGATATATTTTCTATTTTAAATAAACTCAATCCGTTTTATAGAAACCAATTCATAAAACACTGAGTTATCTTCCATTACATGAAAAAACAACATTCTTTGTTACCTTTCATTACATGCATGACAATGTTTTACCAAATACTCTTCATATTTTTATTTAAAATAACAATTTTCACAATGATGTAAAAATGGTTGTTATGAATATTAGTAAAAACTTATAAAAATATACGGTTGAATAAATTTGTTACCAATTAATTATAAATTAATAATAATACTTGTTTTATATAAAAATTATTTTTATAAAAAACCCTTTTTCTACCCTAGATGAGTTTTATCCTAATGAATTATACTAATTACTAATACTGAATAATATTAGTGAAATATCAATATTATATATTTATTAATTTTTTTATACATTATATTTGATAGAAATAATATAAAAACTAATCCAATTTTACACATAAAAATATTTATTTTTGTAATAATAGTTTTTATGCCATTTAATATGGAATTTCTTTAAAATTAATATTATTTTTCGATATAAAATGCATTTTCTAAAGTTGAATTTAAAACTTATCTTACTTTTGTATTTTTAATTTACAAAGAAGTATTATTTTTTAATGAATAGTGAAACGTATTGATTTTTTTTTGAAAAACATATTTTCATATAAATAAATAATATTGATAAATTATATTCTAGATTTTGTTTTAAATTAAAATTAGATTAATTATACAACTATTAATATAACT
Organism: Viscum album; assembly: GCA_963277665.1. Taxonomy (NCBI): domain Eukaryota; kingdom Viridiplantae; phylum Streptophyta; class Magnoliopsida; order Santalales; family Viscaceae; genus Viscum; species Viscum album. The sequence continues at coordinate 1,046,356,020 of OY728162.1, forward strand.
TCGGTCATTTGATGTTTTTTATATTTAATTTAGAAATAAGAACTTTGTAATTTTTGGAACATTTTCAGTTTAAATTTTTTTTCTCCCAACCCATTTATGGGATTGTTATTAAATTTATTTTCTCCACATACATTCATTGAAATTACCAAAAACTCCAAACTTTGAATTAGAACTATTAATAATTTTTTATTTGGTCAACTTATATTTTGACAAAACTGATTACTAAAAATAGTTAAAATGTATTAATAAAATGATGGTAACCTGAGTTTAGGATGTGGAAAAAATGTTGGGTTACAACATCCAAATGGAGTATCATGCATGCTATAATGAAAAGGAAGAAATAAATAGCTCAGGGACATGACCCTACAACTGGCTCCCCATTCCCCTCCTCTCTACTGCCCCACCCACATATGGGGGGAATACTTATTGGTTAAAGATAAAATATATTGTGGGAAAGTGACCAAAATCTTGTTTAAAAGACATTTTATGAACATATTTAAAGATTAAACCATCATTTATATAATTTGTTTTATTATTGAACACTTTTTTATAGAAAAAACATGGTCATACCTAACTTCTTTTAAAAAATTCCAACTCTGTCATCTCCTCCACTTATAAAAGGCCACCCCCACTTCTCCCATATTCTGACATTCAACCCCCTTTTTTTAATAATATCATTGAAAATCACATTAAAATATCCTTACCATAGTCCTAGAAGCCTCATATTTGGAATAAAACCATCATATAAAATATTTAGTGAAAACCTAATGGGGGTACAGAAATAAGAGGTAATGTTCTTCTAAAAGAATTACTATTGTATTTCCATTTAAACCACATTACATTATCCTTAAACAATGCTTATATAATATCCTCAGTATATTAAAAAGACATATTTGTTTTTATGATAATGTAAATACATAAAAAATCACAAAATTCTATCAAATTGGGTAATAATTATTTTTTAATTGTACGACAGACTACCACATCATGAACGGATTTCATTCATTTTTCCACTACCACCATTCACAATTGAGAATAATGATTTATTTAAAAATTATATATGATATATATTATGTTTATGAGGATTTTTTAATTTTTTTTGATACATAACATATAACATCATCCTTTCTATTATGTAGGAATATGATTTTGTCCATCATGTATACAGCTGAATACCGTCCCACGAAGTGATGTGATTCGTTCATTCTTTACAATTATTTCATTAAAAATGGGTTTAATAAAAATATTTGATATATATGAAATAAAATTGATATTGTTATAATTTATATATATATATATATTACTTTTCATTATATCAATAGGGCAAGAAAATGGAAACATCAATCATGTGTACGTACAACATATCATCTCCATAAATGGTGTACTTCATTTCTTATAATTGAATTTCATGGATTACTATAAATATATAAAAATATATATAATAAATATATATGCTATATAAATCATGTGTTACATTATAAAGATGATTAAATCATGATCTAAGTAATAGTAACTAAAAGTATCAATTTAAAACATACCTGAAAAATAAGTCAATTAACACATGGAAGAAAGAAAATTATGAATGATTATTAACGAATGGGTGAGAAGATGTTATAAAAGAATAATACAAGATTTTATTAATATTAATTTTGTTCTTTAATAAGTTTATAAAATGTTTAAAACCTCTATATAAGATTTTGAATAACATTTTACCCAATGGAATGCATGAGGTAAGATATTTCATCTCAATTTCATTTAATTTAGCCTTATGGTAATATCATGAACCTATTCTATTTTATATGTTTAATATAATATTACTAAGACATGTAATATCATGAATAATTATTTTATGATGGTATTTTATGATTTCATTTTAATTATTCTAATTGTGAGTATTTCGTATTTATGTTACAAGAAGTAAAGAAATTTCAAAACTCAATCTCATTTCATTGGGTTATTTTACTTATTTGTTTTCATCGATATAATGTGATTATGTATATAATTTTTTTTACTATAATGTTTTGTATTTGGAATTTTAAAATTTGGATTTATATTTAAAACACCTAATAAATTCAGTTATTAATTCTCACATCAATGTTATGATCATTTTAAGGGTTAATTTCAAAATATCATTCTAACTAAGATTGTTCATTCTTGAATTCCAATTAAAGAAAATTAAACGAGACATGTTTAATAAACCCTTTCATTTTATTCTAAATTAGTTATTAAATATCTTTCTCATGAAATGGATAAAATTTTCACTCTTTTGTATATAAAATTATTCATAAAATATTACAATAAAACCCAACTTCATTACATTTTTCGGTCAAAAATACATTTTCTTAAAAATACCATGCTTTCTAAAGAAGTTTTCGATGTGATTTATTTATACTTTAGAAATGTTATAGTAAAATATATTTGTACCAATTTTTTCATTCTAAAATGTTTATTCAAATTAATCTTTTAATATATTTCCTAATAAGTATCTTTTTTAACATGTTTACCATCAAATAGGATTATTCTTTATCAAATGTATGAAATTACCTGCTGAAGTGCCAATCAAATCATTTACGTTTCATTCTAAATTTTAGGAAGATCATTTTAAGTTAAAATATTAAAATATTTTTCAATCTACTTTTTTTCAAAATTTTATAAAAAATAATAATGATATATTTTTCATGTAGGATTTTTAATGACCTTTTTATGGTATTTCAATTCAATAGTGATGAAAACCGTTTATTCTTACCCCAATGGGTGTAAATTGTATTGATAACATCCTAAATAATTCTATGGATTTATTATGATGATTATTGACTATGGAAAGTATTGAAATTCATTTCATTGATTTATTTTGGTATTCAATAACTTTTGTATACAACTATTACTTTCATTTGATCTTGAGTCGTTAAATTTTCCCTAAATATCCATATCACATATCATAGATATGATTATTACCAAAACTATATACCATTTTTAAATACAATGTTTACATTTATTGATTTTTGGATTAACTATGGAAATATTTATAAATATATATCGTTTAATAAATACATATATTTTATATGTCTCATTATTAATGAATTAAATAAAATATTTCAATATATGTGGACTGATTTGAACATGAAATACACCATTTGGAGAGAAGATAATTCAATCCCATCAATGGATAGATAGTTTCATGTGATGAATTAGTTAGACAATATCATCTAAAATTGCGTTTATAGAGTATGTTTCAAACATTCATGAGGATACATATTTATAGTAATAATATCATGTTCATAGGAAACAAGACATCAGAAAATTAATCATATCCATAATTTAGAATTTATTAATTAATTTAATGTATACTTTCACTATGATATTATCCCTAGATTAATTTCATTTTAATTTCACTAATTAAATGGAATTTTATTTCAGTAATTTAACTATTTATTTTTATTTTTCCTTATCTAGTTATTTAAATGGAATATGTGATCATTATTTACCTTGCCATATTTATTATTATAATGTATTTTTTATTTATTTTGTTTTACAATACACTTACAAAGAATTTGGAAGTGCTATTATTTGGTCTCTATTCCCGAGAAATCTAGTAAGTTTACTATGACTAATATGTAGGGATATTCATGGGGTAATAAATTTATTCTCAAAATAACAGTAAAAAAATTGTTCTGATTTGAGTATCCAAATACATTTTATATCTCATTTAGGTATGTAGTTTTCCAAGAATACTAATCTACTCGGTCCTTTTGGATGTGTTTATTTGTATCTATTCCATTTTAATGTTAAAGGGAAACATCTCTAGGAATACTGGGGATGGGTTTCTACATTTTGAATTATAGAAAGTCTAGTAGAAACCATGGAATCCTGATTTTGATAATAATATTTTATGGAACATAACCAAATAATATAAATTGGGGATACGTTTATAAAAACATCCTAATGTTTTGGTAAGGTTGAGATTATGTGGATTTTTCATGAAATACATCAATGTATTGATACTAAAAGTGTGTTTGGTTCGAGAATAGTTGTATCTAGGGGGGTTGAAAATCAAAAAATGGTGTGTAGGTCTTAAATCGAGCATTAACTGGTACACAAAAAATGAGTATTACTAGACACCTGTTTTGAATATATAATCTGATATTCTAGAGATAATGACCATTTTATTTGAAAAACATTATGATTGATTTGTATAGATGATGAAAATTAATAACCATGGAAGATGCTAAGTTTTTTCATATTTAGAATAAACTTTAAAAATTAGGATATCCAATAAATTATTATAGAGTTATTTTTTTACAAAATAGGCTTTTTGGTTTCCCTCAATGAATGGTACCTGAAGGATAAATTTAACATTGATCTTGAAGGAAAATGTAGGGATAATTAGAAACCAAATGATATATTTGTAAGAGTGAAATATATAATGTGTATTCTTAAATAGTTTTCCTCAAATTTTATCAACATCATATAATGTAACCTACTCCAGGAATCACTAAAAAAGAGAAGGATATATTTTTTATGAACTAAACTAGTATAGACCATATATAACAAAGGGATCAACATCCATATTGAAAGAAATTTTGATGTTGAAACCTAAGAATGTGTATCAATGGAATGGGGAAATGCATTATATATTTAAAAGTATGGAATAAAGAAGAATTATAAAGGACAAATGAAGAGTTTTATGGAGGGAAATAAATATGATCATAAGGATAAATTTCTAGTTTATTTAATTATATGTGATAAACATGGGAATTACTTGATTCAATTTCTTCTTCTAATGAAACACCTCATGACCCAATAAAAACCTAATTTTAAATAAAATGGATGATGTATTTATGTACTATTATTCAATAAATTAATTGATAAAGTGTACTACTAATAGTTTTGTGGAAAAATAATTATGAAATATCTAAGGACTCTACAAAATTGTAGATTAAATTATGTATTCATTAACTAAATATGTTAGAGATACCATCATGAATTATTATTTCATTTTCTAAAACACCTATTTTTGGCGTTTATGTGATGGGATTTTACATTTATTATGGATGTTTTGTGATAAATTTAGTGAAAGTATGTATATATATTAGAGAATAATTTATTTATAGAATAATGGCTTTACATTTTATAGACATTTGTTTAAGTATTTTTATATCAATTGGTGCTAATAGGATTGTTAATAACATCCTAATAATTGTGAAATAAGATTATTTGACTTTAACAAATCATATTGAACACATTAGTTAATAGGTAATTTTAATGGTTAATTTTATTTCAATGATGTCCACCATATTGCCTTCATATGATTATTTGAATTATATTGATATGGTTTTAGAAAAAGGAAACCCCATATGATAGGTGATAATCTATATTATCAGGTATGGTGGTGGGGCTTGAACCCATAATCTAAGGATGATAAAGGTTTCATTCTTTCCACTCTCATACGTGATGTCTTGGTTATCATATCATTTAATCAGTTAAACAAATTGACAGGTAGATATTATGGATGAACGAATAGTGTTACTATTGAGATTTAGAGATTAATGTATCAACCATATTTCTATTGGAAAATAGTTTATTCTAGAAAAAAAATTCAATCTTTTATATATATTATAATAAATTAAAAGTAAATTTTGGTTATTTAGGCATATAAAATATCATTTATTGTTTTTTTATTTTTTTGAATATGCAATGAATTAGAAATAGATCAACTAAATGATGAAATTTTTAATATAAAATCCAAATGTGTCAAGTAAATGTATTTTGTTGTATTTTTAGATAGTAAAAGAATTACTCAACTTTTGAAATAATATATTACAGAATAGTTTTATCCTATTAAAATTTGTTCAGATTATATTGATGAAATTTTCACACCATTACTATTTTGGGATTTTATGACAAAAACATTAAATTTATCATTCAATTTCTTATGATCAATTACATCAATCACTATTTATAATTATTTATTATTTTCCTCAAAGACTGTATCATCACTTTTCACTAATGTTATATTACATAGAATTCTATTAATGCGACCATCAAAAATAATTATCTCTTATATTAAGAATATATTTCCATAACCATTTTAAGATGTGTGTTTTTTCAACAATGGTATTTTTAAATATCAATCCCCATATTTCCAAGATCATGTTTGAATTGTGGGGACATAATTTATCAGTGGTGGTGAGAATGTAACACTTCAAATTTCTAAAATAGTAACATTTCATTCAATTTTATATGTGAAAAAAGTATAGAAAGGAATATAACAACTTAAGGAATTAAAAAATTACTATTTTTAAAAATTAAATATATTCTCTATAGTTAAATTCATGAAATGTTGATTTAGCTTATGCTACACCTAATAATGACATCCATCGATATATTGTGTTACACGCAAGAACAATTTTTACAAATTATTATTATTATTATTTAAAAAATATTTATCTATTAGAAATTTATTTTTTTATTTATATTGTTATTTAAATTATTAATATATAAGGATCAATTCATCAGTTAAAAATTAATTAGAAATGAATATAAAACCAAACAGAATATAAAATAAATTCCTTTATCTAAAACTATTTTTATTCACAAAATGTATTTTATCAAAATAAAATAATGAAAAAATATTATTGAATGATGTTAATTAATATAATATTATATATATATATATTAAATAAATTTTTTTTAAATTAATATAACATTTTTGATAGGTATAAGATAAGAAAAATTCAACTTTAGGCATAAAAAGATTAAAATTTTAAAGATGTTTTCAGCCATTTAATGGTGCACTTATCATAAAACAAAATTTTAAAATATTTTAAAATTTAATTCAAAAAAGTGAAATTATTTTTTGAAATATTAATTTCATAATTATTTAATGTTTAATTTTAGTTATTTTTCTCCTATATTTCTTTTTTTGATGAATAGTAAAAATTACAGAATGTTAATTGATAACTGAATATTCATCTAAAAAATTTATATTGTTAGGTTATATATTTATTAGGTATTAAATTAATATTATATCATTTATACATATATTAATCCAATTTAGTTCATTGGATTCATTTTATACGGAATTCTATTTAAAAACATAGTCGACTTCTAAACATTTCCCCTTTAAAAAATATGTTTTCTCATCTCATCTTGGAGAATAATTTCAAATTAATTTTTTCCACTTCTTTGAATTAAATTTGAAAAAGTGGATTAAAGTTTTGTAATAGTAATATTTTATAAATTATAATTATTTGAAAATAATTCTTTAACAAATTTTTTATTGAAAACAATTAAAATTAATTATTGTGATTATGGTATAAACGAGTGTATATAGTGGTTAAAAATTTAATATAAGGTTTAAATGTGACGCAAAACATTTAAAACACCATATTAACTGACATATTTATAAATTCAACCTTATTTGATATAATTTTTTTCATTACTGATGACTTTTTTAGGTAAAAACCTAGGTTTACCAAGCCTCTTTTCAAAAATGTCATGTGTGTGCTCTCCCACACTTATAAACGGACACCTCCTCTCCACATTTATTCACACATTAATACCACATTGATTGAGAAAATAATGTCCCAATAAAATAAAAAAATCCATATCCTCATAATATATTCCTTATTTTTTTTTCTGAAATCCAATAGAGTAATGGTTTAGTAGAAACCTAAGGAGGATACATAAAGAATATGTAATGTTCTTCTAATAGAATTTTCATTTTATTTATACCTTCACATACAATATTTATTATTGTAAAATTATTATATAAGAAAATAATTATTATAAATCTAGTTAGATGATTTTTTATATGTTTATAAAATAAAAAGTAACATGTATCCGTTAAATGGTTTTTGAAATCATTGTTCGTGTGTACGGCGAACTACCGCCTCACGAACTGATGAGGTTATTTTTCCCATTACCACATATAACGGTTAGGAATAATGATGGATTTATATTTTATATATGATATTTATTATATTATTATTATTATTATTTTTATTCAATTATTATATCACACATATCTGTATGTTTTTTAGGTTGTGTGAATACGATAAAATCGCTCGTGTGTACCGAATACTACTTCCTCGTAAGTGATGGTATTCATTCATTATTTACATGAAATTTATTAATGATGAGATTAATAAAAATAATTGATATATATAGAATAAAAATTATATGAGAATAATATATATATCATTTAATTTTCATTTTTTAATACAATAATAAAATGGAAACATCATTCATTTTTACGTACGACCAACCATCTCCATCGACGGTGAATTTCGTTCCATGCAACCAAAATTTATAGGTAACTGTAAATACATGTATACTAAATTAATATTGTATAATAATTATGAATTATATTCTGGATATAAATAAATAATTATATATATAAGTGGAACATGAAATAACAATTCAAAATACACTCATAAAACAATGCAATTAACACCTAATTCAATAAAAATAATGAATTATTATTAACAAAAAAGTGATCATATGTTATAAAATAATAATATATTATATGATAAATATTAATTGGTTTATTTAATATGTTAATAAAATGATTAAAACCAATACAAATTATGTTAAATAACATTCTATTAAAAGGAAATCATGAAGTAATAGATTTAGTGTCAATTTCATTTCATTGGGCCATATTATAATGTTATAAACCCACTTTCTTTTATATGGTGTATATATTTCTACATTGACATGTAATAACACAATGAAATCATCGATAATGGTATTTTATGTTTGATTTGTAATTATTTAATCTAATGTGTTTTAATGGTAATTTTATAAAGTATTAAATAAATTCCATTACTCAATTTATTTTATTTATGTTATATTACTACTGTGTTCTCATAAATTTTCATTTATTAAGTATATAATAAATATTTTAATAAATAATTTTTATTTGAAATTTTTTTATGTGAATTTACAATTGATACACATAATTTATTCATTGATTAATTCTAACTTCAAAATTATGATCATTTTAATGGTTTATTTCACAATCTTACTCTAATCGATATTATTTTTTATTTAAATAAATTTAAATGAATTTATTAGATAATTTTATAATAATAAATTTAATTTTATTATCCCCTATGTATGAATGATATTTTTTATGTGATAATACCATTTTTTACACTCTTTAGTACATAAAAGGTTTGAAAAAATGGTTTAATAAAATCCTAATTCAATTCTATCTTCGGTTGGAAATCCATTTTCTTAAAATAAAATTCTAAAAAAAAATCAAAAAAATATAATTATCCTTTAAAATTATTTATTAAAATAAATTTATACCCATTTTTTCTTGTTATAATATTATTTCAATAGAATCTTCTTTCCACCTTCCAAAATGGAAACCTTTCTAACCTATTTAATATCCTAAAGGAATATTCATAATGGCATGAATAGAAATACCCACCGATATGGAATTAATTTATTTGAATCTTTATTTTCATTTTTATGAAGATATTTTTAAATAAATTATTTTTAAAAGTGTTTTTCAAATAACATTATTTAAAAAACATCAAAATGAAAAGATTATTTTTGGAATATATGTTTATAATAACCATTTTATGGTTTTTTCATTTATCAATGACAACGACCATTTATTCTTACTTTAATATTTATAAGTAATACTAATACCAACCTTGATCATTCAATAGATGGATATTGATCATTATTTACAAATCAAAGTATCGATATTAACTTTTGTGACTCATTTTTATAGTCAATAACATTCATTTAAAATGTTTACTTTCCATTGATAATTTGATATAAAATATCCCATAAATATAAAAAAATTTATCATGGATATGTTGAATTCCTAAACCATATTCCATTTTTACATACGGTGTTTACATTAAATTTATTTGATTAACTAGTGAAATATGGATAATACTGTATCATTTACTCATTATGGAAATTTGAAAAGGAAACTTATTCATGAATTAAATAAATTATTTGAAATATAAGGATCGATTTGGAATATCAAGACATAGGTTGGGGATTTTATAATGAATGTGTATCGAAGCATAGATAATCTCATTTGAGAAAATTGTTGGCTAACCACATATGAATATATCTTTACCCAATTTTTTTAAAAATTAATCCTCTTGGAAGTTCTTGAAAATAATGGTATCAAGTTCCTATGAAACATGATGTTTTATAATTTAGAATTTCCTTCATTAAAAATCCAGTTATTATATTTAGAATATTTTAAATATGTTATTAACTCTAGATGAATTTCATTATTAGTATGTTTATAAAATGGCATGTATTTTGAGTTATTTTTCTTTCCATATTTATTTTTCCATATCAAATTATTTAAATGTAATACATGCTCAGTAATTTATCTTACCATTTTGATTATTCTCATTGAACCATTATTTCTCTCGTTGTACGTAACCCTTATTGATAATTTGAGCATACCCATAATAGTTTTCCTTTCCCTAGGATTTCATAAATTTTACTATGACTGATGTGAATGAAAAAGCTAGTATGAATAATGTTACTATTGAAAGAAAGGAAACAAAATATTTTGTAAATTTTTTTCCAAAATGTAATGTATTTCTCCAGTATGTATCTATTATTCAATGAATATTAAACTATATGGTCCTCCCAAATAAGTTTTTTTATCTTATTCCAATGTAATTGTTATAGGAACTGTATTTTGGAATACTGGGGTCATATCACTAAAATCTTACCCATCATAGACACCGTTGAATGATTAAAATCCAAAATTAATATTTCATATTTCCCATCCATTCCACGAAAACTATTAATCAGGAAAATATTAATAGGTAATGGCCTAGATATCATAGAATAAACATTTTCTACATTAATTTTGATAAATATTTTTTATATTACATACTTTAAATCTTACACCTCTTAAATTTAAAATTGAAATATATATAGATTGAAAAATATATATACACTCAAATAATAATCAATACAATAACATGGTTCCCTATTTAATATTGTTGGGTCTAAGAACATACAAAAAACATTATCAATGAACATATTTTATATGGATTCCTAGTAGGGGAATAAAATATAGTTCATGATAGGCATGAAAACCATTTTCACAATACTAAAAAATTTGAATTAAAAGAAACTACAATAAGAAATAAATGGTCCCAAATTTTTTTTAGTATATATTCTATTCAAATTAATTGTTTATGATATCCAAATCCTAGATAAATTTTTCTGAATCATCAGTATCCAATAAAAATATAAAACAAATCATCAATTTGTGGATATGATTTTTTTTTCATCACAACATGGTTTAAAATATCAAAATCCATGAACAACCTCAACAGACAAGTAACCTTATTTGGAAAAAAAATGATGCACGACATTGAGAGGTTTGTAGTCGATAAATCTGTTCACCTTAAAATCCATATGTTGTTCATTAAAATCTCAAATATCACCTGGTGACATATAATTAGTGGTATTTGATATGGTTTTAATATACAACATAAAAAATCATTAGGTATTATGGAAATATTGCTTTAAAATTATTCCCCTAATGTTCATCCATGATTATCCCCCATTCCTCTACGATAATATGATAACACCCCAATACCTCCTAGTTGAACCTTAATTCATTTTGAACTCTATATTGACTAGTATATTTTTAGTTAAGCAAATCAAATTTTAAAATTACCTCAGCAATATTATTCTAATCATTAATAACTTGAATACTTCTAGTTTCTAATAAGGGTAAAGGATACATTATCATCAAATATTTGGTAATTCAATTAAAGTTGAATAACCTCATTGTGAACCATCACATTGAATTATATTTACCTAAAATCTATTGGTTTAGGGAGATTTGGTGGAAAACATTGATTTATCATGCTTGAGATAATCGTAACATGTCTCATGGACTCAATCCAACTATAAAATCCAAAATAGTTCACCATGTGACCTCATGTTTTCTTCCCCACACACTAGAGGCTACTGAATAGTAGTGGGGCTATAAGGTGGTTCTTGGGGAGGTTGTATCCCTATATTACTGTGCACAATGATTATAATATAACCAAATAACATCAACTATATTGAAATAAATTGAGTATGAAGAGTAAATAAAAAAACCAATAATAACACATAGAAGAAAGAATACATGGAAGGAAATAATTGCATGAAAACACATTCTATGTATATAGAAGTCTGCCCACTTCATCGGTTTCAAGCATATACCAGAAAAAAATAAAAAACGTTTATGCTTCATATCTAAGACAAAAATAATCCCATATCCTTATATTACTTATGTTATAATACTCAACCAATCAATCTTGGACCTCATACTATATAGTGACTATCTACTCAATTACCCATGTGTACTGATGGACCAAGAAGGGTGTGAGTACATCTCAATTGGTTGAAACCCATAGTGTCTAATAATATAATTCCTTTATAATCAGTTCGTGGAATAATAATACAAACAAGAAATAAATGTATAGATTAATGTTGAATGTCTTGTAAACCTACCAACCCCCATGCTCAATGGAGACCCTTGGGGTCATCTAAACCTACTTATTCCCCATTTAACATGTCTCTTACAAGTTGGGTAATCTACATCCTCACATGAAAACCTCATATCATTGGTGAATTATCATATTGACGATGAATCACCCATATCATATCATGAAATAGTGAATCCCTCGGAAAAATAATTATCTCATCCATAAGAGATCAATGAATACACATTTTACCCTTGGGTGATATTTATCCATGAATATGTCTCTTAGTTGATATAAACCAATTAATCTAGACCTAGTGTGGGATATAACCTTGAATAGGTACCTCATGTTGCAAATAATTATTTTTCTAGACCTCAGGTAATACATAACCATAAATCATCCCATTAGAGATCACATATTGTTCCTCAGAGCACCAAACACAATAATAAGTCATTAAAAGACATAAACAAAACATGTCATGTAACATACCACACTCTAAAATCTTGTGACTTTACTTATTACCCTCAGGTGGTTTGTACCCGTTAATCTCTCCCTTAGGTGTAATATACCTATGCATCTAGCCCTTTTTCAACTTATTACCATGAATCTATCACTCAGTTGGTGCAAAACTATGAATCTAAACCTTAAGAAGGAACATAACCACAGATCATACACTTAGGAATTACTTTTAATGTCTCCAATAATGAAACTTATAAATAATGAAACAAAACTCAATAAAAAAAATTACATGCCCCAGAGCTAGTAATATCATACATGACATTTTAGGAGATAAGGGATAATTCAGACAATTTCTAATTGGAAACCATTAATTCTAGAGTGAATAGTATCCAATTATCATTCTAATTAAAACAATTATAATTCAATTAACAGTTATGTACATATTTTACATTCATGCCACTATATATATATGATAAACATGACATCGTTATTAATATATTTAAATGAAAATTCATCATTTTAAGACAAATGATTAAAATTCAACCCAATTATTTAACTACCATGTCATGCCAAAAAAAAATATGTTTTTGAAAATTTACACAACAAAGTTCCCACTTTCAATCCTGATTAAAGATCATCACACCACTTTGGTGGCCACAAATCTGGTCTAATCTCCAATGGATGCAAATAAATCTGTGAGACACCTAGAAATACACATTTATCAAAAAAATGGGATTCTATTTATATTGGTTCATGAAAAACATTTACTATCATGGTTTTCTATGTTTCACATAAAAAAGATAAATATAATAAAAGTATTAAGGTGATGATGTAGACTAACAACCACAAATTGAGCTTTCCCACTTGAGGATAAGGATTTCCATCAGCTTCGACGTCCTGAATAGCTTATCCAGCCTCACCCCTAATCAACCAGACCTCTCTCAATACTCCAAGATCATGAATTTTTCAATGACCACAATAATTAATATGTAAATTATAATAAATTTATTTACTTAAATTAAAACTCAGAATATTACTGGAAAACTCATTGGGTCATCGTACCATGCTAAAACTATCGACCATAAGTTGATTCCAACACCTCAAACATCCCATGATCTAGAACTCGCAAAATCCCCATTTAATTTTTTAAATTAAATATCCCAATAATTGAAATTTATATTAAAATGGTATCATAATTCCAAACTGTGTTTCACCTAAATGGACCATCTTTCCAATTTTATCAAACATTGTTTTTGATCCCCTCTTCCTTGACTGTGTGAATGAGTCATAAAAAATGTTCTATTCCATCATAATTTGGTGTAATCGATGAACAAACTAAAACTCAAACACACAAAATTAGAAACTATGGGGAAATAATTTATAATAATGGGGGTGGAATATCATACCCACTAATTTCATCTGATCTCACCTATAATCATTGAGATTATTGAATAATGTAGGAAGAATGGAACCAACTAATCCCTACTCTACACATCCAACATTCACGAAGAAACATGGGCGTCTTGCCCTATTTAACATTAAAAAACATGCCATCATACTTTCATGGGGTGACATATGATTACATGGCATGTATTTTCTTGGATAGACCTCGGGATACCCATATTGACCTCATGAGACACATGTGTGCATACCAAAAATCTCATTCATGTCATGAGTCATTATTCATGAGGTGAAAATACAGTTATATCCATATTCCACTGCTTGGAAAGGTCGTTCCTCCTATAATTCACTCTTAAAACCAAGTATCTTCCACAGAAACATAATCCACATCCCAAAACAACATTAGTTGATGTTCTAACAGTCAAAATATCATTCTGATTCCAAAATATCAAAACAGATCAACCACCAATAATGGAAATTAAAATTTCCACTATTGTTATCAATATTTACAGATATATGTTATTATAATATCCGATCCAAAAAACTCTCATCGCTGAAAATTCTCTAAGAAAATTTTCCCTAATGAACCCAATATACCAATGTTCCCTAAAGATACTCAATTTTAAGTGAATCCATAAGGAATACTAAAGGATATTCTATAATGTAACTCTAGACATAAGGTTAATTATTCATCAATACTTGTTCCACCAATCATAATTGTCACCAACCCACTAGAAAATGTTTCATGATATCCATCTATTATAAAATACCGTTGTCTAATGAGCCAAATAACCAACATATTGTATTCCTCCCCACCATAAGACTGCTTCTCCTGAGCCTATCCTTAGTCATAGGGCTACCAAACATTGAAATTGACTACAATAGAATGTTAATAGTGTTTTAAAAACCCAGTAAACATGTTTTCCATCTCACAGTACCTAAAAATGGAATGAAATCCAACAAACCATGTACCACATTCCATATCTGATTTCGATCCAAATTGACTAGTAACCACTTCCCATGAACATGGATAGAGTATGGAGACCATTCCACTAAATTTTCCAAAAAATCTCATAATACTCTTATCATACGTAACAAGATAATCCCAAACATTAGTACCAACTTCAATTGATTTCACAAGAATTTCATCCAAAATGACACCTTCTTCTCTTTTCATCGCATGTTTCACCCCATCAAACCTGTCAAAAAATATTTCATCACATGATTCATCCCATAAACTTGTAATGAAATAGGTTTTCACCCATTTAATTAAGAGATACAACCAGAACACACCTTGAACAATGTCATGAATCATGGATAACATAGTGAATCTTGTCATGAATTGTGGATCACCAAAAAAATATGTTATGAAATATGGATCAATCCAATGAAATTAATTTTGATAGTATCAAAATATCTCGACACTGATTTCAATGTACTGACTTTATAAAAATCCTCATCAAAATATCAGATATAGTTTTTACATTGGAACATATAGATTAGACATTGTAGTTCACAAACGTTCAAATTTCACCTTAATCTTCTGAAGTCCATTACAAATGATCCAATGACCTTATCACATGATATTAACCATCCAATATCATGTGCTGTTATTCCCACCATATTACATTCCTAACACCACTTCTCATGCCCGACCCATAATAAGGAAATTCAGAAAACTAGAAAAGGTATTATAATATATTAGTATATAACTAATTCTCTCTTAGTGTACTTTGGAAGATTTCAAGATATTGGGAATGATCATCTCTAACATGGGTGAATGATGAGGCATCCTCAATGGTAACTACCACAAAACTATCCATTTTTATGTAAAATATTACTATAAGGAAATGTAAACCCCATTCAAGTGCCCCGATAATCCCTTCCCACAAGTGTATCATCACCTCATATCAATAATTATTCAAGAGGGCCTTATTAGCGAAAACTCACTACTTCCTCATAAATCTCTGCCAAAAAACCATGTACTAGATTTTTTATGAATCTACCACCATCAAACTTCTCATGCTCTTCCACCATGACACAAGATACTATCAATAAAAACAAAATCAATGTATCATACTAATCCTAAACCAAATTTCCCAATCATACCCAGCACACATAACCCGATTTTAATAGAAAATAATACTCCCTTACTCTCAAGATAACCATTCACAAATCCCAAATGACATTACACATCTTCAACATGTGCCTTCAATTTTTACCTAACTAGAAACCTCGAGGTTTTATTTTTTTTGGGAAAATTCACTGAACATGATTCAAAAATCCAATAAGTTTAACATATTAGAACTAGCCCCAAATTACCAATCAAGAAGATGATCATGCCACCTTTATTTTTTACGTCATTAAACATGAGGAAACATCAATGTTTCCATAAAACAATATAGTATTTCACATGTTTCAATTCTAAAAACATAACATCTCACCACCATATTATTCATTACTATCCCATAAGTGTCTATCCATGCACTATCCTCCATTGAGTCAGCCTTCCAATGTAAATATAAATTTCCA
Source organism: Viscum album (assembly GCA_963277665.1). NCBI lineage: Eukaryota > Viridiplantae > Streptophyta > Magnoliopsida > Santalales > Viscaceae > Viscum > Viscum album. The sequence goes on from OY728162.1 coordinate 1,046,372,897, forward strand.
TAATGAACAATACAGAACAATAAGGCCAGTCATCTTCATTATCATGACCTCAAAAATTGGCCCTAAATCAAACTGCATGAACTCAAGTTGCTTCCCTTAAAAAGATACCAATTAGTAATAATTACATTTATTGAATATTATGGAACATACGTGTATCCATCCCATAAGATAAAGAATTAAAAACATCAGTGAAACTGTATGATCACCAAACACGTTGAGTTTGAACTACATTCCATGTAAAAATCCTAAGACTACTTGGATTCCACACCATGACCAAATTCATCATCTCACATTGAGGTCACTAGGTCTGACCTCCTAGGCTTATTCCAACCTACGTAATTTCATATCCCATAGTGCATTGATCATGCTCCCTTCTGAACATCCCCTGACACCAACACATGAAAAATCACATCTCTAGGGCCTCACAAGAGAAATGAATCATATTCCATTCCAAACAACCATAATCAAGGAACCATTATTCTCTAAGAATATACACATCTAATTTCTCCCTATAGAACTAGGCCACATAATTAATCCCAAAAAATAGCACACCAAAGGGGGTCTAATGATTATGTAACCATGACATACTATACAACAAGAGACACTACACATGTTGTGAATGACGACAACCACATCGTTTTCTTCCCCATAGAATGTATCATTGTATATTCACTTGACCTACAATAAGAATAATCCATATACAATAAATCCATATATGTTTAATTCCACTATGTATTTAAATGGGAAAAAATGTATGAGTACTTGTGGACATATTAAATAACTATTACTCTATATGAAGTGAAATCAAAAAATAGGTGACCAATATATCATATGAATCCTACTTGTCTGATATGATGTATGAGACGCCTATCACCATTTTAGGTTAAGAGAAAAAATAAATTTTATGGCCTATTTACAATGGTCCAATATCCATATATCAATTATAAAATAAAATTAAAACCAAAATTTTCATCATCCATTGGTAAAATAAAATACAATTGTTACTTTAAAAACCAGAACTACATCCTTGTATCCTTGTAACCTAAACATACTACTAAAGTATGTGGTATTGAAAACGAAACTCAATATCTATCACATTCTCTGACATGTTTCTGAATCTCTAGTATACTAGATCCCAACTTCTAAATAAATATAAATGAATACATTTGATACAACTTTTAAAAAAACCCACCTATGCTCACCCTATGTACACTAGACGAACTAGTTTTAAATATGATCTTAGGTGTGCCTCCATTAATGATGATGTTAGAAAACAATAAATGGGAGTCTTAGGTTGTACTCTGTGTACACTACACACCAAATATTGGATTGTGAAATCAATATAATATAATAAATAATATCCATAGTAGTAAATAATTATATTATTCATATTAAATGAAATTTAAAAAATATCACATTAAATAATAAATACCTAAAATTTAATAAATGACCATATATCCATTTTATACATCCAATAGTATATCCATATAGATTTTCATAGGCACATACATGAATAGAGAAAAAAATGGATCTATTGAATCTCTATGATAAAACTTATAAAATATCATACTATCATCTAAGCTATCATTCTCCCCAAGCTATCTCATGCATCTACCCTTACAAATCATGTAACCGAGTTAATGTATTCTCATGTACATAACTGTGGTGGTAGAACAAGTCAGGTGTGGGTACAGTATAGTAGGCATACAATCACATTTTGTAATAATATGTAGCCACCATAATTAGTGAAAAAAACATTAGAAAATAAGTAAATTAATTCATAAATTATTGATAAACATCAAAAAACTTTTCGACCCTCATGCAATAGTGGGAACATTAGGGTTTGATAAATCTATTTCTTCCTAATGTCATATGTCACAGTCAATTGGTGGATTCTCTTACAAATGAAGAATTATCCATATCATTTGTGGATTTTCCTTTTTCGTGTGAATCTCTCGCATCGTATCATGATCCAATGGAACCCAACCTCTTTAAAACACAAATCTCAACCATAAGAAACTAGTGGATGTGCTACTAACACATCAGTAGTATGTACCCATTCATATGTCCATCAAGTGTTATGTACACATTCATTTAGCCCTCAAGTGGGATATACAATTTCAATTCTAATTAAAAATCCATATAACTATACATATATCCATATAATGGTATGTAACCATGAACCTTTCATTAAGGATTAATTTTTTTTATCTCAACAACCAAACACAATCATTAGTCATAAAAGGAAAAAAGACTCAACAAGTCATGTCACATCCTACCCTCATGCATATATTGATTGTGCATATTACCCTTAGGTGGCCAGTACCTATGTATCTAACCATCTTGTGTTATGTACGTATGAATCAATCCATTTGGTAAGATACAACTCTAAATATTTCCATCTTGCAAGATATAATAATTCATATATAAATCATGTGGGTATGTAACAATCCACATTATCCTCAAAAATCACATATAATATCCTCATGAAAAAACAGAAACATATGAAAATGAACTCAATAAGAAATTCAAAATAATAATAACCAATAATATCAGATGTGTACCAAAAATCCATATTGAATAATTCATCAATTTACTATTTATAAACGAACTATTACCTTGATCCAAGTAACCAATTATATTCCTAATTGTAACAATTCTATTCCAGGTATCAATTATGCCCACTTATCATTTTCATTACATTATATATATCATGAACTAGTCAATATTATATAATAAAATTAAATTAAAAAGGCAATTTAAAAACATGTGATTTACATTCAAGATAATTATCCAACAACCATGCGATTAAAAAATCTATTTGAAGGAAAATTTTCACTTCAATTTAAACAAATTTTATCATGTTAAAATGTACGAACACCACTTTGGTGGAAGGATGCCTGGTATTATCACAAATCAATCAAAGGAGATATGTTGGATGTTTATGCATAAGGATGTATAGAATCTATGGGCCACTAATTAAATTAGTCCATTGTCGGACCTAAAAATTATTCTCCCAAAAAAAAATTATTTTTTCAATAATCTAAAAATGTGACCCACCCCGAAGTATCATTTCAGGGTTTAGGAGTAGTTTGTTCATAAATATAGTTTTGTGTGAAAAAATTATAGGTTCCATACACAATGTAATTGTGCACAATAGGAAACATGGTAGACTAAAATTTTTCTGATACTCTTGAATAATATAAGTTATTTTAAAGGCATCTCCACCTAAAATGATAGTTTTCTACTGAAAAAAATCATGATACCTTCAATTTTTAGAATAAAGATGATGTAAACCCCAAATATTGTTCAGTATTTCAAAATTTTTAAAGGATAAGGAATTCATTTCCCAAGTGATCCCACATTTAGTATATAGTCCTTATGACATTTCTCTTTCTCACATTGACATTGTCCCCCTCACAATTTAATCCTCTTCGATATCCAAGTACACGATTTAAAAATTCATATATCTAAATCCTAGAAAGATGATGATAAAATCAATGAAAAATACCTTATAATATGATTTTAAGATATTTTCTTTCCCTCTGTCATGAGAATAGGTTTCCCAAAGTATTATCATTAAGGTATGGTAGTCCCATGAACATCTACTCTTTTCTCGAGCATCTTTGAGACATGGACTCCTACTCAAGGATTATTTGATGTTTATTCTCTACACCATACCTCACTAATTCTATTTTTGCAACATGATCATCCTTACCAAAAGACATTGATCTCTATGTACTGGTACTATGAAATGAACTTCAAATACAACATCTAATTATGTGGGTATTTATCCCTTCATATTTAATAAGGTACATATGGTGTGTTAATGATTTTCAATCTCAAAAATATTAGTGTAAAATCATCGTTCACGGGGGAAACAATCTGTACAATCAATGTATTATATATTCATCCATTTGGGGACATACATCCAAAAATCCATGTGTGAAATATTCCCCCTTATGTGGAAACATGATCACATCACGATTCACTGCTTTATTTCACCCTTATATCACTCTTTCAAAATTGTATTGAATTAAAAAGTACAAATATTATATAAAACATCACATACCATTTGATTCTATTATTAAATTCTTAACACTCTTAAAAAAGAGAATTTATACTTGTTTTGGTTATTTCATTGTATGAGGAGGTGATTTGGATGATCAAAGATAATTCAGAAGGAAAATGGGCTAAATTTTATGGAATCCCAAGGACATCTGTCTACTTTTTTGAACACTCCAAAAATAAATACAAACATATGGGATGAAACACTTTTCAGTGATTCAAAATTCCATGTGTGAGAACTGATCTCAAGAAACCCAAGCCCATTTATTCTATATGGGAGACCATTTGAAGGGATATATCTAGGGTACTGAATCTCCCCTAACACAAATATTTGGTTCTATATTTCATCCATAAAAAACATTAATAATCCATTGGCATATAAAATAAACATGAATACATTAAAAGATACAATAGTAAAACTTTTATTTTTTTCTAATTTTAGATAACGCCATTTACTAAACCAATATTGAGATATAAGTGGTATCTCAAAATTTAGTTGCCCAAAACCACTTCCCATTTTGGCTATGAATTGGCATCTTGGGCACCCCATTTTAAATTTAGTCGAAGGAGTGAATGGATACCAATATGGGATTCTAGATTAGTCCTCTCATCAAATTTTTTTTAACTCTCTATACTCATAGAGAGATCACTTGAAGCAATGATCCCTTCATTCAAGCCTTATCTATTTTTCATATTATAATATTTGTATTTGTGTAATAATCTTATTAGTACCTATTTTATCTCTTCATTTTTATTATATTTTTTTCATTTCTATTATTATTTAGTAATCCTATTTAGGTTGTAAATTAATAGTTTAAAAATGGCTGGGTTATACCCTTTCTAAACATTCTCACAAGCAATACATGTCTAGGATAACTACACAGCCCATGGAAAAGTAGGTCTTTTTAGTAATTGATCTACCTATTATATTCTTAATTAATTTATTCAGAATAATTGAGATAATTTAATTCAGTTAATATAATACATTAATTTAGTTTACAAATTTTAAGAAACTAAGAAAAAAATTGAGATATTAAAACAAAACCATGCGAGGTTGATATTTGTGTAAATTGTTAGAGTGCAAAGTTAATCGGTAAAACAAAACAACAGTGGAATGATTTTTTGAGATTAAATAAAATACATAATTTCAATTAATAATTTTTTTCTATAATGGATTTATGACCTTATTTACCACTTAAAATATGATATAATTATAAAATCAATCAAATTAGGGTGTTTTAATTGCATGTTCTGAAGCTAGCATAGTTTTTAATTAATGTCATCTTGGTGGTTAAATTATCTCCAATAAGGTTAAAGGGTTATCATATTAAGGGATAATAATTATTTAGATATTAATTTTAATGATAATTATTAATAAGTAAATGAAGAGTTAGAGTTATATTGATTATTATTTTTTTAAAAATAGTTTTCTAAAACATGTATATTCTTCTTGTGTATTCTCAATCACATTTCAAAAAAAATTAAATACTATCTTCTTCGAGTATACTTTTTATTTATTTATAACAAACCCCAACCCCATATAAATTTAATTAGTGTGTATTTCTTTTATCTTTATTTTCAAAATACCTTCAATATGTTGTTTTAAATTACTTCATCCTTTGAGATATGACCTTGGTTAGCCACTCTAGTGCTTGTAAATAACCAGATGTTGAATTTCATTTCAGCACACCCAGAACATCAACGCTAAAATTCGAATCATTACCAAGTAGGTTAGTATTTATTTCATCCAATTAGATATATTTATTTTAATTTTCATTTTATTCTTTTATTCTACTCGTTCTCGCTTCACTCCCCTTTCTCAATTTTTTATTTTTTCTGTTCTTTTCTTTTTATCAGTCTATAAACCCAAACTTACTCACCTTTTATTATTGTTTAAATTTAATTATTTCATTTTTATTTGATTTGTGACATGAAATAATCCTGAAGATATATCATATCTTGTCCCTAATTTTGAGCATAGCCTTATTTCTTGAATCAAAGAGTCTCAGTCTATGAGAAGTTTCAAAATTAAACTAGTTGGAGAATTCTTCTATTTTGGTAACACTAAATTTGTAAACAATTATAACCAATGGTTGAAAATACTTAAAATGAACTTAATAGAAGCAATCAATTATTGGTTGCACCAGACATTAAATATTGGATAAATTTTATTGTATACCAAACGTTTAATCATAAATTGAATTGAAATCTAGAGTAATTAACCTTCTTCAAAAGTTTCATGGATTATCTGGTGAGGACCTAGACAAAATTTTAAAATAATTTAATGGGGTTTACAAAACACTAAATCAATGAAATTTCTTTGACGATCGAATAAAACAAATATCATTAGCTTTCTCACTATATGAAACTGGAAAAGAATAGAGGTATTATTTACAACGTAAATATGTAACATGTTGGAACGACATGAAACTTGTTTTCTTGCAGATTTTTCTACAGCATCACGCACCACATTCATTCATATGTAAATCTCATAGATCAGGCCAAAACAAGGGGGACAATTTATGAGTATTGGGAACGATTCAATAAGTTGTGCATAATCTATCTACATAAATAAATCAGTGAACAAATGATCATCCAATACATCTTTGAAGGAATCACGCCTATGGATTGAAGTATGGTGGATGTGAAAGCTGGAGGGGAATTGGTCGACAAAACCCTAGTGGATGCATGTGCATTGATTGATAATATGGAAAAAATCAATATCATTTGGTGATTGAGGTACACTACTTGTTAGTGGATTACATTAAGAAATACATTCTTCTCTTAAAAACTATTTTACTGATAATATGTTGGATTAATTTACCACTATGGTGAGTCATATTTCTTGGTTCAAAAGACATTCAAACCCACACCTTCGAGGCCTTGTGGAATTTTCAAAGAAATAGATCACCCAACTAACTGTTGCCCCCAAATATAATAGAGGAGGATTGTAGAATAGTATTACATGAGAGACCATATCCGTAGAAAAAATAGACACATCCCTAGAATAAGTATGATTTATTTTCTCCAACATACAACCAAGGGTGGAAGGATTAGTTAGACATCAGTTATATCTCTGTACAACAAAAACAGTCCCCTTTTCATCATATTTTCTAGCAGCCTCTGCCTTACAAACAGGGTTTCCAACAACCCCAAATGATATTTGAAACCCAAGAATAAGTAAGTCCATGATAAGGGAATTCTCAACCTAATTTTAATTCTAATACTGATTATATTTTGAAACAAATTATTCTTAATCAACAGAATGAGATAAAGATTATAGGTTATGATTTTAGGGAGTTGATGAAAAAATGGTCCAGAATTCCACATCCCTCCATCAAATGGTTTGTAAGAACTATAGAAGTATACCTTCCCAGACTACTACTAACACCATAGGGAATTACAGTACCATAAACTTGAGAATTGGGAAGTAAACGACTGATATATCTGCGCCAATAATTCCACCAGGATTCACCTCAACTATAGGGTAGCCCCGTTCAAGACTAGCCGACGTGCAACCCAAGGAAAAATAAAACAGGTTAGAATACAATTAATAATGTTCCTATTAAACCCCTTCCTTTTCCAAATAGAGGTTCTCAATCCAAAAATACAGACAAAGAGGTGAAGAAAACATTTGGTTTGAACAAATTCAAGATTTTAGAGATAAAAATCCCCCTCATTAATGCCATTACAAAAATTCCATGGAATACCAAATTATTAAAATAACTTTGTATCAATCTACGGGGGATCAAGGGAAATGAGAGGATAAATCTTGGATGGAATGTGTCAGCACTCATTACACCAACTCAAGAAATTCCAACAAAGGGGAAGGATCTTGATACATTCACTATACCATGCACCATTGGGGAGTTACACTTCTTTGATGATTTATGTCATTTAGGTTGTTCTTAAATGTGATTAATCACACTTTATTTTATTCCTTATAGTTTGGAGAGTTGAAGATGATGAGATTAGTGGTGAAGTTAGAAAATAGAGCTATAATATATCCAACAAGAGTCCATGAGGGTGTACTTGTTCAGGTAAGATACATGATATTTCCAGCAGATTTCTATGTTCTTAACATGGTGGATGATCATGTATGTTCTAATGAAACCATTAACATGGGGAGTAACTTCCTCAAAACTGAAAAAATATCATAAATTTCTATAATGGTACACTTTCAATGGAGTATGGATATGAAGAACTAATATTTAATGTTATGGACTCCATGAATTTCCTCTTAGAGGACCATTATTCTTTTTTATAACCCATTTTGATCCACCAACTAAAAGACCCATGGATTTTTATTGTTCTATTCATAGAGAGATTAAGAGAATTGGTTACAGTTTGATGACAAAGAACACTTCTATACACATCTCTAATGAACAAACCTCACTTTGATGTGATTTTAATGTGGATTCATATTCTGATTCTGAATATACTCACCCTAATTATTAATTGACTTTTGAGTATGCTGGTGGATGTTAGGAGTAATTCTATGATTTTTATTATTTATATTATGATATTGATTCAATTTATGAATATATTTCATCTCCTTAAATGTCTCCATCTATACATCACCACCCTTCATTAGAATTAAATTCATTTCCACCAAATCTAAAATAATCATACTTATTAAGTGGTTAGAAGTTACCTATTATCATTGATAACAATCATCTGTTTGAACATGAGGGATTTTTTTAATCATTTAAGTGAGAACATAAGGGAAATTGAGTAGACCTTGTCTGACATATTAGGTATTAACCCCTCTATTTTCATGCATAGTATTCCTTTAGAGTATGTAGTTAAATTGGTTTGGTAGCCACAACGGCGACCGAATCCATATCTCATAGAAGTTGATAAAAAAGATGATGAAGAATTCCTCAAAGGAGGTATAATTTATCCAATTCTATATTTCGAGTGGTATATTCTTAACCAATATATTCTTAATAGAAGTAGTGTTACAGTTGTTAAAAACTAGAGATAGAGGAGTTAGTTCCAATGATGGTGAAAAATAGTTTTCGTGTGTGTATTGATTATAGGAAACTAAATTGATACACTCACAAGGACTATTTCCCCTCCAATTTCTTGATAAATTTATTGAGATACATTCTCAGAAAAAAAACTATTATTTATTGTATGAATTTTTTAGATATTTTTATGTTTTTATTTCTCCATATGATCAAGATAAAAGAATATTCACATGTCCATTTGGAACATTTTTTTACCGAAGGATACCATTTGGACTTTGCAATGCCTCAAGTACCTTCTTGATTTGCATGGTGAGTATTTTTCTGATTTTATTAGTACCTTCATGGAGGTATTGATGAATGATTGTATATTGTATAGATATTTATTTGAAGAATTTTTCCTTAGTTTGGGAAAGGTACTGAATCATTATATTGAGAAGAATATAGTCTTCCAATTTGAATTTTTTAATTTCACGGTAGAGAATGACACTGTTTTAGAGCATGTAGTGTCAAATAATTGGATAGAGGTTGATAAATATATGGTAGATATTATTTCGTACATAACATATCCTTCATTTTTACGTGATGTTAGATCTTTACTTGGCCATACATGATTTTATTGGTGCTTCATAAAAAATTTCAGTAAGATTACTCTTCCCATGTTGTTATTACATTTAAAGGATATCATTTTTTGTTTGATGATTCTTGTAGGAATTACTTTGATGAGTTAAATAAGATTCATTCCACTCCACTTATTATACATCCCCCGTGGTGGGACATTCCATTGGAGATTATGTGTGCTGCATCCAACTTTTCAATTGGAGTTTTCTTATCTCAGAGGGTGGAAGGACGTTCACATGTAATTTTATATGCCTCTAGGACATTGGACTCAGCCAAATAAAACTACACAACCAAGAAAAATGGGTTTCCTTCAATTATTTTTCTTCATAAAAATTTATATCATACTTATTAGGATCAAAAGTAGTTGTTTTTTAACCATGTATCTATAAGGTGGATCTTGATGAAGCTAGATGGAAAGCCTAGAAATTTCTGATGGATGCTACTTCATCAATAATTATCAATTTAGATAAAATACATGAAGGTGTCAGAGAACTTGGTGGGGGATCACATGAGTACGATTACTCACAATCTAGAGGATGACACCATATAACATGTAACACTTCGGGACACATTTCTTGATAATCATTTTTATACCCTATCAGGTACACATCCTTCGTATGAATATTTAGTTAACTACCTTGTTTCCTCTAAAATTCCCAATAATATAGAGAAATATGAGGTGCATAAATTAAAAAGTGAGTCTAGGTTTTATGTATTGGAGGATCCCTAACTCCTGTGTATGTGTAGTGATCATGTTATTAGGAGGTGCATTCCTGATCATGAGTGTGAGTTTGTTGTGCATTTCAACCATATTATTTAATGTGGAGGACACATTGGACCGTACCAAACAACTATAAATGTTTTGAACTTTAGATTATATTTTCTTAGCTTATTCAATGATTGTCATCTATTTTTTATTGTGTTATCATGTTGACAATGTATGTAAAACATATATAGGAGACAAGAGATTACTCAACAACCCATATTATTCAATGATATTTATGATCTATGGGGAAATAATTTTATAGCTATTTTTCTAACTACATTTGGTATCTTGTACATTTCGGTCGTTGTTTATGTTGTTATAAATTTGTTGTAGTCCAAGTCCACCAAGACTGATAACTCTCATATTGTATTTCCATTTTCAAGGATAAAATTATTTTTATTTTTGGAGAACCCAAGGCCATAATATGTGATCAAGGGACACAATAATCCAATTATACTTTTTCTTCCCTTCTTCATAAGTATGGTGTGACACAAAAAATATCAACACCATTCCACCCCAAAAAAATTTCTAGGCTAACGTTTTAAATCGACAATTGAATTTTTTTTGGATAGAAACAGTGCAACTGAATTAGAAGGATTGTAGAAAGCAATGGATGATGCACTTTGAAATTATAGAAAATCATAAAAGACATCCATCAATATGTCCCCATTTCGTATTGTTTTTGGGAAATTATGTCATCTTCTAGTAGAAGTTGATCATCAGGCATATTTGGCTATAAAGAAATGATACAAGGATTTTTCCAAAGCTAGAATTCAAAGGATGATATAAATTAAAAATCATGAGGATATTTTATTATCATCATATGAGAAATCAATACTCTACAAGATATGATCAAAATCATATCATGAGAGAGTGATCCAAAAAATTAGTTTCATGTTGGAGAGAAAGTCATTCTTTATAGTTCATGACTGAAGATGATTCCTGATAAGATGTTTTCTATATGGTTAGGTCCTTAAATTATATCTAATGTTTTAACTTATGGTGTTGTATAGATAACACAAGAGGAGAGCGCAAGGATCTTTAAATTTAATTGGAAATGTTTGAAAAAATAAATTGAGAAAATTTCTACTGATGCAGTGGATTTCATCACACTTCATGACCTCGTCATCACTTGAGAATATCATTCTATTACTAAAATTTTCACTTTTATATTATTTTTCCTATTTTTAATTATGAGTTTCATATTCTCAAATAATCTTATGAGATCACATTGCGGAAAAAATAATATTTTACTTGTGGGATAGAGGAATCATTTTGGGGTAGTTATTTTGGATATTTCATTTTTTGTGTTTTTGTGGGTTTTTTTTAAGTTATCAAATAAATATTTTTAAGAGAATAAAAAATTTATACAATCTAACATTATCATGAGTAGAATATGAAAATTCTAATTATTTAAAATAAATTTGTAGAATGATAATAATTTCTAAAATTTCATCATTAATATTTTATTTTAGAAAAATATAATCCATTGCTGATATTCTTAGTCGTGTCATTATAAAACCTTTTAGATTTTGACCCAATTATTTATTATATTTGTTCGTGGAAACTTGTGTCAATGATTTCTCCACACAACATTTCATGAAACCATGACTTGTGAAAATATTCATACACAACTGAAAGAGTAGTCATGTTAAGTAAACCAATTCATCTAATATCAATGGTTGGTCTATATGTTCATTTCTATTTTGATCAATTTCATTACTGTACGGATTTGACCTATGTGTGTGTTGCTATTATCATACTATTGTATTACCTAAAAAATAAAAAATATGGGTTCTATCTTAAGAAGTTCAAAACCTTCTCTTCCTCAAAAAAGTTTCTTGTTATAAACATACCAATTATTGTTGTGGGGAGACCAAACAAGGGTTGAGATATGAGTGTCATATTTCATCCATGTTCAAATTGTTAAAAATAAAAATAAATTAGGGTAGTGATAAAATGTACATGATTTGTGGATATCTAGGTTGGTAGATTAAGGTTTGACTTTAGAGAAAGCATCAGTGAGTGGGTCTTGGAATTTGATTGAAAAGGAAGGTAGAATAGGTTACGGGAATTAAACCAGGTAAGAAGTATTTTTTTATATGACCTGTATATACTGAATAAAGTGTGTATTTATGATCTAGAAATGGTTGAAACATACACACATCTGTGGAATTAGTGTAATAGTAGACTAAATACTTATTTCTCAATGATTAGTGTTATTAATCTCACTGGATTTTATTTTCATATAATTTATGAGACAATGACTTTGAAATTTATTAATATTGTCCCTTGAGGATATTCTTACATTTTCAATATTTCCACTTTTTATTGGGGAATAAAAACAGTCATATCTTGTAACATTTTTTGGAAAAAATGATATGTATTTCTTCTGGGGAGTTCAAAAGTGTAAGTATGTGGGTGTGGTCGTAACACGATTCATTACATTATTTCACCCTTACATCAGTATTTTATAATTGTTTTTATTTAAAATTACTAATATTATCCCACATTTCACATCCCATTTGATTAAATTATTAAATTTTTATCACTGTTAACATGAGAAATTATACCTGTTTTGGTGATTTTGTTGTAGGATAAGGTCATTTGGAGGGTCGGACATGATCGAGAAGGAACACGGGCCAAGCTGTATGGATGGCCAAGGAAATCTATCCACTGTTTTGAACATTCCTAAAACTCATGGCATAAAAATGGGATAAAATATTTTGGTTGATTCCCAATTTCATTTGTTTAAAACTAATATGATGAAACTGAAGCACTATTTGGTAATATCAGGGCCCATCTGAATGGATCTGTCTAGAGGATTGAATCTGAAAAAAGGAAAAGATTTGGTTCTGTATTTTATCCATATCTCGAACTGTAATCTTATTTCGGATTCCCAATTTTACATGGATACATTCAAGATTCCTTCCTAAAACATTAATATTTTTTCCAAGTCTAGATATGGCTATTTACCAAATAAAAACTGAGACACAAGTAGTATCTCAAAATCTTGGTGCCCCAAAAAACATCCCTTTTTGGATAAAATTTGAACCTTGGGCACCCCATTTTCATGTTCATCCAAGGAGAAGATTACTCCCAATATGGGGTTTAAAAGGATGCTTCTAATTACCTTGTAGGTTCTTAAACTATCTATACTCATTGGTATACTTCTTTAAGTAAGTATCCATCTTTCTAAGCCTTCACATCCTTCTTCTGTTGTAATGTTTTTGATTGTGTAATAAACTTCTTTGTTCCTATTTTATTTCTTATATTTTATTTTATTTTGTTCCATTATCATATTATTTATTCATCCTATTTAGTGTGGAAATAAATTGTAGAAACAAGACTCGGTTATACCCTTTCTAATCCTTGGAATATTCAATAAGTTTCTTCAATGACTACACCGCCCATGGAAGAGTAGTTATTCTTAGTAATTGATCTACCTATTAGCATCTTCATTAATTTATTATGAATAAATGAGATACTATAATAAATTAATATGATCCATTAATTGGATATTTAAATGTGATGTATCTTAGAAAGGAATTAAAAAATTAACACAAAAACATGCTAGGTTTATATTTGTGTAAATTGTGAGTGCACTATCTTAATTGGTAAAAAACCCACATGGGTAAATCTATAGAGTTAAACTATAATCCATAAACACAATTCAAAATTATTTATAGAATGAAATTATTCCTTAATTTACCACTGACCATAATCTATCCTTATAACATCAATCAATGTTGGGTGATGTGATTTCATGTTCTGAAGATTACCCAGGGTCTAAATAATTTCATCTTTGTGGTTAAGATAACCCTTGTAGGGTTGGAGGGTTAAAAAATTAGGGGATAATTATTAAGTGTATATTAATTTAAATGATAAATATTAAGAAGTAAATAAATTGGTTTAGTGAAATTAGTTACCCATTTTAAATGAATATTTTTCTAAAACAAACATCATCTCATAGTGTTTTGTCAAACACACATCAAAAACAAAAAAAAATACATTCTTCTTCTTGTATAATTATCATATATTTATAAACAGACTGCCATAATTTTTAGTTTTATATATATATTTTATAATTATTTTCACAATATCTTTAATATGTTGTTTTAAATTACTTCTTCCTTTAAGATATTACCTTGGTAATTCACTCTACTGCACCTAAATAACCAGAAACCAAATATTATTTGTGAGAACCCATGACAACACCTTTAAAATTGATGTCATTTATAGGGAGGAAATTATTTATTTCAACCAATTCAATATATTTGATTAATATTTCATTTTATCTTTTTCTTCTCTTCTTCATTTCATATTTCCCCTTTTATAATGTTTCAATTTTTTCAATTTTTTTTCTTTTTATCAGACCATCACCCCAAACAAATTGTATTTTTTATGGTTCAATTTTCATCATTTAATTTTTTGTTTATTTCTAAAATAAACTAATCTGTATTATCTCATAGATAATGATCTAGAGATTGAGTTCACCCATATGGTCGGCGCCCCCTACTATGCTTGATCGACATCCACCTCGCCCCCCCCCCCCTACACGGCTCCTCCCCTTTACAGCAACCGCACAGTCGACCCCTGCAGCCCCTACAGCTTCCCCGATGCGGCTCCTTCTCCTAACGGAAGAGCCATCTCCAGCGGCGCAACCCCCCCCCCCCCCCTTTCCAGCTGCTCCAGATCCGCCTCGCGTGGAAGCCCTACGTCGGCGCCCTTGCTTGCGGTGCGTCCTCCCTCCTTCTGCGCACACACTTGATGCCCGGCCGCCGGCTCCCTTTTCCCCTTGCAGCATCACCTCCTTCCTCGCTCCCGCACACAGCAGCGCCTCCTTCCTCACTCCCACACGCAGCAGCACCTCTCTTCCTTGATCCAGCGTAACGTAGCGCCTCTCCACCTATAGCTATAGCACCGACCTCCTTTTCATCCTTCCCCGACCTCCTCTCACACAGCCATTCCAGCCAGCCCCTTAGACCTCCTTCTCCTAGCCCCCCTTTGCACCTCCTGCCTCCGACAACCTCCTACTCCTTGTAGTATCGGCCCAACCCTCCTTCTTCTCTCATAACAGCTGCAGCGAACCAGCCCGTACCTCCCTCCTCTATCCACCGTCACACCGTGGCCAGCCCACGTTCGCCCTCCTCTCCTTGCGCTGCAAACTTCCAGCACTGCTCCCCCAGGTTTCTTTTCTTTTTACTTTTACTTTTATTACTATTATTATTGTTCTTATTATTATTATTATTATTATAATAATTATTATTATTATTCTTTTTCTTATTATTATTCTTATTATTTTCATTATTATTATTATTATTATTCTTATTCTTATTATTATTTTTATTATTATTGTTATTATTAATTTTATTATTATTATTATTATTATTCATTTTCTAATTATTATTATTATTACTATTGTCATTATTTTTATTTTTATTATTATTATTATTATTATTCTTATTAATACTTTTATTATTATTATTATTATTCTTGTTATGATTGTTATTAGAATTATTATTATTTTTATAACTATATTCTTTATTATTATTAGTATTACTATTATTATTTTTATTTTTATTATTATCATCGTACTCTTGTTGGATTATGGGTTTTAATTGATGGTTAGTTTTTATTTGTTGGTTTAGTATTTTTAGGACCTGCGTAGAGCGTTTCCGAGTGAGCGCCATCACCGCGCCTTTTCCCGAGGTTTCGTCGTCATCGCGCTTCAGTCTCAAGGTGAGAGTTTCTCCCTGACGCTTGTTTTTGCTTGATCTAGTGAGTTTTTTTGTGTTTTTAGTCCTTGATTTTTATTATGTAGGGCGCTGGAATTTACAGTGATTTTTAAAATATGCGTCTTTAAATCGCGTCGTGTATCCGAGGTAGGTTCCCTTGGCACTGCTTTTAAAATTTAAGTTATATTATTTCATGCTGTTTGCGCACCCTAATTGTTTAAAATAAATATTTTATTAATTTTAATAAATATGAGATAATATATCATAATTAATTTTTAATAAAAGATAGTTAATTTTTAAATGATTATTTAGTGTAAAAAGAGCCATTTATTTTATACACGACACATGAAATATCATCTTGATGAGAGGACACCAAATAATGAAAGAATGCATGTTTGGATTTTAAACATAATTTACGAAATATAAAATAGAGTTATGGTTTAATGAGAAATGATTTATTTTGAAGCGTGAACAAGTACTTTGGTTCTTTTGAGAAGTTGTCTGGTTGGCTCTTAAAGGTTATTTGGAAAAATAAAATGTTTTGGTTTGGTTTGGTATATAAAAAAATATTGTCAGCCTATGAAGTAGTGTTTTTGGGGTTCTTTAAATGGTTTTAAACTGGGTTTTGTCTTATAAAGAAGTTTTACCTTTTTAGAGTAGTGATTGTGAAATGTATTGAATGCCCGTTTGGAACATTATGGAAAGAGATGAAAATGTTTTGATAAAAACCATATTAGGAAAACTCTCATGCCTTGGTCCAAATTGATTGTTTGGGAGGCCGCGCTTAGATGCTCCCAGGTACGTGAGTAGTTCAAAGGCAAGAGGTTGTTCCATGGAGTGGATTGGGGTGATGCCTGGTGTGCTTTATATATATATGTATATTATTGCATGCTCGGTTGGCATCAGTTGGCTCACCCCTTTTTTTCAAACACTTGAGACATGGGAATCTGTCATATTGAGAGAATATTCTAAGAATGATTGCTGCACTGGTAGGTTATGGTACTGACCACTGGCCCATAGTAGGTGGATAAATTGGGTTTATTACAAATGGATTTTCCCTCGACCTGCCTGAGAGAGGATAGTTGAGTGTATTGTGCGTTTTTATTTCATCGTGACATGTCAATAAGGATGATTTCCCATGTATTGGTGTCTTCTGGTTTATTCTCGATCTCCTAGGTTCACCCATGTCTATTCATCTTTCGTTGCTTGCAGTAGTGATTATGATGCTCACATGTATACCTACATTTCCCTTGCTGTGTGTTTTACTTTGTGCATTCTTGTGTAATGTTTTTCTTGGAATCTGGTAAATTGCTTTTTATTAGGTTCCTAAAAATGGTTTTCAAATGAAAGTGTTTAATCATCATTGTACAAATTTGAAAATATAAACATCATTTTCCCTTTTTCATACAATGTCATTGACACTAATGAATTGAACTCAAATTTGGAAATGGTTAAGGGTAGTGGTTCGTACTATGTTTTTAAGTAGAATATTTAGAAAAACATACTTTTATAAATTGTAGTTCAAACATGAAATGACGCCTCTTTTATTTTAAAGGTAGTTCATTGTGAATAGATATCGGTCTAGCCTACTGAGTTTTAATACTCATGCCTATAGTTTCTTTCTGTTTTTAGTGTGGGTGCAGGATATAACTTGAGTGCGCTCGCATAGGGTGACACTTGATCGTTTAGTGGGAGAGCGACCCGCAAGGCCGTGCGGAGTTTGTTCAGACGTCGTGTTTGGTCAGTTTTATTTTTCTTCTATTCCTATCTAGTCACTTTATTTGTTTTATTTATCCTGGGTTTCTCTGTAGTATTTTTGTTGTTTTATTTATTTACATTGGGAGAAATCGTTCCCACAGCCTCTTTTGATACCCTGGCGCTTGTCGCCAGCCCTGGAGGATCGGGAACGCCTCTCGCGCCATGTCACAGACAAGCTCGGCTGACCGGTTCAGGGTCAACCCGGGTTGGTTCATGACAAAATGGTATCAGAGGGAGGTTTCTCTTAGGAAACCTCACTTTTCAGAGCACCCAATGTTATTTGGGATGTCATGGTAGACAGAGTAGTATTGTCGGGACTCGAGGTGTAGGTGCAAGAAGAGCGTCGCGAACTCTTTCCCGTATTGATCCTCTGGTTTCCAGGGGAAGTCCAGTTTAATTTGTTTATTTGGGTCTTTATGGATATGTTTTGCGATTGGGATACGAAAAAGGGAGTTGGGATAATATTCATAAGCCTCACGGCCTGGAAATCCATGTAAATATTGGGGAATTGTCCAAAAATACCCTTCGTGTCGGTGACGTGATTGACATATGGCCGCCAACCATATGGTCAAGTTGCCCACCGACACTAGTTCCCTGGTTGAGATGTTTTGGGCCTCCTGTGACTTATGAGAGTGGTTCTAATTCGAAAAAAATGGGTTTTGAATAAAGAATGGTTGTTTGAAATGAAATGCTTAATTTGTGGATGGTTTTAAAAAAATGGTATGAATGAATTGATTTTGGAAAAATGAAGTTTCATAGTTTTGGCCTTGGTGTTCCAATGAGTGATCGCATGAATTGTGGTATGTTGGAAATGTGGATGGATTTCTTGTATGGTCGATGGATGCCCAGGGTGGCATGGATACATGCATGTGAGTGAGACTCTAAAGAATACCAATGGTAGGGGTTTAACCCACTAAGCTTGTTTTAAATTAACGATGTTTTCAAAGAGAAAAGTTTTAATGTTACGATAACTTTCTTTCTTGTGTTTTGAACTTTTCACCAATGTAGTGTTTGATTTTGAGGTTTTTTTATTCACTCATTGAGTTTGCCTTGACTTGGTTTTTGACTTTTCCTTGTCCAGTGGTTATCCCTTCGAAGCTTCGATGGGTGACTGTAGTGTGGTTGATCAACCTAAGGATTATATGCTTGTGTTTCAGAATTTAGATCCACCACTCTTCTATGGTCAAGCAGACCCTTCCGTGGTAGAGGAGTGGATGCGGAAGATTGAAAGGGAATTTAACCTCATTGAGTTGCCAGAGTCGTTGAAGGTCAAGTTTGTGACCTGCATTCTTGAAGTTTCACCATGGATGTGGTGGATGTCAGTGTCTCGGAACAAGCCCTGTCAAGAGATTACTTGGGAGTTCTTCAAGGATTTGTTCGTTCGCCAATTTTTCTCTGAGGAAGAAAGGGTGAGAAAGGGGATGGAAATGTGTTGTCTGCAGCAGGGCGACAGATCAATGTTAGAATATTTCCACCACTTTTTGGAGCTAGTCCCTTATGATTCAGAGTAAGCCACGAATGACCCCATGAAGGCCCGACACTTCGAGGTGGGTCTCCGCCCCGATCTACAGTCGAAGGTGTCAGAGTCCAACCTAACTTCTTTTGTCGATGTGGAAAGATAAGCTTTTCATGTCGAAGCAGCGATGGTAGGAGTGATCGAGGTAGTTCTCCCTCCTTCGATCCCTATGAGCAGTGGTGAAGATTCTTGAAAGGAAATGAGTAAGAAAATGGAAGTTGATGGATCAGGTCGTGGAATCAAGAGGGCTCAGGATCTTTCATAAACCCTTTTGGAGAAAGAGATTATTGTGTGTTATCATTGTGAAAGCGAGGTCACAAGAAGTCATCGTGCCCAAGTACTCTGAATCCCTTCTAAGCATATGGACGCCTGGGTTACTTGCGATGATTTTGTCGCGGCGTTGCAAGAAAGCGTCGTAGAGGAAGTTCTCAAAAGTAATGTGTTGTTGGGTCTTTGTTCAAAATTTCCGGTGTATGTTTCCTTTCAGTTTAAGGGATCTGTTATCGTTGTTGTTGTACTGATGGGGTTTTTGGTTTTAAATAAATGGTTGTGTCATGGGTCATTTGATGAACTCTGCCTTTAAATGATGGTATGTTTTTTAATTTTAAAATTTGATCCTTTCCTTTGTCAAATAAAAATATGTATGTTTCTTGTTGGGATTATCAGAACCTGACTGCGAGGCAAAAGATGCTTCATCCATCAGACCTCTAGCCAAAAGGTCTCGGAGTGAAGTCGTCGCGTTGTCAGGAACCCCCAGGGGAAATTTTAAGGAGTCTGGTTAAAGTTGTGCCTCTACCGTGTGGTGAGATAATTCTGGTGTTGCTTCACTGGTTTCCATATCATTGTAGTTTTCTTCTTGTCGCAAAGCGCGCAATGGACTTATCCCTCATGTAATGTCGGGAATTGTGCCTTTTGGATGTAAGTTGCTGATCAGTGACTTTGTCTGGAACACTGATGTAAATCAGTTGCGGCCCTAGTTTGTGTCCATCCCAAAGTGATGGGTCGTGAGTAGTTGTACATCATATTTTCAGTGATCCGGTCATTGGGACCTCCCTCCCTGCCCAAGGGGTTAGGGTTTTTTGTTTGTGAAAAGTATCCATTTAAGCTCCTATCCCTTTCGGACGCGAGTAGGTGGTTTAAAGGTCCTTATTTTGCACTTTATTTCTTGAGTAAGGCCAGGTCCATGTCTAAGTTGGTTTTCAGGTTGGGTGCTAGTATTTTGGTTCTTTATGGTGGGGAGACCCACCGTCTCTTTGGGTGTTCTCTTAAGTCGTTATCGAATGCTTGTGGAGATCTTATGGTGGGGAGCATGTTCAGGCCTCCCCTCTGTTGGTGATTTACTTTGGGCAATGAGGTTCAGTCCCACTGGTAGTCGTTGTGACGTCCTTGAGATAAGAGGTTGGATCGTGTTGTGTGAAATCCATAAGTGTTGATCGATCAGCTGTATAGTGTTGTGGCTTTCCGGGGGTGGAAAGCATTATGGTGGGGAGAATTTTTGCAACCCGAACTGTGCATTTATTTTATTTTATGATTTCAATGGATTAAAGTTTTTTTTGTTGTGGTTCACGTTCAGTCTCGGATGAATTTTTTGAGTTTTGATAAAAAGTATGCCTCTTGGGTTCGACGTCGTTGGACGCGCGGGCGGAGCGCGACACCAAGCGGCTTCGCCCATGCAACTGTGTTACCTTTTATACTTCTAGGAATTAAAATAAATTAGAAAATTTAAATTTAGATTGTATTTTAATATTTTTATGGCCATTATAAATTTTACTATTTTTATCCTAGATGAAAACTAAAACTGTTAATTTTATTATTATTAAAATAAATGAGTGCTTTTATTAGTTTTATTTCTATCATTTTACTTTAGTAATATTATGTATTATTATTATTGTTATATTGATTTATTATTATTATTTGGTTTTTATTTTATTTTATTTTTTCCCCTACTTTATTGCTAACCCTAGAAGCCCCCCTCCCCCTCATTTGTTTTCCACTCCCACGGCCCGCCGCCTCTCCCCTTTCTCCTCCCCGTAGCGCTGTGTGCCGCCATACCACCCTATTCCTATCCTCTCTGTAGTGAGGAGCTTCTCCCTCGCTCCCTCCTACTCCATGGTGCACCGTCCGAACTCGGTTCCCCCTACTACGCCCTATCGGCATCAGCCTGCCTCCCCCCCCCTACACGGCTCCTCCCCTTTACAGCAACCGCACAGCTGACCCTTGCAGCCCCTACAGCTTCCCCGATGCGGCTACTGCTCCTAACGGAAGAGCTATCTCCAGCGGTGCACCCCCCTGCCAGCCGCTCCAGATCCGCCTGGCGCGGAAGCCCTCCGTCGGCGCCCTTGATTGTGGTGAGTCCTCCCTCCCTCAGCGCACACACCTGCTGCCTGACCGCCAGCTCCCTTTTCCCCTTGCAGCATCGCCTCCATCCTCGCTCCCACACCCAGCAGTTCCTCCTTCCTCGCTTTCGCACGAAGCAACACCTCTCTTCCTTGATCCAGCGCAAAGTAGCGCCTCTCCTCCTGTAGCTATAATGCTGAACTCCTCTTCATCTTTCCCCAGCCTCCCCTCGCACGACCATTCCGGCCAGCCCCTTAGACCTCCTTCTCCCAGCCCCCCCCCCCCCCCTCCCCATGCACCTCCTGCCTCCGACAACCTCCTGCTCCTTGTAGTGTCGGCCCAACCCTCCTTCTTCTCTCATAGCAGCTGCAACGAACCAGCCCGAACCTCCCTCCTCTATCCACCGTCGCACCGTGGCCAGCCCCTGTACGCCCTCCTCTCCTTCCGCTGTAAACTTCCAGCACTGCTCCCCCCTAGTTTTTTTTCTTTTACTTTTATCACTATTATTATTATTATTATTATTATTATTATTATTATTATTATTCGTTTTCTAATTATTATTATTATTATTATGGTTATTGTCATTATTATTATTATTATTATTATAATTATTCTTATTATTACTTTTATTATTATTATTATTATTATTATTATTATTATTGTTGTTGTCATTATTATTATTATTATTATTATTATTATATTAATTATTATTCTTATTATTACTTTAATTATTATTATTACTATTCTTGTTATGATTGTTATTATTATTATTATTATTATTATTATTTTTATTATTATTTTCATTAGTATTATTATTATTATTACTTTTATTATTCTTATTTTTATTATTATCATCGTACTCTTGTTGGATTATGGGTTTTAATTGAGGGTGAGTTTTTATTTGTTGGATTAGGATTTTTAGGACCCGCGTAGGGCGTGGTCGAGTGAGCGCCATCACCGCGCCTTTTCCCGAGGTTCCGTCGTCACCGCGCTTCAGTCTCGAGGTGAGCCTTTCTCCCTGATGCTTGTTTTTACTTTCTCTAGTGAATTTTTGTATGTGTTTTGAGTCCTTGCATTTTATTATGTAGGTTGATGGACTTTACAGTGATTTTTCAAATGTGTGTCGTTACATCGCGTCGTGTATCCGAGGTAGGTTCCCTTTACACTGCTTTTAAATTTTATGTTATATTATTTCATGCTGTTTTCCAATCCTAATTGTTCAAAATTAATATTTTATTAATTTTTATAAATATGAGATAATTTACGATAATTTATTTTTAATATAAGATAATTAATTTTTAAATGATTATTTAGTGTAAAAAGAGCCGTTTATTTTATACACGACACATGAAATATCATCTTGACGAGCGGACACCCAATAATGAATGAATGCTCGTTTGGATTTTAATCATAATTTACGAAATATAAAATAGAGTTCTGATTTAATGAGAAATGATTTCTTTTGAAACGTGAACAAGTACTTTGGTTTTTTTGACAAGTTGTCTGGTTGGCTCTTAAAGGTTATTTGGAAAAATAAAATGATTTGGTTTGGTTTGGTTTATAAAAAAAATTCAGCCTGTGAAGTAGTGTTTTTGGGGTTCTTTAAATTGTTTTAAACTGGGTTTTGTCTTATAAATAATTTGTACCTTTTTTTGAGTAGTGATTGTGGAATGTATTGAATGCCGGTTTGGAAATTTATGGAAAGAGATTAAAATGTTTTGATAAAAACCCTCTTAAGAAAACTCTCATGCCTTGGTCCCAATTGATTGTGTGGGAGGCCGCGCTTAGAGGCTCCCAGGTATGTGAGTAGTTCAAAGGAAAGTGGTTGTTCCACAGAGTGGCTCGGGGTGATGCATGTTGTGCTTTATATTTATATGTATAAGATTGGATGCTCGGTTTTCATCATTTGGCTCACCCTTTTTTCAAACACTTGAGACATGGGAATCTGGCATATTGAGAGAATATTCTAAGAATGATTATTGCACTGGTAGGTTATGGTACTGAACAGTGGCCCATAGTAGGTGGATATATTGGGTTTATTACTATGGGATTTTCCCTCGACCTGCTTGAGAGAGGATGGTTGAGCGTATTGTGTGTTTTGATTTCATTGTGACGTGTCGATAAGGATGATTTCTCATGTATTGGTTTCTTCTTGTTTATTCTCGATCTCCTAGGTTCACCCATGTCTATTCATCTTTTGTTGGTTGTAGTAGTGATTATGATGCTCACATGTATACCTACATTTCCCTTGTTGTGTGTTTTACTTTTTTCTTTATGGAGTATTGTTTTTCATGGAAAGTTGTAAATTTCTTTTTATTAGGTTCCTAAAAATGGTTTTCAAATGAAATTGTTTAATCCTCTCTGTACAAATTTGAAAATATAAACATCACTTTCCATTTTTCTTAAAATGTCATTGACACTAATGAATTGAACTCAAATTTGGAAATGGTTAAGGGAAATGGTTCGTACATTGTTTTTAAGTAGAATATTTAGAAAAAAATACTTTTATAAACTATAGTTCAAACTTGAAATGATGCCTCTTTTATTTTAAAGGTAGTGTATTTGGAATTGATATCGGGCTAGACTACTGAGTTTTAATACTCACACCTATAGTTCCTTTCTGTTTTTAGCGTGGGTTCAGGCTATAGCTTGAGTGCGCTCGCGTACGGCGATGCTTGATCGTTGAGTGGGAGAGCGACCCACGAGGGTGCGTGGAGTTTGTTCGGACGTCGTGTTTGGTCAGTTTTATTTTTGATCTATTCTTGTCTAGTCACTTTATTTGGTTTATTTATCCTACGTTGCTATGTACTATTTCTGTTGTTTTATTTATTTACATTGGGCGAAATCGTTCCCACATCCTCTGTTGATGCCCTGGCGCTTGTCACCAGCCCGGGGGGATCAGAAACACCTCTCGTGCCATGTCACGGACTAGCTCAGGTGACCGGTTCATGGTCGACCCGGGTTGGTTCGTGACACCAACCCACAAATTTGAGGCCGCGTGGCATTTTCACTGAAACAGACCACCGTACTAACCATTTCCCATTACTATAAGAGATAGATGATTGTGATGTAGTATTCCATATAATAGAATATAATTATAAAAAATTGCCACACCCCTATATAAAGTATGATTCCTTTTCTCCAACATACAACTATGGGTGGAAGGATCAGTCCGACCTGAGGTATGTCTCTAGAAAAAAACAAAGGCCCTTGTTTTCAACAAAATTTCTAGCATCCTCTACCATACTAATAGGGTTTTACACAAAAATAAAATAGATTTGAGTCCTATGATTAAACAAATCAATAATAAGGGAATTATCAACCCATTGTAGATTCTAATACTGGTGACATTTTAAAACTAATTTCTCTTAATCAACAGAATGATATGAAGAGTAATGGATATGAGTTAATGGAGTTGAAGACACAAATGAGCCAGATTGACACCACCCTCCATGAACTGTTATATAAACACTATAGAAATCTACCTTGATAGCCAACTCAAAATCCCAGGGAGAATGTTAGTGTCATCACATTGTGAAGTGGGAAGTAAACCACATATACATCAGCAAAAATCAATCCGTTGGGATTCAGCTCAACTCTAGATAAGCCCCATTTAAGGCCAGATAATAAGGAACCCATGGTGAAAGTCAATGGTAAATGGAAGATTAATGATGCTACTATTAAACCCCTTCCAAATCAAAAGAGAGCTTTTCAAACCAAAAATATGCCTGAAGAGGTGATCCAAAATGAGGTTTTGGACACATTCAAGAGTATGGTGATAAAAACCCCCCTTATTAAAGTTATTAAGAAAATATCAAGGAATTCTAAATTAGTAAAATAACCATGTAAAATCGAAGATGCCACAAGGGAAATGAGATGTTCAATCTTGGAAGAAATGTGTCAGCACTAATTACACTAACTCAATAAATTCCAATAAAGTGAAAGGATACAAGGACATTCACCATACCATGAACCACAAGTGAGGTACACTTTTATGTTGATTTATGTGACTTAGGTACTTCCATAAATGTGAGGACTCACTCTGTATTCACATCTTTATATGTTGGTTATTTAAAGATTATGAGAGTAGTGTTGCAGCTGATGCACAATTCTACATCATATCCAATTGGTATCCTTGAAAATGAACTTGTTCAGGTAAGATACATGATATTTCCAGTAGATTTCTATGTTCTTAATATAGAGAATGATCAGTTATGTTTTCATTCTCTAATTATCATTGGTATTATCTTCCTGAAAATGAAGACAAATATCATAAATGTTAACTAGGGTACACATTCAATGGATTTTTGGATATGAAGTTGTGATATTTAATGTTATGGACTCCATGAAGTAACCCTAAAAAGAATATTCTTATTTTTTTTCTCTCATATTGAACAACCAAGTTAAAACACCATGTATTTTATTGTCCAATTAATAGAGTGATTATGAGCATTGGTTCTTGTTTGATTAAAAAGAACACTTCCACACATGTTTCTGATGAACTAACCTCTATTGGAAGTCATTTTTATAGGGATACATATTTTAATTTTGATCATGATAACTGTGATTATGAGTTTTTAATTGGGTATTATGTTTGTTTTGATGTTTCATTCTCTGATATTGATGATTTATCTTCTGATACCAATGCTCTTTGTGCACACATTTCTGTTCCTTCAATGTCTCCATCCATACTTCACCCCCCTTAATTGTAACTCAATCAATTTCCAAAAAATCACAAAAACTCAAACTTGATAAGGGGTGAAAAATTACTTGTTATCATTGATAATAATTTCCCTTTCTAAAATGATGAATATAATTTTAATCTTTTTAGGGAAAACATAAAGGTAATCAGGTGGACCTTGGATGATATGTCAGGTATTGTCCCCTCTATTTTGATTCATATGATTCTTTTAGAGGATAACTCTATACTGGTTATGCCTCCACAATGGTGACTTAATCCAACTCTCCTAGAATTTGTTAAAAAAAGTTCAAAATTCTCTTGAGGTAGCTATTATTTATCCAATTTCAGATTCCCAGTTGGTGATTCCAATGTAGATTGTTCCTAAGAAGAGTTGTGTTACAGTTGTTAGAAATAATATATAGTATAATGTTCCAATGGGGGTGCATAATAGTTGGTGTGTGCATATTCATTAAAGGAAACCAAATCAATCGAATCACAAGGGTCATTTTATCCTCCCATTTATATATCAAATGATTGAGATAATTGAGAGGAAAACACATTGTTGTCCCTTGGATGGATTTTATATATATTTTTAGGTTCATAATGATTTTGAGGATTAGGAGAAGACATCATTCACTTGACTATTCAGAAATGATTCCTATTGAAGGATTCCATTTTGTACATTCTATTTCCTCAGGTACCTTCAAGAAATGCATGGTGAGTATTTATTAATATTTTATCGAGACTTGCATAGAGGTATTTATGGAGGCTATTACAATTTATGGATCATAAATTTATGAATGTTTCATTAGTTTGGGAATGTTTTTGAATAATTTTATTGATAAGAATATAGTCATTGTCTTTAAAAATTGTCATTTCAGGGTATAAATTTTCATTGTCGTAGTAAATGTAGTGGATAAACATGGGATATAGTTTGATATATATAGGGGCGATATTATTTCATCCTTACCCTATACTTCATGTGTGTGTGATGTTATATCTTTCATAGGGAAGTAGGTTTATATTGGAGCTAAATAAATGAGTTTAGTAAGGTTTATCTTCCAATGTCTTGAGTTATTCTAAAAGATTCTGATTTTCTGTTTAATGATTCTTATAAGACAATATTTGATCAGTTAGAAAAGTGTCTAATCACTTCAGTGATCGTACAACCACCTTATAGGGACATTCCATTTGAGCTTATGTGTGATGCATATAACATCACAGTTGGAGTTGTCTTATCATAGGGGGTGGAAGGACATTCACATGTGATTTTCTATGCCTCAAAGAAATTTGACTCAGCCCAATCAAATAAAAAAACCATGGAATATTAGTTTCTTTCCATCATTTTTTCTTCAGATAAATTTCAGTCATATTTTTTGGTCTCTAAAGTAGTTGTTTTTTTTTCCATGCACCTATGAGATACTTCTTGAATAATCTACTTTCAAAGACCATACTAATCTGATGGATGATAATTATTGAAGAATTTTACATTGAGAAAAATGATATGAAGGGGTAAGAAAACTTGGTGTTGGACAACATGAGTAGGATTACTCAATCACTATAGGATGTCACCATGGACCAAGTTCTACGTAGAGACACTTTTCTTGATGAGCTTCTTTATGAACTATTAGGTACACATCCATGGTTTTTTGATTTAGTTAGCTAAATTATTGCTTCTGAAATTCCCAAAAATTTAATGAAACATCAATTCCAACAATTAAAAATTGTTTCTAGGGTTTATGTGTGGGATAATCCCTACCTATGGTGCATGTGTATTGGCAATGTTATTAAGAGGTTCATTCCTGATCATGAGTGTGATCCTTTTCCACATTTTGTCCATACACATTCATGTAAATGAAAATTTTGACCCCAATATATAGCTAAGAGTGTTTTAAACTCTATATTTTATTGTATTAGCTTATTCCATGATGCTAATATATTATTTAATTCATGATATAGTTTACAATATACTAGACACATTTATAAGAGACAAGAGTTTCCTAAACAACCCATATTATTCTGGGAAATTTATTTTTTATTTGGAAGGGAAATTATGGTTCATTTTTCTAATTTATTTGTTTTTTTGTACATTTTTGTTTCTATTGATTATGTTATAAAATGGGTTGATGCCTAGTCCAAAAGGACTAATGACTATTATGTTGTGGTAGAATTCATCAAGTCTAAAATATTCTGTAGGTTTGGAGTACAAAAATCCTTCATCAGTGACCAAGGGACCCACCTATTCAATCATAATTTCGCTTCCCTTCTTCAAATGTATAGTTTTACACACAAAGCTAGTACACTATACCACCGATGAACAAATGGACATGCTAAGGATTCAAATCATGTGTTTAAGCAAATTTTGGACAAAATTGTGTAGACGAATCGGAAGGATTGGAGAAAGCACGTGGATGAAATTCTTTGGGCTTATAGGATACCATACAATACAAACATAGTTATGTACCCATTTAGAATTATTTTGGTAAATCATTTCATATCCAAGTGGAAGTCTAGGAATAGTCATATTGGGCTATAAATATTTGTAAAATGGATTTGGCCCAAGGTGGAATTAAAAAGAAGATGAAAATTCAAGAGATTAATGGAATTCAATTTTCATAAAACGATAAATCAAGACTCTATAAGTAAATATAAAAATAATATCATGATATAATGTTCCAAAAATAGAGATTCATGTTCGGAAGAATTTACTTCTCTATAGTTCACGACTGAAGCAGATTCTTGGTATGTTGTGTTCCACAGGGCTAGGTCCTTATATTTTAACTAATTTTTTCCTTATAGTGTAGTTGTTATCACACAAGAGTATACTATAAGGATATTTATAGTCAATTATAAAAATTTGATGTAATGAATTGATGTAATTTCTACTTATGTAGTTAATTTCACCACATTGCACAACCCCATAATCACATGAGAATATGTGGTTGTTCCTAACCCTTTCAATTTTTATATTATTTTTCCTATTTAAAATTATGAATTTCAATTGAACATATCATATCATGGGTTTACATTGAGTACAATGAAATATTTTATGTTTGGGGAAGGGGAAACCATTTTGGTGTAGTTAATCAGGATTTTGCAGTTTTTTGTGTTTTGTGTGTGTTTTATTAAAGTTTTAAACTAAATTATTTTCTAAAATTACAAAAAAAATATCATATAACATTCTCATATCGAACATATGAAATACTAATATTTTCAAAATTAACTGATAGAATTATAATCATTTGTAATAATTCATCAGTATGTGTTGATTTTAAAAAAATTTATGTTGTCGATGATATGATTGGTTCTGTCATTATAAATCATTTTATATTTTGACGGATTTACTTGTGATATTTATTAATTATAATTTGTGTAATTGATTTCTCAACACAACCATTCACTCAAAAATGACTTCTGAAATTTTTCCTACTAAATTGAAGGTATATTCATGTTAGGTAAAAAATGATCTTATGTCAATGGTTGGTTTATACACTCGTTTCAATTCTAATCAATTTCATTACTATACTGAATTGAGTTATGTGTGTGTACCTTTTATCCGACTATTGAAACACCTAAAAATACCTAAAAGTATTGGTTATGTCTTGTGAAGGTCAAAACCCAATCTTCCTAGACCTTTGGTATTGTTATAAATATTACAATTAGTGTTGTCAGAAGATCAAACAAGGGTTGAAACATGAGTATGAGACTTGTTCAACATTCTACATTAAAAAAATTTAAATGTGGGATGATGAAATTTACAAAATATTCGGATATCCCAGTCAAGAGATTATGGTTTCAAGTTCAAGAATGCTTAAGTTAGTGGGTCTTGAAATTTGATTGCAAAAGAATATGGAACATTTTAGTTGAATTAAACTAGATAAGAAGTATTGTTCTAGGTGACATGAATATACAAAATAAAGGGTATTTTGAGGAGCTTGAAAAGGTTGGATCACACACACATGGTAAGTTAGTTTCATAGTATAATCATGACTTGTTTCACTATTATTAGTGTCATTTCTCTCACTGGATTTTGTTTTGATATTATTTATGAGATAATGACTTTAAAATTTATTGACATTGACACGTGATGGGATTGTTACTTTTCCTATATTTCAATGATGGGTTGACTAATATGAACATTCATATATTTTCATAATGTTTTTAATACATGATATGACTATTTTCCCAATATTGAAAAGGGGTAACTAAGTGAGTGTGATTGCATCACGATTCAATACATTAATTCACCATTACATCAGTATTTTAAACTTGTTTTGTATTTAAAATTACAATTATTATCTCCAATTATACATCCCATTTTATTTAATTATGAAATTTTTGTCATTGTTAAAAATATAAATTATTCTTTTTTGGTTATTTCGTTGTAGGAGGAGGTTATTTGAAGTGTTCAAGATGATCTAGAAGGAAAATGGGACAACCTTCATGGAATCCCATGGGAATATTTCCACTATTTTAAAATTTCTAAAAACTCATTACAACATAATGTGATAAATATTTTTGAGATTATCCAAAAATCAATGCGAGACAACTCATCTCAATACCCCCAATCCCAGTTCGACCATTAGAGGACCCATCTGAATAGATATGTCCAGGGGACTGAATCTACATGAAATCAAGTATTTGGTTATGGGTTTTTGTTATATCACAATATTTAATCTTATATTTTAATCCTAATTTAATGTGGACATATTAATTATGCAGGCCTATAACTTGTGTCTTTTTTCCAAGTCGAGATAAAGCCATTTATGAAACTAAAACTGAGACATAAGTGGTATCTCAAAAATAGGGTCCCAAAACCACATTCTTATTTGGATATAAATTGGCACATTAGGAACCCCATTTTTAATTTTTAATGGGGAGTGAAGTGATTCTAATTTGGGTTTCCATTAGAGCACTTCAATAAAATTGGAGGTTCTGGAACTCTCTACACTCATAGGGAGAGACCATTAAGAAAGTATCCCTTCGTCAAATCCT
Organism: Viscum album; assembly: GCA_963277665.1. Taxonomy (NCBI): domain Eukaryota; kingdom Viridiplantae; phylum Streptophyta; class Magnoliopsida; order Santalales; family Viscaceae; genus Viscum; species Viscum album. The sequence continues at coordinate 1,046,404,347 of OY728162.1, forward strand.
TCCTCTCATTCTCATTTAGTAATATTTGTGTTTGTATAACAATATTCTTATATCCTCATTTATTTCTTTAGTTTTCATATATTTTGTTCAATTATTTTCATCATTACTCATCCACATTTGGCTAGAAATCAAGAGTGTAAATATGATTGGGTTACACCTTTTCTAATCCTTTTCACATGTAATATGTTTTGATAATGACTACGCTGCCCATGGAAGAGTAGTTCATTCTATAAATCAATACCTTTTACTTTATTAATTCATTTATTTTCAAAAAATGAGCTAATATAATTCACTTAATATGACCCAGAAATTTACTTTTTAAATTTGAAGAAACTAAGCCAGCAATTGAACAATTACCACAAAAACACATGAGGTTAATATTTGTGTAAATTATAAGAGAACAAACTTAATCTCTAAATAAATGCATGGTACAAATCTGTAGAGTTCAAATATAATACAGAAACTCATTTCATCATTATTTTTGAAATATATTTAGGCCCTAATTTACCACTGACAATAAGTTATCCTTATAACATCAATCAATGTAGGGTGTTGCAACGCGTGTTCCGAAGATATCCTAGGATTTAATTAATTTTATCTTTTTGGTTAATTTAACTCATATAGGGTTCAAGGGTTAACATATTATGGATCAAAATTAATTTTATAGAAATTTAAATTATAATGATTAATAAGTAAATGAATAGAAATAGTTAGATCAATTACTCCATTAAAAAATAGTTTACTAAAATAATAATCTTCCCATTGTGTTTTCCCAATCACAATTTATAAGCAAAACAAAAAAATAATATATTCTTCCAGCATAGTTATTATAGATTTATAAACAGACCCCAATCCATTTAAGTTTTTTGAATTTATTTTTTCATTATTTTCAATATATGATTACTATGTTGTTTTAAATTATATCCTCCTTTGGGAGATGACCATGGGCATCCACTCTACTGATCCTAAATAAACTGAAACTGAATATCATTTGAGAGCACCCATAATAGTGCATTTCACCAAAAAAATATCAAATACAAGTGAAAAATATTACTTAATTTAGGATATACACTCCATTATCATAGTTGAAAATATTCCCTCTTTGGGGGACACACTCTATCCAATCCAAATGTGAAATCTTCCCAGTTTTGGGGACACTCTCTATTAAATCCCGGTGAAAAATCATCCTCGGAAGGGATTCACTCCACCAAATCCAATTGTGAATTAATCTCCCTTGGGGAAACACATGACCTTCTTCCTTTCCTCATAAGATGTTATAATTTTCACATGATTCATCTACACATGGAATCTAAATCTATCTCTAAATGTTGTAAAACTTGAGTTGATCTAGAATCCCAACCCCATGAAGTCAACATGGGATAACTGATATAAAAATACTCAGAAGACATATTCCATTGTCATTAACTACCTCATTTCTGATATGAGGTTATTTGGGATTTTAAATTTTTATTCGACATATGAGATGCCTCAGATGTCCTATGGATAAAACATTATATATTACCAAACTACCAAACATCTATAAATTCTCGGACATTTCCAACATTACTGCCTCCCCTGATCGAAGGTTTCTTCCATGTCGAGAAATATTTAGTGCAATTAACTTTTTACCATTTTTATAGGGAATTATTAATTAGCTTCACAAGCATTACTTAAATCTATGATGTAGACTCAAACTATGTGAAAACCTCCAAAGTATATACATGGAATGGGAAACTGATATTCCGTCTTCTTTTTTTGATCTAGGATCTAAACTTGACAATTACTATGATGGAATTAAACCACTTTTAGAATGTGGTAACAAAAGGAAAACCAAGTGTGAGGTGAGGATTCCTTGAAAGTGTTTGAAACAAATACAGGGAACTATAAATGGAAATGTTATCTTTCAGTAGTGAGTATATAAGTATTGTTGGACACCATATGATTTAGTAATCACTAGGAAAATCAATTTCTGGCATCAAACAGCACTATAGAGAAATGGTAAAATTAATTCAAAACTCATATCCATAGACAATGGGAACTGGTAGCATTAGTGTAAAATCATGTTTTCAGGTCACTAGATCATGATATTCAGAGCCGTGTCCCAACAAGAAAATTTCTGTCCCTTTTTGAAATTCTCCAGCATCTTGGGGAAGATATCATTGGATATCCTTGATTTATGTTATCATCGACATGGATTACTCTGTTTCAATAATGGATTATTTTATGGAATTTGGAATCTCTATCACTATATCCATACTAAGGGAGGAATCCACATTCCATATGGGTAGTGAAGTGGATATGTTAGTACAAAAATCTGACATGACTACACCCTTACCACAATGACCACCATGCCTTCAGTTGTTGGATTACAACGCAACATATCACCCTATAGGATAATCCATAGGTTGGATATTGACACCATTATTCACATATAATAATAATAATAATAATTTTTCATTCACACCAATGATGTTTCCCTCTATGACCTTGAGGAATCATTACATTACTAAAACCATCAACCTCAATGGCTGGACATGAGGAAACCTCCCCCATTCCAATGGAGACCTACATCAACAACATCTTCCTAGAGTAATCTAACATCTCACTCCATTATGATGGTTATGTAGGGATTGTTTGAGTTGCACCCATTATGGTCACTACCTAGGAGATACATAGTAGGGCTCCCACCTAGTCATGATAGCTCCAACACCGACAAGTCCATTTGGTTGATGATCTATTTAACTTCATCCCTTCTACACTGGAACTAGTCCAGAACACCCAACACTAATTCTAGCGGAATATACAGAGCATTTCCCAACAAGAGGTATCTTCTTTAGCTCTAGTGGCCCCTGCCACCATAGTAGAATCACAACATGTCCCCAAAACTATCAATAGGGGTTTGTCTTTTTTCACCTATGATCGAGACTCCATACACATCTTAGAAAGGTTAGTATAACTCCCTCAAGTTACTAGAGCCACTAGAATAGATGAGGGTCCATCCCGTAATGATTAATACTTGTAAGGATGACCTACACACACCATCTATTACTAATTTGGGGGTCTTTTCTACACCATCAACGACCACCGTGGAGGTCCTCCCTATGCATATGAATTACATTGTGAAGTTACTTCTTATACTTTTACATACTATTGAAAAGTTCCTCCCCAAGTTGAAAAATACTAATATGGAGGTCCACCATACATCATCAGAAACCAATGTGGGTTTCCTCCCCATACTAAAGAGTAAAAATGCATCGGTCCTTGTGTACCATCACCAAACCATGTGGAGGTCCCCCCCCCCCCCCCCGCACCATCACTAACTTGGGTGGAGGTCACCCAAGTGCCATAGACGTGTTATCCTCTAAATATAATTCTTTGAGAAAAAGGGAGAAGACCCGTCATGGGAATCACACCTGAAGCATAGGTCATGAAACATGTGAGAAGATATCAAGTGAATGTCCGTAACTCACTATTGGGAATGATTCACACCATCATGCGAGGGTCCTTGGGAAAAGTCGTTCATCATCATTCTCTTATATTTCTTAGAGATGAATTACTCAATAAAAAGACCATATACCATAAAAAAATATACTCGAGAATAATCCCATCTGTTGAGGCTTATGATCTCAAATGTTGCATTCCAAAATATCCACATATCCATCGTTATATACCTATAGGTGGATGATGTTATGGAATCCTTCTATGGACCCATAGTGAAACAATATAAATCACTATAATTTTCCCTCCTATATAACTACACGTAAGAAGTTATAGAGATTTCATATTATGGGATGACGCCCTATGATGACGGTTATCACTACTCTGAGACTCAAATGGATTTTTTCACTCTTACACATTAGGAGTTATAAAACACTACAATCTAAAAGATTAAAATATTAATGTTACATACACCTCACAGAGTTGTATTAGTGTGGAGAGGATATTTGGCCCATGAAGCATGACCTCTCCTAATGCATTATCCTTAAAGTAGATTTCTTTTAGGTGCATCACCTTTATCTCATCCTACACCAATCAAGGAATGTGCGGAGAAAGAAAGGGACACTTACCTATATAAAGAAGACCGATGGGATCTTTTATCCAGCTTCTATATTATAGTTGTGTTATGTCCCCCTGATGATTTAGATTTTTCTATTCCATAGTTGTTTATAAAATTATCTGGGTGAAATTTCTCCTCCTATGTGACTGTAAGATGTCCTACCTAGAGATCCGAAAGCCCCTCGATGTATTTCACCAATAGTGAAAGAGGTTTCAGATCCCAAAACACATGATACCTCATAATCCAAGATCATATGGATACCATAAGACCCTATAATAATCCTACCTTCAAATCCTTTCCAGGATCCATCTGTATATCAAAGAGGAGTCTCAGTGCATGAATATCAATGGTTGGGCTAGTATGTTACCCTCTATATCATCCATATCCTACGAAAATGATGATACCATCAATCCATACATGATATATATGATGAAGGATCATCTTTGAATACAACCATTGTGAATTTGGTCACTATTAGCCCTGGAGGGGGTTAGTGGAATTGGGCCATTGTATATGGGAACAATATGGAAAACCTATCTTATGGGGCGACATAATACCGGGTAGACCCCCCAGATGTTGTCCTCACTTTCCAAATATGATTGGCGGTTGGCCTCAAGTGTCCCCAAAACGAGACATTAAAATATATTCACTGGAATATTTACAATTCCAAGGGGATAACCATGCTCATTAACCCATCATAAGTTATATAAAAATATTATTCAGACCCCAATATTTCTGACATGCTGTTGAAGATTGAGGAATATAAGTTTCTCACTACTATTCATATAATAGAGCTATTTTTGGTCCCTAAAAACATTATGATTCACTCCATTTATCTTATAATGGGTCCCCTACTCCTCCTTGTTCACGATCTAAAATTCCAACTTAGTTTTATTTCTCACTTGGTTATGGAAACAACTAGTGGTTAGGAAAAGTAACCAAGTAACGAGTTTCCCACCACACCTAAGACACATGATTTTATGCCACGGGATAAAGGTTAAACATCTCCTTGACTATATGATACCATCATCACATTGGTGGTTAAAAATACACACCAATATGATGTAATAGTTTCTCTCATCACCCAACTCAAGGATTTGGAAATTAAAAAATGTGTTAATTATAACTAAAGGGAAGAAATTCCTAGTATGGGTGGACTTGGTTAGAGAACACCCATTGTTTTCTAAACCCACATTAGCTCATTTAATAATAAGGGTGGTCAAAATTCTCCTTGATAATATGAAATTATAATCACATTTGTGGTCAAAAATACACACCAAGATAATGTAATAGTTTCTCTTATCACCCATCTCAATGATTTAGAAAAAAAATGTGTTAATTCCACCCAAAGGGAAGATTTTATTATTATGAGTGGAATATTTTAGAGAACCACCATTATTTTATAATCCCACATTACCCTATTTAATTGGAATGGTGATCCCTTACAGTATCTAGTCCACCTTTCCTCAAGTTTCAATCCAATGTTGGGGAACTCTATAATAGGAGGAATCATCCAAGAACTGATTATTTTTTCAGACAGTTGAGGGGCATGAATTTTTATAGTATTGTATGCTAACTATAGTCTTCATTTCTAGTTGGTATTTCCTTTGTAGGAAGTTCTTATACAACTCCAATTCCACGTTAAGCAAGGAAATCCTCACAAACCTTTACAATTGGAAACAGATGCATGATGAGTGATTAAATAACTCTTTTAGCTGATCAAAGAGACAAATGAACTCACCTAATAGTCCACATTATTTTGAAATTCTTATGAGTATGTTCATGGGGAACATCAGAAACATGACTTCACATACCCTCAATTTCCTAAACTATGCAAGTCGATTTTTAGAATTATCTAAAAAGTCTCAGTGTCATGAAAATTCTTAAAGTGGAATAGACAATAGTAGCTACAATTTCCCATTAATGATATAGTGAACAAATCTAGTAATACCAAGAAATCCATTTATATTAATGTAGAGTTTCGTGAGATAGCTTACCCACTACCCCTTTGTTGGATGAGCCCCCCTAAGTATTGCCTCACCCAGTGCAACCCCAGCAGACATAACCTTTCCAAGCACAACCACCATGATGAGATAATGTGGCTCCACCCCCTTCCAATGATAATACTGCATACAAATGTTTATAGAAATAATTAATTATTCCTATTCCATCTGGTATTCAAAAGTCCCAATTTAATTCATATGCACCATACATAATGGATTATTGAAGTTTTTTGGAACTAATTAGACCCCATGAGGCTGACCTCACAAGATGCACTAATTACTTTCCATAACACATTTTTGTTATACACACCATAAAACAATGATTTTTCATTAAATAATGGATATGGGACCATATATATCATGGTATGGTTGAATTGGGTTTCATTATAATGCAAGTAACACATTTCTCTACTAAGAGTGATAGTGGTAGTGGAGAATTCAAGGAGTTTAAAAATACCCCATTAAATAACAAAAATGTAAAATGTTTTTTTGTCTCATAATATAGTTAAATTTAAAAATGTGAATATTTATTCTCAACTAATAAAAAATATCATTTTGTTGATGTCACGCCACCTCCAACCACAATAATCACATCTACATCACAATCATCCCATTCTCGATAGAACTAAATTCAGTAGCTTAAGGGAAATTAGAGTCCCTTCCATTACTAAATCTATCTTACACTCTTTGATATTTCATTCCTCTAGAGTTTGGAGATGTGCTCAGGGTATTCCCATCAATATATTATTTGACCAATAATTATTAGTAATACAATACTATAAATGATATAGTAATAGTAGAAAACTACACAACAGTAAATATTGAGGAATTATATATGAAACCAATATTCATCATTAGTTGATTCCAATGGAGGAGATTTAGGGGACCCGTAATCTAGAATAATACTCAGTAAAACACTTCAAACCAGGTTGTCCATGCTACTGAAACTAGTAAGGAAGATATATGTATTGATTGACATGCACAACCCTCCTAGTTTGTTCTTATTGGTAAGACACTACAGAAATCTATATTAGTTGATTGTTAATCTCAATATTGACTGTGTCATGATCGTATTCATGCATACCATGTTCGACCTCAGCTAACTGATGACTAGAATTTATTTTATCATAGAAGACCGTCTCTCAAAGAGCAGAATATGTCTATTACTAGCCAAGTCCCATCATATAGGCAAGTTAAATGCAATGTGTCCCCTATGAATAACAACCCTCTATATTAAAAAATTTTCCCCTCATGTAAAAATATGACATATAGGATCTCATTTTCAGCATACCTTTTGGGATTTTGAACCTCGAGGCACTCCACTTATCAATTGAAACGTGTGAGGGAATTACGGATACATTGACAATACCCTTTCATTCCAAGGATAAAGTAGATTCCTTTAATTTAAAATATTTATAGGTAGTCAGTAAAGACGAATGTAGTTATAATATATCATTAGTTTGATCAAAATAGTTTTCTATTATTTAGGGGAACAAAAACCAACAATATATCATAGGCTAGTTCGATGGTGAGTTCTACCACTATCTAATGTTTACTAGCTCCTGGACCAACAACATTCTATCGAATTTGATCCACAACATGGGAATTAAATAATAAGATCTAAATCCATCCATCTTAAAAATAATGTTTTATGATAATATTGTGAATAAAATATGTGGAGTGATTCGTATAAAGACTCAATTTGGTGTCATAGTATTTAGAACTGTGTTTATGGTACGCTGCCAGGTTACTACCTACAACACACTACTAGGAGGACCATGTATTCATTTGTAGGAATTGATCCCATATTCTTAACACTAGTGCCTCAAGTGCTCCCATGGTGGTAAAGTAGGAGTACATCCAGGTGATGCATCCCACTTTGACTCTGATGGGGTCTACGATCTAGATTCATTCTATAGAAAAATGGAGGGACATATGGGGTTGAGTGCACCATTGCCCGTAATGATCTGATGGATACCACAACTAGTTAGTAAGAACACTTTATGACAACATATTTTCTCATGATCCATCAGTTAGATCTGAATATGATAGAGCTGTAGGGGTTTTGTCTTCAAGAAAATGTATTGTTCACATATTACCTCATTCTCCCACAATAGATAGGCCTTTTTGGTATTATAAGACCCAAATCCTAGAGTGTATTAAGAATTTATCCCCATAGCCACCAATCCAATACATTAATGCATGATCTACCAAGAAGGTATGACTTGACGAAGGCATACACATCACCATTACATTGATATCAGGATTGAACCTCACCACCTCAAACATGATTTCATTTTTTTATTGTTGTTTTTACTATAGTTTCAGAAAAGTGAAAACCCCTCAACAATTATTCCCTATAATCTAGAGTGGAGACATGTGATACCCCTTTAAATTCTTATTCAGGTTCACATTTTTAAAATTTCTCATCTTCATCATATGATACAATGAAATTGAAAGTAATCCATAATTAATCACGGCTATTAGTCAAATTCTTCCCTATTGAAATATCTAAGAGATGTGGCGCCTCTAATGCCACATAGACTACATATTCCCAATTTTTTATATTATCGATAGCATTTTTAATAATATTTCATAGCACAAGATAAAATTCACCATTTACCAGATGGATGAGGAGTGTTATACTGCCATTGAAAACATTAATAAGTACCTTATAGAGCCTCTAATTCTTATATCACCCATCTCTAGAATGTCTTTGTTCCTCTAAGTGACCACCATAGAAATGTACCTTGGTTCCCTTATTTCCCATTAAAATAACAAGGTTATGGAAAACAACTTCCACTATCCCATATGCATGTTACATGACAAGGATACCAGATAATCCCCCATCAAGAAGAGTTTCCAAATGCTGTTTATTCCAGTTCATAATTTTTGACAATATTTACAACACTATGATATATAGATAGTGTCTTAGGATGGCCTCTTAAAGTGGATCCTCAATATCCACATGTCTATGGGATTATAAGTGTTCTATTTTATGATCCTATAATAGATTGAAATTTGATTTTATTTGTAAAATCTAATTAAACCCTATGCCCTTGATGACTTCAAGACCACACATCTATCCGTTAATGGGAATCACTTTGATGCTGATTACCCAGATGAACCCATTATCATAGTTTATTTGGTTACACTGTGATGGAAAATTCATTTTTATGGTGCTTCATGGAGGCCCATCGGTAAAAGAATCAATCACCCCAAGCCAAACAAGGAATCCTTATGGATCATTTCTAATACTATGGAATACGAATTCATTCAATCTTGTTTTCATTTGTTAAGAAGGATGAACCAACAACGAGGTGGAGTATCAATCCCTCATCACTGGTTCTGAGTTAGACCTCGAGATTTATATCTACTATGAAAAAGTGATGTGATAATCTAATATAGTCAAAAATATGATTAAGGGTGACTATGTTATCTGAAAAAAAGAGTTGGTGTGATTGCTATAATACATCCATCGAAATATGGATTAGTTCCCTTCCCTGTCGAAGGGGACCCATGTAACTCGGCAACAGAATGGGTGAAAACGTGTAACAAAAGGCATGGATCCTTATAGAACATATTTAGGATGACCTGTAAATTCACTTGTCACATTGGAGGTTCCTTTAGAGGTCTTTTAAATTTTACACATGTCCCTACTAAGAAATTATTTGATAGAGACAAACATATAATCCACAAAAATTGTGCGGAATCTGAACATGACATCTAAAATGAAGAGGAGTTGATTCAGATTCTTGAGTAAAGGGAAAAGGTAAAGGTGAACAAGACAACCTGGCTCATGAATGTCTTGTGGAGAAGTTTGTAGTCCAAATAAGAATCATGGGAGATGGATGAATCGATGAAGGATAAATAACCCAATTTATATCATGGAAGGATGCAAATAATTATGGTGAAATTTCTTATGTGTGTGGGGGGGTATATTTTAATTGATCAAAATTTCCATTTTTTATGAATAAAATTACTAATGTTTCATCATGATTATTTTTTTATTTTTTACAATTGGTTCATGTTTAAGTACAATTAAATTATATAGTAACATCGAATATCATGGAATATTAATTATGTTAATACCTAAGAATATTACATGAAGAAAAACATCAATGAATAATTTATTCATAATGGTAAACTTCGAGACATTAACTATCTCAAAAAATAAAACCCAGATATAAGAAAAGTGAAAATAAATATAAGTGATAGGAGTTTGATATAAATTATTAAGTGAAGTGTAAAAATATTATAAGTGAGGTAGTGAGTAATGGAAAATGAGAATAGTGGAGTTTGTATAAAATGTATAATTGGAAAACTGATCAATTTGATCAAATCGTTATATAACCATTTTTCTATATGAATATTAATTGATAGGACAATTTTACATTGTATCTATTGGTCAGTATAACCATTATTTATAATAATATCATAGGAATTATTGTATATAATGGTTAATAAAGAGAGATAATTGATGAATATGAAAAAAATGATGCGCTCAACCAATTGGATCCTGAATTTTGATTCCCATTTATTTATGAATGGTATGGAAATTGAATCATTAGTTTTCAGAATTGAATAGAAAAAAAGAGATTAAAAAATTGAATCTAATTTAGTATAAATTATACGATATGTTGCTGTTATTAGAGATCACCACTGGACCAATGTTACTTAAAACACCCTATGTGAGTACCACCATCTCACACCTCACGCTTCAAGATAATTAAAGTGTTATAATGGGTTACGTATCTAGGAAATATTTGTATAAAGGTATAAATTTTCATGTTAGAAATGAAGTAGTGATTATAATAATATATTTTATTATTATTTAAAATTCATTTAATATAATATGAATATTAAAAATATAATTTTATTGGATATACGGAAAACAACAACTATAATTTTGGAAAATATACTATAACAATGAAAATACAACTTTATGATAATGAATTATAATAGGGGGATCCCTAGTCCAAACTATATAGTTCCTTTTATTACCATGTTGTGTATAAAAGTTATATATACATGATAAAAATATAACATTATAAACTATATATTTCCTTCTCCACTATTTAATCATAATTTCTATAGATTCGTTTTTGTGTCAAAAGGTTATAGTAGATCTCAGGCCATAATGAGAAACATGTGATACTATGATTGTAATATTAAAACATGTTTTTATAGTCTAGATACATGAAAATTATTGTACACAATAGATGCTTTACTATCAGGTGTTGGGGGCTCATAAGCATTGACATGTCATCTCATCATGTTTACACATGATGATATTTAGTTGTGAGATCATGAGGACAGACCACCCAATTTGAACACCACAAGTTATGGGTGTCATTGGTTGATCCTATTTACATAAATGTGTAACGGTCTTCTAAAAAGAGATCATTGATAATGTGTTTCATTTGATCACATACACTGATGCAATGAAAAAACAATGATAATGAAATCACAACGATGTCGTTTATACTGGTTGTGTCTTTGGTTTCATGACATTGATTGAATGGTCACGAAAGGATTTTCCACTTCTGGGATACGTTTTCTCTAATTATTGGGACATATTGATTAGGATGGTTGTATCTTCACAAACCCATGATCATGATTTTCGAGTGTAAATCCATCTAGTTAGATCAAAAAAATAATGTTAGAAAAGGATGATGACATGGGACTGCATCCGGATTCACAAGATATCAAAGACAATGAGAGTATATTACATAGTGCATGTTCGTTTGATGGTAGTCATTTTTATCTATATTCGTATCTCTTTAGCGGTAATGATGGGATACAAGAGCAGTCTCTTAGTCTATGATTATTATTTACTGATATCGAGCTAAAATTATATTGGGTTACACACAATAGCGTATTCTCAAGCCCTGCCTATTTTTGTGAATATATGTTTTGGACATGGTGGGCCCCTCCACATTGGTTCATATTTTTTCCTAGGATACGATCCCCAAGGAAATAAATAAATTCATTTTATTCAAGTTAATAATAATTGGTATATGATTTATTTATTATGTAGTGTACTATTTGAAAGAATATTAGTTCAAAATTTTCAAAGATCATTTTATATTTGCGGGAATGATGATTCGAGTTAATGTTTGAGTAATTATCCTCTGATTTATTTATTATATTGCAATAATGTTATCATAATATATTTGTGACTCATGAAATTAATAATAATATATTTTTTATAGCACATTGATTATTCAGGGGTCTGAGATGTAATACTAGATAATCTCATCACACCCTATAAATAGAGAAGGAGAGAGATATTCCATGTACTATTCATAACCTTTTCTCTCTCTGTCCCCTTCTCTCTAGCACATCCTAGAGTAAGAGTGGCTTTATATCCAGATTCTTGGATAATTCCCTCTATCATGCATCATAAAGAATGAGATGTGTTCAAAATTAGAGTGTCAAAGGCATTGTGGTGTCTCTGCACTAGCGCTCAGATTTTGATGATCGATGCTCTCATATATTTCTAAAACATTTGTGAACAATCTACATGAATTTGGATTTATATTATTAGACAAGTGATATAAAAACATGATCAATATTTGAGTGTGTATTTGGATCTAACCAGGTATGTATTGTGCTTATTTTTCTGCTTAAAATTCGTCATGTGAAGATCATCCACTTAAACCAAGTAACAATTCTTTGATATCGATGAGTTCATGTCAATCGTCAGGGAAAAGGTTTTAATATATTATTTTTAAGCTCCAGGTTCCTGATTGGTACCTTCAATTGGTATCAGGGGGATTCATGATATTTTTTAAGCAAATGTAAAAAAAATTAAATTTTCATTTTTTATAAAAGAGGGATTCATTCTTGTCAAAACAATGTTTACAGATTTTCAATCTGACACTGGATGAATAGTCAGAAGTCATATGAAGTTCTAATAATAATTTAAATTCTTTTTTATTATTATGAATATGATTTAAAAAATATAATTATATATGTGTCTATTATCTAAAGGGAGACTGATTTGAGGATTTCTGATGAACCTGATTTATCTAACCATTTTTTCTGGTGGTGAGAATAGGAATTTCTTGGTGAGCATCATTTCCACTGGTAAGGTGGATTTTAATTATAATAAAGTTTAATAATGTAATTATAATAAAATATCAATAAATCTCTTATAAAAGTGAGTAAAAAACAAAGAGTCTTTTATACTCTTTCTGATTTTTGTAAACATCCTAAGTTAATTGTTTTTTTTAAAATACAGCTCCAATGAGGCATTTCAGAGTGTGGGTATGGGGCAGATATGGGGCGGGGAGGGCCTAAAAATTTTGACCGTTTAGAGTGCGGGTCAATGCAGGTTTAGCCCGCGCGAGCGCGGGCCAATGCGGGTTGAGCCCGCGCGGGTGTGGGCTGGCCCGCGGGCCTAATTTAAACAAATATATATTATTTTTACAATATATGTTTCTTTAACATTTTAGTTTTTTTAATAAAAAAATCATGGCTAAATGGTGACATATGATTTCTCACCGTAATGGTCATATTAATTCACCATTTATTCACATGTGAATTTTAAATAGGCCTATATTTATTGTTTTAATATGATATTATATTATTTATATAGTAATTATTAACCATATTCACATGAGGTGTCAACTCATCCCTCCAAAAATATAACTCATCACCCATGTGCATGGTTTCAATTCAATAAGAGTTATTATAATAATAATATTTTTTTAGGTTGATTTAATTTTGTTATTATTTAATTTTATTTTTTTATTAAGATAATTAGATAGAACCTCATGAAAAAATTAATAACTTCTTCTGAAACTGATTGTTACCTGGAGAAACATCATTAGTTCATAGGTCTAGTTGTTCACATCACCACACAATCAACATTATCATTCATCACCTATCACCGATCACTCACATACTTTCTATCACAATTGTTCACCGCCACATCAGTGTTACAGCATGCCACCCTTAACCTACAAAAAATGTTCCATCACAATCTTTAAAACTCTAGTTATTGTTAATTCATACTTCTCCCCACAAATACCTTTAATAATGATAAAAAATACAGTATTTAAGTGATTATAAATAGTTTTTTTGTAAAGGTGGGTAAACCCGCGGGTATCCCGCGGGCAACCCGCGAGTTTATGTGGGGCGGGGTGGGTTTGAGAATTTTTTTTCGCATTATATGCGGGCTTTCGCAGACAAACACGCGCGGGCTCAAACCCGTGCGGGCTTGGGCCGACCCGCCCGTTTTGCATTAGTATTTCTGATGACCTAGAGAAGGCTAATCCTCGGGCATTGAAATGTCAACTGGCGCATAATCCATCTATGTGTCAGTGGGAGGAGCTGTCAACTACATTTCATACGGCCATCCAGATCCTTCTCCCACTAAGGTGGTAGAAAAAACTGCATCCATTGCACTGGGAAACCAAGCCTGCAATGGAGCTATACCCCAAGATGACGATGGATCTAGAATCCAAGGCTGCGATAAATCCCATGCCTATGATGGATCTGGAACCCAACATGGAGAAACCTGCAGATGTCCTATTTGGAATGAAAGATCTCATGCCACCTAAGGCACATCCAGAATTAGCTATTCGTAGACTACTAGAGGGATGACCTCTACCTGTGGAACATGTGAGGCCTCACGTGTGGCACGACGCGTGTCTACGTCATCGTGGTCATGGCTGCTCAGCACCAGCAACAGTTGTATGATGTTCCTCTAGGGAGGAACCTTCTCTCTCCTAGATGGATGCGTGAAGATTCTCCAGGAAAGTGCACAAAAAGATCCCTCACATCTAATGTTGTAGCATGGACGGATGCTCGGCTAAAGACAACCTCCTCCACTTCATCACTCATGCAAACAAGTTTCTCTGTGTGAATTCCCTGTAAATAGATTCAAACTGAATTAGAAAATAGTTCAATAAACAAAATAACGGAAGTTTATTGGCTCACTAACCTCTGAATATCTCTGATAGATTTGGGAAGACATAATATATACTTCAGTCTATACCATGGTACATACTCAACCAGCTCCGAAAGAGAGAATGAATTCATAGGAACACCATGAATACCAAACTCTACATGTCTATGCCAACAGTCGATAAAGTAGGAATATAGTCGGGACCGCTCATCATCCTGCCTCCCTGTCAGCTTCATCCCATTAAGCCGGTATGTCTGTCTCAATGGTAATGGAATCGGATGAGTACGGAAAAATGGTCACATGACTCTATCATGATGCTTCCACTCAATAATATGAATGTGAATTATGGGAACTATAGCCATATAATCCTCAATCCCAATAGTGTAGTATCTTCAAAAATAGTCACTAATACTCTTGTATGGATGCTGTGAATTTTGAAATGGCATGTGATTTTCTCAAAAAAGAACCTAACTAAAAAAAAATTGATGCTTATTAAATATGTAAGATACTGATAGATTGTATATACATATGTGATAAGGTAAGAGGCAGTCCAACTGTAGTTGATATATTCCCAAATACTATCTCCATACCACGTTAAAATTGTGTCACTGAAACCACCTTTAAAATACATCAAACATAGTGACAAATTCAGAGAAATTATAGTCAATAACTCACAATAGAACTAGAAACCAATAAAAACTGACTAATCATACCAGCTTCCATGTGGAGCATCATGTAGCACCTTCGTCGAGAAAAATAGACCAATAAGGTCAGGGTGGAATACTGGGATGCGCTCCAATGCCCATATCTGAATAATGGTGATGCATCCCCTGAGACATGTATGGTTCTTGTGGGATAGCTTGAAAAATGATCTGTACATGTATGTCAATATGGTTGATCCCGATATGTATGTCACATCCTGATCAAAGTCCTCTAGTAGGGGTAGATATATCATGTTATTTTTCATCCCCGAATGATCAGTACACATGGTCCCACCAATGAGCCGTAATATATATGCACTGTTGTAATGAATGGCAGTCTTCTAGTCATCAACATCCTATAAATGTGGACTCTGTGATTCCAACCAAGGTATATATATGGATTCTCCATTTGTATCCCTACAATTGAAATAATTATCAAAGCCTAACAAGCATTGAGCAATGTATGGCCAAGCTAGATCAGTGAGACCAATAACTATTCTCCCCTAGATAGGAAGACTGAGAATCACTACCATATCCTTGAGGGTGATGGTGATCTCTCCCTCAAGAAATTGGAATGTGTGTGTCTTTGGTCTCCACCTCTCAATGATGGAATCTTGTAGGTAATCATATACAAATGTGAAATTTGATATGGTAATGCCCTAGAATTTTGCACGTCCCAAGTAAGGTTTAATGGAATGTGGAGGCACCCATCATCCATCTGCATATAAACAAATGAAATGAGTCGTAAGTGTAAAATGTAAATATAACATTATGGTTATAATATTGTTATTAATTTTATATTTAATTACATGTAATGTTCATTCACATTGTTTTATGAAGTTATTTTTACCAAAATAAATAAAATTCTCCACTTCTTTTGGTTCTAAATGGAATAAAGATAACAAGAAGAAAGAAGAGAAAAACATATATGGAAGATATTATGTTGGGAAACAATTTTATTAATTAAAATATCTTTTTTATGAATTTTATTAATTTTTAGGAAACATTTTTCTGGGTTAAGTGTTATGATTTTGGGTTTTGGGGTTTAAAAACCCGAGAAAAAAAGAATATATAACAACATTTACTTTACAATATAGGTTATGTGTTTTTATTTTGGATTTATGAAATAAATTCTATTATCTAATATTTTATTTAAGAAATACGGAAAATGTTATTTCTTGAAATCTAGAATGTTTTTAGGACAAAAGTTCTAATATATAAAATATTGGGTCTTGAATTTGGTTAATATATTTTTTAGTGGAGCTATATAATTATTTAATTATGGATTGGATTATCCTAAACTATGTCAATTACTAATAATGTTTTAGTAATTTATCTATTTATCTATATTGAATAACTTATCCAAATCATTATGAAACTATTATTTCATTATAGAATAGTTTACTAAAAGATCAAACATAATTTAACCAAAAACCATTGTCAAAGGGAAGATGTTTTTTGGGTTGGTGTTTAGCTTTGCGGGTTTAGGGTTTCAAATTTTGATATTAAGGTTTCTAGAAAGCAATAATTATTTATCAAATGAGTTCTACTATTTAAAATAATGAGTCTGGAAGTTGGTTAAGACATATTTTGGAGGAGATTTATGATTTACTAATTATGGATTGGATTAAGATAAACCAAGTCAATTAATAGTGATATTTTAGTAATTTATCTAATTGTATGTATTGAATAACATTAAAAATAATTATGACCCAATTATTTCGTTATAGAATAGTTTATTAAAATAACACACATAATTTAACTGAAAACCATGGAAAATGGAAGATATTTTTTGGTTGTGGTTTAGGTTTGAGGGTTTACGGTTTCCAATTTTGATATTCATTTTTAGAAAACATGTTTATTGGAAGCAAGAAAGTTTTTATGAAATAAGTTATATTATCTAAAAAATTGGGTATTGAATTTGGTTAAGACATATTTTTGAGGAGAATTATGATTAGCTAATTATGGATTGGATTAAGAAAAACCATGTCAATTACTAATGATGATTTAGTAATTTATCTAAATATCTATATTGAATAACTTATAGTAATCATTATAATACTATTATTTAGTTATAGAAATGTTTATTAAAATATTACATATAATTTAACCAAAAAACACAACAAAGGGAAGAGGTGTTTGGGTTGGGGTTTATGTTTGATGGTTTAAGGTTTACAAATTCGATATTAAGGTTTAGGAAACATGTTTCTTGAAAGCAGGAATGTAATTATGAAATAAGTTATATTATCTAATTTATTGGGTCCTGAATTTGTTTAAGACATATTTTGGAGGAGCTTTATGATTAACTAATATGAGAATGTCAAAATGAATACCGATAAAAAGAAGAAGAGATCACAGTATTTACATTAAAATATATTAATGTCACAATGAAGATAATACATTATTCAAGATGAGACTGTGAACATGACCCAACAACGTTAGGGCATCATTACATGTTATGACATTATTTATGACATATCGTGCAATGAAAACTCTGCCCTTGTTCTTGAGGCCAGTCCATCTCATTATACATCCTACTAACCTTCAGTGTCCCATAAGGATGTAACTGATTCATGTCAAGCATCACTATTGACTAGCCTTCAGGTATTTGGAAATAACGATAGTCCCCAATAGGTTTCCATGGTGCCACATAATAGTTATCAAAGGTATCCATCCGGTACACTGGATCAAGATATTTTTCCCATGATATGTTAACAGAGGAACATGTTGCGAAGGCATGTGTGCATGGAAACCGTAAGGCCTAAAAGTATCCATATTGACATTTCCATGTTTCCAATAAAACAATGATTTTTTCACCGATGTGATTTGTGATGGAGTTTTAATTCTCTTGAAATTCAAATATGGATTCTTCTCATCAAAACAAGATGACGTGATAACCCGAATTATCTTCAATATTCTTTTAAATCTCTTGTTGAATGTTTCTTCTTGTATCATAGCACCTTCTCTATTTCTAATGATGTTAGTTTTCTATCTACCAACAATGTACTTCACACATTGATATAATGTCTCCAGAAATAGGGTGTTTATAGATAGATTTAGAAGCCCTTTGAAGACACCATTGATGCACTCCACAATTTTGCCGTCATGTATCTATACCTCTTCTCCCTATCATATTCCAATGTCTATTTCTCTGTTGGAATCTACATCATTTAATCAGAAACTTCTTGATTTTCCAGAAGGATTTTTTCTAAATGTTCATCAAACCGTCGTTGTTCTGGCTCATATGCAACCCAAAATATATTATACGTTACATAAAGAGATTTTATCATTATGAATAAATAGTAATAAATATCAAATGCCTTACGTACCAAGCCTCATGATTTCCTTCAACATTAGTTTGTTGTGGAATTTTTTATGCAAATTTCAAGTAATGTGTCTAATGAAAAAACAATGATGTGCATTTCGTTATCTCTATATATCAAAATCCACATTGATTGCCTAATTAATTACTTGATGGAGATCAGAGATCAAACAACCACCTCTAATGTTGGTGAAATGGTTGCAGATACGTGCCTGAAAACAACTCCATGATTCATAGTTTTCTTCCTCTAAAATGGAAAGGGAGTGCAGAAGAGGTAAATGATTTCCATCTTGGGTTTCTGTAATCAAATATACACACTTGTATTTTCTATCCAGAATTGTTCAATTAATCTAAAGAAACTGTATATTGAAACGAAATGCAGAGATTTAGGGAATGATTTCCCAGAACAACCGATGGAATTGAACATGAGATGGATCAAGTCGGTTATCATGGGACACATGTTAGTTTGTATCTAGATGAGAAAAACATTGTTATGATTCCTTAGTATGGCTAACAATTGCAGCAACACCCGATATGAGTAATCCCAGTCACCATAGACCTTTACAATAGCCTTCTCTTTCACCATCAATGCCATGATATAGGAAATATTATAATTGAATATATGCTGAATCCTCTCTTGGACATGGTCTATTGGAGCATCATGACATGTCCTAGTCATCCCAACTACACTATATGACACAAATTCTGCATCCAATGAGGTATGCTCTTATGTGAGGCTTGGTTGAACGCAAGTATGATCCGCCTCAATCCTTGAGATTCACCAACCTCCAAATGCAATGTCTGGAATCACCCTCAAGTGAAATCTACAATCATCCACAAACTTCTCACATCATATGAAATATTTACTAAAACAAGAATCATGAACTATATAGTTGCAGTGCCTCTCAGTATGAAATCTATTTAGTGTTCTTTTTTATGCATCTTTACATGTAAAATTCATTCTAGTATATAAGGTTTTTTCATGGTCGCTAAACAAATCTGGTACAACTCCAGGGAACCCAATTGCGGGTGTGAGAACATTATTTTCGAATTCAAGCACACGTTTCATTACTTCTGACGAAGATGAATGGAGTGGTGGATGATTTATTATAGGTCAAGGTTGATTTACAACTAATGAATTTCTCGAAACTTCTTTCCTAACATCAGTTGATCCCTCCTCATCAGCACTATTGTCACCATATGATCCGTCATTACCAAACTTCTTATCAGATGTCAGATTGACATGTATATCTGGGAGATCATATAGGTTTTCCTCTTCTGCTGCATCATTGGGAATAGGATGAAATTAATGGGGTGGACTATATTTAACCACTCTTGTAATTCTATGTCTTCATACAATTGGACATTGTTGTTGTACAATAACAACATCAACATATACCTCCATCATGTTACCATCTGACCACTGAGAAAATATATTAATTGCATAGACCCACTATGCATCAGCAACCGATGGACAAGATAGATGTCTCCGTGTTTCCGGGAATTGAAAATGTCTATTACTCCATGAATTGATCCATTAATCGGGTCCCATAATTAAGGAACCACAAATTCACAATTTAAGATAACTTATGGTTACAAAATTATATGTCCTATCCACTGTTATTGGTTGTTTACTATAAGAATCTCATATCTCTGTTTTGATAACCTCCCCATAGCAATACACATAGGCAAAGACGACACATTACGTAAAAAATGTTTATTTTGTTAGAATTATATTACTTTAACAAATATCAATCATTAATTATAATTAACTGATATTATGTATTCATTTTTAATCCTGTGTTATCATTAATTAATCTATTATTAAACATTACTAATATTAAGTATTATTTCTAAACTATATATAACTAACTAAACTACTTCAAACATAACATCATTAATTGCTAATAATTACTTTTTTAACTAATCACTCATTCTTTAATAACTAGTTATTAAATATTAAATTATTATTTAATTATGTATTCCATAATCCTTAATAATATTATATTCATGAGTAATTTATAATTAACTTATCATATGTATTAATTTTTATTCCTTTTTTATCATTAACTACTCTATAATTAGTCATTACTAATAATAAGAATTATTATTAAACTCTATATAACTAATTAAAATACTTAAATAGATTTAATTACTAATAATAACTTTCAGAAATTAATGATTTTGTCCTTATTTCATTCTATAACATCAAATTTATCATTTTACAATTGATAAATATAATAATTCATTTCATTATATCTTAGATATTTTATCAGTTTATAAGGAAAAAAATAATCATCTTAGGAATATCACCCAGGACTATCAAACCAGGAGTGTAGCAAGGCTCATTGTTGTGTACCAGGATACCATGGGTTGAGCCAGATACTCAATGTCGGAGTTTTTACTCTTAGGTACATCTGTGCCAGAGCCACATCATCTTGTTTATATCTAGACATGGATTTGATTACGTAGATAACCACATAATCATTAAGCTACCAAAATTTCACAATACATAATGTAAAGTTAATCCAATGTTAATATATACTTAATCTAAATTTATTCAATACAACTAAAAATAATTATTTCAAACAATATATAACAAATTATAGAACCTAATAAACAAAATATTATGAACTACAAAAACTACTTAAAAAATGATATATTTAAAACTAAAAATAATTGAATAAAATAAATAAAAAACATTAAATTAAAGAGATTTATATACCAATAAATGATTTTCCCCAAAAATCACACAAGAAAATGGTTTTTTAGAGAGAGACACCTAGAATTTAAAAGATATGAAGGTAAGAATTGAGTGAGGAGAAGGGAGGGGGGCTTCCCTTTTATAGGGTGTTGAGGCCAAGGCGGCATCACCGATTCCCCATTGAGCCTCTGGATAAGGCCAAAGGTGGCATTGTAGATACTGACTTTGGCCTTAACCAGAGGTGAAATGCAGCATCCCCCTCGCCACCTTTTCCATGTCATCGATCCGGGCTAAATACGGAACGGGGGAGCAAAGGCGGTATCGCCCATGCCTCCATTTCTCAACAGAAAAAGGTGGAATCAGTGATGCCCCCTTTGTAGTGTGTTTTTTTAATAAATTAACCTATTATATTTTAATTTTTTTAATAAAACATATAATAAATACTAAAAAACAAATTATTATTGAAAGATTCTACCATTATTTTACCTTTCAGAACCGATAAATAATATGTTATCATTTGAGGGATGGTTTTCCATGGGTGGCCTCATCTCCCTTGTCAGGTCCTCCCTACATGGGCTACACCCTTTTGTAGTTCTTCTCTCCTTCGACACCCCTTCTAGCAATATCATTCCACCCGCTGAGCTGGAAGCCCTACCACCTGTATGATGGAGAACATCGGGCCACCAAATCCCTAGCTGGGCTTGCCACTATTTCTCTTCCATTCTAAGCTATTGGTAGCTACTGGTAAGTGAGATTGTGTCATCTCCAAAATCAATAGGTGCCACCCTTCCTTCACCCTAACCTCCTATTGCATCCCTTATTTCCACGCACTAACAATGCCATCATCTGCAGCTCCTTCCACAGGGTGTCACCACCCTTTTCAAGGTAGGATTCAGCTGCGAATTACCTCGTCTTAATATTTTCAAGATTTATGCATGAATAGTTATGTCACAAAATGGTCTTGGAAAGATAGGTCCAATCAAAAACAGGATTGGTTGAGTATGTCTGTCTCAGAACACTTATAAATGGGGTTTGTATAGCCTTAAATAGCCATGCGCGGGTACCACTAGAGGTCCTACTCGGAAATTTCAAAGCCTAGGTAATTTAAATAAAATAAAATTAATAAAAAAATTAATTTATTTTTGGATTTAAATTAAAGTAATTAATTTTTTTTATAAAATAATAATAATTTATTGGATGGAACGACAAAAAATTATTGATTAAAACAAAGAGTGAATTATACATCAATAAAATTCCCTCAAAAATTATTTAAATCAAGGTTAATTTCAAATTATGTATATTGAATTAAATATGTGAGTTTAATGCATATTTTACTGATCATGAGCCTTAGATGGTACAATATTTCTATGGTGTTTTAACATATTTTTTTAATTAACTTTTTGAAAAATTATTTGTAATAAGTAGTTTTAATAAAATGTGATCTGTGAATCGTCTATGACATTAAATGTAGATGTGTCCCCATGTCGAATTCAATGATTTATTTTATACTCCCCATTTCCCCTCTCACGTGAGTGAGTATAGATGTTTTATGATGAGACAAGTATAGATTCACATCTCTGAAGTCATGATGACACACTAGATGGGAGTTGGAGCCATTTGATGGACAGATGCTTCAACTTGAGATGTAAGCGATGAAACATAAAGTAATACAACAAGGTCTCAAGTTGAATTATTACTCACTAAATAGATCAAAAAATAGTATCATAAAATTTACATGTCATTATTTTATTTTTTTTATTGATTTAATATTTTTTGAATGTGTAGTTTATGCATGATCACAAAGAATAATAAACAAGAATGCATTCATAAATTGAACTTGTGACATAATGAATATTTTTATATTTATTATATTATCAATTATGATTAAAAAACAAATAGAACATGGTTTTTAAATAGACGAACATTTATTTCTTCACAGATAAATGTAAAACCCTCAATGAAATATTAATTCAAAACTTCCTTTTATCATTCATATTTGAAAAAAATTCGGTGTTT
The DNA here is from genome assembly GCA_963277665.1 of Viscum album. NCBI lineage: Eukaryota > Viridiplantae > Streptophyta > Magnoliopsida > Santalales > Viscaceae > Viscum > Viscum album. The sequence goes on from OY728162.1 coordinate 1,046,428,067, forward strand.
GAGGTACTCCTCATTCCAAATATGAGGGTACTTATTACTAACGAGGAATTCCTATGAGATTGGTTGGATGATTTAAATAAAATTTTAGTATGGATCACACAAAGCTAAATTTTAATCATTTAAGATGTATATTTTGTGTAAAATAAGTTATGACTATAGAAACTGAGACTTCACACAATAGATAAAAGAACCACAAGTTAATGAAGTTGGATAGTCCAACACCTACCTTGAACCCTCAGAGTAGTGGAGTTTCCATAGCTTGTATACTATGAATGGAGTCTCATGGATCCTTTCCCATAGAATACTCAATACATAGAGTTTATTGATTCTGGAAAATAGGGTTCCTGGAATTTGAAAAAATAGTGGGATATATTTAATTATTTAATTAATTAATCTTAATTTCTAAATCAATAATCAAGATAAAAATTGCTGATCAGCTAGAAATTTATTTCATTTTGAAAATGGAATTTAAAACCATAAGAAATACTACAATAATTGAGGGAAAATTATACGTCCACATTAGAACGTGTTTCCATGGATAGTATTGGCGCTTGTACACATTACTATGATAAATGAAATTCAAGGTGCCAGTATCCAAATACATGTTAAAATACCATAGAAAGTGAGGGTGTGAAATTTATAACAAGAGGCTCATTTAAGAATCATATGATTGTTAGGTCATAAATCTATTTCCAAATTATATTCTAGATGTGGTCGTTACATTAGGACATTGATTATATGACATAAAGTCTCATCACCAAAATATTTTTGGGGAGAAAGTGAAGTAAGATATGAAAAAGATGATAATTACACCATTATTTGTAAATTAATAAATGTATCATGATCTGTCAATGTATCCATTTCTTATATCATTTTAAACTATTTACTGAACTCTCATTTTAGGTTACATAATAGAAAACATTGGGTAAACACTTCATTATTTATTTGGAACGGTTTTCCATGTAAATAAGAATATATAAGAAAAATTAATCTTTAATTCTTAATGTGAAAAAATTAAAAGTCAATGATAAAATGACAATGAATATAATTATGGAAGAACATTCTCAATGAACATCAAAATAATGAGTTTTGACACAAATCAAATGTTATATTTTGTACATATCATGAAATACAACTATGGACGTATAAATGTGATAAACTCAATCGAATGAGAAGGTACCCACTTTTCTATGATGTATATCCCTTACATAAAAGTAATGTATCTATATTACTTCTTCATTATGAAATATATTATCAATTTTAGATATGTGTATTTAAATAACCTAACCATGTAAATATAGAAACATTACTTGATGTCATGTGTATTATAAAAGTTTTTGAGAAAAGGAGATTCCTAAGTCAGATGTGAGTAGTATATAACTTCTATATTTCAAGGTGAATGATTCATGTAGGACTATTATTTATTATATCCAAACTAAATTATATCACACTTTCTTTGGATTCAAGTATAAAATATTCCAGGTTCCCAAATAAATGTATGTCTAGTCATTCACGATGTTAGGGTTGAAATCCTGTTCTTCTGCGGTGAAGGGGTTGAGATATGGTCTTCCACTTCATTATATGGTTAGATGATCTTGGGTGGATTTTTTGGTCTTTATGAGTGATTTTTATAGAGGTTATGGGTTATGAGGAGCATTTAGTCTTCGATTTCTCCATGGTGACCTTTTTCCCGTCAAACGTGGGTTCCTCTCTCTTCCTATGTGCTTTCTAATTTTGGCCTCCTATGTGGGTAACTCCTCAGCTCAAATCAGATTGGATTCATTCCCAGAGTGGTGAATAAGGTCCAGATCAGTGTGATTCGCCTCATTGGTGATAATACTTTGTTGTGGTTGTTTTGTCTTCAAATCCTGAGTGGCATGGGCTAGGTATCTCTCATTTTGGAGCATCTGACTTCTTCTGGTTGCTTGTCTGCATCTACGGTTTTGAATGGTGCCTCATGGGATCATTGCAGCAAGGTTGTCTTCTAGTGATAGATTCAGAAACCGCAATGTAGACTATTGTTGAATATTTTTTGATTTTTGATTTTATTCCTTTTTGAATGTTTCTCATGCTGGCTCTCTGATGTATGATCTGTGATATTGTGACCTTTAGCCCGGGTTCAAGTTTCTAAGAAACCAGAAGTTATTAAAGGGGCTACCCTAGATGAAGTTCAAAGATGGAATTTTTCATCAGACTGTTGATATATATATTTGGAAATTTGAGAGGGTATGGATTTTTTCATCAGTACCAGGCCCGTGATGATGTGTATGGGACAATTATTCGAGCAGTGATGAGAAGGTGGATGCTTGACATACAATTTTTTATTCTAGGGAGAATATTTTTTTTGTTTTATTGATTTGGTTATTAATGGATCTTTGACTATTGGGGTAAAATTTATGTCTTTTTATCCTTGATGTCATGTTGGGTTCCCTCTCACCCCTAAAAAAATTCAAATACAAAATTATTTTTCAGTAAAACATGAATCATATGAAATATTTGAGGAATATAAAAACGTAATAGTTTTACCCTGTTGTTGAAAGATAATTATATGTCATTTTTAAGTAAGGTGGATGTAAAATATATTCCTCTCTTGGAATTTAGGTATTGTACATCTAAACACCTTTAATATTATTGACATATTCAGTTTGGATAAATAAAGCTTTTGAAAAAAAGTTATGTCACAATGATTATGAAATTAGTTGTGCTCGAGAGCTAGAACTATTACAATGGTAATGTAGAGGTATATATACTCCATAAGATTCGTTTATGAATTAATTAATAATAATGTGATGTATATTCATGATCGAAAGATATTAGTTGCTTCAGGCCGACATGCGAAGAATTTCCTGACCACACATTCATTGATCTATATAATGTAGTGTAGTGAAATTACTAAACAGACATTATATTATTTTCATCATGAAATTGATGTTAATTGGGATGATTGATGATGATGTCTTACATGTTAAAATTTATTAAAAAAATTTATCATGGATCAAATCAAAATCATACATTTTAAACATCAAATTTATGATGTCATAAGTTTCAATGTTTCATCATGCAAAAACTTCTATTATATTTCATGATGTTATTTGATAATTAAGGTCATATATCAAAACAAAATGACAACTATAATAAATAATTGATATCATAAAAGTAGTATTATTATGTAAATTCATTATGTTATAAGTACATTTATTTGGATGAAAATATTTTGTTACGATATAAAAAAACTAGCATCATGGAAGAGAATGTATATATAAATTAATTGTCCCAATTGTTTCATAGGATATTACATAAATCCCTAAGATAAGTAATGTGGTAGTCAAGTGATTGAAATAATTTCTATATAATGGTTCACATAAATTTTGAGATAGTGGGAGCCATATTGACATGAGTTTTGCCAATACTAGATATGCAATGTAGTTGTCATGGGAATTAGTCCAACAAGTATATGTGGATCCAGAATGTTCGAGAGACACATGTTGTGTGTGATTGTTAACACCATTGGAATGTTTTTATATTCACCATGGTCAGTGATACATTTTCCGTGTGAATAATATTTCCTAAATGTAAGTAGTATTTGGAAATTATCTGTTATTGTAATACCAACTAAAAGTCAATAATGTATTCCATGTATCAAAACAGAAATGGGCTTATTATTTTTAATACTATCATGGTTATTCAAATGTGATTATACACGGATGGTATAAGCATGTTACGGATATGACTTGATTGGTTATACCATGTTTTTCTGCCAAAATATACTAGAATTTTACATTTCAATGTTAATATATATGATTATGTTATTGAGAAATCGATTTCATGATCACTAATCTGGGAGTGTGTATATACAATGTATCTAGAAATTGTTGGTCACATTTCAGAATTCTAGTAAGTGTTTCAAATTACTAATATCTAATTTTAGTATTGATGTAATGGAAAAGATTATAGAGTATTAATTTATAATGAATATAATCCACGTGTATAGCATATTTTAGTGAGACTGACAATTTTTCCATGTTAAACTATGTTTAGGAATATATGAAAAACATATATTTCACCTACAGTTAGTGAATACCAGGATGAAATTTATTCTCCATTGATTGAATTAAATTATAAAGCTATGTACTATGGAACATGATATACTGATTTAGATCTATATATTTCTTAGACCAAGTTGATCATATATATAGTGACATGATATTGAAAAATAAAAGATGGAACTATTCAATAGAAGAAATGTTACTAATTTAACATAACATATTTCTCTTCAGGATGAAATGTCCAGGACATGGGATGAGATTAATGTGGTCAGCTCAATTCCATCATTATTTTATGATGGATAAATCATGTATTCCTTGACATTTAAAAAATTTATATTTCCAATATATAATATATATTAGGAAACTATCAGTAATATCTAGGAGAACAGCAATGGATGTAGATAGAAATATCCATTTGAACTTTAGAAAGTACAAACATTATGTACCTAGTATGTGGATAAGAAAGGATACTAGTTTCTATGGGATGAAAACAATTCTTTCTTAAATCCAAGTGTTCTAATATAATAGTAAGACACTATTTTTTGAGTTATAAAATCTCATAAAAGAATGTGATACAAAAACCTACAAATACCTAGTACATTGCATCTTCTAAGGCAGCTAATAAGTAGTTAATTGCAATGATTTCTTCTAATTCATGGACTCATGCATAGTAAGTAATGAATTATGGGGATGTAAATTATGATATACTTTCTATAGATGATGTCATGTTAATATAGAGTAAAAAAGAGATTTACTTAGTGATACCATATCATGATATATTTTACTCAAAGAGTTGAGGTCTCAAATAGTAGAATAGCTACACAGTAGAATCATACCGAACCCAAAATCTAAAGCATTGACTCAACAAAAACATGATCTAAATCTTGTGAGAGATAACAGTTATGGTTCGAAATTTAGCTCTAGTGAAAGTGGGATTGTTGAAATAGTGGGTCCACAAGACCCAACTATACAGTACTTAAGATTACCATATCATTTATACAAGTTACGAATTCATGATTAACCCTTATAACTGAAGTGTATATATTTCTACAATAACTATATAATAGTAACTTCAATAGATTAGTTATTCTATATAATGGTTATATGAGATCATGTCTTATAAGGAGTACCTCGATATACTAAAAGGGTAATATTAAACAAATGACTATGGTCAAAATACATCTTATTGATTGGACAAAGTAGATGTTTGACTATCAGGTAATTTCTGTTCATAAGAATTAAAGCCACATCTCATGAATCTCTCAGTTGGTGATCTCCAGTAGTCAGATATATAGGACAGTCCCACTAATAGGAACACCAAATGTTTTTCGGTGTCATTGGTTGTTACTATCTACAAACATGTGTAATGGTATCCTTACATGATATCATTACTAATGTTTTCCATTCTTTCATGTACATTGATACAAGATAGATGCGACGATAATGAAATCATGGTGAGGTATTTTGTGTTGGGATCATCATTAGTGTTATAACATGGCTTAAATGGTCAACAAAGGATTTTTCACTTCTATGTTGAGTATGTTATATATCTCATTCCATATTTATCCGAATGGTTGTACCTTCATAAATATATGGCCATCATAGCTGAGGGTAAATCTGTCTAGTTATATTAAAAATAATATATAATGAAAAAGATGATGAAATGGGTGTGTGTCATTATTTATGATATATCAAAGGGAAAGGTAATATATTACATAGTTCGTGTTTGTAGGTTGGTAGTCATTTTTCTTTTTATCCTTATTTATTTAGGTGCCATCATGATTTTCTAGATCCTTCTCTTAGTGTGTGAATATTATTTACTTCTATCGATATAAGATCCTAGACTTCCACACACAATAGAAAATTTCTGAGTCTACCCTATTCTATTGAATTTGAATTTTGGACATAGTGGGCCCCACCAAAGGGGGATGGGTTTTTTCCAAGGATACAATCACAAAAAGAATAAAAAAAATTATTTTATTCAAGTTATGAATAATTATTAATGAATTAATTTTTCTGAAATATATTATTGAAATGAATATTAAGTTAAAATAGTCAAGTTCATATCATATTTGTGGGAACAAAGAGATGAGTTAATGTCTATGTAATAACCAAATAATATATTTATTACATTACAATAAAGTGATAATAATATATATATAACATAGTATAATAGTTATAATATGTCATTTATATCATATCTATTTTTCATGGGTTGGGGAGGTAATAATAGATAATCACATCACATTTTATTAATATAGGAGGAGAGGGATTTTCCATGTACTATTCATAGCCTGTCTTTCTCTTTTTATTCATCCTCCATCCTAGAGAGAGAGAGAGGATCTAGATCAAGGAGGTTGGATTGAGCTCCCTCTCATGTATCACAATAATAAGTATGCAATGCTCATTAGAGCATGTAAGGAATCATCACATCTCAATAATGGAACCCAAATTTTGATTATCGGTGCTCCCATAGATTCCTAATGTGCATGTGGATGATCTAAAGGAATTTGGATTTTGGTTTGTTGAGAAACGATATCCAACAACAAGTAGATTCCAGGAAATTATTAACATCTAACCATGTATTCATGGTCTTTTTTTTCTTAAAAATACTCACTTGAACATCATCAGTAAAATTCAGGCGCCAATCTCATGACATCAATGAGTTCATGTTGATCGTCAGTATAAAAATTTTAAAATCTCATTTTTTGGAATTCCATTGTCTGCCCTGTACCTTCACAAAAAAAATTTAATTAATATAAACACAATAATAATATAAATATAAATATAGAAAATTTTATTACCCATATCTCTGCCAATGATTTATCCTTGATGTCATTACTAATATTTCTCCATTAGTCCGGTTCCACTGAAATGATAACGTAGTACTTAGATAATGTGGCCAAAAAACATCAACATTGCGTATCATTTTTACATATAATTTTATTGTATACATTATAATCAATAATTATATATTTTAGCGATTCCCAAATACCCGCATAGTGGTGTTCCCACATCACCAACTAGATGATCTTATAGAATAAGAAAAAAGGGGAAAATGAAGAATTATTTCAAGGTAAAATAGGGAAAATATTTGATATAATTTAACATACATATAATAATATTAACCTTATATCGGATTATTAATTGACTTTGATGGATCTATGGGCTATCCTAGATCAGTACGCACTAATGTATTTTTCAGTTCTAATGCATGGTCTTTGTGATCTCTATGCACTGGAGTGAAAGATGGGGGAAGAACATCATCAAATACTGGATGGATAGAAGGAAATGGAGGTTGTGTAGACATGGTAGGATATGGGTAGTAGAATTGGATGTACATCAAATGATATTATAACAACAAAGACTTGATATACATAGAAATTACATAATTGTTTTTGAATAATTAAAAAATTTTACATACAGATACCCAAAGACCATATTAGATTAATTCCTTTGGAAATATAGAAACAAAGACACCAGTACATAAATGAGATACACCATATCCCACTTGGTTATTCTTGATTATAACCCCTATAAAATGCATCAAAGATAATAAAAATATTCATAACCTGGGGGAAGGATGTGTAAACACGTGTGAGCTTAGATGATCAATAAGGGTAAACAAGGGAGACACATGAGAACAATTAGGATAATAAGGTTATGAGAACATTATCATGAAAATATAAGATCATACCAGATATATAAAAGATCATAAACATGAAATTTGGAATAAATATTGGAATTTCATAAGATATAAATAATATGGATGAAAAAAATATGCCATGAAAACATATCATAGGAATAATATGGGGAATTTTGGTAGACACATAAGTACATAATATGATTTCCATAGTAGCTAATTCATTACTTGTAGTAAATATTGCTATAATGGGTTAACTCCCTATACCATTGTAGTAATCATGGTTCACTCCCATAAAAATCATAGTATCATTAGTTCACTCATTATACAACATTGGTAGTCAAAGGTCACTCACATGGCTATCTTCGTCGTCAAGGATCATTCCCAATACTATCATATTTTATCATAGGAGATATAAAACATTAACCTACTCATTTTATAGAGATATATCTCCCACTCATATCATAATTACATCATTCATACACGTTCTAGAAAATAAATCATTCATCACATCATGACCCATAAAATGGGATAGGTTTTATATACATTAAATCATTACCCATGAAATAAAATAGGTATAATTAACATTTCATCACATTATAACTTATGAAAAGTTTTAGGTTTCATAACCACATCATGAAATCATATCGAATGAAAATAAGAAAGTTTCAAAAACATAAAACTCAAGAAATGGGAATGAGTTTCAAAATCATAAAACTTGTGGAATATGACCAAGTTTAATAAACATCATTCAATTAAAAAATATACCATTCAGAGAAGGAATGTGAATCAAACCATTGGAAAATATTCTAAAAGGGAATGAGTAAAATGTAAAAAGTAAATTTATATGTAAAATATCATGGGAATATATTTTGAAAACATTTCATGAGGAAAATATGCTTTCTTTTTATAAAAGTCTATTTAAAACAAAATATCATTAAAAAACTATTTTCTTTGGAAAGGAATTGAAAACATAGAATGATGAATTTATATAATTTTGAAAACACATTTCCCATTAAAACATATGAATTAATATTGAAGACATTTTTCTTTGAAAATACATTGAAAACATAGACAAAATTCTTGAAAATATTTGGAAATATATTTCTTTGAAAAAACTTTCAAAACATAAAATGAAATATTAAAAAAGTTTTCAAAAAAATTCCATTGAAAATTTATAAAATAAAATTGACAAATTATTGAATTAATCTTCATTGAAAATATTTAAAATATATAAATAATAATCCTTAATTCTTTTATAAAACATGGTTTTAATGAAACTAAATTTCTAACTGAAGTGAGGGTGATGTCATGCTTTCTGAAAAACACTTTATGAACAATCTTATATACCAAAGTGTGAAAAAATGGTAGAAATACATAAATATATCATGAATAACTAGAGTAGAAGAAACATAATTTGTTTCATTGAGAGATGGATCATCATATTTCATCAAATTAGTCATAATTATTAACAATCTCAAAATTTGATAAGATTGATTAAACAAAATCCTAAAACATGGTAACATTTAACCATACTCCCCATTTAAGAAAATTAAATTAAATAAAGAGTAAAATTTCTTCATAATAATTATATTTATTATATATCATTTCAATTGAAATATATACACCTCATGTAAAAATATGGGTGTATAACATGACGTGTGTCTCAACGAAGGAAAATGGAGTTAAAATTACATTACCGATATAGTTAAATTTGAATCATAAAACACATAAATGAAAAATAATTGAATGGATATGTAAATACTGATAATTGTAAGTATAATAATCATATAATTCATCCATGGGAAGTATAAAAATCACTCAAATAGAATGTGTGGTGAATAAAGCATGTATTTCATAGAAAAAAAGTGACATGAAATTCCCTTACCTTATGTATTAACTATATTCATGATCAAAAAATAATATTGTATAAATAATTTAAGTTGTTATAAATATTTTATAGAAAATTATTCTTATATATAATACAATTTATTGTGTTTTATTACCCACTATTTAACAATTTTATGTTACGGTTTCACTTCATGTAATATTAACATTGTTTTTTCTTGTGTCATAATTTATAATATCTTTAGTACTCATAAATATATCCTAATTTACATAATATAAGACATGATATAGATATAAAATATATGTAGTGTATTTTTTTATAAAAAACAATAAAATATGGAAGTATGAAATGAAATACACAGTTTATAGATACGGTAGGCTGTTCGTACTTATGAATGTTGTTTCTGTTAAATTGTAATGTTGAATGAAAGATGGTAAATGAAATATATATTTATATATAATTATTCCATTAGAATTATTATATCATATATATCATAAATTTTCAGTAAACTCATCGTTAATATACTCTATGTAGCGTGTGAATGAATCAAATCACTTTAAGGGGGTGGTAGTCCACACTTCCTTAAACAAAATTAGCATATTTGATACAAATGTAAAGTATAAATATATGAGTTTTAAAAATATTAAATAAGTTTAAGGATATAATAAATATAATATATAACATATATAATAACAGTTTACATTGTAATGTTCACCATGAGATGCGGTAAGGAAAAATGATCAATCATTGTTTTGTGAGTTAGTAGTTTTCCAACTACTGGAAAATTGTGTTTCCCAAAACTTGTATACCAACGGTTTTAAAAAACGTTTGGTATACTTAATTTTTCCCAACGGTTTCGTCAGACCATTGGGATAATGGGATGAGAACAAGATTTTCCCAATAGTTTACTCAAACCATTGGTAAAAGCATTATATATACCAATGGTTATTAAATTCAATTTGTAAATAAACTATTTCCCTGCATATTTACCAAACCATTGGAATGATTTCCACCAAATAGCGGCACATCTTGAATCCATCCATGTGATTTCATCCATAAACCCAATTTCTCTCGACGCTCTCCTGATGCTCTCAATTCACCCCAAGGTATCTCTCGAAACTCTCTCTCCTATCAATCATGTAATTCATTACTTCTACACTTCTAATTTGTAACTGGAATGTCATGCATATATTTTTTTTTGTTATCTATATTGATTTCTCCTAAACAATATCTGTGTGGTCTGCTTATTCCTGTATTTATATTTCTCTTATCATGTTCCCTTGCCACAAGACCCTTCTGCAACAGCAGATCATGAGAGTGAGGTTTTATATTATTTTATGTGATGGGGGCCTTGGGTAGAAGTTCATTCTAGAGGGATTCCGTTAGATTTGTACAGTAAGGAATTATAGGGTTCCATGTGGATAGTGAAAACCTATTTGAGGTGTTGAATAATTGTGGTACTTTTTTGTGGGTTTTGTTATCTCAATTATGAGTGGTATTGGTTGTATAATGAATCTAGTTTTATGAGGGATTTCATATATATATTAGTAGAAATATGATTCATCGATTTAATGTATAATTTGATAACATGTTTCATCGATTTTTATTATTTAACTTGTTGTCACTATTGATAAATGTAAGATTTTGTCATAGTGTGGTTTTGTTTTGGTAGAATGTTTGCAGTGAAACTTCTTCATAAGAAGATATATGGTGACATCGTTAGTTTTTAATTCATTTAGTTCATGGAATGTGTTTGAAAGGGATAATGGTCTTAGTGACTCTTTGGGGTTATATTATTGTGTGAGTTAGGTAAGTTGGAAATTTTTATATGAGTTCCTTGTGGCCTATGGGGTGTGGTTACAACCTAGAGGGGTGTAAAGTTGGGATATGGATGAGGGTGGATGATGAGATAAGTCATATATTGATTATGTAAAATGGGGTTTTGTATAAAATTAGGATCTTCCAGTGTTATAGGGTATTCATTGGGTGGTATGGAATGGTCATATGGGATAAGAAAATTGATGATGATTTGCATATACAAATTTCACTTAGGAGGGTGTGTGGGTGTCCAAGGAGGGAGGGGAGTTGACCACCCCCCCTTGGACACCCCCACCCCACCCCCTTGGAGAACCCGCCTTGGACACCACCCCACCCCCTTGGACATCCCCCATGCCCTTAGATAGCCTCCCCCGAACACCACAACACCCCACTCCCTCGACAGCCCCTCCCCGAGGAAACCCCCCCCCCAGGCACCACCACACCTTGTGAACAGCCCTCCCACCCCCATGGACAACCCCTTGGACACGCCCAACCCCTCGGATACCCCCCCCCCCAGACATCCCCACTCCCTTGGACAACCACCCCCAAGACACCACCCCACCCCCTACACACCCCCACCCCATGGACACCCCCACCACCTTGTACAACCCCCTAGACACCACCCCACCACCTGGAAAACCCTCCCACCCCGTTAAACATCCCCCATGGACACCACCCCACCCCCATGGACAACCCCAACCCCCTAGAGCTAGTTTGAAGGATATCCTTCTATTCTCAGCCATTCTACATTTATTTCACTATCTAGAAAGATCGATGTCATTATTCCCTATTTCAATGGATTTTGTAAAATATTATGATTCACACAATTTAATATTGAATCAATGAATAATACTTTATTGGTATATGTATATGAGTATATTGAATATATTTTACAAACTATCTCGTATGTGTATCAATGTTTTGAGTTCTTTTTGATGTGTTGTATCATTGTTATACTTAATTATTAATCTCAAATTTATAAATAATTGTTTTTTTCTGTACTTTATGAAATTAAACATCTTTACAATCCATGAAAACCTATTACTGTAGAAGCATAAACTTTATCCACCCATGTGTTATGATTCACTTGTTGAACTAATTGGGTAATGAAAGGTATGAACATAGGGGTCCGAGAATGAGTTATTGATCATGAGTGAAATATTTGGGTTGCCTACAACACATAATGGGATCTGAGGGATGTGCCTCTTACATGAGACAAAATGAAAATGAATATAAAAAAATTTTAATTTAATTTTTGAGTATTTTTTCATTGATTAATGATTTATAATTGCTAGAAGAAACCAACCAAGGATTCTTGTTAAAAACATAGATTTTAATTCCATTAGGTAACCCCCTTGGATACAGGATGATTTGGTTTAGAATACCTTGGGGAAATCTACCATGGATTCATAGTGATTATGATTTATGAATCCATGGGGTAGTCCCCCTTGAATTCAAAACTAGAGGCCACTCTATTTAAATAGGCTGGGATCTCCATCCCCAATATAAATCCATCTGATTTCAATCAATGTTTTTTCTCTATACTCCAAATATGGAAGGCTTAACATAATTTTAATGTTTTTAATCAATTAATTGTTGTTTTTATTTTTATTTTACCTAAAATAGGTGGTGACGTGTGTGGCATGACATAACCAATAAGCATAGTTTGATTTGTTTTCTATTTTCTTTTTATAATTCAAGTGTCATGATTATATGAAACAACAATATTTAATGTCTTCAAGGGAACTCATTTTAAGTAGTTATTGAATCATGTTGACTAATGGAGGTTCTGGTGAGATATATCCCCACTCGAAGATGGTAAATGATTTTTTAGTCATATTTTCTCAAGGTGGGTAATGGATGTAATGATGATCCCTGTGAAGTGATTGGGGACAATAACGGTAGTGGGGTAGGTGGTTTTCCTTTTTCTTATAGGGGAAATATGGTAATTTCCATGGAATTTAGTTAGGGGGTTATGAAATGTACTAACATTTCACAATATTTCAATTTTTAGCATCAATAACTTATTTAAAAAACTCTCTTTACAGATTTTTCATCTTTTATGAAAATCCTTCTCTTTGTAATATCAAGAACAATGTTCCATCAGGTATATGGTGTCTTCCTATATGTGATAAATGAAAAAACTACAAAACACATCTCACCTAAAATTTAGGCACACACAACTGAATTATTATATCTTTAAATTTTTTTAATAGTGCACTACATCAATTAGAAACTCCTTTCATTATAATTTAGTAAAATATATTTTCTATTAAACATCAATAATATTGAATTTCTTATAAATAAAGGACTTATAACAAGTCTTTTTTCAGAATGGATAGAAGTTGGATGTATGAAACCGATCAGATCTCACGTTATTTTCAAAACAATTTGGAGAGTTTTTTATATTTTTCATTTCACAATGCATCAGATAGTGGTTGCATTCACTTTCCATGTTCCAATTGTCATGGAAGACCTTGGTTGAGCTGTGAAGAAGTCAGATACCACATAACCAAATATTCTTTTCAAACAAAATAATATGGGTGGTTTCACGATGGGGATAAAATGAAATCTTAAATTGCTAAGGCTCAAAATGAATGGACTGGACTGGAGAATTTGTTAGATGACCAGTTTTAGTTTATTCATCATCATCAAAAAGAACGGATTTCAACTCAAGAAGAATTTGATATGAGGACAGATAATACATCTAATGAAAATGAATATATTGTGAGGGTGAAAAAATTTAATGATGCTTCCACGACTCTAGTATATCAACAACGCTATAAAATTAAAATGTTGGAATTTTTAATCTGAGTATTTTATGGGAAAACTATGCATGGGATTTCTAATATAGAAATCGATTATATTCTTACCATATTGAATGATTTATTTCCAGATGATTCAGATATTCTCTCAAACCAGTATATTGAATGGAAGTTAGTTGGGGTACATGGATTTTCAAGAAAAAAAATTCATGTGTGCCCCAAAGATTGCTATTTATTCTACGAGGACACCACTGAACAAAATGATTGTATAAGATGTGGCACATCCGACTGGAAGTAAAAATCAGATGGAACATCATCCCACATTCCACATAAAGTTATTTGGATCTTTCCATTGATTCCAGACACTAGGATCCTTTTATGTCTGATGAAATAACAATAAAAATGAGATGTCATGATACCGAGAGAAATAAGGATAATTATGAGTTGGTTTACCATTCATATGGATTTTCATGGCATATATTTGATTCTCGATATCATGATTTTGCATCTGACCTTCATTATTTGAGGCTGGGTCTTTCATGCGATAGTTTTAATATATTGGGCAAATTCTTACTTCGCACAACACATGGCTAGTTTTTATACACATTCATAATCATCCCCCATGACTGTGTATGAAAAAACCATTCAAGTTAATGAGTATTTTCATATGTATCCCTTCTGATGTTGGTATTGATATTGACGTATACATGGAACCTTTAATAAAATTGTTGAACATTATTTGGGATGCAGGTGTGTTTACATACGATGAATATTCGAAAGACATATTTCTTATGCGTGATGCGCTTATGTGGACGATCATTGATTTTCTAGCTTATGCAATGATGTCTGGATGGAGCACGAAGGGAAAATTTTCATTTGTGTTTTTTTGAAGAATACATGATCCAAAAGACTGGAACATCCCTGTAGTTTCAGTTTTATGGGATATTGATGATTCATTCCAATTGATCGTCCATATAGAAATAATCTTCATAGATTTAATAATACCATAGAGACTGCTGATCCACCTTAGTGTATGTCTAGAACTGATGTTCTTAATGAATTGAAAGATTTCACTTTTTTATTTAGGATGAGTCAAATGAAATCTGAAAAGAGATTGAATGTTTCCACTGAATCTTGTTACAATTGGAGGAAGAGGAGAATCTATTTTGGTTTTCCTTATTGGTCAACCAATTTGGTACTTCATTGGTTAGACATAATTCACATTGAAAAGATCATATGTGAAATTTTTCTTTCAATACTTATAAATGTTAATAGAAATACAAAAGATGATTTACGGTCCCGGTGTGACATGGTGGATTGTGGCATTAGAACAGAATTGCATCATGTGCATATCAGTGAGAATAAATGGAATGTTCCATGTGATTATAATGTGATAACACGTGGGAAAAACAGTTTCTTGAAGTATTAGTTACTATTACAGTTCTTGATAGCTATTGAAGCATCATATCAAAACGATTCAATAGATGTGATTTGAAGTTAAAATCTTTGATGAATCATAATTATCATGTTCTTATGAATGAGTTGATTCCAATATCAATAAATAATTTTTTCCCAATAATGTAAGGGTGACTATTATTTGGTTGTGCCATTTGTTTAGATATATTTGTGCTAATATGTTGTCCATGTCTTTCTTGCAAAAAATGATTACATATTCCCTATTAATTTTTTTTGAGTTGGAGAAAATATTTCCTCCATCATTTTTCACATGCATGTTGCATCTGACTATCCATCTTCCCACTAAAATACTTCTTAGAGGACATATTTATTTTCATTGGATGTATCCAACTAAAATATATATGTACACATATAAGTCTTATGTCCAAAATAAGAATCATCCTGAATGTTCTATCGTGAACGGTTACTTGGCTCAAGAATGTATGGATTTCAGTTCAATTTATTTGTTTGATCTTACTACAAGAATGAACAGACCAATGGGAAATGAAGAAGAATAGTATGAGAAAATTGAACCCAGTTTTCCATCACTTCTACAAAGAGGTGGAATTCATGGATCATATACATTGAAGACATTAAGACTTGAAGAGCAAGAGATGGTACATCGCACAGTTTTGTTCAACATTCATTTGTTCGATGACTAAATCTTGTAACTAAATTGAATATTTATATCATACATATATATCTGTTAATATATTCATATTTATTTATCTACAGGGAACATAAAACTATGATAAATAGGAAGAATCATTCGTTTCCTTTGAGAAGGAGGGATACTTTTCATAGAAAAGAGTAATTTGATTGGTTAAAATTGAAGGTAAGTATATTTATATTTAAAATAATAAAATCAATATTTAATTAAGATTAATATTCCTTTATATTTCATATATTGAGATTTCCTACTGACTCTGTCTCTAAGGAAATAACAGCTTTGGATTTTGGTCCTAATGTCATTGTTCAAGACTGTAAATCAATTGTTATCAATGGGTACACATTTATTGTCACTGAATGAGTAAATAACATGAGAACACAACATGATAGTCTTATGGTTACCACCACAACATATTGTAATGCCAGTGCATCCGATAGTAGACCACGATTTAAAAATGTGGGTTATAATGGAGTCATTGAAAAAAAACTAATATTTGGATTATTACTCTCATGGACAAGTCACGATGATGAAATTCCATTGGTTAGATTCGATGACAAGTCATAGAACAATTATTATTGATTGTGGATTTTGAGTAATTAATATGACTCACACTCTTTCTACTGAAGAACCATATGTATTGGAATCAATGGCTACACATGTTTTTAATGTCAAAGACCAAATTTGACCTGAATTTGGTGTCATAGTTGAAGTAATTCCAAGGCATATTTTTGGTGATGGTGATGTTGGAATTGACACATTCCCTACTTCCATTAGAACCAATCCATTTATTTATTTTGATGATTCTAATAGCTCAATTGTTAGATTTGATTGTGAACCTGATGTTGTGGTGGAAAATATTTAGAATCATCTATCCATGTTCTCAATTATTTTGGTTTACCTCAAGTTGGCATGTTAAGGTAGGTACTATTCAAATTGATTTAATATTTATTACAAATATGTTGTATCTGAATTGTCTGTTATGTGAATTTTCAATGTTTTTTTTTGAATTTCATTTTATAATTTGGAATTGAACTATATTTAAACCTACAAAAACAACATTTCTAACTTTGTGAACATTTAAATGCATCAACTGTGATTTTTATAAATTTTGTATGACTCTAAGAACTATCTTTAAAATTTTACTAGGTAATTAACATAATGTTTTTTATTCTTTTTCAAAACATGTATTGAAACCTGCATCATCTACCTGATCTAATGAAATTAAATTTTTTACTTAATTTGGACAATTACTTTACAACTTATGAATATTGAATAATAAATGTTCCATGATTTTAATAGACTGATACCACTTAGTAAATAATCATCCAACTAAAAATTTAATTTTTTTATTACATCTTGTACGATTTGTTGACTTCATTATATATTTGTTCATGCTCACCTAAAATAATGGATAGTAAAATTATCCATGAATCCCCCAATTCCATCTAAATTATTTTGTTTCCTAGGTTAATCATTAGTTATCCTTTTTTATTTATGTCCATATTTGTGTTAAAATGATTGAAATGAAACCAATTGAAGAGAGGTGATGAAAACAGATTATGGACAACCATCGTCAACTGACTAAGTTGGGCATTCCACTACTAGTCCCAGCAGTTAGTATTTTATTTCATATATATTTATTGATATAATATATAATATCATGTGATTAATTTTTTTAAACATTTTTTAAGGATCCATCTATTAGGTGATAATTATTAGATGAGCTACCTAGTAGTAGTCCCAGTACTCGGGATGTTCGTACGAGGGGGGGGGTGGTACGAGAGCTAGACGACCTAGTAGGCATACTCGATTAGACTATGCCCATCCCACTAAAATATCATCCATCCCACATTCTGATCCTAGTGTTCCGTTAGTGACAGACGATATATTTAGGCATCCAACAATATCACCATCCTTTATATCTAAGCCTCCTCACCCGTCAGTACCATATCCGATGATGATTCCCACTCTCCATCCAGAATTTGTCCATCCATCACTGTTATATTCTTTTACTTCTTCTTCTTTCACTCCGGTATTTTATATTCCATCTTCTTCGACTCCTGCTCTGCCAAAGTCTTTCCCTGCGGGGCATACATTGGGACCCACTCCATCTGTACAGGGTGTTCCTGTAGTTTATGCGGTTCCAGCAGCACCCATTGATCAGACTTCCACATGTATACATATACTAACCAAAAAAATTGTTAAACCGTTATTTATTTTCATTATAACATGTATTGATAAAATATTTTTTTCTTTCATAACAGATACATCTTCTGATAAGAGGTGGGGGTGGGGGCATACACGCTTGTGAGCAGTGTGGAACTGCGGCACGCAGTTGATGGTGGACTACAATGAATATAGTCAGATGATTGAAATATCAGGGCAGCAATGTCAGAGTTTACTGGCAATGCTCTCCAAATAATCCGACATCATTCCTATCACCCCACTCTCATGGAGAAAATTTACAAATAAAGTTATGGAAAAAGCCTGGGTAGAGATATGTGTAATAAATGTTGTATTTAATACAATCTATTAATCTTTGTATATATATGAATTACTATCTTGGTTTCAGCTGCGGTTTAATTTTCTGATAGTGAGGATGCACGGGCAGAATGTTTATTAGATTTAGGCGAGCATTAGAGAGATTAGAAGCATGAGTTGTACATTGGCTGGCATGCTAGAGTGGGAAAAGAGTTAGATTCGGTCCTTGTCTTGGATGATTGACCCTTAAAACAGTACTGACAGATGAATACTCATTGGTGTCAAGCCAATTTATAGTATTAATTAAATTAGAGGTATTTAAATGAAAATTTTCATGTTTTTCATTAATATTAATTATTGAATTTTATTTAGGATTCATCTAGATGAAATAAAAAACATGGATGCAATGAAAAACATCCACACCTTGGGACATACTGCAATGCCGGATCATGAGAGACAACACTAATGATAGTTTATTATCTATCTTTATTATGTTCACATTATATTGCTTCCTCCATTATTTATTCGATTGATAATTATGTTATATAATATTGGTTATGAAGTTACTGTTTTTTGGTATCCTTTTTTATTATGGTCTCCTACATTCAATGTCATTATATAAGAATAAATTGAATATAGATGGATGTGAGCCTCGAGAAAAAATGTTTTGCTTGAGTTGAAGGAAGAAAGATGGACGTGATTTTAATGAACCATCTCAACAGCAGATTGAATTTTTTAATTTTAAACATAAAATTTTAATCTCTATTTTTTAACTTAATAATCTACTTATATTTGTAATAGGATGATTTAGAGGCCCTTGATGTCCAGGAACCAGACAGTTTTGTGCGAAACGATTACTTACATCAGGTGTTTGGAGATGATCACCCTGGTAGATTATGCTACCGACCTGGAAAGAGTATAATTTTGACGAGGTATTGGCCCTCCTTATGTATGAGTTGTAGTGCCACCGAGTTGCAATAGGTTACGGCACAGGCAAAACAGCCTGAAAAAAGGTCCACAGAGGCAGCATAATAGTCTACTAGGGAAATCACATCATTTATGAAATTGATTGATTTTTTACTTCAAAAACATCCAATAGAGGACAACATTGATTGTGATGAATATATTTTGTTGATGTGTTATATATATGGTGCACTAGGTGGTATTTCTAGTGGTGGTCGAGACGATGTTGAGGAGGAGGCCTAGGAGGAGGAGGAGTAGGGCGTGGAGGAGGTTGAGGCAGAGGAGGAGGGAGGGGAGGAGGCCTAGGTGGAGGAGGAGGGTAATGAGGAGGCCTAAACTGAGTATGAGGGAAAGGAGGAGTGAGGGGATGATGATGGGGATGACAATGAGGACGATGGTGAGGGTGATGATGATGGTGATTATAGTGATGGTGATGAGGGAAAAATTGATTTGTTGCATTTTTTACTGTTGTTACTAACCTTTGATGTTAATTAATATATTATGCCTGAATATATGTGTGATTTGTTAGGTCTCATTATCTTCATTTTTTATCTTTAAATAATAAAAATTGATTTGATGTTTTTCTGTGACAAATTCACCCCTCCCCTATACAACCCCCACCCCTTGGACCCCCTCACCCCCAGGCAATCCATACCCCCCTAGACACCCCTTTATGATTGTTTTGATAAATAAGGACAATGATCCATGGGTTATTTGTGATGTGTAGAGGTCAACTCTACCTCAATACGATGAGCGGTTTGGCCAATATCACTCAAAGTGTCACTTTTTTGTTTAAAATGGATACTATTTGAATTTAAAACAACATACACACAGAAAACTGACCAAACGTATTCTGATTGTGTTGATACTTTAGAAAAAGGATCCATGGGTCATTTTCGACTTGTACGCGTCATCCCCGCCTCAATCCAAGGCACGGTGTGGCCGGTACCACTTAAAGTGTCTCACCTTTATTTGAAATAGACAAAATTTTAAGTGAAAACAACAACATGCATATTGAAAACTAACCAAACACATTCATATTGTTTGGAAACATTAGGAAAGAGATCTGTGGGTTATATGTGATGGATACGAGTCATCCAAGCCTAAATTCAAGGCACAGTGTTGTCAGTATCGCTCAAAGTGTCTTTCTTTTGTTTAAAATGGACACCTTTTTAAGATAAAACAACTGGCATACGAAAAGATAACCCTTCATATTAATATTGTGTTGATACATAATCAAAAGGATCTATGGTTTATTTTTGATGTGTACGAGTCAACCCCACCTCAATATGAGGTACTCTGTGGCTGATACCACTCAAAGTGTCTCACTTTTATTTGAATTGGACAACATTTTAAGTGAAAACTACAACTTGAATACGGAAAACCAAAAAAATGCATTTGGATTCGGTTGATACATTAGGAAAATGATCCTTGGATCAATTTTGGATGTGTTTGAGTGAACCCATCCTCGATCTGAGGAACAGTGTGGCCGGTACCACTCAAACTATCTCACTTTTATTTGAAATGTACCTGATTTTAAGTGAAAACAACAACTTGCATACGGAAAAAAAACCAAACAGATTCGGATTCTGTTGATAATTTAGAAAAATGATCCATGGGTCATTATTGACGTGTAAGAATCAGAACTTCCTCAATCTGACACACGGTGTTGCCGGTACCACTCAAATTGTGTCACATTTGTTGGAAATGGACAATATTCTAAGTGAAAACAACAAATTGCATATAGAAAACTGACTAAACACATTCTGATTGTATTAATACTTCGGAAAAATGATCCTTGGGTCATTTGTTACATGTAAGACTCTACACCACCTCAATATGAGGCATGGTGCGGCCGATATAACTCAAAGTGTCCCCTTTTGTTTAAAATGGACACTATTTCAAGTAAAAACAATAGACATAACGAAAACTGACCAAACGTATTCGGATTGTGTTGATAAATTATAACAACAATCCATGGGTCATTTCTGATCTGTACAAGTCAACCCCACCTCAATATGATGCATTGTGTGGCCGATACAACTCAAAGTGTCTCACCTTTATTTGAAATAAACATTTTAAGTGAAAAAATAACTAGCATACGGAAAGCTGACCAAACGCATTCAGATTGTGTTGATACATTATGAAAATGATCCATGGGTTATATTTGATTTCTATGAGTCAACCCTGCCTCAATATAAGGCACATTGTGGCGGGTATCACTTGAAGAGTCTTAAATTTGATTAAAAATGACTCCCTTTTATGTAAAAAAAAATTGGCATAAAAAACAGACTGATCGTATTCAGATAGTGTTGATACTATATAACAAGAACCTTAATTCATTTTTGACGAGTATGAGTCAACCCCATCTCAATCTGAGGCACGGTGTGGCCGGTACAACTCAATGTGTCTCACTTTTATTGAATTGGACAACGATTTAAGTGAAAAAAAACAACTCACATATGAAAAACCGACCAAACACTTTTAAATTCTGTTGATACACTAGGAAAACGATCCATGGGTCATTTATGATGTGTAAGAGTCAACCCTGCCTCAATTCGAGGTACGGTGTGGCCGGACCACTCAAAAAATCTCTCTTTTATTTGAAATGGACTTGATTTTAAGTGAAAACAAAAACTTGCATACGGATAACTGACCAAACGCATTCAGATTCAGTTGATACATTAGGAAAGAGATCCATTGGTCATTTTTGATGTTTATGAGTCAACCCTGCCTCAATATGAGGCTTGGTGTGGCTGGTACCACTCAAACTGTCTCACTATTATTTGAAATGGACATGATTTCAAGTGAAAACCACAACTTGCATACAAGAAATTGACCACACTCATTCTGATTGTATTTATACATCAGTAAAATGATCCATGGGTCATTTGTGACGTGAAAGAGTAAACCAAAACTCAATATGAAGAATGGTGTGGCCGATATCACCCAATGTTTCCCTCTTTTGTTTAAAATGCACACTATTTTAAGTAAAAACAATAGACATTCTGAAAACTGAGCAAATGTATTCTTATTGTGTTGATACTTTTTCAAAAGGATCCATGGGTCATTTGTGAAGTGTACAAGTCAACCCCATCTCAATATGAGGCATAGTGTTGCTTGTACAACTCAATGTGTCACACTTTTAATTGAAATGGACAACATTTTAAGTGGAAACAATAACTCGCATACATAATACCAACCAAACACATTCTGATTCAATTGATACATTATAAAAATGATCCATGGGTCATTTGTGACTGGAACGAGTCAACCCCTCTTCAATATGAGGCATAGTGTGGCTGGTACCACTTAAACTGTCTCATATTTATTTGAAATGGACTTGATTTTTTGTTAAAACAGCATGTTTCTTACGGAAAACCGACCAAACGTATTTGGATTGTGTTGATACTTCAGCATAAGGATCCATTGTCCATCCTCACACAATCCACTTCTCATGTGAGGTACTCCTACCCCTATTCTAAAACACATGACATTTAATATTCCAATCCCATCCTCAAACAGTGGGTTCTAGGACCCAACAAATGTCCCTCTGGGAAACCAATACTAAAGACATAATTGAATATTCATACCCACTACCCAAAATGGGGATTCATCTCACATCACCCCTAGGAGACCAATTTAAAATTAGCCACATTCCCATTTATTCTAATTGAAATGTCTATGAAAAAAATGTAGGCTATTCTGGTGACCCATATCATATGTCGAGATTGGCCAATGTTTCCCACTAACACATCAGGAACCATTTACACATGGATACATAGTCATTAGTGGAATAAAAACATCCCATGTGCA
The DNA here is from genome assembly GCA_963277665.1 of Viscum album. Lineage (NCBI taxonomy): Eukaryota > Viridiplantae > Streptophyta > Magnoliopsida > Santalales > Viscaceae > Viscum > Viscum album. The sequence continues at coordinate 1,046,451,573 of OY728162.1, forward strand.
TCCCATTACTCAGCCTAGGTCTAATAACATGACCACTACCATTGTCTATTTTATGGGTATCATTATCCTTGTCCACTCTAATAATGTTTTTCTATTGGTTTTAAGATAGTAAACCCAAGACCAGGAGTAAACATCCCATGCTCTTCCTATATCATGTACACTTTTTCTCTTGTGTGTATTTCTGTTGTGGTTTGAGTTAGGAGTGAATTATAAATTTTTAATACTGTTATGGGTGTTATTTCCTATCAATTCTAAATTTCTGAATTCTGGATATATTTGATTCTGGCTATATTGGTAATGAATTCTAAATTTTAAATACTTTTATATGTATTGTATTCTGGATGTATTGGATTATAAATATGTATTGGTGTTATGGGTGTCATTTCATTTCAATTCAAGATTTATTGTATTGTGGATGTATTGGATTCTATATTTTTCTCTTCTGTTGGGGTTTGAGTGAGGTTTGAATGTTAAATTTCTAAATTTCTGATTTCTGGATGAATTTTAAACATCCCATGTAGGATTTTGGATTCTGGTTGTATGTGCTCTTGCAGGTCATGGAGAGTTGCATGTTGGAGGTGGCTACTGGCTGCTGTGGAGCTTTAGCATATGTATATGAACAGTTTTAAAAAAAATTATATCCTAGAGATGAATATTATACCAACATTTTTGTTATAAACATTTTTATAAACATCTACCAGTGGTTTTAAAAACTGTTGGTATATCATTTGGATGTATATTATACACTATATACCAATGGTTCTAAACCGATGCTATAAGGGTAACATATACCCACAGTTTTTGAAACCGTTGTTATATCTCTTACATTAACACATATACCAACGTTTTAAAATAAACCGTTGGTATAAGCCTATACCCACATCTTACATGGCCATGGATTGGTAAACTATTTCTATATAATATACCAACTATTTCCCACCCATTACAAACGGTTCTGAACCGTTGGTAAAGGGTAAATTTCCAGTAGTGGTCGTGCACATAAATAATATGTTCGTCACCCATTATATAGAGGTGTGTGTAAGTTTAGGTATAAAAAATATCATAAAAACCTCATATTATATTGAGGATACTTTAACTAATATAAAATAATGGAATAATAAGTGTTGAGGGATTTGTGAAATAAAATAAATGAAAGGAGTTTGAGGGATGGTGTTATCACTTAATGGGGTAAATCCATTCAGTTTGCACAAAAGGGGTTACATTGAAGGATTTCTTCCCAAAGTGAGGATTCAAGGAAGAAACGAGGCTTTTTGGGATGATATTTGAGAAGATCTTTTCCAATAATATGTGTTTTGTGTTTTGTGAAGAATGGGTAGAGTGATTTTCGTTTTATATTGGAGGGGGAGTGGTGCTCTTGTAAATATCAAATGGTATTCAAGAATGGGATTTCGTCGTTACCTAATATTCCTCTAAAATTTAAAAATAATGGAATAATGTGAATTTATGGTAAAAAAATGTATACCACCAAAACATATTTTCATATCAATAGTTCTGTTACTTAACTTCTTTGATTCCCCAGATTTATTATTTTGTTTTTTATTAAAGCATCCTATTTTATAACCTATGTAATTTAACCATTAAAACAAAAATAATTTTCTTTAATATATAAAAAATATCCAATGAATTATAAATATTATACATAATTTGAAAAATAAAAATATTCGGTGATGTTTGAATTAAATTTTGAAACAATTGCACGCAACACGTAAAACACATCATAAACTCGAAGCATGCTAATGAGGTTTTCACAACATATGGGTCATTGTGGTATCTATAAAAGAACAATTGGTCAATTATTAGAACATTTTTATTATATTTTTTACCCTTAATATTTAATTTTAATATTATAGTGATTTTAAAAATTGTAAATCCAATAATAATATATCATTTATTATAAAAAAATGATAATGTCAATTTTGACATTATTTAATTAATTTTAAATTTAAAATATCAAAATAAATTTGAATTAAAATAAATTATGTCCACATATGTTTAAAATTATATATTAATCTTTAAAAATAGTTAATCACAATTATTAAATAAATTCACTTCCCTTCTATAATTTATATTATCATTTATTTTACTGAATTATTAACTAAATAATCCCTTCGTTAAATTTTGTAAAACATTTATGTAAATAAATCATCTCCAAAAATTATTGATAAATTATTATGATAAAAATAAACCATTTAGACTAGAATCGGATATGTGTAACATAAAATATGATGTTTTCTACATATCTCAATGTTTTATAAATGTTAAAGGTAAGGAAAGTTACCTTTTTCTCCTTTTCCTTACATAATCTTTAATATATGACACTTATATTTAATTATATCCAATAAACCATAAAATTATAAAAAATTAGAGATAAAATAAAATTATTGGCTTACAATGGATTTTAGAAATGTTTCCAAGTAATTTTGTGGTTTAATATTAAGGATGTGATTAATTTTAATCACAATCACTGATCATTTTGGTGAAAAATTATGTTGATCATATTATACAACAAATATTATACTATTTACCACCTTGTACATACAATTTTCGAAACTCAAATAACAGATGTGTAAAAATTTATATTAACACTAACCCCAAAGATGTGGCGATAAAGCTGATTTTAAAAGTAACAAAACATTAAACATTTTAATAAGTATTTCCACCCAATTTAAATATAAAAATGTATCCAATGACCTAAGTTGGATTTATATATTAATTATAAATCTATTTTTACATTACAAATTAATTTATAATATAATAATTATTTAAATGAAATTGTTGTTTTAACTAAATTATATTAATGTTTACTATTCAACCAAAAATGAATTTTCTCAAAAAAACACAATAATCACCATGAGGTAATATCCAAATTATGAATTCAAAACTTAACGCAATTTTATAAAATTAAATTTATATTCACATACAAAATTATTTTTATTATTGTTCACATGAAATAATAAACATTTTATTTTAGGTAATATTATTTTACAACATATAAATACATTACCAAAAATTATATTTTTCATTATCAATTTGTTTTATTTACTTGAAACCCATATAAATAATATATGAAAACTAGTAATTTCTATTCATATTACTTTTTTTAACATAAAGGTTATTATTATATCATTTAAATATTTATAACATTAAAATATTGTTTAATAGAAACTCAATGTTGTGTATAAAAAACACCATGTTGGTGCTTCATGTAGCACCTGCCAAGTCAGTTCCATATGAAATGAATATCTTAATTAGTTAAATAAAGTAAATCAAAAAAATTATTTCATTCAAAAAAGGTCTATAAAAACTATGGGTGTTTCATTCTACCCCCAATAAAATTAATTTCACCCACAAAATTTGAATGGGTTATCAATGGTTTAATAATTTTGAGTTCCTTAATGAGAAACACAGATCGAAAAAATAAACAATAAAAATTCCTTTAAAAAATAATTTTGGATCCACAATTGTTACCAAGAGTATCAAAAGGCTGGGTTTTGACATAGGAGAACATAGGTGTAATGTGAAAACGAGGAAATGTGAAAGTAATCATTTTTGGATCGGGTTATACCAAAAACGCACAAGAGGGGGGTGAATTGTGTCTTTTACAAAAATTATTCATGAATCGAGTAGATTTCCAAATCTATCCTTTTATATTTGTCATATTAATTATGCAATGTAAAATGTAAAGTTAACTATCTCAATGATGTATAGTGGTGTGGGGAATAGAAGGCCCCTAGTCCACTCCACCAACTCTCTACTCCACGAGGTTGGTGATTTTCACTATTTAATCCACTTATCAATAGACTGTCCACAATTGAGTGTAATCTATTGACACCTTAACATGTTAAGGATAAAAACAGAGCCCACTGGTTCATACACAGAACTGAATACACAACCTAGTCTGAGAATCTAGTTACTCAAAATAAAAAGAGTTTTTTCCTTAAAATACATTACAATTTTTCTTCATAGTTGCAACAACATGAAAATGACAGTTAATAGATCATCATCATCAAAAATAATTATCGTCAGGTAGAAGTAGTTCTGAGAAGATCCGGTTTACATAGATATAGAAATAAATTCAGAATCTCTAACAACAGTGAATTCACAATATATCTTTGTTGTAGAAACAATGAATCTACAAAATGCTTCTTCTTCTTCTTCAGAAAAGTAGAGTTCGATAGATCCTGGTAGAAGTAGATCTGTGAAACTTGTATATCTCTATAAAAACATTATTAAAAATTCAAGGAATTTTTCTTCTAATCTTTTCACAATGACCCATCACGTACACTGTAATTCAAAATAAAATAGATAAATAAAATAATGAAAATTGTTTCCCTTTAAAATTTTTATCCAAAAACCCTCCTTTTGAATCGAAATATTGAAAAGATTTAATAATAGAGTAGTTCTAAATCCCCTTAATATTTGGCATAGAAATATCCTCAAAAATAGATCCTATGAAACACAAATAAATGGATTTGAATCATTCAAAGACACATCTTAATATCGGGCTTTTAATTTGGATTGAAATCATCTTAAAGGTCGTTGCTTAATAAAGTCATATTTTAAATTTCTGACCCCAAACATAGGGTTGAACTTTATAGCATACATTCTATAAACAAAAGTATCACAATGAATAGTAGATCTGGAATGTGATATTTGATGATCTATTCTTCAAATATAAGGTTGATCTCAAACATATGGTTGATCATCCATACATTTCTCTTCCACTTTTAAATTTATTGTATAAAATCCATACTTTTATCTGTGTATAAACATAAGGATCATGATTCAATGTATGGTTGTTTACAAAAGTAAGGTTGATGAACCATACATTTGAGAAATAAACATGACGTTCCATACTAACTTATGGTTATTATTCCATACTTTTATGATATCCCAAATTTAAGGTTCATTCAGAATGTAGGGTTATTCTTCCATATTTCTCTCATATCCCATAAGTGAAGTACTTCATCCATACTCTCAACGTAGGATAGGAACAATGTTTCCAAAACACGAAAAACTGATTCACGAACATGTAGAGAATACCCATATTTTCCAAAACATACTAAAGTAATTTCCAAACACCAAGCCAAAGATTCCATGTTGATTAAACAATATAATATTATTATAAAAATAGAGAAGTAAATTGTATTAATATCCTGAAATATACGCAAATTAAATTCAGTATAATAACAAATAAGGGTATCTATGAACACAAAAGGCATCATAAAGTGATAAAGTATTTTTCTCAGTGTTCTCCCCTTAATAAAATAGAGTATCATTGACGAAAACACTTGGTCAATAATCTCCTCGATTTTTAAGATTACAAAACCCATGAAATAACTAATAAAACTATCTTAACAAATTAATTTCATATAATTTAGTGGTTTAAAAATATTAAAACAATATTTTATTTCAACAAAATCAATTCTTAATTTTTTTATATTCTCCCTATTTATAAATAAATGTAATATCTCTTCCTTTATAAATAAACATTTTGTGAGAACTTTTTATCCTTATTACTCCCCATTTTTGTGATATCAAAAAGAATGATTGAAGAAAGAATATAACACATTTTAATGTAGAAATGAAATTATGTAAACGTAATGATAAACTATTTATCAATACCTGAACCTAGATTACTAGATTTCTAACATATACTGGAGAGTAAAAAAATAAAAAAAAACATATGATGAAAATATATTTTATTGGAAATAAAATAACATGTACTCTAAGGTAAATGAGAATCATGGTTGGGCTAAAAAGGTGTGAGAAATGGGGTTCAGTGTCTCTGAATGATTTCCATGAGCTCTGACATCTGTAGTATCACCCTTTTCATCAGTCCTTTTCCAAATTGGACTGTGAGATCCATTCTTTATTGAGTCAAATGGATGTCTTCAATAAAATTGACTCTGAAAAACTCAAGTAACCTCTCTTCCATCTCTATAAACTGATTGATTTTCTCTGTAAATTTGTCCAACCAAACTCTCATCCTTGGTTCATCTGAGGTAATTTTTACATAAAAATGATGTTGATTCTCTATGAGAGAAGATAATGGTTCAATGTTAAACTATAAGTCCTGAAATCTGTCATTCATAATGCACATTACTACTATAAGGTCATGAAATCTGCTTATATGATCAGGCGAAGTACCTGAGGTACCTGCTTGACTGTCCCTGACAGTTGCAAATTGATGCTCGGTGAAAATTCTAAAATCTTCCAAATCATACCTCATTACCATTTTAGATTTCTTTTTTCTATCTTCAAATAACATTTCTTTCTTAAAAACATCCACTTAAATTTTCGAAATTAAACAATCTTACAAGTTCTCAAAAATATGCTTCTTCATTTGTAATGCTCATCTTAAAGATGCATTTTCAGCACGAGCTTTATTAAATTTTCAGATTAAATCCTCCACATGGTCATTATCAGAATCAAAGAAACCTTGTGCTTGATTCTCAGTCTGTGCATCCAGTATATTTATTAGAGCTAGAGTTAGGGATTCAACATCTGAAATATCTTCATCATTCCTTTGTACTGGCTTCTCCATTGATTTTTTCCTTTGAGTCCTTTCTTGTCTAATCCATAGAAAAACCTCACCAATAATTTCAATGTTAATTTTATAAGGGTTCTATAATGTGTTATGTTCTTTCTTGTCCTGAGCATCTTCTTCATTGATTTCCTCTAAAACAGGTTCTTCTAATATAGGTTCCTATTGATCTAAATCCTCTTGAACAATTTCAGTGGGCTGTACAGTTTCAGATCCAGCCACTTTAAATTCTCTATGCTTGTCAACAGTTGGATAGACAATTTATTATTCTACTTGAGGAGTCACCTAAATATGACAAACTTTTGGTTGTGAAATTTATTGTCCTATAGGGCATCTAATAATGTTTTAGCTTAGAAGAGGTTCATCTGCTCCAACAATTTCTTGAATAGGTTCTAGATCAGCTTGATCCACTCTATCAATTCTCCTCTTAATTCCTTCTTGACTTTCCTCATCAGTAGGTGTATCAACTTCCACAAATCTCAGTATTCTTGTTGTTCCACATACTCTATATTTTTTCATTTCTTTCTTATATTTTGCAGGTTCCTCCTCCGATGCCGATTCTAGGTCTTCCTCATCTCCAATGGGCATACGCTTGAATTTCACATTACTCTAGGAGATTCCAAAATTCCTTAGAGTTATAGCATGGGAAATGTTTTTCTGATGACATCTAACTCTAGAATCTATAAATCTCACCATATCAGACTTATATTGTAAATTTGAAATGAACTTTCCCTTGGGATAGATGTTTATTCTCACCTCTAGATGGAAGCGGTAATTGAGATATATTACCATATATCATAGAAAATTCAGTTTGATTTCTCAAAAAAGTAAAAAACAATAAATACATGGTAGGAAAAAGTTCTTCATATATGACGTCTTATGTGAAATCCTTGTTTGCACTAACATAACAAGAATCTTTTAATCAGGTTCTAGATCCTTCACTAACATTTTTATCATACATGTAGAACCAAATAAAAATGGAATAATTTATTATAAATTAGGTTCATGATATCAAATATTCTTTAAATATAAATGATAAAGTCCCTCATGATAACAGTTTATGAATCTAGCTATTTCCACAGTTGAAATTAAAAAATATCGATCTTCAATTTTCACAAATACAGTGCGATCTGTATCTCCAAGACTGAACTGAACAGACATGAAAAAGTGATAAATCTCTACCTCATATAGAAACTCTTTATTTTTATCACTGAAAGTTGAATCATGATTATAAAAAGTAGGGGCTTGCTACAACATTAGAGACTTTTTATACAACCATTCCAGGTTGATTACTTTTCTTTGTAGAATTTTTCGTCCCACCTTGCGCTGATGATTGTCATTACTAGCTTTTCCTTCCTCGATTATCTTTCTCTTGTCCAATTCTGTTTCAAAATTTTAAAGGCTCTAAGGTTTAGGGTTTGGAAGGATTAGTCGAAGATAGATGAATGAGGTAAGGGATATTTGGAGAATCGAAAGGTTTTTAGAAAATGAATGCTTTTTGTATTGGAAATAGTTTATAGAATCCTTGATCCCCGTTTCATTATGTACATAGTAATTATTACATTATTTAAAAGTAAAAACTTACACTGAAAATGATTAATGAACAACTGATGATGTTTTCACCATATTCTAAAAAATAAATAATAATAGAAACAAATAAAGTAAGAATTAAAATAATTATTTTAAATTTTAAATTTTCATTCAAAAATAAATAAGCCAAGATACCCCTTAATAAAATCAAACCTTCCAGTGGGAAGGGATTTAGAAAAAATATCAGGTAATTGAATTTTAGTTCTTACAAATTCTATGAATATATAATTTTTAAGAACATGATATTTTAAAAAATGATGTCTGATATCAATATGATTAGTTCTAGAATGATTAACTGGGTTTTTTGAAATATTTATATCACTTGTATTATCACATAAAATATGTGCTTTTAAAATTTATTCCAAAGTCCTTAAGTTTTTTTTATCCACAAAACTTATACACAACAACTGCCTGCAGATATATATTTTTCTTCGGCTGTTGATAGGGCAACTGAGTGTTGTTTCTTACTAGACCATGACACTAAACATTTTCCAAAAAAAGAGATAAGTCCCTAAGGAGCCTTTTCTATGTAATCTACAACTTCCAAAGTTAGCATTTGAATATGAAATTAAATTAAAATTAAATGTTTTTAGATTGAGAATGTATTGAAAAACAGTTTTTTTAGTATCTAAAAATTCATTTAGCAGCACATAAGGGAGATTCATTAAAATAATATTGAAATCAAGCATATAAACATAAAGAATACATAATATCTTTCCCGATAGTAGTACTATATAATATACTACCTATCATACCTCTGTATAACTTCTTGTTAATTGATTTTCCAGTTTTATCCATGCCATGTTTTGTATTAGTACACATAGGAGTTGTATATCACTTGTTGTTTTTGTAACACCCCGAGATTTTATGAGAAATATTACTTTTAATTTCTTTGAAATCATGTGGTGTACGCTTCACCAAGATTATCGTGCGCTATACGCAACTCCGTAATAGCTTGTATTATACGCAAACACTATTCATGGTTTCTATTTCACGCAAAAGCGACCTTCCTCAATAGTTTGTGTCGTACGCAATACCGAGTTTCATTAAAAAATGATATATTATGAACCATCCATTATGAATAGTATTAACTACATTTTGTATTTATTTACATAATAATTCATCTTATACATATTCATAAAATTGTTTGAGAACAAAATTAATATTTCAGCTAAAATTAGTATTTTTAAAAAATTGCATTTTTGTTGCCTTTTGATGGCGCAACCACTTTAAATCTTGTTTTTCACAAGTTAATAATTTCAATTAGAAAAAATAAATTTTTTCATTGCAATAAGGATAAAAAAATTTACTCTAGATAAATTTTTTATATTTTTCTTTTAAATTTCATATTTTAATGAATAATAAAAATATGCTAAATTTCATTTAAAAGAAACTATTTTCATCAAGATAATTTATATGGTTAAATTATAATATTGAATAGTTTTAAAATATAAATAGAATATATTTTTCACATTTAATATAATGCAAGTCAATATCATTAATTTTACATTGAATTCATAAGTAAAAACATTTCAATCTTTTGCAACGTTTTAACTTTTAAACCCAGTTTTCTCAATAGTGGGACTAATTTTAAATTAAATACTGTTACCTATGTGTTTTGAATATGGAAAAATGGATTCCATATTTGGAATCAGTAGGTCCAAATAGTGTTAATAGGATAATTTTAATTTTTAGACATTATGAATAGTTACTACGGTAAATTTAATTTTCTACAGTTAAAGATAAATCGGATAATTAAGGGTAAATATAATATTATAAAATTACCCAAACATATTAAAAATTTCGATTGGATGAATAAAGTTCAACCCATAAAATTTAAGGGTCGAAACAGATTCATTTAATTGTCTTTTGACCATGTCAATGATGTAATTATTATTAAAACCAAAGAAAAGTGACAACATGTCACTCTCCTATATCTTATAAGCGTAATAATTTTAATTTAGTTATAAAACACATAAAGCATAGAATATTATAATTTTTCAGAAAGAAATTAAAATTATCTACATCATGGGAATTTATTTTTAATGTTTAAGGATTAAATAATTATCATTAATGGTGACACAACTGTGATGCATAAATTATTTTAATGATTGAAATATCAAATAAATGATTTTAAAAATATTAAAATAAATATTATATGGAAATATTCTTATGCACCATGAATTTATTTGATGCATATGAAATGTTATAAATCTATTAAATATTTTTGTTCCGATTTATCTTCGGTGTGGATTTTATTTCAATTCAAATAATTGAATAGTGTCAAAATTGACACTAGTGTTATTTTATAAAAATACCAGATTATTAAATTGTTTAAAAATCAAAAAAATATTTAAATATTATAAATTTAAATCTATATGGTCTAAAAATTCGTTATGTATCCAATTATGGACAATTCAGACCGCAAAAGTAATTATTTATAACAATTTCAAATTAAGAATATTATTACCACAAAGAAAACTAAATAGATTAAATAAGGATAAATCAAGTTGATAAGGTTAAAAAAAATTCCCAACATGTCTAAATTACATTAGTTGATGATATTACAACCCTATATCATCTAATAATCAGATTTGTATCATTTTTTAATGGTTTTAAGTTGGGTTGGAGTTTATTATAAATTAATATTTTAGAGGATTCCAAAAGTGCCTCTCTCCTCTCTTATACAATGGAACCTCCTTCCACTACTCCTCACATCATTTTGAGCCTTCAATCTCGGCCATCCCCTAACCATTTCCATTATCCACTTACATAGAAACATACTATAGGTCCCGGTATTCTTCATAGTCCATCCGTAGTTCCCTAATAGGAGGTTTAGAAGAGCCGCATTAAAGAAGCGGTAATATCCTTTACCGATTCATTCAAATTTATTTCATTTCCTACCTCCTCTTATTTATTTGTTTCATTATAATGTATTAACATCAGTATAACTAATATTATTATATGTTAATATAAATACTAAATAAGAATATTTCACCTTCTACCCATCCTACAAAAAATGAAATCACCGTGTGTGCGTACGTACGAAATACCATCTCTACGCCATGGTGTTATATGGTTTTCTACCACCACCATACATGGTTGAGTAAAATGGTAGAAATAATAACTATATATGATTATTATAACATAATACTAATTATGAGATATTATCCATTCCAATTCCATTCAATAATTATGGGAACGATATCATCACTCGTGCGTACGTATGGATTACCATCTCCACGAAGTGATGAGATTTATTTTCCATGTAAACCCATCCAGAATGATTATAAAGTATATATAATAAATTATATTGATATATATTACTTAATAATGATACTGGACTTATTTATATGCTATTTACTTACATGCATTCAATTTAATAAGGAAAAAAACAGCGTTCATGCGTATGTACGACCTACTGTCTCCATGAACAGTGTATTTCATTCCATTTATCAATCTATTATATATATATATATATTATATTCAAAATATGTTATATATAAATCATGTTTTACATTCTGGAAGTAATTAATCAGGATCTATGTAATCATATGAATAATTACAAGTCAAAACATGTACAAAAAAGTAAACAATTTTACCCAAAACATTTCATTAACATGGAATTGACAATGAATGGGTAATATAAAGTCATAAGTGAATCATATATTATATAATAAATATTATTATGCTTATATTACAAGTTAATAATATGTTTAAACCCAGTATATAGGTGTCTGCGACACATACAAAAGAAATTGTACATAAGGTAAGGGATAATTTTGCAATCTCAATTTTATCTGAGATTGTTTATACGTAAGTATATAATGGTGTTATATTTATCATCTATTTCCATGTTTTAGAGAAATGTTTTCATAAAATATTTACTATTCATACATATATTTTTAAAGTCTTGTATAACCCTATTTTACTTATACTAAGTACTATGGATGTAATGTTTCTTTTTTTTACCATATGAGGTACTTTTTGACTTTTCTATAAGATGTACAAGAAGAATGTTTTATTAAAATTTCATTGCATTTTGAGAAAAGAAAATGATTTTGATGAAGAAAGGCTATTTTACTCAAAAAATCATTTCATTTGTTTTATAAAATATATTTCCCATATAATATGACATTATTTAGTATGATTATGTTTCATGTGTAATATCTATAATATTTACATGGTTTTATTTTTCTTATGATGAAATGATATGAATTTGTTTTATATGGATTATGTTATTATGGGATGATGTTTATGAAACCCATGATATACTTTGGGTTATGATGAATGATTTATGTTTACTTTTCGGAACACGTAAGAATTATTTCATTATGAGATGGGTGGGACCTATATCTCCCTCTAATGTATTGGGTTTAGATTTATATCTCATGAGATAGACATGGCTAGAACATAAAGTGAATTTGGTACAGTAATACCGGGCTGGAATGGCATGTAAACCCAGTTCAGTAATGGAATTTGTCTACTGTGATGGTCTTGAGAGAAATTCCATGGATACATTGAAATCATAAAATGTTATTAATGGTTTGACACAATTACATGTTTTAGTCCCAAGCTATTTTACCCTGGATAATGTTCATTTATAATTTATTCCTTACGAACTGCCATGATTTATTTCATTACTCATGAGTTTGATGTTTTTTGTTCATGTTCTTACGTTCAAATTTTTATGTATTGTTTTATGTTCTCCATGTTTACCCTTACTGAGAATTTGATCTCACCCTTTTTATGTTTTCTTTTCCCCAAGATATAATGAAAGGTTTTAGGTAAGAAAACAAAAGGGGAATATCATTATGGGAGATGTTGAAGATCTTTCAACATGATTAGAAGATTATCTTCCGAGTTTCAAAAGACAATAAACTAATACTATCTTTGGGAATCTGTTTTTTTCATTTATTATGTATTCTGAAAATTTAATGTTATTTATATGTACATAAATATTTGGGTATCTACAGTTGGTATCATAGAAAAGGTTTAGTAATCCTTTGGAAACTAGGATGTGCAACCTTTAGTGAAATCCATAGAGATATTTCTATGGTATGTCTCTAAAGTTACGTACTAAAATATTTTATAGTCCTAGAATTATGGTAGCGATCATAGAATTAAACCTAAGATGTTATATATTGAAGGTACTCCCCCTTTATTATTTTGTTTTTTGAGCATGATTTTTTCCTCTCACACTATTCATTTAGGGTTTTAGACGATGGCTGGAACCCGCAAAAACCTTCTTGATCAATGTAATGGACAATGCAATGATTGTCCTCCATAAAAAACCAATTTTATGGGATAAGGAGTGAAAAATATTATTGTTATACTTACAAAATCTGTGAATCATTATGGACATCTAAATGACAAGAGAAGGGAACAATATTATATTTAGTCCTTAATGAGGCAACATCCACCTTATTTAAACGGGTCTTCTGATCAACTTATTACTGAACAATTGACTACTACCATTGAAAAGATATTTTCCATAATTCGCTGTTTAGAACATGAAATAGTCATTCTAGCTTTTTACAATTTAGAAGGTGAAGCAGACTCGTGCTGGACTCTAATTAATAACACAAGTCCCCATGATGTAATTGAATCCATGGAATGGGATGAGTTCAACAAATTGTACTTCAATATGTACTTACCTCACATTCATTGAAAAAAGATGGAAAAGGAGTTCCTTGAGATAAAGAAAATGGATGATGAATCTGTTGGTATATTCGAGCCGAATTTTACAAGGCTTTCAAGGTATTAATCTGGCTTTATCATCAAACCTGAAAGTAATGTTGATAGATTATTCAGTGGATTAAAACCAATTCATTGTAGGGAATTAGCTATAAGAGAGTTCAATAGTTATAAAGAAATTGTGTGTTGTGCTATCAAGGAAGAACTGGAAGTTGGTGTTACATATCCATCTCATGGTTTTGACAAGAAACAAAAGATGGATTTGAAGGAAAATTCTCTAAACAATGGTGAATAGAATATGAATGTTTCGTTATGCTCAATGTGTGGAAAGATTCATGGTATAGATTGTCTTAAAGGGACTACAAAATTTTTTAAGTGTGTAAAAGAAGGTCATCGAGAAACTGAGTGTCGAATGAATGGAAAAAAGGTAGATAATGATAAGAATAGAAAAAAGACTACAGAGAATGAACCACCAACACTTCAATGCTACATGTGAAGGGAAATAGGGCACTATACTAACCAATGCCCTAATCCAAGGGTTAATGATGATCGACATAAACAACCTCTTAAAGAAATTGACAAAGGGAAGTCACATGTTTTCACTATTGGCGATGTTGAGTATGACAATGATGTAGTGGAATGATTAAGTGATTGTGTAAAGGGATTTCATAATAATGTTGTGGAATCTCATTTATAGTGTCATGGAATATTGGAATATCTATGTATTGGTTTATTGTGGTTTTCAATAATTTTACGGTACCAATAACCATGAAAAGTGATTGAAATATCTTTGGAAATAAAACCATATGAACATAATGAAGGGATAAAGAGATAATGAAATGTTTGATAGTACTAATGATCACATGACTGATATAAGGACAAAGTGACATCATGGTTTGAATATATAGAAATTTTGGGATTTTGGTATGTGGAAAGAGTTTACTATTTACAACTTTCATGTTTTCACTAAGGTTCAACGAGTATTCATTTTTCAATAGAATACATAATTAAGGTATTCACATTTTTGTATTGTGACCAACAAAAAGATATATCTTCTGATATATGGGGGATAACTGAATGTATTCACATTCTTGGTAGATGACCATTTTAGTAATAACTATATTTATACTATGAGATTGGATAGAAGTATTTTGGATAATCTTACATAATGGAATTGATAAAGTTGTACATCATATAGTATTGTTTAAGGATAGAACTTTTTGAAATTATATCTGAAAGGTTATAATAGTGTTGTTTTAGAAAAAGGAAAACTCGTAGGACGGGTGGCAACCCATCGCGTCGGACATGGATGCAGGAATCAAACCCACAACCGAAGTGTGACAGGCCTTTATCACCTACCACTGGCTTACAGGAAGTCCCTGGCTATTATAAATTACTTTTATTTTATTAAGCGGTATGATAGTTGAAGTTTAAGACCATTTTTTGAATCATATACGACTAACCTCACCATAAATGGACTTATGTATATTGGATAAATTTTTCTAACCATTTGTTTGAGATAGATGGAATGACCCATCATTCTATCACATGATCTACTAACACATCACGAATGACATATTATACTTCATTTATTTAAGATATGACATAGAAATTGTTCAAGGAATGACCAACGACGATATTGTACCAAAATCAAGTAAGTATTTCTTCTAATTCAAAATTTTCAACTTTACGGAAATGATATTGAGTATAAAAAATAGTGTCCTTTTACCCTCATATCCTATGAATCAGATGGTACCTTATATCAGCAAAAAATTATTGCTTTTTGATTGTTGGATTTTTCATAGCCATGTTCTCTACCACTCTTCATTAGAACATGATGGTACGATATCTCTTCCATATCCATGTTTTCACCTATGTTATCCTATATAGAAACCCAGTGATGAGTTACTTTGGGTATCATTTATGTTTCTAACGTTCTTTTTGAAAATAATGTTTTAGTATTCCTTTTTATGATAGTGGTTTCTATTAAAGAATCTTTTAAGTTGTATAAACTTTATAACCCTGACGAATATCGAGGGTGAAATTCATTTTAAGGGGGGTAGAATGTTACACCTAGAGATTTAATGAGAAATATTGGTTTTATTTTCTTTGAAATCTTGGGTTGTAAGCTTCACCAATATTATATTTCGATATACGCAACACCATATTAGCTTTTAGTATATGCAAACACTGTTCTTGTCTTGTGTTTCACGCAAGAGCGACCTTCCTCAATAGCTTCTGTTATACTCAATACCAAGTTTCACTAAACAACGCTATATTATGAAGTAGCCATTATGAATAGTATTAATTAAATTTGGAATTTTATTACATAATAATTCATCTTACATATATTCTAGAACATGTTATGAGAACAAAATAATTTTTTTGGGTAAAATTAGTATTTTTAAAAATTGCAGTTTTGCACCTTTTGATAGCACACCCACATTAAATCTATTTTTTTACACGTTTATACGTTCAATTGAACAAAATAAACGTATTCATTACAATATAGATATAAAAATTTACTTTGGATAAATGATTTATATTTTTCAGTCATCTTTCATATTTTGATGAATAGTAAAAATACGCTAAATTTTAATAAAAAAAATTCTATCATCAAGATAATTTATATGGTTAAATTATAATATATAATGGTTTTAAAGTATAAATAAAATATATTTTTACCATTTAATATAATTCAAGTCATTTTCATTAATTTTACATTGAATTCATAGGTAAAAACATTTCAATCGTTTGCAACGTTTTAACTTTTAAAACCTTTTTTCAAAAGAGTGGGATTAATTTTAAATTAAATATTGTAACTCTGTGTTATGAATTTGGAAAAATGGATTCAATATTTGAAACCAGTAGGTCCGAATTTTGTTAATATGATACTTTTTATTTTTTGACTTTATGAATAGTAACTACAATAGATTTTATTTACTATAGATGAAGCTAAATCGCATAGTTAAGGATAAAAATAAGATTATAAAATTACCATAACACCTACAAAAATTCTATTTGATGAATAAAAGTCAACCCATATCATATAAGGGTCGAAATAGAATAATTTAATGGTCTTTTTACCATGAAAATGATGTAATTGTTATTAAATTTAATGAAAGTGACAACATGTCACTATGTTATATCTTGTAATTGTAATAATTTTAATTCAGTGACAATCCTCATAAAACATCTAATATTAATAGTCTCCAGAGATATAATAAAATTATCTACATCATGCATATTTATTTATAATTTTTACGGATTAAATAATTATCATTAATTGTGACACAATAGTGATGTAGAAATTATTTTATTGATTGATATATCACTAAATTGTTTTAAAAATATTAAAATAAAAATTCTATGAAATAATTAATTTCTTCCATGAATGTTTTTAATAAATATTAAATGTTAGAAATCAATTAAATATTTTGGTTCGAATATATCTTATGTGTGGATTTTATTTAAATTCAAATAATTGAATAGTGTCAAAATTGACACTACTGTTATTATTAATAAATAACATATTATTAAATTTATTAAAAATCTCAAAAATATTTAAAAATTATAAATTGAAATTTATATGGTCTACAACGTCATAATGTATCCAATTATATACTATTCACAACAAACGTGTAATTATTTATGACAATTTTAAATTTAGAATATTACAACCACAAATAAAATTAAATAGAATAAATATGGATTATTCAAGTTGATAATGGTTAAAATAAATTTCCAACATGTCTAAATTTTATTGGTTCATGAGATTACAGACCTATATCATCTAAAATTCATATTGGATTCATTTTTGGAGTTCTTTAAGTGGGGTTTGAGTTTATTATAAATTAATATTTTAGAGGTTTCCAAAAGTTCCAATCTACTCTCTTATAAAAGGGCATCTCCTCCCACTCCTACTCACACCATTTTGAGCCTTCAATATCGGAAACCCCTGCCAGTTACCTTCTAAAATTTCCTAGAAACATACTAGAGGTCTTTTTCTTCTTCAAACACCATCTTCAGTGCCCTATGAGGAGGTTTAGAAGAGGTGTGTCAAAGCAAAGGTAATATCCTTTACCGATTCATTCAAATTTTTTCTTCTTCTACTTCCACTTATTTATTTTATTGATAATAAAGTAATATCATAAGTATAACTACTATTCTGATATATTATTATAAATATGAAACAACCATATGTCACCTTCTATCCATCCTACAAAAAATGAAATCACCACACGTACGTAAGTATGGAATACCGTATCTATGTCGTGGTGTTATCTGTTTTTCCACCACCACATTACTTGGATAAGTATAATTGTATAAATATTAACTATATATGATTATTATAACATCATACAAATTTTTAGATATTATCCATTCCAATCCATTCAATAATTATGGGAATGATATCATCGCTCGTGCGTAGGTACAGATTACCATCTTCACGACACGATGAGATTCATTATCCATTTTAACCATTACAGAATGATAAAAAAGTATATATAATAAATAATCCTGAAATATATGACATAATAAAGTCACTGGATTTATATATATGTTATTTACTTACTTTCATTCAATTTATTATGGAAACAAAAACAACATTCATGTGTACGTACGACATGTCGTCTCCATGAACGGTGTATTTCATTCCATTTATTAATCTATTATATATATATATATTATTTTGATTATATTATATATAAATCATGTTTTACATTCTATAATTAAGTAATCATGATCTAAATAATCATATTAATAATTAAAAGTCAAAACATGTATGAAAAATGAAACAATTTTACCCCAAAACATTACTTTAACATGGAATTAACAAAAGAATAGGTAATATAAAGTCATAAGTGAATAATATATGATATCATAAATATTATTATTGTTATGTTAAAAGTTAATAATTTTATTAAAACCAATTATACTGGAGTCTTGGAAACATATAGAAGAAATTGGACATAAGGTAAGGAATAATTTTGAAATCTCATTTTTATCTCAGATTGCTAATATGTAAGTATTTATGGGGGATATATCTATCATCTATTTCCATGTTTTAGAGAAATGTTTTCATAAAGTATTAACTATTATCCCATGTATGTCTAAAGTAATGTTTACCGCCTTTTGACTTTTATAATGTACAATGGAAGGAATCACTCTTTTTTTTACCATATGAGGTACTTTTTGACTTTTCTGGTAAAAGTACAAGAAGAATGTTTTTTAACATATACAGCATGAATGAATTTTAATGGTTTCAATATGAATTATATCAATGTAGCTTAATCTACAAAATTTCTTAATTATTTTCAACAAAATCATTTTATTTTAAAATTTCATTGCATTTTGAGAAAAATAAAATGATTTTGAAGAAGAAATGATATTTACCTCAAGAATTGCTTTCAAGTGTTTAATAAAATCTATTTCTAATATAATGTGACATTATTTAGTATGATTATGTTTCAAGTATAATGTCTATATTATATACATGGTTTTATTTTTCTTATGATGAAATGATATCCATTTGTTTTATATGGAGTATGTTATGATGGGATGATGTTTATGAAACCCATTTTATTTTATGGGTTATGATGAATGATTTCTGTTTATTTTGTGGAACATGTAATAATGATATCATTATGAGATAGGTGGTACCTATATCTACCTCTAATTCATTGGGTAAAAATTTATATCTCTTGAGATAGACATTTCTAGAATTTCAAGTGAATCTAGTTCAGTAATACAGGGCTGGAACGAGAAATAAACACGGTTCAGTAATGGAAATTTTCCACTATGAGGGTCTTGGAACCAATGCATTCGCTAATATGAAAATCATAACATGTCCTTAATGGTTTTACATTGTTACATGTTTTGTTACCATGCTATTTTACCATGGTTAATGTTCTTTTATGATCTATGCCTTATGAAATGCCAAGATTTATGTCATTACTCGTGATTTGGAAGTTTTATGTTCTCGTTTTTACGTTCAAATGTTTAGGGATTGTTTTATGTTCTCTATGTTTACCCTTACTGAGCATTTGAGATCACCCTTTTTATGTTTTCCTTTCCCAAGGAAATAAAGAAAAGTTTTAGGTAAGAAATCAAAAGGGGAAGATCTTTATTGGATATGTTTAAGATCATTCACCATGATTAGAAGATTATGTTTCGAGATTCCAAGGACACTAAACTAATATAGTCTTTGGGAGTCTGTTTTTATCACGTATTAAGTATTACAAAAAAAGTAATGTAATTTCTATGTACATCATTTATTGGGTCTCTATAGTTTTCAAGTCCAATTTAATTTAGTAAATCAGTAATGTATTTTATTTTCTTTAAAACATTTCTAAAATATTTTTGATAAATTTGAAGCCCAAAAAATTTAAGTGTCCCTTCATACTCAGTTCTAATTATTTTTTTCATTAAATTTGAAAAAACAAGACAATTTTTTTGGTTTATTGAACCTAAAATTACATCATCAACATAAATTTGAACTAATGAAATATTAAAGTTACCAATTTTCTTAAACAATTTTGTATCTGTTATCCCAATAGTAATATCATTATTTAGAAAAAAAGAACTTAATCTTTCAAACCAAGCACTAGGTGCTTCATTAAAGCCATAAATAGCATTAGTATGTTTTAAAAAAGAATCTGATCATTGTGAATATTCAAAAAAAGAAGGTTTCTAAACATTAACTTCCCCCAATAAGTAACAATTTAAAAAAAGCATACTTAACATCAATGTGAAATAATTTTATGTTCATTGGAGATGCATAGGCTAAAAGGCTCTTATTATATTCTAATCTAGATATGGGTTCAATATATATATCATAATATATATCTTATACTGATTATATTATTTATCTGCTAGTCTTGATATATTTCTAGTTATTATTCCATGATCATCTTGTCTATTTATAAAGACCCATTTGGTTCTTATAACTGGATAGTTCTGAGGTCTTTCACCCAAATTCCAATCTTCATTTCTATGGAACTGGATTAGTTCTTATTACATTTCTATCTTCCAACATACATCAGCTAAGGCTTCTTTTAATGTCATAGGTTCTAATTGGGATATGAAATTAAATAATTCAACATGATTTGCTATAATTTTCATGTTTTCATTCTACTATATAGGTGTCATATAATAGTTTCTAAAGTGAGAATTTTTAGGGACCTAGACTGTCTAGGTAATACATTGTTTGGTTCTTTAATATCATATCCTTCAGAACTAGACTGAATTTCATTTAAATATTTTTCAAAGTCATCTTTTTATGTTCTCAAGTCTCATGTTATAATTAGAGCCAGATTCATAAATTTGGACTTTCCTTTTCTCAAAGGGATCAGATTCAACAAATTTCACATGAACTGATTCTTCAAAAATCCTTAAATTTCAATAAAAACACAATACACTTAGGAAGTGGATGAATATCCTAAGAAAATTCCTTGATAATATTTTGGATCAAACATACCTATATTTTCCTTGGTGTATACAGTTTAATTCTTGCATCCAAAAACATTAAAGTAATATTCTTTACGATTTCTGTTATTCCAGAGTTCATGGGGTGTCTTTTTAAAAATTGGTCTGATTCAAACTCTATTAATTATATAATATGTTTTTCTTATATCTTCTTCCCAGAAATAGGTAGGAAGACTGTATTCATTTTTCATAGTCCTAGAAATTTCATGAATATTCATATTTCTTCTTTCAATAATTCCATTTTGTTGAGGTTTTCATGGTGAAGTGAATTTTTGTTTAGTACCCATATTTGATTAAAAGGAATTATATTCTGGATTCTAAATTTTTCCACCATGATTAATTCTTAATGAAATTACTTTAGAATAATTTTCATTTTTGATATCTTTTCAGAAACATTCAAATATAGAAAAAGATTCATTTTCTTTTTTAAAAAAATAAATCCAAGTAAATATAGAATAATCATCAACTAAAAAATATATATAAAATTTACCAAAAATTCTTGATATTATTGAAGGTCCAAGCTAATACATATATATGATCTAGATGTTTAGATGTAAAATTTTTGTTAATATATTTTATTGATGATTGGTGATGCTTTCTGTGTTGACATGCATCACTAAATCTATCACATTAAAATTTGAGACATGGAAAATCATAAACTAATGGTTTCTTAGATAACTTTTTTAAATAATATATATTGTAATGTCCAAGTCTAGTATGCTAGAACCAGGAATCATTTATCTTAGTATTTAATCATTTTACATATTGTTTACACAAGGAATTTATGTCCATTGTGTAAAAACTATCAGTTCTGGGTGCTCTAAATTTAAGCACTTTATCATTAAAAATAGAACAAAAGTTGTTAGAAAAATAAAAAAACAATTATCATAGAGTTGAGATATAATTATTAGGTTTTGTTTCAATCCTTGTAAATAGAGTAATTTATTTAATGAGACAGCTTCTAGACCTCCAACAGTTCCAATGCCAGGAATTTTACCGTTGTCATTATAACGAAATGTGATTAGACCACCGTCCTTTTGAGTTAATGTTTTAATTTTCAACAAATTTACACTCATATTCCAGGAGTAGCCACTATCCATAAAACATATTTCAGTTCGGCTTCTGTGACCTATTTCCAGCAATGGCATTTAAAAAAGGTTTTTTTGGTACACATATTTTGTTGCGTCCAGTAGTGTTATCCAGCAAAGACCTGGGAATCCAAACATGCTTTCTTTTTCAATAATAAATAGAATCATATAGGCATATTACAAAAAAGTCTTTCTTATTCCCACTTACTTGCGGTTTTCATAAATAATAGTATTTAGATAAGTGAACTTTTTGTACAACAATATTTTCAAATTTTACCTTTTATACTTGGGAAAAAATAGTTCTTAAAGTGTTTAGGGTTTTCACCCTTACTGCTTATTCCATATCTTTCATTTTTAATCACATTCATTCCATGCATTTAATTTATATTATTTTATCCTTTTGTAAAAACAAGAGGTTCACGTTGGTATGTTTCTACCTCTGTTTACATTTTTTTTATCTTAGTTTCATTATCCGTACAGTTTGGGTTTGATACGTTGTATTTTTCAATTAACTCTTGATGATGTTTTAGAAAAGTGTATATTTATCCTAAAATATAAGAATGAATATTTTTCAGTGATTTATGTTTCTTAAATAAGATATCATATTTCTCTTCCATCATATTACATTTGGCAATGAGTTTATTATTTGAACATGTTGAACTAGAATTTGAATTAGATGAGTCGTAAGATTGTACATCATGAGATTTTACCTTAAAGAACATGTTTTCCTTTAGATTTGATTAATATTTTTCTGAGTTGGACTTTTATGGGCTGTTGGAGTCTTCAGAAACACTCCAAGTATCTTTCATTTCCCTTTTTTATTTCTCCTCATTATCGTTGTTTTTGAAAATTTTCTTCTTCTTTTCTCCTTTTAATTGAGGACAATCATATCTAATGTGACCCATATTTTTTGAATTCATAGTATCTAACTTCCTTTGGTTATTTTTTATTATTTTTAATCGATTTTAGGAATCCTTTCCTCTTTTTTTATAATTTACTAATCTTTCTGGTCAATTGAGAAAATTCCACATCTGAATCAGATGAATCAGATTTCTCAGATTTCACTTTGATTTCATTCTTCATTTTTCAGAATTTTTTGAGATGCTACCTTCAAAGGAATATTTTCCTTTTTGATTAAAACTTAATACTCATTATCTTTATCTTCTATCTCAACATCATGCATCATAAAAGTTCCAATTAACTCTATCATTTTATGATCTTTTACTGGTGAGGATTGCCTAATAGGTACCAAAATTCCATTCCACTTAGGTGGTAATACTCTTAGTACTTTCAGGGCCTAATCTACTTGTTTGATAGGATATCCTATGGGAATGATGTTATTAACAATTTTTTCAATCCTTACATTCATATGGGTTATTATTTCTCCTTCAAAAACACTGAATTTATCAAATTTCAATTCGGATGTTGCATACCGCAACTGTCTGACATTGACAGTTCCTTCATAGGAAACTACAATCGTTTATATCATTTCATAAGCCATTGGGCACTAAGATAGACTTTTGAATTCATCTAGTCCATGTTTTAAAACAATGGAATTAAATGATTTTGAGTTTATTTCATACTATGCTTCTATATCATCAGTCTATGATTCATGTACCTCTGGAATCACATTGGGAGTTTTAATATTTGGGTGGACTCTGTATCCATGACTCTTTAAATAAATGATAATCTTTGATTTCCAGCATCTATAATTTTTACAATTGATGTAGGGATCTAGAACCATTAACATAACCTCTTGTGTATCAACAAATGTTCTCTAAATAATCTAAAAACATTTAGATTGTTATATCTTTATCCAAAGAACCACCTTTGATACCAATTGTTGGATCGAGTTATACCAAATATGCACAAGATGGTGGTGAACTGTGTCTTTTAAAAATTCATTCTAAATCAAGATGATGACCAAATATATCCTTTTATATTTATCAGATTATTTATGATGTAAAAAATAAAAATTTGAGTAACTAAAGGATGTATACTATTTCGTGGAACAAAAGGCCCCTAGTCCACTACACCAACACTCTAATCCATAAGCTTGGTTATTTTCACCATCTGACCCTCTTGTCAACAGACTGTCCACAACTAAGTGCAGTCAGTTGAAACCTTTACAAGATAAGGCTAAAAACATATCCTTATGGTTCATACATTGAACTGAATTTAAATATTAGTACTAAAAGCTGGTTACCAAAAATAAAAAGATTATTTTCCCTTGAAATAATTTCCCATTTTTATTCATAGTTGGAACAACACGCAACAGTCAATAGATCGTCATCATCAGAAAGAATGATCTTCGGGCAGAAGTAGTTTGGATCCAATCTGGTTTCAATAGATATAGAAATAAATTTATCAACTATAACAATAATTAATTCACAATAGATCTTTGTTATAGTAATGATGAATCTTCAACTTGTTTCTTCTTCTTCGTTTTCAGAAAAATAGAGTCTGATCGATCATGGTAGCAGTAGATCTGTGTGACTCATATATCTCTGTAAAAACTGTACTGAAAAACTCCAGGAATTTTACTTATAATCTTTTCTCAATGAATCCTCACTAACACATTAATTCAAAAATAACACACAGATATATATAATTAATAAAGAAAATTGTTTTCCATTCAAATTTAAATCCAAAAAATACACCATTTGAATCTAGATATTCAAAAGTTTTAATAATAGGTCACCTGTAACTCCACTTATTCTAAGGGAAAAAATCTCCTCTTAAATTGAACGTTTTAATCACAAACAAAAATCTTTCAAACAGTCAAAGACGCGTCTTAAAATTTAGGATTTAATTTGGCTTGAAATAAGCCAAAATACAATTTCATAATAATTTTATATTTTAAATTTCTGATGCCAAACATAGGTTTGAACAGTATAGCATACATTCTATTAATGTATGGTTTACAATGTATGGTTGATCAAGAATTAGATATTTGATGATCCCCCCATAAAACGTAAAGTTGATCTCAAACATAATGTTGATCTCAAACATAAGTATGATAATCCATACTTTTCACTTCAACTATCAAACATACAGTATATAATCCATACTTTAATCAGCTTATAAAATGTAAGGATCATTCTTCAACATAAAGTTGCTTAAAAAGTAATTTTCATGAACCATACATTTTAGAAACAAACATGACATTCCATACTAAGGTAGGGCTCTTCTTACATAATTTTCTGATATCCAAAACATAATGTTCCTTCCAAACATAGGGTTCTTTCCCCATATTTTTCTTATATCCCATTACCGGTGGATTTTATCCTTACACTATACTCCTCATTGTATGATATGAACAGTGTTTCTAGAACACGGAAAACTGATTTCTCAACACGTAAAGCGTAAACAATGTTTCTCGAACACACTAATGTTATTTCTGAACACCTTTCCAAATATACCACATGGATTAAACACTTTAATATTATTCCAAAAATAGAGAAATAAATAATATTAATTTCCTCATATATACTCAAAGTAAAATCATTTGAATAATAAATAAGGGTATTTGTGAACTTAAAAATATTCTAAAAGAGATAGAGAATTGATCTCAAAACCACCCCTTAATAAAATAGGGTATTTTTAAAACAACACTTGCTCATCAATCATACTATCACATTCTATAAAATATTGATTGAGATCTTGGCCACGAGAATGTTAACAATCACAAAGCCATTAATCTAAGATGACCTAAGGGACCTTCTAATTCATAGGAAATTAATATACTATGATTTTTTTGGGTTAAAGATCTTTTTTCTAAAATCTGAATAATTATCATGGAAATATATACTTTTGGGGTTTCAAAACATCATCAACCTTTGTTTTTCATTGATCCACTTCACCTCATTCTCTAAAAAATAATGTGAGTTTTTCATTCCTAAAGTACTAATGATTATGAGAAAATTTATATTCCATCCCATCAGTTATCATCAATATCTATTTGATTGAATATGTTATCCAATTTTCAAAAATGCTCATATGGAGAGATAAATAATTAATCTATATGACTTCATTTAAATCTTATCTTAAAATTTCGTTAAACGGATACCCATATAACCCATCAGAAATATGAAGGTTTAAAATATTTATAAATAAAGTCTTGAAATCATCTTAACATTGATCAACATATATCACAATGTATCTCTCGGTTGTTACATACCAAACACGTGGATACCCTCATCATCCATTTCCATTAAACATGGTAATAACCTGAATTATGATAAATGATTTCACAAAAACAACCATTATTTTTTTATTCCGATGATTGCTAGGTTCCTTATTTAAATACAAGAATTTGTAAACATCATCAAACAGGATATAGACCACTTTTTCAATAATCAATTATTGGGTAATTTTTACCCCCCCAATTTACTTATTCATATCTAGCATATCGTTCTCTAAAGATCATTATCTCAACGTCTAACATTAATTAAGGGCTACCTTCCTTTAATCACAATATCACCATTCCATTAAATCACTTTTCTACATCATCATAACCATTCAACATGTACTTTTCAATCCTTAATTACAAATTATACTGAAAATACTTGTATATTTATTTATTCATAAAATGTAATCTCTTAATTCCAAAACATAAATAAGTTATTCATACAAATTTATTCATAAGCCATTACTTAGTATTTATCAAGTTATTTCTTAATAACTCTTCTCATGATCATGATATAAAAATCATGTTTTAAGTTTCTTTATCCTTAATATATTCACGCATCTTGTGTAAACAATACTCAAATAGAATCACATACATCTTATGTGACATTTCTGTTCTCTTTTTCTTTAGAAGTATATCAAATATTGATATTAAATTCCAGATTCTATTTATGATATTTTCACATGGGAAATAGATTCACAAAATACTCATACTTTCCACATCTAATACATTATATGTTAACAATGTTACTTATTTTTCTCCCCATTGACTAAAATGTGAATCCATATGGTGAGTAACATTTATCATATTGTGATACAATGTAATCAGGAAAAATCACATACAAGGTTCAAAAATGATGGATCCTACATAATTATTCTATGAAAATTCTGATTATCATAGGTTATTCATAGTCATCATCTATTTAAATCCTTAATTATGGTGTATAATGAGTTTCTGAATTTCCAAAGCATATCCCCTAGGATTATCAAACATGGTCTGTAGTAAAACCCGTTTTCATTTACCAGTTTCCCACGAGTCAGAACCAAGACATTTTTCTAATTTTTTACTCCAATGTACATCTATGCTATATCCACATCCAATTTTAGTATCCATATAGGGATTTATTTCCATGAAACCAATCACTCTATCCTCAACCAAAATGTATGGAGATTTTCTAAAATGTTAACTCATCCTTATACTTATACATAGAGTCATCACAAGACATATCCCTCGAAATATACCATGGGATATCACTAATGTTTTCTCATCCTAGTTTCCAATCGTAATATAATCCTTTACATTGACACCGACTATAACATCCCAGTTTTGATGTACATACATATTATATTACTTTTGTTGAATACTTAAATCATTATACAAATGGATGTCCAAGGGAAATATTAGTTTAGTTCATTTATAAACATGGAAAAATAAAAAATTGTAAATAAATGAGCTATATTATCTCCCACTAAGTTCTTCATGACTAGTATCCTTCTTATACACATCAAACATAAAATATATCTTCATAACCTGGTGTATAGAAACATAAAAGGGTTGATATTAATTTCGTTGTAAGGGTAAAAAAGGGAGATATGTATGAATAATCATGAACATATGGGTATGAGAACATGATCATAAAAATATAATATCATACCCTTCTTATCAATGATCATAAAAATAAATTATGTCATAAAACATGGATTTTCATAATATATTAATTATACAGAAATAATGAACATAATCCAAGAAAAAAAATAAGTATAAAACATGGAATTGTTGTAGACACATAAGAAAATAATATGATTTCTATGGTTGTCATGGAATCTATATAAATAATAAGTTAGAATTTTGGGTTGACTATCTATACCAATTTTTAGTCATGGTTCACTCCAATGGACATCTTAGTAGCATGAGTTCACTACTCATACAATCTTGGTAGTCATGGTTCGCTCTCATGTCCATCTTAGTAGTCAAGGTTAATTTTCAAGACCATATTAGTCTATCTCATTAGATATAAATATTTATACAATACATTAGTTGGATAAACATTTTCCACCCTTATAATAATAAAATCTTTTTCACGTAATCTAAAAAAATAAACGTTCATCGTATCATGGCTCATAAAATAAGATATATTTTATAAACATCAAATAATAATCCATGAAATGAAATGGGTGTCATTAAAATTTTAGAACATCATATGATTTGAAAAGATATGGGTTTAATAATCACTTCATGAAATCATAACCTTTAAAAAAAGTGGGTTTCGAAAAAATAAAACCATAGATAAGGAACGAGTTTCAAATTAAAAATACACATGAAAGAGTAAGGGGTTTCATAATCATCATTCAATAAAAACATATACCTTTCAAGGAACGATTGTGAATTGAACCATTGTGTCATCATGTAGATGGGAATGAGTAACATCAATGGATGTCATCATAGATGGAAAATAACTTATAAAGACATTTTGAATATATTTTTTATAAAAATATCATTTCTTCTATAAAAAGTATTTTATGAACCCAAAAACAATAAAAACCATTTTTTAAACATTTATTGAAAACAAATAAATAAGTCTTAAAATCATTTGGAAAAAAATTTTCATTAAAAATATACTACATAATATTTAAAATCTATTAAAAAAATTTTCATAGAAAATACTTCAAAAACCAAGAAAAAATGATTGAAAACATATTAAAAACCATTTTTATGATAAAAAATTGAAATCATATAGATAAATATTGAAAACTTTTAGAAAATAAATCATTTAAATAATATAAAATATAAATGATTTTTTTTGGAAACCATTTAATGAAAAATTATTATTAAAAAAATTATTTTTTGAAAATGTTTGTATAAAACATGGTTTGAAGGAACTAGTATTTCCGAACAAAGAGAGGGTAATGTTAGAATTTCTTAAAAACAAATTCTTAAACATAATATATAACAATGAGTGGAAAAATTGTAACAATACAAGGATATATCACGAATAACCATAGAATAAGAAATTTCATGAGTGTTCTTGAGATATGGATTATAATATTTCATCAAATGGAACATGATCATGAACAATCTCGAAAAGTGATGGGATTGTTCTGATAAACTTATACCACATGACATCATTGAACAATACTCACTATTAAATAAAATTAATTTACATGAACCTTAAAATATAATTAAAATATTGATATTCATGATATAAAAATTCAAATTAAATATATACACCTCATGGAAAAATTTGGCTGCATAAATGACATGCGTCTCAAAGAATGAAAATTGAGACAATATTACTTTACTAATTTTATGACATTTGAAACATAAAACCAATAAAAAAAATATCATCTAATGGTTATTTAGTTAAAAATAAATTTAAGTATATGAATCATATAATTCTTCCATGGGAAGTATATACACCACTCAAAATTAATGAGTCGTTAGTAAAACATGTTTATCATGGAAATATAATGTAAGAAGAAATTTCCTTAACTTATGTCTTAAATTTATTCATACTAAAAAACTATTTATGTATAATAAATTTAATATTATTAAAAAAATTATAGAATATTTCCTTTATATAAAATACCATAACTGTTTTATAATACCCACTTGTTAAAAAATTTTGGTTAAGTTTTCACTTCAGGTAATATTCGAATTCTTCTTATCTTGTGTAATAATTTGTAATATCTTGGGTCCTTATACATATTTAATGATTTAGATAATTTAATTAATGAAACAAATATATTGTATATTCAGTATAATTTATTTATAATAATATATATAATATAGAATTATGAAATGGAATACACCGTTCATGTAGACGGTAGGTAGTACGTAGGCATGAACATTGTTTTCATTTACTTTTCATTTTGATATAAAGAATGTAAATAGAATAAATGTATATATATATATATATGTATATATATCATTATCAAATTAGAATTATTATATCATATATAACATATAATATTATTAAAATGATTTTTTTTATATTCTATGTAGTGTGTGGATGAATCATATCGCTTTGAGAGGGCGGTAGTCCACACTTCCTCAAACAAAATAATCAAATTTACACCAAATATAATCTATAAATAAATGTGTTTTAGAGGTTTAAAAAAGAATCTGCACATAATAATTATAATATATAACATATATAAACATATTTTCCATCATGATTTCTACCATGATAGGCGATAATGAAAAATAATCAATCATCATTTTGTGAGGTGGTAGTTCATTGTAAACATAAACCATATGGTCATTAACCATTAGATGGAGGTGTGCGTAATTGTATGTAAAATTATTATCATAAAAATTCCTAGTATATTGAGAATACTTTTGTTTTTATAAAAGCATGGAATGAGAATAGGTTAGGGAGTTGAGAATGAAAATAAAAGAAAAGGGTTTGAGGGAGGGAGTTACCTTTTAATCAGGTAAATCCTTTGGGTTTACACCACAAATATTAGATGGAAGGATTTATTCCCAAAGGGAGGAATAAAAGATTATTTTTGGGTTTTTTGGAGGATATTTTAGTTTATATTGGCTGATCCTATGTCGCTTGAGATGCGTGAATAATGGGTGGAGTGGTTTATTTTTATAGCAGTGGGGGAGTGGAACCAGTGTAAATACCAGAAGGTATTAAATAATGGAATGTATACATCAGCTAATGTGCATAAAAAATGGAAAACTGAGGGATTAATTTAATTTTATGGTCTAACCAAATATACACCACACAAAAATATGTTCATTTTAATAATTTGGGTCTACAAATTCTATGATTCCCGAATTTTATTATTTTAGTTTTTATTAATTCATCTAATTTTCTAACCTATGTAATTTAATAATTAAAACTAAAATAAATTGGGAGTTATAACATAATATAGAGACACAAAATTATAAATATGACACCAAATTTACAAAATAAAAATATCATGTGTTTTGGAAATTAATTTTTAAAACAAACATAAGTGACGTGCAAAACACTACATAAACCTTAATCATGCTACCAATGTATTAAGAATCTATTGGTCATTGTGTTAATTATAAAAGATAAATTTTTACATTAATGAGACAAATTTTTTATTTTATTAACGCTTAAAATAAACATGTTAGAATTTATTATTTTTATTATCTTCAATTATTTTAATAATATATCAGTTATATTAAAATAACAATAATTTCAATTTTGACATTAATTATTTAATATTAATTTTAAAATATGAAAATAATTTTTTAATTAAAATAAATTAAGAATAAATATTTTAAATAATATATATTATTCTGAAAAATTATTTTAATAAAATAATTAAGTCAATTTACTTATCTTTTAACATTTATAGTATCAAATATTTTTGTTAATTATTAATGAAATAATCACTACGTTGTTATTTCGTATGAATTTTAAGTAACTAAATAGTATATAAAAATTATTGATAAATTATTTTGATAAAAATTAACAACTCATATTTAAAAAGTATATTTATATCCAAAAATATTAATTTTTTACATATATCAGTGTTTTATAAATGATAAAGGTTAGGAAAGGTCAACTTTTGTCTTTTTCTTACTTCCCTTTTATATATGAAAATTCCATTTCATAATATCACAATAAAATATAAAATTAGAATAAATAGAGGATGATGTATTATTATTGGAATCCAATGACTTTTGGATAAGTTTATAGGTTATTTTTGTCATTATGATTATGATTTCGTCCTTAATTAAGCTTTATCTTACCTTAATCACTGTGATTGATTGTAGTTACTTTCACTAAAATTTTTGCTAAAAAATTAAGTTGATATTATTTGGAAAAATATCAATTATTACAACATTTTATGATCAATTTTCAAAATTACAATCACAGAAGTGGGAAATTCTGTTTAACGCTTATCCAAAAAACGTGAGGAGAAATCATGTCTTAAATGTAAAAATATTCAATAGTTCAAAAAGTGTTTATACATGATTCTAATATAAAAATGATATAAATAAACTAAGTTGGATTAATATGGTCATAATTTAACAATTGTGAATTTAAAAACCAATTTAAATATAATCACTATTTAAACAAATATGTTTTTTAACTAAATTGAAGTCATTATTACTATTCAACCAAAAATTTTGTTTCTTGTAAAAATCCCAAAAAATATCAATTATATAATTTCAAAATCATGAATTAAAAAAATGATGTTCATTTTATCAAATTAAATTTATATAAGTTTCTATAATTAATTTCATTATTGTTCACAAAAGGATATAACAAATAGTTTCTTTAATAAAATATCATTTTAAAACATATAACAATTTACCAAAAATTATATATTTCCTGATCAATCTGTTTTATTTTTGTGAAAAAATAATAAAGAATACATGAAATTATGTATTATAATTCATAATAATATTTTTAATTTCAATGTTATAATTATCTAATTTATATATTTATCAAAATAAAATGAATTTTAGTAAAAACTAAATATTGTGTATAACAAACATCAGGTAGGTGTTTTGTACTGAGAAATTCACATTTGTTCCATGTGAAAGGTACATTTTAACTAGTGAAAAGATATACATAAATTAAAATTAATTAATCTGATAAAAAAGTTCATTAAAACTAGGGGTGTTACATATATGGATGTGAAAAAGTTGGAAATATCACTATAGGTGGTGAAGATTTTGTATGTTAATAAGATTAAAAAAGATATGTTGATGGAGGAATGGATGGGAATATCCCTAGAAAATTAAGAGGATGATGGAATGGTTTTGAAGATAGGGTGTATTATCGTGGGTGAGGGTTGGAATGTGTATGATGGGTTCTCTAAGAGAATCCTTGCTCAGAACCATGCTAGTAGGATGAGGAAGAGTCAAATATGGTGAAAATGAATTCCCCTAAAAAATTTATAATGAATATGAACATGAAATTATATGTAATTCAAAAGAAAAAATTACAATTATAATACTCTACAATGGAATAACAGGGGGAATCCCATACATAAACATCAATGGATCAATATCATATAATTACATCCTTTGAATATCTGTGGTATTTTCCATAATCATCATGAGAATAAAATTCCCACTTCTTAGTAATAGTTTTTAAAAATCATGAATACAACTTAGAAGTCCAAGAAGTCATAAAAAATTTCATAACATGTTTATGTAAAAATAATTTGAAACCATGTTAAACATTTTTATAAATCCTATTTTAAAACTAGTTTCTAGAATTGGAATAAGTATAATTAAATTCATTGAAACCAAATAATACTAAAACAATCATATCATTCAAATATAAAACATTATAAAAGTAGATATAGTAAAACCAAGATAACAAACCAATGTTAAGGTAAACTTGATGAACTATTAACATATATGGTTGCTTCAATATATTACCCACCACTGCATCATGTTCCACATCAAATATTAAAATGGGAAAATTTGAGTCATCAAATGATATAGTATGGTTAACATAAATGGTGACACCAATGGTTTCAATTTCACTCCCAACATCATGAAAAATATGGATTGGGATTACCTCATTAATGAAACCATAACCTGGTCTCAAATGATCATTCATATAAAACACATGTTTTTCCATTGAATCCAAATCGTATGGTTCATTAGTATCATGGAATCTACTCATTTTAGGAAATATTGTTCCACAATCATCAATAAATGTTCCATGTCACATCATTCAATAAGACCATTTAAATTTTATCACTGTGACTCGACCGTTATAGTAGTAATTTAGTAATGATATTTTCTCAACAAGTCTATAATAAGACCCATTTCATATCAAGTTGACTAAATAGTGCATTAGAGTATCAATACATTGTAGCAGTTAACATAATTCCATCATGATGTGTTGTAATTTTAACTACTCGATCTGTTGTATGAATTTTATACCCATTGATTATTAAATATTTTCATTCAAAACCCAATGAATTTCTAAAAAAATCCAACAATAATAATTCATGAGAAACAAAGTCATTAGGTAAACTAAATACCTGAAATATATATTAATAATTCAATTAAATTAATATATATATTATGTTAATTAATTTAATGTTCATACCTTTGATTTCAACCATGTATGAAACTATTGTCAACAAAAATCCGCTCTCCTTATGAATGGAAAATATCGATGAAATATACTTATAATTTTTTTATGTTCACCACATAAAATGATAATAAAATTAAATGTTATATGTGAAATAATATATTATGTGATTACATATAAATATCTAAATCACATACTTAATATTGTCATCAAACAAACAATAGTTAAACAAGATTGTGTTCTGTGACATATCTCTCTCTTCAGGATCAATATAGCCAATTTATATGACCTAATAATTCATCATTTTTTAGGGAAGATATGTAAATAGTTTCTCAATTTACCCATACTACACATCTTCATTTCACATTGGCTGATTATGTTTTATGGTCACATCAAAAAAACACTTTGACCAAGAATCAATAAATTCATGATCCAGATAACCTCACACAATGGAACCTTCATGATGATTCTTCTTTAGGGCATATGGTTTCATTAATAACTTATTTATTTCAGTATAATAATTTCACTGAAAAAAATATGTCCCAAATAAGTGTTTTAGTTGGAAAATTAACTATTAAATGCACCTTGTAGGTGGAAAATGATGGATTTTTTTTCAACCCACACAAACGTAAGGGTTCCTCTTGTTGCATTTTTATAATGATAAACTACGATAACCTTTTATAAAAAAGTAAATGAAACAAGAAAATCACATTTACCATTATATAAATTGATAGAAAATTTTATATTACAATTTATATTAACTTATTATGAAGGATGTGATAATCTTGTATTATTAGGGATTTTAGTTTCAAAACCCTTTTATTGACTCATTTAGATATGTTCTTGGAATAAACATCAGGAACTTTGATATTATCTAATACTTCCATAAATTCATTTATCCATAAATGTGTTATCACATAAGAAGAACACTGAGATTTTAATTTTTTTCACCAATACATACAAGATATTGTTGTATTTTAATTCCATAGTCCAACAAGTCCTAGTAAGATCAGAAGTCATCATTGGCCTTCCCCTTTATATTCTGTAAAATTAAACGAACAATTTAATGATTATTTTTGGTAATGCACATTATATCTAAATAGTTATGCAATAAATTTGTGTACTAATGTGAAATATAAAAAAAAATAAAATTCACTTATTCCAATTGTAAGTGGATTTAGTTTTGACATATTTCATCATTTTAGATTTATCTGATCCTTCACTAATGAAAACTAAAATATTTCAATTCATTAAGAACATCAGTTCTTGATATTCATTGAGATGGTTGTTCAGTGTAAATAGAATTATCAAACCATTGACGATTATTCCTATATCGATGATACATTGACATGAATCTTTTATGCCCCATGAAATTGAATATATGATTATATTTAATCCTTACTGACCATGTATTATTCATAAAAATAAGACAAGATATTTTCCCTTCATTCAAAAAAGTGAAATAATTTAATATTAGGTTAATCATTTATAGTCAATTGTATGGAAGCACACATATAATGTATATTTTTCAATGAAGCTTCAAATGTGTGAACACCAATATCCCAAATATATATAAATTATCTTTTTAAAAAATTAATATAGAAATATATATCATTTTCAAAAACATAATGCATATATATTAGTACAATCAATAATTTAAAAGGTTTTTTCCTGCACAACCGTTGATTAATATTATAAACATAAATAAAAACTTACCACATGTTGTGAGATGTAATAATATAAACAAAAAGATTAATATCATCATAAGATAGATCCATCCTGACATTATAATCCTTACATACTAAATTGGGACATTGAGCGTCAAATTTCCTACAAGGTAATCAATATATAGAATGAACTAACTCGTCATTATCTTTATTTCAATAAACAATCATCCATCTCAAATTGGATGTGATTTTTCCTTACATGAATATTTTTTGAATCCTAGAAATCAATGGAAAGCCCCAAATTTCTTCTATGGCACATGAGATCACGTTCCATCTACATTTAGATTCTTTATACATTTAACACATTATATAAATTCATTAAGTTCAGTTGTTACCTCTAAAAATAAACTTCAATATTTCATAAAATCATGAAATATATTAGAATAAAATGAATGCTTCTTAATTAAATTCCATGTATTATAATAATTTTATGGATTATTTTTACCATCAAGAAGACATTACTTCATACAAGTAATAATATAATCACTAAAGGTATTATAAAATAAACACATATTTTTTCCTCGTATAACAACATTAAAAATTCCAACAATGTCATTTTAGTACATTTCTGATTTACATGTATCTAGAATCATCCATTAAAATTTTCAACCCCTCAACATATTCATCTTTATTATTTTTCTCATATTTATTTACATCATTATCTTATTTCAATGGTACAGTATATTTCTCCTGATGATTCAAAAATGAAAATCAATCAAATATCATATTATACACACCACGTTTTTATTTTTAGTAATTAATAGTATAATACTCTCTCTTATCACCATTTTTATAGAAAACGCAATAGTTTGTTTTGAATCCAAATTTTTTATGTAGTATCTAACTTATTCACTTATTAACCATGGTATTACAACACAATTATAATATGGATAGTATATATGGAATTCATCTGAAAGATATTGAAATTAATAAGCTAAAAAGAACATGAATTATCTTGAAACATAGTTGAAATCAGATCAATATGATACATCAAGCTTCTATCAATTCTATTACACGAAAATAAAGTTATTTTCCATTAAAAAGTTCAAACCACAATTACAGTGATATCCAAATTCAAATTCAAATTAATTTTATAGTTTATTGGAATCTAAAGAACACTAATAGGAATAAAATTTTAATACAACACATGATTTTTTATATAACTTTATAATACTCTATTATCCATCCAAATAAATAATTTTTCCTATCATAATTGAATACCAAGGAATACTCATATAAATATAAACAAGGTATATATAGTCCAATGATTATCAACTAAAAATTACTAGAAGAAAAATGTGTATTTCTTATCTCTAGTGGTATTAACTTTTGAAAACATAATGGAGGATAAAATTTATTCCAGAAAGGATTTTATTTATGATTGAAATCAATAATTTTATCCAACAAACTATATTATACAATAAAGATGACCCTAAATACATATTATAATATCCACCATCCATGAATGATATTATCTCTTTTATCTTTACTAATTCACTAAAAATAATTAATCAGATGAAATATAGTATATAATTATCCCAAATATAGAAGAGATATGACCAAATATTTATTTCTAGATTATCTCATGGATGGATCCTTCTATAGTTGTTAATGTTTCTTTATTTTCATGTAGAAAAATAAAATATTTGTTTCATGAGTAAGGGAATCCAACCATGAAAAGTTAATTAACAAATCCAAAATAAATCAAAACATTATTTTTGGTTACCTTCCATGATTAACTAGTATTGTATCTTCAACCTAGCTTATATCACATTTCATTATTATAAAAATAATTTTTTCAACTCCTCCATAGAATAACATTAAATATATGGGTTCTATTTGATTTATCAATTTTGAAATATCCATTATTAGGTATATTAAAAATCTAAAATGGTCTGGATTGTAATAAATTAGATCTGTGACCCAAGTATTGAGACTTATTCTAGGTTCCCGTATAGGTTAAATCACACTGATCTATTCTATAGTTGTCTAAATACATGTTTGATTGAAAAAATAAAAAATTACGCAATTATTTTCCCACAAACCTAATAAACTGAAATGGAAAATCATGCTTATGTAATGTAAAACCCTTAAAAAAATATTGAAATACTGTAGTGAAAACAAATTAATATTTACAATATCCACCTAAAAGTAAAAAAAGAAACATTTTGACTTGAATTATATTTATAGAAGTGACCAATTCCCATCAAAATAGATGAATACAAGAGAATAAATATTATGAGGAAATTTAATATTACCTATTATAGATCTCAAAAAAACATACCATAATTGAAAGAATAACACTTAGTATATGGTTGCATTGTTTCTAGAAGAGGAGAGGGTGGACACTTAAATCACCTGAGTAGGTGAGGGTGACACCGAAATCACTTAAGGATTGGAGGGGGATGAAAAAATATCTTGAGGATGGGAGGGGGGACACCAAGGCTAGAGGTAAAATATTGATTTATGGTTTTGATGAGGAAGAGCGTCGGGGGGTGAGTGAGCATGTCTATGTAAATATATATAGCCACATGTTTTAAAAAACAATATGTATAGATCATGATTTATATATGGTTTTATAAAACTGTGGGTATAGGTTTTGACATAAAAACTATACTAATAATTTTTCAAAATTGTGGTTACAGATCCATGGGGATAGAGGTAGTTTTCTTTAGTGTTTTCCCTTAATTTTTTTAATGTTTTAATATTCCTCTAAAACATCACATTTGTTTTGAGCTTATTGGTTGTTATTAGGTTTAGATCACTAATCAGTGCCTCTTGATGGATCATATAGAACATAGAAATAAATAATAGATCATGGTAAGACACAAATGGCTATAGATATCCCTAAAGTTTCACCACGTCATGAATTTAATAATATGCATGATTCACAAGGCATGAGTAATCTCATATTGAAATAAAATGGAAAGAAAATGATTACCCATATAATTTTTTTACCATTATGAGTCATAGGAAGGAAAATGACTAAGTCTATATTTATGCATCCCCAATTCCATATAGGTATGGGAAGTGGATGCAACACTATGTTGAGAAGTTTTCTCAACTTTTTCGCTAGCTTTCATACCAAATATCTTATTGTATAATAATTTTTTTCCATTTTCATATTATTTCATATTTAATGTTCTCATAGATCAGTATAATTTTTTTTTTCTTCTAATATAAATATATATAACATATCTATAAGCTTCATCCATCATCAATTTCATTAACTTTATAATAGATAGTATATATAAAGTCATATCTACATTTTTTACACACTTTTTATATACATAAATTTTAGAAAACATCACATTATTTATATATTATATCTTATTTTATTACCTAGGACCATCTCATGGAGACTTCTTGATATCCTCCACTAACAATGGTTGTGAAATCATTTTGGATCAGATTGATGTAGTACCTTTACTTATGTGTTCTATTTTCATCATTACTAGGTCCTTGATTAATGGATATCCTTAAATATTTTTTATTTTATGAAATTTGTTTCCTTGATAACTCATTACATCTGTATCTTGATTTAATTTCCAATGGTAATAATCAATTAATCAACGATAGTCCTCATGACGATTAAACCAACTTTTTTCCTCATGTTTAGATCCTTTTGAGAAAACATATTTTTAATTATATGGTGCTCCATTAAAATATATAACATTTTTTACAATATTAACAGTGTTTTCATACAGATACCCATGAAAGACATGCCTTTATTTTATATCACTTCTATAAGGAAAACATTTAATCTCACAAATTACAAAACAATCCCAATAACGAATGATCTTTCATTTTCAGGTCTAGCATTATATATAATATATTTTACATCCCTATAGAACATTTAACCATTATTTAGGTATAATAGACTTCATCAAATACTTTAGATATTCTATACTCATCATTAAAACATGGGAATATGGAAATATAAGAATGGGGTGATCTAAGATACTCATTATCATTAATCATAACTGAAGAAATTGACTATAATAATAAAATATTTTATGATGGTATATGATTTACCAAGATACATAATAAAAAATATAATCCAGTATAATAACTAAAAATTTATGGAATATGATTTGGAATAATATAAGACATAAATTAAAATAATGTGTAAATATTAGTTAATAATGAATAGATATGATTGTTTAACACCATTAAAAGATAAATAAAATTTTGAGACATCATTGAAAAATGGAACACACATTCTTATATATAACATAAATTTCGTGAGACATTCAATAATTCCCTAGGAATACTTGAAACTAAAACATACTCAGGAAAAAATATATCATCAGATGTAAAATCATAACCAATGCATTGGAGGTAAATGTAGAACCTAATTTGTAATTCATTCTTACGTACATGTTCCTTTATGAAATAATTGATATATGAAATGATAAAAAACCCATGGAAATAAAATGTTTTAAAAAAAAATTCATATGATAATCATTCTATTTTATAGAATAAATAACCCATTTAAGTAAATGGGTTTCATTCAAGGCATTACAAAGAACCCATGAGAATAAAATTTGTTTCAAATCAATTTAAAAAAGGAAATCATTCATTATTCTATCAATAATCATAATATGTTAACCCATGGAATTTAAATTGGAATCCAATGAAGTCAGGTTACATTATAGGTAATTAATATTCAATCATTGAATGAAATAATATGGTATTTACCCCATATAAATAAAGGTTATAAAATTACGTCAATAATTTCCCAAAATCAAAAGATATTTAGCATCTAAGTGAACACCATTTACCAAAATGAATCAAAAATAGGATATTCCCAAAGGAAAGGCTTTGGGTGAAATTTAAATATCAAACATAGTGGATGGTCTGGCATGAAAAATATATTGATGGGTCATTCCTTCAAATGAGAATGATATTATATAATACATCTAGAGAAAAAATGAAGATCAATACATAAGTGGGATCACATTGATCACCTATAATATATTTCAATATATTTTGATTTATATGGAATATATTTTTTATGATAATTAGTATAAATATATTTTGAAATTATAAATATCATTCATATTTTTTAAAACAATTTCGATATAAATACATCGTTAATAAATGTGAATAATAATTTTTTGAAATTAATTAATTATTTGAAATCATATATAATAAAAAACTACAATGATATTAGATAGAGCTGTTACCATGTAAAATATTAAAAATATATTCTTTTAATATATTTTTTGTAAAAATCCACTAGGTTAACATCAAATGTTTCCTTACAACATTTTAAAGAAGATCAATATTGGACACCCCCCCCCCCAGTTTCATTTAAGTAACCCTTTCTTAGTGCTTTTTAATTTCATGATGTGTTTTTTATGTTTCAGAGGGGTGGGATGACTTTTGGAATATTTTTGGGCCTTTTATAAATTTGAATGTTTGGTGAAATATTATTTAAATCGTGATACATACATGGGATACCCTATATAGAGAGACAAAGGCTATGGAAAGGTGAAAAAGTAGGCACACGGTTTGTCCAAAATGTGCGGTCACCCCGGAGAATCATTAAAAAGTGGGATAGAGTTATTTTTCATTTTTGGGGCATGATTTTGTAACCATGTGTTCAATCCATGAATGGTGATCCTCGAGGCAGTTGATGATGGATGGTTAAAACACATTTTTTCCTAATGGTGTGATTCACCATTCACAGTTTAAAAACAAGATAAAAATTGTGGATTTTTTTTTGTGATTAATGTTAAACCCCGAATTTTTTATATACGTTTACCCTAACTCTGTATTTATTCCTTCCAATGACTTTAAAAGATTTCCCAATTAACCCTAAGGTGAACCGAAGATTTTTCTTAGTGTGTTGAATGATGTTTCCGAATGTAAGTCTTTGTTTATGGTGGTTTTGGAAATTTTCATAGATCTAATTTCTTTCCTATCATAGTTTCTTAGATATAATCCATTGTTCATATATCTATGGTTTCTGATTAAAATAATTGTTATATTTTTCTTCTCTAATGATATGGGGAGATATATAAGGAATTTTTTGGATATTCAACTTTGTTTTAAAGGTGTTTTCATGTTGTTCATCATGTTCACCATAATTAATGATGTAGGTGGATTGGCTCTCAAATAATCTACTTAGAACATATAGAATTGATTTCAAATTGACTTTTCCCAATGAAATTGTTTGGGAATATGTTTTTTAAAGCATGGTAGAAACCCTCTTTAGTGATTGTTTTTGGAATTTTTGGACATTGTGGAGTTTTTTCAAAAGTGCTTTGATAAAAGATTTCAAATTGATGATTTTAAAATGGTTGTGTTGTATTGATGCATGAAAAAAAAATTTAATAAATTTTGGATTTATTGAAATGGATTGTTGTAAATGATGTCAATAAAATAATGGTTTTATTGAAATGTTTTGAAATTGTTTTGTCATACATGGGTTGTGTGAGTTCATTATTTGTATATGACTCTGAATAAGGGGCTTGTACATGTAGGGTACAAAGAAATGGGACCCTGAATAAGGGGTATATGTTATTTGAAAACAAGGAGAGTGAAAAATATGCAATGACTTAGTGGAAGAATGATAAAACACTCATGACTATTAAACTATCATAGAAGCATGTATGTGTTGGTGTGGGTGAGAAACATGGAATTGGTATTCCAAAAAAGAATGATAATTGTTTTAAAGTAATTTTTGATTTATTTCAATAGATAATGGTTATAATTTGGAAAACTATTTTTCTTATAAATTTTTTTCGTTTTGTAATGATTTTTTATAAACTTTTTAATATAAATTGTTTTATATAAATGTTATAACTTGTTCTATTCTATTGGAATGAGTAGGGAAATCATTTTAAGAATTCCTACCGAGTTTTGTTACACACCCTTATATTTTAAATTTGGTTATTTTTTAAGCTTAATTTACTAGGAAACATTCTAAAGTAAGGTATCACGTTTCATTAGTGGTACATCATGATACTTGGGCTGTTTTTTTTAGTTAGGGGATGGATGATGTTGTAGATTTGGAGATATGTGGGGATCCATTGATTTCTTTTGTTTTTTTCATACACTGTATAAATTGATGTTAGTTTTATTCCTTAATTATAATTTTTTATAGTATTTTTTTATCTATGGTATTAGTGTGAGTTGTTTCCATTGTTTTCATGCATTGTGAATGTGTTTATTTTGTTATGGAATGTTTGTTTGGTTTTTCTTATGACCAAAATTGAAAAAATTCCCCTACTTTTACTGAATCCCTTAAAGTTTATTACTATAATTTTGCACCATTTGTATGTAACTAAAGGATATATTGAAGTTCCACCTCAAATCTAGCTAATTTGGTGGGGGTGGGGAGTTAAAAGTTGTATATTCTTGTTCGGTACATGACTTGAAAGTGGTATAAGTCTAGGTTGATCTTTGATTCAGTAATC
Source organism: Viscum album (assembly GCA_963277665.1). Lineage (NCBI taxonomy): Eukaryota > Viridiplantae > Streptophyta > Magnoliopsida > Santalales > Viscaceae > Viscum > Viscum album. Next base: position 1,046,495,397 of record OY728162.1, read on the forward strand.
TTTTCTTGGTCTTGGTTTTGAAATTCATTCTATTATATTCCTTGTGTCGGTTTCATTGAAAGTTATAGGATTATTTGTACATGAAATAAATTGCATACAAAGACATGGATATTATTTTTATGATGAATAATAAGTTACTAGGTAGTGGTACATAAGTGTTTTTGATACACTTATAGGAGTTGGATTCACATTATTATGTGTGTATCTAATGAGACAAAAAATGAAATGCTTTTTAGAAATGGCTTCCCTCTTGGAGTGCATATTTAATTTTGAGTAGTACTTTATTATTTTGTGCAACTGTGTTGATTTTTGAAAATAGTTGAAAATGTTTTCAAATCATAGATTTGGAAAAGGGAATGATTGTGATACTTCAAACACAGTAGACATCAAAAAAATGCGGAAATTTTAAAAAATGTCTTAACATAGAAAATGTAGAATTCTGGAATTTAATGTTGTGATATATGATGTGGTATAGTTTTAAATAGTTATTCCTTCAATTTATAGAAAGTGATAATTATGGAATTAACTATGTATATAGAAAATGACACCCATTCTTCTTGGTAGAATCCAACTAGATGAATCTTCTGAGAATGTGGCATCACCTATGTGATAGGTGGACAACAAACTACTTCAGAGTATAGTAAAAAAATATCATACTCTAGACATAGTGAAAATATTTTCTGTACCAAGGCAAGTGGATCACCCCAGGGTCATTCAGTACTAGAGAAGGAAGAGGTTTTGATGAATAGGATTAATCAAATATCCAATTTCAGTACCACATTAACTAGTATGAAATTCAATTCATAGATGTATATTGAGGAAGATATTGTATGAAAATGGTTGGATTTAGTGGTTCTAGATAAATTAGACCAAGGCTTGGCATGCGAAGATTTGGACGAATTGTTCAATAATAAAATCTATCCTCATTCGTTTAGAACCATAATAATGACGAATTTATTTAGCTTAAAATAAGATATCCTCACATTGATAAAGTATATGTCTAAATTAATTATTTTTGTATTATTTCCACCTAATGTTGATTCAAATGAATCCTTTAAGGAACACATATTTCAATATGGGAGGAGATCGGCGATTTGGTCAATGATTTTTATGATCTTTATTAAAAATTATATAGATATGTTCAGTAGAGAGACAGTTATAGAAAAGGACATATCCGAAGATATGGGTGGAGTTAGAATGTTGATACCTGTGGGAAATTGTGGGAACTTTAATGATGTAAGGAATTTGAAGAGGGACACATATTTCTGATACAAATATATGGATTATAATTAGATTCTTGGATTCGTAAAAATTACTCCAAGACACAATATCAAATATGAATTTTTCCAATTCGGTTCATTAACCCACATTATTTTAGCATGTATAATGTCACCTAGGGAATTCAACAATTACAATCTGATGGGGAATACTAAATACTATTATCAAAGTGCTACAACATATGGTGTATGGTATACTAATCATGTGTCAAACATGATGTATGCTTGGATGAGACATGGGTATAAGAATACCTCAATTCAATATACCAGAGATAGCCATGGTGATTCCAAGAATTCCATGACTCCGAACGAAAGTAAAAATCCAGAATAAATAAGGAAAAAGTATCATCAGAAAGAAATTTTATGGAGATGAAAAAGGCATTGTGCATGATCAGTATATAACATTGGGAATGAAAGGTATTATTTTTTTGAATTATATCCTTATGAATTATTTTTTACACAAGTACATCCCATTTATAATTGTCTTCTCATGCTATTTATTTTCTGTTCTTGAGTGTTGATATGATTCCTTCTATGTTCAAACATCAAATTCCACATAGTCAAAGAGAATTTATATCCATTGTGTGTAAATAATGTTCTATGATGTTTGATAGATATGAGTTTATATGGGACTTCACAATGCATGAGATGGATGTCTATGATATAATATTGAGTATGTATTTTTTTAAACATTACATATCACATTGATGATTATACCATAGTGCTTAGTTTCAAAAATGGAGAAGGAATCAAAATTATATTTAATGTAGACAATAATGTAAAGGAATGTAAAAAATTATTTCTGTCACCAGAATCTGGAATTATCTTTATCACGTTGGAAGCGTTGAATTTTTCATCGATGAGATATATTAATAATATTAGTTTTAAATCATTGGATGATCAGTTTCTGGATATATTTCCCAATAATTTCGATGGGTTTCCACCCACAAGATAAGTGGTGTTTATGATCATTATCATTTAATGGACCATCTCAATTTCACACCCATATCATAATATAGAACCAATATAATTATGGTATTTTAATGTGCATTTTGATGATCTTGACTGAAATGTGTTCATTTGACCTAACATGTCTCTATAAGTACCACCAATCATGTTTCTAAAAAATGAAGTTGAAAATAATTAGTAGGGAATTATTTTACGATTAAACAATTTATAATAAAGAATTTGTATCCACCTCCACACATTGATGATATGTTCGATCAATTGAGGCGAGCTCAGTGGTTCTCTATGATTGACTTCCATTCTGGATATATCCAATTTCATGTTCAAAAGAAGTATATTTATATGAATTAATCTTGGATTAAAATTCACATTATGAATATGTAGTTGTGAATTTTGGACTTATAAATGCACTAGTGGTGTTTATTAAATTGATGAATTAAATTTTTTAGAAGTATTTTTACTCATTTCTGGTGGTGTTTCTAGATGTAAAATTGGGGTATTCAAGGAAAAAAGTTGAGAATGAGGGGAAAATGGATAAAATATTATGAATCTTGAGGGAACATTGTTTTTATGAAAAATTATCACAATATAATTTTTCAATACTATAAGTATGCTTACTTGGTCTTGTAATATCTGAAAAATGAGTTCCTTTGGATCCAAAAAAGATAGAGGTTTTTATCTATTGGAATTCAGAAAATAATGTATTTGAGTTACATAGATTCCTTAGACTATGGGGTTATTACCACCATTTTCCTTGTTATTTCTCCAAACTATATTCACTAATGATAGATTTTATAATGAATTTAATTCAATACATTTGGAATAATTAATTTCATATGACTTTTCAAGAACCTAATGTTCTACTAATGTCTGAAATAATCTTTATTTGTTCATAATTCGGACAAGGTTATGTGGTGTATTGCAATGATTTGAGATATGGGTAGGCATGTGTTTTCATGAAGGGAGATCATGTTGTTTCTTGTGGATCAGTACAAATATTATTTCATGGTACGATATAAACAACACATGATTTAGAGTTAGTTGTCATAGTGCATGATCTGAAGACATGTCGTTATTACCTATGGTGACAAATTTAAAATGTTTATAGACAATAAAATCATGAATTATATTTTATAAAAAATATATTTGAACCTATGTAAAAGAATATCGATGGATTATCTCAAAATGCATCATATTTACATGATATAAACATGAGTCTAGGTAAATTTTTTGGCATGTGCATTAAGGTGAAAGTTTTATTCTCAATTGAAAAATTATGATTTAGATAAGTAGATGTTGATATCATTGATAGAAGATAAGCACATAAAATTTGAATACTAAGGTAATGTTTTAGTGTTCTATAATATTTCAAACATTACTGATTTCATTGATTTTTTAAGAGTAACATACATATGATTCATAATGGGTTTCTATTAGTTCAAAACTAAATTTTCGGAAGACCATTGATCTATGGATTCTAGATGACATTTTAGTGTTGTGGTCTAGAAATTTGATGGTCGTACTTATAGATATTCTGGAACAAATTATTCATGGTTATCACCATTTGAGATGGTCTATTCATTTTAGAATACATAAGATGTAGAAGGAGTTGAATGAAATGTGTTGGTGGTTCATTATAATAAGTATGGTTGTTATGTTCATTTCAAGGTGTTTAACTTTCCATCAGCTTAATACAGTGCCTCAGTGACTCGAAGGTATATTTTAGTATCTACCTATTTTTATTTGTAAATGAGAGAAGGTAGCTATGGATTTTTTGACAGGTCTCCCAAGAACAATTTTGAATCATGATTCCATATAGTTAATTGTTGATCAGAATAAAAATTCATCACATTTCATCCCTATTCATGAATCTCATTCAGTGGATAAATTTTTAAAAATCTATATATGAGAAGTGGAAAATTGTTATGGTATACAATTTTCTATAGTGTGAGAATGATATATAAGGTTTACATATTTTCTATATAAATTACTATAAAAATACATGGGGAATCAGTTGACTATGAGTACAATGTATCATCTTCATAAGGGAGGATGATACAAACAATTGATACAATCATTGTAAGACATAAATCGTGGCTATGTAATAGATTTATTGGTTCATGGGAAGAGAACACACCATTAGTGGTGCTCTCATATAACAATGATTATCAATACTCCATGTTGACGAATATTTTTAGGCATTTTATGGAAGTTTTTTTCATTCTCCACTTCATTGGATGAAAACATGTGACACTTCACTGGTTAAGCCAAGACTTTTACATTACACTATAGAGAGGATTCAGTATATAAGAAAATGGATGGATATATATCAAAGTCATCATAAATATTATGAATATCACCATTTAGGACTATTTTCATTCATGATGAGTGATTAGGTGTTTTGGATAATATCTTCAAGGCTTGGGCATCATCGTTTTGGGATGCAAGGAAAGTTTTTTCCATGATATATATTCCCATTTAAGATACAAATAGAAGTATGTGATGAAGCATATCAGTTGGATTTCCCCCATGTTTTAGTGAAGTTCATAATTTTTTTCATGTATCTCATTTGAAAAAAGTATCATCATGATCTTGATCTTGTGATTCAATCGGTTCACATTGACCTAGAACAAGATTCTTCCTTGGTATATGTGCCAATGCAGATTGTGGATAGGAAAGAGAGAGTCTTGTGTGGAAAAATAATTTTTATACTACAGTTTTTCTAGAAACATGGTCAAATTTATTAAGAGACATAGTAATGGGAGAAATAAATTGTCAAGCAATGTCTAAAATATTTTTGGAAAGGTATTAGTTTTCTACTTTTTTGAGATGGAAATGCCAATGATGGGGAGAATGTATCACACATATTTCTAAGTAACCTATTATTTATTTATTTTTTTGTATGTAAAGTTATTTTTTGATGTTCACTAGGGTTTAAAGGAATTTTGGAATGTTTTTGCGTATTTTATAAAGAATAATGATTGGTTAACATTTGGTGGAAACTATTAAAATCCTATATAAAACCATTTAATATGAGACCTAGGAAAAGGTGAAGGTCTAATTGCTGGTACAATGTTTTTCTAAATCATGTGGTCACCCCGGAGAAACCGTGAAAAGCGTGAATGTTGGATTTTTCAGGGATGGTAGATGATTTTTCTAATTTTTTGGGCCAACTGTGCGAGTAACTCATTGAGTTAGAGGTTGGTGCATGGTTAGCATATAGTTTTTCATAATCATGTGACTTACTATACACAGTTTGAAAAAAATATCCTTAATAAGTGGATCTAGAATAGGATTTTCTTTAACCCCCTTTTTATTGAAATTGAACCTAACTCAAGATATCTTCCTCCCAGTGATTGTGGAATCGTTATCAATTGATCCGGAGGTGATCTTAACACATTTCATTGTTACCTTATGCCCATTTCCCAATACAATTCATTGTTTATGGTGGTTATTATGGATTTTTATAAATAAAATTTCTTTCCTATCACAAATTCTTTGATATAGTCTACTATGGATATATCTAAGGGTTTTTATTCTAATCATGGTAAGATTCACCTTTTTTAATGATTGGCGAAGAGATATAATGCAGTTTTTAGAGAGTTATCCCAATTTTGTGGGTGTTTTCATGTTTTTATTTATTTTCAAAATAATTTTCAAGGTATGAGGCTTCACTCTTCTTTGTAATCTCTGTAGATCTTGAAAGATTTATTTAAAGTTGGTTATTTTGATAGAAATTGGTTCTAAAATTTGTAACAATAAAATCTGTAATAAATAAAATTCCAAATTCAATTTATTTAAATATCTTATTGTGTAATATTGTTATAGAATATAAAAGAAATTATTATTTTTTATTTTATCCCATCATATTTAATAACCATTAATAATAATTACCATTTGAAATATATCCATTTAATAGGGATCACATTATTAGTATAAATATAACGAAATCTAATTGACACAACAAAATTATATGATGACCTCAACTAGTAGGATCATACCCTATGAATTCCATTTATCAGATCTACTAAGGGAGATAGAATCTCTATTCATTTACCTTGACCAATTTAATGTCGAGATCCAACAAATTAATATATATATAGAAACATTTATGGGAGAAGCTCAACATTATTGAGATCATAAGCCACACTATAATCGTCGAACAACACCATGATAGTCCCACCATAGAGCAATTTACCCATATGTAATTTGATTATGTATTAAATTTATTTATATCAAGACCCTGAAGATATGAAAATTTTCATTATATTATATATAATAATGAATTTATTTTCATCCCATTATTTTTTACTTTATAAATGTATTTTATTTGGATTCAATGAAACACAAATAGTATATACGGTTAATATTCATATAGAATGATGGAATTTATATTGATTAATTAATGGAGTTATTAAATAAATAATATTTTAAAACCATATAATTATTAAATAATTTTTATTAAATATAAATGATCATATAAATTTTTAAATTTCAGATGTACTTTTTATAAGGGTTAGAAAACTATTTTGTCAAAAACCCCCTCTTTTTCAATAAATATAATTTATTATTTTAAAAGTTTTAATTCCCATATTTATAAAACATTTTAGATAAAATTAATATTACATTTGGATTTAGAATGTCAAAATTATATAGTAATGATTTTTTCATTAATCTCGGAGCAAGTTGAATTTTTGGGTAAAAATTACATATCATGTAAATACACTTTGTGTATTATAACATCATAATAAACCAAAAGTGAGGAAAGAATTAATATACATAAATAAATATATATTTTACCTATAATAGAATGTGATTTTATGTTTGTTTGATTTATTTCTTAAATCAACTATGAATCCTCCAAAACATATAATATATTTTAAGATATTAAAATACTTTTCTTTAAGAGTGTAACTCACCTTCACAATTGAAAGGGAATTATTGTGTTAATTAATTAAATTGGACTTCAATATAAAAGAAACTAATCCCATTAAAATGAAACCACATGATGGTTGGTGTATTTGGTAATTTTTTTAGGTAGAGTCCAAAACATAAATAATAATAAATCCCAAATTTCTTATATAAACCCACCAATATCCCATTTCTCGTCACTCATACTCCTTGGATCTCGTACATACTATACCCCACACTCTATAATTTTCTCCCAAGGCTCCCCAAGATCTCAATAATAACCTCCCAAGCATTTGGTGTCACATGCACAAATAAGGGATCCTCACCTTACTCCCCTACCTTCATATCATAAACGTTGTTTGAAATACGTCTTTTTCATTTCAATTGGTTATATTGTAATCATATTATTGTAAATCCCTAAAAATTGATTTTATTTTAATGATATACCATTTATCACCATTCATTGTTTTCCCTTACATATGTCATTGATGTTCTGAAATTTAGTAAGGGATTTCTCTCTTATTATTTCCATTCTAGCACTTAATTTATGTTGTGTCTCCTAAATTACATTTGATTATGCTGGTATCTATTCTTACATATTCCCATTACATTAAAATTAATTTATGAATAATGATATCCCCATTTCACTCTTATTAATCCTCCCATTATCCTTTATGTACACCCATTACCTTTCCAAAATACAGTTATGATCCTATTAATTATTCAAGTTTCTTCATTAACATATACCTTATATTTACAATTTCTAAAATTGGTAAATGGTTTTACATGTCTATATTACTTACAATTTTATGTCTTTGTGATGAGATACTCTCGTATATCCCATAAACTCATTTTTTTGAATCTCTATGTGACATTTTTATGATGCTAAAATTTCTCCACGATTTTCCATGCCAAAACAATTTTGTAGGGAATACAATGCCCATTTCCTATCAAGGGTTTTCACATTTATTCATATATACTTTGTGTTTAAGGATTTTAGTATATGTATTCCACAATCCATGATCATGTATTGAATTAAAATAGTGAATGAATTCATGTTGTATGATCTATGTGGCACACATAAGCTGGAGAATGAAATGAATGTGACTGGTTCCCCAATAATTGTATAATGCTCCAATGCATTGGGTTATTTTTAGTATCGTGATACATCATGTTGGGAAAAAGTGTGATCCTGATTCCTTTATGGAACTTTTCCCACCATGATGTCATCAAATTTTATCCTTGACATATTTTTATGATGTATTGTTTTAAGTTGTTGCAACAATTCCAATGTTATGATTATCAGTCTATATCATGTATAATTGTTCGTGTTTATGATTCCAAGTCATTTTAGGCCATATTGATATAATTATTCTCTATCATGTATTACTCAATTCTTGTTATTTTATTTTTATTCCTTTATTGGGATTTATAGCTCACCCCTTTTTTATATTTCCCCTCAGGTTATCCAATGATGTTTTAAAATCCATGGGATTTTATAATCATATTAATGGATATTTCATTATTGTTTTTGTGTCTCATGTTCAAGACATTATCCTACATACCTAATTACAATAAAAACTATAATTCCCGATATTTTTGGATTTTTTAATGTTTAATATAAATTCTTATATCATAAATTAATTTGGAATAATAATATGGGTTTTAATTGTAGGCATTGAAGGAAATGTTTATTTATTATTGGGATTATGATTACAAAACTATAGTAAATGACTTATGGAAACGAATAATTATAATAAAACATTCCTTAATTTAGGAAAATATATAGTTAGTGGATTATCAAAAAAATACACCCATGTATAGATATTATAAGTGGTCATAGTTCAAGAACAGATGTACCTTGGGGTGATAACTCCAACAAGGTGTGTCAGTCATGCCTCAGTGTAAACTGGTACATGAAAATGGTCCATACGGTACACTTGGTTTGAATGTCCCATGAGACACTCTATTTAAATTTAATAACCTCATTATGAACAACTGTAACGGTAAGAAATTCATATAATATTATATTATAGGAAATATATGACGAATAATATACATTTAAGCTTAAAAATTAATAATTTAAGAAAGTAAATGTTATTTTGAAATTATCCATTTAATTTCATTGGATTCCCCCTTTTGAGTATAATAGTTTAAAAATACACATTTCAAATTTTTAATTTATTCTAGATAATTTTTGGAAATATGAGGACTCGGGTAAACAATAAATGAAACAAACAAGGTGATTACTACCCTAATGAGATGTACAACCTGATGGGAGAAGGATTCACAAACATCATGATGATACTCCATCAGTAAACGTAGGTTCTAAATAAGACTAGGGCCAGGAGGAGTGTCTAAATACCACTAAAAGAGAAGCGATTATTGATGCCTTTATGAAAAAAAGGCATGAATCATTCAATGGATCATCATATCCTTTAATCATTGAATGGCAGATCAACTCAATTGAGAATATCCTCTACATACAGAAATTTTCCAAACAAGAGAAGTTTCCCCTGAATGTTTATCAAATAGTTGGAGAAGGTAATCAATGGTGGGAATTTATCACGAATATAAATCCTGAGGAAGTGATTGAGGAGATGGAGAGGAATTAAATCTAAAAAATGATTTTTAATAAATAATTTACCCATAATATCCATATTAAAATGGTATGTAGTTCTTTTCCATCAAGAAAAAAGTCAAAATATCTATCAGGGCTTATGAGGTAATGTTCACTAGCATTGAATGATACGCACCTGTATTTTTTTTATCCACAAATGAAATGTTTACCACTTATTTTGTTGGAATAAACCTATTATATGCAAATAATTAGAGATCATAGACTTTTATTACTATGAGGAAATTGTACGATGTGACATCAATGTAAAAATTCGTTGTTTAATAATCTAAAAATTAACACTGTGATAAGAAGAAGAAATTAATGTCTAATACTGTAATACCAATGTATATATTTAACGATGTAATGAAATTGTTGCATCCCACTTGGGAAAGGTGTGAGAATAAGAACCTTTGAAATTTTATAATTGGGACAAAGAAATGCTTTAGGTTTGGAAAAGAAGGATACCTTGCTAGAAATTACTGAAAGGATAAACCCACTATTGCGTTAGAGGAAATAAATGATCTGGTAAACCATTTTAATATTTTTTATTTCTTTAATGAAAAAGAACAAATGAACCATAAAAACAAATTCTCTGTTCCAAGTGTTCTAAAAGATAAAAAACCTCCAATGTAGAAAGGGTGATATTTTTTGATCACAACAGGTGAGGTGGGTCCCAAAAACACAGTGGTTATAGTATTTCTATATATATTGATTCAGTGATAGTTAATGTAATTTTGATTCTAATTCTAAAAATTCCTTCACATCACCAAATTCTAGAATAACCTTTCAAATAGAAACAATAATATTGGAAGTGGAGTTATCAGTGAAAATGGTAAATGGGGAAATAATTACATCCCTATTAAATAACTCCTACCCTATCAATATTTGTGGTAAGAAAATTACAGTGATTATTTTCATACTCCCTTTGGTGGAATCTAACACAATTCTTGGCATGGATTGGTTTCCCCTATATAAGGACAACATTAATTTTCTTGATAAGGAAATCACTCCCTATATTTTGAATCGACCCCTGATTATGTACAAATACATAGAGGAAGATGAATTATCATTATCACATCATCTCAAATATGGATATTAATGCCATATTAGAATGTTTATTAATCTCAAATGATTTATTTTAAGGAAATAATTATCTTTTATTATATTTCTATTATGGGGGAATATGGAAACGTGTTTCCTGAGGAGTTACCTGGTCATCCACCTATTTGAGAGGGTTAATTTTCAATTGAGATTATACATGGGATGGTACCATTCTCCAATACTCTATATAGAATAGTTGTTGTGAAAATTTAGGAGCTCATGATACTTCTATAGGATATTCCAGATAAATGGTTCATATGCCCAATTGCATCACCTTGGATTGTGCTGGTCCTCTCCATCAAGAGGAAGGATGTCTGAATGGGCCTTTGCAATGATTAAGGTTAGCTCAAAAAGATCATGATAACGAAAAATTATACTCTTCCACATAATGATGAAATTTTCTCTCATCTACGTAGAGAATAAATGTAACACTCTAAGCTTCCACGGTACGTTTCCCTTTGAATAATTCAATGGCGTGTGTTGTACGCAACATCGAGTTCTAACACACACCGCAACCGATCAAACTATCTGTTATGAATAGTAATACCTACTTTTTGAAATTTTATACATTTTATCTTTAAAAATGGAATTTATTTTTGGATTCTTAATATCGAAATTATCTTAGGGTAAAATTTGGTACTTTTCGGATAACTTTCATATTTTGATGAATAGTGAAAATTGCTAAATTTTAATTAAAAACAACTTTTTTAATCAAAATAATTAATACTGATAAATTCTGAATTTGGGTGGTTTTAATGTATATTTAAAATATATTTTTACCATTTAATACAATTTTTTTCATTGTAAATAAATTCACAGTTAAACCGAACATAAACAAGTATCAATCTTTTGATATTTATTATATCTTAAAAACACGCTTTTTGTTTTGATAGCGGGAATTAATATTAAATTAATTTCTGCCAATTCTGTGTTTTGAATTTGGAAAAATAGATTCAATATTTTGAATCAGGATGTCCAAATTGTGTAAATAGGTAACTTTTATTTTTAGACATTTTGAATAATTACTTTGGTAAATATTTTATTTACCATGGTTAATGGATAAATCCGGTAAATAATGGTTAAAAAATAATATTATAATAATACTAAATTACCCTAAAACGTGTCCTAACCTTATTGGTGGATACATTTCCAACCATGGTCATCATTTAGTCGATGTTGGAACCCCATGGAGCCACTTGTAGGTGATAGGGAAACTTTATTTTAATTATGTTAAAACATATACAAAAATGACATAAGCATATATCTTTTAGAAATCAAGTTTTTAGAAAGGGTTATATATGTTGGATTTTCGACAATAAATATTAATTAGAAAGATAAAAATCTTTCCTACATAATGGTAATTTATTTATAATTTTTAGACATTAAATAATGTAATTTATTTATGACCCAATGATGATGCAGTCATTACCATAATAGTGAAAAATTAAAATAATTGATATTATAAATACCAAAATAAATAAAATTTTATGCTTTTTATGAATTAAAATAATTTTATAGGTTAATATGAAATTTTAGTAATTATTTAATTAACTTTTTTCGAAGTAATAATTCTGTTAGTATTTTCACAAAAATCAATTTTCCTAATAGTGTCAAAATTGACATAAATGAGTTTTTAAAACAAATATTATATTATTAATTGATATTAAATTCCTAAAAATTTATAGTTCGGAAAATATCATTATATAATTATAGTTGTATCATTAATGGACCACTTGGGGGTCGTTTGGATGTATATAGTATGTTTATTAACCATATAATATAAAAATACAAAGAGACATTGTAAAAGTGAAACTAATTGACTGAGAGTTAATACATAAAGATAAGGATAATATAATAACCCAAACCTGTCTAAATCCTATTGTATGAGTTGTTTTCAGCCTATCCCCACATTAACCTTTAAATAATCTACTTTTAAGCTATTATAAACCGAATATGAATTAATTATAAAATAATATTTCTAGCTTTTCCAAAGGTGCCCCTCACCCCTCTTATAAAAGGGAACTCCCCCTTCCCACTAATTCACACCTTCAAAGCCATTTTTATTGGCCAAATACTACACAACTACTATTTCTACTTCCCTAACTTAATCCTAGAGTCATTCCTTTAGTCGTAAATCCAACCTATGGAGCCCTTTTTATCAAATCAAAAGGAAGAACCCGAAGAAGAGGTAATGATTTCACAACCTTTTTTCAAGTTCCTTTCTTCTTCCACTTCTTATTTGTTTGTAATTATCATTCTAAAATAATAACTCCAATATATTATATATACTGTGATTTTATTATAAATATGGTACAATCATATTCAGTATTCTATCCATCTTTTGAATAACATGTCACCATGCGTACGTACGTACGGCTTACCGTATCCACGTCGTGGTGTAATTGTTAATCAATAAATTATTATTTGGATTTGTATAATAATGATGTTTAATTCATGTAAATAATAAATGTAACATGATAATGATTCTATATATATGATATACCATCCAACAATGTATTACTTTAATATCAAAAGAATGATATTGTTCCCTGTGCGTACGTACGGACTACCGTCTCCACGAATGTGATGAGAATCATTATCCATCATATCCATTCAAGTATAATTATCATTTTATGATTTCAAAATAATTTTTAAGGACTTCATATAATTTTGGATATTAATAAGATACAACTTATCCTTGAAAAACACGGCTTATGTAACAAAACATATAATGGAAAATGAACCCATTAACACCCGAAACGACGATAATTCTAAGATATTATTAACAAATCAATGTTAAAAGATAATATATGATATCATATTAATGAATATGATTCTTGTATAATTCAATAAAATTTATTTCACCATTATACAATCGGTTAACCAACCCTCAACTAAGGAAAAAGTAAAAATTAAGGGGTTTCTTATCTCACTTTTAATTCAGTGAGATTTCCATTGTTCACCACATATTTATTGCATGTGGTGTGTGAAATTCCCATGATTCTACTCATTGTGAAATATACTTCAATTTATTGGTATTTACATCATCATTGTATGATCATTATTTCATGGGTGTATGTTTCATAAGTTAGCTAATCGATAAAGGAATTTAAAATTTCAATTTCCACTCATTCTGAATTATGCATACTTCATTGATTAATTTACTCCAAGATTATGTGTTGAATCACTATTCATTTGATAATGTCATAATTTCCACTCCCCTTTCAATGGATATAAATTTTATACACATAATCACTCCATTGATAAATTCTCAAGTCATCGGTATGAACTTGATAAGAGTAATTTTCTCTCAATCTCGATTTGTTGAGATAAACATCCAATTCATTGGTGTTGTTTTTAAAATAATATGTGTGTATGTCCTTTGATTTTTTACACTGAATATCTAATCATATTTTGTGTATTTATATTTTTCACACATAATTATGTCATTGATTTATCCTTAACCTTAGGATACTGCCTTTATTAGAGATTTCATCTCAATTTACATTCCATTGAGACTTCTTTGTTGTTATACACCAAATCACTTTTATGTGGTGTATATAATGTACTTTGACATAGTATATCATGAATCCCTTTATTCTCATGATATTAAAATGTTTTAATTACCTCAATTATTTGTATTCATCTGTCTCTGTTTTGGTTAGAAATTCAAACTAAAAAACCAATTTTAAATGATTTAAAGACTTATTCTTCTAAATCATTCTCATTAATGTCCATGTTTTAAAAATGGTTTTAAGGATTTATTTATATGGACATTAAAGTTTTAAAAATAAAACTCGTTTTAAAAGTTTCAAAGTCGTATGGGACACATTGATTCAAAAATCTATTTTTAAATGGCTTCTTGACAAATAATGTGACTTTTAAATGATGTCAAGAAAAGGGGGGATATTTCTCTCAAATAGTTTTGATGGTTATTTTCATCTATTTCAATATCCTTCATTATTATCGATTGAGGTTAATATAATTCAATAAAATTTTCCATATTGTATCGAATGAGTTATGTTTGACTGTCGATGTGCTATTTTTATACCATTCATGGTTTGTGGATAAGTATTGACATTTCGTATGCTAGTTTTAATACTAATGTTTATGTTATTTTTCAAAATTTTCATATGAGGAATGCATTGGACTTAGTAAGTGACGGGTGGAGCCCGCTATAGCTCCCCGATGCATCGGTAGGTCTCATGAGACAAACTAGTGTCTTGGCACAAGGCCTTAACAAAATCATATTTGTTGTCTTGGCACGAGGCCTTGACTATGTGGTTATGATAGTATTGAATTATTCATTCCATCATTATGAAAGTGATTATAGATATTTCACGTGATTGTTCTACTAGTAGAATATCCATGTGAATAAGTAAGTGGCATTATTTCATTTTGTATTTTCCATATTATGGTGAAGTTCATGTTTAAAAGGCTTTTGTTTTAGTTAAAAATTGCTTTAAGTGTTTATGCTTATCTATGAATGCTTATGCTATATTGTTATCCTTACTGAGAATCTGAGCTCACCCCTTTCAATGTTTTATTTCTCCCAGGATGTGAAGAAGTAATTTATGAATGGCCTACAGGGATGGTATGAGGGGATATGAAGACAAGATGTTGTTTTTGTTTTTTACCTTATGATGTAATGTAAGACTTATGAATATATCTAGTTTTTCCAATAATACTAAACTAATCGGTCTTTCAAGACATGATCCTTTGGGATCATGCCAATGATACGTAATAATGCACCAACTCTGGGTAACTTAGGTCGGGGCGTTACAGTTGGTATCAGAGGAAGTTTAGTACAAACCATGGAAGCTAGATTTAGAAAAACTCTGATTAGAGCACGTATAAATAAGACGAACATTGAGTATTAGTATAGAAGAAATTCCTAGAATTTTTGTATTGTAGAGATTTTGTGAGTTTTCCGAGAAATACATCCCTATCTGGATACGAGTAGGTAGAGGCGGCTCTGGCATTGATGTACCTAGGGATAAAACCCGAAAACACCGCATTGAGCTAGACTCGAACAGGAACTGGTGCACGACAATGGGCCTTGTTACACTCTTGGTTACGACACTCCCGGGGGATATTAATAAGATAATTTACATTTTCTTTAGAAACCGATTTGAATTATTATATATATAATATGAGATTAAATGACATTGGTTAATCCTAATGTGTTTCAAATGGAGAATATGGTGATATGTTAATCTATAAATGATTTTTTGACTACTATTACTCACACAATGATTTCTGGTTTTAGTCAATGGCTAGATTCCAAGGAAGACATAGTGACTTTGAGAATGATGTACAAGGTCGGAACTGTGGTGGAAATGAGAAACAAAATGGAATGTTGATAGGCGTAAAAGATATCATCTTTATGCCAAATCAAGTTTCCAAAAATATGATCAGCAATATATATATTAAACAATTATAGTACTCAACAAAGAAGGGAAATGTGATGAATGATAAGAGCTCCAGCAGTGGAGACCATGGAGAAAGGAATCCTAAATTTCCATCATGTAGGAAAAGTAGAAGGATACACCCAGTAAAGTGTCTCAATGGGACAAAGAAATGCTTTACGTGCGCGAAAAAGGATATAAAGTGAAGAATTGCAGAAGAAAAATGAAGAGTACTATGGAAGAAGATAAAAATGGCCCCAAGAGCCCATTTACAGTCATTTTCCGTAAATATAGGGGACCTGGCCATTACCCAAGTGAATGCCCTATTCTATAGGATATTTTCTGGGTCAAAGAAGAAGCTATGTGGAAATAAATGTTTGGAGAAATGTTTAAAAAGTATTAGTGCTCCTTGTTGATGGGTTTACTTTGGAATAATTTTCCCTTGTATTTTTAACCCTATAGTTCTCCAGGAGAGAATGATATTTGAGGAAGAATTATCATTTCTCTTGTGGATATAGTTATAAATAACCATTTGGTTTTATATGATCGTTGGTTTTGAATAAATTATAAGTTATTATAATTTGGGATGAAAATGCAAGGAATGAGATAAGACTTGTGGTTAAATTATGTTATGGTTATTTGGATGAATTTATCTCATTTTGGTTATTTTATAAAATATAGTTTTTGAAAAAGGAAAACATGCAGACCATGTGAAAACCCGTCGTGTCGGACAAAGCTGTGGGAATCGAACCCACAACCAAAGTGTGATTGGGATTTATCACCTACCACTGGACTATGTGAAGTCCCTGGTTAGCGTGACTATTATTTTTAGTTAAATGATTTTATTGATCAATAATAATTTTATTTGGGATCTTATGTCTTATTAAATGAATACCCTTAGTATAGGAAAATGATTTTGTGATTAAGTGATAAATGTTATTTTGGAAGTTGTTCTCTTTGTTGTGAACACAATATGCCCAAGGAAAATAGAATAGTATGGGATTTCATTTGATGAGTAATAGTGGATTTTTATCTATGTTTTTATTTAGGATTTATAGTGATTTGGGTTATTTATGGAAATGATTAGGTTTATTAATTTTATGTTTGTGACTTTAAAAGTAATTAATGTCATTTGGATATACAATTTAATGTGGAAGACTACATTATTATAACTTTTGGGTTTAAATATTAGTTTGTATTATATTGAATTATTTTAAGGACAATTGATTATTGAATGGTATTTATTTAACATTGGGGTATTGATGGTTTAATTTTAGAAATTAAGATTACTGTTCTTTTTTCTCTGATGTAATATCCATTTGGGGGATCATCAGATATTATACTCAACATTTTGGTTTTGATTAATCTCTAATGACAAGGTAAATATATATTTTATCCTAAGTGGATCATGTTTTTCTATAGAATTTTATTCTAGCGCTTCCATTGTGACCAAGTCTTTTTGAATACTCATTGTTCAAAAAAATTAGTTAGTGGTAAAAATTTATTAAAGAAAGAAACTGTACATAGAAATTAAGTATATCTCTTTATTTTCTTGGTCAATATCATCAATGAATTCCTCTTCCTTATGTTATGTAACTTAAAACAAAAAATGTTGTCTATTTACTTTTCCTACTGGGAGACAAATGATCGTTGGTTCCACCACAAGTTTGTGATTTTCTTATTGTTAACATTCTTCTGATCATGTTTTCTATACCTCTCCATCATAACTTTACACTTAGTTTATCGTTCATATCCATGTTCTCTTACATGGAATCCTAGTATGGGTTATCTTGGGTGACCTTTATACCTCTCTTCCTTTATATTAAAGTGATAGTTTTATTGACTCTTTTTCCGATGTGGGACTTTCCATTTTATTCTCAAGCCGAATTTTGAAAAAAAAAATGCGAGGATGCAATTTATTAAAGGAGGGGAGAATCTAACACCACAAGATTCCATGATATGTTTCCCTTTTAATAATTCAATGTTGTGTGTTGTACGCAACATCGAGTTCTAACACACACCGCAACCAATCAAACTAGCCATTATGAATAGTAATACCTACTTTTTGAAATTTTATACTTTTTATCATTAAAAATGGACTTTATTTTTGGATTCGTAATATCAAAATTATCTTCGGGTAAAATTTTGGTACTTTTTGGATAACTTTCATATTTTGAATAATAGTGAAAATTGCTAAATTTCAATTAAAAACAACTTTTTTAATCAAAATAATTAATAATGATAAATTATGAATTTGGGTGATTTTAAAGTATATTTATAATATATTTTTACTATTTAATACAATTTTGGTCATTGGACATTATTTCACAATTAAACTAAACATAAACAAGTATCAATCTTTTGATAGTTATTATATCTTAAAAACACGCTTTTTGTTTTGACAGCGGGAATTAATTTTAAATTAATTTCTGCCACTTCTGGGTTTTGAATTTGGAAAAATGGATTCCATATTTTGAATCAGGATGTCCAAATTTTGTAAATAGGTAACATTTATTTTTAGACATTTTGAATAATTATTTCGGTAAATAAAATATTTACCATGGTTAATGGGTAAATCCGGTAAATAAGGGTTAACAAATAATATTATAATAATACTAAATTACCCTAAAATGTGTCCTAACCTTATTGGTGGATACATTTCCGACCATGGGCATATTTGGGTCGATTTGGGGATGCCATGGAGCCACATGTAGGTGATAGGGACACTTTATTTCAATTAAGTTAAAACAAATACAAAAATGACATAAGCATATATGTTTTAGAAACAAAATTTTACAAAGGGTTATATATGTTGGATTTTCAACTATAAATATTAATTAGAAATATAAAAATCTTTCCTACATAATTTTAATTTATTTATAATTTTTAGACATTAGATAATTTAATTTCATTATGACCCAATGATGATGCAGTAATTACCATAATAGTGAAAAATTAAAATAATTGATATTATAAATACCCAAATAAATAAAATTTGATACTTTTAATGAATTAAAATAATTTTATAGGATAATATTCCATGTTATTAGTGATTTAATTTACTTTTTTCGAAGTAATAATTCTGATATGAGTTTCACAAAATTCAATTTTCCAAATAGTGTCAAAATTGACCTAAAAGAGTTTTTTAAAAAAATATTATATTTTTAATTGATATTAAATTCCTAAAAATCTATGGTTCGGCCAAGAGACTTATATCATGATATTTGTATTATTAATAGACCACTTCGGGGTCTTTTGGATCTCTATAGTATGTTTATTAACCATATAATATAAAAATACAAAGAGACATTGTAAAAGTGAAACTAATTAACTAAGAGTTGTTACCTAAAGATAAGGTTAATATACTTACCAAAACCTGTCTAAATCCTATTGGTTGAGTGGTGTTAGACCTATACCCACCATAACCTATAAATAATCCACTTTTGTTCCATTATAAACCGAATATTAATTTATTATAAAATAATATTTCTAGCTTTTCCAAAGGTGCCCCTCACCCCTTTTATAAAATGGCACTCCCCCTTCTCACTAATTAACACCATCAAAGCCATTTGGCTCGGCCAAACTCTGCCCAAATACTCTCTATACTTCCATAACTTAATCTTAGAGGTCTTCCTTTAGTCAGAAAGCCAACCTAAGGAGCCCTTTTGATCAAATCAAAAGGAAGAACCCGAAGAAGAGATAATGATTTCACCACCCTTTTTCAAGTTCGTTTCTTCTTCCAGTTTTTCTTTCATTGTTATTACCATTCTAAAATAATAAATCTAGAATATTATATATAATTTGATTTTATTATAAATATGGTACAATAATATTCAGTATTTTATCCATCCTTTGAATAACATGTCACCATACGTGCGTACGTACGGCTTACCATCTCCACGTCGTGATGTAATTGTTATTCAATAATTTATTATTTGTATGGGAATAATAATGATGTGTAATTCATGTAAATAACAAATTTAACATGTTAATGATTCTGTATGTATGATATAAAATCCAATTATGTTTTATTTTAATATCAAATGAATGATATTTTCGCTCGTGCGTACGTACGGACTACCGTCTCCACGAATGCGATGAGAATCATTATCCATCATATCCATTCAAGTATAATTATCATTTTATGAATTAAAAATAATTTTTAAGGACTTGATATAATTCTGGATATGAATAATATAAAACCTATCCATGACAAACATGGTTTATGTAACAAAACATATAAAGTAAAATGAACCTGTTAACACCCGAAAAGACGATAATTCTAAGATATTATTAACAAATCAATGTTAAAAGATAATATATGATATCATATTAATTCATATGATTCTTGTATAATTCAATAACAATTATTTAACCATTATACATGAGGTTAACCTACCATCGACAAAGGAAAAAATACAAAGTAAGGGGTCTCTTATCTCACTTTTAATTCAGTGAGATTTCCATTGTTCACCACTTATTTATTGCATGTGGTGTGTGTACTGCCCATGATTGTATTAATTTTGTAATATAATTTAATTTAGGGGTATTCACATCATCATTTTATGATCCTTATTTCATGGGTGTATGTTTCATAAGTTAGTTAATCGATAAAGGAATTTGAAATTTCAATTTCCACTCATTCGGATTTACGCATACTTCATTGATTATTTTACTCCAAGATTATGTGTGGAATTACTATTCATTTTATTATGTCATAATTTCCACTCCCCTTTCTGAGAATATATCATTTATACACATAATCACTCCATTGATAAATTCCGAAGTCATCGGTATGAACTCGATAAGAGTAATTTTTACTCAATCTCGATTTGTTGAGATAAACATCCAATTCATTGGTGTTGTTTTTACAAGAATATGTTTGAATGTCCTTTTATTGTTTTGCACTGAATATCTAATCATATTTAGTGTATTTATATTTTTCTCACATGATTATGTCGTTGATTTATCCTTAACCTAAGGATAAGGCCATTATGAGAGATTTCATCTCAATTTACATTCCATTGAGACTTCTTTGTTGTTATAAACCAAATCACTTTTATGTGGTGTATATAATGTACTTTGAACTAGTATATCATGAATACCTTTATTCTCATGATATTACAATTTTTTAATTACCTCAATTATTTGTATTCAAGTGTATCTCTTTTGGTTATAAACTCTAACTAAACTACCAATTTTAAATGTTTTAAAGACTTGTTCTTCTAAATTTTTCTCATTAATGTCCATGTTTTAAAAATGGTCATAATTTTTTATTTATATGGACATTAAAGTTTTAAAATTAAAACTCTTTTTAAAAGTTTCAAAGTTGTATGGGACAATTTTATTCAAAAATTTATTTTTTAATGGCTTCTTGAAAAATAATATGAAATTTAAATGATTTCAAGAAAAAGGGGGATATTTCCCTCAAATAGTTTTGATGATTACTTTCATCTATGTCAATATCCTCCATTATTCTCGATTGAGGTTAATATGATACAATACAATATTCCATATTGTATCGAATGAGTTATGTTTGGCTATGTATGTGCTATTTTTATACCATTCATGGTTTGTGGATAAGTATTGACATTTCGTATGCTAGTTTCAATATGAATGTTTATGTTATGTTTCAAACTTTTCATATGAGGAATGCATTGGACTTAGTAAGTGACGGGTGGAGCCCGCTATAGCTCCTCGATGCATCGGTAGGTCTCGTGAGACAAACTAGTGTCTTGGCACATGGCCTTGACAAAATCTTATTTGTAGTCTTGGCACGAGGCCTTGGCTATGTGGTTATGATAGTTTGGCATTATGAATTCCATCATTATGAAAGTGATTATTGATATTTCATGTGATTGTTCGAGTAGTAGAATATCCATGCGAATAATTAAATGGAATTATTTCATTTTATCTTTTCCATATTATGTTGAAGTTCATGTTTAAAAGGCTCTTGTTTTAGTTATAAATTTCATTAAGTGTTTATGCTTATATATGAAAGCTTATGATATATTGCTATCCTTACTGAGCATCTGAGCTCACCCTTTTCAATGTTTTATTTTTTCCAAGATGTGAAGAAGTAATTTATGAATGGCCTGTAGGGATATTATGTGGGGATATGAAGACAAGATATTGTTGTAGTGTTTTTTCCTTTATGATTTAATGTAAGACTTATGAATATATCTAGTGTTTCCAATACTACGAAACTAATAGGTCTTTAGAGACTTGATCCTTAGTGATCATGCCAATGATACGTAATAATGAACCGACTCTGGGTAACTGGGGTCAGGTCATTACAATAAAACTTATCTGAGGTGGATCTATAATCGGGATGTTACTAATTAGGCTGCTGAAGGAGGATATCCCCATGAATAATTTTCGTACAAGGTACGAGAACTATGAGATTATTGTAATTATATTAGGTCTCACTAATGCTCTAGAAATATTAATGGACATTATAAATAGTTCCCTTAGTGTTTACCATTACAAAATTTTGATAGTATTTATAGATGATTTTCTAATATAATCCCACACTATGTCGGAGCATCATGAGCATCAGAGCACTTGCTAAATCCCTTATGAAATGATATCTTTATTCCAATTACAAAAAATGTGAGTTATGGTTAAAGGAATTATCATTCATGGGAAATATCATCACTTTAAATGGGATATATATGGGATATATATAGAACCATACAAGATATAATTAATTCAATAATGTTTGTGGCCAACATCTCCGATATATATCTATAGTTTCCTTGTATTATTTGGGTAATATCATTGATTTCTGAGAAACATCTCATGATTATCAAACCCTCTAACCAAGATAACTCGAAAGGGTTTCATTTATTCATGTAATAATGAATCTGAAGAGGGAATTAATAAACTAAAAATTAGTTTTATCACTATAATTGTTATCAAACTACCCACAGGTGGATAGATTTTCATGGTATTAAGTGATTCATCAAAGAAGGTTTTGGGTTTTGTGTTAATCCGGAATAACAAATTCATAGTCTACGCCTCATAGAAGATGGAATTTAATGAAAAAAACATCCCAATGAATGATCTGGAGTTGGATACAGTGATATTATCTTAGAGAATATATCAAAATTATCTTTTTTTGTAGAAGTGTGAAATATAAACAGATTGAAATCTCCCCAAATTTATATTCACAATAAAATAACTGAATATGAATCTACAAATAAGGTGAGAGCTGATAATGGAATATGAAAACTCAACCCACTTCCAAAATGGTAATGTGAATAAAGTGAAATATTATCTATATATAAAGGATCCAGTAATTATATAATTAATGAGAGTTATAATTGATCTTATCTTCATAGATTTATAATGGATCGACATTGGATTCATAAAATAAGAAACATCATCAATGTTTTCAAAAATTATTTCTCAATCATACTTTATGAAAACATAAAATATTGATAAAAGGTAGATATTAGAATTATGAATAAATAGGTAACTATAAAAAATTGAAATCATAAGAGTTTAACATTAATTAATAACGATTTATTAAATTTTGGTGAATACTATGTTTAATATCAAATTTAGAGTTAAGGAATTCTTTTTTGGATGATGAACGTAGTTTTACAATCTCCATTCACCTAGGAATCACAATGATTTATAAAGAACTTCCTGATCATTATCAGTGTGACAATATGAAAAAGTATATCACTTAATATAAATCAAGGTTCCTAGTGTTTCAGGAAGTGAAGGCCGAAAGTAATATGTCTATGGGGATAATGAAAGCATTACCCATTACAATAAAGAAATTAGAAAACATAACCATGGACTTTTACAAAAAGAATTCAAATATATCTAGGGGAAATAATGATATATGGGTTGTTGTGGAATTTATGAAAATAGGAGCTCACTTTGTTGCGATTTGTGAGGATTTCTCATTGAATGAACTTGCATGGATATACAAAAGAGAAGTTGTGAGGTTTCACGGAGTACCACTATAAATTGTATTTGATTTAGATCCATGATTCAACTCCATGTTATGGAAAATTTTCCAACATTCTATAAATCCTATGCTGAACATCATTATGACCAATCATCATCCAAATGATGGCCAATTTGAGCAGACTATTCATTCATTGTAGTAAATGTTGTATGCATGTTTTAATATCTTCATTGGAATATAAAAACAATAGATTCTTTTGTTTATATTCTCATACAATAATATTTTCCAATCAAGTATCCAAATAGATCCATATGATTACCTTTATGGGAATATGGGAATACCACATGCTTGTTGGTAAGAAGATGGGGAATGGAAACTGCTATGTCCTGAAATGGTTGGGGAAATTTTGGAAAAGGTAATGACTATAATGTATCACATCAAGGATACTCATAGTCAATTGAAAAGTTATTCTGACAATAGTTGATTAGATCTAGAGTTTGATGTTGGAGACATGGTATTACTCTACATATCTCTAGGGAATAATGTGATGGTATTTGGGAAGAATGTAAATATAATCACATGATACACCAACCCCTTTGAGATCCTGGGACTCATAGGATCAGTGGCCAATAATCTAGAACTCCCACTGAACCTATCTCAAGTGCATGATGAATTTCATGCATCCATATTGATAAAGTGCATACCAGAACAATAACAAGTACTCAATACAGAGGTGGTACCATTTGAAAATGATATTTTATATGAATAGGATTCAATGAAGATCTTAGATAATATAGAAAAAGTGCTTCAGAATAAAACACCAAACCCTATCAAAGAGTAGTGGAGAAACCACAGGTTTGAAGAACCAATGTTGGAACCAGAGGAGGTGATGAAACAAGGTTGCATGCATAATTTTAAGAATGGGAAAATAAAATTTTGATGGTGAAATTTCATAACTGGGGAATATTTTAAAGACTCAAACTATTAAAAAAAATTCAACATGTAATATTTTTAAATGCTTTATTATGAAATATTTTTATAGAAAACAGATGAAATTATTTGGATTTATTATATACTAGTTTATGTAGTTGAATATTAAGAATCATTACCATTTATAACATATGCATCAAATAATTATCACATAATTAGTATAAATATAGTGTTTTAATAAATTTGGTCGACACATAGAATGGAAGTGATGACCTCAACTAATGGGATCATACCCTATGAATCTAATATATCAGAGTATCCAAGGGATATAGAATCTATATGATTTTCCTTTGACCAATACCATGTATATATTGAACATTATAATCCTATGTGAATCCTTTTAAGGTATAATTTCATGCGCATCGAGATCATGACAAAAAACATGTTCCCTGAACTGCCCCATGAAATTCCCACTTGCGCACTCTTTACACTTGGGGAATTTTCTATTTTATTAAATAGATATGTATAAAGACCCTAAAAATATGAGTGTTTATGTTATTTTGTATATGATAATTTATATATTTTCATTCTATTATTATCATATTATAAATATTTTTTATTTTGAATCAATAAAACAAAAATATTATTATTTTTTAATATTCAAATTCATGTAACAAATATGTTTTAAAGAATTAATTTATTTTCTAAATTATTTATATTTTAAAAACACAGTATTATTAAATAATTTATATTAAATATAAATGATGTTATAAATTTCAACAAGGAAAATAAAAATTTTATAAGGGTTTAAAAACAGGTTTTGTCAAAAAAATCCATCAATTTCAATAAATAAGAACTATTATTTTAAAAGTTGAAATTCACATATTTAGAAATTTATTTAGATAAAATTGATTATTATTTTTGTAATAAAAATGATGAAATTATACAATGGTGAATTTTCATAATTTTTTGAGATTACTGAATTTTCAGGTAAAAATTATGTACGGTATCAATATACCTTATGTATTATGACATCCTAGTAGACCAAAAGTGAGGTAATATTTTATATGGAAAAAAAATTATTTACCATTGAAATAATTTTATTTATTATTTATTTTATTTATTTATTAAATAAATTACCATTTCTCAAAAACATATAATATATTTTAAGGTTATGAAATCATATCTTTATGAGTGTGAGTCACCTACAAAAAATAAAGGGAATTATTTTTTGATGTTCATCCCATGTCCATTTAAAATTAATTAAACCACACTTCTTTTCTAGATAACATATTAAAATACCTTGGGATGTTTTTTAGTTTGGTTTATTTTATTATGTAGTGTTCAAAATCTAATGAATAATTAAGTCCATCTCTTTTCCCCTATAAACCAACACAATATACCCTCTCTCATCACTCAAAATCCTTATAGGACATCGATACATTTTCCTTCACTTTCTAAAGGCCTTACAGGGCACCAAAAGATCTCAAGAAGCCAATCCTAAGTCTTTGGTGTCACACACTCATGTAAGGTATCATCAATTTCCAATTTTTCTTTAAATTCAAGAACCTTGTTTGAAATTTGTATTTAATTTCAGTTTGTTATATTTTCATTTATTTATGGATGTTGCATTAGTTTCTAATTTATGTTATTTTAATGAAAAAACGTTTATCGCCACTCATTTTTTACCTTTCTTAATCTGTTACTCTTCCACAGTTTGGTATGAAATTTTTCTCTTCTCATTTCTATTGAACAACTTTTTTTTATGTCTCTTATATTCCATTTTATTTTTTTGGGATATGTTATTCGATATTAGTATTAATTTAAATTTAATGTATAATTGTTGAGATATTTTTTTCACTCTTATTAATCGTCCCATTATCCTTTATCTTCTCCCGTTACCATGCCAAAATATAGTTTGGACTCTTTTTATTATTCAAGATTCATCATTAACGTATGCATTATATTTCAAATTTCTAATGTTGGGATAAATTTTCCCATGTTCATATTACTGATTATTTGAATCCTTTGTGATGAGATCCCTCTTACCTCTCATCGACACATTTTTATGAATTATTAATTGAAAATTCTATTCTATAAATATTTCATCATGATTTTACTTGCCAAAGCAATTGTGTAGTGAATACCATACTCATTCCCTATCAAGGGTGTTCAAATTTAAGAACATATACATTTTTATTGGTGACATATGTATTCCACACTCCGTGATCATGGAATAAATTATGATGACTAATTAATCAATGTATTATGATCTATGTGGAACACTTAAGCATGATAATGAAAAGAATGTGATGGGTGCTCATGAAATTATACATCACTCTAATTAAATGGGTAATGTTTAGTATCATGTTACAGAATTTTTTCACAAGGGGTGAACTTGATTCCTTTATGGACATTGATGACCATGATTTATTGGTGCTTTATCATTTACTTATGGTTATGATTAAGTGTTTTATGATTTTTCCACATTTCCGATGTTATGAATATCATGATATATCATGTCTCAATATTAATGTTTTTGATTTCTACTCTATTTATGTCTCATTGATATGCCTATTGTCTAACATGTATTATTATCATAATTTATTTTAATTTTTATTCCTTTACTAATATTTATATATATATATATCTTTATTCATATTTATTTCCCTAAGTTATCACATGTAGTTTTTTAAGACATGAAATTATTGAATCGTGTTAAGGAAGTTTTCATTAAAGTCTTTGTGTCCTGTGATCAAGATGTTATTATGTATTACTAATTCCCAAAGACATTATACTTATTGATCTTTTATGTTGTATTATGTGTAATATTATGTATTAAATCATGAATTAATGTGAAATGAAGATAATATTTGTTATACAATTATTGGAAAAATCATGGTAGATACCACAATATTGATGATATTTGTAATGTTTATTAATTTTTTGTTATTTTAATGAAAAATGAATTGTTAAATGATCTCAAAATCATGATTTTAATGTATATTTTTTATTTTGATACATGGAATTTTTTTTAAAATTTAATTTTTATTGAAATGTTATGTTTGAATTGTTTTAAATAAATTAATGGATTTATTGAAATTGTTTGAATTGATTAATTTTATAAAAAATCATACATGGGTTGTGTCAGTTCAAGATTTAAATGTGACCCAGAATAAGGGGTGTGTACCAATGTTGTAAAATGGTACGTGACCCTAAAATAGAGGTGTGGGTCATTGGGTACAAGGATATTGTCTACAATTTGACAACTTTGTGGGTGGATGAGCAACCACTCATGAATATGGAACTGTTAGAAAATCATGGTTGTGTGGGTGTGTGTAATAATAATGAAGTGAGTACACCAAAACAGAATGTGAAATGTTTTAAATATATATTTTTTCTATTCATTCTATGTAAAATGGTTTTGGTTTTGAAAAGAAAATTCTTATAATTTTTGTTGTGTTTTTGATAAACTATTTTAAAACATTTATTTTTATTGTTTTATATAATTTTTTAACTTCTTATATGCTATTAGTGTGAGTATAGAATTAATTTGAAATAATCCTACTATGTTTCATTACTCACTATAAGTTGGGTTCATTTTGATTTTGTATATATTGTTTTTTAGGAGACATGAAAAGGTAAAGTATCCTACTTATTTAGTGGTTTATCACGATAATGGGGATATTTTTTGGACTTGTATCATGGAGAATATTAAAGATTTGTAGTTATGTAGGTTTTCTTTGAGTTTTATTTTTTGTTTTTGTGTTCCTATGTGTACTTTGACGTTAGTTGTCTTCCATTGTGGTATGTTTCCTTAGTTTATTTTTTATATATGTTATGTTATTAATAGTTGTTAAAATTGTTATAATGAATTATGTAGTGATTTATTTTTTTATTTGATATTTGGTTGATTTTTTTATTTGAGAAAGATAAAATATGCCCCCAATTTTATTGAATCCCATGGAATTTATTTCCATCCTTTGGTGCCTTCAGGGTATCACATAAGTCCATGTTGTAATTTAAACTCATATCAATCAAATTATGAGGTTCTAGATGTTACATTAATGTATTGTAAAATGAAATTAAATAATATTATTTTATAGATATGGATATTTTCAATGTCATCCAACCAAAATGGGTATGTAATAACAGTGGGTCCTGACTAAATAGAATATCATAATAGGTTTTACTTAGAAGAGACACTTATTTAAAAATATGATTCATGTGGAAATTAAATATCAAGTGCACATATAAAACCGAAAGAATTTACTATGGAAAGAATGATGTATTTTTTGATGAATAAACAATTGCATATATAGATTATATTCCAAAAAAAAATATAGGTTTTAAAATAAGATCGTAAATAAAATATTAATTTTTTGAGTAATAATTTTATCAAAAAAAGTAATATTTTGGGTTTGATTTGTATTAATGGAGATTTAAATAATGTGAAAATTATTAATTTTAAATAAAAATGAATATTGTAGAAGACAATCATTTGGTATTAATTACATGACATTAAATGTATCATTGTGCCAATTTATTAATTAGTGTCAATAAATTAAATATCAAATAAAGAACCCATTTACTTGATTCCATTCATTTTCTATTTTACTCGAGGATACTGTATAAAAAAATATATTCTCTAATAAAATATTTTTAAAAAATTATGAATACATAACCTTTTATAAAATAAATTTTTATATATTATCAACATGTATATTAGTTATTGATTGTCAGTTAATGATGTTAGGTGTGGGTAGTAATGATATTTTTAAACAAGTTTCATAATATCAGTCTTGTTGCTCTCTATTCTTCAAATTTTAATTTTTAAATATTCATTAAATGTTCTAAAATTAATTACTTGTAATGATATATTGATTTTAAATTTCATTTCATGAGTAATTGAGCCTTTACCTGATAATATTAAATCTAAAATGAAATTAATTGTTGTTATTTTACATATTAAGGATTCCTTCTTAATTAATGAGTAAAATATTGATGTATATATTTTCCCTAAGAGAAGATAATTATTTAAAATTTTAAATAATAATATACCTATAATTAGGATTCCATATACATTCATTATATAATTTCACTACATTTTTCAATTAGAGGGACAAACTGACACAAACCTGAACATATCATGATTACCATGATTGTCTATGATTATTAGGTGATTTAGTTACAATATAAATTTTTTAATAGAATAATGATAGAATTTAATTCCAATTAATGTTGAATATTATAATTATAATGAACACATGATAAGAGGTAATGGATATTGACATGTAAAATAATTTGAATTATATATTTTCCCCATTGTATGATTGTAATAAATAATTGAATTAAAAATAGGCATCTTTTATCATATAATTAATTATATCATAATTTTTTCTTTGAATAAAAATAAATATTTAACAAACATAATAATAATAAATTAATAATTCTCTAATTACCGTCCATTTTATGTAGATATGAAAAGAAAAAATAAAATAAATTCCCCAATTGAGGTAATAGTCAACACGTACACATGGTTCACTAGTCAATTTTCTATAGAATGGGATAATTATATAATATTGTTTTATAATTTTTCAATCTAACATATGTTATAAATTTAATACTTATTTAAAAAATAATACATTAGGACCATTCATGTAAAGTTGTCCTAGAAAATAAAACATGATGTCTAATGGTGGTGGTAGTCTGTGCACACAAAAATGACATTTCACCTTTGATACTGAAAAAGTGAAGAGTTAAAGGTTGTAACATTTTTATAATAACATACATCTAATATAACGATGTATACTTTATAATTTTAACATGTTTAAAAGAAATATTTGAAATAGTAAATGCATATAAAGAAAAAAATGGGAGTGATATGTAAGAAACCTATAACTCACATCCTAGATTACCACCTTTGTAGTAGAGATTAAACAAATGAATAATGGTACTTTGTGAATTACATAACCTCCTCTTGGTTAATTAATGTTTTTATGATAGTTTTTGGTCTAGTTTTCATGAAGATAGAAAAATTTGTTCCTGAGGGGATGCATGGAGAGTAATACCCCACTTATATGTGAGAAGAAGTGGTAATATTTTTAATGCCTAAAAAGCTTCAATAATAGACTATTTCTCACAAGGAAAATGTAATAATATTTAAAAAATAATATACAATAGAATATATAATTTCAATACACATTGTTTAAACTCAATTAAAAAAATGTCACTTTACCTTTTAAGTTACTTGTTTTTTCCTTTAATTGTATTCACTACGAGAGTTAGTTTTTATCTAGGTAATTAATGATTCATTCCAAAAAAACATTAAAAAATATATAATTTATATATAATTATTCAACATTTAAAATAAATTTTTATTCCATTATGAAAAGTGATTCTAATATCATTTATAAAAATAAATAGATACTATAATAAAACAATTTTTGAGAAGAATGTCACTTTCCTTCTAAATTTTTTTTCATAGGTTGGTGAACAATAATCTATATTTTCAAATTAATAATTTCAATTTAAATATAAATTATTTAAAAAAAATTCTAATAAATACATATGTAATTATTATATACAGATAATGGAATAAATGTCATAGTGTCAGTATATTTGAGAATTTTATTTTTTAAAAAATCTCAATAAACTATTATAAAATAATTTTCACATTCTAAATTTATATATTAAGTTATATATATATATATATATATTATTCAAATATTTATCAATTTATCTTCTAAATAAAAATAAAAAATATGAATAAAATTTCCATTAATAAAAATGGTATTTTAATATATAATATGTTCATAATATTATTTCATATGAATTTTAAATTAAAAAATATTAATATTTAGTATGAAAAACAATTCATCTTAATCTATTAGGATAAAATATTTAATACATAAAAAATATTATAGGAAAGAAATGAAATATCACTTAGAAACGAAATACACTAATACATATGCCATTAAAAAAAATTATTTATATTCCAAAATATAATTTTACAAATCCATTGATATTAAAATATTTATTCTAATTATATATATAAATCATATCATTAATTAATATTAAATATATATATATATATAATTACTAAAAATAAATAAATATATATAATATTATAATATCATATTTCTATTTTATCAAGTGAAATATTTTTTATATTTAATACTTAATAATATATTACATAAATATACCTATTGAATATATGACTAATAAAAATATTTACAATGACCATATTTATGACACTGATATTTCATTTCTAAATATATACATTCTAAATAATTTGATCATTCTAATATAACATTGAAAGGTAACATTCATCATTTATATTATATAATATTCATAATTATTTCTCCATCATTGTTTATCTTCCTCATAATAGATTAAATTGGCTATTAATAGTTCTGATGTTTGAATATTATCTTAGATATTTCATAGCTATTAGGAATTTATACTATTCTATCCATTTCCCAATATTTACTTATCTACTCTAAATTTATACACTTCTTCCATGGTGACTAATACTCCATGATGTATAGTATTTATTTTTATGTAAATTTTTTGAAATATAACACTTAAAAATATTGTGTCTTCTAAATGGTTAATATCTTTGAGGGGATAATTAATATCACATTTCAATCCTTTTTAATGATTAAAGAAATGATAATTTTAATTATATATATAAATATTAATAATAAGAATCTAATTTTTTTTAAAAACATATGTCTTTTCAATCTACACACTTAAATTAATTATGTCCCCACAATTTCAATTGACACATTTATACAAAAATTATCTAATGGAATCAATGTAATATAGATTACATTGGATCTAATATCAATAGATATTTAAACCTTTAAAACATTTGAAACATATCCTATTTTTTAAAATAGGATTATCCATAATATTAAGTTTCTCTCCAACTATTTGGATAAAAAGTATATTATCATTTGGTAACAAGATCTGTAATATGTTATTTATTACAAGGTTAATTTTATATTATCGATTAATAGAATACCTTAAGATAATATAAAATTTTTTCCCCTACACAAGATAACATTTCATTATGAGTAGGTATCTAATTCCTCACTAAAATCTTGTGTAATTTAAATAAAAGGAAGGATAATAATATTTCCATAGAAAAAACATCCAAAAAAATCAATATGGAATCAAATAATCACACACCTAGAATATTTATTATATATTATAATCCTTTTTTGTGATTTAGTGATATTAGGATGTATTTTAGATATAATATAATTTGTATAATCAAAATCAAAAAAATACTTATACAACATTGGATATAAGGGTATGTGTACCATAAATATCATAATCCACTTAAGGATTAGTACTTTTTATGTATTACATTATCCACTGGTATATATAATTCAGTGATTTTAAATTTATAGGTTTTTCATTTGATAAGGTAATTTACATGGATAATGCCTTAGTTCTCCGCACATAAGACATCAAATTATTAATGTTGCCTTAAGATGAACTCTGTAAATTTCATTCATCAAAACCAAGCTATTTATTTTTCTATGAAAGATTGAAGCTCAATGAACTTTATTTAATAATTAATTTATCATCTACTCCAATCAATAAAACTCCATTAATTATTCTTCCAATATTTTTGATAAAAATATTGTCGATAATTCAATCACTCATCATCTTCAATGAGAAAATTTTCATCGATATCCATATTTCATTATTTTATATTCCAATGATTTTGAAAATTATTACATTTTTACTATTATTTTTATATAGTTGGTTTTGTATAATAAAACATTTATGTAATAAATCTAATATCTGGTTGTATTAGTGATGGTTATTATCAATTTATTGTAAATAGATTACATTTTTAACTTGGTTCCTTCAAGTTGCATCCACTAATAAAATAATAAGGGATTACATGGTAGAAAACCCATAAAATTATCTTCTAAATATCATAATAATAATTTGGATTTAAACATTTAAATGTATTATTCTTTTACACAATCATGGTATTCTGTAAATATTCTATTTCAAATAGTATTTTTTTAGTTATACATTATCTTGGGTTTTCTCATATTTATTAACATACTCCTGTAATGTAACTAGGAAGGCAATCCTCAATAATGGTTTGTAAATACTATGATATTAACCCCATAGTATCCCTGAAGAGTGTGTATCTATTCGGGTAGTTATGCCTATTTGTCATGCCCTTGGTCATGGTTTAGCTAATAACCAATGAGCGCACTTCGGGTTTATTACTGCAAGGTACAGCAGTGCTAGATCCTTATTCGGTATCCATTACTGAAATAAGGTTGTATTTAATATGAAACCACACTAATAAAGACTCTATAAAAATTTTAGGATATCATACAATTCCTAGAATCTAATCTAGGTATTTTAGTTAGTATAACTCATCCTTATCTAATGAATTACTAAAATAATTCTAAAAATAACTAAAACTATATCAGATACTGACTATAGTGACCCTTTCTAGATATTACATTATTTTGAATCATTTAGTTAATGTATAATTTACCTTTAAAAAATAATCACACATTCAATAGAAGGAATGTTTTGGTTTCATTCACATCTGATATCA
The DNA here is from genome assembly GCA_963277665.1 of Viscum album. Taxonomy (NCBI): domain Eukaryota; kingdom Viridiplantae; phylum Streptophyta; class Magnoliopsida; order Santalales; family Viscaceae; genus Viscum; species Viscum album. The sequence goes on from OY728162.1 coordinate 1,046,530,138, forward strand.
CAATCCACTTATTTTACATCCCTTGTGATCATTTATCTACAATTTATCCACACATGAATCTCTCAAATACTTCTTATATGTTATAATAATATTAATATCTTAAGAAGATGGAAGCATAAGATATGGTTGACTATAGATTCTCATTAAGGGTAAAAACAAGTGATAACAATTTAATATCATAAGTGAACATGAGATGAGAATATGGGTACAATCAAGATACATAATAAAATTAAAACCCAATAGATTAAATATCATAAAAAATAACATATTATATGGAAAAAAAGACATTAGTCAAAATTTTGTGATAACATGATCTAATAATGATGATTCATTAGAGAATAAGATAGTTGTGAGAATATGAATTGAACTTCGAAATGTATTTCAAATAATTCATATACATTTTAAAAGGGAATATAAATATCATAACCCACAAAATAAATTCACATGATTGCATGAGACTAAATTATTTAATTGAATACACATCCCATGAGATATAAAATCTTAAATATTGTATTGGTGGGTGATATAGAACAAAAAAAATCATTAATCAATAATTACATGGTAATATTCAAAATAACTCACTTATAATTTCATAAGTAACCTAGGGAAATTAAATCGGTATCATATTACATTCATAATGATAACCATTCAGTAATATTGAATAAAATAAACCATTAAAAGAAACCAATTTTAATTCAATGTATCAAATATTTCACAATGATATAAATATAATTTAATTTGTATTCTCATAATAAATTCATTAATATTACATAAATAATCATTAAAATATAAAACTATGTAAAGAAATTGGTGTCTAATGAAATCAAGAAACATTATCAGAATATTTAATTCAATAAAGAAAAAAATCATATCATCTTTACAATATATATATATATAATGGATATATTTTTTTTCAGAATTTAATGAAATCAATTAATGTATATAATATAGGTGTAGCACCTTCATTTAAATGAATCATATTTTGGAAATTTACATAGGAAAGTAATTTGGTGAAATTTTTGGATCATACAATGGATGATTAGGTAAGAGAATGGTATTGATGTTTTATTCCTCTTAATGAAAAGTAAATTAAATAGGTCATCTAGGGAATGAATTTGGATGGTTAAATTATTGTATTATATATTATCAATAATAATATATTTAAAATATGTGGATTTTGATGAAATTATTTTTCTAGGATCATTATGAAAACCAGTTTGGAAATAAGAAATATTTATTGTCATTTAAAAGAAACTTTTGATAGAAATTTTTGATAAATAAAATAAAAAACAATTCATTTTTAAAACTGTTAATTAATATGATGAAACTCCCATACTAGAAAAAAAATAATGGTGGAAATAGGTGTCCACATGAAAAAGTAAAACATTTATCATTATATGTTGTTGAAAATGACTAGTATAAAATGAGAAAAATATTCATAAATCACATTAAATAAGATCATGTAGTATAAAATGACCATAATAAACTATTTAGGTATAGATAATGTTATTTTCAAAATTATTAAATAAATTATAACATTGAAAATGTGAGGTTAAAGACTAAGAAGCGAAGATAGGGGAAGTTGTACTTATAAGAAACAGTTAAGGAAAACTATGAGTTAAGGGTAAACAAAATATTAATTGGATATATAAAAATTGATGAATATACAGTACACATTATATTAGTTTTATATATAATTTAAATTTCCCATATTGATTATGTTTTGAAAAAAAAATCCTTATTTGAAAATAATATTTCTAAAAACCCATTATAGATTAATTAGTATTTTAATTAAAACAAATTTCAAGGTGGGTATCATTCGAATCAATAAATATTTTTATAATTTAAATGATATGTATCATAAATAAAAATTAATATAATAAAGTAAATTATTTATAAATTAATAAAATTATATTAATGGTATTATGTTCCATATTAATAAATAAGTCGTATGAAATTAAATATGAGACAAATAACCTATTACCCAGATTCCATGATTATTTAAAATCCCTATAAGATCCTATATAAAAAACATAAATATATTAATAATTTATTTTTGATCATTTTTAATATAAAAAAATTTATAAACTATATTTATAATTATCCACCACATTTATAATATTTAGTTATTAAAATTTATTGATGTGAGTTATTGGTGATCTTAATCTTTTGAAAAAAAATATCATAACAGTATTGTTCTCCTTAATTCATATCCCAAAGATAAGAATTAATATATAATTAATTTAACACTAATGGATGACTTATAATCATTTATTAATAATAATATTCCTTTTATTAGTATTTTTTCTTTATCAATGAAGAAGAAATCAACATCAAACATTTTTAGGTGATTTTTAACCTACCGTGGGTATTTTTTAGTTATTGATTTAAGTAATTATTCATAATTTAAAAAACAAATGAAGAATCATTATAAAAATATTTATATCATATTTTACAAGTAACTAATTTTTCTTAATCATTACTGATATTATGTCACATCATTGTTTTTATGTAGTTGGTCAAACCAACCCAAAAATGAATATACTAGGATTATTGAGGATTATGAGGTGATTTTAAAGAAATATCATCAAAAAATTATCTTAATGATTTAATTTTAGTTTTATTTGAATGATATACCATAATTATAGATGATCTAGAAGATTAATTAATGTATATGAATGTTTTACCAAATTTTAAATAATAATTTTCCCCTTATTACACTTGTTTTAATGGATTAAATTAATAATAATAGTTTTTTTGGTAATATCATTATTTGGTTATTCAATTTTTAATTATAGACACTTAATTATATCATCAAATAATATTCATCCACTAAACTGATTATTTTGACCACCATGTATAGTGGGGATGGAAAAAATTGAAATCAATCATCCCAAGTAGACAGTAGTCCACATGTACGCATGGTTGACGATTTCTTCTTCCATAGAATAAGAGAAATGAATAATATATTTTATCATATGAAAACTAAAATATGATATTGATTTCATAATTAATTATTAAATTTAATACTTTTTCCATTTTTTAGGTTTTTATTTAAAACAAAACATAATGTTTTGTGGAGGCGATAGTTCGCACACACACAAATGTCATTTTCACAATTCATAGAAAAAATGGGAATGGTGGTTAAAGGTCTTACTATCGATATAATAACATAAAGACATAATAATTATAAATGTTATATTATTTTTAGGTTATGAAATGGAATTTGAGAAACAATAAATTCACATATAGAAAAAGAAATAAAATAGGTGTTGGGAACTTATACGGATCTTCATGGAATATATCTTTTTTGATGGGGGTCAAAACATTAAGGGATGGTATTTTGAGAATCCTAGAACGTCATGATTGTTTATATGAGTGTATTGTTTAATCATGGGTGATGGTTTTTCTAAAATATGGGGGTTTTTTGGTCAAGGAAATTTAAGAGAGGACTTCCCCCTTTATATGTGAAAACGAGTGGAACTTTTGGTAAATACGAAAAACAGTTCAACAACAGAATTTCATTCCCAGATAAAATGGATAAAAAATTGATAAATATTATACGGATGAATTTATAAGGATAAAAAACACCTAAATAAATTATGACATTTTATTAACATGTTTTCCCCTTTACCTCTTTGGTTAAGAATATTACCATTTTTTCCTCTAATAACTAGTTTTTAATTTTATAATATATCCTTTATGACCAAATATTAAAAAAATTATTATATAATTTTGAAAACTCTTTCCATATTTTAAATCCCAATTTTATTTTTAAAAATGAAAATAATTACTTTTTAATAATAAATGTATATGGTAATAAAAAATTTTTTATGAAATATTTTACTTGATTTTTGAAATATCAATCATAGTTTTTTAATCTATAATAAATATTTTGAAAATTATATTTTATATTTTTAATTTTTAATTTTTCCTAAAAAAGTGTAATAAATTTATAAGTCATACTTATATACTCAAAATTTTATAAATGGTTCAGAATCAATATATTACACTATTCACCTAAATTCAATTTTTTTAAAAAATATCAAAAATACATGCTAAGATAAATTTTAAATTATAAAAAAAATTAAGATAAATCTACCCAATAAGCATTATAAAATTTATAAATTTAATTTTTATAGAATAATAACTAATATATTAAAAAAATGATTTATTAAAAAAATATCATTTTTAAATATTATGTGCTCTTGATATTTTTTCCAAATCAATTTGAAATTTGAAATTTTTTAATTTGTTAGAACATATAATAATTATTTAATTTTTATTTTTATGATGATATAGTTAATACTTAACAAAATATATCATTGAAAAAAATATTTTTTTAATACAAAAAATGATTATATAAATTTAAATATTATTAAGTATATATAATGTAATATTTAATTTTTCTACTCAATATATATTAAAATATATATTTTAATTTTATATATACATCATATTATATATTAATTATATTATTGTTAATAATTTACATAACACATAAATATAAATAAATATAATATTTCAATACCAAATGTTTATTTCATTATCAGCCAAAATAATTTATATTTACATCTAAAAATTAAAATAGTTTAGAATTTCTAGTGGATATATAACTTACAACAAAATTTTTAGTCACCATATTTTAAATGACTATATTTAGAATGGAAATATCTATAATAGCTGAATTTTATTCCGATTTATGGGCAAGGTAAATAATTTGTTAATTCCACTATCACTTCTAAAGACATGATTATTGTTTTATATTATTTATTTTTCATAATGATTTATAATTTTATGCTTATGTTTCTCATTATTAGATTTGATTTGATATTTGTAATAGTCATGTTTTAAAATGGTCTAGGAGAGTATTTCGTATAAAATAATTTTTTTCTATCTATTTCCCCTTATTGATTCATATAATTATAATGTATGCAGTTCATATATAGTGAGTAATAACCTATGGCTTACAGTATTTTACTTTATGGATTTTTTTTGCAATGACCCAATTATGAATAATGTTTATTTGATTTTAATATAATCACATAAAGAACATTTTTTGATCATTTTTTGAACATTTTTAAATAATGTAGAAAAATTATTTAATATATATAATAAGATAGAATTAATAATAATAATAATAATAATAATAATGGACCCTAAAACTAGAGTGTTACACTCTATATCTTTGATTTAAATATAACTATAATCAACCCCAAGTGTTAGGTATGATATTTCTATTAATTTTTCATTACCTATTGAGAGACATACGCAATCACATTTTCATTTTTCATAGGTACATATCAAAGTGTCTTTAAGGATGAATCAAAATAAACGATAAATCCATACCCATTACTGTGAAAAGTTAGCATATGTGCACTAGAAAACTTATTTATCTATTCATATAAAATTTCATCATACTCTTTTTTCTATATAATCATAACTCCCTTTGTATTTATCATGGATAGTGAATTAGAAATACTTGAAAATTATTTAACATACCATATATAGTATTTTTATCATAAAATGAAACAACATATCTTAGTCAATAATGTAGGATGAGTCCAGTCCTATATGGTGTTTTTTTTTGTTGGTTCAATAGATATTCCGTTACTATTAAAGTTTTTTCCCAATAATGAAACATGTTGTAACCATAACACGAAAATACTAAATTTATAAAATCATTTATTGATTAAAATTATTTAATATTATCATTATATTTTCATAAAACCCATCAAATAATGTGAAATATATTACAATATCATTAATAAATACTACAAAAAATTATCATTATAGCTCCTAAAGATTGTATTCATCATATCCATAAATATATTAGGATCACTAGTCAGTCCAATGTTTATGAAAACAATATTTATTATCCACATTGTTTTTGGGTGGTTCCCTTTAGAATATCATCATTCTTTACCCTAATAATAAGATACCCCAATCAAAGGTCAATATTCGAAGAGAATTAATCCCCCCAGAGAAGTCCAAATAAATCATTAATACTTGTAAGAATGGGTTTTCTCTATATTCATATAATGTTCACTAAAATTAATACTTATCTACATTGATCCATATATATTTGTTAAGAAGAGATCCAATAATCCCAAAGGATACACAATCTGTAGAATTATACCATTCTAGAAAATATATTAATATATCTTAATCATTTTCTTTTAACACCACATATGTCATTATATGTGAGGTATTTGATATTTCCCTGAATCCATGTAGGAATCTTGATTGGTAAATCTAAATATCATTATGTAGAAGGTTCTAATAATTAAATAAAATACAACATTATATTCCAAAAAAATGTTTTTTGAACCTATATTTATACATCCACATTCTTCCCCATATATTCCAATAATTTCAAAAAATATTTAAACCGGACGTGGTCCTTTAAAAAAATCTACTTGGGATATCTAAAATTTATAATTAGTATAGGTTACCTCTTAATTATAATTTCAATTTACATTCTTAAAAAAATATAATTGAATATTATCATTTTGAATCCATCCCATGTTTTATGTCAAATTCTATCATTGGAATGACCACCAGGTTTGTAGAGAGGATTAAATTAAAAAATTTAATAAGGGGAACTATATATATCCTTTATTTTCGAAATTTTCCTCTAAGATTTGTAAAAAAACTCTTCCCCCACCTGTAAATAGATTCATTTTATATTCATTGGTAATAGAAAAAAAGTAAATAGAATTGTGGACCTATAATAAAAAAATTTACTTGATACATTTGATAGTATAATGAGTGTAACTTCCACCACATCATTAAATGCCTCAAATTCCATTTTCATGAATGAAAAACCCTGAAATTTTACACCTAAATATAATTTAGGTTTAGAATATTTTCCAACAACTATCTTATAATTTTGAAATTTGTTAGAAAAATATCAATTCTCCACACGCATGATGTATTATATTGTTGGTTGTTAATGAATGATATCCCCTTTATAATTTTCATTCCAATAATGAGGCTCTACAAAGTAATGATGGATTCAAGATATATTATAATATTTTGGAAACATATTAAAAAAAATTATTCTATATATATAACCCACATATTCTTCTTCCCGTGCCTATTTCACAGATGATGTATTTGTTTCATACCATTCCATTCATTTCCATAATTCATCAAATTATTTCCCCCTATAATTATATTGTTACCATTTAGTCCATGAAGAATATGTTCACCTCCAAACTCCATTTTAACTTTTAGGGAAAAGAAAACTATCTCCACAATACTCCCAATTCACTGATTCGTAGATCATTCCTTAATTTAGGTTTCATACCACTTAATAATTAATAAATATTTCCACAAAATTAAATGAAGATTTTTAATGGGTATTATAAAATTCTTGAAAATTTCATATCATAGCATTCCAGGGATTATTTTTCCATTTTAATGATTTCAAATATTTCCCTATACATCTTTCTTTGGAGGGTAATAGTATACTACCTTTTGAAAAAACAAATTGTGTACTCGTACCACTTCATGGAATCAACCATATCCATTATCTTCATGTTCAAGATCAGTAACAACTAATTATATACTTCACCCTCTATGTGGAGTACATCCAATATAAATTTCCACTTTATATAAAAGTGGATAATAGATAATATCTTATTAATAGTATTGGTACATTATTTTTTAATTAATGGATCAATGGTTCCACTCGAAACTTGTTATTGATAATTCATCATTGATTCAATTATTAATTATTCATCTAGTTGTGAAGCTAGATTTTCCATATATATATGGTTTTTATTCATGACATACAATAACAAATTCTTTATCATCATTATTTTTCATCTCCATATACTATCATATTTTGAGTACCATCATTTCAATTCATATAACATTAGTTATTTACTAAATTCATTCTATTTTCTTCTATTTTTCTCGATGTAGATAACCTAAGTGGGAAATGATTTACTATTTATGATCTTATTATAATATTTCTAAGGTAATTTTTTTCCCTAAACGTTTTTAATAAAAAGAATCGATTATTTCATACATTAGTATTAAAAATTACATTTTATATATTTACATTATAATGGTTTGTAAAACTCACGTGAGTAACCAAATAAAATACCCCAAGACTTATTAGCCAGATATACATTCTATGTATGGTTCATCATTCAATGATTGATGATTAATTTGACCCTCAAATCACCCCTTTATGGGTGATTACCCCTAATTGCATCTATTCCCTCACTGCATCATCTTTCAAATTTCCAAATGGTGTGTAATTTCTGTGAAGCTACACACTCTATAATTAACAAATGTTTAAAATTATTTTCTATATTTATATATATCCCAGAGATCATAATAATGTTTTATTATTTTAGTTATATAAATAACTGAACCTTTATTTGATACACTCTATGTTTACCCCCCCCCCATTTTTATCCATTATTTTTAACATATTTCTATTACCATTATACATTCAAGGATATTTTAACGTTTTCTATCATAGAAACCATGGATATTATATTTTATGTATGTAAAAAAATAAACATGTTCTTTATTTAATCCTATTCAAATAATATTATTTCCATCATAGTTCACATCACTGCACATAGTTTCCTAAGGACATAAATCAATAGAAAAGTGTGATCATAATTCCCAATAATGTATAAAAAATGAAATATTAAGTACATGATCATGAATAGATGAATAAGAATAAAAATATATGTAGATAATAAATACATAAGTCATATCATAATTTAATGATCATTTGTACATCGAGAATAATATATAATTGTGGATACAATATAAAAATGAGACAATCATAAGAATATCACTAAGGATCATCATAAAGGTGTCATAAGTGTTTATAACCACATTGTTCAAAAGGGTATCATAAAAATTTTACAATTATTGATTTTGGTGAATCATTGACATATCATATATTTATATATATATATTAATTCTTAACCCAATTAATTGGAGAATTATCAGGAAATTCCCTTTGTGTTTCAAAGATTATGTGTTCCACACAGATAATATATTATTAGAATATTTATCATAATTTTAACTCAAGCGTTAGTAGTTTTTTTTATACATGGGATTCCCCCATCATTGATTTATAGACATATTTATATGAATATCTATGAATGAAAGTAGGTTTCAGTATTCAAAACATGAAAGAATGAACTAGAAAATCAAATATTGATTTTTGACAAAAAATTGGTTTATAAATCTGTTTATAGAATGAAAGTATTGAGAGATAAATATATTCCCTCATAATTTAATAATAAAATGGATATTAGTGGAACTATTATGTATACTTTAATCTAAAACTAATTGAAAATGCAAATTGTTACTACAACTGATGTACGTGATTAAAAGGAGGGATAAAGACAATCAATTACATGAAAAATAGTTTCCTAAATCATTATAAGATCTGTATAAAATCATAAAAACACATTGGAATGAAACTATAGAGTTAAAATTAAATTTTAAATAGGTTTATAGTGGATAATAATGGGAAAATGATTGGGTGTTTTTATAATAAATGGTGAATTATTTATTAATTTATAAACACAGGCCTTGAACATCTATTAAATAAAAAATCATTGGACTTACAATGTTTTTCTTAAAATATGTTTAATGGGAGATTTTTATTATTATTTTAATATTTAAATTAATAATATTTTTTAATTTATAATATATTGAAGGTGGAAGGTATACCATTTCATAATGAATATTTATAATACCATCAAAATATGAAATACTATTTGGAAGACTCATTATAAGAATAAAAAATTACTATTATCACTTTAAAATAACCTATTTTAATAAATAATTCTATTTTTTATTAATAAACATGTTTATGAATTTTTTTACCTCATTGCAAAGTCAATATATTTTAATAACACTTTACATGTATATTTATATAATATTTTGTGACAAAAAAATTAATGTTTCATGAAAAATGATAAATTTTTTTGGAAAATTATTTCATTATGATATCAAAAATGAAATTTATCTTATGAGGAATTATAAATATCATAAAATTAACTTATAAATATCAATTTATATTCATGGTAGAATGTTAGTTTTTATGAAATATTCATATTTTTGACCCTTACAAAATTACTTGGCATTTTATAAAATTAAATTATCATTTATATTCAAATAAAAATAATTTTATAATAATATTTCGTAGAAATAATTTTATTTTGAAATATATTATCATGTATGTTTACTTTATTTTTAATAATAATTTTTTTTCAAAAAACATTTTTGTATTATTTTTATAAATTTTTTTTCTATTTTTCATTTTAATAATATACTCATGTGTATTTTACGTAATGATAGAAAATTTAGTGAATTAACAATAATATCATTTTTAAAAAGAAATATTACAAATTTACACTGTTAAGGTATATATATATATATAAACCATTTTTACAGAAGGATAAACCCAATGTGTGTGGTGTGCGATGGTAATACTCTCATTGGGGGGTTCAACTAACATTGTTCTGGTAGGAAACTACAGTAAATTTAAAATCTATTATAGTTAGTTATTATTGATCCGCAATTGTTGAAGATGTGTGTAAAAACATAGGTAATGATATCATAAATAATTTTCATAATTATTAATATAAATTAGATAGCTATATATGTTATATAAATAGTTAGTATTTTTTATTAAAAAATGTAATTACATTATTTAAAAAAACTTTTATAATTTTTTTTAAATTATTAATTTTAAAAAAATTAAATTTTAATTATATAAAATTAAAACTATTTGGAAATAATAAAATATATATTTACATTGTGTGATGTTTTCGTATTTTTTAGAAAATAATAATTTTTCATTGATTAAAAAAACATACAGTTTTTTATAAAAACATTTTTATTTGTAATAAATTATTTAATTAAAGAGCCCAATATGTTTGGAATATGGATAAAAAATATATAATTAATATTTATTATAAAGTTTTTAATCTAAATTACTTTCTAATAAACATCATACTGATTTTTATTATAACTGTTTTTTATTTTAATGAAATGTTTTTATAAAATTTGTTTTAAAATAAATATTATTTTACATTATTAATTATATAAAATTCTCCTTAATAGGGAATGTATTAAATCAAATTAATAGATTATAACTCATAAAATTTAATTTTATTTAGAAAAAATATATTAGTACTCATTGTGTAAATATAGAATCATATTTTTCAAAAGAAACTCTTTTAAAAACATGTTTTCTCACAACGACCACAAGATTAATATTAAATTATAATTTTCAAATTAATTTAATTGATTTTATAAAATTAAGTTACTAATTTTGAATTTTACTAATTTATAATTTCTAATAATCTCAAAATAATGTTTTCAAAATTTATTAGTGAAAATAATATAATTTATCACATCGATTAGGCTAAAATGAGGTTAACATGTGACTACAATTTAAACCAATGGTTACAAATAACATATTAACTTATTAATACCTCATATTATGGAAATAGTTAGACCATATACTTTATAGTATCCAGTTTTTTTCATTATTGGATCCACTAGACATGGGAAAAATGTGTGTGAAATTAACACCTATAAAAATTACTATAGTTCCCCTCGCCTCCCATGTAAAAGGCTAACACCACTTTTTCTAACTTCACAACTATATTGTCATTTTCATATAAAATACTATAAAAAATCATATATAAACATCGGTAATATTCTTATATAATCCTTTTATTTGGAATAAATATAACTAAAGGAGGTCGTAGGTGAAAAAAGGAGTTTCCTGAGGATGAGGTAGTGTTCATCAACGCACATTTTTGTTTTATTTATTTGTCCAACCTCTTAAATTATTATTATCCAATGATTATATAATAACCTAATTTTCCTCAATATAATTATATTTTTTAGGTTATATTTTTTACCTAAACTTGCACACACTTCCTACAAATGGGTTATGAATTCATCATTTGTGTGTATGGGGGACTAAAACCTCGCCAAACGAGGTCGTTTATTTTTCTATTAACACCTCTCAAGGTTGGTAATGATGAAAAATATAATTTTTTATAAATTATATTTGTAACATTATTTTATATATGGGGTTATTATATCAAATATAAACTTTTTTAAATTCAATATCGAATGTGATATGATAATGTAGCATATTTGTAGAGAGGAATATCGCCTCACAAAACGATGTGAATCATTTTACCTAACATTATCCATGAATGTTAATAAGGATAGATACAATGAATAAATATGATATTAATTTCCTAATAATCATATTTATGAAATAATTTAATATTGATAAATATAATATATAAAATTGTTTTCATTCTATTTCACAACTTAAAAGTGATAATGTTGTGTGTGGACATGTGGACTACCGCCTACTTGAAGCAATGATATTTTTTTCATCACCAAATCACAATAATTGAAAATATAAGTATATATAATTAAATATAATATTATTTATCATATTATTATCATTACATAAGGATGAAATATTATAACCTTCTTTTCATAATGATTATTGCAAAATTGAAAAGTTTCTTATTCGTATGTATGACCTACCATCTGCAAGATAATTACGTTAGATAAATTTTTATGACCAAATTTCATGTTTGGTATTAATAATATAATTAATGTATAAATATTATAATTATTTCATGATTTGTATTATGGATTTGATTATGTAGTGACCTATTTGACCATAGTCGACCTACCACAGTCATTTTTGACACATAATTCGAATATGGTAAAGACATTTGAATTAATATTATTTGATTACGTGATTTTATATATATTTTTAATATGGTAAATAAAGTTAATATTAATATTTACAAAATATTCACTCAATTACATAATTACCATAAGCTTATTGTTCAATAGTATATAGACACACGTGACAAATAATACTCAAGGAGTTGTATTTTTTCTAATATCCATTTGTTGAGTCATATCATGATTTTATACACCTATTTTATTTTATAATCTACATGTATATCCCGTATTACATGTTATGTCATGAATTTATTTATAATTATGGTTTTTAAAAAATTTAATGATATTATTTCAGAAGGATTGTTATTCAATTGGTTCTCAAGTGATAAAGCACTTTCCCATTAACAAAATATTTTTATTGTTTTCCATAGAAGTCTTTTTTTCTAATATTTACATGTTTTAATATTATTTTTTAACATTCTTATATTGAAATTAAATATCTATAATATTTATTTTACTCCTCTTTTACTTTATTTTAATGTGTTTCTAAATAATTGATTTTACATGTTCCGAACAGAATGATGATAATGAATTTTCTTGTCGTCACGACTGTTATTTCATTCATAGATTCATTTTTATGCATACATGATTCTATAAATGGAAATCCTGCCATTTTTTTCATTATGGTACTAAAAAATGGTTTTCAAATGATAATGGTATTTTTATATTGAAAATTGGGTTTTAATATAAAATACTTATTCGATATCCAATATTGATTGTTTTTTAAAATTAAATCATTTTTAAAAAATTAAAGGAATAAAAATTATTTATTCATGTAATTGTAATTTAGAATTATATGATGAGTGTCTTATATTTTCTCTGTTGAGCTCATTACAAAATATATAATAGGGAATTATAGAAATCATCATGTGATACAATTACAAAATATTTGATGGGGTGGCCCAGACACCATTAGTTGATCCCACTATAGCATAAACAATGCGTACAACCATATATAACTATAATTAATTATGAAATGTTCTATATCATAAGAGGAGAGAAATATGACATTAACATAGGTTTTCTCCAATGTATTTAACAGGGCTCTAGTTACTTCTAACATGGGTGTAAATTAGTATATGATTGGTATTCTATATGTTATAAAGAACAATTTTCTGTTTCATTTCATGGGTTATAATTGTTTTTGATAAAATAGGTGTGTGTTCTTTTTATATGAAATTATTTATTTTATATGCTAAAATATCATTATTGGTAATTTTAAGCCATATATTAGTTATCATGTTTTCACAAGACTAATGGTTATCCTAATTTATGTGTCCCTTACTGATATTTTTTTCTCACCCAACATTTTTAATTATCATTCACATGAATAATTGATGTGTAAGGGAATTTAATAAACCAATTCCGTATTCATGAATAATTTATTTTAATGAAATCATGATTTATTTTATATGTTTTATATTAGGGAAACAATGTATAGTAATTAGATGTGTCCACATAGAATTATATGGTTTTTAAATGTATTATTTATGACTTAATTATCTAATACTCTAAACATGAAAATATACTCAAATATAAATTAATGAATTATAGAATAAAAATTTTGGATTTTTTAATATTCATGGAATGTTCCTTATAAGAAGTGTAAATGGAAAGGTATATAGATATGACATTATAGGTTCGAATAATGTTAATAAAATTCACATGAAATATTTTACCTTATGGTTATAAAAAAATGATATAAAATTTACAAATTACAATGTTTCTATGATTAAAATATCTATATTTAGAATGATTCTCCAATGAAGATATAGGTATGGTTTCGTAATATTAAATCAAGGGAAGAATAACCTTCCAAATCAGTATCCAGATATGGTAGTAATTATAACAAAATAGTTTGTTATAGTGATGTCTATGTTGAAACCCAATATAAATTGTTTTTGTATCCATTTCTGAGAGGAATGCGGTCTACTATTAAGGAATGATTCTTTTGTGGAGTTATTTTAAGAAAAAAAATCTCCCATTATTCATTTGATTATATGACCTAGTGGTAGATGAGGGATAGATCAATTATTTTAAAATGATATTTGAAGTCATGGGATGTTTGGAAGGTCAAAAGGTAACTCTTTCCATTTATTGTATTGAAGTTAAATTTGTGTATTGTTGTCATTGTATAATATTAATATTGAGAAATATGATCTTGGTGACATTTAATTGGAAACATTCAATTATTTCATTGAGAAATATTTCCATATGGTTGTTTTACTGTGAATTTAAATTCAATTACTAGAATTGAGGAAAGCATATTATGAATTTGTGGATAATTATAAAGAGAAATTCACAATAATGTACAAGTATATGTATATTTGTTATTTGGTAAATCTATATTAAAATTAAAAGATTTTAATTAATGTTTATACAATGTATAAGAATATTATTGGTCACAAGAAATTTTAATATTTTTGAGAAAGGGGATCATTGTAAATAGAATGTTAAGATGCAGCATTCTGAAATTTAAATTCCTCATGTTGAAAATATTATGACAAGGTAGAAGTGTTTCTAAACCTAGAAACAACTAGATATGAATTCTAGAGGTTATCCCCCAAAATTTTCCAAGTGAGGAAAATAAAATTTCGTTAAAAATTTTGCTAGAACTAAGAAGTGTTACCGATGTGGAATGTTTGGTCATAAGGCCCACAAATGAAAGGAAAATAATCCATAAGAATTAATTAATGGTTTATATGATGGAATCCAAATGGTTACATGTTTTATTTACAATGAATTTGTCATTATAATAATTTATATATGATAATAGTTTCAAAGGATGTAAATAATCATGATAGGAAATATAATTGTGTACTGAGTCAATTGATACAACTACAATTGATATTGGGATATCAAATTAAGTGGTGACTGGTATGTTACTTATGTATTCAAATTATGCCAATTCCATTATTGAATTTGGTTAATCACATTCTCGCATTTCTAATAATTTTTAATTTAAATTGGGAATATCGACTAAAAGGAGAATGATATAACTATGGTGAAAATTATAGGTGTAAGTATTAAAGAAAAAAATTGTTATAGGGATATTCTTATTGTAACCAGTGGTTTTGTATTTTCTAAACATCATTATAAACTATCCTTATTAATGTTTTATATCATTCTAGGTATGTATTGGATTTCATTTTACCATTATAATATAGATTTTCATGCTAATAATTTTTTATTCAATGATTTTATTCCACTGATAACTTACTAAGATACATAGAAATTTATTAGAGATGGGATTGAAAGTAAAATAGATCATATCAATGAATAAAATAATGCAATTAATATAATTTTAGATTCAGTTTTTAATAAATAAATGGATGTTGTCTACATTTTTTTCTATTAATTATTCCTAATATAGTGGGTGAGTTTACTATTTAATTAATTTTTAATTATAAGCCTATTTATAAACCCTTTTATATAAAGGATAAAGTGGAACTTTTAGAATTAAAAAATCAATTAAATGATTTATTAGAAAGATTTCTCCTCAGACCATTCAAAAAACCCTGGGATTTTATTTTTTTTCTTATTTAAAATAAATAATTTTCAATGAGACTTTTCATTGATTATAAAACCTTAAATAAGCGAACTATTAAAAATAAGTATCATTTTACTCATATAGATGATTTTTTTGATAATATCTATAGAGATCATTATTTTTCAAGGGATGACATAAGGTCGGGTTTCCATCACTTTAAATGGAAGGAATTATACATTCCAATGATTAGGATTCATATTAGATTAGGGAATTATGAGTTCGTAGTTATGACATTTTGATTATATAATTCTCCTTATATATTTATAGACCTAATAAATATTATATTTCATGATATTATGAACAACTTTTTTGTTTTGTTTGTTGATTAAATATAGGTATATTATACAATTTAAGAGTAATATGAAAGAAACCTAAGGGTTAGTTTAAAAACCATAAAAATGTAACCATTTGGAAAGTCTATCAAATGTGAATTTTGGATGCATCAAATTTCCTCCCTAGAATATTCCACTTCTAAATAAGGCATAATTATTGACCTTAAAAATATAATAGTTTTTGATGAATAAAAAATATCCAAAAATATCATATAGAATTGTAATCTTCATGGATTAATGGGTTATTTCATGTTGTTTGTTGAAAATATTTCTTAGCAGTATATCCCACCAACTAAGTTAATATAAAAAGTAGTTATGTTTATCTAGATAGAAAAATGTGATGATTGGTTTTTGGAACTTAAGGGATGAATGTTGAATTATCTAGTCTTGTACCTGTAATCCCTAATTATAGAATTAGACATCTACATTTCTTCCACATTGAATGGAATTAGGTGCGTCCTAATTATGAATGATCAAGTAAATTTTTTTGATTCATGTCCAATGAAACCTTGTTAGTTACATTAACCTACACATGATATCAAATTTTCTAATGTGGTTTTTTATTTAAAAATTTGAAGGCATCATATAAATGGAATAAATTTGTTAATATATCTAGTTTAGTATTGTTTTAAGAATATATTCACTCATAAGGAATTGAACTTGAGATATGGAAGATGGAATGAACTCATCAAGGATTATGATTGTATGATTCATTATAATCATGAAACATAAAAAACATTGTCTGATCATTTTAGTGAAAAATATAATGATACATTAGTTTATTTTTATGATAAAAAACAATTGGTCAATTATTTGATGAAATTTTTTCTAAAAGTTGTGGGTTCATGGAAATCTCCTATTTTTTAGATTTCAGTGTAGTCAACCTTGTCAAGATGAATTAAGAGTGATCAAAATGATGATCAAAATTTGAAAAAAAGTGTAATTTCTATTATGAATAGTATGTTTTAAGATTTCAGTATTGATGAAGAAGGTGTTAAATTGTTTTAGACAAAGTTATATGTGCATTCTAATTATCAGTTGAGGAACGAGTTTTTCATTAAATATCATAGTTCTCTTTTTTTCCATTTATCCTCTGAGAACTAAAATGAATAAAGACCTTCAAGATTATTAATAATGAGAAGGAATAAAATGATATATTTATGAATTTACTATATTTGTTTTGACTTTTCAACATTTTATTGAAGAATGAAAGTTCTTAATGAAGATTATTCATCATTATTTAGTTACATGGTGAATATGGGAGAATATATCAATGTATTTTTTGGTAGGATACCAAAATAATTATCAAGGTTATAATGCAATTTTTGTTATTGTTGATTGATTAAATAAATATGAATATCTCTTTATAATTCCAGATAAAATGTTTATTAGTTGCAATTATTGACTGTATATAAGTGATATTTTTTGGTTACATGGAGTGATACCATCTATTATATTATTCCACGAAACCAGATCCACATATAATTATTTGAAATCAAATTAGAAGGTTTTGGTTACTAAATTTTTATTTATGTATAACATTTCAACATCAATAAGATAGAATATATGATAGGATAATTCAAACCATTGTATATATGCTTCTTCAATTTTAAATTGATTACTAATGAAGGTGGTATTTATATCTTTAATTGTTCAATTATTCTTATAATAAAATAATTTATTCCAGTATATATATAGAACCATTTGAAATTTCATATAAAAAGTGATGTTGTACATCAGAATTTTAGGATAATGTAGGAGAAAAGAAGTTTATATGAACAATGTTAGTGTAGGAAATGACCGAGAAGGTTTTTTTGATTTAGAAACACATGAATAAATCTCATAGTCAGAATAAAATGTTATGTGGATAACCAGAGGATATATCATTCATTTGAGATAGGTGATGATTACTTTCTAAGAGTTTCTCCATAGAAATTTTAATGCATTCTAGTAAGAAGGAGAATATGTGTCCATGGATCATTACACCATATAAAATACAAGATCAATTTAGATCAATTTGTTACCAATTATATTTTTATCTGAGTTCATCTCTTGTTGAAAAAATATTTTATGTTTTAATGTTATGGAAATTTATGTCGAATGCATCACATGTTTTAGGAATTTAACTAGTTATGTTGGAATATAATATCTCTTATGTGGAATATCCCACTCAATTTCTCTATCATAGAGATACATTATTGCAGAATAATTTGATTTATCATGTTATGTATTTGTGGAAAGATGTTATGGTTGAACATGAAACATGGGAATCTAAAAGTTCTATGAGGGAATGATATCCCCACTTGTTTAGTATGTGAATAAAATTGAAAGGATGTAATAAATAAAATAGGATAATGTTTTTATAACCATGTTAATTATATAATCCATAATTTTCTTATTTATTAATATTAATTCGATAGTTATATTAGTTTTAAAAATACTAAGTAATTTTTAAATAAATATGAAATTATTTTAATTAAAAAATTTATTATAATGTTTCATTTATGAGTGTAATTCATAAATTTTAGACTTTTATTTTTATAAAAGGAATATAATTTTTAAAATTTTAATATAAAATTTTAATTTCTAGGAAAAATTGGTAAATTTCCTAGTTTATCGATTTTTTATTAAATAATGAAATATTATTATTTTTATAAAAAAAAATTTATTCACAATAAAATTATTATTTTAAGATTAATACTATGTTATTTATGTGATTATATGTAAATGGTGGTTTATTTATTTTATATATAATCCACCTAAATTACCTTTTAATCTACATTAGTTTGGTTTTTAGTATATTTTTTTATGTTTAATTACAGGGTTTTAAAAAAATGTTTTAAAATACATACACTTTCACCTTTTGAATTAATTAGTGAAATCCCAATTGATAATATTTTAAAATTAAATTGTTTGAAGAAATTTCATTATTAATTATTTGAGTATCAAAAAAATTATTATTATCATAATGTATGTATAGAGTAATATTTTTCTAAAAAATAATTTTATTAAAAACTCATTGTCTTAACCCGACTATGAAATTCATATTAAATTAAAATTTTAAACATAATAAAATTAAATTTAGAAGAATGAATTATTTATTTTTAATCATTATAATTTCTAATTTCTAATAATTTCAACAATTTTTTTGACCTAAGTTATTGTGTTAAATATTAGTGATTAAGGGAAAAATAAGTTTACAAATGGACTAATATTCAAACCGAAGGGTCCAACTAACCTTGAATACTATCAAGCACCCATTTTATAGAAGCATATATAACATATCCCTTCTATTTTCGGATTTTTGTTCATTATTGGTTCCACATTACATTGAAAAAATATCATTTAAATTCACTCTTTCAAAACATTACAAGAGTGCCACTCAAATCCATTATAAATGGTCACCTGCTACCCCCTATCTTCACTCCGTCCAATTCCTTGGGCTCTACCAATCCCTACCCAAATGACTTATAAACTCCAATTATATCATCTAAGAATACTTACATTGTTCATAAATCTATCCATGAAATTCATTTTTCACAAACTAAATTAAGTTGAATGAGGAAGCTGTAATGTTCATCATTGCGTATTTTTTGTTTTATACATTTCTCCACCCCCTTAATTTGTTATTATAACACTATTATACAATAAAATCAATATAATAAATATAATGAGGTGTTTTTATTATATATTTTAAACCTAGAAACACAAACTTCCATCCAATGCATCATGAAATCAGAATTCTTGTTTACGGGGGACAACCACATGACAAAAATGTGTTTAAAATGAAAAGGTTATTTTGGTATTGAATTTGGGGTTTTTAAAACAATATTGTATTTTGATATTCAAAAGTCATTTCTTTATGATTTTAAATGTTTTTTTTCAATAGTGAAAGAATAAAATTGTATTATTCATGAAATGGTACATTATAACTATATAATGGGGTTGATTAGGTAGTGCCAGGTGAGCCTGTTACAGCTTATATGATGGGTGTACCAGATATCCCCATGTGATCCAAATAAATGTCATATATTTGGGTAGACCAGATAGTGTCATATGATCCTGTAATAGCTTAAATGTTGGGTGTTCCTAGATAACACTCTAATGATATTGGTAATCTTCATATTCCTAACAGAAAATAACAAGGATGTTTTGAAATTGTTTATCCTACAAATATAATAGTGTTATAATTACTTCTGACATGAGTCTAATATGGGTTATGAATGTTATTATTTTTCTTATCGAGATGGGTTTTTAATTTCATACATTTTGAGAAATAAAAGGTTTCTATGAAATTCATGTGAAAATGTTTTATTTAATATTCATAAAGAAAATTTAAGATAACGGAAAAGCTTATATGTGTTTTCATGTCTTCACTAGACAAATGGTTTTCCTTCTCTTTCCATCCCTCAATATGTTTTTCTGTTCTCAAACCATATTTTTAATTGTACGTTACATGATTTCATTATTGGTATTGGATTTGAAGAAGTCATATTGAATTTTGTTAATGTTTTCCTTGAAATAAATTATTCATTATTTTAAAAACATTATATTATAGAAAAAATGGATGCAAATTGGATGTTTCCACTTTGTATTATAGGGTTTTATAATGCATGAGTTATGACATAATTATATAGAATACTAAACATGAAAACACCCTCTAACGTATGAGAATTAATTATAGACATAAAAAAAATATTATATAATATTTAATGTATGGACCTATTGTCATGACCGGACCAACACTAGGGCTTGGGCCACACCTACCCCAAGTCCTCATCCATAATCTAGGGGCTGGAGACTAGTGTTGAATTCATAAAATACTCGATAATACCTTTACCTATGTACTTATACACACACAAAACCAAATCAATGGGAATGTGGTGAGGAAATGAAAAATAGTATACATCACTGCTATATATATAATCCAAAAATATGAATATACCTCTAAATAGTGAAGTTATAGAAAAGTAAGTTGAATGGAAAATGGAAAACACTCAGAACCGACCAGAAAAGTTCCACAACCTAGAAACAGATGGAAATGTAAAACAGTTTATAGAGCCCCGCTCCAGGTTCCCAAATAATAACCAATGTACGTTTTCTAAGAACCCCATATCTTTATGCTCTAATAAAGTCACGATCAACCTATCCATCATCTATAAGGGAAAATTGAGTTCAAGAAAATACCCAGAAGGCGTGAGTATAAAAATACTTATTAGGATGCCCAGAAGGCTCATGGCAGAAGTAAGTGAGGTAATTAAGAGGGATGGATTAGATAGAGAAATGTACAATAGAAGAGTATAGCACAACCCAACAAATAAGTGAATTAAGATCATCCAAACACGAGGATCTAGAAATAGATAGAAAATTAACTAATTTTCGAGTCTTTGCTACCTATATTAAGAGAGTATACTTGTCTAACCATGAGAAGCTAGACATGAAAATTACATGGCATTCCCCACGTGTCTTTGCCTCTCCTGGAAGAAGAGTAACCAAAACCCAAGGAGTGGGTATTACAAATACAATATATATATATATATATGCTCAAACAAAGCGTAAAAATGAAAGATTAGGGTGATATCCGTATAATTATCTCAAAATAGAAAAATATTATCCAATTGTTCTATATTTAACCACCATCGATTCCTAGAATCCCACACATTGGCTTTGAACTTCACGTCAAAGGTGCTCAATAACCGGAACTTTATACTATATTCATTGGGTGTGTCTGTCTCACCATCTCAGTTTTGGGGAACCTAACAGAGACACATCATGGTGGAAAAAATGACCATCTATCTAGAGAGTCAAAAGTCACATCAATCAAATATTTTCACTTTTCATCATATTCTAGAGATCATATCACAAAGTCATGAGCCCACATCCCAACCCCGCTGGAGGGTACGATCAGACATTTCATCGATGAACCCACTTCCTAGCCTAGATAGTGGGTAATCCCAAATGAGTAAACAAAAAAACTCATGACATATCCCCATTTAAGGGTCCTTCCTAAAATAGTTACCAACTAACCTCACTATCCAACCATGCTGGAGGTTAAGACTTGAAGAAAGAACAACGAACCTCATTGCCCTCCCTTAGTGGAGGGAAAAGCTCAGAAGAGAGAACAATGAAGCACACTGCCCAGCCTCACTGGAGGTTTATCAAGAAAGAGAGAACAAAGAACCTCACGACCTAGCATATCTAGAGGGTAAGCCCAAAATGGAGAACAAATAACCTCACATTCCAGCTGCGCTAATGGGTAATCCCCAATAACATCATTGACATCACCGAGTGTCTCCTCGGGTAGGTGTCACACTCGATACATCAAGAATCCCTTTGAAACATATTGCATCATAAATAGAAATTCACTACAGATGGAACCATTACATTATACGTGGAAAAATTTAGGATAAGTTACTTACATGACAAAATAGGAGTTCAGAAGAAGGAGATACAAGAGGTAGAATATTTGTAAAGTAGTGCATGAAACATTTGGGGTCCACATGACCTGTGACACTGCCTCCTCATCTGGACTTGTACATATCCATACTCTAGTACTAAAATATGATCATGTACCCACAATATGTGGATGTGTACTCCCAGAGTACACAAAACCTCTGGGAAAAAGGTTGATGAGTGTTCATTTCTCATTACTGATCAGAAGGGTGAAAAAGTATTTCTTCAAAAACGCCTCTTGAAAATTCCCTTAGATAACCAAACTAGTCACATTATTTCAATCCTTGAAGAAAAACACATAGGATCGACTATTTATTTTCTCGAAATAGACTATCTGTGAAGAAAATTAATCCCACCGTGATGTGCACAAATATTCCCATATGGGGCCCATTCCTCAATCTCAAAACACATTGCATAGATACTTCCATTTCGATCCCCTAAAAAACTCACTAGATCATCTATTAATTCATCCAAAACAACGAACTGGATAAAATGGTTCTTTTCATCGTAAAACCCCGATCGGTGCTCAATCACTACAGATCATGAAAACGCAATGCACATCCAGACAGATCACACCATTATGATCCTTGTAGAAAACGCCCATGGTAGACTATTAACTTGACCAAAATTGACTTTGGATGCATAAGATGTAAAACAATACATTATAATCGATATGCATCCCTTGGGTCCCATACATCGGCATTTAATTGAGTCAGGAAGATCACATCATTGTAATTCTCATGGAAAAACACACAAGATCGACTACTCATTCATCCAAAACGTACAGTCGGTGAAAAAGTCACCTTCCACCGCAAATGCAGGAAATGGGTCTTGTTGGACCACATCACTATTTTTCTATGCACCAAAAATCAACCCTGAAATGTCTGCCTGAAACCTAGGGTCACAACACCTCTGACAACATGTCAATCGGGTGTCTGACGCAGATGTTACATTCGGAACAAGAATCATAAATATAATAATAAATATTATATTATTATCATTTTCGATAGATGTTTTGTATCACCAAGGATCATGTCTGAGAAAAATAATATATAAAAATGCACTAAAAAGTTACATCACAAAACAAGGATCACGTGGATGAAGATGAGATGCAAAACAGACCCCCCAACTTGAAAGATACATGGTTTTTATTATAACACTTGATCTGATCTGACCGGTCAAGATTGAACTTCCAGTCAGCATCGCGCCCCGCCATGCCCTTGTCGTACTCCGCCTCCATCTGCTCTACTCCTCTGCACTCTGCCACAGCCAACGCACAGTTTTCATGTTCTTCTGGCCTCTAGATCCCCACGCTGGAACCCACCGTTGCAAAAATTCAGCGGACCACTACAATCACTCCGAGGATCCAAATTTCGATCTGAGATGAGATCTAGACTGCTTGGGATGAGACCACCACAATAACTACCTCTTCTCGTTGATCCAATGACTTTTCAATGTTTAAAAATTTAAAATACTCTTCTTATAACCATTGAATTTCCTTAGGTGCCTGAAACTCAAACCCGAGCAAAGATCAGGACTCATTGGGATGAGACCTTTACCGTGTCGACCTCTTCTCGATGATCCATCACCTTTTTGACATGGTGAAAATTAAACACCACTTCTTCTCACCATTACTCTTCCTCCAACACTTAAAAATAAATCCCAAGAACAGGTTAGGACCCCTCGGGTCGAGGGCTTCACATATATGGGTCCAACTCCATGATTGGAGGTTGTTTGTGCAAGACAAAAACATTAGGGAAAAAGAACATGAAGAACAAGCATTCATAAATTGAAAATTTTGATGGATGTTATTGTATTATCCATATTTAGAGGATTACAATATAGAATAAACAAATAAAATTAAATAAATAATGAAAAAATATTCAACTAGGGGGCTTTGGAATATGAAATATAAATCCTACCTCGAATTCAGATCCACCGGTGTGTTCACCGCGCTCTGATCTATTAGTGTCTGATGATTCGTTGCGATATGACGATGTTCGAACATAAAATATCCATCGGCTATTAATTTTCCACCTGATAGGGAAGACCAGCTAACTCTATCTCAATTCCATAACAGTGTATTATTGGAAACTCCCAATATTCAAGAAATCAGAACCTCCCCGTCCCTCACAATTGAGGCCACTAATATGGTAGATACCACACTAAGAACTCAACAATGGTCTCAAATTTCAAATCTGAGTCCCCATTTAAATGTTATTCAATGTATTGTTTCAAATAAAACAATCTTATTTAATTATGTAATTTATTATTTTTACCTCAGGGACTTTTTCTACAGAAGGTCTACGCTAACAAACCTTATACCCCTCCTGGGTTAAATGGCATGCTTCGAACACAACTATGACCTCAGATTTCTGATCTGAGTTAACATTTGATAGATGGTTTGGTTTGAGATATTAAATGAATCAATTAATACATGAATTCATCCAATTAATGTACCACTAACACGCAAGGATTCCAAACATCCCATGGTCACATATTTTATGTAGCGCCTAGGGTAAACAACACATTCTGAACCAAACTGCGGCTTCAAATTTGTGATCTGATACAAAATTTATTAGATATTCCATATTTCATGAATGAATATAAAGAAAAAACTTAATATTATTGTATAATTTATTTCAGAAACAATGATCCTCATAATTTTATGTTGTCTCATCCCCTATATCTGGAAATATATGTAGAACTTTTGCAAATTCTTAAAAAGAAAAAACGGATTCACTACATCATTGCCTCCTTCCATGTTTTTATCCCTGAAAATAAAAAAAATAAAAAACAAATTGGGATACTGAGGCCACACTCGGCTCTCCCTCTCCTAAAAAAACATGCATGTTACCATGATGACACAACATTTGAACCAATAGGTTGGCTTATATACATATGGTCAACTCATTTTGATAACATGTGTAGGAACACACATGTTTCTCATTAGCTGTGACACATGGAAGACATTGTGCGCCCACTCCAGCTATTGGGGGGAGGGAAAGGCAGTAGGAAACCTCTCTAGCCCAAGAACAATATTTTTCCACGTGATAAAACCAGGGGAATAACATTCCTCCCCAATAAGACTTCCACATCCCCTTTCATGACTTTAATCATTGTTTGTCCCTGGAAAAAGGGTCTCCGGATTCATTCCATTATAATATCCATTTGATGAACACCCTAGGATATCTGTTCACACAAGATTTCACAGTCAATGCATCAAAAATGGTACTCACTTATACGCTCATGATCTGAAAGAGTCGACACCATCTATTGAAAAAAAGTTGTACCCTCCTACTCCACAAGGGTCAGCTGCAAAAAAGCTAAAAGCACCAAAATATCCTACACCTCAAGAGCATGGTATTTCCTTCTATGGGAATCTTCTAAAACACTTCTTATATATAGAGTATATACTATCTTGATGTTATAGTATTGTAGTAGTGTCAACCTGCAATACGATCCCATGTCCAAGTATCTCTGGTTGAAAACGTAACTGAGACATTGGGGGTCTGAGAAAACCAAAAAGCGCTCTCTCAGAAGGTAGTGTCTCCCCATTCTGAGGGTGAATACTAACTCTGACAACACCACATATTTAGTTGAGTAGTTCAATTTATTGGGTGTCCATCACCTCGATCTTTAGTTAATAATAGTATTAGGATTGACGTTGTTCACGCAAGGTACCAATGAAAAGGGTAGGTGAGAAAAAATCATCCAACCCCAAGAGGATAGATGTGGAAAGCATGTGGAATACCCTTTGTGTCTGTTACCCTCTTAGAAGGAGTGTAATAACAAAAACATTCACTCTTACAAACCCACTAGTGGTACCTCAATCAAAGGGAGGTAAATTACTGGAAGATAAAAGTCTTTCTTCAACACTCCAGTGAAAAAACCCGCCACGAACACACTTGTTAGACGGATTCATCAACCAAACCTTAATATTATCCACTTGATGTGGCACTAAATCTCACTCATGTTTTTTTTCACGTCAAATAAATGTGTCTCAATGGGTGAAGAACCCCTATTTCATAGGAATTCAATGCTACATAGAACACCACCATCACTGGGTTACACTGATTCCCCTCATAACCCTTACTAACTCCATGAGTGAGTATTTGGAAGAAAATAGTACCTCACGTAGTTTCTAACAGGTTATTCTAAAAAAGGTTGAAAATACATATTTATTACCTCTTATCATCTCTCATTATACAGGATTATTGACATCCATATAATGCAGTTGCCCGCAGCCCCAGCCGCCAACTCCCTAAGCTTAATTTGGGTGGCCTATTTGTGGTGGATGATCCTCACAATGTCATCCACCAACAATTGTTATTCTAGTTATTTTACAATCAATTCATCCATGAGGACCGCTATGTCTTCACCAGGGAGATCCCCGATCACGACATTGCAACTACCATGGAGGTGCATCTACCAAAGGCCTAGAAATCTCATCACATATGGTCAGGTAGTCTCATGCCACATGACCTCACCCATCAAATGAATCGAACTATCACTCCCAGTGATGTCCCAGTGCTGTACGATATCCTTGACCACGTGATTGAGTCTTGTAAAGGGGAGGCCTCCTACTTCGATGACTTTCTAACATATCTCTTCTAACTGTGGAAGACGTCTCATCTCTATTGAATACATTTCCGAAACTATCTGACTAGAGCCCCTATGACATAATTCAATCTATCAACAATGCTTGCTCTAGAACCCTGAGATAGGTAAGGATGGACAGGGGATCTATTATAATATGAATCTCCTCTATGGAGATCCTACTCAAAATTCCATGCCCGGAATTTGTCGTCATAGACCATGTCCAATTTGTACCGAGTAAGATCTATGAAACTAGTCATGTTCTCAGACAACGTCATCCCTCTCCACTGAACCATCATTATCTAATGAAAACATAAAAATCATAAGAAGGAGGGGTAGTACTCCTCACAAAGAAGCTATTGGATGTCATCCCATGACATTGTAATCTCATCATGCATCGGAGTAACCCGATTATTACAATTCCAAGCTGATCTGTGAAAAATTATTAGCTTTTAAGCCACCATCTAATTTGTTGGTGTCTGAATAGTCTTGAATAGGTGAACCACTATCTCTAGTCAACCCTTCAATACATGAGGATATGTATTAGCATGAAGCATCATAGGAATCTAATGTTGGAACTCATGAAGTGTTCTCATCCTATGCACATCATCATCTATCTATATTGGAAATAACTACTAATCAATAGGTGGTGGTGCAGCTACCTGTCCACCTAGAGAAAATGGATCACCTAATCAACCTTAATCTATGTCCTTGTTGCTCATGGAATTGCTATCATGAACCAGAGCTAGTATCCTGGCTGGTTGTCAACATGGAGGCATCCTAAATCTGATCAAGGAGTACCACATTCAAATGAACATATATTTATTTCAACAATTATGGGTAGAAAAATCTAGAAGAGTATTTAATTACTTAATACTATATGATATGTGTAGCAATATTCCCTAAAACACGTGTCTCAGAACACTGAGGCAACAAGCTGGTAATTAGGGTCCTGTTGAATGGCTTCATCATCCTTAATACCATCACTAGTCTCCTTGGATTGAAAGCCTCTCTTAAGAAATGTTGACAAAGATTCCCTAAAACCCAAAAAAAATCCCTTTTAGGGATCATACGAACAACATCTCAAGGAATTGAACACCTTTGATGCCACTTTTTCATGACCCGAAACGTATAGGGGCCTGAGTTGCAACTACCCCAAGCCAGCCTCCATAGGCTAGGGGCTGACAACCAGCGCTAAAGGCATAAAAAACTTGGGGAGTCCATTGACTATGTACCAGTACATACACACACAAACAACTCCATAAAAAAGTGAATAGGTAATGGAAAACAAGATACAATAGTTCAATATATATAACATAAAAAATATGCATCCTTATCTAAATAGTACAAGTATAATAAATTAAGCTGAATGGGAAAAATAAAAAATACATGACCTACCAGAAAAGTACCACAACCCGAAAATATGTGGAAAATTAAAACGGCTGAGATATCCTCACTTTGGGATCCTAAGAAATAACCACCACACATGGTCAAAGTACAATGTATCCATCTACTCCTCTAAAGTCATGATCAACCTATCTGATGTATGCAAGCGAAAAATGAGTTCGGGTAATGCCCAAGTGAGGGAGAGTATAAAAATATATAGTAAGATGACTTGATGTTTGATGGGAGCATCATGGGAGGTACTGAAGAGGGAAACATTAGATAAAAAATGGAAAGTGAAATAGTACAACTCAACTCAACGAAGATGTGATATAATATTTTCCAAACATGAGGAGATATTAATAGTGAGAAGATGAACTTATTTTTGAGTCTTTTATAAATATAATAAGAGATTAGACTCATCCAACCATGAGATGATAGACACCAATAGCAGATGGTCTACCCCACACATCTTTGACTCTCTTGGGATGCGAGTAAAAAAATTCCAAATGAGTGGGTACTGAAAATACGATATATATATATATATATATTAAACTAAAGAAGCCTGAACAAGAGTGTAAGAAGATAACCATATCCCTAGATCATCCCCAGAAAATCGTATCAAATAGTTCTACAAGTAACCACCATTTATGCACAGCATCCCACACATTTTCTCTGAACTAAAAGTCAACAGGGCACAATCATCGCAAATTGATATTATCTCCTTTGGGAAGGTCAATATCAACTGCACGGTTTTGGGTCGTGTCACAAGGACACATCTTGATGGGAAACAAGATCGTCGTTATTGATAGTACAATGTCATATTAATAATTCCTTGTCACCATGCCATAAAGTCAAGAGATCATGTCACATATTCGTGAACCCACATCTCATCCATGCTAGAGGGAATGCTTATATGAGTCATTGGCAAAGACTCTACCCAACCTAGTTAGAGGGTAAGCCCGAAAGAGAAAACGCCGAACCTCACTACCCAACTCTGCTAGATTCTATGTCCTGAAAGAGTAACTGGTGAACCTATTTGCCCGACCACACTAAAGGGTTAGCCATGAAGAGAGAACAACGAACCTCGCTACCCAACTTCACTAAAGGGTATTCCTAGAAGATATAACGACGAACCTCACAGACCATCCTCAATAGAGGGTAATCCCAAAAAATAGAATGGTGAACCTCACTTCCCAGCCTTTCTGGAAGGTAATCCTAGAAAACATCACCGCCATCATCGAGTGTCGCCTAGGGTAGGCATCGTACTTGACACATTGAGCGTCGCCTCTAAATATATCACATTATAACTCAAAAGACACTATGGGGGCACCATCACATTTTATATGGAAATCAAACATGATAGGACACTATTGGAAAAAACTCTAAGTTCATAAGAAGAATATACAAGCGGTAGAATATTCATATTGTGGTACAAATCACATGTGGGTCCCACACAATGTGTGACAACAATGCATCATATGGTTGTGTACCTAGCCAGTGTAGGGTCTTAAACTGTAATCAAGTACACACAAGCTGTGTCGGTGTACTCCCATAGTACAAAACACCTCGAGCCAAAAGATAGAAAGCACCCATTACACACTATTGATCTGAAGGGATAAAACATAATTCTACTTAGATGCCTCTTTAAAATGGAATCAGATAACAAAATGTATGAAAATTTTGCAATCCTTCCAAAAAAATTCACAGGATCGAATATTCATTGCTCGAAATGGACTCCTAGGGATGAAAAAACATTTCACCATGATTTACATAAATATTTACACCATGTGCCCCCTACATGATCCCAAAACACATCAGATGGATCATGCCATTGCGATCTCCTTGAAAAAACACATGAGATTGGTTATTCATTCGTCCAAAATGAACAACCAGTGAAAAAGGGTGCATTTCACCAGAAACACCCTATCGGTGCTTCATCAATACCGATGAATGAAATGATCCCCACATCCAAATGGATCACACAATTGAGATCCTTGAAGAAAAACATGAATGGTAGACTATTAACGTACCCCAAACAAACTTCCAATGTAGAAGAGGTAAAATGCTACATTACACTCGAAAGGCATTCCGTAGGGCCCACAGTTTGACCCTAAATTCAGTGGAGAAGATCACACCATTTCTTTCCTCACATATAAGACACACCAGATCAACTACTTTTTCACCCAAAACAGACACCTGGTGAGGAAGTCGCCTTCCACCACCAATGCCCAAAACGAGCCTCATGGGGTCCACACCACTATTTCTGTTTAAGTGACTCAAATTGGCCTTGAAAAGTCTCCCTCAACTTCAGGGTACCAACGCCTCTGATGGTACATCAATCATACATCAGAATCAGAAGTTACGTCTGATATGAGAATCATCAAATAATAATTATATTTTTATAATTTTAAACAGGCGTTTTGTATCATTGAGACTCGATCCTAAGTCAAAAGGATCTCAAAATAGACTCAAAAGGTACTCCGTGAAACATGGATTGTGTGGTCGCAGACCT
This sequence comes from Viscum album, assembly GCA_963277665.1. Taxonomy (NCBI): domain Eukaryota; kingdom Viridiplantae; phylum Streptophyta; class Magnoliopsida; order Santalales; family Viscaceae; genus Viscum; species Viscum album. The sequence goes on from OY728162.1 coordinate 1,046,561,753, forward strand.
CATGAAAAATGGACCCCATATTGAATGACACAATATTTTTATTAAAAACCCCATTCTGAACCTGCCTGGACAATACCAAACCGGCTGGTCCATCTTGAACAGCCAACCACCGCAATCTGATGCACTCTGTCTTGCTATTGCCATTCTTCACCGCACTGCCATTGTGCACCGCTGCATGTTGGATCCTTTCTCCAAAACCTGCCACTGGAAAGCTTCTTTGGACCACTATGGCCACTATGGTGATCCAAATTTGGATTCAAGCCTATATATCGACTCCTTCAGATGAGACCATCAATGCTCCAGCCTATGCTAGTTGATTTGTCATTATTTCTTCATGAAAAAATTAACCACTACTTTCTCTAACAATTGCACTTCCAGTGTCACCCAAAACTCGTACTCGTGCATCAATTAGGACTCCTCGGGATGATACCTTCATAGATCCATCCTCATTTCAATGTGGTGAAAAGTAACCACCGCTTCCGCTCAACGTTTCACTTCCTCTAGCCCCTAAAACTCGCACCCAAGCACAAATCGAGACTCATCAGGTCAAGGGTTTAATAGATACGGGTCTAACTCCATGATCGAAGGTCGTTTGTGAAAGACTAGATGTTTTCTGATAACGAATGCAGTGAACGTGATGAAAATGCAAATGAAAATTGAAGTAGACGTTTTCCATTGTTTGTTTGACCATTATTTAGGGATTACAAAGAAGTAAAAACGAAGATAAGTCAAAAAATGAAAAAAACAACTGAACAGGGGGGCTACAGAATATGAAATAGAAATCCTAAAATGAAAAATAATCCACTGTTGAGTTCATTGTGCTCTGATCTATCAGTGTCCGATGTTTTTTCATGATCTGATGATTTCAGATGCAAATCTCCGTCGTCCAGAGCTTTTCCATACGAGTAGGAAAATGAGAAACACTGGCTCGTTTCCCTAATTTTCTAATTATAGGAAACTACTAGTAATTTTGAAATTCAAACCTCCCATGCAGCCACAACTAAGGAAACTATTAAGGAAAAAACACAGTACCAACTCAATGGTGGTATTATATTTCCAATATGATTCCCCATTTGGAATTTATTTAAATATGCGTTTAATATAAAAAAGGTTTAATTAATTAATTTTTTTACTAGTTTTCCATCTAATAAATTCTTATAGAAGTACTGTGATGAAAAAATGTATACCTTCCCTAGGGTAAACGATATTCTCTTGAATCAAGCATGGACTCAGATTTCTTATACAAGATACCATTTTAGAGTTATTGTAGTTTTATCTAATAAATTAACAAATTAATAAATTAATTCTTCCATTTAACACACCGCTAACCAGAGAGGGGTCTGAACGTCCCATGCCAATACATTTTATTACATACAGAGGGTAAAAACTACGTTCTGATCCCAAGAAGGGCCTCATATTTCATATGTGGTCAACCGTTGAAGAGATTCCTCATTTTCGTTATGTGAATAGTCCAAAAACACTTAATATTTTGGTATAATTTATTTTGGGCGCACCGGGGATTGGAATTTCACACTTTCTCGATGCCTAGCTCGGGAAATATATGTATAATTATTTCAAAGTATTATAAGGGAAAAAAATTTCTATACACCTATACTCTTTATTGTTTATTTAAGAGTGAACCCATGTAACATTACATCCCTCAATAAATCTGATAAATAGTATTCAAAAGGAATGATCTTTCTGGTTCAGGCACTACATGAAAAGAAGAAGAAAGAGGAAGTTAGTTATTGGATTTTTAGTTTTTTTAACAATCTATAATTTATTTGAATATTTATTTTAGAAAACCACCACTATATAGAGAGTCACTAAAAATATAACGATTGTTATTCTATTTCATGAATGTTCTGATTTTCACTAATAAATTATTTTTTAAAGGTTATTTTTCTTTAGTTTTTTGTGGTATTCCATAATCTAAAAATTAGAATTGGTTTTTTAATTAGATAATAAATTCCTATATAATAAATATTTAGTTCTCAGTTTTTTATGATTGGTGGATTTCACTATGGTTTTTTTAAAAAACCACAATATATATAAATTTACCATAATCGTTTCCATGTTCTAACCACCACTATTTTATTTAATATAGTTAAAACCTCTAAAATATGTCAATATAAAAACTATATATAAATTACTACCTCATCCACAAAAAAATAATACACATATAATATAAAAAATTGATAATTAGTACAATATAATATAAATAATAACATCCAAACATTGATTAACATTCCATTACAAGTAATAATACATTAAATTACAGTTGTGTTTAAAATATTTCATGTTTATGAAACTATCATAAAAAATGTGAGTCCTTTCTACTGAAAATATATTCATGCCCCTCATCCTACATTACTTAGTTATGACTATACCCATCACCCCTTCCCAAATTTCTACATTTAGTGCCTATAATTAAACAAGTTAAACACACATCATAAATGATAATAATAAATAAATAATAACTAAAATATATTTAAAATAATATATGATTTGATATATATATATATATATAGTTTATGTAGGTTACAATAATGTGATGAATAATTTTTATCCATGCACAAGACTAATATTATCATAACATTTGATAGCCACAGTTGTGTGGGAAGATACATGTCATTCTATATTATGGAAAACAAATATTGTATTAACGTCAAATTGGATATCCCAAGTTATGTTGGAACAACACTAACTTTTATAAAATATATTATATTTATAAACAAATTGATTTCATAAAATTGAATATTTTACTTTAGGATTTGATCAAAAAAATCCTTAAACACAAATTAAAATTTCCCACATCAGTTACACATTATGTAAACTATCTCAACCCAAATTTTTTTCCATGATGATAATTAGATCAATGACCAAACTCTATTCACAAACTAGAAATATACGTACTCGATCTATAATTTTAAAAAAAATTATTAAATTAAAATGAACAATGATTAAAATTCAATCAATTAACTTTTTTCTGAGAACACCCCATATCATAAAAATCGTATTTATTACATTAATTTTCTAATTCATGACTGAAAGTTTCAAAATAAACATAGTAGTGGCTTAAAAACCTATAAATCACTTCCCCATCTAATTAAAATTTCATAGCCATTAAAAATATTGATAAATCATGTTTTTTATATCAATGAAAATAATAAGAATGGGAGTAGAATTCATCACACATCAAGTATCGCAAACTGTTATCTAAAAAAACATTTCCTACTACTGGGTTATATAAAACATCTTTTCATCAATAAATTGACTTATAATATGAAATTTAAATTAAAATAGAAAAATTACAATGTACATTATTAATATAATTTTAGAAATTTTTTTTGAGTGTTATTGAATAACTACTTAATTTCATTTTTCATAGAATGTTTCCTAGATAATAAATACCAAAATTAAGAATGTATGTGTGAATTTATGAAATTTATCAATCATCTAAGGTCATATCTGATTCCTAGAAATAAACAAAAAATTTGAAACTAAGGATTGATTTTTTTAGAAAAATATATAATGGTATCAAAATGTATTAAAAGGTATGTGATGAATTATGACTTGTGTTGCTGAAGGATAATTAGAACCTTGTGACATAGAATGGGTACTGATACAAAACCTCTTATAGTTTATAATACATGTAAAAATACATATGACACTACAATATTAACATTAAAAATATTCATTTCATTTATTAATATGAAAACATCATTGTATTTATTAATATTCAAAAACAAAAAAAATTCTATTCCTAGTTGGACTTTTTTTATTAGGTTCAATTGTTAACATTAGTTCTTATTCTTCTCTTCATTCATCTTCTTCGTCACCCTCCATCAAGAGACTAAAAATTTTAATATACGTTGTCTTAGACAAAATTAATATGTTTTTGTTGATGGGGTTCGCAATCAAAAATTACATCACCTTCGTCACCCATATTGTACATTTCTCTTAGGTTCAGGTGGATAATAGTACTCCGCAAATCATCCACAACATTATTAACATAATTTACCACTTTCATCAGATTCCATAATATATGGATTAGGTTATTCCTACTCAATTGTATCAATCATCCAAGAAGAATTGAATAATATAAATATCAATAAGTATTTCATTATAAACCTATTAATAGATACCTAATTATATTTAATTACAATAACTATAACTTTTCCATGAAACTATAACCTGATAATATCTACCAACATTCTATAGTAAAATTGATATGGAACTTTGAATATAATAATATTTTTTTTATCAATCCCCCCCCCCTCGATCAAAAGTATAGAACATGAAACCACCAATTCTATGAGAATTTATTATCATAGCATGTTTTGATTGACCATGAGCTTAAGTCATAAAATATTCTGATAGTTCATCTTGATTACATTTGTTTATTCCCAATAGAGTTGATAATAAAACCTGATTTATAAGTTAAATAATTTTTATCACATTCATACTAAGTAGAATATTAATAACTTACATGGAAATCAAACCACTCAACAATTTATTTGGTTACAAATTTTTTTATCTCTCTATCTCTCTTATTCTGTGTTCATCTCCTTGGAGTCTATTTATTTTGGTACATAATTATAATACATAGGGGTAAAAAAATATTAGTATTGAGTATAACATGTCTATGTTATTGTTTTAACTACATTTATATCAAGGAAAATGAATATATTTTTCTATATTGTCAAGTTATATATATAAATATTGATTAGTCCTTATTATATTTCAATTGACATAACTTACAATCAATACATCTCACTTTATTTAATCTTGACTCCATTGAAACCAAATAAATTGAACCTATGATTGATTACTCCTAGGAAAAGTATCATTCTGTAATTGAAACTTTTTGATGAGATTTATTTTTCATATAAGTCATTAAATGGAAAATATACCAAATAATAAAATGTTATAAATTAATAAATAATATAAAATTATGATTACGAAAATTAATTTTTTTAGTAAATAAATATATAATGAGATTAATCTATAGGGAAAATATCTATAGATAATGTACGGGCCCATTAATTTGATCATCTTAGAAAACATACATCATAAGATGAGTTGCAATGTCCTGTACATTTATAATGAAAATCCCATTTGGGATTGAATTATATACACTAATATGTTTTATGGACATAAAAACACATGGGTTTATTTGTTTTTAGGAATATTATATCCAGTAGGATTTAAATGACCCTTTAATATCATATATATTGATAATATAGTTGTTTAATAGTGATATTAATATTAGTATAAATATACGGTTTTTATAAATCCAATATATATTGTCAAAGGAACTGATGGTCTGGATCGCAGGATCATAACCAATGAAGCCAATTTGTCAGTGCATCAATGGTTGATAGAATCATTGTTATTTTCTCTTTTCCAATACCAATATGATAAATAATGCGTAAATCATTAGAATAAAAATTTATTGGAGATGTTCATGATTTTTGATATGAGGGCCGAAACAATGTTCACTGAACCACCGCATGAAAATCTCATCGTCGCTCACCTTACTTTCATGGGGTTTTTTTGGTGTAATAATGGATTATGTGTCCTAAAACATATAATATGAAGATGAATATTGTTTTTTATTAGAATATGAAATTATTTACTTATTATTTTTTGTTTCTTTATAAATGATTTTTATTTTGATATGATAAAATTCTAATTGTATTTTTGTGTAATATTCAATTTAAATTATAATATTCCATTTTGATGAAATCATGAATATAAAAATTAAATTATACAATAAAAAATAAAATAAAATAATATTAATTAAATATATATGATTTTATAATTTTAATGAAGTCAAATATAATTTTTATATATGTTCAAAAAATGTTCTTACTTTAAAAAACAATCATTCTCAATAAATTAAAATTATCATTTTAAAAATGAAAAATAAAAAAATTTAAAAATTACTTCAATAAAATAAATATTGTATTTTTAAATCACATAGATGTTATCCAACCATGAATTTTTCATAATTTTCAAAGATTACTGAATTTTCAAGTACAAAATTAAATATGATATAAATACACCCTATGTATTATAAAATAATAATTTTCCAAAAGTTACGTGATAAATAATATAAATTTTATATATGACCAAATATATGTTTATACATTAAATTAATTTTAATTTTAATTTATTTTTTTATGTCTTTAAAAATCTTCCAAAACCAATATTTTACATTAGGGTTTACCATCATTCCCTTTTAATCATGACATACTTACACATCATAAAGGGCACTATATTTCTAAGTTTTCCCTATATACTTATAAAATAAATAAGACGATACATATTTAGTAGAAACCATGTTCAAAAGACATTAAAAGTTTTGTGATATTGATTATTTTATTGTATAGAATATGAGACCTCAGTTTGAGAAATAATAAAGAACTTCCCTCTGTCTCCATATATTAACCCAACCAATCACCCATTAATATTCATTAAAAGACCTTATAGTAGGACTTCACTGTTACCCATACACTCTAGAGTCATAACAAGGATCCCTCAATATCTTAAATAGTTCCTCTAAATATTTTGGATTCACCCACTATATGTAAATGGTCATATCTTTCTTCTCTTTGTTCAGGCACCTTATATTTTTAATGACCTTTTCCATCCGTCCCCTATTAATGGGATATTATTTTACACATCCCTCCTAATTAACCTTTGATTTACATGTGATGGACAACCAATTTCACTTGCATTTATCCCTCTTGTGATTCATTATTTACCATGTTATACTATTGAAATTATCCTATGATTTTACCATGCCAAATTATTATTCAAGAACCCTCCTTGTATTATTCCCTATAAATAAAACAAATTCATAATATATTATTCTCTTACATATCCTTCATTATGTACTTTTTAAATACACATTATTAAAATCCCCTTTCTCTCTCATTAATCCATTTTATGAATCTTTATATAATTCTTTTATGATGACTAAATTTCTCTAAAATGATTGATGAAAAACATTTGGGATTTGTTTATCTGAACCAATTTTCACTCAAATATATTTACATAGTTGTTCATATATATCATTGAATGAGAAATTAAATTTATATATTCCACACACCATAATCATTGAAATAATCATTATTTAATATTATTCAGTTTTGAATGATCTATATTTCACAATTATGAATTTTTATTATAAGAATGTGACTGGTGAAACCGAAATTATATATTTCTCCAATGAGTTGGATAATGTTTTAGTGTCATGAGATGGATTTTATGGGATTATGGAGTGAACCTAATCCAGTAGTGGACATTTATTTCTTGTTATAATTTATTGGCGATTATCATTGACCAATTATATGATTTCATGTTTAAATTTCTTGTCACATTACCATGTTTCATTTATGTTATCATGCTTTATTATCCATGTTTATTATTCTCATCCCATTAATGTCACATTGAAATAGATAATTATGGATATGTAAAACATTTCTCATGTTATGATTTGTTTATTCCATTAGTAAGTATTATATCTCAGAAATTTCTTACGTATGTTCCCAGGTTATCCCATTAAACATTAAGAACTATGGAATATTATGATAACATTAAAGATATTTTCAGAAACACCAATGCACCCCTCTTTTCTGTTTTTATATAATATACATAATCACCCAAAAACATTTTGATTCTGGATCATCTAAGTTTTACAATGTGTGATTTATGTAATAAATCATGAATTAATAATTAATAATTAAAAGGGGTGTTTTATGAATCATCAAAATCAGATATAAAGGGATAAAAAACATCTCAAAATGTCATAGTGACCATAATTAATCCTAATTCTTATCTGATTCACTATGGTGTAATTTTAACTAACAATTTCGTCTAAATAATGTAAAAATGTTTATTAGAACCAATTTTATTTTATAATATAGAATATTATCAATTTCTAAAGGTAGAAACTCCTCCATCAATTTATCATTGGGGTGAATTTTTAATCAGTGTATCTTATAAAGATTAATATCACCAAATCACGATATATAAACATAATATCCTATTGAGAGTTAACATTTTTTTAATCGTTGATGCACATCATCTAATTTATTGTTCTTTATTTAATTTTTTTAGAAACATACCATTCTCAATTAGTGACATATCATGATTGTTTTGATTTATTATATTCCCTTATGATCATTTAGATGATCCTTTCATTTTATGATATCATTAATAAAAATAAAGTGCATATTATAACATACATTCTTCAAAATGTGGATAATATCATGAATCTGACCTAAAAAATTAAATTCCCAATATGGATGATGGGAAAATATATTAATTTTCTTCTATTTCAGAAATATATTTGTATTTTATAGAGTTCTAACGCTTTTTATGGTTTTAATATACTTTTTTTTCAAAAATCATTACCAGCATTTGATTATTATATCGAAATCTATCATCCAAATATTAATTTTTGTGGAATCATAAATTCCATTTTCTCTATTAAAATGTTACTTGTAAAAACTAAATCTATATGATGTTTTAACAATGCCTGGATAATCCATGAAACTTCTAATTCATCTTTAAGGTACCCATTCATTGTTAAAATTAATTGTTAAAAATCATAAAATCCAAAAAAAATGTCTCTATTACGACCAAAAAAATTTATTTTCCAGGGAAAGTCACAAATTTTCCACACAAGGGAACCATGCATTTGGATTATAAGCACGGTAGTTTCATCCTATGATTCTAAATCATCTTTCCATAACCCTTTTAATTCTTTAATAAGTTGGTAAAAATAGACATCAATGTCATTTATAGGAATTTTATTTTGAGGAATAATCATTGATATGATGAGTGAAGTCTGTTTCATACACAACCAAGGAGAAAGATTATAAGGGATCAGAAAAAATGTCCAAATGTCATAACTACTAATTAAAGTCAGAAAAGGATTGAATCCATCATATTCCAGATCATAAATTTTTAGAATCATAAATGGAATTTGGATATAATGAATCAATTCCCTTTTAAGATTTTGAAACTATTGGATGTCTCATGAAATCATTGTTATTATTATGAAGATAATTCCACTTCATATGATCATAATTTTTATATAATAAAAAAGAATTCAATATAAATTTTTAATGGGAAATATCAAATAACCATTGAATTTATTTTCATTTTCCTTTTATTTTTTAAACAATGCATATTCAAAATGACATATTTTTTAGGATTTATATATAGAAGTAACCCATTATTTTCACTTTTCACTATACAAAACGTCTTTCCAATAAAGTATACAATCATTGGGGCATGAATTTTTCTGCGTATAATTGAGTAAAAAATTGATAAAAATCTTCTTCATCTCTTAAAATGGTAGTAGTATTTTAGCTTCAAAAATATAATCCCAAATCAATTATAATATCCTATAAATTTATTGATTTTTAAATCCATTTAATCATTTTATGTGGAACAACTTTAGAAAAAAAAATATAATTTTGATTATTTGAAACATCCATTATATAATTCTATATTTTCATCTACAACTAATTTTGAAAATACAATTTATTTATTAATTTGGAAATCCCCTATATTAATTTCCTCATCATCATTCATTAATATTTCATCATCTTCATTGGGTTGTCCTAGAATTATAAAAAATAATTAATATATAAAACAAAAAAAATAATACAATAATATGATATATTTTTAATTAAATTTGCATGAAATATTGAATGAATCTTTTATCAATTTTATAATTTCATTATGAACTATCAGAATATTAACTTGATGAGTTTGGATGTATAAATAAATTTTCAATGTTTAAATAACATATGATTCAACATGATAAATAAAAAACACATAATAAGTATGAAATCATTTCAATATATTGTACTCAATAATATGTTCAATCTAATAATATACTAGGATGTGTTCCAATGTAAGGAAATACACTTTTTATCCTTATGTAATTTACTTCTAATATTGTCAAATATATAATATAATTATATTATTATATTTAAAAATAAATTATAATTATTTTCAAAAAGGAATAATAACTTTAAAACTACCCAAAAACACAAATAATTAATAAATTAACTGAACTACATGAATGTAAGGAGAATTGAAATATGTAAATTACTAAAATTATATATATTGGAGAACATTATCCAAATATTGATCACAAAATAAACTCAATGTGATTAGAGTGAAATAGATTTGAGAAATCTCACCCAAAATCATGGAAAGTGTAGATGGATTAGGATAGTGTTATCATGCATTGTGTATGATAGGTCAGGTAGTCCAACATTAGGTGACATTGATATGGTGGGTAAAAGGGGGTCCAACATTGAGCACCACTAGGGAGATGGAATGTAATGACAAAAAAATTTATAAATGAAATCATATTCTTATAATAATGTTATATAGTAAAATCACAAAACATCATATTAATAAAATAATAAAAACATTATCAATGAATAATAAAAAAAATAAAATATAATTCTATAAGTTAAGAAATATATACCAAGGGAATAATAACATGACCATTCGAATAGTAACATGAACCATATGAATTAGAAACCAATCAATTGAATAATAACCTCACCAATGAATGTATAAATAAAATTTCTCTATATTATAAGTGATAATATGATATATTTATACAAAAGTATAAGTAAATAAATATTTTCAAAATTATTAATTTAGTGTTGTAATTATTTTAAATCATAAATATCTATTTAAAAATTTATGAATTATTTTAATTTTTAAAAGTTATTAAATTTTCATTTAATTTATTCATAAATTAATATTTTTTTATATATTGTTTTATCGTATTTTTATGAGACTTTAGATAAATTTTCAAAGTGTTATAAAGGTAGTTATAAATTTTAAAACTATATTTTCCAAGTAAATGATTATTTTAATAAAAAAATAAATTTATCATATTTAGAAAATATATTTTATAATGTGTATTTCATTTTTTAATTCTACATGTTGATAAATGGTTAGAGTGAATTTTTTGGATTTTTCTAAAATAATTATTTTTTTAATTGTAAAATATAATAATTTTTTGTATATATACATTATAAGATAAATACACTATTATATGATTCATGTATTACATTAGCACCATTGGTTGGAACTAAAATGATCTAAATAATTTATTTAGTCACAAGAATAAACAACATTGCTTCTCTTGAGAAAAATAATAATGTAATGAATTAAATAATGAAAAAACACCCCTCTGCCCCACTATATATACCACCCCTCACCTCCTCCTCTCCACAAACAACTCAATACATGAACCTTTTCCAAATTATACTCAAATATATTACCAATTCCTCCATCCACATCCACGATCTATTTGGAATAAAATTTTACTAGAACCAATCCCTTAAGGAGGTTATAAATAGAAAGTAATAAATAGGTAAAACATACATCCTTTTCTTTTAATTAATTTTCATGTTTCTTTATTTTATTTTTCTCTCCCCACCTCTCATTATCCAAATTGTATGATAATTAAAGTACCTTAAATATACTATAATGTGTTTATTCTGATAGAATAATCCATCACCATCATTCATTTCCTTCCATTTATACTAAAAATGAATACACACTAACCGATGTGTTAATTTTTCAAATTCGAGGATGTCAATGTCTTAAATTTCCATTATTGTTTTCAAGGATGGAAATGAAACCATTTTTATGGTTGACCTATATTATCATAAATTTGTTATATATTATTTAATATACATAAACCTTTTTATTTTAATGATATTAAATAATAGAACAAAACTAGTGTCTTCTGATTGATAAATGGTTAAAATTTATCAAAACGATTATCATTCACATGTTACATAATGATTCATACAAACCTAAAATAAACAAATGAATTATATGATAATTTAATATTATAGATGATTAATTATAAAATAGTAACTTAAATTATGTAAATTCATTCTCATCTTACATGTAACACCCTAGGATTTTATAATACGATATCTTTTTAAAGTAATTCAATAGCTTGGGCTACACGCAACACCGACTTTGAGCGCACCAAGACGTACCAAACAAGCCATAAAAAATGGTTATGAATAGTATTAACCACATTTTGATTTTTATGTATATATGTTATATATTTTTAATATTCAAATTTTTTGTTTCATAGACAATATATAAGGACAAATTCAATTTTCAAATAAAAGAAGTATTTTAAAAAAAGTCATATTTTCCGCCTTTTAATGGAAAACCATTATTAATCCCAATATTTGACACTTTTATATATTTAATTTAGTGAAGTTAAATTCTTATTAATAATAATGACATAAAAATTTATTTTGGATTAATTTTTGGTCCTTTTTCGATAACTTTCATATTTTGATGAATATGGGAAAATACTAAATTTAAATTGATAACAAATTTTTTAATAGAAATAAATTATAGTTCTAAATTATATATTTGTATGGTTTGGAAGTATAATTAGATTTTATTTTTAACATTAAATATAATGATGTAATTATAAGTAATTTCATATTTAATTTGATCATAAACACATGTCTATCTTTTGATAGTTTTTAATTTTTAAAAAACACATTTTTTTGGTTTTGACAAAAGGAATAATTTTAAATTAATTAATTAAATTTATATGTTTTTAATTTGGTAAAATATAATTCAATTTTTAATTCGGAATATCAAAACTAGATTAGGGTGAATTTTTGGTATTTTTCTAAAAACAATCAATTTTTGATGAATAGTGAAAAACACTACGTTATTGTTTAAAACCGAAATATTATTTAAATAATTAATTATTTTATTTAAATTTATTTTAGGTAAAAAAATATACATAATAAATATATAAGTTCAATTTAATTAATTGGAGTCATTTTATTATAATACTAGATATATAAAATTTTATTGAACCTATTATCGTCTTTTACGCACCTTCTATGAGCATTTGAAAATTTTATAAAATGTAATTTTACCGCATCTATGATTTGTATTTAAAAAATCTAAAAGACACAGTTGATATCAGTAAGTAAAATTTGATTCAACAAGATGAAAACAATTTTTGTTGAATAGTAACAATTGACTTTTATTTACCACGGTTAAAAATAAATAGGGTAATTAAATGTAAAAATTATATTATTATTACCCCTAACCATTCCCTAATTCTATTGTATAAGAGTAGTTCATCCAAAATCAACATTAAGAAAAACAATATAATTCATTTGACCACCTATATTAGATTAAGACATTTATTAATATTTAATTTACAGAAGAGTTAAAAGTGTTAATTTCAATTTTTCATAACTATTTTTTTTAATATAAGGTTATACAAAATCTAAATTAGAATATAAGTATTCATTATAAATATAAAAATATTTCATATATAATAGTATTTTATTTATAATTTTTTTGCATTATTTAATTATATTTATTTATAACACAATGATAATGCAGTAATTACCTTATTAATGAAGGAATAAAATAATAGATATTATAAATATTTAAATAAATGTAAATTGAGACTTTTTATGAATTAAAATTATTTTATATGTTAATATGACATGTTAGGGTTGATTCAATTAATTTGTTTCGAAGTAATCATGTTGTTATGATTTAACAAAAACAAAATACCAATTAGTGTCAAAATTGACATAAATGAGTTTTTTAAAAAAAATATTATATTATTAGATTATATAATATTATTAAAAATATAAAGTTCATTATAAGGATTAAATAATATTATATATGTAATTAAAGAACCACTTGAGGTTCTCTTCGGTGTTTATAGTAATATTATTTACCATATAGTGTAAGAATACCAGAAGACACGACAAAAGTTAAACTATTTAACTAATAGATAAATCTAAACGATAAGGTTAATATGGTGAACTAAAAATGTATAAAACGTATTGGTTGTGAGTATTTAGACCCATACACACCTTATCTTCTAAATAAATAAATTTTGAGCCATTATTAAACCAAAATTATTTTATTATAAAATAATATTTCATTCTTTTCCTATGGTGCCTCCCACCTCTCTTGTAAAAGGTCACTTCCCCTTCTCTTAATTTCACACTTCCAAAGCTATTTTGATCGGCCAACCTCTACCCAAATATCATCCCAACTATCCTAACTTCAAACTAGAGGCCTTAACTTGAGCCTAAATCCTACCTAATGAGCCCTTTTGATCAACTCAAAATGAAACACCCGAAGAAGAGGTAATAATTTCACCACCCCCTTCCAGATTTTTATCTTCTTCCACTTCCTCTTTCATTGTTATTTCAAAAAAAAATAATAACTATAGAACCTTATACATATTTTTATTTTATTATAAATATTTTACAATTATATTCATTATTCTATCCATCCTATCATTGATAAAGTCACCCTGATTGCATGCGTATGACTTTCCATCTCCACGTCGTGGTGTAATTTGTTATTAAAAACCATGTTATATTGATGGAAATAATGGTGATTATTAGGTATATAAATGATGAAAATAACATGATAATATTTCGGTATAATTAATATACCATCAAATTCCACACCATTTAATCCTTAATGATATGATATCGTCGCTCGTGTGTACGTACGCCTTACCGTCTCCACGACGTGATATGATTCGTTTCCATGTTCACCATTCAATGATGATTATAAAAAAAATTATTAATTAGTGTGTAATATATGAAATAATAATTCAACTGGATATGTGTGTTTTTGTTTGTGTGTATTTACATATATCACACTCACCTTCTTTTATTCAAAACAATATGAAAACGAAAACAACGTTTATGTGTACGTACGACCTACCATCTCCCTAAATGGTTTTTTCCATTTTATATATCAATATTTTATAAATATTGTTATTCTAACTATACATCATATATAAATCATATTTTATATTATGGAATTATTGAAATGATTATCTAAATGATATTATCAACAATAAAAATTTAAAACATGTACGATAAAGAAAGTGACTATTACCCAAAATGTTAATTTTACATGGAAATCGCTATTAAATGTATAATACAAGGCCATAAATGAATAATTTATGATATAACAAATATGAATATTGTTTTGGTATAATTTAATAACATACTATGGTCATTATACAAGAGATTAAATGTACCCTCAAACAAAATAAAGGTCAATGCAAGGGATAATTTCACGATCTCTTTATTATCTGAGGTTGTTTTTACGTAAATATCTACATAGACATTTTTATCATCCACATCAGTATTTTCTTTAAAATGTATTTCAACAAATTTTTACTATTTACTATACTATGTTCTAAATTAATTTATACCTTTATTTTACCTTATATGTTTTCAAAAGAATCTTTTCGTCGTTTTCCAAACAAGGTACTTTATGACCTTTTCGACAAAATTATGGTAAGAATGTATTTTTAACATATACAGTGGGTGCAGATATTTTCCATTGTTGTTACACCTTTCATGTTTCCTTTAGGATATTATAAAAAAAATCATTTTTTTTCTTTTCTAATTACATAACATTTAAATGAATTCAAAATAGAAAGGGATATTTCTCTCAAATAGTTTTTATTTCATCTATGCCAACATTAATTAATGAATTTTTTACATGATTGAATTTGAGTTATTATGATACAAATTTTCCATATTATATTGAATGTTTTGTGATCTTTTTCATTGTGGATGTTTTATTTTTATACCATTCATGGTTTATTGTTAAATTATAGGCATTTCGTATGCTTGTTTTAATATGATTATTTATGTTATGTTTAAAACATCTCATATGAGTAATATATTGGACTTAGTAAGTTATGAATGGAGGCCACCATAGCTCCTCGTCCCATCGGTATGTCTCCTGATAAAATTAGAAGTGTAATTGGATGAGGCCTTACCCAATTTTATATATGGTTTTGGTCTAGGCCTTAATCATTTTTAGACGTCTTGGCTGAGCCCTTGACAAAATGTTTCAGAATGTCCCACATTATACATTCCCTTATTATGAAAATAATAATTATTGTTCATGTAGTTATTGAACTAGTAGAATACAGAAGACTATGTTTTGATATGTAGTTATTTACTTAGCTCATATTCCTAAAATAATGTGTTCATTATTATTATTTTTAAAGGCACATGATTTCAGTTATTCACCAAGCCTAATGTTTAGATATATATTATGCTATATTGTTCAATCATACATAGTGTTTGACCTCACCGATTTTTTATGTTTTATTTTACAAGGATTCCAGGAGGTGTATTGTTATTTATTTTCACGGTTAAGGTAGGCAAATAATGTCATTCTCAAAGAATTATTTATGTTGTGTTTTATGTTTTAATGTGTAATGTGACGTTCATATATGTAATCTATTTACCAAGTCTTCTAGACTAATTAGTCATTTGGGACATGATTCCTTGAAATAATTCCAATGTTTTAAAATAATGCACTGGCTCTGGGCTTCTGGGTTGTACTGTTACATTACAGGATTATTCACACATGTATTCAAGTGAACCGATCATGATAACTTAGGAAACTAACGATCTCGAATGATGTAAACGAATCTCATAATCCTTAAAAAAAGACTTAAAAGAAATAAATAAAATTATAAAATATTAAATAAATTTATTAATTATTTATAATTAATTATTTAATTAATTAATTTGATTAGTCATGATGTTACGATCAGTTGAAGAATCGTTTCAGATTGAAGGTAATGGATTCTACCCAAACACCCAGTTTACCACCAAGTTACTCTTTCTCTCTCTTTATCCAAATATAATGATTCGTAATTTTCATTTAATTCTACCATATTATATTATAACGTTAAAAACACATGTATTCTAATAATATTAGCCTTGTTTTATGGGGTTTTAAATGTTTTAGTAAGGTTCCTTTCTCAAGTATTCATGAAAAGAAATCTGATTCAAAATAACTTCCTCATTTTATACCCATTTTAAAATGTACACCATAATCTATTTTAAGACACAATTATTTTTCTAAAATCATTCAATTTTTTATGAATAACTATATTGTTTCAATCCTAGTTTTATAATAACAATTCTGCCTTTCTATTTTTATAAATATTGATAGTTTTCCCTTAGAACCTACTAAAATGACTAATTTCTAAAGATTCATAAATAGTCTTTTACCATTAGTTTGACATAAATTATCATCATCTAGCCCTATATTTTATTATAAATGTCCATGTATGATTTAAATCATTCCTTTACTCGAAACCATTTAAAAAATTCCCTTTGGATATTCCTTTTGACATGATTGTGATACCCAATTCTTTACACGGGTAACCCTTATGTATATGTTTGATTGATTATGTATGATTATTCATGTGGGAAAAATATTTAAAAACATATTATGATGGTTGCAACAACATGTTGTTCCAATGTATTAGGTATATTATATTTTTAATGAGACATCATGTGAAACAGTCTTTCTTGTTCTCCTTGATTCGTCCTCCATGTGAAATGGTCTTAGTGGTTAGCCTTGTCTCATGATCCTCCATGTACAATGAGCCATGAATCATGGAAAAGTCAAGTTTTATGATTATTGAAAATTAATATGACATTATGATCAAATTATCTTATGTTCTATAAGTAATGATTATATACGTTTAATAATGTTCCATGCCTTTTTATATCTTTATGTTATGATTTATAACCCTTGTATTATTCTTTATTTTAATGATTATCCCCTTAGAGGGAAAATTACCTCATCGATTTGTTCAGGTTACCCCAGGTTGTCCTATACTAATGTAAGGGCTCAATATAATATTGGATATTTTTATGAATATTAAATAGAATATCTTTTTATTTTGGAATACTGATGTTTAATTTTGTACATAATTTCCAATACACTAGACATTACGAACATTTTCATGAAATTTTATGAATAATTACAATTAATATCACGTAATGATTTGGGTAAAAGGCTTAGGTTTCTATTGTTTGTATGAGAGGAAGGTATATTTATTTTTTTGGAGATTTTGAATCGACCTATTTATAAATAACCTTTGGTTTAAGACTTCATCTAAGAGAACAACCCTATAATTTTGTATGTATAGAATAAGTGGTTTATCATTAAAATGCTTCTCTTTTTGGATACTACATGTGGATGTGAATCTGGAATAGATTTACCTAGGAATAACTACTCCAACAAGGTGTTTTGATCGTAACTCAAGTTAATCTGGAACATGAAAAGATGACTTACTATGCACGTTGTTTGACATACCTAGAGGATATGTTTTAAAAATTAATAATCTCACTATAATCCATTATTAAGGGAACTAAACAATTACATAAATGTATATTTTTGGATATAAACCTTTGATATCATAGATTGAATCCTATGAATCACATGTTAAGATTAAATTTTATTTTTAAATTGTTATCCATTTTATGTTTAAAGATTCGTTTTACATGCTTATTATCTAAGTATTCAGGGCCCTTAAATGTACATTATTTTCCTTAGTTTCCATATTTGAATAGATGAAATCATTTCAATGATTAATTTGATATCCAATGTGACAATTTCTCAAATGATATTCCAAATATTATTGGAATGGGTGATCAAAACATCATTATAGTATTTTCCCAACTAGCTCAATTTATTAAATATAAATTGAATCTTGTGCAAGGATTCCTTCTCCAAAGACAGAGCATTTTGGGGTCAAAAAATTCATTCATCAAAGGCATCCCATTATTTGTGTTTCTTCTGATCCCATCCTTATAGAACAATGTATTAACTCCATTGAAAATATATTATATGTTCTCTAGTGTTCATAAGAATATAAAGTTGTTCTAGTGATATATTTTTTTCTTGGAGAACTTGATAAGTGGTGGAATCTAATAAAAAATATGACGTCCAAGGAGAAAAATGATTCCATCAGCAGGGAGTAAATCAAGAAATTTTTTTCCATAAATATTTCATATAACCCTATATTCAATATGGAAAGTGATTTATTCAAACTTATGAATAGGGAAGATGATAATATCATGGTATATGAAGAATACCATACTAGGATTACAAGATATGCCTCCGTTTTTGTCATGAACAATGTAAGCAAGGAGTATCATTTGTTTAGTGGACTAAATCCAAGTCTCTAAAAGGAGTTGGTGATTCAAAATTTTGATAGCTATAGAGATATTGTTTGTTGTGAAATGATGGTTGAAATTTAGATTGTATACTCTAAGTGGTATCAGGGGACAGATGAAAAAAATAGAGGAAATAGTGTATGGTATGGGTGTATTAGAAAATAAATCCCATGATGGAATGAAATCGAAATATCCCATAGGTCAAAATTGTGGGAAGATGCATATGGGGAACTCTTTGAAGTAAACTAGGAAATGATTAAAATGTGGAAGAATGTGGATTATGGATATGAAATTCCAATTGGATATAAATAATCAAAATAATAATGAAGAAGAAACAATGGTTCATATCAACGTTCAGCTAGTATTATAATGGTTTAACATCAATGAACATGAGCATATGGAAAACCAATGTCGAAAAAAAAATTGTTTTTGGAGGAAATCAACAAAAACATCCAAGGAACTAAGGAAGAGAATATTGTATCACTAAATCTGAGGTAGAACCATATAATTCTGTAGTTATAGGTATGTTGATTTTTCATTCAAGAATAAAAAACATAGTATTTTATTCGAGTTTTACTTATTCTTTCAAATATCATACATTTAGATGAACTATTAAAATAAAACAATAAAATATAGAGGTTGAGTTTTCTATGAAAACCGTGATTGGGAAAATTACGACATAAAAAATTTATAACTCCTCGTTGGATAATATTTGTGGATGAAACCTCCCAAAAAATCATATCATACGCCCTTTGATATATTTTGATTCTATATTTGTCATGGATTAATTATATTTATACAAATACAACATCGAATGCCGGGAAAGGTAGACCAATATTTACCTTCTGAAGCATCCTCCAATTATGTACATGTTGAGGGAGGATTATGAATCTTCTTAAGAATCATCATATCATGTGTGTATTTTTTTCCCTATGATGAATCATATCTAGTTCAAATGAATGAGACAATCGAATTGGTCATGCTGAAAGGAAATCCCATCGTGAGGGATTACAATGATGTATTCGTTTAATAATTTCATGGTATTCCAAATGGTCAAGAGGATTGTTATCAATTGAACTTATTTATGGATATCTACCTATATAAAATACACCTTATAGAGTGCACACCATTTAACTAGAAGAACTAGAGAATCATTTAGAATATAATCTGGACATTCGGTTGGGATATCGACAATTAAAGGTGAGGAAGGATGATATTCCCAAGACAGCCTCTTAAATGAGGTATGGAAACTATGATTTCATGTTGATTCCCTTTATTCCCACTAATTATCCAAAAATATTTCATTTATTTAATGAATATAGACTTTAGATATTACCTCAACAAATTTGTGGCAGCCTTTATCGTTGATATTCTGATATACTCCAAGAGCAAGGAGGAATAGGAGGAGAAATTAAATAGAGTAATAAATACAAGGATAATATATAAAATTTATGAAATGTATATTAAATTCGAGTTATTTATGAATAAATTAACATTATTGGGTAATGTTATCAGTAGAAAAAGAATCTCTGTAGACCCTTCCAATACCAAGGCAATTGAAGAGTGGTCTAGGAAAACCCATGTAATGGAGATTAGTAGCATTATTGATCTAGTAGGGAATTACCAAATACTTTTGAAGAATGTATAATGATTTTGAAAACAAATTTCCATGATAAAATAGAAGGGAGTAATGTTTTTTTGGACAAATTAATGTGAGGAAATCATTGAGGAGCTTAAAATGGGCTTATCACTATGCCAGTTTTGACAATCCCGACAAGTGGAGAAATATTTTTTGTATACCTAAATAATTAAAAAATGTCTTGGGATTTTTACTCCTTAAAAATGATAAACTGATACCCTAAACCGCATTGTAGTTGAATATAAATGAGAAACAAAATCCCACACTTGATCTGGAATTGGCAGTTGTGATCTTTACATTAAAAATATGGTGGCATTATCTTTATAAGGAGAAGTGTTAGATATATAATGAACCTATGTGTCTCAAATATATATTCACATAGAATGATCTTAACATTCTATAATAAATATAATTATAGCTCATTAAGGATTACAACTTCTCAATCGAGTACTATATCGGTACGGAAAACATGGTATAAGATACTCTATGTAGAAAGGATCATTTATCATTATAAATGATGATAATTAAGATGTATTCAAACTTCTTAGACCTAGAAATTATAGACCTGGTAATCATTAATAAAGGGAGATCATTATTTCTTTCTCAAATTATTTCTTAACCATCCCATATCGATAAAATAAAGGATGCTTAATGATATTAAGGGGAAATTCAGAAAAGGGTTGAAGCTATCAGAAATGGGAAATCCTCAGAGTTACCAATGGACGATGAAGGTCTAAGGATATTTGGGACACAATTATGGTTACCATCCAATATATAGATAATGAAGGATATTCTAATTGACACACATAGATCAACATTCCAAATTCACTTAGGTTGAAAAAAGATGTATCAAGATCTCTAAGAAAACTATTTGTGGGATAGTATGAAAAAGGGTATCGCTAAATATATATATCAATGTTACTGGTATGTCAGCAAGTGAAGGATAATAATTTAATAGTCTAAAGGGACAATTCAATTAGTACCCACACCAACAAGGGAATGGAAAAACATTAGTTTTGAATTTGTCATTTTACATTTAAATACAACCAAAGGGAATAATTTTATATCAGTTATTATGGATTGTCTTACAAAGAAAACATACAATATTGATATTTTACAGGTCTTATCATTGGATCAACATTCTAGGATATATATCAAATAGGTGGTAAGGAAACATGGAGTACCACTATCAGTTGTATCAGGTCGAGATATGAAATTTTCCTCCATGTTTTGGAAGAGTCATTAACATGTTCTGTACATCAATTTGATCATCATTATTTTCTACCATCCTAAAAATGATTTCTAATATAAGTATATTTTTCATACACTAGAATACATGTAGATATAATGTTCTATGGACATAAATGGAGGATGGAACCAACATCTACCACATGTTCAATTCTCTTACAGTAACATCTTCCACTCAAGCATCCAAATTGCTCTATTTGAATCCCTTTATAAGAAAATGGGAATACAAACTACATGGTGGGATGATGTAAAACCCAAAAGTATTCTAAAAATAAACTAAAATTCATGAAATATTGTTTAATGTAGATATTTATAAGTAGTATTTAATCATAATTTCACTACTTCAATGTTTTGAATTTTAATAATGGTCATCTATAAATGTGTTCAGTATGTTAATTGGAGTCTATTGGAACCGACTTGTTTTTTAGTGAATAGTAACATACCCTTATGAATAGAAATATTAATAGTAATATTAATTGTAATATGACCCTAATGAATTGTAAATTTTATTATTATTTTATTTTTCAAGGCTTTTAGATAATGACATCTTGATTAATTTTTAAATGTGATTTAAAAGTAGTTATAGTTTCTAATTATTAATTTTTAAAATAAGATTGATTTTATTTAAAAATTAAAATAAAAATATTTAGGAATTTGTTTAAAAAAATTCACTTCATTGTTTAATTATACACGTTGATAAATAGTTAGGGATAATTTTTGAGATTTTTCTAAAATAGTTGATTTTTCATTAAATAGAAAAAATTACAGTTTTGAGATTCAATGTGTTGATGACATCATTAATGATGCTATGAATCGAGTTGACATGTTTATAGTAAAATATGTAATGATATGTCCTATGTAGATTATACCATGGTAAAATACCATGGGAAATCCCATGGTTTGGCAAATAACACTAATGAGGTGTCCCTAGGAAAATATTAAAATATTCCCTCACTATTGCTATAAATACCAACCCATTTCATCATTAGCTTCATTAAAAATTCCACATAAATGTATCTCTCTCCTACTTGACTACTTAGTATTCCTCCTAAGGTTTATTCAATCCCTCAAGTTCCCAAACGTCATCTTCTAGAAGTAACTCTACATGGTAATAAAAATATCAATTTCATTATTTTTCTTTCAAAATATATTTTATGTAGTATAGAATTCATGTTTCCATACCATGTTCTTGTTTACTTATTATTCTTTATCTATTTTGTATTTTGGTTAATATTTTTACGGTTGAATCTTGTCCCCTATCTTTTTAATATTTTCTAAAACCATGTTGGATAGTCGTTAGGCTGCCAAATATTTGTAAGGGAATTCCTAACCCGATTTCCATTCTTTGGGTTAACCTTATACATCATTATTTATGTGGAATTAAAATTGATTGTGTGATGGTATTTTCAAATATTATGTTTAATTATGTCTAATTTTAGTGTATTTACATATTTAATCAACTCTATTAAGTCTCTCTTCAATTTTATGATATTTATAAGGGGATTTTTCTTTTAAAATATTCTTTTAAAATAATGTTTAATAGAATTTAAAACAAATGTTTTTATGAAATTATTAATGTTTTATGATTATGTTATGGTTCTTGGGAATTGTTTATGATTAATTGTGGGACTTTTATCTCCCTCAAATTCATTGGTGATGTGTAGATTGGAGGTCGGCTGTATGGTTACTCTAAATGTAACTACGATTGTTACACAAAAAGTAAGGTATTCGTGAGGGTTATAAATAATAAGGTAGCTGAGAGGGTTACAAGATTTTGTAAGTAATGCCCGAATAATCCTTTATGCTTATACTTATTTTATTATTTATTTTTTAAATCATACGTTTCAAAATGTATGTATATATTTACAGGTTAAAAGTTTGTCTTTTGAAAATGATTTCATACATTACAACTATTCATAGATTAATGTGTTCTTTCCTTATTTTTATATCTATTAATGAGTTTTTGTGCTCATCCCAAGTTTTAAATGAATTTCACTAGATAATGGATGTGTACGAAAAGGAATGAAGCCTTGTTAAATGTTGAATAATTGTCAAAGAATATTGTTTTAGTATTTAATGTTTTATATTTTGAAAAATATTGAATCTATTTTTATGGAATCCACTATATTACAATGTGTAATGTTATGAATATATTATGGACCAAATATCTAAGTCTTTAAACATGAAAATATCCTCAATGTAAATGGATTTGGTTTCATGATTAATTCTATATTATGTATGTACTATGACTAGGTCTTCATAGATGAATTTGGTGAGCGTAAGCTGTTAGGACCTGAAATGGTAAAAGAAATAGTGGAAAAGGTGAAAACCATTCATCAACACATCAATATAGCCCAAAGTCGACAGAAGGGTTATGAATACAATCGTTGAAAGGACCCTGATATTATGTTCAGAGACATGGTATTCCGCTATAAATCTCTATAGAAGAGGATCATGTTATTAGTGAATAAAGGAAAGATATGTCCCATGTATATCAGCCCCTTTGAGAATCTTTATCGTGTTAGAGTTGTGGTTTATAGACTATAACTTCTACCAACCATGTCCCTAGTACCCGATTTCTTCCATTTATCCCTCTTAAGAAAGTACATACTAAATCATTCACATGTACTGACATCAGAGGTGGTAGATTTGGAAAAAGATCTTACTTATGAGGAAAAACCATTGATGGTCTTGGATCATAATGATAAATTTATATGAAAAAGACTACTCACCTGGTTAAAGTATTATAACAGAACCAAAAGTTTGATGAGGTAACCTGGGATCCATAGGAAGAGATAGGGAAAAGTAATGACCGTTATTTTCAAATTATAATATAAAACGAGATTTCGAGGGTTATATTTCATAAGGGGGACAATATAAAGACTCAAAACATTAATCAGTGCATTTTCCTTCTTATAAGTATGTAATATAACATAATCACATAAAATCACAATAATAACAAAAAAACATTATACATGAATAATTATTTAATTAAAATTAATTTCTTTATGTTAAGGAATATATACTAAATGAATTATAACTTGACCTTTAGAATAGTAACATGACCCTTATGAATAATAAACTATACAAATGAATAGTAACCCAACCAATGAATTTATAAATAAAATTTTTCCATTTTATAAGTGAAAATATGATATAATTATATTATAGTATAATTAAAATAAATATTTTAAAAATTGTCAACTAAGTGTTGGCATATTTGAATATCATAAATATTTAATTTCAATTTTATGATAAATTTAATTATTTAAAAGAATATTTATTTTCATAAAATGCATTCCTAAATTCATATATTTTTTCATATGATCTTAACCTATTTTTATGATACATTAGTTAATTTTTCCATGTCTTTTAAAATCTGTTATCATTTAAGAAAATTTATTTTTGTATTAAATGTTGATTTTAATTAGAAAATAAATTTATCATATTTAGAAAATTATTTTCCAAAAATGAAGTTCATTTTTGAGTTATACATATCAAAAAATGGTTAACGTTATTTTTTTCTGAAATACATGAATTTTTTTGAATCGTAAAATATTGTAATTTACTGTATATATAAATTATAAGTTAATACATTATTCCTTGAGTCATGGATGTTGTAATCTCCATTACTTCAAATCTAAATATTTGTTAACTATATTTAGTCTCAATAATCAACAATATTTTTTTCCCTACGAAAAAATAAAACTAATTAATTAAATAATGAGAAATCACTCATCTCAAACACTACAAATACCACCCCTCACTAAGTATTAACCTCACACCTCTCAAGGGTTGAAACATGACAAAATTCTAATAAAACAACAACCATATCCCCTCCCCCACTATGACGAGATTCTTTTCATAATATACCACCAAAACCGATCACCTAAAGATGTTCTCATCTAGAATGAATCAAGAGGTAAAACCCTCTTCATTTTATTTAAAGTTGATTACATGTTCTTTTTTTAACAACTCATCACTCCTCATCCAAATGGTATTACATCTCTAAAACCTATAATATAATAATTTATTTTATTATAATATAATAATTCATCATCATCTCTCTATAACCTCCTTTGATACTAAAAATGAAATCATTTTTTGGGATGTATTAATTTATCACATTCAAGGACGATGAAGTTTTAGATTTACATTACTGTCTAAAAGGATGTTCGTGAAACCATTTTTATGGTTTAAACAGATTATAAAATATTTGTTAAAACTTATTTAATGTTCATGAACCATCATATTAGTAATATATTAAATATTATTACAAAAATAGTTCATTGTGATTGAAAAACCTCTAAAATTAAATTAAACGTATATCTGTAACATGTTATCTAATGATTCATCCTCACCCAAAATAAGAAATTAACTCATATAGTCCATTAATATTCTGTATTATTCAATAATAAATTATAACATAAATTATTGGAAAACATTATCATCATACAAGATTATCCTCACATGAATACAATTGCACTGATCATGAAAACCAACGAAAATAATGCTCTCGAACAATGAAAATGGATCTCATAATCCATCATATGAGACATAAATGATCATTATAAAATTATAATAAATAAGATTAATGTATAAAAGGTTATTAAAAAATATATAAATTATATAATTTGATTATTAAGTACATTAAGATCATCTATAGAATCTTTTCATACATAAGGTAAGGGATTCTACTCGAACAACCATTTTCCCTTCAGGTTACACTTTCTCTATATTTAACCAAATATAAATCTTATTTATTTTTAGTTAATTATAATATATGATATTTTTATGTCCCAAAATCATGTATCTAGTTAATTTCATCCTTCATTTATGGGGATATACAAGTTATAGAAATGTTCCCTTCTAAAATCTTTTGGAAAAGGAAACTTGATTCATGGGAACTTCCCGATTTCTCACCCATTTTATAAATGAAATACATAATATTTTTTTAAAAATAAATGTTTTTATAAGATGACAAATTTTTCTTAATATATAAGTTTCTTAAATTATTTTTTTATACAAAAATTTATGCCCTTTACATTTTAATGAATATTGAATGTTTTCCTTAAATTATACTAAAATGTTATATTTCTAAAGTATCTTACACAATATTTTCACATAAGTTAGCATTACATATATTGATATATTATTATATTACCTTATTAATTTCCATGTATTATAAAAATCCATCATTTAATAGACACCATTACCAAATTCCTTTTTTATATTACTTTTGAGATTATTATGGTACCAAATTATTCCCATGGGTAACCTGTGTGTTTATGTTTGATTGATTATGTAAGATTATTTATGCGGAAAACATATTAATGGTAAAATTATGATGGTTTAATATAGATATAAATCCAATTCATTGGTTAATGTTCAGTGTCATTATATGTCATGTGCAATAGACATGGTTGATATCCTTGAATTATGCTCCAAATGAAATGGTCATAGTGGATAGACTTGACTCGTGCTCCTCTATGTGCAAAGAGACTGGAATCATGGTAAAATAATATTTTATGTTGATTAAACATTACTATGATTACATGATTATATGATCCCATGTTCTATATTTAATGATTATATATGTTTAATACTGTTCCATGCCTTTTTATATCATTATGATATTCCTTCTCACCCATGTGCTAAGATTTATTTAAATGTTTGTACCCTTACTAAAAATTATATATCATTCCTTTTTTCCTATTATCCTTAGGTTATCCTATGAATATTCAAGGTGTTAAAGGGATTTTAGGTTATCATTATGAGTATTAAATAAAATATTTTCTTATTTTTGAATCATGATGTTTAATTATGCACCCAATCTCAATGACACTCTACTTTACAATCCTTTGCTTATAATTTTATGTATAATTATGCTTAAAGTCATTTAAATATATGTATAAAATTCTAGGGTATCTATATGGAAAGTAGGGGGTGGACATTAAGAAGTGTAGTGGGGAGTATAAGGAAGGGTTGGTTGCATTAAACCAGTGTTAATCGATTGGGACGGCCTGTATAAGGCCAAAACTATAATTCTGTTATGGTGGGGGAGGATGAGATAGAGTTGGGGTGTTATTTATTTTAAAAACTATAGCAGAATTTTTTTAAAAAACATTATTAAGTAACAATTACTTGTTAAAGAATCACTAAAATGGGGGGATGTAGTATAATTTTTTGGGTTTGGGAGATATTTAATAAATTGTTGCTAAAAAATAGTGACAATTTGTTCATTTCATATAGTGAGGTAATTGTTTCCCCCTTATGAATCAATTTTCTATCCCAATTATCTTTTATATACAATATTTTAATTTTATCATTATTACCAATTTTCAAAATTCACATCTCTTATAATTACCACATATTATATTGATCAATGGTCATATTTACCAAAAATCATGTTGACTAACAATCAAGTAATGATTAGATCCAAATTTTCAAATTTATTATTAATTACTGTATACATACTCCACAATTATAATATATCATTATTCACCACATCAATTATAAAGAGTATACACATCACTTATTATTTTTTCATATTATTAATTATTCTTTTTTTCAATATTTTATATCGGAGTCATCTTTTTGAGAGAGATAAATCTCGTGGAGTATTTCATTATGTATGAATTGTGATTTTCTGTATATATTCATTTAATCTATTAGGTATTATCATCAATATTATTACGCAATTGGAAATGTTAAAAAGAAATATATTAATATTTTTATATGATCCTATAGAAATTGTAAAAAATAGTTCTTTTATTAATAATGAAATAAAATTTTGGGTTACTAAATTGATAATTGGGGGTTATTACATGACCTATAATTGATAATATTGAAGTCTATTTTTTTATTGGATATCATGGATGAAAATTACAAATTTAACATTATTATCGAATATAATAAACATGTCATCTTTGATGGGAGTTAAGCTTCACAAGAAAAAATACAGTGAAAACATATTTATAGAGCTTAATAATATGATGGTTATTACACATGTACTCACACTATAATCCTTTGGTTAAAGGTTCTTTATATATATTGATTCATAAAAAATTAAATGAGTAGTGCTATCAATATAAATGTAAATATAATACCATATTACTCATAAATATAAACGATTCATGGCAAAAAATCAATGAAGGGATTGGAGTTAGTAGTGGTAATATTTTCATTAAATATTTCGAAGCGTTATCTTTTGAATAAAGTATCGATATAAATGTATACTAATAATAATATCATCTAGAATGGATTGACACTAAATGACTATTTCATACACTAAAGGATATGGGTACCATGGGTCATGGATTGATATTCCCTAGTATATTACTATTTTATTAAAGGAAAAGGTATATGATGCTCTGGGTAGAAATAATCATGCTTTATTAATGATAACGAGAAATTAATGTGACCCAATTTCAATAGATCTTTGAATTATGGAAATTTATATTATAAAATATAATTATAATGCCCTATATTTCAAATATGATTTATCTTTCATCTATCTATATGAGGATCAATAATGCATAAACGGATGATATGTTACTATAAATGATGAAGAAGGATATTTATTATTTCATCCATCATAAAGATATAGTTATATGATGGGGATATTGGATATATTTCCCATAAATTTCATATCAAATGATATAAGCTTTGGATGATTCTAGTACCTTTCCATTCTCCACTCACCCAAAAAGCTGAGTGATTTATAAAGATATCAAGGAAAGTTTCATGTAGTATAGCATTTAGATTGTGATTGTTGAGTGTATAACATGATTATAAGTAATTGGACAATTTATTTCCAAAGATATAATATCTAATTGAGCGATGAAACCATTTCCCATAACCATATAATAATTGGATAAAATTACCTTGGATTTCATAATAGGTAATCCCCACACCTATTGAGAAAATAATTCCATTTTGGTTTGGGTTTATTGAACTAAAAAATCTATTCATATATCTACTATTTGAGGGGATTTATCACTCAATAAACATTCTATTAAATATTAAATTGATTTTTATGTGGTGGCATAGAGTACCACTTTCAATTATAACCTAATAATAACTAAAGTTTACATCATTTTATTGAGAATTTTCAACAAATATTTATTATTTAATTTATCTTTAGCATAAATATCATCCATAAAATGAATTTATATCATAATGTGCCATTCAAAATTTTATGGTAATGAAAATAACATTCTTGACATATTTTAGTTTTTTTATAAACATATTTCTTTTATAGTGTCTAGGATGTTTTCATTTATTGTTTTTGGACTTGTTTGTCTTATATTTTTCTTTGTATCCACTTTATATCCCCACTGGTGTAAGATCCTTACACCTCGTGTTTGTATTGCTACCTTTTGATTTTAATAAATTTCTTTTGGGGGAATGAATTGGGAAACCAATTCATGCCACCACCTTTTAAAAAAAATATTTCTTTTATAATGTTTTAATATAATATTACATTTTACTCAAACATTGAAATATAATCACATTAGGCTATATTGGTGCATAGCTATAAAAATATGATATACATGGATGAATTTATATATAGAATGTTATTAGGAACATATTTTTTTTTTAAAAAAATGGAAGAGGAGGTTTAAATTATTCAACGATACTTTAAAGAAACAAAAAAACTACAAAAAATAGCTATGAAGATAATAATCATCCAGATTTGGAAATTGATCTTAGAGATAATGTATTCCTTCTAATATCACTATATAATTGTATTGAGATATTCATGATTAAGGGAATTTTGATACCTAGAAACATTTAACCATATGATATTCTTAGTCATGTGGTAATTTTACATTGTTTATTGTCTCTTTCATCTAACCTCCCACAGGTGCATGATGTATTCCATGGGTCACTTTTAAGCCAATGCACACAATATACTCCACAATTACTATTCTTAGTGTGGTTATAACTTGATAATAATCTCTCTTTTATTTAATAATCAATAAAAATCACATATTTTAGATATAAATCACCATAAAACAGAAATAATAAATAGTTAAAATTTTTATAGGGAAACCATAATTTTGAGAATGTAATGAAATAAAAAAAAATCACCGTAATCAATTTCAACTGTCTAATAAAATTTTAATAGAATAATTTATTAATGTGGGATAATATGAAAATAATTTTTTTTGTGAAACTTAATGTAAAAGATACATTATCATAAAATAAAAACAAATGCAAAATAAACATTGAAATGTCCTATAAAGGGTGGATATTACATTTTAAAATGAAAAAAAATTCAATCAATTAATTATAAATTAAAAAATAGAAAAATTATAATGAAATAAAATACTTGTGAATAAAACTTCAACAATATTAAAATATTTCCCATAAGTTTTACCTATGTATATCATACCTTTTAAGGTAACGATAGAATAAATTAAAAACAATATAATTATCGAACACATTTTGTTAATGAAAATATGATGAATGAGTTTTGATAAGTACAAATGAGCAAAAAGGTTAATATAACCATTATACAGTTGTTAGACAATTACCTAAACCACCAAGACAATTCCAATGTCCATAAAATTCAAAGTGCTCCACCCCAACCTCAACTTCAATATGTAGGGTGCATGTAAAAATAAACAAAATGAATACCCCAAAAATGGGAGGTCGTATCCAATACAAATCATGGATAATGTATATAATATTTAAAATCCATTAAAATTTAAATAAAATATATTTGAACATTTATATGAGAAGGATTTATATTAACATAAGAGAATATAAATATCATATAATAAGAAAAAAATCAATGAAAAATATCTTATGAAAAATACTATTTTAAAATAATAATATCAAGTAGAATCTACATCAGATGTATGAAAACATGATGAAAACCACCAACAAATATCAACAAGATCCTCAGTGCATCAACTCAGCCACCTCTTCTAGCTTCAAAACTAACAAGAGAACCACAAAACTATATACCATATTCCAAATCACATCACATGTTTGAATGAATATGATTTATGGATGATTATAAATATTCCATGATGTATTCCGTAGAAACACAAGGGGGAATAGAATGAAATTCATCTCAATAAGATAAAACTGACATGCTTAAAAAATAGATAATGATGGTTAAGTAGTCTATCATTAATCATAGATCATATCCAAAAAATACCATCATTAAAGGGAATATAAAATACTTAAAGAACTATAATAACCAATAACAAAAACGTCCACATGTCAATCACTTCCACATTATCCTTCAATAGTAGCATTGGAGGAACATTCCTTGTTATAGAGTGTACATCAGTCAATGAACTACTAAAACATTTGGGGAATATTCATTCCATTTTGTGTATTGTGTGTCATCTAATGGGGTTATCTACGTTAGAAGTAGAGGACACATTCCCCTTCACTTAGTGGGGTTACATACTCCATCATGTAAACAAAACTAGTTCTTTATGGTTGAAAAACAACTAAATTTAATTTAAACGATTATCAGTAACATATTATACAATGATTAAACCTCAAAAAAAATACAAAAATGACTCATATATAGTCATTTAATATTCTGTATTATTAATTAATAACTTATCACATAAATTCTTGGAATCCATTCTCATCATACATGATTATCCTCACATGAATACAATTATACCGATCATAAAAACCAAAGAAAATAAAGATCTCGAACAATGAAAATGGATCTCATAATCCATCATATGAGACAAATATGAAAATTATAATATTATGATAAATAAAATTCATGTATAAAAGTTTATAAACTAATAAAAAAATTATTTGATTATTCAGGAAATTAATATAATCTATATAAACTTTTCGTACATAAGGTATGGGATTCTACCCGAACCACCATTTTCTCTTCAGGTTACTCTTTCTCTATTTTTATCTAAATATAATTCTTATTTATTTTTATTTAATTATCATATATTATATTTTTATGTTCCAAAATCATGTATCTAGTTCATTTCACCCTTCATTTATGAGGATATACATGTTATGATAATGTTCCATTCTAAAAATTTTCTTAAAATAAAACCCAATTCATGGGAACTACATGACTTCTCACCCATTACAGAATGCACTATATAATATTATTTAAGAATAATTTTTTTCTAAAATATCTCTTTTTTATTAATGAATAATGTGATTAAATTAATTGTTTATACAAAAAAAATTTCCTTTTACATTTTAATGATTCATTAATGTTTTCCCTTAAACTGTACCGAAATGTTTTATTTTTAAAGTTTCTTACACAATACTTTCACATCAGTTGGAAATCACTTATCTTGATATATTATTATGTTACCTTATTAATGTACATGTATTATATAAATCCAAAATTTCATAGACACCATTACCAAATTCCGCTTTGATATTCATTTTGACATGATTATTTACATGTACTATGATATAATTATATCATATTACCACTTATAAGATTTATAAATTTTATTTATACTTCTATTTTTTATGTTTATTGTTATATTGATATCTTTAACATTCCTAATGGTCATATTTTTTTTTCAACGATCCAATTAATTTTAATTAAAAATGAAAATTATCATAAAAATACCCAAAAATTAACCAATGTAAATTATGATATTACACATACCAAAATAATATTTATTTTTTCAAAACTAATTTATAAAAGTTACCAAATTTATATTAAAAATACATTCTCTTTTAATGGTTGATAAATTTTTGTTTGTAAGAATATATCATTTTTTTTTTGTAAAATTGGATTTATTTTTATCTCATGCCTCTAAAAGTATTTTCAATCAATTTAAAAATAAATGAATTAATATATATATATATATATATATATATATTATTAATATAATTCAATAATTGTGATTAATTTTTTTTATTAATATATATTTTCATTATGGGAATAAAAATAGTTTTTATAAAAAATACATCTTTTATATTTTAATGGTTTCCATTTCTAATTAATTGGTATCAAAATAATAAATATTATAATCATGCATATTCTATATTTTGATAATTTCAATTTATCATTTTCTCCACCATTCCAATGGCTATGTGATAACTATCACAATTAAATAATAATATTTAATAATTTTCTATGATCTATTTTATATGAAATGTAAAATATTGAAGAAGATATATTTAAATGGATTTATAAAATAATATCTTAGGTCATTGCAATATGATTGAAATCAAGGTTAATATGATGGGAAATCAATTTTTGAATGTCATTTCATTCATCCTTTAGTGGATTTAGATTCTATGATTGGAATTTATTAGATTTATGTATATAAATCTCACACTTAAAATCAAGGGAGGAAACGAACAATTGATATACCAAGCCAACCTATGATCATATATAAATGAGAATATAAGACTAAACTTTATATGGAAATAACATCCATTTTATGTTTCTTAATTAATATTTAGATGTGGGGTTTATCTCTGACGGTTAGGGAGAAACACGACATCGATGATATGGTTTTTTTGTGGGATTTTGTTGTTTTATTTCCATACTATTATCCTAATGTTCTACCAAGAAGTGAGTATGAGTTTACAATATAACTCATACATTTTTCTCCTCAATTTCAATGATTCCCTTTATAGTGGACTTGATTGAGTTGTAGTAATTGAAGAAGAAACTCTAGGATAACATTGAGAAATGGTTCATTTTCAAGTGTTTAACTAGGTGCCGAACCTATTCACACTTTTAAAAAACAATTGCATCAATGATATTCTACATTCATTATCAACATATAAAAAATATTACGATCAAGTACAAGTTTCTAATTCCCCATATAGTTGATATACATGATCAAATATATGGAGATCAACACTTTTCCATAATTCACATTCATTATGGATATCATCAATTATGGGTCAAGAAGGAGGATATAACCAAGATAACATTCAAAAAAAGTTGTGGAAAATATGAATATATATTGATTCTATTAAGACTTACTATTTCCTCTTATATCAGTGTTAATTTAATGAATAGTTCCTTTAGAGATTACCTTGGTTAGTTTTTAGTGGTCTTTGTTGATTAACTTTTTATATATTCAATGATTAAAGAAGATCATTAGGATTAAATTACAAATGTTTTAAAGAATAGATTAAAGTAGACACTAAACAAAAATATACAAACTGAGAGTTTTAACTATAATAGTTCTCATTTTAACATCATATAATCTTAAGAGAGTGTATACCATTAGATCCACAAAGTAAGAGGGTATTAATTTTTGTCCAGGACCAACCATGGAGAGAGAGATCCATAGTTTTCTTAGATTACATGGACTTTTTCGAAGTATTTTGGAAAATTTATCAAGATTATATAATCCTCCATCAAAGGTAATTTAGAAGGGTGACAATTGTTTCTAGATTGATTAATTTAGGGAAAATGTCAATTAAATGAAGAGAATATTAGTCATTGAACCTATGATTACATTATTCTATAGTGGAGATGGGTTTTAATCTATTTTGATTAATCTAATATGTGTTTGGGATGTGTTACCATGTTTAATGGAAAACATATATATTTTGAATCTTTAAAACTAAATATTCATTAGAGAAATTACCCAACTATTGATTTTGAGTTAGCTGTGGAAATTTTTTCTTTAATGATATAGACGAATTATCTTTACGGAGGAAAGTATGATATTTATTCAAATCACAAAATTAAAAAGTATATATTTAAAAAAAATGAGATGAATATGAACCATATAATATATATAGAGATGATCATATATCATTAATTCTTAGTACATTAAATCCTAGGGAAATTAAAAATGGTGGTCAAATCATTGAGTAAAAATATCATGCTAATTTATCCATGATAATGATAAAAAACATACAATATTTCTAGATTTATAAAATATAGATATAGAAATCTTAATGGAAATGGAATAATATTATATTTCTTATTTTAAGATTCAACTATCTCTATTGGTAACGATGAAATAGGAATAGAGAGAATATGTAGAGATGGAAATGATATTTAGAAATGTTCATGAGTATAACATTTTCAATTACTAAATTATAAGATTCATTAACAAAGAATGAGTTACATCAACACCAAAAATAAATAAGGAGTTGTTAGATAAATATTATACTTCTTAAAACTCAATCCTTCCTAGATGTATAAATATATATATATATATATATATATATATATATATATATATATATATGAGGGAATACTTATAGAGGGATGGTAACATGAGAGATATCTAGGATATTGTATCTCAATTCATGGTACATCATAAAGTTAAATTCAAGAGACTAAAATTTAATGGGATGTTACATCCATTACCCATACCATAATGAAAATGTGAAGACACGACAATGGATTTTGACTTTGGGATCCCCAGATCATATAATGTTCATAATTCTATATGGGTTATAGTCGATCATGTTACTAAGGTAGCACACAACATCACTTTCAGATTTTAAATCTATCTGGATCATCTTTCCAATATATTCATTAAGGTAGTGATATCGTTTTAGGGAGTATCATATTCTATTGGGTTTAATCCGGATTCTAGGTTTACCTAAAAGTTATAGTGAATTCGTTAGCAAGATAATGATATAGTGTGGATTTTTAGAACATCATATCATCCCAAAATAGATGGTCATAATTAAAGAACGATTCAAACCCTATAGTATATGTTGAGATTTTTTATTCCTTAATTAAAATTATATTGGTATTAACAAAATCCTTTAGTTTATATTTTTTTAAATAATAGTGTTATCTCATGAATTCAGATATAAACTTATGAAGACCTATATATAAATATGTGTAAAGTTAAAACATTCTAGAATGATGTTAGAGAAATTAAGAAATTAGGATCTGAGATAACTGAAAAAATAGAAGAGAATGTTATAAAAATTAGAAACACTTAATAGATTATTATAGAAATTATAAAATATATGTTGAAAATCGTTGATGTGATTTAGATTTTGATTTTGGTGATAAGGTGCTTCAATGAATATCTACATGGAAGAAGATCATGATATTCTGGAAGAAATGGAAACAATGACTAATGTATATATCCCTGGTTTAAAATATTGATCATATATAGATGCTATCTTTTTAAATGGAAATTATAATCAAAAACTGTAAAGTCACTAATTGTTTCCATGAATCAGTCTAGAATAAGTTGATACATAACCATTCAAAGGTAATGAACCCAGAATTCATAATGCTAGAGTAGGATCCTTCTTATAAGGAATAAGTTTTCCAAATTTTGGATCATACAATGATTGTTTTACAAAATACGGCAAGACTCAAGGTATATATTTTTATTGGAAAAAACCACCACTTTGGGGAATATATCTGAAATCTTGAGATATAATAAAGTAGAAGTATACTCATTTTTTTATATTAGTGTGATGAGTTTTGTGTAGGAAATACAATTTTTTGGGGTAGAATGTGACACAGAATGTTTTATGGATTTTATTATTTAGTATAATAAATTTCTTTTATTTTTTCAAAGTTACCTATGTTGTATGGGAATTTTATCTCAATTTTTCTTCTTTGAGAGATATGATATGTTATACACCTATATTATTTTATGTGGTGTATATACAACCCATATGAAATCAAAATACCTAACGTAGTTTATACTAACTATATATTAAGATTCTTTTTATGTTATTGCTTCATGAGGATTATGATTCCAAGATACCAAATTGGTAATGATTTTATATTAGAATCCAATATGTTATCGAGGTTGTTTATGATTATGTTTCCAATGCTGATATCTTATGACCCATATCTCAATAAAATCATTAATTTTCTTATAATGAGGAAAGTAGAGATATTTCCATGTAATATCACCATTTATCCAATATTTGGTATCTAATATAATTTAGAAAATGTTTTTAATAAAATATGACTTTATTTCTCACTTCAGTCGGAAATATATTTTCTTTCAAAAATATGTTTTCTTAAAATATTTTCAAATTTTTGTTACTATTTTCAAAATAGTTATGAAAATTAATTTTCAAATAGTTTTTTATATAATCTTTTTTTAAC
Source organism: Viscum album (assembly GCA_963277665.1). NCBI lineage: Eukaryota > Viridiplantae > Streptophyta > Magnoliopsida > Santalales > Viscaceae > Viscum > Viscum album. Next base: position 1,046,599,788 of record OY728162.1, read on the forward strand.
AAAATATTCATATCATTTTCAAAAAAATCCTGTTTGGATTTATTAAAATGTGAATGAAATCATTATTTTAACCTATAAGATATGAAAAAAATTATGCACCTCCAAAACCGATAATTTAATTGAATATTGCATTATAATTATTCATGTTTATTTTCAATGAACTAGATTTTTAAAAATATCAGTGTTTTAAAAATATGTTTTCCAAGAAAATGGGTTATTTTCATTAGAAAAAGTTTTAAATAATCATTCAAATTCATTTTCCATTTAAGATGACATTTTTTGATGTTTAATATTCTTTACTAGAATACTATCCAAGGAACACATACAAATTCAATCTTTAAATGGTTTATGTTATGATGGAATAATGTTTAGGAAACATGTTTCTATTCCAAGGGTTTTACCATGAAGGAATGATTATGAATCATACTGATTTTCATGGGTTATGATGTAATAAAATAATTATTCTACTAACCACATTTCCACATGTAATTATATGATGAAAATCTAATAAAATGCATTTAATTTCATGTGTTATTATTTGATTTATTTTTATGAAATTTTAGTGTTTCTCATGGGTGATCAGGGGTTTCCCTAGGAATTAGTTAGACTAGGATATCATTTTTTATGTGTGTAGGGGAAGCTGGCAACATATTATGTGAGGATATTTCATTTTTTGGAGCATTTACATAAGGTTCCCTATTGGTTGGAGTTACCAATATCGATGAACTCAATACATTACATATTCCATGTATCCCAGATGATGAGATACAATTCCGACCCATTTAAAGTGTTAGATTTTGAAGACATATATCTTAAGCATAATACCATAATTGTGAAAATTCATGTTTGTAGCATGGATAATCAGAGAAAAGTGTTATATGGTAATTCAATCTTGTTGTTACATGTTCTTTTTTTGTGAGGTTGAGATGGAAATGTGATGTGGAAGTAGGAAACAAAGGTGGTGGAGCTTTAACCACATAAGTTTTCGACAATCAAATACCTAGGACATTTTGGGGGAATAAATTGGAATATTGGGATTTTTTTGACACACTCTAGGTCATTGGTATGTATACTATTGAATTTAATTTTAATTTTGGTTTGTTATTAAAATTTCTTGGTGTTGATGGTTGAAAAATGAGTTTTTTTGGAAGATACACCATGGCACATGACTAGCGCATGGTTTTTCGTACCACGTGGCTAACCACGAGAGAGGGTAAAAAAGGATGAAAGTTTGGTATTAAGGTTTTTAGAATGTTTTCTAAAATAGTGAGACATGCGAGGAAAATATGTTTTGAAATTTGGGTGGGTAGTAGAACCTGCATGGTTATCTTATGGTTTTCCTAACTATACAGCCAAACCATGTAGCCTGTGTTGGTCACATAAAAAGCCTATTTTTAAAAAAATGAAATTATGGATTTCATAAGTATTAAACCCTAATTTTCCTTCAACTGTATGTTTGTCCTATTCTATATTTCCATAGTGATTTAACTCCCTCCTTGGAGGATATTTACTCTTGGAATCATGGAGATCGATGTATGGTAAGACATTTTCTTCATGGTTTCATCCTTATTATCCATTTTTATTTCATGTTCCATTATTTTCATGGATATCTATTTCCATTATAGGGTTTTTTGATGAATCCTGGGTATCTGATGGAGGAAATTATTTTCAATATTGTGTCATAGGTTTTTGAATCCCTGATCAACCTCTTCTGGGGGATTATCCTCAGAGTTGATGATCATTTGAACGAATCTAATATAGGTTTATCTATTTATAGGAATTTACCATGGCTTAAATTTAAATTATTAATCGCATTAGGTTTTGTTTTATATTTATTAGTCCTATAATTTATAGTTAATTTTTATCTCCTATATTATGTTTTTTTGTGACATTATTTTGGAAATTGGTTTTTAAAGGGGGTTTTCTATAATGTCGTGGATTGTATTCAAAATAAGTATTTATAAAAATGGAATAAATAATATTTGTGATTAAAAATGGTTTTATAAAATTTTTATAGAAATGACATAACTTGGAAAATGTGTTTTTAGAAAAATAGAATGTTTTTTATTAAATGGAATGTGATATTTATTGTCTGGTTGATGGGAACTTGTTTGTTATTATGTGACATTAATAAGCACATGGGTTAATCAGCTTGTGAGAGAGGGGTTTGTTTAAGGGACTGTGATACATTGTAGCGGGAAGAACATATGAACTTTTATATTGGGTTTCCTTTGGGATCAAAAGATTCTTTTTTAGGTTTGAAATGAGAGTATTTGTTAGGCCTAGAATTATAATTCCATTATTGGATTCTAATACTCTTTCAGATCTAATATTTCTATTGGTTTATGGGTGTTCCGAGATTGTAATTTTTGTGTCTCCTATATTATTTATCTATGACCATGGTTTTGGAGATATTTTAGAATACTTGGCCTCTTATTTTTCCAAAAGGGATGGTGTGAGGTTGGGGTGTTTCGGAGTTGGATTAATGGCACTCCTTGTGGAACCACATCTGGGTTAATTTGTTGAGGTTGTTTTCACCCATGTGTTGGTTGTGTTTTGGGGTGAAAATAGTGCTTTGTTTTTTAAATTTTTATCCCATATCCTTGTTTTATAATTCCCACTTGGTTTACTTCATGGACCCCCCCCCCCCAAATTAGAGTAGAATGAATGGTTTTTGGGTGGCCATAATAAACCACAAGGTTTGGCCACATGGTATACTAAACCATGCATCCAAACCATTTAGGGGTGTCAAGGTCATTAAAAATATTATTTTGATTAAGAATTAGACCTTGTAGACTAAACACAAATTGACCCATTTATTCCCTATTTCGTGACATGCCTCCATGTACAGGCTCCAAGCTCCCACTAGCTCTAATGGAAGCAATCTTTGATGAGGTTTTGTGTTGGGAAACTTCATGATTTTTCAAGGTAAGTGATTCATTATTGGATTATCCCATATTAAATTGCTTTTATTTCATCTTTTAGGAAGTTTTAAAGTGTCCATAATCTAGGGTTAGTACGTAGTGATTAACCTTGTGTCTATTTGGTGAAATCTTGTTGAATAATGCTCAATTTATCCTCTATATGGTGGAAAGTGGTGTGGTTGAAGTTTAACACCATGATTCAAGGGTGTTTACACTATTAGTAGGTGATTACATGGGTAATAAATTCTTGATGAGTTAGAATTTATGAATTTCTTTTTTTATAACACTTCATTATTTATTATCCTTTCTGGAAAATCCGGCTTTGGTAACGTTTGTTATGAAAACAATTTTATGTGCCAATTTTGTTCTAATGGGGTGTTTTACATGTCTATTTCATGTCAAGCCAATTGGGTTTGTTTTATAACTCATGTTATGGATTGAAAAAAAAATTGGTTCTTTAAAATTCTATTTTGGTGAATATAGGTATGCACATGGTGTTCAATGTGGTATTGTAAATGGATTTTGTTTGTAAATCCTTGTTAAATTTTGTGAAGTTGATTTATTGAAATTATAATTGCATTATTGAGTGGTGTAAGGGATGCAAATATTTTTCCAAATGGGGTTATTTTATAAATAATTTAATGGGGTTGTATAAATTATTTGGGTTCTGAAAAGTCTATTTTGAGGAATATTTATATGCACATGCTGTTCAATTGGTGTTTCAGGGGATTTTGTGTGAAAGACATTGTTAAAATTTGTGAAGTTGTTTTATTGAAATTATAAATGTTTTATTGTGTGCGTTAAGTGGTGAAAATAATGGGTATTTACTATTTTTAATTTATTATGTATATAACATATGTTTTTATGTGATAATGGATTTCGGTATCCTGAGATAATGGTTTGAACACAATTGGGGAAGCATGGGTACCTAGGAAGGCAGATATGTGATAGTACGCTGGTGATCCGGATGGGTTTTGTCCCTATTTCACTGAATGAAAAGGATAAATAAAACACTAAATACAATATTGATGATATTTCAGGACAACTAGGTTATGGGTATGTTACGTACTAGTGGATCATGCATGAGAACAGATTTTTCTATGGTTACTTTACACTGAGGTATGAGGTACATGGTGCTTGAGTCTTCCTACTGCCTAGGGGTATTCCTAAGATTAGTGAATATTTATTCTTCTATATTAATCTCTGTAATATTGTGGTTTGGATCTAAAATACAGTATCTATAATTTTTTTAAATTTTCACATTCATATAAAATTCCTTTTGAAAACTGTTTACATTTAATAGTTTCATGTTTTGAAATTATTTCCACCATTTCATAGTTATCAAAAATGGAATTTTATTACCATATATTTATTAACATATAGAATATATTGGTGTTATTCTATTGGAATTGGCCTCACACCCTACTTACACCTCTTGTGTGAAAGTATAATTGGTCTTGTTCGACATAGGTAGAGGAAAGACTTTGGGTGATGGCGGTTCGGGGTGTTCGTTCCCTTGGGGTGACGTTGTGGAGACAACAAGTTGTTGATGACCCCTTGACATGTGGAGTACTTAGGGATATTGTTACTATATTTATTTGTATATTTGGACCTCTTGGATTATATTTAAACTTATGTATTCAGTTCTATATTTTGAATAAACCATGTTTGGTATGAATTTAGCAAATTTGGTTTATAAATTGATTTTTATAATTATACTTTCATATTTGGGTAAATCATTCTTAAAAAACAATATATGATACCCACGAACTTGTGAAATCCTGTGGGGATAGGGAACACCCTTCGGTTCTTTTCACGGGCTGGGTGGGGTGCTGGTTTTGATGGAGACATGATTTGGTTCATGACAAAATTTTATGATAGGTGGTTCAGGTTAATTCCTTGGGTAATGTTATTTGCAGAAGATTCGGGATAGTCTGGAGCCATGATTTTTGGGAATTGACATTTCAGTTATGGGTAGTGTACCTAGCCATCACACCTTGTGATGGGATTAACGTTTCAATGGGATGTTGGGTTTTATCTAAGTTCATTTTTTCTCATGGTTGATTGATGATAGGGGGAAATGAAAAGAGAGTTGGGTTAATGGTCTTAGTGAGCTCGCATGGCCTAGAAAGCCTTGTGGAAATAGCGATATTTCTCTAGAACACTCTCTATTATGGTGAAGTGATTGGAATATGGCCACCACCCATATGTCCAATTCACCAACTGAAACTAGTTTCCTCTCTCATTGACTTGTGTCTCTTTTTATTAGAATATTGGAAACATTATTTTTAAAGATATAACGACTTGAATATAAGGAGTGTGAATTTTTGGGAAGTGATATTCTAGTAAAGGGAAATTATTTTTATTTCTAAAATAATATAAATGCAATTTTAAAATTATTTCTAAAGGGTAAATTATGAGTTTACAAATCTATTGAAAGTATGATTATGTTAATGGGGGTGTTGAAAATGTGTGTCCCGTATAATTTTTCAAAACATTTAAAAGTGTTTTGAATTGAATTAAGTGTTCTATAATTTATGTGTTGGTGTTGAATATGGATATTTATTTTGTAACTCATAAGAATTTGATATGTTATATGAAATTTTAGAACCTTGTTATGAAATTAAAAGATTTTAGTTCTTAATTAAATAGAGATTTATGAAATTGAGTTTTTCAAGAAATTAGAAGTGTTTTGGAATTGGATGTAATGTTTTGAAGTGGTTGTGCAAGGAATCATAGTGAGTTTTTATTTAATTATGTGTTATTTTATAAATTGTTTTGTAAAATTTAAATTGGGTATTTATTTTATGGTCAGTGGTTTGAGAAAGGGAAAGTGTGGTTAAAAAGGATTTGATTTTGAAAAGAAGAAATATTTCGTTTTGGTCCATAGTGTTCTCACGGGGGACCACATTCAGGGTTTTACATGGGAATATAGATGGTTAATGGAATTATTAGATGGGTTTCAGGATGCATATGAGGTGGGTTTCTAGTGTAGCATGTAAACATGCATGTGTGAGGCTCATTATATACAATTGGTAAATGCGCAACCCACCAACACTATTTTATTAAGATTTCCATTGAAGTAAATTGTTGTTTTTTGATAATGTTTGGTTGGGACGGTGTGTATTATGTGTTTTTGGAAATGTTTTTTTGTGGGCTGTTTTGAGACAAATAACCCCTCTTGTTTGAATGGTGTTTTGGGATTGTATTCTCTGGTACGTTGGGATGAGGGGCTGGTTAGCGATATCTTCTGAGAAATGTTTTAGGATTCCTTTACAGTGGTTACCTTCATGTGTTCGGTTCTGTTTTGTTTCACATTTTGACCAATGAACCATCATGGTTGGGTACTTGGCTTCCTTCATTATATAAGGTATGCCCCCATTAATGGATAGTGCACAACTGAATTGCAACCAGGATTGTTTCTTTGTCGGTTTACCCTCTAGTTGATCAATATATATGATATTTTTCTCAAGATTTGGATATTTAGTTTACCACTATTCTTTTTCGGTTATGTGGATTCCCTTGTAGTGGGAGAGTGGTTGTGGGAGGTTGAAATAAACCTTAGTTTCTTATGTTTCCTGAGTCGCTGAAGGTGAATGAAGTTCAGGGTTGTTAATGTAGAATGATGTCTTAAAGGGCCATAGGGTCTTTTGTCAGTCTCAATGATGTATGAGTTTATGTTAGGCCACCGGTGTGAGATATCAGGACAAGAGTGGCTATTATGGACTCTTGTTGGAATTTTGGGTTGTTTGGGACTTAGTATAATGTCCCTCCCCTTGTGTTTTCTTATTAGCCTCAATGGTCATATTTGGTGATGCCTAGTGATGTCTTGTGTTTTTTGGACTATAAGGGTAAAGGTTGTGAAATTTAATGATAGTATTTATTTTTTTGCATGCATGTATCCCTACAGGTAATTCCAAAGTCCTATGTTCAATATAAAATTATTTATACATGTCCTTTTATTCAGTTGTTTCCCATCAAAAGAAACATAGGTTGACTTGTGTTTATCCTCTAAGTACTCGTGAAGGTAAGTTGATGGGTTGGGGTAATGTGGGTTTGATGTGTATCATGTATCATTGAGACCGTATGATATCACAGTGTAATTGTTTGTGGCACTAGAATAAGAAGTTCTATTAAGGGGGTTTCCAAAACCTAGCTGTGAGGCCAATGTTGCTTCATCAATTTGAGCTCTTGCCATAGGTCCCAAAGAGAAGCTGACACGTGGTAAGGGGAAATCCCAGGGCTGTTTAAACCCATGTAAAATGTCTTATCATCAGAATGAAAGATGGAAATAGTTTAGACCTCAAGTGTCATAATCTTTCTCTTGTTGTCCCAATTCAGTGGAAAGATGTGGAGGGCCTCATGCCCCTGTTATCTCCCAATTTCATTCTTTTACCCTTTGGTTTCCATTGAGTTTTTGGAGTATGGTTGGGATTTGGGATAGACAGGTTGATAAAATGGTTTGTGCAAGATTAGTAGTAACTGAACGCATTGGCCCATATAACTTTGATAATCTTCCTTTTTGTGAGGAATTATTATCATGGTTATCGCACAGTTTTCCAAACCGTGTGGTCATGCCAAGTATTTAAAGTATGGGGACTTTTCATGTCGTCCCCTAATGGTCAGTTAAGATTGTTGGTTCTAATGGTAGGGAGACCCATGAAGGGTCTCATGTAAGTTATCTTGGAAGAATTCAAGTGTTAGTTCACCCCTTATGCTGGGGAGTCCATTTATGCCTTATCTAATTGGAATCCTAATTATAGCACCCCAAGGTTTTGAAAATAAATATAGAATTCAATTTTATAATCTAACCATTAAAAACAAATTTTCCTATTCTATGTTTTCAATTTCGAAAAATGGTAATCTAGAGATGTGTTCAGTAAATAATTTTAAGTCTAATAGAACACACTTGATATTTGGTGAATAGTAACATACCCTAATGAATAGTAATATGAATAGTAATATGAATAGTAATTTGATCATTATGAATTGTAAATAATAATATGATTTTATTTTCTTAATGCAATAGGATAATAAGATCATAATTAATTTTTCAGTTTCACATAAAACTAATTGCACTTCAAGATTGTTATTTTTCAAATAAACTATGACCATATTTAAAAATTAAATTAATAATATATAATTTTTTTTTTGAAAAATTTATTTCACTTTTGAATTCTACACGTCGAAAAATACTAGGGGTGAAGTTTTGAGATTTTTCTAAAATACATGAATTTTTCATGAATAGTAAAAATATAGTTTTAAATTTTTGGTAGTTTAATGACATCATAATGATGTAATAATTAATTAAAAAACGATGGTAGACATTCATATAGTAACTTATGACATAAGGTATAAGGCCCCAGCCTTAAACCTTACTTAATCTTGAGTTAATATAAGATTACAAATTGAGGATCTTTTTAGGTTTAGAGTTTTAGAGAATTAGATCATAAAACTTGCATTAAATTCCACATTTAAACAAAGTGGATACATAAGGATAGTATTCATTTTTCTCCATCAACGGAAACATATTTAAAATAAAACATGGATTCTTTCTTGACACATCCTTGACACTATCATCATATCATTACCTTTCCCTTGACATGTGAAAAAAATTTCAAAAAAACTTGGGATGAGCATTAAAAGCTTAGTAAGGGTTATAAAAATATGGAAAAGAAACATGAGTTCATATATACATAATAATGAAGTCATACTTTACCCATAAAACATAGGCACTTTAACAAACCTCATCAAATCATGAATAAATCATAGAAATTGTAAGACATTAAAGGTAACTTGAGGCATTCATAACATTCTTACGTAGGGAGTAACCCTCTTGGTTACATTTGGAATACCCACCACAGTATATTCCCTAAATCTCTTCGGAGAAACCTTAACGTTTCACTCCTTCGCGTTACCCAATGCATTGGAGAGCTATATCGGGCTCACCCGCCCTTAGTTTATCACGGAACCACCTGTCTTCATAACAATGCCCAAGAACCATAACATAATCTTATCACATAAAACATGCGTAAAGGAAACATAACATTTCCACCTTTCAATAACAAGATATCAATACAACACATTGATATAAAAACATTATGAAAAGAATTTTCAATACCAAAATAACAGAAAAGTAAAACATGGTATTTATTTTTCTTTTAAAAAGAAGGTATGGGTTGTAGAGTAGGCCGAAACTCAAATAATGGTCACGGCGGCGTAGAAGTCGTTGTCGCCGCATACATATGAAAAAAAACATTCCCTTTTGTCGTTTAGTAAACACTTCGTAGAAAAAAAGATTCCTTTTGAATAAATGAAAAATTCAAAGGGGTGCATACACCGTATAAAATAAAGTTGTGTATAAACCAAAATATGTCTCAATGAAAGGAGATTGAGACGAAGTCCCACACAAAGACGGTATCCTTGGATTAAGGATAAATCAGTTACATAATTATGTGTGACAAACAAATACACGAAATATAAGTGGGTATTAAGTGTAAAAAAATAAGAGGAGATTCACACATAATCATAGAACTACATATTCAAGGTGCAAAAGTTTTTCCTAATGAATCAAAATTGGGATAAGATGTTTCCTTGCCAAAATTTGACAACCTAACGGCGTCACTTCAAAATTCAGAAAAAGTGTTGATGAGAGATAAAAAGGGTATCTCATCACATGGACATAAAATTTAAATCAATAAGGATATAGGAGAACATATCCCAATATAATAGTATGTGAATAAAAGACATAACAAAAGAAGTCTTTTAAAAAGAGGAGGGTGAAATGTTCCCTTACCGACATGGGAATCTTTCGAAACATACACCCCGTGAAAGAAGGACAATACAACATTTATGTAAATAATCATAAATCAATTTATATTACAGAATGAGTAAAATAATGGGAATTACGTACACCACTCAAAGGAAACTGTTGCAAATGTAACATAAATCTCACAGGAATAAAAGTGAGATGAAAAATCCCTTACGAAAACTCGACAGCCTAACAGAGCCACTTAAAACATACAAAAATGGATTGATGAGATCAAATAGGGTATCTCATCATATTAACATTATTTTAACAGAAAGAGGAATAAAAAAGAACATCCCCCAACATAACAAATAGGAGGTTAAAAGAAGTGACATAAATGAGAGTACTTGAAAAGAAAGAGAGAGGTTAGATCTCTTTCGAAAATTCGGCTGCCTAACAGTGCCACTCAAAACATCCAAAATGTATTGATGAGAGAGAATAGGGTCTCTCATCATGTGAACATAAAAATTACAGTAAGAGTAATATAAAATAACATCCCAATAACAAGAAAGATGAGCTTTAACAGGAATGACAAAAAAGAGTGTACTAAAAAAGAAAGAGAGGAGTAGGATCCCTTACCTCGGGTCCGACTTGACTCGATCGTTATTTAATCTCCTGAATAATAAACTTGAGTTAATTTATACTTCCTTAAGAACCTTTTTCAAGTTCATTATTCCTTTTATATCACTTATTACCATGTCAAGAACACTATGTTATTATTTAAGCTAATAACGGTCGTTTTAACGATCATAAGTACTTGAGTCAAAAATAAAATCTTTATAATTACAAGTTGTTCATGTGGTAAAATATCCATTATATCCAGAATTTTAATCATGATTTAGATATCATATATATCATATATATCCTGTATATTCATGCATTTATAATATTACATAACATTTAGAGTTAAGAAATGAAATGCACCGTTCATGGAGACGGTAAGCCGTACGTACGCATGAACGCTACTTCCATTTCTATTTCATATTTAATGGAATAACATAATGATACATAATAGTATTTTAATTCAAGTATGGTTTCATATATAATATCATTATATATATCCTTTATACGTACCAGATATGGTAATAACGAATCAAATCACTTTGAGGGGTGGTAGTCCGCACTTCCTAAAATGAAAATATCGCGTATATCCATAATGGAAGCATTAAGGTATGACATAAATGAAAAATACAGTAGATTAAGTAAAACATAAAAATATTATATATCATATATAATCATAGTGACATCTTAATGGCCACCTTTAAAGGTGGAATATAAGTGTTGAACAATCATCGTTTCATGAGGCAGAAATTCCCCATCCACAGAAACAGTATGTTATTTTACAAATATATGAAGGTGTGTGTAAGTGTAGATCGAATCATTATTATAAAAACATCCTAGTATATTGAAGATACTGGATTTGTTACAAAAGAAATGAATAAAAATAGTTTAGGGGGTTGGAGAAAAAAAACATAAGAACACAAGAGAAAACACTACCTTTAAAATGGGTAACTCTCTTTGATTTATGCTCAATGGCTTCCTTGGAAAGTATTTTACCCAAAGTGGGGCATCAATGATGAATATAAGGATGTGGAGAGATGAAATGGGCAGGGTTTGGCCGAGCCAAAGGCTTGAGTGGTGTGTGTAAGGTGGTAGAGGTGGGGGCCTTTTATAAGAGGAGAGGAGGGGCACTCTTGGAAAGTAAAGAAATGATACATTATTTTAAAATGTTTTTCGGATTTAAAAGGTCCCACATTGATAAAATTATAGGGTACGGTGATAAGGGTTCTAAATATACCCATACAATAGTTTTTGTACATGTTTAGGTCTTATATTTTACATTATCTTTCCATTTTATTTAAATCGTTAAATAATGAGGTCATCGCTGCATCATCATGATGTCATAAATAATTTAATTTATTTAATGTCTAAAAATTATATAAAAAAATATTATAATGAATGGAATATATTTATATTTCTAATGAATATTTATACTCAAAATTATGACTTGCATAACCCAATCTAGAAACTGTTTTAGTAAAAAAAACTCATGTTTGTGACATTTTTATTTTAACTTTAAATAAAAGGCATAAATGTCATTATCATACCCAAGTGGCTCCATGGGGTACCAAAAATCTTCCCATGGGTTTTCTTGGTCGTACATAACTCATCCAATAGGGGTAGGACATGTTTTAAGATATTTTCATTTTATTATAATATCATTTTTACCTTAAATCACACTAATCACCTTTAATCGCAATTAATAAAACATAAAAGTTACTTTTCATCACAAATTATTTTCATCCCATTGAACCAAATTTTACATAATAATGAAAATCATTTAAATTTGATTTTTGAAATTCAAATCATAGAAGTGGTAACGTACCATTTAAACGAAAAATCAAATTTTGTAACGACCACATTGTGGTTTCACTATTCATCAAAAATTGAAGTTTTTCAGAAAAATACCAAACATTCACCCTAACCTATATTTGATATTCCAAATTCAAAAATTATTTCTATTTTACCAAATTCATAACATATAAGTTGCATGAATTAATTTTATAATTAAATCCCGCTGTTAAAAAAATAGTGCGTTTTTAAGAAACAATATCTTTCAAAATATTGACACTCATTTATGTCCAATCTTGAAGTGATATTAATTACGATGACCACTATTGGATTAAATGGTAAAAATATATTGTATTTACACTTTAAAACCAATTAAAAATATAATATAATCATATAAATATATTAGATTAAAAAGAGGTTTTGAATTAAAATTCAACATTTTTTCACTATTCATTAAAAAATGAACTTTAACAAAAAAAATACCAAAAATTTATACAAAGTAAACTTTGATATCCCGATTCCAAAGAATAATTTTATTTGGTCCAATAGAATTTATTATAGTGAAAAATACTATATTTAAAGAGGGTTCGCCATCAAAAGGCGATAGTTCGGCCGTTTAGTGAAAATTAGAGTATATATGCCAAAAATTGAATTCTTTTCTTATTTTAAGCCTTTATTTTTTATTGGATAAATATAAAAAATATATAATCATATTTTAGTTATTTGTATTCATTCCCGCCAATACAACAGCTATGTTCTAACTACCATTTAAAATAATATTATTTTATTATTAGAGTGCAACGTAAGATTTCAAAGGAAATCGTTGTCGTGTATTGGATACGCCATCGAGTATAGAGTTACCATTAAAGTAATATTAATATTTTATTCACAAATATGGATACATATAAAAATTTCATATTCTTTATTTACCTGGGGTGTTACATCCTTCCCCCCTTTTGGAAATTGCGTCCTCGCAATTTTAAAATTGGGCTTAGAAACTTCATTGAAAATCCCACATCGGAACAAGAGTCAGTAAAACAATAACTTTAAAATAAAGAAAGATAAGTACAGAGGTCACCTGAGTTAACCCATACTAGGATTCCATGTAGGAAAACATGGATGTGGAGGAAATATAGGTTCATGTTCTGATGGAGAGTGATAGAAAACATGTTTAGGAGAAAGTTAACCACAAGAAAATCACAAACTTGTGATGGGTTAAACGGTATTCGATTCCCCAGTAGGAAAAGATAATAGACAACATTTTTGTTTTATGTTAATTTTTATTGAGGAATTTATTCATAAGGAAACATAATCACTTATAATGTTGACTTTCAACTTTTATTAGATTCCTTACACAAACTCATATTTTCTTTAAAAGAAGAGTATTTAGGAAGACTTGTTCGCATTAAGAGTACTATAATCAACTTCTAGAGAATCACCTAATCCCCAAAATAGAACTATATACTTCCCATGTATTTAGTCTTTAACCAAAACCAAAAGCAAAAAGGTTAGTACAAGATCACATAATCCAGAAATGGATAACCCTTTATAAAAAGAAAATCTATTCTTAATCTCCAAAATTTGTCAAACAAAACCCAAAGTTCAACAACGACCATTTGATAAACAATTTGTCCATAAAATTCTTCAAAGTAAACCAAAAAATGATTGAAAACCAAATATTTGAAGGATTTAGTCACATAGTCTTCCAAGTTAAATCGTACCATTTATCTCCAAACAACATCAGTTGCTCTTAAAGTCTCGCATTGAAAAGTAATTAACCTAATCGCATACCCTCCATGATAGTTTAATAAATTTCAATAGATAACCCAAAATCAAATTACTCAGAATTCATAAAATCATCTTACTAAAAATAATCAGTCAAACTAACCAGTGACTTCATGTAGTCCAGTGGTAGGCGATAAATACCAGTCGCACTTTGGTTGTGGGTTCGATTCCCGCAGCTTTTTCCGACGCGACGGGTAGTCATACAGTCTGCGTGTTGTCCTTTTTATAAAACTCCAAAAATAACCCTAACATGTTTTAACCACAATAGTTTTTTTATACCTCTCATTTTCATCCAAATTCATTATGATATCAACATCTTAATTCTTGAAGTCGTATTTCACCACTATAAGATAAAATAAAACGATTCCCAAAATGAATAACACAATACCTTGATCATGGTGTCCACTCGGTTTCATCGTCATCTTGATCACGTAGGTAGAAGTCCCATGCATTACAACAATGATTTAAAGATCCTTCAAAATCATTTGATTCCCCCATGCAAATACACCTTGTACAACATGGGTCATATGGTTTTTCATAGAAAAACAGTTTTGGAAAATAATCATGTATGACATATAATTCCAAAACATCTGATAAAACATGATTTCTATAAAGTAGTCGGACAGAATTTGAGTTGAAACTTTCTATTATTGGTCCTTTTAAAATACCATAAGTATGTGCTGAGAGACTATATTTTAAAAGAAAATATAATTAGGTTGCGCAAGGGTCTCCTTCCTCAGCAACATTTTTAAAATCATAATATGCTTCAAATTTTTGTGATAAGGTATAATATTTGAAAATACCTTGATAGTATTTACCTTTCATGAAAATATGAGAGTATTGTGAAAATAGTATTTGTCTAAAAACAACACTAGATCCACGATGATAACGAGGTATAGTGGAGGTGTTTGATATCTCAAACAACTGATTGCAAGTGAGTTATATTCTAGAAAAAGTTTCACAATCATCTGAACATTACTTTGCAATAATTATTGAAAGCATGTCATCAGGAAGAAATAGGAATGTCATTTGAGATCCTTCTCCTTCCATTCGTAACCGACTTTACTTGACCTAAAAAAAGTTATAAAATAAGGATTTAACTGAAATAATAAATATAAGGACTAATCATGTGTCTAACAAAAACTCATAATCCCTAAAGTTGTCTAAACCGACCTCTGATACCAACTATAAGGCCCCAGCCATAAACCTTACTTAATCTTGAGTTAATACAGGATTAAACATTGAAGATGTTTTCAGGTTTAGAGTTTTAGATAATTAGATCATAAAACGTGAATTACATTCCACATTTAAACAAAGTGGATACATAAGGATAGTATTTATTTTTTTCCATCAACGGAAACATATTTAAAATAAAACATCGATTATTTCTTGTCACTTCCTTGAAACTATCATCATATCATGTACCCTTCCCTTGACCTGTGAAAAACATTTCAAAAAAACTTGGGATGAGCATAAAAATCTCAGTAAGTGTTATAAAAATATGGAAAAGAAACATGAGTTCGTATATACATAAGAATGAAGTCATACTTTACCCATAAAACATAGGCACTTTAACATACCTCATCAAATCATGAATAAATCATAGAAATCATAAGACATAAAAGGTAACTTGAGGCATTCATAACATTATTACGTAGGGAGTAACCCTCTTGGTTACATTTGGAATACCCACAACAGTATATTCCCTAATTCTCTTCGGAGAAACCTTAACGTTTCACTCATTCGCGTTACCAAATGCATTGAAGAGCTATATCAAGCTCACCCACCCTTAGTTTATCACTGATCCACCCGTCTTCATAACAATTCCCAAGAACCATAACATAATCTTATCATATAAAACATGCATAAAGGAAACATAACATTTACACCTTTTAATAACAAGATATCAATACAACACATTGATATAAAAATATTATGAAAACCATTTTCAATACCAAAATAAAATAAAAAAACATGGTATTTATTTTTCTTTTAAAAAGAAGGTATGGCTTGTAGAGGAACTCGAAACTCAAATAATGGTCACGGTGGCAGAGAAGTCGTTGTCACCGCATACGTATGACAAAAACATTCCCTTCTGTCGTTTAGTAAATGATTCGTAGAAAAAATATTCCTTTTGAATAAACGTAAATGTCAAAGGGGGTTATACACCATATAAAATAATGTTCTGTATAAAACAAAATATGCCTCAATGAAAGGAGATTGAGTCGAAGTCTCATACAAAGACGGTATCCTTGGATTAAGGATAAATCATTTACATAATTATGTGTGACAAACAAATACATGAATTATAAGTGGGTATTAAGTGTAAAACAATCAGAGGACATTCACACATAATCATAGAACGACATATTCAAGGTGTACAAGTTTATCCCAATGAATCAAAATTGGGTTAAGATGTTCCCATGCCAAAATTCAACAGCCTAACGACGTCACTTCAAAATTCAGAAAAAGAGTTGATGAGAGATAAAAAGGGTATCTCATCACATGGACATAAAATTTAAATCAATAAGGATATAGGATAAAATATCCCAATATAATATTATGTGAACTAAAAGACATAACATGTCACGACCCGTCCTCGAGGCCAGTGCCGTGACTACCCCAAGCCCGCCATCCATAGGCCAGGGGCTGGAGACTAGCACCAAAGGCGTAAATCCCGATAACTGGGAAGGAATTGCCTTTATAAAAGTAAACAAGCACCACAGAGTAAGCAAGAGGAGAAAGTAAACACTAAGTACAAGAGAATTGATGAAATGTAAATGGGCCAGAATACAAACCCAAAAGAAAGTGCAACTACAACTGAACAAGTACAACAGAAAAGATAACAGCTGGAAGGACGGAAGCAGATCCTGGGTCATCCTCCTCAGATCCTACCTGAAGGGTAGGTATAGATGGCGCAGCTCCTGGTCATCCTCCACGGATCCTACCTGAAGGGTAGGTAGATATAGCCTCCTCCATGCTCCCATCCGTCAACCTCCTCCGTGTGTCGTCTCATCGTGTAGTCCACCTCCGGGTACTGACCCGTCGTGTAGTCCACCTCCGGGTACTGAATCGTCGTGTAGTCCACCTCCAGGTACCGTCCAGTCCTCGAACACTCGGCCACCGTCAGCACTGTTCGTCGTCTGCAACCAACACAACGAGGTGCGGGCATATCCCATGGAGGGTTGAGTATAACGATACTCAGTAGGGACCCCGAGACCCTCAAGGTCTCACTAAAACCAACAAGGATAACCACAAAGAAGATATCAACAGATAACCTCTACTTAGGTATATTCCCATACATATACCTAAGATATCAAGTAACCCATCTCAATCATGAGAAAACACAGGGATTATGAAATCAACGGATAACCACCACCCAGGTATATGCCCATACATATACCCAGGTTAACAAGTAACCCATCTCAATCATGAGGAATCACAAAGGTCATAGACTCAGCTCAAATGAGGATTTTCATTATCGAAACTTTAACTGCTGAAGAGCTCCGTCTCTGGGGTGTACAGTGCTCCTGTCACGACTCCGAGGTACTGCTCACTAACCTAAGACTGCTGAGGTACTCCTCCAATCGAGTACCGCAGGCCTTCCACCTCACATAGTAGTGCTTCCCGCCATGGGTCTGCCACCTCACACAGTAGTGCTCCCCCTCATAGCCTATAGAGGTACTCCTCTTGTCGAGTACCGCGGGTCTTCCACCTCACACAGTAGTGCTCCTCCGCCGTGGGTCTGCCACCTCACAAAGTAGTGCTCTCCACTCGGCTATGCAAGTCACTCCGAGTCGAATCGGACAAGAAGTCATCAGGTCTCACCCGGCTACACGGTCTCCGTACTCCGCACGCTCGTCTCCGGGAGGGTCCGCTCCACGAGCTATGGGTCGATACTCCCAAACATCACATGTCCCACGAATAAGTATCTCAAAGGACCTCCTTGTCACAGGGGTCTCAACACAACAGACGACGCGTCAATCGGACGCTCGGTCTCTGAGTTATTAGCTTTTTCGTCCGAGGGGCCCGGTTGGTTTCGTAAGCGAACCAACCCGACCGTATCTCAACTGTACCCCGAACTCTCATAGGGTATACTTATAGGGACCTTTTCTCGAAGAGATCACCAACACCGCTGACGGTTTGTCAAACGGACGTCCGGTCTGAAAGATATCATCTTTTTCAGTTCCAGGGGCCCGGTTGGATTTCAGGTACAATCCAACCTAGATATAACCGAACTGCATCCAAAACTCGGGCGGAGGATGTCAAAAGTTCCATATCGTCAACGGGAATGCAACGCAACAGACGGCGCGTCAATCGGACGCCCAGTCTGGAAGTTATTGGCTTTTTCGTCCCGGGGGCCCGGTTGGTTTTTAATTCAAAACCAACCCGACCGTACTCCAACTGCATACAAACCTCGAGCGGAGTAATCAATATGATCCGCCTCCCTTAGAGGAATCCATCAAAGTTGACGGTACGTCAATCGGACGTCTGGAGCTCAAGATACGAGTGTTTCCGCTCCGAGGGCCTGGTTGGTTTCGTGGATGAACCAACCCGGCCGAACCCAAGGTATTCCGAAACCTTAAGTGTAATATACCGAAACGACCGCCTCGATACAAGGATCGTGTTTCCGCTAACGGTGCGTCGTTTGGAAGCCCGTAGCTCACGATATGAGCAAAAGATCTAAAAGGTCCGGAAACGGGGGGTCGGGGCCCGGCCCGACCCGGCTGGACCCGGTCCGGCCAGGCCAGGGCGCGGCCCGTCTCGGCCGAGCGGGCGAACAACGTGGGGGCGTGCATGCCCCCACGTGACAACACCACAGCCCCCGCAGGGGGCCGCCCTGGATCACCCGGACGCGGCCGGGCCACCGAGTCCCTGAACCGCAGTTCCGCGCGGCCGCGGAACCGCCTCGCCGCCGCGGCTTCAGCCGCGTCAAGGTTTTCCCAGCGGCGCACTGGGCGCCGGCCCCGCCTGGCGGCCTGCAGAAGCTTCCACGGGCCACCAGAGTTGCTCCTGTGGTCCGATTTCCTTCCCGTTTGCGCCGCTGTTCCTCCCAGGTCCCATTCTTCAATCCGGAATCATTAAATCGCCTCTGCGGCACGTTTTGTCGTCGCCCGCCAATTCCACACAACAAGGAAGAACTGCGGAGGGTTGTCGGCCATGTTTGTTTTCCCCCACCCTCCGCGTTGGATAATAACAGTCGGGATAAATAATCAATTTTATTTAAATAAAAAATTGAATCAAACCATTCCACGATTCCTCAAATAAAATTGAAACATTCCAAAATTTCCCCAACCTGCAATCAAGATTACTCATCCCACAACAAAACTTCTCACGGATCAACTTAGTATTGAGTTGATCCGCGTTCTTTATTTCCAAAAGGAAATATCCGAAGAAAAAGGGATATTATTATTCTCAATTAAAAACCCTACCTGGCCGGACGTGCGTTCTTCGCGGAATTGACCGTCGCGGAACAAGTGGAGCATCGCATCGCGGAAGGGCGTCCTGTCGTCGTGGAAGGGTGTCGCGTCGATGATCTTTTCGTTGTCGATCGAAGGTTGTCACGGGGTTGGATCGTCGCGGAAGAAGCGTCGTAGAGGGAGAATCGTCGGTGTCGCGGTACACGACGTCACATCGCTGATCTCCAGGGGTTCGGCGTTCTTCGCGTTCTTCACGTTCTTCGTGTTCTTCGCGAAGAAGGAGGAAGATACTTATAGATTCTTCAAAGGTTTAACACAACATTTCAAAAGGAAGGTCTGTTGGCCTTATTTTATTAACATGCCAACAAAACGAAAATGTGTTAAGAAACGAACGAAATTAATTCATAGAATTAATTTCAACGAATAAACCGCCCAATTAATAGGAGCGTTTAATTGTTTAAGAAAATGCCCCAGTTGAATTTTATTTAATAGGGGTTTTTTCGGGTGCGTTACTTAGCAGATAGAAATGGTGGGGCTCGTGTGGGCCCCACCCCACAAATATCCTATCAAATGGATAGGATATTTTGGGTTGCACCCTATCCGTTTCAACTGAGCTAAAGCAGCTTAAAGTGGTCTTCAAGCGGCTTTAAGTGAAATAAAAATAAAATTGTCGCACAACATTATTTTATTTCATAACTTAAAACCCAAAAAATTAAAAACCACAATCGAGCAAACGCAACTCCGGAAGAGGCGTTTCTATGCAAGTAGCGGTGCTGCGATTCCATCGGTGCCCTCAGAATTCGATTTCGGGCACCGGTTCAAATGTTAGAAAAACCCGCTCGTTCGCTCACTGAACGTACCCGAGCCAATCTTTAGAAAATGATTCTGGGCACACCGGGCCTCAGAATCAGGTTCCGTTAGAAACTGCGTTCTTGTAAAATTCCAAAGAAAATTTAGGAAAAATTTTCCCTTGAATTTTTCGGGTCTTTACATTACTCCCACCACAGGGCTTTAGGTCCCCGTAAAGCTTCAACATAAACTAGGGTCACAAAACCGGCACAGAGCACGCATCCGAGCCTTCCGCTCCCATGTGCTCACCTGGAGGTTCCCGTACATCCAAAGAAAGTGCACCTGAGAAATCAATCATCCTCGTAGGATCCGCTCATGTCGATCCTCGATCCCTACTGGAACCTCCGTGAAAGATACCCCATCGCCATCGTCTAGCTCCTCATGATCGATGATATTCGTCGGGTCATGCACCTGGTGCAACTGAGGTGGTAGAGCCAGGCGTTAAGCCACCTCGCCAAATCTCTATAATCCACGTCGAGGTGAGACATGCAAGAAGATGTGGTCGCTATCCTCTAACTCTAGTGGCCTCCGCCTCCTACCAGCATAAGACTTCTACCGGCTCTGAGCTGTCCTCATCCGCTCCTGAATGACCTGGACCTTCTCTGTCATGGCCTGGACCATCCCTGGTCCCACAATAGTTGCTATGATTTCTTCTTTGCCGATAAGAGAAAACTAGTCTCATCCCCTGGATGAACCACGTTCATCGCCTAATACAGTCCATCCAGACATGGATGATAATAATCCTTACTAAGGATGACGTCGTAAGGCCTCGACGCTACTACCAAGAGATCCAACCATTACTCTCACCTCCAAGGGTTGAGTCACACTGTCCGCATCAGTGTGTGGTAATTGGGTCTCCTCCAGTAGAAAACTTGAAAGTGAGGGTCAAGTCAACAGTTTTAACCAAGACCTCTCAGTATCAACCCAACAAAAGGACTTGGAAGCAAAAATCATAAATATAAGAGTATTTTTATTATTGAAGCTCATAATACAAAGACATGAGAAATCTAAAACAAACATCAACAAAGCTAGAAGCAACATAAACAAAAGTCTCCAGGTCTGGATCTAGTCCCGCTCCCGTTCATCTGCTTCCGGAGCTCCAGGATCGTAGGCCTCAACTGCCTGAAGCTGAGCTCTCCCATGTCCACCAGTTCCCTGTGGTCGGGGTGGACCTCCTGGTGGTGGTGGTGGCAACACCCCGAAGCGTCGTCCACCTCCAGCTGCACAGCCAGCTCCTCTGCCATGGTCGCCTACTCCTAGTGGTCTGCCTTGATCGAACCTCTGCCTTTTCCTGGGAGTTTCTTCATTTAACTGCTGGTCATCTATATGGCGGGTCGGACAGTCACGTGCCATGTGACCAATCCCGCCGCATGAGTAACACTTCATGGCAGGTCTGGCTCTATCACTTCCCTTGGTGCCTCGCACTACCGACCTTGAGTCATGCGGTCGACCACCTGTAGGTCTGGTCCTCTTGGACCTCTACGTCATATGTCTACTGCCTGCTGCAGAAGACTCTGGCACATGACGGCTAGTGGTGGGTCCTATTGCTGGAGACTGCTCAGCAAGGAAACTCCCCACTAAGAGGGCTCTCTCCAACACCCATGTCTACGTCGGAATGTTTTGCGATACAACCGAAGCTCTGATCTCCCACCTGATCCCCTGCTCAAAGGTTCGGGCCCTGAAGAATGGGTCTCGTACCATGTCTATAGAGTAGCATGAGAGGTCTGTGAATCTCGGAGAGTACTGCACCACTGACATGCTGCCCTGCCGCAGCTGAAGTAGCTCTTGTATACGCACCGCTCGAAAGGTGGATGGTACAAACTCTGCCCGGAAAAGGCTCTCGAAGTCTGCCCATATAAGTGTCACCTCATCATGCATCTGAAGCATCAGGCTCCACCATCTTCCTGCTAATGCCTGAACAAGGATGGATGCAAGGATCACCATGAAATCTGTCGGCATCCCCACTAGCCTAAAGACTCTCACCACAGCCTCTAGCCAATCCTCTGCCTCCTGCAGGTCCGTCCCTCCTTGGAACCTGGGTGGACTCTGGCGCTGGAAGTCATGCAGTGCGCTCAAGCGACGTGCATCCTCTCCTGCTGGGGCTGGTGGCATCGGTGGCCCATCGAGTAATAGTACCTCTGTTGCCTCCGTTGGTGCCTCAACAGGGATAGGGCCATGTACTGAGGCCTCGTCGCTCGGCGGGCTGTTAGTACGTACCACTCTCGGGACTCTAGCTGGTCGTCCATGAGGAGGCATCCTGAAAGAAACAACGTGACACGGTCAAAAGATTATTCCTGGTGAGCTGACCTGGTTTGAGCTGACATTTAAAAACTGCTGGAAACACACACGCAATTGGTGTTTTCGTGCACAAAGTCGGAAACCAGTTTTCAGGGTCCTGGTGTATGGATACGTCGGCCGCCCGCACCAACACTAGACTCCCTGAACTGAAAACCACACTCGGTACTCTTAACACTATCGCTTCAAAGAAAGAAAAATATCAGAGTTATAATTTATGCGGTAGAACTGAACTCCTCTGATACCAATTTGTCACGACACGTCCTCGGGGCCCGTGCCGTGACTACTCCAAGCCCGCCTTTAATAGGCCAGGGGCTGGCGACTAGCACCAAAGGCGTAAATCCCGATAACTAGGAAGGCATTGCCTTTATAAAAGTAAACAAGCACCACAGAGTAAGAAAGCGGAGAAAGTAAACACTAAGTACAAGAGAAGTGCTGAAAAGTAAATGGGCCAGAATACAAACCCAAAAGAAAGTGAATCTACAACTGAAAAAGTACAACAGAAAAGATAACAGCTGGAAGGACGGAAGCGGCTCCTGGGTCGTCCTCCTCGGATCATACCTGAAGGGTAGGTACAGATGGCGCAGCTCCTGGTCGTCCTCCACGGATCCTACCTGAAGGGTAGTTACAGATAGCCTCCTCCACGCTCTCGTCCTTCAACCTCCTCCGTGTGTCGTCTCGTCGTGTAGTCCACATCCGGGTACTGACTCGTCATGTAGTCCACCTCCGGGTACTGACTCGTCGTGTAGTCCACCTCCGGGTACCGTCCAGTCCTCGAACACTCGGCCTCCGTCAGCACTGCTCGTCGTTTACAACCAACACAATGAGGTGCGGGCATAGCCCGTGCAAGGGTTAGTATAACGATACTCAGTAGGGACCCCGAGACCCTCAAGGTCTCACTAAAACCAACAAGGATAACCACAAATAAGATCTCAACAGATAACCTCTACTTAGGTATATTCCCATACATATACCTAAGTTATCAAGTAACCCATCTCAATCATGAGAAAACACAGGGATTATGAATTCAATGGATAACCACCACCTAGGTATATGCCCATACATATAACCAAGTTATCAAATTACCCATCTCAATCTTGAGGAAACAAAAAGGTCATAGACTCAGCTCAAACCAGGATTTTCATTATCGAAACCGTAACTTCTGCAGAGTTCCGTCTCTGGAGTGTACAGTGGTCCTGTCACGACTCCGAGGTACTGCTCACTAACCTAATACTGCTGAGGTACTCCTCCCGTCAAGTACCGCGGGCCTGCCACGTCACACAGCAGTGCTTCCCGCCATGGGCCTGCCATCTCACACAGCAGTGCTCCCCCTCAAAGCCTACAGAGGTACTCCTCCTGTCGACTACCGCGGGTCTGCCACCTCACACTGTAGTGCTCCTCCGTCGTGGGTCTGCCACCTCACAATGTAGTGCTCTCCACTGGGCTATGCAAGTCACTCCGAGTCGAATTGGACAAGCAGTCATCAGGTCTCAGCCGGCTACACGGTCTCTGTACTCTGCACGCTCGACTCAGGGAGGGTCCGCTTCACGAGCTACTGGTCGATACTCCAAAACATCACAAGTCCCCCGAATAATTATCTCAAAGGACCTCCTTGTCACAGGGGTCTCAACACAAGAGACGGCGCGTCAATCGGACGCCCGGTCTGTGAGTTATTAGTTTTCTCGTCCCAGGGGCCCGGTTTGTTTCGTAAGCGGTCCAACCCGGCCGTATCTCAAATTTACCCTGAACTCTCATAGGGTATACTTATAGGGACCGTTTCTCGACGAGATCACCAACGCCGTTGACGATTCGTCAAACGGGCGTCCGGTCTGAAAGATATCATCTTTTTCCGTTCCAGGGGCCCGGTTAGATTTCAGGTACAATCCAACCCTGCTATAACCCAACTACATCCAAAACTCGGGCGGAGGATGCCAAAAGTTCCGTATCGTCTACAGGAACACAACGCAACAGACGACGCATCAATCAGATGCCCAGTCTGGAAGTTATTGGCTTTTTCGTCCCGGTGGCCCAGTTGGTTTTTAAGTCAAAACCAACCCGACTGTACTCCAACTGTGTCCAAACCTCGAGTGGAGTAATCCAAAAGATCCGTCTCCCATAGAGGAATCCATCAAAGTCGATGGTACGTCAATCGGACGTCCGGAGCTCAAGATATGAGAGTTTCCGCTCCGAGGGCCCGGTTGGTTTCGTGGATGAACCAACTCGGCCGAACCCAAAATATTCCGAAACCTTGAGTGTAATATACCGAAATGACAGTATTGATCCAAGGATCATGTTTCCACTGACGGCGCGTCGTTTGGAGGCACGTATCTCAAGATATGAGTAAAGGACCTAAAAGGTCCGGAAACGGGGGGTCTGGGCCCGGGCCGACCCGACCCGACCCCCCCTGGGTCGGACCGAATCGGGTCCACCCGACCCGCTCCGACTGGGCTGGACCCGGTCCGGCCAGGCCCGGGCGCGGCCCGGCTCGGCCCGACCGAGCGGCCGGGCAACGTGGAGGGCGAACATGCCCCCTCGTGACAACACCGCGGCCCCCGCGGGGGGCCGCCCTGGATCACCTAGATGCGGCCGGGCCACCGCGTCCCTGAACCGCAGTTCCGCGTGGCCGCGGAACCGCCTCACTGCCGCGGCTTCTGCCGCAGAAAGGTTTTCCCGGCGGCGCGCTGGGCGCCGGCGGCCGGAAGCGGTGGGGCGCCAGCGGACACTTCCGCGGGCCACCGGAGTTGCTCCGGTGGTCCGATTTCCTTCACGTTTACGCCGTTGTTCCTCCCGGGTTCCGTTCTTCACTACGGGATCATTAAATCGCCTCTGCGTCATGTTTTGTCATCGCCCGCCAAACCCTCACAACAAGGAAGAACTGCGGAGGGTTGTTGGCCGTGTTTGTTTGGCCCGCACCCTCCGCGTTAGATAATAACAGTCGGGAGAAATAATCAATTTTATTTAAATAAAAAATTGAATCAAACCATTCCTCGATTCCTCAAATAAAATTGAAACATTCCAAAATTTCCCCAACCTGCAATCAAGAATACTCATCCTACAACCAAACATCCCGCGGATCAACATAGTATTGAGTTGATTCGCGTTCTTTATTTTCAAATGGAAACATCCGAGGAAAAAGGGGTATTATTATTCTCAATTAAAAACCCTACCTCACCAGACGTGTGTTCTTCGTGGAATTGACCGTTGCGGAACAAGTGGAGTGTCACGTCGCGGAAGCGCGTCGCTTCGTCGCGGAAGGGCGTCGCATCGACGATCTTGTCGTTGTCGATCGAAGGTTGTCACAGGGTTGGATCGTCGCGGAAGAAGTGTCGCAGAGGGAGAATCGTCGGCATCGCGGTACACGTCGTCACGTCGCTGATCTCCACGTGCTCGGCGTTCTTCGCGTTCTTCGCGTTCTTCACGAAGAAGGAGGAAGATACTTGAAGATTCATCAAAGGTTTAACACAACATTTTAAAAGGAAGGTGTGTTGTCCTTATTTTATTAACATTCCAACAAAAAGAAAACGTGTTAAGAAACGAACGAAATTAATTCTATGAATTAATTTCAATGAATAAAACGCCGATTTAATAGGAGCGTTTAATTGTTTAAGAAAATGCCCCAGTTGACTTTTATTTAATAGGGGTTTTTGCATGTGCGTTACTTAGCGGAAAGAAACGGTGGGTCCCGTGTGGGAACCACCCCAAAAATATCCTATGAAGTGGATAGGATATTTTGGGTTTCACCCTATCCATTTCAATAGAGCTTAAGCAGCTTAAAGTGGTCTTCAAGCGGCTTTATGTGAAATAAAAATAAAATTGTCGCACAACTTTATTTTATTTCATAACTTAAAACCCCAAAAAAATAAAAACCACAAATGAGCAAACGCAACTCCGGAAGAGGCGTTTCTAAGCAAGTAGTGGTGCTGCGATTCCATCGGTGCCCTCCGAATTCGATTCCGGGCACCGGTTCAAAAGTTAGAAAAAGTCGCTCGTCCGTTCACTGAACGTACCCGAGCCAAACTTTGGAAAATGATTACGGGCACACCGGGCCTCAGAATCAGGTGCTGTCAGAAACTGTGTTCTTTTAAAATTTCAAAGATAATTTAGGAAAAAAATTTTCTTGAAATATCCCAGTCTTTACATAACAATAGAAGTCTTTTAAAAAGAGTAGGGTGAAAGGTTCCCTTACCGACATGGGTATCTTTCGAAACATACACCATGTGAAAGAAGAACAATACAACAATGATGTAAATACTCATAAATGAAAGCATATTTCAGAAGGAGTAAAATAATGGGCAGTACGTACACCACTCAAAGGAAACTGTGGCAAATGTAGCATAAATCTCACAGGAATAAAAGTGAAATGAAAAATCCCTTACGAAAACTCAGCAGCCTAACGGCGCCACTTAAAACATACAAAAATGGATTGATGAGATCAAATAGGGTATCTCATCATATTAACATTAAGTTTACAGAAATAGTAATATAAAATAACATCCCCTAACATAACAAATAGGATCTTAAAGGAAGTGACATAAATGAGAGTACTTAAAAAGAAATAGAGAGGTTAGATCTCTTACAAAATTCGGCAGCCTAACAGCACCACTCAAAACCTCCAAAATGGATTGATGAGAGAGAATAGGGTCTCTATTCATGTGAACATAAAAATTACAGTAAGCTTAATATAAAATAACATCCCAATAACAAGAAATATGAGCTTTAAAAGGAATGAAAAAAAGAATGTACTTAAAAAGAAAGAGAGGAGTAGGATCCCTTACATCGGGTCCGACTTGACTCGATCGTTCTTTAATCTCTTGAATAATAACCTTGAGTAAATTTCTACTTCCTTAAGAAACTTTTTAAAGTTAATTATTCCTTTTATATCACTTATTACCATTTCATGAACACTATGTTATTATTTAAGCTAATAACGGTCGGTTTAATGCTTATAGGTACTTGAGTCAAAAATAAACTCTTTATAATTACATGTTGTTCATGTGGTAAAATATCCATTATATCCATAAATTTATTCATGATTTAGATATCATATATATCATATATATCCAGTATATTCATGCATTTATAATATTACATAACATTTAGAGTTAATAAATGAAATGCACCGTTCATGGAGACGGTAAGCCGTACGTACGCATGAACGCTACTTCCATTTCTATTTCATATTTAATGGAATAACATAATGATACATAATAGTATTTTAATTCCAGTATGGTATCATATATAATATCATTAAATGTATCCTTTATACGTACCACATATGGTAATAACGAATCACATCACTTTGAGGGGGCGGTAGTTCACACTTTCTAAAATAAAGATATCATGTATACCCATAATGGAATCCATAAAGTTATGCCATAAATGAAAAATAAAGAACCTTAAGTAAAACATAAACATATTATATATCATATATAAACATAGTGACATATTAATGGCCACCATTGAAGGTGTTATATGATTGTTGAACAATCATCGTTTCGTGAGGCAGAAATTCGCCATCCACAGAAATTGTATGTTCTTTAACCATTAGATGAAGGTGTGTGTAAGTGTAGCTCGAATAATTATTATAAAAAATTTCTAGTATATTTACGATACATGATTTGTTACAAAAGAAATGAATAAAAAGAGTTTAGGGGGTTGTAGAAGCAAAATAAAACATAAGAACACAAGAGAAAACACTAACTTTAAAATGGGTAACTCTCTTTGGTTTAAACTCAAAGGCTTCCTTGGAAAGGATTATGCCAAAAGTGATGCTTCAGTGATGAATTTATGGATTTGGAGAGATGAAATGGGAAGGGGTTGTCCGAGCCAATGACTTGAGAGGTGTGTGTAAGGTGGTATAGGTGGGGGCCTTTTATAAGAGGAGAGGAGGGGCACTCTTGGAAAGTAAAGAAATGTTACTTTATTTTAAAATGTGTTTCGGATTTAAAAGGTCCCACATTGATATAATTCGAGGGTAAGGTGATAAGGGTTCGAAATATACCCATCCAATAGGTTTTGGACATGTGTAGGTCTTAGAGTTTACATTATCTTTCCATTTTATTTAAATCTTTAGATAATGAGGCCGTCGCTGCATCATCATGATGTCATAAATAATTTAATTTATTTAAAGTCTACAAATTATATAAAAAACTACTATGATGAAGGGAATATTTTTATCTTTATAATTAATATTTATAGTCAAAAATCTGACTTTTATAACCCCATCTAAAAATTTTTTTAGTAAAAAAACTCATGTTTGTGAAATTTTTATTTTAACATTAAATAAAAGGCATAAATTTCATTATCATACCCAAGTGGCTCCATGGGGTACCAAAAATTGACTCGTGGGTTTTCTTGGTCGGCCATAACTCATCCAATAGGGTTAGGACATGTGTCATGATATTTTCATTTTATTATAATATCATTTTTACTTTAAATCACACTAATCACCTTTAATCGCGATTAATAAAACTTAAAAGTTACTTTTCATCACAAATTATTTTCATCCCATTGAACCACATTTTACTTTATAATGAAAATCATTTAAATTGGATTTTTGAAATTCAAATCACAGAAGTGGTAAATTCCCATTTAAACGAAAAATCAAATTTTGTAACGACCACTTTGTGGTTTCACTATTCATCAAAAATTGATGTTTTTCAGAAAAATACCAAAAATTAACCCTAATCTATATTTGATATTTCGAATTTAAAAATTATTTCTATTTTACCAAATTCATATCATATAAGTTGCATTAATTAATTTTATAATTAAATCCTGCTGTTAAAACAAATAGCGTGTTTTTAAGAAACAATATCTTTCAAAAGATTGACACTCGTTTATGTCCAATCTTAAAGTGATATTAATTACAATGACCACCATTGGATTAAATGGTAAAAATATATTCTATTTACACATTAAAACCAATTAAAAATATAATCTAATCATATACGTAAATTAGGTTAAAATGAGGTTTTGAATTAAAATATAACATTTTTCACTATTCATTAAAAAATGAACATTATCAGAAAAAAATACCAAAAATTTATACAAAGTAAACTTTGATGTCCTGATTACAAAGAAGAGTTTTATTTGGTCCAATAGAATGTATTAGAGTGACCAAAACTATATTTAAAGAGGGTTCTCCATCAAAAGGTGATAGTTCAGCCTTTTAGTGAAAATTAGAGTATATATGCCAAAAATTGAATTCTTTTCTTATTTTAAGCCTTCATTTTTAATTGGATAAATATAAAAACATATATAATCATATTTTAGTTATTTCTATTCATTCCCACCAATATAACGTCTACGTGATAACTACCATTTAAAATAATATTATTTTATTATTAGAGTGCAACGTAAGATTTCAAAGGAAATCGTTGTCACGTATTGGGTACGCCATCCAGCATAGTGATCCCTTTAAAGTAATGTTAATATTTTATTCACAAATTTGGATGAATATAAAAATTTTATATTCTTTATTTACCTAGGGTGTTACATAAGGTGTCCCAATTGGCTAAAAACATGGGAAAATTCAATGGTCAAGCCCATGGTTTGACAAAAACCGAAAATGAGGTGTCCCTTTGAAATTATTAAAAATTTACCTCTCTTTTTCTATATATATCCACTCATCTATTCGTTTTCTTTCAATCCAAATACCTCATCCTCGAAGATATGGTGGTTTTACCTCTATATGAGTCCTCCTATGGTGTACCTAAGCCACCAAGTTCCCATCCATCAAGATACAGAAGTTATTCTACAAGGTAAGGTAATCCTTCATTCTCTTCTTTAAGTCGACACTTATTTTATTTTATTTATTTGAAATTCCATTAACATATGTTGAGGTTTGATTTTATTAATTATTTTTACTATCCTTATTATTTCAATTTGACGAGATAGCCTTTTGTTCGCATCATTTGATTTTATGAAATTTTAAGGGACGTCGTTAGGTTGCCGTATTTCACAAGGGATATCTTAACTTTTCTTTTATTTTCAAGTTCATCAAATTTAGTTTTCTCTCCTCACCAATTCTTTCCAAATGATCATGATAACTCCAGTAAAATATATATACTGGATTTATGTCATGTTAAGGGAATAACCATCAGAAATATGTTTACTCCCTCCCTTTTATTTTTATAAACGAAATCAACGACCATGAGGTTCCAATTTATTGCCTTCGTGGACGACGGAGTTTCATTCTTCACTTTTTACCTAATTACTGGTCATGAAACGTTAATTATGGTTGATATAGACTATAATATATGTATTATTACATAATTAATATTCAGAAACCTGAATATGTACATATAATTAAGTTATATGACAAAACTAGTTCACCATAATCCAAATATCGCCAAATAATCGAAATGGTTCTCATATAATGATTCATACTCATTCCATATAACCAAATGATATAAATGACCATTAACAATTCTATATATTCTTAAGTAATATATAATTCCAATAATGGAGATTTATAACCATTCCACATGAAATCCATTACGTAAAAACAAGTGAACCGATTATGAAAATAAAGAAAATAAACACCCTGGAACAACAAAAATAAATATAATAACTTAGAAATAAGGGTATAAATGAACTAAACAGAATTATGATATACTAAATACATGTATAATAGGTTTTTAAATAAGTTATTAATAAGTATAATTTCATATTTCAGGATCTAAAGTTCGATATAAGAACATGTTTGGAGTTAAGGTAAGGGTTTTTCCACCCGAATGTCCATTTTCATTCGGGATGATTTCATTGTCTAAATTACCATGATGTAATTCTTATGTATTGTTATGTACTCATAATATGTTCTGTGTGAGTATCAGATATATGTTTACAAACCATAATCCTTCCTTATTTTATGGATAGTTACACATTTTAAAAGGAACTTTCATAATTGTTTCAAAAATACAAGCCCGATTCTATGGGAATTTCTCAAATTCTTACCTATTTTCAAGGGAACTCTATAATCTGTTTTTTGGAAACCATTATCGATATAAAATCACTCATTTTATTATTAAAATACTATATTACTTCACTTCTGGTTTTATACAAATATATTTCCAAAATATCTCTTCTTTTCAAAATAAAAGAGCATTTATCACAAGAATTGCTTAATGATTTGAGATGATTATTCTCATTTGATGCAACACTCTTGTTGATTCTTATGTATTGTTGGGGTTACTAATTTATGATTTCATATACCATATTATATTGAATGTTTTATGAATAACTCTATTATGTATGATATATCCTAAAACCATTCACCATATTACTCAGAATGGTTAGTGATTTATGTTTAATGAATGGGGAATGTTAGTTACATTTCATAAGATAGATTCAATATGAATGTATATGTTGTTTATGTCGATCCCCAATCATATGAGGAATGCATTGTACATATTATTTGAAGGATGGGACCTGCTATATCCCCTCGATGCATTGGTAGGTCTCATGAGACAAACTGTGGTCTTGGCACGAGACCTTGACAAAATGATTATTTTATTGTCATAGCATGAATCTTGGACAGTATGGTTATGATGTCTGACATATTCACTTCCCTCGTTATGATGCTAGTATTTTATGTTCATGTGGTTATTCAACTAGTACAATACCCATGATTATGTTTTATGATGGCATTATCTATTTAGCTCAAATTTCTTCCATAATGTGTTTATGTTCATTCATAAAGGCATGTGTTTTCAATTATTCACCATGTATAAAGTTTATATTAAATTCTACTGTATTGCTTACTCTTACTGAGCATTTGAGCTAACCACTTTCTTATGTTTCATTTTCCAAGGACATGAAGAAGTAATTTATGAATTACGTGCAAGCATAATCTAAGAGATGTGATGTTTCTAGTGGAATAAAATGGTGTTTTGATTCCCTTATTGTTGTGATGATTAACTTATGTATGTAAATTGTTTCCAATAACACTAAAGTACTATGTCTTTTGGGATTCGTATTCCTTGTATGTATGAAAATGTAATGAAATAAGGCACTAGATTTGGGAAACTGGGGTCGGGTCCATACAGTTGGAATCAGAGGAAGTTTAGTAGAATACATGGAAACTAGATTTAGAAAACATAGAATTAGAGAAGATTACCTAAGTTAGTCATTGTGGAAATACATACAATAACATCCTGGTATTGTTGTAAGGAATATATTATATTTATCTTTCAAGCATTACATCTCTATCTGGATAGGAGCATGTAGAGGCGGATCTGGTACAGATGTATCTAGGGGTTAAACCTGAAAACACCGCTTTGAGCTAGACTCGAATGGGAACTGGTGCATAAAAACGGGTCTTTCCGCACTCTTGGACATTCTACTCCTGGGGGATATTCTTAGGATAATTCACATTTTCATTACAAGCCATTATGAAGTATTTAAATGTTAAATATTGCTTAAAGAAACCATATTTGTGAATATGGGATTAGCCATGCATAGGATCTCAATTATTCATAGTATTTTTAAGATATGATTATATATTGTGATTTATAACCTAATATAGTTTATGCCATTATCTAGATATGGTGCCTATAGGATGGAATGGAAGTCGCACAAATGCACGTGTCCCCTGTAGGGATTTTCCTCCGATGCAACATGATGATGTTGGCTCTGGTGCTGTGACTGGTGATGAGAAACTCATATCTATACTGGGATATCTTACTCAGGTTATGAAT
Organism: Viscum album; assembly: GCA_963277665.1. Classification (NCBI taxonomy): domain Eukaryota; kingdom Viridiplantae; phylum Streptophyta; class Magnoliopsida; order Santalales; family Viscaceae; genus Viscum; species Viscum album. Next base: position 1,046,632,921 of record OY728162.1, read on the forward strand.
AATACCCTTACACATATGGACCATCCAGATCCACCACATGGAGGATACATGATAGATCTCTTTATGCAACAACAACATCCATCATCCAAAGGGACTACAAACTCATTTGTATCAGATTAGTGGATATGTTCCCTTAAGAAGATTTTTCTCGCATTGGGATGTAATGAAAGAGAGAAGGTTGTCATGGCAGTATATCGTCTATCGGGAGATGTGGATCAGTGGTGGTCATTAATCCATAACACAAAGGAGGAGGAAGAGATAGAAGCGATGGAATGTAGGGATTTTAAGGAAATCTTCTTAGAAAAATATTTCCCTCGTGATCAGCGAGCATATATAGAGAGACATTTCTTGAATCTTTGGCAGAAGGAAGATGAGAATTTTGCAAGGTAGAAATCTAACTTCACAAGATTAGCATGACATGTTGTAGACTACAAACGAAGTCCAAGGAGAAAAATTGATCAATTCTTTGATGGCCTAAAGCCATTACTCCGATGGGCACTGGTCTCCCAATGTTTTTCATCATATGAGAATAAATTTTCATGTTCCATAAAGACATAAAAATAAATCTCTATGAATTTTGACTTTAAGTGAAAGCAAGAAAAGAAGAGGGCTTCTAAATACCTTGGAAAAGGAAATAAAGAAATGGGGAAGAATGTAATAGTTTAATTTCCAGCATGTAACAATTGTGGAAAGAAACGCCCTAGTGCTTGCTTAAGAGGAAAAAGAGTATGCAACAAATGTGGTCGGAAGGGACATCTTTCTATTGATTCAAAAGGGATGAACGAAGACAATGATTTTCAGTGCTATAGTTGTCGGGAGATGGGACACTATGATAATGATTGTCCAAAACGTCAAGGAAATATGCAATAGAAAAGGCCAAGGGATCATGGAAAATCTTATAAAATCACAACTACAGAGGTTGAAGATCCTAATGACATGATGGAAGGTACTTTAATTGTTTCCTCAATTTTATCCAATGCCTTATTTGAATCTGGATCATCTCATTGTTTTATATCTTCCCAGCTTTCTATGAAAATTAGATATTTCTAATTTTATTTAACAAGGGAGTTTTCAGTCAAAACTCTTAAGAGAAGAATAATTACTACAATGATATGTGAATCATTTCCCATTAGGGCATATAAATGTTATTTATCTTCAGATCTCATCATCATACCCCTGATTTAATTTTATATAATCCTTGGTATGGATTGAATTTTTGGCCATGATACAAAAATTTATTTTAAGAAGAAAGAGGTTACAATTTTGGAAGATGATGATAAAGAACACCTTATCTTTAAAGAAGAATCATCACCACCTGATTCTTATCTAGATCCACCCCATATAGGTCAACTAAATTTAATTATTGGGGAGGAAGAGAATGCAATAACTATGGATGAGGAAAGGAATTTTCAAATACTGGATGTAACTATTGTGAGAGAATACGTTGATGTGTTTCTAGAAGATTTACCTGGACATCCTCCAGAACGAGAAATTGTGTTTTCAATTGATTTAATTCTTAGTTCAAGTCCCATATAAAAGATCCCTTATAGAATAGCCACAGTGGAATTAGTGGAACTAAAGAAACAACTAGATGAACTGAGTAAAGGTATTTATTTTCCCAAGTATTTCTCCATGGGATTCCCCTGCCCTTTTTGTTAAGAAGAAATATATATCTATGAGGATATGTATCGACTACAGGGATATAAATGCTATAACAATAAATAACAAGTATACCCTTCCCCGCATTGATGATTTATATAAACAAATTCATAGAGATTAATACTTTTCAAAGATTGACCTTCGATATGTTTATCATTAGTTGAGTGTGAATAAGGAATACATTTTGAAAACATCGTTTCGAACCAGGTATGGGCATTATGAGTTTACATTAATGCCTTTTGGATTGACTAATTCACCCTCTGTCTTCATTGATCTAATGAAAATAGTTGTCAAGGAATATCTAGATGACTCTGTAGTGGTATTTATTGATGATTTATTGGTATAATCCAAATGATATGAAGATCATGAATATCACTTGTCCATTATCTTGAAGACTCTTAGAAGACGTGAATTATATGGGAAGTTTAGCAAGTGTGAATTATGGCTTCAGTAGATTTTTTTTCCTTGGCCATATTGTCTCTAATGATAGAATCCTAGTTGATCCTGAAAAGAAAAAGGCAATCCAAGATTGGACCATGCCAACAAACATAACTAAGGTACGTAGTTTTATTGGCTTAGCAGGTTATTATCGACATTTCGTGCAAAATTTTTCCCAACTGGCTGACCCGCTAATGAAGCTCACACGTAAAGGGAATAAATTTTGTTGGACAAAATATTGTTAAGAATGTTTCAAAGTATTGAAGAAATTATTAGTCAATGCTCCTATATTGACACTATCATCAGGTAATGAAGGGTTTGTTATTTATAGTGATTCTTCAACGAACGTACATGGTTGTGTCCTTATGAAAAATGATTGGGTTATTTCTAACGTATCAAAACATCTAAAAATTCTTGAGAAAAACTATCCTACTAATGATCTTGAGTTAGATGCTGTAATATTGATTTTGAAGATATGGATACATTATATCTATAGTGAAAAATGTTAGATTTATACTGATCAAAAGAGTTTGAAGTATATTTTTTCAGAGAAAGAACAAAACATGATGAAAATAAGATGGCTTGAACTACTCAAGCATTCGGATTGCACGATACACTACCACCCGGGGAAGGCATATAATGTGGAAGATGATTTGAGCAGAAAGGATCATGGAGTTTTGAACAACATGAGAGTTAAAAGGGATCATATTTTCATGGATCTTGTAAAGATGGATATGGGAATAAACATGGAATGGGAGACATCAATTCTTTATCAAATGGTTAACAAACCATCTTTACTAGAAATTATAAAAAGTTCTCAGGTTGATGATGAGGAGTTTCAAAAGAAGATTAAATCTATGAATGATGGGAGATTTATTGACTTCAAATATGAAGATGGAATTTTGAAATTTGGGAAGACACTCTGTGTTCCTGATATACCTGATCTAAAAAGGGAATTGTTGGGTGATGCTCATAGTTCCAATTTCTCTATACACCCTCGTAGCACTAAAATGTATAGTTATTTTAAGGACCATTTTTGGTGGGACAACATTAAGAGATATATTGCTGATTTTGTGTCAAGATGCATGGTCTGTCAATAAGTGAAAGCTGGAAGGCAACAACCATGAGGAGTATTGCAACCTCTTCCCATACCTTTCTGGAAATGGGATAATATCACGATGGACTTTTTCATGGGACTACCAAAGACTCCTAGAAGGAACGATGGAATATGGGTCATTTTTGATCGTCTTAACAATTCAGAACATTTTCCTACAATAAGAGAAGATCTACCACTTGAACGTCTAGAAAGACTATATATAAATGAAGTTGTGAGACTTCACGGAGTACCCCTATCGATTGTTTCTAATAGTGATCCACATTTTACATCAACATTCTGGAAAAGTCTTCAGAATTCCCTAGGTACTGATCTTCGTTTGAGCATTGCCTACCACCAAAAAACAGAGAGACAATCAGAACGGACTATTCAAACACTGGAAGACATGTTGAGGTCTTGTTCACATGATTTTAAAGGCATGTGGGATTAATATTTACCTCTCGTAGAATTTAGCTACAACAATGGCTTACATTCAAGTATTCAGATGGAACCCTATGAAGCATTATATAGGAGGAGATGTCATACACAACCTTGTTGGGAAGATGTTGTTGAAAGAAATATTGTGGGCCCATAACTTGTTGAAGAAACAATGGTTATGGTAAATATTATTCATAACCATATCAAAATAGATCAAAGTAGTCAAAAGAGCTATCCAGATAATTGAAGGAAGGATTTGGAGTTTCAAGAAGATGATCATGTTTTATTAAAGGTATATCTATGGAAGGGTATTATAAGATTCTGTAGGAAGGGAAAATTACGTCTCAGGTACATCGGTTCTTTTGAAATTATGGACCGAATTGGAGTCGTTGCTTACTATTTGGAAATGCTTCCATGTCTCTCCAAGGTTCACAATGTGTTCCATGTATCAATATTAAGAAAGAGCATGCCAGACCCAACACATGTACTCAGTTATGAAGAAGTAGAACTTGAGCACAATCTTTCATATTGTGAAGAGCCTATCAAGATTCTTGATACTAGAGAACAAGTATTGAGAAATTGGATGACATGACAAGTAAAGGTTTTATGGAGGAACCATACGATCGAGGAAGCAACATGGGAGCCTGAGGAGCTTATGTTAAAGACATAACCGAATATTTTTAGGTTATATTCTATGAATTTTGAGGAAGAAATTTTTGTAAGGAGGGGATAATGTATCAACCCAAGGTTTTGAAAATAAATAAAGAATGCAGTTTTATAATCTAACCATTAAACACAACTTTTCCTCTTCTATGATTTTAATTTCGAAAAATGGTCATCTAGAGTTGTGTTCAGTAAGTCATTTGGAGTCTGACAGAACAAACATGATTTTTCGTGAATAGTAAGATACCCTTGTAAATAGTAATATGAATAGTAATATGACCCTTATGAATAGTAAATAATAATATTATTTTATTTTCTTAATGCAATAAGATAAGTAGATCTTAATTCATTTTTCAAGGTCACATAAAACTATTTGCACTTCAAGATTGTTATTTTGTGAATTAACTATAACCTTATATAAAAATTAAATTAATAATATTTAGAAAATTACTTTCAAAAAAGGATTTCACTTTTTAATTCTACTTGTCGAAAAATGGTAGGGGCGATTTTTTGGGATTTTTCTAAAATACATGATTTTTTCATGAATAGTAAAAATACAGTTTTGAGTTTTCGGTTATTTAATGACCGCATAATGACGTAATAATTAAACATAAAATTATGGTAGACTTGAGTATATTAACTTATGACATGAGGTCACCCAAATGGCTAAAAACATGGGAAAATACCAGGGTCAAGCACATGGTTCGACAAAAACCACTAATGAGGTGTCCCTTTGAAATTATTAAAAAATTACCTCTCTTTCTCTATAAATACCACTCATCCATTCATTTTCATTCATTCCAAATCTATCATACTCGATGCTATATAGGTTTTACCTCTCTTAGAGTCTTCCCAAGGTGTCCCTAAGCCCCAATGGTCCCGTCCTTCAAGATCTACGAGTTATTCTACAAGGTAAGGGAATCCTGCATTCTCTTCTTTAAGTCGACACTTCATTTATATTATCTATATGAAATTCATTTCTCATATGTTGAGGTTTGATTTTATTCATTATTCTTACTGCCATTTTTATTTCAATATTATGAGATACTATTTTGTTCTCATAATTTGATTTTATGAAATTTTTTGTGATGTCGTTATGCTGGCGAATTTTCGTAAGGGATCTCTTATCTTTTCTTTTATTTTCAAGTTATTCTCTTTTATTTTTCTCCCCCCAAATCTTCTATAAAAATGATCATGATAAATCCAGTAACATCTATATACTATATTTATGTCATGTGAATGTAATAAACTTCATAAATATCTTTACCCCTTCATTTTATTTTTATAAACAAAATCAACGTCCATGAGGTTCCAATTTATAGCCTTCATGGAAGACGAAGTTTTGTTCTTAAATTTATTCTTCATTACTGGTCATGGAACAATAATTATGTTTTAACCATACTATAATATATGTATTATAACATAATTAATATTCAAGAACCATAATATGTACATATAATTAAGTTAAATGACAAAACTAGTTCATAATAAACAAAATACGGCCAAATAATCAATATGGTTCTCAACTAATGATTCATACTCATTCAATATAAAAAAATGATAGAAATGAACATCACCAATTATTTATTTTCATAAATGATATATAATTCCAATCATGAAGATTTATAACCATTCCACATGATCTCCATTACTTAAATACAAGTGAACCGATTATGAAAATAAAGAAAATGAACACCCTGGAAAAACAAAATTCAATATAATAATTTATCAATAAGGGAATAAATGAACTAAAAATAATTATGATAAAAAAAATAAATTATTAATAGGTTTTTATATAATTTATTATTAATTATAATTTCATATTCCGGGATCTTATATTTGAGAGAAGAACATGTTTGGAGTTATGGTAAGGGTTCTTCAACCCAAACATTCATTTTCATTCGGGATGCTTTCATTTTCTAAATTACCTCGATGTAAATCTTACTTATTGTTATGTACTCATCATATTTTCTGTGTGAGTATTATATATATGTTTAAAAACCAGATTCATTCTTAATTTTATGGATAGTTACATGTTTTAAAAGGAACATTCAATTTTTTTTGAAAAATACAAGCCCGATTCAAGGTAATTTCTCAAATTCTTACCTATTTTCAAGTGCACTCTATAATCTAATTTTTGGAAACCATTATCTTTATAATATCACTCATTTAATTACAAAAATACTATCTTACTTAACCTCTGGTTTCCTAGAAATATTTTTCCAAAAGAACTATTCTTTTCAAAATAAAAGAGTCTTTATCAAAAGAATTTCTTAATGATTTGAGATGATTATTCTAATTTGATTCAATACTCTTGTTGATACTTATGTATTGTTGGGGTTAATCATTTATTATGTCATATACCATATTTTATTGAATGGTTTATGACTAAATCTATTGTGTATGATCTATCCGAAAACCATTAACAATATTACTCAGAATGGTTAGTGATTTATATTTAATGAATGAGGAAAGATAGTTACATTTCATATGATAGATTCAATATGAATGTATATGCTGTTTATATTGATTCCCACTCATATGAAGAATGCATCGGACTTATTATGTGATCAGTGGGTCCCTCTATAGCCCCTCGATGCATCGGTAGGTTTCATGAGACAAACTATGGTCTTGGCACGAGGCCTTGACAAAATGATTATTTTATGGTCCTAGAACGAGGCCTGGACGGTACGGTTATGATGTCCGGCATACACACTTACCTCATTATGATTCTATTAATTTATGTTCATGTGGTTCTTATACTAGTAGAATACCATTGATTATGTTTTATTATGGAATTATATATTCATCTCATATTTCTACCATAATGTGTTTAAGTACATTATTAAAGGCATTTGTTATCAATAGTTCACCATGTCTAACATTTATATTAACATCCACTGTATTGTATACACATACTGAGCATTTGATCTCACCCCTTTCTTATGATTCATTTTCTCAGGACTTGATGAAATAATTTATGAATGACGTGCATGTATAATCTAGGAGGTGTGATGCTTCTAGTGGAATAAAATAGTGTTTTGATTTCCTTCATGTTGTAATGAAAAAAATTTGTATGTAAATAGTTTCTAATAATACTAAACTACTCGGTCTTTCAGGATTAGTATTCCTTTTATGTATTCCAACATAATAAAATAAGGCGCCGGCTATGGGTAATTGGGGTCGGGTCCTTACACTAATCCTATCTTAGAAATTAAGTTGTTCCTTATGGTGGGAAGTCTTTTTATGTCACCCTGTATCAGTGACTTGGTTTTCTGCTTAGTGATTTCTTTTATGGATCTAGTCTCATTTGAGATTATCATGCCACAAATTTCATTCATGGTTAAATTTAGTATAGAACCACACCCAATAGTTTTGTTTAAGTAATGTTGTGGTAGCGTTATTCAGGTTTGTTGTTCATTTCAGGTGGATTGATTGAGATTTGTCTGGTAGTGTTTTAGGTGTATTTTTTTGGGATGATGTTTGAATATGTTTGTTCATTTACGGTATATGGGGTAATGTTCTGTTGGTGAGAGTATTATCTTCCATTTTTTTATCAACTGGAGGGGTTTGGCCTTTTAAAGATGGGTAAAAACATGGAACGGCGGTCCGTCTTGGTCTATAGTTTGGAATATGTTTTTCCATATGGTGTTGTTGTTGATTTAAAAGGGTGGAAAGATTTATAGTGGTGGGAATTGTCACACCCTGAATTTAAATTCCAATATTTTATACAAATCCTCTTTCGGTTCTTATCTTTCTATGGGTTTCCAGGATTTCCATGTTTGAAATTTTTGTCTCTCTTGTTTTTTTTGATCGATGAATTTGTTCTTGGGGTTATTGTATGATATGTAGACTCCTTTTTTCAAAAGGAATGGTGTGAGGTTTTGGTGTTTTGGAGTTGTATTTGTGGAAATCCTAGTAGCACCCATTGTGGGGTATGTTTTTGAGGTGGTTTGCACCCAAGAGTTGGATGAGTTTTTTTGGTGAAAATAGTTCTTTGTTTCGAAATGTTTCTCCCCTATCCTTGACCTACCATTCACACTATGTTTCCCCCTTTTACGCCCAAAAATTGGAGTAGAATGAAAGGTTTTTCGGTGGCCTGAACAGGCCATACAGTTTTTCCGTAGAGTTTGGGCCACAGTTTACTAAACCGTGCATCTAAATAGTGGAGGGGTGTCCAAGTCATTAAAAATAGTTTTGTAATTCCCATTTTCCCATCTGAAATAAACTAAAATCCGTGAGTATATTTCCCATTTCATTCCCTACCTCCATGTATAGCCTCCAAGATCTCTCATGCTCCCATGGAACCCATCTTGGATAGGGTTTTTGGAGGGGAAACTTCAAGATTATTCAAGGTATGTGATTCCTTCTTGGTTTGTCCCATATTCCTTTGGTTTTATTTCCTCTTTCATGAAGTTATAAAGTTTCTAATATCTATGGTTCGTACCTATGGTTTAAACATGAGTTTTTTGATAAAATCTAGTGGTCTATGGCTCGATTTATCCTCTTTGTGGTGCAACTGTTTTGTGGTTGGAGTTTTGCACCAAGATTCAAGGGTGTTAACACTTGTGGTACGTGATTCCATGGGTAATAAATTCTATATGAGTTAGAATTTTTTAATTAATTTTTTTATAACACTCATTATTCATTATCCTAGTTCATAAATTTTGTTTTGCTGACGTTTTCTAAGAAAATTATTTTTATGTAACAATTTTGTGCTAAGTTGGGTGTTTTAAAAGTCAATATCATGTCATGCCAATTGGGTTTGTTTCATAACTCATGTAATGGATTTACAAAAATAATTTGGTTCAGAAAAATTCAATTTTGGTGAATATGGGTTTGAACATGGTGTTCAATGTGGGATTTTAAAGGGATTTTATGTTTAAATCCTTGTTAAATTTTGTGATGTTGTTTTATTGAAATTATAATGGTTTTATTGAGTAGAGTAAGTGGTATAAAGCCTATGCCAAATGGGGTTTTTTTAAATCATGTAATGAGTTTGTAAAAATTATTTCGGTGATGAAAATTTTGTTTTCATAAATATGGGTATCCACATGGTGTTCAAAGTGGTATTTTAAGGGATTTTGAGTTAAATAAATTAAAAAAATTGTGATGTTTTTTTATTGAAATTCTAAATGTTTTGTTGTGTGTTTTAAGTGGTGAAAGGAATGGGTAGATACTGTTTTGATCTTATTATGAACCTAACTGATGTTTTTATGAAAAAATGCATTTTGGAATCCTGATATAATGGTTTGAGCACAATGGGGGAAGCTCGGGTACCTAGGAGGGTGGATATGTACTAGTACGCTAGCGATCCGAATGGGTTTGGTCCCAGTTTCACTGAGGTAAAAATATAAAAACAACACTAAAAACTATATTGGTGATTGTTAGGGACCAATATGTTATGTTTATGTTCCCTAAAAGTGTCATGTGAATGAAAACCGATTTTTCTATGGTTACTTTACACTGAGATATAAGGTACATGGGGCTCGAATCTACCTAGTGCCTATGGGTGTTCCCAAGATTGGTGCTCATTGATTCTTGTGTAGTAATTTTTGGAATATGGTTATATTTTCTAGAAAATAAATTATCTTGCATGTTTTATTATATGTTCTTTTTCATTTTAAATTCCCTTCAAAACAGTTTACATTTAAAAGATTCGTTCTATAGAAATTATTTCCACCACTACTTCGTTTTCAAAAATGGCCTGATGTTTATTAGGTATTGCTTACCCTATGGAATATCTTTGTGGTATAATATTAGGATTATTCTCACAGCCTAGTTAATCCTATTCGGTGTTAGTATACTTGGACTTGTTGGACACAGTTAGATGAATGTCTTTGGGTGATGGTGGTTTGGGGGTGTTTATTCCCTTCCTTGGTGCGGCGTTGTGGAGACAGTTTGTGAGTGATGACCCCTTGTCATGTGCAGTCCATGTAAATGTTGTGATGATATTTATTTTTGTATATGGACCTCTTGCATTGTCATTAAATTTATTTATTGAGTTCTAGATTCTTTATAAACCACTTTTGGTATGAATAATTCAGATTTTATTTATCAAATGATTTTGATGTTCTATGATTTTATATTCGGATAAATAGTTACCAAAACAAAATATATGATACATGGGAACTCATGTTAGCCCATGGGTATAAGTAACACCCATTGGACCTTGTCACATGCTGGTTTTGGTTCCAGTTTTGAAGGCGACCAGATTTGGTCTGTGAATGTATCCATGATTATTGTTGAGATACCATGAGATCTCTTTTATCATGGCCTAATGAACATCCTGAGAGATTTTATTTATAAATATAGATAGAAGACTTATTTACTCACTAATTATAAACCTCATTTTTATAGGACCAGGTGTAAATTTCTTATGATAGATTGGGTTATATGATTATGCATCTGATTAGTTCCATTTGATGTAATAAGATTTATGATACCCATTTCCATTTATATGATTATATGAAATTTTTTTTCATTTTATCAATGCATTTTTTAGGTCTAGGGTATGTTTTTCATTGATACTTGTTTCCTTATTATTCTAGGTTGATAAATATTTTATGTAGAACATATTTTTCATTAAATTGGTGGAAAAAACAAGATGTCAATCGATTATATTAAAATGGTCTGTTTTCAAAGTGATTTATTTTTTATAAATATGTTCAAGATTTTTTATTATAATGAATGATTAAATTAATAAATATAATCATTGTGGTATCCTACTCATATTTATTCATCACACCCTTATTGGGCTTCTGTGTATTTTTATATTTTGTTTTGCAGAACATAGGTAAGGAAAAGTGCACCATGTTCCTAGGTGGATCTTCGTGATTACCATCATCTAATCCTTTCTGGATGAGAAACGTTATTATAGAAAATGGATCATGTGGAGTAGGTTTCGTTATTTTGTATATATGGTATGTATGTACATGATTTTTTTAGTCTTGTACCCTCATTGTTTTGTGTTTTTGGGTTTTGATTTATGATTCCATGTATATGTATTATTATGGAATGTTTTCCATATAATGTTCTTTATTGTTTGTGGAATATGTTAGACATTAATGAAAGATTTGGATATTTAATTTTATATTATTTTGTTTGAAAATATCAATTTGGAACTCTTTTTTTATGGATGGGTTGAGCTGGTTTACTTGTGGTGAAATCACTCCAAACAAAATGATGGTTGTTTCATAATCTTGCCAAAAAACCATGGTTATCAGGAATGTGTTTTAGTCCCTGTGAAATATCCTCTCAAGTAAAGGGTTTTTCTGGTTCCTTATAATGTTCCTCCAACCTTTCTCATCTGTACCATTATTGATATCCACCTTTTTTCAGCAGAATAACGATTCTAGGTCATTATGTTTGTCAATGGGGAATATTAGGGTGATATATGGCAGCTAGTGAGGAATTCAATCAACTAAAAAATATTTATAATTCATTTTTTTGAACACATGGAAAACTTATGGAGAATTGAATTATTCAATAAATGTTGAAGTTGTTATCATGGGGTTCAATGGTAGGGAACTATAAAATTAACAAGAACATTTTTTTTCAATTAATAATAATAAAACTCCCCAATGGAAAAGGTTGAGTGGTTCACTGGTTGGGCTACCTTGCTATCTGGGGGAACTTGATTAGGTTCGAGTCCATAAAAATACATAAACTGTGCATATAATGAATAAGGAATTTCAAATTTTGTTTCTTAGTTGTTGAATGCACAACGCATTATGTCTTAGCATATCCCCTAATGGGTTAAGGAGTGTTACCATTAAAGAAGTTTTTTTTACTTTGATGGGGGAACAGTGGTGAAAGGGGGTTTCAGTACAAGTGGAGTCCTTTGTAGGTGAAGGCTTGGATTCCTTTTATCCCTCTCTTGGGAGAATTTCACCCTCTCTGATTTTATTATCTATTTGGGTGACCTTGTTCAGTCGAGTGGGTTGAAGGGCGTTACCCACCTAGGTGATAGATTGTTGTGTCGAACCATCACTGATCGGGCTTTTACCCCATGATACACTCTTCTATCTCAGATAGAAATGGATCTTTCATATATGGGTCTTATATGGATGACCTCTTCATGGGGAGGGGGTTCCTGGGAGTGGAGGGTTCTAAAAGTACACTCCATTACATTCTCTTTTTGAATATAATAATTTTCGTTTTATTTTTATTAATAGAAATGAAACTGCATTTATTTAATAATCCCGGGGAATTACTGGATAGATTAAATTTTAAAAAAATTAAGAGGCTTTGTCCACTTGATAATCCTATACCAATCAAATACATCAATAATACAATATAAAAAATAAAAAAAACTAAATAAAAATTTATCTTATTTCATTTCATCAATATTATAATAAATCTTTTTAAAAGAATAATTGATTTTTATTATCAAATATCAATAATATTAATAAACTATGATTATTTATAATGTCCTGTTTTTTGATGAAAAATTATTCTCCTTAAATGAAGAATTTGATTAAGTGATTAATGTGGTGAAAATGATAAAGAAACTCCCTAACATGATGGGAATATCCAATTTATAAACATTTCCTTCCCAATCCATGATTTATGTCACCACCACCATGAAAAATGTATATAAAAATATAATTCTACTATTGTTGTCATTATGGATAGACAATCCCCTCAAAAAATCGATAACCTTTAATTTTCAAGAAAAACCTTGGCCATGGGTTTCTTATAAAGATAATTAAATTAAAAACCAAAAAGCACTCAGTATGACTCCCAAATAATAAAAATATATTTTAAAACATTCCTAAGTAAAAAAGTTAAATTTTTAGATAAAATAATAATATCAAGATATCTATTTTGAGGTAAATTTAGGTGTTTTTAAATTTTTCCACCTACTTTCCTTAAGTAAATTATTTATTCAAATATTTATTTTCATAACATGAAAAATACCAATATAAAAGCAATAAGCTTCTTCCACTCTATAAAAAATATTACTATAAATATTCAATGATAAATTTACAGAAATATGTGTATCTTTATCCACCAAACATTAACATTATTTCATCTCCAGAAGCACAAATCATATAAATTTCTTTGGGTACTGAGCTCACATCGGAATTTTACATTCCCATAATCTCTCATTGTTATTCCCATGCTACTATAAGATATGATCCTATGGAATAAAATACTCATGAAGGGTTATCTATATAAAATCATTGATAGTTATCCAATTCTCTATAAATATAATTTAATCAAAAACATCTAGCTCACCTCAATCAGTAATCTGTGAAACATTTTGTAAAAACTACCTCATCTTTAATATATAGAAATTTTATTCAATTTTTACATCTACAGGCATAATCATAGGTGATAATAAATATTGACTACCCTACTGATGATCTTGAATAGTCCAATAAACCTCTAAGATAGCATTCTACATCATCCATGCCTCCTAAAGGGAATACATGGTGTTACCTATAAGAACACTTGACCAAACATAAATAAATGAAGGCCACTAAATCATATATATTTAGGTCTTCAAGAGGACCTTGGTTTTACCCATATGATCCTAGATCACATGCACCATATTTATCATCAACCATACTAGATCAAGCCCCATGAGCGGTTACACATCAATATATCTCCAGTAAATGGGTAATAACAAACGTTTCATATATAAGGCCTCGAAATTTTTAATTCCAATAATATATTGGTAGATGGTTTTATATGAAAAATATAATAAATGTAAGTGATCATCCTAACTATTAACAAATCCAACAAGAAATATCCCAAAATATCGTTGATAACTATGATATTATTATAAGTCTGACTATTAGTCTTTGGGTGGAATGTTGTTCTCAGACATATAAAGGTCACAAAATTCACTTATAGGATCCTAAAAAACAAGGAAGTGAATCGAGAATCATTATAAAAAATAATCATCAAAAGCAACTCATGTAATCACACAATCTCATCTACAAACAGGAATCTAAAATAGTCCCCCAAAATTTTATCCAAAATGGATTGGAAATAATTAAAATCAAACATTTTTCCAATGATCAACTATATATATTTACGAACTTTCACTAATCATAAATTTTTTTAATAAAATTTATCTACAGAATATCCAAAATAAACTTCAAAACCTCAAGGGGTTTGATCAATCCTATGTGAACGTAGTGCTCTATCATCACATAATGAAATGTGAGTCACTATGATCTTAACTTAGAAATGATATATTATTATTATAAGAACTAAAAAATACTTTAAAACCTATTAAGTACTTTCCTCATGATAATATACATCAATAGAGGAATTATGATACTTTTACAATACCTATTCATGCATCGATGAAGAAATAGTCTTGTTACCTTCAAATGATATTGTATGATCCTTACCTTTATACAATCTAACAAGTGCATCTTCTAATAGAACTATAATACCATATAATATTTTGATAAATACCTTCACCTGAGGGTTTCTACACTAAGTAAATAAGTTTAGTGATATATAACATTTACTGATGGTATAAAATATATATATTAATTAAAAATTCAATCAATAATAAGGATTACTAATTATTAACATTCCATATCATTTGATTATTAGATTTATGACTAATGCAGTCAACCACATTGTTTCCCTTCACACGATTGCAATCTATCTCAAAATAATAGTCCAATAAGAACTCCATCCATTCCCTATAAAAAAATTTCAGGTCAATTTTTCGAATGATATACATGGCTATATTGTGTTCTATAAAGGCCATAAACCAATCGTTGATTAGATAATTTATTAAAAAATTAATGTAATACACAATCACAATAATGTTTATGTCAATGATTGTGTTGTGCTAATCATGGTGTCATAGAATGCTAAACATATAATAAATCATGACAATTCTCTATATCAGAATGCTATAAATCCAAGGCCTAGAGGAATCGTTGAACACCACATACCACCCTCCATCATTGGAAAAATGAAAAGCAATTCGTTTTTTTCAACCTATTATTTGAAAGAAAAAATATATCCCTTAGTTATTAGTCTAATTAAATGTATATACATTTATGTTATGGTTATTATAGGGGATTTAATCTAGTATAATTATTCAATTATTCATTGGTAATATCCCACTAAACTAACAAAAACACATAACACAAAATCCTTTTAGAGGTAATCTTATTCCATCACATTATCTTTCTTCATGGGATCATCACAAACTCCAGCCTATTAAATGACATTTCTATTGAAATGAATAAATTAATTCATAAACATTCACTTCCCATATGATTGATGCTCAAAATTAAGTCCAAAATAATCATCGTTATCTTTCTCCATCCCTGAATAAATAAGGATTTCATTGAGGAAAACTAATATGAATACGTTTAGTTAAGGTTGAAATATTAGGTTCATGTGTCAAATGAACTCGTTGTGGGTATTTTTCATGTTGAATAACATAAGTATAAACTCATTGTGACTGTTTAAATATAAAACTCTATGAATGTTGAACCAATTTTTCTTTGAATAAATATAATTTTTAAAAATATTTATCAAATTAAACAAATAAAAAAATATTTTACTCAATTTTGTATCATAATTATCACATCATGGGAATAAAATTTGAAATTCCAACAATAAAATTTCAAGAATATTAAATCCTCATGTAAATTTAAATAAATACATAATGTATTAATTAAATTATATATAAATTTTTATTATCATCTTGAAAAATAATATTAAGAGTTCTAATGCTAATTAATTGAATCAATTTAATGTTTTTTTCGTGCTTAAAAACATTCAGGTTTAAAAGGAAATAATTTTTTTAATAATTTTATTTGTATATGGTTTATGTATTGTTATCATAACAAATTAAATTGAAATATTTTCAAGCATTAATAAAATTAAAATTTTTCTAACTAAAACAATAATATATTAACACGAATTTAATTATAATTTGATATTAAATATGATTATGAACACATATAGTTTAAAAATTTATTTAAAACATAACAAAATTTTCATTTTGATATATTTTTTCATTTAAAATATACATTAATTACTATTGAAAATTAAATTTTATAAAAAGGAAAACTTTTTGGAATAATTATAGTGAAATTTTCTTATCATGATTTTTTTTAAATTTTTTTAAAGGGTTGGATTTTTTTAGTTATAATTAATTTTTTTGAATACCAAAATTTATTTGACATCATTATGATGTATTAATGAATTAAAAATAAATAGATCCTTTATTTAATCAAAAAATTGTTTAATAAATAACATTCTAATTTTAAAATTTGTAATTTTAATTTAGAATCTTATAATGGACAGTTTGGAGATTAAATTACATTTTATCAAAAAAACTATTTCTCGCTTAGTGTATTTTATGATGTTGTTGGAATGTGTAATTCAATTTTGGATTAATTAAAATTTATAATAATCCTCATTTATTTAATAATAATTAAACTATTTGTTTTTTAAATATATTTTATCAAAATGTGGTTTTCTTAAATAATGAAAGTAATCAACTTTTTAACGTAATAACCCCACTAAAAGTGTAAATACCCACATATTTGTTCATTTCTCTCATCTATAGATCCTAGAATGATTAATACCCACTAATATAATATATAAATATTGTATAAAATTATTCTATATGATTATAAGGTTTTCCCCTAATGATCTAAGAAGCTACTCTACAAGGTAAGGTATCTTAGACCCATCTCTACCATCGTTTTTTCAATCCTTCAATTTTGTTTTATTTTCACTGATAAATCTTATTATATTAAATGCAAGAAATTAATCCATATATTATAAATGAGATATCATTATCTAATCTCATTATACTACATTAATAATCCATTAAAATATTAAAAACCCCCTATATACACAAAAATAATAAAATAATTATTAAGGAAAATAATCTTTGGTTTCCTAGTAACGAAATAATTTTTTTAATTAAAACATGTTGATAGAGCATTTAACACAAATTCCTATATAGGTATCCTCCACGAAAAAGAAATTTTTTGCGTAAGGAATTGATCAAGTATTTGTTATTGAAAATAAATTGTAATTGTACACCAAATTACACACACTTTATGGATAGAGTAACAAACCAATATTTTATATGTATTTCCATTGAAATATTCATTGTGTATTCGATGGATTTCTTTATATGAAACCCCACATCTAGATAAATAAAGATGTAATAAAAATTTTAAACCTATTAATTATTTTTGAGGGTACGAATAATATTAACTACATTATTTCAATTTCATTTAAATATTTTATATAATTCAAATGAATTGATTATTAATTATTAAATATTTACTCAATTTTCACTAAAGTCTTATTTTTTGCACAAAAAAATATTTTCCCCAAAAATGGGACTGATTAGTTTTCAGTGAGGATATTATAATTAATTTTTATTAATTTTTCAAATAGTTTCTTATAAAAATAATATCTTTTTTTAAATAAAAATTTCCAAATTTCCTTAAGGTGAAATTTTTTGATTTATATGAAATAATTAACTTTTCAATGACTAGTGAAAGTGAAACATTTGATGAAAAAAAATTATTTTGATTAAATTATTTCCAAATTCACTTTTTTCATTTAATTTACAATTTTATAAATTTATTTGATAAAAATGAGTTTAATTAAAAAATAGCTGACAAAATATTAAATTTTTTAGGAAAACTATTTAATTGATCATGTTTTTTGTATTTTTTTAAAAAAATTATTTCAGAAAATTATTTGTATTTAATATGATAAAATAGATTATATATTTTTAATCATCATAATTTATATTATTTAATAAGTTTAACTTTATTTTTTTATATAATAAATTATAAATAGTTTACCAAGGGTATAAAAAATGAGTATAGTGGGGGGTAGAATAAGATATAGGATTAAAGTATCACAAAAATGTTATTCATTTTTATTTTATGAAGTTATTTTTACCATAAAATTACTATATTATTATATTTTTTATTTTCCAGTCAACATACACGAGTATGAAATTAATATATTTAAATAGTTTGATAAATCCCATGTGTGTCCTCTCCATCCCGTATAAATGTATACTACTTCTACAATATTACTCACACTTCATTATAATTACTTAAATTTCAATATCTACCCTATTAACCTTCCAATATAACACTTAATCTGTTATAGGTAATGTTCTCATTAAAACACAATCCTTTTTATGCATAAGGGTTAAGCTAAACAAGGTTTCTCAAAAAAGAGTATAACTCTTTAACCTAGTACATTCAATTTTATTTATGCTTAAATTTTTTATAAATACATGGTATTAATTATAATATAATTACTCAAGTATCATAAATATATAGAATTTTTATTACGAGATTGTATCACACATTTTCATCCTCCTTTCCATCTATTTGGAAATAAAATCATCGTACCCACATATGTGTGGACTACCACCTCCACATAGAGAAATAATTCATTTAACATCACTATAAATAATAGTTGGTTTATATAATGTATTTAATGATTCTATATTATATTTATGAAATAATTATACTCATTGAATTAGAAGATATTTTCTATCATCATACTATTTTATTCATTAAAAACCCATAACGTCGCTCATGCATATGTGTGGACTACCACCTCCATGAAGTGTTATGATTCATTTTTTCATTTTTTTTCTTTACATGGATAGTAATAAATATAGATTTAATGAATAGATATGATATTAAAGATCTAATAAATACCTTTTAAGGTGAAAATATATTTACCTTTCCTTCATTCTAACAATTTAAATAAAGAAACACCACTTATGAGTTTGTAAGAACTACCATCACGATGATGTGGTGTAATTAATTTTTCATAACCTTTTTTTGAATATTTATAAGAGATTAAATTATGAATAAATTTTTTTCTTTATCTTTGATTAATATTCAATCGATTTTGGCGTCATAAGAATGGTTTAATTACTGATACAATCAAATTAAAACATGCAAGGAAAATAGAATTGTATTCAAATGAATGATTATTTAAATGAATATGTTCTTTATACATTGATAGTTAGAAATTTTAATTAAATTATAAGTAATATTTAATCTATTTTTATTGTTTTATATTAAATTTATAATAAATAATAATTTATTATAATTTTTCTTTGAACCTATAAAATGCTAAACAGGACTTGAGGTAAGACGATAAAGTGGAAATATCAGTTCTACTATATAAAAAGGAACTGTTATAATTCTAAAAGCAATTAAATGTTTTTTTAGATAGATATTTCATTTTAAAATTCAATAATACTAGTTATTTTCTTATATTTTGTAAATAAATAAGGTTTAATGAGACATTTCATTGATTACAGAACCTTGAATAACAACACTCTTAAGAATAAGTATGATTTTTCTCATATCGGTGATTTTATTAATAAGATCTTATGATCTATGTATTTTTCAAGGGATGGCCTGAGGTTGGTGATCCATCAGTTGAAAGGGAAGGAAGTATAGATTCTGAAGAATATGATTCAAAATAGATTTGTGTAATATTTTTTCGTAGTTATGTTATTTGGATTGTCTAACAACATTTTAATATTTATAGACCTTATAAATATAATTTTCTTGAGATCATTAAGAAATTTATGGTTATGTTTATTGATGAAATATAGTTATATTCAAAAATTCAATATAAACATGAAAGAAACATAAATATGGTTTTAATACCATAATATAAATGAAACCATGTGGGAAATATATCACATTTGAATTTTGGATGCATCAAATTTCCTTCCATGAACATTTTGATTCTAAATAATGAATAATTATTGATCATACTAATATAAATGTTTTTTATGAATATAAAAGACCCAAAATTATAATATATAATTATAATTTTCATATTATAATGTGTTATTGAATATGGTTTTTTGAAAACATTTCTCAGTTGTTTGTCTCACCAACTTATATAATCTAAAAAGGAGTTAAGTTAAACTTGATAGAAAAATCTTATGATTGTTTTCAAGAATTGAAGGGAATGTTTGTGATTTATCAAATAGTGTATTCATCATCCCTAAATAGATAATTATTCATCTATATTTTTTATTAATTGAATGTAATTGGGTGCTTCCAAATGTAGAATGATCAGGTAATTTCTTGTGATTCATGTCAATTAAAAACTAACGAGTTATATTACTGTACACATGATTTAAAATTAGGTACTGTCATTTTTTAATTAAAAAATGAGAGGAATCATTTAAATAGAATAAATTGTGTAATTCATCCTGATAAATATTCATTGATTTATATATTCACTGAGAATGAATTAAACATGAGATAGAGAAAATGATAGGAACTCATCAAGTATCATGATTTCATGATCCATTATTATCATGGAAAACAAAAAAAGAGGCTTATCATTTATGTTGAAGAGGAAATGATTATTTAAATATGTTAGTTCATTGTCATGAACCATTTGTTAATTATTGGATTTAATTTTTCTTATATGTTTTGGATAATGGGAAATCTTGTATTTTTTCTAGTTTTAGTGCAATCGACTTTTTCAAATAGAATAAAGAGAGCTCAAGAGGAAGATCAATATTTTTAAGAAAATGTAATGTTTATTAAGAACAATAAGTTTCCTGATCTTAATATTGAAGAATACGATAATTACTTATTTATTATAAGGTTATGTGTTCCGTCTCATTCTATGTTTAGGGAAAAATTGATTGAAGATCATAGATCTCTTTTTTATATTCATCCTATGAGCACTAAAATGAATAGTGACAATTGAGATTATTAATGATGGGGTGGAAGGTTAATATATATTACTGAATTTACCATGAAGTGTTTGATATTTAAACATGTTATATAGTTTTTAATGTAAAAAAATGGGATTCCTCAATCTTTTTTAGTTACATAGAGAAAATGGGATAACATATCAATGGATTTCATGGAAGGATATTTAAAGAATTCTCATGGTTATAATGCTACTTTTGTTATTTTTGATTCAATAGTTATCCCTATAAATATCCTTATCATTACAGATAAAATTAATTTTGATGACCATTATTGATCATTTATAAATGATATTTTTATGTTACATGGAGTGCCTCTCTCTATTAAATGAGACTATAATACTATGCTCAGATAATTTTTTTTTGAAAGGACTCTAGAAGTTTTTGTGTACCTAATGTTTCTTATTGTATATATTTTCAACATAAATTTGATAAAAAATATTATAGGACAATTAAATCCATTTAATATATTCTTCTTTCAATTTCAATGGATTACCAATGATGTTGGTATTATTATATTGTTTTTAGTATTCTAAAAATAAAATTTTTTATTCGGAAATATATATGGAACTATTTAATCATTTTTTGGAAATAGGTGTTGTATAAAAATAATTTCTGGATGATTTAGGGTAAAGGATGTTTATGGGATAAGAGTTGGTGGAGGAAGTGACTTAGAAGGTGTAGTTGATTCAGCAACAGATGTGGAATTTTTAGAACATACAGAATAATTACAGGGATATCCGTAGGATAGAACATTCTTATGAGGTAGCTGATGAAGCCTTTCTAGGAGTTTCTATATGAATTTTTTATGACATTTGGATAGAAGGGGAATATCAGCCCATGTTTTATTAGTATATATTAAATCCTAGAGAAATTTGGATTAGTTTACTATCAATTTTCTTTGTCTCTAGTTTTACTGGGGGACAGAACATATTTCATTTTTTAATGTTAAGTTAATTTATGTTAAATCCATCACATGTTTATGAAATAAGGTAGTTCATTTGGAATAGAATATTTAATATTTGGAATATCAAACTCATTATCATCACTTTATAGATACATTTTAATAGAATAAGAAGATTTATGAGGTTAAGTCTTTATGGAAAACATTATGGTTGAATATGAAACATGGTAATTAGAACATTCTATGAGGGAATGATATTACTACTTATTTAGTAAGTGAATAAAATTAAAAGGATGTAAAACATAAAAGTTTATAAGGATGAATTATCCTGGTGAAAGAAACAATAAATAATTTTCTTATTCATTAATCTGAATTAGATAGTTATATTAGTTATAATAATCTTAAGTATTTTTTTTAAAAAAATTAATCTTTTTAATGAAAAACAGTTATTATAAAGTTTTATTTAAAATTGAAATATTTAAATTTAAGAATTTCAATTTCATAAACAAATTATAGTTAATAATATTATATTATCCAAATTTACTTTGTGTGAAATATTAGTATATTCCATAAAATATTTATTTTTTTCTGAATAGTGATATATTATTATTTTTATAAAGAGATTCTTCATCTTGATAAAATGAGTAATTTAGGAGTCCTAATATGGTTTCGATGTTATTGTAAGTACATTATTTAGTATTTATGTTATATTAAATCCACTTAAATTAGTTTTGAATCAACCTAATCTTTTTTTTTAATATATGTTTTGAAGTTTAATTACATGTTTTAAAAAAATTAAAATATATAATGTTTCACCTTTCTAATTAATTATAGAAATACCAAATGATAATATTTTAAAATTAAATTTTTATAAGATATATAATTTATTATTATTTTAGTTTCATATAATAATTATTATTATTCATTGTTTTAATATAGAATATACTATTTTTTAAAAACTCTCTTATTAAAAACACATTGTCTCGAAGTGACTATGACATTCATATTCAATTAAATTTTTACAATTATTAAATTTAAATTTGGAGTATTTTCTTATGTATGTTAATTCATGATAATTTTAATTAATAATAAGTTCAACATAATTTTTTACCAATGTACATAGTGAAAATTAATGGTGATTATTGTAATTATGGTTTTACCAAATACCTAAATATTAAACATAAGGGGAAATGTAACCTAGAATCCTATCATGAACCCATTTTGTGGACATATATTAACCTAATGACTTATAATTCTTATTTTGGTTCATTATTAGTTCCACTTTACTTGGGAAAAATATTGATTGGATTCACACTTTCAAAACAGTACAAGAGTCTCACTCACATGCATTTTAAATGACCACCCCTCTCCTCCTATCTTCACACATTCTATGACCTTGGATAAGAAAATAAATACTCAAATAAATTCTAATAATCAACAATATCTTCATATAATACTTAAATTTTCCATAAATCCATCCAAGGAAATACTTTTTTGCATAACCAAAATTAGTTACACAAGGAAGAGATAATGTTCATCAGTGCGCATTTTTTGTTTTTTTAATTTCCCCACCCATTATAATTTTAATATCACATTTATTATATAATAACATCAATATAATAAATAAAATAGGTTATTTTTATTTTACTTTACCATCCTACAAATACATTATTTTATCTAATTGGTAACGAAATCATCATTCATGTGTATAGTGGACTACCACTTGATGAAACAGTATAGTTTGTTTTTTTGATTACCACAACATAATGTTGGAAATAATTATGTATATAAAGTGTATAAATTAAATTTTTTAAATTATTATAAAATTTTATTATTTAAATAATATATAAATTATTTACATTATATACCATAGGGTATATGATATTGTTGCTCATGTGTACGGAAGACTACCACCCCATTAAGTAATGTGATGTATTTTCACAAACACATTATATGGAATGTAGTATGAGTAGAAATAATGAATATATATGATATAAATTAAATAATTATATTATTCTTGACTCAATTATATTGTTTAAAAATAATATCTCATTTTCTTTCGTACCTATTCATACTTAAAAAGTGGTAACATCATTTGTGGATGTGTGGACAACTACCTACTAGAAGTAATAAGAATACTTTGTTTACCAACACATCAAAGGATTATATATACAAGTAAATATAATTAAATATATTGTTATTTATGATATGATTATTATTCTATAAAGAGAAAATATTACAACATTCATTACACAATGATCATTGAAAAATGAAAATGTTATACACATATACGTACAACCTATCATCTCTATAATCATAACGTTAATTCATTTTTTCAAATAAAAATTCCTTATTATTTTAAAATTATCATCGATGTATTAATATAAAATTTATTTAATTATTACTATTCAATATATGTCTATGTAATGACCTTCTATACCATTATTGACTTTCCAAATTGGTTTTGTACATATCAACCGAATGTGGTCAAAACATCCGAAATAATCTTGATTGGTTAATTAATTGTATAAAACATGTTTATAAGTGAAATAAAAGTAATAATAAACACGAAATGTTTTCTCAATATAGTGAATAATTAACATAAGATTACTATTCATGAAGATAAATACAGATGTGGAAAATCGGAATTTAGGTAATGAAATTTCTCTCAATCTCCTTTCATAGGGGAATATAGGGATTTATACAACTATTTTCTTTTATAAGTTGTATATAAATTTCCTTTTACAGGTCATGACATGAATTTATTTTTTCAAACAATATTTAATGTTTTCAATGTAATTATGTCATGGGTTTGGTGATTTAAATGTTTCCAAAATGATGAGGGACTTTTCCCTTAAAATAAACATTTTATATGTTTTCCATAAAACTACCTTTAACATCTATGAATAAGATTTCAAATGAAATTTTAAATGTTTTATATCAAAATAAAATATTTATAATTTTTATTTTTTGGGCTTGTTAATTTATTTTAATTTTATCAAAATTAATCTTTTTACATTTTCATAATTGAATGGAGGGAATGATATTTCTTCTCGTCGAGCATATTATTTCATTACTAACTCCCCTTCAATACATACATGTTTTATTAAATGAAAACCTATCATTTTCATTTTGGGTATTTTGTTATTGAAAATGGGTTTTAAATTGAAAATTTTATTTTTGTAAAAAATATTTGTTTTTGAAATTAAAATCCTATTTTTATATCCAAAATAGTTTTGATTATGATTTTAATGAGTTTTTAAAATGTTAAAGAATAAAATTATTTTTTTCATGAATTAGAACTTGAGAATTATACAACTTGGTGGATCAGATAGTGTTGGGTGAGGTTGTTTTATCATATATGATGGGAATAACAAATTTATCTGTGTGATCCCATTATATCTAACATATTTAGGGGGATCTAATAGTATCATATGAGCCCTTTATAGCTTAAACTATGGGTTAACCATGATATGACACTAATTCATTGAGTAATTTTCATCTTATTAATATTAAATAAAGAGGGATTTATAGAATGGTTTATCCTATGGATCCAATATATTTCTAGTTAATTTTTTCATGTGTTTAATATGGGTTATGAATGTGATTCTCTATGTTATCAATAGGGGTTTCTAATTTACTATACTATGAGAAAAAATGTGTGTGTGACATTCATGTGAAAATGTTTTATTTAATATTCTCAAATAATATTGAATATAATTGTAAAAGTTTTATTTATATTCATGTTTTCATTTCTATCAACAGACTAATGGTTTTCCTTATTTGTGTATCCCATAATATGATTATTGATATCATCCCAAATTTATAATTATATTTCACAGGATTTCAAGATTTGTAAGGTAATCGAAGAATTCAATATAACATTGATGAATGTTTTCAATGAAGTAAATCATGCATCATTTTAAAATATTTTTATTATAGAAAAAATGGATGCTAATAAGATGTTTCCACATTTTATTGTTTGGTTTTTTAATGCATGAGATATGAACTAATTCAATAAAAATATAAACGTAAAAAGATCGTAAAATTTAAGACAATTAATTATTCATATAAAAATGAATTTTATATAATTTTTATGGTTTGGGACCTATACTCTTTGTTGGTTTTTATGATTGACCACATCTAATGCAACATCCCCCACCAGATTTGATAAATTGCATTCAAAATGAATAATCCTTCTAGTTGAAATAATATAGAAAAAATAAAAGAGAACATAAGTTAGTTTTTATATTTTTACGTTATTTTAACCAACTCCAATTGATTTCTTGATGGATCTAAAAATCCACCACTAAATAGAGAGTCATTAAAAATTTAAATTTTTTCTTTCTTTCATGATTGTTTTTTTTCACTATTAAATTATTTTTAGTCGTAATTTTGTATTAATTTATGGTTGTCATCCTTATTAATAAATTTTTGTTTTTTAATTAGTTATTTGAGTTCTATATAACTAATATTTGAAGGTGTTTTATTTATGTATGGTGGATACCACTACGGGTTGTTAAAAAAATATGAAAATATATATTCATAGTTTTATCCTCCCAAATTTTATTCAATCTAGTTAAAACCTCTATAAGTTTTTTTGTTTCATAAATTCTTTATAAATTACTACATATTCCACAAAAAATCAATACACATAGAATATAAAAAAAATCATTGAAATACAACATAAGTAATGACATCCATACATTTATTAACATTACATTATGTGTAATATAATATTAAATTGCATCATTGTTTACAAAAAGGAATGTTTAAAAAACTATCAATAAAAACTCGATTCTTGGATACAATAAAACTATGAATTCCCCTCATCATCTGTTACTCAACCATGATTCTACCGACTACCTCCATCTCTAATATATACCATTGGTTCTTTTATTTAAATTAGTTAAACACATATTAGTAATGGTAATAATAAATCAATAATAAATAACATACATTTCAATTGATATATTATTTGACCCATATAATGTTTAGGTATGGTGCAATAATGAGATGAATAATTAGTATCCATGAACAAGCCCAAAATTATCTTAAAATGTGATAGCCTCAGTTGAGTAAGAAGATACAAGATATTATATGTTATTTAAAACAAATCTTGTATTAAAATTATATTATATAGAATTAGTTATGTTGGAACTACTCAAACTTTTATAAAATATATTATTCTTTGAAACATATAGATTTCATAAAATATGATATTTTACATCAGTATTTGTTCTAAAATATCACAAACCACATATTCAAATTTTTTACATTAGTAGCACATTATTTACTCCTTCTCAACCAAAACTTTTATCCACATTTACAATTAGATAAATGACTAAACACCATTCACAGACATTTAATTTACAAACTCAGACATTAATTTTTTAATAATTAATTAATTTAAAATTCCAATGTGAAATATCTATTCTTTCACACTAAATTTTGAAACAATCTATATTGTAAACATCTTATTCATTACAATCTCTTATTAATTCATGATTAAAATCATAAAAATAAACATAGTAGTGTCTTCAAGACTTATAAATCAATTACCCAACTAATTAAAATTTAATAGCTATTAAAATGAATGATAAATAATTATTTTGATATCTACGAACAAATACAGAATTCTCTCAAAACTAATCACACTTAAAAAACATAAATGAATCTTCGAATAAATTTCCATTAGAGCTACTAAATTATGCAAAAATATTTTGAGCACAAAATTGTCTTACACACTTGAATTTAATGAAATATAGAAAAATAATAATGTGTACTATTAGAATAAATTAAGAACAATTTTTATGAGAGTTAATGGAACAATATCTAATTTCATTTGTCCTAGAAATATTACTAGAGAATAACTACTAAAATAAATAATATATGTGTAAATTTATGAAATTTACCAAAAATTCTATGTCACATCTCATTCCTTTCAATCAACAAATTAATTCATAACTATAGATTAATTTTTAATACAAAAAGATAAAATGGTATAAAAAATGTTTGCAAGGAATGTGAGGAAATATGTATTGTGTTGTCAAAGGAAAATTTGGACCGTGTGACATAAAGTGTTGAACTAACACTAAACCTCATTTAGTGCGGAATCTATGTAATAGTCTATATTAAATTCCTTTATTAACATAAATATAGTCATTAAATTTATTAATTTTAGATAAAATCATTGGATTTATTAAGATTAAAAAACAACATACAAATTTTATTCCACATTGGCCCTATTTTTATCAGGTTTAGTAGTTAAAATTATTTATTCATCTTGTATTCAATCTTCAACTTCTTCAATATCCTTCAAAAGACTGAAATTTTTTAATATCTATTGGCTTATAAAACTTACTATGTTTATCTGCTGGGGTTCACTATCAAAAATTACATCACCTTGATCACCAATATCATACATATCTCGTAGTTTTATGTAGACAATAATAATCCACCCATAATCCACAATATTATTATTATAATATAAAATTTTCCTTAGTCCTCATAATATATGGATCATATTATTCCATCCCAGTTGTATTAATAAACTAAGAAGGATTTTAAAAAAATTTATATTTTAACAACTATTTTTTGTACCCCAATTTATATCGACTTAGTAACATTTGATTAGCACAACTATAAATTTATGATGAAAAAATAACCTCATAATATTAACAAAAATTCTATAGTAACATTGGTATGAAACTATGAATATAAAAATATTTTGTGTTTTTAATATTTCATGTCGATCAAATATAAAAAACATGACTCCAATAATTTTGTGAAAAATTATTATCATAGAAGTGTTCAATGGATAATTAACTCAAGACTTCAAATATTTTGAAGCTTAATCTTGATTATTGTCTTTCATTACCAATAGAGTTAATAAATAAAAATTTATTCATAATGTAAATCATTTTCAAAATATTCAGTCTAAGTATCATATAAATAACAGACATGGAAATAAAACCGTTAAACTATTTCATTGGTAATAAATTTTTTTATCTCTATCTCTCTCTCATTCCATGTTAATCTCATGGGAATATTTTATTTTGTGTACCTAATTATTATATATAGAGGTCAAAAATATTACTATTCAGTATCACATATCTATGTAATTATATTTACAACACTTCTCTCAACAAAAATTAATATATTTTTCAATCTTGTCGACTTAAATTGAAAAAGAAAGATGATTCAATATTATATTTCTATTGACATATATTATAATCAACACATATTACCTGATTAAATAAGGACTCCATTAAAAAAAATTAACATATGATTAAAAAATCCTTGTAAATGTAGCTGTGTGTAATATAATATTTTGGATGAGATTTGTTTTTAAAATAAGGATTCAAATGACTATGATAGCTAATGATAACATGTAACAAAGTAATAAATATTTTTTAAAAATGATTAATAATATTAATTATTTAATGAAAATATTTTTTAAATAAAATTATTTACTAGAGGACACATCCATAGATAATGTACATGAAAAATAATTTTATATTTTTTAAAAAATAAATCATCAGATGAATTATAATGCTCTAAACATTTATTAATAAAATCAAATTTATGATGGAATTTAATATACTAATATAAATTATGGTTATAAAATTCCATGGGTTTATTTGTTCTATTTTAATATCATAACATACACGATTTAAGATAACATTGATCATTATACCTATTAATAATATATCTGTTTAATAGTGATCATATGAATAGTATTAATATAGGGACTTGATAAATCCAATTGATATTGTCAATGGAACTGATGGTCATCACCATTAGGATCATACCATGTGAAGGAAATTTATAAAATAAATTTAGGGAGATAACATCACTGGGATTTTTCCATGTTTAAGACCAAGATGATATTAAATTGTTAAATCATTAGTTGAACTATTTATTAGAGATGTTCAAGATCATCAATATCATGACCCAAACCATATTCTCTAAACCACCACATGAAAATCTCACTATCTCCCACCTTACCTTCATATTGTTTTCTTGTGAAACAATGGGATATATGTCACGACCCTTATACTATGAAGATGAATATTTTATTTTCAGTATAATAAAGAATATATTTACTAAGTATTATGGTTTCTTAATAACTGATTTTGATTTTGAAATGATAAAATAAGAGTTGTATTTTTTATACTAATAAATTTCAATTACGATATTCATTTTAGATGAATTAATGAATTTAAAATTAAAATGATATATTAATAAAATAAAATAAAATAATATTAATTAAATATAAATTATAATATAATTTTAATGAATTGAAAATTAAATTTTATAAGTTTTTAATAAATGTTATCATTGAAAACCCCATTATTTTTCAATAAACGCCAATTCAAATTTTAAATGTGAAAATTCATATATTTATAAAATTATTTCAATAAAATAAATATTATTTTTTAAATAATCACATCGATGTTATAAAACCACGAATTTTTCATAATTTTCAAAGTCAACTGATTTTTGGAGTACAAAATTTAATATGATATAAATATATTGTGTGTATTATAAAATCATAATTACCAAAAAGTGATATGATAAATTATATAACGGGTATTCATGAAAAAATATATGTTTACCCTTTAAATTAAATTGATTTTGAAGTTATTTTATGATTTTTATATTGTATTTATGAATCCTCTAAAACAAATATTTTAATTTAGGGTTTTACCATCTTTTCATATTAAACATGACTCACTTACACATCATCAAGTGTAATATGTTTTTGAATTTTACTTATATCATTATAAAATAAGGAATACAAGTATGATTTAGAATAAACGATGGTAAAAATCCATTAAAAGGTATTTTTTTTATTTTTTATTTTTGAATTTAAGACCTCTATTTCTAAAATTATAAAGAACATATATCTCTCTCCCCCCCTATATGAACCCAACCAATCTCCCATTAATATTCGCTCAAAAACATTTTAGAAGGACATCATTATTATGTAAACACACCATAGTCCTATTATGGATCCCTTAAAATATTAGGATGATCCTATGATTATTTTGGAGTCACCCTTTCAATGTAAGGGGTTCTATCTATCTTTACTTTATTCAACAACTTTATATATGTAATTCACATTTTCTATCATTACATACTAATAGGATATTATTTTACACATCCCTCTTACTACACTTATGATTTTCAAGTGATGATTATCCACTATCACTCTCGTTAATCCCTCTCATGATTCATTATTTACACTATTATAATTTCCAAATTATCATATGATTTAACAATGAAAAAAGTAGTATTAATGCACCTTCCTTGTATTATTCCCTTTTATATCCAAATTTATCTTGTTGGAATATTATGATACATGTTCCTCATGACATCCTTTTCAATTACACATTATAAAAAACCACATTATCTATCATTAATCCATTATATTAATCATTATGTACTTCTATTATGATATCTAAATTTCACTAAAATGATTTGTGCCAAACATTTGTGATGGGTTTATCGGAACCAATTTTCACTCAACGATATTCACATACTCATTCCTATAGTTCATTGAATGGTATCCTCCATGTATTTATTTAACAATCCTTAATCATGGAAATAAATTTTATGGAATATTATACAATGATTAAATATCAATGTTTCCCATTTATGAATTTTTATTATAATAAAGTGACTCTTGAAACTAAAAATATATATTTATTCAATGAATTGGATAATTTTTTTGTGTCATGTGATGCCGTATATGGGATTAGGGAGTGAACCTAGTCAATTATTGGACTATTTCTCTAATGTAATGATGTATTGGCAGTTATCCATGACCAATTTTTATGATTTCATGTTTAAAGATGTGGTCTCATTCCCATGTTTCATATTTTTATCATGTGATGTCATGCCAAAGTATTCATCTTTATGATTCTCATCTATTTTATTTTCTCATTTAAATTAATATTTTTAGACAAGCAAAACATTCTTCATGTTATGATTTTTTTATTCCCTTATAGGGATTTATATGTCACCCCTTTCTTATGTATGTCCCAAAGTTATCCCATAAAAAATTAATCACGATGGAATATTATGAGCACATTAAGGATGTTTTCAACAATAATAATGTACCCCTTGTTTTAGTTTTTTAATTTACCTTATTAAAAAAATACATGATAATTATCTATCATATGAGTTATTCAAAGTATTCTTTTGTGTAATAAATCATTAATTAATAGGTTAAAAAGTAAATTTTTATTTTATAAATAATCACAATGAAAAATAATGTAAGATAAAGAATCTCAAAATTTCATAGTGACCATAAAATTTATTCTTAATTTTTATCAAATTCTACATTATTTAATGTTTTCTAAATATGTTGTCCAAATAATATACAAAAGTCCATTTAAATGAATTCATTTTATTATATAAGATATTATTAATTTCTAGATGCACATACAACTTAATAAATTTATCTATATGATGAATTTTTATTCCATATATATTATATAGATTCAGATCAACACATCATGATATATTAAACAAATATCCATTAAGGAGTTCTATATTTGTTTAATCATTGATGTACATCGTCTAATTTAATGTTCATCATTACATTATTAGTTTTTGGAAACTTATTATCATAATTAGGATATTAATAATGTTTTTTGTTGATGTATTATATGTTCTTATAACCATTTTAATGATCCATTGATTTTATAATATCATTAAGAAATATAAAATACAAATCATCTCTTAAATTCTTCTAAATGTTCATAACATCAAGATTATTACCTAAAAATAAAATTCTCAATATGGATGTCTAGAAAATATATTAATATTCATCCATTTTTGTAATACGATTGAAACTTATGGAGCTCTAAATATTTTTCCACAATTACTCCACTAATTGTTTTTCGAAAATCATTACCAAAATTTGATAATTATACCAAAATCTATGATATGGACATTAATTTTTGTTGAAAAATAATTTATATTTTTCTATTAAAATATATCATTCCAAACCAAAATAGATATAATGTATCAATGATGGAATAAAAAATCTCTAAACAACACTTTACCCTATAATGTTCTTATTATTGAGTCATAATCAATGCTAAAAACAAAAATATACAAATCAATGTGTCTGTTCTGACTTGGCAGATTTTCTAGTCATGGAAAGCCACAAATGATCCACATAATGGAATCGTGCATTTTTCTTATTATCACAATAGTTGAATTTTATGATTCAAAATTATCATTCCTTAACACTTTTAATTCTTAAATATGTGGATAAAACAAGACATCAATATTATTTCTAGTAAAATTATTTTAAGGAATAATAATAGATATGATGAATGGATAATGTTTCATAAACAACCTAGGATATAGATTATAATGTAATAGTACAACTATAAAAATATCTTAACATTTAATTAAAGACCCAAAAGGATTTATATATTATACATATTTAAAATGACATATTTTTTAGAATTATATATAGTAGTACACCATCATTTTCACTTTTAACTATTCAAAACATCATTCCAAGAATGTATAGAATCAATCAGACATGAATTTTTCTTCATATAATTGAGTAAATATTTATTAATAATATTATGCATATATTAGAAGACAATTTCAACTATATAAAATGCATCCCACATCAATAGTAATATCATAGAAAATAATTTCATGGTAATTTCATATAATAATATGGTATGGATCAACTTTAGGAAAAAAATAGATAATTTTAAATAATTGAAACATCATTTATTCAATTATAATTTTTTATATTCAACTAGTTAGGAAAATATAGTTTATTTTTCTATTTAGTATTTCCCTATATTAATTTCTTCATCAACATCCATTAATAATTTATCATATTGACCTGGTTTTCCTACCATTCTAACAAAATCATCAATATATTAAACGTAAACAACTCAATCCAATAATGAGATGAAATGTTAATGAAATTTACCTACTATGATGAAATAATTTTTTAACAATATTTTAATTTCATTATGAACTATCAAAATATTAACATGATTAGATTGGATGTATACATAAATTTTAAATTATGTAGTAACGTTCAATTCACCATTCCAAATCCAATACAAATAATATAGAAGAAGTAATTTCAATATCAAGTTCTCAAATACTTCATCTCTATTCAACCATCATCTAGATCTATATATAGGACAAGTAACATTGATTCATCTATCTATATTTCTATTTTAAAATGAAAAGTCCAAAAAAAATTAAATCCAATAACATACAAATATGTGTTCCTAGGTAAGGAAATATATCTTTTATCCTTATGTACTTGAGTTCCAACACTATAAAATATAGAATATAATTATATTATTATATATATATATAAAATATATTTATTTTCCAAATGGAATAATCATTTTAAAACTACCCCTAAAATAAAAATAATTAATAAATTTACTATACAACATGGATTGAAGGAGAATTTGAATGTGTAAATTACAAAACATATCTATGTTGTAGAAATATAGAAAAAATAGTCCATAAATTCCAAAACCTATGATTATGGAGAAATAGATTAGAGAAAGATCACCCATGTTGGTCTAAGTGGACACTCAAGAGGGGGGTGAATTGAGATCCAATTAAAATTTCTGTTAAAATGATTTCTCTTAAAATCCCCCTATTTAAAAACAAAGATAAACATTAGTGAATTTATAAAGAGTGTAAATGTTCAATTATTATCTCAATGATTGATTAGGTCTCAGTTAATTTAATCTAATGATTAAAGTGACTTTAGAAACTAACTTACTGATTTATAATAATTATAAACACTTGCTAATTTAACTATCAATGTAACTTTAAAAAAATTATATTTCAAAGTAGTTAGCAGTGGAATATGAAATATATAGTATAATTATGACTTAAACCGAAATGCACAGTAGATGTAACAAAAATGTTTAGTCTCAAGGTGAGACTTAGTCCTTTGAAACAATTTATATAAATTGATCCACACCCTGGATTGGGGTAAATGACACTACAATAATATCCAGGTCCAAAGACCTCTAC
Organism: Viscum album; assembly: GCA_963277665.1. Lineage (NCBI taxonomy): Eukaryota > Viridiplantae > Streptophyta > Magnoliopsida > Santalales > Viscaceae > Viscum > Viscum album. Next base: position 1,046,667,919 of record OY728162.1, read on the forward strand.
CACAATTTTATGTGGGAAAACAAAAAACAGCTCACAGTTGTCCAGGTGATACTCGACCTCTACCACTATCCACTGTGGGATACAATGGAGTTAATAGAGTTTGGATGAGGATTTTAGAATCCTCCAACTTAACTTAGGAGATAGTGTGTGTGTAATATAAACAGGGTACACACACTGCTCACAATGTAAATGAAAGAATCACTAATGTAAGTGTGAATCAGTTTAGAAAAGCTTTAGTGATTGGTAGTGCAGCTCTGGACTCATTTGATTGGTCATAAACGCTTCTGAGTCCTTCTCTGGTTTTTGTTCTGAAAAATAGAGTATCGTTTTATTCCTTGTTTCCAGGTTCAACTTATCAGACTGAGTGTATGAAGAGTTTGTTGTAGTTCATCACTCAAGATGTAGCTTGTGTTCTCCTCTAGTTGAGAATTGATTCGTGTATATCCAATACTCTTGGAGTATGGATTTATCCTTGTGAGAATGAACCATGTTTAAATTCTATTGAACCCTTTTTATTTTTCACCCATCATGTGCCTTCTTAGTTCCTTGATTCTCAATGTATGCACACCCCGTGTTCACTTCATTCATTCAATCTCTATGTTCACTTCTTCAATTCAATCTCTGTGTTCACTTCTATTCATCTGGGTATTTATCTTCTCGTTTATAGCTTTCAGCTCTGGGAAAAAGGAATGATTACTTTTTCATGGTTACTAGGTATGGTTCCCTGACATGCCAACAGATATCATTAAATAACATTAACTACATTAAATACATCAAATGTAACCTTTAGCTTAATAAATAAATAGTATTGAGAGTAGATTTTGACTGGTTGGTCAATCATTAGTATCCTTCTTGTTGGTAGAAGTGTACAATAGACTTTTTATAGTAGTGACCTTCCATCAGTTGTTCTTTGAACATGTATCAGTATCTCTTGGTATCGGAAACTCCTTACTATATATCGGTAACTTTTGGATTCAGTAGATCTATATACCGGTGACTTAATTCTATCGGTAGCTCTATATACCGGTATGTATCTACATCAGTGACCTTGTTCTATCAGTGAATCTGTCTATCGGTAGCTCTGGTCTGTCAGTAGCTCTAGCTTAGTTCCAGTGATTATGTGTATCGGTAGACTTATGCACATCGGTAGCTCCATTCTATACAATCATAAAACGTGTTCTATTGATAACTATCTGTATCTGTGACCTTTTTCTATGCTTATCGGTGGACTTTGTACATATCAGTAGCTCTGTACATATCGGTTGCTCTACGTAGATCAGTGACTAACACTTATCTTTTTTAAGCAAAACATATCCGATTGGATTAGAATAACTTCAAAACATATATAAACAAATATTAACATATATTAATATATTTCAAGGATTATTTTAATATTTATATCATCTTGATAATAGAATATCATAGATTGAGCGAATTAGAATATAGATAAAAATTAATTGGGATTATCAAAGTACGTAAAATCATAGTTGGAATTATCAAAACTGGCGAGGTCAACAATCTCCCCCTTTTTGATAATCATAACTTATGATATTATAGTTTTAAAACAATGAGTAGTCATATTAGAGGATATATCATTAAATGCAATTATCTCAGAGAAAACAGTATGTTATAGAACATAATGTATCACAGGTAGAATTACATGCAAGGATATCAAGGGGAAATGCATGGTAGCTATTCCTTACATAATATTGCTAGCCCTTTGAGAATATTTCTCCATCTTTGATACTTAGATAGATAATGTTTCTCCCTATTTGTGATAAGAAAAAAGTGGGAAACAATAAAGTGAAGAAGAACAAAATGAGAATGAAAAGAAATTGAATTGTATTATATGTTGCAAAAAGGTACATAGAATGAAAAAATTACAAGGGATTCCTATCATATGTCTTATCCACTAATTCAATCCACATCCCCAATGTGTGATTTGCTCATTGGATCAGAAGAGGATTCAGACTGTGTGGATGCTCATGAAGGATTAGGAACACCAGAGATGATCATTGGGGGCTGAGCGACTAAAATTATTCCTGGTCTATACTAAGGAACTCTATGAGTGATCATAGGTGTAAGGCATCAAATGCTTGGGCTAGAGTCATCTGAACAAGAGAAGCAGTATAGGAAGAGGCAGGTAAAGCTGCAGGTAAAATCACACTCCTAGCATCGACATGCATGAAAGGCAGCAAAAGATTTCTAAAATCCTTTATTATTCATCCTCCTCTATCCATAGAAGATATGAAATCATCTTTGTTCTCCATGAATTTGTCCAAGTCTAGAGTTAATTCCCTTAGTTTTCTGACTTTCTCTCTGAAGGCTTGATTGACAGGAGGTAACTTTAGGTTTTCCAATAGAAGTTTTAAGTGATTGTTGAATTGATTCTTGGTGTAAATATTTTGGAAATATGAGTCCATATTATCAATCAGTTTTTTCTGATAGGCATAAGCTTCTCTCATATAGTCTTGGACTATATCCATTATTTCTCTAGCGGAATATCTAGTAGAAATCACAAATTTTCTCAGGTTGGATGACTCCACGGAGCCACTCATTGATGCTGAACCAAGCTCCTCCTTCAACATAGCTAGAATCTGATTCAAATCCACTAAGGGCTTAGAGGAAACATAACCAATAGAGAAAGATACAGTTTCCTTGATGTTTTTGGACAACCCACTAATAAGATTTTGAACTTTGGAATCCGGGGTTTTGACATGATCTTTCATGGAGGTTTTAAAACCTTTAAAAACTGAATCAATCTGGCTCACAACTGTTTTGACATAGGCTACATCCTTGTCAGCTTGGGATTTTGAGCTCATGTATGAGTATAAAGATATAACAGATTTCATTAGAGCTTCAACATCATCTTCCAATCTAGATACTTGAGTCTGGAAGTCTAGAACTTCTTCCACTATTTGTTCCAAAAGTTTTGAAAAATTACAACCAAGAGAGAGTTCATAAGATTTTTCCAAATTACCCATCTCTTCAACAAAGTAGTGCTTCAACATTGAAACAGAATCACTAAAGGACTCCTTCATTCAAGGTCAGCCCTGGTGATCATATCAGTAGGAGAAATCACAATAGGTGCACATTTAATTGCTATGTTGGCCACTGAGTCAGTCATAATCGATTGAAATGATGACACTAGTGATGCTTCCATCTTCTATGTCTCTTCCAAAAAACTATCCTTAATATATTTCTTCAAAATATCCAGGTCATGCATTCTGACCATATATTCATGTAACAACATAGTCTCAACATCATAAATATTCATTGGTCTACTAAGGGATGCCTCATTATCAGAATCGCGATAGTCTAATCCAAAATCCACAAAACCTGGGTCTTCTGCCCAGTCCTCAATATCAAAATCCACTGAAACACTTCCAAACATGGTTTGATTCTCCCCCTCAAAGGGTGAATTCCCATGTACAACAACAACATTCTAAGCAGGTCTTTATTCCTCATAATAATATTAAACTATCAATTCTTTCTCTACAACAACAGGAGGATCCTCTGGATTAGGTATAACTTCTTCTATTTATCCTACTATATCCTCAGTAGGCATAGCTGAGCTTCCAATTAATGGACTCATACTTAAGAAGACAGAATCAGAGGCTTCATATTCATTCTCTGTTTCTTATATATGCTCAGGGGTTGGCTGGTTGTCCTCGTCAGCAGGAGTCTCTCCTTCTACTATGTCATCCTTTCTAGAAGATACTATTTTAGCAGTATGACTTGGAGGTATGTCTGGATCTCTTCCATCATCTATATAATCTCTTCTTCTTCAGTCTCATCATTGTACTCAGGTTCTTATCCATCAGGTTCTAGACCTGGATCCCTCACATCCTTAGGTCTTGAAGGATGATTCATAGGATTGATTTTATCATATACCTTCTATTCATATTTAACCACTCTCCTCTCCATGGGTTCAAATTTATCTTCATGTATTTGAAAACTGTGGTTGTGATACAAAAATTATTCCTTACTGCCACTGTCTCATCTTGAGACTCAGATACCCCTTTCACTTTGACCATCACTAAGATAAACTTCGCAAAGAATAGGGCATTAGTCGTTGATTTTTTCCTTCTCATGTCTTCTATTTGAATCATCAAAAATCTACACAGATTCACTTTTAAACAATGCCTCAAGAGATGCAGTAGATAAATATCATGATATCTTATATTCGAAAAGTCTCCTCTCCTTGGTATTAAGGCTTGCTGAAAAAACATGAACAACAATATGTTCTCTCCATCCATTTTAGCAGCCACTACTTGTCTTTTATTTCCATCATCGGTGAGCTCCTCCAAGGTAGTCTCATAATTGAATATATCTTTTGTATGTGGCATATATTTAGAGACATATCTAGATACACCTTCGTGTGGAACCTTCAGGCATTCATCCCACTCAACTGATGAAAAAGACATCTCCTTTCCATTCACAAAATAAGTCGCTCGGTTCTCATCTTATGATTTCTCAAAGCTTACAAACTCTTAAAATTGTTTCAAAATATTCTAATAGTATGGGACATTGTTGTTTGAAAAGAAATCTACCCACTTTTTATCTTCCCCCACATCGAACACTAATTACTTTCGAGGAAACAACCATTCCACAAACATATCTTTTTCAATCACAATAACTCTATTCTGCAAATGAGGATTCACTGGTCTCCTACCCGACCTAGTTCTTCCACCACTACTACTTTATTATAGCAGGTAATTCTTCTTATTTTCTTTCGGCACATCAGTGTCATCTCTGATGGTAGGAAGATTGGTTTTTTTGTCTCTGGTTCAAGGGATTTAGGGTTTTTGAGAGATTCTGGAGATAATGTTTGAGGGTAATGGTTTGAGGCTCTATGGATTGAGAAGTAGCTAGGAATTTGTTTTTATCATTTATGAATTATAAAATAAATAATTGAAATGAAATAAAGTAAAAACGATTTAGATTCTGGTGGCAGACAGATATTTAAAACAGTGCACACATCGGTAGGTTTTATCAGTGAGAATTCCTATCAGTGAGGTTACATCGGTGAGGTTACATCGGCGAGGGTACATCGGTGAGGTTACATCGGTGAGGTAGCTACCGATCAGGGTTAATCATTTCCAACTCATGTCTAATGTAACATAACCTATCTAATCTCAATGGTTTGGTGAATATTTCAGCTAATTGATGTTCAGTGCCAATAAATTCAAGAGTAATATCACCCTTTGTTAATAATCTCTCAAGAAATGGTGCATTACATTAATATGTTTGGTACTAGAGTGAGACACATGATTCATTGAAATGTTTATTGCACTAGTGTTGTCACAGTTGATAGAAACATGCTTAAAATCATATCCATAGTCCAAAATAGTGTGTTTCATCCACAGAATTTGTGCACAGAAACTACCAAAAGCTATATACTCTACTTCGGCAGTGGACAAAGCTACATAATTCTGCTTTTTGCTACACAAAGATACAATGGATTTTCCCAATAAATGACATGTTCTAGATGTGCTTTTTCTATCCAACTTTCAACGAGCAAATTCAAAATATGAATAAGTCATTAACTCAAAGGATTGTCCTTTTGGGTAAAACAAATCTATGTTTACTGTGTGTTTAAGATAATTAAAAATTATTTTAACAGCAAGTAAATGAGATTCATTTGTATTAGCTTGAAATCTTTCACACATACACACACTAAACATAATATCTGGTTGACTAATAGTAAGGTAAAGTATGCTTCCAATCATACCTCTGTAATTGGTTTGATCCACTGGTTTCCAAGTTTAATCAATATCTAATTTACATATTGTACTCATAGGAGTATCACTTTCCTTAATACTAACCTAACGAATAAGTTTTAAAATATCCATTGTATATTTACTTCGATTCAAAATAATACCATTTTCATTTTGAAAAATGTTAAAACGAAGAAAATATTTATGTTCTCCCATTAAACTCATTTCAAATTCATTTTTCATACTCTTTAAAAAATCAGTACATAAAGAGTGTTTAGAATATCCAAATATAATATCATCAACATAGATTTTTACTATTAAAACATCATTAGAAATTCTTTTAAAAAAACGGATGGATTATCAATCCCTTTAGTAAAACTTTTTGAAATAAGGAAATTACTTATCCTATCATATTAGGCTCTTGGATCTTGTTTTAAACCATATGAAGCATTAGAAATTATAAAAATGTTATTTGGAAAATGAGGATTAGTAAATCCATGTGGTTGTTCCACAAAAACATCTTCAACAATAAAGCCATTTAGAAAATCACTTTTGACATCCATTTGATATAACTTGAAATTCAGATGACCTGCATTGGCAAGTAAGATCCTAATGGCTTCTAATCTTTCTACAGGTGCAAAGGTTTCCTCATAGTCTTTACCTTTCTATTGACTATATCCTTGTGAAACTAGACTAGCTTTGTTTCTAACATAATTTCTCGATTCATCAACATTGTTTCTAAAAACCGACTTAGTGCCTATTGTCAAAGTGTCCTTGGGTCTATCAACTAATTCTGAGACATTGTTTCTTTGAAATTGATTTAACTATTCCTGCATAGCCATTACCCAAAATTGATCACTTATTGCATCATTGACATTTTTAGGTTCTAGCTATGAACGAAAAGCTAGATGTTCAACCTTGTTTCTTAGAGAAGCTCTAGTCTATGTCCATCTATCAAGATTACCAACAACAACATCTAAATGATGATTCTATAGAATCCTAGTTGATCTAGAAAAGGTAGGACTAGAAATTTCAGGTTCATCTATAGGTTTGGGTTCAACAGAATCAGATTCTGGATTATGTCCAGAACTTGATATTTTTACAGCAGGTTCTTTAGCTTTATCATTGAGGTCCAAAACAGACAAATCTTCTTCATGATTTTGAAGAGAGGTTTTAGGATCATGTGGATTAGTTTCATTGAACATGATTTGAACAGCTTCTTCCACACATATGGATCTTTTGTTAAAGACTCAGTTGGCTTTTCGATTTAAATAATAACTAAGAAAAATTCATTCATTACTCTTAGAAGCAATCTTTTCCAGATTATCCTTTGTATTAAGAATAAAAAAATTTCAGCTAAAGACTCTAAAGTAACTAACTTTGGGTTTTCTATTATTCCATAGTTCATATGGGGTCTTCTTAAGAACAGGTCTAATCAAGACTCTATTAAGAATATAAAAATTTGTATTCACAGCTTCATCCCAAAAATAAATAGGAAAGTCGTACTTATTAAGTATAGTTCTTGCTATTTCTTGAAAGGTTCTATTTTTTCTTTCTACTACACCATTATGCTGAGGTGTCCTAGGAGCTGAAAAGTTGTGACTATAGCCATTTTGTGAGCAATAAGATTAAAACTCATGATTTTCAAACTCACGTCCATGATCACTTCTCAGGGTTTTAATCTTAAGTCCACTACAGTTTTCTACAGACTTGGAGTATTTAACAAAGTAAGAACAAGCATCACTTTTGTGAACCAAGAAGTGTACCCACATATATCTAAAAAAGGCATCTACTAGGACATATACATAGTGCTTCACATTAAAACTAAAAACTCTAGAAGGTACAAAAAAGTCCATGTGAACCAACTCGAGAGGTTGAGAAGTTGAAACATATTTCTTTGATTTAAAAGAAACATTGTGTTGCTTTCCCTTTTGAAAGGTATTACAAACATTGTCATTTAGGAATTCAAGTTTGGGTAGGTCTCAAACTAATTTCTTCCTAGTAAATTTTCTAAGTGAAAAGATGTTGCAGTGTCCTAATCATCTTATGCCAAAGCCAGGACTCTTTATTAAAAGCATTTAAACAAGTAACATGTTGCTTAGCTAAAGAATTCAGATCAACAGCACAAACATTTTAATTTCTTAACCAGAAAATACTAAATCATTTTTAGAGTTAAAAATATTGAAAGAATCATATTCAAATTTCGCATTAAATCCATCATCACATAACTGAGAAATACTTAATAGGTTATACTTAATTCCATCAACAAATATAACTTTAGAAATCAAAATTTAATTAATATTACCAATATGGCCCAGGACAATGATTTTTCCTTTAGAATTATCACCAAAGGTTACATGGCCTCCATCATATTTGATTAGACTCTTGAAGCATGATTAATCTCCAGACATGTGCCTTGAACATCCATTGTCCAAGTTCCATAACGTTTTGTGAGAACTCTTCAAGCAGGTTTCCTACAAAACAAATTTAAATAGATAATGGTTTTGGTACCCAGATCTTCTTGGGTCCAGAAAGGTTAGAAATCAAAGCTTTAGGTACCCCGATTTATCTTATGGGTACCATATAATTTACAGAGTCAGTATATTTTGAAAGATAAACATTATTGGTCTATAACCATATGAATAACTAGTTGAAGCATATGAATTTCTAGGACTGGAACAAGAAAAAAATTTCCCAGATTTAGAGATAAATTTAGTTTTAGTAAACTATCTCTTTCCAGGTTGGTATCCCAAACCAGTAAGGTATTTGGGTGCAACATTCTTTCCTAACATTTGAGTTAGAGTATACTTTCCATTTGTGATTTTTATAAGTCCTTTCTAATTTTCTCATTAGACATTTTTAGTTCAGTATTTTACTTCAATAGTTGGCCAATCTTTTCCTTTTCTATATCAAAAGAATATTTATCATCGGCAATGAGAGCATGTTGTATCTTAAGTGACTTATATTTGTCCTTGACTTCATTACATGTTTCTTTCAGCATGTTATAATATTCAAACAATCTAGCCTTAGGCATATCTTTAGAATCAGAATAAGATTCTACATCATATGCAAAATAATTTGAATTTAAAAGAGCGGTATCTCAGGTTACCTCAGATGTGTTGTTCATGAAACACATGTTGCCACGATTCATTTCAGAATCAGAAACATTTGATTCACTTGTGTTTTATTCTGAATCACTCCAAGTATCTTTCAAATATTTCTTGTACTTATTGTCCTTATAATCATGTTTCTTTTTGAATTTTAATTTTGGATAGTTAGCCTTGATGTGTCCTTTCCTCTTGCATTCATAACAGACTATATCATCTTCCTTATTATATTTCTTCTAGTCCTTCCAGTGACTGTTGTTTTCATACATTCCTTTGTAATTTTTTTTTATAATGAATTTCTTCTTCCTATAGAACTTCTTGAATCTCTTGGATATTTGTGCCATCTCAGCATCACTGTCTGAATTCGAATCTTCACTGGTTGAACATTCAGTAGGTACATGTATTTTCTCCTTGTCTTTTCTCTTGGAAGCAGTAGACTTGAATGCCGCAGATTTTCTCTTGGGTTCATCATCTTCTTCTTTGTTCACTTCATGTTCTTCCTCATACATCATTAATTTACCAATAAGATCATTTACAGGGAGATCACCAAGGTCACATGATTCCCTAATTGAAACAGAAGTGCCCCTCCATCGGTTTGGTAGAAATATCAAGATTCTCATGATTTTTTCCTTTGCTAGAACATCCTTTCCAAGAGAGCTCATAGTATTGAAAATCTCATTGAACCTAAGATAATGTCAGAAATAGGTTCATCGGTGTTCATTTTAAAATTATAATATTTAATAGTATAAGTATTTAATTTCATTTCTTTAACATTGGTTGTTCCCTCATGAGAAACACTCAAAGTAACCCATATTTCATAGGTAGTTTTACAAGAAGAAATTCTATTAAACACTACATCTCCTAAATAACAATACAGGGCATTCATAGCTTTACAATTATTATTGTAAGCAGTTTTTTTAGGTTCATACCAAGTTATACTTTAAGTTTCTGGAATTTTATATTGTGACTCTATAGAAGTCCAGATATCAAAACCCATACTCTCTAAATGAAATTACATCTTATGTTTCCACTGGGCATAGTTAGTACCATTGATGAAAGGTGGACGGATAGTAGCATCACCCTCTAGTCTATTATCCATAACTAGATTTTAGAAAATAATTTAAAAGAGATAAAATTTAGAACTAACCGAAATTGAAGATCATTAAATATGAAACTAAAATCACAGTAGAAAAATAGAATGTTTTGAAAACATGTATTAATAAAAACATCCTCTTATACCAAATGTTTTCGGAGTGGATACTCAAGAGGGAGGTGAATTGAGTTCCAATTACAATATCTGTTGAAATTATTTCTCTTAAAATCCCTCTATTTGAAAACAGAGATAAAATGTAGTGAATTTATATAGAGTATAAATGTTCACTTAGTTTCTCATAGATTGATTAGGTCTCAGTTAATTTAATCTGAATTATAAGTGACTTTTGAAACTAACATACTGGTTTACAATAAATATAAACACTTGTTAATTAAACTATCAAAGTAACTTTAAAACTAATTATATTTCAAAGTAGTTAGCAGTGTAATATGAAATATATAGTATACTTAATACATAAACCAAAATTCACAGTAGATGTAACCAAGAGGTTCAGTCTCAAGATGACACTTAGTCCTCTCAAGCAATTTATATAAATTGATCCACACCCTGGAACGGGGTTATACAACAGTACAATACCGTCCATTCCCAAAAACCACTACCATAGTTCTATGTGGGAAAAAACAATATCTCATAGATTTCCAGGTTGTACTTGACCTCTACCACTATCCACAGTGGGATACAAGAAAGTTAATAGAGTTTGGGAGAGGATTTTAGAATCCTCCAGCATAGCTTAGGAGACAGTGTGTGTGTGTAAAATAAACAGGTTACACACACCTCTTGAAATGTAAATGAAATAATCACTAATGTAAGTGTGAATGAGTTTAGAAAAGATTTAGTTATTGGCATTGCAGCTCTATAATCGTTTTTTTGGTTACAAATGGTTCTCAGTCCTTCTATGGTTTTTGTTCTGAAAAACAGAGTATCGTTTTCTTCCTTGGTTCCAGGTTCAGCTTCACAGCCTGAGTGCATGAAGTGTGTCTTGTAGTTCTTCACTTTAGATGCAGCTTATGTTCTCCCCTAGAGAATAATTTCTTCAAGTATGTCTAGTGCTCTTGGAGTATGGATGTAAGCTTGCATGAATGCACCATATTTGCATTATGTTGAGCCCTTTTTATTTTTCACCCTTTGTGTGCCTTCTTAGTTCCTTGATTCTCACTGTATGAACACTCTGTGTTCACTTCATTCATTCAATCTCTGTGTTCACTTCTTTCATTCAATCTCTATGTTCACTTTTTTCATCTATGTCTTTATCTTATCTTTTATAGATTTCAGCTCCAGAAAAAATGAATGATTACTTTTTCATGGGTACTAGGTACGGTTCCGTGACATGCCAACAGATATCAGTAAATAACATTAACTGCGTTAAAAACATGAAATGTAACTATTAGCTTAATAAATAAATAGTATTGTACTGTATTAGCCTGTGGGTATTGTACTGTATTAGCCTTAGGGCGTGACTATTTTAGCCTGAGGGCTATCTTTATTTTGCCTAAGGGAAACCTTTCATGACTGATGGCTTGACTTCTGTGCTTGAGGTAGACACTTCCTACGCCTGAGGGAAATTTCTGTTACACTTGAGGGAAATACCTACGGGTTGGATTCTGTATAGCCTGAGGGCGTGGTTCACAATATTAGCCTGATGGAAAGATATTGGTTGGACTAAAGGCTTGGTTCTATTGAGCACAAAACGATAATAAATTTAATAGAGTAAACGAATTATAAAATGGAAATTTAATTTTTATGTTAGTTACTTTTCATTACTGCATACTTTATTGCATTTTACTATTGCACACTGTTGTTGCATGTTTACAGGTAGTTGGGAACATGGCTTTGGTGGGTGCCTATTGGGATACATTTATCACACCATGTTTGGGTGATGCTTTTTAGGCCAAAAAGATTACGTTGCTGCAGGTATAGATAGGGGCAATAGTCCCTATACAAGTACATAATTTCTACAGAGGAATGGGAGGACATGGGACCGAGCCTAGGCTCGCGATGCCGCTGCCAACTGTTTTTCTTTGTTTTGTTGTACTCTTCTTTTGGTTGTATCGTATTGATGAATAACATGTTCTCGCTATTTTCTTAGAACATGAGACATGTTGCATCATCATTCCATACTGTTGGTTATATCCACTGATGTTGTTTATTTTAGTTGTGTATGGTTTACTAATTCCGTTAATTACTGTATGATTTATTTTGTATTCTGTTGCACTACACTTTGACAAATGAGGTCATAGTTTCCCCAATATCATACCTGGGCCCTCGCATCTAGACGGTAGCCTCTATAGTTTGGGGAAATGCACGTGAGGTCATGTGGTGAACCGGATTCAGGGCACTCGTTGCATGGCACCTAGGTCCAGGACGTTACAATGTGGTATCAGAGGGGTTCTTTTCTTTGACATACTATTTGGAGTCATAGTCAGGGATAGGACGAACGGTAGCTAGTAATAAGTTGTGCCCGGGCATAGCTAACCCGTGTACAGGGAAAAGCCTATCTACCTCGTATTTTGTAATTTTTCTGATTTTTCAAATTTTACTGTTGATATGATTTCACCATTGGGTGATGCACTTGTATTGTGATGTTTATATTTTATCAATGGGTTCTATTTAGTTCGAACCCGATGAGATGAGGGTATGCCATCTCATGCATCATTTAGTCATATGCTAGAATCGCATGCCATGCATAGTTTCCATGTCATGTAGGTTCATTAGAAAATTGCATGGTGTTGTGATAGTAGTTTTGCTAGAAAAGCATGCCGTAGTTATAATTGTACTAATAAAAATACCTGCTATTTGATAGGGTAATTTTTTTTAAGTTTGTTTATTGAATGGACGCCAACCTTTGGTTTTTGGGGAGTATGGGCCCCCATTGACCAGAATTTGGTGGATCATTGACTATTTATTAGTTATAACATAGATGAGATGTCAAACATTGATTCGTGGGGATTATGGGCCCTCACGGGTCGGAATTTGACACTTATGTGTTTTTTAGGTATTTTCTATGTTTCGGGGAAGTTTCTGAGGCATACTATCTGGAAACCCAGTATACACGTCGTGTAGTTTTTTAAACATGACGTGAATGACCTTATGTTCGGGAAGAAAAATTAACTTTCAAAGTACATGCCGTGTACTCTAAGTACACGCCGTGTAGTCTCTTCCTGTGTCACAAATCGTGTGGGCGGAGACACGGGGTAGGGAAGAGCTTGGTTAAAAACACGCCATGTACCAGATATACATGCCGTGTAGTATTGACCGAGAGTCCGGCCATGTAACTAACAACACGGGTCGGTAAACTCCAGCACAGAACATACCGTGTCAATAATGAACACGCCATGTAGTGTGAATTAGGGAATTGGCCGTGTAACTAACAACACGGTTCGATGTCACCATTCCTTGAACAAGTTGTGTACCTTTTGGGACATGTCGTGTAGTCATGTCTGAGGACAGACCATGTGGACTTAGCCGTATGGAGGTGAAACGGGGTTGTTGACACACTGTGTGCTGGTGTAACACACCGTGTAGTGTCAAGACGAGAAGTCGGTCGTGTCACAGACGACACGGGCAGTTGAAAAAATAACACCATACATGTTGTGTAGATAATATACTCACCGTGTAGTTTGTTCAAATGGGAGCCGTGCGGCTTAGCCCTGTAGAAGGACCCGGGTAGGGGAAGGGAAGTCAAGTACACGCCGTGCAGTAAGGGTACATGCTATGAGTCTTGTTTTGGAAATTTCTAATGCCTTATTCCTCCTGTTCCCTTTTGGGATTCTTCGCTTTTGGTCTTTGATGAATCTTGATCTAAGGCCTGTTTTTGACCTTGTAGTGTCATGCCGCCTAGACGACCACGCGTTGTTCTCCAGGAGAGTGGCAACGAGTATACTCCGAAGATGGTAGGATATGGGCTACCAGCTGATCCTCCAGCATAGCCAGATGCGGCACAAGCTATTATACCGGACACAGGCGTGGAGGCGCAGTTCCATGAAGGCTTATTGCGGTTCATGCAGACCTTTAAGGGAGCACTGTAGGCTGCCACATCCAGGGCCGAGCTGACACGTATCTTCTAGAAGCAGCATCCACCTACATTATCAGGGGATGTCGGACCACAGGCTGCAGAGTCTCGTCTGGGTCAATGCAGACTATTTTCGAGCATCTTGAGATGCCTCCAGGGCGGAGGGTCAAGCTCGTGACATACATGCTACGTGATTCCTCCATGAGGTGGTGGGATGTTACCACCCAGTCAGAGCATCACAGGGACATGGTGTGGGAAGACTTTCAGGCAGTCTTCTATTAATTTTTATTCCCAGAGACACTGAGAGTAGATAGATCTTGAGAGTTCATGAATCTACAGCAGGGCGCTATGTTAGTGATGAACCATTCAGCTCGTTTTATAGTGCTTCAGCGCATTGCACCCGTGCTGGTGGGTGATGAGACGTTGAGAGCCAGACGTTTTGAGGATGGTCTTCAGTATGACATCTGTGCGCTGGTGAATGTCTTCAGGTTTCCTACTGTACACGCTATTGTGAACCAGGCGTTGATCACAGATAGGAACCTTCATGAATCTAGAGGTGTGAACCAGGGTGGTTCAGCACCAGTTACTGGTAATTTTTTTGATGGCAAGAGGAAGAGATAGATTGACTTCTCTTAGGGTGGTAGTACCAGCCATGAAGTCTCTTCAGGTGGCTCGATCAGGTGCTACCAGTGTGGAAGAGAGGGGCACAAGAGACCGAAGTGTCCACGAGACCCAGTAGAGTGGTGAGCTTGTGGAAAGATGGGTCATCTGCATCGCTGTTGCAGGGCGTTTCTACCATTGGCTAGTGATAGCGGTTCTGTGCAGACTCCGCGTGCGGGAGAAGGACCAGTGGCTTCTTACTAGTCGGGGAACTTGAATTGGTCAGGGTGTGCAGGCAGGGATGGTGGTCATGCCCGTGGTAGCCAGTCACCAGGATCTCAGAGGCACCTGGGTGGGACAGATCACGGTAGCCAGGCTGCGTCATAGGGCCACGACACTGGGCAGACATATGCGGTGCAACAGACCCAGTATGAGCAGGATCCCGGACCTTCTACAGTCAGAGGTACTATTTTAGTAGCTTCTTTCTTATCTTCAGTACTTTCCGATATGGGTGCTACACATATTTTTATATATGTACCCGTTGAGGAGTGCCTTGGGATTTTTGTTTCTTCATCTTCTGTTATCATGACTCTAGACACTCTGTTGGGGACTAGAACGGCTGGGGTGCGTCAGTGCAAGGAGTGCCCCCTTGAGGTTGGTGGGTGCCACTTCCTCTGGGACCTCTATGTCCTAGATATGATAAGCTATGACGTCATTCTCGGGATGGAATGGTTGGTTCCCTTTCAGGCCTTTGTAGACTTCTATCATCGCAGGGTGTGTTTCACGTCACCATAGGGCAGAGAGTTTCTATATAAGGGAGAATGGGATGTTCAGGTAGTCGAGCTGGACCAGAGCATCGTGTGCGAGGTGGAGTCACAACCCATATTGAGAGCTTATATCTAGATGACTAGGGGACTTGTCAGATGGATTTCCCTCATGTTGTTGATTGTTTCAGCGATGTCTTCCCAGAAGACTTTTCGGGTCTACCTCCGGAGAGAGAGGTGGATTTCTCCATTGTGCTTGTGCCAGGAGCCGCATCGGTGTCCATTCCTCCTTATAGGATAGCTGCACCTGAGTTGCAGGAGCTCAAGAGGCAGTTGGAGCAGTTGTAGGCAAAGGGCTTTATCCAACCCAGTACTTCTCCTTGGGGTTCGCTGGTCCTTTTTTCGAAGAAGGCGGACGATACACTTAGACATTGTGTGGATTATCGAAAGCTGAACCAGTTGATGGTCAAGAACCGATATCCCTTACTAAGGATTGATGATCTATTTGATCAACTTCATGGAGCATGAGTGTTCTCGAAGATTAACTTAAGATCAGGATATCATCAGATTCTCGTTAGACTATCTGATATACCTCTCATAGCTTTCAGGAGAAGGCATGGTCAATACAAGTATACGGTTATGCCGTTCGGACTCACGAACGCACTAGTGGTTTTCATGGCTCTAATGAATTTTCTGTTCCATCCGTATCTTAATTATTTTGTGTTAGTATTCATGAATGACATCCTGGTGTACTCTCACACTCGACACAACCATGCCACCCATCTTGATATCATATTAAGTACACCGAGAGAGCATTGTCCATATGCTAAGCTCTCAAAGCGACACTTTTGGATGGACCAGATTCACTTCTTAGGTCATATCATCTTTGAGGCAGGGGTTTCAGTAGACCGAGAGAAGGTGAGAGCAGTATTTTCTTGGGAGCATCCTAAGAACTTGTCTGAGAAACTATGTTTCTTATGGATGGATGTTTACTACAGACACTTCATACATGACTTCTCCTGCTTAGCAGCACCATTGATAGGTCCAACTAAGAGGGGTATGAAGTTCGTTTGGTCGGATGCTTGCATGATAGCTTTTATGGACCTGAAGGGAAGGATGACATCAGCACCGGTCATGATACTTCCAGAGTAAGGGAAGAGATATACAATTTACTATGATGAATCGGGTATTGGGCTGGGAGTAGTGTTGATGCAGGGCGACTGATTTGTGGCGTACAGGTATCGGCAGTTGAGGCCACATGGGAGGAATTACCCGACGAATGATCTCTAGTTGGAAGAAGTTATTCATGCATTGCGCTGTTGGAGACATTATTGATTGGGGGATAATTTTGTGCTTTTCATCAACCACAAAAGCCTCAAGTACATATTTACACATTGTGACATGAATCTAAGGTAGCGATGGTGGGTCGAGTACCAACAGTCCTTTGATTTTGAGCTTGGATATACACCTGGTAATGGTAATGCAGTAGCTGATGCACTGAGTAAGATGACTCAAATAGAGGCAGTGTAGGAGGCCAGTGGTGAGTGGAAGCTCATGGCCTTGATCTCTGAGATGCATCTTGAGGTGCACGACAGTCAAGGGTAGACTTATCTTTCATCTTTAGATGTGACTTCTACCCTCATGGATAGAGTGAAGATGAGGCAGCTATCAATTTCAGAAGGCCTAGTTTTGTGGGAGTTGGTGGTAAGTTAGGACCCTCCTCCTGGTTGGATGATAGACGATGATGAAGTTTTGCGTTTACATGGACGAGTATGGGTTCCAAGTAATATACGCGAGGAGATGATGAGGGAATTTCATGCTTCATCTTGGGCAGTTCATCCCGGGGTTACCAAGATGTACCGAGACGTGAGACATCACTACTGGTGGCCGGGGATGAAGAAAGATGTAGCTGGTTTTGTTAAGAGGTGTTCCACCTGTCAACAGGTGAAGGCGGAGCATCAGAGACCAGCTGGGCTGTTACATCAGTTAACCATTCCGGAGTGGAAATGGGACGATGCCGTGATGGATTTCATGACTGGGTTTCCATGGTCACCTTGTGTCAACGATGTCATGTGGGTTTTTCTGGAAAGACTCACGAAGGTATCTCACTTCTTGCCGATCAAGGAGACCTTCGGTGTTGATGAGCTCAGAAGGCTTTATATCTGAGATATCGTACGTCTTCATGGGGTCCCTCGTTCTATCATTTCAGATAGGGAAGTCTACATTATGTCTCATTTCTTGAAGACTTTTCAGAGGGCACTGGTTACACAGGTGCTTTTTATCACAGCATACCACCCTCATACATATGGCCAGTCAGAGCGTACGATATAGGTGCTAGGGGAGATGCTGCGAGAATACGTCCTAGTCTTTGGGGGATCTTGGGAGAAGCATATAACCTTAGTCGAGTTTTCCTATAACAATAGCTTTTAGGAGACTATTGAGATGGAACCATATGAGGATTTATACGGTAGGTCGTGCTGATCACCTTTGTGCTGGTTAGTGGAAGTTGAGGCAGCTTTACTGGGACCACGTCTCATACAGGAGACATTTGAGCAGGTCTAGTTGATTCGGAAGCAGATGGCTACCACACAATCTCTTCAGAAATCACATGATGATCCCCGCAGATGACTTTTGGTGTTCTTGGTCGGGGATAAGGTTTTTCTATGTGTTTTGCCGATGCTGGGACACAAGAGGATCAGGAGACAGGGTAAACTTTCACCGCGGTATGTGGGGCCATTTGATATTCTGGAGAGAGTCGGGCTGGTTTCTTGACGGTAGACGTTACCGCAGTGGTACCGAGCCATGCACAACATCTTCGACGTATCTCAGTTGCACTGCTATCATTCAGACCCGTCTCACACCTTTCAGCCAAAGGAGGTTGAGCTGGAGGCAGATGCGTCCTTTGAGGAGTATCTGATTCGTATCATTGACAGAAGCACAAATGTTCTCTACAGCCAGATAGTTCGTCTCGTACGGGTGCTATGGCGTCATGGCCCAGTGCAGGACGAGGCCTGGGAGTAGGAGGCCAACGTGCGTGCTCAGTGGATGGATTTGATCACGACTGTATCTTCTCTACCCTTGGAAGAGAAATTCGGGGAATAATTTCTATAAGGGGGGATGTTTGTAAGAACCCGGTTCTTCTCTTTTAGGTACATTATTCTTATTTTCCCTTTTCCTTAAGTGTTTTTAATAAAATATGGAAACTGAGGAAAAATCCCAAATTTTGGAACTACACGTCTTGTACTTTTTCCACACTCCGTGTACTTCTGTCCATGTTGGGATGAGTACACAGGGCGTGTAGCCTTGTCGGCGACAAACGGTGTAGGAACCAACCACACGTCGTGTAGTGGTCCTTTACACGCCGTGTAGTAAGTTGGTAGGTCAAAAAGTAAGGTGGTGGAGCAGCCTACAGCTGGGCGGCAGTACACGCCATGTACTCAGGAGTACATGTCGTGTACTCTTGTCGGCAGGTGAACAGTGCCGCACTGGTGGAAAGCCGCCATGTGAACAGTAAAATGAAAGGGGTACACGCCATGTACTTTGTTTTTTCGGCTTAAAATAAGTACTAGCCTCCTTATTTGGCAGAGGAGGAATTTGAGCCTTTTTGGAGCCAAAGTAGGAGGTCGGACCTTTGAGGATCTGCCGGGTGTTCGTCTGGAATCAGATTCCCCTTCGGACGATCTCGTTGGAACCGCGCGGGTAAGCCCTCTCTTCTCCTAGGGTGTTGCTTAGCAATTCTTCTTCTAACTTAAGTTATATACATTTGAATGGGTTTTGTTCTTTTTCAGATCTATGCCATTTTTTGGGTGTTTATAGAGTCGGCATTCAGGTATAACGTTCGTTGGCGTTTAAGGTAGGTGGCTTGGTTTTTAGTTTTCCAACTACTGTGTGATTTATGCGTTTTTGTTCCACGAACACATGTTGGGGTGTCGTGTGGCTGAGGCCGTTGTTATATCAAACAACTAGAATTGATTAGCTATTTAAATATGATATTCAAATTCTGGTTGGGATCGGTACATGGATCCGGAACCACCCCGGGGGTGTGTTCCACTGTTTAGCCGTTTGGCCAGGATACCCGAGGGTATGCCTTTAAAGTAGTAAATGAAGATTTGGCTTGAGATAATTTGCTTGTTTACAGATTTTTTACCTATTTGGCATGGCCCAGTTACCTGTTTATCCTGAGGGCATTGTTGTGATTAGCCTATGGGAAATGTACTGTATTAGCCTGAGGGCATGACTGTTTTAGCCCGAGGTCTGTCATTATTCCGCCTAAGGAAAACCTTTCGTGCATGAGGGATTGAATTCTGTGCATGACGGCGACAATTCCTACGCCTGAGGGAAATTTATGTTACGCATGAGGGAAATACATGCGTGGTGGATTCTATATAGCCTGAGGGCGTGGTTCACTATATTAGCCTCTGGGCAAGATACTGGTTGGCATGAGGGCTTGGTGTTGTTGAGAACAGAACGATACTAAATTTAATGGATTAAATCAATAATAAAATGGAAATTTAATTGTTAAGTTAGTTACTTTTCAGTACTGCTTAATTTATTTCATTTTACTATTGCACACTGTTCTTGCATGCTTACACGCAGTTGGGCACGGGCCTTTGGTGGGTGCCTACTGAGATATATTTCACACACCCTATTTGGGTCATGCTTTTCGGCCCAAATAGATTACGTTGCTATAGGGATAGATAGGGGAATGAGTCCCTATACAGGTACATGATTGCTGCTGAGGAATGGGAGGGCATGGGACCGAGCCTATACTGGCGATGCCACAACCAGCTGTTTTTCTTTGTTTTGTTGTAATCTTCTTTTGGTTGTATCGTATTGATGTATAACATGTTATGGATGTTTTCATAGAACATGAGACATGTAGCATCATCATTTACATACTGTTGGTTATATCCACTGAGGTTGTTTATTTCAGTTGTGTATGGTTTACTGCTTTCATTGTTCGCTGTATGTTTTATTTTGTATTCCGCTGCGCTACACTTTGACAAATGAGGGCATAGTTTCCCCACAATCATACATGGGCCCTCACTGCTAGTCAGTAGCCTCTAGCATTTTGGGAAATGCGCTTGAGTTCACATGACAAACCGGATTCGGGGCACCCATTGTGTGGCACCCGGGTCTGGGGCGTTACAAGTTCTTTGAACTTGTATCGGTAGCTCTTGGTATTAGTAACTCTTTACTCTGTATCGATAACTTCTTCTATCAGTATCTCTATATTCTAGTGACTTGATTCTATCGGTATCTCTATATACCAGTAGCTATCTGCATCGGTGACCTTGGTCTATCAGTGACTCTGTTTATCGGTAGCTCTTGGTCTATCGGTAGCTCTGGTCTATCAGTAGCTCTAGCATAGTTCCAGGGATTATGTGTATCAGTTGACTTATGCACATTGGTAGCTCCATTCTGTACATTCGGACAAAATTTTTTATTGATAACTTTCGGTATCGGGGACCTTGTTATATGCTTACAGGAGGACTTATTACATATAGATAGCTCAATAAATATCGGTTGCTTTGTGTAGATCAGTGACTAACACTTATATGTTTTATGCAAAACATATCCGATTGGATTAAAATAACTTCAAAACATATATAAACAAAGTTAAACATTGATTAACATATTTGAACGATTATTTTAATATTATTATTATCTTGATAATAGAATATCATATATTGAGCAAATTAGAATATAGATAAATATTAATTGGGATTATCACAGTATGAAAAAGTATAGTTGGGATTATCAAAACAGGTGAGGTCAAAAACCCAAAATCTTGGTAAGGGTCTAGTGGAGCTAAGGTAGATATAGAATCAGATAAGTGCATCTAGTGTCAAGGATGAGAGATTCGGAAGTCCAGTATCGAGTGAACATGATAGGGTTGGTAAAAGGGGTCCAACATTGAGTAATGTCAAGGAGAAGGACAACAACGCCCCAAAACATTTATCTACGAAATTACCTTCTTTTAATTAATTCATATAGTATAATAACATAAAATGAAATTAATAACAAAATAATAACTTTATAAATAAATAATTAATGAAATAAATGTTCATTATACAAGTGAAGAAACATACACTAATGGAACAACACCATGACATTTCGAATAGTAACATGACTCTTATGAATTGTAAAATAGATAATTGAATAGTAACCTCACTAATGAATGTATAAATAAAATTTATCCATATTATAAGTGACAAGATGATAGAATTATATAATACTGTAAGTCAATAAATATTTTAATGATTATTAATTATGTTGTAGAATTTATTTAAATATTAGATATCTTATTAAAGTTGTATGATGAATTAAAATACATAATAGAAATTTATTTTCATAAAATTTCATCATAAATTAATTTTTTCCTCTCCTTTAATCATATTTTTTTGATACCTTAGTAAATTTTTGCAAAGTGTTCTAAAATCAATGCTAAATTTAAAAACATTGTTTTCGAGTAAATGATTCTGTTAGTCAAAAAAATAAATTTCTCATACTTAGAAAATTAATCTTATAAAAGGGAGTTTTTTTTAATTATACACATTTAAAATTGGTGGGGTTGAATTTTTAGTATTTTTATGAAATTGTAAAAAAAAATTGAATAGTAAAATACATTAATTTATGTTATAAATACATTATAAGTTAAATACACTATTCCAAGATTCATGGAAAATGTAAGAACCATTGGTTTGAAATAATATGATCTAATTATAGTATTTAGTCTTGAGAATTAATAATATTCCTTGTCCTGATAAAAATAATAAACTAATGAATTAAATTATAAGAATACACATCTCTCATCTACTGTAAATACCACCCCCTCGCCACATATTCTCAAAACACCACTCAAACCTTGAGCCTTTTTACAAATTCATCTCAAATATTATCACAATACCCCACACTAATGACTATGAGCTTTTTGTCTTATAAAATACAAAAACCAATCCCCTAAGGATGTTCTCAAGGAGAAGCATTCAAGGGGTAAAATTGTCTTCCTTTCTGTTAATTTATTTTCATGTTCATTTAATATGTTTTTCTCTCTTTACCCCCACCCCCATCCAAATGATATGATAACAACATTACCTTAAATATAATATAATATTTTTATTCTAATAAAATAATTAATCATCTTCTCTATTTTACCTCATTTTATACTAAACATTAAAACATAGTTAGTGGTGTGTTATTTTATAACATTCAAGTACAACACAATTTTAGTTTTCTATTAATATCTTCGAGGATTTTCAGGAATCCATTTTTTTGGTTGAACCAAATTATAATATATTTATTATAAATTATAATATTTTCTATAACCATCATATTTATTTGATATTAAATAATAGAGAAAAACTACTATGTTTTGATGTAAAAATTCTAAACTAAATCTATATGATTGCCATTAACATGTATTCTAATGATTCACCCTCACCCAAAATAACCAAATAAATTATATAAAAATTAAATATTATAGATAAATAATTAATAAATTAAAATATAAATTATGTACATGTTTACATGTAATATGATCATAAAAAATAAGGAAACTAACACACCTGAATGATAAAAATGAATCTCAAAACTCATCAAAAGGGATATAAATGAACTTAATAATATTATAATAAATGAAAAACTTGTATAAAAGGTTATGAATGAATGAAGTTTTTGATTTTATTATTCAGTACATTATAATCATGTGATGAAATGTTTCGCACATATGGTAAGGGATTTTACCGGAACCACCACTTTTCCTCTAGGTTCCTATTTCTCACTCTTTAGTCGAATATAATGATTATTTAATTTTATTTAATTTTTTCCATTTTCAATTTTCAGATTCCATAATCATGTTTCTATATAATATAATCCTTATGTAATGGTGTTATATGTCTTTTAATAAGGTTCCCTTCTCAAATATTTCTGAATATCAAACCCAATTCCAATGAACTTCTTCACCTCTTAACTATTTTAAAATTTACTCTCTTACCTCTTTTAAGATGCTATTATTTTACTAAAAGAACTATTTTTTATGAAAAAAATACCATGGTTAAATTCATGTATTATTAAAAAAATATGACTTTTCCATTTCAAATAATACCGAATCTTGTCCATTAAACTATACTAAAAAGTTTTATTTTGAATGTTTCTTAAACACTATTTTCACATCAGTTCCGAATCACTTATCATTATATATGCCAATATTCCATTATGAATTCCCATGTATGATAAAAATGTCTAATTTAATTGATACCATTATCATATTCTATATTTATATGCCTTTTGACTTGATTAGGATACACAATTATTTCCTTGTGTAACCCTTATGTTGATGTTTGATTGATTATATATGTTTTTTTGGAAATAATATTCAATAACATATGATTATGGGTATTCAAAGATAGATATCCAATGAATTGGGTAATGATTAGTCTCCAGTGATTTCATGTAAAATATTCATGGTGGTTATCCTTGACTTGTTCTCTTTATACAACAGTCCCAGCGGTTAGCCTTGACTAGTGCACCTCTCTATACAATGAGCCTTGACTCATGCTATAGTAATGTTTTATGTTTATTCCACAATAATATTTTTTATGATAATATGATTAGATGTTATATATGTTATGATTCCATATGTTTAATCATGTTCCTTGACTTTTAATATAATTATGTTATGATTTCTAACCCATAAGATAAGCTTTTTTTAATGTTTATCCCCTTACCAGGTTTTTTGCATCATCCCTTTGTTTATGTTATCCCAAATTATCATGTTCATGTGTAAGGGAACAATATAATTAAAGAGATACTTATGATTATCAAATAACTGATCTTATTATTTTGGAATCATGATTTTTAATTATTTAAATAATCTCAAAAAAAGTATACTTTACAATCATTGTCCTGTAATTCTATGTATAATTATGCTCAAAATATTTTAATGATATTGATAAAAGGATTAGGTATCTATAGTTGGTATCAGAATAAGGTGTAGTTAATTTTTGGAGATTAGGAATCATTCTCTTTAGTAATGACCTTAGTGATAAGACTAAGTCTAAGAATCCATCCCTAAACTTTTATAAGTATAGTGTAATTTATTTATTAAAGAAATAAAACCCAGTATGGATCTCCAAGTGTATGTGGTTCTAGAAAAGATGTAGATATTTCTACAAACTACAACATGGTGTTATGATCCATATGGGGGATAACCTGGTACGTGACAACATTCTTTACTATGCACCTATTTTGTAACTCCTATGGGATATGCTATGGTAAATTCAAAACATTATTATGAACAATTATTAAGTGATCAAAAAAATCCCATAAGAGTATGTTTTAGGAAATAAAACATTGATAACCTATAGTGGATCCTATGAATCACAAGATAGGATGTCCTTTTATTTTAAATGATTATCCTTTTTATGGTTATTGTTTTTTTAAATTATTATTAGGTACATTTTCAAGAACCATCATTATACTTTATTTTTCCTTGTTAATGGTTGGGAATTGAATAAATTGTGTCATCAGTCAATGTGACAGGAAATGTTATGGTTTCCCTACTGATATTCCAAATATTATGGGAATGAGTGCTAAAAACATCATGATAGTAATTTCCCTTCAAGATCAAGTTATTATTAATTACGTGAATTGTGTGGAATGACCTCCTTCTCCCAAGGGAGATCATGGTTGGTTTGAATACTTTCTACATAAAATGCCACCAATGTTTAGTGGATCTTATTATCACATCCTCATGTAATAGTTGATTAACTCCATTGAAATGATACTATTTTCACTCCAATTATCATAAGTTGAGAAATTGTTTCTAGAGATCTATGATTTTCATTGGGAAGCTAATCAGTCATGGGTACTAATAAAAAATAAGATGTATAAGGTGGAAATAGATTACATGGATTAAGAGGATAAAAAGAAAATATTTAAAATAAATATTTTCCCCTAACCCTATGTCTCAAGATGAAAATTTTGTTCCTCCAACATAAGAAGATAGATTATGAGTCTATGGAGGCATATGAATAAATCCTTAAAAATCATTCAAGATTCACTGAAGGATTTTTCATGAAAAATGAAATTATGGTGGATCGTTTATTTAGATAAATAATTCCATGCCTATGAAAAGAGTTGTAAAATCGTGATTTTTATAGCAACAAAGAGATTGTATGTTGTTCCATGATGGTTGAAATTATGATAGGAAAATCACATTGTTATCATGGGAATGATTTAAAAAAGTATAATATGGAGTATAATATGGGTTGTTTAGAAAATATGTCCCATGTGGTAAAGATGAAACAATTCCCCATGTATTAGAATTGTGGGATGAAGAATCCTATGAACTATTTAAATTGAACCATGAAGTACATCAAATATAGAAGAATGGGGATTCAAGCTAAGAACAATAAAAGGGATACGAAGAATCCTACTAATTACCAAAAATTGAGGAAGGATCATGTACGTACTAATATAGTAGTGTAGTGTTTCAACTATATGGAACCTTGGAATTTTGTAAACCAATTCCCAAAGCCAAGGGTTGTTGGAGATAGTCAACATCAACCTCTAAGGTAGTAGGGGATACCATATGCTATCACTACTATTAAGGCATGACCTGATAATGAAATGGTTATAGGTAATCTTTTTATTCACTCAAAATATAAAACATACTATTTTATTATATTTCTACTAATTATTTCATATCTCAAAATATTAGTAAAACTTTTCGAACACAACCTCAAAATATAGAGGATGATTTTTTTATGGCAATATCAAAAAGGAAAATTACTACATCCAATTTTCATAACTCATCATTGAATAATGTTTTTGGACATATCCTCCCATAAAATCATTTAATAGTCCATTAAAAAAAGTTTGATTCTATATTGGGCATTGATTGGATAGCTTTATACGAAGGTAATAATGATTTCCAGGAATGGGAGATAACTCTTCTCATTCTGAAGGATCCTCCAATTCTGTACAAGTCTAAAGAGGATAATGGATCTCCTTTAGAACCATCATATCATGTGTTAATATTGTTCCCTTATGGTCAATACCATCTATCTCAATGTATTGAGGCAAAGTAGATTATCATGCTCGAAGACAAGCCCATCGTGAGAGATTACTCTGATATATTCCCTAAATAATTGCATGGTATTCTTCCTGTTCAATAGGCTGAGTTATCAATTGAAAAAATTACTATATCTCTTCCTATATCAAATATACCTTATATAATGACAATAGTTGAGCTACATTAACTATATATGCAGTTACAATATAATTTATAGATGGTTTTTATATGCCCGAGTGATTCCCCATGGGGTGAACCATTCCTCTTTTTTATGAATAATGTTAGAACAATGTTCCTCTACATAGATTATGATGAACATAATAAAATAATGATAAATTAAAATTATCCCCTACCATAGATATATTACTTGTTTTAACAACCACATAGGGATATTTAATTCATTACGGGGGACCTTCGGTTAGGATATCTGTAATTATAAGTGAGGAAGGTAGATATTACCCAGACTACCTTTTGGACATGGTATAGACACTATGAATTCATAGTTATTCGCATTGGACTCACTAATTATCCAACATAATTCCTGGATTTAATGAATATAGACTTTATAGATTACATGGATAAATTTTTTGAATTCTTTATCGATGATATTCTAGTATACTAAAAAACATGGAGGAATAAGTGGAGCATTTGAATACTCTGCTAAAGACTTTTCAAAAAGATAAAATTTATGAAAAGTACAATATATATGAGTTCTAAATGGATTATGTATCATTATTTTTCCATTTTATCACTAGTAAAGGAATATCTGTGGACCCTTCCAAGACAATGGTAATTAAAGAGTGGCTAAGGGAAACAACTATGACAGTGATCTATAACATTGTTGTTCTAGCTTCGTATTGTTGTTGATTTGTGAATAAATTAAAATGATTTTGGAAACCAATAAAAAATATGAAAACAAAATGGTGTGATTATTTTCTATACATAATAACACAGGTAATTCTTTAAGGAGATAAAAAATGGCCTTATCACTATGCTAGTACTCAAACTCCCGACAATTGGATAAAATCATTATAGTGTACATATATGATTCCAAAATGGATTAAATTGAGTAATCATAAAAAATTATTAACTAATAGACCATTCCTCATGGTCATTTAAAATAAATTAGAAAAAATATCCCATAGAAGATCTGTATTTTGAAACTATGGTCTTTGTGCTTAATATCTTGAGGCATTGTCTCTATTCGGAAAAGTGATATATATATATACAGATCATAAGAGTCTCAAATATATATTCAGATATAAGGAGTGTAATATTTACCAATGAATATGGTTATAGATCATTAATAATTATATCTTCTCAATCCACTAATATCTTGGTTTGGAAAACAAGGTATTGGTTTCTCTAAGTTGAAAGGATCATTTATAATTATCAATGACGAGAATTGAGAAGGATCCATTATTCTTAGACCCACAAAGGATGGAAATAACAATCGTTAATGAAGGAAAAAAATACATCCTTTCTTAAATGAATTCTCAACCATCAATTATGAGGAAAATAAAGTATTCGAAAAGAAATGGTGTGGAAATTCAAACAAGGGTGGAAGCTATCAAAAATAGGAAATCCTCAAAGTTCTAAATGGATGAGGAAGGAATAGTAATATTTTGGTCAATATTATGTGTACCATCCAATCCATAGATAATTAAGGTTATTATAAGTTGTGCATATAGATCAACCTTATCTATTCACCCATTGAGTACAATGTTATATCGAGATCTCTTAGAAAACTGTTGGTGGGACAATATGAAAAAGGAGATCACTGAATACACATCAATGATCCTTGTAGGGATGCAATTGAATGATCAAAACAATTCCAAAGGGTTGATGAAACCAATAATCATACAAACATGAAAATAGGAAAACATTATCATGGAATTTGTAACTAGACAATGAAATACATCTAGTGGAAATATAACTATATTGGTTTTTATGGATCATCTTACAAAGATACCTTACTTTATTGCAATTTCAGAGGGCTTATCTTTAGATCAACTTGAATGTATATATATTAAATAGGAGGTATGTATATATGGAGTAATATTATCAATTGTATTTCATTGAGATCATATATTCACAGATATATTTGGGAAAATTATCAAACATGATCTCAAAATTGATTTGAAATTCATTACGACATATTGTCCTCATAATGATAGTCAATATGAACTTACTATTCAAACACTTAAAGACATGTTAAGAGCTTTTCCTATGGACTTCAAAGTAGGATAGACCAATATCACTATTTGTCAAATTTTCTTACAATAATAGCTTCCACTAAAGTTTAAAAATGGATCCATATGAAGCCCATTATGGGAAAATGTTTACATCACTGGAATTCATGGATTAAGTCATTAATCATAAGCTTCTAAGACCTGAAATGGTTGATGAAATGGTGGAAAATATGAGAAAAAAAATCAGAAACACATCATGGAAACCCAAAGTCGACATAAGAGTTATGAATACAATCATCGACGGGACCTCTTGCTAAATTTCAGATTCATTTTATTCCAATACTTATCTTCCTGGAACAAGATCTTGATATTTGGGAGTAAATGAAAGCTACATTGTAGATACATCTTCCCTTTCGATATTCTTAATTGTGTCAGAGTAGTGGACTATCGACTAGCACATACACCAACTATGTCTCAAGAACATGATGTCTTCCACGTATCCATTTTAAGGAAGTACATACTAGATCCTTCACATGTATTGACTTTAGAGGTGGTGTAGTTAGAGAATGATGTTTCTTATGCGGAGAATCGAGGGAATATCATGGATTGTGGAGATAAATTTTTATTCAAAAAGGCTACTCACGTGGTCAAACTACTATAGAGGAGACTTATGTACAAAGAGGAAACATGGGAACTATTGGAAGTGATGAAGGAAAATTAACCAGACCCATTTTCAACTTATAATATATAAAAAAAATTTGAGGGTGAAATTTCATAAGTGGGAAAATTTAATGAACTAAAACATTAATCATTGAATTTCCATTATTATAATTATGTAATATAGTATAATCACATAAAAACACATTAAAAACACAATCAAAAAATTATAAATGATGAATTAATGAAACAAATCGAATATCTAGAAGTTATGAAACATATACCAAAGGAATAGTAACTTGACCTTAAGAATAGTAACAAGAACCTTATGAATATTAAACTAGAATACAGAACAGAAACCTCGCCAATTATTTTATAAATAAACTTTATCCATATTATAAGTGAAAATATGATATAATTATATCATAGTATATGTATATAAATATTTTAAAAATTATTAATTAAGTGTTGGTACTTTTTTAATTCCTAAATATTTAATTATAATTTTATGATTAATTTAGTTTTTTAAAAGAAAATTTTATTTCATAAAATGTTTCCATAAATTAATATTCTTTCCTATGGTTTTAACATATTTTTTGAGACATTATTTAATATTTAAATGTATTATAAAATTATTTATAATTCTAAAAATTGTTTTTTTATTAAATGATGATTTTTATAGGAAGATGATGGTGGATGCACAATTGAATGGGTGTGCGCTAGCCACCCCAACAATTCCTTTATGAAGTACCTAAAAATGGCATTTACCGATTATTGAAGGGGCATGAAATAAACAAAGGAAATGGTGCATCATCAATAAATTATCCTTCTTTTCATATTCATATTTTTTTGCTATTCTAATTTTTCGGATTTAAATTTTATATTTTTAACATGTCTTTAACATGAATGTTCAAAAAAGAGAAAGGTATATTTTTATTTTTATTCTAATTACCTCATTGGATGGTTCCAATTAATTATTAATTTTATCATAAAATTTCTTCCAGATTGAATGGTTTATGGTGATAAAATTTATTTATTATTCTATGCCAAATTGGAAGTTATAATTAATAAATTAATATATTCCCGAATCTTTTAAAAGATTAATGCGATGTATTGATTGATTTATTTCAAATCCCTATTTGATGGATTTATTAACTAATTAGGTCAATATATATATAATATTAAATTATAATATTGACATTATTTTATCATTTTTAGTTATCAACATGTCAATTCTCATGAAGCTCGAATTTACTACTCTTGACAATACTGGAAGTAGTTACATGCCATGGACGATGGATGTGGAAATGCATCTCGAATAAATAGATCTTATGGAAACTATTAAAGAAAAAAATTTAAAAACCCTATTAAATAAAGAAGATGCAATGATTTTTATTAGAAGACGTCTGGATAAAGGTTTAAAATGTGATTACCTCATAGAAATTGATCTGTGCATGCTCTGGAAGAGTTTCAATGGGAGGTATGATCATCCAAAATAGGTTGGTCTTCTAGAAACCAATGTTTAGTGGAATTATTTATGCTTCCATTACATTAAAAGGGACAATGATTACAATTATTCTATATATACAATTCTATTATGGATAATGTATTGTGTTATTGGGATTACAGATGCTAATATGTCTGAACATACATATAAGACACTTCATACATCTCACATCACCCTACAATAGTAATATCTCTTGTGAGGGTATTTAAAATATTCTAATGTAATATAATAAATTCTTGTAGTAGATACGAAAAGTGATATTTTGATTAATAATCATTAATATCATCCTACTAGTTTAGTGATATCATTTCTTAAAGAAAATGTCATATATCATGAAAATAATCACAGAAGATGTTAATGAAATGATTCTCATAGTAGATGTGGTTATGGATGTAGATGAGTTCAAGGACATGGTCTTAACCATGGGACTACTAGAAAAATATATTATAATAAAAAATTATCTTCTTAAACACTTCGAGGAATCCTAAAGATTCCAAAAAAAAGTGTGTTTTAATAGGAAATTGGTCATGAGTTTCATGTACCCCAGAGAATCTATATATGCTCTATAACAAATCTTGTGAGGCAAAAAGAAAAATGAACCACACATATATGAGTCATCCAATAAATAGAATAAAAAGGTGGATAATTTTATTGAGAATCATGAGATATCAAATAATGATTTCACTTACCACTACGCATGTTATTTTACATGTGAATTTGATGAGATGATATGGGGAAATAATTCTAAAAAATTACGATAGTTTTGAAATTTCATTTTTTATGTATGTTTTGTATTTAATAATTTGTATTATTTTTATGTCACAAGGTTGTTCATATAATATTATTCTCTTTAATTTGAATAATTTAAATGAATTTCTTAAATGGAAAAAATATTTTCATTTTATATAGTGGAACAAAACACACAATTCGTAAGAATAAAATTTATTTTTCTGATCTTAAATCAATAACAAAAATTGTAAATATTATATTAATTCCAAAATATCTGATAGAGGGACTAGTAAAGTTGGTATTATTTACACAATACGATGCTATTTTTTATAAAATATGGGTTGTTTTCCCTAAAGACCAAAAGAAACATCTTAGTTTTCAAGGATAAATATCAGCAAGGTTATGATACTCAAAATATATTTGAGATAAATTAAACGTACATGTGAATTACCATTAATAAATTTGATAGGAGTCATGTACAAGAAAAACTAATGAAATTGTCAACTAGGTTGAATTATATATATATATATATGTGTGTGCAATAAAAACATATGGAGTAGTAAATAATGAACTAAAAAACATTGATTTATGGAACGAATGATTAGGTCATCCGAGTTCAGGAATTATCAGAAAAATTACTGAAAGTTCTCATGGACATTCAGTAATGGTCCAACAGATATATCCATTAATAAAAATTCCTTGCGATGATTGTTCTCTTGGAATGATGATCATGAAACCATCACTAGCTAAAATTACGGATGAAATTATAGCTTTTCTTGAACGAATTAAGGGGATATATGTAGACCAATTTTTCCCACATGAGGTACATTTACGTATTTTATTGTTTAAATTGATGCATCTAGTAGATTTTCACATTTATGTTTTCTCTCATCTCGTAGTTTTGGGTTTTCATTTTTTCTTTCCAAAATAATTAAATTGAGATCACAATTCCCTGGTCATTTCATCCTGAATGTAAGCCATGATAATGATGGAAAATTTAACTCTCAAGCATTCTATTATTATTGTATTGAAATTGGAATTATTTTGGAGCTTCCAGTTTCCCATGTTCATAGAAAAAATGGTTTAAATGAATCAAAAATAAAATGCCTCTTAGTTATTATTAGATCATTAATAATGATAAGAAAGATGATGAGATCTATATGCGATCATGCAATATTTTATGCCCCGATAAAAATTATCATCCGAATAAGTACATATCATAAAAACCCTCCACTCCAATTGGTTTTTTCTAAGTGCATGAAATATCCCTTTTGTGAATTTTTGGTTTTTTAGTATGTGTTCCAATTTCTCCCCATAATGAACAATGATTGTACCTAAAAGTAGCCTGGAAATATATGTATAATATGAATCCTAATCCATCATCATATGTCTTGACGGGAAAAATGAAAATGTATTTATTTCATGTTTGGAAGATTTTCAATTAAATGTTGTTGTATTCCCACAATTATGCGGAGAAAAGTAACAAAGGGAATATTTTATTTAGAATGTAAAAATTTTACATTTTCATGATCCTCTCATCCAATAGTGTGAGATGGAAGTGAAAAATATTTTACATTTTCATAAACGAGAATTCCAATTTCTTAATGCATTTCCCAATTCAATGGGAGTGATTAAATCACATATATCGACTATAAACATACAAGCTATAATTGAAGTCCTAAAAACACAATTACATAATGATGTTACAAAGCTCTCAAAAACGTGCATGAATAATGGGAGACCAATTGGATCAAAGGATATAAGTCCTCATAAATGAAAATGTATGGGTATAATTGAAACCCCCATATTGTATGTGGTTTTTCTATAAGAATCATTCATTCTAAATATTCATAAATAAACACATGATGGGAATAATAAAAAGATTTAATATGATATAGAAAATCATAATGGATTTGAAAATAATGAAATCTATATTAATTATACCACAATAGGTGATATATGGAATTAAAGTAATATGAATAATATTGATGAATTATTTTTTTATTCTATGTCACGTGTTATAAAAAATGAAGACCCTGAACCAAGGTCTGTTTTGTAATTGCAAAAATGACCTGATTGGAATAAATGGAATGACACATTGAAATTTGAATTAAATTCACTTAATAGGCAATGAGTTTCTAGAAATACCATGCTCACACTAGAAGCTATAAATCCAACTGGGTATAAATGGGTTTCTATACATATGTGTAATGAGAAAAATGAGATTATGAAATTCCATGATCTTCTTACCTCACGGGAATTTTCTCAATGACCTGCAGTTGATTTTTAGGAGAAATATTCTCCTATTATGGATGCTTTTAATTTTCAATATCTAATTATCCAAGCAGTAACTGAGATGGATAAAATGAATCTTATGGATGTTGTTACAACTTATTTATATGGGTGACTTGATAGTAATTTATTTATGAGAATCCTTAAAGGACTCAAAGTACTCGAAGTATTTTAATCAAAACCCAAAGACATATATTCAATTAAATTACTTAAATCCTATTATGTATTAAAAAAATCTTGGCATATGTGGTATATTCATTTAAGTGAATATTTATTAAATAATTTGTATATAAATAACCACATATTCCCATCTGTTTTATTAAGAAAAAAGCATTTGGAGATGAAATAATTCTCATTTATATTGATGATTTAGATATCATTAGATCTCTAGAAGAGATAAATGATGCAATGCGAAAAATAGAGGATGAATTTTAAATTGAGGATTCATGAGAAAAAATTATTTTCTTGGATAAAAAATTGAGCATATGCCAAGAGGTATAAATTCACATTAGTCAAATTAAACTAAAATTTTCTTAATACTCAGTAATATGGATAAAAAGAGAGTCTTTTAAGTACTCCAATGGTTGTTCAGAATCTAAATATTGAGAAAGATCATTTTTACTATGTGAATAAAATGAGGAGGTGGTTGGTACAGATGTACAATATCTCAGCGCTATCATAGAATTAATGTATCTTGCTAATTATACTCATCCTGATATATCTTTTCATACTTATTTGTTTCAATGATTTATTTCATCACCTACATGAACATACTATATTTTTATTAAACATATTATTCATTAACTTTTTGGAAATAATTATTTGGTTTTATTATATTCTTACAAATCTTAAAGGAAGATGGTTAGATTTTCATATATAGGATATTTATCTAATATGCATAATGCACGATCACAAACTAGTTATGTGATAACAATATGAGGTACTTCCATATCATGTAGATCAAAAAAGTAGACAATCATCACAAAGTCTTAAAATCATACATATGTGATACCATTACATGAATCATGTTGAGATTGTGTGTGGTCAGAGTCTATGGATCAACAAGTTTGAGTGGATAGTGGATTTCCTATAGATAGTTTCCCAATGATTTTATTTGAATATAATTTTTAGTGAATAACACAATTTAAGGAAAGATTCATAATATATGTTCAATAAAAACATATACAAAAAAATATTTCTCTTTCAGAAAAGATTTATAAAAGAACGATGATATCAACATGCAATATACTCGATCAAGAAACTACATTGAAGATTTATTTACAAAGAAACTACCAAATATCATATATTTAAATTCATATATCATATAGGGATACCTAGATTGAAAAATATATAACATTTATGGGGAGTCTACATGAAAATTCCTTTTTCCTTATTCAGGTTTTTATCCCACTGGGTTTTCCAAAAAAAATATTTTTAATGAGATAGTATCCAAACACGTATGACATTGGTAGGGGTGCACATCCCATGGGGGGTGTTAGGAAGCTGGATACAGCTTTACAATTCAATAGGTGTGTGCTTCCCACCCCTAGAAATTCCATTCAACACGTCCTATAAAAGGAAGTGCACCCTGACAAACAGAATTGATAAGGAATAGAAGAAAGAAACACATCATCATCAATAAACTATCATTCTTCTTGTCTTATTCACGTTTCTTCTCTATTCTAAATTTAATCTTTTCAATTTTTTATTCTCAATAGATTTTAAATAAAAAATAAATTTATCATATTTAGAAAAATAATTTCACAAAATTGAGTTTATTTCTTAATTTTACATATCAAAAAATGTTTAAATTCATTTTTTTTATTTTTCTGAAATATTTTCTTTCAATTGTAAAATATGGTTATTTACGGTACATATAAATTATAAGTTAAATACAATATTCATTGATTCATGGATGATGTAAGAACAATTATTTCAATCTCACAAGATTTTATAACTATATATAGTCTCATTATTCTAGAATAATTAATATATAGACCAAAATATTAATCAAATGAATTAAATAATGAGAAAACACCCCTCTCATCCACTATAAATACCAACTATCACCACCTCGGCTCCTCACAAATCTTATGCTATGATCCTCGAAAAAATTATTTTCAAATGTTCTCCCAATACCATCCCATATATTGGTGATTTTTTTTGCATAGGAAAAAATCTAATCCCCGGTAGAGGTTCTAAATTAGAAGTAATCAAGAGGTAAAACCCTCTCTATTTTCTGTTAATTAATTCTAACATTTATTTATTTTATTTTTCACTCCACACCTCCCCTCAAACAATTGGTATTATAACTATAGTACCTTACATATACTGTAATCGTAAGGACTCAGAAATTTCCTTGCAGTGTTTTTGTATGGGAATTTTACGAGTCTGTGAAAATTAACGGCACGTGATTCTGAGGCTCGGTGTGCCCGGAATGAATTTTTGAACCTTTTTTATGTATGTTCAGTAAACACGTGGGTAGGTTTTTGTAACTTGTGAACCAGTGCTTGAAATTAAAATCTGAGGACGCCGTTAAACTCGTAGCAGTGGTATTCTCTTAATGAGATCTTCACCACGACAATAGTTGGTCGAGGATGAAAGTTAATTTCTGTGTTTTTT
Organism: Viscum album; assembly: GCA_963277665.1. NCBI lineage: Eukaryota > Viridiplantae > Streptophyta > Magnoliopsida > Santalales > Viscaceae > Viscum > Viscum album. Next base: position 1,046,704,309 of record OY728162.1, read on the forward strand.
GTTGACATAAAAATAAAATAATGAAAAAAAATTATTTTATTTTTATAAAAACCTCCCAATTTGATTGTGACGTGTGGGGGACCACCCGAGCTAGGGAAACCCCCCAAATTTGAATTCATAATGGTGGGGACCACCCAACTCCTGAACTCCCTATTTAATAAAGGAGGTGAATTTAGGTATCCCCTAAATTAATTATGCCCATGTAATGATTTTAATTATGCCAATTTCATCATAGTTAATGGCCAAATTTATTTTAATAAGTTTTTTATTCTTTTTATTGGGTTGGGGGAAAATATTTGGAAAAGGGTTGGAAAAGCCTTACAGAACACTAGAGAAACTTTTCCATCTCCAATGAAGAACACATCTCCAACGACAAACATGCTCCAATGAATAATGAGGAACTGACCCCGAGCCCAGATTAGAAGCACCATGTGGAGGAAACAAACGCAGATGTTCTTCAATGATATCCTCTTCTACCTCTCGAATCCTCTTCACCGACACCAACGAACCTTCGAGGTAGGGGTGTGATTTTGTTTTACCTTCGTAAATTTTCTTTTATATTGATTCTCTCCACAGGAGTCACTTGCTACCACTCTAACGTGGAAGGGGTGGGCCAAATGGACATGGTCCGACCTCTCTGCAATCATTTTTGGTTTTTGTTGTGTTCTTCGCGATGGAGGAGGACAACGAACAGTGCAGAAAATTGGCACAGATGGAACTAGGAAGCAGAGGAAGACAATAAGGCTAGCTACAAAGACAGCGGTGGCGCAACTGCGCCACCTAAGAAGAGCCCCATCCTGTTTGCTGCGATAGAACAAGGGTGGTGGCTGGCACTCCCAACAGTCGCATGAAGGGAATGGCGACCCGCATCCATGCCGCCTGGTGTGCAGGAGTCACGTCCTTGTATCGTGGTGGAAAAAGTTGGGCGGCCATCTAGCTAACAGCCACTAGAGAAGGTGAGGTGCACGACGACACTGTGCAGTGGAGGGGCCGACATTCTGGCCAGCCGTGGTGGGTTGCTGCACTGTGGGCCGCTGCACTATGGGTCATCTCACCGTCGGCCACCACACCACAGGCCACCACACCAAGGTCCATGCCGACGGGCTGGGCTAGATCAGTCCGAATGAGTAACACTGTACTCAGACCCACTATGACCCTTTTCATTCTTTCGGCCATATCTTGAGCTATGGGCGTCTGTTTGACGAAAAATCTATAGCACCAAAAACCGTTGATCAATTTAGGCAATTTGGTATACCCAACTTGAGTTTTAGACAAAGTTGGTGTATGGCCAAGTTGGATCGAACACGAATCTAACCAGGCCCTCAGGACAAAAAGGCCAATAACATATAGACAGGGCGACTGATTGACGCACAGTCTATTACATTGATACCCCGATCATGTGGAGGTCCTTTGAAATTCTTCTTCATGGGACTTCGTTGAAGATGGAGTATCGACTTGTGGCTTGAGGAGTTGATTCTCCCGAAAGCAAGTGATCTTACTGTGGGAACCCTGTAGCTGGCTGTAACATGAGAAAGGGATCCTATGTGGGTCTGTGATTTGGGATCCTATTTGGGTCTATTCTTTGGGATAATATGTGGGTCTGTGCTTTGGGATCCTACATGGGTCTATGTTTGAGAGTCCCTCATGGATCCGCCCTAGAAAATCCACTTGGTACTACTCTAGTATCCTATGTGGGTCTGCTGTTTCCGGATCCTATGTGGGTTGGATGATTTAGGGTCCCATGTGGGTTGACCTCTTAACCGAGTAAGATGATTCAGTGGTTACGTCTAATCATATTACTATTGTGCCTAAGTTATACCTTGTGTGAGCTGAGTCCTTACCTTTGTGGTAATACCATTGTGGTATTCTTCTGTGTGGCATACCATTGTGGTACATACCTTTGTGGTAATACCTTTTTTGGTAAACTTCTATGTGGTGTACCTTTGTGGTGATACCATCAGGGTATTCGTATGTGGGGCATTACCTTTGTGGTAATTTCTCTTGTGGTGTTACCTTCGTGGTATTATTTCCTACGTGGAACAGTTTTACCTTAGCTAAGAGTTGGGCCTTGTGTTTCCTTATGAATGAGAAGGGTATACATGATAACTTAGGTATATGTATGGCCATAAACCTAAGTAGGGTTGTCATATGATTTCATTCTTTGTTGTTTATCCTTTTTGAATTTTGTGAGACCTTTGAGGGTCTCGGGGTCCCTAATTATTATAGTTATACTCACCCATGCACAGGCTACCCCTTCACCTTTTAGTGTTTGGTGCAGACGACAGATGGCACTGACTATGGATTAGAATTCTAGGATTGGAGGTAGCTTAGATGTGGACATTAGATGAGTCATACCATAAAGACGACTATTCGAGAGCTGTACCTACCTTTTAGGTAGGGTCCTTGGTGAGAGTTCATAGGAGCTGTTTCAGTTTACTTTTATTTTTCAGTTTTCTTATACTATCTAGTTGGGCTTATATTCTGGCCCCTTTTTCCAACTGTACACACTCATTTTACTATATAGTTTACTTGTTTTTGTATCTTGTTGTGTGATTTTTTCTTGTGCTTATAGGTTATAATAAAAAATGCCTTACTGCTTTTTAGGGAATATATCTGTTGATGCTATTCGCCAACCCCTGGCCTATGGAAGGAGGGCTTGGGGTAGTCATGGCACAGGCCTCGGGGAATGGGTTGTGACAAATTAGTATCTTTGGATTCTGTTCTATAGTGGAACATTGGAATCTGATATTTTAATGGAAAACGTGTTAAGTGTAGTGAGTGTGGATATCATTTTAGGGAACCCAGGGTTGGTGCGGCGGCCGACGTATCCATACACCAGGACCAAGAATTCTGATTTCTGACTCAGTGCACGAAAACACTGATTGCATGTGTTATTCAAAAAGTTTTCTTTGGGTTATTTTTGAATCAGCTCACTAGGTATAACTTATTGACTATTGAGCACTTGTTTCATTTCAGGATGCCACCACACAGACATTCAACTAGGGTTCCGGGTATAGTATGCGATGATAGCCCACCGAGCGTTGAGGACTTGGTGAATGACCCTCCTTCAGTAGAGGCACCAGCGGTACCATTACCAGTTGGGCCACCGATGCCACCAGCTCCAACATCATAGGGTGCACACTTCATGAGTGAATTTCATGAGTTACAACTCTAAATGCCACCTAGGTTCAAGGGAGATATGGACCCATAGGTGGCTGAGGATTGGCTGGAGGTCGTGGGAAGAGTCTTCTAACTAGTAAGGACACAAGCTGATCTCATGGTGATCCTTGCCGCCAGCCTTCTTCAGGTAGTAGTGTGAAGATGGGGGAGCATGATGCTCAATGTTCCTAATGAGGTGACACTTCTCTGAGCATAATTTGAGAGCCTGTTTTAGCCAGAGTTTGTCCCAACAACCCTTTGCATAGTACACATATAGGAGCATCTTCATCCGGAGTAGTGTAGTATAACTTTGGATCAGTACTTATTTAGGATCACCTACCTCTCACGCTACTCTACTGATATGGTGCGGAACCTATTCTTCAGGGCCTAGACCTTTGAGCAGGGACTCAGGAGGGAGATTGGGGGTTTTATGATTTCTCTCAGCATCCCAACGCAGGCGGGTTTGTAAGAGAGACCCCTCTTAGTGGCTATTTTTCTTGCTAAGCAATCAGTAGCAGCGAGACCCACCACTGGGCATCACATAGAGGAGTCTTCTGCAGTTGAAAGTAGATAGATCTCACATAAGTCCAAGAGGACCAGACCTAAAGGTTGATGGCTTTAGGATTTAGGGTTGGTTGTGCGGGGCACCGTAGATAGAGCTAGTCATGCGAGGAGTAGAAATTGTTACACATGCGGTGGGTAGGGTCACATAGCTCATGACTGCCTGAACTGCCATACAAATGATAAGAATATGGTCGAAGTACCGCCCATGAAGAGACAGAGGTTTGACCGAGGTGGTCCATAGGGAGCAGGCAGACATGGAAGAGAAGCTGTCCATGCAGTTGGCGGTCGACGACGATTCGAGTTGTTACCGCCACCACCACCTGGTGGTCCACCACGACCACATGAATCATATGTATAGGGGACAGATCCGATCTAGGAAGTTGAGGCCTATGACCATGGAACTCATAATATGATACAAGGTACTATCTGGGTATACTCCACCTTAGTTGCAGTACTTATATACACATGTGTCAGTCATTATTTTATTTCCACTACCCTCGTTCGGAGTTCAGATATTCCAATGGAGTGGTTGGCATGATCATTATGGCTAGATAATCCTTTGGGAGCGTATTTGACGATTACACACTAGTTCCGGAAGTGTGAGCATACTCAAGGAGGTGGGAGCTTTAGCTGGGATCTCCTATTTGTGGCGTCAAGGCCTTACGACATCGTCTTGGGTATGGACTTGTTATATACAGTCCATGCTCAGATTGACTATATTACACGCAAAGTGTTGTGTATCCACGAGGATGATATTATATTTACCTTCACCGGCAAGAGGGAGACTTTATATCATAGGATGTACATACAGGGAGGAGAGTGTAACCGATCACTCATCAGTTGTCTTGCTTTACTGTTGGAGTAGTTGATGTGGAGAGTCCGAGCTATCCAGTAGTGGTGGACCACTACATGGATGTCTTCCCTGATGATATTCTAGGTCTACCTCCTCACAGATAGGTCGACTTTTACTTTGACTTATACCCCTGGATGACACCAACATCTACACCATCATATTGGATGGCTCCCGTGGAACATCGTGAGATGTGGGTACAGTTTGAGGACTTACATGGGAAATGGTTCATTAGGCCCAATGTTTCTCCTTGGGATGCTCTGGTTTTGTTCGCCAAGAATTTGGATGGGAGCTTGAGACTTTGTCTTGAATATCTACACCTGAACCAGCTGACTGTGAAGAACAAGTACCCACTCTCGAGGACTGAAGATCTCTTTAATTAGATGAAGGGAGCACGGGGGTTCCCGAAGATAGGCCTCAGATTAGCATATCACCATCTCAGAGTACGAGATGAGGATGTGTAGATGATGATGTTCAGATGTCGGTATGTCCATTATGAGTTCTTGGTTATGGAATTCTCCATGACCAATGCTCAATCAATGTTCATGGGACTCATGAACCGGATCCTTCACCCATACCATGTTCACTTTGTTTTAGTCTTCATCGATGACATATAGATATACTCAGCGACTGGGGAGGAGTGTTCCAATCAATTGCATGTAGTTAGGGACACACTTTAAGGGAACCAGCTTTATGTTAAGCTCTCAAAGTTCCAGTTTTGGGTTCGAGAGGTTCCCTATCGAGGACATGTCATCTTGGAGGCTGGAGTTACATTGGATCCAATGAAGATTGAGGAATTACTTTCATGGGAGCCACCCAAGATTTTGACGAAGGAACAGAGTTTCCTGGGTTTTGCAAGATACTACCAGAGGTTTGTGCCAGATTTCTCCAGAGTAGAAGCACCATTATTAGCATTGACAAATAAGGGTGAACCCTTCGTGTGGTCGGAGAGATGCCAACAGAGTTTTCAAGAGTTGGGGTGGAGACTGACTGGTGCCCCCCATTAAGAGGCTTCCAGAGGAGGGAGTTTGGTACATAGTCTACTGTGATGCATCAGGGACCCAGCTCGGATGTGACCTGATGTAGGAGAAATTAGTTATCACATATATTTCTCGAAATGTAAGACAACTTGAGCAGAACTAGGCTACCGATGACCTGGAGTAACCAGCAGTGGTCTTCGCCTTGAATATGTGGTGACATTACTTGACGGTGAATATTTTACAGTCTAATATGTTCACAAGAGTCTCTGTTATATATTATTTCAGAAGGACGTGATCCTGAAATAGTGACATTGGCTTGAGTTCATTCAGGACTATGACTTAAAGATAGTCTATATACTTGAGAAGTTGAAATTTGTAGCAGATACACTCAGCAGGAGATCTAGTATACAACTACTAGGTGAGGCGACATAGTAGCTGGATGCTATGAAAATATCCATTGAGGATCGAGATGGAGAAGGCTTTATTAAGTCTCTTACAGTCACTCCACTAATTATTCAGCGATTCCGGGAGGAGCAGCATGGGGACACTAACTGCGAGGCTCAAAGTGTTTAGATATCTAGAGGAAAAGAACCTGATGGATTTTCTGAAGTTGGGGGACTTCATCCTCATTAGAGGGTGTACCATGGTACCAATGTCACTTCGATAGGAAATGTTGAGGGAGTCCCAAACATCCCCTATAGCGGTATATCTGAGAGTTGAGAAGATGTACTAGGACCTCTGACTTAAACACTGGTGGCCGGGAATGAAGAAATAAGTTGTAGAGTTTGTCTCTCAGTGCCTCACTTGTCAACAAGTGAAGGTAGATCATCTGGTATAAGCAGGATTGGTTCCTCCTTTATGGTTCCTATAGTGGAAGTGGGATGTGATATCCATGGACATCATCATAGGACTTCCACATACATCTAGGGGTCATGAAACTATCTCGGTGATCGTCAATCGACTCACCAAGTCGGCCCACTTCCTACCGATCAGAGAGCAGGGTTCGGTAGAGAGCTTGGGATTCCTTTTTTGTACGAGATTATGTATATACATGGAGTACCCTCGATGATTTTCTCCTGTCGTGATGCACATTTCACTTCCCTCCTATGGAAGTGGTTGCCGGAGGCTTTCAGGACACACCGTGTTTAAGCACCACCTTCCATCCTCAAACGGATGTCCAGAATGACAAGATTATTTAGACCCTCGAGGATATGCTGCATGATTGTGTCATCTACTTCGGTCATATATGGGAGGATAACTTTCCCTTTGTGATGTTTTCATACAACAACAACTATCAATCCACCATTGGGATGGCACCTTTCGAGGCTCTGTATGACCAACCTTGCTGATCACCTTTATGTTGGACTGAACCATGAGAGTCAGCACTCATGGGAGTAGATACGGTGAGGGATACCACAATGAAGGTGAAGATCATCCAGGAGTTGATGAAGACTACACATAGTAGGAATAAGTCTTCTTCTGACATGAGATGGAGACCTCTGGAGTTCAAGGATGGTCACCACGTCTTTCTACGGGTCTCACCCCGATGAGGGTTGTAGAGATTTGGATGGGGTGACAAGTTATCAATGAGGTTTATTGGACCCTTCTAGGTCCTCTGCAGATTTGGAAAGGTGTATTACATTCTAGCACCTCCCCCTCAGTTGCACTGGTTGCACGATGTCTTCCACGTATCCCAGGTGAGGAGATACGTGCACGACCCTTCTCACATCATCATCCATGGAAAGATGTACATCGATGTTGGGGAATCATTTACAGAGGTTCAAGTGGATATTTAGGATCGACAAGGGAGAGTCATTCGTGGGATATCGATACCTTTTTTGCATGAACTTTTGTATCATGGGAACCGCTAGGAGAGCACATGGGTGCGGGAGGCTTAGATACATGCTCAGTTCCCCCACTTGTTCCCTTAGTTTGAGTTGTGGATTATGGGGATGAAAAGCCCTAAGGTGGGAAGAATTTAAAGACCCATAAACTTCTTTACAATTTTTTTTATATGGTAATTTTAAAAGTCTGCAAAAATTGACGGTGTGTGATTCCGAGGACCGGTGAGCCCATATTGAATTTATAAACATTATTTATGTACCTTCTGTAAACGTGCGAGTGGGTTTTTGTATCTTTTGAACCAGTGATCGTAATTAAAATCCTAGGACACCGTTGAATGTGTAGTGTCGATATTCTTTTAATGAGACCGTCACCTAGATCGTAGTTGGTCGAGGGTGAAAGTTAGTATTTTTTTATTTTGTTGAATTGAAAACAAAATAATGAACAACCATTTCTTTAAAAACTTCCAATTTGATTGTGCAGTTGTGGGGTCCATCCGACCTATGAAACCCCCCAACTTTGAAATATTAATGGTGGGGACCACCGATCTATTGTAATCTATCTTTAATGAGGAAGGTGACTTTAGGTTTCCTCTAAATTAATTGTGCCATCCTAATACTTTTAATTATTACAACATCATCATAGTTAATGGACAACATTATTTTAATAAGTTGGTTATTATTTTTAATTGGTTGGGGGAAAATCATTGGCAAAGGGTTGACAAATCGTTGGATAAAATTAGAGAAACATTTCCCTCTCCAATGAAGAAATTCACTTCAATGATGAACTTGATCCAATGAAGAACATAGAATCGACCTCGAGCACGGATCAGAAGCACCTTATGGAGGCAACTAACATAGACGTTCTTTGATGACTTCATCTTCTACCTCTCTACTCCTCCTTGCCGAAGTCAATTATCCTTTGAGGTAGGGGTGTGATTTTGGTGTACCTTTTTAAATTTTATTTTATCTTGAACCTCTCCCCTTGAGCTTCTTTCTACCGCTCTAACGTAGAGGGGGCGGGCCCAACGAACATAGCCTGACCTCTCTACAATCCTTTGTGGTTTTTGATGTGTTCTACTTGATGGAGGAGGACATCGACAATTGCTGGTGATTTGAACATGTGGAACTCGGGAGTGGTGGCCGGCACCACGATCGGCGGAAAAGATGGAGGTGACGCAACCTCGCCACTCGAGAAGAGTCGCAGCCCATCAGCCGCAGTAGATCAAGGGATCCAGTTGGCACTCTAGTTGGCCGCAAGAAGTGAATGGAAGTGCACGTCCTTGCTGGCTGGCATGCAAGATCCATTTACATGTGTCGTGATGAAAAGAGGAGTGCATTTCAGCTCGCTTCTGGCCACCAGCGAAGCCACGGTGTGTGATCGGGCCACTAGGAGGATGGGGCTGGTCATCCGGCTAGCCACGGTGGGCCGCCGTACCGTGGGTCGTAGCACCGCGGGCTACGCTGGTGGGCCGAGCTAGACACAACAGGCTGTGACAGACCCAATGGGCTGAGTCAGACCCAGGGCGGTACTAGGGTCAGGCCGGGTCGACCCGAACCGTGTCGGGTTGTCCCAGGCCAGGTTGGACTGGACCTGGACCAACTACGACCCTTTTCATTTTTCATCAATATCATGAGATACATTTGTCCATTTGATGAACCATCTACGGCACAAGAAACCTTGGATCGAGAAAGTACTTTTGGTATACCCCACTTTAGTTTTTGATAAAGATGTTGTCTGGCCAAGTTGGATCGAACACGAATTCAACCGGTCCCTCAGGACTAAAAGGCCAATAACATATAGACCGGGCATCCGATTGACACACTGTCAGTTGTGTTGAGACCCCTCTCAAGTGTAGGTACTTTGGAATACTTCTCCATGGGACATCATGGTAGTAGGATAATCGAAATGTGGATTGAGGAGCCGATTATGTAGGAATCAAGTGAGCTTAGTGTGGGAACTTTGTAGGTTTTTGTAACATGAGAAAGAGATCCTTTTTGGTTTTGTACTTTGGGATCCTTTGTGGGTTTGATCTTCAGGATCCTACATGGGTCTATGTTCGAGAGTCCCACTTGGATCCACTCTAGGAAATCCTAGTGGGAATACTCTAAGATCCTATGCGGGTCTGCGATATTAGGTTCCTATGTGGTTCTGATGATTCGGGATCCTACATGGGTCTGCCTCTTAACATAGTTAGATGATTCAGTAGTTACCTCTAATCATCCTAATACCATACCTATGTTATATCTGGTGTGACCTTAGTCCTTACCTTCATGGTAATACCTTTGTGGTATTATATTGTATGGATTCCCATTGTGGTACTTACCTTTGTAGTGATAACTTTGTGGTATTCTTCTGTGTGGCATACCATTGTGGTACATACCTTCGTGGTGATACCTTCATGTTATTCTTCTGTGTGGCGTTACCTTTGTGTTACTTACCCTTGTGGTGTTACCTTTGTGGTATTATTTCCTACATGGAACAGTTGTATGTTGGCTAAGAGTTGCTCCTTGTGTTTCCTCATGAATGAGATCAGTATGCTTGATAAATTAGGTATATGTATGGGCATATACCTATGTAGGTTTGTGATATGTTTTCATGCTTTGTGGTTTATCCATTGTGGGTTTTGTGAGATAATAGAGGGTCTGAGGGTCCCTACTGAGTATTGTTATACTCACCCCTGCATGGGTTATGCCCGGACCATGTTATGTATGGTGCAGACAACAGACATCGCTGACTGAGGACGAGAGTACCAGGATCAGGAAACCATAATAAAAGGTTTTATTTCTAACGCTTCTTAAACACTATTTTCACTTTAGTTTGACATCACTTATATTTATTTATTCCTATATTCAGTTATTAATTTACATGAATGATTTATATATATCCTTTCTTGGACACCATTATGAAATTACCTTATGATATTCCATTTGATATGATTATGATACCCAATATTTACATTGGTAACCCTTAAGTTTATGTTGGATTGATTATGTGTGATCATTTATGTGGAATACAAATTCATGTACATGTTGTGATGGGTGGATCTAGATTTTAACCCAATGAATTGGGTAACGTTTAGTCTCATGAGACTTCATGTACAATTGATTTGGTGGCTATCTTTGACTCATACTTCATGTGCAACAGTCTTGGTGTTTAGCGTTGACTCATGCTCCTATATGTGAAATAAGCATTGAATCATGCTAGAGTAATTTTATATGTTGATTCCACATTACTAATATTCAATTATTATATGATCCATGTTCTATATTCTATGATTCCATATGTTTAAGCATGTTACATGCCTTTTTTATGTCATTATGATATTCCTTCTAAGACATGTGATATGACTAATTTTAAAGTTTAATACATTAAGGGGCTTTTTAGATCTTTCTTTGGTCGTGATATGACTGGGTTATCCTTTTATGATGTAACATATTAAGGGATATTATTAGATCTTTATTAATATTCAATAAAAATATGTTCACAATTTGGAATCATTATGTTATATTATGTACCTAATTTCTAAAACACTAGACATTATGAATCCTTTGATTGTAATTTGATATATAATTAGTCTAAAAATCATGTAATGATATGTATAAAATGATAGGATCTCTACATGTAAAATAGGGTTCCAATTTTGAAAATAGGATTAGGGAGTATAATGAAGGTCTAGTTACATTAAACCAGTATTAATCGATTGTGAGGGCACATATATAGCCAAAAACAATCATCGAGTTATGGTGGGGGGAGGCCGAGAGAAAGTTGGGGTGTGATTTTTTTAAAAACTTTAGCAATGTTAAAAAATAGATCTTATGTACCAATTATTAATAAGAGAATAACTAAAAATGTGTAAGGGTATATAGTTTTGTGGGATTAGCAGCAATTTAGTAAACCGCTACAAAAAACCAACCACAATTTTCCACATTTCATGTAGTTTTGTAATAATTTCTCCCCTTAAGGAAAAATTATATATCACCATTTACAATTAAATAAAATATTTTAATGTTATAATTATTACCAATTTTTAAAATTCCGAACTCCTATAATTCCCACTAATCATATTTATCATCATTCATATTGACCAATAATAATATTGACTAACAATCAAGTAATGATCCGATCCTAATTGTCAAATTTTTCATTATGAACAATATAAATATAATCCATAGTTATGATACATCATTATTCAATGAATTATTTTTAATGGGTATACATTTACATTAATAATGTTTATAATATTATTAATGATACTATTTTTCGTCCAATTTTCGATATAGGTGTGATGTTTTTTAGAGAGTTCAATCCTATGGAGTTTCTCATTATGTATCCATTGTGATTTTGTGAATATATTCCTTCGCATTTTTAGATATTATCACCAATATTATTACGTGATGTGAAATGTTCCAATAAAATTTAATATTACTTGTATTTGATTCTATTTTAAAAAACAATAAAATATACATTGTTAAAAAATAGTAATTTCACTAATAATAAAATGAAATTATGGGTTGTTACATTGATATTTGGGGTTATAAAAATACCTAATATGTATAATAATGACATATATATTATCTAGATTTATTGGATATCACTTATTCTTATTATAAATTTGTCATTATTTTCAAATATGATAACCTTCTCAACTTAGAAGAGAGTTATGTTTGTCTTGAAAAAAACTATAATGTAGTAATTTACTGAAGCTTAATAATATGATGGTTATTACACATGTAATGAAATTACTATATATTGGGGAATTTTTTTTAATATATAGTGATGCATGAAAAACTAAATTAGTAGTTTTCGTAAGAAAAATGAAAACGTGATAGCTTATGCATCACATAAATTAAGGATTCATGAAAAAAATACTCAATGAAGGATCTCGAGTTAGTGTTGGTAGTATTTTCATGAATGATTTTGAAGCATTATCCTTGTGAATAAAATGTAAATATATATTTATACTAATAATAATATCTTCATGTATAGATTTATTAAAGATGAGATTTTCATACTATAAAGGAGATATGTAGCATTGATCATGGATTGTGATTCCCCAAAACATTTATATTTTATGATGGAAAAGGTAGTTGATGCTATAAGTGGAAATAATTATGAAACATTATTCAAAATAAGAAATTTAATAGACCCAATATCCATAGATATTGGAACGATCGACATGGGTATTTTCAAATTTGTTATAAACTCCAATATTTCAATGATGATTGATCATTCATCCATCTATATGAAGATCATGGAAGCATAAAAGGATGACATGGTACTATAAAATATTGAATGTGATATTTTTGATTTCATCCATGTTAATGATAGAGTTATATTATTTGGATCCTAGATATTTCTTCCACAAATTCATACCAAAAGAAAGAGGTTTTTGATGACAAACATACAGTACCATTCCTAACTATGCAATAAATTTCATTGATTTGTTGAGATCTTTTGGAGGATTTAATTTTGTATAACATGAATTGGGAGATTTTAATATGTAGAACATGATTATTTTTCTTTGAAATATTTATTTCCAAACATATAATATCTAATTAGGTGATGAAACCATTACCGATACCCATATCATAATGGGAGAAAATCACTATGGATTTCATATTAGCTATCCCTTGACCTCTTGTGGTAATAACGTCCTTTTGAATTTTATTGATTAAATTACACATTCTATTCACTTTATTACCGTTTTAGGGAACTTATAACTCTATCAAAATACTATGATATATAAAATATACTTTTTAAGGTGACATAGGGTACGACATTCAATTATAAATAAACAAGAGCCACTTATACCATAATTTTGTAGTAGTGTTTAACTAATGTTTGCTAATTAATTGAACTTTAGAATATATTAACATTCGTAGACTGAATGTAAACAAGAAATTTCCATTAAAAAATTAATATATATTAAAATAACATAAATTAAATATTTTAGGGTTTTATATCAACATAATTCTTTAATAATGTTCTTATATAATATTATATTCCACTCAAGAATTCAAATTGAAACATATGAGGCACTGTATGTTCATAAATATAAATATATTTCATTCGAGGATTAAGTTAGATATTTAATGTTATTATGGTGATATTTTTCTCAAATAAAATAAATATAAGGTTTAAATTATTTAAAATTAAATTAAGGAAAAATAAATAAATAAAACTGGTATGATGATAATAATCGGTTAGATCCAGACTTTGATGTTCGAGATAATGTGTTATTTTTTAATATTGATATAGAAAATGATTAAGATATTTTTGAAAAATCGAATTTTAATACCTAGAAACATTTACCAATTTGATATTATTTTTCATGTTATAATTTTACTTTATTGGTTTTCTCTTTCATCTAACTACCACATGTTCATGATGTATCCCGTGGGTCACTTTTAAGGAAGTGAATACGAAATAAACAATAATTACAATTATAAATGTTTTTATAACATGAAAATGATATATCTTAAATTTAATACTCAATAAAAGACATATATTATGTATTTAATTAACTATAAAAAATATCAATTGGTGGTTAGTTTTTAGAGAAATCATAAATTTGAGGAAGTGATTCAATAAAAAAATTACCCTCATCTATTTTCATCTATGTAATGAAATTATTAAGGGAATAATTTTTTAATGGGGGACAATATGACAATAAATAATTCTAGTTCGAATTTTAATGTTATATATATCTTATCATTAAATCAGAACTAAGCTAAAATTAACATTTAAATGTTTTATTAAGGGATGACATTACAATATAAAACAAAATAAGAAATAATAAATCACATTAATGATAAATAAAAAAATAAAAAAATTATAAAACATGTAATAATGCATGTGAATAAAAATAATAAAATATTGAAATATTTACTATATCACACTGAGATTTTTGTAAGATATATTTTTTTATTTCATTGATTTATTATGTTGTATGCTACACCGATAAATGCTTGCACAATATACAACACCAATATAGATTAAAGTATAAGAAACTCTATGATTAGATAGTGTTACAAACAATTTCATGTTATATTGATAGAATTCATTTCACGCAAGACTGGTTTTAAGTGAACAACTAAATATTATTATGTCACAATGTAATTATAAGGTCATGTATGAACTGTAACATCCCAGGTGAATATAGAATATAACATTTTCATATTTATTAATTTTTTAAAATTAAATATTAAATTAAAATTAAAATTTATGCTATATTAGATGGTGTAACGATACACAACAATGATTTTCTTTGAATTCATACGTTGCACACAACATTGAGTGATACAATAAGATAATAATATAATATTTTTATTTTAACTGGTTGTTAGCGCCTTCTCATTGTAATGGAAGGAATGAATATAAATAACTACAATATTATTATAAATGTTTGTTTACGGTTTTTACATTCATCCAAAAAAAGTTAGAGGCTTAAAATGTGAATGATTCCATTTTTAAGCACAAATACTCTAATATTCTTTAAGATGTCAATTTACTGCCTTTTGATGGAGAACCATTCATAAATCAATATTTTTTCACTTTTATATCTTATATTTTACAAAATAAAATCATTCTTTCGTTTCGATACAATAAATTTTACTTTGGGTAATATTTAGGTATTTTTCGGATAATGTTCATTTTTTAATAAATTGTAAAAAATACTGTATTTTAATTCAAAACTACCATTTAATCAGCATTATTTACAAGGATAGATAATATTTTTAATTGGTTTTAATGTTTAATTATATTATGTTTTTACCATTTATTCCAATATTGGTTATTGGAAGTAATTTCCCTTTTAAATTGAACATGACCAAGTGTCAATCTTTTGATAGTTATTATTTCATAAAAATATGCTTTTTTACTTTGACAAAAGAATCTAATTTTAAATTATTTTTTTAAACACTTGGGTTTTAAACTTTAAAAAATGGATTCCAAATATTTAATAAAAATGCCCAAATTGTGTAAATAGTTATCTTATATTTTTAGACATTATGAATATTTACTTCAGTAAATATTGTATTTACCATCGTTAAAGGGTAAATCTTGTAAATGAGGGTAAAAAATATTGTAATAATAGTATTAAATTACCCTTAAACATTTCTTAACCCTATTGTATGAGTCCTTTACAACCAGGTTCATCCTTGGGTCAATTTTGGGACCCCTTGAAGCCACTTCGAAGTGATAATGACTCGTTATATTAATTAATTTAATGTAAGACAAAAGTAACATAAAAAAATAAATTATAGTGAATATTTTTTTATCTGGGATTATATAAGTGATATATTCGACTATAAATTTTGATTTGAAAGATAAAAATATTTCTTACATCATTGTATTGTATTTATAATTTTTAGAGATTAAATACATAAATTTAATTATGCCACAATGATGATGCTGTGATTACATTATTAATGAATAATTTAAATAAATGAGATTGTTAATATTAAAAAAATATTCAAAACCTAATAAATTCTTACTGTATGATTTTATTTAGACTTATAGTTACCTTATATTTTCATTAAATATGTTTTGGACCTTTTGATACTGATAATAATTTTATAATTAAATAATACATTCAAAATTTCTTAAAGTTCCCTCGTCCCCATTATAAAAACCCATCAACTCTAACAATTATACACACCTATAATGACCCTTGGATCGTACAAAATATTCCACCAATAATCTCCAAAAATTCTTCTGTTACTTCCATAATCATTTTCTTAGATAGAATGCAATTCAAGATATCCGTTTGGTTCAAAACAAATGAAGTTACCAGATTTAAAGGTAACAACTTCTCTTAAGTTCTTTTATTTTATTTTCCATCTCCACTCCCAATGATCTTATTATTCTTTTTTTACATAAAAAAACTAGTAAAATCAGTATACTAGGTTTTTTATTACATTTATTTGAAATATATGTACAAACACCTCTATCAAAACGTTATAGAACATAAAGATTTTGCGGATAGCGAACTACTGCCTCACAAAATGATAAATGTTCAGTCTTCTCCTACCACCTCTTATGGTGGAAATTATGATGAAATTATATTTATATGTGATATATATTATATTTATATTTTCTCTATAATTATTTAATTTTCATTTATATAATACCATTATGGTTTCCATAATGGGTAAACGCGATAATTTCATTTGAGAAGTGCAGACTACGACCCCCTCAAAGTGATATGACTCATTCATGCCATATGTGGAACATATAAAGGAAGAAGTTAATTAATTAATATATTATATTATACTGGAATTATAATATACTTATGTATCATTATTTTTTCATTCCACTAAATATGAAATATATATGAAATTAGCATTTATGTGTATGTAGGGCTTACCGTCTCCTTGAACGGTGTGTTTCATTTATTATCTCCAAATGTTATGTACTATTATAAATACATATATATACTGGATATATATGATATCTAAATAATGAATATCATTCTATAGATAATGTACTTTTTACCATAGTGAAAACATGTAATTATAAGATGTTCATTTTTGACTCAAGTTCCAAATATCAAAAAAAATAGCCATTATTAACATAAATTATTATGTAATGTCAATAACATGGTAATAAGTGATATAAATGGAATAATAAAAATGAAAAAAGATCTTATCCAAGTAGAAAATAACTTTACTTTATTATTCTGGAGAATAAATAACGAACGAGTCAAGTCGGACACGAGGAAAGGGACTTCATTTCAATATCCTTTCATTGAGGAATTATTTGATTTATACACGGATTTCTTTTAAATGGTGTATAAGCTACATAAACTTTTCATTTAATTCAAAGGGAATATTTTTTCTATGTATAATTTTAGTAAATGAAAATGGGAATGTTTCTTTTTAACATAAGCGGTGACAATGACCTTTCTGCTACCACGAGCATTATTTGATATTTGGCTTCCATAACAACCCTAATGTTTTTAAAAGGAAAATAAATACCAGATACACTTTTATATAATTTTTTATTGAAAATGGTTTTGATAATTTATTAATTATGTCAATTTATTTAAATTATATATTGTGATTTCAATGTGAAAATGACAACATTTATTTATGTTTGTTTTATTTGTTTCGAATATGTATGGTTTTTTGGGAACTGTTTACGTATATGGGTGTTTCTATGATATGCCGTTGTTGGGTGAGACCAATATATCTACACAATGCTTACGTTAATTTGATAGATATGAGATTTAATGCCTCTCCAAAAAGATTTAGAGAATATACTATGATGGGTATTCCAAATGTAACTCCCTATGTAGCTGTGAAAGCTACAATGTAATTATGTAATGTATGCCACAAGTAAACATTATGATATCTAATTACTATGTGTTATTAATAAATATTATGATTTAATGAGATATATTATAGATCTTATGTTTTTTATGTAATGATATTCTAATGTTTTCTATATTTATTTTATAACCCTTACTGAACTTTTTATGCTCATCCGAAATTTGTGAAATTTTTTTCACAAGATATAAGGTAGTATATGAGAAAGGATGAATTAAAGAAGATTTATATCAAGAAAATAATTCTTATTTTATTTTAATTTTTTTAATTTTATGAAAAAATGGATACTGAGTAGAAATATATACGTTGTAATATCTGAGATGTAATGTAACGGTTATGGTTTAATTATCTATAACTCTAAACCTAAAATGATACTCAATGAGAATTATTAACTTATTTCAACATTAAGTAATGTTTAAGGATGGGGACTTGTTATTGGTTTCAAAGTTCATTTTATACAATTTAAGAGTTACGATATTGTTATATTAATATCCATAAATTATGTTAACCTTATGGTAACATTTAAATAATATATAATTTACTTATTACCATTTTTCATTGCCTATGATATTTCTGTATTCAGAATACTTTTTCATTGAGGAAACATGGAAGTTGTTCTAGGAAGGCATACAGAGGGAAATGACCTTCCAAATCAGTATCCTGAGAAGGTTGAAATAATAATTGAATATTGTTTCCAGTGAGGGCTCATTTGACTCATGTTTTTATCATAGAATTGTTTAAAACTTTTCACGGTTATCTCACCCACTGACTAAGTTAACTCGAAAATGGGTTAATTTCATTTGGAAAAAATAATGTAATGATTATTTTAATGAATGGAAAATAAGATTGGTGAATGCTCTAGTTTTGAAACTTCCTTCTAAAAATAGTGAGCATTTTATCTAAAATGGTGTTTAGTTGAAATGAAATGGTTGTGTCCTAATACAGAATAACCTCTTAATTACTTATGCATCATGTTAGTGGAAAACTAATGAGTAAAACTACTCTACATGTGATTTGGAATTAGCCGCTATTGTTTTTGCTTAAAAAATTTGGACGCATTATTTTTATGAAGTAAATTGTGAAATATATACTGATTAAAAACGTTTGATGTGTATATTCACTAAGAAAGATTTGAACATGAGATATAGGATATGGCTAGAATTAATTAAGGATTATTATTGCATGATCAATTACCATCTGGGAAATGGAAAAATAGATGACACTTTGAGTCAAAAAAAGTAATGCTACTTTAACAATTTCACATTTGGAACAAGATCCTTCGATTAATGATTTTATTAACATTGGCATAGAATTTGTTGGTCAAAAAAATTTCTTCTATTTTGTTTCAGATGTCAGTGAAATCATCTCTACCAGACAGAATTATGAAAAATAGAAGGAATATAATGAGTTGCTAAAAATGGTAGAGTTGTTTCAGAGAAGTGAGTTGAATGAATTTAACATTGATAATGATTGTATTTTGATATTTGGGAAGCGATCATGTTGGCCTTGTGATTTTCAGTTGATGAATGAGTTGTTATGTGAAACTCATAGTTCTCCATTTTCAGTTTATTTTGGAAGTACATAGATGTACAATGATCTTCTGGATTATTACTGGGGGGATGAAATGAAAAGATATGTTTCTGACTTTACAGTGATGTGTTTGACTTGTCAGCATTGTTAAATCAGAGCAACAGTTACTTAAAGGGATTTTTCAGCCTTTACCGGTGCTAGGGTGGAAAAGGGAAAAATATATCTATGGACTTCATTGGGGGATTACCTGTAACATCCCAAGTAAGTAATGAATAATAGATATATTTTTATCTATGTCTAATAATTAATTAGATTGTGTTTTAGAGGCTTAAAATGAGAATAAATCCAATCTTAAGCATGAAATACACTAATATTTTTAAAAGATTGTTTTACTGCCTTTTGATGGAAAACCATTTTTCAATCGAACTTTTGACAATTTCATAAGCTCTATTTGTCGAAATAACCTTATTCTTTATGATTGGGACATTGAAATTTACTTTGGGTAAATTTTTTGTATTTTTCCGATAAAGTTCATTTTTTAATGAATAGTGAAAAATGTTGTATTTTAATTCAAAACCTCTTATTAATCTAATTTAGTTATATGATTATATTATCTTTTAAATTTGTTTTAAAGTTCAATTAGAATTTATTTTTACCATTTAATCCAATAGTGGTCGTTGGAATTAATTTCACTTTGAAACTGGACTTAAACTAGTGTCAATCTTTTGATACTTATTATTTCATAAAAACACGCTATTTCCTCTGACATGGGGAATTAATTATTAAATTAATTAATTTAACTTATATGTTTTTAATTTTGTAAAATATACATCATTTTTGAATTTGGAATAACAAATATATCTTAGTGTGATGTTTTGGTATTTTTCTGAAAAGCTTTAATTTTTTTGATGAATAGTGAAACCACAAAGTGGTACATAAAAAACTGATTTTCCGTTTAAATAAAATTTTACCACCTCTGTGTTTTGAATTTAAAAAATAAAAAATACATGGTTTTCATTAATAATTAAAATGTTGTTCAATGGGATTAAAATAATTTTTTTGTTGAATAGTAACTTTTATGTTTTTAATCACGATTAGAGGTAATTGGTGTAATTTAAGGTAAGAATAATATTTTACTAATATTAAATAAACATTAAACATGTCCTACCCTTATTGGATGTGTCATGGATGGCCATTACAACCCATGGGTCGATTTTTGGGACACCATGGAGCCATTTGGGTAAGATAAAGACAGTAGTGCCTTTTACTTAAAGTAAAAGTAAAAATGACAAAAACATGAGTTGTTTTACTAAAACAATTTTTAAATAGGGTTATACTAGTCAAAGTTTTGACTATAAATAGTCATTGGAAATCTAAAAAGAGTTCCTAGATCATATTTGTTTTTAATTTTTAGACATTAAATAAATTAAATTATTTATGACACCATGATGATGCAGTGATTACCACATTATTTAACGATTTAAATAAAATGAAACTATAATGTCAAATATAAGACCAAAACTTGTCAAAAACCTATTGGATGGTTATATTTAAAACCCTTATCACTTTATCCTTGAATTATATCAAATTGGGACCTTTTAAATTTGAAAATCATTTTAAAATAAAATCACATTTCTTTACTTTCCAAGAGTGCCCCTCCTCTCCTCTTATAAAAGGCCCCCACCTCTACCTCCTTACCCACACATCCAAAGCCTTTGGATCGTCCAAACCCTGCCCATTTTGTCTCTACACATACCTCTATAACTCTTAGAAGCCTCACTTTGGGCAGAAGGCTTCCCAAGGAAGCCATTGAGCTCAAATAAAAAGGAGTTACCCGATTTAATGGTAGTGTCTTCTCTTGTGTTCTTATGTTTTATTTTTCTTCTCCAATCCCCTAAACAATTTTTATTCATTTCATTTGTGAAAACAACAGTATCATACATATACTATGATGTTGTTATAAGAAGGATTCTAGCTACACGTACACACACCTACATCTAATGGTTAAAGAACATAATGTTTCTGTGGATGGCGAATTTCTACCTCACGAAATGATGACTGTTCAACACTTATATATCACCATTAAAGGTGGCCATTAATATGTCACTATATTTATATATGATATATATTATGTTAATGTTTTACTTAAGTTTCTTTATTTTTCATTTATGGCATACCTTTATGGTTTCCATTATGGGTAAACATGATTTCTTCATTTTAGGAAATGCAGACTACTGCCCCATCAAAGTGATTTGATTCGTTAATGCCATATGTGGGACGTATAAAGGATTTAGTTAATGATATTATATATGATATTATAATGTAATTATAATATACCATTATATAATTATGATTCCATTCCATAAAATATGAAATAGAAATGAAAGTAGCGTTCATGCGTACGTACGGCTTACCGTCTCCATGAACGATGCATTTTATTTCTTACCTCTAAACATTATGTAATATTATAAATTCATGTATATACTGGATATATAAGATATATATGATATCTACATAATGAGTATAACTATGGATATAATGGATACATGAAAAACTTGTTATTATAAAGAGTTTATTTTTGACTCAAGTACTAATGATCGTTAAAACGACCGTTATTAACTTAAATAATTAAATAGTGTTCATGACATGGTAATAAGTGATATAAAAGGAATAGTGAACTTAAAAAAGGTTCTTAAGAAAGTAGAAATTAACTCACATTTATTATTCAAGAGGATAAAGAACAATTGAGTCATGTCAGACCCGAGGTATGGGACTTCGTCTCAATCTCCTTTCATTGTGGAATATATTTTTTATACACACCCTTATTTTATACGGTGTATAAACTCCATTTACTTTTATGTTTATTGAAAATGAATCTTTTTTTATATGAATCGTTTTACTAAACGACAAAAGGGAATGTTTTTGTCATACATATGCGGCGACAACGACTTCTTTGACGCCGTGACCATTATTTGAGTTTCGGCTTCCTCTACAAGCCATACATTTTTTTAAAAGAAAAATAAATACCCTGTTTTTATTTTCTTTTATTTTGGTATTGAAAATGGTTTTTATAATGTTTTTATTATATCAATGTGTTGTATTTATATCTTGTCATTGAAATGTGGAAATGTTATGTTTCCTTTATGTATGTTTTATGTGATACGATTATGTTATGGTTCTTGGGAATTATTATGAATATGGGTGGTTCTATGATAAACTATGGGCGGGTGAGCCCAATATATCTCCCCAATGCATTGGGTAATGTGATGGAGTTACACATTAAGGATTCCCCTAAGATATTTAGGGAATATACTGTGATGGGTATTCCAAACGTAACCAAGAGGGTTACTCCCTACGTAAGAATGTTATGAATGCCTCAAGTTACCTTTATGTCTTATCATTTATATGGTTTATTCATGATTTTATGAGGTATGTTAAAGTGATTATGTTTTATTAGTATAGTATGATTTCATTGATTATTGTGTATACATGTACAAATGTTTCCTTTACATATTTTTATATACCTTACTGAGCTTTTTATGCTCATACCATGTTTTTGAAATGTTTTTCACGAGTCATGGGAAGGGTACATGATATGATGATATTGTCAAGGAAGTTTCAAGAAAGAATCCATGTTTTATTTTATATATGTTTCCGTTGACGGCAAAAATGAATACTATCTTTTATGTAACCACTTTGTTTAAATGTGGAATTTAATGAAAGTTTTATGATCTAATTCTCTAAAACTCTAAACCTGAAAATATCCTCATTGTGTAATCTTGTAATAACTCAATATTTTGTAAGTTTTAAGGCTGGGGTCTTATAGTTGGTATCATAGGTCGGTTTAGATAACATTAGGAGTTAGATTTTTATTAAATGATTATCCAAAAATATTTTTTTATCGTCAAATTGAAATGATATAGCATTTGAAGATTACCATGTTTCGTCATCTAAGACATGTTTGTTCAGAATGGTTTTCCACAGAGGAAATAGGGAATTAGTTCTAGGAAGGAATATAGAAGGTAATAACCTTCTGAATCAGCATCCTCAGATGGTCGGAATTGGAACTGAACAGTTTTTCACTGTAATGGTGCAGTTGACTCAAGCGATAAATGGTGGTGGTATCCATGCATGAGATCAGCCATATCAACCTCAATAGAACATGTCAGTGGGGGAACATTTATTGAGGAAACATCCCCCATCATTCAGAGGATCATCTGACCCTGTGCTAGCTGAAGGGTGGATTAAAGCACTGGAGAATATTTTCGATGTCATGGGGTGTTCAGACAATCAAAAGGTTAGTCTTGCTATTTACCGTTTGGAGGGTGAAGCAGATCAGTGGTGGTCGATGGTTAAAAATATCAGGGAAACTGATGAGAATGATTCTCTCGACTCTAATGAATTCAAGGAATGTTTTTTGAGATGTATTTTCCTAAGGCTTCTCAACATAGGATGGAAAAACAATTCCTGGAGTTGAGGAAAGATGAAGACTTAGTGGCTGCCTATGAAGAAAGGTTCACTCGATTGGAAAGGTATGCTAAAAATTTTATCTGAGACCTTGATAGTAAAATCAATCATTTTTACTCAGGATTAAAGCTAAAATAAAGAATGGAATTGGCTTCTCGTGAGTTTAGAAGTTATGAAAAGCTTGGTCGACATGATGAGAAGGTGTAAATGGAGTTTTCCAATGATCAAGTGTTCTACAAGAACCAGTAGAAGAAGAGACCGAGGTGTCAGGAGAAAGGAAATATTTCTTCAAAAAGGTGTGATGGTAAGAAAACTAAGTTTCCAGTTTGTTATAAATGTGGGAAAAGTCATGCTGGGGAATGTCTTATGAATACTGGAAGGTGCTAACGATGTGGTAAGATGGGACATAAGGCTTGTGATTGCACTGAAAATGACCAAGGTGATGGTAAGTCCAATTTTTATTTACAATTAGTGAAATGTTTTATGTGCAATGAGATGGGTCACTATGAAAACGAGTGTCCGACAAAGAGCATGGGTGATGTGAAGCAGTTAGAATACAAGCAGAAAGGGGTGTTGAAATCCTTTTCAACTAGTTCAGTAGATGTCAGGCCATCAAATGAAGGTGTATCAGGTACTTTGTTTGTTTTTTCAGATTATTCTAGTTTGTTCTTTGATTTGGGGTCTACAAATTCTTTCATCTCTGAAATTTTTCTTGTAAATTGTGAATACCATCTCAAGAAATGACTCCTGAACATGTGGTAAAAACACCTGGGGGAAATTTTGAGGTAAAAAGAATTTATAAGAATCTTCATATCCTTATCCGTGGAAAGAACCTACTTGAGAAACTTATTGTTTTACCTCTAGTAGAGTTTGATGTTATCCTGGGTATGGATTGGATCTCTATTTACCATGCTAAGATTGACTGTAGAGTTAAAGATGTTTCTTTTCAGAAAGACTTTTAGTCTGTGTACAAGAATGAACCCTTACTGTTGATAACGTATCAAGAGGCCGAGAAATTTGTAAAAGATGGAAATGAATGTTACCTTACACATATTGTTGAAAACAATGGAACTGTTCAAATTAATGATGTTCTAGTGGTAAATGAGTATCCTGATGTTTTTTCTCATGAGTTGCATGGAATAATACCAGATCGGGAAGTTGAATTTACTGTTCACTTAGTTCATGATGCTAAGCCAATTTCAAAACCCCCTATCGAATGGCTCAAATTGAACTTTAAGAGTTGAAGGAGAAATTGAAAGATTTATTAGAGAAAGGTTTCATTCAACCTAGCACATCACCATGGGGTGCTCCTATTTTATTTGTTAAAAATAATGATGGTTCAATGAGACATTGCATTGATTATAGAGCCTTGAATAACATCACTATTATGAATTAATATCCTTTTCCTCATATCGATGATTTGTTTGATTAGCTCTAGGGAGCTCAGTATTTTTCGAAGATTGACCTAAGATCGGGGAACCATCAGTTGAAGGTAAAAGAAGAAGATATTCCGATGACCGAGTTTCGTACAAGATATGGCAATTATGAATTTTCATTAATGCCTTTTGGGATAACCAGTGCACCTGTTGTATTGATGGACTTAATGAATAGAATATTCCCTGAGTTCTTGGATAAGTTTTTGGTTGTTTTCATTGATTATATTTTGGTGTTTTCTAAAAGTAAAGAGGAGCATGAAAGACAATTAAGGGTTATTTTGAAAACCTTAAAAGAAAATAAATTTTATGGGAAATTCATAAAGTGTGAGTTTTGGTTGCAAAAAATTTCTTTCCATGGTCACATTGTTTCTAGTTATGGGATAACTGTTGATCCGGAAAAAACAAAGGTTGTTGAAAAATGGCCAAGACCCACAAATGTAACTGAGCTTCGTAGCTTCCTTGGGTTGGAAGGCTATTACCAAAAGTTTGTTAGAATTTTTTTACAGTTATCTAGTCCAATGACGAAGCTAACTCCGAAGGGTGTTAAGTTTATCTGGACAAAAGAATGTGACGATTGTTTTCAGGAACTGAAAAGAGGATTGGTGAATGCCCCAGTTTTGGAACTACCTTCCAGGAATGGTGAGTTTTTTGTATACAATGATTCTTCATTGAAAGGACTTGGTTGCGTCCTAATGCAGAATGATCAGGTAATTGATTATGCTTCACGGTAGTTGAAAACTAATGAGGTAAATTACCCTACACATTATCTGGAATTAGCTGCAGTAGTTTTCGCTTTAAAAATTTGGAGGCATTATTTGTATGGAGTAAAGTGTGAAATATATACCAATAACAAAAGTTTAAAGTATATATTCACTCAGAAATAATTGTACATGAGACAAATGAGATGGCTAGAATTAATCAAGGATTATGATTGTACAATTCATTACCATCCAGGAAAAGAAAATAAAGTGGCTGATGCTTTGAGTTGAAAAAGTAATGCTTCATTAACAATGTTTTGTTTGGAACGAGATCCTTTGGTTAAGGATTTGATGAAAATTGGAATAGAAGTTGTTGGTGCAGGATGTCCATCCATTTTGTTTCAGGTATCAGTGAAATCTTCTCTATCAGAATGAATCAAGCAAGCACAGAAGCAAGACAGTGAGTTGCATAAAAAGGTAGAGCTGGTTCAGAAAGGTAAGTTGCCTGAATTCAACATTGATAATGATTGTGTTTTGAAATTTGGGAAGATATTATGTGTGCATTTTGATTCACAGTTTAAGAGAGAGTTGTTATGTGATGCTCATAGTTATCCGTATTCAGTTCATCCTGGCAGTACTAAGATGTACAAAGATCTGCGGGAGTGTTATTGGTTGGACGGAATGAAAAGAGAAATTGTAGATTTTACTGTGAATTGTTTGACATGTTAACAGGTTAAAGCAGAGTGGCAATTTCCAAAAGGGATGCTTCAACATTTACCAGTGCCAGAGTGGAAATGGGAAGATATATCCATGGACTTCATTGTGGGATTTCTGAAGACACCCTGAGGTAATAATGAAATCTGGGTTATTGTTGATTGCTTGACTAAATCTGATCATTTCCTTGCTATACGAGATACTTTTTCCCTAGATCAACTTTCCCCTTTCTATCGTAATGAGATAGTCAGGTTACATGGAGTTCCTCTCTCCATTATATCTGATCGTGATCCCAGGTTCACATCTAACTTTTGGAAAGGCCTTCATAAGTCAATGGGTACTGAATTAAATTTTAGTACATCTTTTCAGCGTCAATCAGATAAGAAATCAGAACGAACAATTCAGACATTAGAAGATATGCTACATTCTTTTTCGATGGATTATCAGGGATGTTGGGACCAACATATTTCCATGGATGAGTTTTCATATAATAACAGTTTTCATTCCAGTATACAGATGGCACCATTTGAGGCGTTATATGGAAAGAGGTGTCGAACACGAGCGTTCTGGGATGAAGTGGGTGAAAGGAAGCTGATGGGACCAGAATTGGTAGAAGTGTTGGTAGAAAAAGTTCAGCTGATACAGAAATACATGAGAACATCTCAGAGCAGGTAGAAGAGTTATGCGGATAACCCGAGGAAGGATCTATCTTTTGAGGTAGGTGATCATGTTTTTCACAAAGTCTCACTATGGAAAAGTGTGATGCGATTTGGTAAGAAAGGAAAGCTGATTCCAAGGATCATTGGACCATATGAAATTTTGGAGAGAGTTGGATCAGTTGCTTACCGATTGGATTTACCTCCGATTTTATCTCAGGTACACAATGTTTTTCATGTTTCGATGTTGAGAAAGTATATGCCAGATTCATGTCATCTTTTGAGTCCAGAGGTAGTTCAGCTAGAAGAGAAACTATCTTATGAGGAACAACCGGTCCAGATTATTGACCATAGGGATCAAGTGTTACGGAGTAAGGTGATTTATTAGGTAAAGGTTTTGTGGAAAAACCACATGATTGAAGAGGCAACATGGGAATCTAAAAATGCAATGAGGGCTAAATACCCCCACTTATTCGATAAGTAAATAAATTGCGGGGATGCAATTTTTTATAGGGGTAAGGATGTGACATCCCAAATAAGTAATGAATAATATATATTTCTTTATCTATGTATATTAATGAATTAGATAGTGTTTTAGAGGCTTAAAATGAGAATAAATCCAATCTTAAGAATGAAATACACTAATATTTTTAAAAGTTTGTTTTACTACCTTTTGATGGAAAACCATTTTTAAATCAATCTTTTGACAATTTTATAAGATATTTTTGTACAAATAAACGTATTATTTATGATTAGGACATTGAAATTTACTTTGGGTAAATTTTTGGTATATTTCCGATAAAGTTCATATTTAATGAATAGTGAAAAATGTTGTATTTTAAGTCAAAACCTCTTTTTAATTTAATTTATTTATATTATTAGATTATCTTTTGAATTGGTTATAATGTTAAATTAGAATATATTTTTACCATTTAATCCAACAGTGGTCTTTGGAATTAATTTCACTTTGAAATTGGACTTAAACTAGTGTCAATCTTTTGATAGTTATTGTTTCATAAAAACACGATGTTTGCTCTTACAGCGGTAATTAATTATTAAATTAATCAATGTAACTTATATGGTTTACATTTTTTTAAAATAGACATCATTTCTGAATTCGGAATATCCAATATAGCTTAGGGTGATATTTTGGTATTTTTCTGAAAAACTTCAATTTTTGATGAGTAGTGAAACCACTAAGTCGTAATTAAAAAACTGATTTTTCGTTTATATGAAATTTTACCACCTATGTGTTTTGAAATTTAAAAATCTGACATACATGGTTATCATTATGATGTAAAATTTGGTTCAATGGGATTTAAATAATTTTTTTGGTGAATAGTAACTTTTAATTTTTTAATCGCGATTAGAGGTAATTAGTGTAATTTAAGATAAGAATAATGTTTTAATAATATGAAATGAACTTGACACATGTCCTACCCTAATTTGATGTTTCATGGTCTACCATGACAACCCATGGGTTGATTTTTTGGACCCCATGGATCCACTTGGGTATGATAAAGACATTAATGCCTTTTATTTAAAGTAAAAGTAAAAATGACACAAACATGAGTTGTTTTACTAAAACAATTTTTAAATGGGGTTATACAAGTAATATGTTTGACTATAAATAGTAATTGGAAATCTAAAACGATTTCCTACATCATAGTATTTTTTTAATAATTTTTATACATTAAATAAATTAAATTATTTATGACACCATGATGATGTAGCGATTACCACATTATTTAACGATTTAAATAAAATGAAATTATAATGTAAAATATAGGACATAAACTTGTCAAAACCCTATTGGATGGGTATATTTCAAACCCTTATCACCATATACTCGAATTATATCAATGTGGAACCTTTTAAATCCGAAAATCAATTTAAAATAAAATAACATTTCTTTACATTCCAAGAGTGCCCCTCCTCTGGTCTTATAAAAGGACCCAACCTCTACCTCCTTACCCACACATCCAAAGCCTTAGGCTCGGCCAACCCCTGCCCATTTTATCTCTCCACAACCCCATATATCTCTTAGAAGCCTCACTTTGGGCATAAGGCTTCCCAAAGAAGCATTTGAGCTCAAATCAAAAAGAGTTACCCGATTTAAAGGTAGTGTCTTCTCTTTTGTTCTTATGTTTTATTTTGCTTCTCCAAACCCCTAAACTCTATTTATTAATTTCTTTTGTAACAAAAAAAGTAACTTCCATATACTAGGATGTTGTTATAAACATTATTCAATCTACACTTACACACACCTAAATCTAATGGTTAAAGAACATACTATTTCTGTGGATGGCGAATTTCTGCCTCACGAAACC
Source organism: Viscum album (assembly GCA_963277665.1). NCBI lineage: Eukaryota > Viridiplantae > Streptophyta > Magnoliopsida > Santalales > Viscaceae > Viscum > Viscum album. The sequence continues at coordinate 1,046,733,866 of OY728162.1, forward strand.
ATGATTGTTCCACACTCATATATCAACTTTAAAGGTGGACATTAAGACGTCACTATATTTATATATAATATATAATATGTTTATGTTTTACTTAATCTTCTGTATTTTTCATTTATGGCATTCCTTTATGGTTTCCATTATGGGTAAACGCGATATCTTCATTTTAGGAAGTGCGGACTATCGCCCACTCAAAGTGATTTGATTCATTAATGCCATATGTGGGACGTATAAAGGATTTAGTTAATGATATTATATATGATATTATACTGGAATTATAATATACCTTTATATCATTATGATTCCATTCCATAAAATATGAAATTTAAATGAAAGTAGCGTTCATGCGTACGTACGGCTTACCGTCTCCATGAACGATGCATTTAATTTCTTACCTCTAAAAGTTATGTAATATTATAAATTCATGTATATAATCGATATATATGATATATATGATTTCTACATCATGAGTATAAATCTAGATATAATGGATACATGAACATATTGTAATTATAAATAGTTTATTTTTGACTCAAGTACCAATGATCGTTAAAATGACCATTATTAACTAAAATAATTACGTAGTGTTCATGACATGCTAATAAGTGATATAAAAGGAATAATGAAATTGAAAGAGGTTATTAAGAAAGTAGAAATTAACTCATGTTTACTATTCAGGAGGTTAAGGAACAATCGAGTCAAGTCAGACCCGAGGTATGGGACTTCGTCTCAATCTCCTTTCATTGAGGCATATTTTTTTATACACAACCTTCTTTTATACGGTGTCTAAACCCCTTTGACTTTTACGTTTATCCAAAAGGAATATTCTTTTATATGTAGTGTTTTACTAAATGAAAAAAGGGAATGTTTTTGTCATACGTATGCGACGAAAATGACTTCTCTACCGCCGTGACCATTATTTGAGTTTCGGCTTCCTCTACAAGACATAAATCTTTTTAAAAGAAAAATAACTACCCTGTTTTAATTTTCTTTTATTTTGGTATTGAAAATGGTTTTCATAATGTTTTTATTATATCAATGTGTTTTATTGATATCTTGTGATTGGAATGTGGAAATGTTATGTTTTCTTTATGTATGTTTTATGTGATACGATTATGTTATGGTTCTTGGGCATTATTATGAAGATGGGTGGTTCCATGATAAACTAAGGGCGGGTGAGCCCGATATAGCTGTCCAAAGAATTGGGTAACGTGAAGGAGTTAAACGTTAGGGTTTCTCCAAATAGATTTAGGGAATATACTATGATGGGTATTCCAAACGTAACCAAGAGGGTTACTCCCTACGTAAGAATGTTATGAATGCCTCAAGTTAACTTTATGTCTTATGATTTATATGATTTATTCATGATTTGATTAGGTATGTTTAAGTGCTTTTGTTTTATGAGTAGAGTATGATTTCATTGATTTTTGTGTATACATGTACTCATGTTTCCTTTCCATATTTTTATATCCCTTACTGAGCTTTTTATGCTCAACCCAAGTTTTTGAAATGTTTTTCACAGGTCAAGGGAAGGGTACATGATATGATGATAGTGCCAAGGTAGTGTCAAGAAAGAATCCATGTTTTATTTTAAATATGTTTCAGTTGACGGGAAAAATGATTACTATGTTTTATGTAACCACTTTGTTTAAAGGTGGAATGTAATGCAAGTTTTATGATCCAATTCTCTGAAACTCTAAACCTGAAAATATCCTTAATGTGTAATCTTGTAATAACTCAAGATTAAGTAAGGTTTAAGGCTGGGGCCTTATATTACCATATACATGTCGAGGTAATAATGTAATCTGTGTTATTTTTGATTGATTGACTAAATCTACTCATTTACTTCATGTTCGAGATACTTTTTCTCTTGATCAACATTGTCACTTGTATATTTAAGAGACGGCTAGGTTACATAGAGTTACCCACTCCATTGTATCTGATCATGATTCGAGGTTCACTTATAAATTTGGGAAATGCCTTCAGAAGTAATTGGGAAATGAATTAAATTTTAGTACATCATTTCATCCTCAATCATATGGGAATTTAAAATGAACAATTCAGATATTGGAAGATATTCCATGTGCTTTCTCAATGGATTACTAGGGAAGTTAGGACCAACATCATTCTTTGGTTAATTTTTTTGAAATAAAAATTTTCAATCAAGATTATAGAAGGATCCAATTGAGGAATTATATGGAAATCATTGTCGAACTATAGCTTTTTGGGATGAAGTATATGAAAAGAAAACTGATGGGAACAAAATTGGTAGAATATATAGTATAAAAAAGATCGATTGATTCAAAAGCACATGATAACAGCACAGAGTAGGAAGAAACGTTATGTGGGTAATTAAAGGAATGATCTTTCTTTATATGTAGGTTATCATGTATTTCTCAAAGTTTCTCCTGGGAAATGTGTGATGGATATTGGTAATAAGGGAAAGCTGAGTCTGAGGTTTATTAGACCCTATAAAAGCTTATAGAATGTTGGATAAGTTTCCTACAGAGTGGAATTACTACCAAGATTCTCCCAAATACAAAATGTCTCTCTTGTTTCAATGATGTGGAAATATATACTGAATCTATATCATGTTTTGAGTCCAGTGGTACTTTAGTCGGCACAAAATCTTTATTATGAGGAACAACCTGCCCATATTTTTTACTGCAGAGAGCAACTATTGCTGAATAACGTAATCCATCAGGTAAAATTTCGGTGAAAAACCCATATGGTTGAAGAGGAAATGTGGAATCTAAATATTATTTGATGGATAAATACCCCCATCTATTTGATAAGTGAATCAAATTGCAAGGACACAATTTTCAAAAGGGTGGAAGGATGTAACATCCAAGGTAAAAACAAATATGAAATTTTCATATTTTTTAATATTTGTGAATTAAATATTAATTTTACTTTAAAGGGGATGCTATGTTCGATGGAATACCTGAAACACCATAATGAGTTTCATTTAAATCTTACGTTGCACACAACGTTGAGTTATACTAAAAAATAATAATATAATATTATTATTTAAAATGTTTGTTAAATCCTAGATGTTGTAATGTCAGGAATGAATAGAACTAACAAAAATATTGTTATACATGTTTTTTAAATGTTTTTACATTTATCCAATAAAATTTAGAGGCTTAAAATGTGAATAATTCCAATATTAAGCACAAATACTCTAATATTCTTTAAATGGTCGATTTACAACCTTTTGATGGAGATCCATTTGTAAATATTGTTTTTTTAACTTTTAAATGTTCTATTTGACAAAATATAATTCTTCTTTAGTATCGGGACATCAAAATTTAATTTTGGTAAAATTTTGGTATTTTTCTATTAAAGTTTGTTTTTAATGAATAGTAAAAAATACAGTTTTATAATTCAAAAATGCCTTTCAATATAATTTATTTACATGGAAAGATTATCTCTATAATTGTTTTTTAAGTTTAAATTAAATATTTTTTTTACCATTTAATGAAATTTTGGTCATTCGAAGTAGTTTCACTTTGAAATTGATCATAAAAAAGTGTCAATATTTAGATAGTTGTTATTTCATAAAAACATCATTTTTTGTTTCAACAACGGGAATTTATTTTAAATTAATTTATAAAACATATGTTTTATGTATTTTGAAAAATATAATACATATTTGGGATCAATAGGTTAAAATTGTATAAATAGGTAACTTTTATTTTTAGAAATTACTAATATTTACTTCAGTAAATATTTTATTTACTTTGGTTAAAAGGTAAATCTTGTAAATAAGTGTAACCAAATAATATTATTATAAATTTAAATTACCCTTTCACTTTTCCCAAACCTATTGGATGAGATATTTCTGACCCACGACATCCTTGGGTTGATTTTGGGACCCCATGGAGCAACTCGAGAGTGATAATGGCACTTTATATTAATTAATTTAAAGTAAAGACAAAAGTAACAAAAACATATATATTTTAGTAAAAAAAATTATATGGGGTTATATAAGTGATATCATAGACCATAAATATTAATTTGAAGTCTAAAAATATTTCCTACATTTTGGTATTTTATTTATATTTTTTATAGAGTAAATAAATAACTTTAATTGTGACGAAATGATGATGGAGTGATTAACTTGTTAATAAATAATTTAAATAAATGAGATTAATAAAATTAAAAAATTATCAAAAACCTATCCAATTATTATTGGATGCTATTATTTCGACTTATATTCAGTTTATCTTCAAATTAAATATGTTTTTAAATTTTATAACTGAAAATAATTTTATAATAAAATAATACTTTTAAACTTTCCTAAAGAGCATCTCATCCATTATAAAATCCATCACCTCTAACCCTTAATCACACCTCCTGAGAACCTTGGAATGTCTAAAATCTGCCCAAATAAGCTCCCAAAATCCCTCTATTATTCCTATAATCCTTCCTCTAGGTAGAAGGAAATTCAAGAAAGACTTTTGGTTCAAACCAAATAGTTTTACTCGATTTAAAGGTAGCATATTCTCTTAAGTTATTTTTAATTATTTTCCATCTCCACACTCTATGATCTTTTTTTTATTTTATACATAATAACACCAAAATACTAAATATAATAGGTTATTTTTCTGATAAGGATTCTAACTATACTTACACACACATCCATCTAATGGGTATAAAACACATTGGTTCTATGGACGGTGGACTACTGCCTCATGAAATGATGATTGCTCAATCTTATCCTTCCACGTCTTATGGTGGAAATTAATATCGAAATATATTTATATGTGATATAAATTATATTTACATTGTCTCTATACTTCTCTATTTTGAATTTATATCATACCTTTATGGTTTCCAAAATAGGTAAATGTGATAATTTCATGAGAGGAAATTCGGACTACCGTCCTCTCAAAGTGATGTGACTCATTCATGCCATATGTGGAACATATAAAGGACTGAGTTAATAAAAATATATATTATATTATACTATAATTATATGTTATATTATACTATAATTATAATATAGTTATGTATCATTATTTTTTCATTCCATTAAGTATGAAATATAATTGAAAGTAGCGTTCATGCGTACATATGACATACCGTCTCCATAAATAGTGCATTTCATTTCTTACCTCCAAATGTTATGTATTGTTGTAAATACATATATATACTGGATATATATGATATATATGATATCTAAATCATGAATATCATTCTGGAGATAATGTAATTTTGACCACAAGGACAACATGTAATTATAAGAAGTACATTTTTGAATAAAGAATCAAATATCGACAAAATAACCGTTATTAACATAGATGATTAAGTATTGTTTATAACATGGTAATAAGTGATATAAAAGTAAAAATAAACATTAAAAATGGTTCTTAAGAAAGTATAAATCAACTTTATTTTATTATTAAAGAGATTAAATAACGAACGAGTAAAGTCAGACATGAGGTAAGGGACTTCGTCTTAATCTCCTTTCATTGACACAAACTCTGATTTATACATGAATTTCTTTTATATAGTTTATAAACAACTTTGACTTTTCATTTCATTAAAAGGGAATAATTTTTGTATGTAGTATTTTAATAAATGACAAAGGGAATATTTCTTTCTAACATACGCGGTGACAATGACCTTTCCACCGTCACGTGCGGTATTTAATATTTTTCTTCCTTAATAATACTTAATGTTTTTAAATAGAAAATAAATACCATATACTCTTTTACATATTTTGGTATTGAAAATGGTTTTTATAATGGATTGATTATGTCAATATATTTAAATTATAAATTGTTATTTCAATGTGGAAATATTATCTTTCATTTATGTTTGTTTTATTTGTTGTGAATATGTTATAGTTCGTGGGCATTTATTATGTATATGAGTGGTTCCGTGATAAAACTAGGGTGGGTGAGCCTGAGATAGCTCTCAAATATATTTTGTAATGTGACAGAGGTAAACATTAATTTTTCTCTTAAGATATTTCAGGAATATATTGTGATGGGTTTTCCAAATGTAATGTCCTACATACCTTTGAAAGATAAAATGAAAGTATGTTATGGATTCCACAAGTTACCTTTATGATTTATGATATCTATGAGTTATTCATAAATCTTAAGATTTCATGAGGTTTGTTAAATAGATTATGTTTCTTACATAATGATATACTAAGGATTTATTTCTTAATTTTATAACACTTACTGATCTTTTTCTGCTCATCCCATGTTTTTAAAAAAAAAATCACAGGATATAATGCAGGGTAAGAGAAATGAAGAATTCATCAATATTTATATCATGAAAATAATTCTTTTTTTCATTTTAGATTTTTTAATTTATGGAAAAAAATATACTAATTTTAAGTCTCTAAATTGTAATATTTTAGATGAAATTTAACAGTTATGGCCTAATTCTCTAAAACTCTAAACCTAAAAAGATCCTTAATTTGAATTATTAACTTATTTCCAGATTAGGTAATGTTTAAGGATGGGGACATAAATGAACAGTGTTAGATTTCTTTTGAAAAGATATTTAAATGAAAATAAGTGAGTTAATTAAATAATAAAATCTCACTTGATGTATTTTATTAGTAAAATATATATTAAATATATTCAATATATACCAAAAATTTTAAATTTTTGCATAAACATATTTACTCAAAAAAATGTTGTTTTGCAGCCATTCGATGGTGCACCAATTTTAAATATATTTTTGAAAACTATTATATTATATTTTACACTAATAAATTCTTATTTTTAATAGGGATATAAAATTTTATTTTGGTTGATTTTTTGGAATTTTTCAGTTACATTTCATATTTTAATGAATAGTGAAAATATCTCGTTTTAATTCAAAACCTCTTTTTTGTCTAATTTATTAATGTTTTTATATTATCATTTTAAATGGTTTTAAAGTATAATAATATTACATTTTAATAATTTAATATAGTTTAGGTAATTTTAAGTATTATTACATTGAAATGGGATATAAATACAGATCAATTTTTTAATGGTTTGTACTTTTAAAAAACTCATTTTCTCATTTTTCATTTGACATTAATTTTAAATTAATGACTACAACTTCAATGTTTCAAATTTCAAAAAATAGATTCCATATTTTGAATCATTGGGTATAAATTATGTTAATAGGTTACTTTGATTCTTTTAGATATTATGAATATTAACTTATAATATTTTTACCACGTTTAAAGTTAAATCGAGTCAATTAGGGTAACAAATAATTTGATAATGATAACAAATTTACCCTAATCCTACAAAAATCTTATTTGATGAATATAATTCCATCCCTAATACCTATGGATCAAATGTTACACATTTAATGTACTATTTTCTATGAAATTGATATATATTAATAAAATAAAATAAAGAGATAACATATCACGCTGTTATTTTTTCTAATACAAAAATTTAAATATAGTGAAAAATATGAGATATCCTCCATAATTAAAAGTATCCCGATATATATATTGAAATTTTTTATATCATGGTAATTTATTTTTAATTTTTAGAAGTTAAATAATTACATTAATGTCTTATAAAATAATGATGTAGAAATTATTTAATTCATTAAAAATTAATAAAATATAAATTATTAAAATGATAATAAATATTAAAAGGACAAAAACATGATACAATATTTTTTACAAGTATATATCAACCAAAATCATCCCATTGTTGAGTTATTTTCCATTTGAATACATATCAAAAAAATATATTACACTTATAATATATTAGTTTAAGTGATGTTAATGTTGTAACATTCATGTTTTAATAAGTATAACATTTTTTATGATGGGTTATCCTAAATATATATTTGAATTAAAGTTTTCTAATTAAATATTGTAGATTTATATTAATCAATGTATTTTAGTTTTAATTTTTACTAAATAAATATGTATGATAAATAATTACACAAAACTGATGTAGTAATTATTTTATTAATAAAAATATCAAATTATTGTTATTGAAAATATTAAAATAAATACAATTTTGGATAATTAATATATTGAATTAATATTCAAGATGACCTAGACCCCATAGGGATATAATAAAATATTTTTATGACGATAAAATATTATCATATATTTTTTAAAAATATTATAATTCAATACTGTCAAAATTGTCACTATTGTAGTTTTATCAAAAAAATAGTTTATTAAATTATTTTAAAATCATAAATCATTTTTAAAAAATATAAAAATTATTTTACAATATATAAATATGTACATTATTAGTTTTGATTTAATTTACATCAAATAATAAAATATTTCACCCTATTAATATTTAAATATTTGTTACCTTATATAAAATAAAATTGGATAACTAAGTGTTCAATTAAAATGATAAGATTTAAATTGATATAAAAAAATGTTATTTATTTATGATGATATTAAAAACTTATATAATATAATATTATACAATATTCTATTTTTTTGTTTTTTGTATTTTCTTTGAATTTATTTTAAATTAACTTATTTCGAGATTCCAAATGTGCACGTTACCTCAATTATAAAAGAGCACATATTCCATTGCAATTTCCATTCACATTGAGCATTAAATCATGGCCATAACCTTCCTATTTTCATTATAAACTTTCCTATTTACATTATATAGATTCTATTTTCCTCAAAATACCAACACCAGTGCCGCTAAGATGAGATCTAGAGGGATCTCATCGAAGAAGAGGTAATCTCCTTTACAAATTCGTTCAAAATAATTCTTCTTCTACTTACTATTCAGGAGTTGTTTATATTTTGAATTATTAACTCCAATATCTATTATATACTAAGATTTTATTTATATTATGGAAAAAACATATTACAAAATCTATCCATCCTACGAAAAATGAAATCACCATGCATGTGTACAAACAACTTTATGTCTTCACGCTGTTGTGTAATATGTTTTTTACCACTAAATGACTTATATGTGTATAATGATGAAAATAATTAAACATTATGACTATTATAAGAATTTATTTATTTTTTAACAATATATATACCATCCACTTTGATACCATATCATTATTAAATGAATTATTTCATCGTTCATGTGTATGTACAACCTATCATCTCCACAATGTGATTCAATGTATTCTACTTATTATCTATTAAAACATTCCTATATAAATGTAAAAAAAATTATGTTATATATTATGTTAATATCATTTTATAATGTTATAACTATGACCTAAGTCGGGTGATTAGAACTTATTTTACAAAACATGCCTAAGAAAATGAAATAGCTAATACCCAAATAACGAGTAAGAATGAAATATTATTACCAAAAGGATGATATTATGATCATATATGATATCATAAAAATGAACATGAATTTATATTATGTTTTTGAAATAATTTTAAATCATTAAACATGGGGTTAAGATACACACAAAGTATATAGAACCTAAGGTAATAGATAATTTCATAATCTCATTATTATCCAAGATTATTTATATGTAACTATTTAATAAGGCATATTTTTCATCCACATACATGTTTCATAAATATGTAATATTATTTCTATTCTTATAAAAAATGAAAATTCAGTTTTACCAATGGTGAATTTTTATTAAATAGAATGAAATGATTTTTTTTGTCATTTTCGGTGTGAGGTACATTTGACTTCACAAAAAAAGTACGGGAAGAATTTTCCCTTTTAACTTATATGACATGAAAATATTTTTACATTTTTATAATTCCTTATATACATGTATTTTCAATTACATGATTTAATGTTTATATTAAAATAGATTATTTACTTTTAAAATTATGTGGCATCTTGAGAATGGAAAACATTATTAAGAAGAAATGATATTTTCCTATGAATAATTTGGAGGACCCCAGAACACCCTGAGAGGGGAGGGGTGAATCAGGGTGTAAACTTTTTCTTGTTAATGTTGTGGGTATTGTTCCTACATTGGTATGAACTTGTTAAATCGGTCAAACAAATGAAAAAAGGAAATTGACAGAGCACATTTACTTGGTTCAACACAAAGGGTTACGTCCAGGGACCATACGCCGACAGTGTGTCAGTTGTACCAAAATCCAATAATCTTCACTAGTATGCAGATTACAAGATTATGTCACAGTCACTCTATTCCTAGAATACGGCCTTTACAATGGTTTAGGGGACACTCCTTGCATCCCTCGGATCACTTCTGTCTACTCCCCCTAGCTCACTGCCTTTAGAGTAGTCAAACTCATTTTATCAACTTGAAGGTCTCTTCAATAGACTTGAATTGAAGTCTTTGTCTATGTTCAGCATGAGACACTACTTGCATCAAAGTCCTAAAAAGATGAAATTTAAAGCACCGAACCACTGAACAGGATACTCGAAACATGCTAATAAGTTACACTGATGATTTCACGCAACACCAACCCTTTGCGCACAAGATCTGACTTTTGTGCGCAATACATAATTTTTGTGCAGAAAATATTTAGCGAAACAACCACTAGTAAATTTAAAATTCACTTATATATGTAGCCTCAACTTTTATACATGAATTCCAATTTTTCACGAAAAATCAACTTTTACATGCAACTACAATTTTTATGGTCAATGTCTACTTTTTCACGCTCCTTCATCATTTACACACAACATCTATTTTTACGTGCAACATCTAAATTTTTTCATAGCATAAACTATTCCTCACAATTCCATTTATGTGAACCTTTTACGCGAAAGATCCTTTGTTAAACACACATTTTCCAATTTCTTGATTTTCAGGCCCAAAAATTTGACAAACACTGTGAAATAAAGCCACCTTCAATATTGTTTTCTGCTTAAACCGTATGATCACTTAACTAGAAAACCTTCTGAATTTCCAATAAGGATTAATAAAAAACACAAACCATACTCCAATTCATTCATAGAATGACCATGGTTCTAACATCAATTTTAAGTATATTATCAAAAATATTTTCCATCTATGATGATATTATTTAAATAGGTTTAGGTTTTTTTCCTTATGATTAATATGATATGAATGTGTTTATGATGGTAGGTTATTTATGAAATCAATTTTTTTGTGGATTATATTATGATGGAATGATGTTTAAGAAACCCAAGTTATTTATAGAATTATTCTATGATTAATGATTTATGTTTTTCTAGAACATATAATAATTATTTAATTATTAGATGGGTGGGACTTATATCTCCCTCTAAATAATTGTGTAAAGATTTATATCTCAGTATATAAATGAGATTAGAATGAAAAATAAATCTGTTTCATTAATACAGGTCTTGAATGAAATGTAAATTTTGTTTCGTAATACAGGGCCGGAACGATGAGTGAACGCATTTCTATAATGGAATGTGTCTGCTATTATGGTCATAGAAATTATCCTTTTATAATATGGAAATGTTTTTATATGCTTATGTGTTTTCCAAAATACCATGTTTTATTCAAATTTTATTTTTTCTTGTTTGATGTTCATTTATTATTTATACCTTATAATATTCCATGTTTAATTTCATGACTCAAGATTTTGATATTCAAAATTTATGTTCATGTTTTTACAATGTTATGTTTATGTAATGTTTGACGTTATCCATTCTTACCCATACTGAGCATTTGATCTTTTCGTCGTGATGTTTTCTTTTCCCCAGGATATAAATAATGATTTTAGGTATTTAAAATAAATGCGAAGTTCTTTATGGGAGATATTGAAGATATTTTATCAAGTTCAAAGAATGTGTTTTAAGATTCCAAAGACCCTAAAATAATTTAGTATATTGGCATCTATTTGTGAAATTTATTATTTTTTCGGAAAAAGAAATGTGATGCCTATGTACGTCATGATATCGGTATTTATAGTTGTTGTTAGATAGAAGGTTTAGTTAACCTTTAGAATCTATGATATGAAATAATTAGTGTCATCCCAAGAGATATTTATCAAGATATATTTAGGGATTTTCCTATGTATATGTCTAACTATAGGTTTTAATAATATAATTTTGGTAATGATTGTGAATATACTCGGATTAAACCTAAAATATTAGATATTTAAATTACAACCCCTAGATTATGTTAATTTCCTAGAATGACTTTTTCCTATCACACCATTCTTTTTATGTTTTATAAAATGACTTGAACTAGATGGAATTATGTTAATGATCAATGAAATGGGTAATGTAATGAATTCCATTATAAACAACTAAATTTTATGGGATCTTTAATGAAAAACCTTATCTCTATACTTACATAAGCTATAAATAATTCTAGAGAAACAAATGAGAAGAGAAGGGAACAACCTTATGTAGATTCCTTCATTAGGAAACATCCACATTCTTATAATTGGTATTCTGGTCCACTTGTTTTTGAACAATGGATATGTAACATTGGAAAAACATTTTCTTTCCTTTGATGTTCAGAATATGAAAAATTCATTTTGTTTGTTTATCATTTGGAAGGAGAAGCGGACTAGTGGTGGAATCTAATCATGAATAAAATCCAGAAAAATGAAATTGAATCCATGTAATGGGATGAGGTCAAAAACATATTAATAAATAAGTACATTCCTCATATTATACAAAAAAAGATGGAAAATGAGTTACTTGTTCTTAAGAAGAAGGGTGTTGAATCTGTTGGTACATACGAATAAAATTTTACGATCCTTGCATGGTATGATTCTGGCTTTATCATCCAACCTGAAAGTAATGTTAACCAATTCTTCACTATCATAAAACCATTTCATGGAAGGGAATTATCTATAGGAGACATAATATATATTAAGAGATTGTGCTTTGTGCTATCAAGGTAGAAATGATGTCCATTGTTAAAAATCAATCTCATGGTTTTGACATGAAATGAAAGATGGAGTTGAAGGAAAAATATCAAAACAATGGTGAAATAAAGATGAATGTTTCTATATGCCCAAATTTTGGAATGAATCAAAGTGAAAATTTTCCAACTGGGACTATAATATTTTTTAAGTGTGGAAAATAAGGTCATCAGGTAGTTGAGTTCTGATGTAATGGTAAAAATGTAGCGAATTAAGTGAATAGGGAAAAGGATACAGAGAATGCATCACCCAAACATCATTGCTACAAGTGAAAGGAAATTGGGCATTATGTTATCCAATGCAATAAACCTAGTGTTATCAATGATGATGGACATCAAAAAACACTAATGGACAAATATAAAATAAAATCACATCTGATCACTATTTTAAATGTTCAGTATGATAATAAAGTGGTGGAATGATTTAATGCTTATGTAAATAGATTCCATAATAATGTTGTATAATCACTTTTATAATATTATACAATATTGAAATATATATGTATTGGTCCATTGAAGTATTTCATAAGTATATGGTACGAGTAAACATGAAAATGGATTCAATTTTATTTGGAAAACAGATGATATGTGCATAATGATGGGATTAGGAGATAATGGGATGTTTGATAGTATTAATGATATCAGGATATATATAAGGACATAGTTATATCATCATTTTAGTATATAGAATTTTGGGGGTTTTGTTATGTCGAAAGAGGTAATTTTTAACAGCATGCATGTTTTCACTAAGGTTGTACGCTAATTTACGTTCATACCATACAAGATTAAGGTAAATACATGTGACAACCAAAAACATCCATATGAGATAATGGAGATAAATGTTATGTTAATTTTTTTTACCTTTATCTAATACTTTATATTATCAAATTTAAGAAGGTTGTAAAGGTTATAATTTATTTAAAATATTATGTTAAACATCAGATGACTTTTATATCTCACCGTAGGTGTACTTACGTATATTTGAGTACGTAGGATAATATTCTTTATTATAAAGATAGATTGAATGAACGATCATTCTATTACTGGATCACATGAACTGCAAAAACATAAATAATGACAGATACATATTTTATTATTTTAATAAGTTATTAAGTAGGAAGTGATCAAGGAATGAACAACAATTAGATTGTACTGAAGATGGGAATGTATTTATTGTCATGAAAAATTCATTAAATACAATGAATGAATCTTGAAAAAAAATTATCCTAGTATCTCCTTTTCCGTTTAACCAAATGGTCCCCAAGATCATCATGGATTTATGGATTTGTGGTTGTTACATTTTTTCTATCCTCATATGTTCTTCTATATTTAAATATAGTGGTGGGATACTTTGGGTAACTTTTATGTTTCTAACATTCCCTTTTTAAAACAAAGTTTTAGTATTCCTTGTAACGGTGTGGGTATCAATAAAAGAAACATTAATGTATTAAATTTTTTATAACCATGAATAATTTTGATGGAAAAATTTAATTTTAATGGTGGTATAATTTAACACAATTTTATTTTTGTAAGTGATATATATTTATATCAATTTTTGATTTCTTGTGTTTTACGCTACAGCAAGACAAGCTTGTGTAATACACAACAACGACTTAGCATGTGGTATACACAATGCTATGATCTGATTTTTTAACACACAATTTTATGTTCTTTTGAAATAATTCATTTCTTGTAAGAACATATTTATGTGATCTACTAAATAATATTGTGTTACCTCGTCATTATAATGGCATTTATGAACATTGTAAACATTATTCTTAAATACTATTTTACTAAAAATAAGTTAGTTTTTAAAATAATAAAACAAATTTTTAAGGATTTTATTAATTAAATATATATGTTTTATATTCTATATATTGTTTAAAATTAAAATAAAATGATTTCGACACATGATATATGAATAAATTCATTTTTTGGATAAAAATATTTCCTTAAAAAAATTGTTTTTCCACCTTTTGATGGTTCATTAATTTTAAATATAGTTCTTGACACTTTTTTATATTCTATTTTACAACATAAAATTTTTAATTAGAAGAGGGACATCAAATTTTATCTTGGATTCATTTTTGGTATTTTTCTACTGAATTTAAATTTTAATGAATAGTGAAACATATCCTGTTTTAATTGAAATCCTCTTTTTTTTCTAATTTATTTATATTTCTACATTATACTTTCAAAAAAATTTATATTATAATAATATATTTCTTATCATTTAATACTATTTAGTTAATTTTATGTATTTTTACATTGAAATTATTTATAAACACATGTCAATATTTTGATGGTTTTTCCTTTTTTAAAACCCATTATCTCATTTTTTTTTCCAACGACATCAATTTTAAATTAATCACTCTAACATATATCATTTGATTTTTTAAAAAAATATTTCCTATTTGTAATCTGTGGGTCCTAAATATGTTAAGAGGTTACTTTTATTTTTTTGTATTATAAATATTAACATTGGTAATTTTTATTTACCACCACTAATGTTTAATTGAGTAACCTAAGGTGAAAAATAATACGATAAGGATAATAAATTTATCCTAAAACCGAACAAAATCTTATTAGATGGATAAAATTAGACCCTTAACACCTAATAATCTGAATTGTCCCAATTTATATTCTTTTCTCCATGAAAATGATATATCTAAATATTCTTATAATAAAATAAAGTTACAACATGTCACCCTCTTATTTATTTTCTATGTATAATAATTTTGATAGAGTGATCAATATGAGTCAACTTCGATAAAAATTGTCTCCCTTAGAATAATGAAATTCTATATATATTGGTAATTAATGTCAAATTTTAATAGATTAAATAATTAATTTAATGGAATATACACTAATGATGTTGAAATTATTTAACTCACGAACAATCAAAAAAATAGTTATTATTAAAATGATAATAAACATTAAAATTAAGTAACACTTAAATAAATCATATTTTTATAGTATATATTGACCATAATCAGCAATGTTTTGAGTTATTATCCATTTAGAGCGATATGGAAATGAATATGACACTTATAATGTATAATTTAATGTGATGTTATTGTTGTAACATTCAAGTTTTAATAAGTATAACATTTTTACTGATTCCTTTTTGTAAAGATATATACAAAAATAAGTATTCTATTGAAATATAGAATATTAATAATAATAATATTATTGAATTTTTATTATTTACTAAAGAAATAATTATATCAAATAATTACACAATACTGATGTAGTAATTATTTTGTTGCTGGAAATAGTAAATTAATGTTATTAAATATATTAAAATTAATATAATATTGGATAATTAATATATCCCATGAATTTTATAGTTTACATAGACCCCATAGGGAAATAATTAAATATTTTTTGTGATAAAATCTTATCTTATAATTTTTTTAATCTATGAATAGAATACTGTCAAAATTGACACTATTGTTGTTTTATCAAAACAAGAGTTTATTTAATTATTTTTAATTAATAAAAAATTTAGAAAAAATATATTTTAATAATAATATGATCTAAAATAATCTAAATAATTTATTTTTAATTTAATTTAGATCAAATAGTTAAATATTTAATCCTTTAAATAATGAAATAATTGTTACCCTAATTAAAATGAAATATAGTAACAAAGTGTTAAACTAAAATGATAAGGTTAAGTTGACATAAATATTTATCCAAAATTTATTAGTTTTTGAAATTACAACCTTATCCCATATAATATTCAAAAATATTTCATTTATCATATTTTTGGAAGTGGTTTAAATTTTTAATAAATTAATATTTTTGGATATTCCAAATGTGCCCCACACATGAATTATAAAAGAGCACATACTCCCTCACAAATTCAATTCACATTGAGCCTTCAAGATCATCCATACGATGCACATTTCCCTTCTCAACTAAACATGTGAAATTTTTGAGCATGTGTTATTCTCAAAAGTCCAATTACCGTTCCTTTAAGAGTAGATCTAGAGAGATCTTGTCAAAGATGATGTAATCTCTTATACTGATTCATTCAAATATTTCTTTTTCTACTTCTGATTAATGAGTTTTTATATTATAAATTAATAAGTACAGTATCAATTATATAATTTTATGTTATTTAGATTATGTAACAACCATATTGAACCTTCTTTCCATCCTATGAAAAATTAAATCATCACACATGCATACATATGGCTTACCGTCTCCACGCTATAGTGTAGTATGTTTTTTTACCACCACTTGACATTGATTGGTATAATTATGGAAATAATAACTATATATTATTATAATAATAAATATTTATTTATTTAATAATATATATTCCATCCTCTTCAATAGAATTGCAAAATTAAATGAATGACGTCATTACTCATGAGTACGTATGGACTACCGTCTCAATGATGTGATGTGATTCATTCTAGATGATATCCATTAAATACTGATTATATAAATATAATGAATAAATAAATATAGTATATATTATATTAATATCATTTTTTAATGATATAACTATGACTTAATAATGATAAGTATAATGTAATCACCAAAATATGCATTTGAAAATTAAGCAGTTAGTTCACAAATAATGAGTAACAATGAAGTATTATTACCAAAATCATGATAATATGATCATATATGATATAATAAAAATAAATATGATAATGGAATATGTCAACTAAACCATTTTAAATCATTAAAATTTAGTTTTGGATATATACAAAGGATAGTAGACATAATGTAAGTAGTAATTTTTCAGTCACATTATTATATAATATTGTTTATATGTATGTTTTTACTGAGATATATTTATCATCCACATCCATGTTTCCATAATATATAATATTATTTATATTCTTATAAAACTTTTTATAGTGAATTTTATCTATTATAGAATTTTTATTAAATGGTATGAAAGTAATATTTTGTCATTTTTGGTATGAGTTACTTTTGACTTTACGGAAAAAGTATGATAAGAATGTTCTCATTTAACTTATACGACATGAATGGATATTAACAATTTTAAAACACCATATATCCATTAAAATTAATTTACGTGATTTTATTTTTATTTTCAAATAATAAATAACATTTAAAATTTTGTTC
Organism: Viscum album; assembly: GCA_963277665.1. NCBI lineage: Eukaryota > Viridiplantae > Streptophyta > Magnoliopsida > Santalales > Viscaceae > Viscum > Viscum album. Next base: position 1,046,751,776 of record OY728162.1, read on the forward strand.
AATCTTGAGAAAAGAAAATATTTTTGAATAATAAAGGATATTTTCCTCAAGAACTAATTTCATGTATATTATCAAAATATTTTCCATCTATGTTTATTTTCCTTAAATAGGGTTATGTTTATATCACCATTAATAAAATGGTTTTATTTTATATATGATGTAATTATACTTATGAAATTCAATTTTTTATATGGATTTTGTTCTGATGGAATGGGGTTTAAGAAACCCATTTTATTCATTGGGTTATGTTATAATGAATGCTTTATGTTTTTGTGGTATGCATAAGAATAATTTCATTATGAGATGGGTGAGACTTATATCTTAGTTAAATGAATTGGGAAATGATTTTTATATAATTAGATACACGTTATAGAAATAGAAATTAAATATGGTTCTGTAATATAGGGCTGGAACAATAAGTAAATTCGGATTAGTAATATTGGTCTTGAATGAGTAGTGAACATTGTTTAGTAATGGAACATTCCTACTATGATGGTATTATAAATAATCCTCTGATAATATTGAAATGATTTTATAATATTATGTATTTTCCAAAATTCAATGTTTTATGCCAATGATATTTTATATTGGTTCGTGTTACTTTATGATTTATGACTTACGAGTTTCCATGTTTTATTTCAGGACTCATGTTTTTGATATTAAAAAATTATATTCGTGTTTCTAAATTATTATGTTTATGTTATGTTCTATGCGCTCCATATTTTTCTCATACTAATAATTTAATATCATCATATTTATGTTTTCATTTCCCCAAGATATAATGAAAGGGTTTGGGTAGGAAAACTATAGGGGAAGATCCTTATAGGGTATGTTTAAGATAATTACCCAATTTAGAAGAATATGATCCAATTTCCCAAATACACTAAACTAATTCGGTATTTGGGTGTCTATTTGTGTAATTTATTATTTATTCCAAAAAATTAATGTAATTTCCATGTACATTAAGCTATGGGTCATTAAATTTACCATAAATGTCACCTATAAATTTCATATCTTCAATGATAACTATGAAATGAATTCAAAACTACAAAAATATAGAACAGCTTTTGTGGATGAAAATAGGATGAATTATTTTATATTAGTATTTAGGAACAAAAAGGTTAATATTACCATTATACGGTCATTACACAATAACCTAAACCAGTGAGACAATTCCTATGTCTGTAAAATTCCTAGTATTCTACACCAACTCCAACTCCAATTGGCATGGTGATATTGAAAATCACCAAAAAGGAATACCTTACAAATGTGAGGCATTACGCAATAAAAATCATGGATAAATTATATAATAATTAAAATCCGTTAATATATAAATCAAATATATTAGAAAATTTATGTGAGAAATATAAATATCCAAATAATGCAATATAAAAAACATGTTAAATGGAAACATAAAATCATAATATCTCATGACAAATACTATCCAAAAATAATGAAAATCTGTAAAATCCACATCAAATGTACACAAACATGATGAACACCAAAAAAACCATCAAGCAGATTCTCTACAAATCAACTATTCCACCTCCACTAGCTCGGAAACCACTGATACCACTACCAAACTATAAATAATCTTCCAAATAAAATCACATTTCATAATGAATATGTTGTCTAGGTGAGTAAAAATATTACATGAAGGATTCTTTATAAACACAATGAGGAGTTGAATGAAATTCCACTCAATAAGATACACCACAACATGCTTAAAAAATTGATAACTGTGGTTATATAATCTATCATTCATCATAGATCATATCCGAAAAAATAATATTATTTAAATAAATATAAAATACCAAAATTACAATAAAAATAATGAACCGAATATACCAGACACCTATCACTACCACATTATCCTTCAAAAGTTGTGAAGATGGACCATTCCTTTCTAAATATTGTACATCAGTCCTAGAACTACATAAAACTATGTATAACATGCTTGTTATTGTGTGTATTATGTGTCAAGTAGGGGTGTTAGATATTTTATATGGAGAGGACCTATATCACTTCAATTTAGAGGTATACCTACTAAATAATGTAAATAAAATACCCACACACTAGATCTTGTATGATTTTAGGTGTTACCAAACCCACATATTCTCTAATCATCCACCAAAACCCATCATTACTACTACAAATATACAAAACACTAATTGAATATATATGGCCCATAAAATATACTCAATATAATGTAGACATATGTACCATAATGTAATATGTTAGAAAAAAAAATAAAAATGAAATAAAAAATGTATAAAACTTACACACATATAAGAAAATAAAATGGTAATTAAAAATAATTTATTATTTAACAGGTACTCTATAGTATAAGATGTATAAGAATTAGTAGTAACTGATCATGTTCTAATAACATTAAAAAAATTTATTTCGGCATACATTGTGTTTTGAGTATGGTACATAGTTTGTGAGACCATCTAGGATAGACATCATGTACTCTTGATAAACATTAATTAATATTTTCAAATATACACAACATGAAATTTATAAAACATTACATTTATATCGTTGTTCCTTATTGAATTATCCATATTTATAAATAATTATCACTTTATAATATTATAATAAGTGTTTTTAATGAGTAACACATCACATTATTTTGATATAGTGACCTATCGTGTACACGATAAACACATCGAGGCACTTGAAAATGACGAACACAACATATGATCTAGGTTCACAAGAAATATTATATTTTTAAAACTGTAACGACCCAAACCTTCATTAATGAAAATTTCACTTCATCTAATTAAATGTATTATTATGGTTATATAATGTGTGAACTTAATTGGTTTTATGTTTCTATATTATAAGATATCATTATGAATTGTGACTGTTTCTAATATATCCATTGAATAGTGATGAAATGATTAGTATAAATATAGGGCTTTAACTAATCCAATTTACTCAGAAAAATGAAGCGATGGCCTCGTCCTGTAGATCTTACCCATACGAAGCCCATTTTTTGGAGCATGGAATGGATTTGCAATCATTAGTCTTCTCTCTTAACCAATCCCTAGCCAAGCTTGAACACGTTAAGCTTGAGCGGAACTAACTACAAGAGAAGTGGGAGTTAATAGAGATTACCACCCGAGCGATGTAATCCGAGCCACCCCAAGAGTTTTTCACCATATCACACATTACCCTTAGGTCTTATGAATGTGTTATAAGGGGTTATGTAACAAGACCCTAGCACAATGGAAATGTACATTTTTTTGTATAAATAATGTGCATTAATTTTATTATTTTATTTTGTAAATAGTTTATTGAGCACAAATAGTATTTTTTGTTAATATTCAAATAAGAATTATATTTTTATGAATTAATGGATTTTATCATTAAATAATAATTTCATAAAATACTATTTTTATATTATTTTTTATTAAATATGAATGATCATATAATTTTATGAATGCAATTGTAATTTTTTGTTAAGGTTTGAAAACTGTTTTTGTCAAAACATAGGAATTTTTGGTAAAGGACGATTATTATTTTAAAAGTAAAAATTCAATGATTTATAAAATTATTTATATAAAATAAATATTATTTTTGGAATCAGGGATTCAAAATTATCCAACAGTGAAATTTTCATAATTTTCCGAGATAGACAAATATTTGGGTAAAAAATAAATACGGTTTAAATATATATTGAGTTTTATGACATCATAATGACCCAATAATGAGGTAATAAAATACGATAAAAATTATGTTCGGAAAGTATATGTCTCAAAATTAATTTAATGTGGTTGTAGATTTGTTTGATTTATTTTTTCAAAGCTTCTGTGGACCTTCCAAGACTTATAAAACATTTTTTCAATATAAATTGTTTTCCTAGAGAGTGTGACTCACCTCCATAGAAGAAAACCTATTATTTTAATAAGTTATGCCATTGGACTCATTATATATTTTATTCCCATCCCATTTAAAAAAAACTATACGAATAAACCATGGTTTGGTTTTTGGTTTTGATTAGTTGAATGTGAGGTGTCCCAAACCAAAATAATAAAGAATTCCCTCTCATTTCCTATATAAACCCGTCCATGCTTCCACCTCCACTTCACTAAAAGCCTTTGGAGTTCGACCAACCCCTGACCTTATCTCTCAAGAATCCTCCCAATTTCTTCCAATCTCCCTGGAAGCCTCTCTCAATCCTCTCCTAATCCATTGGGATCACACTTCAAAGTAAGGGATTTCTTCCTTTCTCATTTTGTATAATTTTCAATAAGTTATTATGCCCTTTTTCTTTCGATTAAAAATATTTCCGTATGATTTAAAACCTTCCCCGCACTTCCCTATTTATGTTTGGAGTATGGGATACCCATTTCTCTCTCATTAATACCTCCCATGTACACGTGTTACCATGCTGAAATTCTGTGAGAGATTTCTCTCTCCTCTTTTACATCCAAGTAATTGTTTTTTATTATGATTCTAAAATCCATTATGTTTTTTGGGAAATGTAACTATATGACCCACTTACTGTCCATTTCATGTATATATTATGAGACACACTTTTCTATCTAATCATCCATTTTCATGAATCCTAATGTCATGCTGTTATGCTGCCGAAATTGCACTACGTTTTTCCAAGCCAAGATCATTGTGCAGTGAATACCAAACCCATGTTTCTATCAAGGGTATTCACCTTTATACAAATATACATATTTAATGGTAATTTCATGTATTTATTAAACATTAAATAAACTTGGAATAACTTATGATGTAGATTTATTCAACGATCCATGTGGCACACTTATGCATGAAATGAAATGTTTAAGAAGACTGTGCCCTGATAGCGCTCCAATGCATTGGGTAAAGTATAATATCATGATATGTAATGTGAAATAGGTGTTGAATCCTGTTAATTAAAGTGAAACTAGGTTTTACTCATGCTTCATGTTCAATGAGGGTTTACTCATGCTTCATGTGCAATGAGCCTTGGCTCATGCTAATTCCATGTTAAGTGTTGTTGCCACATTTCCATGTTATGATTACCCATATTTATCATGCCTTTATGTTCATGTTTCTATTGTGATCCATTGATATTCCTATTTTCTTACATTTATTTTAATCCTCATTTTATTCCATTTTTATTCCCTTACTAGAGTTTATAACTCACCCTTTTCATATGCATGTCCTAGTGATAACCCATGCAATGTTACGTATGAGGGAAAGTAGTTATCATGTAAAAGAAGATTTCAATAAAGATGTTTTGTGTGTTTACATTCTAATATGTTATTTAATGTTACTAATCCCCAATACAATAGACATATTCATCAACTATGTTTTATCAAGTGAGGATTTTATGCAATAAATCAGGTTGAAGTGTGTAATAAAAAGTAGGGTTGTTATAGTTGGTATCAGAGGGTAGGTTTAGTTATTTTTGGGATTAGAATTAGAAAACCCCAGTAAATACATAGAGAAAAGAAGAAGTAGAATAAAAAATTCCCTAAGTATTGGTGAGTATTTATTATGAGGTTTATCGGGAAAATACATCCCTTTCTGGATACGAGCAAGTAGAGGCGGGTTTTTCACAGATGTATCCTGGGGGTAAAACCTAAACACACCTCTTTGAGCTAGAATCGAATGGGAACTGGTGAAAGACAACGATCCTTTCCATACTCTTGGTTATGACACTCCCAGGGGATATGATTTGGTAAATTCATATGTTTAGTATGAATCCTTATTTAGGGAATTAAAAAAATACACCTTAGAATATATGTTAGAAAGTAGATCGATGATATCATAGATTGATGCCAATGGATTCATAAGTTAAGGAAATAAAAGTTATTTATAAGTCATCAGTTTAGTCCTTATATTAACCATTATTTTCTACCCCTAACTTTCCTTTTATTCTATCAAATTTCTGGTAATAAGAGGACTCGGGCTAACAACTGATGTTAAGAACAATGTGATTACTGTGAAAATGAGATGCACAATCAAATGGGAGAGGGAATCGTGAACTTTTTCACACTTCTCTCTTAATCAACTAATGATTAGAATAGAAACATGGTTCAAAAGATCGTTCAACCCCCCTCCCCATGAAAGAAAAAGTTACTATTTAGAGCTACATGAGGCAGTGGCCTCATAATTTTAATAAATCATATGATCCCTCAATCACCGAACATTGGATCAACTCCATTTAAATGATCATCTTCCTCCTTCAATGTTCCGAACAAGAGAAGGTTTTTATGGATGCTTATTTTATGGAAGTTGAAGCCGATCAATGGTGGACACTGATCAAAAATATGAAGCCCAATGAAGAGATCAAGGCATTGGAATGGATGGATTTTCGGAAGATGTTTTTGGATAAATATTTTCCACACACCCTCTGACTTATTATAGATAGTGACTTCTTTGCCCTCAAGAAAAAATACGACGAATCTGTCACAGTGTATGAGGAAAACATTAAAAGGCTTGCACAATACTCCTCCAGCTTTGTCATTACCCCTGAATGCATGGTTGACCGCTTATTTTGTGGGGTGAGACCTAGCGTACGAAAAGTGCTAGTGGTCCATGACTTCGACAACTATGAGGAAATTGTTCGATGTGCCCTCAAGGTCGAAATGGAGATCCGGGAATTTTAGGGGTATCATGGGGATAAGTATCATAAGGTGGACATCAATTATTGTGGTCCAATGGATAAATGCAACTATGATAAGAAGATCCATCACCCCACTTGACAAAGGTACAGAAAGAAGCACCCCGAAAATTGCCTGAAGGTGATGAGGAAATAACTTAGGTGTTGATGAGAAGGGAACCTAGTTGTTAATTGTCGACAAGAAAACCATGTGTCTAAAACAGAGGATATGAAAGTTTTATTCGAACCTAAACATGTTGTTCATTATTACAACTACAAATAACCAGGGCATCTTGCAAATCATTTTCCTATAACATGAAATTTTAGAGGCAACCAACAACCTCCAAGGAACCAAGGTAGAGCTTTTGCAATCACTACTGCCGAAGTGAACCCCGACAACGAAGTGGTGACTGGTACCCTAGTTATTCATTCAAGAATAGTGAACATAGTTTTTCGATTCATGTTCTATGCATTCTTTTATATCCCAAATTTTTAGTAGAACAATCCCACATCCACCAAAAATAATTGAAGTAAAGATGTCGTTGACTAAGGAAAGTTGGGAAATCATTGCATCCCATGAATATAACTCCTCCCCTGTCAGAATATGTGGATAATTTTTTTGGAAAACTACACCATAACCCCTTTTGTGGAATTTTATAATATTCATGGCTTGTATTGGCTTTCCTTATATACATCCAACATAAATTGTTGTGAGAGGGAAATAACACTCAATGTAGATAATAGACCCCTGATTCTATACAAGTTCAAGGAGGAAGATGAATCTTCTTTAGTTCCATCATCTCATGCGAGGATATTACTGCCCTATGATCATGTGTATCTGGGTTATAGGATTGATTATAAGTAGCCAACCATCCTTGAATACAGGCCTATTGTGAGGAATTTTTTTGAAATTGTTTCTTGAGGAATTGCATGGTCTTCCTCCTAGAAGGGATTTTTAATTCTCAATTGATCTAATACCTAGGGCGTTGCCAATATTCATGACTCCATATAGAATGACTATTATGGAGCTTGAGGATATGAATAAAAAACTACAAGAGAATCTAAATAAAGGGTTTATATTCCCATGTTCTTCACCATGGGGTTCACCCATCCTATTCATCAAAAAGTAGGATGGGTCAATGCGCCTTTGCATCGATTATCGTGAGCATAACAAAATCACGACAAAGAAGAAGTATCATATCCCATGAATTGGTGAGTTGTTCGATCAGCTGCCTGGAGCACAATACTTCTCCAAGGTGGATTTTCGGTTGGCATATTTTCATGTAAGGGTGAAGAAGGAAGATATCCCCAATACTACTTTTCGTACAAGATACAGGCACTATGAATTCATAGTAATGCCTTTCGGACTCACTAATGATCCATAAATTTTCATGGACTTTATGAATTGAGTCATTAGTGATTAACTTGGAACAAACATGGTAGTATTTATACATGATATTCTAATATACTCCAAAACCAAGGATGATCATGAGGAACATCTAATAACTATCCTAGAGACCTTGCAGAAGGATAATCCTTATGAAAATTACAACAAGTGTGAGTTATGGTTAAAGGTGGTCTCATTCATGGTCCATATCATCACAGGAAATGGGATATTTGTGGATCCTTCTAAAACAAAGGTAATTGAGGGATTTCCGAGGCCAATATCATTAATGGATATTCCTAGACTCTTGGGGTTAGCTCGATATTATTGACGATTTGTGAGAAATGTCTCATGATTGTCCAACCCTCTTACCAAGCTAACTTGGAAGTATGTAAAGTAATCACGGAGTGATGAATGCGAAGAATGATTCAAGGAGTTAAAAAGGAAGCTTATCACTACATCCATGCTCACATTACCCACAACAGGAGATTATTTTGCAGTATTTAGTGATGCTTTGAATAAGGGCATGGGATGTGTGTTGATGCAAAGTTAAAATGTAATTACCTATGCTTTATGTAAATTCAATGTTCATTAGTATATTTATCCAACACATGATTTAGAGTAGGCTGTGATGATATATGATTTAAAATTTCCGTGAAAATATCTATTTAGGGAGAAGCGTGTAATATATATGGACCAAAAAAGCCTCATGTATATATTCACACAGAAAGAGTTGAGCATGAGACAATGAAGATGGTTAGAGATGATCAAAGACTATGACTGCTCAATCCATTACCACCGTAGGAAACCGAAAAAGGTGGTATATGATCTAAGTAGAAAGGATACAACAATTATATCATTGATGAGAATTTTGAAGGATAAAATCTTCTTATATTTGATAAATATAGACATTGGAATGAAAAACCAAGGAACGTCATCAATCATTTCACAAATTATTTCTCAACCCTCTCTTTTGGAAAGGTTTAAGGATTCTCAAAAGGATTATGTTGGAATTATAAAATGAGTGGAAGCTATAAAAAAGGTAAATCCTCATAGTTAAATATAAATAATGAAGGAATTTTTAGATTTGGGAAAATACTATGTGTTCCATCGAGTCCGGAGCTGAAGAAGGAACTTTTAGATGATGCACATAGTTTAAATTTTTCTATTCACATAGGAAACACAAAGATTTATTGACATCTCTGAGAGAATTATTGGTGGGATAATATGATGAAGGAGATTTCTGATTATACATCATTGTGACTAGTGTGTTAGCAAGTGAAGGTAGAGAGGAAGAAGTTTAAGGGGATGATGCAACCATTGCCCATACCAGCATGGAAATTGGAGAACATCACCATGGACTTTTCACCGGACTTCCAAAGACATCCATAAGAAAAAATGAAGTATGGGTTTTTATCATCTTAAAATTATACACACTTCATTTCAATTTGGGATGATTCTCATTAGATCAACTGGCACATATATATATCAGGGAAGTGGTTAGGCTGCATGGTGTACCACTATCTATTGTGTATGACCGAGATCCAAGATTCACCTCTATGTTTTGGAAGAGTCTTCAACATTCTCAAGATATTGAGATGAACATCAGTACATCTTATCATCATCAAACTTATGGCCAATCTGATTGGACAATGCAAACACTTGAGGACATTTTGAGAGTGTGTTCTATGGGATTCAAAGGAGGGTGGGACCAACATCTTCCAGTGGTTGAATTATCCTACAAAAATAGTTTCCACTCGAGAATATGAATGGCACAATATGAAGACCTATATGGGAAGAGGTGCATAACACTGACATGTTGGGATGAAGTCAGTGAGTGTAAGCTACTAGGACTAGAAATGGTCGAAGAAATAGTGTAGAATACAAAAACTATTCTACAGAATATCAAGGCATCCCAGAGTCGATAGAAGAGTTTTGCAGATAACCATTGATGGGACCTTGAGTTTAAAGTTTTATACATGGTATTTCTACGAATATCTCCATGGAATTAGGTCATGGGGTTTAGAAAGAAAGGTAAGTCATGTCCTAGGTACATTGGCCCCTTCGAGATTCTTGATGGCGTTGGGTTTGTGGCCTATCGAATAGCACTTTTACCTACCATGGCCAAAGTACATGATGAATTCAATTTAACTCTTTTAAGGAAGTACATAATAGAACCTTCACATGTACACTCTTCAAGGATAGTATAGCTAGAGGATTATCATGATTACAAGGAGAAACCAGTGAACATATTAGATCATAAATAAAAAGTTCTATGAAATAAGACAATGCCCCTCATCTGGGTGTTGTGGAGAAACCTAAAGTTTGATGAAGAGACATGGGAATCAGAGTACATGATGAATCCAAGTCACCCACATCTATATTAGTGTGGGAAAAGTAAATTTCGAGCGTGAAATGTTTTATGGGGGGAAGATTGTATCAACCCAAACATTCATTAATGAAAATTCCTCTTGATATTATTAAATTTCTTATTATGGTTATATAAAATTTGATCATAATTGGTTTTATTATTCTAAATTTTAAAATACCATTATGAATTGTGATCGTTTCTAATATAGTCGTTTAATAGTGATCACATAAATAGTATAAATATAGGGATTTAACGAATCAAATTTACTCAGAAAAAAGAAGTGATGGCTTCATCCAGTAACTTCCCTCGTACGAAGCCAATTTTCCAGTTCTTGGAAATGATGTGGCTTTATTGGGCTTCAATCATTACTAATACCATTCTGATCGTGAACACATTAAACTTGTGAAGAACTGACTCCTGGAGAAGTGGAAGTTAATAGAGATTACCCCCCCGAGCTATGTTATCCGAGCCACCGCAAGAGTCTATCACCATCGCACACATTACCTTTTTAGCCTTATATGGGTGTTATAAGGGGTTATGTAACACGACCCTAGCACTATGACAATATACATTTATTTTTTATAAATATCGTGCGTTCATTCTATTATTGTTACTTTGTAAATAGTTTTTAAAGAACAAATAGCATTTTTAGTTAATATTCAACTAAGAAATCTATTTTGATTAATTAATGTATTTTTTTAATTAAATATTATTTTAATAAAATATTATTATTAAATTAATTTTTATTAAATATAAATGATCATATAATTTTATCAATGCAGTTGTAATTTTGATTAAGGTTTGAAGGATGTTTTGGTCAAAACCCATGAATTTTCAGTAAATGTATGTTTATATATTAAATGTAAAAATTCACATATTTATAAAATTATTTATATTAAATGATTATTATTTTTGAAATCAGGACGTCGAAATTTTCCTACAGTGAATTTTTTATAATTTTCGGAGACATTCAAATTTTTGGGTAAAAATTAATTACCGTTTAAATATATAATGTGTTTTATGGCCTCATAATGACTAAATAGCGAGGTAATAAAATACTATAAACATGATTTTCGGAAAATATATGTTTTATAATTAAAATAATGTGATTTAATTTTTGTTATATTTATTTTACGAAGCATTTTTGGACCCTCAAAGACTTATAAAACATTTTGTCTTTTTAAATTGTTTTCCTTGAGAGTGTGAGTAACATCTACATAATAACCCCTATTATTTTAAAATTTTCTGCCATTGTAATTATAAAATATTTTTTCCAATAACCTTTGGAAAACCCATGGTCATAAACCATGGGCTTTTTTGTGGTATTTATTAGTTTAATGTGAGGTGTCCCAAACCTAAATAATAAATAATTCCCTCTCCTTTCCTATATAAACCCACCCATGATCCAACTTTCTCCTCACTGAAAGCCTTTGGAGTTCAACCAAACCCTGAATGCATCTCTCTATAATCCTCCCAAGGTCCCCCAAGCTCCAAATAATCCTCTCTCATGCCTTTCCCGTGCCTTTGGGATCACACTGCCAAGTAAGGGATTTCATCTGTTCTCATATTTGTCCAATTTTCTTTATGTTTTTATGACCATTTTTTTCAATTGAAAATGTTAGGGTATGATTTCACATCTCCCCCATACATCCATCTTTATTTTAGGATTATGGTAGACCCCTTTCACTCTCATTAATTCCTCCCATGTACACCAGTAACCATGCCAAAATTCTGTGAGTGATTTTTATCTCCTCTTTTACATCCAAGTAATTATTTTGCATTATGGATCTAAATTCCATTAGGATTGTTGGGAAATGTATCTATATGACCCCATTAATTTTCATTTCATGTATATATGATGAGGCACTCTTTTCTCTCTCATCAACCATTTTCTTGAATCCTTCTGTCACGCTGTTATGCTGCCGAAATTGCACCACGTTTTTGCTATCCAAGATCATGGTTTATTGAATACCATACTCATGTCTTTATTAGGGGTATTCACCTTTATACACATATAAATATTGAATTGTAATTTAATTTATTTATTCCAATTTACTTAATTGGGGAATAACTTATGATTTTTATTGATTCTATGATCCATTTAGCACACTTATTCATAAAATCAAATTATTAAGAAGAGTGTGCCCTGATAGGGCTCCAATGCACTAGGTATCGTATAGTATCATGATATGTCATGTGCTATGGGTTTTTACTCATGATAATTCATGTTCAACAAGATTTTACTCATGATTTTTGTAAAATGAGGGTTTACTCATGCTCCATGTACAATGAGCCATGGCTCATGAAAATTCCATGTTAAGTGTTATTCCCACATTTCCATGTTATGATTATCATGCTTTATCATTCCTTTATGTTCATGTTTCTCTTGGGATCCATTGAAATTAATATTGTCTATCATTTACTATATTCCTCATTTTATTCTATGTTTATTCCCTTACTGGGATTCATATATCGCCCTTTTTTATGCATGTCCTTAGGTTATCCCATGCAATGTTAAGGGTGAGGGAATGTAGTGGTCATGTAAATAAATTCTTCCATATATATGTTCTATGTTTTACATTCCCATATATTATGTAATGTTCTGAATCCCCGAAGAAACTAGACCTCTCGATCTTATTAGTTATATCAAGTAAAGATTTTATTTAATAAATTCGGTTTATGTGTGTAATAAAAACCAGGGTTGTTATAAAAACTGTGTAATCCCAACACTGTGGATTGTGAAATACATATAATATGACATAGAGGAATATAAAAAATATTGTTAGGTTTAATAGATATTTTATTCATATAGCATTATGATTCATTCCATGTTCAGTTACGTACCTATCACCTCTAATCAAGCTACCAGTATCACCCATATCTGAAATCACAAGGGCCTTTGTCACATAATTCTATATATTTTAATATTACCATAATCACTCAAAATAACCACTTTTATTCCCCTCATTTTGTTCGATAGATGTTCTCGGAGAGTTTTATACCACTGCTACCTTCTTTCTGCATGAATATAATGAACCAAAATCTGTTGACCAAACATGTTTCCCAATTTGGTTCGCCACACAGCCTGACATACATTCCCAATAACAAAGATAACAAACAATATTTAATCACAATTTGTTTATTTGGAATGGTTTCCCCACTGGTAACCTCATATATCCCTTCAATGGAATTGGGAATCCAAAATCATAACTTTAGAGTCAAAAATATAAAAATAAAAATCCATAAAATTCATTTTATACATGAAAATACAATTCTGTAATAATTAATATCATTTAAAATTCATTCCATAATAAGACATATACATTGTATCTCAATTAAAATTTATGAAACATAAATTAAAGTGGTTAAAATACATACACATACAACCTAATTGATATGATATATGAAATATGAACCCACATTATCTAGTCTCTATAATACCACATATCCTCCTCAAAACATTAGATGATGGTAATAAAGAAGATACATTCCTATTTACATGACTCCTTCAGCTGTCTCCCATAAAAAACTAACAAACAGAAAAGGTATTACTTAGGGTGTAATGCATGAATCCTAGTAGGGGTAAATGATGACTCTATTTATGTATTTTGACTATGAAAACCAGTAAAATAATCTGAAGGAACTTTTCCAAGAAAAATCACATTGAAAACATACCATTTAGAAAAAATACTTGGATATCCATATAGTGTTCCCTGATTTCAATTTAAATGTATTTTCCAAAACATTTCACAAGTTGGATCAATAAATAAATAATTCTCAAGGAAAAATTGATAAATACATTAAACAAGGTAAAAATAAAGTGTGAAAAGATATTATATAACCATATGACTCATGATTGAATTCATATATATCATCACATCCAATTTAACAAATAAAATGTTTAAGATTATAATGCAATATGATATGAGTAATGTTCCCTTAAAACTCTAACCGTAAGACCTATCATGATAATTTACACATATTATCTAGATTGACATGTAAATAGATGATCTCATTGAATTCCTCATTCCGAAATCTATAAGAACATGTATTATCTTTGAAACCATCATTGAATCTCACACAATTATCATAACAAATTTATTTCTTAGTCCCTTAGTAAACCTAGAGTATAGTATCACACTATCCACCCACCAAATTATCTTAAATTCCTTTTAAAAAACCCTCATTCAAAACAAAGTAAACCCATGTGCTACTACATAACCCACAACAACATAATGTCCCCTTCAATCAAACATTCCATATTATAAGCCATTTCATAACAAAATGCCCATTTTTATTTATATGGTTTCATGATCTTTGTGATAACTTTATTTATATATTATTTGATATGTTGAGAAATTTTATCCTTGATCCTTGTTTCTTTATTGTGAAATGATGAGAAATTATTTTGAAATTTATTTTAATTGAAATGGTAGAAAAAATGGATTTCAAACATTTATTGGAAAAGGGAATGTTTTTAATGGGATTTGTTTTTGAAATATGTATTAAAACTAGTTCATCGGTTTTTGTGGTCCCTAAAAAACTCACGATGGTGTATTATTATTATTCATTCCCAAATCCCAACTTGTTACTTTTTGTGTATGTTATCTGGTTTTTATGGACATATATATGGGTAGGGACACCATGTACCATGTTTTCTCTTCTTGATTATCATCACTCAGTGTTTTGTGGAGGATAAATTATCATATATGGATTGGATAATATGGCGTATGTTTCTCTATTTTGTACATAATGAGATATATGAGTATGTATTGGACGGTCATTTTCCAAAAATTTTTTGACATGAAATACCATGTATATTCTTTATTATGGAATTTTTTTATATGAAAATTAACATTATTTATAGTATCTTATTGTCCTAAATCCGTTAATTAGATGTTTTTTTTGACTCCAATTATATTCATTTTTTCATCTCATTTTATGTATGGGTACTTCCGGTTTAGCAGGGGATGAACCATTCTAAATATATAATTTTTTATGCTTTGATCATGTTTTGGGATAGTAGTTGTAGAGAATATGCAATGAGTCGTGTGTCGAGACAACCAAGTGACTGATCGGATCGACCCTATTTTTTTCATTGAGATATGGTAGAAGAGGTAATATTATTTCATAATTATATGGTTGACTGGGTCTAAGACCATTTTGACATGGGAGGAAGGAAAATGGGAGTGCCTAGATATCCCTTATTTTTGTTTCACCATGATTTTTCATTGGTGATCTAGGGTAGTTGTTATGTTTTGCAACCATCTACGATTTTTTTGATGTTTCAAGGAATTTCAAAGACAGTTTTGTTTCTTCGGGTGACCCAGGGGTAAAATTGGGTACGAGGGTGAAACATGGAGGTATATAGAAGGAATAATAATATTGAAAACTATTTGTAGTAATTTGGTTCTTCAAGGGGGGCCTTTCATGTGAACTATATTGATGCATGCATGGCTGGTTCATAGTTTTCTTAACCACAAATCCAAACTACGCAATGTGAAAAATTCATGAAATTTTTCAGGTTTCCATTTCTTTTTAGATGGTTTTTTATTTTAATTATATTGTATTTTTTGGCTCCAATTATGGGGGTTTCTATTGGTTATTTTTTATGCCCTCAGTTAAAATTTCACTTTGGGAAGCTTGTGTTTTTGTGTCTTATAAAAAATGTCTCCAAGATGAACCTTATCTCAGAGTAGAGAGTGTGTTGTGGACAATACTTCATAGGCCACTTCTCCTAAAGATCTGGTTTTAGTGGATTTTATGACTCTCACAATCAGTTCATTGGGCCAATTTGGTGGCCATGAATAGACATGGACCATGGACTACGATGAGTAATTTTCAAGAAGAAATACATCTGTATTTTATGGTGATAAGAGCCCAAATGATCCTAACGAGTATTTGAATCAACTTTAGTGGATCATTGAGTTATTTAAGAACAATAATACCTACAAATTTGTATCATCTATATGTGTTGGGATGGATAGTTATGGTGTGTTGAGATTCCACGATAGTCTTGTGTAAACAAAAGGATCACAGATGGACCACATTCATGCTATGTTTTACAAAGTAGTTTCACCTGAAGGCCTTAACAATATCAAATATAATATACATAGTATTTTTGTATTATTATTTTTTAATAAATAAAAAATTTATTATGAATTTTATTATATACAACGCCATGTTATTATCGATGTACATGCAACACAGGTTTAGCTTGTGTTACACAAAAAACTCAGTTTCAATGAAACTGTGATTTATTATATTTTATAATTATTTAAAAGTGGACATTATAAATTACCTAGTAAACTTTTTAATATGAATATTAACTACCAAATTTGTAAAATTAATTATTAATGATTATATAAATAAATTATATTGATTATAACATACTCAATGTTTAAAAAACACATAATCCTTCAAAATTACTATTTTCTAAAAAGATGTTTTTTTGCACAATAATAAAATTATTTTTATAAATAATATTAAATTAATTATATAATGAAAAATTCCTATTTTAAATCTTAATATAAATAGTTTATTTGGTTTATTTATTTTTATTTCTTTAAAATGAACCAATTTTTGATGAACATTAAAAATTCGTAATTTTATTCAGATATTTCCTTTTAATTTAGAAAATTTATAATGATAAATTTTATTTTCATTTTTCATAAATTAAAATTAGAGAAATTTTATGTCAATGAATATAAGTTAGTTCATCTTAATCTATTTAATATGTAATTTTAATATATATATACTTTATATATGTTTTAACCATTACTCTTCAAAAACTCGTTTTCCTGTCGCGTCTGCGGGGTTAATTTTAAATAAAAATTTCCAACATATATGAATTAATTTTTCAAAAATGTATTCCAAATATAAAAAATTAATAATTATAATTTATAACAACTTAAACCAAATTGTAGAACAAATATAATTATTAAAATATTAAAAATTATTTAATGATGTAAAGGTAATAATCGGTTTTCTAGGTACATTCAATTTTTTTATTCTTAAATGTTTTCTAAATATTTGGTATTAATTAAAAATAATAACAAAAAAATCATAAATATATAGAGTTTTTATTACTAGTATCCGTTACTCATTTTTTTTCTCTGTTCCACTTAATTGGAAACAAAAGTATAACACCTGCATATGTGTGGACTGCCTGCTACACATAGATAAATTATTCATTTTTCATCACCATAATTCATGGTTGGTTACTATGATGGATTTAATTGTTATATATTATATTGATTAAATAATTTTACACGTGAAATTAATGTATATTTTATATCATATTTCCTTTTCATGTGTTAAAAACCAATAATGTCACTCATGCATATGTGTGGACTACCATTTCCACAATGTGGTGTGATTTGTTAATTAATTTTTAATTTATGTGGATAATAATTAGGATAGATTTCATAAATATATATTATATCAGTGTTATATGAAATTATTTCTAGGCGAATCATTATTTACCTTTCCTTCATTTCACAAATTGAAATATTAAAACATCACTCTTGTGTATGTATGAACTACCGTCTCCATGGAGTGATGTAATTCATTTTTCATCACTTTTTTTGAATAAATATATAAGATTATATTATGAATAAAAATTATTTGTAAGATAAGATTATTATTAAAAATGTTGTGTTATCAATAGAAAGGTTCGTTTATAGAGACCATCGAACCCCGACATGCATGGAAATTAATTTGTTTTTCACTCTAATGTTCATTTTAATAAAGATATTTATTTATTAAATGATAGTTTAAAATCATAATGAAATCATATATAATATTTAATTTATTATTATTGTTTAATAATAATTTTATAATAATTAAAATTTTAATATACTTTATCTTTGAACCAGTACATGGATAAATAAGACTTGATGTAAGAGGATTAAGTTGCATTCTTAATTCTTTTTGGGATTGCCTTTGTTAAATTTCCATTGACTGAATTTATAGGGATCATATCATTTATGGAAAAGATAATTTATTATATTATATATATTTCTATATTTATTATATTATAGTTACATTCTACTCTTTTAGTTACTTAAAATATTTGATAAAATGTCTTTAAATAAAACCATACATTATTTCCTATTTTGTGAGATAAATTTTTTCTTCTATGTCCATGATCAAAAAAAGTTATTCATTGATACCCTTAAATATAATTGGAATTTTTAAAAAAGTTTAGTTTCACTCCAAATTAAATTATTTGAAATGTTTTATGTATAAATATTTTTAATTAAACTTTTTTCCTAATGAGGTCATTTTTTTTCTTTTATAATGGGTTGAATGGAATGTATTATTTCAATGTACATGGAATGAACATATTTTTTCATTGAAATGAACATTATTTTCTGGTAAGATTAATTTATACTTTTTTTGGTTATTTTAAAAGGAATGTATTTATTCAATATTCTAAGACATTTCAGTCAAAATGTTATCAAATGAATAATATATTTTCTCTTGTTTTCCAAGAAAGGATTGAATTATCTTGGAAATGTATTTTTAATATATGTTAATATCCTTTATATATGTTTATTCCCCACTTGGTATATAAACATATGGTTCCATCCACGATCATTTTATTTAATTATTATATGATATTGATTTAAAAATGACTCCATGAAACCATTTTAATTACCATAGATTAATTAGTATATGATGAAACTTGTATCAAATATATTTCATTTTCCACGGGTTATCTATTATTTAATTATGACATTTTGATAAAACACATTTCTTTTCCATGGGTTATGATAGTATGATATGGAGAATAATTTATGATCTATGGAATAAAGATATATATGGTTTTCATTATATCATGTGTGGGCGCAGAATTATAGGCCTTTAATGAATTTGGTAATGATGAAGAGTTCAGAATATCCCATGACACAAGGATGTTAATAAATTAATAAGATACAACAAATTTACCTAGATATATGTTACTCATAAGATAACATTTTAAATGAATGAGTTGGCATTTCCATTATGATATTGAATCAACAATGATAGTCTTGGGAGTGAACCTTAACTAAGGAAGTGATTTTATATTTTCTATTCCAAAAAAACTATTCAGTTATTCTTATGATATATTCTCATGGATCGTGATTTATTATTTATCATTATACACTATTATTCCTTATAACATTTGGATGAAAAAACCTTATTCTGTGATTCATCAGTATATTTATTTGGAAAATTGAGTATGATTGTTATATTTCCTGATAATTATATCATACCGTTATTCCAATATTATAGTCACTTATGATCATTGATTGATATCTCTAATGTTTTTCATTACTATGAATCAAATATCACTCTTTATAAAAAAAATTATAACCTAGGTTTTGATGAATGGTTTTATGTAGTGTATGTATAAGAAGTGTACTATGTGAGATGATCTTTGTAGGGATTTTGAAAATCCTTCCATATATCTAATCTCCAAATATAGTAAACCATAATGATCCCCAGGAATGTTTAATTTTGAAATGTTTTAAATAGTAAACTAAAATGATTCAATATTAATGTATTAAATATTAGGGTTTCCAATATTTTTATGAGACAAATATATAGTTTATTATTAGAGAATAGTTTTAATAATATGTTGTAAAAACACTGGAGTTATGTATAATTATTCGATAATACTTTAACGATTTAGTAAATTAGAATTTTTGTGGTTTCCCAAGAACTACTACTAGAAATGAGCCCATTTTCCACGGGTGATTTGTGACGGTATCCCGTCGCAAATGGGTTTTTGTGACAGGGGTCCATCGCAAATGACCTGTTGTAGTAAATGGTGTCGCAAATAACACTATTTGTGATGGGCCCGTCGCAAAAAATATTATTCGCGACGGGGATATCTCCCATCGCCAATACTAATCAATATATTTAAAAAAACTTTAAATAAGGCTTTTGCAACGGCCCGTCGCAAATAACATTTGTGACGGGCCACTAATCCTGTTGTGAAAAAGATTAAAAAAATTTAAAAATAAGGAATTGTGACGGGCCCGTCGCAATTTCCTTTTGCGACGGACAAATATTCCCGTCGCACAAAATTTAAAAAAAATTAAAAAATAGGTAATTGCGACGGGCCCATCGCAATAACTTATTGTGACAAGAAGATTAACCCATCGCAAATATGTATAAAATATAGTAAAAAATTAATAAATTTTTTTAATTAATATTAGAATATTAATAATACAATTATAATTTATTCAGATATTAAAACAAAAAATAAAATATTTCAAATATTTAAAAAATTATAATTAAATTTAAATATTTAAATATTTAAATATATATATAAAAATTTAATATTATAAAATATGAATAATAAAATATTTAAAAATTAATATATATATATATAAAAATTAATATTATAAAATATGAATAAAATTATTAATCATATTAACATTGTAATATGAATAATATAATATTTTATAATAATAATAACAATAATAATATAACGAATTCATATTATTATAAAAAATTAAAAAAATTAAAATTTTAATTAAAATATTTGAAACTTTTTATGTATTAAAAATACTGAATATAATATTATTAAAATAATTGGAAAATAAAAAAATGAAAATTATCAACATTTGCAAAAAGAAATATAAAAAAATATTAAAATACTAAGAGTAATATTATTATTAATAAAATAAACAAACATTAAAATAAATACAAATAATAAATAATTAAGTATTACAAATAAATAGAAATTAAATAATACAATATTGACACAAGTAGAAGAGAGACAGAAACTCTGAATAGAAAAAATGTCATATTTTAAATTTACAAACTTTATAACATCTAAACAATAACTAATCTGAAGGAGGGGGAGAGGGATCTACTTATGGAGGAAACTCCATCCCTAAGGCACGAGTGAGTCAGCGCATGTACTCCATCTGCTCCTGCTGCTGCTGCTACCACCGACTCATCTGCTCCTCGTACACCTGCTGCTGTCATCGGTGCTCCTCATGATGCTGCTGCTGCCGACGCATCTCCTCATGGTCCTTTTGGAGACTCTCTGTCAACTATGTCTGAGATCGCAGCCGATCTTCATAATGTGAAGGAGATGAAGATGAACGAGATCCTCTCGAGCTAGACGCCGACATCAAAGCACTGCCATAATAATCTCCGAAAGTCAGTCGAGAGCCTATACCAACTACCTAACCCTTCTCGAATGAATATTGGGTCACCTGCATCCATGCTGCCTCATCAAAATGATTGCCACTAGTCTGATCTGATGCCTCATCCTGACCCTCAGGTCGGGTCTGTGACGCTGCGGTCTCATATGACTTTTGTAGTTGCTATTTAAAATTAAAATTGTGAATATATTATATGCAGTTAATTTTTAAACTTGAAAACAAATAATACTGACCACGATGTGACGCTGGCGATCACCTCGGAGCTCCATATTAGCTGGATCACTATACATCCTCTGATATATG
Organism: Viscum album; assembly: GCA_963277665.1. NCBI lineage: Eukaryota > Viridiplantae > Streptophyta > Magnoliopsida > Santalales > Viscaceae > Viscum > Viscum album. The sequence continues at coordinate 1,046,773,615 of OY728162.1, forward strand.
TCATACTCCTTAATATCAGGGTGCTCGACTGCCTATAAGAATATAAAATAAATTGTTAATATTTAAATTTATATAAAATATTTATAAAAAATGTACGTACAAATGCTATCTATGAGTACTGAAAGTACAACTCCCAGCTCGATGAGTCACCTCCTGTCTCCCCCGATTCTGCCTCCCCACCAATGATCTCCTCTAAAAGCCACCACTCAACCAGTGTGCACATAATCCATCCCATACATGGGATGAAATGTACTATGGTCGGTATTCTCTACATGACTCGTCAAAATCTGACCCTCCTTCTTTCTTCATGGTAGCTCTTCTTAAGTTGTGCAAAAACTGACAAAAGCGATCACGCATGGCCACCTCTCATGCCTCGTGGATGGAGTCACGCCTGGTATCCTCGATCAGATACCATAATCCCTGCAAATAATTAAAAATATGAAGTTATAAATGAAATAAATTTCAAATTAAAAATTAATTATTTACGTACGTACCAACCAATGGCCGAACATGGACTGCTGCACATTAATGGGAATATGCTCCCATCTCATCCGTGGATAAGAAAAATAGTTGTGAAAAATAGGGATGCCCTATCCGACTGTTATATGTGGAAAACTGTAAAAAAAATAATCAAACATTTATTATGTAAATAGATTAATTAAATATTAGTAAATGTACAGGTTATCACACCTCCAGGTGCGTGGATCGAACCCAAGATGTCGATGTCGCTCGGGGATGGGGTCGGGAATTATCAGTCGTGCAAGCCCGCGCCCCCTCCGCGTACCCCCTGAAGCGCCTGCAGGCTGAGGTTCAGGTGCCAGCAACTCGTCTGCATTGAAAGATAGGTCAGCATCCGCCAACTCACAAAATGTGTCCTCGTCCATCTGAAACAGAAAACGAATGTTGTTAGAAAATATTTGATTATTATTATTATATATACATATATATTAGTTATGATTATATATAACTACCATCGAATTGTATCAATATTTAGCTTCATCATCATCTTTGTATCTGTCAATGGAATCTTCATATTCCTCCTCAATATCATCGAGATCCATTTGAGTTCCATTTTCTTCATCTCTTACATTTCAAATTCATTTGTGACATCATTAACATCATCATCATCATCACTGACTCTTAATTGATGGGTGTCATCATCGATACTCATGTCTCTTTGTAACAAAGATTTATTTTGAGTACTCTCTTGAAAAACTTCAATTCTTTGCACTTCAGTGAAAGCACATTCACATTGACTAAACTGATTGTCTTTAATTTTCATTTTTATTATGCTCCACCAATCAGTCATGTCTATTGACGTATCAAAATACTTTTCATAATAAACTTGATGTTCTTGTTGAGCCAATAAGAATGGTTCATACCCTGTAAGGACACTTTTACATTTAATATCGATGATTCCATGAGTCAGATGAACATGCACGCCTCTCTTAGTATCCAACCACTGACATTTGAAAATTGTTATATAATGTTGTCCTAGATAACAACGTTCAATGATTTCATCAAGTATTCCATAAAAGGCAAATTCATTTTCTCTATGATGAGATCCTCTCAAACAAACTCCATTGTTCATTGTTTTGTTTGATTCCCCATATGCATGTGTATGAAATCGAAATCCATTCACCACATATGCATTATAATATTTCACCATTTTGGATGGTGGGTTACTCAATATACAATGTCGTTTTTCAATTTTATCAGCATTTTGAGACACTTGAAAATTTGTGAAATAATTATCAATATAGTAAACTATAAATTTATGTAGATGTTAAAGTATGAAAAATTTATGTTACCAGTATTTGAAACCACTGAGAATTTTTTTTTTCTGTGTTCTTCGAGAGCAGCTGCTGTAATTTGTGGAAGTTTTTTCTTGATATTATTATCATAAATCTATAAAAAACAAAGTTATTTATTGTAAAATAAATAATAGAATAAGTGATAGAAGCACTTACAGTACAAATGATTTCATCTCTTCACAGTTGAGCAGAACATATGTATGAGCTATGTGATGTTCATCATCTGAAAGCCATCATTCATGAACTCCACCAAAACCAAGCTCTAACTGGTTAAAAACAGATAATTGATTGTCGATTTCATCAATATTCCCCTCATTCCATCTCATGAGGTTGTGTTTTGAAGGATACTCAGATTCAAAATAGTAGGAGAAGAAAAAGATATCTCCTCTTGCAAATAAGCTTCAACAATAGATCATTCAACAGATTCATTGTTACGTACTTTTTTTTCAATTTTTGGATGCATCATTTGAATGGGTACATCCATAGAAACTATATCAGACCTCCACATTTTTCATCATATGGAAAATGTAATATCAAATTTTCCATTGAGTCAAAGAAATACAATGGGTATATTATTTCCAGTTTACATATAATTACAACAACATCTTCTTCAAGTTTTCATAGAGAATCGTAATCTGTTGTTGCCACACAAATTTCCCAAATAAAATATGATACGTCTGTTGTGGAATCCCATATCACAGAATTCAATAGACCTCTTAATCCAATGGGTAGAATTCTTTCCAATATAACATGACAATCATAACTTTTTAATCCGGTAATATGACCATTTTTTACACATCTACCCAAATTGGAATCACATCCATCTGGAAGTCTCAACTCTGCAATCCATTGACAAAATAATAAGTGTCTTTCTTTGAACAATGTATAAGATGATTTTGTTTTCATTAACCTTTATGTTCTGACATTCTTAAACAGTTCGAGTTCTCGACGCCTGAAATTTTGAGCAAGATCTAATCATGCATTTACATTATCTTTTCTCTTTCCGGGTGTATCCAAAACTGTATGAAACAAATTATCAAAATAGTTATTCTCAATATTCATGAAATCCAACATGTGGTGGACCAGCAAATCAGACCAATATGAAAAATCCCAAAATATACTACATTTATCCAATTGTTTTCATACCCAAAACCAGAAATGTTTTGTTGGTTTATTGTGGGTCCAAATGTGATGGGAGGGAATGAATATACAACTTATTTTAACTCCGTACCTGATATCATTTTTGAAGGTCCATCCCTTTAAAGTGTGCCATTTCTAAAATGAGATTTGTTTCTACGAAAAGGATGATCGGCTAGAAGAGATCTGCGATGATAGTCAAAATAGAAATTTTTTTCCATAGACGAGCATAAATGCCTTGTTCTCTCCCATACAGTAATGACATGATTTCATCCCTTGTGTACTCCAGCCAGATAACAAGGAATAAGCCGTAAAGTCACTAAATGTCCACATCAATCCTGCTCTTAGTATGAAATTCTGTTTCGTAGCAACATCATAAGTACTGACACCAGTACTCCACAGTATATTTAATTCATCAATCAATGCTTTCAAACAAACATCAATATTCTACATCGGATGTCCTGGGATTAGTAAGGTAAAAAAGATATAGGACTCCTTCATCAACATCCATGGAGGTAAATTGTACGGAGTTAAAAAGATAGGCCAACATGAATACTGACTACCATAAGATCCGAATGGACAGAAACCGTTAGTGGAAAGACCTAGTCGCACATTTCAGGCTTCTAAAGAAAAGGGTGGATGCACTCTATGAAAATTTTTCCATCAATCACCATCGGCCGGATGATTAAAGATTTTACCAGTTGAAATATTCATTTTGTGCCATGACATCATTGTCGCTGTATTCTTAGACATGAATAAACGCTGAAGTCTCGATGTAAGAGGAAAATATCTAAACTGTTTTAAAGGAATCAAGCCAGACTTCCCATGTTGAGCTTCATTATACCTCGATTTCCCAAAAGTGGGACAATTATCCAATAACTCATTTTCTATAGAATATAAAATGAAATCATTTGAACATGCATGAATCTTCTGACAACTATGTCCTAAATTCCGAACCATCCTCTTACTCTCATTGTAATTTTCAGGAAAAACATTTTCTTCGGGTAACAGTGTTTTAACAAAATAAAATATTTGATCAAAACACATGTTTGACATTCCATTATCTGATTTGACAGCCATTAATTTTTCAACTGCTTCTAATTTGCATAACTTGCAACCAGGATATAACACATCCTCAGCAGACCTCAACAACTCATGAAATTCAGAGTGTGCCAACTCAGGAGTTGAATCAATATCATCCGGAGTTTCTGTATGTTGAATAGATGGCCTACAACATCATGTACGAAATTTTGAAACCGGGATGGATCCAGAATCAAGTTAGTATCACCTTTTGTAGAACTAAATTCACTATGTTGATACCAAAATACATAATCTGGTTGAAAACCAAAATGCAAGAGATGTCCCCAAATATTGTCAAACATGTCAAATGTTCTCAGTGCATATTTTTTACAAGGACATTTTATTGTTCATTCTGAAACAAATTCTTGATTTGATTCCGCAAATGCTAAGAAAGTCTCCTCACCCAAAATATATACTGGATTTAAACCAGAACCAGTTGGATTTCTATATTGATTTATCCATATACGGTTATCTAATAATTACGGTTGACGACCTCGTTGTTCCATATTTTTCTATAAAATAGAAAAGCATTACTGTTTTTGAATAATTTGTTAGAAAAAACACTCAAAAAGAGAGGATAACTAATTAAAACTACTTCTTAATAATTACCGATATTTACCGATAGTTAATTATAATAATTATTATATTATTAATATTTATTAAAAATAATATTAATATTATCAACCAAGCAAGGATAATTATAGAGTTTACATCAGACACAAATGACACAAACTTTTTATTGGGATAGACCTAAAAATTGACCCTTTAAGAATTGAACAAGTTAAGAATAGAGAAAAAACAGTTACGAATATTGATAATTTTAATATTTTTTAATTTTTTTATTATTTTAGTAATACAAATATTATTTTTTTCCTAAATATTAATTATATAATAATAACATTATTACATTATTAGTACTATATTATTATTAATATTAAAATAATATAATTTTCTATATTATGTTACAATTCTCTTTTCATCTGTGTGTTTAACATTCTGTCTCCACATGTAATATTTGCCTTCACTTTCACCTCTCTATCGGTGAGTAGGTTGATAATTTTGAAAATGAATGCAAATATTACATGTAGAGACAGAAGTTTTCTTTAAACCAATACAAAGATGAAAATATTGGTAATTATTGGTAATTATTCCTAATTATTCCTAATTATTTCTAATTATTGGTAATTATTGGTAATTATTGGTAATTATTCCTAATTATTGGTAATTATTGGTAATTATACTTAATTATTGGTAATTATTCCTAATTATTCCTAATTATTTGTAATTATTCCTATTTATTGGTAATTATTCCTAATTATTGGTAAATATTCCTAATTATTTCTAATTATTCCTCATTATTGGTAATTATTCCTAATTATTGGTAATTATTCCTAATTATTGGTTATTATTGGTAATTATTCCTAATTATTGGTAATTATTCCTAATTATTGGTAATTATTCGTAATTATTGGTAATTATTCGTAATTATTGGTAATTATTGGTAATTATTGGTAATTATTAGTAATTATTGGTAATTATTGGTAATTATTGGTAATTATTGGAAATTATTGGAAATTATTGGAAATTATTTGTAATTATTGGTAATTATTGGTAATTATTGGTAATTATTTTTAATTATTGGTAATTATTGGTAATTATTCCTAATTATTCCTAATTATGGGTAATTATTCTTAATTATTCCCAATTATTGGTAATTATTTGTAATTATTGGTAATTATTTGGTAATTTTTCCTAATTATTCCTAATTATTGGTAATTATTGGTAATTATTCTTAATTATTGGTAATTATTGGTAATTATTGGTAATTATTGGTAATTATTGGTAATTATTGGTAATTATTGGTAATTATCGGTAATTATTGGTAATTATTGGTAATTATTGGTAGTTATTGGTAATTATTGTTAATTATTAATAATTCTTGGTAATTATTAGAAATTATTGTTTATTTTTCCTAATTATTACTATTTTTTGTTAATTATTGCTAATTATTACTATTTTTTTGAATTATTCCCATTTTTTGTTAATTATTGAAAATTATTACAAATTATTATTAATTATTACTAATTATTGGAAAATTTTATTAATTATTACTAATTATTACAAATTATATTCATTAAGTACTAATTACATTGATTAATTACTAATTACATTCATTAACTACTAATTACATTCATTAACTACTAATTACATTCATTAAATACTAATTACTATCTTTAATTAAAATTACAGTTATTAATAACTAATTACAGCGACATAATTATTAAATATTGTTAATTACTAATAATTAAATCTAACAAATCAAATTTAATACAACCTTAATAAAACATAATTATATCTAATTAGAAATAATAAAAACTAATTTAAAAATATAAAACAAAAACATTAAATAAATATTAAATTAAAATTCAGATAAAAACCATAAACTGGTTTTCAAGCTTTTGATTTGTTGCACTTGTAGGATGATCCCCGCAACCACCTTGAAATTAGCTTGCAAAACAAAATTCCCTCAACTCATATAAACTAGTAAGAAGAAGTTCAGATTTGGAAAATATGTCAAGGCTGGCTGTATTTATAGGTTAGATTATTTGCGACGGGGTTTATTGCAATGGTATTCCCATTGCAATTGATATTATATGCGACGGGACCGTCCGAAAAAACCCTGGCTGCATTTACTATGGGTGGAAATAAAAGGGGTTATTTGCGACGGGAGCCCCTTCCCCTTGAAAATAACCTGTTACCGACGTTGGTTATTTGCGACGGAAAGGGGATCCCGTCGCAAATAACTTTCGCGCGGTTTGGCGCGCAAGTCGCGCCAAACCATTTGTGACGGGTAAGAATATCCTGATCGCGGGGGTATTTGCGATGGGAAATTATCCCAACGCAAATAACCCGTCGCTAATACAACTTTTACCCTTACTTAAAATATTAACTTTATAGATAGTATGAAGTGTATATGGTTATGGAATGGATCCATCTTGTGGTAATAACAATGAATGTGTTATACTTTGAATTAACTCATTCGTTACTGCTGCATGATTTGAAGGCCCAACACTACAAACCTAACTAGACACTCATAGGGGGTATTAATTGGGTAAGTAACATATTCATTTTAAACCACTATAAAAAATGTAAATATATATTGATGATTAATTACCTAGGTGAATCATAAGGATCCTTCGTTTGAAAAAAGTTCCTTGATTTATACATCCTATGAATAAATTTTCATGATTATAAAATTACTCACTATGATATTTTTTGTGAATCCTATTCATTTTGGTTTTAGTAATATAATGAAGACAGAATGATTAAGTTGAGGTATTGTTATTAATGCTCAAATATTAATGTATTTTAACATCCTAATATTTTGATAGAAGACTATGGTCAGTACCATACAAGACACAAAACACTGATATTGATAGAGTATTGAAATATTGTTATTAAAATATGAATATTATGATGTAGATAATGAATCAGAAGTTATAAATGTTATTTAACACATTCTGAAAAATATTATAATCTCCAACTTAACAAAATTATACTAATTATTTTTAGGAAATGAGCACTCAATGTTAAGTAAATTAATTTTATTCTTCAGAAAAATATGATTTCTTCCAATATGGTTTTTAATACTTTATGTGAGAGACTAGTTATTAGTTTCTAATTATTTTTTTATTTTTATTTTCTAAATATTTTTCAAATACTCGCATTTATTTACATTAAATCAGGTAATTTAAAAGTATCCATATATTATGGATTTTATATATGATCTATTTGAATGATATAATTAATTATTCACGATTTAATATTCTTGATGTTGATATAAGTAATTTTTAATACATAAGAACAAATTTTTCTATAAAAAATCATTTTGTTTTAACAATTTATAAGAAAATTAATATCATCCTTCTCTAGAAAATTAATCTAGGAAAATTAACACTATATCAAGAATTATGAGAATTATATTTTCTATGTTGGTCGATTTTATATTTTGGCAACATGAATGTGATTTATTGTTAATTTATCACATTCGTAAAGTGTAAATTTGGTGGTTAAAGTTAAAAATAATGTGATATGGCATTTTAAATAAAAAAACATGAATATATTTCACATTATCAAATAAATGTCTCCAAATAAATCCAAATTTATAATATATGTAATTTGGATTCTATTTGACCTTCATAATGACATTTATATTATTTTCAATAACGATAATTCCAAATTTTCCCTCACATGACTTTAATTCATTTCAAATTATCACATAAGGATATGAATTTATTTTTAATGAATATAAAATAATATTTACTAGTTAATTATATTATTTTAATCAACTTAATTTATTCTGATTCTTTGTAAGAGAATAATTAGTTTAAATTCTTAGAGAACACTATCAAAATATTTTATTAATTAATAGAAAAATAATATATTTGTTTTTAAAAATATTAAATGTTATAAAATTTGGTCCAATTGTTTTTAACCTAATGATTTATAAATAATTATAAAATTTTATGTTTTATTTAAAGGTTTATGTTCTTATTATGTTATTATGTTGATGTTTTCAATGTCAAATTTAATGAATAGTTCCAAAAATGTGATTAATGATACTTTATATTAAATATTTTAAAAAATTAATAAATATCTTTATATTCTTCAGGTTATTGGGGTTAGGTTGAAAATATAATCTACGGTAACATTATTGGTATATTATCCATTAGTTTGTAACATTATAGACCATTAAAGTGTAGTGGAAACTTATATTGCAATATGTTTCAAAAAGATTGATGGGGTTAAAACTAAGAGATAAGTGTGAAAACATAACCAAAACAATTCAAAATTTTATTTGTTGATATGATTTTTGTTATTTGCATATTATCATCAAATTATATGAATTTCAATCCATTTTTTTAAAATTAATATATATTAATTTAAGAATTTATGTTGTTTAAAGAGTTCCCCTACCTTCACTTATAAAATGACACTCATTCTATCCTTTATTTACACAACATTGAGAAACCTAACTAAAATATCATTTATAAAATCATTATCCATTTCATATAGGTACTCGGATTTCAAAATTTAAAACCCTAGGTCCATTAAGAGATTATCTAAAGGAAGTTTATAGAAGAATAGGTAACCATATTTTCCAACTCTTTCAGCTTTATTATCTCTACATATTTGTGTAATTTGTTTTTAACCACCCTTTTACTTGGATTTATATAATTATTTAGTAAATTTATATATATGATGTATATGAAATAATTATTCTCATTGTTATATAATATGATATCTACCTTCTTACTTTAAAAACCATTATAAAACGATAATGTCGCTCGTGTGATGGTTTGGACTACCACCACAATGAAGTAATGTTATCATTTTTTCCCTCGTTAAGTGGGTCAATTTTTTTTACTAAATATATATTATATATTTATTTGAAAATAATTTTAAGTGTTGATTTATTATTTACCTTTCTTCTATTTCAGTCATTGAATAGTGAAAATAGGGTTCATGTGAATCTATAACCTACCATCTCTAGCAATAGAGTCATTAATTTTTCTACCTCCACATTTTATGGATGAATCTATATATTTAATGAATATATATGATATATATATATATATCATTATTACCATTATTGTGATTATTTAACCAAAATAAAAGAATAAGGACCAAAACATCATTGATAAGAAAATCATGATAATGTAAAGCATCCTAACAGACAAAATGATTATTCCTCCAGATATATTTCAGATGACCACAACTCATCCAATGATACATTAAAATAGCCTTTACTTTGTTCCCTTGTAGGTTATGATGGAGATTATAAATTATTCATTTGTAGACATTTATACACTTGTGTGTAATCCTAGTAGCAATGGGATATTCAATGTCAATTAAAATTATAATATGGAAACTGAAAGATCCATTATTCTGTAATCATAGTTGTATTAATTTGAGTTACAAGTCATTTAAACCTCAATATTTATTCTTATCTAGAGAATCATGAAAAATAGGTTTCCCACACATGATCAATAATTGAGGGGTAAACCACACATAGTTCAAGAATTTCATTTATTCTTAAAAGATAAAGAAAATTTACAACACACCTTCATTAGCTTTGAATATTCACATGAGATATTGACATATGTAAGTCAGTAGATCAGCTTTGATATTAATGAAATATATAAATTGGTGGAAGACAAGGTCTTCCTCATCAACAAAATATGGAGTATGAAATTTTATCATCTTATTCTAGTAGTAGTAGAATATATATTGGTTTCTATATATATGTCACAACCCACCTTCACCAAAATGAGGGAAGGGTCAGTAGATTGTTAAGCCCTTCCTTCTTTATGTTGAAGGAGAGGTAATGACCCCCGAAACCTGCCTTCAGTAGGTCCCAGAGTGGCGACCAGTGCCAAGGGTATAGAATCTCACAAAAAAAGGATGTAATTACCCTTTTTTGTGGGATCGAGAGATAAGGTATTAAACCCAACAACACCCAAGAATAAAGTAAAGGTAAATCCAAAAGTAAAACATTCCATTTTCATGTTCAAAAGTAAGGGATGCAGGCCCACAAAACTCCAAAAGGTTAAGTACCAAGAAAAGGAAAACGACAACAGAAACTGCCCCAAGGTATGAGCTAGTACGGTCCCGCACGATCCCAGATATCCTCATGGAGACCAGAAAATAATTTTATATATGTATGGTGAGAATACATGTACAATCAGTAGGGAAAATCAAATACTCTTGTGCACAAGTGTGGAGACATTCAAATTCCCCATGAAAAAAGAGATAACCAAACACCTAACAAGGTAAACTATCCACCCAAACCACACCAAGGCACACTACCCAAATAAATAAAGTCTAGTAATGTATAGTAATAGCACATCGATGTTTGGGTACCTCGCTCCGCTTTCCCACTAGTTATTTAAAACATCCTAACGCATCGAACCAATCCCGCCATTCTCACCGCAGTCCCACTGCCACACCCCTCCCACACACACTTGGGCCACAACCACACATCCCGCCCACAAACACCCGGGCCACAATGGTTATCCGGCCTGCAGACACCTGGGCCACAAAAACGTCACGTAACCATCCCGAAAACACATAGTCTAGAACAACCATAGCCACGCCTGAAGACACCTGAGATAGACAGCTATTGTCACCGTCACGCCCGAAGACACCTGGGCCTCATCCTGAAAATACTTGGGAAACAACCAACCGTAAACACCTGGGTCAACCACCACCACCACCCCACCAGAAGATTATTGGGATAATAATAGACCTCAGCCCATCACAGCCTACCCGAAGATACACGGGCTATCCAGGAAAGGGAGAAGAAAGGATCTAATAACCATCCACTAATATAAGTGTTGGGGAAAACACCCTCCCCCATGAAATTGAGGTGTTCGGCACTAAGTGCTCAACTTGGGTGGGGCGCGAATAAGAAACACATGAACTACAAATATATGTATAAGTAACGAATACTCAACTCATCCTAGGGTTTACAAATCCAATACAAGCACACTGCTCACAGACGAGTCACAAATCACCCCCAAAACCAATTCCCATTTCAGATATTCTTGCTTCCATGTTCAAGTAATTTCACTTAATAAAGTTATTCACTACTGGGGAACTAACAGCATAAGCATAAACCAAGGGAAAAAGTTACAGCCAATAGAAATTTAATCATTCACACCCGATTCTCTAGCAAAGTCACAACAACAAAGGGATAAGTGAGATCCCTCGAAGTGATGGAATCAAAAAAAACCCCAAGATACAGCCCCGTGATCCCAAAATACAGGAGGCAACGGTCTCTCAACAACAGAGGATCCCAACCCAATTCATGATATAAGTAGAGTAATCACACTGCCTCAAATTCACAACCAGCTAAAGTATAACAATAGGGGATCCCATCCCCACCCGCATTGCTCGAGAAATAGGCCCATGAATGAAAAAACCAAACTACTTCAACCAACACAAGGCATGCCCATGCAGGTATTTTGAGATTTAAAATATTTAACATGCTCATTTATTTCAATTCTACTGTTCTTTAATCGGGGTTATCACAGAAAATGGTTGATCCCAGTGTTTTCAATTTATTTAACCGATTATACATCATCAACCAATTCCATGTTACAGTAATTCAAACATCCATGAGCACTGAGGATAAATAGTTCACAGTGAAATACCACCAATGACCATGATTTTCAGTGAGCATAGGCATGTACAATTCACAACACATAACAACATAAAGAGTACAGTAGAACATCGATCACACCCCCGTTTCATTCTTTAAAGGATGGTTCATTATCTTCGTTAAGTTTGGTTTCATCAATTTCCACATGGTAAAAAGCATACCCACCCCGCATGATACACAGAAAATAAAGGTGAAGGAGAAAATACCAACTAGACGAATCATGAATCGGCATTAAGTCCTCGCGTGAGTAGCAGGAACTCCACAGAACGCGATCAAGGAAAACGTTGTGTGGTTACAACTTGTTGGGAGGAAAGGTACTCTGAGTGCGGTGTTATAGAGAAAAAGAAATTTAGGGAGAAGCCTTTAGGTTATAAAGGTTGAGATTTATCATTCCCGGGATGGTTAAGATGCAGACTGAAAAACTCGAAACCACGTAAGAAGTGGGATCGTGGGTTGACAACCCGGTCGGGACACCCCACATGCTACTTAAAATGTCCCTACCATTCTAGGTGGTTTAAATCGATGCACACCTCATGGTTTTTCATTTGAGGAGGGTACCTCACTAATTATTTAATTTAAACTCCATCAATGGGAATTAATGGGCTTTAAAATAGGCCTAAAGTGGTCAAGACATGGTTTAAGAACTAATTTGTTTAAAAAGGAGGCGCTACTGGAAAACTCGCGGGAGGTAGGTGAGAGCTACCAGTAGCCGAAAGCTACAGGTTGGACATAGCTACCAGTAGCCGAGAGCTACCGGTGGCCAAGAGCTATCAGTATCTGAGTTCTACCGGTACCCCAAGGTCACCGGTAGGCTAGTTCTACCGGTAGGCCGAGTCTACCGCTAGGAGTCACCGAGAAGCTGGGATGGCCTTCTAGAGCACCCTGAACACCTCAAACATCATATTTTTACCAAGTAATGGACCCCAAAACTCGGGCCATTACATCAGATACTTCTCAAACTATTCTCATCCCTGAGTATATAAGAACAACCCAAAAATGAGAAAAGTGGGGTCCAAATAACCACCCTCTAAATATACTTCTCAGGGGAAAACCGCTGAGTTATTTAAAAGCTGGAATAGAACTCTCCCCCTACATCCATGAATACTCCCCCAAGAGTTATCAACCAAAAACATTCACAACAATCACAAGGATCACACTGTCCAACACATGAGTTAGGGATTCCCCTCATACATGTCAGGATATTATTCGTTTTGGGCGATACTGGCTCGCCCGCATGGTTTTAATCGCATCCACATTAATGTTTCATGATTAGTAGTCAGGTTTTCCCATCAACGCACATTCATACACACACATACACAAAGAACAGGGAACAGATCATCTAATATCTAATCAAAACAATTATTTCATATATTAAAGCACAAGGTACAGTATCTCATGGATCAAAACAAAAACAACACGGAAGTCATAACAGCTCTGGGTACTGAATGTGTAATTGGTCCCCCACTCCCAAGTGATCTCTTCCAGTCCACCATGCCTCCACAACACACAAACCAAGGTTATGGTTAATCCATGAAGCACTTTCTCCATACGATCCTCGTTCTTGATTAGTCGTTCTATGAAGGTCGCATCATCTTCAACATCTAACTCCCCCCAATCGAGGACGTGGAATCGTCGTGTAGATACCGATGAAGTGGGGAAACGTGAAGGATGTTTGAACTTTATCCAACTGAGGTGGCAATGCCGGCTGATATTCCACCTCACCAACTCATACCAACACCTCGAAAGGTCCAATGAACCTAGGGGAGAGCTTACTCCCCTTCCCAAACCTTCGCTGCCCACGTCGAGGTGAAACCTTCAAGAACACATGATTCCCAACCACAAATTCCAATGGCCTACTCCTATGATTGACATAAGACTTCTATCAGTCCTAGGATGCCTTCATCCTCTCACACACGAGTTGAACCTTCTCAGTGGTGCCATGTGCAACTTCTGGCCCAAGAACAGCTGCTTCCCCAATATATGTCCAGCAAACGGGTGTGAACGACATGGACTTCCATACAAGGACTCAAACGGTGTCATACCTATAGTGTAGGGGAAGAAACTGTTGTAAGAAAACTCCACTAGAGGCAAGTGTCGTACTCATGATCCCACAAAATCTAGAACACATGCCGCAACATGTCTTACAATGTCTGGATCCTTCGTTCTGGTTTCCCATCTATCTGAGGGTGGAAAGCAGTGCTATGGAATAGCTAGGTGCCAAAGGCATGCTGTAATCCCCTCGAGACTCATGAGGTAAACCACATATCTCGATCGGAGACAACAGATCTTGGGATCCCATGCAACTGCACCACCACATTGACGTACCTCTGGACCATGGTGCCCACTAGGGTCTACTCCTTAATCTCCAAGAAGTGCGATGATTTTTTCAACCGATCCACCACTACCCAGATGGAATCATAGCCTCCCTAAGCCCTGGGTAGCCCTGTAACGAATTCCATCGAGATGTCATCCCAATTCCACTCAGGGAAAACTAACGGCTGTAACGCCCCCCGAAAAATGGTCTTTAAAAATTACTTGCTGACACACAAGGAACTTTTTCACAAACTCTGCCACCACCCCGCTTTACCCCGGGCTACCAAAACTGTCTCCTCAGGCCTTAGTACATATTTGAGACCCCAGGATGTACCGCTAAAGCTGATCCATGGAACTCTCAAAGAACACCTTTATGAATCATCTTTGGAATGAAAATCCTTCCACGAAAAATCATCCTATATCGACCATCCTCTGACCATCCCTCAGGAGAATTTCCCTGATAAGCACAATCCTGCATCACTTACACCTTCGTGTCCCCCGCACTGAGACTCTTCTACCTGCACAACTAAAGAGGGAACTACAGTCATCTAAAACAGACAACCTCTTCCACCATCCACCCTTGCATCTAAATGCAAGGCTGCTAAGTCTTCCATCGCTCTCCAAGCATATGCAGATTCCTGAACTAATTCCTTCTGTGATTTCCATCTTACAGCATCATCCACCATGTTTCCATTCCGTGAGGTGTAGGAAATCTCAAAATCATAATCCTGGAGGAACTCCATACACCTTCGCTTCCTTAAGATCAGGTCTCGCAGGGAGAAGATTTACATCAAGCTTTTATGGTCTGTGAAGACCAAAAAGTGCTCTCTGATTAGGTAATTCCGCCAAAACTTTAGTGAAAAAATGACTACCGCAAGCTTCAGATCATGGGTGTCATAATTATGCTCATGGGGACATAACTGACTAGACCTATATGATATCACCCCTTACCACTGCATCGACACACACCTAAGGCCCTGCCCTGAAGCATCACGGAATACCTGATACGCCGCCCCATCATCTGGAAACCTCAATACTAGGTAACTAACCATCTTCTCCTTCAGATAGCTGAAGGCTGCCTCACACTACTCACTAAACACAAATGCCTGGTCATTTTTGGTCAAGGTTGTCAAAGGTGCTGCAACTCAGGAGAAGTTGGGTATGAACCTCCGATAGTATCCTGCAAGCCTGAGGAAACTACGGACCTCTTCCACATTCTTGGGTGTTTCCCAAGAAAAAATCGCCTCACCCTTCGATGGGTGTACCGTTCCTCCCTACTCAGACACTATGTGCCCATGTAAGTGCACTTCTCGCGTCCAAAACATGCACTTAGACAACATCTGATCTAGCTGGTCTTGTCGGAGGACCTCTAAAACCGTCCTCAGGTGCTCAGCGTGATCCTCCTCTGATCTTGAGTAGATCAGGATGTCATCAATGAACACAACCACGAACCGATCCAGATACTCCCGGAAGACATAGTTTATAATCCACATGAATACAGTTGGAGCGTTCGTAACGCCGAACGACATGACCACGAACTCGAAGTTCCCATATCTTCACCTGAAGGCCTTCTTCGGGAAGTCGCCCCCCTTCACCCTCAAATTGTGATATCCGGACCATAGGTCGATCTTTGAGAACCATCATGACCCTTTAAACTGGTCAAATATATCGTCTATCCTTGGAAGAGGGTAGCGATTCTTGACTGTTACCTGATTCATCTGCCTATAGTCTATGCACGGCCTTTGAACACCATCTGCCTTCTTCGCAAACAACACAGGAGCACCCCACAGTGACACACTTGGTTGAAAAACCCCTTCATCATTAGATCATCAATCTGAATCTGCAACTCCCGTAGCTCCGAAGACGCCATCCGGTAGGGAGCCATCAAAATCAGACGAGCAGTAGGATGTAAGTCAATCCCAAAATCAACATCACGTCGAGGGGGTAGAGTCGTAACCTCCTCAAGAAAGACGTCCATAAACTCACTGACGATCCCTGGTACCTCCACCATCTCTGCTTCTGCTGATTCCACTAATAGCTCATCTAACAAGGAGAGGAGGGTTTCCTCTCGCCTGCTACCCTTCTGGCCACCCCGCTCACCGGTGAAAGTAACATGTTGGCCGCCTATGTCTGAAAACATGACCCTTCCTCGGAAGTAGTCGATGACAGAACATACAGAGAACAGCCTATCAATGCCTAGGATGACATTGTTTGGCTGTATCTGCAATAGCAGGAGGTCCCAGACTGACTGATATGGCACTATTGTTAGTTTTCATCTTCGACAAACATAAGATAAGTTGGTCTGACCTCCGACTGGTGTGCACAGCATCAAGGGAAATAGAAGTCTCTCGACATCTACACTCAAATCATGAGTCATACTAAGTTTTAAAAATGGAGTGTGAAGCTCATGTATCAAACAAGATGTAAGCAATGGTATTGAACAAACTGATCGTACCTCAAATGACCTCTGGTCCTGATTGTACTGCTGCCTCCGTGGCGTGCAAATGCCCGTGCCCAGCTCCTCTTCCTCTCGGTTGTCGGCAACCTCCCCGACCACACCCTGGTTGAGGTCCCTGAGGAGGGCCCTGAGGTTGGCCTCCCCCTGCAACATCTTCCCTCGGAGAAGTGGGAGCTTGCTGGCCCTTCTGCTGCTGGTGGAAAGGCCTCCCTGGATATTGTTGTTGCTCTGGCGGGTGCTGAACCAGCCTTCCACCGCCATACTGCACTCTATCCAGGAACTGATTCTGAAGGTTCTTGTGGTTCCTGCAGATGAATCATCTCTACCTTGGGCCCAAAGGGAAAGGGAGAGGGCTAGGGGATGGGAACTGGAACTGCTGAGTCATACTCCCTATTGGTCGAAACCTAGAGAGTCCAGATGCTGGAGGCCTACTGCTGACGGCCTTTCCCTTCGATGATCCAAGATGGATCCCCTCTCGTGACACCCCTCCCAGCATGTGCATTATCTCCCCCACTTCAGCCTTCTTCTGCACCTCTAAGTATGTCGGAAAGGTGAGGGGAGTAACATAATACTAGAGGGAAGGTCAGAGCGCCTCCTCTAAACGTCTCTCTAGAGACTCCTCATCTGGAAAGAGGTCCAGAGAAAAGTGGAGGAGATCCTTGAACTTGATCCCGAGCTACCTTACTGACATAATACCTTGCTGGAGGGAGAGTAGCTCCTGCCTCTTCTTAGCTTTCATCGTAGAAGTGATAAATTCCACCCGAAACTCCTTCTTGAAATCATCCCATTCCACCTTAGCCTCTCTCCTCTCCCCCATATAGAGTGTCCACCACTGACATGTTGCTCCTTGCATCTGGCTTATGGACATAAGAACCCAGTACTCTGTCGGAGCCGGAATCAAGCTGAAAGCTATCACCATCTCCTCTCGCCAACTCTCCATCTTCATGTCTGAGGTTCTTCCCTCATACTTCCTAAGGGTCTACCACTGGAAAGAATGTAGTGTATTCTACCATTGATCATCCTCCTCCTCTCGATCATCCATCTTCCGATCTGCTCCAGGTTCCATAACAGCAAGGTAAACAAGGAATTCATAAGCCCAAGTATTGCAGAATATTGTTCTTACATTTTATTTGGCTTATTTATTTATTTTTAATCCCCATGACACCCATGAAACACAAGAACACAAGTCATTATGTTTCATGCACCTTTCCTAGGGTCTCTACCCTGCAATATGCGTGGCCTCACTTGGTCGTTTGGTAGGTCCAGAGTCCTTGCATTGGATCACTGGGGGCCCTAAAATCTTGTGTCCTAGCCGGTCATCCATGGCCTAATTCACTCTCCAAGGTCAGCCAACACTATTTCCCTACCATCCCATGCAATCCTCATTGTTCCTAACTCTAGAAACCATCCTATCTCTCAACCTGTGCCCTCTGATACCATTCTTCCATGACCCTCCCTCACCAAAATTAGGGAAGGGTTAGCAGATTACCAAGTCTCTTTAAGTTAAACGAGAGATAACGAACCATGAAACCCGCCTTCAATAGGTCCCAGAGTGGAGACCGGTGCCAAGGGTATAGAATCTCACACACAAAAATGGAAGGAATTACCGTTTTTATAGGATCGATAGATATGGTAGAAACCCCAACAACACCCAAGCTGAAAGTAAAGGTAAATCCAAAAGTAAACCAATCCCATATTCATGTTCAAATGTAAGGGATGCAAGCCACAAAACTTTAAAATGTAATGTACCATGAAAAGGAAAATGAAAACAGGAACTTCCCCAAGGTCCTAGCTAGTACGGTCCCGCACGATCCCTAATGTCCTCCTGGAAACCTGAAAAACGTTTTATATACATAGGGTTAGCGTACAAGTACACTCAGTAGGGATAAACAAAGACTCTCGTGCACAAGTGAGAAGTCATTCTAATGCCCCGTGGAAAAAGAGATAACCAATCACCTAACAAGGTAAACTATCCACCCAAGCCTCACCAAGGTACACTCCCTAAATAACGCAAGTCAAGTAATGTATAGTAATATCACATCGATGTTTGGGTACCCCGCGCCTCTTTCCCACTAGTTATTGAAGACATCCTACTAATCGAACCAACCCCGCCATTCTCACCGCAGTCCCACTACCACACCCGCCCGCAGACACCTAGGCCACAATAACCTCATGTAACCATGCCCGCAAACACCTTGGCCAGAAAAACCACTACCACACCCAAAGACATCTGGTCCAGAAAGCTACTGTCACCATCACACCCAAAGAAACCTGGGCCACATCCCAAAGATACTTGGGATACAACCTTCCCGTAAACACCTGGGCCAACCACCGCAACCACCCCGCCCATTGATTCTCTAGATAATAATGGACCTTAGGACATCACATCCTGCCCGATGATAGTTGGGATATCTGGGAAAGGGTGCATAAAGGAGATAATAACCATACACAAATAGAAGTGTTGGGAAAAACACCCTCCCCCATGAAATGGGGGTGTTCGGCACTAAGTTCTCAACTTGGGTGGGCCGAGAATAAGAAATAAAAGAACTACAAATATATATAAGTAACAAACACTCAAATAAAACTGGGGTTTACAAAGACAATCCAAGAACATGCACACTCGTCCCTATTCATAGGAAGCACACTGCTCATAGCAGAGTCACAAATCACCCCTAGAACAAATTCACATTAAAGCTATTCTTACTTCCATATACAAGTAATCTCATTTAATAACATTCTGCACTACTGGACAATTAACAACATAAGCACAAACCAAGGGAAAAAGTTATAACCAACATCAATTTAATCATTCACACCCAGTTCTCTTGAAAAGTCTCAACAACAATGGGATAAGTGAGATCCCTCGAAGTACTAGAAACAAAGGAAACCCTGAGATACAACCCCATGTTCTTAAAATTCCAGATCCAATGGTCTCTCAAAAACAGAGGATCCCACCCCAATTTATGATATAAGAAGAGTAATCACACATCCTCAAATTCACAACCAGTGAAATTATAACAATAGGGGACCCCATCCCTACCCACATCGCCCCAGAAATCGGCCTGTGAAAGAAACAAACAAACCGCTACCACCAACACAAGGCATGCCCATGCAGGTATTTCCAGATTTAAAAGATTTAACACACTCCATGATTTCAATTCCACTGTGCTTTAATCGGTTTTATCACAGAAAAGGGTTGACCATGGTGATTTAAATTTATTTAACTGAGTATACATAATTAACCAATTCCATGTTACGGTTTTTAAAAAATCCAGGAGCATCAAGGTTCAATAGTGCACAGAGAAAGGCCACCAATGACCATGATTTTTAGTGAGCATAGGCCCATACAATTCACAATAAATAACAACATAAAGTGTACAATAGAACATTGATCGCACCCCCTTTCATTCTTCAAAGGTCGGTTCATTATCTTCGTTACGTTTGGTTTCATCAATTTCCACTGGGGAAAAAGCATACCTACCCCAAATGATACACAAAAAGGAGAGGCGAAAGAGAAAATCCCTACCTGACGGATCAAGGATCGACGTTAAGTCCTCATGTGAGTAGTAGGAACTCCACAAAACGCGATCAAGGAAAACATATAGGGGTTACAACTTGTCGGGAGGAAGGGTACTCCGAGCGCAGGGTGATAGAGAAAAAGAAACGTTGGGAGAAGCCTTTAGGTTATAAAGGCTGAGATACAGAATTCTGGATATGGTTAAGATGTAGAAAGAAAAACTCAAAACCGCATAAGAAGCGAGATAATGGGTTGACCATATGGCTGGGACACCCCACATGCTACATAAAATGTCTCCGCCTTTAGAGGTGGTTTAAAACTAACGCACACCTCATGGTTTTTCATTTAAGGAGGGTACCTCGCCAATTATTTAATTTAAAGACCATTAATGGGCATTAATGGGCCTTAAAATAGGCTTCAAGGGGTCAAAACATGGTTTAAAACCCAATTTTCATAAAAAGGGGGCTCTACTGGAAAACTCTTGGGGGTAGGCAGGAGCTACCGGTAGCCGAGGGCTACCAGTACCCAAAGGTCAGTAGTAGGCTAGGTCTACTGATAGGACGAGGATACCTCTAGGGGTTACCGAGAATCTGGGATGGCCTTCTAGACCACCCATAACAGCTCAAATATCAGATTTTTACATAGTAATGGACCCCAAAAACCTGGGCCATTACAATAGAGGTCACAAAATAAATGTGGGTTTAATTACCAAACACATTATATTCATTTAGGAATATTGGGAGTGAATAGGTAGGTTCATGCTACACTAATGATGAAACTGGGAGAGATTCATAAAAGTATTAGTGATCATAAAATTTTGAGGATATTGGGTGTTACAGGTAGGAAAGATAGCTTCATGTCCTCAAATTTGTAAGGTGAATTCAACCTTATTAAAACTTGGATAAAAAACATATTGAAGCGTCATCTTCCCAAATGCTAGGATGTTCATGTTGTGGAGGTATTTTCCAAACCCATCATGGATTTTTGAAAGTTTGTTTTAATCATAATTATTCAAATGGAATCTCCTATGGATCATAATTATGGGAGATGATTTATGATATCAAACATGTTGTTCAACATAAGTGGACTTTCTAGTTCAGTGAATCTGATTTTAAAATTGTTTTAAAGGATCTCAAGGATATAACTATTCATGAATATTGGGAACGTATAACTGATTATATTTATTATAAAAAAATTATTAAAATAAACAAAATCTGATAGTTTCATATGGAAATAATTAAGATAATTAGGTGGTGATCCTTTTTCAAAGAGAGAGATCATAGAAATGATTACAATGTGTTATTTAAGATATCCTAATTATTTCTTATAATTTTTGGATGAAGATATGTGAGGGGTGTATCACTCCCACATTTTTGAATTCCCTTTTAATTCCTAATCTTTCTTGATTAATTTTTATTATTAAATTATAGGACCTTCTTTTGTGGGATCCCATATATTTTTGGTAATTAAAATAATGAAATATTGTTAATGAATGATTGATATTATGTTATAATTTGATCATATATGATCTTATAAATATGAATATCGTTCTTTTCTGAATTAATAACATTTTTAAAACCATTTTAAATTTAGTTAAATGATTCTAGATTAATGAGATATTTGATTTATGTAGTTTCTTAACTCAATTATCGTTCATTACAATATAATTAAACTTAATTGAATATATTAGAGAAATAATTTTTTAATGAGATATGATTATTTAATTTATTATTTAAACATAATTTATTAGGATTTACATTTTATAAAAATAATTACCTAATTTATTATATCTCACTTAAATGAGATGATCTTTTTGGGGGACATGGTCTCAATTTACACTTCATTGAGACACATTTGGTATTATGAACCTATTTACTATTATGTTATATATATACTACTCCATTTATATATTTAAAATTAATAAATATTTATTCATGATGCTTAATTATTCTATTAATCTTCTTCTTTATGGCATTACAAAATTAATGTTACCAATGAGGTAAAAATTTATTTCACAGTCTCATTTTCATTAATGATTACATATATTCATATTACATTAATTTTATAATTTATCGTTATAAATCTCCAATAACTTGGTTATCCTTTAAATATTTATGGATTTATCATATTTTATTCTAAATTGTTCCCTCATTCTAAAATGTTCATATAAATAAACATTTAAATGAAAATGTGATTTGATTTCACATTTTGACTAGGTATATTTTTATTCAATGTACATATCATTTAAAATTCATTTTGATAAGTAAATTTTAATTAATTCATTCATTTATTAATTAAATTATATTTTATCACAGGTTTTTTAAAAAAAATATAGAGTATTTGTAATGTTATCCAAAAAGATTTTTTGGAATTTCATTTCCAAAATTTTCAATGGAATTTTTTTCTAACTGACACTATTTTAATAGAAATTCCCCTCACTATAATTGATTTATATTTTTCAACTTATTCTATAGGCTTTTAATGTGTTTACAAAGATAAATGAACATTGAAAAATCTTTTAAATGATTCTCTTATATTTACTTATATTATTTAAAAGAGTGTATTTTACTAGAAAATATATATTTCTTATGGGCATCTATTATCTCTTAATTTAAGTTATATACAATTAACATTATCATGAATCATTAAATTTATTAGGATCATTTTAAATTTTATATTAATTTTATCTTAAATATCTATATTATTTATCATGTATATAATTATTGAATAAACTATACACATGTGGAAGATAATGTGTATTACAATGAAAGTTATTTGATTGACTGGGAAAATATTCTTATTTTGTATCACATTCAAAATATTTATATTTTTTATATACTATATTGTTTATGAATTAAATTGATCATTTATTATATGATGAATAAATTAGACGTGTAGGGATGGGTAGGCCCTGTAATTATTTATCTCCTTAATGCATCAACATGTCTCAAGAGAAAAACCAATTCAATAGTATTATTAATTGGGTCTTTTCTGTGTGCCTAACCTAATATAAACTGTCATAGAAAAAGGCCATGGATATAATGATATAATTTTGTATTATATGATTATCTCTATCATTATTCATTTCCATCAACATGAATTTAATTATTATTATACTTAATATTACTACATTGATATTATACATGGTTACATTTCTTTACCATCTTACTAATTAAATAGCATGGGTTTTCACTTCATTATCATGAAATATAGATTACTCCTTAAAATCTCATGATTTCTTCTACTATTTGAATCTCTTACAAAGAATTTGAGCAATTTAAAAAAATTTCCACTTCCCTATGATATCTAAAAGGATAATATGAATAATATCAAGGATGTATGAGTTTATTTTTATATAATGCATTTTATATTTAATATTTAATATGGTAATCATTTATATATCATATATACTAGGAATATAAAAATATTTGGTCATTTGGTATGTGATTACTCATATCTTATACCAATGTAATAATGTGACCACTGGATCTAGGATACTAGGGTCGAGGTCTTAATAGTTGGGATTACGTGAATTTCAGTAGAAACTATGGGAATTATATATATTATGATTTATAAACCTATGAAATTCGTTAAGTTTATTTATATATGTATGATAACATCCAAATGGTTTTATATGATGTTGTTTTCAAGAAATACATCCATATATGGATATAATAAGTAGAAGTGATTTTTGGTACAAATCCATCAATATATAATAACCCTAAAAAGGGTTGGTCATGTATATCTCATGTAACAGCCAAAAATTATAAAATATTATAATTTTATTCGATATTTTATATTAAAAAACACCATGTTTGTATCCTCTAACACACAAAAACTAGTTTCTTTGATAACTTTCATTATTCGTAATATCGAGTTTCACCAAATAACAAAATACTATGAATATTATTATTTATTATGATAGTTATAAAAATTATGTTTCAATGGAGAATATTAGTATGATTATCTAACTGATGAAAATATATAGTTTAAACACATTTATTAATTTTATATAACAAAAAAAATAATAATTTAAAAAGAAAATGATTTTTATTTAAATTTTTTTAAAGTGGTTCATTAGAGATTTTCCTACATAATTTAATATTAATTTCTATATAATTTAGAAAATATAAATTAAAAAATTAAATCCATTTTATAATTATTAATATTAAATTTATCATAGGGTTATTTTTTGGTATTTTTCAGAAATGTTTCATTTTTTGATTAATTGTCAAAAATACAGAATTTTAATTGAAAACATTGTCATTTTAAAACATAAAATAAAAATATATATTTTGAATTGGTTTCACAGAGAAATGGGTTCAATTTAATATCAATTAGTATAATTTTGGTCATTAGAATCATTTTCAGATTAATTTTTAATATAAAAACATATTAATATTTTGAACATTTTCTCACTAAAAACAAATTTCTTGTCCAATATATAGAATTCATTTTAAATTAAAATATTCCACATATATGAATATAATATAGAAAAAATAATTTTTTTATTATTAATGATAATAATTTTTAATGAATAATAAGGTGACCATAATTTGATACTAAAATTATTAGTGAATACAGTAAAACTAAATTACTATGGCAAGAAAATAATTGACATTTCAAAGGGTTAAACACATATGATAAGGGTTGAGAATGATGAAAATACTTTTAAAACACTCATATTCTATTTATAATTCGAACTTATATCTACTCTAATTGATAATGAATAATCATTTACTCTTTTTTCATGAGCAAAATTTGAACAAATTTCATTCTTCTCAAACAATTACAAATATGGCACTCACCTCACATATAATGGTAAACACCATCTCCTCTCTTCATTTCACCTTAAAAATCTTCAGATATTCACATAACTATGAACATCACATCCAAAATTCCCTAATCTTATATTATATTCCTCATTTTGGGAATAAATACAACCTAGGTGGGATTTAGTGAAAACATGGCAAGAATACGAGAATAAAACATAGTGTTCTTCAATATGTTAAATTTCTTTTATTTTTACACCTCATTCAGTTATTAATAAATTTAAATGATATAATAACCTATCATCATTAATAAAAAAATTATTTTAAATTTATGGTTATGAAATCAAAAAATTACTATTTCCATTATTTTTTTTGATGAAATAATCATTCATGTTCATGGTGGACTACTACCTCACGAACTAATGTCATTTGTGTTTCCTTTACTACCTCTAAAGGTTCTATATGATTATGGATATAAATTATATATATATATGATATTTCTAGAATAATGATTTCTTATTATTAATTATAAAATATAATCCTTTTTCTTTCCATTATATAGTAAATACAATAACTTCGCTCATATTTATGATGAACCACTATCTCATAAAGTGATATAATTCATTTTTCACTGATACCTAACATGAAAGGTAACAATGAAAAAATGAAAGATCAAATGAAGTATACATGAAATAATTATTATAATCTTGAGATATTTTTATATCTCCTAATATAATACGTTACTTTACTCTATTCCATAATGATCAATGAAAAATGTAAACGTTAATAATGCTTATGCACAACCTATCGTCTCCATGATCGTAACATACGTTATTTATCAGAAACATCATTAATGGTGGGACTTAAAAGTATAATTGTTATATAAATATGATATTTTTTTAATTATTATAATTATGGAGATGAAGAAACAATATAATATGTTCAATAATAAGTTCTTCTGTGATGAAACACACGTGAGAAAACATGGGAATTAACACCCAAAACAATGAAAATAATGAATGCTTTTCAATATAAGGGTGATAAGATGTTATAAAATGATCATATAGGAAATTATAAATATTAATATGTATCTTTTATAAGTAAAATTATTTTTTATAACCACTATACATGAATTTAAAATATGTTCATCAAAAATGAAGTGTAGTGTAAGGGATTTCATCTCAATTACATATCAATAATGCATATTGTAATATTATGAATATAACTTCTTTTATATAGTCAATATTCTACACCTTTAGATGGTAATATCTCAAATAATTTATTATTAATGATATTTTATGTTTAAATTTTAATTATTTCATCTATGGGGATTTGACATAAGATTTTAAAATGAGGTAAATAATTTTTTAAATCAATTTATTTTCATTTGGTTATATCACTTCTTCGACATCGTTGATATTAAATGATTATGTTTATTATGAATGTGTATTGTGTTATATAGTGTTTAATATTGTTTTATTCATATTTGTATTCGATACATATAATTTATTTTTGATATGTTCTGACTTTAATATTATGATAATTGAAAGGGTTTATCTCACTATATAACTCTCACAAAGATTGTTTATTCTTTTAGTTCAATTGAAGAAAATTATTTGATAATATTTTAGTAAACCCATACAATTTTATTCCAATCATTCTATTCATGATATTTTCTTATAATTATTCTATTTTATCATTATTTTATACTTTAAATAATTAAGAAGTCCTTTTTAAGAAAATCAGAACTAATTTCACTCTTTGTTTAGAATATATTTTCTTCAAAAAACAATGTTTACAAAAATGTTTACAAAAATGTTTTTAAAATTATTCAAAATGAATTATTAATTTTCCATTAAATGTTATTTGATTTAAAAAAATCACTGTAATCTTTATGGAATTTCCCAAAAAATACTGTTCGAAAAATTTATAGTATAATAGGAATGTTCTTTTTTAATTGTATGGAATGTACTAAATTACCCACCCTCACGACCATCATTTATTTGAAGCTTCAATTGAATATATATGAGGGTATTTTTAAATAAATGTTTTCCATAATATTCCAGAAATTATGATATTATTTTAAATTTATTTTGAAATATTAGGATTTAAAAAAATTATGTTTTAAAATGTGATTTTCAAAATGAAGAGGAAATTATACAATGGAATTTTATTAAAGATATTTTATAGTAATTGTATTAAACAATGTAAAACCCTTTATTATTATTCCAATGGGTATATATTGTATTGATACAACCTTTATTAATTATTCAAATGGTTTTTGATTATTTTTTCAATAGAATGTATTTAAAATTCCTTTCCTTGATTGTTTTTTGTTATAAACATCCCCTTGAGATATTAAAATTTCTATGATCAATGGACCTTAAATATATCAAAATTATCGATATAATTTATCATGGATATGATTAATTCTTAAACCATATATCGTTTCTACATATGGTGTTCTATATTGAATTTTATTTTTTATCTTGAGAATTATTGAAAAATATATATCCATTACTCAGAATAAAACATTGAAGATAATTCAAAATATTTATGAATAAAATAGACTATTATATATGTGACGACTAATTTGGACCTCCAATACATGTTTGGTTCTTTATTAATGATATCAATTTTATGCATTGATAGTCTCAAGAGGTGAATCAGTAAGATATGATAAAATCAATTATCAAAACCCAATAGGTTTATACCCAGTAGTTTTATACTTTCTCTTAAATGGTCATTACTGTAGAGGTATCATATTCATTGGACACACAATGTCTTATAATTAGTATTTTAATTAATATTTAATTAAGTTCCTATAATTATCTATCATATTTTATCTATGATACTATGTCTAGATGAATTTCATTATCATTTTATTGAATAATTGGTATGTGTTTCCATTTACTCACATTTCCATATTGATAGTGAATTATAGGTTATAATAGTCACATTATTAATTAAATGACTTTTTTATAATAAATTTACCATTAAATATTTGTTTATATCGATGATATTTTTGGAAGTAATATAATTTAGGGATTCACATACATATCAATTTGTTGATTACATGGAATGTGTGTTCAATTATTTACCTTTACATATTGTTTATTCTTATTGGTTAATTATAGTTTCATATATACATAACCATTACAAATCATATGAGTTCACCTGAATTTTGTTTCATTTAACTATGAATCAATTAACTATAATATGATTTATATCTAAGGAATTTATATAGGTATTATTTTATTTTTTGAAATAAAACTATGTTGTAATTTTTAATTTCACATGTATTGCAAGACTCATGTAACTATAACGACTACTAAGACTAGTAAACTATTTGTTCCCATGGGACTTTATTCCTTATATCATATGATATTTTATTAATTTATTAAATAAAATCAGGGATATTGACTATTGGGTCATTATAGTTGGTATTAAAGAATTCTTAATAGAATCCTTAAGAACTATATTTTGGAAAAAAAGGATTAGGTAACATAACCCTATTGTGGACTTTTAGGATGAGTATAGAAGAACATCTTAATGTTTCGATATGAATGATAATATGTGGGTTTTAAAATATATACATCACATTATGTATTATACAAGTGGATGTGGTTTTATAATAGAGGTACATAGGGATAATTACTCAAAAGGGAAAATCTGGCAAGACCTCATCATCAATTAGAGCATGACATGTTCCCTTATTGCGCACCTAGTTTGACAATATTTTGGGATATGATTAGAAATATTAAAATTTTATATATATCCCATTATAAAGGATTTTAATTGATTATGTAAATTAATAACCTAGGTTAATCTAATTGTGTCACATATTGTGATGATGTTTCCTCAAAGTAATGGAAGACATCTTTTTGTGTGTGAAAGAAGGGCATAAAAAATGAATGTATAAGATAAATAATGATTATAATGTAATGAAATAAATATAATAATATAGATTCATTTATTTTTAATTGTATTTTTTAATAAATATGGAGGATGATCCCATTTAATAAAATTAAATTAGAAGAAAATAACTGAAAATAATATTGGAAAACAAAAGAAAACCCCAAAGTGAAATCTACTTGTTTGTCATTTTCAACAGACTTTCACAAAGCCTCCTTTCTTATTCTCTAATTTCACCCCAGTGGGCACTTACATTACCTCTCCCCCAATATCTCTATTTTTTCCTACATGAAGGGAGATATTCAATCCTTTCATAAAGAGTCTCGGAATCAGTGCTTTCAAAATCAGAGTTATCCTCTATTTATAGTTCATTGTCGTAAATATGGAGTACTATGTCATTATTCGCGTCAATTCCCCATTATAATTTTTAAATCTGAGACCAATGGTGGACCTAAGTAGATATAAAATTAATACATTATTTGATTGTTATGGTTCAATAATTGAATTTTAGATGTATATTAGCAATTTTATTTTTCATATAAGAATCGTCAAAAAAATATAAGGATTCTGTTGAATTTTACTATAATATATGTATTAATAATACAAATATTTATTGATACCATTTTGAGGGTACTATTTAATGATTTATCATGATTTACATTCCTTAAAAATCCATTTTAGGGTTTATTTGATGAAATTCAACCCTGATTAAGGGTATTTTGGGATAAATTTATGTGAAGAATATGTTTTAATAGAAAAGATATTTTATAAATAATTTTGTTACATTTTATTGGAATATAATTAGAGTTATTAATATCTATTTCATATAATATTATCATTGATAAAATTTTAATAATAGTCAAAATATATTATTAGGTTTTTTAAATAATTAATATTCTCTTAAAAAACATAGTAAAAAAAGTTTATTTAATTATTATATTTATTTCAAATATGACTATAATATTTTTCTTAATAATATAATAACTATTTTAAGGACCCTACCTTAAACATTTCATAATTCGGAATTAAGATAACAATTCACATTGATGATCTTTTCAGGTTTAGATATTTAGAGAAGTAATTCATCACTTATACATAATGACTTGAATACTACATGTAGACACTCCTACGCAGTATCCATTTTTTAATAAAATAATAAATTATAAAAAATTGAAACATGTTTAGTTACATGTTTTAAATAGAATTAATTTTCTATGATCCCATCCTTGACACTCTTCATCGTTGCGTCTTATGAGAAACATTTCAAAACAAGGGATGAGCATAAAAAGATCAGCAGGGGACACATAAAGAAAGAAAAATATTAGTTTTTCAAAACAATATGTAAACCATAAATACATAATCATAAAGAAATACATTTCACCTTAAAGAAGTAGAAAAAAACATCACTGAATAGAATCTCATTTCTTACCTTTTTTGTAACCAAACGATTACCATAAATCCCCTATAAAACAATGTATATCTTATAAAGGCAACATGGGACATAAGCATACGTAAATGGAATAACCATACATTGAATATCCACATATATCACTAAATGAAATATCCTTATAGATTACTTACATACCCAAAGTATAGGAGGTTATAACATGACCACCCGTCCTTTTATTATCATGGAACCACCCTTCATTTGGTTTAACACATAACTATCCGTCAAATGTCCAAGTACCATTATATAATCATAACACATAGAATATTTTAAATAAAAAAAATTCACTAATAATTTTTTTTCAATAAATATGAATCATTTCATGGTATTGAAATAATAAATCCATTTGAACCCCATTTCAATTCGAAAACACCTAAAAAAAGGAATAAGATATTTCTTTTACTTTTAAAAATATTAAGGCTTATAGAGGAAGCATGTTATGATTACGACGGTGAAGAGTTCATTGTCTCTAAAAATGTTGAAAACATTCATTTTTTATTTAGTAAAATGATTCAGAGAAAAATGAATCCATTTGAATGATATTAAAAGCAAAAGGGGTTTATTTAACACCGTTTAAAATAAGGAGTTGTATATTATCAAAATGTTCCTCAATGAAAGGAGATTAAGATGAAGTCCCTTACCCCATGGGTTTCTTAACTTATTCTTAATTTAATTTCTTGAATAATAAACTTATGTTAATTTATACTTTATTCAGAACCTTTTTCAAGTTTATCAGCACTTATCACCTTTCTGTAACAATCATATAATTAAATATGTTTATATCGATCGTTTTGTCGATGTTTGATACTTGAGTCAAAAATAAGATTTTTGTAAATACAAGCTATCCTTGAGATAAAAATTCCATTACTTCCAAATTTATTTTCTTGTTTTAAATATAAAATATATCAACTATATCCATATTATATGTATTTATTGTAATCCATATCATTTGGAGATAATAAATCGAACACACCGTTCATGGAGATGGTAATCTATTCATACACATGAACGCTACCTTCATTTCAATTTAATATTTATAGTAATGAAAAAATAATGATACATAAGAATATTATAATTCTATTATAATAACATATTTTTCATATGTTACTGATGTTCATTAAATCCATCCTTTATATGTTCTATGTATGTCATGAACGAGTCATATCACTTTGATGGGGCGGTAGTCCGCACTCCCTCAAATGAAATTACCGTAGTTATACAACATGAACGGGATAATTGTATGTTATAAATGAGAATAACATTATCATAGATATTAAATAAATATCATAAATATCATATATAATTATAGTTCCATCATAATTTCCACCGTGAGAGGTGGTATGGGAAAATTAAACAATCATCGTTTCGTGAGGCAGTAGTTCGCCGTCCACAGAAACAATATGTATTATACCCATTAGACGGAGGTGTTTGTAAGTGTAGTTATAATAATTTTCATTAACACAACCTATTATATTTAGGATATTGGTGACGTTATGTAAACAAATAATAAGAAGAGTGTAGGTAGTAGAGAAGGAAAATAAAAGAAAAGAACTTGAGAGAAGATGTTTCCTTTAAATCGGGTAACTCCCTTTGGTTTGAACCAAAAGGCATTATTGAATTTCCTTATACCTAGGGGAAGGATTATAAGAGGAATAAAGGGATTTCAGGATCTTAATTATGTAGATGTGGTACAATCTTGGAATCTTTAGAGTTGTGAGTAATGGGTTAGGGGATATGTCCTTTTATAAGGGGGAGGAGGAGAACTTTATTAATGATTGAATTTATTATTTTATTATATACTGAATTTTGATTTAGAAATGTCCTAAAATCATTTTCTTCAATGATAATGAGATAAGAGTAATATATACTCTCATTCAATGGGTTTTAGAAAATATTAGGGCATAAAATTAACCTTATCTTTGAGCCTTAACCTTTAGTTAACTAATTTAACTTTTACCATTTCATCTTGTATATTAATACTGTATAGATATTAAATTTACTATAAAATTACAGATAGAAAAATGGTTCACTAATGAAATTATTAACATCATATATTTCAGTTTTATGAATCTTATAATTTTAGGATTATTTTATCATTTAATAAAATATTAATTATTTTAAAAACTCATTTATGTCAATTAATAAACAATTCATATCAAGACTTTTAAAATATATATCACAACATGATTACTTCAAACACCCTTAATTAATTTAAATATAAAAATAAATAATTATCGATAAAATTCATGTATGGAATAAAATGTTTCAAAATAAATTTACTTTGATATTTATAATGTAATTTATTTAAAACATTCATCAAAAAGGTATGCCCTACATCATCATTGTGTCATAAATAATTTTATTTATATGATGTCTAAAAATTTTAAATAAAATACCATGATCTAGGAAATATTTTTATCTTTATAATTACTATTTATTGTTTAAAATATTACATATATATCTCCATATATAAATTATTTTACTAAAAGATAGAGTTTTATGTTACATTTTTCCTTAATATTAATTTTTTTTTATAAAATGTTATTTTCACTTACAAGTTGCTCCATGGGGACCCAAAATAGACCTATGGATGCCTATGGCTGGACATGTATAAAACAATAGGGTTAGGAAATGTGTTAGAGTAATTTAAAATTATAATAATATTATTGTTTTACCTTTATTTACCATATTTACCCTTTAACCATGGAAAATAAAATATTTACTGAAAATGTCTAAAAATAAAAGTTCCTTATTTCCTCAATTTGGACCTAATGATTTCAAATATAGAATAAATTTTTACAAATTCCTAAAACATAAGTTTTAGAAATAAATTAAAATTTAATTCTCATTGTTAAAACCAAAAAACGGTTTTTCAGAAATAATTACAATCAAAGGATTGACATGTGTTTATGTCTAATTAAAAATCAAAATTACTTCTGATGAAAAATATTGGATTCAAATGTAAAAACCTAGTCCAATTACACATTAAAAAAATTAAATTTTCAATATAACTATATATAAATTATATTAAAATGTAGTTTTGAATTAAAGTGCAGTATTTTTCATTATTCATTAAAAAATGAACTTTTTCAGAAAAAATTTCAAATTTTTACCCAATGTAAATTTTCTTGTCCCACATCTATAGAAAATGTTTAATATTTATAATTTAGAATATAAATGTGAAAAAACTAGATTTAAAAATGGTTCTGCAACAAAAGGAGTTAAAACAACTTTTTAAAAAATATTAGAGTTTTTTATTCTTAAAATTTGATTCATTCTTATTTTAAACCTCTAAAATTTATTAGAAAAATTTAATGACATTATGAAAACATGTTTAATTATAATTATGTTAGTTATATTCATTATAATCAATATAATGACTATGCGTTAACTATAATTTAAAATAATAATAATATAATTGAATTATATTTTGGTATAACTAAAAGTTGTGTGCAACATACAATTTTTGGAGAAATCCATTATTGTGTGTCGAGTACAATATCAGAAGAAATGTAAAATTTAATGTAAAATTATTATATTATTAATAAGTATTAATATAAATAAAAAATTATTATTCAGTAAATACATGGGTCGTTACATCTTTTTCCCTTTTTAGAAATTACATCCTCATAATTTGAAAATTGGGCATAGAAACTTCATTGAAGGTACCACATCTAAAAAGGAGAATATAAAACTATCACTTTCAAAGAAAGAAAGAGAATTAAAAATTTCCCCTAATATAACACATAGTAGGATTCCATGATAACATGGATATAGAAGAGAAAAATAACCATCCATTTTTAATAGGGAGTGACAGAAAACATGATTTGGATAATGTTAACAATAAGAAAACAACAGACTTGTGATGGGTTAAACAGTCTTTGATTCCCTAGTAAGATACATAAACAGAAATTTTTTTTGTTTTAAGTTATTTTTTTGGCAAATTTTAATAATTTCTTTATGATATTAACTAATAACATAAGGAAACATACTTAATTTTCATGTAGACTTTCATCCTTTACTGATTTTATTTGTCAAACTCATCTTTTCTCAAAACGATGGGTATTCAAGCTGACGTAGTCACATCAAAAGCGCTAGAACCAACATCTAGAGAATAAAATAATCTAAAAAATATTAACAATATATTTCCCCTATCATTATACATTAACCAAAACAAAAATTATATTTACAAGATAATATAATCTACCGAAGGATGATCCTTTATAAAAATAAATAGTACTCTTAATCTCTAAAATCTACAAAAAGTACCCAAATTTCAAAATATACCATTAAATAAACAATTTTCCTTAAAATTATTCAATATAATCTAAACTATTATTGAATCCCAAAACTCAGAATAATTTAATCACATAGTCTTCCACAGAAAATCAAAACATTTATCTCCAAATAACATCGATTACTCTTAAAGTCTCATACTTGAATGTAATTAACCTAATCACATATTCTATATGATAGGTTTATTATCTATATATGTACAAAATAAAAACATAGATTCTCCTAAAATAAAATTCCAACATTAATACTCAGTTGAAATCCCAAAGTATTCCATTTTCCTTAGGAATATATGTTTCCTAAAAGATGGAATGTCTTCCAAAATAACCTTTATCACTTAATCACCATATAATTTTCCTATACTATCCATTTGATAAAACATAATTTATAAAAATCAAATTATACTTGATCCATTAAATAATTTAACTAAAAAAATTCATACTAACATGGGACTTCATGTTGTCTATTGGTAGGAGATAAATCCCAATCACACATTGGTTTTGGATTCAATTCCTACAGCTTTGATTGAAGCAACGGGTTGTCACATGGTCAAAATTTTTTCCTTTTTCAAAAACTATATAATTTTATAAAATTCCTTAAAATAATATAATTTCCTCAAAAATAAACATAACCAATTTATCCTCAAAGGTTATCTAATACCTTTCATTTTCTATCCCAAAATTTAATAACCATTTATTACCTCAAAAACAAAAGATTATATGAACCCCTATGGTTATCCATTATGTCTACACAAGATAAAAATAAATCATTCATGAATAAAAATTCCATATATCAAACTTCTGGGATACACATACTAGAAAAAATTTTAGAAAGTAATCTCATAATCAAAAGGGCCTTATTATTTTTAAGCATTTCATCATCCTAAAATCTACCATTACTCTACAATCCCTTATATGTATACTTTTTATTCATAAAAATTTCTTCATGATCCAATATCAATTATTTTCCAACATATTCCAAAATAATTATTTCCTATAAATAAAATCATGAATCATATCCTAGGATTCAATATTGTCAAAACACCAACTAATAAATAATCCATAAATTTTATTGGTTATTGTTAGTTTCCTCATTTTAAATTGGAATGGCATTAGGTCTTGGTAAAAATATATTAGTACGGTCTGACTGATCTCATTCCAGAACATTATTTTTAGGACATATATTTGTAAAATGAACACACACACCACATTTAACACATTCAATTGATGCTTCGGAAAGAACTTCTTTATCTTTCCTGGAGTCAACTAGATTCCTTCCTTTTTCATGGTAGGTTATTTATTTATGATCTTCATTACCTCATAAATAATATCTTCATTTCCCTTTGAAGAATTTTCCTAGGTTTTTGTTTCCACTTCCATGACACCGTAGTTTTTCAATATACTTTCCATTATGATTATTACCTGAATTTTTTATGGATTTTTTTCTCGCATATATAATACCTTATAAATATCACAAAGGTTCAAGTGGTCAATAATTAATCTAGATAGTTGGTTTAAAATTACAAAAAGAGTTTGAATTGTATCTCATTTTAAATTTGGTTTCTTAATCAAAAAATTGTCACAATTTTTTTCACATTCATTGTTATTTGGCTTCCTGCTAGATCCATCAATTTACTAAAACCAAAAAGGTCATTATGAGTATATCAAAACATTATCATATAATATATTATAATTAGGGTAAACACTAAGATATACTTATTCTTGTTTTCTTAAACTCATTAAATTTATCTAAAATAACTATGACTGTTTCTTATTTTCTAACCATTATGGTTATGTCAGTCATGCGAAAATAAAACTCTATCCTCTAAAGTTATTTAAACAGACGTCTACTACAAACTGTAAGGACCCTGACTTAAACATTACAAAGTCATCAATTAAGATAATAATTCAAATTGAGGATCATTTCAAGTTTATACCATTATATAATGAGGTCATAACTTATAAATAATCACTTGAATATTACATGTACAAACTTTTAAATAGTATCCATTGTTTTCATAAAATAAAAACTCAAAAAAATAAAACATTTATATTTTCATGTTTTAAACAGAATGAATTTTATGTAATCCCATCCATGACCCTATACATATTTATGTCATTTTAAAAACATTCCAAA
Organism: Viscum album; assembly: GCA_963277665.1. Taxonomy (NCBI): domain Eukaryota; kingdom Viridiplantae; phylum Streptophyta; class Magnoliopsida; order Santalales; family Viscaceae; genus Viscum; species Viscum album. The sequence continues at coordinate 1,046,810,721 of OY728162.1, forward strand.
ACATTGGATGAGAAAAAAAATCTAAGTAAGGGATCCATAAAGAAGGAAAAATGTTAGTTTTTAAAAACAACATTTAAACCATAAACACTTAATAATAAACTAATATTTTTCACCTTAAAGAAGTAGAAAAACACTTCACTAAATATAATCTCACTTAATAAGCTTTTTGTAACCAAAATATTACCATAAATCTACTATAAAACAATGCATTTCATATAAAGGTAACTTGGGACATAAATATACATAAATGGAATAACCATACCGTTGACTTCCACCCATATCAATAGTTGGAATAACCATACTTCTAACTTCCATACCCAATGAATTGGAGGTTATAACATTACAACCAATCCTTGGTTTATCATTGAACCACCCTTCATTTGGTTTATCATGTAAAAACCCATCAAATATTCAGGTACCATTATATAATCATAACAAATAAAATATGGTAAATAACAAAATTTATCTAATAAAATTTCATTTGAAATTAAAAATAAATATTTTCATGATAATGAAATAATAAATCAATTTAGAAAATAATTTTAAACATGAAAATACCCCAAATGGAAATAATATATTTCTTTTCCATTTAAAAACATTAAGGCATAGAGAGGAAGCCAAATAACAATTACGATAGTAGAGAGGTCATTTTCACTGAAAACATTAAAAACATTGATTTTTTTGATTAGTAAAACACCTCATAGAAAAAATATTCTCCTTTAATGAAAGTAAAAGTCAAAGGGGTTTATTATACAACATGTAAATAAAGAAGGCATATATTATCAAAACATGCCTCAATGAAAAAGGTTGAGAAAAAGTCCCTTACCTAATGTTCGACATGACTCATTTGTTCTTTAATTTTCTGAATAATAAACATATGTTAATTTATAATTTATTCAAAACATTTTTTATTATTAACATCACTTATCCCCTTCCTATAACAGTCATATAATTATTCATGTTTATATCAGTCATTTTGTCGATGTTCGGTACTTGAGTCCAAAATAAAATTATTAAAATTTCAAGTTGTCAATGAGTTAAAAATTACATTATCTCCATAATGATATTCATGGTTTAATAATCATATATATAATATATATCCAAAATATATTTACTTTTAATATTCCATATCATATGGAGATTAGAAATGAAAGACATTGTTCATTGATATGGTAATCTGTACGTAACCATGAACGCTACTGTCATTTCTATTTCACATTCATAAGAATTTAACCAAAATTATACATAGGTATATTATAATTCAATTATAATATCATATTTAACATATGTTACATAACATCATTAAATTCATCATTTATATGTTCCATTTATGGCATGAATGATTCATATCATTCGGAGGGGGTGGTTGTCTGGACATCCTCAAATGAAATTATCATATTTATACTACAGGAAAAGAATAAAGGATTGTTCTAAATGAGAATTAAATAATCATAGAGATAAAATAAATATAATAGATATCATATATAATTATATTTTCATCATAATTTCTACCAAGAGAGGTGGTAGGGAAAATTGAACCAACATCCTTTCGTGAGGCAGTAGTTCGCCGTCCAAAGAGAAATTATGTTCTATACCTATTAGACGGAGGTGTGTGTAAGTGTAGTTATAATCCATCTTATAAAAAACCCCAAGTATATTTAGGATACTATTGTTTTTATGCAATAAATTAATATTAATATCATTGGGAGTGGAGAAGGAAAATAAACGAAAAGAACTTGAGAGAAGACATTGCCTTTAAATCAGGTAACTCCCTTTAGATTGAACCAAAAAGCTTTCTGGAATTTCATTCTGCCTAGGGGAAGTCTTCGAGGAGAAACCTACGTATTTTGGGAGATAATTGGAGAAGAGGTTGAATAATACAAGTGGTTTTAGAGTTTTTATTAATGGGTTAGATGTGATGGCCTTTTATAATGGAGAGGTGGGGCACTTTAGGAATGTTGGAATGTATTGTTTTATTATAAACTAAATTTTGATTTGAAAATGTCCCCAACACGTTTAATTCAATTAAAAGGTGACTATTGTTCGAAATCCTCCCATCCAAGGGGGTTTAGACATGTTTAGTGCATAAAATTAACCTTATCATTTAGATCTAACCCTTAGTTAACTCATTTAACTTTTACCATGTCCTCTTATATATCCATATTGTATAGTTAATTTATTTACTATTAAATTCCAACTGATCCAAAATGGATCATAAATAAACTTTTTAACATAATACATATCAGTTGGATGAATATTATTTTTTAGTACTATTTTATCATGTAATTAAAATTTAATTGTTTTAAAAACTCATTTTTGTAAATATATAAACTATTCATATCATGACTTTTAAAAAATCTATAAAAACTAGTTTCCTCAAAAAAACAATATTAATTCAAATATAAATTGTCATTATTAACCCGAAAATTCTTGGATGGCATAAAAATCTTCCGAATAAATTTATTTTAATACATATAATCTCATTTATTTAAAACATTCATTAAAAAGGTAATCATTACATCACCATTCTGTCAAAAATAAATATATTTATTTGATATATCAATATTGTAAGTAATATTCCATGATTTATGAAATATTATTATATTTTTTATTATTATTTATTTTTGAAACTATCACTTATATAACCCCATATAAAAATGGATTTACTAAAAGATATAGGTTTATGCTACATTTTTCTTTAACTTTAAAATAATTTTTATAAATGTCATTTCCTCTTACCAGTGAAATCATGGGGTCCATAAATTGATCCAAGGATGCCCATGGTTAGATAGGTATCATCTAATAGGGTTTTGGAACATTTTATAGTGATTTAATATTATTATAATATTGTGTTTCCCTTATTTGTGTGATTTACCCTTTAACCTTGGTAAACAAAATATTTATCAAAGTTACTATATATAATGTCTAAAAATAAAAGATACCTATTTACACAATTTGGACCTCCTTATTCCAAAAATGTAATCTATTTTTTCAAATTAAAATAAAAAAAGTTTTAGAAATTAATTTAAAATTAATTAACATTGTCCAAACCAAAAAGAGTATTTTTAAGAAATAATAACTATCAAAATATTGATATGTTATTATGTCTAATTAAAAAGTAAAATTACTTATAATGATCCAAATTGGATTAAAAGGTAATAATATAATTAAATAAAACATTAAATGTAATTAAAAGTAAATTATAACTATATAAAGAAATTATATTAAAATAAATTTTTGAATTAAAATGAAGTATTTTTCACTATTCATTCAAAAATGAAATTTATCAAAAAAATAACAAAGGTTTACAAAATGTAAATCAAGATGTCTTGATTTTAAAAACGAAGCTTATTTTTTCAAATGGAGCATATATAAGTGACAAAAAATATTTAGAAATGGTTAGCCATCAAAAGGTGGTAAAAAATATTTTTAAAAAATACTAGAGTTTTTCACGCTAAAAATTGGATTCTTCTAATTTTAAGCCTCTAACATTTATTAGATAAATTTAAATAACATCACAAAACATGTGTAATAATAATATTGTTAGTTATTTTCATTATAAGTAATATAACATATATCCGTTAACATCCATTTAAAATAATAATATTATTATAGTATAATATTTTGGAATAACTCAAAATTGGGTGCGACGTATGATTTTAGAGAAACCCATTGTTGTGTTTCGAGTATGCTATTGGAAGAAGAATCCCCTTTAATGTAAAATTAATATCTTATTAATAAGTATTAATATAAATAATAAATTATTATTCAATAATTTCTGAGGTTCTTTCAACTATATTAATATAGATTTATAAAAATTAGATCTCACATGTCGGGTGGAAGCCCGATATCTCCTGAAAGGTGTGGGGCTTCAACCTGGGACTAAAGGACAATAAGTGTTTATTGGCATGGACTAGACTATGTTAAATCATGGTTAATATGTCACTATTTGTAGTTAATTTATTTGAAATTAAATTATTAATATTTAAATGGTGGAATTTCTTTTGCATCTTAGAGATTAGTTTTTTGTATTGGATAACTCAAGATAACCATATTTGTTTTGTAAAATAGTTACATGGAGATAATCATCACATTTTTTAGATCACAATATCCTTTAAAAGTTAATATTCATGCATCTTGAACAAAAAATTCATTTTTGAATATTAATATTTGGGAGTAAGAGATGAATTGAAATTGATCAAAGAACAAACAGAGGATAAAATAGTTATTATAAAATAGAAACATGTAAAAAAATTATATTTTTTTGTAATAAATTTAAAAATAAATCCTCAAAATTAATAAAAATTATATTAAAAATTGATACTCTATGAAATTCATATATGAAGAATTAGATAGTGTTTTAGAATATCATAAATTTATGTTCTTAAGGCCCTTAACTTTCCATTAAACATTTAGCTTATTTTGATTATTAACCTCTACATACCTCTAAAATTATTCATTCTTTCTTACTAGGTTCATATGTTGGATTTCCAAAACTATTATCATAATTAGAACCAAAATTATTTTTTTGTGAATGTGACATTTATACTTCCGTTTATATCGTATTTATAATATGTTCTATTATCCCTTTTACGTTGTGGGTTTTTCAATAAATCAATTTTCATATATCAATCACATTACCACTTGTATCAAATTTAAATTGTGTGGAATTTATTTATTTAAGTGGGGGATAATGTAACCCAATGAGAATATTAAATAATGGAAATGTATTGAATAGAATATTTTCCATGAAACCATTATCATATATAATTTTAAACACAACAATGTGTTTTTTCAATATCTTATGTTACAAGATAGACTAGGTTTTACAGAACAAGAATATACTATATATAATAATATTTAATGTTAATGTTATTTCCATGCCATTGTAATGGACTGTATGAATATGGTTAACTAACTTATGAAAACATGTAGTTTAAAAACATTTATCAGTTATATATTAATTAGTGATTAAATCATTATAATTTAAAATATTTTTTCTATGAAACAGAATTTTCTCATAAAACGTTTCGGTCATGATTTGCGCACATAATTTCAAATTAAATTTTTACACATTTAGAAAAATTAAATTTAAATATTATCCCCATTTTTGAATTCATAATAAATAAATTATCTTTGGTAGATATTTTGGAATTTTTCAAGATTCATTTCATGTTGATTTGTGAAAAATATATATTTTAATTGAAACAGGAATTTTTGTTTAAATAATTTATTTTGTTAAGATATATTGTTAATTTGTTTTAAAGACATATTAGTTTAATTTTTTATCAAATAATCTTATTTATGATTTTTCAATTTTTTATATTTAATTTTAATATAAAAATTATACACTTTTAAACATTTTACTTATAGAAAACATGCTTTATTATCACGTATTGGCATATCATTTTAAATAAAATTTTCCACATCTATGAACTAAAATTTTAAAAGTGGATTAAATATATTTAATCATCATGATTTATATTTTATAATATTTTTAACATAATTTTTTTTACCAAATTGAATATTGAAACAGTAAAAAATAGTTACCAAGATTAAGAAAAAAATGTATATACAGGGGGATTAAACTAATAAGATAACTGTTAAAATAGAATACCAAATTTTCAAACACCAATTTAATAGACTTATTTCAATATTAGTTCTTATTTGTTCTATAATTTCCCATTTTGGATTCTTTTGGAATAAATACAATGTGTGTGGAATTCATTCTTTAAAAAATAAAAAATGTGATATAGTGACCCTAGACTTTTTTATATAACATTACCATATTTTAATGATAATTATACATTATTATGAATGCCAAGGATTTTAATGTCAAGTCTCTTGGAATGCTAGGTACATAATCAAACATCATAAGAACAACATTTTATTTAAACTCCATAACGAGCTCTTATCTTCCACTGTGCTCATACATCTTCATAGGACAACCTCAGGATAACATGAGCTATAGGATAGGATAAAAGACTAGAAATGGAATAAACATAAGAATATTGCCTTGGTACATGGGTTAGAAGGCATAACATCCGGATATAAAAAATTCATGTAACATGTGGAATCATAACATATAAACATGGGATCATATAATCATGGAATCCTAGAAATGTGGAAGAATCATAAAAAATGAATTTAGTACGATTAATGGCTAACTACCAATACTGTTTCCCATTTTCGAAACTTCCAATATCGTTGCACATAGTTGCACAAGCCAAGGCTAACTGCAAAGACCATCGCACATAACGCCTCATGAGACTCAACTATACCAAATGAATTGGAGTTCTATCTGGGTGAACCCATATTATATTTCATGAATATGTTTTCCACATAACTAATCATACATAATAAATATTACAAAAACATAAGTGCTACCCATGGAAAGAATTGGGTACCAAAATAATGACATAAAGAAAAACCAAAGTGTGTATCATGAAAGTGCCCATGAAAGAAATGAATTAGAACATACATGGATTCTCATTAGGTAAAATAAGCATATATTGGTAAGTGATGTTTAACATAAGTGAAATATATTATAAATGAACTTGAGAAATTTTAGCATTAAGACATTTTTCAGTGGATTTAAAGAAAAACTATAGTGATTTTTATAATAGAAAAGCTAAAATTCATTTATCTCAATCTAGAAGTGAAAATGGTGGTTTTAATAATAAAAATAATTTCTTCATAAATACAATGGTGGCTTAAAATAGAGAATATATTGCACTCAAAATTGGGAAGAAATTTGGGAATTTCCCTTAAAATGAGTATTTTTAATGGGAGGTATCAAATAGGGATTCAATTAAAAGAATGAATGAATATCCCCAAAATATAATTAGTTATGGATCATGAAACATGAGTTTGAAGCATATAAAAATCATTTATAAGTTGTACATAAAAATAAAATATAGCTTCATTTGGATAAAAATTATGATAGATTAACCCAAATGAGTAATGGAGGTTTGAATAGAATTCCCTACAGATTATCAGCATAGTATCAGGTGTACATTAGAGGGATTAATGAGAGGGAACGTGGCTGCTAATCACATATAAATAATGAGGGATGTATGGGGGAGGTTAAAAATCATTCCCTATAATTAGGTATTACACGTAAAATGGCATAACATAGAGTAAATTTTTGGATAAAGGTTAAATGGATAAGATCCCTTACCTTAAGACTGATAGTGTTCTCCCCTTGATATTAATGAACTAAATAATCAAATTAGGCCTGTTAATTTATAATTCCAGAGTAACTTAAATATTTAAAAGATTTATTATAACCTTATTATTCTTATTCAAGATGTTTTTTTATTGTTTATAAGGTTCAATTTCATTGTCCAGGTCTGTTTTCTTACTTGGTTTTAATAATCGGTTCACTTATATTCATGTTTAGATAATCATGTACGATGAAAGTGGTTGTATAGAATTGATGATATAGGATATTATTGAAAATAAAAGAGATTAAATTCTCTTATGTTTATATTTTTTACTTATAGTGATGTCTAACAATTATAAAAAACATTTATGATAAATTCTTGAATTAATTTTACTGATTTTGCTCATAACTAACTTGTTTTGTATTAATATTTTACATCGTGAGTGAAAAATGAATAAAAAACATTTAATAATATAAAATATACATATAATAGTCCAGTTCAATCTTAGAAATGGTTTCATTACCATAATTGAATATAGAAATAGAATATGATAACCTGTCGTCCTTGATTGTGCTAAACTAACCAATCTCAAATAGTGTTTTCATTTATTTCAAATAAAAGTTGAGGAAATGAGATATGATGATAAAATTATTTGATTATTGTAATATCATTACAATACATTTATTTTATTAGATTTATAATAGAATTTTTTTTAAAGGATATTAGGGGAGAAAAAAGAAAATAAAATAACTTGAAAGGAAATAAAAGAATCGGAACGTGAAATTTACATCTTGAGTTTATCTCCATTGATAGCCTCTTAATGGGAGAGGTTTTAGACTTTTTAGGTGACATAACCTATTATTATTGGGTAAGGATGTTGGTAAGATATTTTGGCAGAATTTAAATAAGTCACAAGTCTTGAGAGGAGTGAAGATAAGTGGTGATTATGGGTGGTATTTATAGTAGAGGGGAGGAGAGTTTTCATAATATTATAATTATTAGTTTATTATTTTTCCATAAGGAAACCAATAGAGATTATTATATGAAAAATTTAAATAAATGAATGTTAATTCGTAACAATTCCCATTTACATAATCTATGACTCAAGCATGACACAATAATTCATGTTTTAGTTTTTATTGTGAATTATCAGAATTTATTATTCATCAAAAACTCAATTATTTGAGAAAAATCCCAAAAAATTATCCCAGACCATTTTTTGATGTGTCTAATCCAAAAATTAATTCCATTTTTCAAAAATAATTTTCTAAATACTATGAATTTAATATTTAATTAAAATAAAATTTTACTCAAAAATAATAATTTTAAAACATATATTTTATTAATCCATGATATTAGTATATCGTACATCCACATGAATATTATTTATACACTATCATAGGTAATTTTAATATTAATTTGGTTATATTAATATTCATTAGGGTACTTCACTATTTATAAGGGTATGTTACTATTCACCAAAAAAATATATTTTTCATACTGAACTCCAAATAACTTACTGATCCCATCCTTGTATTTTAGATTTTCAAAAATCAAATCACAAATGTCAAAAAAAAAATTAATGTTTACATATAATTTATTAGTTCATTATGTTGTGATTTCATCTGGTTATATGGAATAATAATGAATAAATTTCTTTTGATGAACATTGTGTCATTACATGTTCCACTCACCTAACCTATAAAAGGACACCCACTCTCCTCTATTCTTCTGTCCGTTATACATCATTGATTCAAAAAATACCTTCCCAAATCACATTCAAAATTATCCACTCTAATCCAAGAAATAATATTTTGGGTAGAGAGCTATCGTATGAAGGCTTTAGTGTAATCTTAAGGAAGATACCTGAAAAAAAGGTAACATTCAACAACAACAGTTTTTATTTTATTTATTCCACAATATCCATAAATATTTAACAAATATTATATTATAATATCCTAAGTAGTTTACATATATTAATATTTTTTAATGTTATATTAATTACATAAAATCATATTCACTTCTATGTAGTGTGTTACAAAATCATTTCTCTTGAAGAAGGCCGTCCACAAATACACGAATGATGTTATCAAATTTCAATAAATGGAAAAAAAGAAGTAAACTGATATATTATATTTTAATATTGATAAATATTTCAAGAAGATTATAATTATTTTATTTATATTTCATATTTTATATCCTTGTTATCTTCCATGTAATTCAATTTTTAAAACAAATCTCATCACTTCGATGGGCATTTTTTGTTGTATTAATGATCGACGTTATTGTGTCCACTATTAAATAGAAAGTAAAAGGGTATATATATGATTTAATGACTACATTGTAATAATTATGTTATAAATCTATTATATATACTTTATATCCATCATCATATCCAAATATGAGAGTATGGAGTGGATAAGTTAATGGCATCGATTTGTGTGGCAGTAAACCTCCATACACATGAACGATGAATTTTTAACCCATTTGATAGAAGTGGTGATGGTTTTAGCAAATTAACATAACTAAAAATATATTAATATATTTAATATACTGATGTTATTATTTAATCAAGGTATAATTTTAATTAAATGAGATGGGGGAATAATTAATACAAAAATGTTAATTGATGAATGTTACCTCTTCTTCGAGTATCCTCCTTAGATTTTCACCAATATCTATCCTAGGTTGGATTTATGTACAAGTTAGGGATTCTAGTAAATTTTTAGTGAATTTGGATAGTTAATTTGTAATTTAATGTCTGAATAAAACAGTATTTAATGTGTTAATAAGAGAAGATATTGTATGGATTTATATAAGTGAGGTGTTTGACACACTTATGATACATTGAAAAAATTTTGTACCTATGTTTTTCACAAGCCACAAGGCTCCCTTATAGACCATTAAAAACCAAAGAAGAAATAATGTATAAATATTCCCATATAATGGGTGTTGGAAATTATTTTTATCATATTTACTGATATCTTCTCAGTTTAACACCCAGTATATCATTTTTTACTCTAATTGGAGATAATAGTTTTTACCATTTTTACTATTCATTTTGGAGAAATAAGTTAAACATATTAAATTATTTAAATTATTCTATTTTATAATATTGAATATTTTTTCCCAAATTACACTCACATATAAGTGGTAATACATAATTTAAAATTATTTTCACTGATACGATTAGAAAACGGTGTTTTAATGAGAAAGTATTCAAAAGTATAAAAAGTTTTAATATAAAAAATATATATTAAAATGATTAAGGTGGAATAAATCTAATTAATATATATAATTTAACAAATATTTCCTTAAAAAATTGAAAATATTTTTTATCCTTATAAATTATTTAAATGAAAACTCAGTTTTCAATTAAAATTTATTATTTTTCACAAATCATCAAAAAATGAAACTTTTCATAAATATTTCAAAAATTAATCCTTAGATAAAATTGAAATGTAAATTTTCAAAGTTATTTTAAATTTTTAAAATAAATTTTGTGAGGATTTTGAAATTTATTTTTAAAATAAGTTTTCAAATGGAGACAAAATTCATTTTTTACAAATTATAGTTTGCTACCATAAAATTGTATTTCTTATTATCTATTTCATATAAAATAAATAATATTAATTTTTAACTTTTTATTTAATATATAATAGATAATATTAATTAAATTCATCCCCAAATTGTTTTTTTATTATGGTAAAAATTGTTTTTTTCAATGAAATAGTTCTCAAGAGAATATTTTTTTTATTTTTCCAATGGTACTATTTTCATGAATAATTAATTAGTCACAAAATAATTCATTTCATATAAATGATTAAACCAAATATTCCTTATATAGTTCATCTTATTCATACCCTCCATTCCAACTACAATGTGGTAAATATCGTATTAAATAATAATATCTTAATAGTATTTCATATTTTGTTTAAAATCGGTGTTGCGTGTAATGCATAAAAAAATATGTATTATGTGTAAAAAAATCCAAAAATAGTGTTCTATGTAAAAAAAGATAAAATACATGTTTTTTGTCTCTTAAAATATCAAAAATATAAAATGCATTTGGAGAAAAATGATTCATCAAATATTGGGTTGTTACATTCGACCACCTTTAAAATGAATTTCTCCGTCAAAATTCGGCTTGATCATTAAGGGTTTAAAATTTGAAAATTAATTCTTATAAAACCACATTTAACACATTAATAATTAAAATTCCCTTAAAAATGGAATTTTGGTAATATAAATGTGACCTAAATTAACTCATAATTATTTTTCCATATAATAAAATTTATGTGGGAAGGGAAAATTTAGGCGTAGAAGGAAAGACAAAATAAATATAAAGGATGATAAGAATCATTGATCACAATAATTTGGGTGATCTAAAGATGGTTAATGGAAAAAACATAATCTAAAGGGAAATGAAAAAGGTTATTAATTTTATAAAAAATGATGATATCAGGGAAATATTTGTTTTATTGTTTTATTAATGTTGGGAATTTGTATGAAACGGTATTCACACATGATTTAATTTAATTTCATTAACACTATTTCATCATATGCTTAATTAAATTTACAATTAATTTCATACACCTGGAAATAAATATCCAATAATAAATTTTCTATACCAAAATTACTAAAATTCAATTTCATTAAATTTTATGAAAAATAATAGAATGAAAATTCATTTCGTCTATATTTAGTTATCATCACAACAAAATGGTTATCAAAAGTGGTATTATATGCACATATATTCCATTAGTGGAGTAACACAATAATCCCTACAGAATCATCTAAAGATAAACATAAACCATTTAATAATCGGATATCCATAAAACCCTTCCAAAATTAAATATTTATAAATAATGTAACTAAATTTTTGAAATAACATTAACATTATTGCATTTTATATCATAACATTTCCCAAGATTTTTAAATACCAAACATGTGAATACCAAATTCATATTATTTTCTTATTCAAGGTAGTAACTAGAATTACTATATAACCTTAATGAAAATATGCATACTTCCCATTTCCTTAAATTAAACCATAAACCATTTAATATATTTCTTAAACTGAATGATGTTTTATATCACATCAATGATGACATAACCAAATTTTCTATATATCATTAATCAGTTCCAAGGTAATCAATGCTATCTAATTAACATTATTCATATCCAATAGCTCTTTATCTCAAAATCATGATCTTAAAACCCTTAATATATTAATGGTTATATTCCCAAAATATTGTGTTATCCTTAAATTATTACCTCTATAATAAATAAATTCTCTACCTAATCAGTACTGATCAACACATTATCTAAACTCCATAATGAAAAAATTGTACAAAAAATAAAAAAACTGTTATTTGTATAACATAATTATTAACTAAACATTTCAATTATTCAACCTCATATTTATTCGTTAATTATGATTCCTCATATTATTCTTTAATACCAACTACCTTTTATATATCATTTACAGTTTCAGAATCATCAAAATTAAAACAACTATTTTTACCACCTTGCTAATTATATTACTGAGATTTACCCTTAGATACTTCACACATTTAAAACATGTATCCATTGATCATACATTAGGGATAACAATATTCCCATCCATTGTGTTAACTTAACTTATTCATTTTCCATTGTATTTCCTTTCACTGTTTCTTTATTTTAAACACCAAAATCATCTTCTAGTACCTATGTGACATTTTCTTGGGTACTTCATCCCAAATTCATTTTATATGGGAAACTGAATATTCATTCCTCTATGGTCTCCACTATGGTAACATTCATAGAAATCTATCTTTATATTCTCTGCAATTTTGAAATTTAGTTAAGGAATAATTTTTTATTCATATTACATGATAATTTATAAGGAGTAATAACAATACCATTAAATCCAAACATTCTCACTAAAAAATTATCTATCACATTCAATTATTTCCCAGTTCCATTTCATTCCATCCATTTTCCAAAAAACATAAATCATAGTTCAAGTAAAATAATCTTATTTGAGAGACACGTAATCTCGGAAAACCATTTACATGATTTATAATCCATTAAAAAATATTTTCAGTAGTAGACACATTATGATTATCCACGGTCATTAATGATCATTATTTAAATCATTCCTATTAGTTCATAAAGCGATTTTGTAATTTTCAGTGAATATCCCTCAGGAGTGTCAAACAAGGAGTGTCGTAAGGATTGTTTCCATTCACCATGTGGTGATACAATCTCACTCACTGATTCCTTTTATAATTCACTAACACTAGGTAAATTTATGTCAGATCTAAATATCCATTTTGTATCTAGGATGGGATGGAATTTTATGGATACCAATTGCTCTTTCCATTACTGAAATTAATGTAAATTTTAGTATACTTTTACTCATACATAATATTATACTTAGATGCATCCCTAAACATATCCTTATAAATATCACTATAGATATAACTAATTTTCTCCCATCGATGGTTACAAAAATTAAATAAACCTTCTCTCTAATTCTAATTGTAAGTATAAAAACATACCAGGCAAAAATATTACATTATAATTGAAGAATATCAATTACATTAGATAACTATCCAGGAAAAAATCATTTACTTTTACTCACTTTCAAAAATTAGACACATAACCTTTTAATTTTTGAGATATGTTTATCATCTCTCATAAAGATCTTCCCCATTAGTGCTCTTTTAAAAAATAACCTACATAAAACACTTCTTCATAACTTAGGGAAAGGAAATATAATAAAGGTTTATCTTAATGCACTATATGGGTATGCAGGTGAGATATTAGTGATCACATAATAATGTAATCAGCATAAGGGAATGATAAGTGGGATTAAAATTTGAAAAAAATTACTTATAAATAAAATACCATAATATAAAGATATTGAATAAAGGATGGATGTTTATAATACAAGAATCATAATGAAATCAAATAACATTGTACAAGAGGGAATGACATGGGAATAATACATAATCATATAATATATTATCTCAAGGATAGTCACTAATAAATTCATAACATGTTAGTCTTGAGATGAACACTTTTCTTCCTATTTTGGGCTTAGGCTAACCACCCATGAACCAAATTTTTTGTTATTGGGATAACAATAAGTGTGCCCTCTTTTTTGGCCATGGGAAAACCACCTATTCACCCTCTTATATCACACAATATTATCCATTAACTAATAAATTGTAGAGTGATATAGGTTCCACTCGTAACATAACAAAAATCATACATTAGTATGCTATAGGATAATAAATCATTTCTAATAAAATACCCCATGAAATTAAATGGGATTCATGATCTTTTCCCCATATCATATAATGTATAAAATCTATAGGTTTCGAAAAAAATCATCATTTCATCATATTATAACCGATAAAAAAACCATTTTTAATAAGAATAATATCATGTTATAATCAATGATAGAGAAATGGGTTACATAAAAATAATTTCATAATAACCCATTAATAAAATAAATAATAAGGTATTCTTGGTTTATATATTATGTTATTCATAGGTAACATATACTGTTGTTATCTTAGCTGGAAAATGATTTTGAATAAAAATTTAATCTTTTTTTGAGAAAACTATAAATTCTAATTCTGAAAATTTAATTTCATTAAACATAAAACAATTTAGAAGATATTTTATATTAATATAACCTTCGATGATTATAAATTAATCATCAAATCAAGGATTGGTCATTACATTGGAAAATTGTGTACATGTAAAAATAATGATTTATTTTACATTTTTAGTAGATTACGAATGGAAAATATTTGGGTAATGACATGAATTTTTATTCTAAAATATTTATAAACTCTAAAATATGGGTAAAGAAGTAATTAAAAAATATTTTAGAAAATGATGACATCTGTTTTAAAAAACGAGGTTTTGGAAGATAAATGATTTCCTATTGAAGTTATAAATAAAGTTAAATTTTCGTTAAAAACAATTAACAACTAAATTTATTACCAATGTGTTTTAAATTGGTACTATTACTTGATAATTTCATGAATATCTATAAGATAAAAAAATTCATTACCTTTTTTATATGTGGATCAAAATATTTTGTCATTATAAACATAATACTAAATATTCTCGATAATGATTGGATTGTAAATTAAAACCAATGATATAATGGAAATATTTAACCTCAAGAACCATGAAAGGATAAAGGTAAATGAAATATAAAATATTATTAGAATTAATATATTCATTATTTTACATGGAAAATGAGCTTTATATACACCTCATAAAAGAAGGTTCCTACACAACATAAGAATTGTCTCAATAAAGGACAATTGAAACCAAAATCTCCAATGGATATGGTCATATTTTCATAGGAAATCCCATAAATTGAATAAAATAAAATGAAAAAAAATTAAATATCATGATATATTTTATAATAATTATATAAAATTTTAAATTGAAAATATATACAATATAAAATATAACTAAGTGCTGAATTTTTATCTGTCTCCTGGAAATAAAAGAGAGACAAGAAATCACTTATTATAAGTTTGGACATCCTTCATATTTAATAAAACCTCTTATATAACAAATAAATTTTTTTATACATATATTATATGACCATAAATATTTATATCATACCATATATGATTTTCATATTTCTTTTTAATACCCATTAATTTACAATTCCATGTTAATGTCATGTTTCAGGCAATAACAACATTTTTTCATATATGTTTTGATTTATTTTTTTGGAATTTCTTATCTTAGTCATCATAAAATTATCCAAAGAATAATTATATTAACATATTTTTGAAATTTATACATCAATTATTCTTTTCATACAAATCATGAACGTTTATTTTGAGAAATGATGTATGTTATGATCATGTAGACGATGTGTCGTAAATACTCAAGAGTAATGTTTTCATTTATTTATGTTCATTATGGATATGAAATATGTAATTTATTATCATTAAATAAATATCTTAATATTTAATATACCATATTATCTTATTAAATTCGGTTTTATATATTGTCCATGGGGTGTTGTGATGAAGATAGAGTCACTTATCATCTTGAATGTGGAAGTCTACAATTACACGAATGACATTAACATATTTCAGTGACTGAAATATAATAAATAAAAGGATATATAATCTTTCAATAATAATTATGTTTTCATTAATATAATATTTATTTTATTTAAATCACAAATATTTATCATTATTATTTTTCGGGTAATGTGTTAGTGAAAATTGATCGCATCACTCTGTGAGATGGTAGTCTGTCCTATACACGAGCAATGTAACCATGTCCCCTATAAATTGAATGAAAAGAGGGAATATATAATATAATTACTCTATGTTTATAATAATTTTATAAATATCATAATTATACTTTATATCCATCATCATACCCAACTGTGAGATGTCGTAATGGAAAATAATGTCATCAATTTATGAGGTGACAATTCACAGTACACAAGAATGATGATTATGTAACAAATTCAATGTAAGTGTAAATGATTTTAGTTAATTAACCTAAAATAATAGAAATAAAACAATATGTATGATAATGAAGTTATTAAATAATATTTTCATAATAATAATATAAGGATGAAGAGAAATAAGGAAAATAAAATTCTCATTGATGAACATTTCCCCTTCTACAGGTATCTCCATTATGTTTCAACCAAAAGACATCCAAGGTTATATTTCGTTGAATAAAATTTATTATAAGATAGTATGACATATGTTTTTAATTTTTTTAGGATAATTTCCTAACCAAAATTGTTTTAATTTATTAAGAAGAGATGATAAGGGGTGTCCTTTTGAAAGTGAGGTGAGTGTAACACTTATAATATTTGGAATAAAACAGTTACACCCATTCTCCATATGCAATAATTACAAAAAGGATCAATTATCATATATGAATATTTAATTTATAAATATATCCATAAAATTGTTTTGGACATGTTTTTAGGTAGTTTTCTACCCTTACCATTTTAGTGTAATACCTCAATAAGTATATTTTTACGTTAACCACATTAAATATTTTTTAATATTATTAAACTTATTTTTGTTAAAGAATTATATTTACCTGATTATAAAATAAATTATATGATGATTCCAAATATGGAATCATTTTTTCTCAAATTACACTCACATAAGCGGTAATATTAAATTTAAATTTAATCCCACAAACATGATGAGAAAGCCAGTTTTTAATGAGAAATTTTTTTACATTACAAAAAGTTCTTATATCCAAATTAAAATTTAAATAATTCCAATGAAATAAAAAGTATTAACTGTAAAAATGAATGTAAAAATAATTATATAATATACAATATTTGTATCATTAAAATGAATCACAAAAAATTGGTTTTTTATTTATTGATTTATATTTTTTTACAAATAGTTTTTTGAGAAGTATAACTAATTTATTTCCAAAAAGGGATCTATTTTCCTTTATAATTAATTACTCCCAAAATAATTAATTTTATATAGATGTAAACCATATATTTTCATTATTTATTTTATAATATTCATACCTACCATTCTAATAACTAGATAAAAACTATCATATTAAATGATAATACATTAATAGTATGTCACACTTCATTTACGCTCTATCTTGCATGTAATTGAGGATAAACTCATTAGTACATTTAATATAAGAAAAATGAAGTGTTTCATATAACTAAAGTTAGACTCAGTGATGGGTGTAACATAAAATATCAAAAACATTAATTATATATCAAAAATTATTTCATGACACCTCATGTTGTTATAATTGTAATACAGTTATCAGTTGTTAATTATTAAAAACACATGTCACAATAAAGAATCCATGTATTTTTTAAATAAATAGATGGTATGGCTTCCTATGAATGAAATCCATATATGGATGAAGACATGTTCATGTTGGGTCTAAATCACATTCATATATGGGTAATAACACATAAAATGGTTGTTTGGGTATTAAGTCAATCCTAGCTTAGTGCATGACAATAAATCCTAATTGCAGGCCTTTTTGGAATTATCAGGTAATACACTTTTGATTATTCAAATACACTTTTTGAACCATATTAAATTATTCTTCCCTATTTATATCCATGAATTATGAAATTTTCCTTCACTGATATTGATATTTTCAATTTTATTGCATTATAAATTTTTTATTTCCTCAAATTTAACAATAAGAATTGTAAAGTTCTAGAAATCGAGATGAAGTGGAAAAATTTATGAGAAAACCATTCTTTGAAGACATTATCTATATGAATTAAATAGTAATAATTAAATTCAAATGACTATAACTAATACAAAATAAAAAAAATAATATAATTCAATTTTAGAATCATTCTTCAATAATCGTAATTTTTTAAAAAATGATGGTCAAACATATAAAAAAATGTGGGACATAATGTAAAGTATCTTTGTCTTAGTTATAATTTTGTGAGACATGTTTCTTATTATATATCAACTAAAATTAAAATGATATAAATTATTCTATATTTGTATTTTTATCTTAAATAACTTTTCATTCATTGTAGTTACACATTGATTGAAGATCTCATTATTCTTTATATTCTAATTCATATATTACTAGGGTCATAATGGTTGTTGATAAATTAATTTACATTTATTTAGTTCTAAACACAATCCCTGAACATCAGCATTCTAATGTTTGTTTATTTCAAACTATTACAGTGTTTTATTTTATGAAATACTCCATTAATGATGTTTAGAATCCCTCTTGACATTTCAAATCCCATTGAATTACCATTGAACCAAACAGTTGTTCATATGTGTGAAATAATTTCTCTTATTTAGGTTATGGAATCATTCTTCTCTATTTAAATATTCATTCTATTGATTTAATATTGTATTTATTAGTAATTAAATTATTATTTAATGTTATTTTTTATTATCTTTTATTTTATTTCACATCTCTTGATAAAATCATTTTAACATTGCCCATACTAGTCATTTTTTAATTCTGTGAAAAAAGATAAAAATGAGTCATGTTTTTTAACATTTTCATTATGAATTGATTTTACCTCACATTATGTCTATAAATTAACACCCCAAATACTTCCAATGATTCCATGAGTTCTTAGATAAAATTTTATACCAAATATTTTAAGAATTTTTGGTTTTAAAAATATTGGTTGATGTTTTTATAGAATAAACAACAAGATTTAATTTACCATATATATATGTTTATCTCCCACATTACATATCATATTTGTAACATAATTTATTTTAATATTTTCACTATCACGAGTACATATATAAATTTGGGTTAAAAAAACTCTTTCCATTACTTCAAATAGGGTTTTGTAATTGACGTAGAAGATTGTTTGTACAACCATGTTACAAAGGATTTATTAAAATTATTTTCAAAAATTTTGTTATATTTTCATCTAAAACACTTATAATATGCCTCTTGTAGAGTTATGTATCTTCAATTTCTATCTAAATGTTCATTGAATTTGTAGTACATACCTCACATAGTTCATAGGTCTGTGTTCTATATCCCATTCAATTTCTCTAATAAATTTATTTTTCTCATTCTTGTATATATTCTTAAATTTAAAGAATATATTTTTTATATTTTAAACAAATTCTATATTTCTATTTATAATATTTAGTTAAAAATATATTCAGTAATCGTTAAGGTGTTAGTTTGATTGAATCTTAATAATAAAATTTTTCCATTTATTCATTTGGAAAATATTGATTACTTATATACATGTTATTTCAAAAATAGATGTTTATTGATTAAAATGGTGTCCTTTTTATATAATTTATAATTTATTCATTCCATCATATAAAAACATTGTTGGACTTAATTAGTGATGAGTAAGGCCAAAAATTATATAGCCCCTCAATGCATCATTAGGTATTATTACGGATACTAGAATTTTTATCTGGTGTAAACCATGCTCACTTTTGTATGATGTCTATCAGGAGGCCTTGTTAATATATTTATGATATTCGAGATTTTGTATTTCATTACAATAAAATTAGTAATCATTATCCTTGTGAGTATTTTTATTATTATGTTATCCATGGATATATTATATTCTCATGTTATAATTTTTATGGAATTATTTTGTTACTATTTATTCCTACCATATTATTCATGTCAGGTTTGTTCTATAATAGATTCTATTTTACAGTACAACTTACTGATAATTTGATCTCATCAATTTTATGTTATCTCCATGTTATTAATTATAGTATTAAGTATGATATATGTATATGGGATTCAATTTTTTAGGTTTTTTAGAAATTGTTTAATGATTATTGTAAAAGAAGATAATCGTGATATAATGGGATGAAATATAATTAGATGAGATGTATATGGGTTAGAGTGTTAATTTTATTTCTTCACTCTCTAGAAATATAAACCTAAAAGGTATCAGGTTTATAGGTGAACTAATAGTATTTAATCATATTTTTATTTTTTATGTATAAGTTATTTTTTATTTGTTTTTAAAAATAGTATTTAAATAATATTTCATTATCACTAGATTTGAGAGTGAAGATCTTAGTAATAACATTTTATTCTTGAACATTTTCATTGTTATATCCTCTAAATAGACTCAAGTTTGGTGATAATAATGTCTATGATCATTCATTGACTACCACTTCACTCCTTTTATCTAGTAGAAAATATAATATAATCTTAATAAGGTGTTTTCTATTGTTTATCACAAGATTTAGCTAATTATAATCAATAATTAACATAAAAACCCAATATTAATTTTTGATGAAGAGAACATACGTTACCTATGGGACACATTACCCATGATAGTTCCTTTCTCCTAGTAATCTAATAATTATACCTTCATATCCCTGGTATTATCCATCAATTTATGATTTTCTATTAAATATATTAGTGTGGTTCTTATAAAAATGTTGATATAAAAAATCACACCCCAGTGACTATGAATCCCTCAACTTTTTTTAAAAATATCGATATTCTTCTCTACCGTTATTCATGATTTCCCCTCCACATAATTTATGAAATATAGAACTAAAATTTCTAAATTTAATGTAATTATTTTTAATCTCCTAATTTTTTTCCCTTCTCATCCTTCCTAAGTGTATCATTCACCAATGATGGTGAACATCATACCATCGTCCAAATGACATAAAACTATTGGTCTATAGATATATAAAGAAATATAGAATGTTAAAAACACGATCATATTAGTGATAACATTATAAGACATTATATCTATGAGAATTAGGACCTATGATAATTTATATCATTTAATATTACGCTTAATTTAATAGTATATATGAGACTTAGGATGGTTATTTCTAGTTGGTAATTTCTAGAAGAATCAGTTGGACAAAGATGCCTATTATGATATCTATTTCAAGGATAAATAATTTAGTTAGAAATGAATGAACCAGAATAGTATCTACAAATATAAGTTGAAAATTATAGGAAAAAAATGGTACATAAAACCATGTTGATCATCAACTTATCAAATCTCTCATTTGATTCTATCTAATAAATGCTATGATATCATTCAAAATGAACATTTTGTAGACAAAATGGAGGTGGTGGGGTAGATGTGGATAAATTCAATAACAACACAAAGCTTATCATACATCCCCATATACATTTACAATTCAACTATTGGGATTTAAACATTGTCTTCTATAGAAAGGTCCATAATCTATGTATTTCCTATACTGTCAAGGTACATCTATTATGCTTCCCTATTTATCCTTTATTTCTCACATGGGGGGACACAATATTGTTTTCTTCTACCACCATAAGAATTATTTCCCCTTTCAATAGTTAGGTAGAATCATTTTGGGATCCCTCTATAGCCTAAATTTGTGTTGAGGCTCACGAATGACCCTTTATTTAGTGATGCAACAAGTATAGTGGTCGGAAGATCATTTTTTTCCATAACTGTACTCATAGAAATCCTTAGCTTTCTCTAGTAACTTAATATACATCTTCCTAAAAAAACCTAGCCATCAAAGAATTATCCAACACAGTAGTACTGTTGAGAATAAAAAATGATATTATCCCAACATTAATTTACAGTTTAAAACCTAACTCAGACGTTTTATCTCCAAGATATTATATATGAATCATATCAGAAAAATTCTAAAATATATTTGTAAATATCATATCAAATTAAGATACAATCATAATAACCTTCAGGGTTTCTATCATTTCTTGGACTACCCCAATCCCCACCATTATGGGATATTTATCATCTATGAATTATCACTTGAACTAAAAATAAGTACATGTATCATTATTTTGAGTAATAATGATTAATGACCACTGGAGACCTTCTAATACATGAAAAATCATCATCATAGTAACCATAATTTGGAATGAGGGTTCCCAAAATAGATTGAAAATAAAATAAAATAATATTGGAAATCATTTTCTACCTATGGATCTTGTAGACCCCAAAACTAAAATTTCCACTATCTCATGGACTCATGAAGTGCACTCCACATGTGAGTTATCTCATGAAGCTCTTTGCTGAATAATATCAATGCATAAATATGTTATACTATATTCTAAACTATTGGGGGATCAACCCCTACTCTATTAATAAAGAATTATATATATGTTTGGTCATTCAATTCAAATATCTTCACTCAACTAGTTGGTGAATGTATGCTAAATAAATTATATTGATTTGAGACAACACTAATTCTAAATATAATTTGGCTATATATGGTGCCACATCCTATATTTGATATTATGAACCCATGGTTATTCAAGATTACTAGGATGAGAAGTCTCAATGAAATAATGCATAAAAAAATTATAGACATACTCCCTGATGCATGTACAATAAAACTAATTCAATTAACTAAGGCCTTATATTTAATTGTATCCAAATGGGTTACTAGATTGTTGTTTAATGATTATGTCGGCCAACGTCACTAATCACTAGCTTCCCTATTTTATTGAAAAAACTCAATACACTTTAACACTAAGTACCTATGTGTCCTAAACGAATCCTTATAACATTGCTAACACCAAAATATATCATTATGACTCAAAGCACTCTGATACCAACATTACATGAACTGGCCCACTCGGACCCTACCTAATGTTATAGTAAGTTAGGCATCCCACCCTAACATCAACTATAGTAGAACTGGGGGTGGTATACATAACAATAACACATACCCAAAGAGTGGTAGTTTCTAGACTATAAACCTATATACAACCACAAATTTTCTGGATAAGGAATATAATAGTGAAATGATAATAATATATAAATCAATGATAGTGAAACATGAATGTGATTGTGATAAATATTCATATAATTCAATACAAACCAACACCATAAATAAGGAATCAAAAAATGATCAACATTGCATGATATTTAGGACCATCAAAAAAATTAAATTGGTATAATATATTTCTTGTAAACACCAATATGAACACCACTAGTAATGAACACTACTAAAATCTTCTATGTATCATCTTTACTAGATTTACTAGATTGATGTCCTTTAATAGAACTAGTGAATTTTTCAACATCTATATAAAAAAACATGTATCAATATGATGATCAAGTATTAGTGAATATAAATATATCATGTATGATGGAAATAAAAAAAATGGGAAAAAAATATAGTAAGTTATAATATTAATACAAATACGAATAGACTTATTAAATACAAGAAACTAAGGTTTTGTAGGTAATAATTCATCTCTGATTCAAAAAAGTATAAAAATAAATCAAATTCATAATACAAACATAACGAAAAACCCTAAGAACTCAGATTACCTCACATCTATAACTCCCAACATATCCATTAGGTGTAGCTATTGTGGGAGACTCCTAGAGTATTAAAGATAGTATGTTGGAAAAGGGAGTAAATATCCCTATAGAGGACCCATTACTTATCAATTGTAATGTTCATCATTTTACGGTTTTACCTATACTATATATAGAGGATCCATTACATATGACTTTGGGGTGGTTACATTCTACAAAGATTATTTGAAGGATCCATGATCTGGAGATCTTATACTACAAGGGGTTACAAAACCTATATCTTCTCTGATCATTTCCTGATTTCATAATCATCAGTATAAAGCAAAGAAAATATAACTAATTCGTATCTAAAAAAATACATATGGTGAATAGATATATACAATAATGTTTTATAAATAAAAATTAATATAATACTAATATATACAAAACAAAAACCAATGTTATAAAATATGAGCATCATAAAAAATGATCTAGTACACAGTAATAAATATAGAGTAAGAAGTGTATAGACATTAGTAGTAACTAGGTATGTCTTAATATCATTTAATCTATTGGAATTAAATACACATGACTATTTTTTTGGTCATAAAACATATAGGATCACACAGGTCAGTCAATATATACAATAGATACACATTGACACAACTCATTAGATATACATAGTGTTCCTAGCATGAGACATAAAGTGTGGGTTCACACATGATATTGTTATGAATAGACTATATATTGTGTGTCCCCCCTTCAGATATACCTGATGTGCCTACTGAATAACATGTTTTATGGGTAAAATAAAATAACATAATATGCATGTGTAGTTAACAACAGGTCACTTGGTCCAAATAGATATGGCATGAGACCTAGGTTCACATGTAATGTGATGTTTATAAAACCATGTGATCCTAGAACTAAAATGTTTTAAATACACGATTTATTATATATAACTATTCACAATATATTTAGGTTTTCAAGACCTAGAATTCATATAACACTATACTTTCAACTACATTCACCACCATCGAAAAGACATTTGGCAGTACCTATTGTGTTGTCAAACATTGGTGCACTAGAGGGACTTCGTCATACATCATCACGTCTTATAAAACACCCTTCATCATTTCCTATCATCTGTCCCATTCTTCTAATTTAATTTATAGATGTTCCATACAGGGAGATCCCTATAGTATCATTGTTGACTATATAAGTCATTTCCATCCTATTTTCCATCCCATCACTGAATACCAACATTAAATTCTAGAATTAGTATTTAAGGTAATTATATGGTTCAATGTAGATAATATGATTTATTAATACTGTTCACTGTATATTTTGACCCACCAAGAATGACGTTGTTTTAAACTTCATTAAATTTGGGAAAAAATAGAAAATAAATATTTGAAAATAATTCTATATTTATTATCAAATCATTTCATCATGAAAAACCATAAAATTGATGCTAAATT
This sequence comes from Viscum album, assembly GCA_963277665.1. Lineage (NCBI taxonomy): Eukaryota > Viridiplantae > Streptophyta > Magnoliopsida > Santalales > Viscaceae > Viscum > Viscum album. The sequence continues at coordinate 1,046,836,145 of OY728162.1, forward strand.
ATGTACTAATAAAGAATAAAATTATTCTTTAATTAAAATTAAATAACATTTCTTAATTTATCATTGGTAATTCTTTTAAATGAAAATTTTTATTAAATCATACAGCCTCAATCCGCTTTATAACTCTATATCATAATTAAACATCAATAATAAATTGTAAGATATCAAAATAATTAATGAAAAAATTATTATATTTATATATATAATAAAATAATAATTCGGGTTAAAAATATAATCCATCATATATTATTTTAATATAATCTAGTTATCAATAACTGAAAAATATTTTTCATGAACCTCTATTGAATATAGTAAAATTATCATCAAATAATTAATATATATTAATATAATAAAAATCTAGAAACAATAATAATAAATTTGTACATAAGTGGTGAATATTTAACTCGTCAATTTTTCCATCATGTTATGTGGAGAATTACACGACCACCTAAAATAATGTGAACACATAATGAACATCTCTATGGTTTTTTCCTTTGATGTTAAATACCTTTTAAAAGATATAACATTAAATAAATATGAAGAACCACTCTAATTTTATTTCTAATATCATAAATTTTAAATTAAAATACGAAAGTACTCAGTCTCTGCCACAATGTCCAAAAATAGAAGGTACACCTCACCTAAGAAAAAAACACTTATTCTAGACACAATAGCAAAGTCAATAATTTAATATGGGGATCCATTTTAGAGTTATAAATGTTCATTAATACATATAAAAAGAATATTTATTATATTATATATATATATATATTTAATCCTGAAAATTCCATTAAAATGGAACTATAATGTCAACCACCTTAAAATATTTTATTTAAAAAAATAATAGACATTATTAATAATATATCTGTCAGTGCACATTAGTTATATATTCATTATATATATGGTTATTGAATATATAATCATTCTGTGAACAAGTATTTAATATGAATAATAATTATTTTGTAACTAGCATGTAATGTTTCTAATGATCTATAAATATTATATTTGATAAGTAATTAACATTTTAAAAGTAATGTTATAATAAATTTAAGGGTTATAAATTCATTTATGAATATACCTTGTAATTCAGAAAATTTATTTTGTCATCTTAAACAATTTTGAGTTTATTTTATAGATTAAATTTCTTAAAAATAGACAGTATTCATAGAATTATTATTAGAATAAATAAATAATATCTAAAAATATAATAAGTAATTATTGAAAATAAAAATTTATTTATTCAAGTTTAAATAAATATATTTCAATTAAAAACAGTTTTTTTATTGTATATTATATTTTTGTAGCTATTGGGGTGGAGCCTATGTGGTAAAACATGTAATCCTACAACCAAAACACTAGGTTTCGAATCTGACTTTTCCCCTTGTGGATTTATGATATAGTCCTTGATGCATGCTCTATCATTTAGGGGAAGTGATGCTGGCATGATGTAGGCAAGTAGTTATGGAGGCGTGATGCAGGTAAGGGGTGTAGACCTATATATTTTTTCATGGAATAATTTATTTGGGCCATAAAATGAAGGGACCTCCATGCAATCCAATACTATACCAATGGTTCATTTACTAAATAAAAATGGTTGGATGTGTAGGCTACAACTTGGGGGTTCTATGACCTGACATTATGTCTTGGGTGTGTGTGTGTGTGTGTGTTATTAGTTTTAATTGTACCCATAGGTACCTAATATATATTATGTTTTTATTCAAAAAAATTCTTCCACTAATATAGTAAATTATTTTAAATTTAATAATATATATATAATTAATTCACATTCAGGTAATGTTCAGCATTATTTATAAATTATAAATAATTTTTTAATGCTGAAAGATATATTTTTCCATGAAATTAGATGTTATTAATTTGTAATTTAAAATTATTACTTATTTATTTTATAAATTTATTATAATAAAACATGTATCATATTAAGAATCATCTTGTTGATATTTTCTAATATTGTAAATTTTACTTTTTTTTAAAACATTACTGAGGTGAAAAGTGAGTTATATTGCTAAAGGTTAAATGATGTAAAAAGGTTAAAATAAGAAGTAAATTCCAAAACTATCCCTTAAACATTACTATAAATTATGTGGATGTGGTATCTTGAATCATCCCAGTTATTTGTTAAATTTTAGATTCACTTTCTTTATAAAATCGCATTCCTATACACATAAAGGATTGGATATTAGAAAATACGTCACTCATACTCACTAATAAAAACACACCACATCGACCCTCTCTATACCACCAATATATTTGTTTACCCTCATATATCAACCTGAAATTATTTCATAACAATCCTCCCTTTCAATTTTAACCCCCTAGTCCCTATAAAGATCTCCAAATCCATAAAAACCAAATATGGTTTCCAAAGGACCAAATGCATGCATACCATAATATCCCAACTAATAGAGTATGAAAGGAAGTAAAGTGCAGGGAAGTAAACTAGGCTTGAATACAAGCCCGCCAAATGAGAGAGTTTCAAAAATACAAATTACAACATATACCCATTATAGGTACTAGGACTGGTACTCAGATCTATAATAACACCACGGACTGCCCGAACACACAATGCACTATTCGTTCCTTATTTGGTAAATTTTTACTCTTCGGGATAAGACATGACACATACGATCAAAGCCCGTGCAGGGGTGAGCATAAAAATACTCAGTAGGACACCCTTGAACAAGAAAATAATACAAAAAAATTATACAGTCATATCTACAAAGTATATGTCTAAAACACACATAATAATAATATTCAGATATACTCAATCCAATAAATTCATTCTAGACATAATTCATAGCTACCTTATAAAATAAACAGTGATTCAATACAATGATTCCAAGAATATATAATCTAGAAGAACACCCTCCTGAGATTGATATCAATTATGATATCTATTCAAGAAGTATTTTTCATTGGGAACAATCATGACAGAGAAACACAAGTATATCTGAATAGAGATAGGATACAAAGATGAGGATCATAGTCAGAGCCATGGGGTGATACAAAAAACTTCATTTGGTTTAACATACTAAGTAGAGGATCAACACCAAATTATGTTGGTCATGTAAATATCATGGAATCTACCTTGGGATCAATGAATGAATAGAGGATCCTACTCTAGGACTCTCAGAGGGGATTCTAATGACTCTATCAGGAAAATCATGCTAATGGGATTATACTACTATGAGTTGGAAATGATACCCACCAACCTTCAAGGAAAAATCAAGAATAAGAACCCTATTGGATATTTTCCAAGAAATAGTTGATAAGATATTCAATCCATGTTGAATGGTACACATGGTTTGTAGTAGGGTCTCACATTGTGTTCCTTGACCTTGTGGACTACCCGTTTACAACATCCATTGTCATAGAATATGTCTCGAAGAAAAGGGTGTACACAATGTGTCGAATGACTCTCACACCATAACCATTCATTTGGAATACACTCATGTACACTTGTCATGTTCTAGTTCATGGTGTCAACCAATGTTGCTCTAACCTTGTACCAGTACATGGGTTAATCTGTGTAACTAGTTAAACCAAGCCATGTGGGGGAGAACATACAGTGTTGGAAACCTGTGTACTATTCACATTTATGTGTATCTTTTGAGATACATTCCATGTCACAGGAAATCTCCAATGCACTTTTTTACACTTTACAACTCCACAAAAACCTAGATGCCACTCAAGGGGCCCCACATACCCTGTATTCTGAAATAAATGTCATCTTCATCAGGATTTTCTAGAAACCCTAGTTCATGCTTCATTGTCTTCCCCATCTCTCTGGCCCCCGATATCATCCATGTCTAATCAGGAAACAACATATTAAAGGTCATCTGATCATGCCATCATTGAATTAGTATTTTTTGGGACCTTAGTCAAATTTGAAAACAAGATCATATTTCTTCTTCATTTCTAAAAAATAATAACAAATCAACACCCACAATCATTCTATCTATTTCCACAACCAACATCAAACCTTCATCAAATCATACTAATGTAGGATCTTCAATCTTAGATTTGTGTGCCATGAAAAAAAGGCACAATGAGTGTTTGTTACTGAACAACAAATAGCACAAACAACATGATTCATTTTAGGGAGAAATGCACAAGAAAATCAACTCATAAATTGTTCATTCTGTCCCAGATCCATTCCATATAAACTATCAAGAAAAACTAATGAAAGTCCAACAATAGAAACTTGACAATAAAATCATGTAAATAAAATCAATTATATAAGAATGATCAATCCACAGGTCAACCTGCTTATTTTTTTACCCAAATACATTGTTAACTCTAATAACAGAGAAATAATAATCATAAATAACAACACCCTGCCTCAAGGATGGATTGTTGGTTGTCAGGGATTCATTTCTGATGGTGATTCATGAAGAACAATCTCATCCACCATATCGTCATTGTCCTTCGATATAGTTTTCCATGGTTCTCACTAGAGAATTTATATATTTATCTAGGGTAATGAAATATAAACCTGTATCCCAAAAGAGATGTTTATTAATGAAATAGAAAACGTGTCGCTGAGTAGCGTTAAAATAAAATATATTTTTTTTTATTTTATTCATTGAAACATCCTAAAACTATTTTTCAGAGATTACCTATGCCTATTAAGTTTAGGCCTCCCAAAATGTAAATTCACTTCTCTAAACACAATAGTGTCATCATATTTCTAATTTGGGAACCTTTTTAGAGGTAATTCATATTTTTTGTTAAAATCGCTCGTGCCTTCAATTTAATATATTAAATATATTAAAAAATCTATTTTGGGCACACCAAGCCTCAGAATCTTACTCCATCACAATGCCTAGTCTCTAATTAATTCCATATAATATTTAAAAACAATACATGATAAAATAAGGAACATTAAATTATCCCCACCTTAGTGAATTACATCCCCAAAAATCCAGAAAAAAGACTATAAAAATAGATGAGGTTACTCAGCACAAATCATAGTCTCCCACTATAATACACTCTCGTAGACATTCATATGCTGCCACCAGACATGCACCAAGGGAATCTCTCCCCCACAGAGGATCCTCTCCTACCGATCCTTGATCTTCACTTGGTACTAAGAAAATGTTTCTCTATCATCAATGTCCATCTCGGCCCAGTTGATGACATGTGATAGATCATGCTCATACCTCCTAAGTTATGACACATTGAAGATTTAATCTACCCAGTCCATCTACAATGGTAGAGACAATACATATCCCACATCAAAAAGTCATTTAATTATCTGAAAATGGCTAATAATCCTCTAAGATAACTGTTCGGCCCAACCAAATCATTGTATTCCCCATCAAGGTGAAACTCGAAGGAAGACAAGGTCACCTACTTCGAACTCATAAGTCCTCTACTCCTTGTCAACATAATATTTCTAATGACTCGGTTAATTTTTTATATTCTCTTAGATAATATACACATTCTCGGTAGTACCTTGTACCAACTCTCATCCCATGCCTTCTGACTCTCCTAGGTCTGTAAAGCAAAGTGGTGATTGACAGGGTTACCTATAAAAATATTTTAATGGTTCCATAACAATGTTTGAATGTTAATTTTTATTCTATGAAAACTCCACTAGGGGTAGGTAATCTTCCCACAACAACCAATGTTTAATTGCAAAGCTCGTAGCATGTCATCAAGAACCTGAATGGTCTACTCCGTCTGAATGTCTTTATGGGGGAAAAACATCGTCCTCAATGGTAACTGAGTACCAAATGCTTCCTAAAATCCCTTCCCTAACTAATATGTAATGTGATAATCACGATCAAAACCTATCGTCAATGGGAATCCATGAATTTGAACTATCTCATGCATTTAAAGTCATCACAAGATCTCTACGGAACTCTGCTCTCACATATCTACGAAATAGGATTACTTGTTATGTTAGTAAAAGATTACCCAGATAGCATCGTGTCACCTGGTCAAATATGGTAAACTCATCAAGTATCATATTATATCCAATCCCACATTCATTATGGATATTAAAGTGGTTGAGCTAATCCCACTCGAACCTGGTGTTCAACCTTTACATACTAGCACACAAGGCATCATGAAACAAACTATGCCACTGCCTTATTCATCCATGTCCACCAAAATTAATGTTGGAAGTCATAGAACATCTTCCCCACTTTTGGACGTACCACCAAAAGGGACGTATAAAACTCCCGTAGAACCTCCATCTATAATGCCATTGGTACAACTGTGCATCCTTTAAATAAGATGACATGCTCCCCACATTATGAATATACATCAGGCTCATGCCCTGTAGACATCTGGACATGTAGGTTCTCACAGTAAATATTCCCATGTTGTGCCTCTCTAACTCACTATGAGAGTGCAGGGGTGAAAACCATCAATTGAAGACAATATGATCCATCTCTATATATAATGGATAACTATAATGGGTCCAAATACCCTGTATCCTCTTTCAGAAATAGTAAACTAGATCACTTGATGAAAGAATCGGCTACCACATTCCCCTTCCCATGACTATATGTAATAACAATGTCATATTCTTGGAGAAACTATGGTCATCGCCACTATCTCAGTTTTAGATCCTTCTTAGAGAAGATATGCTTGAGACTTTTGCGATCAGTGTAGACGATTAGTTTCTCACCCATAAGATACTGTTTCCACATCTTTTTTGTGAAGAATATCGCCTCCAACTAAATAAAGTGAGTCAAATAGTTTTACTCATGTGTACTCAACTAGTGTGAACTATAGGAAATCACTTCTTGCCTTTACATCACTACACAACCAATTATTGTCCCTAATGCATCACATAACACTACAACTAGACACCCTCCTCAAACAATCTCTAGCTCAGATTACTCCTAAAACTCTTCCTCAACTACTAGAAAGAATGTTGTATGTTCTATGTCCACACCAAAGGATTCCCATTTTGATTCATAGATTTCATAGGTGCTGATATCCTTGAGAAATTAGGTATTACTCTCCAATAAAAGTCTTCCATACCAAGGAAGCTTCGTACCTCCCTCATGATCCTAGGTGGCCCCTAGGCTAACACTACTTCCACCTTGGCTGAGTCCACTGCCACTCTATCTACTGAGATAACATGTCCCCGAAAGCAGACTGTATGAATCCAAAACAATCAATTTAAGAGCTTCCCATAGAGTTTATGATCTTGAAGTACATCTAGAACCATCCTTATAGTGTCTCACATGTTCCTACTTGGATTCCATGTACACAAGGATATTGTCGATGAAAACTACCATGAAATGGTAAAAGTAGGGCTGGAAGATTTTGTTCATGAGTACCATGAATATTTTCGGTGCGTTTTTCATGGAAAAGGGAATCACCATGTACTCATACTCACCGTAGTATAATCTGAACGTTGTATTTGGTATATTCTCATCCTATACTCACATATAGTGATAACCGGATCACATTTCAACCTTCATGAAACATCATGTCCCTATAAACTGATAGAATTGGCCATTTATCTTCAGTAGTGGATACTTGTCCTCCATGGTCACCTGGTTCAGGCACTGGTAGTCCACACAGAACCTCAGGCTCCTATATTCCTTTTGAGTAAAATAAAACTAGGGCTTTCCAAGGCCAAGCACTGGGTCTCATGAAGACCTTCCTCTGTAAGTCCTCTAACTACACCCTCATCTTGAAAAAATCTATGGGATCCATCTAATATGAAGGTGAAGATATCAGTTTAATTCGAGGGTGTTAGTAGATGAAAAAAATTATCTCCCAGTTTAGAGGAAATCCTAAAACTACATCGAGAAAGGCATCATACTCAGCCACTGCTGAAAGATACTGAAATCTCATAAAATCTATTGCACTAAGGGTTCGGCTAGCCAAATCATGACTAATTAGATTCACCCTCAAATGAATGAGTTAATCTTGTACTTCTTGGATTTCATTTCCTCAGAAAAATGAAAACATTGTTCCATAACTATTAACAAAATACACCCTACTCCTAAAATAGTCGGTCTGGGCATGGAATGTGGATAACTAGTCAATACCAATAATGGAATTATAAGTCCTTAATGCTACAACCAAGATGTTCTAACATAAACTATCACCTCTAAGGTCCAGGTCAGACTATCGACATAGATGTTTGATCAATGAGTCTTCTCCAGTGTGTATCAACCATCACAGGGGTCAAGTAAAAGGTTCAATCAGAATCTATAGGTCTCAAAGAAGACTTGTGGTGAGAAATTAATTACTACAACATATGTCTATCTATACTAGAACTAAAGTATAAAAGACACATATCATACCTCGAATCATTCCCGGGTCCCCTAGTTCATATTCCCTGACAACATGTAGGTGTCCCTTCCCCAGTCCTCAAGCTCATTTAGCCAATAATTGATCTCCTAGGGGTGGTAGTGGTAACAATTAAAAACATACACCACCTCTTATTTTCTACCAACTCCTCTACCACATCTGGGACACTGTGGATCTTTATGCTCTTATTTTTTACTATATTTTAATGGTCCATCCATTATCTCCTTGTTTGTAGAATGAAGAGTTAGAAAATCCTGAGAGATGCTTCCCCTTCCATCACTAGTGTAGCACCACCTCTCACCAGGCTGACTAAAGCCACCATGTGAGCCCTAAACTACATATCCTCATTCCTGGAATCTCCTCCTGAAATGTCACTATTGTCTTGATCCCTCAGAATTATGTCAGCTCCCTACTTCTAATGTCTCTACACCTTATTAACCACTATTGAAAAATACTAGTTGTACCTACTCATCCAAAAATATTATGACCACCAAATATCACTTCATACCTCCAACATAATTTAGAATACATAAGGGTATAATGCTAGCTTGAATGTCTCTACACCGACCTCACTCAGAGGTATGATCCCTGAAGTACTAATCTCTAACAATATCCATCGAGTACCTAGAAATGATTTTGATCCTCAATGAATAGTAATCCACCGCCATGCTACCCATTTGGAGATGAAGAAGATCATGTATGTGAAAAAATATTACCATAATATGTGAGAACTTCTCTATAAAGAAACTATATAACTCTTTCCAAAAACGTTCCACCTCTTCATGAGTATTTATATATAAATTAAACAATCGCCCCACAAAACCCTAAAGAGGGATAGCCACCAGGATCATCATATGGGTGACATGACTAGACATAAAACACAGTCCACTACCTAAAGATAGTCCTCATCCACCTAAGGATCGGGCATGCCTTCGAACCTGAGGAGCATCTATCTCTGAAACTTGTGGATTGTGGTCCACCTGTTCTCATCATTTACTAGTACTTTGGGTACCACATTCTGCTCCAAAGGTGGTGTTATAGGTAGTCCACAACCTAGTTAAAACACCGGGGGAATTGAGCCTTGTATCAAAGAATCATCACTAAGGGGGTAATCCTTGTGATTGAGCTTCTGAATCTTAACTAGTATGCATCTTGGGGTCACCCTGTAAGAAAATGAGACGCACCATGGTCAATGAGTATATCTAAAGAGATGACTCACGAAGTAAATAGAACCCAAAACCATTCCAATATGATGCATGTTCTATTGTTTCAGCTACAACTAGTGTTGTCATATATCGAGTAGAAAATAAGGTTATCAGATTCTTAGTGTATGGATACTTAGGCTGCCCAAAGCAACACTAGAGTCCCTAGACTGATATTTGAACTGAAAACACATAACAATGATCCCCCAAACCAATCACATAGACTCTTGGTCTATGGTCAAACCTTACACATCTGAAACCACTCTATCTTGACTTATCCTAGTGGGCCTCATGTCGTGTCTCCCCATGCCTACATCCAATAGGCCAGGGACTTGATACTAGCATCAAATAAGAATATGAAAAACACGATATTCATTGCATATATACCAGTACACATGAACATATCTATAAGACAATAAAATGATGAAATGTAACAACCACTAAGAACTAAATGCATGCATACCTTTATATACCAATCAATAGATTATGATAGGATGTAATGTGTTGTAATTTAAATTGTGCATGAATAAAATACCACAAAAATAAAGAGTCTATTAAATAAAAATTCTAACCTATAAATATAATAGATACTATAACTGCTTCTCAAATCTATACGAACACCTCAACCTTCCAAAAATTACAATATTCTGTCTGATCCTAACCCTTCAAAAGGATATTCATCTACACAAGACACGGTATGTGTGGGAAAATTATGTATAGGGTTGAGTTTTACAATAGTTAGTAAGACACCCAGAAACCAAAATGAAATACACAAAGGATGATACAGTCTCACTACATGGTGTATGACTACAACCCCTAAAACAAGAATATATAGATATACTCCAACTAAGACACCTAGTATAGGGGTATGTAACAACTAACATATTCTAGAACTAGGGATTTAGTCCAAAGATTCCATGAATCACTCATATGAGACAACACACTCTTGAGTCTGGTAATACTAATTATTTATTCTTGAGAAGTATTGTTTATCAGTAACCATCATGAGAGAGATTTGATGATAGAACTTAAGAGAGATATGATACAGAGATGAGGATCACAACCAATGATGTGGGGTGATTCCAACAACTCCATCCAGATTAACATTCTATGTAGAGGATCGTTGCCTGGTGAATTTGTTCATGTCAATACCAAGGAATCTATTTAGGGCCCTAATAATGAATAATGGATCCTACTCTGGGCCTCATGCATGTGTTTCCAACTACTCTATCCATAAAGTATAGATAAAGAGAACATACTCTTATGAGTAAGAAATGGTACCCACCAACCATCAGGGAAATAGTCAAGAGCACAATCTTTAACGAAGCTCCCCAATCTACATTGGACAGGACATTCAAGCCATATAGAAAGTAAGACATGGAGTGTAGTAGGGTCACACACAATGTTACATGATCATAGGTTCTACCCATGTAAAATAGCCCTTGTCATAGAACATGTCATGTAAAAAGGGATAACACAACATGTATAAAACCATTCACATTGTAACCTTACATCCAGGGTCCTGTCATGACCTCTTGTCATGTTTTTGTACCCATTTTCAACCCATGTATCTATGCCCATGAATGAGTACACAGGATAATCAGTGTAACTAGTTCATCCAAACTGTGTGGATAATTACACACCATGTCGAAACCTCAAGTAATTTACCCCATGCTTGTGCATCTTCAGAGACACATTCCAAGTCTCAAGGAAGGGGACACATGCCATGTGACATGTGACACATGACATGCAACACTTCACTTATCCCCAAACCTATCTACCACTATGGGGTCCCAACATGCCATGTATTTATAAATATATTCCATTTTCATTAGGATTCTCCAGAAAACTTAGTTCGTATTCCATTGTCATCCTCATCACTCTGTCCACCAATCACACACCTACCTCATTGGGAAACTCCATATCTGAAATTGTATGATCATTCCATCATCGAATAGGTAATATTCAGTAATTGAATCAACTCGGAAAACATGATTGTCATTGTTATTCATTTTTTATGAAGAGTAATGAATCAACACCCTCATTTATTTGATCAACTACCATAACCACTATCACAACTCCATCAAGTCATACCAGTGTTGGATCTTTAATATCTGATTTTTGTGCTAAAAAACAATGGCTTAATGAATGGTCAATTGTAAACCATGATGAACGTGAAGAAAGTGAATAATTTTAGGGGAGAAATGAACAAGTAACAATATAAGGAAGGAACCTCAACCATTGTTTATTCTAACCTTGATCCATTCTATAAGATCAATCAAGAAAAACAAAATCAATTCCAATAATCGAACCATGATAATAAATTCCAATAAATAAAACCCATCTTGTAAAAATGATAGATGTGTGTGTCAACTTGATTGTGGGTTGATCTACATTCATTGTTAACTCTATGAATGGGGATGGAACAATCTGAAATAACAAAACCCTACCTTGGGGTTGGATCATTCATTGTTTAGGATTTTTTGCCGATGGTGATCCATCAAGAGTGCTATCGATCCACCATCTCATCATCATCCATCGAGTGATTTCTCCAAGGATATCTCTAGATCATTTAAGGAATTTCGTAAGGTTATGAATTTTAACCCAAGGTCCCTACCAAGATAATTATTAAAAAAAGTTAAAATGTGCCGCTGGAAATGTTAAAATAAAATAAATAATTAGTTTATTTTAGTTGTTAAAAAATCCAAAAACTACTTTTATATTTGACCTACGCCAACCGATGTTAGGACCGGCCTATGGTAAATTGGGTTCTCTTAATGCAATGATGCCCTCAGATTTCTAATATGCGCACCCATTTAGAACTAATTCCACTTATTCTGGAAACCATTTCATGGGTTATATTTAATACAATTAATACATTTTAAACATTTATTCTTGGAACACCAGGCATGGTAATCTAAGGATGTCTCGTTACCTTATCTCAAATTAATTCTATATAATATTTAAAAATAATACATTGAAAATTCCATGAAATTACATTATTTCTATGTCATTTTTCATTCCTTCCTAAATCTTGTTTTTGTTTGATTCATACATCATAAAAAATTATTATAAAAGAAAACTATAAGTATTTATTAGGGTTATTTATCATATTTATACATGTTATTTCTTACCAATAGTCTTTGTTATTATTTATTATGAATGGTGAATATGTATTTTATTTTTTACATTTTATATTTACCTCTTTCTCAATTGAAATGAAAATTTTATATTCATTTTATTGGTGTTTATTACATTAAAAATACAGAAATGATTATAATGTATTTGTTTCTACTAAAATATTAATTTTTATATTTCACTCAATTTTTTTATACATAAATTTTATTTATTTTCAATGATTATTTATTAGGTAATTTATTATTAAAATAATGTTTTCATATTATTTATGTTACCTTTTTAAGATAAATTTCAAGTTTCTTTATATGATTATTTTTATGAATGATTTACCAGAACCTAAAGAAAACTCATTAGGGTTTTCCTTTGATGTTACATCCACACTTAAAATATCAATCATGTAAGGAAATTAAGATTAATGTTTTACCTAATAATTTACATGTTTCATTTGTGAAAATAATTTTTTTATACCAACTAGTCCAATTTTTGATTTCTTCTTATGTGTTTCCTCATGAAAATATTATAACTTTCATTATTCCTGTGGGTTTATCACACTATTATATTTATAAATTATTGATTAATTTAATTGAAACAAATAGGTTTGGAATTGTCATTATGATATTATTGGTATTAAAATTATGTATCCCTCTAATTAATTAATTACTAATTTATATGCCATGATGTTACAATGTTATGAGACATAAGTTATTAGCTTCATCTATAATATTATGTGACACTGATGGATAGAACAGTTAATTATCTTTTGGAACATATGTCTCTAAACAAGTCCATTATTATATTAATTTATTGTACAAAACCCATGATATATTCTTATAATATCTTGTCAATTTTTACAGTTTTCATTACAAGTTCATGACACATTCTAATGTTATTCACCATGGTACATGATATATGATTCATCATTCCTATACCATGAAGTATGATATAATTTTATGGTTATAATTTTACTTTTCTTATGTATCTATGCCATCATATAGGGTCATGATATTAATAATTCATTTTCAATCATTATATTATTTTTCATCATTAAAAAGTTCTTTGTTGAAACATTGATATGATTTTCCCATTAGTAACACATTCAGTTCATCCTTTTCATATGATTCTATTTTCCATATTTTATGAATTAAAAAAAATGGAAGATATATCAATAAGGGAATTCGGATTAAGGTATATTTTTAGTGATATTTACTCTATATCATGAATTAAGTTGGTTATATTGAAAATATCCAAAGAAACTAATACTTCTAGTTTCAATAGTGTGTTATAGTTTTTTATCTGTAGTTTGTAATTTTGTGAAATAATATAATATATATTTTTGTTATTATTCAAATTAATTTTATTGTAAATTATGAGAAGCTTTTTGTTTTAAATGTCAATGTTAAGGAAACAAATTTATAAATTTTAATGTTGAAGTATGGATCCATTTTTTTTAATATCAATATATTATTGAATTATTTAATAGAACCAATGAAATTGTGATTATTATTGAGTTTTTTTTACACTATTGATTATTTTACTATTTTTAAAAATGATACATCATATCTTTTTAAAAATATTTTATTCAATTTGATCTTCACTTAATATTATGGTTTTGACATATTTCTATTGGACGATTTTCCTAATTATATTTTTTTGAATTGAGGATTAATCTACTAATAACAATTGTATTGAGGATTAAAATTAAATCACTATTAAATCCTAAAATAATAATAAGTTTCAAAAATAAGTTAGAGATTAGGAGTAAAATTTTTTGGATGATGAAGAAGTTTTGATATAATTTGACATGTTTATTTCATTAAACTCATAATGGTTCTAAAAATGAAAAACTAATGTACTATAAATTTATATATTTAAGTTCATAAAATATTGTTCCTTAAGAAATTTTGTTACAAATTTACTAGAAGTGGGGGAAGTTGAAATATATTATTAAAATTATTCACTAATATGTTCTACTATGAAGACACATTCAATGATCAAATAACATAAATATCAATCAAATTAAAAGGGTAATTATTAACCAAAATTAAAATGGAATATTTAATTTCCACAATATGATTAAAAATATTTAATCATGCATAAATAGATTCACTTAAAATGAGAAATAACACCAGACCAGAGTCTCATGTTGGAATTTGAGGCCACAGTTGAGATAATAACATCGTGTTTCCTCATGTTGTGCCATAAAGTTATATTCACTATGGGTTTTATTTAGAGGAGAGGTGAAGATTATTTTTTGTGGGGTAATTAATTAAATTATTATTTAATGAATTAATTAACAAAAAAACTAATCCATCTCTATCGACACAACTTTGAACACAAAAAATGGGGATCCATTCCTTCTACTCATCTCCTCTCCTCCCTTTGGTGCTGATGAACTCACATAGAATAAATCAAACAAGGTGATGCTGATATCAGTTTCAAATGAATATCCTCATCAAATTTAGAAAAAGCTTTATCTGGGCACCATTCTTCACCTGAATATTTGGAATTTATCTTTCGTATTAGGTTGTTTCTATTTTTGTCCCGATCACCATTTGTTATGATTTTTTATAATTTTTTGAGCCCAATTGTAATTTATAATGATCCCTATTTGGTAAATCTATATATTTTGGGTCAAATCGGGGAGAATCAGTCTTTTTTGTAGGTGATTATAGAATTTATTTTCCATTAACATGGCGTGTAGTCTCGTGAAGCATTTTTTGTGGCCCTTCCTTTTCATGTAACATGAACGTTGGGGACTACCCACAGTGTATCGAGGTTACATGCCTTATAGTGACCCCAATCTGTGGCACAATGGGACATGGAATGTGAAGCCATTTGAGATCACCTGGTTGGGTAAAACAACACTTCGAATGTACATGCACACGGGGTCCAACCAATGTTCATGTGAAAAAGTAAAAAATACAAGGGGATTTAATGACTCTACACTCTATTTACCCTATATGGGTTTGAAAAAATTGTACACATGATACCTAGAATGGTTCTCGGGTGGTTCCACATGTTGTGTGAGCCCCAACACACTATGTGTACTCTTAGAAGTAATTCTTGAGATCTTATTCTATCTTTATCTTATTTTATAGATCTCGGATTCGGTCTTTTGAGTAGCATATAATGAGGTCTTTACTATATAGAACATGATGGTCGGCTCTGTTTTCACCTACAAGATACAAGATGGGGTGTTTCGGTCAAGAAGTATGTGTAGTGGTTCTAAATCATGGGCAGTGACCAAGGTGGATCTCTGGGTCAACATGTGGGGAAGTACACTTCCCCTACAAATTAGGATATAGGACCCCTAGTCTTTTTACACAATTAGGGCTATTTTCTCCTATTATAACATTGTATGGGTTCCCTAACAATGGTAGTTTTACATTGATAAGTTTTCAAAGAATGACTCTACCCTTATAGGTTCTTGACTGATGCTGATGATAAGTGAGGTTCATGATGATAGATGCTAGGACAAGTACTTACCTATGACATCATGGAACAACATTACCTTACTTATATACTTCGGTATATATGGGACTCCACACATCATGGTCTGTGATTATTTTACCTTTGGATAGTTATTTATGGGTTGGTACTATCATGATTTGATTCTGTTGTGCGTTCACCATATTTTTCATATTGTTTGATAGTTCTCCCCTACCATGCATGGAAGTATAAACTCCCTACATATTAGAACGACTGAGTGGGTACACCCTTGTTCGGGGTGTGGAGTGGGTATTCCCCTTTTTTGTTACAAAGTGGATCCTCCATATGTGACATATTAGGTAGAGTTGGTACTACCCTACTGAATTAGGGTGGGGGTCCTCTATCCATTGAATCAGTAACCCCTTATCATTCCAGGGTTTGGGTCTTCCATACATGTTGCTCAAGAAGAGTTATTAATCCTCATTCATAATAGGGAGTGGGTCCCTTAGACTGGGGTAGAAACTCCCCTATCGTGTCAGGGTGTGGGTCCCCCATAGTAATCCGGATGGTAAATTATTACACTCATATTGGATCATGGGGATGGTTCTCTAGCATCAGTGTGGTACTCTTCAGATTGTGGGTGATGGTATTATATATCTTTAGTGGTAATCTGATGCAAATATAGGGTGCATGTCCACAATGATATAGTTTTACTCCCCTGTCTCAAAGTAGCATCGGGGAGCAGGTCCTCCATTATAGTTAGTGGTCCATCATCTATTGAGTACAATTGTTATGTTTGGGACCCTCTACTAGTTACATGTGATAGCTGGAGAGAAGTTACCACTCCATTAATAGACTGATGTGTGGCCCACTCCTTACATAAGTGATAGAGGTCTCAATGCTTGGTTAGGAGAAGTACTCTCTAGACTATATGGAAATGGAGTGGTGAGGGTCCCTCTGTTCTCTCATGCATAGAGGATGTGTGTGGTGCATAGCATGAAGTAGTTCTCCCTCAACTATGTGCATTGGTGTGGAGCAGCCCTCTTAGGTTCGGTTTCTTATAACCTTATATTGGGTGCAGGTTAGTGATGGTATGACCTACTTGACCTAATCAGCCCTTGTAAAAATGAAAACAATATTGCATTTCAAAATCCATACTTTTTTAAAAATAGTGACTTTGAGTGTAATGTAATTGCTTCTCAACCTAATACATAATGTAACTTGATTTAAATTATTCACACTCACATCTCCATATGAACATGTACACTATAACATCTATCTATATCTATCATAGGCATTCCTATATTATTCATTCTTCTAGAAATTGAGTGAAATATAAGAAATAGATCATATAAATATAGTGTTGGGAAATTCTTACATTCATGATTCATTGAAATTGACAAAATAAATTGAATAAATTCATCAAATGTCATTAAACCATCTATTTAAGAAAACTTCATTCCACCAAAATTATAATGATTGTTTAATTATTTAGTATAATCCAATCAAGGTAACAAATATCATACTTTATGTAGAAGCGGAATCATCTATCTTGGTAAAAATGATCTAAATCATGATCAGTAGCATACCCAATGACACCCTAATTAGTTCAACCTCAAGGATAGTATAAAAAAGGTATCAAATTACAATATTTTAAATTATATGAATATTTTCAACATCAGTTAATGGTGATTTATTTGACACACACACCCCCATGAATCGAAATGAATATATATAATCAATATGATATAGTTTTGAATTTTTTTTTTCAAAAAATTGGTCATTGATTATTATTTCATGATTTATTTTTTATTATATATGATATTACATCGACATTAATCTTAACAGATCATCATAATCCACTACCGTTTCCTAAAGGGAAAATGAAACCATCAATCCAAATTCAAGTACCACATGACCTAAGTTGTTTCTCATCATATGCGGCAAGATAAGAATAGTTGTGATAACCTTTAAAAAACGCAGGAGACTATACACATTGTACCATAAAATTTAAAACAAATAAATATTGAAAAATTTATGGACAATTTTATTAAATTCACATATTCATAGTTAGCTGCTACCGAAAAATTTAATATAATATTAAAACACAATAAAATAATTGATACCCATGATCAAAATTCATACATATAATAATGATCTATCACTAATAAAACTAAGATTAAACTAAAATAATGAAACAATATTATGTGATACTTAAAGAACATTAATGGACTCTATTAATTGAGAAATTTTATAGTAATTACCTTATACAGTCTCTTCAATTCATTGGAATGCTCATTATATTGTTTTGTGTAACTCCTGATCCTCGAAAAACACATATCTTATAATGGAATAATTCTTTGAGAATGTTGTGTTTTGTACATCATGAACAAGAATATTTTATAAATATCCATATAATTGCACAATTGTGGTAAAATAATTTGTGATAATGATAGATAATAAGGAACTTATGTTGAAAAATATAAATTTGAATACACTGATAGGGTGGGTAAATCAGGGTATGCTAATTTAATCAAATAACACTTCCAAACAATCTTCTTCCACTATTATTAAGTAAATATCTATCCCTAATAGTAAATATGAATTAATAATGAAATTAATGGTAGACAAAAGAAGTTTTTACATGGTTTAACTTCACTAGTCTAATCCATAAAGCATAAAAAGAAAATGTGAATATATACCAATATTACTTGACACAATATATAACTATAATTTTTACATCATTCTAACTATAATCATGTATAACTAAAAATAAATTTTACAACTCACTACACTCACAATATTTTCAAAATCACTACTCACTCATAAAAACAATAATCATGTTTCATTTGAAATATTCATCATATGTTCCAAATTAATTTTTTTTTTCTAAACCACAACTATTGATTCATATATCTCTTATTTCATCAAAGTGATCATCTCCACATAACAACATATATTATTTTAAATTTTATTAAAGTTAATGTGACCTCCTTTGTGTTTAATTTATTTTTGAGTAAGATATTTTTTAAAAACACCCATTTTTGTAACATTATTATTGGGCATAACTATTTTTCCACTATGTTATAATGTAGATTGAATATGTTCATGTAAGACTTAGATTAAAAAAGTGCTATTAAATATTTTATAAGTCTTATACTATTCTCAATGAAGTAATCGGTTTCCCATTTATAGGAAATATTTATCCATTATATAACCCTTTTCTCTCTTAAAAACTACATATCCTCCATTAATAAATTTCATCATGTTTTCAAAACTATCATTCCTAATGTTCGTTGTTGTGTATGATATTCTTCTTGAATAACATAAGATTCATCTTCTTTTTCCAAATATTATCATAATATTATTTATACAACATAAAACATTTCTAAATGCATTCATTTATGAATACCCCATTTTTTCTACTATGGAAATATATCTACATACTTTGCCAATAAACATAGCCCAAAATCCTTGAAACAAAATCTTGAGGTATTTTTTCCAAATATATCCTGATGAAAAATATTGTGCACTCTTTTCTTTACACCATATTCATGCACTGTAATTATGAATAGAGATCAATGAATCCCTTATTACAAACCCAATGAAATCATAAACCAAGTGTGATGTGACTAACAAGAGTAACATGAAAATATTATAAATTTATCCCTCTATTGAACTATTTAACTTCAATAAACATCACTTAACCCATACATATTTGGTCCCCGTGATTTAAATTTAATGTAATCCACATTATCTATTTTAATGACTCCATTAGAGGGTTCTGAAAATCAATCACCATTTTGTGAAACACTATCTCTTCCCCTTTTCAACGATCCCAAAGGTCAATCCATTTTGGAATATAATAGGAGAGGATCTATCATCATCACATGGGGAAATACATATCATAACATTAAGGATATGGGTTCCACATTAGAACTAACTAATTTTGGGCAATCAACTCGACTCCAAAATATAAATAATTCCACTCAAAACCACATTAGGTAAGTCCATTCCTCGAATTCCCCTTTTTTTATTATAGATAAGTAAAAATCCTCATGAACACTTACAGGGGCCGAATTTGGAAAAGACGCAGTGCATCGCCACAAATTGGGCCCTTACATGAGTGGGGGAAGAAATAAAAAGAGTGGAACATTATTAGGATATCATCCTCCTTCGCACATGAGGCCAAAGCATCCACTGCTTGGTTTCCTTCCCTAAAAATATGTCTAACCTCCATGTATTATCCAATACACTCTCTAAAATCCCCGAGGATGTACGAAATGTCCCACAGTGGGGCCTTGTTGTTGCCAAGAAGACCCTTAAGGACCTCAGAATCAGTCTCCACGTAGTTAAGATTAAGGATAACATCACACAACATTATACCGTAGTGAATAGATCTTGCCTCTATACTAACCACATTTCCCGGTCCAAGATAGAGACTGAAACTGATCTAGACCATGCCGCCACTATCACAAACCATCCCTACTCTTTGAATAATGCCCTATGCACATGATCTGTCCACATTCATCTTCAGACCCATTCTGGGGGCCTTCCACTGTACCCAGGAACCTGGTCGCAAGAGGCTGACCCATGAAGAGTCCCTCCCCGAAGCCTGGTGCAGCCGGAACATCAAACCCTATTTTCCTTGTCCTCCCCTGAGAGGCTGTAGTTCATCCACAAGTGCCAACAGTCGCACCTTCACTCCAACCCATGAGACCATCCCTCCATTTATCTTAGAATTATGAGCCTCCCAGATGACTCAGTAGACAGTAGTGACCACGGTGGAACAATCCTTAATATTCCCTTTTGATGAAAATGATTCCTGGAAGCAAGAACCCAATAAATCATCCACGGAATCTCCTTGCGGAGACACTCCAAGACGTTGCGCCACAAAGAACCATAGGTGATGTACCCACTCACCACCAAAGAAAATATTCCAAACGGTTTCTCTCCCCAGATTCTCACAGTACCAGCACCTAGAACACAAACTGATCCTGCTCCATTGGATGCTATCATCAGTGGGAAGAGCACCATGCCTCAGACTCCAAATCAGAAAATTATTATTTTTTGGAATGCATTTTATCCAAAGCTTTCCTGCCAGAGCATCCAACCCCACTGTCCTTTGAAGACACTCGCGGTAGTTTTCGCTGCAGATCCCTCACAAAGAGGATCCCACAAAAGCACACATGTCCTCCTGAACCCTTAGATAGATACTGTAAAAAAAAGCTTATGTTGGGGGTTAAGGACGGCCTTGATGAACCGCCCATACCCACAAGCCTCCCTGAATGTGATATCTAGAACCGAACACCCTAGAAAGAATTGTGGCTCCACCCCTCTCCAAGAATCCTTCCAGAAACGCAAGTCACCACTACCCACAATCAACATGGCCTTGTAATCTAGAGTGTCCGGGCCATCCACCAAGCCTCTGGCCAGCCTCGAGAGCCCCATGTTGGTAGCTCCCCATCTCCTCCAATCATCACCATATCTCCCTCACATGAATCTGGCCCAAAAATATATGTCCTCAATAATGTCCCAAGCCAGCCTAGCATGGAGAGCGTACAAGGATTCTTTAAAGAATCGAAGGCCAACTCCCAGTTCCTCAAGTGCTTTGGCAAGCCTATCCCAAGATACCCAATTGCATTTCCTGGACTGGGGACCGTCCCACACAAATCCAGCAAGAACTCTTTCCAGGATGAGGACCGTCCCTTTGGGAGGATTGGAAATCTCAAGGATGTGCATGGGAATAGAGGTAAGTACACTGTTAACAAGATTGATCTTACCACCAAATGACAGGATCCAATTTTTCTAGTTTTGAATGCGCGATGTGATGATACTGATGATGTCATCAATGAGCTGCTTGCAAACATTGCCGTCTGAAATGGGCTCACCCAGATACCCAAAAGGCATCTCCTTCAAAGTCATCCCAAGCTTCTCCCTTATCAACCCCTTCTCCTTCTTGAGAACTGCTTAGGCAGAAACAAACTACATTTCTTCTTATTCACCTGCTTCCCACTATGCTTGCCATAATCCTCCAGTAATTTGTTCAAAGCAGATAAGGACATCAAGCATCCGTTCATAAAAAATAGGGCATCATCCGCAAACATTAAGTGAGACACCATAGGGGACCATGCCTTATCTTTGAAAGGAGTGATGGACCGTTCCTCCACCCGGCAGTTAAAAGACTGCGAGAGAGCCTCTTAGGCCATAACAAATATTCTGGGAGACACGGGGTCCCCTTCATGTAGAACCCTAATGGCTTTGAAGAAACCAAGCACCCTTCCTGAAAAAGCCACAGACAACCATGGTGAAGCGTAGCACCGAAAAAAAGATCACACACCCATTCTGAGAAGCCCATGTTCCTCATGACTCTAATTATGAAGATCCAATCCATCCTGCCATAGGCTTTGTCTATGTCCACCTTCACCATGATGTTACGGCCCACAACCTTCCTTTTAAGATACCCCACATGTAATTTAGTTTATTGTTAAAAAAAATTGATACTTTATTTCAATGTGTTCATGAATGAATGATAAATGTGGTTTATTTCTAAGAATCATAGTACTTGAATTAATATATTTGATTCAAACTAGTGACATCACCTTAACTCTTACATCCTCATGTTTTTGGTTTGTACATGTTAGTTTAATCTACGTGAAAATAAATTCTCAAATAAAATTATATATTTTCTATAGTATTTCATGGTGTGAAATTATTATTCTCTCTATGAAATTACCAACCCAAACATTAGAAGTGTTTTCAGTATTCTGTTATTTTGAAAAACTTTATCATGTAATTTTTGTGCATCTAGTAATAATTTCAAGTCATGAGTTGACATTATCCAAATATGGAAGATTTGTTTCTCCTTAATTCTTTACTTTAAACCACCAGAAGTATCCTGTTGACATATTTCATTATGGGAACCATTCTTTATGTATAAATCATTCTTCTTTTTTCATCTTCATGCATAATGTTAGAATTAATCTATCCTTCAACATATAAACAAACAAATAAATGTACCGAATAGCATTAATAATTAAAATATCAAAATGAATGTTTTTATATATAAATAACAGGTGCATGAAATTTACATATCAAAAGACCCCACACTTTAAATTTATACTTGTCTTAATGTATTGAATGTCAACATACTACAATGGAATCTCACTATACCATAATTTAAACTCAATGTCATCAAAATATATTTAATAAATGAGAAATTAGATACTCATGCATGATACTTTAAAATTCATTAATTCATCATTTTATAATAAAATAAATCAATTATGTATTTTATATTTTCTATTTTCAAAAAGGAAATCCTTTTTATTCATCCATTTTTATTTTTCAATTCGTTATCAATATGAATTCTATTCACAATTTACCTTGCATTAATTTAATAACCATTATCATTATACAACTATAAATATATTTCAACACATACCTCAACAAATGTTCAGTTACTATACAATTTTTTGGGTTCTTGCATCTCCACTGAGTAATAAAGGAAATAAAAATTAATTATTTGGAATTTCTGTGAAGTCCAAACATCACTGAGGATTTAGTGTATGTGGTTAAATGTTGTAATAACTAATATAAATTATGAGGTTTCAATCTAAATCCTAATGCTTTCAGTCAAAATAATATTTCAATAAAAATCTATCTTTATATTTTTTATATATATCTTCATCTAAAGAAACATAAATGTTGGATCCTGAAAAAATTAATCACAATGAATATATTTACCTATCTTTCGCTTTTTTAACAAAAACATTTTTTTTCTAAATCTCATATGAAGCACCTAACCACATATGATCAAATTATTGGTATCATGGGAATTTTGATCTTTTATCATCCTAATAAATAATACAATTTTATTTTATATTACTTTCATAGAAATATAAGTGAATAGTGATAAAGTACACTGAATTATAATATTTTCTGTCCCAAAATCACATAAAAACTAACCAAAAAAATATCCTCATTGATATGAATCCCCATCCACCATGGGTAGTCCCTAACCTAGGCTTATTCATTTATATAACATGAAAAATATATCTAGGATGGTATGAATTGATAAAATATGATTTTAAATCATCTTATTTACTAACAAGGATCTTTATGGATTCTTCATGCTTAAAAAAATTTATAAATGGTATGTCTATGGAAAACAAGTTAAAATAAATTTCCTTAAATCATATTAAATGTGATTTCATGCATTCATAAATTTGATAAGATTCAAGAATATTTATACAATGGAATATGCTCGAGTATAACAAGAAATATATGATATAAGTGAAGAGAAATAATTTTCTTGGGGGACATTCATGGGAATTAGAATGTTTGTTTGGGATAATAACTCATGATAATTAATGTGAATAATTAAATTAATAAATGTAAATATAAAAATTAAAATGAATGAAATATATCAAAAAATTCCATTTAAATGAATTTCTATTCACGGTTAAATTATTATTTTAGATATTATAAATGAATTTTTTATTTCTAAAAATAACTTATCATGTTTTTTTGTCCAAATTTATTGATAAAGGAATTTAAATTTATGTAATAGAGTGCATCCTAAGAAGTTTCTGTCTCTAAGTTCAGTTGATTAATGGAAAATTTAAATTTAGGGTATGCAATTCATAGTTAAAATATATTGAACAATTAAATGATGGAATTAAAGTAGAAAAATAAAAATTCAAATGCTCACTCCCATTTTGAATGATGCTTCAAATTTGACTACACAGGTTCTTCCTATCAGTATTTCACAAAGTGAATGGGTTTCAGGAAATTTATTTCCTTGGATTTACTTTTTGAATGGGGTGGCAGAACTATATTGGTCAAGAAGCCTTCTATCATGTTAAATTCCATTGTATTGATGGTGCTACAAAATAAAAATGAAAAAGTAAGAATAAATAGGAATTCATAGTGAAAAATTAAATATTTTCGGAAGAGTGAATGTGTTTAAAAATAAATAATAACAACAAACCTAGTCAAAGTATATAAAATAAATTGTGTTTAACATTATTGAAATGGATTTACCTCTTTCATCTTCCGCTCGAGTGATAGAAGATTCAATATTTTTCTAGTTTTGGGTCCATAAAAGGTCACAATTATAACATGTCCATACAGGTCAATCCTTTTTCCCAATTTCGAATGATTAACTCTTCCCCATGGTTAAAAGTTTTGGATTTACATCAGGCATATCCAACATTTCATCAGAAATCCTATATAACTGAATGTATGGTCATGTACCAACCATATTGGTTGGAATTTTTCAAACCTGGTGGAATCACTTTATTTTCTATTGTATTTTTTATTTTATTCTCTACATATTTTTCTTCTTATGTGGGATTTTAATTGGATTATCCTCTAAAATAAGTGAAGTTCCCCTATCCACATAACCAAATTCAATTATTTCTTTGACATGATGTATTTTTTCTTCCATAAAACAATTACCTTTTATAAAATCACATTTATTCATTTCAATGTGGATATTGAAATTTAATCCCTAACTATAGACTCTCAAAAAGAGTCTTCCACATTGTACGTTAATTAGTTCTCACCTAGTGTGTAAAAAGTATCATCCCAGAAATAGTGTTGTTATGTCCTCTTCCATATTCATCACTAATAGGTCTTGGGGGTAGTATAATTTATCAAATTTGATCTAAAATATTCAATGACCCATAAGGGGTACTTAATATTGAATATACCAATTGATTTAAAAATAATATGGGTCATAGTATTTATTTTTCAAATCAATTGAATGTGGTGTATGAAATGATATTGAAACCATAACCCAAATTGGATAAATATTTACAAAAAATATTAGCTCCAATAAATTTTATAATTGGAAAACTATATGGGTCATGATTCTTATTAGGTATGTGCTTTAATATTTCCACAAAAAAAATTGTGTGAGTGTAATAATGAAAATTTCATCCATGTTATTCTTATTAGCGACCATATCCTTCATGAGTTTTATGACGGTCATATTGTTTATAATGGATTATACAAAAATAATATCAATATTCATTTTCATAATGTATTATATAAATTTTTCATTCTGTGTACTGATATTCACTTTCTCTATTAACTAGATAACATGTATCATAGTTTTACGTTGTTATGGTTTTTCTTTTTCATCTTCTTCAAATACTTATTCCTTAATATTTCCCATGAATTATTTATTTTCATCTTGTACTATTACTTTCATGGGATGATCCTTAGTTTCATTGACACTTCATAGAGAAATGAACTCCAAATAGTCACTTGTGAACACTTTAGGGCCTCAAGACAGTGTTTCTTATGACCCATATCTATGTAATTCAGAGAGATTTCTTATTTAATGATATAGATTTTAAAAAAACCTTTCCTGATATAATCCTACTTTACCTTGATAATTACCACCCCGATCAGGGTCATATATATTCCTAGTTTCTCTTCTAGTGTACAAATATGACTCTTTAGTGATTTCTCTTGGTGTTGGGGTTGAAAACCATGTTTCCTTAGATTAAATGCATGGCCTTGGTACTTGTTTTTTATGTGGACACTAAAAAATAAATTGGTTAGCAGATTTATATTAGTAATAATTAAATTTATCTTTACATGTACATCGAGGTTAGTGTTACTAACCCATCATCACATCCATCTTATTGTTAAATAATTACATCTATGTCGTCATATATTCATTGTTTTTTATCATTTGTATTCTTATATGTTGTGTTACATCATTTTTCGTTTGGAATATATTTCGATCCACTTATTCCATTAGGTTATACCTCTCTTACATTGAATTCTTAATTAGTGAACCACCAAATTTAGTAGCTAGAATTTGAATTCTTCCCAGTGACTAACCCTATTAAAACTTTTGGATTAGTATCAATAACATTATATTGTAATTTTGGAATATATGATTCATATCTATGTAATTTCACAATGAAGTATAAAGATGTTTTCCCCAAGTGGGAAAATGTTATTAATGCTTACCTATATGTTAATCAACTTATAAGTTGAGAAGAAGTGAGAGTCAAATTTTCTTATGACCTCATACCTTGTGGTGATGTAAAGAGAGGTAAAAATATGAATCCACTCAATATAACAATACCTCAATGAATATCAAAATATTTCAATCCTTAACATGACACATGAGACATTATGGAATTAGACAGTGTTGAGGAGATCAAAAAATATACCAATATTTGTGTTCATATCATTATAAGGTAGTCTAATGAATTGAAAACTATTCATGAACATCAAAATGATGGAATGTTTGATTTCAAATTTATTATCATAAATAGGAGTAACTAGGATGCCCAGTTATAGTCTTCTGTTTGGTGGTCATCTATATTCATTGAACATACCCATTTTGAGATATCAGGGTTGAATTTCAATAATAACTAGATAAATTTTTTCATCCACAGAAACAAATTTATTTTTTCTAAGAAAAATTCTATTCATTGATTGATTTTTATGGTTTCATCTCAATTGGATTGATTTTTTTGGTTGCACATAATAAATTAAAATTATAAAATCCCTACGAAACATAGAACCAATATAATATATAGAGAATAAAATACAATAAAAATAAAATTAAATAAAAATTGGAAGCCTAAAAATAAAATGCATATATACAAACAAATGGGACATGTTTTGAAATTCCCATGGGGAATTGAAACATCCTTATCGGTATAATTAAAATAAAAATATTTATAAAACTAAAAATGTAGAAAATATAATTAAATAATAGTATAAATAAATATATAGTTTAAACCGATATAAAGGTGATTTTTTTATTTAGGTTTGGAAATAAAATTATTATTTTTCTGAATTAATTTTATTAAAAAGAATCAATAAATAATAAATAATATTTTTTTCAAAAAATAGGTTGGAAATTGTGATAGAGAGGAAAAGAAAATTGGGGTTGATTATTAGTTAATAAGTATGATGGTGTGTTTTAGTTTTAGTGTTTGGGTGAAATTAGAGTTAGAAAATTAAATAATTGTTTTGTATTGTTTTTTAAGTAATGGTGAGGGGGACTCAATGCTCATCCAGTCCCATCTTCAATAAATATATTCCCCTTTTCCCATGGTTGGGTAATTTAGGATGTTGTCAAATCATGTATTTCTCAATACCAATTTTAATCATGATTTCCCTTACTTCGACAATGGTCATAACTTAATTAGAGTAATCATTTTTTCAATTGAAATGTTATTTATTATTCAAATATCATCATTCTTGATAAAATTAAAATCAAGATATTTTATTCTTTATTCAAATTACATTAACCCTAATACGTGAAGGAAAATAATAAGATAAAATAAAATAGCACCTTCTTCCCATGGCTACATTACCCAATTAAAAGGATCGAATTATCCCCCTAATATATTGATGATGGGGTAAGGAAAAACTAGTACCATTAAATGCATTATAAAAAAATATGAGAGAAAAACTATTGAGGGACATGTATATCGCAACTTATCACCCCAAACTTTTTTATCCAAAATCTATCACTGTTTGTAGAATATGTAATCTATATTTATATTTTACCATGGTCTTTTGATACATTTAATGTTCAATTAATGTGGTTGATAATGAGTCTTATGTTATTCTTTTTGTGTTTAGAATATGTTAGAATATATAATTTTTTGTTCTTCCATTGAAAATATTGTCACAAAGGAATTTTTATTCTCTTTGTACACTTTTATGGTATGAATGTAGTTTTCACTATGTGAATGTTCATACCCCCTCCCAATTCTAAAGTTGTTTTATTCACATATTGTTTTTTATAAATTCTATAACTTGTAATTTTTTCATGTCCATATATTATTTAATATCCTTAGTTGTCATTTTGTATATTTGGAAGCTATTTTCACCCATGTTATTCAGTTTTGTCCCTTAAAAATTATTTCATTAACATCATTAATCATTAGAAGCATTATTTATGAACAAACTATGGAACATTTTTATTATTTTTCATATAATATTTAAATTTATATATCCTTCCAGATATTAATAAAATATTAAATATACTGGAAAGAATTGAAAATTAAATAAACAAATCTTTATTTCGAAAAATATGTGAATGAAATTTACATATATGTATGATTGATTTGTCAAAATATAACTATGTTATATACCACTTGATGAAATAATTTTTTTGATTATGTCCCTGAGGACTATCATAGATGCACTGTATGATAAAGAGTTGAAATCCATTAGTATTTTAATCCCACTTTCCAAAGGCACCCACTCTATCACTACTGAGGTTGATTGCTTCAACTCCTTGATTTGAATGGGATGATAGGATTCGAAAATTACATCCATTTATTACTTCATTGAACTATTTTCATAGTCTGGTTCTCCCACATAGATTAATACATTCTCATGAATCAAATTCTTGATTCCATATTCAGGTGAACAGAGGTTAATTAGATCATTTGATTCTTTAGTAGGGAAAACTTTTATTTTGTAAAGATGAGACTTCAAGATTCGTCATTATTTCTTTGATATTATGGGAATTGGTAAATTTATTTCTTAGGATGTCTTATGAGTTAATATAATATTCATCACAAATGGAATCTTAGGTTCAAGACAAAATGAAACTTATTCTCATTGCCAAGGGAAATTTATGTCAGTCATAGAAATATTCCTAGGATCATTTCCAGGATAACAATGTTTTGTCATTAGAGGATACTAATAATCAACAATTTAGACATGAATTTCTGACTACACAAAGAAACATGGTTTCATTAGCTATGTAATATCAATATTTTAACAAGATGAATCATGTTATCATCACATATTTTATGAATCTAATACTCATTTACTATTGAGAATAAAATGATTACACATTCTCACCATATAGTATTTTATACTACTCATATCTTTAATCTCGGGATTTCCACATGTGAAAACAAATAGAGGATTTTCTACTTAGTAAGGGTGGAAGATATATTACTCTAAACCTAATATCATATGGAATATAATTCTTTTTACATGATGGAATAGCATAATCTTGTCAATTAAGGAAAGTATGATGAAATATAATTCTCATTAGATAGGATTCTTATTCTTGACACATGAGTCAGCCTATGTCATTTATTTTGGGATGCGTATATGATTACCCCTAGTTTAGGTTATTCTATTCTCATCACAGAGGATTGTCTGGGATCACCACACAATATCAGGTTATGGATTAACGTCTAATGGTTACACATCAACATAAACTAATCATTTATTGACCAATCATATGTCAACCTCCAATTTTCAAAGATCAATTTAAAATCATTATTCAATTAAAGGAATGTATTAAAAATATATTTAAGGATTCCCAAAAACATTAAATATAATTAGATATTTTGGTATTATGGATGAAAGTATTGGAATGCTCTAGGTTGCTGATTAGGATTCAGAGGTGGTGCCTCTTATATGGGGTATGGAATGGTGGTAAATTTGGAATTAAATATCAATGATTAATCCTAAATAAATGTATAGAAGATAGGGATAAAAACCAACTTTATTCAAGGTAAAATGTTTATAGTCATGGTATAGGACCATAACATATAGCTTAATGTCATATCTTTTGTACTTTTGTGTTACTATATGATAGAAAATAATGTCATGTGGGAAAACTTCACTTTGAAATCCCAAAGATATAGGGATTATATCATGTTCATCACATGAGGAATCTCGTTTTTATCACATGTTGAACCTTATTCTCATTAGAAATGCAATATTATACTCATCTCATAGTCTAAGATACATTTTATTTTCTTCATCTGAGGGAGTGATGTTGGCAAAGGGGACACAATAAAGGGTAGAGTGATGATTGTATATTTATCTATACATTGGGAGTATGTATTTTTTAATCAGGGGGAGTTTTTATATCTTAAAGCCTCTTCAGATTCCCATATAACTTCAACAATCACAATGTTTCTCTAATTAACATTTTCTTAGACCGCCACAATATTCCAAAACAATTTATCTGTATGTTTATGAAATTTAAATTCTTGTTTCTCATAATGATTATTCTCTTTTAATTTGATATCCTTTATGCTCAATAAATGAGATGTATATTGTATACTCTTTCATATTAATGATACATCAAACACATCATTTCACATAAATATAATTGGATGAAAGGATAACAAATAATAAAATAATAAAAATTTCTATAGAATTGTTTAGGTTCCATCTTCCATGGACATTAAATTATCTTTTAACCAAAATTCATAACACCATTCAGTGGTGATTTATTATAAAAGACATAATGGTCAACATAAAATGAATGATCCTCCCCTATGATATCTACATAACACTTATACCAACTATAAGATGTTATCATATTATATTTAATCATATTCACCATATATAAAATTTATTATATCAGTTATTATGTAAAAAAAATCATCTACCAACATCCACCCAATATACCAGTCTGACTCTACATTCCAGATAATTTCTACAAAGTTGTCTTATTTATAATTGAACAAGAAAAATTATTAAAAAATGTATTCTAATGAATTTAATTGATCACAATTTCCCTAATAATTAAATGAGAATTATTTAGGAATATTTTAAAATATCTCAATCATTCACTCTAACTTTACATCAAATTTAGGATTGAAAGATCTATTGAAAGTTTATTTAGTACCCAAGGGTTGTTTGTGTGAGTTATAAATATATTTTTTAAATCATGGAGAAAAATAAAATAAAATATTGAGATGTACTCAATGTAATCATACTATATGCTTAATATAATTTCTAGAAAGTTGATCTGAATATATAGTATCCAAAATAGGATGTATATTCCAAGATTTAGTCAAATGGTCAATGATCACTAAATTGAATTATTAAGAAAAAATTTCTACCATAATATCATTAAAACATATATAGATATGTTCTATCATTTCAAAGATGTAATTTAGAATAGTGTAATAATCTCTATTATTAGTTTTCATTCAATATTGACCTTCTCAAAAGTAATACACTACATTGTAAAATCAATAATTTCATTCTTCATACCTAACCTCAAATAATATTCTGAATGATCTCTATATATCATAGAAATACTTTGATTAAATGAATTAAATTTGTTTTTAGATCACTATACAATTAATTTTTTCAATTGTTAATCATTTGTAATACATAACCTTTTAACAAATATGATAACATCTTATTTATCAATATTAATATCATGAATTTTAAACATATTGAAAAACTATAATATTTAATTGAAACCATAATCTTCTTTCCAATCCTCCTTAATTATTTATAATGAATCAAAATACAATGATAAATTATCCATAATATAAAGGGTATCATCAAACACAGTGTTACACCACTATATATTAAATAGTTAACTAATAATTGTGATAAAAACATACCATAGATAATGATTTATTATAATTTCGAATCATATCTTTTAATACCTTGATAGTTTTAGATAGATGGTAGTAAATCATGTTATACTATTATATAGAGAATATATACAATATGATCTTATGGAGAATACATATTTCACATTTTACCCCGCATAAATGTTTTCTCCAAATTTTTAAATTAATAAATACTTCCACTAGATCAATGTCATGAGTTGGATAATTCTTCACATTTTGATCTAATTAATAGGATATAAACACCTTAACCAAATAATTTTATATCCAAGAAACACCAAGGACATTTAATGACAACTCTATATAAATGGAAAAAAATCCCTTTTCAATATATCAAAAATAAATCAAGAGCATTAAATAATATCAATTCTAAATATGAAAAACAAACATCACATTATTTATCCTGATAAACATAACTAATATTTTGAGTTAAATTGTTTATTCAATTGTCCAATCGATAAAAAAATTCAATAAACCACTGATAGTTACCTATTAGACCGGGAAAACATTGAGTCTCTGAGAAAATGGTTTTTTTTCCACTCCTTCACCACTTTTTTATAGGATAAAAATTCAACATTTGAAATAGTATATGTAATGGAAGACGTTTATTTTAACTAAAATTCAAACATTAAATTTTTTTTTCATATAACTCTCTCTCTTATAAGGTGTGTAAAAAATACATAACTTTTTCGTGATATATTCATATATTTTACAGTATATAATAACATCATCAACAAAGACAACCATGAATTTATTCAAATACTCCTAGAAATATATATTAATTATGTCTTTAAATATAGAAAGTGTGATTTCTTACCCTAATTACATAAAAAACTGATAACATCCATAAATATTCCTAAATACTGAACTTGGAATGTCCCCATACTTTAAATTTAGTTCATGGTACCTGGACCTGAGATCAATCATTAAAAACTAATGGGCTACCAATAATTAAATGTCAATTTTCTGAGGGAAGTGATATTTTTTCATATCCATATTGTAATTGACTAATCTGTAGTATATATAAATCCTCATATAATCATCACTACTTTTAATACTTATAGGATCAATCTAATTTGAAGTGATTGGGAGGATAAAACCCTTATCAAGAAAATATTTTGAAAACCTTTCCAATTCATATAATTTTATCGATTCAATTAAATATATATTTTATCAAATTATCTTATAATTTTTAATTGATTCAATAATAAATAAAACGTCCCAATCATAAATAAATCCTTGAAATTATCAAAAAAATTGAAAAAAAATTAATTTACCATAGTCACAGTGTAGTTAAATAATTGTCCTTTTTAATGATATGTAATAGATAAATATCACACCCATATTTAGTTATTTTTTAAAAATCATGATATTTCATCAGTGGTATGAAATAATTATCAAATAATAATTGCAACTCACATCTAAGGATTGAATATGAATTATTTTGATATATATTCAATAGTAACCTAGTAAACTGACAGGAAATCCATACACAAAAGTGAAATTAAACTACACCATGGGTTAACAAACAAGGTTGATAGGAAACACCATTCCAAAGATGATAATAATATGTTTTATATATATCTATTTTTCTTTATTAATTATACCATTTTTTTGTTAAAAAAATTATACTTGTATTTCATTGGGTGATATTTCCATTATACATGAAAATTTTTGAGAATTAATTGACTTTTTATATCATAAATTAAATATGAAATTGAAATAGTAACAGTAAATAAGTAATGACCAGATAACTACTTAACATAATTTCATAACAAAATAAATGATGTTTTTATACTATTCTACTTGTATTCATTTTGATCACAAACCTTCATACCTTTATTTGGACATTTATACACATAATATCCCATCTCATTATAATTTAAAAATTCCATTTCCTAATTTTATGTATTAGTTTAAACAGTACCATTTCATTATTATTTGTAGTCATGAGCCATGTGCCCCATCATTATAAATCTTCAACAATTCCATTGTCTCATAATACATTCAACTAAATATTTATTACCATACACATTACAATGAAATAGTTTAATTTTATTACCTTTGGGTTTATTTGATGTATGCTTTCCCATTGACTTCTACCATCTTTTAATCCTACATGTAAAAAAATTCTAGAAACTATATCTTCAGTTACTCAACATTTAAAAATTTCAAAATAAATTTCAAACTCATGTCTTACTAAACCCCTTCGTAAATATGGAATAAAACCATAGTAAAATTGGATATTTTATCTCTTATAGTCCATAATAATCTTCAGTTCATTTTTGTCCAATTTAGTAAAAATTTCATCATAATTGGTAATAGATTCCTCCTACTTTTTCAATAAATATAGTAGTTTACTTCTATTTTTATGTTCAATAAATTCAGGAAAATACTTCTCAACAAAGTTATATTTAAATATTTTCCATTCCAAGGAATAAATTTCATAATTTTTAATGTTTCTCTTAAGTAAAGAAAAACATGGATAGTCTTAACCTTCAAAATGATAAATATAAAGTTTTTAGATCTAATTTAATTATTATCTTATATCTTTAAATATTTTCACAAAAGGGTGAATTCGTATTTTAACTTTCACTAGGTCTAATAAACGACCAAAAGGTAGAGGGTAATGTTGTATGAAATTCTCTATTATTGAAATATTCATATATTGTTACTATGGTTTCTCCCATGTAATGGAACCACCATTAACATCTCACATAGACATTACTAACATTGTTAAACATTAAAATATTCTAATTCAATCCATTACATGTAACTTGAAGGGATGTATATTATAATATATTGATATTTCATTATATATTTTTTCATTTAAATACATTTGGTTTTGATATCAATCATCTCATAAACAATAATAATTGTTTTTATACATTAATAACTCATGATAATCATTTTCAAATTATCATTTTGATAAAATATAAGATAAATATTTATGGTAAAATTAATAAGTTGTTTAAATTAAATATATAGTAGAAATAATATTTTAATAACTTAATGATTAATAAGGAATTTTTAAATAAAATCAGTTTATATTTGTATTTTTTAATTTATATTATATATAACTTCATAATATAATGAAATATAAAAATAATTAAACATTGAATTATATTTGAATTTAGAAAAACAAAATAATCATAGTATGAACTTTTTTGATTTTTATTTTGATATATTTTATAATTAATTAAGATATCAATGTAATATTAGAGTGATATAAATATTTAGGAAATAAAGTATCTCTAAATTATAGATATTTATTCAGTATATATAATATATCAGTTCAAAACATACTGATTATCATTTTAGAGACCTAATTTGTTTTTTATTAAGCTTTAATTTAAATATATTCTATAATTTAATTTAAATGTAAATTATTTTGTTTAAAAATTAAATTAGAATAAATAGAGGATAGATCTGGAATCATTACACTGATTGTTGTTGTGATGGAACATTTAATATATTTTGTAATCAGTTAATTTCCATGATTAGTATTTAATTAAATAAAATTATTGTTTAACATAGTATTCTAATGTGGCATGTAATTTCATCTGTAAACATGTAACATATACTATAGGGAAGTCATTTATTGAAATTTAATCAATTAACTACATTTATTACTAACCAACCCCCACCTACCCCTCATAACAATTATTTCATTCCATTCTTTTCTGTTATTTAACATTCTTTTCCATGGAAAGTTCAATTTTGTCTATTTATAAAATCACTACCAAAAATTTGTATAATTGAAAAGGGTCATTTGTGATGGGGACCCATCGCATCTGCCCTGATAAAGAAAACTGCATCGCAAATATATTCCCATTTTTTTTTAAAAACCCTATAACGATGGTTCGTCACAAATTCTATTTGCGATTGTGAGTTGCCCCGTCAAAAATATTATTTGCTATAGGGTCATCGTAAATAACGTAAATAAATTGAATAAAATAATATTAATAATAACAAAAAAATATTATTATAATATATTAAAAATATTAATGATGATGATAACAATAAAAAATTGATATTAATAATATAAATTTAATAATAATAAAATAATTATATTAATATTAGTAAAATAAAAAAACTCAAAATTTTTAAAAATATAAAATAATAATAACAACGAAAAAAAATAAAAAATAAATAATAAATAATAGATAAATAATAAAATAATAAAAATAACAAAATCTTTTTTAAAGAAATAAAATAAAAAAATAAAAATAAAAAAATAAAACAATAATAAATGAAATATTTGAAAAAATATACAAAACATACTATATGTAAATATAACTAGTCATTACAAAAAAAATTTACATTCAAATGTTTTATCATAAGAAAATACATTAAGAGCGGGATGGTCTTCCAGAGGAACTAGAGGGGATGGTGGATTGAACTCCATCCAAAAACCATGAGTTAGAGTTTGCATGTACTCTATCATCTATTCATGCTGATGTTTCTTCCACTGACACATATCCTCCCGCTACTAATGATGCAGTCAATGGAGCTCTTCTTGATCATAATGCATACTCTCTATAAGCTCACCTGGAGCTCACAGCTTCTCCTGATACTGTGTAGAATATGATTATGACTCTCCATGAGCTCCTCTCAAGTTTCATGCTGACAACGTAGTAGTACCATAATAACTCCCAAGTGTTAATAGATATTTGATTCCATGAAATAGACTATTCTCGATGGCATACTGGGTCTCCTGAATCCATGTTGTCTCATCAAATATGGAATCACTTGTCTGATCATTTCTCTCGGCCTGACTCTCAGTATACGTATGAGATGTCACCACCTCATATTACCCCATCAATTGAAATTTAATATTGAAAAATTAAATTATTATTTCAATTTATTTTAAAACTCATAATCAAATTATACTAATCACAATCTGATGATAGTGATCACCTCTAATATCTCTAGTGAATGGATCACTATACATCATCCTACAAACATCGAACTCTGAAATATTTCTTTATTCAACTTCACATATGAATATAAAATAAAAAGTCTACTTGTAATGTTAAATAAATTAATTAACAAATGTACTTACCATATCATGCATATGCATACTGAATGTACAATTACCAGTTTGATGTGTCACCTCTTTTCTCCCCCAATTTTGATAACATACTCATGATCTTCACTGAAAATGACCACTCATCCAGTGTGAAAATAATCCATCCCAAAACTAAGTATAAATGTAATTATGTCGGTGGGTTCAGTAGGACTGATCAAACTCTATGACTCTTTCATTATTCATTGTTTTCATCCTTAAATTATTAAACAACTGATGACAACACTCACGCATACGACCCTCCTAGGCCTGCCAGATATAGCCACTGATGCTCTCTAAATGGGGTACCATAAACCATAAAAACAATTTATAATATCTTGTTTTTAATTAAATAAATTTCAAAATAAATATTTTTTTACATCTCAGCCAATGATTGATCATATGGTGATGATCATCTCTAAAAATCTGATCCCACGTAATACATGCCTTTGAAAAATAATTTGGTAATATAGTAATACCCATTCAAATATCTATATGTGTAAATATTTGATAAAACCTACAAATAATAAAATAATTAATATATAACTAAATAAATGATAATTAATGAAAATGGCATGACCCGACCCTACCCGGGCTCGAGCCGCAACTACCCCAAGCCCACCTCTATAGGCCAGGGGCTGGTGACCTACGCCGAAGGAACAACAACTTGGGGAGCCATTTGCCTAAGTACCTGTACACACACACACAGCCCACCCAATGCAGAATTGTAGAGTAAAAGGAAAATTAAAGTACTCACTGATATAAACAAACCTCAAATGTGCATCAACCTCTAAATAGTGAAAAGTATGTGTTGAAGGTAAAGTTAAAAGAAAAGGGCAAAACACACGCCCAACCAGAAAAGTGACACAACCAGAAACAGGTAACCAAATGTAAATTAGTCGGGAGAGTCCCACACCTAGAACACGACTACGACCACAACACGTGATCCAAGCTCCCGAACTCTTAAGCTCCTCTATAGTCATGAGCAACCTGTCTGTCGTTTCCAAGGTCACACCAAGTGTGGGAAAATACCAAGTAGGGGTGAGTATAAAAATACTCAGTAGGATACCCCAAAGGCTCGAGGGGACAAAAAATGAGGTACTAAAGAGGTGAGATGTAGATCGAATAGGGAAAAGTAACGATGTACAAACGAGAGTGTATTAAAGAGTACAACTCAACACACTAAGTGGAAGGAAGTAGACTAGTAAAAACACAAGGAGCTATAAGTGGTGAGAAGATAAACTTCTCATCGAGTCTTCACTAACTATAGTAGGAGAGTAGAATCGTCCAACCATGAGAAGCTAGACATAGAAAGCACATGGCATACACCACACGTCTTTCGTCTCTCCTGGAATGAGAGTAACCAAAACCCAAGGAGTGGGTACTGGAACAAGGTATACGTATATATATGCTATGTCAAGAAACCCAAACCAGATCGTAAGGGGATCTACATCTCATAGCTCAGCCCAAGAAGGTCACTTGCCAGCAGTCCCAGAAGTAAACACCATCGATGCCCAGCATCCTGCACGTCTGCCCCGAACTACAAGCCAAGGGGCTCAAATCCCTACACCATGATGCTATCCTCCTTGGGTGGTACTGACTCACCTACACAGTTTTAGGTCGTGTCTCAAGGACACATATTGGTGGAGAAAGCTCCCCTCATACATGAGAGTTCTGGGGATATTCAAACCAAACCTCGTCACTCTCACAGAGTTGAGAGATCGTCTCAAAGTCAAAGTTGTCACATCAGTGACCCGTACAACCAAGGGTATAACCCCGGTTGTCACAGATAAAAGCCACAGTCTAGCCTAGTAGAAAGGACTGAGTCTAAAAGAAGCCATTGGGTAACCAACTGCCCAGCCCCGATAGATGGTAAACCCTAAGAGGTCGTCGGTTACCCCACTTCCCAATCTCTGCTAGAGGGTAAACCCTGCGAGGTAATCGGGATATGCACTGCCCAGTCATTACTGGATGGTAAAACCTAAGAGGCCGTCAGGTAACCCACTGCCCAGTATCTGTTGGAGGGTGAATCCTAAGAGGTCATCGGGTAACCCACTGCCCAGACTCTTCTAGAGTGTAAACCCTAAGAGTTCGTCGAGTAACCCACTGCCCAGTCTCTGCTGGAGGGTAAACCCTAAGAGGTCGTCATCTAACCCATTGCCCAGTCTCTCCTAGAGGGTAAACCCAATAAATTCAATGAGAAACCAACTGCACAGCCTTGCTGGAGGGTAAAAATGAAAAAGTCAATGAGAAACCCACTGCCCAGCCCTGCTGGAGGGTAAACCCGGAACAGATCTGGTCATCCCTAATGGATGGTACAACAATGTCCAACAGAACATGGAGTGGGTATCACACAACCACCCAACTCCATAACAATGCACCTACTAGAGGTTTAGCGCCGGTTTATTGTGGGTCATGCTGATACCTGGAGATCTGCATAGGGAAACACGTCACGGTAGATCGTGTAAGGAGGATATGATCTCGATACTCGGTTAGGGAATCTCCACCCAGGCTCACTAGGCTCCACACCCAACTGGAAACAACCTCTTGGGTAGGGATCGGTGCCTGTGTAATGTTTTGGTCACACCGAATCCACAAAAACTCTACCAGAGAATATGAAGGGATGTGATACTGAAAACCAACACAGCTAAAGGAACAGGGGAACCCAAACAACTCTGCCGACCAAACTGTCGAGAACAGAACCATGGTAAACCACTCCAACCCTGCTGGTCTAAACCATCGTTAACAGAAGGACCCTCTGCATCACGAGAGGTCAAAGGTATGCAAAGTGGAACATGGTACGCACATGGGTCCCTCACAACGTGTGGCCCTATCTCATCTCCAAACCAAAAACCCAAACATTCCATGTTACAACTAAAAATTGTACCTCCCAGCTTTTCCGTATACTCCCAGAGTATACCACATCTCTAGCCCAAGGGCTATCGTGCTCACGACACCCAACGTCAATGTGATAGACAAAAATGTAACTCCGCCAACTTGCTTCCTCCACGGCCCTAGCATGGACAACCATATTTCTTTAAGAAGAAGCTTCACTCTCACATAAGTGAACACGAGCACATGCCAATGGTTCACTTCCAAACACAGCATGAAGAACCGCCATCGGAGAACCATTCATTCTTTCACATTTAATGAGATCTCGAGTGAGGATCTACACATCCAAACAGATCATACCATTGTAAACCTCGTGAAAAAACAGGAGAGATCGACTATATACTCCCCTCTGATAGACATCCAACGAAGAAGTCGACCAACACCGCTTTACACCCGAATGGTGTCCCGTCTTCCTGAGCCTCGTTCTCGAAACAGTCGGGCTCATCTCACTGTTGAGTTCTCCTTGGAAAGACACATCAAATTGACTGATTACAAGCATGGAATAGATGTTCATAGTAAAAATGCATTTCAAAATACCACACACGAGCGGTGCTTCATGGGACCCACATCTCGATCCCAAAGTGCAACAAACGGATCACACCATTGTGATTCTCTCGAAAAAGTACACAAGATTGACTAATCACTTGTCCAAAACGGACACCCAGTGATAATGATGGAAATCACCGCCAACTCCCAAAATTTCCCTCTTGGGGACTGCCTTATTTTTCATAATTAAAGCGGTAGGATTGCGCCATTGCAATGACCATGGAAAAAACACTCAGAATCAACTGCTTGCATGCCCCGAACGGACGTTCAATGAGAATGTTGTGAAATGATGCTCGCATCTTAAAAGATGGGATGTGAGGACCACGCCTCAACTCTGGTTCCAACACCTGAAACCACCATGGAAAACTCTGTCTTGATGCCAGGGTCGCAGCACCACTGACGGCGCTCAAAACAGACTCGAGATGTGCTCATTTCATCCGAAACTAAAACCTCACTGTGGCACTAAATAGTACTTAGCAGACGTATCGCGCCGCTGAGCCCCTGTCTCGGGAATTAGAAATTCATGAGACCATCTCAGAACCTATGTCTCGATCCAAGGATCGTGTTGCCACAGACAACACGTTAATCAGACTCTCCATGTATGAGCAACATTCTATCCAACCTTTGAAAATAATAATATTATTATTATTTCTAGGGTGTTTTATTGACCCGCTCCATGAGCCACCGAATGAGACCCACGGATGGTCGTAAAAAGACCTCATTGAAAAAAAGGGCACACTGCCACAGATGACATATGAATTGGATGATGCATGGGGAAGTTACGCCCAATTCAATGTTTTAATAATTATAACATTATTATAATTATTAAAATCAATTTTTATTTTTTATTTTTTTTCTTACGGCCATTTCTATCTCTAATTAAGGGAGAATCCTCTTTTTTCCCGCACGTTGTTTTTTTTGTTATTTTCTCTTTTGGATTTCATTCCCTAGCAGGACCCATGTACAACAGGTCCTCGTCCATGTGTGACCTCAGGTCGCCTTGCCCCTGGAAACCAGCATTGGATCAGCTCCCCCGGCCTGCTCCTGGAGGTACTTCCACCGTGCACCATCACAGCCTTCCCATGTCGCCTGCTGACTCTCAGACCGGACCACTATACGGGAAGCCGCCTGAGGGATCCCTCGCCGTCTGGCTCGCCGGACCGTCATCAGTCTTTTTTCGGAGGGCATATCTAGCAGGATAACCTCAAATCCGACTTGAAACTTCGTGAGGCCGTCTTGGACTACCCGAGACTCGGAATTTCAATCTGAAAAATGAATCGGAAAGCATAGAAAACACTATTCGAAAAAATGGCATTCTCTCATCAATTATATAGCATTGTGACGTGTATATTTCAATTCAATGTGGGGGGTGGGGGGTTTGAAATTAAAAACACACACACGAAAACCCCTACCTTGTTGTGCGTAGCCCGAAGCTTTGTCGCTGATCCAACCTCGTCGTTGCCGCTTCTTCCTTGATTGGGAGGGAGGAGAAAGGGATGGAAGAGGAGAGAAGGTTGAGAGTGAGGGGGATTTCCAGGGGATTCAGAGGGGAGGAATGGGATTGAGTGTTTTTAAATATAACAAAAACCGTTTTAAAAAATAAAAACCTAACTCAACATTAATCCAGCATCCGAAAGCCCTGATGCAGTAGAACTTAGGTCATGCCTAGGGTAAGCAACACCTTCCGAGCAAAATGGTTTCCTTGTAATTTTTAAGTGAGACACCATCCGTATGTTATAAAATTTAATGCCCGATTCCCCTAATTTACAAAAAAACGCCCATGGGGACATTTTCAACAGAAGGTTCGCGCCCGTGAAAATTACACCCCTCCTAGGGTAAAAAGAATACTCCAGACTCAAATGTGCCCTTTTTTCCGATTTGAGATACCATTTAGGAGTTATATTATTAACTTGGTGTTCCATGATTGAATGCACTGAAAATTTAATTCCAGACACACCGGGGCTCAGAATCACACGCCGTCTGAAGGTGCTGCTCTGGAATAACATCAAGAAAATTACAAAGTCTTTTATATAAAAAAACGGGTTCTTACATAATTCCCTCCTTCCTGATTTTCATCCTTGAAAAGAAAAACCAGGGAACAACTCAGGGTACTAAGACTGCACCTGGCTCTTTCGTACCTAGAAGAATTCTTGCAAAGTTTTGCACCAGTGAACATAGAATAAATGATTTGATCGGTTCACGCAAGGTCTTCCCTCACCGATTACATCCATAATAGCATGCACACAACTCCTCATGTATGTCACATGGGAGGCGTCATGTACCCACTCCAGACTTTGGGTTTAGGGAAAGGCGTTGGGGACCCCACCATCCCTTCGCACAGTCTCAAACGGCCCGAAGAAACTTGGGGGTAGCTCACCTCCCTGGTCGCACCTCTACGTCGCACTCTACGACTGGAATCACCATTTGGACCTGGGAGAAAACCCAAGGATTCCCTCCATCAGAATATCCATATGGTGAAACACCCATGGATATCTGGTCATGCAAGAATTCATAGTTGATGTCCCATGACCAAGACTCTCTTACACGCTCTAAAGGTGAAGGAGTCACTACCATAGACTAAAGAGAAATCTTACACGGCTTCTATTCTACTAACATAGGGTTACACCAATGCCCTGTTTCACCCTGGTAAATACTCAAGCAAGGAGCAGGGAGAAAATAGCACTTCACATCAAAATTATGAAAATTATAATGCAAAAAAGTAGAAGAGCTATAGAGCGTACCTATTGTCACTTCATTCTCTACAAGATCGTAGACATCCAAAGTGTGCGGTTCTCCACGGTCCAAGTTTTCAGCTCCCAGAGCCTGACGTGGACCACCTAGTGGTGATGGGAAGACCCCATAATGTCGTCTCACACTTCCAGCTCCTCCCTCTCTTATGCTAGCACCACCTCTCTGGGCACCACTCCGATCTTAG
The DNA here is from genome assembly GCA_963277665.1 of Viscum album. Taxonomy (NCBI): domain Eukaryota; kingdom Viridiplantae; phylum Streptophyta; class Magnoliopsida; order Santalales; family Viscaceae; genus Viscum; species Viscum album. The sequence continues at coordinate 1,046,880,059 of OY728162.1, forward strand.
TGATGCATCTATCATGGTGGTGCACCTGCTAACTGCTCGATGTTATCAGCATACCTAGTCGGCCAGTCCCATGCCAAGTGACCTCGCCCATCGCAACCATAGGACTGGTGCTCTCTGGGCTTCCCTAGTGCCCTCTGACACCACTATGGTGTAAGACCATGGCCCTGAGTCGGCTCACGGAAGGGTGTCTTCAGGTGAACCCTTATGCTTTGCTGCCACAGTGGTGTAAAACTATGTCTCTGAAATAGATGGTGGGAAGGCCACCTGCGTCGAGGTTCTGTATGTCGATGCCTCCACCTGCAGTAGACATCTCGATTATATCACACATACTGCCACCTCTAACTATAAAGCATTACAGGAGGCTCCCTGTCACTAGCGCCTACATAGAACCTCGGCATAAGTGGGAATTCCTAGGGGTACTATAACAGCATGAATCCCTCTGCGGAGACCATGCTCGAACTTCTGTGCTCGGAAGTTGCCGTCATGGACCAAGTCTGGGTAAAAATGTGCACGGTCTATGAAACTAGTCGCATACTCAGTCGTCGTCATCCCTCCCTACTAAAACTACAGGAGCTCCTGGACCCGAATATAGCCTAAGAAGGAGGGGTAAAACACCTCATGACATAGCAGCTGGATGTCGTCCCACGAAAGTGACGAATTATCGAGTGACTGAGTCACCAGGCTCCACCAATGCCCCGCTACTCCGTGGAAAAGGCTGGCTGCCAAATCCACCATCAAGTCTATCGGCATATGTACAAGCCTAAAGAGGCGAACAACTGTCTCGAGCCAAACCTCTGCAGCCTAATGATATGGCTCACCACTGAACCTCAGCAGTCTCTGGTGTTGGAACTCACGAAGCGTTCTCAATATGCCCTCATGATCCATCTTCTCAACTGGAGCTGTCTGTTGCTCACCAGGTGGGTGTACTGCTACCGGCCAACACGGAGAAAGGGACTCACATGATGGGTCCGGGACTGAAGCCTCATAGCTCACAGGGTTATTGTCACGAACCAAAGCTGGTATCATGGTTGGCTGACTTTGCGGAGGCATCATGAATGTAATCATGGAGTACCCCAATCAGATGAGCATATATCTGTATTACAACAACAACAAAGGGGAGATGACTCAAGAAGGACAGTCAAAGACTGAATCCTATATTATTCACCGACCAATTTCCCTACAAAAAGTGTCTCAGCATGCCGATTTGACAAGCAGGTTATGAGGGTCCTGGTGAATGGCTATGTCGGCAGCCACACCATCACTATACTCACTGGCCTGAGAGCCTCTCTCGAGACACATTGAAATTGCTTCCCAATATCCCAACCATTTCTTATTTAGGGACATCCGAACAACATCCCAAGGAATGAAGCACCTATGATACCACATTTTCATGACCCAACCCTACCCGGGCTCGAGCTGCAACTACCCCAAGACCGCCTCCATAGGCTAGGGTTTGGCGACCAGTGCCGAATGCACAACAATTTAGGGAGGAATTTTCCTGAGTACCTATACACACACACACAACCCACTCAATGTAGAAGTTCTGAGTAAAAGGAAAAGTAAAGTACTCACTGATATAAACATACCCCAAATGGGAATCAACCTCTAAACAGTACAAAGTAAGTGCTGAAGGTAAACTGAAAAGAAAAGGGAAAAACATGCGCCCAAACAGAAAAGTGCCACAACTTGGCAACAGGTAACAAAAAGTAAAATAGCTGGGAGATTCCCACACCCAAATCATGACTACTACCACCGCATGCGTTCCAAGATCCTAGACACATAAGCACTTATGTATTCACGAGAAAAATGTATGTCGTCTGCAAGGGAACACAAAGTGCGGGAAATGCCCAAGTAGGGGTGAGTTTAAAAATACTTAGTAGGATACACTGAAGGCTCGAGAGAGCAAAAAAGGAGGAATTGAAGAGGTGAGCAGTAGATTGAATAGGGAAAAGTAAATATGTACAACTGAGAGTGAATTAAAGAGTACAACTCAACCCATCAAGAGGAAAGAAGTAGACTCGTCCGAACACAAGGAGCTAGAAGCGGTGAGAAGATGAACTTCTCGTCGAGTCTTAACTACCTATAGTAGGATAGTATACTTGTCCAACCATGAGAAGCTAGACATGGAAAGCATGTGGCATACCCTGCGCGTCTTCGCCTCTCCTGGAAGGAGAGTAACCAAAACCCAAGGATTGGGTACTGAAACAAGGTATACATATATACATATAGGCTCTATCAAGAAACCCAAACCAGATCATACGGGGATCTCCATCTCATAGATGATCCCATGAAGGTGAGTATCCAATTTTCCTCGAAGTAAACACCATCGATGCCTAGCATCATGCACGTCTACCCCAAACTGGGAGACAAGGAACTCAAATCCCTGCACCTGGCCACTGTCCACTTTGGGCGGCATTGGCTCGCCCACACGGTTTTAGGTCGCGTCTCAAGGATGTGTCTTGGTGGGGAAAGCACCCCTTGTACGTGAGTGTTCTGGGGAAAGTCAAACCACACCTTGTCATTGTCACACAGTTGAGAGGTCTTCTAAAAATCCATGTTATCACATTAGTGACCCGTACAACCAAGGGTCCCGCTCCGGTAGTCACGGAGAAAAGCCACAGACAAGCCTAGAAGAAAGGACTAAGTCTGAATGAAGTAATCGGGTAACCCACTGCCCATCCCAGCTGGAGGATAAACCCTAAGAGGTTGTCGGGAAACCCACTTCGTAGTCTTTACTGGAGGGTAAAACCTAAGAGGTCATCAGGTAACCCAGTTCAAATTCTCTACTAGAGGGTAAACCCTAAGAGGTCGTCGGGTAACCCATTGCCCATTCTCTACTGGAGGGTAAACCCTAAGAGGTCCTTGGGTATCGTACTACCCAATATCTCCTGAAGGGTTAACACTAAGAAGTCTATGAGAAACCCACTACCTAGCCTCGCTGGAGGGTAAACAGGAAGAATTCGATGAACAACCCACTACCCAGCCCCACTGGTGGGTAAACCCAGAACTGATCTTTCTATACCTACTTGGTGGTACAACGCTGGACAACAAAACATGGAGTGGGTATCACGCAACCACCCATCTCCAGAACAATTCACTTATCAGAGGTTCAGCACCTATGTAGTATGGGTCACGCCGATACCTGGAGCTCTGCCCAGGGAAACACCTCACGGTAAATCGTGGAAGGAGGATATGATCTCGATACTCAGCTAGGGAATCTATGCCCAGGCTCACTGGACTTCGCACCCTATTGGAAACAACCTCTTGAGTAGAGGATCAGTGCCCATATAAATTATTGGACACACCAAATCCATAAAAACTCTACCAGGGAACACGATGGGATGTGATACATAGTTACCACATGGCTAAAGTAATAGGGGAACCCAAACAAATCCACCGACAAAACCATCAAGAACAGAACCATGGGAAACCACTCCACGCTTATAGTGTAAACCAACATTAATAGAAGGACCCTCTATGTCACATGATGTCAAAGGTACATAAAGTGTAACACGGTATGCACTTGGGGACCTCATGACGTGTGGCCCTATCTCATCTCCAAACCACAAACACAAATGTTCCTGGGTACAACTACAAGTTGTACATCCCAGCATTTCCATATACTCCCAGAGTATACCACATCTCTAGCCTAAAGGCTATCGGGCACATGACACCCAACATCAGTGCGAAGGACAAAAACATAACTCCACTAACCTTCCACCTCCATGACCCTAGCACGACCAACCATATCTCTTTATGCATTAGCTTCACTATCACACAAGTGAACACGGGCACACACCAATGGTTCACATCTAAACACGTCAAGAAGAACCTTCACCGGAGCACCTTTCATGCTTTCACATTTAATGAGATCTCGAATGAGACTACATACATACAAATGGATATTACCGTTATAAACCTCGTGTAAAAACACATGATATCAACTATTTACTCACCTAAAATAGACATCTGACGAAGAAGTCGACCAACATCACTTTATGCCTGAACGACATCCCGTGGTCCCGAGCCTCGGTCCCGAAACAGTCAGGTGCATTGCACCGTGTGATCTCCACGGAAAGACACGTCAAATTGCCTGCTTACTTTCTTGGAATGGATTTCCAAATAAAAATATTCATTTCTCCATACCACAAATGAGTAGTTCTCTGTGGGATCTATATCTTCGTCCCGAAGTGCAACGAATGGATCACACCATTGTGATCTTCTTGAAAAACTACAAAGATTGTCTAATCACATTTCCAAAACGGACACCCAGTGATAAAGATGGAAATCATCATCAGCTCCAAAAACATCTCCCTTGGAGCCCACACTATTGTTCATAATTAAAGTGATTGGATTGCGCCATTACAATGCCCTTGGAAAAACACTCAGAATCAACTGCTCGCATGCCCCAAATGGATGTCTGATGAAAAAGTTGTGAAACACTGCTCACAGCTTAAAAGACGGGTCATGGGGCCCACACCTCAAATCAGGTTCCAATTCCTGAAACCACCATGGGCACATCAATATCGATTCCAGGGTCTCAACACTAGTGACAGCGCTCAAAACGGACTCCGGACTCGCTCATGCCATCTGAAACAAAAACCTTAGCGAGGCGCTAAATAGTACTTAGCAGACGTGTTGTGCCGCTGAGCCCCCGTCTCGGGAATTAAAAATTCTAAAAACCATATAAAAACCTCTGTCTCGATCCGAGGATCATTTTTCTATAGACAACACGTTAATCAGATGCTCTCTGTATGAGCTACGTTCGATCCAACCATTGGAAATAATAATATTATAATAATTTCTAGGGTGTTTTATTGACCCACTCCATGAGTCACCGAAAGATACCAAAAGTTGGTCTTAAAAAGACCACATTGAAAACAGAGGCACACTATCGCTGACGACGCATAAATTGGATGACACATGGGGATGTTATGCCCGATTCACTATTTTTATAATTATAACATTATTATAATTATTAAAATCATTTTTCATTTTTCATTTATTTATTTTTTTCCTATGGCTGTTTCTCTCTCCAATTAAGGGAGACTCTTATTTTTTTTCCCACGTGCTGAGTTTTTTAATTATCTCCTTTGGACTTCATTCTCCAACAGGACCCGCATAAAGCGGGTCCTCCTCTATGCTCGACCTCAGGTCGCCTCGCCCCTGGAGACCAGCACTGGATCAGCTTGACAGGCCTGCTCTCTGAGCTACTTCCACCATGCTCCACCACCGCGGTCCCATGCCACCCACTGACTCCCAGACTGAACAGCCACACAGGAATCTTCCAGAAGGAGAAACCGCCTCCTGGCTCGCCGGACAGCCGTCAGTCTTCTGTCGGAGGCCATATCTAGCCGGAAAACCTCAAAGCCCACCGAAAACTTCATCGGGCCATCCCGGACTCCCCGTGACTCGGAATTTCAATCCGAAAAATGCATCAGAAATATCAGAACACCCCCTCCACAAACATGTCCTTCTCTCAATGATTAAATGGCATTTTGACGCATCTATATAAATTCAAAAGGGGAGGTTCGAAATTAAAAACGCAAACACGAAAACCCTACCATGTTGGTCGTATCCCGAAGCTTCACCGCTGATCCACACTTTTCGTTGTTGCTTCCACCGTGATTGGGAGGGAGGAGGAGGTGTTGGAATAGGAGAGGAGGTTGAGGGTGAGGGGGTTTTTCCAGGGGTATTCATAGGGGAGGAAGGGGATCAAGGGTGTCTAAATAAAACAAAAACCCTTTAAAAAAAAACTTAACTCAAAATTAAACCCACATCTGAAACCCCTGACACAGGAAAATTTAAGTGACGCCTAGGGTAAACACCACCTCTCGAGAACAACGATGGCCTAAAAATTTTAATCTGAGACTCCGTTAGAATGTTATAAAATTTAACGCCCCATGTCGCTAAATTACGAAAATTCCCCTGGGGCCATTTACCACGGAAGGGTTGTGTCCTCCAAAATTACACCCATCCTAGGGTAAAAGGCATGCTACGGACACAGCGGTGCCCTCAGGTTTCCCGTCTGAGCTACCATTTAGGATTTATTTCATTAACTAGGTGTTCCTAGTGTGAACCCACTGAAAATTTAATTCCGACCAAACCGGGGCTCGGAATCCCATGCTGTCTGACGGCGCTACTCTGGAATGACATCAAGAAAATTCCAAATACTTTTATAGAAAAAAATGGGTTCTTACATCATACTAAAAAAAAACATAACTTTATATGTGTGAATCGAATACATGATATTGACGTCACGCTCAGATAGCGTTAAGAATCGTCAATCGCACAAGACCACACACTCTTTATATTAGAGGGTCAGATGATCCAACATAATGATCGTCATCAGGTAGATTGGCCTCCAATAAATGATGAAACAGATCTGAGTCCATCCAAACCATGAAATTATTTTTTTAGAAAATAGATAAAAATAACTATTATATATAGATATATAGTTTATATGATTATAAAAAACATTTAACCATGTTAATCCATATCATCATCTCTATCATCATATCTGACGGTGCCCATATCTTTATAGTCCACTTCAACATCATCAATTTTTATATGAGTTTCAGTTTCATCATCAAATGAAATTTTAAATTCATTTATAAAATCATTAACATCATCATTACCATAGACCCGTAATTGTGGGTCTTGATCATTGATATCTTTTGTATCTATGTGAAAAATATGGATTTGGAGCATTATCTTAAAAAATGTAATTTCATTTCACTTTAGTGGAACCACATTAACATTGTGTAATCATATTTTTCTGATATTTTAATTTTATTAAGCTCTACAAATTACCCAACTCTCTTGAAGGAGAAAAGTAATTTGCATAATAAATTTTATGTACTGGATTATCCAATTAAAATTGTTCATTTACTATAAAATCCATATATATTTAATTTCAATGATTCTATGGCTCAGATGAACATGCAATCCACTCCAAGAATCCAACAACTAATATTTCAACATTTATGTAAGTTTTTCCCCAAATGACATATTTCAGTAATTTATTCCATCATTCCGTAAAAGTCAAATTAAATTTATCTATGTTGAGATCCTCTCAAAAAAACAGCAATATTCATTTCTTTGATACCCCATATGCATGTATATGAAATCAAAAACCATTAAACACATATGGATTATAAGATATGACTATTTTAGATGATGGGTTACTCAATACAAATAAATAATTAACAATTTTAGCATCATGTTGACATACCTGGAAAATTGTAAATTAATTGTCAATATGACAAGTAATAAATTGATTTTATATGTTAAAACATATATAATTTATCTTACCAATTTTTGAAATCGGTTGAAAAATTTATTTTTCTAACATTCTTCATGAGATGCTATTGTAATTTGGGGAAGCTATTTCTAAATATAATTATCATATAACATAACAATAAAATAATATTAATTTACTGTAACAAATATTATAGAATAAGTTATATGAGAACTCACAATAAAAATGGGGTCACTTATTAATAGTTGATCAAAAAATATGTATGAGTTAGATGATGTTCATCATCTAAAATAAATTGTTCATAAACTCCACCAAAACCAAGATTGGGATTATTAAAAACTAATAATTGATTCCATGTTACATCTTCAATATTTCCCTCCTTCTGGCCTATGCATATGTGTTTTGATGGATATACTGATTGAAATTAATGTGAGTAGAAAAAATAAATTTCTTCATGAAAATAAGCATATATAACTGATCTTTCAACCAATAAATGATTACATGATTTTTTCATCAATTTCTGCATGCATCTCTTGAATGGGTACATCCATCAGAACTATACTGAACATCCACATTTGTCTTCAGGTATAAAATGAAATATCAAATGTTCTATTGAGTCCAAGAAAGCTGGCGGGAATATTTTAAGTAGCTTAAATAAAATTAAAGTAACAACTTTTGGAAGTCTTCTTAGTTCATCGTATTCTATTATTTCCACAAAAATATCTTAGAAAAAATAAGATATGTTTGTTATTTCATCTGAAATCAAATGATTCAAAAAACCTCTTCGTCCAATCAGAACATGTCTTTCACTTATAACATGATAGTCATGACTTTTTAATCTAGTAATATGACCATTTCTGACACATCCACCAAAATTTGAAGCATAAACATGTAGATGTCTCGAATATAAAATCCATCGACAAAATAATAATCTACTTTCTTTAGATAGTGTATATGATGCTTTTTTATTCATTAACATCTATAATCTAATTTTTTCAAACAGTTCAAGTTCTAGTCTCCTGCAAATATAGGCAAGATCTAATTGTTCCTTTACATTTTCATTGGCCTTACATTGTATATCCAAAAATATATAAATTAAATTATCAAAATATTTCTTCTCAATATTACAAACATATAACATGTGATAAACCAAAAAATATGACAAATATAAAAAATACCAAAAAAATGCTCTGTTTTATGAAATTATATTCTTTTGAAAAGTCATTACTTTTTAGTTGGTTTGTTTCTAGTCCAAATGTAATAGGAGGTATTAAAGGGACAATTTAATTTAACTCTTTACATGATATCATCATTGGAGTTTCATCTCTTTAAATTGTGTCTTTTCTGAAATGATATTTTTTCCTCAGAAAAGCAAGATTGTTGGGATGGAATCTGTGATGTCAATTGAAAAAACAATTTTTTTACCAATGACATGAATAAACACATTATTTTTTATAATGTGTAATCCATCCAGATAACATTACATATGATAGGAAGTCACTAATTGTCCACATCAATGCTGATTTCTATATGAAGTTTTGTTTTCAACAACATCATATGTAATGACACCATTACTCCTCAATTAATGTATCTCATCAAACATTAGTTTCAAATATATCTGAATATCCTTTTTCAGATGTCCTATAAATGAGATGGTCAAAAACATATATGGTTCCTTCATAAATATTGAAGGAGGTAAATTGTAATGAGTTATAAAGATTTACCACCATGAATATTGACTACTATAATAACCAAATAGATAAAAACCATCAGTAGAATGACCCAATTGCATGTTGTAGGATTCTAAAGAAAAAGATTGATGCACTTGTTCAAAAATTTTCTAAATATCACCATTATTGGGATTATTTATGATTTTACATGGTGAAATATTGGTTTTGTTCCATGACATCAATGACATTGTGTTTTAAGGTATAAATAAACGCTAAAATATAGCTGTAAATGGGAAATATCCCAACTGTTTTATAGGAATCAATCCAGAAATCCCATGTTGAGCCTCTTCATACCTTGATTTTTCCTTTGTTTGAAAACTAACCAATGACTCATTATTACCATAATATATCTTGTAATGAAATTGAACATACATGGATTTTATAATAAACAAGACCCATATTAAGAACTCACCTCTTTCCCCCGTAGAAATTTTTAGTCAACACATTTCCATCAGGTAACAATGTTATAGCCAATGAGAATATTTGATAAAAATAACTATTTTACATTCATTTATATTCTTTAATAACCATAAATTTTAAAATTTCTTCAAAATTTATTATCTTGTATCCATGATATATGGAATCCTCAACAGACATCAACAAGTCATAAAATTTTGATAGTTCCAATTCCGGAATTAAATCAATATCATCCTGAGATTAAGTTTGTCGAAAAGATGGGCCTACCACATAATGTAATAAATTTTTAAACTATGATGGATCTTGACCCAAATTATTAGTATCTTCTTTGGAACTATATTAACATCTTGTAAACCAAAAAAAATAATCTATTTGAAGACCAAAACACAACAAATGAACCTAAACATAGTCAAATGTGTTAGACGTCCTTATATCAAAATTTTTAAATGGACACTTAATTTCCCCTTATGAAACAAATTCTGGTTTTGATGATGAAAATGATAAGAATGTTTCAACACCCTCAATATATACGGGATTTTAACCCAAATCATTTGGATTATTATGCTGATTTATGAAATTGTGATTATCTAATAACGACTATTGTCGGCATCCTTGGTCAATATTTCTCAATAAAATAAAAAATAATTTTTCTTTTTGATAAATTTGATATAAGAAAAAAATGATTCAAAAAAATAAAAAAGGCTAATTATTCCTAACTATTCAAAATTACAACCACTTATTATTAATTAATGTTAATTATTACTAATTATAATTAATTTTTTTTATTCATATTTATTACCATATTACTATTTATTACTATTTATTACAATTTATTACTAATTGTTACTTATTATTTCTAATCATTACTTATTAGTAGTAATTATTATTAATTATTATTATTTACTAATAATTATTCCTATTTATAACAAATTATGAGTTATTATGCCAAATTATTTGTATTTATGACAACATATTTGTAAATATTATTATTTATTCCTATTTATTAAAAACTATTATTATTTATTTTCGGTTATTCCTAATTATGACCATTTTATCCAATTTATTACTAATTATTACGAATTATTTTTATTTCTATCTATTTATTACTAATTATTAATAATTTTTACAAATTGTTACTAATTATTACTAATTATTACAAATTATTATTAATAATTACTAATTATTATTAATTATTCATATTTCATACAAATTATTCCAATTTATTACAAATTATTCTAAATTATTACATCTTATTACAACTTATTACAATTTATTACCATTTATTAATTGTTATTAGAATTTAATTATAATTATTATCTTTATTAGTTATTATTTCCATTTGATAGTAATTATTAACTTTTATTAGTAATAATTACCATTTATTAAAATTATACATAATTTTTTCTAATTATTAATATTTATTACTATTTATTTTGATTTAATACTATTTATAAGTTTTTACTTCCATTTATTTCTATTTATTATAATTTATTTCTATTTATAACTATTTAATTCTATTTGTGATTAATTATTATTATTTATCCCAAATTATGGGTAAAAATCACTAATTATTAGTAATTATCACTAATTATTAGTAATTGTTACTAATTATGGGTAATTAGCACTAATTATCACTAATTATTAACAATTATCAAAAACATTCACTAATTACGTCTATTTATTCTCATTCATCACTACTAATCACTAATTATTACTAATTATCAATAATTATTTCTAATTATCAGTAATTATTTATAATTATTACTATTTATTCATATTTTTCAATATTTATTCTTAATTAAAACTATTTATTACTGTTTATTTGTATTTATTACTATTTATTTGTATTTATTACTATTTATATCTAATTATTACTAAATATAAAAATAAATGGAAATAAATAGGAGCACACCAAGCCTGCCCCACATTCTATTTGCGATGAGTGGTGCAATTCCAAGAGGATTTGTGGTAGGTCATTTTCCCGACAACTAATCTCCTTGGATATTTCTTCGCCTGATATCACATTGAAAAATATGCTTCAACGTACAGATTTCCATTTTTCTTATTCACGGGAATGGAGAGTCGAGAGGCCTTACCACACTTCTCTCCATTCTTTTGCATATGAAAATACTTATTTATGCGTCTGAGCAGATTTTTCATAGTCATTTCAATAGAATAAAGTTGTAATGAGATGTGTTTTCAAGGAAATGAGTTACCACCAATCTGATGGAAATTGTTTCACCCGTCCCAAATAAACGGGGACTATTTATTACTAATTATTCATCATTATTCCTATTTATTCCCAATTATTACTAATTACTCTTATTTATTCCTAATTATTTCGAATTATTAACATTATTTCCTAATTATTATTCATTATTATTAAATATTACTATTTATTCCTATTAATTCATATTTAATCTTTTTTATTTATAATTATTTTTATTTATTCTTATTAGTTACTATATATTACAATTTAATATTATTTATTACGATTTATTTCAATTAATTATTAGTTATTCCTATTTATTCCTATTTATTACTATTCATTACTATTTATTACTATTTATACATATTTATTATTATTTATTCCTATTTATTATAAATTATAATTAATTGTTATTAATTAATGTTAATTAACACAAATTATTCCTCTTAATTACTATTTATTTCTATTTCTTCTTATTTATTACAAATTATTATTATTTATTACTAATTATTACTATTAATTACTAATTATTCATATATATTTATAATTATTACTTATTATTTCAAATTATTCCAATTTATTACTAACAATTCCTATTTATTATTAATTAATCATATTTATTACTAATTATTCTTATTTATTACTAATACTTCCAAACTATTACTTTTTATTCCTAATTATTCTTATTTATTACTAATTGTTTCTATTTATAATTGTTTATTACTAATTACCACTAATTATTAGTAATTAGCTCTATTTATTTAAATTTATTGGTATATTTTATTAATAAAACAATATATTATTTAAAAAAAATAATGCGAAGTAAAAATATCTAATTCTCATTTAATTTAATTGTCACTAATTAACAACAATTATAACTGACATAAAATACAATAAATTAACTAAAAAATAAAAGCAATAGATCAATACCATAAAATGAAATATTTTGAACACTAAAGGGCTTTTAAATAGCTCCAATATGATATTTTGAACCGCAAAAAAATTTCAGAGAAAATATGAGAGTTCAGAGATAGAGTGGAGTTGAGAAAGGTTTTAAATAAAAAGAATAAATGAGGGTTATATATAGTTTAACTTATGTGTGACTAGAGTATTTTTAACGGGATTCATGTTGCAAAGAGTAATATTAATGACAGGGAACATCAAGAATACTCACCCCGCTGTTAATTTGGGGTGGCAGTTAAAAAGGTATTTGAGGCGAGACCTGTCGCAAATAACTACATAAAAAACATGCGATAGAGTTTATCTCCCGTTACAAATTATATTATTCACAGCAGGACCCATCGCAAATGATGAAATCCTATTAATTAGATGGTAGCGACTTAAAAAGATATTTTCGACGGGACCCATCACTACTAACCTCCTACCACAATAGTATTTTCTATGTGATTTATCTCCCCTTGGAAAGACTATAAATCATCAAAGGGTATTTTCCATGGGTGTAGACTCCCGTCGCAAATTACCTTATTGTGGTTTGGCTCACAGTGCTTGCCAAAACCTTTTCGGTAGAAGATGTGTTCCAGTTGCAAATAGTCTCTCAAGAGATACTATTTGTGACGGGGACCATCCCCTTCACTTGTAGCCCATCAAAAATTATTAATTTCTCCCATAGTGAATGGAGCACTAATTCACCTTAATAAAGAAAATTTAAGTATAATTACTTAGTTATTCCAAGGATGTTATTTCATCCAAGAATAATTTTTGAGGAAACAAATTCCTAGGCCTTTATTATTTAGCTTAATCCCTTCATTTCCATGGATAATCCTTTGGAAAATTAAATTTCGGGAGTTGAGTATTACTGTCCTGTTATACAATCCATTTAATTTTTCCTCCCCTTAAAAATCCCTAAATTTCTATATTTATTGAATTAATAATCATCAATTTATTAAAATTTCATTATGTTAATATAACAAAAATTGTCTACTAATTCCAAAGCATCTATTAAAAACATTAATTGTTATGTATGCGTATAGACTACTGCATCCATAATGTGACAATGTTCTTTTACATCACTACCTCTTAGTTATTGTATCATGGATTGTTTTAAATAATAATTACTGTTTTTTCTTGACTTATAAAATTATAAATTGATTAAATTTTACATTTATCTTCATTTAGTCCATTCGTTAAGGAATGAGATTGTCAATCATGTGTATGAGTGGACAACCGCTTCGACGAATGACATGACTTATTTATTTTAACAAAATAACAGGGGTGGTCCAAATAGGTATTTTAATTAACTAATATGAATCTTATAACATTATTATTATTCTTATGTGATAAATGTTCATATATTTCTACCTCATCTTTTCCTTGAGAAAATGGTTTCTTACTAATGCTTACATGAAGACTACAACATCCATGAATGATGAATTCCATTTATCGTAACCATCCATCATAAAAAGTCATAAGAATGGATTTTAAAGTTATACATGATATATAATACATGTAATTTATTTTTTTAATTCCAAATTATCACTATATAATATCACAGTCTTACTCATTTGATGATTACAAAAAGTATTGTTTTGGTCGGTTTACCTCTAAACTAAGATATTTTGTAATATGTATATATTAAATGACAATGGAATTTTATATAATTTTAATTAAATTTAATAATAAGGTATTATATTTTTTATGGTTTTACGATTTATATTATTAATATAATAATATTTTAATTATATATCATCTCTATTCATTAAAAATGAGTTAAACATGTCTACCTCAATATTCATCATTAGAGTCGTATTTAAATATAAAATGATATAAAATTGAAAGTATATAAATAATTTTGGGATATATGTTCAATGAACATTAATAATCCACTAATTATGGAATTGTTATAAAATTTCAGGGATTTACATTAACATTACAAATCATCTGAAAGACAATTAATAGTGCTCACCACTAATGTTAAAAATAAGATATAATGAACAACTATATTCATTGTAAATAATTATAAAAGATTTCTATAAAAGTATTATAATGATTAATATGGTTTTGAAGGAGTTTATTAATATATTAATTGTTTTATAGTAAGATATAGTGTGATTATTTAGAGGGGATGTATGTTAAAAAATATTTTGACTCAAACACTATTCATTGAGACATATTCTACAATGTGTGACAATATACATTTATATGGTGTATATGCTGCCCAATTGTTATGAAATCTTGATATATATTTTTTTCAATTTAGTTTTTGTTAATTTTATGAACATTAACCTTCATGGGTTTTGGTTAAAATTTTTCTTGTGTTTTAATTATTTCCTCAACTCAATTCATTTTACCCTTGATTCTTGAAATCTATTCTTTGCATTGAACTTCCAAGCCTCATTCTCCAAAAATTATCTTTTAAATTGGTAGATTTATTTATTCATAGGCTATATTAATTGTTTTAATTAATAACTATCCCTTTAATGAAGCTCATTTTAAAATAAAAGAACAATGTTCATAAGAATGACTCTTATAGTTTTTGATGGATACATCACCTACATATCCATGTTTTACCTATCCAATGTGTGATTTATAAACCAAAAAAGTTTCACAAAAAATGAACTTCAATTATCCCTTAACTGATTTTGTTAAAAAATATAATCCATTTTATGGTGTAGGTTTTATAAATGGGTTTTTGAGGCAGACATAATTTTTTCCCCATAGTTATTTTACAAAATGGTTTTCCATTCAAGTAATGTTATAAATATTTTAAAAGTGTGTTACTTAAAGCTTTTTTAATTCTATATCCAACTATATTGAAATGATTTATAGAAACTTAAATGAAATTACTTTTAACTATATACACATGGGAAATTTTGAAGGAATATCTCTTATAAGTTTTTGTGTGATCTTATCATTCCATTCCTATTTTCATTTCTAGGGAGACATATTTTAGATGATTTTATTTTTTCTAAAATGAAATTCTTATTATCATGGTGTGATAATATCAACCTTTTTAACTATTTTTTAACGATAAAGGAAATTCTTATTTTCAATGAAATTTTCCAAATGATTCTATCAGTGTACTTCATCTAGGTCATATTCTTGATCAAGGGTATTCTTCAAATGGTATAATCCCCCATATCTATATAGAGGGCTAATGAAATTCTATTCAACAACTATAGTATGATCAATCAAGTATACAATATTGTTTGATCAAACATTTTTTTAGGAATTAAGTACTTACACTTCCATTCCCCGTTGAATGTTCGATGTTCTATTACATGATTGAGATGTCTTCACCAAGATGCCCAATATATTGATTCATTGAGGAAATTGTTTTCCTAAACCATATTCCCATTTCTTATATGGTCTAAATACCACATGAATAATAAAAATTTTTAGTGTTATTTACTGATATTGAATCATAATGGCATTAGATACCAATATATTCCATATGAATATCATGTCACATTTATTGATGAATCTTGAATAATTCTTTAGATAACCACATAAAATTAAAAAAACATTTTATTTTGTTATTTTTTTTATTATATGTTTATTAGAATCATATTTCATACATATGAATCATTTTAGTTATATAATGGGTTAGTTAGGAATTATATATCCCTCCAATTAGATGGTTAATGTTTCTATGTCATGATATATCATGGTGTGTGGGAATAAGTCCTTGCCAACTATGGTGAGTGGGTAGTTCAACTACCTAACTATATTATGTTAACAAGGTTGGGAGCCTTGAATTATACTTATGATGTATTGTTTATATTTTCAACAAATTATAAGGGTATAATTATATAATTTTATTACCATAAATTAATATATGTACATATTGAATAATCTCATTATTGTATCTTTTCATGCTTATGATAATCCTCATTTTGATATCATGATATGACTCATGTCTCTTATATTGATCTTTATTATTATTTTTACCCTTAATGAATATTTTAGATAAACCAATTTTTTTTCCATTTCCCCATGTTATAAAACAATGTATTTTGTATTTTAATATTTCAATAGTGTATTGTTTTTAGAATTTAGGGTGAATATTAAAGACTCTTTATGAATTTATTATCTTCATTTGTAGTGGAAAAAAGATTCACTTTTTTAGAAGACTTTCGATTCAGTATTTTATGATTTGTCATAATTCAATAAAACTCTAAACTAAAATTTCATTTGATTGTAATCTAATAAAGATATTGTAATCATATATGTGTATCAAATTCAATGTTTTATATTATGTTTTTTCAGTCCTAATTTTGGGATCTCAGGTCCATAACACTATAGTTGGTATCAAAAGTTTTTTTAGATTACATTATGGGTTATTATGATATTTATAACCCCCTAAGAATTTTTCATATACTTTTTTCAATTAAATATTATATTTTTAGTATATTGCGTTATAAACAACATTGAGTTTATCTTGTCTTCCAAACGATACTATATTTTTCTTTCATTACCTGAAAAACTGAGTTAAAAAATGGGATACATTTAACATATTATTATTTTATTATAATGTTATTAATTAAACATTTAAAAGGATTTTATGATTAATATTACAAAAATTATTAAAATATAATCTTTAAACATTTATATAAAATTAATTATTTGGTGACCAATTAATCAAAAATGAAATGAATAACCATTTAAAAATAAAGATGTTCTTATTTTGAAAATTCTTTTAATAAAAAAATGGGTTATAACTAAGTAAATTAAACAATAATTTTTTTAGTAATTTTAATTATATTCATATAATATAATTTCAGTCAAATTATTAACATTAAACTTATATGTTATCTTGGAATGTGAGAAAAAATATTTCCAATTTAACGCTTAATACGTCTTTTTTCGAAAAACCATTTTTGTTGAATTTTGAAAACTCAATATAAAACTAATTTTTGGAAATTTTAGAATAATTAATTAAAAGCATAAATTTTATTATATAAATAATTAGGTCAAAATTATCTCAGAATTATTTTTTCATTATTTTCTGAGAAGATAACGTTTTCAATTAATAGTAGATAATATAAGTTCTTGTTCAGAATTATAATTTCTTTTAAATAATTTAAAATCGTTAAAAGTTTTATAAGAAGGTCTAAAATGAAAAATTAGTTCATTTATATATCTATTAATTCAAATTATTACATCTAAAACATTTTCATTTTGAATTTTGATATAATATCATTTAAAACTTTTGATCACTTTCTCTTCAAAACCCTGATTTCTTATCATATTCGAGGGATTAATTTTTATTTATATTTTTTCACATATGTGATTTCAATTTAAAAAAATGGATTACATATTTGGAATAATCTTAATTTATATATTAGTTTAAGGTAAAATTATTTTTTTCAACAGAATGTATAGTAAAAATATTAAAAATTATTTATCACGGTTAAGGTAAAATGGGATTATGGGGAAGTTAAAATAAAAACAAAAGTAGTATAAAATTACCAAAAACTACTAAAACACATTTTACAGTCATATTTAGAAATTATAACATCAAATAATCAATAATTTTTCAATTTATAGCATTATGGAATGTAAAAAGTGTCGGTAACCACTTTCCATCAGTAAAACATTCAACTGTGCCACACACCTCACATATGATAGGCCTCCCCATATCTAATTCCACTCACACATCCAAAACAAATTATTTTAGTAAATATAAAATAAATTAATTCGATACATAAAGCATCCAATTCTAGAAACATTATTTATATCATAAATTCATCCTAGTAAGGACTTTGGGAAAATCTAGAAGAACATGTCCAAAGAATATATAACGTCCCTAATGAATCATTTTATTTTATTTCATCCTCTAACACGTTAAATTATAATTAAACAAATAATATATAATAAAATATTTATCTTACTTATAAAAGTATGTTTTTATGTTTTGTTAATGGCCAACAACCATCTCCACTTCTATAAAATGGTATTCTAATTTCTCATTCATGTGTATGGTCGACTACCGCTTCAAAATCCATTGTTATTTATTTTCAATCACCACCTATAAAAAAATAATAAAATTATTGATTTAATTTTTATATATGATATTTAATATATTATTACACCCATTTTTTTATAATAACTAAAATACCATATTTCCTAATAAATAGTTGGGAAACAGTAATGTCTCTCGTGTTTACAATTTGTTATTTCCTCGTGAACTGATATCTGTGTTTTTCATTTATGTTTTAACTAGATGGTAAAAAGGTTACATTAAGATAAAATATATTTTTTCGTAACATAATTATAATAATTCAATTATTATTTCAAATATACCATCGTAAATTCTATTCTGTTAGAATACGATAATGTCGGTTGAGTTTATGGCGTATTATTACCTCACAAAATGATGTGCTTCGTTCTTCACATACACATTATATGGATTTATATAAAATTTATATTAAATAAAAATATGTTATAAATATACATGATAAAATATTATTTTAATTCTAATATATTATTTAAATAGGTGTCTTTCAATCCATAGAAGAAAAGGAATCAACATTCCAACATACATACGGTTTATCATCTCACGGAATGGTGTATTTCATTTTTTATCTCTAACCCTTATGGATTACAATAAATACATATAAAATTAATATATATTATATTTATATCATTTATAACATTATGTATATTATATAACCATAAAATAATTATAGGAACAAAAAATAACAAATCAAAACCTACATGAAATACAATGAATTTATTTTCCAAAATGTGACATTAAAATGAAATTATTAATAAACATGTCATAAAAATTCATAGGTAAATTATATACAATATTATATATAAATTTATAGGTCATTAATAGATTTATGAAAAACTATATTAATTATACTTGAGGTTTGAACTTGTACGATGAAAGAAGATACTTAAGGTAATAGATTTTTCTTTCAATTTTCATTCTTTGATTTATATGTTATATTATACCAATATATACTTTTTTGAGATTTATAAAATACCATATGAATTGTAATTTATTGAATATCATTATTCATATGATATTCAATGTTTAATTTTTTTTGTATTATGTCATGGTCTAATGATTCAATGTTACAAAAGTGGAAAGGGTTTTGTGTTACAATCTCAACCTTTATCAAGATTACTTATGATTATGCATCTACTTATGAAATATTATGATCTATCTCTCATGAAAAAAAATAATTTTATTCCCATATAGTTTTATCATTAAAATGTATTTTAAAACATCATTTTTAACACTTTATGTTCTCAATATTTCAAATTATCATTTTTAGGAAAAACTGTTTTAATTTCTCACTTTGGTAAAAAGCATATTATTTTCCAAAATACTGTTTATTGAAAGTGTTATCAAAAAAATATTTTCCATTATTAGAATGATTTAGTAAATAATTTTTTACAAATATCTGTTTTTTTTACGAAGAGTTAATGAAATCTTCATGTCATTTTCCAAAATAGAATCTATATTTTATTTTAGAAAAAATGTGAAAGGAGTGTTTGTTTTAACATTAATGGAATATATAGAATAAAAAAATATCATTAAAATTATATTTCTGAATCTTGAATTTCAATTTTGCAATATTATTTTCTAATAAAAAGTATTTTTAAAATTATATAATTAAAAAATCAATGAGGAAGGAATATTTTCCTCTCGAAATATATTAGATAATATTTAAATAATCCATTAAAATTGTTCAAGGTTATTTTTAATGAAAACTTATTTTTAAAATTCCTTGTATCATTAATTTTTTGTTTCAAAGAGGAAATGTCATTTTCCTTAAGAAGTTGATTAAATGATTTTAATGATTATTTTATAAAAATTTCAATGTTTTTTTAAAGAAAAAATATTTTGAATATGTTTTATGTTATAAATTATTTTATCAATGTGGAAATAAAATATTTATAAAGAAAATTTTTAAATGAGTTTTTAATATTAAATTGAAATTATTAGAAGTTATTTTCAAATAAAATTATCTTCATGATATTTTATGAATTTTTATTTTGAAAACGTTTTTCCATTTTGGAAACATTTTTTTCAAAATTTTTTTAATTGATCTTCCTAATGTATTTTCCATCTAAGATGACATATTTTGATCGAACTTATTTTTTACTAGGGATATGATCAAATGGACAATTATAATTATTTCCCTAGATTTTATATATTAATGATTACAATATTTTTAGAAACTCAATTTATCATGCCCTAGTTATATCATAATAAAAATCTTATGAAGCTAGCATATTCTCATAGGTTATGCTATGATGTAATGATGATAGGATTATGAAAGCAATCTATTTTCCATGGGTCATGATATGATGACATATTTATGACACACATTTCATTTCATGTATTAGGATATAATGATTGTTTTATGATATTTTTAGAACACTTATGTATTATTTTTATTATCTGATGGTTGTTACATTATATCAATGGAAGGTGGTTATGTTATTACCAATATGCGAGGTAAATTTATCTCTTGACCTTGAATTGTGTAATGATTTATATCTTATTAGATAAAAAGGACTAGAAATGGGATTGGACCTTATTAATTAATGGAATTTTTCAACTATGATGGCATTGAGAGTGAACCATGACTAAAGTGGTGGTTTTAGTAGTTTACCCATTCCCTGATAATTGCCTTGGAAGTGAGCCTTTTATACTATGAAATTGATATTATAAACCTATGTGTATACCACAATTATATTTATTAAAAAAATTATTCTCTCATGGGTCATGTTCATTGATATCATTATTATTCATGTCTTATGAACTACCAATATTTATAACATGACTCAAGATTTTGATCATGGATTGCAGGGTAAGGTTTTCATATCATATAATAAATTTTTCATGCAGCTATGTTTAAATATTTCCATTATTTACCCTTAATATACTTCTGACCTCACCATATCTTATGATTCTTTTTCCCAGGTTATGATGAAAGTTAATATATGTGTTAAGTCTAAATATGGTGCTAGTTATGATGAAAAAATTGGTATACGATGTACAACTCTTATGATCCCCTTGCAAAATTTTCATGTTTTCAGTATTAATAAACAATTATAATCCTTAAGCATGTGTTTGTGTAGTGTAATTAAATTAGATCTAAAAACATATTATATATCTAAATAAGAAAAATGAGTTACTATATTTGGTATTAATAGATAATATTAGTTTTTATTTGAAAGCTAGTATGAGAAAAATTCAGTGGTATCCTAAAGGAAATTTTTAATTACAAGTCTATGATTGAGTCAATGTATGGAAAAATCTCTTCGAAATTTGGAAAAGTAAAGTAAGATTGGTTTCAATGAAATTATATAAATTTTATCATAATGATATTAGATTTGGAACTGTGATATAGGTACGTATATGTAATAACTTCAAAAGGGTGAATTGGTATGGAATCGAACATCACCTGGTGTATTATAACAGACATTACTGTTCAATAGGTTTGAAAATACTAAGGGATAAGCTTTTGGATATTCTCAAAATCATTATAAACTATCACTTGGTATTTAAATAATGTCCATTAATGAATGATGATAAGCCTATGGTGTCATAGAATGAAAATAATGTGTCATTATTTAGATGTCCTATAAGTTATTTTTTATTATTATGTGTCTTACCACTAACAATATTTCTATGCAAACTATATTTTTTGAGAAAATGATGGGAAACCCAATGAGAACAACTAATATTGATTATGATTGAAATTTTTTTCATAATGAAACTATATGGGATAATGATAAGAGTTAATAATTTCTTGATTACTCCATGTTATTTATCACATTATGTGATCAACAACTTATATCTTAACTAACTCCCAGACTCAAAAATGTAGAGAATGATAGAGTTTTATGAGAGCTCGTTTGGTGGATACCATGGATGAATAAAAACTATGTTTTCTATATGTTGATAATTTTTGAAGAAACACCAAAGTGAATGTCTATGAGGAAGGGAATGATTTTTTCAATGTGGAAAAGAGAGGCATGATGAATTTAATTTCTACGGAAAAAATGAAAATTTTAGTTACTAAAATGGATAATAATAATATTAGTCTCACAAAGGTATAATATATGGGTTAATGTTAACAATTTTGATAATACGAGCACTAGGAAATTTTATATCCTTTGGAGAAAGATCATTATTTTCCTTGTAGAATATGTTCGGTTTTGGAATCTTTTTTTTGAATGGTTTCCACTGTGTTTGTTCATGGAAGTAGAAACGACCAATGGTTTAATATCAATGGGGACTTGATTTCCAAGGAAAGAGCTAATTGTGATGTTTCTCCAATGACACTTAAGAATTTTAATTGGATGAGAGGATGGGTTTTTGTGCTAAGCATGCCCTTTTTGATGGGATTATTGCCTACTCTGGTAATCTCATATAGATTCAATATATTCTCATGAATATTTTATTTATTCCCATGAATTTTGTAAGTATCAATTGAAATAAAAACCAATAATTAGCATGAATATAGTTTATAATCACTTGTTTGTATCAGTGTTTCTTCATCAATAGTGATATATGTATGTTTATGAGGATATCTAACAATGTTATTCCCTTATGTAAAAATTAGATATTCTTTCGTCATGATGATGATTATAACGGTATTATAGCCTCGCGATGGGGAACTGTGGAATGTATCATCATCAAAAGATATTGGAGTTTTCTTGATATTGGGATTAGACCCATGAAACAGCTTCCAACATATCTTTCTAAAATGAATCAAAACCCACAATGTTTGGTAACATTTATTGGGGAACATCATACATTTTATGTTCATGTGATAGGGACCTAACTATACATCATAACATTATGTGGAATGGAAATCTTGGTGAAATTTTCCTAGTAAAATTTTAGTCTTGTAATTATGCCTAAGCATCCCTGGGAACCATGTAGGGGTATGAATTTCCATGTTGAATTAGACCCTTCTTTGAATGAGTCCCATGGTAAAATGGTTGAATTTTCATTATTTATTTTAGACTACATGGGGATTCAAACATATACCACATGGATGGCTATAAAATTCCACATAGTTTGATAGGTCTTGTAGAGGAGTGTGGCCCTTTAATATGATTAAATTAAAATATTCTCTGGAAAAGGATACCCTGATAACTGGGGTTATGGTTTGGGATTACTCATGAGAAAGATTCCAATAGAATTGAGTTGAGGTCTATGAGAAGTGGCTAGACTCACGTAGATTTGTTGATTTGGTTTGGGGGATACTCTTGATGAGGCTATGTGGATTTTTTAAAGTTTTTTCGTTCTTACTCCTAAGAATTATTTCCATATTTATGAAATTTTGGATCTTATACCAAGTAGAAGGAGCTTATTGTTTTTGGGGTTTTCTAGTAGGAATAATTCCCCTAAGTCATGAGATCATGTCAATTTTATGACCAACATTAACCTATACACCCACAAGAGTCATGGATAGTGTGATAAACAAGTTGAAGTGGATGTTATAAGAATTATTCAATCCATATTTCCTAGAGTAGGATACATGGCCTTGAGAACTCATACATATAGATGTACTCTGAATGGAGGTGAGAATAATATTCAAAAGATGATTTACTATTGAAACACGCATCCAACCATTTGGGTGCCCTAATTTTGGATTTCTCCTTCAACAAAAATAGCTAGTATGAGTCGATATTGAATGTGATGGGAAAGATTAAGTCAATGATATAAGAAACCAGAAACTAATACTCCCCCTCTAGTTGAATAGGTTTTCACTACAATAAAGTGAAGAAGGGGGTCTAGTTCCCATCTCCTCTCTGATATATTGGCCAAGAAGTAGAATAGAGAAATTTTTATTCCTATTGAATGAAATCATAGGGTCTTACTCAAGGTGGGATTCCATAAAATTGGTCATGTACTGATTGAGGAGAACCTCAATCCATGTTGAATGGAAAATAAAGTGTTATCCTCATCCTCCCTATTAGGAATTGAAGGCTATCTATCTTATAGATGAAAGTGGTATGACATAGTCCTAACCCTAGTATCTGAGACTAGGAACTCCTTGAGACTATACCTAGGGTAGGGGACCTTTTGACAATGGGAATACACACTGACATTCACTTTAGTGACCATGACTGTCTGACATGATCTGTGTAAAGGAATACACACCCAAATTGGGAAGACCCTATTGTTCCACTATCCATGGTTGTGTATGTATATAGGATAGTTGAGGTCTCAGTTTCATACCTTTCAAAAGAAATGGATCCAAATTAGACTCTAGACATTGATGGATTGGAATAGAGCTCAAATATTTAATTACAAAGGTCATGGGCATAGGTGTTAGGCACATGTCCAGTGGAGAACTGGAAATGATTCTCATAGGGGGGATAATAAATCTACATGAGTTAAATATGTTTTGAGAGATGGAAAAATGTGGAAATGAAACGTGATTAAGGATTTATTCTATGTATCATCGGCATCCTTAGGGGTCCCTATAAGGGTCTCACTCTAGTCCCTTACTTTGAAGAGTGGCCTCATGTAAGTCATTTTTCGTTAGGCGAGAAAGAGTCCTCGTACATGTGTCTTATGTTTGGGGTTCTGAAGGGACCTTGATCTAACTTAACCTCATTAATTCCCTCATCAATCATGATTTTGAGAGATATAAGGATACATTTTGGGGGAC
Source organism: Viscum album (assembly GCA_963277665.1). Lineage (NCBI taxonomy): Eukaryota > Viridiplantae > Streptophyta > Magnoliopsida > Santalales > Viscaceae > Viscum > Viscum album. The sequence goes on from OY728162.1 coordinate 1,046,905,292, forward strand.
ATGGTGAGGCTATATATCCATAGCTATGGGATTCTATCGATTTTTTGTTTGTCCATTGAGGAGCCATGTGGTCTAATTTATAAGCATGTATGGGACCATTGTTGAAAGATGTTTCCTATGTAGGTCTCGAAAGTCTCTCATCGATGAAGGTCTCTAGCATAGGGGTGGAATGCCTCTCCAGGATATGTAGTTGGTTTGCATAGGTTATTGAGTTAAGTGTCCTATGTAAGGGGCTGCACTGTGTGGGCCACATAGGTGGCATGTAGAGGTTGTGTACATGGAAAGCCTCCTGGTCAATGTACATTTAATAATCTTATTACACACACTGTAGGGGTTATGCTCACATCCAATTTTTAGACACGATGCTCATTTATTTTACTATCCCTTTTGGATGGTCACTTCGCTATAGTCTGTGGCCCGAAATAAAAATATAGAGTCACACCGTTAACTTTTTTGGTTGAGTTGAGGGAATTTTTGGTAACAACATATAGAAATCCAAAATACACCTACAGCTGTCATAATTATACATTTATAATAAAACTCAACATTTGGTTTTGGAGTGTGGTTCTTATCTTCAATTATGTTGTTCAAAAAAATAATAATCTTGTTCTAATATATCTTTAAGAACATCGAAACATTATAACTTTACTTGGTAGGATTTGAAGATATCTAAACTATTGGAATAATGCTATAATATTTCCCATTTAATGGTACCTAGAAATCATACTTTTATTATTTATAGGGTCATATGAGAAACCCTACAAATATTTTGTCTTTTGTGCCATTGCCCTAATTTTTTCCTATTTATACTTTATTTATTTCCCAATGGGAGACGAATGGATTTTTATCAGGATTAAATTTTTTATATTGTATCCTATTATGTTTTATAACTTTTATATAGTTATTAATTGATTGATTTTTTTTGAAACCATATGGATTGAAGGTATAGAAAGTTGAGACAATAATTTTATCCATGGATCCCTTTATAGGATTTCAATCTAGAATATAGGAATTCTAAAGTCATCTATATTGAGCTACTGATACTTGTTATTTAGGTTAAACATCTAGGGCCATATGTTTTCAATGATGATCCCAAAAAAGGATTTTTTTCAAACATGTTCTAAAATTCATTAAATTTCTTATGGTTAATCATAAGAGACATATATATGGTTCCCAGATCTAAAACAAAAAAAATTGGAATTGAGGAGGTATCTCTTGAAGATGATGTCACCACTAGTTTAAAACACCATTATTGGGGATGTTTTTTGTAATTCCAACAAGGGTGAAAACTGTATAGTCATGTATTAGTATCCTTAGGCTAACAGAACCATTTTGTGGGTCACATCTGCAAAACCAACAAGGGTTTATTAAAGAAAAGATTGGAAAATGAGTTCTCCGGAATTCCAACCTTAAATTTCTGATGAAAGAAAGGAGTTTATAAAAATTATGATTTCTCAAGACCTCAAGGGTGTTTTTTAGGGGAAAATGTCTAATAAGGATGATATGATCTATATCAGCATTGATATATCCTTCATATATATTTACTAGTACATAATAGAGGGGGTACATCATATATACCATGTGGCTAGGACAAGATCATGTGGTCTAGGAGTCATAATGTATCTCATTGGAATGATAAAAATTAAACTTGTAGTTCTAAAATTTATATCCCCGCACAAATTGAATTAATATGTTTGGAAAATGGTTTTTTTAGTATGGTATCATTTAAAGGGTAAGACCCTGTATTGGATCACCTCATGTAGATTTAAAACATGCATGGGAGAGTTGGATTATTTTCATATATTGTGTTGTGACTGGTCCTATGTTTGATGATATTTATGTCAATACAAATCTCATTGTATTAAGAATAAAGACACACATAGTTCTTGGGGAAATCACGTAGATTATTCTCAAGAAATTAGTACATTTGGTCCTCCTTTTAAAGGTATTATGCTCCGAAAAAAGATATCCTTAATTTAAATTTATATGCCAAACTTATGATGGGGTGACTATTTTTAAGAAACATCACATCCCATGTGATCAATGCCTGGTTTAAGAATCCATAAGTGGTAAAATATACTTCTATTATATGAAGGTGACACAATTGAATGATAAGAAAACAGAAACCATATGATAGATGGTCCATGATTTATGATTCAGGTGTCTCTATGTATCTGATTTTGATGAGAATCAATCTATACATAGTTCTTTTGTTTGATATAGTATAATCATCATGTGTTAAGGATGAAGATGAAAAAATGTGAAAGAGGGGAAATGTTGTGTCTTAGACCAATGATAAAAACATGGGTGTCACTGCATATCTCATGGGAATAAGAATTGGCCATATATAGTTCCTGAAAAAGGACCCCCTGTTTAAGTTTGAACTTATACACATGGAGTAAATAGGATTTTTTGGGATGAGACTCAAGAAACATGTAGTTCATAAAATGTCTTTATGTAGGTATGATCAATACACAAGGACATTATAGGGGCTTTTATTGTTTAATTGTAGTTGGACCTTGAATTTGAGACCTATGAGTCGCTATATATCTCATTATAATGAGAATCAAGCCACACATAGTTATTCAAATGTTTTGATGTGTCGATTTGACACATACATTGGGAGAAGGTGGATTTTTAATTATTGTTGGAGCCAATATAAGAGATGCTGATGACACTTCATATCTCACTAGAATGAGAATCAAGCCACATTTATTTATTGAACTAATCATTCAATTTACCATCATGAGATATATAAATTATATCATTGGGGATTGTACTTATTAAAGGTCTTGAGGGACACTATGGAGTGTCGTGATTTGAGTGGTGATAATTCATGGAAGCTACACATCCATTCTTCCTTATGTTCTACAAGGAGGGATTCTCGACCCACTAAGGGGTTAGAGGGATGTGAATGGGATTACATTAGAGATTGAGGACCATATTTATGGGACTACAAGTAGTATCAACTCAAGGTATTTTTATGTTTTATTAATTTAAATCAATGGAAAAGTTAACCCTGTAATTTAATTTCATGTGGTATGTTCATTATTTTTTTCCATTTTAAGTCATACAATAAGAACCATCTACACTGTTTATCATCTTTCAGAATGGACCTATATGGTGGTATGTAATTTAACATCATATAGATATCAAAATTGTTCATGTAATTATACAAAATTCTTCTTCAATAACCTTGCATTAGTTGGATTATTATTAGGCTATCCATCCATTTAGATCAAGGAATATGATATGTTAGAGTGGACCATGTGCATGTAGTATGATCCCTCAAAATGTTTCTCTATATTTTCATTCTTTTTTCCTACTATAATTTGATTCCTAAGGAACAGTACCAATTCTCCTTTGAATAATTGATAGGGAAGACATTTTTGTTAATGCTCAAACAATTTGATTTTGATATAATTCCAATTGATGAAGGTCTCCAATATTTTTTCATCTATATGCTCCAACACATCCGTTTGTTTCTTTAATTTATCCCTTGTATATATTTGATCATAGATAAAAATATGTGGAGATCAAAAATTGAACCACAATGTGTGATACTTCTTCTATTCCATATTCTAATGAGAACAAGATCGCCCATGTGGCATTAAGGGTTGTAGAATAGTAATATCACAGGGAATGAAATAGATATTCAAGACACTTATTTATATATTTTAAACCATCTTCCAGAGTATATTTGATTGGTTCATGTTGAAGGCCTATATTTATCTATTATTCAGTTCATGAAATCGATATGAAGGGATGGATTAGATATTATTTTTATATAGAAAACGTTCCATGTTAGTGGAAAAAATAGTTCCATTTCTAGGTCGATATAGTATGAGATAAATCAAATAATGTAATGAAGATGGATTTTATGAATATAACTATTATTTTTTCCCTGAAATTTTTATGTTTATTTTCAATTCATATTTGGGAAAGAAATCAGTAGCAGTAAAAAGGTGTTTTAACTTCTTAGTTGTAGCTGGAGGGTATGGGACTACATCATTCATTCCATATATGTAAAATAGATATAAGTATTTAGATGTATATAGAACCTCTTTTGTTTTATTAATAATGTTGGCATTCACAACAGAGGAATGACATTTAATGGTGAAATGTACACAATCTGATGTCACAATGGGCCAATAGTACTCTGGCCTTTATATTTGGTTGGAAATCGTATATCCTAACTAGTGGGAACCATAGATTCCTATGTTTAATTCTTTCAATACAACAACATTTTCTTCAACATCAATAAATATTGAAATTACTCTATATAATCCTCATTTCTAGAGGAATTTCTGGTGATTTGGGACATCATAAATATTGAAGTTGACTACTCACTTCCAGATTTTCTCATACCCGGTCATATACTATGGGAGCACTCCATCCTAAAGATAATATATGATTATAATCATACAATATATGGTAGGGCCATATGGATCATGCATTGGATGATTTCATTAATATAGTTTGTTATCATTTTAAAAAAGTGGTGATACAATCATACGTTGGAAAATTTTAGTGACTATTTCATCTCGGTTTGGATCTTCAAAAGTGGTAGCCTCATTTTCCAACAAATATTCCTAAGATTTTTATGATCATGTGACATGATTTAATGTAGGTATGAGGGTAAATATTCTATAAAAACTCATAAATAATCATGAAGTGGGATAAAATCTTCTTTTATAATGCCTAAAATCCCCATTGATCTATTTGATTACATTTTATTAGTCACCTTTCACCTCATGGTGGTTCACCAATATTTCAAATTCAAATTCCAAAACAGAAATGAGGGTGTGATATTATTCCTCATTATTGGTACATACTTCGGATAATCAATGTGAGTAGTGTGGGACTACCTTCACTAGGGTGACAAGTATAACCCCCAACCCATTTGGTTTTGAGATTAGCGTCTTCTATACTCCTCTTTATGGGGTTCTTGGATGTGTTGTCAAAATAAATAGTCTATGTTTGGGATATTTATTAAATTAAAAATATGTCTTCATAAGTGAATTTAGTATTCAATGACGTCTCTTCTTCAGATGGGGGTCAACATGAAAATATACAACATCATTACCATTCACTACTTTTTTAGGAAAAATTGAATTTAAAATTTTTGAAGAATCACATCCCACCATTTTAAAAGGTAACCCAAAATAGTGTGGAAGAGGATATATTTTAATGGGTTGTTGTGATAGACCAATTGGAAATCATGGTTTTTTAGATATTGACTTTTCTTCTAGACATCAAATAATAATACTAGGAAGGTATTATCGATATATTAATAATGACACTCAACATCGAGCATGGTATAACTAATATAATAGAGGCCATTTTTCATCCCTAGGGTCATTCATTTGGATAATGAATTTCCTAGTGATCGCTCAAGGGCCGCCACAAACAGAACGAGACGATTTCCTACAATGGTGTGAATTAACTATAGGGGGGTCAAGAGGAAATTATGTAGGGATTCAAATTACTATTGGATGTCTCTTGTCAATATATATTTCACTCCCTTCTTCAGCAGTCAGGTGAAGGGAAAATAATTTCCTAAAATTTTGGCTATGAAGTTCCCAATATAAGCCAAGAATCCATGAATTATTCTCAAAAAATTATTTTTTGGAGTATGTTACATGATATGTATGGCCTTCATTTTATCAGGTTAAATATCTATGCCATAATGGAATAAAACAAAAGTGATAAAATTACATAAGGATACTCTAAAATTCTATTGGAAGGGCCCAATATTCCGGATATGATGTCATTACTTCATGAAGATAGTATAAAGGTCAACTATGTTGTTCAAACATAGTAACAATGTTTCCAATAGATCATCAACATAACATTCAACAAAAACAAAAAAGTATGGTTTGAATATGTGGTGCATGTCATGTTGGTATGTGGAAATGACGATCTTTAAACCAAAGGTAATTACCCTATATCATAATTCTCCCAATAGTTGTCTAAGGGTTTTGGTTTCTTCATCTCATAGGTATATCAAAATATTCTTGTACCCATAATTGAAATCCATTAAATAGTAGGATTTATAACCATCTGTTGAATCAAGAAAGAGTTATATGATTTGATTTGAGAATTCTTCTTTTGGAAAATTCTTATCGAGATCTATGAATTCAAAGGAATATATGATTTTATAGTATTTATTCTTATCATGGACATTGTTTTCCATAAATTTTGGATATTTTACCCCTCATATGAATTCATCCCTGTTGATTTTTTCCACATAGGCCTCAATTTTTGAGGCATGATTCATGTGTCTTCTTCCGAATTCTTTCTGGTACCCCCGATGTCATTATGGTAAACCCAAGTGATTGGTGAACATGTTAGGGTAAAGGCATATAATCCCAGTTTAATTAAAATAAACACATCCCAGTGTTACTTTATGAAATAATTATATACATATAATTCTTTAGGGGTCATGGCCGCACTAATTAAAGTGGGTCATGGATCTTATTCCATACCCAGATTTATCTCCATGATCTCATCACTAGTGGTTGATACACATTCATCAAAAATGGAGGAGAATCATTATGTTTTTCCTCTTATTCTTCATCCCCATGATATACCATTTCTATCTTTTGATGTGATGTATATGATGAATCATGTTTTTTGAACTATGAGAGGAGTCGGTATTTGGACATCCAGAATAGGTTGAAATCATTTATGGATCAATTAATGGAATGAGGCATCTAAGAGATCAAAAGGGAGATGGGGGGATTTTGGATTATAATATATGACTTCTCCCATTGACCTAAAAAATTATTCTATAGTATATATAAATCATGAATTTGTAGATGCCCGGGGGATGGAAGGATGCAGTTTTATCCAGGATTTCATTACTTCTGAGAGTGTTGAAAATTTCTCTCATGTTGTCAGGATAAGTTGTCACAATTGTCATTATGGAAGTCTCCCAATAGGTTCTTCAATTTAGGCAGACACCTTTTATTTGGTTTATGTGTTTCACAAACACTTGATTGAGCTTATTTAAATGGTTATATGGAATTATTTCCAAACTAGTTTGGGTATTGATCAATGTGACATTATTAACCATGGAATCATTCCTTCCTTATGGTAGATTCTCACATCAATGTACTTTTATTCATAGGATTTTAGTGGGCATTTTTCCCCATTAAATTTCTAAATTTTATCATTGATAACATATTTGATACATTGGTTGTATGATGAAGGGATAACTACATGATGATGTTGCCATGTTCTTCCCAGAAAAACAATAATGGTTGTATACTACGAAAAAAACCTTGAATTCAATGTTCATAATGAGATCCCTGAATAGGGTTATGAGTCCGATATTTCAAAGAGTCTCTTGATCATTGTTTTAATAACCCTCTAATACTGTAGTGGAATGAGTAAAAAAGATTAATTTAGACTTATTCGGTGATGTGTTATGACTAGAATGAAGTTGACTCCTAATTCATTGTAAATAAAGGATCACTGGATATAATCATTGATTATCTGGATGAATATATACAAGGGAATGTGTTTCCCACTCTAATAACATCCCAATACTGTTCAATGAATGAGATGATCCTATGAAATTCTTCTGGATCATTCTCTGAAAGATATTCTTCAGTAGAGGCAACCTCAATATAAAACTCTTATAGGCTTTACAAGGCCTCTATGAGTGCTTTCTGAAGGATTTTTGATAGACTTTGGGACACCGTGATTTATATCTTAGCCAGAACATGGAATAATTTCGTCTAAACATTATACTTCTAATCCATAGGTCTATGCTTCCTAGAATGGAGATGTTATTTATCCTATAAAATGGGAGATGATGTTCATTATTTAGATGGACCATCCCTCAGAATAAGTGTTGAATATACATTCACTCATAGATGTTTAAGTCGGTTGGGACTTCATTCACACCATGGTTGGTTAGGAAATTGTGTATCATCTAGTCAATCATCCAAGATTATCATGTTAGGGATGGTCTTTTCATCTGTGGGAGAAATCTCTTGTTCCGTCTAAGATCACTAGAGGGATCTCCAATGAGATTCAACCATATAGTCAGTTTGAGTGAGGGCATGGTAAATGTAGTGACAATGAGAATGAATGTGTCTTCCCCTATTTCCTCAACATTGACATATCTTCCCCCAATAATAAAATTTAGCATATTAATTCCACTTGATTATCATAATCATCATCTATGAATTGATATATTAAGTGAATAATGTTATTGGAACTAAAGACAAACTCTTTTTTTGATGACTATTTCGTCTGATAGGTTGACTCTTAATTTTCCATTAGGAAGGGAAATTCCCATACCTTCAAAAAAATAGGAATGAAGTCTTGTGGTGCTAGAGAAAACAATATCATTTGTGTAGGGTCTTACTATTGTGTCTACATTATACCCTACCATCTATAAAACTTTATGAAAGGCTGTAATTCAAAGGATTGAGTTGTTGATGAGTTTGGCTGCATTTTAGCAGAAAAGGGTACAATCCCTGTTGACTAAGGAATATATTCTTGGAGGATATGATGAGTTCGGTTGATCATTTTACTGACTATCCACTTGCTTAAATTCCACATATAATTTCTATTAACATCCTTCCATTCTCTCTCCTCAACTTGCTCAGTGATACAAACATACACAACATGAGCCTAAGGATTTTTTTAGCTCGACTTTCCTAGAGAAAAACATGTTTTAGGAGGTCATTGAAAAAATTAATCTTAGATGTGGTTCCCTAGAGACTGGAGGAGGATGTAAAAATTAGGGATATCATTTTCATAATCATTTATGTGATTCATGCGCTTTTTAAACATGAACAACTTTTTTTCCAAAGTCAATATGAATTAGATGAGGACATGGTTATTTTGAAAATAATATACATTTTTTTCATCTTCTCATCCAATTTCCTCTTTTCTCCATCTGATCATACTAGAAAGGTTTTGGTTGTTCCAAGTGCATAGAATGTGGGGCAGCATTATATATAAAATGGTTTGATGTGTGAGTTGGTACATGGGCCTTATTAAGTGTAATGGTAGAATCATACTCTCTCCCATTTATCTTCCCACGAGTTGATGGTAATACTTGGGTCTTGGTTATGGTCTCTGTGATGGAGTCATATATATTTGTAGAAATAGAGGTAAATTACCAAAATAATCCTTTGTATTTCATACATATTATTGGAATAAAAAAATTATTATACAGATTATCTATATAGACGGGAAGAAATATTCTTGAGGGAGTGGTATGTTTAGGGAGTATGTAAATCATTTCCACTAAACAATGAAATTCAAGACCCTTTATTTCTCCCATTGTTTATAGTTCATGAGATAGAATACTATTATATTCTGCAGTTTTGAGCAAAACTGGAAGTGAAACTTTTGATGGAGGCCTTCTCTTATAGTTATTGACGGAGGCTACAAACTCAGAAATCATAGATTGACTGGATCCTTTATATATTTCATGAATCACCTGAGTTTCACCGCCTCTATTTTCCCAAGGTTACCCATAATTGTATCACATTGAGTGACAAAATGCATCAATTGATGCTCTAGGTGTAACACCCCAAGCTTCCACAGTATGCTTCTCTTTGAATAATACAGTAGCGTGTGTTGTACGCAACTTCGATGTTCTGACACACAACACAACCAATCAAAGTAGCTGTTATGAATAGTAATACCCACTTTTTGAAATTTTATGAATTTTATTATTCAAATTGGACTTTATTTTTGGATTCAGAATATCGAAATTATATTAGGGTAAATTTTTGGTACTTTTCTGATAACTTTCATATTTTGATGCGTAGTGAAAATTACTAAATTTTAGTTAAAAACAACTTTTTTAATCGAAATAATTAATTGTGTTAAATTATGAATTTGAGTGGTTTTAAAGTATAATTAGATTATATTTTTTACCATTTAATCCAATGTTGTTAATTGGACATAATTTCACAATTAAAATGGACATAAGAGAGTGTCAATCTTTTGATAGTTATTATATGTTAAAAACATGTTTTTTGTTTTGACTACGGGAATTAAATTTAAATTAATTTCTGCCACTTCTATTTTTTAAATTTAGAGAAATGGATTCCATATTTAGAATCAGAAGTTCCATATTTTGTAAATAGGTAACTTTTTTTGTCATTTTGAATAATTACTTCGGTAAATATTTTATTTACAATGGTTAAAGGGTAAATCTAGTAAATAAGGGGAAGAAATAATATTATAATAATATTAAATTACCCTAAAACGTGTTCTAACCCTATTGGTTGATACATGTCCGAACATGGGCATCTTTGTGTCGATGTTTGGACCCCATGGAGCCACTTTTATGTGATAATGACACTTTATATTAATTAAGTTAAAGTAAATACAAAAATGTCAAAAGCATATATCTTTTAATAAAACAATTTTTACATAGGGTTATATATATTATATTTTTGACTATAAATATTCATTAGAAATATAAAACGATTTCCTACATAATGGTATTTTATTTATAATTTTTAGACATTGAAAAATTACATTTATTTATGACTCAATAATGATGCAATATTTTCTTTATTAATGAATGAATCAAAAAATTGTTATTACAAATGTTAAAATAAATATATCTTAAAAGTTTTGATGACATCCACAAATTTTATTTGTTAATATGACATGTTACTATTACTTAAATGAATTCTGTTCTAATTAATATATTTGTTAAGTCTTTAACAAAAATAAATTATTAAATATTGTCAAAATTGACAAAAATGAGTTTTTAAACAAATATTATATTATTATTTGATATTCTATTCCTAAAAATCTATTGTTCAGACAAAGGACTTATATAATGATATTCTTATCATTAATTAATCACTTGGGGTTCCCTTGTAAATATATAGTATGATTATTAATTATATAATATAAAAATACAAAGAGACTTGGTAAATGTCAAACTAATTAACTAAGAGTTAAATCTAAAAGATAAGGTAAATATAGTGACCCAAACCTGTCTAAAACCTATTGGTTGAGTGTATTGCATCCTATCCCAACCTTTTCCTAGAAATAATTCAGTTTTCAGCTATTAGAAACTGAATACGAATTCATTATAAAATAATATTTCTAGCTCTTCCAAATGTGCCCCTCACCCCTCTTATAAAAAGGCACTCCCCGTTCTATCTAATTCACACCTTCAAAGCCAATTGGATCAGGAAAACCCTGCCAAAATATTCTCTCAACTTCCCTCACTTCAACCTAGAGGCCTTAATTTGATCAGAAATCCAACTTATGGATCCTTTTGGATCAAATCAAAAGGAATAACCCAAAGAGGGGGTAATGTTTTCACCACCCTCTTTCAATTTCCTTTCTTCTTCCACTTATTTTTTTTGTTATTCACTTTCTAAAATAAAAACTCTAGTATCTTTAATATACTGTGATTTTATTATAAATATGTTACAACCATATTCACTGTTCTATCCTTCCTTTGAATAACATGTCACCATACGTGCATATGTACGGCTTACCGTCTCCACGTCGTGGTGTAATTGTTATTCAAAACGTTATTATTTGAATGGGTATGATAATGATGTGTAATTGAAGTAAATAATAAATATAACATTATAATGATTCTGTATATATGCTATACCATTAAATTATATATTATTTTAATGTCAAAAGAATGATATTTTCGCTTGTGTGTACGTACGGACTACCGTCTCCACGAACACGATGAGATTCATTCCCCATCGTATCCATTCAAGTCTAATTCTAATTTGATGATTAAAAATAATGTTTAAGGACTTGATATAATTTTGTATATAAATATGATACAACCTATCAATAACAAACACGACTTATGTTACAAAACATATAAAAGAAAATGAGTAAGTTAACACCCAACACGACGATAATACTAAGATATTATTAACAAAGAAATGTTTAATGATCTTATATGATATCATATTAATGTATATGATTCTTGTATAATTTAATAACAATTATTTCACCATTATATTGGATTTTAGACTACCCTCGACAAAGGAAAAGTACAAGTTAAGGGTTTATTTCACAATCTCATCATTATCCGATGTTGTTTATACGTAATTATCTATTGGGACCTCTTTATCATCCACATCAATTTTTCTTAAAAATTTATTTCAAAACATTTTTACTATTTACTATACTATGGGTTAAAGTCATATATACCCTTGTTTGACTTTTTATAAAATGGTTTGAAAGGAATCATTCTGTTATTTTCCAAACAAGGTCATTTTTAACCTTTTCGACAAAATTAAGGTAAGAATGTTTTTAAAACTTATACAGAGGGTGCGGCTATTTTCCGCCATTATAAAATCATCAAAAAATCCCTTAAAATCTTATAATAATATTTTCAAAGTAAATGTTTCCTTTTAAAATTATGTGACTATTAAATTATGTAAAAAATATATATATTTCTCTCAAATAATTTTGTTTTCCTCTATGTCAACATTATTTAATTGATTTAAAACTTATTTGAAGTTGATTTATTATGATACAAATCTTCCATATTGTATTTGAGGTTTTGTGATATGTTTGACTGAGGATGTGTTATATTTATACCATTCAAGGTTTATGGAGAAAGTAGTGACATTTCATATGTTGGTTTTAATATGAATGATTATGTTGTGTTTAAACTTGTTTATATGAGGAATGCATTAGACTTAATAAGTGATGGATGGAGCCCTCTATAGCTCCTCGATGCATCGATAGGTCTAATGAGACAAACTAGTGTCTTGGCACAAGGCCTTGAAAAAATCTTTTTTTTTCTTGGCACAAGGCCTTGACTATGTGGTAATGATAGTCTGGCATTATGCATTTTATCAATATGAAAGTGGTTATTGATCTTTCATGTGATTATTCGACTTGTATGAATATCCATGTGAATAATTAAAGGGAATTACTTAATTTTAATTTTTCCATATTATGCTGATGTTCAATTTTAAAAGGGTTTTGTTTTAGTTATACATTGAATTAAATGTTTATGTTTATTTACGAAAGTTTCTTCTATATTATTATCCTTATTGAGAATCTGAGATCACCCCTTTTTATGTTTTATTTTTTCCAGGATATGAAGATGTATATTATGAATGAACTGTAGGGATAGTATGAGGGGATATGAGTGTGCACATTGGAGACTATGTTGTTTTAGTTTTTCACTTTATGATGTAATGTAATACTTATGAATGTATCTAGTATTTCTAAGGCTACTACACTAATTGGTTTTTCGAGACATGATCTTTTATGATCATTCTAGTGTTATGTAATAATGCACTAACTCTGGGTAATTGGGTTCCAGGTGTTATAGTTGGTATTAGAGAAATTATAGTAAAACCTTGAAATCTAGATTTATATAAACTCTGATTAGAGCACATAGACTTAAAATGGACTTTGAGGATTAGTATAGAAGAAATTCCTAGAATTTTGGTATTGTAAATATTTTGTGAGTTTTCCGAGCAATACATCTCTATCTGGATACAAGCAGTAAGGGCAGCTCTGGCACATATACACATAGGGTAAAACACGAAAACACCGCTTTGAGCTAGACTTGAACGAGAACTAGAGCACGACAATGGGCATTGCTACACTATTGGTTACGAAACTCCTGGGGAATATACATAGGATAATTATAATTTTATTTACAACACATTATGATGGTTTTATGAGTATATACTTCCTCAAAGAAAACATTTTTATTATTATGGATTATATCCATAAACTTTTCAATTCATTTTAAGTGTTTTACAAGTTTGGATTTATTTATTGTGATTCATAAACTAATCTAGTGTATTCCATTGTTTAGAAGTGGCGCCTAGTGGAAGAAATGGAAACCATATAAATGCACACACTCAATGTAGGGAATTCCCTCCTGCTCAAGATAATCATTGTAGAGCTGGTGATGCAACTGATGCTGATCAACTAATCACCATACTGGGAAAACTCACTCAGGTTATGAATAATAACCTTACCCGTATGAAGCACCCAGATCCACAACGTGGAGGATCAATGTTAGATCTCTTCATAAGGAAACAACCAATAAAATTTAATGGGAGTAAAAATCCATTAGTAGTTGAGAAATGGATAAATTTCTTAGAGAAAATATTCCAAACCTTGGGGAGTAGTGAAAGGGAAAACATTATCATTGCAGTTTACCGCCTCACCAGAGATGTTGACCAATGGAGGTCACTGATTCAAAACACAGTGTAGGATAATGAAGAATCAAAAATGGAATGGAGGGAGTTCAAAGATCTCTTCTTAAAAAAATACTTTCCTCGTGACCATTGAGAAGATATGGAAAGGCAATTTTTGAGTCTGAGAAAGAAGGATGAGAATGTAGCAAAGTTTGCGGAAAACTTTATAAGGTTAGTGAGGCATGCAGCAGATTATATACGTCACCCAAGGAGTTAGATTGATCATTTCTTTTATGGTTCAAAACCATTTCTCCATCGATCATTAGCCTCACAATCCTTCTCATCATACGAAGATATTGTCTCGTGTGCTATCATGACAGAAAATCAATTCTTTAAGTCATATGACTTTAAAGCAAAGAAAGAGAAGTAGATATTTGTTAAACACTATGGAAATGGAAATAAGTGGAATAAGGTAAAAGTTAAATATCTATCCTATAGTAAATATGGAAAGAAACACCCTGGTACTTGTTTGAAGGTAATGGGAGTCTATTAAAAGTGTGGTGAAAAAAGGAAACCAAGCTCAAGATTACAAGGGGAAGAAAGCAGCTACTGATTATCAATGCTAAAATTTCAGGGAGATGGGACACTATGAAAATGAATTTCGTAACTGTCAGGGGAACTTACCTCAGAAAAGGCCAAGGGATCATTTCCAAGCTTATACTATCACTACTACTGGGGTTGAAGCTTCGAAAGATGTGGTGGCAGGTAATTTAATGGTTTCCTAAAGTTTAGCCAATGCTTTATTTGATTCTGCATCATTGAATTGTTTCATATCTTCCCATATTTCCATGGAAATTGGATATTTCCAATTTGATTTAACAAGGGAGTTGTCAGTTAAAACTCTTAAGAAAAGTATCATCGCAATAATGTTTTGGGAATCATTCCCCTTTAGAGCATATAAATGTTCTTTATCTGCTGTCTCATAATCATACCCATGATTTAATTTGATATAATATTCAGTATGGATTGGATTTCAGACCATTATGCGAACATTTATTGTATGAAGAAGGAGGTTATAATTTGTTATGATGTTGATAAAGAACACCTTATCTTTAGAGAAGAACTGTCACCACCTAATTATTATATAAATCCACCCCCAGTAGATCAAATAAAAACAATTATTGGGGGGAAGAGAATGAAATATGTAACACCAAAAGCTTCCATGGTACGTTTCCCTTTGAATAATGAAATGGGGTGTGTTGTATGCAACATCAAGTTCTAACACACACCACAACCGATCAAACTAGCCGTTATGAATAGTAATTCCTAATTTTTGAAATTTTATACATTTTATCATTAAAAATGGACCTTATTTTTGTATTCTTAATATCAAAATTAGCATAGGGTGAAATTTTGGTACTTTTCGGATAACTTTCATATTTTGATGAATAGTGAAAATTGCTAAATTTCAATTAAAAACAACTTTTTTAATCAAAATAATTAATAATGATAAATTATGAATTTCAGTAGTTCTAAAGTATATTTATAATATATTTTTACCATTTTATACAATTTTGGTCATTGGACATTTTTTCACAATTAAACCGAACATAAACAAGTATCAATCATTTGATATTTATTATATCTTAAAAACATGCTTTTTGTTTTGACAGTGGGAATTAATTTTAAATTAATTTCTGCCACTTTTGTGTTTTGATTTTGGAAAAATGGATTCCATATTTTGAATTTGGATTTCCAAATGGTGTAAATAATTAACTTTTATTTTTAGACATTTTGAATAATTACTTCGGTAAATATTTTATTTACCATGGTTAATGGGTAAATCTGGTAAATAAGGGTTAAAAAATAATGTTATAATAATAATAAATTACCCTAAAATGTGTACTAACCTTATTTGTGGATACATTTCCGACCATGGGCATCTTCGGGTCGATTTTGGGACCCCATGGAGCTACTTGTAGGTGATAGGGACACTTTATTTTAATTAAGCTAAAACAAATACAAAAATGACACAAGCATATATCTTTTAGAATTTTTTTTACAAATGGTTATATATCTTGGATTTTCGACTATAAATATTAATTAGAAGGATAAAAATATTTCCTACATAATGGTAATTTTTTTATAATTTTTAGACATTAAATAATTTAATTTATTTATGACCCAATGATGATGCAGTAATTACTATAATAGTGAAAAATTAAAATAATTGATATTATAAATAACAAAATAAATAATATTTGAGACTTTTAATGAATTAAAATAATTTTATAGGTTAATATGACATGTTATTAATGATTTAATTAACTTTTTTCGAAGTAATAATTCTGTTATTATTTTCGAAAAAATCAATTTTTCCAATAGTGTCAAAATTGACATAGAAGAGTTTTTAAAAGAAATATTATATTATTAATTTATATTAAATTCCAAAAAATCTATGGTTCGTCCAAGAGACTTATATCATGATATTTGTATCATTAATGGACCACTTGGGGGTCTCTTGGATGTATATTGTATGTTTATTAACCATATAATTTAAAAATACAAAGAGACATTGTAAAAGTGAAACTAATTAACTAAGAGTTAATACTTAATGATAAGGTTAATATAGTAACCCAAACCTATCTAAGTCAAATTGGTTGAGTGGTTTTCTAACTATCCCCACCTTAACCATTAAATAATCAACATTGGAGCCATTATAAACGGAATATGAATTTATTATAAAATAATATTTCTAGCTTTTCCAATGGTGCCCCTCACCCCTCTTATAAAAGGGCACTCCCCCTTATCACTAATTCACACCATCAAAGCCATTTTTCTCAGATAAAATCTGCCCAAATACTCTCTCTACTTCCCTCACGTAATCCTAGTGGCCTTACATTAGTCAGAAAGCCAACCTATGGAGCCCTTTTGATCAAATCAAAAGGAAGAACCCGAAGAAGAGGTAATGATTTCACCACCCTTTTTCAAGTTCCATTCTTCTTCCACTTTTTTTTCTTTATTATTACTATTATAAAATAATTACTCCAGTATCTTATATATACTTTGATGCTATTATAAATATGGTACCATAATATTCAGTATTCTATCCATCCTTTGAATAACATGTCACCATACGTGCGTACGTACGGCTTACCGTCTCCACATCGTGGTGTAATTGTTATTCAATAAATTATTATTTGGATGGGTATAATAATGATGTGTAATTCATGTAAATAATAAATGTAACATTATAATTATTCTGTATATATGATATACCATCCAATTATGTATTATTTTAATATCAAAATAATGATATTGTCGCTCGTGCGTACGTACAGACTATCGTCTCCACGAACGCGATGAGAATCATTATCCATCGTATCCATTCAAGTATAATTATCATGTTATTATTTAAAGATAATGTTTAAGGACTTTATATAATTCTGGATATGAATAAGATACAACCTATCCATGAAAAACACGGCTTATGTAACAAAACATATAAAGGAAAATGAACTCGTTAACACCTGAAACGACGATAATTCTAAGATATTATTAACAAATCAATGTTAAAAGATCGTATACGATATCATATTAATGGATTCTATTCTTGTATAATTCAACAAAAAATATTTCACCATTATAAAGGAGGTTAACCTACCCTCGACCAAGGAAAATATACAAAGTCAGGGGTTTCTTATCTCACTTTAAATTCAGTGAGATTTCCATTGTTCATCACTTATTTATTGCATGTGGTGTGTGTACTGCCCATGATTGTTTTCATTGTGTAATATACTCTAATTTATGGGTATTTGCATCATAATTGTATTATCCTTCTTTCATGGGTGTATGTTTCATAAGTTAGCTAATCGATAAAGGAATTTGAAATTTCAATTTCCACTCATTCGGCTTTACGCATACTTCATTGATTGTTTTACTCCATGATTATGTGTGGAATCACTCTTCATTTCATTATTTCATAATTTCCTCTCCTCTTTCTGTGGATATACTTATTATACACATAATAACTCCATTGATAAATTCTCAATTCATCGGTATGAACTTGATAAGAGTAATTTTTACTCAATCTCGATTTGTTGAGATAAACATCCAATTCATTGGTGTTGTTTTTACAAGAATATGTGTGAATGTCCATTGATTTTTTTACACTGAATATCCAATAATATTTAGTGTATTTATATTTTTCACACATAATTATGTTGTTGATTTATCCTTAACCTAAGGATACGGCCTTTATGAGAGATTTCATCTTAATTTACATTCCATTGAGACTTCTTTGTTGTGATACACCAAATCACTTTTATGTGGTGTATATAATGTACTTTTACATAGTATATCATGAATCCATTTATTATCATGATATTACAATGTCTTAATTACCTCAATTATTTGTATTCATGTGTCTCTCTTTTGGTTAGAAACTCTAACTAAAATACCAATTTTAAATGTTTAAAGACTTATTCTTCCAAATCTTTCTCATTAATGTCAATGTTTTATAAATGATTTTAAGGATTTATTTATATGGACATTAAAGTTTTAAAATTAAAACTCCTTTTAAATGTTTCAAATTGGTATGGGACACTTTGATTCAAAAATCTATTTTTAAATTGTTTCTTGACAAATAGTGTGACTTTTAAATGATTTCAACAGAAAGGGGGATATTTCTCTCAAATAGTTTTGATGATTATTTTCATCTATGTCAATATCCTTCATTATTCACGATTGAGGATAATATGATACAATAAAATCTTCCATATTGTATCGAATGAGTTATTTTTGACAGTGGATGTGCTATTTTTTATACTATTCATGGTTTGTGGATAAGTATTGACATTTCGTATGCTAGTTTTAATATGAATGTTTATTTTATGTTTCAAACTTTCATATGTGGAATGCATTGGACTTATTAAGTGACAGGTGGAGCCCTCTATAGCTCCTCGATGAATCGGTAGGTCTCATGAGACAAACTAGTGTCTTGGCACAAGGCCTTGACAAAATCTTATTTGTAGTCTTGGCACGAGGCATTGGCTATGTGGTTATGATAGTCTGGCATTATGCATTCCATCACTATGAAAGTGATTATTGATATTTCATGTGATTGTTCGACCAGTAGAATATCCATGTGAATAAGTAAATGGCATTATTTCATTTTATCTTTGCCATATTGTGCTGAAGTTCTAGTTTAAAAGGCTTTTGTTTTAGTTATAAATTTCTTTAAGTGTTTATGCTTATCTATGAAAGCTTATGCTGTATTGTTATCCTTACTGAGCATCTGAGCTCACCCCTTTCACTGTTTTATTTTTCCCAGGATGTGAAGAAGTATTTTATGAATGGCATGCAGGGATAGTATGAGGGGATATGAAGACAAGATGTTTTTGAAGTTTTTTTATCTTATGATGTAATGTAAGACTTATGAATATATATAGTTTTTTCAATACTACTAAACTAATCAGTCTTTTGAGACTTGATCCTTTGTGATCATGCCAATGATACGTAATAATGCACTGAATATGGATAACTGGGGTTAGGGCATTACAAAATAACTATGGTAGAGGAAAGGAATGTTCAGATAGAGGATGTACCTATTGTGAGAGAATATGTTTATGTGTTTCCAGACGATTTACCTAGACATCCTCCAGAACGAGAAATTGAGTTTTCCATTGACCTAATTCCTGGTTCAAGGCCCATATCAAAGTCCCCTTTAAGAATGGCCATTGTGGAATTAGTGGATCTAAAGAAACAACTAGAGGAATTGAGTAATAAGGGATTTATTCTCCCTAGTGTTTCCCCATGGGGAGCCCCTACCCTTTTTGTTAAGAAGATAGATGCATCTAAGAGGTTATGTATCGACTCTAGGAAAATCAATGCTATAAAAATAAAGAACAAGTATCCCCTACCTCGCATTGATGATTTATTTTACCAACTGCATGGAGTTCGATACTTTTCAAATATTGACCTTCGATCTAGATACCATCAGTTGTGTGTAAAGAAGGAAGACATTCCAAAGATATAATTTTGAACCAGGTACGGGCATTACGAGTTTACAGTAATACCTTTTGGATTGACTAATGAACCCTCTATCATCATGGATCTAATGAACAATGTTTTCCAAGAATATCTCGATGATTTTGTAGTGGTATTTATTGATTATATCTTGGTATACTCCAAGAGCTACGAAGATCATGAAAATCACTTGCGCATTATCCTGAAGACTCTGAGAAGAAATTAATTATATGGGAAGTTTTGCACGTGTAAATTCTGGATTTAGGAGATTTCATTTCTTGGCCATATTCTCTCTAAGGATGGAATATCTGTTGATCCTTCTAAGACCAATGAAATCCATTAATGGACAGCACCGACGAGTATAACTAAGGTATGAAGTTTTATTGATTTAGCAGGTTATTATTTGCATTTCTTCCAAAATGTTTCCCGCTTGGCTAACCCATTAACGCGGATCACATGTAAAGGGGTTAAATTTATTTGGATAAAAGAATGTGAAGAATGTTTTGAAGAACTTAAGAGAATATTATTCAATGCTATTATATTGACTGTAACATCAAGGAATGATGGGTTTGTTATTTATATTTATGCTTCAAAGAAAAGATGTGATTGTTTCCTTATGCAGAATGATAGAATTATTTCATATTCATCACGACAGTTGGAAATTTAGGAGCAATACTATCATACTCATGATATTGAGTTAGCTTCTGTAATCCTTGCTTTGAAGATATGGAGACATTATCTCTATGGTAAAGAATTTGAGATATATACTGATCACAATAATTTGAAGTATATTTTCTCACAGAGAGAATTCAACATGAGGCAAAGGTGATGGATTGAACTACTCAAGGATTATGATTTCATGATACACTACCACCCAGGGATGGAAAATAAAGAGGCAGATGATTGGAGAAAAAAGGATAATGGAGTTTCAAACAAAATGAGAGTTGAAAGGGATTCAATTTTCATTGATCTAGTAATGTTGGATATAAGAATAGAAATGGAAGGTGAATCATTGATACATTTTCAAATGGTTTCCAAACTATCTTTACTAGAAAGGATTAAGAGTTATCAAACCGATGATGATGAATTTCAAAAGAATATTAAAGCTGTGAATGATGGGAGATTGGGTGAATTTGTGTATGAAGAAGGAACTTTGAAATTTGGGAAGAGACTTTGTGTTCCTGATAAACCAGATCTAAAAAGAGAATTGTTGGATGATTCTCATCGTTCCAATTTCTTTATACACCCTAGGAGAACCAAAATGAATAGTGATTTTTGGTGGGACAACATGAAAAGGGAGATTTCTCATTTTGTGTCAAGTTGTATGGTTTGTCAACAAGTGAAAGCTGGATGACAATAGCCTGGAAGAGTCATGAAACCTCTTCCCATACCAGAGTGGAAATAGGATTATATTACGATGGACTTTTTCATGGGGCTACCAATGACTCCTTGAAGGAACAATGCAATATGGGGAATTGTTGATCGTCTTACCAAGTCAGCACATTTTCATGCTATAAGAGAAGATCTACAACTTGAACGTCTAGAATTAATATATACTAATGAAGTTGGGAGACTTCATGGAGTACACCTATCGATTGTTTCTGATCAGGATCCCCATTTTACTTTAAGATTTTAGAATTGTCTTCAGAAATCCATGGATACTAAACTTCGTTTGAGCAGTGCCTACCACCCCCAAACTGATGGACAATCAGAACGGACTAGTCAGACCTTAGAAGACATGTTGAGATATTTCTCACTAGACTTTCAGAGTATGTGTGATCAATATTTACCTCTGGTGGATGTTTCCTATAACAATAGTTTACATTCAAGTATTTGGATGGCACCATATAAAGAATTATACAGAAACAGATGTCACAGACCAACCTGTTGGGATGATGTTAGTGAAAGAAAACTTGTAGGCCCAGATCTTGTCGTGGAAACAATGGAAAATGTGAAGGTAATCAAAAACCAACATCAAAGAAGATCAATGTATGCAGAAGAGCTATGCTGATAACCGAAGGAAGGATTTGGAATTTCAGGTTGGAGAGTATGTTTTCTTGAAGGTATCTCAATGGAAGGGTGTTATACGTTTCGGTAAGAAGGGAAAATTGAGTTCTAGGTATATTGGACCTTTTGAAATTCTAGAACGAATTGGAACTGTAGCTTATCATTTGGCAATGCCGCCACGTCTCTCCAAAGTTCACGATGTCTTTCACGTATCACTGTTGAGAAAATACATTCCTGAACCAACACATTTACTAACCTATGACGAAGTAGAACGAGAACCCGATCTATCTTATTGAGAGGAACCCATCAGGATTCTAAATACCAGAGAACAAGTGCTGAAAAACCGAACGACTCGTCTAGTAAAAGTTCTATGTAGAAACCATAAGATGGAAGACGTAATGTGGGAACCCGAGGAACTTATAATGAAGAATCACCCAAGTATTTTAATGTGGTAGTATTCGAGAAATTTAGAGGACAAAATTATTTGATGGAGGGGAGAATGTAACACCCCAAGCTTCCATGGTACGCTTATCTTTGAATAATATAGTAGCATGTGTTGTTTGTAACTTCGAGGTTCTAACACACACCACAACCAATCAAAGTAGCCGTTATGAATAGTAATACCCACTTTTTGAAATATTATAAATTTTATTATTCAAATTGGACTTCATTTTTGGATTATTAATATCGAAATTATCTTAGGTTGAATTTTTGGTACTTCTCTGATAACTTTCATATTTTGATGAATAGTGAAAATTAATAAATTTTAATTAAAAACAACTTATTAAATCGAAATAATTAATAGTGATAAATTATGAATCTGAGTGGTTTTAAAGTATAATTGGATTATATTTTTACCTTTTAATCCAATTTTGTTCATTCGACATAATTTCACATTTAAACAGGACATAAGAAAGTGTCAATCTTTTGATAGTTATTATTTGTTAAAAACACACTTTTAGTTTTGACAATGGGTATTAATTTTAAATTAATTTCTACCACTTCTGTGTTTTGAATTTAGAAAAATAGATTCCATATTTAGAATCATGAGATCCAAATTGTGTAAATAGGTAACTTTTATTTGTAGAAATTTTGAATAATTACTTCGGTAAATATTTTATTTACCATGGTTAAAGGGAAAATCTGGTAAATAAGGGTAAAAAATAATATTATAATAATATTAAATTACCATGAAACATGTCCTAAAACTATTGGTTGATACATGTCCGACCATGTGAATCTTTTGGTCGATTTTCGGACCCCATGGAGCCACTTGTAAGTGATAATGACATTTTATATTAATTAAGTTAAAGTAAATACCAAAATGACATAAGCATATATCTTTTCACAAAACAATTTTAACATAGGGTTATATATGTTATATATTTGACTATAAATATTAATTACAAATATAAAAATATTTCCTACATAATGGGATTTTATTTATAATTCTTAGACATTGAATAATTAAATTTATTTATTACTTAATAATGATATAATATTTTCCATATTAATGAAAGAATCATATAATTGGTATTATAAATGATAAAACAAATATAATTTAAAAGCATTGATGACATACATAAATTTTATTGGTAAATATGACATGTTAGGATTATATAAATGAATTATTTTCTAATTAATAAAGTTTTTATGACTTTACCAAAAATAAATTATTAAATAGTGTAAAAATTGATATAAAGGAGATTTTAAATAGATATTATATTATTAGTTGATATTCTATTCCTAAAAATATATATTTCGGACAAAGGACTTATATAATGATATGAGTATCATTAATGGACCACTTGGGTGTCACTTGGAAGTATATAGTAAGTTTATTAACTATATAATATAAAAATACAAAGAGACATGGTAAATGTCAAACTAATTATCTAAGAGTAAAATCTAAAAGATAAGGTTAATATAGTGACCCAAACCAATCAAAAACCTATTGGTTGATTGTATTGCGTCCCATATCCAACTTTTTCCTCAAAATAAATCATTTTGGAGCTATTATAAACCGAATATTAATTTATTATAAAATAATATTTCTAGCTTTTCCAAAGGTGCCCCTGACCCCTCTTATAAAAGGGCACTCGCCCTTCTCTCTAATTCACGCATTCAAAGCCATTTGGCTTGGCCGAACCCTTCTCAAATATTATCTCAACTTCCCTCACTTCAACCTAGAGGAATTAGTTTGATGATAAATCCAACCTATGGAGCCCTTTTGATCAAATCAAAAGGAATAACCCGAAGAAGAGGTAATGTTTTCACCACCATGTTTCAAGTTCCTTTCTTCTTCCACTTCTTCTCCATTTGTTATTTCCATTATAAAATAATAAATCAAATATCATCTATATATTGTGATGTTGTTATAAATATGGTACAACCATATTCGTTATTATATCCATCCTTTGAAGGACATGTCACCATATGTGCATACGTACGGCTTACCGTCTCCACGTCGTGGTGTTATTGTTATTCAAAACATTATTATTTGGATGGTTATGATAATGATGTGTAATTGAAGTTAATAATAAATATAACATTATAATGATTCTGTATATATGATATAACATCCAATTATATATTATTTTAATATCAAAATAATGATGTTGACGCTCGTGTGTACGTACGGACTACCGTCTCCACGAACATGATGAGATTCATTCCCCATCGTATCCATTCAAGTCTAATTTTCATTTGATGATTAAAAATAATTTTTACGGACTTGATATCATTCTGTATATGATTTAGATACAACCTATCCATATCAAACACGGCTTATGTAACAAAACATATAAAAATAAATGAGTAAGTTAACACCCGAAATGAAAATAATACCAAGATATTATTAACAAAGAATTATTTAAAGATCTTATATGATATCATATTAATGTATATGATTATTTTATAATTTAATAACAATTATTTCACCATTATATAGAATTTTAATCTACCCTCAACCAAGAAATAAGTATTAGGTAAGGGTTTATTTCACAATCTCTTCATTATCCGAGGTTGTTTATACGTAATTATCTACTGGGACCTCTTTATCATTCACATTAAAGTTTCATAAAAATGTATTTCAAATTTTTTTTAATATTTAATAGACTATCGATTAAATTCATCTATACCATTTTTTGACTTTTTATAAAAAAATTTGAAAGGAATCATTTCATCGTTTTCTAAACAATGTCTTTTTTAACCTTTTAGACAAAATTATGGTAAGAATGTTTTTTAACATATAAGGCGGGTGCAGCTATTTTCTACCATTATAAAATCATCAAAGCTTCCCTAACAAGATTATAAGAATATTTTCAATGTAAATGTTACCTTTTATAATTATGTCACTTTTAAATGAGTTAAAAAAATAGATATTTCTCTCAAATAGTTTTGTTTTCATATATTTCAACATCCTTTGATAGATTTTAAGCTTATTTGACGTTGATTTATTATGATACAAAAATTCCATATTGTATTGAAAGTTTTGTGATATGTTTGATGGTGGGTGTGTTATTTTTATACCATTCAGGGTTTATGGAGAAATATTGACATTTCATATGATAGTTTTAATACGAATGTTTATGTTCTGTTTAGACCTGTTCATATGAGGGATCCATTGGACTTAATAAGTGATGGGTGGAGCCCTCTATAGCTCCTCAATGAATCGGTAGGTCTCATGAGATAAACTTGTTTCTTGGAACAAGGCCTTGACAAAATATTATTTTTAGTCTTGGCACAAAGCCTTGACTATGTGGTTATGATAGTCTGGCATTATACATTCCATCATTATGAAAGTGGTTATTGATATTGCATGTAATTATTCGAATTTTAGAATATCCAAGTGGATAAGTAAATGGAATTACTTCATTTTATTTATTCTATATTATATTGAAGTTCATGTTTAATGGATTTTGTTTTAGTTATAAATTGCAATAAATGTTTAGGTTTATTTCTGAAAGTTTTTGTTATACTGTTATCCTTACTGAGCATCTGAGCTCACCCATTTCTATGTTTTATTTTTCCCAGGATGTGAAGAAGTATATTATGAATGAACTACAGGGATAGTCTGATGGGATATGAGTGTGGACTATGGAGACTATGTTGTTGTAGTTTTTCACTTTATGATGTAATGTAAGAATTATGAATGTATCTAGAGTTTCCAAGGCTACTAAACTAATCGGTCCTTCAAGACATGATCTTGTGTGATCATGTAAATGTTATGTAATAATGCATCGACTCCGGGTAACTGAGGTCCGGGCATTACACCAGGTCTCTTAAGCCATTAAATATTAGAAATGTAGGATTCCTAATGTTTTAGTACAATAAGATGGATCTACCCATTATGGGAAAGGATTATTTTTCTTCTCGACTGGCCTACATAATTCCTAAATGGATTCCAATCATGTCATTAGGGAATAAATAGGGCTCATAATTATTCATAGAATTCCTAGCTGAGACAGAGCTTGAATAAGTGAGTAGACAAGATCCTAAATAGGTATGGTAGCCAGTAGGGCCATTAGGGAAGGTACTACTAGTTCTTTCTATGGGTAGCCTAGAAGGGTAGGCGTGTAAGGATGTGGGTGACCATGTTCTAGTTGCACATCCAATTGAAGGAACTCTATATCTACTACTTCCTGATCTATATATATTAGTGATTATTATCCCATATTTATTGTATGTTCAATATCATCATCAATTTCTATGGTGAATCCTCTTTCTTTAGTTTCACTAGTTGGTCTGTGACATCTACATGAATATTATATAAAGTTGGAATGATGCCTCTTAGTAGTTATACATTTACACTCCTCAATTATATCATCTCTCTCACTTACTGATAAAATATTTCTTCTATAGAAAGAGGATTAAACACCCCATGTGATAGGTGAGGTACAATCTGACCATTTCCCTTTTCATTGTCAGATTCCATTTGAGGGTTTAATGTTGGACTACTCAATGGAATGCCCAGATTCTGAGAAATACTCTGGTTCTAGGTAAGTACACCTCCTTCAATTGTTTTGGTGTGGACTACATTATGAATTTTAACTTCATTATCTAACACCTCCAAATTGGCCTTGTTCCTTACCAAATCTGTGAGGGTGGAATTGATAACAGTAACTAATCCTAAATACATGGTAGGTATTCCATCTTTTTCATTGTGAGACTATCTTCTTCTTCTCCCTCCATGAGGCTTTTTCCTCTCAATTTCTAATTCTCTAGTGTCCATTTAGAAAATAGTAACCCAAAGGGAGTCTCAAAATAGTTTGTTCTTTCAAATCACAAATGAGGGTACTAGATTATGAGATGGGACAAACTATGTTGATCCACTCTGTATAATTTTTCCAACTCTAGAGATGAAAAATTAATGATGAGGATGAGATTTTTGTGGTCAAAAATCCCCCACCCATGAGGTATAGGGATATTCTTTTTATTCTTTCAAACCCCATCAGCCCTATTTTGCTGAACTTCGTGGTTGGGTTAACAAATCCCCCAACCTTGTGATATGTGGTTGTTCATGATCTGTTTTGAACTCTATTATTGTGGTCTCTCATCTATTGGTATTGAGTATTATCATAACATGGTTTGAGTGAATTATTTTTTATAAACATGGATAAACTATTTATGAAGAGAATTTCACTATTTATAAAAATTTTATTTATAATGGATGAAATCAAATAATAGGGAGGATTTCTTGATATTTTTTTATTGGTGATGAAAAATCATATGGGAACCTTTCACTCTTCTTGGATGATGTTGGTGAGAGTTGGTCAAATCCAGTTTTTGATGATAATATTATCATTCCTGGACTGGGTCCATTTTTTGTAGCTGGCATGAAGCTATAACATTGAATAATATTACCTATGGTGTACTTTGATGGTTAGGGATTGACATAAAATGCAGCTCTCCTTATGCATCCAATCCTCGGATGTGAATTTGAGATTGGGTATTGACGATTAGTTGCCGAACCATCATTACTATATAGAAGAATGCATGTTGAAGGGCCCCGTAATGTTTTTTTCTTTGGATTCCATGATTCTGTGAGAGCATCCATTTCAATTTTCAATTAAAATCCTTTTATTAAATTAATGTGACATTGATACTCATTTTAGGTTAATACAATCACTTTAACGTAACAAATATCTTTTCCATTTATTCGGGTGGATTTCATGCACACAATATTTTGAAAATACCTCTTTAATGTTATTTGGAGGGGTGGATAAAGGAAATAACATGAATGGTATGATATCATTAGCCAAAAGATTCCTCATTTTTAGTATTCCTTCATTATCTTTCTCTAGAGGTTCCGCTTCCTAGTCCATAAAAAATGGATTCTTCCCAGCTACTTAATCTTATCATTTGATATAGGATGGAATTTCCTATGCTATGTTTGAATACAAGAGGTCCAAAAGAGGTTTATAGAATGGCCATTTTCTAGGGATGTATTTTAGTTGAGAAAAGATTTCACCAACCAATGAAAGGGCATTAGATATGAATGGCCTTGTTTTATAAAGATCATCTTGATAAGATGGATTTCTCATCACAACATTTCCAACAATAAAATAATATTGACTACATGAAACACTACAATAGAGAGAACATTAATAGGGAACTATATCCTAGGGTGTACCAACATGGTGGATTATATTAAGTGTAATACCGTCTTGCTCTTGGATCTTATGTCCACATGGCGGGATATCGTGGCTCTTATTGTGAAATGAAAACATGATATCGATCAGATTGTGGTCATAAAGCATGCCTTCATAGTAAAATTTATAGAAAGCACCTTTAGTTTTACTACAACTACTCCCATAATTTGTTAACATGGGAGCATGATCTTGAGCCTCCATAGATAAGTATCTAATGGATTCTAGAACTCCAGTGATGGATCATAGATTTACTATTTTTTCCTAGTTGTCTATGATATGGATTCTTCATGGATAAATACTTACATGTGATTGGGGTTGTATGCTAGGAGAAGTGATTTCATGGGTAGGATATTATGACTACCTTAGAGTGGTCATTTTGATAGGTCTTTTACTTATAGTTGGATAGGGTTTAGGTTACCAATCAGGTTGTTTTCATAATATGGGGGATTTTCCCCCATGACCCTAATAGATGGGATCATAGGTGTGTATCTTCTCTTAGGTAACATGTTGAATATCCACTACATTTTTTGGGGAAGAGTTATGTGAATCGGGAACTATTCTTGTCACTTTTATGATTTCCTAGAAGGTATATAGGATGTGAGAATGGTTTTATATCTTTTTTTTCACCATCAACATGATATGTTTGGTGACATCATTAACTGGAACAAGACAATGTTCCCATACCATATCTTGAGTAGGTGTATGTTCCTGCTCATTTCCTCCCATTCCTACTAGTGTATACTAACAATACTCATGTTCATGTTTGATGTTTTGACTATACCCTTTCCAATCATTAGGGATTTACATGATACGTCTCCAAGTTCTTCAAGTGGTGGATGCTTTAAGGCTTGGTGAATATAGGTAGGTGTGTGTGCCTTCATGTGAATTTATACTAAATTTTTTGTGGGTTTCATATAGTGTTTCCACATGATTACAATAGAAGGTTTGGTGGGTACATGTAGGTATATGATTCTATTTTGTGGTTGCCTCCATATTTGGTTAGCGAGATTAATTGAATGTCTCTAGGAATGTCTATTAGCTAGCTAATGGAAGGCAGACCAGTGTGTGTTCTCACACGCAATTTGACCCCCTAAATTAAGATGGTGGACTTCTCTTGAGGGGGAGGGTTGTTTATATACTCGTTGTTAAATGGCCACTGACCTTAGTGGGATATCATTCTTGTCTATTTATGGGTTGATAAGTGCTTTCAATCAAGGATGGAGCCCTCATCATGTTGAGGGCTCACTACCAAATCATGTAAGTGATGATTCTTGCTGTTAGGATCCCTTGAGAATGACCCATATTTTTTCAGGATGAGGCCATATGTTCCCTCTTATTCCACATATCTAGAATATGGGAGGGATTTTTTATTGCATTTTGAGTATAGGCTCCCATAATTCTTTTAGATGGAGGTCAGTGTAGTCTGCTTCAGGAATATTGATCATAGCTGACCTGATGATTAGAAGGGATTCTTGAGAAGGAGGGCATGTTAGGCAGTCTCCAAGGTTAGAATTATACCATTATAATGGTACTCTCAGACCAACAAAATTGATACCCAATACAGAGGATGCTAGGTGGGTTAGGGAATCCTTCATGTGGATGGTGAGCCAACATGAGTAGTATCCATGGAATGCATTGTTAAAATATGAAATGACGTTATTAGATTGAACGGAGGTATGGGAAAGATAATCCTAGATAGATGAAAAAAATAAAAATAAAACCCAATAAAAGTAGAAAATCATTTGATTGACCACATCTATGATTGAATTTTGTTCTAGTTCTCCATCATTTGAATAGAAAAATGGGACTAAAAGGTGGGTAATGCTTCCATATTGGTTATGTATTCACAATGGGACCACCATTTTTTCCTCCAAGAAGATGTTTGGGTTAGAAATAATTATTTTTGAATGGTTTCCAATGGGGTTGTTCATATAAGCAGAAACAACCAACAATTCTATATCCATGTGGACCTTCATTCCAAAGGCAGGTGTCCATTGGGATGTTTGTAAAACAATGCTTAAAAATCACATTGGCTGATAGTATGGGAGGTCGAGCTCATCACTCCATTTGGGAGGGAATTATTTCTTACTCTCGGATTATCTTATTTATTTAAAATATGTTCATGATTACATTATTTATTAAAAAGTATGATGCATGTCTCCCTTGAATTAACACACAATTATTATCCTGAGTAGAGTATATAATTATACATATGTTTACAAGGATCTTCATCAATGGAGATATTCATATGTATCCATGGATCTCATTTAATGAAATCCCCTTAAGTTAAAATTAGAGATTCCTTGGTCATGATTAGGATTACACTAATATTATATCCATACAGAGGAGAACTCTAGAATTTATCATCATCTAAGGAGACAATAAGTGTTTTGATGTTGGGATCAGACCCATGGATGGGATTCATATATATCCATGTGAAAGGAATCATAACCCACATATTTGAGTGATGCTTAACTAAGAACATAATACATATTATAATTATGTGATAAGGTCTTAACCATACAATTTAATGTCATGTGGAAAGGTTGTCTATATGAAAGGTACCTAGTCATTTTTTGGTGTGGGACGTATGGTGAAGCATCTATATGAACCATGAATGGGCATTAATTTCTAGGTGGAATTAAGCCCTTCTTGGAATGAGGACCAGAGAGAACGTGGTTAATTTTAAATGATTGGTTTTGAAATTTAAAGAGGATTTACATGTATCCCACATTGATGGGAATCAAGTCACAAGTAGTTCAGTAAGTCTCATAGGGGACTGTGTATATTCTTTACGATTAAATTGGGCCTTGATCATGAAGATAACAACATGATAAATGGGATTATTCATGAGGACCGGTATAGAAAATTATTACCATATAAACAAAATGGGGTCCATGAAAAGTGGACTGACTCATAAAGATGCATTGGTTTGGTTTTGGGTTTACATTCGAGGAGGTGGTCTTGAGTTTTTAATTTTTAGTTGGGGATTTTTATTAAGGAGGATACCAAGATAAATGAAAATTTGGGTCTTATACAAAGTGAGGGTCCTAATTTGGGGTTTTTATTAGACTTGGAATGATTCCCATAAGGCTTGGGATCATCTGGGAGTCATGACGACCATCAACCTTTAAGATCTTATGATTCAGGATCCATGTGAGAAACAATAGAAATCATTTGATTTTGGAATTCACGTGATCCATTTGTTTTTGAATTGGATACAATGACACGAGGAATCACACCAATGTAATTACTATGAATGGAGATTAAAGGAAGACTCAAATTATGATCCTTTTTCAAAACACACTTCAAAACATGTGGGTTCCCTAATTTTGGATATCCCCTGGGTCAATGTGAGTAAGGATGAGTCATGATTTAATGTGATTGAAAAGAAGAAGTCAATGATCTGGTAAACATAACAATTCCCCTTCTAAATTAGAGGACTGTCTTGGGGCTATGGTAGTGAGAGTAGGAAACTCATATTATCATCCTCTCTCTGAATTGTTGGACAAGATGCATAGATGAGTAAAGAAGAAACCTCCTACAATAATGTTATTGGGATTAATCTAGCCAGGATGACCAAAAATGGGATATGTAGGGAGGGAGGAGGACCTCATTCCATTTTTAATGGAAAATTAACTACAATCTTCATCCTACCTTATAGGAATTGGAGTCTCCAGGTCTTAAAGAAAACAAGGGTAGGACATAGTCTTGACCCTACTATCTGAGATTAATAATTACCTAACACTATACCTAGGGTAGGGGTTGTTGTTACCAATGTAATACACACTCACATGCATCCCAAGTACCATGACCCTCCAACCAAACAAGTGATGGAAACCTCTGACTGTAGGAATACACACCCAAATGGAGGACATTTCAGTGTTCCACTCACCATATTTGTGAAAGCTTGGATTCATTGGTAGAGTTTTCAAATCAAACCCTTTCAGAAAATGGAGCCAAGGAGGAGTTGTATTACCATTGATAGATTTTATGAGGAATCAATGATTGAATCAAATATGACTTGGACTTTGGTGATGGGTGAATGTTCTGGGAGGAATTTAATATTATTCGCACAGGGGAGGGGACTGTTCTATGAGAGCTCAAGTTATTTTGGGCTATGGGACACATGGGAAATAAATCATGGGTAAGGATTTATCCTAGGTTCCATTGGTATCCTCATTAGTCCCTGGTAGGGTCTCACATATGTACCTTTTTATGGAGAGGGGCCTCTTGTAGGTCATTGTTCTTTTATAGAGAATAGGTCCTCATACAATTTTCATCTGTTTAGATCCCTGAAGGAACATTATTTTAAGTTATCTCTATTAATTCCCTCTTGTATCATGTTTTGGGGAGTTACATAGAGAATTTTTGGAGTCCTGGCTGAGGAAGTTGTGTGGATAGTGATTCGATCTCTTCTAATTTCCCATTGA
Organism: Viscum album; assembly: GCA_963277665.1. Taxonomy (NCBI): domain Eukaryota; kingdom Viridiplantae; phylum Streptophyta; class Magnoliopsida; order Santalales; family Viscaceae; genus Viscum; species Viscum album. Next base: position 1,046,938,556 of record OY728162.1, read on the forward strand.
TTAAACGAGAATCCTTTCCATATTATTAATAGTGAATTATGGGACCCTAGTCAAAGGAGGTTTCATGAGTAGGTCTACAGCATTGGTTCTCGTAATAGGTATTCCATGTATGGTTGTCCAGACATTTTTTGTAGTGCGGGTGGTCTGCCCATGTTCTTGGGATAGGTGTCTCGCTCAAGGGTGAATCTCTATTTGGGCTATAAAAGAGGTTTGTGTAAAAATTGAGTGTGCATGTCTTTTGGGTTCAATCACTTTGGTGAACATTTTCGTATATACCATGTATCCCCCGCCCCTTCATGATCGTTGTTGGGTTGTGGTTTCGGCCCTTTTGATTGGTCTCTTCACCACCCTCACTAATTACAATGAAACATAGAGAGTCACACCGAGAACATTTTGGTCTGAGTTGATGGAATTTTCAGTCATGTCACATGAAAATCCAATTTACTTGTTTATTCATGATAAAGATTCATTTCTACTCAAACTCATCATTTTCTCTCTTAGTGAGGCCCATATATTGAATTTTCTTGCAAAATACATGGTACATACTTGACAATTCCAACACTAATGCAAAAAATCATCAACGACATATGAGTAATGGTTGAACTAATGATTATGAAGAGGCCATGGAAAACATATGAAAGGTATAGGTTGTTATACAAGTAATATTTATATTGAAGATTATAAGAATGATAAAATCAATGTTAAAAAATTTTAATGAATGACTAATATTCTATATTGTATGAAAGAGTTATTAATGAATAAGATAATGAAACATGTACAATCATTAAAGAATGGGGATCAATAATTTAAGTGTTTGTTTATGGTAAATCATTATTTATTTTATATGATTAATTTCCACATAAAACAGTTTGGGTTCATGAGATGTGTCTTGAATCATGGAGATTTTTTTTTGTTTGCGCTTACTCTTAAGGGGGATGCCTGGATTATTTGAATTTTTGTTGTGGGATACTCTTGAGGGGGATGCCCAGAGTTATAGAAAGTTGGGTCTTATACCTAGTAGTAGTCCCAAATTTCAATTGGGGCTTACATGTGTAATTATTCCCATATGGATTGAGATCATATGTATTTCCTAACCACTATATCCTCTATGATCATATGATTCATTCTTTGTGTGATAAATAAGAGGAAACATAAGATCAAGGAAATCATATAATCCCCTTTACCTTGACATGGATATAGGGCCTTGAGGAAGCACGATGACAGATGTTCTTTAAATAGAGGTGAGAAGAAGATTAATAGGAAGATCCTCTGCCGAAACATGCATCCAACTGTGCGGGTGCCCTGATTTTTTTCTATCCCATATGTCTGTATGAGTATGGATGAGTTGTTCTTGAATGTGATGGACTATAGGAATTCAATGATCTAGGAATCCACATACTTCTCCTCCTCTTCCGGTGGAAGGGGTTGGGAATATAGTGTAGAGATTAGGTGACTCTAGTGCTCTTCTCATCTCTGATTTGTTAGCTAGGTGGTAGATAGGTGAATGGGTGAAACCTCCTCTACGAAAGGCAAGGGGCTTACTCTATGAGGGGTGAAAATAATTGGTCTCGTAGCGAAGGAGGAGTAACTTATACCAGGTAGATTGGAAAATAAAGTATAATACTTGTCCTCCCTTCTAGGAACTATAGGCACTAGGTCAAAGAGGTGAAAAGTTAAGGCATGGTCCTTACCCAAGTATCTGAGACTAGGGTCTCCCTAACACATCCCATGGGATTTCATCCTCATGAACTAGGGAATACACACTCACATCCACCCCAAGGACCCTGACCAACCAATCAAATGAGTGATGGAAACTATTCACCATAAGAATAGACACTCAAAAGGGGTACAGACTCATGTTCCAGTCTTCATGGTTGTAATTGTGTGGAGGCTTTGGTGGATGTTTAAGCATGGATCCTTTTAGAAAATGGTACCAAAAAAAGATGAGCCCTGTCATTTATGTCTTGGAAGAGGGATCAAAAATTGACTCACAGTTTTCAACGGATAAGGTTCTAGGAAGAGGTCTTAGGAGGAAATAGAAATTATTCACATAGGGGGAGGGATAAGTATAAGTGATCTGAAATTTTTTTGAGCGATGGACAACATGGGTAATGAAACATGTTGAGCTATTTATCCCATGCACAAATGGTCTTTTCAGGGGTCCTAGTAATTTTCTCGCACAGGTCTCTTATTGGTGAGTGGGGCTTCATGCATGACTTTCCTTTAGGGTAAAACGAGACCTAATATTCTTTTTTTGTGTTTAGGGACCTGAAGGTACTTTGATCTCAATTATCCCCATCATTTCCCTCTTAAATTATATTTTTTAGATCTGCCTGGATAATTTTTGGACACCTAGGTGAAGGGGGTGGGTAGAAAAATATTTTAGTTTCATCCAATTTTATAGTTGTTCAAATGAGGAGCCATGGGGTACTATTTATTGGAATTTATGGGACCCTGTTTGGATGATATTTCCCATGCAGGTCCTAGGTGTAGGTGATCAATGGAAGTATCCCTCATAGGGGTAGACTAAAGTTTTAGTCTGTGCAGGTGGTGTGTGTAGTTTCCTGATGTAGGTGTCTAGTGTAGGGGGTTGCATCTTCTGTGTAGTTCATGTGTTTTTCATAGGCTCTTTGTACACATGGAAACCTAGTCGAACCACTTTGCTGAACATTCTACTCCATACCAAAGGAGAAGCATCCCCCTGATCTCTACTCGAAATCAGTGTCGGGATATGATCTTGGCCTTTAAGGTTTCTCCCTTCTCTATCGCAACTGAACCACATGAAAAATATAGAGTCACACCACAGAAATTTCAGGATTACTTGATGTTGTTTTCGGTTATGAAACATAGAAATCAAATCTACTCCTCTATCCCTTATAAAGATTAATTTTATACACAATGCAACTAATTTCTATCCGAGTGAGGTTCACATCAAGAATTCAGAAAAATATTTCATAGAACACACTTGATGGTGTCATCACTTATGATTAAAATCAGAAAGGTTGTATGAGTAATGGTTATACTATGGATGACGAAGAAACCATGAATGAAGTATGAAATATATGGATTTTTCTACTAGTTATTTTTATGTTATAAATGAGATGACTGATTAAATCTAGGTTAATGGATGTTAATAGATGATTTTTGTTTTATTTTTTAGGAAAGAATTTATAAGAAATAAAATAATGAAACATATTCAATCATTTAATAATAATGTCTAGGGATTTTAGTTTATTACTATAGTAATTCAAGAATTTTATTATATGAATCAGTAAATATATAAGGATTGATCAATTTATTCTTTGAATTTTTTATTTTATAGAATATGTTGAATGGTATTGATGAACTAGAAATATTCTTTAAAGAATATATGATCTTTTATGGAAAACACATGATTAAGGGATAATAAACCTTAATATATTCCTGATATTGAGATAATGAAGTTTGAAAAAATAGATTTTGGATAGGAAAACCATAAATTGGAAAGTATTAATGACCTAGGAAGTAATTAATTATTTGTAGGCATTGTAGTTTATGTTATAATTGATGGATTTTTCAACATTATTGGATTTAGGTAATTTATTAAATAATCTATGGTTTTAGTCATGTAATAAGGTTTTATGTTTTTCATAATTAAGGTATTATGGAAATTTTGGTTGTTACAAAGATTTAAAAGATTATATGACCATGGAGTTCAATAATTTTTTATGTTACATTAAAGTGATACTTATGTATATTTTTGGGATTAATGTTAAGCTGATTTTTTGGAAATTTAATAACCTTATTTATAAATTTTCAATTTTTTATGGGTCATGTGGTTAATAATTCCTGAAATGGATAAATTTAAAATTTGATTTTATTGGATAATGTGAGATAAACATTCATTATTCGATAATAAATAGAGAAATAAGGAATTAAATATTATTATTTTATAGATCCAACGATCCACTACTTCTCCAAGAATAAAAAAATAATTTTAAATTATTAAATTAAAAGATAATAAGGAAATTGATCATATAAAAACAAACAGATGATATTGTTCTTACAAAATGTAATGAAATACAGTGGGTATATATTCTCATAAATATTCTCTGTCATTAAAAAAACTTTAATTAAATAAAACTTTATCATTTAACAACAATTTCTTATGATATCAATTACATTTTTAACACAAATTTGATTTTTTTTTGTTTTGTAATTTTCACAAGATCATTCACATTCATTTGATCAATTATCCCTAAAATTATTTATCAATATATATATATATTTATCATTTCTTCCATCTCAAAATCACCCATTCCCACTTGTGTTCTACTATTTGGAATCCTGGAATGTTTTCTTCTATATTTCCTTCACACATACCTTTCTATATTTTTTATAGTATGTTTAATTAACCCTCTTTATGATATGATTTTCTAAAAAAGGTTTTTTGAATGACAAACTCTTGTTTACCGAGTAGAAGATCAAATTGTGATGATGCAACTTATTTAAGGAGGTAGAATGTAACACCCTGAGATTTCCTGTTTTTTTTTTAAAATTAAATATTTGTTATATATTATGCTAAAAAAAATAGTATGTTTAGGTAGAACTATACACAACACTGAGTTTATCATGCGTTACACGCAAAACTGAGTTTAATAAAATTATGGCATACTATCAAAATGTAATCATTTAACACAAATGGTATCACATAGTCATTGGAATGGTAGAAATGAATAATATTAAATATATTATGAAATTATATTATTTACACATGAAGAAAAAAAAATCAATTCATTTTTTACCAATTATTCATAAAATAAATTATGATTTTTTTGAAATTAATGAATTTTTTTCTCAAAAATAAATTTAATGTGAAATTGGGCGAGTTATATCAATAAATTTATGAGATAACATTTTTGATTTTTTTTAATAAAATTTTATATTATATAATATATTAAATGTTTTAAATTTTTCTTAGTTTTTATTGCAGGGCTTGAGATAATAATAAATCCAATTTTATGCTTAAAAATTGAACGTTTTCTAAAAAATAATTTATGATGGATTTCACGTACTTTTATTAAAAATATTTTTTGAAAATTTTATAAAATATATCAGACAGAATAATTTTATTTTTTGGAAAATATATTTTCAAAATAGTTTTAGGTTTACTTGTTTTTGGAATTTTGTGAGTAGCAAAATATTTTAGGGAATAATAGAAAATGCTACTTTTTATTAAAAAATTTAATTACTTTTAATGCATTTAAAAGCATAAAAATTAGTATAATAAGTTTTAAAAAAAATTATTAATATTATATATCTATTAATAATATTTGTTCATTTTAATAATTTCCATATTAAATTTTGATATATAAATGTTTTAAACATCTGTACATTTTCATTTTAAAAACCAACTTTCTCATCATGTCTATGGGGTTAATTTTAAATTTTTTCATCTACTTCTGTCAATGGAATTTGAAAAAAATTATTCCATATTTTGAAATAGACAATTTTCTTTTATCTAATAATGATAAATTAATTTTTTACAATAATAAATTGTAAAATAAAAAAAAATTATTCACTATGGAAAAGTTAAAAATGTGATTTATAGGTGGTTAAACAGAAAAAATTGGTTAAAGAATAACCATAGATTGTAAAAACAAAATTTTATAGACACATTTAAACCATATAACTTATATGTTTTGTTAATGACCCATTTTGGTTTCATTTGTCTTGTAAAATACACGGTTACACCTTTTTCTTTTCAAGCATTACAAGTTTATCACTCACTGCACATATAAATGGACACCCCTCTCCTATACTATTCATGCTTCCAAACCCCATTGGTTTTTAAAATACCTACCAAAATAAATTCATTACTTACCTCATACCATCCTAGAAGACCTATTTTTCATAAATCAACCATAGGAATGATTTTTGTGCAATCCAAATAAAGTTGTTTGAGAATGAGGTTACAACCATAATCGAGTGTATTATTTTATTTCTTCCTCCACCTCAATTAATTATATATAAATAACTTTTTGATATAAGAAAATAGGTATATTATACATAATAATATGTTTTTATGTTATTTTAATTGCCTAAAACCATCTATTCTTCTATAAAATGGGATAAAAAATCATCATTCCGTTGTACGGACAACTACTGCCTCATGATCTGATGTTATTAATCTTCCATCACCAAATATCACAGTTCATTAGAATGATGAATTCAATGTTTATATAATATATTCAATATATTAATGTACCTCTGAAATTAGAATACCTCATCAACATTTATTCCTTGTATCCCACTGGAAAACAAAATCATAGCATGTGTATATGGAAGACTACCACCTCTCGAACCTATGTGATGTGATTATCATTTATTTTAATCGTGGATGGTAATAAGGTTTTATTGATATAATATTTATTATATTTTTAAAATAATTATATATTTATTATTATTATATCACATATACCCTCCATAAATTCCATTCCATTGGAATAAGACATTGTCGCTTGTGTCTACGGTGGACAACCGCCGCTTAAAGTGATGTGATTCATTCATTACGTATGCTTTTAATGGAATGAAATAATGATAGGTTTAAGTAAAATTATTTTATATATATATTACATAAAAATTATTCTATATTGGTATCATTTTATTTACATTTCTTTCACTGAATCCTTTATGAAAATGGAAACAATCTTAATGTGTACGTACGACCCGTCATCTCAATGAATGATGTAATTCATTTTCTTCCTCTCTATATTATGGATTACTCTAAAAAATATTTAATTAATATGTATGAAATTTATATCATGGTTGAAATTATGGAAATTATGTTACCAATATTAAATTATTAGGGAAAATAAAAAAACATATCAAAACAGAGAGGAAAAACAAAAATATCATTGCCCAAAACCCAACATTATCATGGAATAGTTAAAAATGGGTTAAGAAAGGTCCAAAGTAAGTCATATATAGATATATATATATATATTATTAATTAATATTTAAATAATATACATATATTTATTATATATGAGGATTGAAAGTGTTTAATAGAATCTGAGATATAAGGTATTGGATTTTGTATCAATTTTCATTCTTTGAGACATATGTTATTTTATTCACAAATATTTATTTATAAGGTGTGCATGACACATATTTGACATGTAATATAATGAATTTTTTTTATTATAATTACATTATATGTTTAATTTGACATTATTATTTAATGAAACATATGATTCGGTGTAATGAAAGTTATATGTATTTAATGTTATAATATAATTGTTTATTAATATTAATCATGATTATGGTGCTAATTATGTAATATTCTAAATTATCTCTTATGAAACTCAGGAATTTTTATTACTAATGTGGTGTCCTGTGAATAGATGTTTCCATTTATTCAACTCACTTTCACAATAATTTTTAATGATATTTCACAATAATTTTACATAATATATGAAAAACAAATTATAAGTTATTATTTGTTTGGGATATGGTCAAAGGATACCCATCTTATTAATTATTTTCCTGGTTAATGTTTATGAAGAAAATACTTTTATGAAATCCATTTCTCGGTCATGGTTTATCTCATGATAAAATTCTTATGAGACCAACCTCATTTTATGGTTTGTGCTATAATGAAATGATAATATTGTTATAAAACATGTCTCTTTTCCACAGGTCATGTTATGATGAAATATTTGTGAAACACATTTAATTTCATGGGTTATGGTATAATTAACATTTTATAAGCTTTTAGAACAAATATATATGATTTTAATTATGTGATGGTAGTTATTTTATATACAAGGATGTTGGTTACATTATAACCATGATGGTTGGATCCTTTATTTTCATCTAATGAATCTGGTAATGATTAATATCTCATGAGATAGAAGGCACTGAAACAAGAAGTGAAGACAGTTTCATGAGGAACTTTTTTTGCTATGATTGTTTTTAGTGAACCATGAATACTATGATGTTTTTGTGAGTGAAACCATTCCATTATGATATCCTTGGTAGCGAGACTTGACTATGTTGGAAATGATTTTCTTTTCTTCTATGTATGAAACAATTCTATGTCATGTGCGAATTTTATTCTCTCATGTATCATGTTCTTTGGCATCCTATAGATTAGGTTTTATAAACTCCCCATATTTATTCCATGAATCCACATTTTTACCTTTGATATGTCGGGTATGGTTTTAATATGTTATTTCAAGTTCTTATACCCTTACTCTCATGTTATCCTTATTTATTTCCCTCATTCACACATATTAAAATTTTGAGATAACATTTTCTTATTTTTTATTTTCTGAATTTTTAATGATATTTATTATATGAGATATGTATAATAGGGGTTTTATTTATGAGGTACTATAAGGGAGATGATTTATAACTCTTTCGAACTAGTTGTTTAGATTTCCATGTTTCCCATTACATGAACCAATTAGGTTCCCTAGGCTTGACTTTGTGTAATTTATTTAACATTCCTATAAAATTATGTGATGTGTATTTTTGAGAAGCCATTGATTTTGTAATATTTTTTAGGGTAATTTAGTATTTCGAAATGAAATCAATGATCAATTAGTTAAATATGATATTATTTTCAATGGTATAGATAATACTATCGGGCTTATGTTTAAAATATCTTATATTTTTTGGGGGGTTATGCTAAGAAAAATTGAATGAAAACCCAATGTATAAGAGTAATTATAGAATAAGGCCCTAAAATAATGGTAAAGCATATATTATTTTCTTTTCATATAAATTATATCGATGTATGGATATTGGAATGTGGACACAGTTTTAGAATAGGTATATATATGGGTAATAACCCAAAAAATAATTGGTTGTGTATTACTCAGTCATCATGTTGGTACATGGGGAATGGACCTAACTACGCACCTCTAAAGATACTCAAATGGGATATACATGGGTTTTCTAACATTCTTTTTAGAAACCATTATGAAGGATTTGAACATATTCTTTTATATATGTTAACATGATTATAAAACAAAACTATAGAATTAATATGGATAGCATATAATGAAGGTAAATAATAACTATTTATGTTATGAAAAACAATAATTAATTATATCTTCAAATGTGATTTATTTATTTTTTATATTCACTAATTTATTTATTCTCTTCCCTGATCATTCCTCTAAAATAATTGGTGGTCTAAATATGAACCAATATAATAATGAATAAAATGGATAATGTGATGATTTTCCTAACCTAAAATTTACTGGGATTAGAAAAATGGTTAGAAATAATTTTATTAATCTAAAAAAATAACATGATTTATGATTAATAAAATGAACAGATTTATATTCCCTATATCACTAAAGAATTATTTGATGGGGTCTTGAGAAAATTCAAGTGATAAAGAAGATGAATGAAAAAAGATACAATTTTATACATTTAACATTGGGAAGAAAATAACTAAAAAATGTCTCAAATGAACAATAAAAATAATTATTTATAGAACATTAAAAAAATATAGAATATATATTTTTTGGGACAATGAAGTATTTAGTTAAATCAATCTATGAAGAATAAAATTTTTTCTATTTTTCTTATGATATTAATGTATATTTTCATATTGAAATTTTATATTATGTAATATATGTAATTTTGAATTCATTGATTAAATTATTTATTTATAAAAAATTGATGACATGATTTATTTATTGGGGTAGAATTTAACCTATCAGGATTTCAATATATATATTTTCCTCTCAATAATTTTGAGTTTTATGACTTTATTAGAAAAACTTAAATGATGGAATCAATGCTTTAATAAGTCAAATATATAATAATTAGAATATCATTATGATAACTTATAACATATATATATATATATTATATAAAATATTTAAATTCATTAAATTATAGAATCGTTGTGAATTAATATTATAAACACTTAATGTTTAAGATGAATTTTTAAAATAAAACTATTTTCCCATTATATTTTATTCTATTAATCTAAAAGTAATAAATATAATATTTTTTGTATAATTAGATCAAAATAAAAAACTATTTTAATTTATAATAATATTTTATCTTAGAATGAATTTTATGGATTTTTTAGACAATTAATTTTTTGTTAGTGAAAAATCATAGTTTTCCCTAATTTTATCAATAATTACGATATATCAATAACATTAGAATGAATTAAATATTTAGGAATCCAATTTTATATAAAATTATAAATATTAATTTATTATATTTAATATTTCATGTTTACAAACTCATGAATAACATCTCTGAAACAAAAGCAGTATTTTATTATAAAATATGTTTTTAAATATATTATATGTTTTAATTTAAATTTAAATCTTGTATTATCTAAAAAATTGTTTCTATTAAACAGAGTATAGTATTATATTAATAAAATCGAATACTCTATGTAGTGGTCCTCATATATATTTATTAGTAAATAAATTACCTTAATTAATATTTAATTATGAATAATTTCTGTTTAAAAGTGTAATCTAATATAGCATGAATTTCCATAAGTATACATGAAGTATAAAATTCCTAGAAATGATTTCTTGTTATTAAATAATTGCCTAAATTTCATAAAAAAATTCTATAACCTTCCTTTATTTACATTAATTTCATTATATTCTTCCCCATACTTTACATTCTTTCTAATGGAAAGTTCTCTTTTTCTTCACTTATAAAAGGGATAACTTACGTCCTTTCATTATACACCCTTATCTTATAATTTCATTATTAAAACCTACCAATTTTTTATACTATAACACTTTCCCATGTACCATGTAAATTGGAATTACTTACTTAGCTTTATCCATTCATTACCAAGGATAATTCAATAACAAATCAAATTTCCTGGCATGAGTATTACTATCTTCTTAGTGTTTCGTTAAAATTTTTCCTTTTCCAAATATCTCCTACTTTTGTTTATATAATTAGTTCAGTATCAATTAAATAATTAAAATCAATTATATTAAGTAAAAATCAATTATTCAGTAAATCCATAACAACATTTCTGAAATATAAATACATAAATATTCAAAATTGATAACTACCACCTCTACAACATGATAAAATTTATTTCTCATCATGAATTCTTATGGTCGTTATAAAGGATTGTTTTTATTAATAATTAAATTATTAATTCAAATAATAAAATTATGAAATCATAAAAGTTTAATTTAGGTTCTTATAATCCATTCGTTAAGGAATATGAACATTAATCATTCGTCTAGGCGAACTACTACCTCTATAAACGACATGTCCAATTTGACACAATAAACTATCATGGATGTGAGTAAAATTAATTAATGAACTAATGTTAATTTTGTAATTTTTTAATTCCAATCTATAAATTTTCCTATACCATCCCATCATTCGTTCATTGTGAAATGGGTTTGTTAATTGTGCATATATGTGTACTACCACCTCCATGGATGATACATTTCATTCTTATACACCACCCATCATTAATTTTCCTAATTATTGATTTTACAAAGATATAAAATATATATTTAATTTATAACATTCTGTTAATTTTTTATTAATACTTTGTGACATTCCATTTTTACTCAATGGACTATTACAAAGTACTCTTGTTTTTTTTTCTTTACAGAAAAATTAAGATATGTTTTACTATTAATATAGATAATGATTAAGGAATGTTATATTATTTCAATTACATGTAATAATAATGTGATAAATATTTTTTAATGGACTATTAGGTATAAAATTAATACATAATATTGTAAATTAAACAACTTCTATCATCATTGAAAACTATAGAAACACATTTATCTTTACCTTCAACTTCTAGATTCATAATTAAATCTCTAATTGGATGAATGTAAAATATTGTAAATAATAATTCAATACCTAGTATAGAAAAATATATAATCTAGGAATTATTTAATTGGTATCAATAATCTAGTATCAACATTTACATTACAAATCATGTCAAATACAATTAAATGTTTTTGTACGCGATGTCATAAATAATATATAATGAACCACAACATTCATAGTAAATAATTATAAAGGAAATAAATATTTGTTTTATAGTGATTAATAATGTTATGTATAAGAATATTTATATATTTATATTTGTTTCATTGGTATTTATAGTTCTATCAACTATGAAAATAAATATGGTAGTGGAGTTGTGTGTACAACTCCCATCATTGAGACTTTTTTTTATTCAAAAATTAGTTTTATATAGTGTGTATGATTCAAAAAAATTAAATCAAATATATTTTATTCATATTATTTGATCTTAATTTTCAAAAAACACCATCAATGTTTTTCATTAATGTATTTCACAAGTCATAATTGTTTTCTCGACTCAAGCCCTTTTTCCCATGAGTCATGAAATCCCTTCTTGATTTTTATATTACTACTCAATTTTTAATATCTATTTATCCTTAAATGGTATATTTCCTTATTATTTCAATGTATTAATTATTTCAATTAAAATAATCAACTTTTATGAAATGTTTCCTCAAATAAAGTCCTGACGTTGATAAGAATACATCATTTACTTTTCAAAGGATATTTTTCTTCTATGTTTATGTTTTACCAGTAAAATGTGTTATCTATATCCTAAATATTTTCCACCTCAATTTACATTCATGTTTCCCTTCTAATATTATAAAATTAATACTTATAATTTATTTTTACTGTCTTGGATTCATAGATGGGGTTTTAGTGGAATCATAATGAATTTCATATGGATACCTTTCAAAAAGGATTTCCATTCATATAATTTTTTAAATATTTTTAAAATTCATCTATAAATATTTTATTATTTTGATGATATACAACAAAATTATTTAAAAAATTTAAATAAAATAACTCTTATCAATTTCCACATTGGTCATTTTAAATAAAATTGATATCTTTTAAACATTTCTATGTGAACATATCATTCCCCTTTTCCCTTTTCTAGGATACTTCCTCTATATAATTTTTGGTTCTAAAAAATGAACTCATTATCCTCATATTTTATAAAAATAATTTATTAAATGATTTAAATGTACAAGGGGAATTATTATTTTACTAAAAATTACAATTCTTCAAATAGTGTTTGTCATCAATTTTTGAATTATTGATCAAGGTTATTACAAAAAATATACCATCAACATTCATTATCAGGATGTTATAAGTAATTAAATATTCCATATATATTTTGATCCATCGCTGGTTTTGTTTTTCATAATCATCCATTAATTTAGGAGTCAGTTACTTCGAATTTATTCCCTCGATGAATTTTCTATATTTCATTACTTAATTTTAGGTTGTTCAACTGGATTATAAATATATTGATTTATTTGGGAATTGTTTTGTAAACACATATCCATTTATTATTTGGTATAAATAAAATAATTTTAATCATCTTTATTTAGTGAAATTTACCTATAGTTTTGATTAAATTCATTAGATTCCCATTTATTTTGAATGTGTTCACTATTTAATTTTTATTAATTTAATCAATAATAATTCCTTATGAAACCAAGTAATATGGATATAAAATAAAATTTATTTAATTATGATTAATGATAAATGTAATTAAAAAATGTGTCACTCATATTTATTATTTTCATTGTATTATAGGTGAGACCTAAATTACATAACCCACTTATGAGTTTGGAACTATTTCCATCTCATTAGAAATCATGGTTGGTGGATAGTGAGCATAGGAAACTATAGTGTGTGGGATGTTATCCTAGAAAACTATTTAATTATTAAAAGGAATATATCCTTGAATTATGATTATGATTTCTTGATTATGTGTTTCACCCCCTTTATAGATTTCATGTTATTATATTATGTTAATTTGTTTAATCCTAATACATATGATATTATCCTTTTATTTCATTACTCAATGAGTATGATCATCCTTATTATGATGTCAATTTATGTTTCTTGTCCCTCATGTTGTTATTTATTATTCTATTTACCCCTACATAGTGTTTGACCACAATAATATTTTTATTTTCCATTTCACCAGTTTATATATTGAAGTACTAAATATGATGTTCATATAATAGTATCTCACTTGGAGAATTTATGGTTTATATTTATGTCACGTTTTAGATTTATTAGCTATTTGTATAATGAAAAGTACCATTTTTTTAGGATGATTAATATTTTTTAGTTTATGTTTTTTTTCTTATTTCTATAAAAGTTAAACCAAATGGTACTTGGATTTTTAATATGCGAAAGATATTAAAATCATAAATGTGTATCAAATCCAACATTATAAAATTTTTTTCATCACTAGATATGAGATCTCAAGTTTGGGGGTTCTACATATATTATCCTCAAAATACATTTCTACATTATTACCCAGGATTCTCTATGGAAACCTCTTCTAAATAAAAATTGATTTGTGATGAAACAAGGGTATTATCCAAATATATATTGTGATAATATAGATATAAAATAAAATATCTAAATAGTATCATTTAAAATCATCATAACCTCGAAATTTATCAAATCCATTTCCTTAATACCAACTATAATAAGCTATATATAACAATCACATCAATAATATGATTTATGGAATATATTCTATCTATAATAGTACCAAAAAAATTATATTTATATTTTTATAGAATTATTAATGTATTTACATTAAATTATGTAATAATAATCATAAATTATACTTTCTAATAAAATATTCCTTTATAGATACAAACTTTCTACATTCAATACAACATCGATAACTGAAACACTAAATTTATTGAATTTCCTACTCATGCTTAATCAATTTAATTTTTTTTAAAAATGGATGTAAAAAATAAATATAATTTGTAGATATAAATGAAAATAAAACTAATAATACATTTTGAGAAATAAAAATCCATAATAAAGTATTCCTTATTCAGAATAAACATTGATCCCAAATGTCCATTTACTATTTAATGAAAAACCATAATTGAAAATTATATTTCATAAAAAAATTCTCGATGAATAATAAATTAAAAATCAGAATTATTATATTTTCATTAATATTAATAAAAATAAACAATATCATTCCTTTTAAATAATTCTTTTAATATATAAAAGGTCATAAAAGTTCCTTAAAAACATAAGCTCTCTTACTTACCCTATTCTAATATAAAATTTAAACATTAAATATCATTGAAACCATAAAATATAATTAGAAATTAGAAATTATCCTTCCATTAAAAAATAAAATATTCCTTACATTGGAGTCAACTAACAAGATAATTACCACATCTATTAATAGTCACGTATACCAGATAAACATAGTAACATTACCTATTCCATTGGTGAGATATATTGGTGTAACTCGTTATCTAATCTTTATCAGGATCACCTGTCATTCATATTAAATTTATTAGAACCATTTATTGAACAATATATATATATATATATTAGTCTATTACAATAAATATCATTTTAAATGGAATCCAAACTCAAAATAAATAACACATTCATGTATTTCATAAAAATGAGATCGAATTCCAATTTCCTTAGAAAAACAATTTAAAACTAAATATTTCCATAAAATTTGGAATATAACTTTTTTAAAATGATATTAATACAGTTATAGTATTCATGATAATTAATAATAGGTAATATTTTTTGAAATGGAATTAATTCAATATATATAAAGTTGTATTATTTTTCCCCATTAATTAATTGTTTATAATAACCTACATAGATATCCATAGGAAGATTCATATTTAATGTTATATAATGAGAGAAATAAATATCAAAACAATTATTTCTAATCTTTTTAATCATAAAAAATAAAAATCATGAAAAAGTTTAATGAAAATTGGTATGTAAGAAAAATAGTTTTAAGGAGAACATAATACAAAATTATTAAAAGATATTCACCTACATTGAGTCCTGACATAATTAGTTAATATATATAGAACTATATTTAATGAAATTACATTATCTTTTTACATTATTAAGATATTTTCTCATTTTAATTATGTTAACATTATTCTATTAATTTCATTTACTTATAATAGTTTTTTGTAACTAAAACTATCAAGTATATACTAAACGTCTTGAGGTAAATATATTTGTAACATAAAAATAATATTAGTTCATTGTCCATGGTAAAAATATTAATGGTTAAATTATATAAAAATAATAAAATCTTATATTTATTAATCATATGCATTTGAAATACTTTTATACTCATTAATATAAAGTGGTCACTATAATGAAACACATTGTTTCATGAGGGTTTTATTATACACATACACATTAATGATATTTCAATTTTTCTTCTCAGGAGAGAAGAAATCAAGTAGCTAATATTTTACATTTAAAAAATATTAATTATGTTATTATTATAATATTTATAACTTATTTCCCCCCCCCCCTTGTTATCATCCATATGAGGTGGAATAAAGAAATAAATCACATTGCTTCATGGAGGTGGTAGTACAAATTTACACACGGGTAAAATTATCATTTTCAATGAATGGATAAAATATTAGGTAATTAATATATTATCATTATATAATTATAATAATTATATAATATATATATATATATATTTCAGAAAAATCAATATAACAATCCTTGAATGTTCGATGATGGAAATAAAACACATGGCTTTGTAGAGGTGGTAGTTCGCTAACACACATGAGGGGAGTTTTAATTTCCCATTTGATAGAAAAGGAGAAAAAAATGAGTATTTACATCAACATAATAAAACATAGTTATAGGTATGTTTCTAATGTTAGTATATAATTGTGGTAAAAATTAATTTTAAGGAGGTAGAATAATAAATAATCTTGAAATAGTCTTACTTATACCTATACCTCTTTTTTCGATATCTCATTCTAAATTACACATTAGGATTTCAGTGATTTTTCTTCATAGAATACATGGAACATTTTGAATTATATAGGATAGTTTGTATGGTATTTTATAAGGAATTTTTCAAGATAATTTTCCTAAAATTTGATAATAAGTGAGGAAATGAGGATCCCTTTTATTAGTTAGGGGAGTTACACTCTTACACATACAAAAATCATTAGAATAATATAAATTTATTTCTCAAGGAATGTGGATCCAATGTAATCACTTGTTAAATAAATGAAATTAAAAGGTAGAAAAACACAATGCCAGTATAATTAAAACATTTGTTTTTCTAATATTGGTTATCTTATCTCAATGTTCAACAAACCAACCAGTCTTTACCCTTCTAAACTTTTAACCATGTTTCCAATGAAAATCATTGGAACCCAATGATTAATTATACGGGGTCTACTTGTATGAAATAAATCATGTTGAGTACATAGTCATTGAATGGATTCCAAAGAGTTTTTTTATGGAAATAAAAACACCCAATGTCTCTCATATCCATAATAACACATGGACCTACTTTCCAAAGCTATGAATTCATAAGGGAACTTGGACAACGAATATTAAGAACTCATATTGATAGATATGATGGGATTTCAAGATCATCACAACCTTTTGAGGTACTATTTCTAATTCTATGTCTCTCATACAGTTTTATGATATTATCCCAAATTCATTGTTTAGTCCCCTGAATGCATACACGGATCGCCCCAAGCTAATGATCAATGATGAAAATTCATTGGTTTAGAATCATCTATATATATTTAAGGTTCTATATTGATACAGATATCTATCTATATGTATTTTATGATTTCAATTAATGTTACCATGTAATTGAATGAGTATCGATTCCTTGGTAATTTATTTGGACGATGATGGTTTTAAGTCATATGGTGAGCCACTCTAGATTTTATATCATCCCATGGGACGTTTTTCATTGATTTCGTGATTGAACCCATGAGATTTGATTACAATGTATCCTCAGGATCGAAAATATAACCCAAATAGTTTGGTGCCACTTAATATAAAATATCACCTTTTAAGTCCATCTTATGGGGATCAAACCATGTAGTTTAACATCAAGTGGTTAGGATTTCATGGGAAAATGTTTCTAGCCAAGGATCTCACGGGGCTTACATCAAGGTGGAATGGAAGGGATGTGGTTTCCCAAGTACACATGACCCTATTAGTAATGTGGCCTATTGAACATTAATGGGAGTTTGGTTGTTGGTTTTGGACATTGGGGAGGCTTCTTACGTATCCCTATTAGATGGGAATAAAATCCTACATCATTTGGTAAGCTGGGGCTTACACATTATAGGAGGAACTTATGGTTATAGGTTGGGGATTACATCCACATAGATGGCTTGTGTAGTTGTGTCATACACCCAGATGGATTACCATTTTAATTACAACTTTGTGGATTTCATGATCTCTAATAACCTCTAAGATAACATGAGTCATGCTTAGTGTGAAAACAAGAGGAAGCAGTGGATCTGAATATCACAAAATACCCTTGATCTAATAGTGGATGAGGTGATAGATCCAAAATGGGGAGGGGAGGGATTTGAGTGTACATAAATCCATTTTTATATTGGTGACACGGATGGTAACATATGGAGATCTATCTAACTATGACATGGGATGAGGAGAATAGAAGTTAGATTTTCATCTCTAGTAAGAAATATTGGGGACATACTATAGGATGGATATCCTGATAGTCCCTACGGAAGAGAGGAGTGACCAAAACCGACCCTCGTTGAATAGAAATGAGAGTGAATCCTCTAAATCCATAGAATGTGAATGCTCAAGTGAGAACCTCTATTTTCATAACCATTGTTAGCATAGGAATATTGTATTAACGATATTCTCATGGTCCTCCTTGCCATGGAGTATTCCCCACATGACTCTTATTACCACATGTATGATGACATGAAATGAAAAGAAGGTGTGAATAATGATTAGATCATTCATGTTATGTGGATCTAGAAGTATTTATGTCTCCATTCCATTACTGTTTTGCAGAGGGGTCAATGTTGGGTCTGATGATATGATAGAAGTGAATGATTGGATGTGGAGTGTAGAACACCCTAGGATGCCACATTCCACATAGCATTTTCCTTTTTGGGATGGAGTTCCCTATATGTATCATTTTTATATATGGGTTATGGTAGCATCAATGTATAATTATGATAAGTGAAATTGGGTTTCTCCCATGTATCTTGTTTCTATAAGGGTCTAGGTTTATCTCCAATATCATTTCGACTCAACGAGTTTATCTCCTCTCATGTATTCATTTTATACACGGGGAAGGGTTCTTCTAGAATAACTTTTTTCAATGTTGGGTGATGGTCTGCAAAGGGGTCATCAATTTATTCCCTTCATAATGGTGTCTTCAAAGGGGTTTTATGTTTTTTGATTGTTGGATGAATTATTTTAACATTAATGACTTATGGTGGGTTTACAAGAATTGAATTTATTATTTTATCCCAATTCCTCTATGAGGATCCCCTTTTTTTGTTTATTTATTGCCTCTCTTATCATCATAGATCATATTGTGGGTTCTATCCTTGGATTCCGTAAGGGTTATTTTACAATGTAATAGAGTAACCGAATACTGAGATGTTCGGTCATCTGTGGTGGGCTTCCATAATTCGTTTACCTGAGCTCAAGGTAGATGTATTTTCCTACAAAAGATTTTGTTCTTTGTGGGTAATTGTTCGAGGTGGTGAAAGTCCCCTTCTGGATCTATAAACAAAATAGTTTCATGACTATGAGGTGTAGGTACCATATAATTCTATGAATGATTTCATTTATAGGGGATGATCATTCATGGACCGCCCAACCCTACAAAATACTTGGTTTCATCTATGGGCACCCAAGATTACAGTTCCTGCCATAAATGATTTTTTCTTAGATGATGGATGTTTTCTGGGGAAAATATCACCACCCATCATTTAAAATAGCTTGTATTCATCTTTAGAAATCAATAGTACAGTCTCCACCTGTAATCAATTTTTTTGGTTGGGTGCTTCATGAAGCCATGGAATGACATGCCAAGCAGCAATCCACATAGTCATTATTTCTATACAGACCAAATCCTTCCTTCATGAATTCAAACCCATTGAAAATTATTATTCTATATAATTATGGTGTTATTTCTACACTTTCTTATATTTATGAAATACTCATTACCTTATTTTAGTAATTTTTGGGAACCAAAAAATTCTCCTATCAGAATGGTTTTCGATCAGGACCAAAAATTATTATTCAGATGTAGAATATTGTCCTGTTTTTTTCTAGTTTGTGGTGTGAATGTTTACCCAAAATAGAGAACCATTCCAATAAGGATGGGAACCAAATCATTTTTACTTTAAATATTTCTCTCTGTTATGTTGACCCATCCACAAAATTTTGATATCACAATGCATTCTCAAAGTGTTTATTCTTTATAGATGGCTTTTCCGTGAACTAAGATTCATCATCTATGAATGGTAATTTTGATTTATATATAGAGATTATCCAGTTTCTTCATGGATGGTACATCCCAAATACTAAAGTCATTCCTAGGCAATGCTTCATGGGACATTTCTTCATGTGTTGTTTCATTACAAGACAATACATTGCAGGTCAGTGCTCCGCAAACTGTTAATTTGTGGGCCTGCACTGTGTGTGAATGGTGGAATACATATTTTCAATTACTCCATGAATTCATTTTCATCCTTATACAATAAATCTCACATATATTTTATGATATTTAAAAAGGAAAAATTTTCTATGGATTCCTCCTTGATGATCTAACCAACAAAATAACTTCCATGAATGAGATCAGTCAAGACAATATTCGATATGAAATCTCCCCTCAGGATGGTCTTCTGAATAAAATTAATTCACTATAATTTATTACCTACCCATTATCAAAAGGAAAACAACTTTACATTTAAGAATACATGATTATTCTCACATTTTATAGGTAGATCAAAATATCTCATCATCTTGGTTAGAGATGTCTTAGGTTTATGGCCAAGGGAACATTTCAACTACATGGAAGATCATTTCCAGTTCATGTAATGAGAAATATATTATTTTGAATTAATCCATGTGGAATCAATAAAGCCAATGAAATATTAAAATATACTTTCCATCCACCATTTATGATTATCCATCAATTTTTATCCTCCCACGAGGCAATCCCAACAGTCGATGGAGCCCTATGTGTGACATGAAATCATGTGGGAGTTTCACAATAGAGTGTGATGGGGAATTTTTTGTGAACTAGAATTCTATGGAATTCCATAATCATTTTTAGGTCATTGTTTTATAATATAATGTACAGGTCTCTTATTTTTTAGTTTATTCACTAACCGACATAGTGCCCGAAGTAATTATTTGTTGGGGTTCAAGAACCAACACATTCCATTAATACCATAGTGTGTATGAATCATGTTAGGGGATTTCTAAATGATAGGGGTAATCTCCATACTTATAAATATTATTAAAAAATCAATCCTGGCATCCAAGACCTATGAAATTTCAAATAGGTCCCTCTATTATCCAATGATTTTCTAACTATGGTAGAGAAATCATTAGGTTATCCTCTTAGTATCCACTCACTCATTTCATTTAGTTATTGAACAATTATATTCCTATAGGATAGTGGTCTGAAGATAAAGGTTCTTCATATGAGGAATCACTTAACATGATAATCATAAGGTATTCATGGTTCATACAAGTCATCTTTTGAGGCAGTCCAACATACAACGTGGGGATACTAAACCTGACCATACATATCTCTTGGATTTGGGCTCAAAGTATTTTTCACCACATTCCAGAGTCGATGCCTCTCCTCATGTCATCATTACTATACCGGTGTTAGATTCAATACCTTGATGATGTTATCCAAACATGTGGAGGGAAATCCAATAAAAATACTTTTACCCGCCCTTGATCGAATGTACATATTATTAGGCCATATGTAAGAAGACTGGGCTCTACATCATCTCTTTACATTATTCCAATTCATATATCATTGAGTGGTGGAACACTATAGATGATATGAATATTATCATTATACAATTATCCCTCTTTATTTCTTAATATTGATGATGTTCACCGGAAACCCTTGGGAATCAATGGCCCTGTCATACTATTAAGCTACATTTCTAAATTTACATTCGTATCTTACCCCGCACATTTGGGAGTGGTGGTTGATAATACTAATGTTTTTTAAGGAATCCTCTAACATAATATCCCTACAAGAAATAATTCATTATACATTAGTATATGGGGTATCCATATACAATTTCTATACTCTTAATACATTTTAATGAAATTTTGGATGTATGCAACGGGTTTCCTCTTTTCCCCTTCCATGGATTTAAGATTTTCACCTAGTTATCCTTCACCAACTGTGGCTGTTGATGATACCCGATGACTTTGAAATGATAATATAATTTCCTTTTGTGGAAGACCAAATGAATCTATCAAGGTACTATGCTTGAATGTGGATAGTTTAATATCCTGATTGGATATTATTGAAGACAATATTAAAGGTATTTAAACTGATGGAATCTCCAAAATAAGTGCCTAATTCACCTTCCTCATCAATTCCAATGGGCGAATTCCTTGATTCCTAATGTTGTAGGTTCTTCAAGAGAGCCCCTTCCTCCATCTCCCGCCTTACTAATGGTGGTGCAGATCTAATGTTTTCATATAGTTACGTTTACAGTCCTGATGACACTGGTCACTAAAGAATTGTATTCGAAACCCCAAAATTGATGACAGACCTATTGGCCTATTTTTTAAAACAATGAAGGGGGCATAACTGGGAAATTTTTCCACTTTTTGTTCACTTTTTAACACAAAACTTCTATTATGGTTTTAATTCAGTATTAGCTACCTATGGTAGAAAGTTATTAATATCATGATTCCATTGTTTCTATCGTACACTAAGCTATGTGAAGATGGGTCTGGGACCAAATTTGTACTATCAACATAGATCTCCACATTATTTTAATGGATGAAAGGGAAGAAAACTTTCGTTATCATTTCTTTTTCGTAGGATTAGGTGGGATTGATTACCATCACCAACATATCCTTATCCACTATATCTTCATTTCTAAGGAACACATAACTTCTTGTGAATAAAAACCCTCTCAGTTTAATTTTTCCCATCATCAAGAAGAGTCCTTATTGGATACTACTACAGAGTACACCACTTGGTTGCTGAAGAATACAGATATTATGATCAAGTGGTCACACAAACTATGGAGATATGGGAATCTAATGGTCATGTAGATAGGTTACAGGAACAACCCTCATCAACAAATTTATATTTTAAAGTGATCATGTAATGGGGTATAGTTCTCACAGTCATCATTAAATAGATTCTCCCAATTTTTAAAACTGAAGCTTGGAAGAGAACTAGTTTGGTATGGACACTTCATGGATAGTGGAAAGTAGCACTGGAACTACTGACTAACATGATTCAAGATTCAATGTATCCTAGGGAGATTCTCTCGAATGTGGATGAATCTATATTATCATTCAATAAAATAAAAAAAACCCTCTAATTTTTATGATTTATCTTATCAGGAAATTCCAATTAATGATGAATATACATATATCAAAAGACAACCTTTACTAGATATCAATGGTAATTTCAATCTATGATAGTCAATTTGACATTAACATGTAATGATCGAATTTTATCTTGCTCATAGGGACTCAATGATGATACTTTTCACTGTTTATAGGGTTACGTGAAAACTATAATTTTTTTACTTTTTGGTTACCACCCAAATGTTTTCATAAATTTAAAATGTTGTGGGATTAGTGTGGATAACATTGTATTTTGTTTGGAATTACTGTGTGATTATTTGACCTAGAATGTCTTTTTACTTTTATAAATTTTCATTTGATTGTGCAATGTTTTCCTAAAAATGAAATGAATAGTTCTACTGAGACGGTACTCTACTTTTGCATAGGGTTCCCTTTTCGTGTTTTCCACCTAGTGAGTTTTGTCCCTCTTTACATGGGTTGTTTATAGTATTGAAAAAATGAATAATGGAAATTTTGTTTTATTGTTAAACAGATTTGACCATAAATTATAGGTCGGGGAACACAATAGGGATTACTAAATGAGAATGTGGAAATACAATTCATGCATTAATGAGTGATTTTTGGACCATGGATTTGTGATTTATAAATTTGAGACAAGATAAGGGGAATGAATGATAATAGAAAACATTATAACGTTTTCCAATATGATGGTGTGAGAGGGTTTGTAGATTCGAATATGATCTTGTGGGGAAGAATTTTCTTTTGGTTTATAGGAAACCCTTTTATTGTGGTTTAATTTTGCAGAGGAAATAGGGAAATATTTTGAATATTCCATAAATGGTTTCCTCAAGACATTGGCCCTCCATTTTCAATGGCCATGTAATTTGTAAAAATTCATATTTCTCATAACCCTGAACAAAGTCATATAAAGAAATGACATCTAAAAATGATGAGGGAATCTATATCATCACATTTAATTAATGAGAAACCTTATTATATGTATTTTAATTATGTAATGAAGGTATGGATCATGATATAGTTAACTTCATACAACTAGGATATGTTCCATGAGTTTAATTTATTATGGTAAGGACATTTGAGGTCTATGATTTTTTATCACATTGATTTGACTAAGTGATAAAAGAATTCCTTTCTACGGTATTGTGTCTAATAATGTTATATTATCTTTAAGAATGATGGGGAATGGATGTCAGAAATAATTTAAGAGTTTTCAATTATGAGGTGTGACATGGGATGAATAATGTCTTTGTGGTGTAGAGAGAAAGGAAATGCCTCTCCTGGGGATAAATATTCCTTTGGTTAAAAATTACCATTTTTTTCTGGGAGACATATGCAGAGCCTACTAGGGAATATTATTCATCCTAAAACAAAGAATTCCTCAGGAAATTTATGCTCCATTTTCAATTTATAGGGGTTTTTATCAGGATTCTAAATTCCCTATACACTGAATTTGGTTTGTGAAAAGTGACTCCATGAACATGAGATGGGAATTTCATATCAAACTTTTAGTGAAATAAATAGAAATGATTCCCTTAAATTTGAATGACCCATATGTAGGTTGGATTAATTTATTATGGATGGAACATGATATAAGTTATAGGCATCACCAAATATCTCATCGAAATGAGAATCAATTCGTACATAGTTTTGGGGAGATTTCCCCACAGGTCGATCAAACTCTCATGAGAGTGTAGGTTCTTGAAAAGTTCGCAAAGGATGAGAATGAGAATCCCTTTAATTTAAAAGAGTATTCTAACCAACATCCATGGAGGAATTAGAAAAAATGTGGAGAAATTGGCACAAGATGAACCGGTCTGCGGACCGGTCTAATAATAACGGTACGCGTCCGGTTCCGCGAAGCCCCCCCCCCCCTGCGGACCGTTATCGTTCACAGAACAGAGGTGGGAATCCTCCGCGAGCATGAAAAAGGATGGGCGCTAGGCTAGTTCACCGACACAAACCGCCCCATCCATAGACCGCACCAGTTAGACCATGATGCATGCGCTCTTGTTCGCGGAATAGAGGTGGAACACTGCGCGGCTGCGAAGCACCCATCGAACAGACTTGGTTTGAAGGTGAGGTGCACACCCCTGCGAGTTGCGGACAGACCTAGTCATCCAAAAACAGTGTTTCTGGTCATGGGCCTCCAAAAAAGGTGTTTCATGTCCACAATAGAACCCTTTTTCTCCCCTATATAAAAGGAAATCGAAGGGGAGAAAATGGAGGATCGATCTGAGATGGGTAGAAGGATTTCTGAGGAAGGAGCTTAGGATTTCACATAAAATTGAAGTTCCGATTTGCGAACCAGAATAGGTATGAAACTGGAAATGAATTAATAAAGAACCGAAAAATGCATAACAACTTGGTGAACTGTCAACTTAAAATCACAATGAAAGGAAGACCGCAGACCATGGCCCCTCGGCAGATGCATTCCCCACTGACCAGGGATCTTATGCCCCTTTTCCATCCAACGTACCGCGTATCACCCTCCTACTCATGTGAAGCCTTGACCGATGAACCCCCGACCAATGTCTCCCATGGTCGCGGCTCCTCATGTGGACTCCCCCACGTACCATCCTGGTACGCAGGCTGAACACGAAGCCACGTACCATCCTGGTACGCGGGATGCCTATCAGTATGTGGACAACCCTGGTTTACAGACAGTCTCTCCAGCCGTGTAGCACCCCCTACATGAAGGAAACCACTCCTCATACACTCGAGTGGCCTTCCAAATCCTTCGGTGTTTCGATTCATGGTGTCAGACAAAATCCTTCCAATCCATCCCAATCCTTCGCAACCCCCGCATTGGCTCGTTCATCGGTCCCGAGCCGAGGCCTCCACCGAAGCCACCTGACCCATATGATATGTTCTTCAGGTGAATCAGCGCACCTTCTTGAATTCACATACCCATGGTAATTAAGGGAGAAGGGTTTTCTCAGGCCCTTGAGGAGATTCCTGAAGTGTTCCTGGGTTCACAATCACGCGGTAACGCAGGGTCTGAGCCTGAAGTCCCCTTTCTACCTCTCCACTGGCCAGATTGGGGGACCCCATTTCCATTTCCCTTTAACTCCGGAATTGTGCACTCCTCCCCTCTTCTAGGTGTGAATTGGTATCCTCCTTGTTGTAATCCCCTAGTCTTTCTTGAAGGAGGTAGCACCCATGCACCTCCGTACTTCCCTGGTGCCAAGAACCAAGAGGGGATATGGAAGCATAGGTACCCTTTCACTCTCCGGCTACGATTTGTCACCATTGGTCCTCCATCATGGAGTAATCCCAATGTCCACTTCTTTGGCTACTCCATGCCAAATCCCCACTCTTCTTCCCACTGACGCACCTTTCGCGATGTGATTGTCAGGTCTCTGCTGCCTCTTATTTCTCACACTGATCATGACTCACATGGGCTTAGATTAAGCATCAACACTGACCCCAACCTCATGTAAACTAAAATTACCTTGATCCATGTCATGGCATGGTACTTAGGAAGCCTCCACGAGGTTCAATCCCAATAATCGGTCGTTCTGACCCACTTTCACATCGGTTTATCCTTCGTCCTACATGACGTTAAACTGTACTTCCGAACTACGTGGACTTTGATCCATGTCAAGGCATTGTATGTAGGAAGCCTCCACGAAGATCAAGCCCAACATACCTTAGAACCCAAGTCGACCTATGCATCAGTTCACCAACGCCCCGAAATGAAATACGTGGGTTTTGATCCCTGTTTCCCTAAACAGGGTACGCAGGACGGCTCCCCGAGGTCCAATCCCAACAACAAGAAACTCTCTCGTGTAAGCCCTAATATTCCATAAACTACATGGATTCTGATTCCTCTCGCGAGGATACATCAGAATCCCGCATCATGGGTTTGGTCCAAACACTCAAGTCGTTATCTGTTCCCCCTGGATGACAATAAACTCCCGAGCACCCAGTTATGAGGCTTTAAACCAATGTCGTTCTAACGAGTCCAAATTCCTCGGAGTCATTAATCCAATGAGGGATGGTAAAACTCGGGCCTAAGTGATTATGAATCCCCGCGTTTAGCTGTCCATTGGCAACTAGGAATAATCTATGGATACTATGCTTGGGTATAAACCAAGGATTCCCAAACATATGAATACGTCTTGAATCTATAAGAGAGTCCCAGAACAAGAAATAATTCCCCCCAAAAGGGTTCGATGAGCCCGACTTCCCATCCTCTTGACCAATGTGAGTTTTTAAGTGTCGTTGGCCAAATCACCCAATTAACGCATGCCTTCGGAAATCAGGTCTACGTATCGTCAGATATGGAACCGTTTGCCATTTCGAACCGAACCGAAACAAAAATGGTGAACCTGACGTGAATCATTAACCATGTAGGACAGATTTAACCTAATCTCACATTGTGCCCCCTTATACTCACATGGAGGGCCAATCTATGTCATTAATTTTGCATGGGATCATGAGATGCTTCTATGACATGTTTTTTGTTTTTATTTGTTAAAATATTTTATAGGTACCAGTCAGAACTCCCTTCAATCCAATGGCATCATGGAGGAACTCGTAGTTGCATGCATCAACTATGCAGTGACCGGACTTCCTCACCAATGACGGACCATGTCACCTACCCATTGTGTTCAACGCTGGGTTTCAGATGCGTTGATCCGAGAGTACTATCTATATGGTACTCTCATGATGGTGGAGGCGGCCATTCATGCCCTCCAATCGGCCAAGGCTCTCCAGTCTCCTGCCCAGCAGCGGCTGCGAAAGCTGACCCAAACAGCTCCTGTTGCCGTCTCAAACCGTTTCGGGATTCTATCCCCAGAACAAGAAAACGCGCACCTCCCTTATCTTAGTGAGACGGATGAGGTCGACACGTAGGAATTCATCCCTACTGAACAAGGGTTCTTCTCTATGTCCCCCGTTGGAAGATATCGTCGCGGTTACACCGCGTCTCAATATCCTCACACTAAGGAGGATTTCACCCCGAGGATCCTGGCCCATGCTCCCAGAGCTCTGTCCCCTCGGACTACCCGAAGAGGGTGGAAAACATGAAACCCGGGACCGGCCATCACCCTTGTCCTTGGGGAGGAACACTGCTGCCCAATCACAGAGACATATCGTGAGAAGGCACATACACATGTCTGATCCTCCAATATCTGCCATCCAGACATGGTGACATCATATGAGCAGGAACACATCCACTCTGAGCTCCATCAAGCCTATCACTCACGCAGGACGACACCTACCTGGCATGCACCTTTCCCTACCCAGGGTCATGAAGCCAACCAACACGACGTCATGGCGACCCAGCGCCAGCAGGACCAGCTCTTAGCAGATGCTCTTGACGCCAACCATCCCAATATAGTGGCGATCAACAAAGTCCGCCATCCAGATGTGGTGGAAATTAATATGCTGGCATGTCTCCCTGCCAACAAAGGCCACTGAATCAATACGGTGGGAAACCAACATATTCTGGGCCAGCTCCCTGTGGATGCAAGCAAAGTATTCCATCCCGATGTGGCAGAAAACAGAGAGAAAGTCGGCGTATACCGGCATAGGGGAATATTTATTCACCTGCCCCGACACATGAGAATTGTTAGTACCCACTGACCACCGGAGGATCGTAGAAGGATATTCCTACTCCGATACCGGAATGGGACTTCATACACGTACAAGCCAAATATATCTCTCTGCATATCCTGGAAATGATGGAGGAGCGGGTATCGATCCCAGATCATACCTTGCAGACTTTCTAGAATGTAATTGCATCATCGGCAACAGAAAGGACACCGGAATGTGAGCCCGTCTCCCCAATTAATGAGACTCATCTAAGAGATGAGATAGACGCCTCAAAGAAGAATTGCATCCCTTTTTCTTCCCAAGATGGTCATTGGCCATATTTCGCAATACAAGGGCAACCAGATCGAGCAGCTTCACTCGTTCCAACTAGGGGCACCCGTCCATCATGGTGGATGCTCCAAAGAAGGAATATATCCCTTATAAAAGTCAAGATGTTATTCTGCATATCCCGGCAACATCACATGACCCAATTAGAAAGGTACACAAAGGTGAAGGCTGTTGTCAATAGCAGACGGTCCCCTCTGCCCGTAATAAAGCGCCCTGAACACGACTAAGGCAGTTGGAAAAAAAAGAAGGGGTTCATGACATCGCTCTGCTGCAAGCTAGGGTTCCTAATGCCACTAATCACATATCGATGGATTGAAACCCAGCACATCCATTACCATATTTGGGGAGTGTCATTAGCAGTTGCAATGGTCCTCCCCGCAATGTTGCTACCAGCACCTCTGAAGGTCCTCCCTAGAGCACATGCAGGGGCCTCCCCCATGGGCATTTAATGATCGATCATGAGAGTTTCTCTTTTGATGCAAGTAACGGTAGCCCTCTGTGTGACCAGAAGATCGAGCAGTAAGAAAGCCCTCCACTTGTTATAGTCTACCCTGAAGGTCCTCCCTGGGGTATACACTGCAAACACTCTCCATGCAATGGGACAACAGATTATTATAGTACTCCTCGCTATCATAGTCGCAACTATGGAGGCTCTCCACACTGTGACATCTCATCACGAATAAAAGGTCATCCCCTTGTCGTGTCATCCCTTAAGTTCCTACCCAGGGGTTACGTTGCAACGACACTTCGTGCAACCAGGCTTCAAAACACGGTGGTAGTCCTTGCCACTCTGATAACGGAGGTCCTCCCTGTAGAGATGTCAATCAATGAGAAGGACCTCCCCTTGTTGCGGTACATTCTAAAGGCCATCCCCAGGGTGTACACCACATACATTCTCCCGGTGGCAGCTATGATAGTATCCCTCTCCATCGTGGCCTCCATTGCAAAGGTCCTCCCCACAATGTCCTGAAGTAGCCAGAAGGTCCTCCCCTTACTGTAGTGCGTCTTGAAGGTCCTCCCCCAGGATACACATCGAATGTCAAACCATGATGGTCATACTCACCATGGTCGTAGATTTTGCAAAATCCCTCCCCGTAACAATGCCACGTAGCCCAAAGGTCCTCCCCTCACTGCGATACGACTTGGAGGTCCTCCCCAGGGTGTGCACTGCAAAACTCCTCTATGTAGTGGAGCGTCAAGTAGTAATGGTAGCCATATCCACAACAACACAGATAGCAGAGGCCCTCCCCACCTAGATGACGTTCAATGAGAAGGCCATCCCCTCATTGCAGTACTTATTGAAGGCCCTCCTCAGGGTTTACCCTACAGGTTCTCTCCCTGTGGTAGTTGTGATGGTAGCCCTCGCCATCACGGCCGCCATTGCGAAGGTCCTCCCCCTAGTGACGTATCATATCGACCTGAAGGTCCTCCTCCTTCAGAATCAAGCACAGAAAATCCCTCATATGCCGAGGCACTCAGAAGGATGGGATCGAGAAAGTCAGAATCCCAGTTAGTCACCAATGACACCCTTATTCGATCAGAAGATTTTCTAGGGCCACGTTCATCTTCTGACCCACCCCAGAATCACCCATAGGATAATTCAACACCTACTGGCCCCACGGCCTCCGACCACATAATCGATGAGCGTCTCAGTTGGGCCGACCCGGTAGAGGTATCACTATAAGAGGAGTATGCTGACATGTTTCACATAAGGAAACAACTGGCCAAAGATGATATCCCAGTTATGTTTTAGCCGACGACCACCACTCAATTAGACATACCCAGAATGTTTTCAGAAGAATTTGTGCACGACATCCTCTCCAATATCTAGACAATCCTCCGCTGGCTGAAATATACCTTCCTTCCCTACGATGGGTATTTAAATCATGTCAAGACAATAGAAGACCTCCTGCATCACATCAACCAGGAAGCTCTTCCTCCGGCACGACAACCATGACCTGAGAGGCGTAATGGAAACATGGAGTTAGCTTGCCTCCATGCACTGCACCAGCTATGCCGCCTCATTGGAAACACTCTGAAAGGATTCCATATCATAGGAAGGGGAGAATATTGAGCTCTGCATTTCACTCCGCTCCCCACCCAGAAGAACCCGTTGGGCATAGTGTCTTGCAACGTCATCACGGTAAGACAGCGATCGAGTGGTCTCCCGGTTCAGGAAAGGCGACACACCTAGAAAAGATAGGCCTTGAGTAAGTCCCAGAACTGTTAGGCCCGGTGAGAACAAGCCATTCACGAAATCTTAAATCTGGCCACCGAAAGCATTAAACAAGACTCTCACCTAAGAGAGGTCAATCAGCGGTCATTTCCAGCCTCCCCAGAGAGGATTTATTCACGAGTGAACTCGACATCATATCCAGTTCACCCTCGAATGGGGGCACACAAGATCAGTCAAGTAGAAATAGCAGCAGCCACTACTGCATTCCAGGTTCAACCCCAGCCTGAAGGGCTAGGGGCATTTTTAACAATAAATTTCCCTATAAGACCAATAAAAAAGTAAAAGACTCAACATCCAGGGAATGAAGCCATCCCCATCCCTCAGGGCTGGGGTCATTTTTAACACCTCAACAACAACCTCCCCCACGAGGATCAGTATTTTCTCGTATAGGGAGGATATTCAGAAGAGGATGTTCCTTCTCTATACCATCATTTGAGTGACCATCCCCATTTAGAGGGGGTGTATTATAAGGTTTCATCAAGGAACCATCAACATCACCCTTCATCAAGGAGTTCGAAAGAAATCCAGGGACATGAAGGGGGGAACCAGTAAAAGGCACCGGAGATCCTCTTACTATTTGGAAGATGATATCACCTCCACCCCTCGATATACATCCTCAATTCCATAGAGGCTAACCCCATGGGTGACATTGGAGATGATCCAAATCCAGATGGATGAGGATACGATGGTTACAGTCAGGCTGTGACTCACAACAAACCATCTAGTGTGTACACCCGGAACCAGAGGTCCACCCTAAATATGGCTGCCCTTTTATCAAACCCTCCTCTGCTTATCCTGTGAGCTTCTAACAAGGATAATAATAAATCACTAGTTACTCTTAACCATCCTCCTTCTCTTGGTCAAAATGATCCACTTATTCTGGAAGAGAGATATGCTCGACAGTAGGAGGAAGTGAAAGAACTAGGGCGGATTAACACCGAGATACTCTGGAGGAACTGTCTTATTGAAAGCGCTTCCCAAGAAGAGCCACACCATGCACTCATAGAAACTGAACCATAAGGACCAAGGTTTGCCCCAGCAGACAAAGCATGGTCAGGGCCCCCATCCAATTAGGCGCCCGGTCCGTCCAACTACATGAACATGGATTCAGGTGAATACCAAGAATTCCCTCCACATAGGAAGCAACTGGAGAAAGTACATCTGAACCCTACGAAGGTATCACAAACTGCATACTCACCCTTGGTACCGACCACGCCGGATCCTCAGTCAATGCCTCGGGATATACCTGCCCAAGACCGGGCCCAACATGATGTAAACCAGGGATTCGCCAGCCCCATTGAGGCACTGACAGCTCGATTAGAAGCAATGGAAGGTCGGCATGCTTCGATACAACCATAGCAGAAGCCCTACCCATATTGGGTGAGAAACACGCCTCCTCCACCAAATTTTGGGAGCCTTGTATTCCCAATTTTCAATGGTTTAGGTGATTCAGAACCACACTTGATGCACAACGCATCTAATTGTTACCCTATGATGGGATCTCTGGAACAATAATAAGCATCGAAACTTAGATGCTTCGTACGGACCTTTAACGGATCTGCCTTCATTTGGTATACGAAGTCAATAAAAAGTTGGGAAGACCATCGATAGCACTTCTTGTTCCACTTCAGCTTGATGCTGCCGAAGACAACAGCCGGTGACCTCATGAATTGGAAATAGAGGGAGAATGAGAGGGTCTCGGATTTCATCACTAGATTAAAGGGTCTGACATATCTCTTAATAGGGCAATACACCATGATGAGATTCTGGCCATATGCATTGATAACCTTCGAGATGAGCTGCGAACACCGCTCATACTAGTGGAGTGCACCACTAGCTTCTGCAATCTCTCTGCCATTTCCCTGAGAATTAAAGAATCCCTACAACAGACAAATATGAAGCCTTGAATATCCTCACAGGCTCCTGCAAAGTGAACAGTTAGAGCTGAAGAGTCCTCTGTCAAGCTCAAGCCATCCCATGCGCCAGCTCCACTGCCTAGGCATCCACCAAATCATCAAGGGACCCCTATATATTAGAGGCCACCTCCTCCCAAGTGGAAAAATCAGAGAGGATCGAAGAGGAACTAGTTCGAGGAATGAAGACATAAAGTATACTCATTTTGAGAGGACCAAGTCTGCGGCAATTTCATCGTCACAATGAATTGCAACTTGCTCCGCCTCCCGGAGCCAAGGAAGCACGAAGAAGTCAGCCGCGATGAAAGGTTGTATTACTGTCCCTACCATCGAATGTTAGGGAACAATATCCATGAATTCTTCATCTTCAAAGGCCTCGTGCAAAGGATGGTAGACTCCGGGATGGTCGAACTGGGACCACCCCCAGCACATGTGACATATATTTCTACCACCGACTCCGACAAAGGGGAGGGTGGCAGGAGGTCACCAGCAAAAAGGGGAAAAAATATGATAGATGAGGGACTCAAGAGACTGCTAACTGAGCTCAGGGAATACTCCGAGCTCAAGTACAGTAGCCGGTGTTGCCGATAACAGGCCCTAATGCCACACAACCGACAATATCGGCCTCACAACCCTCCACAATCCATCCATCCAGGCGTAATCAAAATTGGGGGAGACAAGAAGAAGAAGACAGCCCTCAGTGAGGCCAAAGTCATCCCCGACACTATCATATTTTAGGCCCTCATACATGGCGCCATGAGCACCAACCCACCAAATGGATCTATCAGGGACAACCAACTAGGTTGACCTGTCACAGGATGAGGAGATAATCCTTGGTTCTATCAAAGGAATCCATCTAATGGAATCATTCCCTGCTGAAGGGTATGGTTACAAACCCGAGTTCCCGATGCAAGGGGCTGGGAGGAGGAATCGCAGAGGGAGGGGATATCGGGGAAGCCGCAGTCGCGGCTGAAACAAACCCTATGGTTTTACCCCGGCCCCAACCCTTAATATCGCAGAAAACTATAGGAGAGCCTTTCAACAGACTTAATAGGAGATAGAATATTCCTCCACCTCCACAAGAAGCCACTCTGGCCATGTCTTTTTGTGGTACCCATCAGAGGAGGAAGAGATGTCTAGCTGCCTAGTGCCCATAAACAGACCGGATGGGCGAGTCCCTAGAACATGGGAACGTCGTCAACCTCCAAGCCCGCGACCACTCCTTCCTCGTTGTGTGCTCCAACTCCTAAATTGTCGGCTAAAATCCCCCACCAATGGAGAAGAGTTGGACGTTGGAGAAAAAATACCATATCCTTATGCAGCTGGCATCAGTACCAGCCAAGTTGTCAATCTTGGTTTCCCTGAGTTTGTCAGCAAATCTCAGGGAGGCGCTTATTGAATCCTTTCTCCAGCCCCAGAAGTTTCAAGTCGACGTAGTTGCCTATGAGATTTACCAGACAGAGACTGGCCTGACTGAATGCATTGTTGTGATTTCTTTCACCGATCAGGATGAAGATGCCACCATGGAAGGACATTTCAAGCAATTGTATGTTTCTGACACACTAAATGACATTGGGATCAGCAATGTCTTTATTGAAAATGGATATGGAGTTATCCTTCTTCCCCTACGAACACTCTGCATGTTGGGTTACAGTGAGTATGCCCTAATCCCCTCAGCCACAACTCTGTTGAGTTATGAAAAGAGTGAACAGATGCCAATGGGACAAATCAAGGTGAAAATCCATTTTGGCGACCTTGTGGCCTATTCGGAATTCCTGGTGGTCCGGTAGAACACATCATTTAATGCCCTTCTTGGAAGGCCATGGCTCCATAATCACATGGTAGGTCCTTCATCCTTCAACGAATGTATCAAATATTGCGTCACTGGAAAAAGTGGGACATTGCACGCTGACAAGGCCCCTTCCGATCTCTCCGAGTCACACTATATTGATGATGAGTTCTATGAGAAAAAAGATGAAGCCTTTGCTCAATGGTATTGACTATATCCCCACTCCAAATGGTCTAGAAATGGTTCCTGATGACCCCCTATGGAATCTTCGGAAAGACTACGTACTGGCCAGCACGCATGTTGAGAGCAGGGATTCACGCCTGGACATACACTCGGCTGTTCTCATTACTTCAGCCCTGAAACTCGAGCATAGCGGTGCAGAAACAGCCACTAAACCTCAAATTGGAAGTGAGTACTTGAGAAAGGACTAATGCAATGCCTTGCCTCCAGACTCCCAAGAAACTGTGCCGAGAACTCTCCCCCCGTCAGATTAAGAGGACGAGGGTTTGGGGGAAGAGGAGGAGGAATCTCTTGGGATGTACCTCCCGCATTTGAGGAAGGTATCTCCACTACTGTGGACAAGCTCAAGGAAATAAACATGGGTACCAAGGAAGACCAAAGGCCCACTCTCATTAGTGCATCCATGGCTCACAAGGAGCATGAGGTATATATCACCTTCCTGAAGCAACACTGGGATGTGTTTGCATGGAATTACATGAAGATGCTGGGACTCGATCTCGAAGTGGCGACCCCCCACATAGGTCTTCCAAAAGTCCACCGAGGCTATAAACAAGCCTCCAGAAGAATGCACCCCTCACATGCTGCCAAAATCATTGCTGAAGTCGATAATCTTATTAAAATTGGCTTCATTTGGGAGGCCCAGTACCCCATCTGGTTGGCCAACATTGTCCCCGTCAAGAAAAAGAACAGACAAATCTGCATCTGCATCGATTTTAGAGATCTCAATTGGCACTACCCGAAAGATGATTTCTCGGTCCCAATTACAGAATTATTAATCGATGCAATGGCAGGGTATGAGGATATATCCTTCATGGACAGTTATTCTGGGTATAATCATATCTAGATATCCCAAGGAGACAAAGAAGCCACTGCCTTCAAATCCCCTCAAGGAATATTTTTTTACAAGGTCATGCCCATTGGTCTCAAGAAAGCTGGCGCCACATATCAATGCGACATTCATCGTATCTTTAAACCATTCCTAGGGAGATTCGTCGAATGCTATGTGGTTGACTTGGTGGTAAAATCAAGATGACGCTCATATCACCTTTCAGACCTTGAAACTGTCTTCAATAAACTTCGACAACATAGCTTGAAGATGAATACCTTGAAATGCACCTTCGGGGTTACCTCAGGTAAATTCCTTGGCTTTTTCGTACGCCATCGTGGCATCAAATTCGACCATTAAAAGACATAGGCTATCCTTGGTCTGCCACCTCCCTACAATCTCACTGAGTTGAGAGGATTCCAAGGGCACCTGGCCTTCATTAGGAGGTTCATAACCAACCTAGCAGGGAAATGTTTTCCCTTCACTAGGTTAATGAAGAAGGGGGCTACGTACCAATGGACATATGACTATCAAGAGGTGTTTGATAGACTAAAGAAGTTCCTCTTGAACCCACCAGTGCTCATTCCCCCGGCTGATGGAGGACCTCTAATCCTGTGTGTGATGTCCCTAGAGTGGTCACCAGGACCCTTCCTCGCACAGAAAAATGACACCGGCAGTGAAAACAGCCTCTATTACCTCAGTCGAACCATGATCGATGCTAAAACTCGATACTAAAACATCTAGAAGAGTTGTTCTACATTGGTCTTTGCAGTTCAAAAATTGCGACATTATCTACAACCTCATGAAGTCCATTTGATCTCGCATATTAACCCACTCAAGTACATACTCAGCTACCCAATACTGACTGGATTCCTATCCTAATGGGTAGTCATCTTACAATAGTTTTACATCTGGTTTGTGGCTTAGAAATCCATCAAAGGCCAGGCGTTAGCAGATTTTCTAGAAGAGTACCCATCCAACGTGACCACCGTACCAGACGCCGAGTTACCTGATGAAGACAAATTCTTAGTTTCAGAGGAGGTCCCAACATGGAAAATGTACTTGGATGGCTCATCCTGAATCCTGATTGGGAAAAGGATGGAGGATCCCTAATTTTACAAGGTGGGTATGGGGATAATACTCATGTCCCCAGAAAATGAAGTCTTTCCTTATTCCTTCCTCCTGTCAGAAGGATGTACGAACAATGAGGCGGAGTATCTAGCCCTCATTACGGGCCAGGAGCTCACAAACCAA
The DNA here is from genome assembly GCA_963277665.1 of Viscum album. Lineage (NCBI taxonomy): Eukaryota > Viridiplantae > Streptophyta > Magnoliopsida > Santalales > Viscaceae > Viscum > Viscum album. The sequence continues at coordinate 1,046,976,145 of OY728162.1, forward strand.
GCACAAGTACAACACCTTAAGGGAAAAGGTGACTCATAACTATTCATCAAACAAATTTACGGTGACTATGCTATCAAAAAGGAAGAGCTGATTCCCCTATTTGACCATGTCCGAGGGTTAATGGTTGAATTCTCCACCGAACCAACATTGACCTATATTACCCGGTCTCAGAATGCCCAGGCCGATTCATTAGCTAATACATCCACAACCCTAGATGGCCCAGACCGGGATGAGACAACTATCAGTATTTCTCATCATCAAATGGTCATGCAGTTTTTTCAGGCTAAGACGGAAGAAATCAATGAATTCAGTCCTGTCCCAGAGTCATATTCTCCTCCCTCCAGATGGATGACCCCCATTGAAAACTAACTTTAAATGGGAGAAATCCCATCATACAGGGATGAACAAGAGAAATTACAGAGAAGGGAAATCAACTTATCCTATACGGCGTCATGGGTCAGCAAGAGGTCCTCTACATACGAGGGCTTGACAGAGTCCTCCTCGGATGCATTGATGGAGAAGAAACCGCTGTCTTCATGACTGAAGTGCATGCCGGAGTATGTGGAGCACATCAGTCAGGGTCTAAGCTTTCCCATCAGGTTCAAAGGCTTGGGTACTATTCGCCCACTATGGCACGATATTACGAGCACTTTACCGAAAAATACCACTCATTCCAAATTCATTCCAACTTCATACACAAACCCCCAGAGTTAATTCATCATGCTAAGTACTCCTAGACATTTTCAATCTGTGGAATGGACGTCGTGGGACCATATCCTCCCACCACAGCAAACCAACTCAAGTATATCCTCATGACAAACGACTTCTTTTCCAAATGGTCAAAAGTTATACCCCTTTAGGAAGTCAGGGAATGAAACATTGTCAGCATTGTGAAAGCCAACATCATCACCAGATTTGGCATCCCTCATTCCATACTGATAGATAACGGCACCAATTTCCACTCTGCTGAATTTGAGAAACTATACCAAGAAAATGGTATCAAGGCTAACCACTCATCCTGCTATAATGCAGTGGCCAATGTACAGATAGAGGCTTTCAATAAGAAATTTTCCAACATTCACTAGAAAATGGTGGACAAAGACAAGAAATCATGGCCACAAAAACATCTTCACGCATTGTGGGCTTATCGAACCATAGTCTGCACCGCTACTCGGGCTACTCCGTAATAGTTAGTATACAGAACAGAAGTGGTCCTACCCATTGAGCTCCAATTTCCCTCGCTTGGTGTATCCATTTGTAAAACGTTATCCAATGATGAGAAATCATAAAAATGGCTAGGTGAATTGGAACAGCTGGATGAGAAGCGGTTCCACACTTTGCACCATCTAGAAGTATATCAAAACATGATCACACGAGCCTTCAATAAAAAGGTTTGTCTCCGGTATTTCATGGAAGGAGAATTGGTGTTGGTCCTCCAGACCACAATGATACCCATAAATAATCCTCCAAAGCTAGGGCCCAAGTGGGAGGGAACATATGTTATACATAAAGTCTTCTCCAATGGTGAATATGCCCTGATCTCCATGGACGGGCAGTTCACTACCGCTCCTACAAATTTGAGATTTATGAAGAAGTATTTCACATAATCAAAAGCAGTTTTCGTCCAAGATGTTGGACGTTAAACTGCCAAGCGCCATTCATCCGAGCTATAGGATGTTAAACCGCCAAGACTCAATGGTCCAAACTCAATGACCCAATACTAAGAGTACCCTGTCCTTACTACACAACGTTAAACTACATGAATGTTTCAGAGAACTATGTATGGCATGATACCTACACTTGTAGGATACGTAGCGACACCCGGATCCCCCATCCTAGCCCAGCCATCCCAAAAAAGTTAAAAATTCCCTCTTCCACCATGTATGGACCAGACTAGCATGAGGTGTATTCCCTGTCCTTACCGCACGACATTAAACAGCATAGATTTTTCGGAAAACTATGTACGTCTTGATTCGTTCCCTTGCAGGATATGTTGCGATGCGAGGATCCCCCATCCTAGCCCATCCATCCCTGAATAAAGTTAAAAATTCCCTTATCCCCCATGTACGGACCAAACCCGCACGGGGTGTATTCCTCATCCTTACCGCACAATGTTAAACGCATGATTAATAAAAAAATAATTCCCTCTCCCCCCCGTGTATGGACCGACCCTGCTTGAGGTGTACCATTTTAAACAACTACGTACATCTTGATTCCTGCCCTTGCAGGATATGTAGCATTTCTAGGATCCCCTATCTTGGCCCAACCATCCCCAAATGAAGAAAAAAAGTACCCTCTTTCTATATCATCCCACCTTTTTATCACATAAACATTCATTACATTTTACAAAACTGAGGACCTTTAAGGTTTAGTGTCTTGGAAACTAGGAACATAAAACATGAAAACATAAAACATTCTTCATAAACACTTGAAAGGATTCTCCTCATGTTCATCCTAGTTTCATTACTACATCTCATAACCTGGGGACATACATCAAATGAAAGGGTGAGCAGAAGGCCTAGTATGTGAATCAAGGGAAACATTTAACATGTGAACTTGAGATACATCAACTATGTCATGAAAATGAACTTTAAGGCATGAGAAAGAAATCATGTGGAATATCATAATAAAAATTAAATTTTTCATAACATTAAGATGTGGCTACATAATTTAACAAATAAAATCATGAAAATATCACCAAGGTCCATCCCCAAGGTGTCATTTGAAAATTTCCAAGGTTATTCACCAAGATATCGTGAAAATTGTAATCTCTAGTGGTTACATCATTACCCAATGCATTGGAGCGCTATCAGGGCACACCCTTAAATTTGCCTTTGTTATATTGTGAGCCACATATATCATCATCAAAAATTTCATAAATAACCCAAATAGAATAAAATAAATGGGTTTCATTTCATAATCATAACGTTTTAAAAACAGCTTTAAAGACATGATCTTTACGTCACTTTAAACCCACGGAAAGGGAAAGCGGGTATCATGTATGTAAATCCCAGAATTTAAAATAAAACATTTTGGTATATATGTGAATACCCTTGTATAAATAAGAGATTTGAGTATTCAATTAATAACATAAAATAATTTTGAGAAAAAGAGAGGCATTTTGAGACGAAAATTCTGCAGCACAACGGCTACGTTACAGGGTCTTAGAAAATGCTGAAAAGAGAGGAGACATGGGTCAAACATTCATAAATGACCCACAAAATAGTATAGGGACAGAATATAAGGGATTTAAGAACATGGTAATGATATTTTAAAATATACCATATGTAATGAAGAACATTAAAGGAAGAGAAAAATAAGATTTCTCTTATGAAAATTCGGCAGCCCAACGTAGTCACTTAAACTTCAACAAAAATGAATTGACAAGATAAAATAGGGTATCTCATCAAATGAACATAAAAGATTAGTATGATAGATATAGATATCATACCCCAACATAATAAAAAGGAAATTGAAATGATTGACATGAAAGTAGATCTTTGAATAATGAGAAAGGCGAACGAATCCCTTAAAAATTCGGCAGCCTAACGGCGTCACTTAAACTTCAACCAAAAATGAATTGACAAGATCAAAATAGGGTCTCACATCATATGAAAATAAGGGTTCAGTATGATAGATATATATATCATACCACAACATAATAAAAATCAACATGAAAGACTTGACATGAAAATAGATATTGAAAACGAGAAGGGTGAAAGAATCCCTTAAAAATTCGGCAGCCTAACGGCGCCACTTAAAACTTAAAAATACTGAATTGAAGGGATCAAATGGGGTCTCTCATCATATGATAATAAAAGATCAGAATGATAGATATAGATATCACACCCCAACATAATAAAAAGAAACATGAAAGACTTGACAAGAAAATAGAACTTGAAAATGGGAAGGGTGAAAGAATCCCTTAAAAATTCGGCAGCCTAACGGCATCACATAAACATCAACAAAAATGAATTGATGAGATAAAATAGGGTCTATCATCATATGAACATAAAATTTCAGTATGATATATTTATAGATAATACCCCAACATAATTGAAAAGGAACTTTAAAGACTTGACATGAAAGTAGAACTTTGAAAAGAATGAGAAGGGTGAAAGAATCCCCTTAAACATTCGGCAGCCTAACAGCGCCACTTAAACATTCTTAAAACGAATTGATGAGAGAAAGATGGGGTATCTCATCATATGAACATGAAGAGTTCAGTAATATGAATATATAAGAGCATCCTCCAACATAAGAACATGGACTATAAAAGAAATGACATAAAATAGATTACTTGAGAAGAAGAGAGAGGTCGGATCCCTTACCTTAAAACGTAACTCTTAAAACTCAATGGTTGGGACCTTGAGGGATTGGGGGCACCTTGGGAGGACACCTTGGGAGGTAAGGAGACAATAACTTCGTTGGGGGAGAGTTGGGAGTGAAAACTAAATGAGGAAAGGGTGGTTATTTATAGGGAAATTGAGGGGACAATGCATTAATGGCCAAGGGACACCTCAAAAGTGGTTTTCTCAAAAGCATGGGCCCTCCCATGGTACTTCCCATGGAGTTAGGCCAAATGGGGTCCCCCACACAATAATTCATCCTCTTTAGTCTAACATCCCTTAAAATATCTCATGAAATCATCATGACACAGTTATGATGTCATTAAACATACTGAAACCCTAAAACTGTATTTTTACTATTCATTGAAAATTCATCTTTCTCAAAAAAATCCCAAAATTTCACATTAACCAAATATCAATGCTCTGATTTCAAAAATGAACTCCATTTTATAAAAATATTTTTCTAAATATTTTTTATTTTATTTTTAAATAAATACACTATTCACTAAAAATTCATTTGTTTCAGAAAAATCCCCAAAAATTACCATAACATAATATCGATGCTCTGAGTTCAAAAATAAAGTCCATTTTATAAAAATAATTTTCTAATTATTTTTAATTAAATTTTTAATTAAAAAACACTATTTACTCGAAAAAAATAATACTTGACTAATAATTTATGAAACCGTTATTTACCAATTTTATTAAATCTCATTACTTAATCAAGGTGTCCAAATTATATTAAAACTTTCTTTAAGTGAGATTACTAATCCATTTGGAAACATTACTAATCCTAATCATAAAATCACTATTCATAATTTACTATTCATCGAAAATCAAGTTGATCTTATTAGACTCTAAATTTCTTACTGAACATAATTGTAGAAGACCATTTTTTGAAAATCATTACACATTTTTAATTATTTAAGGTTTATAGAAACATTTTTTTTAAATATCCTTTCTCTAAAATTCACCAAAAATATGCATACTATATTTATCCGGATATTTTAAAAGTCATAAACATCATCATAGGAAGAAATCCCAATTTTTATTTAAAATAAAAGAATACACAAGGCAGTTACGGTCTCCTTACATAGCCCCTTATCACACCAGCATAGGACCTAAGTGTAAGGTGTGCTAAGGTGAGAGAATCTGAGGGAGGCTCGGCCAACAACGCACGAGTAGTAATTTCTATCAGTTTGAACTTCTCGCGAAGGCGAATCCTTTCTAGCTTCACATGATGAAGTTCGGCTTGGGTTTGGTCCAGAGCAAAGCCCAGTGGTGCTTCCTCCTTCCCAAGTTCTATTAGATGGGCTTTGATCGGTCCAAGACTACTGGGTGAGGACATCAAATCTTCTTTCTATAATAATTAACCAAGATTACTTGTATTTATAGACAATAATGAAAACTTTTAGTTTCTAGCGGTCATATTGACCAATGGTCATATAACAGTCAAAACCCAATGGTCTCATTTTAATTATACCCATGTTATCAAATGAAAATGTTTTTTTGAGTATAAAAATAAAATAACACATAAAATTAGGAAACACGATTTATTCAAAATTTCGGGCCGTTACAATCTTCCCCCCTTAAGAAATTGTGTCCTCGCAATTTTTAAAAATAGGGTTTTGAAATATCATTGAATGTCCCACGTCGGAAAAGGAGTCAGTAAAACTATTACTTTAAAATAAAGAAAGGGAAGTACAAAGGTCACCCGAGTTATCCCACACTAGGATTCCATGTAGGAAAACATGGACATAGAGGAGAAAACAAAGGGTCAAGTTTTGAGGGAGAGTGATAGAAAACATGATTAGGAGAAAGTTAACCATAAGATAATCCAAAACTTATGATGTGTGTAAATGGACTTTGATTACCTAGTAGGAAACGTAAACCAACAACGTTTTTGGTTTACATTTCTTTTCATAATTTTGAGGAATTCATTTATGACATAGAACAAAAATATAACGAAATATACCTACCTTCATGTATAGTTTCATCTTTTAATAACTTTATACTAAAACTAATCTTTTCTCCAAACGATGAGCATTCAAAACAACTTGGTCTCATCAAAACACAAGAATAATCTTCTAGAGAATCATGTATTCCACAAAAGAAAAACTATCTATCTTTAAACATTTATCCCAATAACATAAAGGGTAAGATAAAACAACTCTTCATAAAAAAATATTCCCATAGGAAGGGAAACTACTTTTAAATCTTCAATGATCCACGGTACTACCCAGAGTTCATCATAGACCATTCCGTAAGTAATTTTCCTTAAAATTTCTCAAAATAACCCAAACTAAGATTGAAACCCAAATACAAGAAGGACTTGATAACATAGTATTCCAAGATAAACTTTATCATTCATCTCCAAACAACATCAACCACTCCTAACATCTTATAACCAAAGTAACTAACCTAAACATATTTTCCCCAGATAGGTCAATCATTTCAATAAGTAACCTATAATACCATAAGTTCACCATAAATTCGTTGATTATTCAAAATATAATTCAACCTTTACTCCTCAAATAAAATACCGTAGTAATCTATTTACCTCGATCAAATAGGGTTCCCAAAGTAGTGAACGTCTTCCAAAATAATAATCATCTTTTAATCCCCTAAACATCTCTGTCATATTAATACGGAAATCGTCACATTTTCTATCACATTGGTTTTTGGGAAATGTTCTTCCATTTCCCACCATTAACTAAGAAAAGAAAGTATAATTAGGGGCATAAACACTTAGCCAATAATCATGAAAAAGAACTTAAATTATATAAGGATAACATGTAGAAGAAAAGTATACCCTAAATTGTGATCCCCTAGGTTTCAAACAAGGTTATCCATGATCATATATCCTTATGTGAATCTTTATTTTATTTTATCTTTGTTTCTTTAATAATGCTTCATAATAATCTTATGAAGTTACCAAAGCATATCCCCCGGGAGTGTCGTAACAAAGAGTGAAGCAAGGCTCGTTGTCGTGTACCAGTTCTCGTTCGATTCAAGCTCAATGGGGTGTTTTCGGGTTCTACCACTATGTACATCTGTTCCAGAGCCACCTCTACCTGCTCGTATCCAGACAGGGATGTATTTGCTTGGCCACCCCTTACTCAATACTCACCAAAATACCAGGAAGATTTCCTATATATAAACATTTCTATAGGCTTCTTCCTATTTTTTTCATATCCTAATTTCCAAAGATAACTAAACCATCCTTTGATACCAACTATATCATCCCACATTTTTATAACATAAACTTTCATTACATTTTACAAAACTGAGGATCTTTAAGGTTTAGTGTCTTGGAAACCAGGAACATAAAACATGAAAACATAAAACATTCTTCTTAAACACTTGAAAGGCTTCTCCTCATGTTCATCCTAGTTTCATTACTGCATCTCATAACCTGGGGACATACATAAAATGAAAGGGTGAGTGGAAGGCCCAGTAAGGGAAACAAGGGAAACATTTAACATTTGAACATGAGATACATCAAATATGTCATAAAAAAGAACTTTAAGGCATGAGAAAGAAATCATGTGGAATATCATAATAAAAATAACATTTTTCATAACATTAAGATGTGGCTACATCATTTAACATAGAAAATCATGAACATATCACCAAGGTCCATCCCCAAGGTTTCAATTGAAAATTACCAAGGTTATTCACCAAGATATCGTGAAAATTGTAATCTCTAGTGGTTACATCATTACCCAATGCATTGGAGCGCGATCAGGGCGCACCCTTAAATTTTCCTGTGTTATCATGTGATACAAATATATCATCATAAAAAATTTCATAAATAACCCATATACCATAAAATAAATGGGTTTCATTTCATAATCATAACTTTTTAAAAAGAGCTTTAAAGACATGATCTTTACGTCACTTTAAACCCACGGAAAGGGAAAGCAGATATCATGTATGTAAATATTAGAATTTAAAATAAAACATTTTGGTATATATGTGAATACACCTGTATAAATAAGAGCTTTGAGTATTCACTTAATAACCTAAAATATTTTTGAGAAAAATAGAGAGGCATTTTGAGACGAAAATTCTCCAGCACAATGGCTACGTTACAGGGTCTTAGAAAACGCTGAAAAGAGAGGGGAAATGGGTCAAACATTCATAAATGACCCATAAAACAGTAGATGGACAGAATATAAGGGATTTAAGAACATGGTAATGATATTTTTAAATATAACATATGAAATGAATAACATTAAAGGAAGACAAAAATAATATTTCTCTTATGAAAATTCGGCAGCCCAACGACGTCACTTAAACTTCAACAAAAATGAATTGACGAGATAAAATAGGGTATCTCATCACATGAACATAAATTATCAGTATGATAGATATAGAGATCATACCCCAACATAATACAAATGGAACATGAAATACTTGACATGAAAGTAGATCTTTGAAAAATGAGAAAGGCGAACGAATCCCTTAAAAATTCGGCAGCCTAACGGCGTCAATTAAACATAAACCAAAAATGAATTGAAAAGATCAAAATAGGGTCTCTCATCATATGAACATAAGGGTTTAGTATGATAGATATATATATCATACCCCAAAATAGTAAAAATGAACTTGAAAGACATGACATGAAAATAGATCTTGGAAACGAGAAGGGTGAAAGAATCCCTTAAAAATTTGGCAGCCTAACGGCGCCACTTAAAACTTTAAAATACTGAATTGAAGGGATGAAATGGGGTCTCTCATCATATGATAATAAAATATCATAATTATAGATATAGATATCATACCCCAACATAATAAAAAGGAATATGAAAGACTTGACAAAAAATAGAACTTTAAAATGGAAAGGGTGAATGAATCCCTTAAACATTCGGCAGCATAACAGCGTCACTTAAACATCAAAAAAATGAATTGAGGAGATAAAATAGGGTCTCTCGTCATAAGAACATAAAATTTCAGTATGATATATTTATAGAACATACCCCAACATAATTAAAAAGGAACTTGAAAGACTTTACATGAAAGTAGAACTTTGAAAAGAATTAGAAGGGTGAAAGAATCCCCTTAAAAATTCGACAGCCTAATGGTGCCACTTAAACATTCTTAAAACGAATTGATGAGAGAAAGATGGGGTCTCTCATCATGTTAACATGAAGAGGTCAGTAATATGAATATATAATAACATCCTCCAACATAATAACATGGAGTATAAATGAAATGACATAAAAGAGATTACTTGAAAAGAAGAGAGAGGTCGGATCCCTTACCTTCAAACGTAACTCTTAAAACTCAATGGTTGGGACCTTGAGGGCTTGCGGGCACCATAGGAGGACGCCTTGGAAGGTAAGGAGACCATAACTTCGTTGGGGGAGAGTTGGGAGTGAAAAATAAAGGAGGAAAGGGTGGGTATTTATAGGGAAAGTGAGGGGACAATGCATTAATGGCCAAGGCACACCTCAAAAGTGGTTTTCTCAAAAGCATGGGCCCTCCCATGGTACATCCCATGGAGTTAGGCCACATGGGTACCCCCACACAATAATCCATCCTATTTAGTCGAACATCCCTTAAAATATCTAATGACATCATCATGACAAAGTTATGATGTCATTAAACATACCGAAACCCTAAAACTGTATTTTTACAATTCATTGAAAATTCAACTTTCTCAGAAAAATCCCAAAATTTCACATTAACCAAATATCAATGCTATTATTGAAAAAATGAACTCCATTTTATAAAAATAATTTTCTAAATATGTTTAATTTTATTTTTAAATAAATACACTATTCACTGAAAATTCATTTTTTTCAGAAAAATCCCCAAAAATTACAATAACATAATATCGATGCTCTGAGTTCAAAAATAAATTCCATATTATAAAAATAATATTCTAATTATTTTTAATTAAATTTTTAATTAAAACACACTATTCACTCGAAAAAACTAATACTTGACTAATAATTTATGAAACCGTTATTTATCCATTTTATTGAATCTCATTACTTAATCAAGGTGTCTAAATTATATTAAATATTTTTTAAGTGATATTACTAATCCATTTGGACACATTACTAATCCTAATCATAAAATCACTATTCATAATTTACTATTCATCAAAAATCAAGTTGATCTTATTAGACTCTAAATTTCTTACTGAACATAATTGTAGAAGACCATTTTTTGAAAATGATTACACATTTTTAATTATTTAAGGTTTACAGAAACATTTTTTTAAAATATCCTGTCTCTAAAATTCACCAAAAATATGCACACTATATTTATCCGGACATTTGAAAAGTCATAATCATCATCATAGAAGAAATCCCAATTTTTATTTAAAACAAAAGATTACACAAGGCAGTTATGGTCTCCTTACATAGCCACTTATCACACCAGCATAGGACCTAAGTGTAAGGTGTGCTAAGGTGAGAGAATATGAGGGAGGCTTGGCCAACATCGCACGAGTAGTAATTTCTATCAGTTTGAACTTCTCGCGAAGGCGATTCCGTTCTAGCTTCACACGATGAAGTTCGTATTGGGTTTTGTCCAGAGCAAAGCCCAGTGGTGCTACCTCCTTCCCAAGTTCTGTTAGATGGGCTTCGATCGGTCCAAGACTACTGGGTGAGGACATAGAATCTTCTTTCTATAATAATTAACCAAGATTACTTGTATTTAGAGACAATAATCAAAACTTTTAGTTTCCAGCGGTCATATTGACCAATGGTCATATAACAGTCAAAACTCAACGGTCTCATTTTAATTATACCCATGTTATCAAATGAAAAAGTTTTTTTGAGTATAAAAATAAAATAACACATAAAATTAGGAAACAAGATTTATTCAAAATTTTGGGTCGTTACACTTTCCCCCGTGTAAGGACTATACCTGCACGGGGTGCACTCCAAAAAGAACTATGTATGGCTTGATTCCTGCCCTCGTAGGATAATTAGCAATGTAGGGATCTTATCTCCTATCCCCTTCGCCTAGAAAATAAAACACAGGTATATATACCATTCATCCTCACCGCATGACGTTAAACAGCATGGACTTCATCCTCACTCCACGATGTTAAACTCCACGGACATCGTCATGACCCACCCAAGGTATATGGAGAAATGAGATGGGAGTACTCCTTGCGCATTTGGATGCATCATCTCCATTCATCAGACTCCACGACCCAGTAAATTGCGGATCTTCATAACCATTCATGGCCATCAGAAGCTGAATGTTATCAACTTGTGGACACCTTTGCATGACTATGAATACCATGCCATCAGTGGATCTGCATATTGATAGACCCTGGACTCTCTACCAAAGGAAATATTTTCTCAGGCGATACTCTTCCCATAATTGTATGCTTACTAGCCTCAAATCCCCTATAACATATCTCCCAATCCAAAAATTTATAGAGCAATGGATAACAAGATCATTCCCCTCTCACATCCAAATGTTGCCAGGGTATCCCTACCAGGTTAGCCTATGTATCTGCCCGTGGTTCACATGACGATTTTCATTTACAAACATTAATCCAGGTATGGGATACATTGACTCGACAGGAAATTGTGGTAAAGATGTTTCCTATATTCTTGGACACCATTATCCCCATATGTCGAACTCTGTAATGTGAGCAATCTCGGATTTTCATAATCATCCATTGCCTTCGGAAGCGAAAAGTATCGACACATGGACCCTTTGCATGACTATGCATACCATTCCCTCAGGAGCTCTTCATATTGATAGCCTCGGGCCCGTCTACCAATGGAATTATTTTCTCGGGCCGTACACGTCCTAGATTTATACGCTTACCGTCCTTAGAGCCCCCATGCCATACCTCATGATCCGGGAAACCCCATAGTTACAGTTTGAAACCTCATTTCCTCACACATTTTCAAAGTATACCAGAGCCTCCTAAATCAGTTGCCTTCTGGGTAATTGTAGCAATAGTCACACAATGGTCTGAACTCAACGACCGCTAAACTAAGAGTACATACTACTTACCGCATGATGTCAAACATAATGGATTAAATGTATACCCCATATGTAAGATAAATCAGCATGGTGAACTCTTCAAGCTTTAACAACAACCAGGGATGAACGTCCCCAACATGTCTATATATTTCCCTACCAAACGACAGACTTTGTGGCTTGGACAATTGCAGATCCTCATAATCATTCATGGCCATCACAAGTGTGAATTTTTCGACCCATGGACAGCTTTTCAAGACTATGAATACCATGCCCTCAACGGCTCGACATATTGATATCCCCTGGCCCATCTACCAAAGGTAATATTTCTTCAGGCAACACTCTTCCTAGCCCCGTATGCTTAGAGGCCTCAGATCCCACGTATCATCTATCTTGATCCAAGAATACCCAAAACCAAGATTTACACCGTCACCCACTCTCCACGTCTTGGACATGCCGTGATATTCAAGCCTCATTTCATTCTGATCAAGAGAGGCCTTTGTAACTACGTTCTTACCGCATGACAATTGATACTACATGGAAGATGTCCTTTCCACTTGGCGTGAAACTGAAAAGGCCGAGCATTAAACAACCAGTGAAATTCCTCCAATCGCACGAATTTTCATATATTTAAAAATAACCCTCGTCCTCGCTACACGACGTTAAACTGCACAGAATCTTTAAAAATGCTCCTTGTCTTTACCACATGATGTTAAACTGCACGGAATTTAAAATTCTCCCCATCCTCACTGTATGATGTTAAACTACACGGTCGAAACTGCCTTGGGTTCAGTCAGGAATTAAGGTTTTCCTCTATCCCTTAGTGCATGGGCTAGACCTGCACGAACCACCGTCTCACACCAGCATGAGAAGGGATGACTTCACCCATTCCCAGGAAGTCTAGCCAAGATGTTTCTCCCATATCTAGGCACCCTATTTTCATAAACCATATTATGTACTCATAAAAATCCGAAATCTCATTTTCCACCCCTGGTGGTCCCGAATCTCAACTTCTCTGATTTTTCTTGACTATTGGTAGAATACAATCATTGATTAAAGGACACCATTTTATGAATATGCATACCATGCCCCCAGTAGCTCTACATATTGATAGGCCCCAACCCATCTAACAAAGGCAATATTTCCTCAGGAAATGCTTCTCTCTGTATGCATCTGGGCCTCTAAGCCCCATATTCATCCTATGATTTGGAAACCATCTGAGCAATAGTTTACCAACCTCTTTCACAACCCTCCCTGAATATGGTGAAACGTCTCTGACAAGATTACAGAGAACCATGAGAAGTCGTTCTGTTTTGAAGAATGTCCCAGCTACATGACTTTATACTGTGTCAAGGTCAAACTGTCCTTCACGCTAACTAAATGTGTAGCCTGATTAGTACAGATGTTCCCAAACCCTTTCAGATGTCACACACCCTTTCCGAACCACCCCGGGTGGTTTTCATAATTCTCCAAGCCACCCCTAGTAGTTTCCATAAGCCATACTTCCATGAAGTCCTTAGGCAATCAGAAATGGACAATCATTAACTTAAGGACACCTTTGCATGACTATGCATACCACTCCCTTAGTGGCTCGTCATATTGATCACCCCTGGCCCATATACCAATGGAAAGTCTGCCATAGGTAATGATTTTCTACTTCTGTATGCTGATACGGCTCCCATGAGTTGAGACATGCCATGCATGTCGTTCAAATCTAAACATGTTCCCCCCATGTGTGTCTGAATGGTATTGAGAAATATTTTAATCAACCAAACCACGTCAGGTCCCTCGCCCCACCATATCTGGTCAAAGCTGTTCAACCTAAAACATAAGTAATGATAGTCTTGTCAGTGGGACTTTAAACCGCTCACAAAATAGCAACAAAGCCCATTAGGATTAAACCTGAAAAAGGAGTCCTATGAAAAGGCTGAGCTATATTTTCTGGGATGACACCGAATGAGCCTAGGAAAAATTAGGGTATTAACAAAAAAAGATAAAATTTACCTAGGGGTTTTCTATAAAACCCCAGCAATAGACAAACTATGCTCGCTGGATCCCATGGTCCAGGAAAAAATTAGAGATCATATCTATTCTTTATCAATTGTACTGAACTATGATTATTCTAAGTTCGGTGAATTATCATATACATAAATCATGTCAAATATTTTCTATCACAGGAAATCACAGGAGAAGACAAAAAGAGCACTAAGGAGAAACATCTCTTTGTTCCATAACATTGTAGATAAGAGGGGAATCCACAATATGGATCCTCCTCAGGTATGAAAGGTTATTACATGATATTTTCATTAGATTCACAATGTTTTATCTGGTGTGGATGACAATCCTCGATTGCTTTATAGAGATTTAGCAGTAAGGATTTCTCGGCTTCTGCCCCAGCCTGCAGCGCTTCCGCCTCCTATGTCGCCTTTTAGATCGCCCCCATCACCTCCTCCATCTAGCACTCCCCTTCTTTAATTATGGTTGTGACATCAGTCGACTCCTTCTGCAGCTGTTGTATGTCACTACTCATCACTTCCAGTTTAGAACACTACTTAATGACTTCTCCCTGATGTCTTGCGACTACCCCGGCATGATCATGAGCTTCTGTTAGGAAAAGTTGTCGGGTCGGGGAAGGGTAGGCTTTAGATTGAGAAGAAGAAAGGTGAGATTTGAAACCAAAAAGCCTCTCCCAGTCAGCGACCACCTGCATGACAATATCATAAATATCATGGTAGTCAGTGCCATTGAATCCCAGTAGCATAAATAAGTTGAGCAGCTTTGGCAATTTTGTCGGCATCTCGGCCAGAGGGTTTTTGAGAAATCAGCTTCCAAATTTTCTCCCATGCCTTATGGTGAGAAGGTTGAAGACTGGAAAGGACTCGTTGATCAGGATTAGAATTAATACTGGATGATGATACGTATTCTGGGAAGAATGTCACCAAGGATGGACTCGATGCGGCCTCACCCGCAAGCTCCGACGCCGTGGCAACTTCGCCCCCGGCGGTTGTGGCCACGGGCACGATTGGATCCGACGACACAATCGCCAGTGCTGAAGGTCATGGTCCTAAATCCCAAAAGTAAATAAGACAGATAAGTATCCCTAATCATAAACGGGAAGAAAATGGAGTCAGTGGAAAAAGACTGAGAAGCTTACCCATGATCATCAAGGTGTCGGTGCCCTCAAGCTCTTCACCGCTGCTACCGCTCAAGGAAGATGCTACATATTCGAGAGGCAAGGGAGTCCTAGGAAACCCCAGAGGTTTCCGGGACCTAAGGCCACACCCAAGGCCAAAAAATCCCAAATCTGTTACCAAGAAGTCATCTATAGAGATCAAGCTAGGGGAAATCAGTCCCTCGGTAAATAGAATGATGGCCGGCTCTAGGTTTCTGAAAATTGGAATGATAACAGGATCTTCCTCCATCACCACGAGACCCATCGGGCCTGAATCAACTAACCCCATCAAATTTTCGGCATCCTCGGTAATCACGGGCGCCCCATCCTACTCCACAATTATAGAGGATGTGTGATCAACAGAAGTCTCATCGTTCAGTTGTTCCTCCTCTGGAATGTCTTTGATTGATGAAGGTAGAAAGAAGACGTCTTCATCACTTTCCCCTTCAACAGGGCATATCATCTTGTCACACTCAGGTATGGCCGCATGTGTTCCCTCAGATTATAACGAAGAAAAAGGTATGATCGCTTGGGCAGCCACACCCAGGTTTCCAATTGGCCCTACACTATAGCTCCAAAACAGTTAATAACTGGCAGAATCATAACATACGAGTTGGTAATCAGGGAAATGAGAGTCATGATTAACCGACGTCCCCTGTGTGAGCCATTCTGTTAATCAGGATGTCTGCCGACGTCTCTGGATCTTCCTAGGGGACAATTCTCCTCTCAGAACACTAGTAGGAGCTAGAGGAAGAAAGACCCTAGTTGGGTCTGCAATGGTCGCTTCCATGTGCTCATCTGCACCAGGAGACCCATCATCGATGACCCTCGTAGTCGAAGGCACATGTTCTCCTGCTACGGAACCATGAGGAGCATATTCCGGGGAAAGAATTTCCCCCTGGGACTCCTCGACACCCTTCATAAAGGGGAGAAACATTAGAACCATCATAGTAATGGAGGAAGAAATCCGGAATGGACGAACAAGGAAACCTCTTCTTCAAGATCGGATTATTTGGGATGTCTTATCATCATGGAAACTCGATTCGTCCCATAAATCTAGTTTCAGAGTGAATTCACGTATATTTCTATCACTTTCAATGAGACGACTATTTCTTCCATATCTTCCTCTAACAATAGGTTAGGCGGAGCGAAAATGGTCCTAAAACCCGAAAGCATGAGAGGGAACACTTGGAGTAATGCCCAAACATCTTCATCTAAGCCACTGACCCTCGGGTCATCGCAAAATCCTCCACACATCTGGAAATGTGGCCGTAATAGGAATAGATAGTCGGGGGGGATCAACCAGAGAGGGTCAGGCAGTGGCAGGGGCTGGGGGAGGCGCCGAAAGCCGTGGTTGTTCTCCAGATCTCACCACCACCCTGGAACTCTCTGGGGCTACATGTGGGTAGGACCTCATGGGCAGGGGGGATTCTCTTGCATCAGCCACAGCAGGGGAACCAGCGGAATCATCACCCCCTGAAGAGTGATCACTCTCTTCCTCCCCCTCATCAGTCACCAATCCCAGCATGGACTAGACTCGATGAGTCAACACCGCATAACCCTGGCTTGCATGAATGTAAGCCTCATGGTCCCGGAGATACCGATTGGCCCTCTCCGGGTCCACATCGTAAAGAATTTCAATAGGAGAAGATATGTAGCCCGGTCCTTCAAATGCCATTTCTGACTCCTGGAGATGCTTCCACAAAGAACGAGGGTACTGGCTGTGAAAGGATGACTAACCTCTGAATTCTTCCCATTAGACCCAGGCCATCGAGAAGGAAACATCAGTAGGAATGGCTAACTCTCTCCAGGAAGCTTCTAGGGCTTGTGAGGATACACCCTTGCCTGTTAAAATCTTCCATGGGAAAACGGGACCAGTAGGGTTGCAGAGAACCATTCCCGGCATGGGTAGAGAATTTTCCTCCTTCTATTCCTCTTTCTCTTCGATGGCTTATGACTCAAAATAGTGGTCACCTACAACCCTAACTGACCATTCAGGTACAATTTCACCCAAGAGTCGGCATAGATTTTGGATAATAAAGGCGTGGTTTCTGCAAGAGAGGGGGTCATAATCTTGCATTCAGTATCCTCCCAGGTTAACATCAACCACAATTGTCTAGCCACCATTATATGGAGGTTCCTATGGGCACCATAGAGTGCAGGAGGACATAGTGCTTGGAAGAAGCCAAATTGACGCCCGAATCGGCAGGGTGCAGACCCCTCACAGATCAATTCCCCGCCAATACGAGCCACCAGAATACCCTTTCATATGGAAAAGAGGTATCCCCTCTTTCTAAATTCTTATGATATGGTGTTCATGATTTCACTTGTCAGGGAGGGATGTGGTTGGAAATTGAAATGATCGTAGCCCAAGATCCGGCTTGACAGCAGACACATGTTCTGAACTATCTATTTTTCATGTTTCTCTTAGGTCACCCACTCCTCTGGCATAACCCCACTGGTCAGTTTCAATTATGGCTGGAATACGTTTCCCATGATGTGAAAAGGGTTGATGAAAGTGTAGCAGTTTCTAATATGTGCGCCCAGCCATCCCCAGAGGATTTGAAAAGGTCCGACTACCCAGTTTGGCCGATTCCCCTCGGTAATATTTCCCATGAACCAATAAATCCTAGCCAGCACTAGGACTGCCATGTTGATGACGTTACAAATGGTCAGATGTGCCACCATCACAAAATTAGAGACCCACATTCCACCAGTCTCGCGTACGGGAAATATCCATGAACTCAAGAACATGGCCATAAATATCACCTGGTGGAGCAGTCGATCAACGTCTGACACCAATTCCCAGCCACAGCTGTTGTATTGGCCCTCCTCTAGGATCAGCCAATAGTTGCCCCTCTGGCTTCGAGACACCATCATATGGCTGTTCGTGGGCCTACGTGGAATATCCATGGATTCACTCTCTTTGAAAAAATCCTTGATCCATTCACGATATTGTACAAGCTGTTTCAGAGAAATATCTTTTGAATGCTCACAGGCCTGATCATTAAGATGCTTTACCAAGGGAAGAGTCCTATCTTCATTGTCCAACACATAAGGGGGTGGCATGAATTCATCATACATGCATCAAACAGTGAGGACCCCTGAGATCTTGAAGACATCCCAAAGACTGATACCCACCTCCCCATGGACCACATGGAATGTGTTGGTATCCGGAATCCGACGTCTCATAAACTTCTTAGCAAGGGCGTGGGGTCGATGGTTATAAGTCTTGGACACCCAATCAGAATCATATAAGCCTATGGCTCTCAATTCCACCTCAAACTCCACACAGCTTTGGCGAACCAAGAAGGGACACCCCTAATCCAATGACTTAAATGCCCCTCTGGGCCAGAGGTCCCGGTCCTTCGACCAGCCACGTTGGTTTTCTACCATGGCATTGCAGGAAATGCTTTAGTAAGAGTGGATTGCCCCATCCTGCTGATGTTGATCTTCTGTCGGTGACACATGGAGGTTATTTAGTACAGATCTGGTAGCTATATCCCTTAGGGAAGTCCACCCCCATACAGATATCACAAATCGAGGGATAATACTCATAAATATCCATGTTGTGGGATTATTGTCACGAGATGGCACTGGAATCAGTGTATGAGATAATAAACCAAACTCGTAGGCATGAAGGCTGTTGGAAAAGGGGTACTCTTTCTAAGACTCGGACATCAAGGTTGTGAGGAGGGGGTATGGTGGGGAGTGGAAGATTCCATCCTTAACAGAGTTGGCCACATCTTTTAGTTGTTAATTACTAATTGGAAGAGGCTCGGTGGTAGTCCTGGGTGCAGGGCGAGGAGGAACCATATTTTCTCTTTGAATTATAAAAACTAGGCAAATGGTTAGTCTGGAATAATAAAATCTTGAAAAAAATACTAAGTTTTCTACAATGGATTCCATCAAGAGCCCCTCACGATGAGTTCTGAAAGCTATCCTCAAAATGTGGTTCGTGATGGCTGCATCCCAAAAACAAACCCTACGCGGAACAAGTCCACGGTGCTCTGGTCTGTGGATCATTGGCTAGAAAACCACTAACTAGGCTGCTTCATAGAATCTCAATCCCGGATTTAAATATTTATGTTCAGAAATTTACGACATTTTTTGATGTCTAGATTATTTCGGTCTACAGACCATCAAAACTGTGTAGCGAGTTCTTACGTGGACCATTGTAAAATACTTTTTAATGGATTAAAATTGTTATTGCACGATTGGGAGCTTGGACCGCGGGTGTAGACAATCTCGAATGAGGAATGGTTCACAGAAATGAAAGCTGGTTCGCTGATGAGGATTTTCGCGAAGGAGCAATCACACAGAGACGAAAGGAAAAAACTATGTGTTCGCAAAAAATCTGGAAAAATACAGAGGAAAATCCCCCCCTATATTTATAGGCGTGGTCCCCTACCGGGTTCACCCCTCTACTGCAAATCATCCACATTTCAGGACCACTCTACATCTAAATAGTCTCATCTTCATTCCGATCGGACCCCATTCCGATGGGGGCATTTGTAGGGTCCTGAAATGTCTGCAAAGCAGAATTAGAATCCCAATAATTCAAGAGAGGATTCTACCCAATTTCCTTGGAGGAATTGGGAAAAAATGTGGATAAGATGGCATAAGACAAACCGGTCTATGGACTGATCCAATACTAATGATACACGGCCGGTTCTGTGAAGCGCCCCCCTCCACAGACAGCTATCGTTCGCCGATTAGAGGTGGGGATCCTCCACGAGAACAAAGCAGAACGAGCACCAGGCCGGTCCACCGACACAAACCACCCCAGCCATAGACCTCACCAGTCAGTCCATGCCGCATCCACTGTCGTTCGTGGAATATAAGTGGAACCCTGCACGGCTGTGAAGCACCCCTCGAACCGACTTGGTTCGAGGGTGATGTGCACACCCCCGTGAGTTGTAGATTAACTAAGTCATCCAAAAAACAAGTTTTTCCCCCACGGTCCACCGCAAAAGATGCCGCATGGCCACAATAGTCCCCTTTTCCTCCCCTCTATAAAAGGAAATCGAAGGGGAGTGAAGAGAGGATCAATCCGAGATGGGTGGAAGGATTTCGGAGGAAGGATCTTAGGATTTCACAAACAGTGAAGTTCTGATTCGCGAACCAAAACAGGTATGAAACTGGAAGCAAAATAATAAGGAACCGAAAAACTCAAATCAACATGGTGAACCGCAAACATAAAATCAAAAAAAAGGGAGACCACAGACCATGGCCCCTCTGTGGATGATTTCCCCATGGACCAGGGAGCTTATGCCCCTTTTTTGATTGGACGTACCGCGTAGCACCCTCATACGCGGGTGAAGCCCTGACCGACAAACCCCCGACCGGCTTCTCCCTTGGCCTCCACTGCTCCCATGGACACCCCCGCAGACCATCCTAGTACACGGGATGAACCCGAAGCCGCGTACCGCCCTGGTACCCGGGATGCTTATCAGTCCGCAGACCACCCTGGATCACAGACCGCTTCTTCAGCCGCGTAGCACCCCCCCCCTACGTGAAGGGTGCCACTTCTCATTCACCCGAGTGGCCTTCCAAATCTTTCGGTGTTTCCATTCCCCAAGTCGGAAAAAATCCTTCCAATCCAGCCCGATCCTTCACAACCCACTCATTGGCCCATTCATTGGTCCCGAGACAAGGCTTCCACCGAAGACACTAGACCCGTATGATGTGACCATCAAGAACATAACTGTGCCGTCTTGATTTCACATACCCATGGTAATCGAGGGAGAAGGGGTTTCTCTAGCCCTTGAGCAGATTCCCGAAGCGTTCTTGGGTTCACATTCACACAGTAATGCAGGGTCCGATCCCAGAGTCCCCTTTCTAACTCTCCACTCACCAGATTGATGGACCCCACTTCCATTTCCCTTCAACACTGGTAGTGAGAAGTCCTCCCCTATTCGGGGAGTGAATTGGAAGCCTCCTTGGTGTAATCCCCTAGCCATTCTTGTAGGAGGTGGCACCCAGGCACCTCTGTACTTCCCCGGTGCCAAGAACCAAGAGGGGAGATGGACATAGGGGCACCCTTTCCCTCTCCCGCTACGCCTTTTTTCCATCAGGCCTCCATCTTGGAGTATGTCCCAATCTCCACTTCTTTGGCCGCTCCATGCATAATCCCCACTCCACTTCCCGTGGACGCACCTTTCACGACGTGATCATCAGGTCTCTGCTGCTACTTGTTTCTCACACCGAGCATGACTCACATGGGCTTAGAGTAAGCATCGACCCTTACCCCATCCTCATGTAAACTACGAGGAAATTGATCCATGTGAAGGCATGGTATGTATGAATCCTCCATGAGGTTCAATCCCATCAATCGACCATTATGACCCCCCTTCACGTCGGTTCTTCCTTCGTCCCACATGATATTAAACTGTACTTCCGAACTATGGGGACTATGATCCATGTCAAGGCATGGTACATAGGAAGCCTACACAAGGGTCAATCCAAACATACCTTGGACCCTAGGTCCACCTTTTTGTTAGTTCACTGACACCCCAAAATGAACTATGTGGGTTTTGATCCCTGTTTCCCTAAAAAGGTTATGTAGGATGCCTCCCCGATGTCTAATCCCAACAATAGGAAAGTATCATGTGTAAGCCCTAATATTCCACGAACTATGTGGATTCTGATTCCTCTCACGAGGATACATAAGAAGCCCGAATCACGGGTTCAGTCCAAACACTCAAGTCGTTATCTGTCCCCCCTGGACGACAATAAACTCCAGAGCGCCCAGTTATGAGGCTTTGAACCAGCGTCATCCCAAGAAGTCCAAATTCCTCAGTGTAATTAATCCAAAGAGGGATGGTAAACCTTGGGCCTAAGGGATTTTGAATCCCTGCATTTAGCTGAACATTTCCAATGAGGAATAATCTATGGATACTATGCTTGGGTATAATCCAAAGTTTCGTGAACATATGAATATGTCTTAAAGCTATAATAGAGTCCCGAAATAGGAAATAATTCCCCCCAAAAGGGTGGGATGATCCCAAATTCCCATACTCTCGACCAATGTGAGTTCTTAAGTGTCGCTGGCCAAATCGGCTAGTGAACGCCTGCCTTTGGAAAGTTGGTCCATGTATCGTCGGATACGGAACTATTGGGCGTTTCGAACCGTTCCGAAACAGTGAGGAAGGTGTATTTTACAATGAATACGAGCTGAAAAATGAGTCTAGGATCATATTGTACTCTCCTATATAGATCTATCGATTGTATAGGAGATCAAGGTATATTTATATTTCTATCTAGACCACTATATATTATTTGGCTATCTCTACGTATACAGTTAAACTGAGAATATGACCACACATAGTTCATAGAGGGTTCCACATGAATGTTTGAACCATGTATAGGGATAAGAAATTTTTTACTCATTTATATATGTACCTTGGATTGGATATTCAGGTGTCGCTATATATCCTGAGGTGGTAGGAATCAGGTAACACATAGTTCTTGAAATCATGTAGTTTATTGTCATGTGCCTAGGACATCAACTATGAAATTTAGAATCATGTACTAAAAAATGTTGTCTTGCTGTTTTAGGTCATAAAACTATGTCCATATGTCATTGAAATTATGAGTAAGAGGTATCTCATCATGCTGGTATGTTTTGATATGCCTTAGATGTGAGGGAGTCAAAATGTGGAAACCATGATTCCATAGATTCTCAGGTCGTGACAAATGACATGGGGAAAATTATATCAGGGATTATGGAAATATAAGAGGATTGTACTGGGGTAGGAATTACATTCTGTTGGTATACCTTTTTTGTGCATGAATTATGTACAACCAATTGGGGAATATTATGCATAGTTAAACAATACTATCCTCATGACACTGACCCCCCATCTATGATGGAAATGGGGAGATTGTGAAGACCTGAAATTTCCTAGGAGACAGAGTATGATGAACAGATGGAATGTGTCTGCATAAATCATAAACATTCAATCCATTATTTGTAAAATAATTTTAAATTCTATACATATATGTAACCCATATATAGTGGTTACATCATTGTTTCCTTGATAGATCCTTGAATGTGGAACCAAAACATGAGATCCCCTACATACATCATTGTTTTTATGCAACAAATGGTGACATTTTTATTTTTCTTTACCACATAGATGGGACAAAAAGTAGGGCCTTGGAATCAATACATATCCTATTAAAATTATAATCAATCTACACATATTTATTGAGGTACCGTACATTTTAATGTCTTGCAGTGAGGGCAGTCTTCATGCAGTTAGGTCATGGGGTAAGGAGAGATGTTACATGAAATGAAGAGGAAATATTAGTGTTTAACCAATGATTAAAGATCTAGGTGTCACTATATATCCAATAATGGAATTGATCAATCCATGCATAGTTCTTAAAATATTCTATTATCATTCCCTTTAATTTTATGTGGTACAAAGATATGGTATTCCTTTTATGGTTTTACTACCCATACCATGGAAATCTTGATGTTCATTGTTAATCCTTTATCATGTGGGGAATCCACTATTGAAACTCATAATCCCACATGATTTATACTCATTATGAGAAAAAAATGTGTGGAAAGGTTTATTCCACCACATAGAGGTGATAAATTGAATGACAGTACAAACATGAATTTTTGGTTTCTAGAACAGGATGTAAAATCCGGATTCTCTATGTATCTCATAAAAATCAGGATCTTTCCATACATAGTTCTAAAAAATAGGTATGAATATCTAAACCATACTTGTAGAAGATGTAATTTTCATCCTTTTTTGTGGACAGACCTAGGATTCTATATTTCTAAATCACTACATATCCTATGATAATTAGAATCAAGCCATAAGTTGTTCTGAATGAAAACACTTTATGTATGTATAATCTATATATAGATAGTGGAATTTTATTCCATTGATCATTTGATTTATGTGGTTGGAACTAGTATTGGATATCTGGGTGTCAGTATATATCATTTCTGTGTCGAATTCAATTCATAATTTGTTATAAACATGTTTGCCTATAGAAATCCATCTCATCTGTAGGAATTGGGTGTTTTATAGCAAATGAACTTTAAAATTGTACTCACTTTGGAGTGCCCTACATTTATTTAGTTTATATATAGGGGACAGTTCATTTCTATAATTTTTATCCTTGGCCTAAATCCTGAGGTCATGGAATTACTATACATCATGGGACTATAAGAATCATTCCCCAAACAATCCTTTAATAACCATGTAGTTTAATTTCTTGTGGTAAGGACATTGGCCATACATTCTAATGGAATGTGGTATGGATATCAGTAAATCAAATTAAAATAAGTATCAGCGTGGATGGGCCCTTTAATAGAGATTTTGGAGTCACTATGAATCCTAAAATGGTAAGAATCAAGACACACATAGTTTATTATTGAAGTATCCCTATGTATTTCTGATAGGTACAGACATAGGGGGAATTTTTTACTTTTAGGGAGGATAGACCAGTATTTAAAATCTAGGTTTCCCAATGTATCCTATGAGGAATAGAATAAATCAACAAATATTTCATGAATATAGAACGGTAGATTATTAATGCTAAGGTAGATATCCTATTAGGTGAGAACATTGTTTTGTGGTATAATTTTACATCATACAAAAAAATGGTGTAATGTGGTTTAATGTCTTATGACATGGATGATGTACCCTATTTTTTAACATCATGAGATTAAGAAGATAATGACTTTTAGTAATGGGAAAGATGATTTTCTGGACCATAAAAAAATATATTATCAACAAGAAAAGAGTCCTTGAATCCTATGGTTTTTTAGAAAAGAATCTTATGAATGGAGTGAAATTTAAGGCTTGAACTAACACTATAGGTATAGGAATCACTACATATCCTATGATGATAGGTATTAGGCCACACATAGTTCTTGAATATAGTATGTTAGATGACCGATATCGAGGTTGATGTCCCCTAGGGTGAGAACACTATGGATATGTTTAATTTATCCTCATAAAGTGATTACATTTGTGTGATGTCGTTTATTGTATTGTGACATAGATGATGTACCAGGCAATTAAATGTCATGAAATCAGGATTACTACACCATTTTATTTTATGTATCTAGATTATTTACAATGTAGATTAAGGTCATGTGATCAATATTAATATATTGTTTAATGTAATAATGTTGGATGAATTACCAATCAGTTTAACGTCATGTGATTAGGATGATTTTGTCTTCTGATTACACAGAATACATTTTTGGGAACCATGCATTGGTGGGGGGTTTTGTAATATTCTAGTCCATCAAGATCAAAGAATAATCTACATTGGAATAGAATTTATGTATATCATAGGGTTCCTCCTTCATTTCCTCCAACATTAGAGTTTTCATTCTAATTATCATCAGAGTCCTGAGGACCAACACCATCTCTCCCTCTTGGAGAGACCATAGGTAAGATGTTTTGTTAAAGGATTATGATGTCTAGATTTGGTGGACCCCTGAGTGATATAGGGTATGCAATGTCTTCTCATCTTGTTTCTCCAGTTCATCTAGTAATTTCTGGTATTTATCATCTATGGATATTTGATCACATAATGTTACACATATTGAAGTAAATTAATCTTCTATGGGAAGGACTAATTTTATTCATACACTAATGAGTATGGGGTTTCATGTGTGATAATGTGGTTCGAGGTCCGATAATTCCACAAGGAATGTAGGAGATTTTTTAACCAAGAATTTTTGACCTTATCAACCATATTATGGAGTAATTTTATAGACTCAATTTAAAGGACACTATCAATCCATTATAGAATTTATAGTAATGGGATGAATGGTTTCATTTGTTTTCATGCTCCTGATATAACATCCCCAATTCAATAGAAATTAATTTTGTGATATTTTCTATCATCATATTATGAGGGAAACCAAATCTAGTGATGAAGTTGGATTTCATGAAGCTGATAGTGTCCCTTTCCCCAAGATCTTTGAGTGTAAAACGTTGACCCACATGGATAAGAAGTTGGTTGAAATTATAATGTACTTGAACATCATGGCTGTAGTAGGAGGATATGGTCTTACAATGTTCATTCCCAATATGTAAACAAGATATGATTATTTCATTATGTGAAGAACCACTGGGGGTAGTGAGTTATGTCGGAAGGAATGTAGTAGGACTAATACTATATTGTTAATTTAGTTATGTAATGAATTATAGTTGTGAGTTGTTCCCAATAATTCATATTTGATTGAAATCATGGATCATGAATGGTGGGTGTTACATGCTCTAGTGTGAACTTCCATTATGACATCAGTGGTTTTTTCCATTAAGTTAGTTGAGAATGACCCCATAAATGTTCTTCTAAGGGACGAACTTTTTATGATACATTTCATCCAATAGAAAAATGTAAATTACTGATCTCGATATTTTCTCTCTCCTGGATATGTCTGGTGGGAACCCTACCATTTGAAGGTATCCCTTAATGGGTGTCATCTAGTCAGTGGTAGGACTGTAGAATTTAAGGATGTGACTAACATCATTGAACTCTTTAACATTTTCTTTAATGAAATGTGGGATCTTTTGGTGGTCTGAAATAATGATGATTGTATCATCCTAGTCTGGATTGGCCAGAGTTGTGGCTGTATTCTCCCCTGCAACATCTTGGGACTTTTGTGACAGTGGTACATGTGTCAATGTCAATTACAAGGGGAATTACACCATTAGTCATCATACATGGTTTATCATGGGGATGTGATCTTACTTTTTCATAGAATAATTGTTTTTAACATACTTCATGACGTGTTTGGAATCACCCTTTGTCTTTATTCTATTTAATTATACCTGAAGTACCTTCTCAAATCCTTTAATGAGAGCCTATTATTTTGAATTATTTCCCATGAATCACTCTGATATCTAGAAAAAGTAATGCATGACTACCTTTGATGTATACATGAGCGTAACTCTCAACCCGAATTTCTTGAGCTTGGGGTCTTCCGTACTCTTTCTCTTTAGGTTACTAGATGCACCTTCAAATTACACCTACCATATCCTGGGTCATTCTTTAACAATAAATACCTCTTCATTGGGTAGTTCGTTATCCAATGGATCCATTTTTCATGAGGGTCTCGTGGATAGGAAATACCCTAACTTCTGAACTTTGAATAACTTTTTATTCATGATCTAAATGCCAATCTAATGTAGGATTGCTTCACACTATGAAGGATGTCAGATTATCCTTGGAGGACTGATAGTGTATTTGAGTCTGTAACTATGAGATATCAGATGAACTTCAAGATGCTTCTTGTAGTGCATCAGTTTCTATACTTCAAATATTACCACATGATAGCTCTCCCTGATATTGTAATAACATTCCTCACCATTAATCATTGTTTGGATGAGGTAATAATCTCTTCTTTAGTTGATATTGTCATTATTTCGCATGAAAAAGGAATCGAGAGATCGCTCTAATACTGTCAAATAATAATTATAAATCCTTCTTTCAAAAGGTAGTATCAATACTACCAGGGTTAAGAGATATTTATTGAGATAGTGAAATGCTTATTCAAAATCATCAACCCACTAATATGTAACCCACTTTCTCATCATATCGGTGAACTGAATACATTTTCCCACATCAATGACTATGAATATTTGGCCATAGTCTATGTTTCCTGGATGTCCTCTCAACACTGGAGGTTGTGATGATGTGTCGTCCTGAGGATAGAAATTTTCTTATCAGGTTTGAATTTGATTACATCATGGATCATGATGAAGCCATGGAATTTCTTCGACGTAACACAGAAATTTCATTTAAAGGGGTTAATTTTTAGGGTATTTTGTTGCAATTTGTTTTGTATAGATTTATTATCTTCTAGGAAGCTAGATAATTGTGGGGAATTAACCAACATTTCACTAATATAGAATTAGAAAATCATTACCCAAAAGGGTTTTATGATTCTATTCATGGCCCATTGGTACATAAAAATGACATTATTCAAGACAAAGGACATTAAAGGATAGAAAAATATTCCTTGGGGGCTTGTAAGACGGTTGAATCATCATCTTTATCGTACAATTATAATTTATTCAATCCCAAATAAGAATCCATAAAGTAGATGTCCTAATATAAAACTATTTCATCAATTAGATTTTCAATGATTAGGACTGAGAAATCATCTTTTAAGATGAGTTAGATTGTATCTTTGAAATCAATGAAAAATCTGATTCATCCATTTTTTATTTAAGCGAACTATATTGGCCATTCATTTGGAATATTAAACCTTGTTAATGATGTTATGTGTGATTATATTGTCAAATTCAGCATCAATTTTGATAGCATGTGTTGGGTTTTCCCATCTGGATACCTGTTTATAAACTCGACGGTCCCCTGGTAATATTAGGAGGTGAGTGGCCACCTTGGAATCAAGGCATGGTATTTCTATGTACATCAAGGTGAATAAATTCCCATGATACATTAAGAAGTAGTTATATGCTAGTTTTTTTAAAATAAACTTATGAAATGATCAAGGTAGCCTATGGGACTTCTTTTTTACCTAGATTTTTTTCTCTCAGTTCATCAATGGTGGAAGATAAACCATGTTAAAATTTAATAGGGACTCCCTAATGTACTATAACTCTTTTTCATCCACCACTTCACCTCTATCCTCTTTCTCCATAGAAGTAAAGTGTTTGGTTAAGTTATCTAGAGTCATGAGACAAGTCAACATATTGATATTCGAATGATTAAAATAATTCATCCAACCTGGTTGACAAACTGATATTTCCTTGATACTCTAGGGAGGATGGAACAAGGGATGGAGGAGTGTCCTAGTCCTCTTTTGGTGATGAGACAACCTCATTTTCCACAATTGTTCAGATATAGATTTCATGGATCTCTAGATGGAATCATAATGTTTTCATATGACCTTTCACCACTTTTCTAGTTGTTACAAAACTGTTCCACACTATGAAACTTAGTTTCCATAACTAAAATCATGAGGAAGACAAAATATAAGTCTAAATTTTCACTCATATAATTAAACTGATTGACAGATAAAATGTATTATTCACTAATATATTAAAAGGGGTTGTCCATGATCATTTATAGACCATCCAGGGTGGTAACCCATGTAACTTCATCAAACATGGGTTGTCTTCATTTCCTTTGGTAGAATACTATGTAAATATAGTGCGACTTGTGGGATTTGAAATGGGACTTATCAGTATGGAACATATCAGTTTCTCTATTGGTGAGTTATTTTAAGAATGTACGGTATGTTGAGAGGATTAACATGTGTTGATGCTATAAGGGGCTTCATAGAAGGTTATTTAGGGTCTTTTTGCGAACCACTAGAAATTATGAGTTATTTACGAGGACTCTAAATTGGTCCTTGTGGTTTATTGGGCCGAATGGATTTTTTTCACTTTTTTCAAAGACCCTTAATATTTTGGTTGATGGTGTGTAGTTATCCTTATTTAATCCTAATTGGAGATGTTTTTGTAACATAATAGTGCTATCTCCAATTCCATTATTGATGAGAACTTTTCAGACATCGGATCTATTAATAAAGCCAAACACATACAAGGGGATGTTGTGTCACTGTATAACCCCATAATCATGATGATATGTGAATGAGATAAATTTTATGGAATTAAAAAAGGATAATTATCTTTAATATATTGATCATTAGTGTAAACCATAGTTTAAAACTATTGTGATTTGAACAAACACACTATGATTACTTTTTTGAGGTCTTTTGAAAAGCTCAGGGCATCCAAAATCGATATATTAGTTGGTACAAATGATAACTATTTCAGGATATCATATTTCTGTTATAAATTTATGTTCTTCACATAAAAGGGATACTATTTCATAGGACTATTAATAAATTTAGTATTTTATTTATATGGACCAACCTTTGAGATATGTGTTAGAGGTACTCATTTCTATGGTGGGTTGGATTGGGTAGGTCTGCCTACCCACCGAGGGAGATCTGACACCTATTAATATTTTTATTGATACACTAGATTGATATGTTTAGGGTGCCTTTTTCCAATACAACCAAATTTTCATAATCCCCCTGAACTCACTGAAGGGTTCTTCTATGAGATTCTTTCATATTTACTATCTGTGTAGGGATGTGGTTGGAAGTTTGGTCTCTAATACAATTATGCCGTCCTTGGAATCCGTGGATACTACATCCTCTTGTTCTAGTTCCCTAATAGAATATAGAGATATAAGATTCATATCAATACTTATCTTAGGATAATGAATTCATTAAATGGAGTACATTAATGGAATAAAAAATTAACTCGTCATATGGTGATGACTTTTCTTGTTCAACTGTTCGGCCGGGCAGTAACATTTTTTAGATCTAATGGAATAAAATATAAGAGTGTTAAAGCTAAATTTGGTGATAAATTAGATTTTTCTTCTTGCCTTATTTCCCTACCTTTCCCGTAAGGCTATATTTTGAAAATATGGATTGAAGACATTTTGGTGGTTGATGACATCATCTGTGTTAGAGTGGGAGAGGATGGGGGAATATTTTATTGTATAAACTATTGTTAAAGAATACCATGTTTTTAGTTGATTGTATTTAGATTCATTAAACTATCATGGGTTTCTTCCATTCTGATAATGACTTCTTACCACTCACCTTCTTCCTTATATGCATTGGTGTACAAATATGATACCTTTTCTAGTGTCCTTTCCAACATTACATTCCCAGAATCTACCATATTCAATAGGATGAATTTGAAGAGAAATAATTCAGGTATGGTTTTTCCCAGTATCCAGTAAAGGGGGAAAGAATATACATGATCATCAAGATAAAATTGGTCGAGCCTCTTTAGATCTAGAAGGTATAGAAAATTATTTTCCATGGTAGTTAAAATTATCCACACACTTGATCATGTCGAAATGAGTAATCATTATTACTTATCTCGAAAAATTGATTTTCCATATATCCCCCCACCTGTACTATCATGGTAGGGGGTTCTATTGACTCCTAGGTGGTGTTTCATGATATAGTGACGGTTTAGGTTATGGGGAAATCATGAAGGATAATTTAGGTTTTATGGATACCACCTCAACCATTTCTTTTATTTTCTTGAGTACTAGTGAAGTAATCTAAGAATAGAGCATATATTTTTTATGGAGTCTAATTTTTTTTAGTAAATGGAATTAAATCATGAATCCCAACTCTATATTTCACTAGGAGAAGTATATTTCAATACTTTTCATGGAGTGTATCAATACATAGATCAATCATATCCTCATAGGAAAGTGGAAGATATAGGTAATAGGTTATCCCTTTCAATTTAGTAATGGATTTAGAGACACTATTTTTCCTCACTAATTTAAATTTAAGAGGTCTCATATTGTTTTATTTTCTACTATTGAGATAAAATGAATAAATAACTACCAGTCGTGGTATTCCCATCTACCTATTGATCGAGTAGGTAAACTATTATAACATACAAATGATAGACATTTTGGGGTTCATGTGAAGAATCTGATATTAACTGCTTCTTTTTCTCATTATTTCTAATCATGGGATAGAAATGGGACACATTTTTTGTCAGTTATTGTTCCAGGTCACATGATCATTTTAATATCAGAAAAAACACTCCTGAAATTAGGAGTTGGTTGGGTGTCTCTTACCTAGTTGGGGTAAGATTTCCGTTCTGGATGCACTAGTGCACACCAATCCCCTACTAAATCTAAATGAGCTTCCAATTACTTTATTGTGTCGATAAACAATTAATGAGTGTTAAAATAAATAGGTTATTTAGTAGGTGTTGAAATTGGTAGGATCTGACAAGCTTGTTCTACAACTATTTGCTGCATATATCTGACCTGAGACATATTTTTAGGATTTTTTAACCAGTTCTTGTTATCTATTTGATGGAGGGGAATATTGATATTTTTTTCTTGATCGATTCTAGGTAAAATAAGTGTCCATGAACCATTTTGGGCATTTTCCTAGCCCTTCTTTTGTAACTGGGATGAACACAGGTGGTGGTACACCTATTAAAAGTGTATATTGAGGCTCTTCTTGTGGAGCATAACCAGTAGCAATTCTTCATCAGAGTAACTCAGCATTTAATCCCCAATACTATTTAATTTCTTCATCCTACTAGGTGAATATTTATTCAATATTTGGAATCTCAACCTCATCCAATGGAGGATGTTGGTTTTATATGACCTTTCATCTATTCTTCCCTTTGGTAGACATTATCTAAGGAGGTAGTGAGTGATTGATTGAGGGATCAACCAAATTTAGGGTGAATATATGGTTTTGAGTATGCATGACTTCTTTCTTCATTTGGATTATATTTCAAATAAAACCATCCTCAAAATTCTATTATAAATTTTCCTTCATGTTTGGTGTCATGTGTATGATTGAAATCCAAAACATTCACTTGTTCATGATGCATTATGGGCACTATACTAGCTTCTTGAAGGGTTAGAGATCTATTTGAATCCTTTTTATCATCTCTCCCTTACATTTTTTGATCTTATACGATATTATTGGGAAAATTTGTCTCACATTAAACCTATATTTATCCCTGTCACACACTTCCTTTCTAGGGGAAATGGTTTGGTAGAAGAGGTGAACTAAGAGAACTTACTTCTTATTGTCATCCCTATATTGGAAAAAACCTATTTACATAAAGGGTATGTTGAGGAAAATATTTTCAAATCAATGTGGGATAAGGTTTCTCTAATTCTCTTATTGATGTTCCTCAAGCCATGTTCGGCGGCTTGAGAAGGGGGGGTTGTTAATGATTCCCCCAATCATAGGGGAAGGATCTGATCCCATAATGCTATGAACGATGATGATGTCACCACACTATTAAGCTCTGACATCCTTGTTTGAGCCTCAGATAGGTACAATGTGGAGTCTTCTTGAGAATAGATTTCCTTTACGAACATTAAATGTTGATGATGATTGGATTCCTACAGTCAAGATGCCTGCTGAATATTCTTATTTTCTAGTTCCTGGAGTTTTTCAATGGATCACTCTCATTGGGCCAAATTCTTTTGTGAATTATTAAACAATTATTCATATTGATTGTTTAATCTTTTCGGAACATGGGACTTTCTTAATATCCTCCTTAGAGTAATGGAATTATAGGGTTTCATTTCCAATATGTTTTGTTAAATGGTCCATGATGTGAAATAAAAAGTTCCATGTCCCCCCATCCCATATATGAACACCTGGAGGTTCATAGATTATTATATGACTCGAGTCACTTAATTCATTGGGGAATGATGATTGAAAATATTTTCATCACTTCATTGATCATGTTCTCCACATAGTTATAAGGGATTCCTTGTTGATTAGATGATGAATATATCTAAAAATATTTATAGGGTGTTTATAAAAATTTTAAGGAAATATTTTTACTTTTAGGTCGAATAGAGTTTTCTTGATAATCCAATGGATATTTTGTATTTACTCTTCTAAAAATTCATCTAAGATGTTGAACTAAGAAGTATATGAGGTAAAAACCTGATGGGTAAGTCATCACAAGACAAATAAATTCTCATGAAAAATATTTCTTTTTATTCTTCCATGATAGAATCTTTATGTTGATCATCAAAAGTTGAGAGCTTATATAATATTTGGTCAAATTTATTGGGGTTAGTAGGGGTATCATTGGTATGGGAACTATTTAGGGTGGCTCTAAGGATGAGTGTTTCCCCATGATGAATTTTGGTTGAAAAATAATGATTCTTTATTTTATATGGTATATAACATGTATGGTCCCTTATTTCCAAGAACTACATAATATGATGGATTTCTCATATTTAACATGAAAATGGATGGACCGTATTCTTTATCTGAAATATTACTAGGGGACCATCGTAGTGGGTTCTATCAAAGATAGGAATACCATAAAAGATCAATGATTGATTTCTGGTAGAATTTAATAGTGTATACCCTTGGAAATAAATTCAAGGAGGTGAGTAGCATTGGGTGGGAATTCATTCTATTTGATCTTATATCCATAAAAAGTTCTACCATGATACGGATTAGGATATAATATCTCATTTTCAATCAGTTTTCATCCATGAATGAAGCCTTCCTTATAAATGTTCTGAGGAGGGCCTCAATATCCTGTAGTAATAATATTGTGGGGAGGACCTTTGCAACTTCTACTACCATTTCCATAATTTTTTCAAAAATCTTTTTGATCATGATCCAATAATAATAGCTTCTTTACTTCCTCATGAAATCTAGCTACCAATACGATAGAGTTTTGAGTATGATCTTCATTTATCATTTATATTTGGTTTGATTTATTTTTTAGTAACTCCCTTGTGGGTGACTTGGATGGATTATTGTCTATGAAAACCCTCAAATATGGGTTTCTATTCAAGTGTATCCCATGGGGATTTTTAAATATACCAGTAAGCTTCTGGTATTTTGGAAGAGATATAAGCATTCCTTGGAGTGGCCACTGAAGTGGACAAGTGTCCCCCGATTAAAATGAGTATTTTTTTCTAATCGTTTTGTGAATTTATGGTAGAATATCATTTATGAAACACCTATATAGGAGTAGGTATTATTCTCTACTCTTGAGACATTTCCACGTTGTCTAGATGAGTCAACCAAGTTGAGATGGCTAGGTTGTGGGCACAAATCCTTTTAATTTTCTCAAACACGATTAAATCTTGGTATGATTTTACTAAATGGTTAGTGATTGATGTATGAACCTCCCAAATTTATAATACATGTTGATAAAATTCTATAGTTGTAACGGGAATATATTCACATTCTAATGATGGACTAGAAATATGTTCCTTCTCTGGTCCTCCATTTCATTCTAGTAAGTACTGAAAGGAATCTATTGAAAGGGAAGAGGAACAAGTCTTTCCCTGATTTTCTATTGGGATAATCTATATTCATTCTCTGATTGAAAAGATATTTATATGGTGGGTTCAATTTTCAAACACATGAATTTTAATCTACACAAAACTAATTACCCCAATAATTTCTTGGGGGGCTTTTGGTGCATTTGCTGGGACTTTCATCTACTAGTAATTTTCTACCGAATATACGTGATGGGTTTGATATGAAAAAACATGAATTTGTGTTTTCTCAGTATTTTCTGTCATATTTGACTGATGAGCATTATATTAATTAGTAGATAAATGTGTATGTACGAAAGTTTCTTCCATATTTTCATGGAGTGATGGAAAAGAACAAGATGGAATTTGAATCCACTCAGGGTTTGTTTTTTTATTTTATTGGAAAACTTTATTAGAGTGAGTATGAATATATTTATTCTTGTTCGTTTCTCCCATATTTACATATAGGAATTCTTCATAGTGAATAAATATGATGGAGTATTCTTGATTGTCTGATCATCACCCTTTGTTTACCACCGTTGGGAACTAGGTCTGTATGGATTCGGCTGAGGCATATGGTGTGGTATCCATTATATTGGGAGGATACTGAGCCACATAACATTTATAGAGATTTATACTTATAGGGTACATTGAATGAGACCCCTATGATGTTGGGATGAAGTCATTGGTAACAACATCATCATCCTTCCTATGGTAAGGGAGGAAATCATTATCACTCTCCAATGATAGACACTTGAATTGGTTTGCGATTTATGTTGGGGTCATCTAGTATGGTATTAATGACCATCATTGGGTGGACTGATTACAAGGATTTATATGATAAGTGTCTAGTAAAGATACCACTGGAGTGGGGATTGTACTATTCTAATGGTACTCACTAACCAATGCATTTGAAACCCATTGTTGAAGATGTTGGGTGGGCGATGGAATCCTTTTTTCAGGACCTAGAATATGTAGCGGCTGATGCGCATGATAGTAAAATATGGTGAGATGATATTTGATTGAAGATAGGTTGAGTGAAACTTTACAATAACATATATGAAAAATAAAGACATATAAATCTCTTCAAAGTATCATCTCATGACCACATTCATAATTGATAGTATCCCTTATACCTATTCCATTTTGAATTTGAAAGGGGCATAGTGAAAGGTAAAACCACCAACATAGTCAAGGATTCATATCGGTTTCACCATATTTCTGAAACAAAATAATTGGTTCTCGGTGAATAATTACTTGTGTTTGAATTGTGTACTATCACTCACATTAGGTATATCGTCATTTAAATTTTTCCAATGGGTTTTTATCATGGAACTGGAAACACATAATGGACCTCATATTTACTCTGAATCTTGGAACTACATTCTAATGCTAGGAATTAATTAGGAAAAATGGATAATGATAGTTATGAACTGAAATTGGTCGAGTGGATGGTATATAGGGTTCATCTGAGCATTTTAGGGGCACAAATTCCTATTACAAGACTCTCTTACAGATGTAAGATATGTTCATGAGTCATTTCCTCATTCCCATGTTTGTGTACATGGACAACCCTAAGTTAATATTCAATTATGAAAAAACATGGGTTCATAATAATTTTTATGCATCTCAGGTTCTCCATTGATATGTAATTATTTATCTATCTGAGGTTCTCCATCAATGGAATCCATTTTTGGACTGATTAGAAATTCTTTGGTCTTTTATTAGGATGATTTTGATTTTATTCCATGTCATGAGGCACTCTATTTTTTTTCTCATACAGGGAGAGGGAAGTTTTATTTTTGTTGGGACCAATCAATAAGATGATCTTTTTTTGTATCCTCATCAAATGAATCAAAACCCCACGTAGTTTGGTGCCACATAATAGGACACATCACCTTTTAAGGTCATGTGACAAGGACCAAGACATGTATTTTAATGTAATGAGGCCTATAATTTTAGGAATATTTCCCTAGTCAATGATGGTATAGGACTCATGACATGGTATCCTAGAAGGGATGAGGTTTCCTAGGTGTACATAAAACTACTATGAATTTTGATGTGAGAAAATTTGGGTGAATATGGGTGCTTTATTTTAACATAGGGAAGTATTCATATGAGTCCCATTTAGTTAGGAATCAAAACCTGCATAGTTCAATAAGTTAGGTCATAGACCTTATAGGGGTACCAAGTGGTTATAGGTTGGGGATAACTTCTTTAGAGAAGGACCATGTGGTTGGGGAATACACTTGGAGAGATTCCCATTGGAATTGGGACATGCGGTTTTCATGATCTTCAATAACCATTAGGACCATGTGAGTCATTTTTGATGTGGGAAACAAAAGGAAGTAGTGGATATGAAGATCACATGATCCACTCTATATTCTAGTTGATGTGGTGATGAAGAATAAATGGAGAGGGATATGTATTTCAGTGTTCCCACTAACTCTATTATTTTGGTAATCATGATAGTCACATTTGTATATCTATCCGTCTATGACCCAAACTACGGTAAAAAGGATAGAGAGTGATGCCTATCACATGATAGATTAGGGGATTACCCAGGGAATGATTCCATACTGATCCTTAGTGAAGACATGGGTGACCCACATATTTCCTCATCGAATGTAATGACATGTGTTTCTCCTCAATTCCAAGAATGCAGAGGTTCACATGAACACCTCTAATGTTAGATTACTCATTACCTAGAGAATGAAGAATTTATTAAATTTCATGGGCCAAGAATACAAAAAAGGATTCCCACAAGACTCTATATTCCATGGGTATGTATACACTAAATGGCACATTAGTATAATCGACAATATTATCATACATGTCTTGTGGGTTTGGAGGAATCCCAAGCATGATGTTGTTTGAGTGGTTTGCAGAGGCACCAAATTTGGGCCCAATGATATGAAAAAAAGTGATTTATGGGACATGTAGATTATAACTCCCTAGGATTCCCCATTCCATGTAGCATGATATTATACGAGATGGGTTTTTATCCAAGTTTCATGTTACTATGAAGTTGAGGGTACTATCAACGGTGCATTGTACCATGAAAACCTATGTTCTACCCATGTATAATTTTGCTATGTGGGGATAGGTTCTTCCCACATAGAAATTTTATATGTGTGGTCCAGTTACTCCCTTGTATTATTTTTCAATGTGGGGAAGGGTTTCATCTGTATAGAGTTTTTCTATGTGCTGTGATGGTCCACAAAGGGGTAATCCGTTTGTGGCTTGTGGAATGGTTTCTACAAAGAGGTATTCTGTATACAGATATTTAGATGATCTATTTCCTCCTTAAAGATATGTATTGGGTTTAACTAGTGGGAATTGATGGTTCTATACCAATTCATATCTAATGAAATTCTTTTTACATATCATTAACACTGCTCCTCTCCTACCGACTCGTGTTTTCAGTTCTCTACTTGGTTTCTCTCTGGGTTCTTCTATAGAGGAGTACAGAAATTGAGTATCGATATGGGAGATCATCAATGATGGGTTGTAGGACTTCATTTTTCAGAGACCAAGGGGGATACCCTAGCTCATAAAGGGTTTCATTTATCAATGATAGTGGTTTATAGGGGTGAAAATAACTATCTAGTCCCCCAAATGACTTCATCCTGTGTGTCGGTGGTGGTAGTACCATCTCATCTTGTAATAAAATTTATTCACGGGAGATGGTCATTCTTTGGGGTGGAAATCAGTACCAGGCCACACAAATGGCTTGAGTTCATCTTTTGGTTCTGATGGTACTGGCTCTCCCCAAGAATTATTTCATTAATGGGTGATATTTGTTTACAGGGGTGGAAGTCACAGCACAACCCTCCAAACTACTTGGTTTCATCTGTGGGCATTGCTGGTACTATCTTCTCTAGAGACCGATAATGTTCATATAGTTCTCCATGAAGCAAATGAATCCCATATAGAGAAACATACTTTATAGTGATTTTTACTATGCGCACTCGAGCCATCTTTTTCTATGTCACCAGCATTGATCATATTTCTTCAATATTTTTCTGGGATTATTTCATCCCTTTTCTGAGGTTTATGTAATTATCTCATTTTTAGTTGAATAATTTTCTGGACTGAACAGACCCTTACTGAGTAAATGAATATTGACTTGAGTAAATATTTATTATGAAAAAAACTAAAATTGATAACATTGCTAAATTTGGACCTCCTACATCCAAATATGAAACTAAATTTTCAATATTAAATATTTATAAGTGGACCAAATCAATATTAATATAGGGTAAAAATGGAAAAAAAACAATTATTTAAGAAAACGGGATTATTAAAAAATAAATATAATAATGATTACTATAGTGTTAATTGTATTTTTCTTAGTCAAATAGGTCAAATTTAATTTTATATCCAACCTAAAACATAATAGTACTTTACATGAAAATAAAATAAAGTTTATAAAAATATATATTTCCACTATTCTCTAAAATATCAATAATTTCAAAAAACTATAAAAAACACTCAAAGATAATTTTATTATTCAAAATTAAAAAATGTGTTTAATTTTTTAAATTTATAAATGAAAAATTTATTATTAAATTTTGTAAATAAATCCATATATTTTTTGGAAAAAAAATTTAACTATAATAGAACCATTTATCATCTAATATAAAATAAATAACAATATTTCATTATATATATGAATCTTTAAAATATATTTATTAACATTAATGAGACATTATATTAATTTCTTATTAAAATAAATAACATTTTGGAAAATTTTCCCTCTTAACAAAAGAGTATTAAATTTCCTAATTTAATAATAACAAAGAATAAATATATGGAAGTATTGGAAAAGAAAATTTATTTTTATGTACCTCCAACGTATTGGATAATCATTTCATATAAATGTGATCAAAGAAGTCATGTGATATTGAGATGTGTTAAAATTATTTTTTACAACTATAATGAGATCTATACATGTGACTGTGAGGGTGATCATTCATTTTATTAGTCAATATATATATATATTATTTTAATTATTAAATGATTTGATGCATAATATTCCCCAATAAATATTTTCTTTTATTGTTTGGATTCTTGAATGTCACAAAGAAGAGATCAATCAACAGGAAATTGGGGAAAATAACTCAGAGTAACATTTGAGAGAAACATATCACACATGAATAAATACCTTTTATTAATTTTCTTTCAAATAATAGGATTAGGTGGATTTTATGAAGAAATTATATAAATTTAATGATATATGTATCAAAGAATCCTAAAAAATATGATTCCACTAATGAGATTTAAAATATTATCCATTCATAGAAGGTAGATTTAAAAAATCAACATTAATGTTAAGGATATGTAATATGAAGTGAACTCCAATAGGATAAAAGATAAATAAAAATGGATACATGATAAGATTAAAATACATTATGAACAATTTATAAGAGATGAGAATGAATTTGAAGAAAATTTTAATCCTATGGAAAATAAAAAATATATTCTCAACATGAAATTTAATAATCTTGAGATCAATTTTGTAATCCCTAGAAACATCTCTATCGATGA
This sequence comes from Viscum album, assembly GCA_963277665.1. Taxonomy (NCBI): domain Eukaryota; kingdom Viridiplantae; phylum Streptophyta; class Magnoliopsida; order Santalales; family Viscaceae; genus Viscum; species Viscum album. The sequence continues at coordinate 1,047,017,026 of OY728162.1, forward strand.
ATTCAATGGATATAGATGAATGAGGTGAAACCTCAGAAGTATAATCAAAGTATGATTCAACTATTAAAAGACCACTATTATTTATAAAATATATCATTAAATCATATTATGATCATTCTCGATTAGTATCAATTATGTAAATTCCATCCATCCCAAAATTTCCTACTTATTTGAATTAGTTTTTATTAAAACTGAATGGCTAACATATAATCCTATATAGATATATATGAGATGAATTGATGGGAATATATTTCAAATGGATATTTTGGATGGATGAAGTTGTGTTGCTGTTGGTTTTTCCGAGAATTTATTAAAGAGTTGTTTAGATGGAAAAAACAAATTGTAAAAAATATGTAAATTACATAAAAAATTATTATTTTAAAGGGAATATTATGGTTTATTGAGAAATATTCATGGAGAAACATATATTTTAATAAGGAAACTATTTTTTTGTATTTTCCATAAATCAAAAATGTTCTTAAATTACCTATATCAAGAGAGATAAATCATCAGAAGAAGAAATATATATAGATTTATAAGAACCATTCCACCTCAAAATGGTTTTTGAAGAATTGTGATATCTCTAATGAGTGTAATGGTGGTGTTAAAAATAGTCATGAATGTTCATCTAGATATTTATCAAATTAGACAATATGGAGAATAATACATGAGAAAAAAGAATATTCATCCATGGGTGGGAATTTGAAGAAGGTTGTAAAACATATTATTATAATGATGAATAAAATAAGGTATTTTTTCTTGAAAGAGAATGAAGAAATACTAATCCAAATAATTTCTACGAAATTTACAAGGAGTACATAATCTAATGGAACATATAATAATATAGAAAATAAAATGATTTCTTATAGTGGACCCAAAATAACATTTCAACCAAAAATATTTTAGTTATTTGGATTTCATATTTTGGTATAGAAATAAATATGAATAAGGAATAAGGAAATGTCGTCAAAAAATGAGAATAATAAATGCTGTAAGAAGAATAAATGGTTTATGATGTTTTTAAACAAATAATAACCCTTCTGAAGATGAAATAATATGTGAGAGATAAAATAATATTGGGTACACTCCAAGAGGATTCTAAATAAATTTTGATTATAGGGAGAAGTCATCCATAGGATAAAGATTACACAAGGTGGTTCATAAGATCTAATGTATAAAAAAGATCCTATAATATAAATAAATAGAAAGTGGGATGTGTATCATAATTCCTAAATATAAATCATATTTTGAGAACAAATATCTTTGATTGATGAATGTAGATACATGACTTAGAAAATCCTAGCAATATTTATATTTATATAGATAAAAAAACTTTATCCCCTTAAGATATACATTGTTGTATATGTTCTTAAAATACATGGAATTAAATGTGAAGAATTTCCTAAGGATAAAAACCTAAGATTGTGGAACGAAATTAAATATTGAACCACATCACGTAAAATAGTTTCCGCCTAATATGGATATTTGAAATGTTATTCGGAAAAATATAATTTTGGATCACCTTTTTAGAAGGAAAAGGATGCAGATGTTGTAAACACTAGATGAAAAAGTAAAGTAGCTCCAATCTAATTTGATCATACAATTGGTATTCTAAAAAACATGCATTGAAAATATCATAATTGATAAACATATGTAATTTTTCAAATATAAACAAACACATAAAGAATACATATTTTTTTCAATTATCAATATGAATTATATTATCATTATTCTATTAAATAGATTCATCATGATGATGCATTTCTATAAGGTCTCCTTGAGATGTAAACAAGTGAGGAAGAACAATGAATAAGCTTACATGATTATAATTAAATGTAAATCAAATTATTTTTGAATGTTATTAATAAATGTTTCATTGAAAATGAATGTTTTTTATTCTCTAAAACTTGTAAACTAATTATATAACCTAATATTAAGGATGATAAATAATTTTAATAAATTGAAAGAGTTTTAAATGTTTAATTATGATCAAATATATTTTAATATTTAAACATTATTCAAGAATTTTGGTGACCAATATGTTAATGTTAGTTCATGACATGGAGTTAGATATGTGTAATCGCATCTCAATTGGTATCTAATGTTCATGGTCACTACCCTTAGTTTGGTATTGTAACATACCACCCTAATAGACTATATGGAGAGGATGAAATGGTGTTGTTAACTATAGGTTACATTCCCAAGAGAGTAAGGGTTGATAGTAAATTCCATTGTGTTAAGAGAATTGTGGGGGATGATTTTCCCTAATAATAAAAAACCTACTGAGATGTGGAAATAATAGAAAAAACCCAACTATATGATGTTTGAGGAATAAACCAGACAACCAATAAAATTACAGTAGATGTACTCCATCCTAGTAACTGTGGAAAATGAAATAATAAATAATATCTAAGGTTATAAAACATAAAGAAACAAGAGACAAAGTGGCACCACTCTAGACCAAGGTACGTTCACTCCACAAATAAATCTCCATGAACAATGATAGGAACATCAAGGAACACCACTAGAGATGTAGGAAACAAGTCCCATCACTATATCTAGGTTGAGGTAATATTCAAACATACCATAATTCCATATTAGAATCTAAGAAAAAAACTCATTAGATAATAATTAGATTCCTTCCAACAGATACCACAAGGGAATGAACAAGTTATCATATATTATTAAATAGGAAAAAAGTAGATAAAAAATTTATATCAAAACCATGAACATTTTCCATATATTAAAACACAAAAACATTCCTTCTCTTGTCATTACTTGGTATAATTATCCCATTTCCATGCCCACACAACCAATCTACGCATGAAACCATAGACCTCCCTATACTCATGAGTGGTTATTCATACTATCACCTAGCCATCATTCGGTGATGTAAATTTTGTTGTTGTACTTCCTCCCATTATTCATCCCAAGATAATTATTTTTTTATTATAGTAATTCTTCCCATTATCTACCATAAGACATTTATTCTTTAATGGTTCAACATCCTATAATTACTATACCTACATGAAAATTATCTCATTACAAAATATTACTTCAAAATAAAAATAAAACATATATTGGAAAACAATTCATTACACTTATTTTGAAATTGATTTTCATTCCATATTCAGAAAGTCAATGATCTAATAAAATCTGATTCTGGATTTAAATTATTGTAAAAAATCACCAAGGGAATCCCTTGGGTTTTATATGAAACAGGAAGAACCATATAATTCTTTACACACACATGATGGAATAAAACTTGATATACCATAAATGATTCAGGGTGTGTAAATGGATTTTACCTCATGAATGTTTAAAAAGAAATTTATGATGAAAAATGATCATCCTAGGGATAGTTTAATGTTATTTCAATAATGAAATTAATAATTTTCACATAGAAAATGGTCTTAGGCTTCCAATTAAAAAATAAATTTACACTTTAATGGGAACTGACAACATCTGGCTACAAAACATATTCATGTCATGAATTTCCAATTCATGGTGTGAATGTTGCCAATAACCATATTAATGAAAATTATTATTTTGACCCTACAACACATTAAGAAAAAATATACATATAAATAAAAATGAAATACAATGAAACATAAAAAGGATTATATACCTTGAATAAGGGATTCTATATTCTTCCCACCATTATAATTTCAATCTTCGAGAACCTATATAGTAATACTATCCTTGATTGGATCAAGAAATTTCTCCCTCACAAAATTCTCTCATTACTATGTTTCCTCTTGAACCTGACCATGTATCCACAAAACATTCACCAAGGAATTAGATCTTCCTGGAAAGGAATTTTCGTATCTATCAATAATTTCAACTATTTATTTGAGTGAACTCTCATCGGGATCAATATTATAAAGATCCCCAATGAGAAAATATTGTATAACTAGGTGATTCTTCATTAGTTCAGAAACATTGATGTTGTTGTAGACTAAAATAACCCTTGGTGGAAAGGGTAAATGCTAAGCAATAGTAACCATCTGTTCAAAAAACATTATCGGTCCCACATACTATGGGGTTAATTTACCTTATTTCCCAGACATTCCATAAACTAGTATCAGTAAAACATTCAAGAGAATGTGGTTAGTCACATAAAGATTAGGTTCAACCACATTTGTTTATATATGATTTTTGTTAGCTTTAACCCATATCCATTCAAATCCATGTCGTATAGATTTCATCCATCATATCATAGAAAATACTCAGTCTAATAGATAATATTTCTCCTACTTATACCTAACATAGTGTATAATCACAAGGACAAAAACATAAATCCTCAAACTATGTAGTTTTTATTGTCTCATGATAACTTTTATTATTGATAATTCCACCAATGAAATATGGTATTCCTAATATCCATTAAATTCCATGACACACAATTTGATCAAAACTTCTCATGTCTAAATTATATGTTCCAACCTTCCATCAAATGTGTATGATATTTCATGGTCATAGTCATTTTGGTTATGAGTTACTGTTATAATGACCACCAGAATTAATAACAAAATCAGGGATATCTCCAATATTCAATCAATAATAAAACTCCATGAAAACTGAAATGTTATCAGATATACAAAATTAACATTTCCACAACCATGTAAGATTCTATAAAAGGGATATATTGTGGAAATATGGTTAGTATATCCACAATCATTAAAATAATATAAGTCTTCTGCAACGTTCGTGGTTGACCTGTATTAACTCCCATAGAAATATACTCCCTCTACCATACTCATATATGAATGGATTAAAACATTATATCTAGCCATTGATGTTTATCCTTAACATTCTAACAAGATTGAAATTTCATCATATACAATAAAATCTTATTCCTCATACTTGAATAAGATAAATATGATTTAATCACATTGTAAATGTTTTTTAATAATCTAATTAATATTTCATTTTGAATATTTATCTACATAAGTTTTTTATTCCTATAAAGACTATGAGACTATAATTTTATTATGAAAATATAACAAATAGTTTTTATCCTCTGTAAATTCTCCAAAAGTCCCATTGCTATTTTGCTTTTACACAATAGTAATATAATATAAATCTAATGTCTTATAATATCTTACTAACTCCATAAAGTTAAGAAAAATATTAACATGGAAGAATATTTCATTCTCATTATTTGCGGTATAATACAGATACAATTCAATAATCATGACCATCAAGTACCATTGGTTAAAAAAATCTTAGTCCACTTCACAATATTATTTCTTACTCAATGAATCTAACAATGAATTCCCTTTAATTGTTTTTACCAAGTCAAAATTAATCATTTGTGGTACTCAATACATATTCATTATCTCAACATCAGGTCTCAATATGAAAATATAAACTAAAAACTTTTCTTTTCTTTGAAAACCTTGAACGATCCTACAAATATGTGATTATTAGAGGCCTTTAAGGAATAAAAACTACATGTAATTATAGATCATGAATTGAATAATGATTCTCATTAAATTACAACTACTATGAACTATATGTGTAAACATGATCTCCCAACATGATAACACAACAAATACTAGATTTAGATACATCAAAATATAAAATATTATCCTTACCGAGTTATGGAATGATTAAGATAGGTGTCGAGGTGAGGTAATTTTTATTCTTTAAAATTATTTTCTGATTTTCATCATTCAATATTAATAGAACATCCATTATTGTATGAGTTTTTATGGGATAAAAAATCCAAGATAAAGCCTGAACTGAGAAATGATAGTACCCTGATATTTCAAAAAATCTATGTATTTCCAGTAAATTATATGGGGTCTACCAAGAGGCTACTTCAACTACATTAAATGGGAAAATAGGTATTCCCTCTTCATAAATGAAATTTTCAATGAAATGAACATCATGAATCCAAAATCCACACCTAGAAAATATAGAATAAATATAATATTCCCATAATTTACCCAATAAACTTCCCATGTGTTGTTCATCATCGTTACTACATTGAGAGTAATCCATGATATTGTAGAAAAATTATTGGAAAAAATCAAGGTACTAATAGAATTTATAAATCCCCAATTCCATGAAATCTATAGGTGAATATGTTGAAACAAAAGGAATGATAACGTATTCACTATGGCTATATAAACTCTATGTTATTGTCTTTAAAAATACTCTTTTATAACTATGTAATGGTAGTATCCTGATTGAATATAAATCATAGAATACAACATAGCTCTTTTTAAGTTGTCAAATATGTCAGTAATTCGAGTAAGTGGATATCAATTTGTAATAATGACTTGATTCAATTTATGATTATCAACACATAATCTGAGAGAAGTATCACTTGTTTAAGAATAAAACATATACAACATAAGGTGATGTTCTAAGTCTGATGAACCATTTAAATTCCAACTCTTATATATGAACATTAATCTCTTACAACTAATCTAGATTCATTAGTAATATAGTAATGAAATAGTACTTGTTCCGACGATTATATTGATTGAATATTCAACATCCTACATCTATTGTACCATATAGAAGTTTTCCAAAAAGATATTTGGGTATGGATCCACTTCACTAGTAAGTGTTCCTTTTCTAATTTAATCTATAGTTTCGTAGTCCATTTTTGATAATAATCGATAGATGAATTTATCCACTATCACTAAATGTCATAATCTACAAAATTTTATATGCCAATCCCCTTTGAATCCAAGTAGAGCACCATTTGTGGATTTAAAATTCATATACCACATGTATCCATTTTTATATCCTTTTAGTATCACCATCCAAACAATAACAAGGATTAAATAAAAACCATCCATCATGTAGACTATAAAATCTTTGATAAACTACATTTCATCACTACTAATGGAGCATTCGTGGAATTTGTTTCTTTTCCCCTACCATTTTACAATCACTCTTTTGATACACATGAAATGAGGCATCGTTTCCACATGTAGTGAAAAGTTTTTATCCCCTGAAGAAAAAAAGAAAAAATTTATACCCCTATATTAAACAATACGTGCATATGAATTTATTTTATAATAATGGTAACTCCCACTATAGTGGGACCCAGTTTCTCGGATACGATATAATGATCTAATCTATATAGTTGTAGATCAGTTGAAATTGGATAAACTTGTCTTCCTTGCAGAGGTGTTGGCTAGACATCAAAAGTGTTCCTTGGGATTTCATAATTCAGATGTATCTATGAATGCGATCTAGCATATTGGGATAGTTCTACCAAAGCCTAATAGAATGATGGTAGAATCAATCTTATTCCACAAACTAATATCATATGTCAATTAATGTACATCTTTATATTCGTTTTCCTTCCAAAATAATGGAACTTACATTGTGGTTTTGGGAATTTATTCTTCATATGGGTAATTGGTCCACATTGAAAAAACATTAGATATATATTCTATTGTTTACTGAAATCACTTAATTCATAAATATGAGGTTGAGGTAAACAAGATGCATTAGAATAGAAGTTACTCTTTCTCTTGTTTCCCACATGATAGTTCCAACCTATTCTAATTAAAAAATCAATTTTTTACCAATTTAATTCCAAATATGATCCATTTCCTCAATAATTAAACAATTTATATTCTCTAAAAAAATATAATACAAAGTAGAACTATCATAGAATGAATCTAAAGTCAAATCCCAGAAGAAATAATGAATACCTTCATGGATGCATTAGCAGCTACTTCTAGAATGAATTGAACAATGTTTGTAAACAGAGATGTATAATTTGTCAGTGATATGATCTCTTGTATTAAGCTGAGTAATTCTATTCTTATTACTTCCTTGAATGATTGGGGGGGATTTTAGTTTAATAATTTCCCGATGTCCTCCAACTATTTTCCTTCATAAGCTATAACATGGAATGATAAATCCAACAATTGTCCTAAACAGTCCAACAATATGTATGTTTATAGATTTATAATTATTTATTCTACTGTACCAATAAAATTAATGATTTTATTTATTTCTTTGACCCAGACATATAATTTTTTAGGTATATATTCCCCTCAAAAAATTGGTGTATTTTGTTTTAGAAACTACACCGAATGATCCACTTTACATGGTATAACTTATTGATTTCCACTATAAATGGATTTAAAATAATTAATGATACTCTATAAAAGTCATTTTTTCCCTTGTGGATTAGGTGAAACATCATTTTCTCTAGCCACTACTGATTAATTTTTATAGTGTCTACCTAGTGCAATTTTCTAGAATCACAGCACAAAACAATGTTTATTCTTCACTCTCTAGAAACTAATGTATTGAAATTTTAAAAACACCACAAGAAATCATCATTGTATTTATCATTTAAAAAACCAACAATTTAAAAAATTTCATTCCTATTTCAAAAATAAATAAGTAATATATTATGAAGGTGGTCCACGTGGGAAGACTAAATTCTAATTCATAATATATTACACTCATCATCTAATCACATGATGATGAGAGGAAATTTTACTAGAGGTTTCATAGAAAACCATTATACCCAAACCGCATTGGAAACATTACATTCCCTATAATGTGGCGTTATATTCCCTTTACATTATACATTTATAGTTCCAGCATTCATATCCCCTTGCTATAAGCATAACTCAAGGAAAAAACAAGACTAATACTATTTTTGACGTATCACACCAACACATTGTCTTGAGAATATATATTGTTGATACAAACCAAAGGTGATATCCCAAATCCATTTATGGCTAGAAAAAACTTCATATGTCCTAATAGAACATTGGGTATGGTTCTCCCTAAGAACCAAAAAACATGTTGAGATAAAATAATAACATAAAATCACATCTATATAATTTATGATAAATAAACCAAATAACTAAATAAAATAAAAGGAAAGAAAAAAATAGAGTAAAAATTGAAAAATAGACTATAAATCAAGGATACATAATCAAAAAAATAAGAATTGGGAGCCAATGTGGAACCAATAAAAAACAATAAAATTACTCTCCATGACATTATCTATACCAAAACTAATAGCATTATAAAGGAAAACTACTAAAAATGTAAGAAAGATATCCCTTACTGGTATCTTATTAGAAGACATCTGAAAACACACCATAATTCATAGGAAGTGGGAGATCATAACACGTAGTTTATAACCCATATAGTTTTACCAACATAAATATAAAATTGTTTAAAAATAATATAGAAGAATATAAATATTTTATTAAAAACCATAACCATGTTATACATATTAAAACATCACACAATTTTTTATTACTCTTCTTACTACTTTTAATATTCAATAAATGTATATATGCACACTCTGCATGAAATGATGCAATTCCCTATACTTGTGTGGGGTGACCCATCCTTTCACTTAGAAATCTCTTGGTTCCCCAATGCTTACAATAGTACATACTCCAATTATCCTCTTAATGTTTATTATTAATTTATAAATTCACATCCATCCAAGATCTATCCCAAAACTGATATTATTATTTTTGGTACTTCCTACCCAAATCCCCCCACATGAACATGAACTCGTGCAAACATAATTATTCAAAGCTTCCAAACAAACATTCACTGGAAACAAATTTTCCATTATTCTTCCATTGAAATTCATTTTTCTACCATTCAAGACCAATACATTTGAAATCACATCATAATACCAATGTTCAATTTCTTTTTTAGGTAATTCCCAAATAAATCACATGAATGATTTAGAGAAATACAATCCATCATCTTCCAGAATAGTAGATTGTAATATAATACACATATATCATGTATGATGGGTATAATGGATCTAAAATGATTCTACTGATATCACATCATCGTTTTGTTCTGACTTTAAATCCAAATAATAAGTCATATAATTCTCATAAAAATAACATAAATCTTGGTATCATGGATGATCTATAGATTTGGAAAGGAATGATTTTAGATGATTATGATTTTAATGTTGAGAGAGATTCTAACATTTTATTTACAAAATTAAATGCTTTAAGACCCATTGGAATTAGAGTTGGGATGTCAAAGAACCATATATGTTATATATGGTATCCCTTGAAGCCAATATGAAAATTCTATAACTGAATATGGTTTTACAAAATAATGACGAATTAAATTATCAATACCTGAATATATTTGTAATGAAATTTATTTTTCTTTGTTATTTTTTTATATTTTGCATATTATTTTTGAGACTAGGCACCAAGAGGGTGAGGGATTTCAAGGCCTAGTATTCTCAGAATAGATATTTGAAATAAGTTTAATATATATAAAATATTAAATATATTTATATATTAAATAAATCATGTTTTCAGTCTTCAAAAAAATGTTAAATACAATATAAATGGGTGTCATAAATCTGAGGACACAATTGATCTCAGAATGTGGGATTTACCGTTGGCATGGCATATCCTTTTTTGGTGAAGGGAATTTGATGAAAATTAGTTTTGACAAAAAAATGAAGAAAATAATAAAATAAATTAGTTCATTTTTCTATTGAAGTAGTGACTAGTTTTACTTCATTAAATACATGTTTATGGAAAGTTTCCATGGATTGCCTCAAAACCTTGAAAATTGATGAGATCCATCGATGATCCATCAAATGAGACTCTACAGGTGTACAAAAACTGGATCAAAGATCGATGAACATTGTGATATGAACTCAAGGGATCTCACCAATGATCATGGCCCAGCGAAATTCTTCATTATCAATTAATCCAAATTGAGTTAGGTTTCTATTTTATTTTTTTTCCATTTTTTTCTATTCCTATGAATAATAATGATCAATTAATTAACTATTTGATTACGGGATCATGAGTATTGCACTATGGGATTATTTTTTTAATAATTTAATTGGGAAATTTAATTATTTATAATGGTTGTTCATTCTTTTTTTTAATGGATAGGAATCGAGGGCACCTGAACAAGAACAAGGCTCATTTCTATATTTTGTGTTTCATGGTTTTATCCAATTGGTCTACATGTGTTCATTATTGAGGATTTGTTTTCCCAAGGATTTGACCCAAATACTGAGGAATTGAATTTCGGAAACCTATTTTATATGGAAATAATTTTATTTCTTAGATAATAACATGATATGTCATATGAATCATGTGACTGAAAAAGTAGGTATCAGATCATGACTAGGTTGGCATTAATGGGTGTAGTTCTAAGACATGTTGTAAAAGTGTAGGTCCATGATGACTCCATAATGAATGAAGATGTTGGAAATCACATTTCTAAGGATGATCAATCTCAGTTGAGCCAACTCCCAATTTTTTTGGCATGATTTCCTATGATGATTGAGGATCAGGGCTTTAGAAGTGTGGTCATGAATGCACAATCTATATCTACATGTCTAAAGATTTCAAAACTACATGGTGTGTAATGTGGATAAACATGCCTTGTGGTCCCCTATATATGGTGGGTATGGTCTGGAGATAGAGGTAAGTATCACATGGCATGTGTTAATGTCACATGGCATGTGACCTCCCCCTAGTTGCTTTGCATGTACCTTAGAGGGTACACAGACAAGGACTATAGTACCTGAGCATGGGCACACCGTGAAATCCCACAGGGACATTACTTGTCCTTGTGTACATGGAATAAAAATGTACTAGTAACTGGGTAGAGTACATAAGAATATGCACATTGATATTATTACATAAAAATAGACAATGACATATGTCATTTTCATGGGAAGGGCCCGAGAAAAGGGGACATGTTGTGTGACCATCCTGCACACCGTGTGCTCCTAAAAATTTTACGCGGATCCCTTTTCCTTACTATCCTAGAAATGTTTTGTTAATGTTCATTACTCGTATCCATTCCATAAGGGATAGTATAAAATCACCTCCTATATATTGGATAATGATCCCCTTACTAGTACATCATGGATTTAGATGCTAGATTCCTTCTATGAGGCCCAGAGTGAGTTCCATTATTCATCAGCATGACCTTGGTAGATTTATTAGTATAATTATAACCAATCATATGTGAGAATTTATAATCTACATATTAGGTTAGTCTTGATTTAGCTTTTCATATACCCCTTGTATATGGGGAATATCCTCATATTTTTATAATATCTATTAATAATTTCAGTGTGCACTTCTAATTGCGAGACATGAAATGAATTAACTTTTTGATGGACATCATTAACATCATTAGACTCCGGGGTTTGTTCTCCCAGACATGTGCTTTGTTGAACCTTAAAGCTGGAATCCTAGTCTAGAATAACTATTGTAACTTACCTTGAGACTATGTGTCTTGTTTTAGTATAAATGGATATTCATATTATATGTTTTTATGGAATATACCAATGTAGAGCTTACGGTATTCCATTTGTTTCAATGGTTTGTAGCTTTAGGGTTTCCTACTGTGTATTGTTATAGTCACAAATTCAAGAGATTTTATAACTTGTGTCAAGTCATTTTTAGATGATCGACCATTTGATAGAGCTCTCGATAGACCAGGACAAGATGGTTTTTAGTGAGACTAAACAAACAGAGGTGTGTTCCTCCGGAATTTTGATAGCATTCCATAGAATTAATATTAAGGTGGGTCTTGATTTTAGACTCTTTATGGTGGGATTTTTTCTGAACCTTCTCTATAATCTTTTATTTCCAACAATAATCTATTTTTGTAATTTAGTTGTATGAATTCATGGTTTTTAGAAGTAATTTCACTTAATCATTGTATGGGATTATAAATGTGTGCATGTGTACATGTACATAGGCTAAGGCATCCCCTGTAATGGATATTCCTACTCAGTACTTGACTCCATCCCTTTCCCTATTGAAGGAAGTTTTGAGAGGGGTGTAATTGGCCCTCTTAGGATGGTTCATGATATATTGGTATAAGATAAATCAGTTCTAAATTAGGAACAGAGTCCGGGATATTTTTTTTGGAAAACTATTTTCATGTGTTACGAGTTCATCTTTCGGGATAAGGACCCCGGTGCTGGTTTGATAGCTGACATATCTATACAAAAAGAATCTTGTCACCTGTATTTCAACATGGTACAACAGAACATTTTTATTAGGGGACTAAAATAAAAAAATAATATACGAATTGGTTTGGGTATCCATGTACTTGTTGATTTAACTAACCAAATATAATCATTGACCATTATACATCATGTTTCCTTTCAGAATTCCCCCATTACCTATGCTTGTTATGTTTTATCACCATGATCACAAGGATTATCCCCTCTATGATGAGGCATTTATTGTGGATCAATTTATCGATTGTTTACCTCCTAGTGGGGCATATGTTTTTTCACAACCTATTGACTTTCACTTGGTGCTCATACCACCAATGTATGAGTTGCGCAAGATGAGTGAACTTCAAGAGTTTCAGTGATAGAGGTCCCTCATTTTCTAAGGTTAGCATGAACCATAGGAGGTTGAGGACTAGTTTGAGGTGGTGACCCAAGTTTCCCATCTGTTCAAGATGGTAGCCGACCAGCTGGTTGTGCTAGTGTTGAGACATATCCATGGATCATTATGAAAATGGTGTAGGTTAATAAACCAATATTACAGTGACGTGATTCTACAATGTTTATAGTTTTAGAATATATTTAGTGATGATTTATAAATAAATACACTGAGTTATATAAGTATCTAGGACCATATACAACATTAGCAGCGTAGCACGATAGTAGTTGAGTATTCATCGAGGTTTAAAAACATCTCTATATACTTGATCGATATCATTAATTACCAGTTAAACCAGTCTCAGAACTTTAATCAAGGTATTAATAGAGTCATCATAACATGTTTTATGCCTATATGAATTATTTCTTCTGATGAGGTGAAACATTGAGATCTAGTGCCTGAGAGTTTCATGGATGAGTAGACACAACTGGTGGATCCTATTAGTGGGAAAGGAGAAGAAACCCAAAAAGAGGGAAGCTGATGTCATTCATAGAGACCTAGATATGTGATATGTTTTAAGAGGAGGTCCCACGATAAATGATATGTGATTTAGGGATCACGTGGTGGGTCCAGTCATCCTAGATAAAAGTGGTGGTACTTGTATGATGGGAAGTGAAATCATAACTGAGACTTTCAAACCAACCATATGGATGACAGATAGATTGCAGATGGTCCATCGATGTAGAGGCTGTAGTAGGATCATGTAGGTTCTCAAGGTGGAAAACATGGAAGAGGAGCTAGGAGAGATTCATGAGGTTTTATAAACATGGACTTGTTACCACATCCAACACCCCTAGGTGGTCCATGCCAAGGTCAATGATATGGGGGACATCATTGGGGATAGATTTAAGTGATCTAATATTATGACCCATAATAATTGTGAATGATAAAATGTGTTATATGAGTATTTTTTATCTTTAGTTGTAGTTAGGATAGACACTGGTTCTAGTAATTCCTTTTTTTCAACTATCTTGGATGAGACATTAAGATTATGGTTGATCCATTGGTTAGACCCATATTCTTGGAGACTCCTACTCATGATGAATAGCCAATCGAACATTTGTGATGGGAATGAGACCATACTCTTGGAGGATATTGTTTCAGCTTTGTTATATTTATAGAAGAAAATAGGCCTTATGGTTTCATCTTATGTAGAGATTTTTTATTCATATTTCATGCCTCGATGACTACTTCAAGCGGAGGATAATGTTTGTTTCCAATGATGGAACCCAGTAGTCCTTTTTGGTTGAAAAGGAAACCAAGGCTATGAAATATGGAATCAGACAGAGGAGGGTGACTATGATTAATCATTATTTGGAAATTTTCCCCTCTTTAGGAAGTAGATTGTGTTATTTCTGAGTTTCCTATAGTGGTAGAGTACTACAAGTATGTCTTCACTAATTATGTTCCAGATTTACATCCCTATAGATAGATATATTTCTTCATTGATATTTACCCTAGGATGGAAAAAATATATCCACCATCATATGGGATGGATCCCACAAATCATTTCAGGTTGAGGGTTCACTGGGATTATGTGTAGATGAAGGTATTTTTTATACAAAGTGTATCACCCTAGGCAACCCCAGTGTTGTTTCCCCTAAAGGTAGACATGATCTTGAGGTTATGTGTGGACTAAATATTCTTGAATTAGTTCATCGTAAAGAAAAAGTATCCACTACCAATGATTTTTGACTTATTTGATCATTTGATTGGCGTGAAATGGTTCATGAAGGGTGAACATAGATCTGACTATCACCCGTTGCGAGTACAGAATGAGGATATACCAAATAAGGAATTTACATGTTTCTATGGTCTCTATGATTACTTGGGTATTCCATTTGTCCTGATTAATTCCCCAAAACTGTTCTTAGTGATCACGACCTATATATTTCCACCTTTTATAGAATGGATTGTGGTTGTCCTTATTGACGATATCCTTTTCTAATCACGATTTAAGGAAGAGAACATGAGACACTTGAGGATGATCATGGATGTACTCCTAGAGAAACCACTTTATGGGAAGCTCTCAACATGTCAATTTTGGATCTAGGTGGTCCACATTTTGGGACATGTTATCTCATCAGATAGAGTTGAAGTAGTTCCATCCAAGGTTGAGGAAGAGTCATCTTGGTATCCATAGTAATTCATGAGAGAGGTGTAGAACTTATTTGGGTTTGAAGGTGATTGTCATAGGTTCATACATAATTTCCCTAGAATATCGTCAACAATGAAAAAATTGACCTCAATGGGAATCCATTCTTGTGGAAGGACAAGGTCTAATAGTATTTTCATCAATTGAGGTAGATATTGACAAGTTCTCCCATCTTTATATTTCTAGAGGAGGGTTCCAAATATGTAGTGTTATTTGAGTCATCAGGAATTGAGCTTGTTTATGTTATGAGGAAGATGACGGAGGTGATTAACTATGGTTCCCATTAGTCGAGACCACATGATAAGAACTATGTGACCACATATATTGAGTTACTAGTGGTAGTCTTTGCACAAAAGATTCAAAGAAAACTATGATATGGGAAAGGGTTTTATAAAATACTCTAATAAATATATTATCAAGTAAATCTTTCCTCATATGGATCATAACATTAGATAGAGTAAATGGATAGAGTTACTCTAGGATTATAAATTTGAATGTTTTAAGAATCTTGTAAAGGGGAATGTGGGAGAAGATTCTCTTAGCTATAGATCTTGATTGTAGTTTTTTAATGTGGTGTTAGAGTAGTTAGCCTCATTAAAGTTATCCTTTGCCTATAGAGATTGACCAGCTTACCGTCAATTGATGGTTTTTACCCCTTCATTCTTGCAACGAGTCAGGGAGGCACAATATGGGGATGCCCACTATGGTCCCCTATGTACTCATATATCCATGGGATATTCACTTAATTTTTATGGAGTGGAGAATTTCATTATATTCAAAGGATGCACGATAGTACTAGTAATGATGCAAGATGAGTTTCTAAGATAGATTAATGTATATCCTTGGAGGTACATCTTGGCATGGTAAATATGAATCAATAACACTGATGTTAGTTTTTGTGGCTTGGTAGGAAAAAGGAGTTTCAAATTTTTTCTCTTGTTTCCATTCTTGTTCTCATGTGAAGGATAAGCACCAAGTTCAAGTAGGTTTCAATCAACCCCATGGGATTACAGAGTGAAAGTGGTGTGGGATATATATTGAATTCATGATGGTATTAACACATTTTTTCATGGGACATGATGTTGTCCATATGATCATAGACCAACTCACTATGATGGACCAATTGTTGGCCATTTAGAATCATAGTTCAGTAGAGAGATTGGGATCCCTATATATAAAGGATATATTCTGAATTTATGGATTTTCATTAATTATAAATTTTGAGAATGATCCTCACATCATATATCTATTATGTATGTAATTATAGGTTTCTTTACAGACATATTCAGGCTTGAGTAAAACTTTTCACCACAAAACTTATATCCAAACTGAGAGAACCATTTAGGTTTTGAAGTACATGCGGTGAGATTTCATATTGGACTTTGTACATGGTTGGGGGATAACCTACCATTAGTGGAGTTAGAGTTTAATAATAATTACCATTCCACCATTGATATACCACCTTTAGAGGATTTGTATAGACAAACCTGCAGTACACCATGTTGCTGGATAGTCCTAGGTGAGTTGACACTTATGGAGAGTTGGTGTGAGAAACTACTGAGAAGGTTAATATCTTCTAGGAGTGGATTAAGACTACATATAGCTATTATATGTTTTATGTAGATAGATGATGAAGGCTTTTGGAGACCATGATGGATACCATGTGTTCCTATAGGTTTAACCTTGATGTAGGTTACATAGATTCGTATGGGGTTATAATCTATCTCTGAGATTCATTATACTTTTCTTGATATTGTGTAGATTTGGTCTGGTGGTATCCCTCTTAGCTCTAATATTATAGTTATAATCGGTACATGACCTCTTCCATGTATCACCTCTGATGTGGAACATGCATGAACCTTCACAGGTTATCAACTGGGGTGAGATGATCATTGAGGATGGATAAACCATTATTGAGTATTCTATAAGGATTAATGATCAGAAGTAGATGATCTTATGTGGGAGAGAGGTTCCTTTAGTTCATTTCTAGGGGCAACATGATAATATTTAGCAGAGCACATTGGATCAGGAGGATCATATTCAATCTTTGTACCCACAACTCTTTGTGTATCTATTTTTTTAGATTTTTGGGAATATAAAGTCCCATAGTGGGGAGAATTTAATGAATCATATTTTCTATGTATTATTTTGGGATATTCTTTGGATTATTTTTTTGACAAGGTGCTGAGACAACATGTAATTCAAAGCCTCATAGACCGAATTTTTTTAAAATATATTAAATGTATTAAATAGAATGAGTGCATATTTTTCTATAAATAGTATAATAACTTATAAATAGGGGTCAAGAGATTAAATAATAGGGAACTATTGAGTTCATAATGCAGGTTTTACCCTATGAAAAATATAACCTCTATTGGTTTGAGGAATTTTTATAAAAGGTATCATGGGTATAAAATGGAAAAAATAAATAAGTACATTATTCTATTTTTTTGTTCACATAATGACCAATTTTCCTTCTTAAAATAAACAGTTATGTAAAACTTTAGGGTTAGCCACATAAACCTAAAAATTTATTAGAGGAATTATAGATCCATTAAATTAGATTCTACTAGAAGATGAGATTAGATCCAAGATCAATGACTGATGCGAGGAGAAATCAAGGTATCTGAACAAAAATCACATTGTAGCTATTTTATTTGTTAGTGAGCAATGTTAATCAATGTAGAGAATTGTAATTTTTATCTTTCCCCGTTTTATATTTCTATGATAATCATAGACTCATCTACTGATAGATTAACCTAGGGATTATGAAAATAGTATGATGGGATTAATTCCATGGTAACTCAATTGGGAATTTTATTTATTAATTTTGGTTATTTTTTCATCATCCTAATTGAAAAAATCAAGGAAATCCATAAATGGCCAAGGATCATTCCCATTTTTCATGTTTTGAGGTTTTTTCCCATTATTCTATGTGCATAAATCATCTAGGATTTCATTTTCCTCATGTTTTGAGCCACATACTAAGGAATCAAACACTGTAAAACCCATCCTTGGTGAAATTATTCAATATCATAGATCTAAAATCAATATAGCATTGGGATCATGTGATGATGATAGCGGTGAGTAGATCGGGACTAAAGTGGCACACAATGGTGTTTTTATTTGATTTGTGGTGACGGTGGGGGTTGGGTATTATTCCATAACAAACAAGGCCACAAAAATTCACCATTATAGAATTGATTTGTCTTAGTTAAATATGATCCATGTTCTATGATAATGATTAGATAAACTAATGTTATTCCAGGAGTCGAAAGGGGAAAATAATGAATTCATATATAAAAATCTGAAAATTTACAGAATAATTTTTTTGTAATACAGAGCCGCATGCCATGTGGGCCCCTTATAGAAGAGGCTAGGGTTTGAGAATGGAGATAAGTATCTCACTGTGTGGGATTGTGTAACATGATGTGTGGCCTCTTCTAGGTGGATCGGTGTGTACCTCAGAGGGTACAAGAATACATGCTAGAGTACATGGGATGAATCATTCCTTTTACATACACATGAATATGGCTTGTCCTAGTGTACATGATAATACCTAAGTACAGGTACATGGATAGAGTATATAGGAAGTTTTACACAATTTACTGTTACATAGACATGGAATAAGGCATGGTCAGTTTGCATTTCTAAGACCTGGGGTAGAGGACACATAATGTAAAACCCTTAATCACATCGTCTGATCGTAACATATTATCTTTGATCCCTTGTCTTATGTATCTTGGACACATTAATTTAGGGTTCATTGCATGTATATATTCCTTGTGGGATTTTGTGGAATCGCCTCCTACACATAGGACAATAATCCCTTCTACATGACATCTTTGATAAAGTTGATTGAATCATTCAACGAGTCTTGGACTGAGATCCTATCTTTATCTTTGTTCCCTAGGTGGAGTACATAGTATCTTCATGAACAACACTATGCGAGTATTGATCCTCTACATAGATGCTTAATACAGATAATGTTTTTTGTATACACCATGCCTTTGGGATTTAACTTCAAATGTGTATCAAATTTCTTTTGAGTTTTATCATGTACTTATAATCGAGAGACATTACTAGTGTTACCTCTTGAACAACCTATATCAGTGTAATACAATTTAGGAGTGTGTTCTCTTAGATGAGTTCTTTGTGGAGTATTGGAGTTGTAAACCTATTCTAGAATTATGGTTGTGAATTACCATTATACTATGTGTCTTTATTGAGTTTTTTTTGTAATTACTATTATATTTATTATATACATATACTTGTATAGAGATATTTGGATTCCATTGTTGTGTGATTTGTTGTTTTTGGTTGTCCTACTATGTATTTCTATACTCAAACCTAAACAATCTTTGTTCACATGTACCATGTCTTTTGTAGATGATCAACCTTATGATAGAGTCATATTCATACCATGACACAAACGGTTCTTAGTGATACCAGACATACCAAGGTGTGCTCTTCTGAAATTTTGAGATCATTTCCAAGTATTAGATTCATGGTGGGGATTGTTTTCATACTCATTCTTGTGGTATTGAATTTGACCATTTATATATTCCATTTTTTATATGATAATTTAGTTGTGGGATTTATATGTTTTCATGCATGGTTGTTTAGTTATTTTTATATTTCAACATTTTGTGGGTGATGATATATGTGTGTTTTTGTGTCAATGGGTAGTTTTTATGAAACCTCTTATGTTAGATAGATACTAATTAATGTTATTCACTATCCCCAGTCCAGTTGGAGGTGGTCTTGGGATGTCACGATACGATACCCTTTGTGCTAATTCATGACAAGATTTCCATTGTGTAAAGGGATTTTAAACTATGAATTCTTGAGGGTCCACATATGTTGAAAAAACTATTTCATTTTTTAAGATCATATTTGTATAATTACATAATGAATATATTTCACATTTTAAATGGTCTTAGAAATCCACCCAATGAAACCCTTTCTCACTGTGAATAGAACATACAACATCTAGCTACATAACATATTCTTGTCATGAATAACCAGTCCAATTTGTAAATTTTTCATGATATTAGATTATAGAAAATATGCCCCTTGATCCAATATATCTTCCAAAAAACATTCCAATGAATCCATGAATAATAAATGAAAGCATAAAACTATATTTTACCATAACCCATTTGTGGGATAATTATTATCAATTTTTGAATGTGGAAGTTTTCGAAAGACTCTAAAAAGGATAAATAATCTTATCTAAATTGGTATCATATTATTTTTTAATAAACGAATTCATATTCTAAACCAAACCCTTTAGTTTTATAAACCTATCATGGATTTCATATGAATATAGTGGATTGGTTTATAGTTCATTATTAAGTGGGTAATGTTACTATTCCATTCCTATATATTTTCATTTCGTTGAAATATGGGGTAGCGAACGTTAAATAAATAACATATTGGTGCAAAAGAGGATATAAAATGTAAATTGAAATGGGATAGATAATAATTAATTTAGTGGAGTTTCATATATTGATATAATATTTTTAATGTATTTATTTCTATAAACATACCATGGGGGATATTTTTGAACAAACCATTTTGTTGTATTAGTTGTAAATGTTTTCCTAATGAATAATGAGTTTTCCATTCATGTCAATATATTAAAAATGAATAAATATCCCAGAAGTTAAATGAATATAGTGATGATGAAGTACTTATTAAGACTGAATTGTGATTCCAAACTTATTATTGAAGAATATCCCACAAATTTTTCATGTTTTTTGAACTTTTTGTCGACTGGATGATATATCATTAATGATTGTTTGGATTTTTTTCTATGTTGATTCCTTAAAAGCCTTTGGTAATTTTATTATTATTCATCGAAAATTTATTTGGAGAATTAAGATATATTGATAATATAATAGTGATAATTCTATATTTCTATACATAAATTTATATTAGTTATCCATCCACATACATTGGATGAAGTTTCAAAAAATCCAATTCTCGATTTCATTCTTATGTTTCATAATTATTTTAACAAAATCCATATGTTTGGAATTATTATTTAATTCCATATATTGATCAAAATGTTAATTTTTTCAATAGTTTTATACATTTTTTAACAGAAAAGTATTATATCGAATCTATGAATAAATAGTTTGTAATGGATTGGATTTATTATAATGGATTTTTTAAAATTTATAAATCATATTCATACTCATATTTCATGTGAGATGAACATGTTTTGAGAATATATCAGATAATGGTTATACTAGTTTGAAGTGTTTATAAATCATAAACATATTTCACATTGCTTTATATTTAATAAAGGATTATCTCACAAAAAATTTTGGAATTGTGCTATTGAAGTTGGTTGAAGAAATAGGTTTTCACTGTAATAAGATTACTATGTATAAATAGTGATTGAGATAGTTTTAGATGGAAAAATTTATTTGATATACTCTACACTATAAAGTAGTGGATATACCATAAATATGTCTAAGAACATTTTCTATGTCACTATAATATTAAGTATCCCTCTATCTTAAAGAAGTAACCACATCAGAACTGAATTTAAAGAAATGGTGTTCATGACATTGTAGCAATAACAAGTCTTAGAGGAGAGGAATATGTTTAATTTTGGTGTAACGGTATTTTTAAGGGACAAAAAACATAATTTTTGTACTTCAAAAAAATTAAGTGGTTCGCACTTCTAGAAAGGTTTCAACACCACAAAGGAAGTATGTGGATATACCCATGCCATTATAAAATGGGTGTTTTTTCTCTATAGTTCCATCTTCACACTATAATGTGTTCAATAAATTGAAAAAAAACTATTTTAAACTAACATGTTATTCCATGAATGAGGAAGATATGCAATGGGGTGTATAAACTAAATCATTTCAATAAGACCTGATCACTTGGAATCATATTGGTCATTTTGTGTTGATTTCAGCCTATAATAGCTATAAATTTGAATTAGACGGGATATATTTAAGGGATGATGGTCCAAGATCTCATTTTGTTATTGATGGTTTAAATTTTTAATAGAAATGAAAATTTATAGTAAGTGAATTGGTGGGATATTTATCATGATATATAACTACAATAGAGAGAGTATTACTAATAAAATATTTTTTGGATATGCATAGAAACATATAATACATAGTGAATATCTAAAAAAATATTTTTGACACTGATATATTCCTAAATAAGGATTATTATTCAAATAAAATGAAGAATGAATGATTTATAAAAAATTGTATAATGGAGTAAATTACATAGAAAGAAGAATTCAAATGTAGTCGTATTGTGCACTGAAGTAGATGAATAAACAACTAAGTGGTAGAAGAAGTAAGAGTATTGTGAATAAGAGTTTCTACAATCAAAGTGAATTATAAATATTTTTGAATGAAATGTAGTCATTAATTTTGGTTAGAAAAATAAATAATACATTTTTTGAATCATAATTAACATAAATAGTGTAATATCTTACATGATACTGTGAACTTAAAAGAATAATAGAGAGGAAAAGTGATATACATAAGTCTTAATATAGTGATGAGGATGAATTCAACATCTATAATAAATCAGCCCGTCAAATTTTGTTTTAATGGTAATTTTGAAAGAGTGTGAGTCATTTTTTGTTAATAAATGGAAAAATAATATATTTCATTCATTTGTGAAAGTAAAATAACAAGGGTATGTAGATCTGGGAAGCACATATAAATATTAAAAAGGTCTAAATATGTGTAAATATTTTTATTTTATATATTTTTTTGGAAAAAATCTATCAAGTTTACATTATAGAGTTTTGGGTTTGTTTTGTGTGTTAAAAAGTAGGTTAGAATGGTTATTTGTGATGTTCAAGAGTGACACCTAACAATTTATATTTGAAAAACTAAAGGGAAGAGTTATGATATCTCTTTATGGGGAATACAGATCTACTCGTATATGGTAGTTTCATTTCACAGTGTTTTTAAAAAAAATTGATTAAATCATTGATGATTTAGAATGTGGTTTTTAAATAAAATAAATGATTTTCATATAAATAAAAAATTTATGAAAAAAATTGAAGTAGATTGTGAAATGTTTATGATATTTATTATTCAAGGCCACCTACTTGAAATATAGAAAGTGATATTATTTTCCATAATTTTTGTAGTTTCATTAAGGCCACAGTTTCCTAACATAGTATGACATTTAAAAACCTGGGAAATATATATATGAGTTTTTTTATGGAATTGAGTTTCAAACTAAAGTTTACATAAAATAATTTAAGTTTATAGAATATCAAAATTTGTGTACATGGAAGGTGGAATGAATTGTAGTTGAGATAATGGTCATCCATGTCAATTAATAGGACCCAACCCCTTATTTATAATTGACACAACTTAGAGAATTTTTTTTCACTAAAATAATATGTGAGTTGCATGAAGGATTTTTTGTGAGAATAAATGATGTAAAAATTAGTTGTTAAAAAATGGTATTCTATCGAGAAGAACTTTTTAATTAAATGATAATGAAAATGTTTCACAAAATATTATAGTTCTGAAATAAATTGAAATTTTTTTAAATTTTTTGGAGTTCATGGGACAAAAATATGAATTATATGAAAGTTAAATAATTTTCATAAAATATTGAAAATGTGGTGAGAATTTGAAATTTTTTTCATCAAAAAAAGTAACAAGAAATTTTATAGTAAATTTATATTAATTAAGTGGATGAAATATGGTATTTGTGATGAAGTGAATGTGGTGTAAATAATATTTATTCAACAAATCATGTGTAGAATGTTCTAGAGGATTACTAAGAAACAAATAGTTGATAGAGTGGTGATATTTTAGTTTTATTGGAATTGAAATAGGAGGGATAGTGATTCTTCTCTAGAAATTTTAATTCAAGATCCCTTTTCTAGATTTGGTGAATTGGAACATTTTATTTATATGATCATTTGACTAGCTTAGTCAAGGGTAAACTATGTAGTGTTTTTATGTCTCACAGAACGTTTTATATTTTCTAATATAAATCTATGGGAAAGAGACAATATAAAATATTGATTATCAATGATACAATATCCAAATAGTGGAGTATTTTTATCTTTTTTACACTGATTCACAGCCATAGTATCAATCCTTTTTGGGATAATGTAACTGTTACGATATTGTAAGATATAGAATGTAATGTAGGGTTGGATACACCAAACTAAGTAATATATGATTCACCCACACACAATGTAAATAAGAATTAGTGTAAATCATATATGATATTTATTGTTGGATGTTTTGTCATGGAGGTATAGAGTTCACTCAATCTACTATAATTACCAAGATGACAAGTTAACCATGATACTTTTTGAGCCTCATAGCTGTATGTTTGGTTGTTCTCTTGGAAATAAGGAAATAGAGAAGAGAGATAAAGATTGATATTTCATCATAAAAAGTTACATAAGTAAACAAAAAGGGATATAATGTTATAAATATATTGGATTAAAATTAACTACAAATAATTCACCCCACACCTAGTGTGGATCATGTCCCAACTTGTCCTCTTAGAGACACTAAAAATCATCTGTTAGGTATGATGAGATCGAGATGTTTGAAAATATAGAGTGACTCACTACAGAAGAGGGTAAATTGGATGAAATTATCCCACTCATGAGGTAAAAGGATGATTCAGTGCCTCTCATGGGGGGAGAGGTCTAGGATGAGCCAACTATTGTGGGGGATACTAAGGATTCTTACCTAATACTTGGTACAAATATTTGTCTACCTATATATAAGGATGACTCAACTAATGCACAAATATAAATCATAACTGAGTATGAGTCTACTCTAGAAAGGATTAATGACTTGGGGTTACAAGTTTTCAAGGAGAACATATTGATCTAAAATAAATTGTAGAATAATATTTAGATCATCCTCGCCCATATAATATTTGGTAAAGTAACGGATCAAATGAAATATCTTCATTACATACTATTGAATATAGAGATAATAACAGTAGACTACTATGCACTAAATGTTTTGGTTTATAAATTTCTAGTAGAGAGGGATCACATATAGTTGAAAAATTTTATGCCTCTTAGTATGATCCCATATTTGAGAGTTTCATTTCAATTCAGTTATCTAAACGAGACATCATTAATCTAGAAAAGGTATGAAGACATCAATGGGCCATCATATCTTCCAAACAAGAGTCTATCCACCACCTAGAGGATAAAATAATCATGTTTGGGGATGATTCAATTCCACAAACATATCATGTGTTGCATTATAGAGATGTAAAATGGATGATCTCAATAAAAGTTGGTGTATTATTTCTTTGGGATTAGGAGGATCAGTTGGAGTTACTTATGCGGTAAAAAATTGTTGAATCATTATTTAAAACTCTTGTAAAACTCAAACACTTCATCTTGTATGTGGATCCACATAATGGGAGTTTCAATGATAATATAGAGGCTTATATATATGTATGACCTTTCTTGATCATTCATTAATTGATAATAGATATCACATTATAAAATTCTTGATATCATATTTTTCATCTCAATCATATTAAAGAAACAAATAAAAAAATCTAAGACCACATGAGTCAATCTGAATATAGGAAAAAAGAGAAAAATTAAGGATGTTAATATATGTGGTAGTTATTGATAGTGGTATATGGTTTAGGATAAAAATATTATGTCATCCATTGAATGAATATATGAAAATGCATGAACATGGTTAGTGTGATTTGGATATTTTTAAGAACTATCATCGTAAAATATATATGAAGGAATAACACCATTGTTGTTATAATTAAACACTGTAAAATGTAATGCAGATAATGGTCTATTTAGACACTAATAATCTAAACTGATCGATATAGTAGACATATTATTTGTACATGTTTGTTGGCAACATTTGAAACATGGGTTATATATCCTTAATATAGTATATTTCTACACCATGACATGTTCCCTAGAATGTTTTTCCTAAGATACAATATTGTCCAATTATTTTTGGGTAGTCTATTTTGAGATGAAAAGGTTGGTTCATCTAGGGAAAATACCCTCTATGGGAGTATTCCCATTGGAACACTATTTCATGATCATAAGGGACCCATTTTGGATTTTAAAAAGAATCTAAATCCAAATAAAGGGACATGGAGTGTGTTTTGGAATGGTAGGGTTTCATCAGAAGGGTTTCAACAAACTAAGGGATATGTCATCATTCATTAAGAATATCAATGGTCAGTACCAAAAACACATATGAATATTTGGCCAATGGGGAAAAATAAATGGAAACCTATGTGATAGGAATGATAATAAGATTTAGGAATGCACTAAGGTGGAGATCAATGGTGTTCCTAGGGAATCCTAGTTTATTGTTACATGACACTAAAAGAAAATGGGATAATTTTTATTTAATTATATCATTAACCAAGATGGAATGAATTATATAGACCTACAACTAGGAGAAATTAATTTTTACTTTTACTTTTCAATATGCATGTACAAGAAGGGAACCTCAATTTAATGTATTTATACAAGGACAAAATCATGGGGAAATCATTATAGTGAGAGGAGTTTCAGAAACAACCAAAATGAATTATTTGTCTGATAATTTCATATATAACATTAACAAGGGATAATAAAGATTAAGATCGTCATTCTTAGGCTAGGGTACTACTAGATTTTATTTCTATATATCTTTGAACCTAAAGGTGATAAAATATTATGGTTATGTAGCATATACCAGTAGAGTTAATTTTATGTTATTACGACTGGGAAAAGTCCCCCAAAATTATATCATCATATGTAAATGATGAAAGGCATTAAGGTAGTATACATGAATATATAGAGAGGTAAATATCCTTCCAATAATTTGATGA
This sequence comes from Viscum album, assembly GCA_963277665.1. Taxonomy (NCBI): domain Eukaryota; kingdom Viridiplantae; phylum Streptophyta; class Magnoliopsida; order Santalales; family Viscaceae; genus Viscum; species Viscum album. The sequence continues at coordinate 1,047,044,476 of OY728162.1, forward strand.
AAAAATTCCAAAAAAAGTTTTTCCGAATAAGAGCGAACATTGTTAATGTTCAGGATGTTTAGATTGGTATATGTGCATAAAAATATATTTCAAGAATATGAAAATTAAGGTTAAATAAAAAGATTTCCTGGTGGATAATTAAAGATGTTGTGAAATTAATAAAATTGGTTACTCTTATGATATAAAAATCAAGGATATATCTTATATATATAGATTATATATAGGGAAATGGTTTATCCTAGAGTGTGTCAATTTGGGGGCATGACTTGAGTTACCTGATAAGGAAAAGTGTTGATATAAAATGATATATATGTTTATAGATGTATAAGAAATTGTTTATAGTATGTAATTAAAATCATATTATGTGGGACTCAAGTGACCCATAGTTAAATAGAGGGTGTGGTAGATGACCAACATAGAACGCAGGGCCTGGTTGGACACTAAAATTACACATCAATTTTCCTCACAGAATTGGAGAAATGTATCACTTGGTGTTAATTCATGTGATTGGGATAATAGAGTGAATATTAAAATTATATTTCTTGTATGTTGATATTTTACATTAATGTATTACGATGGTGAAAAAATTAGGAAATAATGGCCATGAAATGAGGAATGTGTTCCAAAACCCCTAAAACCATGTGATTCATATTCGATGTGGGAAATAAGTGGTAATAGAGGTATACTCGTGTAACATGAGACTATAAACATATAATAGATAATATATACTGAAAATAATTCATTTAATACTAAGACAAGCCATGAAAATAAGGATTTTAGTTTGTTAACATGTTATAGGTCAAGTCCTCCAAAAAAAGGTAAAAAAGGATAGCATCGAATATATTAAAAAATATCATGATAAAAAGGGAGTTGAAAGAGGTAATTATTGTATTATAAAATAATAATCACATGGTAAGATATGAATTGTCGTAGTATTACCATTGAACACATTCTAAACAAGGATTTCATATCCTCAAAAATATGTGAATACAAATGAGGGTCGACCACAAAACATACCTCTAAAACATAGGTCAGGTCATGTAGCTTCTAAGTCTCTTCATGGTTGTGTACCTTAGATTGGAGGGGGGGATTTTGGATCAATTTTTCATCACAACATGGTATCACATTCATACATGAATGGTTATTATGTAATCTCATAATCTAGGGACACAAACTATGTAGTTCAAGGAAAAAATAATGTGTTGGTCTACACACCGTGGGGATAGAATTCTATGCATTAGGAATATCGATGCGCTGAAAAAGGATTAGTGTAGTGTCATACAAATAAGTAAATGAGTAATTTTATACCATTCATAGGGGTGGACCTGATTTATCCCTGATATTAGATATTTTTAATTCTTCTTTTCTGGATTATGGGGTCCTATGAATATGAGGTTATAGAGAATTGACCAAGGGATCAATAGTATATATGGAATTGTGAAAAGATGAAACTAGATTTTAATTAGATATCCTAATACAAATAAAAATATCCACAAGGGGGGAAGACATATATTTTAGAGATGTGATTCCTAGATTAAAATAAAAAAAACTATCCACCCATCTTAGGATTAACAAACTAGGTCTTAATTTGAAATCAAATTATTTGTGTAGATAGTTTCATGGGGGGATAAATTAAAATTAAAGTCATGAGACATGAACCAAGGATTGTGTTTTCTATATGGAATAGTATGAGGGATATTGACATGAATTGAAAAATCAACACCATTATAATAAATCCTCAGATAGTGTGATGATATTATAAGGGAATGATACTTAGACCCCATGTTAGTTATTTTTAATGGTGCACAACATGACACAAGTCTATGCAGTTTAAAATCATAAAACAAAGATTTAATTCAATATTTTTTATTGTATTATAGTAATGACTCATGGGAAAATTAATGGGTTAGAGATTAAATTTTACTTTTTCGTATACTAATGGGATCAGTTATCATATTCCTTATTTTTATAGGGATATATGGAAATACCCATAAACATTGTGACTTTTTTTTAGGTCTGAAGTTTTACCAGGTAATAAAATTTGATAACATGGTGAGTAGAGGATTTTATTTTTCTCATATAAATATTTATGGGTTTCTTGTTTAACATGCCTTTATACTATACTCCCTTGAATATATTAATGTTGTGAAAGTTAGAAATTTTAGGGAAAGGGTTTAAGGTAACATATATTTAACCAATAGGTTTTTGGGTTTAATTTAATATAGATATAACCCTGAAATTCTATTAGTTTGAGGTCATGAAAAATAGAGTATGGGGGAAGTAGCTACTATGTAAAGGGGAAAAAGATAACCCATATGTTAATTAGAAAATTCATATGCTAAAATTAACTAGACTCGTTGATAATGACACACAGATTAGGATCATGATGAGATTTAAAATGAATAATTTTGATTTAAGGTCATATATTATTTCCCTATAGGTGGTTCCTAGATTAAGGAAGTTAAACATGGACCAAAGGTAATATTATCCATACACCTAAGAAAAAATCATGCGTAAATCTGAAATCCATTTATCAATATAGAAAAACTTATAGGGGAATGAAAATTTATTATGTTCATTATTTTGGTGACCAATGTGAAGTTTTAATTCAAGTCCATACATCATGTAACACCAATATCTAGGTGTAAAATTGCATTCACATGTATGAGTTGAACGAGACCAAATGATGACATGTTTGGTTTCAAGATAACACATATATGATGAGATAATATTCCTAGGATAATATATCAATGATTTAAAATTTATCATATATAATTTTAATTAAGACACGCCAATTTCTAGAGATAGAATACATATACACGGTTCGGACTCATGTGTAGAATATGGGCCCATAGAGAATGGGTGGTCTGGTGAAAAGGAGGAACTAAAGACTAAAATGGGCTGGTAAAATCTTCATCACCAAGGGATATGGGATGAATGGTAATAAAATATAAGGTTTTTCCAAAAAAAAAATGTATATCTATATGTCACTTTTTATCTCATAAGGATGGAATCAACTAACATATAATTTTTTATGGTGGTGTGGTATGATACCAGTAATAAAGGGGTATTCTCTCTATAAAGGATAAAAATTGTCAAATAGTTTTAGGTCATTATACAGATATTATTATATATTTATCAACTACATACCACTAGAATTGTTTTCTATATCTTAATTTCATATTGTATATATTATATTCTAGAGATTGTGTTTTTAAATATTACTTCAAGATTTGGGATAGTCTTAACGACACAAAATGAAGAGAGTTTCCTAATTTACACTCTTAGTCAAGTTAAAAATATCCACCATCTAAATGGTGTTCACACTATTTAAGTGGATAATTTATAGACCATAGGGAATTATAATTTTTAATATCACACTATTAGGATAGTAATTTAGGAATATTTTTTTTATATTATTAAGGGAAAATTAAATCCAAATTTCAATTGGAATACTAGTGTAATATATACATACTTAGAAGGGGTGAAATGTGTCATGAAATTTATTATTAGGATTCTACAACTAAAGGGGAAATGGTATGAAACATATATTAATGTAGCTCAGATTATATCAATGGTGAACCATGAAGTGAAGAACAAAGCAGCACCTGAAATGAACTATAATACTTTATTCCAACATGATCATCCTCAAAAGGTTATTCCCAAAACATAAGGTCATAATTGAATAACCCAATGGGATTGTTTAGTTTAAACTTCAATATAAATAATAGATGGTATATTTAATTAAAAAAGGAATTCCTTAATCTTGTTGTTATACAACCAACTAATACCACTTAGAAAACATAGGATATTATCACTATTGTAAATAAAGAGAAGAAGAAAATTACTCATGGAACATGAGATCTCACAATATAGGAAATGGATTGGGTTAAGAATAACACTTCAATAATTAGAAGTGTCTCAAAATTGATATTGTAGTATGGTAAAGCACCTAATATAATGTCCAAAATTTTTATGATTGTGATTTAATTAAAGTAATAATGATGATGATGTAGGAACTCTAATAGAAAAAATGGGTGGAAGAAATAAATTATGGATTGTAGGTCTCTATCACAATATGCGATTATATATTGGATGGAGGTGAAAACTAGCCATGTTATTAAAAAATAGGTTATCCCACTGACAATATATTTAAATCATAGGTAATGTCATGATGATACTAAAATTACTTCAAGATGTGTTCCTTGTATGGGAGGTTGACTTTTAGATCGTTATACCATCATAATGGGGTATCATTTTGGAAATAGTGGACTATGTGGATCATGTATGTGGAAGATATAAACTATAAATGTAAACTGAAGAGGATATTATGGTAGAGTAAATCACTCAATGAGTTACTCCGTAATGCATTGGTATCATCACATGGTAGACCATTACAGTAAGGGGTTAGATCCATTTCTTAAGGGGAGCATCATCATAGTATTAAACGAGAACATGGAACCCAATTTAATGTTATTGGTCATCAATAAATGGACATTCCAAGGAAATTAAAATGGTGAAATCATGGATGGTCCCAGGATGGAGATCTAGTTAGCTCTAAACATATTATGAAATGATAATCAAATAATATTTTTTTTATGATTGGATCCATAGGATACTGAAATAAATAGAGGGGTTATGAAATTGAGTGAGGATGTTGAGACAGTTAAATTGCCTCCATAATACATAGAAGAATGTTAGATATGTGGTTTATGGTCATGTGCGTAGGACCAAAGGTGGTGAGTTTAATTTCATTCATCTGGAGAGTTGATAATGTATTTTAATACCATATATAGAGGATGTTGATTATTTAAGTATAGGTTCATGAAACAAGGAGGATGACTATATTGTATAATGACATAATTTGTTTAATTTTACCTTAAATTAAATTTTATGTGGTGAGGATGAACGACTTTTTAATTTACCACCATATAGATACAATATATTTTAATCATTTGAATGTCATAGGTGATTGAAAATTTATATTCATATTAAAGTATTGTATCTTAATCATTTTTGAAGCCAAGGTAAATTTATGGAAAGTATATTCTGAGAATCCTCCCATTAGGGTTAGGTTTCTTGTGCTTCGCATCCATGAGGATCAATATATTGGTGACACAAGAATAAAAATTAGTAATGAAAAATGGGATTTTTTGACATGGGATCTGAATTTTATGGTTTCCTTTTGGGAATCATTGGTGTTCTAAATTCCTAAAGCAATTAAACATAGGGGATGGAGTGTAGGTGAACCTTCTAATTTACTACTCGGGTCTCACTATTTAGATGAGCCTCATGCATTTTTAGTTTTTTGTGTCAATCCACATTGATGGTTCCCAGATCATATTAAAATACTTTTTATATTTGTTTCTTAGTTCATATTATCATATATGGTTATCTGGAGTGATGATAGTAAAACATCAATGGGTAATAATACATATTTTTATATACAAGGGAAGAAGGAGTGGAATAGGTGGATTCTAAAGTCATTATTGGATATTTTCAGGATATATTGGTGATATTTTTATGCCAACCCTTATGGTTATGGTCAACCATATTCTATAAAATGATAAATATAGTTTTGTAACCACCTAGATCTTACTATTCATTGATCTATGGTAGAAGGATGTATTTCTACACTATAGATTTTACATTGAATATAACTTATTTATCTCACATAAAAATGAATTGGTAAAATTGTCAATGAGAATGGTGTGATGCATCCAAAATCAAAGGATCATAAGGGACTTCCTGAATACGATTATAGATATTTTCTTAGCCTCTTTGAGGGGAATAACTTTATCATACATCAAAAATAATTTTTTTTTCATTAAGGATTAAGATACAATGTTGAGTTTTCACTAGTGGGTACAGATCCATGCCATAAATTACACGTTCAATAATGGTTAATGATTACATGGAGGATTATGGCTGATATGATGGGTGACACAAGAAGATTGAATAAATAAAACATTCATAATTTTACATAGAGAGTTCCATGTAGTTATGATACATAGTTGAGAAAATGTAGCCCAATCCATGAGTATAGTGAGAAAACGTCAATCAAGACTGGTTATCCTGGAATGAACTAACTTGGACCTTCGAGAATACCCAAGATATTTATCACATTTGAATGAAATAAATAATTATTTCTTTAAAGATGTGTTTATATGGAATATTATATGAGTATTGTTCATCACATAGAATAAAATTCACCACATATATCTGGATTTTATCACACCCATATCAATTATTGGTTATAGTTCCATGTTGTAGGTACTCAATTTAATGATTTATTTTCATAGATTAATCATATAATATGGTATAATTTGATGTGGAATTTATGTAAAGAATTGATAGTGATTTCATTCCCATATAAACTCTCTTATTTCATAATGGAAGGGGATATCCCATTCTGATGTGCTATATGGATGACCAAGTATCCATGGTCTATATTAGTAAGTGATTCATCCAAGATTTCCTGATTGTTAGTTTAATTAAACATGAATCATATAAAAAGGATAACCCTTAATTAGTAGGGGAAATGGCCATAAAATCATTGGTATTCTCATCTAAGGGAATGAGGCCATATTTTGTGATAGTATATTCCCAATTAATTTACATAAATATCAATAAAAATATTCATTTAATGTGAAACTACAGAAATAAGATATTGAGGTCCAGTTAGAGACTGGTAATGAGGGAATGAAGTTATGCCACATTTTTTAAGCATCCCTTCATAGGAGGAATTAGTATGTCAATATTTTCATGGAGGGAGTGATGAAGAAAAATATAAGCACCAACTTGATGAGAATTGGATTATTTTTTCTTCTACCAATTAGGATATAAAATGAACTATCAAATTTTATTTACCCAAAAGAAGTTTCTTAATAGAAGATGAATATTACCTTTTCAGGGTTTTTAATTATTATGGAAAACTCCTTAAAGTTTTTTTATATGTCTAGTAAATCGTCAATCACGTGAAACATTATAGACTTATAAATAATGAACTAGATGTCTAATTATTATAGGATCACTAACCATCATTCCCATCATTTAGTAATAATTATAAATTTGATGTTAAAATTCTATAGGTATGTGTGGGAGATTTTTTATACCTCATGATTATGTAGAGAGAAATGTTGTTTCTAAACAATGAAGTGGAAGTAAATGATGTTATTATATATAAGAAAACATGAGGTATTTGTGCTACCAAGAATGTGGATAAGATAATAAAAACTATTCTCATTTCCATCATTTTTATTATGAGATAATATAGAATAAATGGATTATTCCCATGAGATCACATAATGGACCAATGGTTTCCCTAGGAATGGTACAATAAGATCAAAAGGAAATAGATGAAAATTAATGATGTTATAAAACATGGATTTATATTATTTATACTTCTATTAGGGAATTCCTTTTTTCATCATCATATAAATGGACTTACACTTTCCCACAAGAGTGGTCACAAAACACTTTACACTAGATAGATGTCCTTGGAGTCATAAATACTCTTAGAGATTACATAGAGGATTGATTACAATAATGGACAATATCTTTTACTAGTTTACCCAATTACACTTCATAATTCTGTTAATTTTGGTATTTTCCATATATTCCCCAATTTCACACTAAATGGAGTTCATATTAGGGTTTTGGTATAGGATAAAACATAAAACCCTCTTAATATCAATGATGTAATCATATAATTGATAGTACATGACCATCAAGTCATCTATATAACAATTCACAATTCTTCCTTTAAGGTGACGTAAGATATAATTCATGTCACAATAAATGTTTTCAGCAGTTTTCTTCAAATCAAAGAGCATCACATAGTAGAAATTGTTTTCTTAAATTTAGATTCCTTATTCCTTTTGTCATCTATGTAGATTTTATTTTACCTATAATATATGTATAGGAAATAAATTGACTAAAATTATTTACTTCCAATAATCTATAGTTCTGATACCCAGATGAAGATTTTATCTTTAGGGGAATAGTGGTTGGGAATCTAAAAGTCTATATGGACTCTAATTTATTGATAAAACTTATTTGTTAAGATGATGTTGGCTATTCAAAGGGGGAAAGGAACATCCATTCTAAATTTCAAATTTATCATATTATCAATCATATCCTTGATAGTGGAATATAGGGTATTCATATTTATGGGTTTCTACTTTATTACATATTGTTTGATGGGTATGCCAATACCACTAATGAAGACATCTAGACTGATCCATATAATAAATTTCTAGTTCTTTGAAAACACATCATGATGCTATTTTTGGAATGTAACATGATTTTGTTTCTCATTTGGATTCATGAAAGTGATAATAAATGTTATAAATAGACCATTCTTCATTCTAAGGATAATTTACATCATCTTATAAATGGTGGTGGAAATCCCCTCATCAACGAATGGAGGTGTGTGACACATGAATTTTAAATTCATTAATTAATTTATATATGTATATGTAGGTATTTATATTATATTATATTTGGACCATTAATTTTCAATTATTTAATTTATATGGAATTTGGATTTTCATGATGATAGTGAATATTAATTGATAAACCTATAGTGACTATGTGTGAGGGGTTGGTAATAATATAGTTCCACTTCACACTACTAGTGTGTGGTATTTCTAACCATTTTAGAAAACTATGCAGATACCCCATATGCTCAATAAAGGGTGCATAATTAGAGCACAGTTTCTGTAAAAAGTGTGAAAATCATATGAAGTTTCCTATATTTAAAGTGTTACTTTTAATATAATTATGGTATACATTCACTATTTTTAGATTAAAATTCCCCCTTATCATTTAATTTCCCTTTATGTATCCCCATTCCAAGCCCACTCCCTTAGGTTTTCATCCTTCATTCTCTAGCTTCTTCTAGATCACAATAACTTGTTTTATTTTGAGAATATTTTGATATTAGTAACTCCACAACTCATTTTCCATCATATTCCTCTCATTCATCAGGGTTTCTATTCTCCCTAATTTCTACATATTACATGGATAATCCCAAAATTGTATTTATATTTTATTTAGACATTTTCTTTATTTCTTAGGTGTGTAAGGGGTACATTAAGACTTACATTCACAATTTTGGAGGATACCGCCTCTTCATTGCAATTCCAAGGTTGGTGTTTCTATGATTTTTATTTTCCATAATTCACCTCATATGTGTGGGTGTTTTATGTTCATTTATTTGAAATGAAAAATTTTATTTAGGATCAATATAATTTAAGTTTTATAGTTTCAAAAGATTTTATGGGGAGAATTTAACATTTAACTAGGATCCTATAGATTTGAACCTGCTTTTTCTCTTAAATCAAATAAAAAGTTACATTTTTGAGTGAGAAACTATTTATGGAAATTTACATAGAGTAATTGAGTTATTAATACTTATTTGTCTATTATTGAGAGATTTATTCAGCCTGATCATAATTTTTTTTAAATGGCCTTAATTAAAATGTTTTATGTTCAATTGGGATTCAAAATGTGTTTATTGGAAAAGGGAATAGTTTCTAAATGTGTTCTTGATTTTGGGTTATAATCTAATATTGAATGAATTATTTATATGTAAATTTTTTTTGTGTTGGATTATGGGAGGCATTTCGTATGTGAGTAACAATATGGATATTTCCCTAGTAAATCATGCGGTGAAAGATAAGGTCTATTTACAATGTCATTGAGAGGCCTGATTTTTAATATTATTAAGTAACATATCCATCTATTGGTACCTTAGTGAGTTTTTTTCCTTTGTGACCATTTGGTGAGAGATCATTCAACGTGTCATGGATCTTTATTATAGTATTACATGATAATTGGTTCCGAAAATTACTATAGGATTGATGTTGTGTTTATTGATAATGTTATTTTATTATTTTAATTTCTTACTTTTTCATCCCTTTAGTTTCAAATTTGTTCTTGGTTCCTTTACCCCATCTATTATAATTGTAATTTTTATCCAGTTTTTTTATTTTAGTGTCATTTTTATGCTAAGATTAAATGGTAAATTTTGAACAGAATGTTTAAAATGGATTGTTTTATGGTAAAAATAATTTTTCAAATTTTCATGTTCTAATAAAATAGTCTTTGGCCATGAATAATATTTATAATTATTTATATTTAAATAAAAATAAATAGATTTTTTATAAAAAAAATTGATAATGATGATTGTTTTCATATGATCAATGATAAAGGTTATTTAAAAAAATTATTTTACAGAATTATTATTGTTATATTTTAGGAAAATAATTTTTTAGACTCTATGGTATTTAACTAAAACACCATTGTGCTCACAAATTACTCACACAAGAAGGTTCTTGTATACTTAGTGCACTTTTTTATGTTCTAGTTTTGAATCATTGAATTGTGTCTAAATATCGATATATGTATACCTTGGGTCATATGGGATAGTTTTATCACACACATCATTGTTTTTTTACTGTCCTAGTGGTTTTATCCACATGGATCATTTAGATATTTCACTTATGGTTATTGGTGGTTCATTACATTTTTGGAGTTAATAGTGGTACAAGTAGTTTATTTTTTGTGAGGGATTTATAAGGTCATCTAATGGATTTATTTTTACATTTATTATATATGATTGTTTGTTTAAAATTATTATATTTTCTTGTCTTGTACATATGACTTATGAATGGGACATGTTAAATTTATGATTGAATTTTTTTATTATTTAAATTATATTTAACTAAGTGAAATAATCCCCAACAATTTAATTTCATACATATGATTCTTTTCAACATCTTATTGGGATCAAAGACACACATGGGTACGTGGTGAGTTGGGTTAGGTGTCTATTCATGTAGCATCATGGGTTAGGAAATTACAGAAGCTTCATCTATTTTATCTTAATTGGATTTATAAATAATATATGGAGGATATGACTCCATGACCATATAATAATAAATGTTTAAAAACATTCCTTACATAGGGTATGAATTTTCCAGAGTCATCTCATATTGTTCTATATCTATACACACTATAGATAAAAAGTATGGTGATTCTATCACATTATGCCTTCAATGGTAGGTGCTGCCTAAAATATCAAATTAATATGTATTGGTCAACGATTAGTGATTCAATAAAATTATCTTGTATACATGATAGATATGTTTTTTCCAATATAGGTTAGATGGTATGTGGCTTATGGTTCCCTAGTCCTCATGGTACCAACCATTCATTGGGAAAAGAGTTCATTTAGAAAACTCATTCCACAAAATGATAATATATTTACCATGAAATAATATTTTTTCATCAAAAAAGAGGATAAATGGTATAAAAATACTATTCAAATAATCATATATATAATTTGGGGAATGTTCCAAGTCATTGGGATCATTGAAATACTAACGATCTTCAAAAAACGATTGATTTCCCTCCCATTGGTAGTACCAAGAATAAATTTAGTGGGATTAAAAATAATTGAAGTGAGGTACATATAATGGACCATAGATCAAATATATATATATATTACTTCAAAATTGATGAATATTTATTACATAACATAAAAAAAACCATTTCATGACCGTATGGATTTTGTGTTTTTAGAAACTGTAAAACAGAAACAACATAATCATTAAACATATATACATTGTATCATGTTTATTTCTTCTTAATTATACTCCTTTTTAACATATCTTACCTAATACCCTTCTTCAAGACCTGAGGAAAAGAAACACAAGAAAGGGGTAAAATCAATTGCTCAGTAAGGGAAATCATGGGAGATATCAATCATATCATAAATATAAGATGATAAAATTTAAAAATCATATCCTTCATAGAGAAGATCATAATATCTTGTTATGGGATAAATAAAAAATGTTTAATCTAATCCCAATAGTAAAAACATATGACATGATATTTTGTGGAACACACCCAAAATTATAGAAAATCATTTCATATTAGTCATGACTCATTTCCAAGACCATCACAGTGGACAAATTCCATTAATAAACTGGGTTCATTCCTCATTCTAGCCCTGTATTATTGAACCAGGTTTAATTTCTGTTCCAATCATGACTATCTCAAGAGATATAATTAGTTACCCAATCCATTGAAGATAGATATTGGTCACATGAATCTTATAAAGAAATAATTCTTATATGTTCCACAAGAATAAAAAAACATTCACCATATCATATCCCATGAAATAAATGGGTTTCTTAATCATCATTCCATCAAAATTCATACAAAACAAATGGATTTCAAAAATAACATTCCATCATAAACACAATAAAATAATATTAATATAAGTAATATAATTATAAATCTATTTAAATGAGGTTATCTTAGATAGAAAATAATTTTGAAAAAACACTTGAAAAAAATTCATTAGGAAAATATACTTTCTTCTTCAAAAACATTTCCTTCCACAAAATTCAACACAATTTTAAATGTTATAATATTTATGTAAATAACCTTGTAATATAATAGCATAATCTTCAATGAAATAATAAGTTATGAATGTTTAAAAATCGGTTCATGCGGTACAAGTTAGATAAACATTCTTCTAGTACTTTATTCGGATAAGTCAAAAAGTCCAAATTACAGAAATAGACAAAAGATTCCATTAAAACCATTTATTAAATGTTAAAAAATTGGTAAAATTGAAATTAGAAAATTTTATAAGGATATAAAAAAATTAAATACATTTTTAGAAAACATGTACTAGAATGATATATATACCCCAATAAATACTTAAAATTAATAATCTCAGATAAAAATGAGATTTGCAACATTATCACTTACCTTAGTCCCGATATGATTTGTATATATCCAAACTAGATGTATAATGACTTAAATATTGTTACCTATTTATTCCTTAATAATAATAATTTTTATGATAACATTTATGATCATATTTTCATCCACCTGTTTGTAGCATTTCATTATTACTCGTTTTTTCAGGTATTAACTACTTTATGTTCTTCTGCTTGTTTTGTTAGACAAGTTATTATTCCACTTTTTAGGTTATTGTTATATAAATTATGGAATGGTATTAAAATAATATATATCATATGTATTATTTCAATTTATTTATATAATCATGATTTAATGAATATTATGTTGAATGAATCATATCACACTGTGGAGATGGTAACCCATACGTACACACAAGCGACAATATCATTCCCATAATTGTTGAATAGTATTGAAGTGGATGGTTTATAGTATCTCAAAATCAATATCATTTTATATTAATCATATATATATTTATTAATTCCATTATTATACCAATCCATGTAAGGTGGTGGTGGATAACAGATTACACCGCGGTGTGGAGATAGTAAGCCTTATGTAGGCACTCATGCAGATTTTATTTATGATAGAACAGGTAGAAGGTGGACTATGGTTGTCTCATAATAGTAATAAAATATCAGTATATAAGTAATATTTTTGTTGTTACTTTATAATGAAACAACTCATTATGTTGAATTAGAAGAAGAAAGAAGTTGTAAAGAATCGGTAAATGATATTACGTCGTCTTCGACGTGGCTCCTCTAAATCTCCTCACATTGCACTAGAGTTGGTCTTTGAAGAATACCAGGACCTCTAGAATGTTTCTAGGGAAGTTTATAACGGAAATAGATAGGTTATGGCCGTGATTTAAGGATCAAAATTAAGTGAATAGTTGAGGGAGGATGTTCCCTTTTAAAATTAAATAGAGGGGAAATTTTGGAAACCTTAAAATTATTAATTTATAATAAAATAAAACCCCATATAAAAACCTCCAAAATGTTAAAATTTCGAATATAAGATGATATAGGGTGGTTATCACATTAACAAATAAATTTTAGATAATTTATTATTTAAATTTAATCATTATCATATTAATTAAGACTTAGTTATTGAAGTACATTTTTAACTAGGGTTACAAATTTTCAATATTAAAAGGGTGAAATATTTAATTATTTAATGTAAATTAGACATTAAGTGAATAATTAATAATATATTCGACCATATCATAATTAAAATATATTTTTTGGAAATTTTTTATGTTTTTTAAATAATTTATGAAAACCGTATTTTGAAAAAATATCAATAGTGTCAATTTTTACACTATTTATTTGATGGATTTTTATGTATATCAAAATAAGACATAATCCTAAATAAAAAAAAATTGTGTATATCCATAAATTTTCAATGTATTATATGTGATTTATTTTACATAATAATTAGAAAAATATTATTTATTAAAATATTTTTAATAACATTTAAATGATATATTCATTAATAAAATAATTACTACAACAATATTGTGTAATTATTTAATATACATATTTTTTAATAAAATTAATAGTAAAATAAAATGATGAAATTAAATCCACTAAATTTAAAAATAATACTTTTAGTCTATTTTATCTTCTGAAATACCTAACATAAAAACTTATATACTCTATTAAAACATGAATGCGACAAATTTACCTTCACATTAAATAAAATAATATAAGTTCCATAATCTCTTTTATATGCCTCAAAATGGTTAATAAGTAGACCCTATGATGCCTAAGGTGGAGGTATAATTGACCCATATGGTTTTTTTGAATTGTTTGGGACATTTGATGGTTATCAGTATTTGGATAATTTTTTTATTGATTTGTCATCAATTAATTTGTTTTTCATCATCCAATTATATGTATTTAAGGTAATTATTTATTTCCTTAAAATTACAAATAAAGTGTAATGATAAAGAAAAAAATTTTATATTTCAAATTAGTATTTATAATCAAATTTATCTTCTATATAAAATTATATTAAAAATAATCTAATTATTAGTGTTTGAGTGAGACATATTTCACTTTTCAATAAATAAAATTAATAAATTATCCTAATCTCATACAAGTATGTTTTAATTGATACCATTTAGACCCAAGTATATTTTAGGAAAAATTTGAATCATCCAATTACATTAATAAAATTTTATGGGTAATTTTATAATATTATCTTTACCCTTAATTACACTATACACCCTTTTACCGTGTTTATAAAATTTACCGAAGTTACTATTCATATTTCCCAAAAATAAAATTAACCTATTTACATAATATGAACCTACTGATTCCAAATAGGGATTCCATTTTTCAAAATCCAAAATATAGAATTTTCCGAAATTAATATAAAATTAATACTATTTTTAATGTGAGAAAACAAGTTTTAAAAGTCAATATATTAAAAATGATTATAATCTTTTAAAATATGAATTTAATGTCACATTAATTACAATGAAATACATTATATTAAATGATAAAAATATATTATATTTATACTTTAAAACCATTAAATTATATATTTTTACCATATAAATTATTTCAATGAAAAAAACTTATTTTCAATTAAAATAGAGCATATTTTTACAATTCATCAAAACATGAACGTTATTGAAAAAATATCATAAATTCAACCAAATTAAATTCTAAGACCCTGATTCAAATAAAATATTTATGTTTTCATATAAAGATTATTAATATTTCAAATTCCTATATTAAAAGGGGTTTTTCATTCAAAGGTGCATGATTAACCTTTAGAATAGGTTTTTTATACATCAAATAGGGTTTTATTCATACACTATGAATAAAATATCCATTAGATGAATATAAATAAATATTTTCATAACTATATAACACATGTATGTATCATTAATTTCATTACCTAAAGTAATTCACTCATAAATAATAATATCTATTTCATTTATATTTTTCTTAAATAATTGACTACCAATGAATTTTCATTGAATTTTCATAAGTTAGTTATAATTATTACCACTAACCTAACAGCTAGAATATAATGGTAATTTTATAATATGTATTTCTTATTGTTTGTATATACTCATGATAGTGTGAAAAAAATTCTACTGAAGAATAAAACTTATTGAAAGAAAATATTTTATAAAAACAAATGGGTGTTACATTCTACCCCCCCTAAAATTGAATTTCACCTTCAAAATTCATCCCATAGAAAAAAAACATAAGGAAACATCTCCCTCATAGTATCCTCTATTTCCCATTTAGCTTTTTCAATTTGGTGGTTCCTCTATGAAACTATAACCAAGTGAGTGGTCTTGTTTTGTTGAAATGTTTTGCTACAATCTAGAATCTCTATTAGTTGTTCTTCATAAGAAGGATCTTCCTCAAATGGTGTGACTTCTAAGCCTAGTACATGTGAAGGATAGGGTATGTACATTATCAAGAGATATACATGGAACTCATCATAAACTCAATAGAGATTCTATAGATGTTCCAATCGGTAAGCTACCTTCCCAACAAGATCTTGAATTTCAAAAGTACTGATAAACCTGGGGCTCAGCTTTCCCATCATTAAAAATATCATTACTCTCTTCCAAAGATATATTCTTAGAAAAACCTTATCACCCACATCAAACACTGTGAATTTTCATTGGTTGTCCACATATCCTTTTTTTAGACTCTGAGATGATCTTATGTATTGGTGAATAGATCTGACCTTTTCTACCATTTCATCAAAAATATCATGTCCTAATTGCTTTCTTTCCCCACCATCATCCCAAAAAGTGGGAGTTATGCACTTCTTTCTATAGAGGGCCTTATAAAGAGACATCTAGTTATTAAAGTGAAATCTGTTTTTGTAGGAAAATTTCACTAAAGGTATGTGTTGATCCCAACATCCATTGAAATCCATGGAGCGAGCTCTAAACATGTCTTCCAGAGTTTGAATTGTACTCTCAGACTGACTATATATCTAAGGATAATAAGCAGTGATTAAACATAACTCTGTATCCCGAGTATGCTGAAGAATTCACTAGAACATCGAGGTAAACCTTGTATCCCAATCAGATATAATATAAAGTGGTATTCCATGTTATCTTTCCTCTTCCTTTACTTATATCTTGGAAAAATGGTTCAGAGAGAAATCATATCTAATAGCAATGAAGTGTGCTGAATTTGTAAGGAGATCGACTATAACCCATATATAATTATGGACTTTAGATGTTTTTTGAAGTCCAAAAATAAAGACCATAGTGATTTTTTATCATTTCCATTTTGTTAAGGGTAATGATTGTAACATCCGGTTAGAATTCTGTTATGTATCTATAACTTTCTAGCAAAACAAGTTTGAGATAAATCATCAGTGACTTCTCTTTTCATGCCATCCCACCAGATATACTCTTTTAGGTCTATATACCTATTTATGATTCTATGATGAATAAATAATGAAGAATTATGAGCCTCATCATATATATCCTTCTTTAATTCAGGTATGGGAGTAATAAAAACAGTGCTCCTAAACCTTATTATTTAATCAAAATCAATGTTGAATTTAGGAACATTTCTCACATTATTTTGTAACTCTATATCTTTCTTTTTCTCCTACATAATCATCACTTCTATATATGGTTTAGCATTCATTTAAGAAAGATAATATTTCTCTCCATACATTAAAAATTCATGATCCATCCTTTTCAAATCCATAAATATTGGATCTTTTGTGATCCTCATCATGGATAGGCTATAATGGTCTTGTTGACTCAAAGAATCTGCCACCTTGTTCGCTTTCTTATGGTGGTAATGTATTGAGTATCAATAATATTTAATGAACTCCAACCATCTTCATTGGCTCATATTCAAATCCTTTTATTTGTAAAAATACTTTAATCATTTTTGATAATTATAAATATCACACCCTTCACAATATAGATAATGCCTCTATATCATTAATGAAATGATTACCAAAACTAACTCCAAATCACGAGTTATGTATTTTTTTTCTCATTGATTTTCAATTTCTGTGAGTCATAATCTATCAACATATCATTCTTCATGAGAACACATCCCAAACCCTTCTTGGATTCATATCTATAGACCACAAACATTTCTCCACTACAAGGTAGTGTGAGCACATGTGCAGTGGATAACCTTCATTTTAACTCTTTGAAATTCTCTGCACATTCTTTTGTCTTATAGGAATTAACTCATTTCCATGTTAAATTGGTGAGAGGATTAGATAATCGGGAAAATTCATTTACGAAACATCGATAATATCTTACCAAACCTTGAAAACTTCGGATCTCATATACCGTTTTTGGTCTTAGCCATCATTCAACAACTTCTGTTTTTATTGGTTTCACGGATATTAGTTATCTTTATATTATGTGTCCAAAAATGAAACATTATAAATAAAAAATTCAAACATAGTAAATTTCTAAAAAACATATGATTTATCATGGTCTTTAGTACAATTATCATGTTGTCTTCGTGTTCTTCCTTTCTCTTCGAATAGAAATGAATATCATCTATAAAGGATACCAAACTTTGATCAAGATAGTGTCTAAAGACTATATTTATTGGATCTATGAAGATAGTGGTGGAATTAGTAATACCAAAAGGCATCGCTATAAATCCCTAGTGTGTATACCTTGTATGAAATTCCATTTTTGGTATATCCTCCTTTTTTACCCTTAATTATTGATATCCTGAACAAAGATCAATCTTCAAAAAGTATGGAGATACTCCTAGTTGGTTAAATAATTCATCAATGTAGGGAATAAGATATTTTTTATTTATAGTGATTTTTTTATGTTCTTAATAATCAATTTAGAGTCTCATTGATCCATCTTTCTTCATTACAAACAGAACATGTTATCCCCAAGGTGACGTACTAGGGGTGTATAAATCCCTTCTCAAGATTCTATTGGAGTTTCTTCTTCATTTCTTGCAACTCAATAGGGGACGTTAGATAATGTGTCTTTGAAATAGGGATGGCACCTGTTGTGAGTTATATTGAAACCCCAACTTCATGATTCGGTGGAATACAAAGAAATTCCTTTGGAAATACTTCATCAAACACTTGTACAATGTGATTATTCTTAATTTTGAGTTTCTCCAAAACCATTTGATATATATAACCTTATTTTTTAGGAATTATGACCCATAAGATGGAATAAATTTCAACTGGAAGGTTATATTCATCCACGCATCTATAAATGATCACATATTGATCTATAATTTGAAATTTGACTAACTCTCCAAGGAAATTAATATGATCTCCATATAGAAAAATGCAATCCATTACAAGAATCAAATCAAATTCCATTATAGGAGGGATCAAAAAATATGGAAGAATCACTATCCCACAAACATAAAAATGAAAATAAATATAAACTATTGATGCAACTATTTTTCCATTAAGAGTTTTCACAACTAACTCAACACTTAATTGTTGAGGAAATACAGAGATACCCTAGAAACTTCTTTAGAAATAAATGATTGGATCGATCTAGAATCAAATAAACAATTTTATACTTTATAGTTGATGGTATGTGTACCTTTCACCACATCATTATCATACTCCACATCACTGATATTGATTGCATGTGAATTTCCTTTTTCTTGGTCCTTAAGAGTTAGTTGACGTCGATCATAAATAATAACCCTTGGATTTTGGAATTGATTGGAATAATTCACACTTACCTTTCACTTGTAGCATTTAAGTGTTAGAGGAGCACTCAATGTAGAATTTTCTTTTTTCGCATCATTAGACATCTTTTTATTTTCACTTCGTCATTCAACTACCCTATGACCTTCTTTTCCACACATCAAACATGTACTATTCTGTTTAAGGAAATTCCCTCTATGTTTCTTTCCAAACATTAAGCATAAGGGAAAATCCTCTTATTTTCAGTGTGGACATTAGATTTTCCCTTGAATTCAATTTTTTTATTCAAAACCATAAGACATATGGGCTACTCTAATATCCATCTCAACATTGAGAGAACATAAAATTATTTCCTCGTTGCTATTGAAGACCCTTATGGATAATTCCCTTTGGAGTCATGGTTTTAAGACACTAAATGATAGATCAATTTTACTCTCAGGTTGGATAATAAATCCAGATGCATACCTTTCATGTCTTTTAAAATTCACTTCGTAGGTACCAATGGATTCATCATCCTTTATCTTATGTTCAAAGAACTTTTTATCCATCTTTGTTCAAATAATACAAGGAAAGTAGTTATTGAAAAACATGGTCTTGAACACATCCCATTCCATGGATTAAATTTCATATATTTTCCTCATATCCTTGATAATATTACACCACTGATCAACTCCACCTTGAAAACAAAATACTTTTAATATGTCTTTATCTTGTTATGAAAATTGGTGAACTAAATATATCTCCTCTGTGGTACTGATCCATAGTTGAGCCACTAATGGATAAGAAGACAGTAACACCCAGAGATTTTATGAGTATTATTCTTTTTAATTTCATTGATGTCTTGTGTTGTACGCTACACCAAAAGGATCTTTCACTACAAGCATCCCTGACTTTCCTTGCGTTACACGCAATCGCAACCTTCCTCGATAGCGTGTGTAGTACGCAATACAGGGTTTGACTAAACAAAGATATATTGTTATAATATTTTTATGGACTAGACATTATGAATAGTATTAAATAAATTTTTAATTTTATATCATTATTATTCATCTTACACATTTTATAAAACATGGTATGTGAACAAAATAAACTTTTCAGGTAAAATATGTATTTTTCAAAAAGTGCATTTTTTCCGCCTTTTGATGGAGCACCCACATTAAATCTAGTATTTCACAGGTATATAAGTTCAATATGAAATAATAAAATTCTTTTTTGGAATCAGTATATAAAACATTACTTTGCATATCTTTTTCATATTATTCTGATAACATTCATATTTTAATATATATTAAAAACAGCTATTTTTTAATTAAATTAAACTTTTTTCCTCGTAATAATTTATATGGTTAAATTATAATATTTAAGTGTTTTAATTTATAAATAGAATATATTTTTACCATTTAATATAATTTATGTCATTTCCATTAATTTTACATTGAATTCATAGTTAAAACATTTCAATCTTTGGCAATGTTTTAACTTTTAAAACATGTTTTCTTAACAACGAGATTATTTTTAAATTAATTACTGCAAATTTTGTGTTTTGAATTTTGAAAAATGAATTCCATATTTGAATTTAGTGGGTCCAAATTATGTTAATAATTTACTTTTATTATTTTATATTATGAATAGTAACTACGGTAATTTTTATTTACTATAGTTAAAGGTAAATCGGGTAATTAAGGGTAAAAATAAGATTATAAAATTACTCTAACACCTACAAAAATTCAATTGTATGACGAAAAGTCGACCCATATCATATAAGGGTCGGAATAAATTAATTTTATGGTCTTTTGACCATGAAAATAGTTTAATTATTTTTAAAACCAAAAAAAGTGTCAACATGTCACTCTCGTAAATATTATAAGTATAATAATTTTAATTTAGTGATATACTCCCTTAATCTTCGAACAATAATAATATCCAGAAATATAATAAAATTATTTACCTAATGTGAAGTTATTTAGAATTTATAGGTATTAAATAATTATCATTAAATGTGACGCAATAGTGATGTTGAAATTATTTTATTGATTGAAATTTCAAATATATGGTTTTAGAAATATTAAAATAAATATTATATGACGTTTTTAATGTGATAAAGTAATTTTATAGATAAATATGACATGTTATGAATATATTAATTCTTTTAGTTCGAATATATCCACTATGTAGATTTTATTTAAATTCAAATAAATCAATAGTGTCAAAATTGACACTATTGTTAATTTATAAAAATAACATATTATAAAATTGTTTAAAATCAAAAAAATATTTAAAAATTTAAAATTTAAATTTATATGGTCTAAAATGTCATACATTATCTAATTATGTATAATTAACATCACATAATAAATTTTTTATATCAATTTAAAATTTTGAATATTATTCCCACAAATAAAATTAAATAGATTAAATAAGGATAAATAAATTTGATAAGGTTTAAAATAAATTCAAAACCTGTCTATATTTTATTGGTTGATGAGATTACAACCCTAGATCGTCTCATCTTCTAATTGAGTCATTTTTTGAGGTTTTTAAGTGGTGTTGGAATTTAATATAAATTAATATTTCTTATAATTCTAAAGGTGACCCTCTCCTCCCTTATAAAAGGGCACCTCCTCCCTATTCTCTTTACAAAATTTTTAGATTTCAATCTCAACCAAACCCTACTCGTTTACCTTATCAAATTCCCTAGAAACCTTATAGAGTTTTCTATCTTTTCAAAAAACAAACTCTAGTGCCTTAATAGGAACCTTAAAAGAGGTGTGTCGAAGAAGAGGTAATCTCTTCTACCGATTCTTTCACGTTTTCTTTATTCGTCAACTTATTATTCATTAGTTTTTCATTATAAATTAATAGCATCAGTATCAGCAATATACTGATATGTTATTATAAATATGAAACAACCCCATTTGACCTTCTATCCATCCTACGGAAAACGAAATCACCACACGTGCGTACGAACAAAATAATGTCTCCACACCGTTGTGTAATCTGTTTTTCCACCACCGCCATTCTTGGATGGGTATAATGGTGTAAAGAATAACTATGTATAGTTATTAAAAAATTATACTGATTTTTAGATATTATATCATCCACTCCAATTCAATCCAATAATTATGGGAACGATATCATCGCTTGTTCTTACGTACAGATTACCGTCTCCACGATGCAATGAGATTCATTCTACATGTTATCCACTCAAGAATTATTATAAAGTATATATAATGAATAATAATGAAATATATGACAAGATAAAGATACTGGATTTATGTATATATATATATATATATGTCATCTACTTACGTCCATTCAAGTCAATAAGGAAAGGAAAACTGCGTTCATGCGTACGTATGGCCTACCGTCTCCCTGAACGGTGTATTTCATTTAATTTATCTATCTATTATATAAATATATAATGAATATATATGATATATAAATCATGATTTATATTCTGGAAGTAATTAAGTCATGATATAAGTAAAATAATATCATGAACAACAACTCCAAACACGTAAGATAAATAAAAAGATTTGACCCAAAACACTGCTTTAATAAGGAATTTACAAAAGAACGGGTAATATAAAGTCATAAGTGAACCATATATCATACCATAACAATGAATATGATTCTATAATAACTCAATGAAATAATTTAAATCATTATACAAGAGGTTCAGATACATACGAAGCATATCCGTCATAAGGTAAGGGATAACTTTTCCAATCTCTTTTTTATCCGAAATTGTTTATTCCTAATTATTTACTGGGGTTATATTTATCATCCATGTCCATGTTTTCTAAAAATGGTTCCATGTATGTTTAAAGTCATTTTTACCCATTTTTTACTTTTACTACATGGTATGTAAGGAATCATTCTTTTTTATATGTTACGAGGTACTTTTTTGACTTTTCTGGCAAAAGTACGAGAATAATTTTTTTTCTAAACTTATACGGCATGAACGGATTTTTACGGTTTCAAAATGCCTTATTTTCATGAATCTTACTCTACAAGATTTAATGAATATTTTAAAAAAATCATTCTCTATTAAAATTTCCTGGCATTTTTTGAAAAAAAATGATTTTGAAGAAGAAAAGATATTTTCCTCAAGAATTCATTTCATGTGTTTTATCAAAACCATTTTCCATATAAGATGGAATTATTTCATATGTGTATGTTTCAAGTATAATTTATATATGATTTACATGGTTTCACTTTTCCTATGACGAAATGATATCCAATTTTTTATATGGATTATGTTATAATGGGATGATGTTTATGAAACCCATTTTATTCATTGGGTAATGATGAATTATTTATGTTCATGTTGTGGCACACGTAAGAATGATTTCATTATGATATGGGTGGGACCAATAACTCCATCGAATTCATTGGGTAAAGATTTATATCTCATGAGATAGACATGGCTGGAATGTTAAGTTAATTTGGTTCAGTGATACAGGACAGGAACGAGGAGTGAACTCGATTCTGATAGGGACTTTGTCAACTAAGATGGTCTTGGCAGCAATGCCTTGGCTAATATGGAAATCATATCACATGATTAATGGTTTGACACAATTACTTGTTTTATTACCATTCTATTTTATCGTGATTGATGTTACATTATGATATATGGCTCACGTAATTCCAAGATATATTTCTTTGCTCAAGATTTTGATGTTTAGATTTTATGTTCACGTTTTTGCATTCAAATGTTTATGGATTGTTTTATGTTATCTATGTTTACCCTTACTGATAATTTGAGCTCACCCTTTTTATGTTTTCTTTTCCCCAGGATACAAACATAGATTTTAGGTAAGAAAACAAAAGGGGATGATCTTTATGGGAGATGTTGAAGATTTTTCACCATGATTAGCATATTATGTTCTAAGTTTCCAAAGACTCTAAACTATTACGGTCCTTTGGTGTTTGTATTTATTATGTATTAAGTATTCTGAAAAATTAATGTAATGTATATGTACATAATGTTTAAGGTATCAACAGTTAGTATCAAAGGAATGTTTTAGTCAACTTTTGGAAACTAGGATGCGAGAAATTTAGTGAGATCCCTAGAGATATTTTTATGGTATGTCTAGGGATATCTCTAAAGTTAAGTATAAGTGTAGGTTATAGTCTTAGAATTATGGTAATGATATTAGAATTAAACCAAAAATGTTAGATATTGAAGGTACTCCCCATTTATTATATTATTTTCTTAGAAATATTTTTGCCTCTCACACTATTCTTTTTGGGTTTTAGACGATGGCTGGAACCCAAAAGAACCGTGTTGATCAATGTAATTGAAAATGCAATGATTTTCCTCTCGATAAACCAGATGTGGTGGGAGATGGAGTGAAAAATATTATTACAATACTTACACAAGCTATGAATCATTATGGATTTTCAAATGATCATAGAAGGGAACAATATTCTTTTGAGTCCTTCATGAGGCAACGTCCACCGTATTTCAAAGGGTCTTCTGATCCACTTGTTACTGAACAATGGATCAGTACCATTAAAATGATATATTCCATAATTTTCTGTTAAGAACATCAAAAATTAATTGTAGCTGCTTACGGTTTAGAAGGTGAAGCCGACCTGTGGTGGACTCTAATTAAGAATACAAGGCCCCAAGATGAAATTGAATCCATGGAATGGGACGAGTTCAAGAACTTTTTTTTTCAGTAAGTACTTCCCTCGTATTATTCAAAAAAAATGAAAAATGAGTTCCTTGAGCTTAAGCAGAAGGATGATGAATCTATTGGTATTTACAAAGCAAATTCTACAAGACATTCATGGTATGAATCTGGCTTAATCATCCCACCTGAAAGTAAAGTTGATCGATTCTTCATTGGCTTAAAACCAAGTCATCAAAGGGCATTAGCTATAAGAGACGTCAGTAGCTATGAAGAAATTGTGCGTTGTGATATCAAGGTAGAACTGGAAGTCGGTGTAACATATCTATCTCATTGTTTTGACAAGAAACAAAAGATGGAGATCAAGGAAAAACCTCGGAAAATGGTGAAAAGAAGGTGAATGTTTCTTTATTCTCAAAGTGTGGAAAGAACCATGGTGGAAATTGTATAAAAGGTACTAGAAAATGTTTCAAGTGAGGAAAAGAATGTCATCAAGCAGCCGAGTGCTGAATTAATGGGAAAATGGTTTCTAATGACGTGAATAGAAAAAAGACTACCAAAAATGCTCCACCAACACTTCAATGCATCAAGTGCAAGGAAATGGGGCATTATGCTAATCAATGCCCTAATACAAGGGTTAATGATGATCGACATGAGCAACCTCTTAAGGAAAAAGACAAAGGGAAGTCACATGCGATCACTATTGGAGATGTTGAGTATGGAAATGATGTAGTGGAATGATTATGTGCCTATGTAACAGGATTCCAAAATAATGTTGTGGAATATAATTTATAGTAATCTGGAATATTGGAATATCTATTTATTTTTTTATTATGGTTTTAAATATATATATGTTACCGATAACCATGAAAAGTAATTCAAATATTTTGTAAAGAAGATGATATGAGCATAATGAAGGGATAAGGGGAAAATAAATTGTTTGTTAGTATTCTTGAGCTCATGACTGATATAAGGACAACGTTATATCATGGTTTCAGTATATTGAAATTTTGGGATTTTGGTATGTGGAAAGAGTTAACTTTTGACCATATTCATGTTTTCACTAAGGTTCAATTGGTATTAATTTTTGAAGAGAATACATGATTAAGGTATTCACATGTTTGGAATGTGACCAAAAAGATATATCTTAGGATATATGGCGGATAAATGATGGTATTCACATGCTTGGTTAATGAAATTTCTATTAACTATTTTCTTTATACTATGAGATTGGATAGATGTATTTTGGATAAGTCTAAAGACTGTAATGGGTTATGTCAGACATCATATAGTATTGTTTAAGGATAGAACTTTTTTCGATATTATTTATGTAATGTTATAATACTGAAGTTTTAGAAAAAAAGACAACCTGCAGGACAGGAGACAACCCGTCACGTCGGAAAAGGCTGTGGGAATTGAACCCACAACCAAAGTGCTACAGGCCTTTATCACCTACCACTGGCCTACATGAAGTCCATGGTTAGTAAAAACTAGTTTTATTTAATTAATCGGTATGATAGATGAAGTATAAGTCCATTTTTGGAATCATATATGATTAACCTCACCATAGATGTACTTATGTATATTTGATAAATTTTTCTAACTTTTTCATTGAGACATATGGAATCACCCATCATTCTATCACATGATATGCTAACACTTCACGAATGACAAATTCAACTTCATTTCTTTAAGAGATGAAGTGGAAATTGTTCAAGGCATGAACAACGGTGAGATTATACCGAAATAAAGTAAGTATTTCATCTAATTCAAATTCTTCAAATTTAGGGAAATGATCTTGAAAACCAAAAAATGTTGTCCAAGTACCCTTATATCTGATGAATCAGATGGTACCTTATATCATCACAAATTTATGGCTTTGTGATTGTTGCCTTTTTCATAGCCATGTTCTCTACCACTCTCCATCAGAACATGATGGTTAGGTTTCTTTTTTATATCCATATTTTCACCTATGTTGTCTTATGTGGAACTTCACATTTACAAATAATTTTTTATTATTCCTTTTTACGATGTGGGTTTCTATGAAAGGAAATTTCAAGTAGTGAACCATTTATAACCCTAACGAATTTTGAGGGCGAAATTCATTTTATGGGGGGTAGAATGTAACAACCTGAGATTTACTAAGAATTGCTCTTTTTAACTTTATTGATGTCTTGTGTTGTATGCTACACCAAAATGAGCTTTCACTACACTCATCCCTTACTTGGCGTGCATTACACGCAATCACAACGTTTCTCGATAGCGTGTGTAGTACGCAATACTAGGATTCACTAAACAACTATATATTGTTATAATATTATTATGCACTCACTGTTATGAATAGTATTAACTAAATATTGAAATTTATAACTTTATTATTCATCATAAAATTTTTCTAAAACATGGTATGTGAACAATATAAATTATTCAGGTGAAATAAGTATTTTAAAAAAATGCAGTTTTGCCGCCTTTAGATGGCACACTAACATTAAATCTAGTTTTTGACAGGTTTATAAGTTCAATTTTCAAAAATAAAATTCTTATTTTGAATCAGTTTATAAAAATTTACTTTGCATAAATTTTTCATATTATTCTGATAAATTTCATATTTTAATGAATAGTAAAAACACGCTATATTTTAATTAAAGACAACTCTTTTCATAGAAAAAATATATATATGGTTAAATTATAATATTGAATGGTTTTAACCTATAAATAGAATATATTTTTACCATTTAATATAATTTATGTCATTACCATTAATTTTACATTTAATTCATAGGTAAAAAAATTTCAATCATTGGCAATGTTTTAACATTTAAAACCCATTTTCTTAACAACAAGATTAATTTTAAATTAATTATTGTAACTTTTGTGTTTTGAATTTTGAAATATGGATTCCATATTTGAATTCATAGGGTCCAAATTATGTTAATATGCTACTTTTAATTTTTTTATATTATGAATAGATACTACGGTAATTTTTATTTACTGCATTTAAAGATAAATTGGGTAATTAAGGGTAAAAATAAGATAATAAAATTACCATAACAACTTCCAAAATTCTATCGGATGACGAAAAGTCAACCCATATCACCTAAGGGTCGGAATATATTAATTTTATGGACTTTTGATTATGAAAATAATTTAATTATTATTAAAACCAATGAATGTGACAACATGTCACTCTCTTAAATCTTATAAGTATAATAATTGTACTTTAGTGATATAATTCATGAAACATCAAACATGAATAATATCAAAAAAGATAATAAAATTAACTACATCATGTGAATTTATTTAGAATTTTTAGTTATTAAATAATTATCCTTAAAGGTGACTCAATAGTGTTGTTGAAATTATTTTATTGATTGAAATATCAAATAAATGGTTTTAGAAATATTAAAATAAATGTTATATGAACTATTTAATGTACTCCAATAATTTTATAGATAAATATGACATTCTATGAAACTATTAAATCTTTTAGTTCTAATATATCCTCTATGTAGAATTTATTTAAATTCAAATAAATAAATAGTGTCAAAATTGACACTATTGTTATTTTATAAAAATAACATATTATAAAACTGTGTAAAAATCACAAAAATATTTAAAAATTATAAATTTTAATTTATATGCTCTAAAATTTCATAAATTATCTAATTATGTATAATTCACAGCACATATTTAATTATTTATGTCAATTTAAAATTTGTATTTTTATTACCACAAATAAAAATAAATAGATTAAATAAGAATAAATCAATTTAATAAGTTTTAAAATAAATTGACAACAAGTATAAATTTTATTGGTTGATGATATTACAACCATATCTTATATCATATTCTAATGGAATCATTTTTGGAGGTTTTTAAGTGGGGTTGGAATTTATTATAAATTAATATTTCTTATAATTCCAAAGGTTCCCCTCTCCTCACTTATAAAAGGGCACCTCTTCCCTCTTCTCTTTACACAATTTTTAGCATTATAGCTTGGCCAAACCCTTCCCATTTACCTTCTAAACTTCCATAAAAACATTATAGAGGTTTTTTTCTCCTCAAAAGACCAACTCTAGTGCCTTAATAGGAAACTTAAAAGAGGTGCGTCGAAGAATAGGTAATCTCTTCTACCGATTCTTTAAAGTTTTCTTTCTTCTTCAACATCTTCTTCTTTAGTTTTTTCATTATAAAGTAATAAAATCAGTATCACTAATATACTGATATGTTATTATAAATATTAAACAACTACATTTCAACTTCTATCCATCCTGCGAAAAATGAAATCACAGCGCGTGCGTATGTATGGAATACCATCTCCACACCGTGGTGTAATCTGTTTTTCCACCACCACCTTTCTTGGATGTGTATAATGGTGTAAAGAAAAACTATGTATAGTTATTATAACATAATAATTATTCTGAGATATTATATAATCCACTCCAATTCAATTAAATAATTATGGGAATGATATCATTACTCATGCGTACACACGGATTACCGTCTCCATGACATGATGATATTCATTCTCCATGTTTACCACTCAGGAATGACTATAAAGTATATATAATGAATAATAATGAAATATATGACATGATAAAGCAACTGTATTTATGTGTATATATATATATTTCATCTACTTACTTCCATTCAAGTCAATAAGGAATGGAAAATAGTGTTCACGCGTACGTACGACCTACCTTCTCCAGGAACTGTGTATTTCATTTCATTTATCTATCTATTATATATATATATATTGAATATATATGATATATAAATCATGATATATATTCTGGAAGTAATTAAATCATGATATAAGTAAAAATAATATCAAGAACAACGGGTCCAAACATGTACGATAAATAAAACGATTTTACCCAAAACGCTGCTTTAACAAGGAATTTACAAAAGAATGGGTAATATAAAGTCATAAGTGAACAATATATGATATAATAACAATGAATATGATTATATAATAATTAAATGACATTATTTAAATCATTATACAGTAGTTTCGGATACATACGAATCATATCATACATAAGGTAAGGGATAACTTTTCCAATCTCGTTTTAATCAAATATTGTTTATTCATAAGTATTTACTGGGGTTATATTTATCATCCATGTCCATGTTTTATAAAAATGGTTACATGTATGTTTAAATTACTTTTAACATTTTTTTAATTTTACTACATGGTATGTAAGGAATCTTTATTTTGTTTAAGATACGAGGTACTTTTCTGACTTTTCCGGAAAAAGTACGAGAAGAATTTTTTTTTTAAATTATACGGCATGAATGGATTTTTACAGTTTCATAACGCCTTATTTTAATAAAGACTACTAAATAAGATTTAATGACTATTTTCAACAAAATCCATTTCTTTTAAAATTGCATGGCATTTTGTGAAGAGGAAATGATTTTGAAGAAGAAAGGATATTTTCCTCAACAATTCATTTCAGGTGTTTTATCAAAACTATTTTCCATATAAGATGGAATTATTTCATATGTGTATGTTTCAAGTATAATGTCTCTATGAGTTAAATGGTTTTAATTTTCTTATGATGAAATGATATCCATTTTTATAAGGATTATGTTATGATGCGATGATGGTTATGAAACCCAATTTATTATTTGGGTAATGATTAATGATTTATGTTCATGTTGTGGCACAGATAAGAATGATTTCATTATGAGATATGTGGGACCTATATCTCCCTCAAATGAATTAGGTAAATATTTATATATCATGAGATAAACATGGCTGGAATGGTAAGTTAATCTGATTCAGTGATACATGATTGGAACGAGGAGTGAACGCGATTCCGAAAGGGGCTTTTTCCACTAAGATGGGCTTGGCAGCAATGTGTTGGCTACTATAGAAATCATATCATGTGATTAATGGTTTCCGACAATTATATTTTTTATTCCCATGATATTTTATCATTATTTATGTTCCATTATGATATATTCCTTACGTACTTCCACGATATATGTAGTTACTCAAGATTTTGATGTTTAGATTTTATGTTCATGTTTTTGCATTCAAATGTTTATGAATTGTTTTATGTTCTCTATTTTTACCCTTACTGAGCATTTGAGTTCACTCTTTTTATGTTTTATTTTCCCCAGGATATAAAGAGAGGTTTTAGGAAATAAAACAAAAGGGAAATATCTTTATGGGAGATTTTGAAGATATTTCACCATGATTAGAAGATTATGGTCCATGTTTCCAAAGACACTAAACTATTAAGGTCCTTTGGTGTCTATTTTTGTTATGTATTAAGTATTCCTCAAATTAATTTAATTTCTATGTACGTCAAGCTTTGTGTCTCTACAAATACACTTCAAATGAAGGTGGACGATGCATCTTGAAAGATTAAATATAATTTTGTTGCATCATTTTCTTATTTTTAAGTCCGGCATGATTCACATGTTGATAAAGTTGTGTGAGTGTGGCTAAAAGATGTTTCATTATATCTCCCATTGAATTTGGTTTCTCAAGGGTACAATCAATTATGTGTTCATCGCATTCAGAATTAATGTGGATCCTTCAGGTTGTAGCCATTGACTAAAACAAAGATGATTAGTTTGAGAAACACTAATCATAATCAAAAAAACCGCATAATTCAGGAATAAAATTTAAATTTAGGACACTTTAGGTTTTATCCTAGGTTATTCATGAAAATATATAAAACACTTTTATAGGATTGTAACCTATATTTAGACATATCTATAGGGTTCTTACAAAGGTTCTCTAATCCTAGTTTCCAATGTTTAACTATATATGTTCTCTGATGTCAACTGTAATGGCTTATACATCAAATATAATGATATTACTTCAACATTGTATAATATTTATTAAATAACTTAACAAAAATCATGTCAGGACTGTATAGGATTAGTGTCTTTAGAAACTGGGAAACATAAACAATTGGTTTATAAAACACTTACATTGTCTCCCTATAATTTCATCATAACTTTGATCCTTTTTGACATATATTACATAATAACCTTCTTCATGATCTGGTGAAAAGAATCATAATAAAGGGGTGAACGTAATTTCTCATTAAGGTTAATAAAAGGAGATATCAATCATATCATAATCATAAGAAGATAACATTTTAAAATATTATCCTACATATATAAGATCATAATATCATGTAATGGGATAAATGATAAAAGTGAAATTTAATCCCAATAGTTAAACAATTTGACATGAAATTTCATTTAATACACATACAATCGTAGAAACATATTTCATATTAGTCAAGGATCATTTTCAAGACCATCATAGCAGACAAATTGCAATAATAAACCATGTTCACTCCACTTTCCATCCATATATTACTCAAACATATTCATTATCCATTCTATTCATGTATATCTCATGAGATATAAATATTTACCCAATTCATTGGAGGGAGATATAGGTCCCACTCCTCTTATAATTATACCATTCTTATTTATTCCATATAAACATAAAAACATTCAAACATAGCATAACCCATGAAATAAAATGGGTTTATTAAACATCATTCCACCATAATTCAAATAACACAAAAGGTTTTCTTAAATAATAGTACCCCATGAAAACAATAAAATCATAGTAATAATATAGATAGAAATAGAACCCTACATAAAGAATGTCATCTGAGAAGGAAAATAATTTTTTTGAAAACACTTTAATTTAACTCTTGAGGAAAATATTCATCCTTATTCAAAAATGGTTTCCTTCCATAAATTGAAACACATTTTTAGAAGAAATAATTTATTGTGAGAATAACCTTGTAATATTTTAGAGTAAACTTCAATGAAATAAGATGTTATGAAAGAGTAAAAATATGTTCATGTCCTACAAGATAAAAAAATATTCTTCACGTACTTTTGGCAGAAAAAAATAAGTACCTTGTATCGAAATAGAAAAAAGATTATAGTAATATGATTTTGTTAAAATTAACGCCTAGGTAAAATTGAGTTAAAAAAATATATAACGATATAATGATTAATTTGAAATACATATTTAGGAATAATATACTTTGATGATAAATATACCCCAGTAAATACTGACGAATAATCAATCTCAGATAAAAATGACATTTGAGAAGTTATCCTTTACTTTAGGTCTGATATGATTTGTATGTATCTGAAACACATGTATAATGACTTAAATAATTTTACTAATTTATTAAATAATAGTAATATTCTTTATTATACTATTTATGATAATAATTTCATCCTCTTGTTAGTATGATTTAATTGTTACTCATTATTCAGGTAATAACTACTTTATGATCTTATTTTTTTCTTTATCAGATAAGTTCTTATTCCTATTTTATATTATATTTATATAATTTATATAATTTTCTTTATTAATATATATCATATTTGTTCTTTAAATTCATTTTTATATTCATTCATTTTTAATGTTATGTAGAACGAATAACATTGCACCGTGGAGATGGTAAGTCGTACGTAAGCACGTGTGAGGATATGGTTCCCATAATTGTTGAATGGTATAGAAGTGGATGGTGTATAGTATCTTAGAATAAATATAATTTTATATTAATCATATATATATATATATATATATTAATTCTATCATTATAAAAATCCATGTAAAGTGTTGGTGAAAAACTGATTACACCATAGCGTGGAGACGACAAGTCGTACATACGCACACATAGTGATTTCATTTTACATAGTATTAGTATAAGATGAAAATTGTAGTCTCATAATAAAAAATAACCACCAAGTATATATGTACCACTTTATTTATTACTTTATAATGAAACAACTCATGTGGTCGAATTAGAAGAATAAAGATGTTTGAAAGTATCGGCAAATGATATTACCTCTTCTTCGATGTGTATCCTATAAATTTCTTCACAAAGCACTAGAGTTGGTATTTGACGAATAAAAAGTCCTATAAAATGATTCTAAGAGAGTTTATAATTGGAATGTTCATGTTATGGTTGATATTTAAGGCTGAATGTGAAGTGGGGAGTTGATGGAGGAAGTTCCCTTTTATGACTGAGGTGATGGGCACTTTTGGAAATCTAAAAAATATTAATTTATAATAAATTCAAACCCCACATAACAGACTCAAAAATCTCCCAATTTAGAATATAAGATAATATAGGGTAGTAATATCATCATAAAATAAATTTATACAAGTTTTAATGTCAATTTAACCATTATCATTTTAATTAACACAATGTCATTCTATTTAATTTTTAACTAGGGTTACAAATTTTTCACTATTAAAAGTGTGAAATATATAGTTATTTGAAGTCAAATAAACCATAAATGAATATATTAAAAAATATTAGACTATATAATAATTAGTATATATTTTTTAAATTTTTTATTATTTTTAAATAATGTATGAAAACCATATTTTGAAAAAATATCAATAATGTTAATTTTAACACTATTTATTACATGGATTTTTTAAAATATAAGAATTAGAAGAAAACCTGGATCCAAATATTTTACTATATCACTAAGGTATAAATTTATTCTATAAAATTTTTTTAACGGAATAATTATCCCAAATTATATTTATTAAAATATTTGTAATAACTTTTATTTGATCTCTTAATTAATAAAATAATCACTACATCAATTTTGTGTAATTATTTAACATACTTATCTATTGAATAAAAATTAAAAATAATATAATATGATGAATATAAATCCATTATATTTCTGAAGAATACTTTTTGTGGAATTTATATTCTGAAATACCCAGCATTAAAAATGATTTACTCTTCTAAAACATTAATGTGACAAATTTATCTTCACTTTAAATAAAATAATTTACCTGTCATAATATCTTATATAAGCCTCCAAATGGTCGATAAGTAGATCCTTAGATGAATATGATCGAGATATACTCAACCATTAAAGTTTGTTCAATTTTTTTGTCATATTTATGGTTATTAATATTTTAATGAAAATTGTTTTATTGATTTCTCATTAATTAATAAATTTTTTCACCATCAAAGTAATATTCTTTAAGTTATTTATTTATTTACATAAAATTAAAAATCATTTTCTTTATTAAATTAAAATATTCTATATTTCAAATTAGTATTTATAATATAATTTATTCTCTGCATAACCTTATATTTAAAATAATATAATTATTAATAATTGAGTGAGACATATTTCACTTTTCATTAAATAAAATAAATTAAATATCCAAGTCTCATCCATGTGGGTTATGATGGATACCATTTAAACCAAATTATGTTTTAGTGAAAATTATAATAATTCAATTATATTTATACAAATTTTAGGGGAAATTTATAAAATTATTTTTACCCTTAATTACTCGATTTACCCTTTTACCATGTTAATAAAATTTATTGAATTTACTATTCAAATTTCTCAAGAATAAAATAAAACTATTTATATAATTTGGACCAACTTATTCCAAATTTGTAAACCATTTTTCCAAATTCAAAACACATAAGTTTCATTAATTAATTTAAAATTAATCTCATTTTTGAAATGATAAAACATGGTTTAAAAGTTAAAATGTTACTAATGATGTAAATGTTTTCACATCTAAATTTCATGTCAAATTAATTCAAATGACATAAATTATATTAAATGGTAAAAATATATTATATTTATACTTTTAAACTATTCAATTATATAATCTAACCATATAAATTATTTCAGGGAAAAAATTTTATTTCAATTAATATTTAGCATATTTTTACTATTCATCAAAACATGAATTTTATCAGAATAATATCCGAAAATCATCCAACGTGAATTTTTGTATCCCTGATAAAAATAACATGTTTATTTTTTTATATAAAAACTATTAATGTAACAAAATCTTAACTTAAAATGGTATCACCATTCAAAGGTGTTAAATTAAACTTTTTAAAAAATTAGTTTTTACATCAAATAGGGTTTTACTCATACCATATGACTAAATTATTGATTGTATGAATATAAAATATATTTTATTATTTATATAACACATATATATCTCATTAATTTATTTACCAAAATTAATTCACTCTTAAATAAAAATATCTAATTGATTTATATTTTTCATAAATAATTGATAGCCAATGAATTCACAATTCATTTTCATAAGTTAGTTATAATTATTACAGATAATATAGCAACAGGGCTATAATAGTAATGTTATAATAAGAACATATTTTAGTTCATTTAAACTAATGATTTTGTAAAAAGAATTTTACTGAAGAATAAATATTATTTATTGAAAATATTTCATAAAAACATTAGGGTGTTACACTACATCACTATGCATCAACCCAAGTCAACAATTTTGGATGTATTTAAATAACTTGTGATGTGAATAATGGATGTAATCATTAAGGTAAATATAGGTCCTCTCCATAGAGGAATGGATAGTGATTTCTTTTGATACAATCATGAACCCAATATTAGAAACCAAATATCCAAATAGGGTCTTCATATTGATATTTCCAATTAGTTTATGCTTAAAATTGTTATATGTATGAATAATAATGGTTTATTAGGTAGGATAAGACTATGTGAGTATTAGATTATTGAGTATAAATTTCAGTATGTGATTGATTCCAGAGCCATTGATCACAAAACAGTGGTGAAATTTAACACCATAGAGATTTCAAGAGATGTTTAATGGGCGAAGTTTCCCATGAATGATTTCACAATTGTTGAGAAAAGTGAATAAATTATTGAGATCATAATTTGAATACAAATGATATTATTGAGAAGGTGATACATAGTATCTGGGGGATTTTTTCCCTATCCTTTTTTTTATTAAATGAATGTATGGTCGACTAGATGGATTAGATTATGGTTACTATCTAGAATTGTTTTATTTCCAAAGGAAATTGGATTTCATTAACTATGATGACGATTCATTAGGATGAGGAAAATGGTCATCGAATTTATAGATGTGTGGACTCAATATAGGATGCTACCTTAGGTTCATGCACTTATTTTTTCTTGTGAGTTATTTTTCTTCTATTCTCAAGGACAAAGAAAAACATTTCGGAGATAGTTACACTGGGGGAGTATTACGGAATGAATTTTTTTCCTCTCATTGATCCCATATAACATAAGTTCCCAAAGTATATTATTGGAATAATTCATCTACAATATCTCCAAAAATTTAAACCAATTCTATTTAATATTAATTAGCATTATAACATAATTCATTATAATATTCCTCTAGGGTTTTTTGAGTAATTGAACATCCTATCACTATAGGGGAATTAATTTCGTGTGAATGTACACTAGATTCTGCACTAAAAGGGTTCATGACTATCCTTGCACTACCCACATAATATATATCTATAATTGTAATTCTTCAAAGAAAATGGTGACACTAAAGAAGATTAGATGGTGAACAAGGTTTTTATTTGATCCAATCAGGCCCAAAACATCCCATTGCATCAAGTGAACGATGTTTTATCTTTCCATTCATCCGGTATTTGATATTTTATTCTATATATTTTACAAAATTTCTCAATATATTCATTATATATAGGAATGGAAGAGATTCATGCGACATGTTCTGAAGGTTTACCCAATTCCACATTGACATGATGAAACATATCATGGATTCAATCCTAAAAGATGAATATTTCCTTGATTTTTTGTATGAGGTATTCATAAAAGGATACATTTTTTTGACAATTCATCATCTTTTCATATTTTGGTTTCCTAATCTTTGTGAGTTTATGTAAGTATGTCCATTTGGTCATAATTAAAAATAGAGGTACTTTTTCATCCTTGAAATAGTATAATCTTTTATTTTTCTTAAAAAATGGTATTCTCGGTGCTTTACTCTGATAATGGTCCTATGTGACATTCTCAATGTGATATTGTTCCTGGAATGAATTTTTTTTATAGGGATTCATTAATCCATAATGACTTGGGGAATGAATTATGTGTAATAATAGTTTTTTCAACTCTACTACACTTTTTTGATGAATTGGGATATGATAATAAGAATGTCTATTTCATACACATTTGGAAGGATAATTTTAGATGAATACATCTCTCGATGAATCCATATAATATACATGGATGCATTTGTGAGATGAGTATTTGTATTAAATCAACTTTATCATTCTCCACCCTTATCCCAACAAAATAGGCTTATCAAAAATGGATTTTGATATAATTGGTTAAGGAATTTAACCTAGTGATTAATTCAGTGACATGATCATCATATTTATGATTTTATATAGAGATTTTAATTGAACTAACATATTATAAAGCAGATCAAAATGGTATAAAAACTATAGGTGTAAATAATCTTATTTGGTGATGAATCATGGTGTAATATACTTGTACTTGACCAAAGAAATGAATTCAAAATAATAGAAAAGGAAACACCAGGTATGGATTTATTTTGGGTTGTATTATGGAACACAATGTCCTTATCCCTTTAATGGGATTTGTAACATTATTAATCAAATATTTATGGGGGTGTAATCATGTATATATCCCATTATTGGTTACATAGCTCAACATATATTAATAACATGGTCCAGTGGTGGGAAATCACATTAGCCCACTGGAGAAGCAACCAGTGGAAACACTAGTTTATGTTTTTTAGGATATGATCTACTAGGATCAACAAAGATTGGATGTAAATACCATATGTTCATATTCAATTTTACCAATATATGATCATTAGTTGATAGTATTTCAGAATGAGTGGGATGTGAATGTATTGACTATACCCTCGCTTGTGCCAATATCCTCAATAGATAATATCTGATATCATTCTATAACCCTCAAACTCCGAGGAAAAAACATTTATCTTAGAATAAGTCTTACATGACTTTATGAATTCATGGGAACTAAAATATTTGACAATTCATTTATCACATATTAGGATCTAATGGAAAATATTTATTATTGGTAATTCAAAAATACATTGATGTTTAATTAGTGTTCTCTATTTATGGGTGTGATTACATACCAAGGGGTTCACCAGTCATCGATGGTGCTCTCATGATGGATCCTCCTCATATACCTCACCAACTACCTCATTCTACTATTACATATTTATATTAGTAATGATGATTTTTTATGTAGTGGTGGTTAGTGATTGAGAGATATTAGAACCATATAGTTGGGAGATATGAAGAACCTTTCATCACCATAGGAGGCATGTTGCAAACCGGCCTTGGTAGGCCATACACATATCTATACTCAACCCATCACTAGGCCAAAAGGGCATTCATGATTCTCAAGAGCTGCAAAATACTTCCAGTGCCTCATAGGAAGTAGACTTGGGGAAAATTTCACCCTAAAATTAGATTTAACGCCCTATAACTCTTTTTTTGACTGTCCAAAATGGGCCATACAAACATTTGATGAATATACTAGTCAAAAATAAGAATGAAAATATTTGTAGAATAAATTGAGTTATAATAAATTAAACGTATTCAACCCATTTATGTACACATGCACAAAACATCCATGGACAATAAATAATAGTGTATAGTAAAATAAATTTAACATATTTAAGGAAGATTTTTTTTGTCGATACATCAACAAAAAAAATAAAATGGATTCTAAACTAACCATCAGTAGTATATCCATGCAACCAATTTTATATGTAAATGTCTAAACTCAAAGTCATTAGACTTATAGAATTATAAATATATCAAATAGATAATTAAAACCTATACAAGTCATCAAATATTCCTACACACATACCCGAGTATGCATGAAGGTTGTCACATAATAGGCTTAGTAAGATTATACCAAGTAGTCTTTGTAATTCTATTAATATATCTATTTATGGATTATAATTTGAAAAACAATATAAAATACGTTTTTTAAATTTCAAAGTTACATAAATGAAGTAAATCATACATTATCACCATAACATAAAAAACATTATATATCATTAAAATAAATAATGAATTGGTGTACTACTGTAAAACAAAAAAATACATTTCATTTTTAGTAAAAATAAAATAAAAAAATATTTTTTATATTTCAAAAAAATTGAAATCAGTTTTCCAAATCCCACCATTTTATTTGAAATAAAAATCCAAAATTACCATGAATGTAATTATAAAAAACAATATTATAAAGAAATATGGAATCATAATACAAAAGGGAAGAATAAGGTGAATTTTAAATATAAAACAATCAATAAGTATAAATGTTGCTACTATTTAACCAAGTAAAATTGGATTTAAGAAATAAATAGATTTACCCTACATCGAACCACCGATCAGTGAATAAGTATAATGGGAAAAATGCCTGGGTGGAAATGAAAGACAATAATAGACATTTCTATTTATATAGGACCAATTTCAATGTTATTTTGTGTCCCAAATAATACCAAATCTTTTTGATTGTACCACAAAGGCCATCTACATGAGAACCTCCCACCTATCACTAATTCTCTCTTGAAGGGACACCTGCAGTATGTGTACCAACTGGGGTAGAATAAATATCAATCTCTCACATAATTAACCCATTAAAATGATTAATATAAAGTGTAACTGATCAATTAATTAATCTAATTACAAAATTAATGAATTAAAATTTGTTATGCCTCACCTCTAACAGAGTTACATAGACCTTCCCCTTTTCACAAAAACAATTTATCAAAAAATTATATCCATTAATGATTAAAAAGAAATTGGTGAATGCAATTAGGATCTAACAATAAAACCCATTTAAATCATAATTTTCCAAAGAGACCATAACTAAGAAAATATATTAATATATTGTTCCCTTTTGACATTACATTAAATCTAACACTTTCTAACCCTGAAAAATTGAAGATAAAAACCATTCATATTTCAAAAACATCATTAAAACTTCCTTTATTTCCTTTTAAAACTAATCATTGATCGAAACTCTTTATTTACAATAAAAATACTTTTGATATGACTCCTAGGAATCTAATAAAACACCTAGAAAATATAAAAATATAGTTCAAAAAAAATAAATTAAATCCATAGAAGTAATTTTATGGTAAACAAAGAATTCACAAAAAAACATATAAAGAAGATCCTTGGGATATTTTATAGACAAGAGTCACATTAAAAATATTAATTAGAAAATCTATACATTATTCTTTTTTTAAAACCCTTTATTACAGGTTCTGATTTTGAAGGAAATTATTTTTACTTTCATCCAAAACATCATATTAAATTATATTTTAATTTAAAATGGATTTATAAAATTCAATCATTCAATGATATTCAAAATAATGGAGAATGGTAGAAACACCTACCTCGGGATAATTATAAGTTATAAACAATGTGCCTCTTTCTATAGTTAATACTTAAATGAGGATGTAAATTTCCTTTCTATTAAATAGAAGACTACAATCCAAGATTTGAACCATTGTAAAATCAATCCATATCTTGCAATAATATTTTGGGTTTATAGAGAAAAAATAAATATAGGTAAAATTGATTGAAATAAGATGAATGAATAGAATGAATGGAATATGGGTGAAATTACCTCAAAATACACTTGAAATCTAGACTTGTAGGACCATAACTAAAAGAGGAAGGAAGATAGTTCTCTGTATAAGGTTCACAAGAGGTGGAAAATCAAATAGGATGTGATAGGGGGAGAGGAAAGTTAAAAATCGAGTGTGAATTTAGGGTCATTTCTCATATTATGTGAATCCAATAATCCCACATGGTTTGGTTTCATGGTTTTCTATACCATAAGAATGGAATTGTTAGTTCTATAAAAAAGTTCATGGTTGAATATTACGGTCTCAACTTATCATGTGTATGCATTGTTCTATAATTCTTAC
The DNA here is from genome assembly GCA_963277665.1 of Viscum album. Classification (NCBI taxonomy): domain Eukaryota; kingdom Viridiplantae; phylum Streptophyta; class Magnoliopsida; order Santalales; family Viscaceae; genus Viscum; species Viscum album. The sequence goes on from OY728162.1 coordinate 1,047,086,362, forward strand.
ACATGTAAATGGAATGTTAAAAATAACTATTTCTACCAGAACTCAAAAAAAAACATGCATTAACACTATGAAAAAACCATGCGCATTCTAAAATTAACTGAGGACCCCTCAATATTAGGGTAATCACATGAATCAGACTAAACTATGGGCACAAACACATGAGAAGAAGGAGATCATACACTAGGGTCACCAACATTGTCTTCAAAATTTATTGATGTTTATGAAGAAACCCTGTATTGAGGAAGAAAATTAAAAATATAAAATTTAATTCTCAAAATAACAATAAATAAAACAATGGTACAAATGGGTTTTAAAATCTACCCATCATAAAAATTTCATCTTCTCGAAATCCCTTGCTAAAGAATAGAAAGTTAAATGAAATTAAAACACCCCTGAACTAGAAAAACACCACTAAACAATGTTCACCATCTCAAGACTACCCAACTAAGATCTACAAACCACATGATTAAAATCTTTAAATAGATACTATTTACTATAATCTAAATCAAAGAATTGAAATTTTTAGTAACCCATTGAAGTATCCCAATATTTTAGAATTCATATATGATTCTTGAACAATAGTAAACACCCATAAGATGAAACTACCATTAAAGATAAATCCATCCACATAAAACAAAAAACAATCACAAGAACAATATGAGTGAAACTCTAAATCACAAACCATTTGATTTTCAAATATGAACAAAATATAAAAATCTCATAAATAATGAAAAAAAATCATACAAATCCATCCAAACTAAATTGGGAATGTACAAATAAAAAATATAAGGAATAACATGGGCAATTAGATCATGTTATTATTCCACATGTGTAAACTAAGACCAGAACTACCCAGAACTGACACACGGTGAACCATAAAAATAAAGTAAATAGATTTTGAAGTTTTCGCTGAAATCCAAAAATGGTCTTAATTACCCAATAACATACCCAAATGTTTCCCTTTTTAAACCCATCGTCAATAAACTAAAAATATAAAAAAACTAAAAAAATATCACCATAATATTTCATCCTCAAAAATACATTATACCAAGGAAATGAAATTTCACCATTCTAGTATAAGAATATAACAATTAAATCAACATATAATTAATAATTTGAGAATAAAATAAAAAATATCCATATCTTAACTTGGACAAAATACACAAAAATTATACATAAAAGGATCAAACATACCCTAATAAGATATCACCCAACTCTTTTTCTATTAACATAACATTCAAAATTACTATTATTATTCCTGTAATACATTTAGTAATGAATCCTTAAATAATTAATATACCACCCTTAAATGAGTAATATTAAAAGGATCTAGGCCGAATGACTCATGAAATGAAATAAAAAACACTGAGGAAGGTTAAAGAAGACTGAGAGAAGATCCAAGATTAAAAAAAACAAATCCCACCAACCTATTTAAAGTCTTGGTGTAGTCTATTGTTGATGTATTATCCTCTATACAACAAGATTTATCACCTTAAGGATTAACCTGTAGAAAATAAATTTATTTCATTCATGGTCATTTTGGTAGGGACACTCCATGAATTAGGCATGAACTCATTATTTTGATACATCAAAATGAAGACCAAATAGTCCCAATAAAAGCCAAAAGAAAAATCAAGAAAACTAAAACATATCAGAGTATAACACATCAATCATACATCACTTTTTTTTAAATTTTGTAATCTTATTCATCATATTGAGATACATTAAAATAATTTCACCAATGAATACAATTAAAAACACACTAAATTAAAAACAACTCATCCATGGAAGTTCACACCACTTACTCTAAAATCTAGATATCTATTTTCTAAATAAATTAAATAATGAACCATTTTGAAACCTCATTATAAATATAAATATTATATTGAATTCATTTTCAAAACATTTATAATTTATTTCATGATAGTTTTATTTCAAATTTAAATCATTATCAAAGTTAATAACAAATATTTTTAATAGAATTCCCCAAAATATTAAATTTATTTCATAAACATTTCCATAACACTATAATAAAAATTAATCTATTTATGAAAATCATAGTAAGAAATAAAAAATTATTACAAATAATCCATAAAAAATAGAAACAATTTTTTATCATGTTATCACTTTTAAAGCTACATAATAACCCTCTTAAATTAATCCATAAAATTAGTAAACCACATTAGGGGAAATACAGTACTATTATATTTTAAAGAATAAAACATCATTGGGAAGAAATGCTATGAAAAAATTCATTGCATTTTTTTAGTTCATGATCCTTCTATGAGACATTCCATATTAATTTTGAAGAATGATCAAAATGGGTTCTAAAGTTTTTGAATGAATTTTTAGTCTATCTGAGTAGCCTTAGATTAACTTTCTTTTCCACTAGAAACTGAATCATAGCTGCCAAAAGCACCTATAAAGGTCAATAAGAATATAAATATTATTATTTTACATCAATACACTACCATAAATGAATAATGAAGTAAAAATAAAAGGCTCAAACATAGACCCCCAAAAAGCATGATGCTTGGAAAGAGAAAGTTCTAGAAAAATTCTCCCTTCACATTAAGTTCATTCCACAATGACCCAAAAAATATTTCTACTGGGGAACACCCCAAATAAAAAAAGTTAGATTTTAGGACACCTATACCCCTTCATGAAACATTGATCTGATACCACTTTTTCAATAACAATACCTGGTTGACCTAACACATTACCCAAACCAAGTCATCATAATCCTCCAAGGGATTTTCGATCCCCAAAAGAAATTAATTAGTGCCTCACTATTAGGGCAATGACACCTTGAAATAATTTTACCCTTAAATCAATTTTAAAACCAAATTTATATTATTTTTGGAATCAAAAATAGCTCATATATACTTTGGATTCCCATGCTAACCAAAAATATGAGAGACCAAATAAAGAGTAGTAAATTATTATTAGTCAATAAAACAAATTGAACACATTTATATAAACATGAACAAAATTATCAGGAATAATACATAACATGATAAAATTAAATGAACTAAATTAAAATAAATAATCTTCATTTTGGATGATACATAGTTATTGAAAGTGAAATAAAATGAAAACTAACCCACTAATGTTCCTCTATAAAACCCATTGTATATTTATATATACTAACATACTGTCATTATCCCAATATAATTATAATAAACTAAAATAAATACCTGGAACCTATTCAATACACAGAACATGTATTCACATATACACAACTTTTTATGTATATTTTGAGATTACAAGGAAAGTAGGATCTCACCAATAATTGTTATGAGTTCCATTAATAATACTTGGAGTTAATTATAGTTTGAAATACAGTATACAATTTTTTTATTTCTAATTTTTATAATTAATATAAGTCACATATTCTCACCATAATGAATACAATTTTTTATTTTTTAATAAATTAACTTAATACCTTTATAAACTAAATAATAATTTTTTTTGATTAATCAAACTCTAAAAAAAATATTTTATCATTTTATAAAGCATTTAATTAAAATAACTTTAATACAACACACAATTCACTTTTTAAAAATAAATTCAGAAATAATCAATTTATCTATTTAAAAATAATCTACCCATCCACAGAGGATTTAAGAACAATGTTGAATGAAACAATATGATCAATGAATGATATATAGAAATAAATAAACATAAATCATTACAATATCCAATCAAGCACAACTATGTATAATATACCAATAAACATCCCATATATCTAACCACTAAAAAAAATAATTTCCATAGGAAACTCCCTAGGTCCTCCAGTTAGATGATATTACTCATAAAAAAATTATAAGGGATTAACAATCAGCGTACACTGTGTCCAAAATAATAAAAAATATGCTCGACTACCCCCACTATAATCCATGGTTCAAGGCCCCCACCTAGACCAACATAATTCAATTGGTGAACCCATCAACATATTTACTAAATATTAAATCATAAATATAGATCTATTACTTAATTACTAGGTTCCCATAAAAAATCTAGAGTGTTGGTGATAGAGAAATCATTTTAATTTTAAAAAAATGATGCACTAGAAATGTCTAACAAGTCATCTCAAACCATGAAATGTATAGGGTTACAAACCCCAAACCAAAGAGAGAAAATGATGTACCGCCTACCACAATACTACATGATCTTCTAGTTAGTATTACATTTTAATAGGTAATGATTAACATTTTTTCAGAAACTAATATAATTTTATTTTATGAATAATGGTTGTTTTATCTTGGAATAATATATGATATAATTATTTCAATCATTGGGTTTCAAATTGAGTCTAGAAATGAGTGAATTATTTTTGGAATAAACATTTATGGTGTGATTTTGTTTTAATGATGGGTATTACTAATTTAATTTTGATGATTATTGTATTATATGAAAAAAATTCATTTGGGGAATTATCATACCATGTTCTAATGATTCAGGTTCGTATTAATGTTTAAAGATATAGGGAAGAACATTTTATAGCTTTTTTGGTTATGTCAAATTAAAAAATTTATTTTAGTGCTTCATGATTTATATTTTCATCATGAATAGTAATAATTTGGAAACAATATATGATATTATGGTGGAATTTGAATAATTGATGAAATTATACTAATCATGTATGTATATTTCATTATTCACTTAGTCTAGATCGTAAGGGAATTATTCATCTATATGAAAGGATCCTGAAAAAAATTATTTTATTCTAGTACATTTATTTCACCATATCCCGAGGATGCTAAGATAATAAAACACATATGTTTTTTATCCCCTTAACATACCATGGTCAATTCCATTATTTTTTATCAAATATTGAAATCAAAATCTATTAATATTTATATATTTCCTTCATTCCCAGGCATGCTCTTTTATTTGGAAACATGGTTATATGTTATTAACAAGGAAATTTGTAATTTAATTTCTATATTATAAAGATTATTTTTTATTAAACATTTTTTATGATGTTAGTTTACATCAAAATTATTTTTAAATTTTAATCCTTTGATTACATAGGTTATATTTAAATTCCGAGGACAAAATATATTAATGCGGGGGAGGATGTAACACTCTGAGGTTTTAAAAGAAAAAAATATATATTATATAGAATAAAGGAAACACAATGATGATTTTCTCTTATGAGACACAAAAATATGAGTTTCTCAATTTTCATAAATTATATATGAACACTTTTTTATATTGTGTTACATGAAAACCTGATTATTTTATGTTCGATGTCATATTAAAAATTTAACACCAAAAATAAAGGACCCATGATACAAATTACCATTACAATATAGGAAGTGGAATGAATTGTGTGAATAATATTACCTAAAATTATAAAAATATGGGTTACACATATAAATATATTTAATTATCAGGGGACTAAAAAATGATAAATGAAAATAAAACCATTTTTTGAAATATATGGTAATCTATTTCTCAGAAACTATTTTAATACATTTATGTGTGTTTTAAAAAAATTAAATTAATCAAATCACCCTTTTTAGAACATATTAATTAAGATTAAATATTAAATATTTTATAAAAAATTTACATTCATTAAATATATCATGTATTTACAATGAATGAAAAAGTATAGTTTTACACATTAAAAACAATATTTTTATAATGGATGTTCTACCACCTTTTAATGGGACACTTTTTTAAAACTATTTTTTTACCATATTATATATATTATTTTAAAAAATAAAATAAATTTTTAAATGATAAATGATATAAAAATTGGGTTATTTTTTGTTTTTTTTAGAATTTTTATTTTTTAACAATTGTGAGAAATACTGATTTTTAATTGAAAATTGTCTTTTCACCAAAATAATTAATAATGTAACATTATATATTAATTTTTTTAATGTAAAAAAATTAAATTATACTTATATTAATTCATTTCTTGAAATTTAAATCATAATTATGATGAAATAATAGAGAAAAACTTTGGAAACATTTGATCATTTTCATATTAAAAAACATGCTTTCTCATCCCGTATGCGAGATTAATTTATATTACTTTTAGATAATAATGTGAATTTAATTTTAAAATAATGGATTAAATATATTTCATAATAATATTTAATAATTTATTATAAGTATAACTAAATTTATTACCATTGTGTTTAGTGAAATAATTAAAATTAATTATTGTGATTTGGGAAAAAATGATTTTACTTAGTAGTTAAAATTTTATCATATGGGGAATAATAAACAAGAAACATGTCAATAACCCATTGGATGACCATATTTCTACTTAATACCTTATATTATTGATTTTTGTGAATTATTTAATCTAACTTAGATAAGTAAAATGTGGGTGGAATTCTATCTTTCATCCATTTACATGTTTACTATACACCCAACTTACATAAGGTGTCCCCCTATCCTCCTATCTTAACACCTATCCAGACAGTTTAAAAGTCAATACCTAAAAAATAACTTATCATATTACCTAATATAATCCTATAATACTTTATTTTGGCATAAGTCCAACCATGGTAGACCTTTAGTGCAAACCATTAAGAGATAACTAAAGAATTGGTAATGTTCTCTAATGAGCATTTCTAATTTATTTTTTTCTACACCTTGATAATTTATTATTATACCATTAATATATAACTAAATAAGTGTTAAAAACATTAAAATTTTATATTTTAATATTATTAATTACACACTCACACACATCCATAAAATGGGTTTGAAATCGTCATTATTTTTTATAATGTACTATTACCTCACGAAACGATGTTGTTTATTTTTTCCATTACAACAAATTATTGGGAATAAATGTGAAAACTATGTTTTTATATGATATTTATCATATTTATATCATTATTATACACATTTATCCATTATATAATATATATCATTTTTATCTTCCAATACGTAAGGGATTTCACATCATTATTCATCTGTACTACGGATTATCGCCTCATGAAGCAATGTGATTCATTTTTTATAATGTGTTACATGAATTGTAATAATGGTGGTAACACCCCATGATTTAATTGTACTATATCTCTTCAATGTAATTCAATAAAATGTTCTACACACAAAACCGATTTCGTTCGCACCACGACATACCAAACTAGTCATTCAAATCGTGGTTATGAATAGTATCAACTGAAATTTTAATTTTATATTCTCCTTATCATTTTAGAATCCATATTATGTGTTTTTTATTCATAATATAAAAACTAATTCATTTTTTTTAGATAAAGAAAAGTATTTTCCAAAAATGCAATTTTACCACCTTTTAATGGAGAAACCTTTTTAAAACTAATATTTGACACTTTTATATATTAAATTTAATGAAATTAAATGCTTCTTCAAGAGAGGGACCTAAAAACTTAGTTTGGATAAATGTTTGGTACTTTTCTAATAACTTTCATATTTTGAGGAATAGGGTAAAATACTAAATTTTAATTGAAAACAACTTTTTTAATAGAAATAATTTTTAGTAGTAAGATATAAATTTTAAGGGTTTAGAACTATAATTAGATTATATTTGTATCATTTTAAACAATTTAGGTCATTAGAAGTAATTTTTCATTCAAATTTTACATAAACATATGCCAATCTTTTAATTGTTTTTACTTTTTTAAAACCATCTTTTTGGTTTTGACAATGGGAGTTAATTTTAAATTATTTAACTAAACTTTTTTGTTTTTAATTTGGTATAATAGACATAATTTTTGAATATAAATACCAAAATTATCTTAAGGTGAATTTTTTCTATTTTTCTGAATATTTTTAATTTTTAATAAATAGTGAAAAATACTATGTTATTTTTTAAAACCAACTTTTTATTTAAATAAATATTTATTTAATTTACTTTTTTTTAATTCAAAACAGATACATAATACCTATATATTTTCAACTTAATTATTCGGAGTAATTTGATAAAAAAAATAATATATATTAAATTTAATTGAACTTTTTAATGTGTTTTACCCACCTTCTAGAAGAATTTTCAAATTTCTATAAAAAATAATTTTACCGCTTCTGTGAAGTAATTTTCAAAAATCTAATAGACACAGTTGACAATAGTACATAAAATGGGGTTCAATAAGTTGAAAATTATTTTTGGTGAATAGTAACTTTAGAATTATTTACCACGGTTAAATATAAATAATGTAATTAATGGTAAAGATTATATTATAAAGTACCCTATCACATGTCCTACCTCTATTGGATAAGTGTATTCCCACCAAAGGAAATTGAAAGTTAAGGGTTAATTCCTCAACCTCATTATTATCCGAGATTGTTTATGTGTAAGTATTTTCTGGGACATGTTTTTTAAACATGTCCATGTTTCATAAAATATTTTCCAAAATGAATCTTTTAAGGTACTCTTTAACTAAATCATCATTTTAAATATTTTAAATATTTATTCTTCTAAATCATTATCAGTAAATTCCATGTTTTCAAAATGTTATTAATTATTTATTTATATAGACAATATTGTTTTAAAATGATAATTTCATTCAAAAGTTTCAAAGTGGTATGGGACACTTTGATTAAAAAATGTCGTTAAATGTCTTCCTTTCTAAATTGTGTGACTTTTAAATGTATTCATGAAAAATGGATATTTCTCTCAAAGAGTTATACTAAGAATTATCAAATATGTCAACTTCCTTTTTGGATATTATTCTTGATTGTGGTTGATTTATTATAAATACAATCTTCAATATAGTATTTAATGAGTGATGATATGTTTGAATGTGGATTTGTAATTTTTATGCCATTCTTGGTTTATGGATAAAGTATTGACATTTCATATGATAGTTTTAAAATGAGTGTTTATGTTATGTTTCATCCTTTTCATATGAGGAATGCATTGAACTTAATTAGTGATGGGTGGAGCCCGCTATAGCTCCTCGATGCATCGGTAGGTCTCATGAGACAATTAAACATGGAACTTGCCGAGGCCTTTCCCATTTTGATATATGGTTTTGGTCAAGGCCTTAATCATTTGTAGACGTCCTAGACAAGGACTTGAAAATAATCAGAATGGCCCGCATTATACATTCCCTCATTATGAAAATAATATTGTTGGTTCATGTGGTCATTCGACTAGTAGAATACCCATGACTATGTTTTATTGTGGAATTATTTACATAGCTCATATTCTGGCCATAAATTGTTCATGTTAATTATTTGTAGAGGCATGTGATATCAATTATTCACCATGCCTAAAGTTTATGTTATATTCCCCTATATTATTTACCCATACTGGGCATATGATCTCACCCCTTTCTTATGTTTTATTTTCCCAATATTCCGAAAATTATATTGTCATTGATATGCAGGGTTAATCTTGGGTAATAATGGTGTTCTCAAAGGATTATTTATGTTGTGTTTTATGTTTGAATTTGTAGTGTAATGTTCATGTATATAATCTATTTTCCAAGACAGATAAACTGATTGGTCCTTTGAGACTTGATGCCTTGTAATTATGCCAATGTATTAAAATAATGCACCGGCATCGGGCTTCTAGGGTCGGGGCATTACAGTTGGTATCAGAGAAATTTTAAAACAACATTGGAAATAAATTTAGATAAAATCTGATGAGAGAACATTATCCTAATATAAACATTGAGGGTTAGTATAAAATAACTTCCGAGAATTTAGGTAATGTTGAGATTTTTTGAATTTTCCAAGAAATACATCCATTTCTGGATACTAACAAGTAGAGGAAGCTATGGAGCAGATGTACATTTGAGTGAAAACTCTGAAAAAGAGTTTTGGGATTGGCATGGTGTATCCTGGTACACAAAAATAGGCCTTTCTACATTCTTGGTTATGACACTCCCTGGGGATATGCGTATTATAATTCACATTTTCTTTACAAGCCATTATGAACGATTTAGAAGTAAATACTTCGGCAATGAAAACATTTTTTTATGATTATAGCTTATATACATAATCTTTTCAATTTACGATAGGCAGTTTACATGTTTTGAATGATGAATTGTGATTCATAATCTAACCTAGTGTATGCCATTATTTTAGAAATGGTACCTTGTAGAAGTAACGAGAACTCTAGCAATACGCATGATACAATGAGTAAGAAGGATCATATCTATCATGCCCTTAAGCTAACATTTTTAAGGTAAATAGTCTCCCAAGTATTCTCATCATATGAAGAAATAGTATCATGTGTTAATAAGATATGTAAAGAATTCATTGAGTTCTATGGATTAGAAGGGAATCCAGAGAAGAAATAGATGGTTGAGAGAAAGATGGATAATGGGGAGAAGGGAAAGAATGATTTTCACATATGTGATAACTTTGGAAGGAATCATATTGGTGAATGCTTGAATGGAATGTGAGTTTTCTATTAGTGAGGATAAAAAGGACACCAAGTACATTATTTCAAAGGTAAGAAAAATGTTTCAAATGTACAATGATTTATATAAAAGGAGTAGGGACACTATGTGAATCAATGTCCAAATCATCAGAGTATGCCCCAAATGATGTTATTGAATAATAGTGATGTTATGATACTACCATAAATGAAGAGGAATGATTTGTTTTCTTATGTTGTTATTAAATAAATTTTCATTTGAGAACATGTTATAAGAATTATAGAGTAAAAAAGGATAGTAATGTATTACTATTTCATTGAAGATTTGAGATTATATGGTTCTAAGACAAGTGATTCAATTCTATGTTACAATTTTGGGAAAATATATGGTTGGGGAAACATAACCATTAATTTGTTTCTAAAACTGGGATAATGATTCAGAATACGATATAATTGAGTTGGATAAAGTATATTTTATATTATTGACTACCTTGGAACTAATTAATTATTTGTTTATTCTATAATTGTCGGAGCTAACATCATTTTTGGATATAAGTAATCTATCTAGTATTATATAATGAATAAATGAGAGTGAATGTAATCAATAAGGTTTTATGGTAATTTAGGGTGTTACCATGCTTTAAGAGAATACATGATGAAGGTATTCACATGTTATTATGTGGAAAAAATAGATCATCATTATGTTTAAATTCCTTATAAAATTTGGACTCTGAGTTTGGATAAATGTATTTTGGATAAGTTTAAAGGTTATAATGGATAATGTTTGAAATTGGTTACTATTGTTAAGTATAAAACATTTCATAATATATTTTCTTTATATTTTTATAAAAAGTAAAACCTAGAGAACGGGTGACAACACGTCGCATCAGGTAAGGCCAAGAGACATGAACCCGCAACTGAAGGGCGACAAGGGTTCATCCCCTAACACTGGCCTACGTGATTTCCTATTTTTTGTAACGTAGTTTTTCTAAATGGTATGGTAGATGAATTATAATTTTTTTTCTGAAGCACTGTACAATTTGGTTTAATAAAATATTTATGAGTTCTATTATCATTAGGAGGGAAAGATTATTTTGTAGTAGAAATTAGTTAACTGATGGAATTGTACTTGTCAAGTATTCTTTTTTGTACTTACATTATGAATAAATAAATTCTTAACCTTTATGGAAGGTATCTTAAAACCAAAAATGTGTTATCCTAATACCTTATGTTTTATTGAACCGATGATATTTTAAATCATCATAGATTGATAGATTTGAGGCCCTCAATTTTACACTTGTTTGTGATGGATGAACTAAATCACTACCTATAAATATTTACATTTTCCTCCAATTAGGTGTCTCTAATTTCCACCAATGTTCTCCTAATAGAGATCATAATTTTTTGGTGACTTTTTCATTTCCCTTTCCCTCTTATTAAGACCAAATTTTATTAACCAAATTTCCGATGTGGGTTTTCCACAATGGCATTTTTCTATTTTAACCATTTATTTTCAAAGGACAATTTCAAATTAAGATGACACAAATTATTGAATGAGGGTATAAGTTAACACAACAAATTATCCTAGTATGTTATCTCTTCAAAGTAATTCAATAACAAGTGTTACATGAAACACCGAGTATGAGCTCACCATGACATACGAAAAATCCATTCCAAAAGTGGTTACGAATAGTATTAACTAAATTTTGTATTTTATATACTCTTTATGATTTTAGAATCAATATTATGTGTTTTTGAGATATTATATAAGAATAAATTCATTTTTTTATGATAAAAGGAGTATTTTTCAAAAAAATTGCAATTTTACCGCCTTTTAATGGTGAAACCTTTTTAAAACTATTTTTTGACACTTTTATGTATTAAATTTAATGAAATAAAATTATTTTTTAGAAGTGGGACAAAATGGGATATTATACTTGTTTAAAGTTGATATATTATGATACAAATATTTTGCATTGTATTGAAGGTATTTTTATATTATTTACTGTGGATGTGTTATTTTTATACCATTCATGGTATTAAAACATTTAAAATGATATTTTAGTTAAAGATTTTTTAACAAAATGAAAGACGCTTGAAAACAAATAATTGAGGAATAAAATTTATTCAAAACATTATAATATCATGAGAATAAAGAGATTAATGATATAATATTTCAAAGGGAAGTATATACACCATATAAAAGTGAATTGGTGTATAACAACAAATAATTCTCAATGGAATGTAAATTGACACAAAGTCCATTACAAAGATCGCATCTTTAGATTAAGGATAAATAAATAACATAATTATGTGTGAACAATGATAATAAACCCAATTTAACGGTATATTAAGTGTAAAACAATAATAGGACATTCACACATATTTGTATCACAACATAATATGGTAGTATAATTTTAGCCCAAAGAATTGTAATTGGGTGAAGAAGTTCCCTTTCAGAAATTCCACTGCCTAATGGCGTCACTTTAAAATTCATAAAATGAGTTGATGAGAGAGAAAAAGGTATCTCATCACCTAGGAATAAAATTTTCGGAAATAAGGATATATAAAAACATATCCCAACATAAGATGATGTAAATAAAAAGACATAATAAAAAAAGTCTTTTAAAAAGAGGAGGGTGGATGTTTCCCTTACCGATTTGGTAACATAAGAAAACTACACCCCATGAATAAAGGATAATAAAATGAAGATGTAGATACCCATTAATTAATTTATATTACACGAAGAATACAATCTTGGGTAGTACATACACCACACAAAAGGAAATAGTGGCAAAGATAGCATGAGTCTCACTGGAATAAAAAGTGAGATAAAAACCCCTTGCCATGTTGTAATCAATCGAGTCATATGACAAAAAGTTAATAACCACCAAAGTAATCACAAAATACCATGAATATAAATATAATCATGATAATATATATCAAATGGAATTATACAATACACCACATGAAATAAATAAGTGGAAAAATTGAAATCTCACGGAATTAAAAGTGAGATAAGAAATCTCTACCTCATGTCCAACTTGACTTGTTTTTAATCCCCTGACCCCAGAATCCAAAAGTTGGAGCATTATTTAAATACATTGGAATTATTACAAGGATTCAAGTCATGAAATATTGATTAGTTTAAATGTCTTGGAAAATATATTACATACATGAATTTTACAATACACATTAGAAAATGAAACACTACATAAATGATCCCTAGAGAACACCATCAATCCCCTTGCTTAACCCTATTTATCAATCATCATACACTTATATGAATCCTGTAAAAATAAAACATAAGAAAGGGGTGATATCATATGCTCAGTAAGGATAACAATATAGCAGAAACATTCATAAATAAGCATAAACATTTAAGGTAATGTATAAGACTAAAACACAAGCCTTATTGAAATAAACATCATCATAATATGGAAAAGATAAATAAAATAATTCCATTTAATTACTCACATGGATATTATAATAGTAAAATAATCACATGTAATATCAATATCCAATTTCATGAAGATGGAATGCCTAATGATATACATCATAACCACATAGTCAAGGCCCCGTACCAAGACTACAAATAAAACTTATGTCAAGGACATGTGCCAAGACAATAGTTTGTCTCAAGATACCTAATGATGTATCTAGGATCTATATCGGGATCCACCCATCACTTTCTAAGTCCAATTCATTCCTCATAGGAACAGGAGGAAATATAACATAAACATTCTTATTAAAAATGGAATAGAAAATGTAAATAATTTAACCATAAACCATGAATGGTGAAAAAATAGAACATCCATAGTCAAACATATCACAAAACATTAAATAAAATATTCACTATTTTACATATAATAAGTCAACCCCAATCAAGAAAAATATCTTGTAAATTATGTTTATGTAGTTGAAAATGATCAGGAAAACTCTTTTAGAGAAGTACCATTTTTTCATGAAATCAATTAGAAATCTCACAATTCATAAAGGAAGTCTTTTAAAAGTTATTTTTTAATATAATTTTCCCATACCAATTTGAATATTATGATAGTAATTATCAATTTAAAATAATTGTGTCCATATTAACAAATCCTTAAATTCATTTTGATAAAGTGGACATTATTTAAATTTATTTAGAAAACTAAATCTTCAAAACATTTTAAATTATGATCTAGTTAAATATTACTTTTTATAAAACCATAAAATATTCCTTTTGAAAACATTTTTATAATACATCAAAATGGAGGATAAATATGTCCCAGTAATTACATATATATAAATAGTCTCGGATAATAATGAGACAGAGGAATTAACCATTACCTAGCACTTTCCATTTTTTCAGTGTACATCTAACCTCATGCATAATGACCATAGTGTGTTATTTAATTATACCAGAACCATATTCATTTTTATTATATCATACATGATTTATTTATGACATTAAAAAAACCATTTTATAATGACATCCATGTTAAATTAATATTTCGGGTAATAATCGCTTTCTTTATCGTGCGTGTTTTAACTTGTTATTCTTGATCAAATCATTTTGATCATTATTTAATTACATCCATAATATAAACATTGATTTATATATCATATATATTTATAATATATAAATTTATAATAGATATATATATGAAATGGAAGGCATCATTTATGGAGACGATGGGTCGTACGTATGCATAAACGTTTTTTTCCATGTTCATATCGTATTGAATGGAAGTAAGTGAATAAAATATATAGAAGAACATAAATATATTTATATATATCTCCATTAGAATTATTATTTCATATATTACATACTTATTAAATATATATTTTTTAATAATCATCGTTGAGTGTTGAACGTGGAAATGAATCTCTTCGCGTCATGGAGACGGTATGTCGTACGTACACACTAGTGATGATATCATTTCATTAATGATTAAAAGGTGTGGAAATGGATGGTATATTAATTTTATAGACAAATTATAATGTTATATTAATTATCTATATACATATTACTCATCATTATATCCATCAAAATAACAGTTTTGAATAACAATTACACCATAGTGTGGAGACGGTAAGCCGTACGTACGCACGAATGGAGACATTTTTATTCATGTGATGGATAGAATAATGAATATGGTTGTTCCATATTTATAATAACATCATTATATGTAGAAGGTACTGGAGTTATTATTTTTCTTTGGAAATAACAAAGAAGAATAATGTGGAAGAAGAAAAAAACATGGAAAAATGTGATTAAATTATTACCTCTTCTTTGGGTGTTTCCTTTTGATTAGAACCAAAGGAATCCATAGGTAGGATTTATAATAAATTTAATGACTATATGTTGAATTGAGGGAAGTTGGGAGGTGATTTGGGTAGTGTTTGGCTGAGACAAAAGGCATTTGAGAGGTGATTTTGAGAGAAGGGGAAGTAGCCTTTTGTAAGAGAGGTGGGGGTCACCTTAGGAAAAGCTTGAAATATTATTTTATTATAAAATAATTTTCGGTTTTTAATGGATTCAAATTGATTTAATTCGAATATAATGTGAGTATGGGTGAAACTTCTCTGAAAAAATAGGTTTTATACATTTTTAAGTCAATATATTAACCCAATATTTTATATTTAACTTAAAGTTAAAAAGTTTAACTTTTACAATGTCCTCTTGTATTATTATAATAAATAGTTAATAAACATGATATAAAATTCCAAAAGAACCCAAATTGGTTAATTAATTATATATTAATCATTATATAAGTCCTATGTACGTACCTTAGATTTTTAGGAATATGATATCATTTAATAATATGATATTTTTTAAAAAAACTAATTTATTTCAATATGGACACAATTTAGTATTTGGTTTTTTTAAATTCATCAAAAAATGATTAATTTGAAAAAAATAAATTTAATAAACCCTAACATGTCATATTCTCCTAATATAATCATGGATGTCTTCAAAACATTAAAATTATATTTATTTTAATATTTATAATATCAATTATTTTAATATTTCATTAAGAAGGTAATTACTATATCATCATTGTGTCATAAATAAATTTAATTAATTAATAAATAAAAATTATAAATAAAATAACATTATGTAGAAAATATTTTTATATTTCTAATTAATAATTATAGTCAAATTTTTATTATGTATAGCCCTATATTAAAAATGGTTTACTTATTGATCATTGAATTTTATAATTTTAACTCTTCATTAAATAAAATAATAATAAATGTTTAAATCTAATCCACGTAAACCTAAAGGATCTTATTTTATTCCTAAGTTTGTTTCTGATCGAATTACATTTTTTCAATAGAATTAGGACTTGTTTTAGGGTAATAATAATATCATTTTTACCTCTAATTACTCTATTTACTTTTAACTATGGTAAATAAAAGTTAAAAATTATTATTCACTAAAAATAATTTTCCTCGTATTGATCCTCATTTTACATAAAGGTATCTACAGTGTTTTACAGATTTTTGCAACTCAATTCATAAAAGAGGTAAAATTAAGTTTTATGATAATTTTCAAATGCTCATAAGAGGTGGATAAAAGAGGGTAAAAAGTTCGATAAAATTTTTAAATATATAAAAATATTATAAAATGACTCTAATAAATTAAATTGAATTTATATAAGTATTATATATCTATTTTTACCTAAAAGAAATTTAAATAAAATAAATAATTATTGAAATAAATAGTCTTTTTTAACCAATTACGCATTATTTTTCACTATTCATCAAAAATTGAATGTTTTCAGAAAAATACAAAACAATTCACCCTAAGATAATTTCAATATTCCAAATTCAAAAATAAAGCCCATTTTGAAAAATAAAATTAATAAAATATAAAAAAGTTGGTATTAATATTCATAACAGTATGTTTGATTAGTCGCAGTGTGTTAGAATTTTGAAGTTGCGTACAATGGATGCTATTGCATTATTCAAAGGGAAACATACAGAGGAAGATTGGGGTGTTAAAATCTTCCCTCCTTCAAATAATTTCATCCGGAAAAATTCTAGAATACTACCACACAAAAATATTTGGGTGGTTCTTCATCATAAGTTCCTTGGGTTCCCACGTTTCTTCTTCCATCTTATGGTTTGTCCATATAACTTTTACCAGATGAGTCGTACGGTTTCTCAATACTTAATATCTAGTATCAATAATCTTGACAGGCTCATCACAATAAGATAGATCAGGTTCTAGTTCAATTTCCTCATAGGTGGGTACATGTGTTGGGTCATCATTTTTTTCTCAACAGTGATACATGTAACGCATCGTGAACTTTGGAGAGACTTGGCGAAATTGACAAATGGTAGGCTACAACCCCAACTCGTTCTATAATTTTGAAAGTTCTAATGTATCGGGGACTTAATTTACCCTTCTTACTGAATCGTATGACTCCCTCCCATTGAGATGCCTTCATGAAAACATGATCTCCCACCTGAAATTCCAAAACCATCCTTTGGTTCTCTGCATAGCTCTTTTACTTAATTTGAGCTTATTTGATGTGGGTTTGGATTACCTTCACCTTTTCCATCATTTCCTCAACATTTTTTGGGCCTATGAGTTTTCATTCACCAACATGATCCCAACAAGTTGGTGTGTGACATCTCTTTCCATCTAACGCTTCATACGAGAATTAATTTTTAATTAGTTAATGCAACGTGTATGTTTTTAATTTGGTAAAATATACTTCATTTTGGAATATGGAATACCAAAATTTTCATAGGGTAAATTTTCGGTATTTTTCTGAAAACATTAAATTTTTGATGAATAGTGAAAAACACGACCTTATTTTTTAAAACCGACTTTTTAATTAAATATTTATTTATTTTATTTAAATTTATTTTAAGTAAATATAGATATATAATACCTATATAATTTCAATGTAATTCATCAGAGTCATTGGATAATAAAATTATATGGATAAAATTTTATTGAGATTTTAAACGTCTTTTACCCACTATCTAATAGCATTTACAAATTTGCATAAAACATAATTTTACAGCGTCTATGAACTAAATTTCAAAAATCTGAGAGATATGGTTGACACTATTATATAAAATTTTGTACAATAAGATGAAAATTGTTTTTGGTGAATAGTAACTTTTGACTTATTCACCCTGGTTAAAAGTCAATAAATAAATTAAAGGTAAAAATCATATTATAAATTATCCTAACACATGTCCTAATTCTATTGGATAGGTTTATTTCAACCAGAGGAATGTGAAAGGTATGAAATAATTCCTAAATCTCATCATTAACTGATATTGTTTATGTGTAAGTATTTTTTGAGGCATATTTTTTATCCTTGTCCATGTTTCATAAAATATTTTTCAAAATAATTATTTTAAGGTACTATTTAACTAAAATCTCATTTTAAAATTTTTAAATATTTATTCTTCAAAATCTTTCTCATTAATTTCCATGTTTTAAAAATGTTTAAATTATTTATTTATATGGTCTGGATTGTTTTAAAATTTTTATTCCTTTCAAAAGATTCAATTTTGTATGGGACACTTTGATTCCAAAATGTCTTTAAATGTCTTCCTTTATAAATTGTGTGACTTTTAAATGTTTTCATGAAAAAGGGAAATTTCTATCAAAGAGTTTTATGAATCATTTTCAACTATGTCAATATCCTTTTTGGATATTATTCATGATTGAGGATGATTTATTATAAATAAAATCATCTATATTATATTGAATGAGTTATGATATGTTTGACTAGGGATGTGTTATTTTTATACCATTCATGGTTTATGGATAATTTATTGACATTTCTTATGTTTGTTTTAATAGAAATGTTAATGAAATGTTTAAAAATTTTCATATGAGGAATGAATTGGACTTAGTAAGTGACGTGTGCATCCCACTATAACTCCTTCATGCATCAATAGGTCTAATGAGACAATTAGATTTGGAAATAGACGCGGCCATTCCCATTTTGATATATGGTTTTGGTCAAGGCCTTAATCCTTTTTAGGCATCTTGGTCGAGGCCTTGAAAAATTATTTCAGAAACTATTGCATTATACATGCCCTCATTAAAAAAATTATATTGATTGTTCATGTGGTTATTCGACTAGTTGAATACCCATGACTATGTTTTATTATGGAATTACTTACTCATCTCATATTTCTCCCATAGATTTTTCATTTTATTATTCATAAAGGTGTGTGTTTTAAATTACTCACCATGCTTTATGTTTATGTTATCTTCCACTATATTATTTACCCTTACTGAGCATATGTTCCCACCCCTTTATTATGTTTTAATTTCCCAAGATTCCAAGATGTGCATTGTGATTGATATACAGTGTTAAGCTAGGGGAATAATGGCATTATCAAATTATTATTTGTGTTTTATTATAGGTTTGAATGTGTAATTTATAATTCTTGTATATAATCTATTTTCCAATACTACTAAAATAGTTGGTTCTTTGGGACTTGATTCCTTGAAATTATGTCAATGTATTAAAGTAATGCACCAGCACTGGGCTTCTGGGGTCTGGGCATTATAATGGTAATGAAAATTAGTATATATGATATAAATTATGTATTATTATATTCGTGGAATATTTATCATTCATTAATATAATATAAAATTTTCATTCTTACCTTTTCACTCACAGAAAAAGTTATAAAAATGTTCTTGGATGTGATGGCTACAGCCACCTCGAAGCGATGTAATTTTTATTTTTTCATCACCATATAAAAAAGTGATATATATATATATATGTATGTATGATTAATTAAATTTGATTATATATATTCTAGTATGTTAATTCTGAAAAATATAAATTTTACTTACCTTCTTTTCATAAAGGTTAATGAAAAATTAAAGCATTACTAATGTGTACTTATAGCCTACTATCTCCATGAACATAATTTTCGTTAATTTTTATCAGCATACTTCATTATTTATTTTAGAAGTATAATTTGTGGGTAAATATGATAATTATAACATTTTTATTAATCTATATATGTTTATATAATGACATTTTTTATTTTAGTCTACTTACTAAAATCATTTGTGACACATGAGTCGAATGTCGCCAAAACATCCCATAAAAACGTTATTTATTAAGTAATTATATAATGATTTTTTATAAGTGAAATATATTAATAATAAACTTTTAAAATATTTTCAATATTTTAATTAATTTACAATAGTTAATTATTCCAGAAGATAAATATTAAGAAGAATGAATCAGACTAATGGAAAGGGGTTTTTCTCGTCTCACTTTTATTTATTTGAGATACATTTCATATTCTCCACTCATTTTTGTTGACTTGTGTTTGTAATTCCCATTATTGCGATTTATTATTATTATCCATAAATTATTTTTTATTTACATATCCATTTTAGGATCTATCTTTTATGATTTTTTTGGGATCAATTTTACCAAATAGGTAATGGATTTCTTGTCACAATTTTCCTTTATTGAGGCTTATGGAATGTTAAGCACCTATATTATTTTATGAGGTGTCTATACATCAACTTATAGGTTAAATATAATATATATTCTTTATTATGATGATATTTTACCTTTATTTTAATTCCTTCATGGGGCTAACATTTCAATATCACCAAATATGTAGAGATTTTATGTTTCAATCAAATCGTTTATCCGTATTTTTTAGGATTGTGTTTCCAATGATAAATTATTATGATCCATATCTCAAGAAAATTTTTAATTTTATTTTCCTCTAGTTATTAAAAATATTTTTAGTTAATAGTACCCTTTTTCTACTCTTCTATACTTAATATTATTTCAAAAAAAAATTAATGAAAATCTGACATAATTTCTCTCTTTGGTCAGATATTTGTTTTCTCCCAAACCCATGTTATTCAAAAAAAATTAAAATGTTTCAAGTGATATAAATTGATTTATTAAAGGACTTTTTAAAAAGCATTTTGAATGGAAAATTTATGTCGTTTTCAATGAAAATATATTTTTTTCAAAAATATAAAGTGAAATGTTTTGTCGACATCAGAAAAAAGTCACTTTAAAAAAATTCCCATCATGAAAAATGAAGGTTCTTTTTAACCATTACATAATTTGTTCAGGTAAAATCAATTATTTTTTTGATTATTATTTTTAAATATTGTGCATATATTTTTTAAGAATTTTATTTCTAAATTTAATTTCAATTAAAATAACTTTCATTATGTTTTATGTTTTAAAAAAATTCACAATGAAACAGATATTTTCATCAAGAATTTTTTAATGATGTATTAATGTTATTTACATTGATCATGCTCAGTAATCCTTATTACTACTCCTCCTACACCATGTAATTTGTTTAATGACACCATCCTAATTGTTATATGTATTTATTAGGAATGATCAAAAGATATTATTATATAACCCTTTTATTTTCCATGGGGTGACCATATTTTAATGAGATTATTAAGGAACAAATTTTTGTAGCACAATTTTACCATGTTTCAAAAATATTTGCAAGAAACATATTTCTTTTCAATGATTTTATTATGTTTTAAATTAATAATGATATTTTATATTAGTTTTATTATAAAATATCAATGTATTTTATTCATTTTTTTGTTCTTGGACATTATAACACAAACATGGAGTGGCTTAGATAGAATTTCTTAATCCCATTACAAATTAACATGGGGTATCCCAGTTTGTGTTGGATAAGACCATTATAGAATAAACATGAAGTGAACAAAATATCACAAGTTCATACCTGTAGATATTATATAATGGATGCTCATATAATTCAATATGTTCTTCAAAAAGTGTTTTAGTTTGATTATTACATGTTAATGATGTTTAATTTGATCAAGATTGATATTACATGTCTAATAATTATTGATTCTAATATCCCTTTCATTTACCATGATTTCATTTTTAATGATCCATGTATTTATGGGTGTGAGTTATTTTATGACTTTCTCATAAATGATGATTATGTCGTCATGTCATTATACCCTTATTATTCTCATTTATTACATTCAATTACTGATGCTTATGATTAACCTTACTGATAATTTGAGCTCAACATTCATAATATTTCATCTCCCTATGTTATAAATATTGATTTTTAGTGAGTTATGTTTACAAGGGATTTCTTATGGATGATGATGATGGCTTAATATGAAAAATAAATGTTGTGTTATATGGGGAAATTTCTTTATTAATGTGAATTGTTTATGTATTATTTTTTCCTAATATTCTAAAACTCTAAAACTAAAATGTCATAGAGGTTCTAACTGATAATTTTTTTTCTTTTGTTGTGTATGGTTTTAATGAAAATAATTGGGTCCCAATTATCAACATTATAATATAAAATGTAAATTTTATGATTCTAGCACTGATTCCAACAATCTGGGAGCTGGGATGTTATATTATTATTATGTTAATAATAATAATAAATTATAAAACATTTTTATAAGTCCGGATGTTTATTTTATAGGTTAATATATATTTTCTAAAAAATCAACTTTAGAAACCCATACATCAAATCATAGAAAACATGATATATTTTTCAAACAAAAGAGTTTTAAAGACATTATCGAATTTTTATTTTAATATTTATTTTTTAAAATTTTAACAACTCAATAAAAAATAGTATTAAATTTTGGAATAATTAGACCGAAATTTTATAATAATTACCATTTTATTTTTGGTTATAAATGATAAAATTATTTGGAAATAACAAGTTACTGTTGTGAAAACCATAATAGTAAAAATGTGTACCCTAAGATGTAAAGGGACTAAAATGATTACAAATTGTTTTTAATTGAGGGTTGTAGTTGTTTATAGAATTCATATCTTCCAAAAGAAATTTTTTATAAATTTTGGATTCAATTTATTTTATAGATACTTCTAATTATTGAAATGTTTTGGGTATTTTGAAAAAATGTTCTCACATTTCATTTTTAAAAGAGGATATACTAAAATCACTACCTCTCAAACTAAAACCCAATAAATATACCCCCAAAACATCCAAAAATTCCACTAAAAACACATAAAAACCATAAATATGATTTGGTATTTTTAAAGGTCCATTCCTCAAGGTATTAACCACCATTCCAAGTGCGATAATCCAAAAAGGTATATATAAATTCCTAAGATCCATTTATCTTATCTTTTTTCCTTGTGTGAATTTAATCATTCAAATATTTATTTTGACCACCTTAAAATGGTAACATAAATAAACTTATTATAATGATATGTAATTATTAATTTTTTAAAAAAATTAACCACCCTTGTATTTTTGTTTTGAAAAGTGAAAACATTATTTGTCTCTGTGTGGACTTCCGCATCCACGAAGGATCATTTTTATTTTTCTATACCCTTCATACATGAGCGGTCCTAATATTAATGTTAATAAATAATTATGATATTTATAACGTGTTTTATATTCAAAAATTAAATTATGTTTCATTTCTCTAGTTTTATGGAAAAGGGAATCATCAACCATGTTACGTGCAGACTACCACCTCTGTGGGATGATATATTCCTATTATTCCTTTCATCACTACATTGAATTGATGGTGAATATAATGCTTTTAATGGATAAATATGAAGTTTATGATCTAATTAATGCTTTTATATGAAAAATTGGAGAACATATTAATGATATCATCAATAAATGATCATTAATAATTCAATCATATAAAACAAACATAGTAAGATGGAATTCATTAATTAAAATTATATAATATTTTCATATCCATTACACATTCATCCAAGTATTATCTAATTATTATATATAACTCTAATTATCACAAAATTGTAATATTATGATACTATATTAGTGTTATTACAAATATATTAACCCATAATCATCATTAATCATTGTTTGTTTAAATTTGGGTTGGCCTGAACAATTATTTGAACAATGAAATTCAATTATATGAATAATGATTATGATAACATAATTACATGTATAATATCAAAAAACAATAAAACAATTAAATTTTTTTATAAATAATACCTCAGTATTTAAATCATTAGTTAAGAATACACCCATTGTAGTTTTGAAAACAATGAAAATTGTTCATTGTCAATTTCATCATCTAGGATAAAGATCTGGTGATAATAAAAATAAATTTAAATTTCATAAATAATTATATGCCATCCATTATAGTATCATAAATTAATATTGAATGATTAAATTTGTATGATTATTGAACACTAACACTGCTCGTCTGAAACGAAAACAAATAGTAACAACTATAAACTCCCCATGTGGAACGTATGGAAACATTTATTAATATTAATGTTTCTTATGATTATAAATATTTATAGGAAATATTATTGAGAATAAATAGTATATTCAGATATTTATATTTGTTTTATACGTGGTTGGAGTGCATCCTACTAAGCTAGAACAAAGTTATGGCATATAATGACTCAAACCATGCCTTTGGGTCATAATCACACTTCTTTAACTACTATATTTAAAGATTGATCTATTCTAACCTATGATAATGTTAGGTATTATTTCCAACTTTTTCATGAAAATATCGTTTCACATCAAATTATCATTCCTTAAGGAATATATTTTTAAGTGAAAATGTATATTTTAACAATAATTACCATTTATTTTAGTGGATTTTTCCTTCATATTCATATTTTTACTCCCCCAAAAATGATCACATCTCTTTCATGAAAACCCAAATTTGTTATATCCAATGATTATTTCAATCATCTTAATTAATTTTCTAAAAAATAATATCCTTTAAATGATGCGGGTTTATAAATAAGTTCTTTTAAAACATTTTATGGGGTTTTACATATAATGATACTCTATTATTTTCTTATACATTTTATATTTAAATATAATGAATTTAATATCAATGACCATTTATGGAAATTTATTTAGAGTTATTGTCTTCAGAATCTTTATCTTTATATTTAAGTTGGGAATTGAATTAAGAATCATTTCCTTTAAAGATACAATCATGAAATGTTTGTAATGAAAAAAAATTTTGGTTATTCCACTTCGATTTTTAAATTATTCTTCTTTAATGTAAGAATATTTCATAAATAAACTGATATTTTCTCTTCTGAAATACTCATTTAGGAAAATTATCCTTCTAGAGAAAAATGATCATATTTACATATGTGTTACCAATTTGGATATTTAATTTCTTCTCATATGCAATTTATGATAGTAAATATGATTAGATTTCAAGTGGCTCACAGAATCTTGTACGATGATGGTTGAGGTTTTACATCACCCTATAATGCATGAGTTTAGGTTTTATATCCCATGATATAATAAAGAATATATATAATGATTTTTACACACATTGGCATGGATATAATGGGTTTCCACACAATTTCTAGTATGGACAGAATGACTCGTTCACCTATGTATGGGCATGGTGGGATTTCTCATAATGGTTATCATATGATTATCATTGCTCCAAATATCATTATTGTTTATTATTTTTTTTCCATATTTCTAAAATTCATGTTATTTTCATTAAATTTCGTGTTTTGATTATTTCTTCTTATTTTAAATGTATTTTTTACTTCTGTATCATACTCACATGTATTATGAATATTGAGATTTATTTGGAGAGATTTCATAACACTTATGATTCCTTGTGATATTATTATGATATTATATTGATTTATTATATTTCATGGTTATAATATATTGTAAATAAATCTTTTACAATGATATTTTA
Source organism: Viscum album (assembly GCA_963277665.1). Taxonomy (NCBI): domain Eukaryota; kingdom Viridiplantae; phylum Streptophyta; class Magnoliopsida; order Santalales; family Viscaceae; genus Viscum; species Viscum album. The sequence continues at coordinate 1,047,112,398 of OY728162.1, forward strand.
TATATCATTGTGTTCTTCATCATGTTTATGATATGATTCATAATGATAACTTCTTTTACCATACAAACCATCTGATCTCACACTTTTTTTCATTTCTATTTCTCCAGGTTATGATGTTGATTATATCATGTGAAATTAATATAAAACTGTTTAGGGAAGGGTGAATATGTATAAATGTTCACATGTTTTGTAAAATAATATGTTTATTTAGCGAATAATTATGAACCAAAAAACATTATATCGTTGATTTTTTAGATAGTTAAGGGGTTTATTTTTTAAATAAATATATTATTATATTATCTATGTTATGTTTAGCTTGGGTAAATTTATTTTATAAATTTAATTTTTATTTTAATTCATTAATTTTTATAATTTTTTTTTAAATATGCAAATGTATAAACCCATGTATAACTCAGGAACTGTGTTACTTACCCAAAAAACTAAAACCCAATTTTTTAAACACATATCAAAATAAATTCCATACATAAGATAGATAATACTATTTCATGTAAAGTATTGAAGTCATATGAAATAAAAAACACCTTAATATAATGTGTGGTGGGATAGGTATTTAGCCCCCACATTTTTAAAAAAACTATGATTCATGAATAATAATAATTTAATCCCAAAGTACCATTATTCAAAAATTAATACTCAGTATGGATTTTAATTCAAATACACCTATAACACCTAATATGTATAAATCATAAGAATATTTTATTTGGGAATTTATTTATAAAATAAAAAATCCAATTCATGATTGAATGGAAACCAAATATTTTATAGAATACCTATAATGTTACTATCTTATGCATGACATGACAATTATAAGAATTAGTTTAAATATTTTAAACTAAAACATATTGAAATTCAAAATATAAATAATTTATATTTTTGAAAAAATGAATAGGTTTTTTATAAATAAATAAAACTATAAATACATACCATATGATTTATGTTCTGTTAAAAATAAAAAAAAATTATAATAAAAATATTGATAGTGTCTAAATTCATACATATTTGGAATTGGACCATTGTCCCCGTGTTCGTAGTATTTTTTGAGATTTTTTTAATAATCAAAATCACCATGAAAATGTAACATGATTTTTCTTTTCTATACAATAAATTTTGTATAAATAATTTCTTTGAGGGACTTCCTTGAATCAAGACATAGTTTTCATGAAAAATATACATATCATTAATATTTATTCCTTAGAACACAACTTCTTTATATACTCTATTTTAAAATTATTCATTATGGAAATTGAATTTCTATAAACCATAACTAGTTTAGTGAAAAAAATAACATTAAAATATCAATTTTTAAAATCATAAAATTGGATAAGAAAATAATATAATTTTTCTTAAACCATTCCATTTTTCCAAAAATCCTCTTAAATATTTTCATGGAATTAGAAACTATGGTCATTTTTAAAGAAGAAAATCATAACTAATTTCAATTTCTCAATATAGATCTTATCAATTAATTACCAGAACATTATTTAATACCACTAAAGGGTTTTGTGGGATATCCTTATGAGCATATTCAATTGAATAAAACAAAAAAAAATATTTAAAATACTTCCAAGGGGATATTATTAAATCAAATAGAAACGAAACAAAAAAAGTTCACCTCACTATTCATGTTTAATCGTCACCAATGTTTTTTATTGAGATTACTTGATAGAGTTCATTGGATTCCTATGCCAAAGGTTTCAAATGACCCATGAAATCAGCAATATATTTTTTCGGACTCATTTTCCATAAATAATGTCCTATCCAGCCCTTTATAAAAGGAAATAAGGATAAAATCATAACCCAAATTTGGATTTAGAGATTAAAATTTATTTTACATAAAAATAAGGCATATAAAATATTTATATATAACTCCTTTGTTGAATGATGAATCCTATTAGAGACAAATTATTAATTTGTTTTGAGATTGTAAACTAAGGTGTCACAAGCATTTGATGACATCCCTCAAACACCAAATATTGGGAATAAATACCAAGTGATTATTAAATAGTTGTGGGATTGTTTTCCATTAAAAAACACAAATCTCAACAAAATAATAAATATAACCAAACAAAAACAATATAGTTCAAAGAAAATTAAATAAAAAAAATTGAAAACAATAATAATAACACGAAAAATAATAGAAGCAATAATAGGTTAAATATGACATCTAACCAATACTAAAAGTCATCATAACATAGAAAAAATGATGTTTAGTCACTATAATCATTCAAATAGAAAATCTACAAGATCTAATCACCCTAGAAAAATGTACCATCATGATGATCTACTAGAGAAATAAGAGACATTTCTTTTAAAAGTGACATGAATAACAATGTCTTCAAATTAACCAAAGTGCATAGGAAGGGGTGAGTAATCATACCCTATAATTATTTCCATACTACTTCCCAATACATGACCCTATAAAATGAAAATTTTATCAAATAGTATTATATAATTGTAAAAAGGATAGTTTAAATATTAAATTAGTTTACATCATAAATATAAATCATTTAAATAGTTTAAATATTAATTTCATCCACTTATAAAACAAAATTCAAAATAAAACACCGACAAAAATGTGTAAAATAAGGATTATACAAAACATGTGATTGCCAAATTAACCTACCATTCATGGTGCTACATGGTAATGAATTCAAAGTACCCTAATGACACTAAATCTTTTTCAAAACCTAATAAGGAATCTTCAATTAAAATATGAATCGGCACAACCCTGTATTTATTTGAAGATCTTACACCATTTAATTTATTAAAATAAACAAATATTTAAAATATGTAATAATAATTTATTCATTTGTTAAAATAAAACCATAATTTAAAACCATGTTAGGAATTTTATTTTCCAAATACAATTTTAACTCCAATGCATCTAAAAATAAAGGTATTAGGTTTTTGAGTGATTACATGGCGTCTAAATAAAGATAAAATATAACTATAAATTTAATACAAGGGATAACTCCAAACTATAATGAATTTTTAAGTATAGTTTTATAAATTTACAATTTAAAAATATGGTTTTCATTAGCACCATGGTAACCTCACAATGGAATGTTTCTAGAATCCAAACCATTTAGGACCCAACACTCCATGTAAAAGGGAGTTGTTTGGTCTCTCTAAAATTTTTTCATATATAGACTTATAATTCCATAAGGAAATCCATTAAGTGAACACAGACTCCCATGAGTATTTTTAGGGTGCTTTTGTTACATCAATAATTTCATAGTGAACTATTACCTCCACCATATTGTGGTTTTACACATGGTGCACTAGAATTACTCTTGTACAGGAATGAAAACATTTCTATCTATTCCTTGATTCCCAGTAGCTCTATTTTTTCAGAAGGTATCTCTAGATACAACACAGTGACCACCACATTTTTTTGCTATTTATGGTGAACTTCAAAAGATGGGAAACATTCTTATAGAATAATGAACCCCCACCCGATATTCCTGAAACCCAAAAAATGCAATAATTAATGAAACATAAAAGAGTTTGGGAAGTACCTCAAAATATTGGTGTTACATTCTCCCAAACATAGGTATTTATTTCCTCAGAATACTAGAGGCCGGTGTTAATGATACATATGGTCAAACCAATAGTTCAAAAATAGGATGTCCACCCCAGTGTCTTATAGAGATTAATTTATTAAAAAACCAGCATACTAGGGATACACCTCGACCTAGAATGTGTTTATTATCCACATAACTAGATACAAATGATAGAAAGTATTGATTTTGACAATCTAATCCAGAATTAATTAACCAGAATGAATATGTTATTTGAACATGTATTACACTCTAACCATATGGAAAACAAGAATGACTTACACTGAACATTATTAATAATACAATTATAACTGACTACTGCCCCATCAAAAAATTTGTTTCAATTTCTCATCCAGGTGAGAATCCTTTAACACCAAAATTTTTTAAGGAACTAATGATTCTTCCCTAATGACACAGGTTTACAATGATCATAGAAATTCAAAAAACTATCCACTAAAACAAACCATCATATGAAGATTTAAATAGTTCCACAAAAAAAATGTTAATTCCTTGAGAAAGAAAAATCTCATCCATGAACTACTACATCTTGTCATACACATCTATATAGAATAATTATTTGTCTCATCTTCCCCTTGATTGAGGGGGATATCATGTACTAATGGATACACCATTTTTCAAAAATTAATGCACGAAATATGAATCCTAGATGGAAAATGGGTCTCAATTAAATCCAATGATAATATAAACATGAATATGTTTTAACAAATTATAAACACATAACAATTATAGATCATCATAAGAAAAAAATAACTAAACTAGAATAAAAATAAGTCATTTAATGAGTCAATCTACACACACTTTAACGAGATCTTTCTTTTAGGGAAAACTAAATCTAAATAACATGATATTTTACAAACCCTACTAGACAGGGATATATAAACATCATAAAATTTCCACTAATCATATTAAATGTTTAATATTTTTTTCTCCTTCCCTGTATTTAGAGGGAAAATTTACCTACTACTGTCTTGAAACAAGGCGGAATCCGAATTGAATTCGATACATTTGAGAGATTTTTTTATCTCTATCCAACACTCAATATATCACCATTATTATGGTCCATCCTATTGTAAATTCTATGAGTATTATAGCACATACAATTCTTGGACTTGGTTTCCCAAATAAACAATGAGATCTAGCTGATCAAAACCCATATCATTATCTTAGTGCATAAAACTCATGTTTAGGATAATAATTTAACACATGGATCATCTTTTATCCCTACATGAGCTAACCTAACACTCATAGAATAGTGAGATTATACAACCATGGATCATACCATGTAATGAATGATACATATGAAAACATCAAAGTATGTTACCTTTCATAAATATATTCATAACTAAGAACAATAAACCAATAGGGTAGACCTACAATGGATCCCAATTCCCTAGACCAATCATGATGTTCTAAAAATCAAACTATTGACTAACATGATAGATTTCCAACTTTAACAATTATACTATGAAAAATCCATAGTCTCTTTCCATTTTCATAAGAAGATGGTAAAACATTAACAAAATTTATGATAGAGAGTTTCTATTAATAAAAAAGAAATATAAAATGGAATGTCTGGATCCATTTATTTATATGGATGAAAACAAAGAAACTTATATGAAAATGAATTCAACCCAATATAGACCAAGTGAATTAAAATTGGGTATAAGTTTATATCTAACTACTTAAATATTATGCTACATAAAATGTATCCTCATGATTATATCATGATGCATCATTTACCATAAAACTGGATTCCATTTCTAGGTATTAATCCTAGTACACATAAAATACTAGGGTAACTAATATAATAAATATATGATGACTGAATGTAGAATTGGAAAAATACATACAACATATATAATTGCATGAATTAATAACAAGTGTAAATAGAAAAACAACATATCTAATGTATCAATTTTTAAGGAGTAATAGAGATATAGAATTCCCATGTAATAACCCACTACGACTCATTCTATGATTCTATAATTCATTTCACTCCAAGTTCTCCACAATTTAACATCCCTATAAACCTCATGGAAAAACAATTTGATGTTCTTAAATGATGAAAATGTTCTTAATTAACACAATATGTTCTAAAAACAAAATTATTGGAACACTTTAAATCACTTATAAACTATAAACACTAATAAACCATTTTTGATTCATTTTGTAAAAGATATTTAAAAACCAATAGGTAATAATTACACCATTAAAAACTGAATTTTTTAAAATCTAGAAAATTATAAATTTAGAACAAACAAAAGGTTAAGTTTCTAAATTTTTTTTATTAATGTAAATATCTTTTAATATTTTACTAAAATGAAAATATTTGAATAATTTTAAAACAAATTCTAGAAAAATACACTATAAAACCTATTTTCAGTCCTGAACAAAAATTAATAAATAATTCACGCTAATAGTATTGTATAATTTGAAAACATATTTCTTATAAAAAAATTTCTCATCAAATCAGATCACATACAAATGAGTAACCATGTTCTATAACTAGAAAAATGTTACAAAATATATTCCAATTATATCATATTTATATATGAAAAAGTTAGAAAATTGATTATTAACACAATATTATCTATTATTTTATGTTAAATAATGGTTAAGTTATGTTCCAAAATCTTAAACAAATGAAATTATTTCTATAAGGGACAACATTATGTTATAAATACCCTTCTACAATATTCTATTCAATTAAGTTAAAAGGATAATAAAATTATTAAAAAGATTATTAATTGATAAGAAATATAAATTAATAATGGAACAAAAAAACAAAAAAAATACCATATCATAAATTTCAAATTAATTCATAACTAATGAACTATTTGTCAAAATCATTACAAAAAACTGAAAACATTAAAGGTAGGTTATCACTATTTATAGAGTACAATAATAATTGTTTTTCTACTTAATTAACCAAAATTCCTCACTAATTACAATTATCAAAAGGATTAAAAATGGAATTTATATTTTATTATGTCATAAAATTATACAAAATAGTTACATTTTCATACTGACTCCTTAATCCATACATTAATATTTAAAAAATCCCTAAATAAAATAATTGTAACATGATATTAAATTTTAATATATATTTATATAATCTATACTATACTATGTAAATGTGATGTGATTAGTAATTTTTAAAGTAATAATTAATAAATATGAAATGAAATTATTTTTACTTATCATGAAATTAACCATGTAATAACGTAGAGTTTTGGACTGTTGTTTGTTTAAACCAATTCAATATTGATCGACATCCAAATATTTAAATTAAATTAATGCGTTTTTACATCCCACCCCATACCCCATAAAATGGGTTTACTAAGTCTGGGGGACAAAAGACCTCAAGCGCACCTCCATGTATGATATAGGATACCAAATAGTAGCGAGGGTCTAGGGTGTGTGCATGGGAAAATAATCTCTCCTATAAAATTGTTTCACATTAGATATAAAATATAAAACGTAAATAGTGGTACTACTATAATAATAGAAAATATAATAGAATTATGAATACATATATAAGAAATGAATTAACTCAAGATGTTAATAGATAAATCATAGACAAAAGATAATAATTTCTAATGGCTATAAAAATTTATAAAACTAGTATACATGGATGTAGGCAGTACATTCAATACAAAAGAATAAAAAAGAGATAAAAAACTATACAATGATCTCATGGACTAGCACTATCATCTTCTACCAAACATTATCCTATGAATGTAAGAAATTCAGGTGTGTAATATGGGATGATTCTATTTATCAAAACTAGATTACATATAATCTACATATGACCATCAGTGATAGGGATAGGATGTTAGATAAATCTCAGTATGTAACAACCAATGGCATATATATTATCCATTCTATGACTATAATATGATTGTGTGTAGGTATATATAAAAATGTAAAGAAATTCTACACTAATAACTGATACCCTCTTCATCCAAAGCTAGTAATGTCTCAGGACATGTAATCATTTGATTAATTCCTTTATGTTTATTTTATTTAAATAAGTCACATTAGGTATAACATCACTAACAAGATATAATGTTGATATTAATTAAGGGTGAAAGATATTTTAAGTCATCCTATAATAATAGTAGTATAATGATAGAGGATCCAAGGTAATAATCAAGGAATACTTGACATCAAGGTTCATGTAAACTCTGTAATAAAATGAATTATGGAAAAGGGGTTTTAGTGTAATCAAATGGGAATATACCAAGGATTCCCACTATAAATAGTTCTTACTACATCCAAGGATATCATCTAATGTACAATGTGAAAATAATGACTCATACCGTTGGGTTATTCCAAGGTGTTTCTTGTTAAAATTCATCAGAATTGATCCATGGAATGTATCCAACGCATCCTAATAGCTAGAAGACAGGGAATGGGTCCTTTGGAATCATTCCAGGCATCCTATAGTAGACAACAACCATGGTCTATTCTAGGTATATCCCTTGGAAATCACCTCATTGAATTGGAAGGGATCCCTCTAAGTGATCAAGGAATTCCCTCAAAATCTAATGATAGCTCATATATTAAATTTACTATATATATAAAAAAGGTCCATAAACTTTAGGAACCCTATAAATGATTCATATTTAATTAGGTCCAGGAAATTATCATTCCTTTCAATAATTCATAAGGTTTATTCCATTTCCTTTAATACATAGTTAAAATGATAATGGGAGATGCAAAAAAAATTACATTCATTCTATATTAAATAATTAGGATTATTCCATTACTATTAGTAATCATGAAATTCTGTGATAATGACATGCAACCAATTCCATGTAATTATAATTATTTTTCCCAAGTTATATATATATGTATATATTGCATTTTTTATTTTAAAGCATCATGAAATATTAGGAACACATACCTTCTAAGGGTAAAGTGGTAACTATACTGGTCTTATCCTCTAAAAAATTTATAACCTATTGATTATATAACAACACTTACCTTAGATGGTTCTTGAAAGAAAATGATTCTTCTATAAGGTAAGGATACCATATTTTCAGTCCACTCTCAATTTAATGTTTTAATATTTAATTTAGTGAATGTACTTTGAGTTCATGGAGGTTTTGAGGGGTGTTTAGTGCTGGTTCAGAGCTCAGAACTCAAGATTTGGGGAGAAAATAGTCTGGAACATACTTTGTGAGAACTGTGTGGGTAGGCTGAACGGTCCGAAATATTTTGTGAGGTCTGGGAAGAGAGCAGGAATAAGACACATGGTTAGTCCAAACTATGTGATTTGAGTTGCACGACCATGCATCATGCAATATAGTTTTGACAGTGGTTATTTTCATAGTTTGTCCATGGTTATTCAAACCAAGAATGTAAACGGTGTAGGTGCCCCTACCCTACAAGTTACCATAGATTGTTGGTGAAAAATTTTCCAAACTCTAAACCAAAACCATGTGACCCAAGATATATGGTAAATTTAATAATTTATAATTAAATTAAAAATATTTTTAAAACCTGATTTTACGTTCTTTCTCCTCAAAAACATCATGAACCTCCCTTGGAAGCTCTCTTTGGTGGATATTCCATGAATTGAATGAACATCTCCATGTAATCTCTAAATTGAAGGATATTCATATTTTTTAATCCATAATTATAAGAACCGCATTTATTTTTAATCATTCTCTATTATTATAGATATATGTGGAACTATTTGGGTGCATGATGATTTTCTGTATTATTAGGTTCATCATCCAGTCTTTTCATATCTCCCGGTCTAGGAAAAATCTAGAGATAATACTAGATAATCTATCAACTACAAACCAAAGTTAAGTGATCTCATTCCTTTTACTAAATGTAGAACCTTTTATATTTGAAATGGTTCTGTGCACCAAATTTTCGAGCATCACCTTAATTTAAAATTAAATCTCAATAATATCTAATCATGACATAGATAATTAATTTAGTCATTATTGAATGATTATATGTTGAGATCCATGAATGAACCACCACATGTTGGGTGTGTAGACATTATGGGATATCACTTATTAATTGATTTCTAATTACAATTGATTAATTGATTTTGGAATTTAAATTTATCTTTAATGGATAAAAAGGATGGGGTGGATGACTTAACCATTGGTCCTTATTATTCCATTTTATGAATTACTATGTGAATTTCACATGCGATTTAAAGTATATTTTATGCAATGTATTGTTTTAATAAGAATTAATTTTTATTAATATAGATATTCCCATGTCAGTTAAATGATGACTAAGCCATGTGATGTATTTTTTAATCATAGGAAGCTTGTTATCAGAAATTTCCCATGTATGTATTTTTAAAATACAATCCCTATAAGGTTGTTCAATGGTTGAGTTTCCTTTTGTGGAGATATTGATATATGATGTTCTTGGTGGTGACATTGGAATAGTAAATTGAAATTGAAAAAATGATATTAACATGGATGAATTTTGATTATACATTGGTGATACATTGATTCATATTATAATTACATGGTAAAAATATTTTGACCAGTGACACTTATTCCTTTGGTGATACAAGGATCCATACTATATTTCCACTAATAAAATTTGTTGTACGTGACCTTGACTATGTTCAAGTAATACATGGGATCTCTAGTGGACTTCCAAGGATGGAGTCTAAGGCTTGAAATACAAGTAATGTAATACATGGATTCATATAAAAATTATGTGGATGGACTCAAAGGGAATTTGATATTTATGCCAGGACAGATACTCAGTATCCCTTAGTGGACCTCTGTGGATAAACTCTATCAAAATAGAAGTTATACCATAAATATATTGATACCTATGTTTCTTATATGTTCTGCTTAGATGATCTTTTATGGTGTTGGTTGATATTACACCTAGAGAGATAATGTAATTCCATTGTAGGAATTTCAAGGATGGGATTAGGTTCTAAAGGAAATTAAGAATGAATTGACATGTATGACACATCATCCAAGATAAAGAAAAATCTTAGATTAAATCTTGAATTATGAAATTGAAATGTACTTCTTAGGAATCTATATCACTATTAACTATATGGGGGATTCCTGGCTATCACATGATCTCTATACGTTTAAATTAAATGATTTTTAATTTCTAAATGAGTGTTTTATAAATCAGACAGTCTTGACTATTAAATTGGAGACATAACTATTAAATGAAATTAATTAATTGAGTTGCTTATTAAATGTTAACCTATACTTATAGGATATTTACATTGGAGTAATTTATATACTTAGTATATCTGAATTCACATTGTTTTTATATATATTAACTGACTAATTAGAAGATACCTTATATGGTTGCCTAATAGAATTCATTCCCACTCCATATTTGGTCCACCTTTGGGAACCCAAATAGTTAATATGATTTCTTGTGTTGAAATGGGAAAGGAAAATACTATAGGTTCTTGATCTTCAAGTTATGAGCTAGGGAGTGTGGGACCACACTGAGGCTTGTGATTCTATGAGTATAATTTTGGCATTTTTTTAATTTTATAATATATACTTAATATAACTACAATGTACCTATTTTGGCTACTTTAATTGAGACATATGACATGTATCATCATATTTTATGTGATAGGACTTATGGATTTTTTAATATTATCAATATTTTACTATTAAATTATGTCATTTGTAGGATTTAATATCCCTGTTACATGAATAATATTATTATCCATTGTGATACACTCTAGAAATGATGGAACAATCTCCCCATATACACACCTTGGCCCTCGCTACTAGTTGGAAGTCTCTAGTGTTTGGGTAGATGCACCTGATTCCATGAGACCCACTAGTCTCGGGGAATTTTTAAGAGGCATCAAGGTCTAGGATGTTACAAATTTGTGTCAAATGAGTTCTTTTATACATTTATTTACTATTTGGAGATAATAGAAAGTGATAGGAAGTTTTGTAGTTTGGTAATGATCTCTCCATGGACATATGTAAACTGAGTATAGAAATACACCAAATTTCATAGAATTGAATTGATTTTTTTTTATTTTGACTATTATAATTGATTTTCTTCCACTATTGGTTGATGAAATTGAATAATTATATTATGGTTGATATGATTTTCGGTTCTATTCTATTACATCCTAATGAGATGAGGGTATTCCATCTCTTGAATAATTTTATGTAGTTTATAGAAAATAAATGATATACATTTTTCCATTCTAATTATGATTAACTTCTTATTTCTTACTGTTTTTATAGGTGTCATGATATATGTACCTACCGATGTGGTAGATGTTTTGCAGTGGATGGAGAAAGTTATTTCATATTTTTTTCATGTGATGTTTGGATTATTATGGGAGGGAAAGCGACAAACCTTTTGTTTCGAATTTTTAAAATGAATTTGATGTGTTAGGGATTATATAGATATCATATTTTGATTTATTAGGTCTTATGGGGTCTCATGGATTAAAACATGTAGAACCATTGGTTATCATGATTTATTTAATAAATGATGAAATTCAATTGTAAAATGAAATTGAACTAGAATGGAACATGAAACAATACATAGGGACATGACCTTGCCTCGGCTTTTGAGTGGGCAAGAGGAAGTGACCCTAGTGGATTTTTTTTACCTTTTTCTCTTTACAGTTCAGGTTTTAGGAGAAAACTATTTGTTTCGACCTATTTTTAGGAGGGTTTTAACACATCCTATGCTTTAGATCTTTAATCATTGATGTTGTTCATTTTCTAGGTGTGTTATTGGATTAAATAATGCACACCTAGCCCAGGTAGTTAAGTTGGGGAATGTTTATATTTAAATAACCTATTATGGATTTTTATAACCAAGATAATTAAATAAATTATATTAGGATTCTTTCTGAAGTACCTAGGTTTCCTTAAGTAATCCTTCTAGGACACCAAATATGTTATAACATAAAAATGAATTTAATTAAAATAATTCCTAATTTTGATATGATTTCAATCAATGCATAATGTTTAAAAACTATGTTTTATAATAATTTCATATTATGAAATGGAGTGTTAGTTAAATTAGGTACCAAGTGATTCGGTCTAGAATTTTTTCTTAATGTTCTATTTGAATCTTTTATATAATTAAATTTTGGATTACAATTGGTCAAATGACCTTAAAAATGGAACATGTAAGTGGTTTCCTTGGTTTAAATGTCTTTTAGTTTCCATGTAAATATAACATGTTATTTTTCAATAAGGCTTTTGTTTTTAAAAATGACTTAAATATTAGGTTTATGATTCAAGTTATTTTGTTTCATGAATTAGTTATATTGATGACAATATTTATTTTCAAGGGACTATTTCATGTATGTTAGCACCCTTAAATATTAAATTTCATCTAAATGGGGTCATTTTATAAAATTTGATGTTATTAAATTGATCTTGTCCCTCGTAGAACCCTTATCTTCAAAATAACACCCTTTTTCAGATGGGTGGTCATTGTATTTTCACACTTTTTATGGGAGTTATTATTGATTAACTATCATCTCTATAAGGTTAAACATTATGTGGGTATGGTCAGGAAATTCAGCGGTCTCATAAACCTCTCTTATTCATCAATAATGGGAGACTTGGTATATAATCATCTATTTTAAAATTCATATGGGGTAGTATGAATCCTGGCCAAATATCATATACATAATACCTAATACTCGAATACATTTGGAGGATATCCTATTGATAATATCATGGTGTTTCCATTATTTGGGAACATCGGTGTAGTATGAGTTCATGGGCATGCCACCCGCCATTTTCAGAAATGATGTAACGAACCAGTTGAGTTTGGTGAAATCATTGAGACTTGTGATGTTGAGTAATTTCTTAGTAAATATCCATATTAGAGTGGAATGGGGGTTGAAGAATCAAGTATTTACCAATGCTCATGTGTCATTCAATAGACATGAGTGTTTTGACATGCCATTCAGTTTGGTTTTAGCTTTCATTCCAAATGATTTAATGTATATAAGCATGAATCATAGGAGTATCCCACATGAGGTTAAGGTGATTTTGATCTAGGGATCTTATGAGTGGCTGATATATCTATTTTTACATTGATAACAACACTCCTATGGTTAGGATCATCACGTCAGTATTGTTTTTTTTCCAGTACTTTCGCAGAAGCATAATATTAATGTGGTTGGCTGGGTATGAAACCCATAAAGAACACTGTTGTTCTAGAATGAATTTCAATGGTAAATTTTGATCGATCATGGGATACCTCGGTTGGTTAAGGTATAATGGCTCTACTAATTAAATTGTACCTACTGTTAAATCCAAGCATCTTTCAAAGGAATGAAACTTCTAATCGTTTGACGGATCTTCATTGTAATCTTCAATATCCTCTTAGCAATATCATGTTTAGTGATGAACATGTCCCCTCTTTTGACATCCTCATTGATGCACTAAGATAGAATCTATATTATTCCACACTAAAGATTAAATGTTTTTTGGGATTGTTGTGTGATCTCTATTTGTGTATCATGTAGGATGCGTGGTTCTTATCAAGGCATGGTTATTCCTAAGTGATACCAGGGTTCCCATGAAGGAAATCCTTCGATGAACTCTTTGACACCAAAAATTTACCTATCACTTGACTATCTGGTGGATTCCACACATGGATCAGTCAATAGTTTCATATGACCTTCTTTCCTTCTACCAAAGTCTCACTTATATAGCTGGTGTATGAACTACCATGGGTTAGTTCCTTATGTTTCGGTTTAATGAATCACTGGTTATCTCAGACTTTTAGTTAGGTTTAGTGTTAAAGTTTAAATGGGTATGGATTCTTGTGGGATGGAACTATATAAAACCCATTATCATGTTGTGGAATGATAGTTTAAGTGACCATGGTTGGGTTGACCGAGGAACGTCATGTTAATTATTGAATGAACTTATGTGAATGTTCTTTTTGTGAACGCGTGTTGTCTTGGAATAAGGCGTTGTGGTTTAGATTGTAGTACGTCAGCCATCAAAGTCGGGAATTTTTTTTTTAAAATTAATCAAGACTATCTTCAATTGATTTTCAGTCTAGTTCATGTCGATTATTTAAAGGAACAAGTTTAAAAATGTCACCTGGTTTAGGCGGGTGTAGTAAAAGGTTTTGCAGTGTTTTTGAGAAATATTACACAACCTATTTCTGTTTGGTCGATTGGGATTTGACCCTTCCATTATGGTGAATTCCCTAACATGAAATCAGATGTAGTCATGTTTCCCAGTAAATGAATACTTTTTAGGATCATTGAAAGAATTATTAGTGGTGGGATTTTACGGAAATTTTGATAGATGAGGTATTTTGGTACGTAATTTTCCCATTTTAGGATGACAAACTTGTTAGTGGGAACCACCGACAAGATGTTTAAAGAGACTATTACAGGATTATGTATCTACAAAAATAGGATCTCTAGTATTAGTTTCTATGTATGAAAAGTGGTATTGTTGGGTTTTTCATGTGATTTTCTACCAATCATAAGTCAAGGGAAGAATGCTAGCACCCAACATGAAATTTAAAACTGCTACCCATCACTAAGTGTAAATGGATTCATGTCGTGGTGGGACTGTGATGGGTTTACCAAGGTTTCCTCAAGGTAGTGATGTTGTAGAGGTTTTTTTTCATTATCATGAAGGATTATCATTTCTTTCAAATCATGTAGTCCTTTAATGTGGATGATCCTGGGACATTATATATATCCAAGGGATAGTATACATTCGTGGGGTCCTCTGGAAAATTATTTCACCTAGGGACCCTCTCGTTATGTCATATTTTTTTGAAGAGATTTTAGTATCCTCTAGGTACATATGTTATTTTAATCTCAACATACTGACCTTATAATGATGGCCACTTAAGGCATAGGATTTAGGTGCTCGAGGACATGCTATGAGCATGCGGTCAGAATTTCTAGGGATCTTCGGAGAGACATATACCCTTGACTGAATTCACCTACAACAATATCATTCATGATTCTATTTAGATAAAACTATATTAATAGTGTTAAGGTAGTTCATGTTGATCTCCCCTATGTTGGTTAGAGGGGGAGATGGATATTTGATGGTACCGTGTATTGTTTAGGAGACCACAAAAATGGTTAAGCTGATCTAGAAGTGGATGTCTACCATGTTGTCTTGTCAAGAAAAAATATGATAATTTATAACGATCACCACTATTGTTTGACGTTTGGTATTGGGTTTTATAATTTGTTTCACTGAGGTTGGTACATAAGAGGATCAAGAGATATAATAAACTTTCATCGTGGTATGTCAGGTCGTTCGAGATTTTAGAGAGTCCTGACGGTATCCCATCAGTTGTAGTTACTTCAGAGGTACCATGCCACGCATGACATCTTCCATGCTACATATATATGACTCTATTATTCATAACTATCTCATTACATTCATCCTTATGAGGTTTAGATATAGTTATATTCTTTCATTGATGATAATCCTACATGTATTGTGCATCGTAGCACAAAGGTACTTCAAGGATGGTATGTTTTTTTTTATTATGACTATTTTGGAAGTACCATCACATATAGGATGATACCTTGGAGAGGGACGTAGATGTATTCTCACATTGGAAACTATTCTTATCATACTTTTATGATCACCTTTAAAAAGGAAATTCAGGGACAAATTTCATTACGGAGGAAGTTTGTAAGAACTTGATTCTTCTTTGAGGTATGTATCCATTATTTTAAATTAATTATATGTTAAATGTTTAAAAATTCGATTTTTAATTTTATTTGAGTTTATAGAGTATTTGGGGGTGTTTGAGGTAGTTCTGAACCCAGAACCCTTGCTTTGGGATGAAAATGGCCTAGTGAACGGTTAGTGAAAAGTGTACAGGGTAGGCAGAACGATGTGAAAAACCATGTGAGGTGTGGGTAGAGAGAAGGAATAGGATACAAAATTAGGAAATGCAATGGGATTTGGGCTTCATGGACATTAAGCTAACTCTATAGTTTTGACATTGGGTTTTTCAGGATTTCCATATGGTTAGTCAAACCATGCAGGTTCCCCTACCATACAGCTTCCCGAGCATGGTTGTCACATGGTTTTCCAAACCAAGAACCTAAACCATGATAATCAAGATATTTTAGATATTTATTAATTTTTTTATTATATTAAAAATATTTATAAATCCTAATTTAGGTTTTTTTTCCTCCAACACAGCAACAACCACCATTTTAACATATCCTTGGTGGTAATTCCAATATTTTAAATAACTTCACTGTCAGATCTTCGAATGAAAGTTCATTCTTCACATTGGATCTGTAACGATAATACCTTGATTATTTTTTATCAATTCTACATTATTATATATATTGGATCTGATATTTGGGTGCATAAATAGTTTCCCTATTATTAGGATCTTTGTGTTTCTTCAGATTTATCCTAATTTGATCCAAATTAGGAGCTGATACTAGATTAGAAATCAACCCTGAACCAATGGTATGTGTTCCAATGAATTTTTCTTATAGTTGATCCATTTATATATGTCTTTGTACCACCCACCCTATATCTGGGCATCGCCTTAATTTGAAATTAAATTTTATGAATTTCTTGGCATGACCTAGTCAATTAAATTGGTTATTATTTAATGATTATAGGTTGATAACCTAGAATAATCCTCCACTTTTTGTGTCTGTAGAATTTATAGATGGACCACAATGGGTGGTTTAACCTTTGATGCCTATTAGGTGTGCCTTTTACCCCTTGCTATTGGATGACACTTGTCAATTAATATGTAAATGAAATTTATGAATTGGTTTATGAATTTAATTGTAAATGAAATTGATTAATGATAATGGGTGGTAGAATTTACCCTTTACCCTTTTTTTCAATTTCATGAATGAGATTGAATTTCCTTATTAATTGAATTTCCCATGAGAGTTAAAGTATAGGATATACTACGTATTGTTTGGTTAAATATTAATTTCGATTAATATATATATATATATGCCCCTGTGTTTTAAATAATGACTAAGCCAAGTAATAATTTTTTATATGATTTTACCATGTGATTATTTTGATGGGACATTCCCTGTAATTATGGAGAATGAATGAGTGGCCTTTGGAGGTCAGATTGATAAATGATGTTCTTGGTGTTGAACATAACATAGTTAATCAAAATTGATTAAATGATATAAAATAGGTTAAATTTATTTCATCCATGGGTGATACATGGAATTGTATTCAAATTCCATAGATGAACTATTTTGGCTGTTAACACTTATTACAATGGTGATATATATATATTCAAACAATATATCAATGGATGGACACAGTTGGCATTAAATTTGATTATGAAAAAGTGATACATGGGATCTGTAGTTGAATTTCTATGATATACCCTAAGCCCTGAAATATATGTTGAGTGATATATGGATTCAAATCAGAATTCTGTGGATAGATTCAAAGGGAATTTGAATTTTTATCCATGGGTAATACTTAGGATCCCTTAGTGGACCACCAAGGATGGACTTAATCGGTAGAGATATTATACCACACCTTGATCAATGCATGTGATCCTGAGAGGCTAACCATGTACGGGATTTTATAGTGTTGGTATATATTACAAAATGAGCGATACTTGAATTCCAATTCTGTAATTTCAGGGATGGGGATGATGTTCTATATTTAATTATGAATTAGATGACATGTATGAGTCATAGTACAAGACAAGGCCCAAGATTATATTCAGTATTCACTTATTACTTTGAGATGGCCTACTTAAGAATCTATTTGGAAATTGACTATATAAGGGATTTTTGCCTTGCATTGGATGACTAGATATATAAATAAAATGAGTTTGAATTATTATATTTTTATGTTATAAATTAAATATAATTCAATATTAAATTAGAGATATGACTATTTAATAAAATTGATTAAATAAGTTGGATATTAAATGAGATCATATAGTTATATTATATTTACTTTTGAATACTTAATTTCTTTGTTGTATCTTCCTATACACTATTGATATATATATTCACATAATGATAGGAACAAACATTGGGTGATTACCTTATGGTATTTAGTCTCACACCCTATTTGGGACACCTTTTGGTACCCAAGTAGTTTATATCATTGTATGTTTCGAAAAGGGAAAGAACCATACTACAGGTTATTCATATGATAGTTAGGAGAAGGAGAGAAAGAGACCAATATGAGGCTTCTAATGATATTATGATACTATTTTCCTTTTCGTATGTTTGTTATATGTGTTGGATATGAATGCATTGTACATTGTTTTATGTATTATGAGTAACATATGACATGTTCCACCATTTTTTATGTGAGACGAATTTAGGATTTTTTTTATATTAATATTCATCCATTGTTTACTTCAATCAGATGTATTATTCACTAATCCCATACTTGTATTTTAATGTTATCATGTATACTACAGTCTGGTAACGAGGGAACTATCTCCCAACTGACACACATTGGCCCTCTATTATACATGGATACCACTAATGTTTGGGGAGATATGCTTGAGTCCATGTTACCCACCTATCTCCGGGCACTGTAGACTGGAATCTAGGATTCTGACATCATAATTGTCGTGATAGCATTGATGAGCGTTGTCGCGCACACTCTCAAAAATATTTGTGAGGTTACTAAGTGCAACACAGTCGATGACTTAGTTTGTTCTATCAAGGATTAAGTGAATTAAACAACAATTAATAGGCTTTAATGAAACAATAAAATAAGTGAAGACAAATGACACACAAGTTGGGGTTTTGGTTTAGTGACTTTTAGACAATATACTAAACAACAAAAGAGAAGGAACAATTAAAGACAAAATTTCTTTAAAAACACTTATATTAGAATACATAGTCGATCAAATCCTCATTCCTCATCATTAATTTATCATTATCCCATATTATTAAAATTCATTCAATTATGACCCCCTAACCATGTCAAACCCCCAAACCCAACCAAAATTAACTTGACCACAAATATTGGAAAAAATAAGGCTTCAGTTAGCTTTGGGATTTCAAATCACAGTTCCCACCTTTTTTGTGATCAAAAAGCCGAATTATGGTCAATTTTCATTAAAATAATCATATAATCCCTAACTTTTATAATTAATTGTGTTTTGGGATGAGGCGTTAGCCCTGTAATTCTATCCCATGTTGAATTGATTTTGTGATTGAGGTTCCACTCACATGATTTATACAAGCCTGACCACACTGTCAAGTTCATGTTGATTGAGTAACATAAAACTTAAAACTCAATTAATAGACCAAAATTTATTAATTAGAGTATTTTTATGTATTTAAAATAAATAAATGAAGGGATTATGGATTGGATCAACTACGAATGATATCACTCTTCCATGGGTGGAGTTGTCATCATGGGGACGTTTTGCAGAAGAAATGGATTGAAAGGGGAAAACCCAATATTGTCTCCCCTATTATATTCTGGGACCAATAAGGAAAATAAAAATATTAAAATAGAAGAATATAGAAGATTAATTTAATGAAAATTCAAGATTCAAGCACTGAAAACAAAGAAATACTATGTGGAGGTGGGAGAGGAGAGCCTTCATGGAAGAGATGTTTTCACAATGACATACTTATTCAAAGAGCTGTGAGGTGTTCCCAAGAACCACCCATTCGGACATACCTTCCCAATGCCACTGCCAACCATCCAAAATAGTGAAAACCCTGTTTAAATAGAGTTTAAGAGTTCTAGGGTTATATATCTTTTTTAACTGTGAAATAAAAATTCGGCCAAATATTTTAGTCCAAGTTTCACTGCATAGTTGACATTCCCAATGCTAGAATTGGCTGGTCTTCAAGAAGGATTCTTTCTAAGGAATCATGTTTCTGATCTTTACTCCAAATTTGGGCCCAATAAAGTTTCTAATGAAGAAGATAATACCTGAATGGTGAAGTGATGTCCAATCTAGATAATTCAGTCCATCTTTATATTCATGGCCATTTTAACCCACTAAAATTCATGATCTTGCTATGATTTCCTGAATGAAAGTTTTGTATGATCTATTGGGGTTCAAATTTACAAAATTTAATTTCAAAATAATTTATATAAAAAAAATTTATGTTCTAAATACTATAATGAATTTTAAAATGGTAAAATTGGTATTTTGAGTCAAATTAGACAATGAATGATCTAATGCTGAATATTCTATTAAAAACATATTTAGCACAATGTGATGAAATTAGTTCATTTATTATCAATAAAATTTTCAAAAAAAATTATTTATCTAGCACACATGAATTCTAGTTAAAATAGTCATAACAATGGCATTTAAGGCATTAGAAAGGAAGGACACTACATTGGGTGGTTAGTATTGAGGTTGTGACCTACAAATTTGGGAATATATATATATATAAGGGGATATAGACTTCAAGAATCATGACTATAGTAATTACATATTAATTTAATAATTAATTCTCATTGAAATCATCATGCACACAAAAATGAACGTTTATAAAATGGTGAGACTTGAAGGATGGGTCATAAACCACCTTCCTCAAGCCTATAACATTGTCCTTGCCTTGTATTTACCCTTAGTTTGTCTTAAATTTGGAAAAAACTAATAAAAGATAAAAGCCCTAAAAATAGTGCATATTTGATTTCACTAAAATAGTGTTAAAGAGGGAATGATAGATTACGAATAGTTGAAAATAGATTCTAGTTATTTCCAAGTGGTATCCAAGAAGATGAAAGGATCTTTGATCAGGCCTAGACAAAATAGGTATGTGAGAACATATATTAGATCTATCAAGGGACCTTCCAATGCACAAAGGGAGGGTTTTCTATCAATAGAATATGTAAATAGTAAAATGCATAATCTAATTAGAATTTTTTTGGAAAATGAAAAATTTAAACAAAAATAGAAGGATTGCATGGTTTGGCCTCATTGTTGGCCAAACCGTGAGGAATCCATGCACACCATACTACATAAAGGATGGGCCCTGTATAGTTTCATGTGATGGTTAGACTAACCTTTATCAAAATATTTTAAATTCTCCACTGAAAACTACAGTTACCCCCATTCATGCATTATCCTCATGATGTATGGTTTCCTCATATTTCATACCCTCTTGAGGACCGTTTTCCATCCCTAAAAGGATTAGGGATACCATGCAGAGTAGATCACACATTTTCTACTAACTATGTAGCCAAGACCTTTTTTCCATTAGATGGGGTTATGAGTTCCAAACATGCCTCAAACACCACTAAAACAACCTTGAACTCCTTAGATATCCATAACAAGTCTGAAATTAAGAATTAGATCAAAATTTAATGGATCCATACATTCTAGAAAATCTAGATTTTTAAATCCTTTCTCCATGAAAGTAACTTTTTCCCATGTTCACCTTCCAAGGGTGATGAAACAATTCCTCATTGCATAATTTAGACACTAATCATGCGGGTTAGCCTCCTGCTCCAAGTTCTCCTCTTGTACAAACCCATGCTTCCATAGCTCCTATACTAAATGTATGGACTAGCCTAGTAGAGACTTCCTCTAAATGATGTGTATGGGATACTCATCAAATGAAGCATAAACATATAACTAAACCAAATATGGATTTAATTTATGAGAGAGATCATTATGATAATTATGTTGTTTTGAAATGTGGAATATGTTGTGCATAAAACCGTACCTATAATGTAATAGAACCTAATGGGATATTATCCAAACCGAATCTAAAATTTCAAATGGCCCGATGTAATGAAGTGAGATCTTCCCTTGCCTCTGTCGAGATCTATGTCCCATCCTAGGTGATACCCAATGTAAAATTTCTCCAAAACCTCAAACTCAAGTGCTCATCGATGGCGATTGGCATAATATTTGTATCTAGACATAAAATTAGTAAAACTCTTCTTAATCAATTATAATTGATCTAAATTCTATTAAATGATCCAAGGACCTAGTTTTTATACCTCCCATTCCATTAACCAATACAGGTTTAAATGGTATGGCCTATTTTAATAGGACTCATAAAGAGATATCTGAATTCTCATTAAATATATTATTTTAGTTAAACTATATTTGTAGGATATGATAATACTATGAACAAATGATTTCAAGGATGCATGATCAAGGAATGTCCGGAAGAACACGTATTGTCTATTCCAAATTTCCATCAGTTTTATGGTGAAATGTTTTTCTCAAGAGAACCAATAAACCTATTATTGTCTAAAACCCTTGTCTCCTCCCCTTCGTTGCATATTTCTAGACAGTCAGCTATTATCGTGCATCAGGAGACACTCTTGGCCTCCTACATGGCCCTGATTCCCTATGAGCCTCCGAAGAGGGTCAGGTTTCTGGATGGATGGCCCCCAAACCTTGTCCCTCCTAATACCCCCTCCTGTCTTGATTTTTTGGGCCCTCCTCAAGCTCATTTTCCTCCCACTAGTCCCTCCATTTTACTAGAAAACCCCTTCAGTGCCCTAGCACAAGATCATGATGATCTTTCCTCCCTTATAGTTATAGAATCACACACCACCAGGGGGTGGTTACCCGTTCAAAATCTAGAAGTCTTTCTCCTGGTTCCTACACTAATGCAGATGGCTCAAATAAGCTTGGGGCCAAATCCAGGATTCGCAATGTCCAATGACCTATTTCGTATTATGGAATGCACGCGGCTTGGGCACCTGTGTTAAAATGGATTTTATTTCGTAAGAATTCCTTAAGTCCTGTGCTTCTATATTCGCAGTTCTTGAGCCCAAGATGCCTGTGTAAAAAATCAAGTAATGTGAAAGCAGAATTAAATTTCACAATTATATTCATGATGAACCTCTTAACAATCACATCTGGATCTTCTGGCGGCATGATGTGTGTGTAGATCATGTAGCAGCTTCAGATAAGTATTTTACCATCAAGAATACCTATGGATTCGTCACTATTTTCATCTCCTTTATCTATGAAAAATGTGAAGTTCAGGATAGAAGGAGCTTATGGGTTGATCTCAGCACTTTTGATCTGGGAGACAAGGCTTGGCTTGTTAGTGGAAACATCAATTCTATCCTGGACCCGGCTAAGAAGAAAGGCAGAGGAAACTTCCCCCGGAGAGCTAGCTTGGAGTTCGCATCTTTCATATCATCTGCAGGTCTCATGGACTTGGGGTACATAGGGGAACAATTTACTTGGTGCAACAACCAGAAAGGAATCAAACGCACATGGTGTCGTCTCGATCACTGCCTGGATAACTGAAATGTGATAATGTTCTTCCTAGATGTCAAGGAATCTCATTTGGCTTCTGGTATTTCAGACCACTCCTCCATTTTGGTCTCTTTGAGCCCTGGAATAAGACGTGAAGATCCTTTCTTCTATCATCAGTCATGGTCTGGCTTTAGCATCTTCCTCCAGGAAGTCCAATCCTCTTGGACGAAGCCCTCTTAGGGTAGGTACTAGTCCAAGCTTCATAACAAGCTTCTTCACCTAAGAGGTGATCTCGCTCAGTGGAGAAATTCCCATCCCTCCCGACTGTAGGTATTGGACACAATTAAAGAGTAAGTTAACCAAATGGAGATTTCTCTGGAGAATGGTTTGGACGAGTCATTTTTTGGGGGTCCTTACTCATAAGAATGACATGTTGGAAGATATTCTTCACTTGCAGGAATGGATTTCTCGTGAGAAGGCTAGGGTCAAATGGATCTGGGAGGGAGATCGCAATACGGCCTTTTTTCATGCATGTATTAAAGAGAGAAGGAGATAGTTTCACTTAAATATTTTCCATCAAGACAGTTCATTCACTAATGATCCTACGGTTATTGGTAGCATGGCTATGTCTCACTTGTCTGTTTTTCTTGCTGGCCCCAAGACCAACATGCAGAATGGGTACCCTTCAGGTCATGCTGGACTTTTGATTCCATTACTTGACAGGCCTCAAGTCATGTCAATTCGGTACTCTTTACTAGTCCGGATGATGAGGAAATCCTTGAAGTTGTCAAATCCCGCAACTAGGAGAGCGCTCCGGGCCCGGACGGGTTCTCTGGATCCTTCTGCATTGCCTTGTGGGACCTTGTTAAGGAACACCTATCCAATTCCATTCGAGACTTCTTTCAGGGTGGTCACCTCCCGCGTGTGGCTTGTGTTACCACGATGGTCCTAATTCCAAAAGTCAAGAACCAATCCTCTATCAATCACTTCAGGCCTATTAACATGTGCAATTTTTCCTACAAAGTGTTGGTTATGGTACTCTATAGACGGTTGTCCCTTTATCTTTCACATTGGAATTCCACGGAACAACATAACATTGTTAAAGGAAGAACTATCCAGGGAGAAATTGGGTTGGCTCAAGAGATGGTTCATGACCTCAATGTCAAAGTGAGAGGTTTGAATGTGATTTTTAAAATTTACATGGAGAAATCCTATGATACACTTGAGTGGAATTTCATCCTCAAAGTGTTACGATGTATGAGTCAATGTTTCTGGTCCATCGACCTTCTATTCAGACGTTTCATCTTGATGTGGTTTTCTATTTCATTTATGGTAAACAATTGGGGCTTCTTAAAATTGGTGGGTAGACTAAGACAAGGATCCCCTCTATCCCTGAGTCTCTTTATTATGTCCCAATATTCTCATTCATGTCTTATAAAGAAGAGCATTAGTGTTGGTGGCAGTTTTCCTTGCCATTGCATGTAAGCCTCCAACGGGATCTCGCATCTGATGTTTTTCGATGACACTATCAGCTTTCTAAATGCCAGCAAGAGATCTATTTGGGGGATTAATCTGGTTCTGGAGTCGTATGGGAAATGGAGTGGGAAACTAGTCAATAGGGGGAAAAGATGTATTTTTATCTCCAGGAACTGTTCTAGAAGATAGGTGGGGAAAATGGAGCAAAGCCTGGGTATTCTAAGATATTCATTCCCTTTTGACTATGGTGGTGCTCTAGTGTCTCCGTGGAGACTTAAGATTTAGTATTTTGAAAAAACAATTTCCAAAATCTCTGATCTAATTACTAATTGGAAAAATATATTTCTATCTTTTGGTGGGAAGATCACTCTTGTTAACCATTTTCTATCTTCTATTCCCATTCGCATCCCATCTACCCTTATGGTCCCAAAATGGGTCAGGTATATTCTTAAAAATATCCTTAACTCTTTCATCTGGGATTCGCACTTGGAAGGGAGGCTTTATTGGGTGTCCTGGAAAAGGCTGGAAAGACCTACCCAGGAGGGAGGTATCAATTTGAAAGATCTGGACACCACCATGAAATGCTTGCATGGAAAGCTTTCCTAGGAGGCCATTGTGGGGGATACCCTATGGGGCCAATTCATATAGAAAAAGTATGGTAGGAACCTGGAATATGTTTGGGGGATCTCATCTCCTATCTGGCGTACTGTTCAGGTCCATTTTGCTACTCTACAGGAACACAGTAGATGGATTATTAGGAGGGGTGAAATCACCTTATGGAATCACAATTGGACTGGCTCCAAGATGGCCTTCCTAAGATTACATGCTCCCGATATCAGATTCAAATAGGCCAGCGTTTATCCTCAGTTTATCAATTCCATTCTAGATTACATGCAGCGAGACCTTTTTTACTCCATAGTTCTGAACAATGAGATGGATTTCTGTATTTTTGATACATCTTCAGTAGGTGTTTTCTCCAGTAAGAGATATCATCATCTATTGGGGAGTAATTCTTACTTAGACCTATAGGGCGACCTTATTTGGTGTAAGGATTTTCCGTCCAAGTATAATATCTTTTGTGGCATGTTAGGAACCAAGATCTTTCCACGGACAACAATATTAAGTGCAGAGGCATTTACCTGGTGTCCAGATGTGTTTGCTTCCTGATTTCTCAGGAAGAATCAGTGTCTCGCCTCTTTTTTGAAAGCGCATGGGCTCGGTTGGTCTGGGAGGCCTTTGGCACTTTTAATGGGTTTGCGTTCCAGGTTTTTAG
This sequence comes from Viscum album, assembly GCA_963277665.1. NCBI lineage: Eukaryota > Viridiplantae > Streptophyta > Magnoliopsida > Santalales > Viscaceae > Viscum > Viscum album. The sequence goes on from OY728162.1 coordinate 1,047,138,903, forward strand.
CAGCAGTATCTTCTTGCAATGATGGTTCCAGGGTGCTGATTCCTTCATCGACAAAAAGGATCAGGCGTATATTATGATGGTCGGGTGCTGGATCATCTAGAAAGACCGGAATTGTGTAAGGTATGAGGGTATCACCACATCAACACCTACGCTCATCTTCATAAATAAGTCCATGATCGTTGATCTCGCACGTATTATCATGAATGGAGAAGTGGTGGCCTCCCTCATAGGTATTCTGATGAATAGATATCTCTTACCTAGAGCCCCTCATGGTCATTGTGTGCGTTGGATACCACCTAGCTTCGGCTTCAAACTGAACACGAATGGATCCTGTAGAATGGGGATCATTCGTGGTGGATGTATCATCAGGGACCACTATGGATCTACAATTATGGTGTTTTCAACTTTCTATGGCAGCGGAAACTCTCTTCAAGTAGAGGCGAAAGCTATGCTCATTGGTCTTACTCTCTGCAGTGAGAATCATATTACCCTCTCGGCCATTGAAACTGATTCCACTGTTATTCAGCGTTCTCTTCAAGGTTGTGGTGCTACACCCTGGTGCATTGCATATCATATCCGTAAGTGTCCCAGCCTCATTAAATCCCAGGTGGAGGTTCTTCATACGTAGAGGGAGGGCAAAAGAGTTACTTATTTTCTTTCCTCCATGTCTGGACCCATTTATAGGCTCTCATGATATTCTACTCTCGGATCCCTTCCTCCAGAGTGCATGGCTTTTGTCATTGGGGATGAAATAGGTCTCCATCATTATAGACCCCCATGATCCCTCTCTTTTATGGATTTCTTTTTCTCTTTTTCTTTGTTCCCTCCCTATCGTTGTCTTATGAAATAAAATAAATATCATTGGTGGTAAATATAGCCTTGTGATATGATAGACATACAATATTCCCAGATCATTGACTAATAATGTTTCTCTGATTGGATTCAAGTGGACTACTTTCACCAATCAGTACACAATAAATAACTCTATCTCTACTTCTAGGATACCTTTATAAGCTAATGAAAAAATCAATCATGACATCCTTCCATTCTAATTTTGGGAACAAAAATTCCTACGACAATCCAACATGTCACTAGTGCTCTGAATTCAGCTAATAGCTGGTGGAACTCTTACTTTTAAAACCTTTTATTTAATGTTTAATCCTAGGACACCAATTTCGGTGTTTCATATCTCAATACATCTTTGAGATTCTGGGATGAAGTACCCACCAAGAAATGTAGGACCATCACATCATTTCCTCTCTTATATTTATATGAAACCAGATTCAACCATGTACACATAGGTTGTCTTATTTTCCCACATACCAATTTTTAGGTGGATCCTATTCTTAAATACTTTCTTAGAGAACCAAGACATCCAGATCTAAACATTACATACAATTCACCTTATCAAGGAGGGAATAGTTAACTAACAAGGCTGTGAGATATGAATACTTGTGATTGTCATGAACCTCCAATTGCAACTTTAATCAATGGTCCATAAATATATATTCGTAAGAGGATTAATGCTCAGTATTTTCATGATTTTTCTGGATTAGTGCATCTGCTACCAAATTTCCTTATCTAGGCTTATAGGCAAGCTAAAATTCAAGAGACCAAATATATTTGAACTGCACTCATTTTTTATGATTCAATTCACGATGTGAAAAGATATATTTGAAGCTCTTGTGTTATATATACACCACTAATAAATCATCTGTCAGATAGTGTCTCCATCATGGAAAGGCATAGACAATTGATTCTACATCAAGGTCATGAATAGGGTAATTTACTCTCATGACGCATCAACTTCCCAGATCTATATGAAATTAATTGATCTTTCTACATCATCACTATTCTAAGTAAAATTACTAATTCATCATATAACATGGCATAACATCTTCTTGGAACATGGAGAACAAGAATATTTGTACAATAAGCCTTCATTTCATCTCGTGAAAATATTTTTCACACAGTTTTGACCACTTAATCATCACACAATCCATTCTAAGACTAGAAAGAGGTGAATAAATGCATGATAAGTCCTTTATAAAATTCTTGTAATATACATCTATCCCTATGAAACCTATAATATCAAACACATTCTTGTGATGCTCCCATGAAACCACAACAATGAACTTCCCAAGGTCATATGATACTCCAGATCGATATATAATATGACCCCTACATTGATTGGTTTTTATCCAAAACTAGAATTTATCAAATTGGAAAACTATATGATGCCCCCTTAGTGTATTCACAAAGTTATCAAGGTTATTAGCACAGCCATAATGATTATGACAATACACCAAGATTCCCTCAACAATTTCTATGACATAGGAATCCAAATAGGGGTGGAAACCCCAATTTATCAATTCAATGAAAATGGAAGGTACATTCTTAAGACTGAATGACACAACGAGAGATTCATAACAATCATATCAACTATGAAGTATTATAATAGGTATATATGAATGTTTTACTCACACCTGATGATAGTTCAATTTTAGGTCGATCTTCAAGAAACCCCTAACACCTCGAAGATGGTTAAAGAGATAATATGTATCAGGGAGTGGATATTGATTCATAACCATAATCTTGATCAACAATTAGTAATCCACACACAAAACAAGGGTATCATTCTCCTTATAGTTGAAAATATTTGATGAACCCTAGGAATAAATAATGGGTCTAATAAAAACCATATCCCATAAATCCTATTACTTCTTATTGAGATTATATATTTCCATAGGTTTCATACTATATGGGGGAAGGGAAAATAGATCTACATCTAGAATAATCAAAATCGTAAACTCTACCTCTCCCTCTAATGGTCATATATAAAAATCAACATGAATGAAATCACTACAATTATATGCTACGAGATGAAAATAAATATTAGGAATGATCAATTCTTACATGAAAAGAATACCAATATAGTTTCTCACTCATCCTATCCCATGATGCTCTAGTATAGATCTACTATCCGGGTAACCCCACTGACCATTATAGAGACAACTGTTTCCCAATGGTGATGTAGATAGCACCGTGTGATGTTAGTAGTCTACATTGGCATGATAGGGAATCAAATTTTCCATCCCATGAAGAACATAAAATATTATAACATCGAGGAATAATAGCTCACATAACAAGGAATGACATACTAATACAAAGGGGCCTTCACTGCATTGGTGTATTCCCTCTAACAACACACCCAAAGGTCTTTCTCGTGTCATTACCCCTTTGTAAAAGTGATTTCAAGTCCTATGAATTTACATAGTTGAGAAGGAGATAAAGTAATGTGAAGATCCTATATCCAAAATGGTAAATACAATAGTGGGGGATACTAGAATAGTACCTCGTATTGTAGACAATATTGTAACCTAATCCTCGAGTATTAGTTGTAAGGAATCCATATGGCCTAATCCATTGCCCTATGCTATAGCTGGACTATCCCTGGTAGGTTAGCTCATCATTTTCTGATAGTCAGAAGTCTTAATACCACAACAATTACCTCATCTGTATCCTGTATTATTGGTGCTACTCCAACTCCCTATCTGACGAGGCATAACTAATCCTTCCCATGAAGGTAGATCTGGTGTGGATCATATAACACTGTCAATAGGTTTTAGTGTATGATAAAATATTTTTTTTCGTTATAGGTTTCGGGCAAAACACTCAATATGATCTCTATCAAAATGAGGAATTATATTCCTCTACCTCCCACACTGATGGAATATAATAGAACTTCTAATGATGATACATTGGGCGCCAATACTATAACGAGGAACCGCAATGATATACTTTCAACTACCATAAGAACTACTTCCCTACCTCAGCACTATTTCCATATACATTAAACTATCACCTTAACCTAAGATTCACTATATAATAATTCCCTAGTTCATTATTTCATAATAGTTAGGTAGAGAAACACATTCTCCTAATTAAGTATGGAATAATTGACCCTATCCTCGAAGCATCTTGCATGCAACATATCGTCACCATATATGTCTGGTTAACAGTGTTTCATCACTATAAAATGTTTTGAATAATACTTAACTAAAATTTCATCCTACTATAGATATATAACTCATTGTATTTTTAATATTTTAATGTTTCATGGAAAATTTAATAATAGAATATGCCCTGGAAGTCTGGCCAATCCATGCACTAATGTTAACCATCCTAGGTAATCACATCCTACCATCAATTTTCCTAAACAAAAAGAATATAGGTTGCATGTATAAACCTACACTTTGGAGTAGTATCCAGATACTCAATGATATTTATAGTGTCCTCTAGACCAGAATCAGTAGCTTATGGAATGGCATCCGCTGAGAAGGTGGGATGATGTTGTTGTTGAAACAGCTAAGTCAAACCATCCATAGTAGGTGTAGGTCATTGACAATCCTACATGGACCAAATCAAACAGAGAAAACAATCTAAAAACTTATCTTCAGTTCATTGATCAGGTAAAACTGGTGGTCGTACAAGTGTAACTATATGAGTAGTCAATGGTGACTCAGGGCCTACCACCTTTTTTACATGGTCATCTCCACCCTCCTAGTGCATGATACAAGGATATTGTTGAGTTCTAGTTATAAAAATTCCATAAACATGCCTCATAATATGATATTAAATAGATATAAGCACTAGTGGAATAACATCATAAGAATCATGGATCACTACCAAATGGACTACCCCTACTACCCTCTAAAAAATAAAGGGTATTGGTAAGTGTTCATGTTTAATTTATATGGGTTCTAGTTGGTGAAGGGTCTTTTTCACTTTAAATATTAATTTACCGGAAACTACTTAATTTTAATAACAATTTTTTACATTTAGAGATTGTATTTTCTTATATAACCATATAATGGTTTGATTAATGTGTTCTACATTCCTAGTTAACAGTGTACCATACACATTAAAACTAACAAAGAGGACCATTTCATTTTAATCAGTCCATGAAAAATTCAGTCTCATAATGTAAAATGTAATATACAATTCCTAGACTGTAACGCCCCGACCCCAGCTACCCAGAGTCGGTGCATTACTTCGTAACATTGGCATGATCACAAAAGATCAAGTCTCGAAAGACCGATTATTTTAGTAGCCTTGGAAACACTAGATACATTCGTAAACGTTACATTACATCATAAAGTGAAAAACTAATAACAAAGTCTTCATAGTCCACACTCATTTCCTCTTCTGACTATCCCTGCAGGTCATTCATAAAATACTTCTTCACATCCTGGAAAATATTAAAACATTGAAAGGGGTGAGCTCAGATGCTCAGTAAGGATAACAATAATGCGGAAGCTTTCATAAATAAACATTAACATTTAAGGCAATGTATAACTAAAACAAAAGCCTTTTAAACATGAACTTCAACATAATATGGAAAAAGTAAAATGAAATAATGCCATTTACTTCTTCACATGGATATTCTACTGGTCGAATAATCACATGCAATATCAATAACCACTTTCATAATGATGGAATGCATAATGCCAGACTATCATAACCACGTAGCCAAGGCCTCGTGCCAAGACCACAAATAAGATTTTGTCAAGGCCTCGTGCCAAGACACTGGTTTGTCTCATGAGACCTGCCGATGCATCGAGGAGCTATAGCGGGCTCCACCCGTCACTTATTAAGTCCAATGCATTCCTCATATGAATAGGTTTAAACATATCATAAACCATAACATAATCGTATCACATAAAACATGTATAAAGGAAACACAACATTCCCACATTTCAATCACAAGATATCAATACAGCACATTGATATAATAAAAACGCTTTCAAAACCATTTTCAATACCAAAATAAAAGAAAGTTAAAACTTTGTATTTATTTTTCATAAAAAAAAAGTGATGGCTTGTAGAAGAAGTCGAATCTCAAATAATGGTCACGGCGGCGGAGAAGTCGTTGTCGCCGCATAAGTACGGAAAGAAAAACATTCCCTTTTGTCGTTTAGTAAAACGCTTTGTATAAAAAGATTCCTTTTGAATAACCGTAAAAGTCAAAGGGGTTTATACACCGTATAAAAGAAAATTGTGTATAAAACCAAATATGCCTCAATGAAAGGAGATTGAGACGAAGTCCTTAAAAATATAAATTTTAAAATAAAATAGATCTATTATGTGTATTCACTATAGGTACACATAAATAACATAAAAATACAAAATAGGACATAATAATATCATGACATAATTTGAAAGTAGGAGATTAACCCAAAGAATGGAAATTGTGTTAAGAAGTACCCTTACCTTGTGTCCGACTTGACTCAACCGTTCTTTAACCTCCTGAATAATAAACTAGAGTTAATATCTACCTTATTAAGAACCATTTTCAATTTAATTATCCTTTTTATATCACTTATTACAATGTTATGAACATTATGTAATTATTTAAGTTAATAACGGTCGTTTTGTCGATCTTTGGTACTTGAGTCAAAAATAAACTTCTTATAATTACAAGTTGTTCATGTGGTGAAATATCCATTATATCCGGAATTATATTCATGATGTAGATATCATATATATCATATATACAGTATATACATTCATTCATAATGTCACGTAACATTTAGAGGTAAGAAATGAAATGCACCGTTCATGGAGACGGTAAGCCGTACGTACGCATGAACGCTACTTTCATTTCAATTTCATATTTAATGGAACTAAATCATAATGATATAAATGTATAATATAATTCCAGTATAATATAGTGTATAATACCATTTACTCCATCCTTTATACATCCCACATATGGCATTTACGATTCAAATCACTTTGAGGGGGCGGTAGTCCGCACTTCCTAAAATGAAATTATCGCGTTTTACCCATAATGGAAATCATAAAGTATGCCATAAATGAGAAATACAGAAGCATAAGTAAAACAAAAACATATTATATATCATATATAAAAATAGTGACATCTTAATGGCCACCTTTGAAGGTGTTATATGAGTGTTGAACAATCATCGTTTCGTGATGCAGAAATTCGCCATCCACAGAAACCGTATGTTCTTTAACCATTAGATGTAGGTGTGTGTAAGTGTAGCTCGAATCCTTCTTATAACAACATCCTAGTATATTGAGGATACTGGTGTTGTTACAAAAGAAATGAATAAAAAGAGTTTAGGGGGTTGGAGAAGAAAAATAAAACAAAACAACATTATAAAAGACATTACCTCAAAATCGGGTAACTCTTTTTGATTTGAGCTAAAGGCTTCCTTGGGAAGAGTTATGCCCAAAGTGAGGTTTCTAGGAGTAAGGGAGGAATGTTGGGAGAGTATGTGGGCAGAGGTTGGCCGAGACAAATGGCTTGAAAGTGTAAATGAGGTGGGAGAGGTGGGGGCCTTTTATAAGTGGAGAGGAGGGGCACTTTTGGAAAGATTGAAATGTTACATTATTTCACAATGCTTTTCGGATTCTAAAGGTCCCACATTTATATAATTCGAGGCTAAGGTGATAAGGTTTCGAAATCTCTTCATCCAATAGGCTTTGGACAAGTGTAAGCCATGGATTTTGCATTATCTTCTCATTTTATTTAAATCGTTAAATAATGAGGTCATCGCCACATCATAATGATGTCATAAATAATTTAATTTATTTAATGTCTAAAAATTATAAAAAAATACTATGATGTAGGAAATCTTTTTATCTTTCTAATGAATATTTATAGTCAAAATTTGGACTTGTGTAACCCTACTTAAAAATTGTTTTAGTAAAACAATTTATGTTAGTGTCATTTTCACTTTAACATTAAATAAAAAGTAATTTATGTTATTTCCCAAAAAAAGTGGATCCATGGGGTCCCCAAGTTAGGCCATGGCTTGTCTTGGTCGGCCATGACTCAACCAATGAGGTTGGGATATGTGTCTAGGTCATTTAATATTATTAAAGTATTATTTATACCTTAAACTACACTAATTACCACTAATCGCGATTAAAACTTAATAAGTTACTATTCACCAAAAAATTATTTTTATCCCATTGAACCACATTTTACATACTAATGACAACCATGTATGTCGGATTTTCAAAATTCAATACACATTAGTGGTAAAGTTTCATTTAACTGAAAATCAGTTTGCTTGATTACCACTTAGTGGTTTCACTATTCATCAAAAATTGAAGTTTTTCAGAATAAGGCCAAAATTTCACCGTAAGCTATAATTGATATTCCGAATTCAAAAATGATGTCTATTTTAAAAAATTCCAAACATATAAGTTGCATTAATTAATTTTACAATTAATTCCTGCTGTTACGACAAATAGCGTGTTTTTAAGAAACAATTTATATCAAAAGATTGGCAATTGTTTATGTCCATTTTCAATGTTAAATTAATTCTAATGACCACCATTGGATAAAATGGTAAAAATATATTCCAATTATACTTTAAAACCACTAAATAGTATAATTTATCACTATTAATTATTTTTATTAAAAAAGTTGTTTTTAAGTATTTTTCACTATTCATAAAAAATTAGAAGTTCTCAGAAAAATACCAAAAATTCAACATAGGCTAATTTCGATATTCCGAATCCAAAAATGAAGTCCATTTTGAAATATAAAATTTCTATAATTTTAAAAAGTGGTTATTACTATTCATAACGGCTACTTTGATTAGTCGCGGTGTTTTAGAACTCGAAGTTGCGTACAATGCCAGCCATTGCATTATTGAATGAGAAGCGTATCGTGGAAGCTCGGGGTGTTACATTCTCCCCTCCTTCAATAAATTGCGTCCTCGCAATTTGAAATTTTTCTTTGAAAATAAAAGGTTGAAGAGAGAAAATACCTTTGTGGAAAACCCACATCGGAAATAAGATTAATAAAATTTAGCCTTAATAAGAGGGAAATAGAAATGAAAAAGTCACCACCCAATTATGATCTCGATTAGGAGAACATTGGTGGCAATTAGAGACATATAATTGGAGGAAAAACGTAAATATTTGTAGGGAGAGATTGGGGTCATCAATCACAATCAACTGTCAAATTGAGGGCCTCAAAGCCTTCAATCTATGTTGATTTAAAATATCATCAGTTCAGCAAGACATAAGGTATTAGGATAACACATTTTTTGTTTTAATATCCCTTTACTAAAGTTTAAGAATTAATTTATTCATTGAATAACAGATAGGTATATATATATTTATGCTTGACAATTAGAGTTTCAACCTTCAATTCACCTTTCACTCAAAAAGATAATAGAACCCAAAAATATTATACTTATCCTATTTGTATAAGGTTCCAAATGTTAACACATACCATTTAGATTAGTAAAATTATTTTTTAATAACCAGGGACTTCCTGTAGGCTAGTGGTAGGAAATAAAGGCCTGTCGCACTTTGATTGTGGGTTCGATTCCTACAGCTTTGTCCGACGCAACGGTTTATGCCCCACCCTGCAGGTTGTCCTTTTCCTAAAACTATAGTATTATAATATTCCAAAAATAATCTTCATAAATTTTTTAACCTTAAACCATACTATCCAAAGATCAACTTAATCCACTCCAACCTTTATAGTTATCCAAAATACCTCTGTCCAGACTTTCTCTAAAAGGTCTCTTAATTCCAAAATCAATTTATCAGATTCCCCAAACAAAGTAAAGTTTCTCTTATTGTCACATACTAAAAATATAATTACCTTCATCATATTAAAACCTTACTGAAACCAACAAGTACTGCAGTACAATCCTTATATAGATCACATTATTCTAATAACCAGAATATAATCCTTGAGTCCAAAAGCACCAATACATTAATTATTCTGCTTCAACTGTAGTCACAGCATAAGATTGGCCTTGATCCCTTGGCCTTTTCTGAGGTAAGTTTCCTTGACGCTTAGGACATTCATTTGCATAATGACCCATTTCTCTACAATTGTAGCATTCAACTTTGACAGCCTCTTTCTTTCCCTTGCAATCACGTGCCTGGTGACCTTTTTCTCCACATTTATAACAGACTCCCATTCCTTTTAGGCAAGTACCAGGGTGATTCTTCCCACAATTATCACATAATGGAAAATCCTTCTTTCCCTTTTTCCCTTTATCTGTCTCTTGTTCCACCGTTCTCTTCTTCTCTTGCTTTACTTTGTTGTCATAAGACTTAGAGAATTCCTTTTCTGTCTTGATAGCACATGAGACTATATCTTCGTATGTTGAGAAAGATTGTGACACTAGAGCTCGACGAAGAAATGGTTTTAACCCATCAAAGAAACGATCAATCTTACTTCTTGGGTTACGTATATAATCTGCAGCATGCCTCGCTAACCTTGTAAAGTTAGCCTCATACTTTGCGACATTCTCATCCTCCTTTTGTCTCAGACTCAAAAATTGCCTTTCCATATCCGCTCGATGGTCTCGAGGAAAGTATTTTTCTAAGAACAGCTCTTTGAACTCCTGCCATTCCATGTTTGTTAATTCATCATCTTCCTTTGTGTTTTGAATTAGTGACCACCATTGATCGGCATCTCCAGTGAGGCGGTAAACTGCCATGACAACATTCTCCCTTTCACTACTCCCCAGGGCATGGAATATTTTCTCTAAGGAATTTATCCATTGCTCAGCTACTATAGGATTTGTACTCCCATTGAAGGTTGGCGGTTGTTGCCTCATGAAACGGTATAGCATTGATCCTCCACGTTGCGGATCAGGGTGCTCCATACGAGTAAGGCTGTTATTCATAACCTGCGTGAGTTGTCCCAGTATGGTAATAAGTTGATCAGCACCAGTTGTATCTCCAGGTCCACAATAATTATCTTGAGCAGGAGGGCAATCCCTACACGGAGTTCGTGCATTGATACAGTTTCCATTCCTTCTACTAGGCGCCATTTCTAAACAATGGCATAAACTAGATTAGTTTATGAATCAAAATACATAATTCCATACTTGTAAAATACTTAACATAAATTGAACTATTTATGGATATAATCCATAATCATAAAAAGGTTTTATTTGAGGAAGTATATACTCATAACCGTTCATAGTGGTTTGTAAAGAAAATGAGAATTATCCTAAGCATATCCCCCGGGAGTGTCGTAACCAAGAGTGCAGCAAGGCCCGTTGTCGTGCACCAGTTCCCGTTCGAGTCTAGCTCAAAGCGGTGTTTTCGGGTTTTACCCCTAGGTACATCTGTGCCAGAGCCGCCTCTACCTGCTCGTATCCAGACAGGGATGTATTGCTTGGAAAACTCATAACATCTCTATAATACCAAAATTCTAGGAAGTTCTTCTATACTAATCCTCAAAGTCTATCTTTGGGCTATGTGCTCTAATCAGAGTTTATCTAAATCTAGCTTCCAAGGTTAGTACTAACCTCCCTCTGATACCAACTGTAACGCCCCGACCCCAGCTACCCAGAGTCGGTGCATTACTTCGTAACATTGGCATGATCACAAAAGATCAAGTCTCGAAAGACCGATTAGTTTAGTAGCCTTGGAAACACTAGATACATTCGTAAACGTTACATTACATCATAAAGTGAAAAACTAATAACAAAGTCTTCATAGTCCACACTCATTTCCTCTTCTGACTATCCCTGCAGGTCATTCATAAAATACTTCTTCACATCCTGGAAAATATTAAAACATTGAAAGGGGTGAGCTCAGATGCTCAGTAAGGATAACAATAATGCGGAAGCTTTCATAAATAAACATTAACATTTAAGGCAATGTATAACTAAAACAAAAGCCTTTTAAACATGAACTTCAACATAATATGGAAAAAGTAAAATGAAATAATGCCATTTACTTCTTCACATGGATATTCTACTGGTCGAATAATCACATGCAATATCAATAACCACTTTCATAATGATGGAATGCATAATGCCAGACTATCATAACCACGTAGCCAAGGCCTCGTGCCAAGACCACAAATAAGATTTTGTCAAGGCCTCGTGCCAAGACACTGGTTTGTCTCATGAGACCTGCCGATGCATCGAGGAGCTATAGCGGGCTCCACCCGTCACTTATTAAGTCCAATGCATTCCTCATATGAATAGGTTTAAACATATCATAAACCATAACATAATCGTATCACATAAAACATGTATAAAGGAAACACAACATTCCCACATTTCAATCACAAGATATCAATACAGCACATTGATATAATAAAAACGCTTTCAAAACCATTTTCAATACCAAAATAAAATAAAGTTAAAACTTTGTATTTATTTTTCATAAAAAAAAAGTGATGGCTTGTAGAAGAAGCCGAATCTCAAATAATGGTCACGGCGGCGGAGAAGTCGTTGTCGTCGCATAAGTACGGAAAGAAAAACATTCCCTTTTGTCGTTTAGTAAAACGCTTTGTATAAAAAGATTCCTTTTGAATAACCGTAAAAGTCAAAGGGGTTTATACACCGTATAAAAGAAAATTGTGTATAAAACCAAATATGCCTCAATGAAAGGAGATTGATACGAAGTCCTTAAAAATATAAATTTTAAAATAAAATAGATCTATTATGTGTATTCACTATAGGTACACATAAATAACATAAAAATACAAAATAGGACATAATAATATCATGACATAATTTGAAAGTAGGAGATTAACCCAAAGAATGGAAATTGTGTTAAGAAGTACCCTTACCTTGTGTCCGACTTGACTCAACCGTTCTTTAACCTCCTGAATAATAAACTAGAGTTAATATCTACCTTATTAAGAACCATTTTCAATTTCATTATCCTTTTTATATCACTTATTACAATGTTATGAACATTATGTAATTATTTAAGTTAATAACGGTCGTTTTGTCGATCTTTGGTACTTGAGTCAAAAATAAACTTCTTATAATTACAAGTTGTTCATGTGGTGAAATATTCATTATATCCGGAATTATATTCATGATGTAGATATCATATATATCATATATACAGTATATACATTCATTCATAATGTCACGTAACATTTAGAGGTAAGAAATGAAATGCACCGTTCATGGAGACGGTAAGCCGTACGTACGCATGAACGCTACTTTCATTCCAATTTCATATTTAATGGAACTAAATCATAATGATATAAATGTATAATATAATTCCAGTATAATATAGTGTATAATACCATTTACTCCATCCTTTATACATCCCACATATGGCATTTACGATTCAAATCACTTTGAGGGGGCGGTAGTCCGCACTTCCTAAAATGAAATTATCGCGTTTTACCCATAATGGAAATCATAAAGTATGCCATAAATGAGAAATACAAAAGCATAAGTAAAACAAAAACATATTATATATCATATATAAAAATAGTGACATCTTAATGGCCAACTTTGAAGGTGTTATATGAGTGTTGAACAATCATCGTTTCGTGATGCAGAAATTCGCCATCCACAGAAACCGTATGTTCTTTAACCATTAGATGTAGGTGTGTGTAAGTGTAGCTCGAATACTTCTTATAACAACATCCTAGTATATTGAGGATACTGGTGTTGTTACAAAAGAAATGAATAAAAAGAGTTTAGGGGGTTGGAGAAGAAAAATAAAACAAAACAACATTATAAAAGACATTACCTCAAAATCGGGTAACTCTTTTTGATTTGAGCTAAAGGCTTCCTTGGGAAGAGTTATGCCCAAAGTGAGGTTTCTAGGAGTAAGGGAGGAATGTTGGGAGAGTATTTGGGCAGAGGTTGGCCGAGACAAATGGCTTGAAAGTGTAAATGAGGTGGGAGAGGTGGGGGCCTTTTATAAGTGGAGAGGAGGGGCACTTTTGGAAAGATTGAAATGTTACATTATTTCACAATGCTTTTCGGATTCTAAAGGTCCCACATTTATATAATTCGAGGCTAAGGTGATAAGGTTTCGAAATCTCTTCATCCAATAGGCTTTGGAAAAGTGTAAGCCTTGGATTTTGCATTATCTTCTCATTTTATTTAAATCGTTAAATAATGAGGTCATCGCCACATCATAATGATGTCATAAATAATTTAATTTATTTAATGTCTAAAAATTATAAAAAAATACTATGATGTAGGAAATCTTTTTATCTTTCTAATCAATATTTATAGTCAAAATTTGGACTTGTGTAACCCTACTTAAAAATTGTTTTAGTAAAACAATTTATGTTAGTGTCATTTTCACTTTAACATTAAATAAAAAGTAATTTATGTTATTTCCCAAAAAAAGTGGATCCATGGGGTCCCCAAGTTAGGCCATGGCTTGTCTTGGTCGGCCATGACTCAACCAATGAGTTTGGGACATGTGTCTAGGTCATTTAATATTATTAAAGTATTATTTATACCTTAAACTACACTAATTACCACTAATCGCGATTAAAACTTAATAAGTTACTATTCACCAAAAAATTATTTTTATCCCATTGAACCACATTTTACATACTAATGACAACCATGTATGTCGGATTTTCAAAATTCAATACACATTAGTGGTAAACTTTCATTTAACTGAAAATCAGTTTGCTTGATTACCACTTAGTGGTTTCACTATTCATCAAAAATTGAAGTTTTTCAGAATAAGGCCAAAATTTCACCGTAAGCTATAATTGATATTCCGAATTCAAAAATGATGTCTATTTTAAAAAATTCCAAACATATAAGTTGCATTAATTAATTTTACAATTAATTCCTGCTGTTACGACAAATAGCGTGTTTTTAAGAAACAATTTATATCAAAAGATTGGCAATTGTTTATGTCCATTTTCAATGTTAAATTAATTCTAATGACCACCATTGGATAAAATGGTAAAAATATATTACAATTATACTTTAAAACCACTAAATAGTATAATTTATCACTATTAATTATTTTTATTAAAAAAGTTGTTTTTAAGTATTTTTCACTATTAATAAAAAATTAGAAGTTCTCAGAAAAATACCAAAAATTCAACATAGGCTAATTTCGATATTCCGAATCCAAAAATGAAGTCCATTTTGAAATATAAAATTTCTATAATTTTAAAAAGTGGTTATTACTATTCATAACGGCTACTTTGATTAGTCGCGGTGTTTTAGAACTCGAAGTTGCGTACAATGCCAGCCATTGCATTATTGAATGAGAAGCGTATCGTGGAAGCTCGGGGTGTTACATAGACTCTGTAAATTGCCCATTAAAATTCATGAGGTACCATAAACCTTATAAATTGAAACTATTAGTTACTCAATCAAAGTTCAGAAGAAAAGCATGTAACCGAAGGCACTTAGATGACATGGGTGAAGACAAGTAATTTAAGATTCCATCCTCAAACTTCACGGGAATACATTATTTTGAATGATTCTGACATATTAAATAACCTAACCTCATACCCTAGAGAAGATGTTATAATAAAATTCATATATGAAAACAATATCTCACATAGTAATCATGGGAGACCCATATAAATAAAGCAGATTAATGCAGCTGTATAGCATGGCATATTCATGGAATATTAATTCTAGGTTATTATAATGATGAATTCAATAATGAAATTTGTCATAATAGGTCAACTTAAATACCCATAAAAATATCAAGAATCAGAATTATTTTCTGTCACCCAATTGTAAAATTATATCAACATTAATGTGAGAAATATAAATTAAGAATTTCCCATTCCCATAAAACATGGTATTTACCCAGAACATTGGTTATCTACTCTCATGAATGAATTATAACCAAGTTCGAACACATTCATTATATCTTATATAGGTTTATAAAAAAACAAAATAAAAGAAAATGGATTTGATACCAATTTTTGACATCACAACCTAGAAGACAATAAACGAGTGCCTCGAGATTATGGGAAACATCACCACTAACACACCTCCTTATATTCTAAAGATTATGATTAGAAACGTGGGACTATGGTGTGTATGTGGGGAGACTATACACTCATGATTGAGTGGATAACTGTGTATATCATGTATAATAGGTAAATATTATAAATAGTACATCAATAGAAAAGATAACAAAAGAAATCATAATTATCTAATCAAAAAATTAAAATCAAAAGATGGAATCTGAATCATAAAAAAATGCTGATAATATATGTCATGTATCTAAAAAATGGAACATTTGGTATACATATTCACAGAATATACAGTAATATAAATGAATAAAAAATAGTCAAAAATAATATCCAAGAAACTCGACCACTAGAATGGTCATCTTCTACCAAGCTCTATCACAATAATCCATGTAAGTGAAGTTTACAAACTAGGAAAATTTCTCTTATCAATAGTTTCATCAATGTAATCTCCTCGGGTACTATCAGTGGCCTAAATATTGTGTTATATATATTTCATTAGTCCACCAACTATGGGGTCTATATAATCTAGTCCGTGAAAATAAACTTAAAGTGTGTAGTTATATATATAAATGTAAATAAATTAAATAATGATAACTGTTACCTACTTCAACCTCAACTAGTAATGTCTCTGAATAAGTAATCATTTGATTAATTCATTTAAGGTCATTTTATATAAATATGTAAATTGAGGTATGACATCAATGAAAAGATATCATGTTCATAATAATAATTGATGAAATATACAACAAGAAATCATATAAAAATAATAATAATTAAAGAGGATCTCGTGTAATAACCAAGGAATCATTCACCTTAAGGATTGAGCCTACTCACTAATGAAATAAATTCTGGAAAAAAGGACTGAGTGTAATCCAAGGTTAATTTCCCTAGGTATTCCACTATAAAAAAGTATAATATATTCCATGGATCTCATCCAAGGTAAAACAAATAATGAACAACTGGTCCTAATGGGGTGAATCCATAGCCTCGGATTTATAAAGATGTCCATCTAGATCAAAGGAGTGTATTCAAGGCATCAAAATATCCATAAAATAGTGAATGTATCCTACGATGTCATCCCAATAATCCACTATAAGACAAGGTTAATGTTATAAGGTGGGTATCTCCCTTGGTAACCAGCTCCATCGATTGAAAATACATCCTTTGATTGCTCAAGGAGACCCCTATAGAGTCCAAGGTTGCTTATTTGCTAACCATTCCTCTGAATATAAAAATGTTGCGATGTAATAAGAACCATATAAATGATTCATTTTTATATTCATACCATGTAATACTCATTCCTTTCAATAATTTATATGGATTATTCCATTCCTTTCATACTAGGTGACAAAGCTAAAAGGGCAAGAAATAATATATTACTTTCATTCTATATTGATTTATTATTATTATTCTTTTACCATTCATTATCATGAGATAGTGGGATAAATAAATGAAACCAATGACCAGTAATTATAATTAATTAGGCCAAATGTTATAAAATAATATACATTCCATTTAAAGTTTTAAAGGTTCATAAATTATTTGGAATACATACCATTTAAGGACTAAATGGTAATTATAAATGTTCTAGCCATTTAGCAATTAAGGATCCATTAATGGAATAATAACACTTACCTAAGAAAATTAAGTGATAGCAGACCTAAACGATGGTGCCGATAGTCCTCATAAAACAATTTAATGCATATGGAAGTAACCTAAATGTGTAGTTGGATTTGAGGTCATGACCTCTAATGATAAGAATTACATATATAGAAGGGGCCATAAATCACAAGTATGAAAATTGCAACCATGACATATGTATTTAATAAGTAACGCCAAATTAAATTGGTGCATGAACAATGAGGAATGTTTATAAAGAGGAGAGACATGAGTGAGGAGTCATAGACCACCCACCAAAATCCTATATCACAATACTCATCTACAATCAGCACTAAGATGATCCAGAATCATACGAAAATATATAACAAATGAATTCCATAAAAATAATGCATATTATCTCACACAAAAATTGTGAAAACTCAGAATGATAAATGAAGAATATAATGTAACATATTCAATCTCTTACTGAGAGGGGTCCAAAAAGATAAACATTTCTCCGATCAAACTCTAGACGAAAGATATATGGATGAACCTATCTTAGATACATGGAGGGAGCCTCCAATGTAAGGGAAGAGGGTGTTATACTGAGGAAATAAAATAATTTGATACAATTTATGCTTATATGAATTTTATGGGAAAATGGTAAATCTACCCAAAAACAGTAGGGTTTCTGGTTTTTTCATAAAATTGGCCAAATCCTACACCAGCAGTGCACACCTCACTACCTTAGAGGGGCCATGTGTGGCATCATGTGTAAGATTATAATAATCATGCACAAACCATGATGTGTGCTCGGCTAAAAACTATAGGTAACCATGCATGATCATGTTCCTCAAGATGAATAGTCTCCATATACGTGGTGGCCTCTTGAGGCCCTCTATTCATCCCTGAAAAATTTAGGGAATCTATGTTTACTGGATCCCATAATTTTTACTAATCATGAAGCAGAGTCCTTTTATCCACTGGTTGAGTTTCAGTGCACTGAAAAACCCTGAGAAACCCCCCGAAACAATAGTGACCTCATTGGGAATCCAAAATTAGTGCCCAATAAATAATTATTCTGTAATTCAAATGATCCAAACCTGATATAAAAATATCTTTCTTACACATATGACATGTTGTAAAAATATTAAATTTTCAAACTCAAACATAAATAGTAAAACATGTGAGAATTATTTCTCAGGTGATAACATGGAACGAGTTACTAGGAATAGGAAAATAGTTAACATGTATACATATATTTATGTACTCACTCAAAAAATGTGAAATTTTCTTCAAATTGAATGGATTCTCATGACTATTTTTTAATCATTTGTTATTAAAGATATTACAACTTTTATTTACACATTCAATTCCAATTTAATATCCCTTTTAATAATAAGACACCCATAAGGACTAAATTGAAAACAATTTTTGAAGGAATGAACACAAAACACAGAGGAGAATCATATTTACTATGTTCTTAAACAATTAGAAACGGTAAGCTTCATTCACAGAATAACACTCCCTATTTACAAACACGATTATCATTTAACCATTTTCTAAAGCATAACCTAAAAAATATAATCAGAATAACTTCAAAATAGTGGTAGTTGCCTTTATTAATTCATGATATACAACTCTCATCAACTAAACCCATGGTGATGAGGAGAAAAAAACCATCAAATGGCTGAAAATATATTATAATCATAGACCACCATTATAAATTGATTTTTTTCATAATAATTATTTCTATGTCTATATATTAAATGCATTTAATTTTTTGGAACCTCCTATATTATTTCTACCATCCCAATTGATATACTTACCTAACAGATACCCCTTGTAACATCTTGGACCTAGCCAATGGCATGGAAGGTGTCATGTTTCCACTAAACTTATGAGACATCCCCAAACACCATAGGGTGGGAATAAATTTCAATGGATTATTAAATCACTAGGGTCATTTTTTCCATTAAATACACAACTACCAATACAATACTATTAACAACCAAAACCAAAACTATATGATTCATGGAATGTAAAAAAACAATAAAAATTAATAAAAATTAACAATAATATCAAAATATAAATTACAGGGGAAAAAATACATCCAACCAAAATTAAAGTCATTTGATTATTAAACATCGATGTAGAATCAGTCTAGCTTCTAAATTAGAAATTCTTTAAACTATAATAAACCTTTGATAATATAGTATCATTGAGCTCTGCCAGATAAATAATATACATTTCCTTTACCTGTGTCTTGAAAAAATGTATGAATACTCACCATAGTGTATATAGAGGGTGTGAGTAATCATACACATCAATAATTCTCCACAAAACATCCCAACATATGATGCTAGGACAAGAAAAAGTTATCTCATAGTTAATTATACCTATAAAAAATGTATAGAAAAGCCAAATTAGTTTACCAAATAAATTCAATATATTTAAATAGTTGAATCATTAATATCGTACAATTGTAATACATAATTCCACTTCACACATAAAACCACATATATAAATTCATCCATATAGGAAAATTCTTAACATTTGAGAAGAATTAGTTAAACAAATCAAGTTTTCACATGGCCATGAATCCAAATTACCCCAATGCAATTGACCACTTTTCTAAACAATTTTTTTTCATCCAATGTAATATAAACTCACACAACCCTAGGGGAATGCCAAAGTCTTATAACCATCCATTTATTCAAAAAATTAAATCATTTATTACATTTAATAAATCATAAAGAATAAATTTAACTAAAAAAATAAATTTAAACCTTCTAAAATATGAGTACTCAAAAAACCATTCATACTCGATGTTTATAATTGATAACCTGAATGGGTTTTCATGAATGAAATCATATAATGTTTCATTTAATATTTCAGGAAACCTGTTTAATAAATATAATCCTATGTTCTAGAACATTTTAAAAAAATATAGAATCCACCTACCTCTAAAATTTGATCTAAATTTCTAGAGACAAACTACCCTAATTACATAATGAATTTAAACTATCATATGGATATGTATCACCCATATTAATCTCCCAAATGAATATAATTTTAATTCCCTAGATTAAAGATGAATATGAATGGTTTTTTTAGGGTTGTGATCAAGTATAAAAGACAATAAATTCAATCCATAAGGATTTTATGTTGAAATACTCAAATATAGGAACACCTCTAAGAGATTCATCTCTTGAATCACCTATCCAAAAAATCATGTTTTAACCGACTCCATAGTTTATAAACTACATTTTATTGTAATAACCCTAGAAATTTTGGACACCTCACACCCTACACCATCATGTGTTTAGGAATATTTGATTGTATTGCATGTCTAGACCCCTTGTGTGTCCACACAAGGACACTAGGAAACCAGAACCTTCTATATGCATTATGTTGTTCATGTGTTACACAATTACACTCCTAGTGACCTACTCCCACAACCATAGTTTTTGTAAGCCATTGGTGCACCATGTTCACCAAGATAAAATATATATATCATGTCCATATGTTCAAAAATTCTGAAAAAACCTTCTTTTCACACAATGGAACTCAATACACAATACGATAACCATCATTTAGTGATTCTTACCATGATTCACCACAAAAATCCCAAAAAATGTACTTAAGACATAAGGAATATTCGAATCTTCCTAAAAAACAAAAAATAATTACATGTCCTAATTAATCATAACATAACATGGAATGTATCTCAAACATGGGTTGTCACAAAAGTTTTGACATTCTACAATTACAAAATTTACAAAATACATTTTTTATTTAATGTGATTATTATAATCATTTAACAACCAATAAACTATTTCACAATCATCACATGAATTGTTATAAGTTGAATATAACAAGATAGTAGTGGTAGTAGAGTTTATTGAATTATATCTTATATAATTTTTTGTTAAAACAATGATGTGGTATTAAAAACATGGTTCTAACCTAAACCATGACATTTTTACTCTCACCACAATATTTTTAGAAAGTTAGTATATATTTCCAATAATAGGATTTTGGTTTAACATAGTTTTCCATCTTACATAAATATTTAAATATGTTTATGGGTATTAAATGTCATAAATTAATAATATTTTAAATTTAATATGAACTTACATTATGAATATTTCAATGATTTAGAATAAATATACTCAATAATTAATTTCAAGTTTTTTTTATTAATATGATTTGTTAAAATTTTTGTTTAAACATTCATTTAATTTTATATATTTAAAATTAACTGTTTAATAATTATATTTTAACTCAATATATATTAAATATAGATTTTTTCCGTTATTTTATAACGTTATTTTTATATTAAAATAAAATATGATTAAAATTGTTGGAGATGGTTGGAGGGTTCTATTCAAGTGGAATATCAGAAAAAAGGAAAAAGTTCGTCCAATGGTGAACAATATAAGCATAAAATGGATTGTAAGAGACCTTAAACTAGGGTGTAGTGGGAATTTCATGTGATGGTTTAAGGGGTTCCTTTAGTATAATTATCCTATATAGTATAAAACACCCCTAGAGTTTGAAGTATTAATTATTTTAGTTCATTGTTTAATTGAAATTTCACTAAAATTTTCTATAGTAAAAAATATATTGTAAGTTTCATTAAAAACTAAAAAATATTATACACATCAATTATTGAAGGCGATAAAAAACATTTTCCCTAAGAACATTATCGATTCAACATCATGAGAATTAGAAATAGTTTTTAGATATTTATTTAAGGTTGGTAATCGTTATGAAATATTTGAACCATCATACAACTGAAACTGATTATGTGAATTATGCAGTCATTTAATATTCATTAATTTTTTTGTTTATCTTCTTTATAAATGATATTTTTTTAGTTAAAATTGATAATTTAAATAATATTCATATTTTATTTATCTTTTTAATGAAACATTTCTATTGAATATTAATTTATTTTAATCTATATGTGTCATTATAATTGGATTTTAAATGATTTTGAACAATATCATGATTCGTGTATCACATAAAAGTTTTAGAAAAATTACTTTTTGTGACTATGAATTAATTTTTTCTCAAAATTATAATAATAATTATTTTTATTAATTGCATCCCATTAATATTTTATCCCATATAATATTAATTAATGTTTTTAAATTGTGTGTAAAATGTATTTATATTTTGAGATATTCTGTCTTAATTTAATGTTATTTAATTTCAACTGGATTTAATTATTAATATGATTATTGGAATATAATTATTTATACCTCTTGATTTATTTTTTTAATTTTATAAAATCTCAAAAAACTCAATTTGATAAAAATTAATTGAGTAATTTTATAATTTAATTTCTTTATTTATTATCACTAATTCAAATATTGAATTGATATTATGTATTTTATTTAAACGATGACTTAAGATCTATAGAATTTATTATGGATGTTCTAAATTTAATTAATTAATTAATTAATCTTTCCTAGTTGCATCAATGTGATCACATTTTATACCACATAATGGCTTCTAATTCATAGATATATGAGCATGGTTTTCCCCTATAAATTATTTCCAAGATTTTTACCCCGGAATTACTAACATAGCGACAATATGTTATCATTCAACTAAAATCACCAACTATATCTTCCAAAAATAGAATTCAAAGAATGAATCAAGAAAAATATTTTTTCACCTTTACTATATTTAGAATGGAATAATAATTATTGTAGTATGAAAAAAATAATTTCAAAGATTCCCTTATTCTACTTTAGAAACCCCAGACATACATCCATTGTATCATCTCTAAAACATACCCACACAAAAGTATAAGACAACTGTTGAAGTATTTTATTAAAAATTTATTTTCTTAATTCTTTAATTTGAATAAATAATATTTTCCTTCAGAAACCTTAGATAGTAGACACAGTGTCATATGACGGATTTTAGGTAATGTAATTACAAAAAAACAACTAAATTGGTCCTTCCCTTGTATATATGTAGTTTTCAATCAAACAAAAATCAATTGGATATCAAATATAATTAATTCCACATCGACATCCATATAATTATCTACAAATATGGGTAACCAATAAATCCATGATCCTGAAAAAAAATATTATTATACCAATTTTGTATATTATTTTTTAGTTCCATACTATATATACTTCAAACCATTACATTAATATAGTAATTCACATTTCGTTATTCTTCTCTTCAACGTGTACTTATCCCACCGATCTTCAACTGGTAGCCTTATTTTTTAATATCATATATATTAATTAAAAAACAAATAACACTTTCATATTCACTATAATGTTACTCCATGAGTAAATAAACCACTTTAGTTTTTTTTTCAAGAGAAACCATGTCATAAATTGTCCATAAAATTTCATTTTTCATAACAAAACTTATATATTTTTAAATTATGTTTCATATTAATTCATTTCTCTAACCCAACACATCAATTCAATCATGGATCCACTTATCTCATTGTAAAAAAATAGACAATATTTAAATACTATATTCTACAATTTCTTTTATATCATCTATATTTATACAAATTTTTAACTGAATCAATTTTATAAATCATTACTAATGAAATGTTTTTCAAATAAGTATTTAAAAAAACCTATTTTCACAGTATTATTACATGGATGATATTAAATCCAATATAAATAACAACTAATTAAAAAGTTTTTTCCATCTAGGTATACATGAAATGTTTTTCTTAAACATATTTGGTTTTTAAAAGCACATTGTTTCCCCTTTAACAAAAAATCTCTAAAGCATGACCAAAAACTATGATTAAGTGATGTAATGCCCTGACCCCAGAATCCTGGAGCTTGTGTGTTATTGTAATACGTTGGCATTAATACATGGAATCAAATCTCGATGGATCGAGTATAATGGAAGTTTTGGAAAACTATACACATACATAGTTTCAAAATTAAAATATGAAAATAAATAAAACATATTCATTTTATTGGGAACATCCACAACTATAATTTTATCCCTGCATGTCATTCATAATAAACGCCTTCATGTCTTGAAAAAATGAAACATAAGGAAGGGGTTAGCTCAATTTCATAGTAAGGGTAATAAATATATTTGAAGATATAATAAACATAAACATTAGGCATGGTGAACAAATAAAAACACATGATTTTTAAAATAAACTTGAAAAAATTATGGAAGGAATAAAATATAAATAAATAATTCCATAATAAAACATAATCATGGGTATTCTACTATTTGAATAACACCATGAACTATAAATACTGCTTTAATAATGAGGGAAATTCATATTCGTGACATTCTAAAACATACCATCAAGGCCTCATCTAGGACATCTACAAATGATTAATGTGTCCGCCAAAACCATATCACAAAATTTGAAAACCTCATCCAAGTCCACATCAATTTGTCTCAGGAGACCAAATGATGTATCGAGGTGCTATAATGGGGCCCACAGATCATTTACTAAGTCTAATGAATTCCTCATATGAACAAGGATAAACATAATCAATATATAAAATCACATTGAAACTATAAAATGAAATGTAAATAACATTCCCTGAACATTAAGCATAAACACAAACCATTCAGAGTAAATTGGTGAATGGTTTTAAGATAGCTCACCCATAGTAAAACTAATCAAGAACACTTAAAAAACATATTATAAATGTTTTCATATAATTTAAACCTCAATGAGTTACAATATTCAATAAACTATGTTGACATAGATGAATATACTTTTAAATAAGACCATTGAAAAATTATTGGGGAAATAATCCTTAACCATTCAAAGTGTCCCATTAAACCTTGAAACATTCAAATCAAAATCTCTTAGAATATAATGAAAATAAGAAGAATCTTTATATGATATACCAATGTTCAATAAAAACACTACATTAAATTAATAAGTGTTCAATGGGACATATGTCTCATAAATGTCAATGTGAGATGAGAAAATTCTTTTCTTACTTTGGAAAAGAAGAGTTATTTTTTATATTCATTTTTTTCCATGAAATCAGATTGTACACATGTAAATCCTAGTAAAGAAAATATAATAACATTGAAATTTTATTTCAAACTAAAATAAATTCTAATTGAGGTAAAATAATTTAAAATGTTTTTTAATGAGGCGTTGGAAATAAAACATTTTAGTATGGTTTAAGGAAACTATTAATGGATTTTAAAGTGCAAAGGCATGTTTGATTTTATAAAACCAGAAATGAAAAAAAAATATTTATAATGTTAAAATATTTTATTATATAAAGATAAATATTTCATAAAACAGATTATATAGTTAACATTAAAATATATAAGAATTCTAGAAGTTCGTTAAATCAAACATGTATTTCAGGAAGAATTCTGGGAATATCCTTTTAAAACATATAAATCGACTTTAATGAAATTAGGATTGTTGTTTTTACATACATATAGATCATCTAAATATAATATATTGGTATTACATGACAATAAATAATAATATCATTGAGGTGAGTTGACAATAATTGAAACCCGAATAAAAATGGAGGATTGGGTAGAAAATACATACAACTTTGTAATAAATTGAATCGAATGCCCCCCAATTAATAATCATTAAATTATAAATTTAATATCATTACAATAAGTATAATAATGATATAAAACATAAATTGATAGTATAAATACACCGTACACATGTAATAGTAGTTAATACCAAATATCTCATTAAAATGGAAGTGAGATGAAGTAACCCTTACATTATGACTAATGGTGTTCTTCACATGATCATAGATTCCTGGATAACCAAATTAAATTAATTTATTAATATTTAAATAACCTATTATTTATTTATTTAGTTATTTTAACCTTATTAAGTTCGTTCATTTCCTTATGGATGGTTTAAGAGGTTCAATTTCATTGTTCAGGAGTGTTTTCTTCTTTGGTTTTCATGATTGGATTACTTATATTCATCTAAAGACTAACATGTGGAATGAGAATAATTTTATAGACTTGGTGTTATATGTTATTAGTGACCATCCATAAGATTACATAGTTATGAAATTCATTATTTATTTGGAGTGATGATGAATCATTATATATAACATTAATGATAACTATTTGGGTTAATTGGTGGTTTTTGACCACAACGAACTCATTTGGATTTATAAATTAATTTCGCATGTAAGAAAGATTACATAACCTTAAATAAGTTATAATATATATGTATATATATATATATTATATTCTATTTCTAACATAAAAATTATTTCATGACCATAATTGAAGATGGAAATTTAAATTGAAAACTTATCATCCTTGAATGTGATAAATTAACACATCTGAAATGGTGTTTTAATTTCTACTATAGAATAATGTGAAAAGAGAGATGGTGATGATGAATTATTCCATTATCACAAAAAATTACAGTAAATTTATAGTATTAGAGTTATCATAACATTTATATAAATGGAGGTGGGGAAATAAAAAAGAAAAGAAAGGAACTTGAAAATAAAAAAAGAAAAGTTGAGAGATCCCTTACGAAAAATCAGTAGCCTAACAATATCGCATAAAATTTCATAAATTATTTTGAGATGAGAAAAAGGGTATCTCGACGTTTTTAAATAATATGGAAATTAAAGTTAATATGTAATGCAATATCCCAATATAAGAAAATTTAAATTAAATAATAAAAATAACATAATAAGAGTGCTTGAAAAAGAGGGAGATTTTGAGATGAAAATTCCGCAGTATAACGGCTATGCAACATAGTTTTGGAAAACATTAAAAGATATATTACATGAGTAAACCATTCATAAAACAATCATAAAATAGTTTAGGGAAAAAATAATATGTAAATAAAAATATGTTATGAAAACATGAAATACATACCACATAGAAGATAACTTGAATGGAAAATAGAAGTTGAGAATTCTCTTACCATATGCAGTAACTCCTATAACTTGAAGGTTGGGACCATGGGGGATTTATGACACCTTGGGTGGACTAATAGGGAGGGGAAAACACCAGATCAGCAAGGATGATGAGTTTAGAATGAATGAAAACGATGGAATGAGTGGGTATTTATAGGAAATGAGAGGAATATTTTTATTAATATCAAAGAACTCGTCATTAGGGGTTTTTGCAAAACAATGGGCTTTCCCATGGTATTGTACCGTGGTATTAGCCACATGGTACAAATAATATAATATTTCACAATACACAAGTAGACTATACTTTTATTTTAATTATTACATTATTATGATATCATTAATCATACCGAAAACTAAAACTGTATTTTTTTCAATTGAAGAAAAATTCATGTATTTTAGAAAAATCCCAAAAAAATCTCCCAAACCATTTTCATATGTGTAGACTTCAAAAATGAAATCCATTTTCTGAAAATAATAATATAATTATTTATATATATATATATATTTAAATAACATCATAATTTATTTGAAAAAATAACTTTAAAACTATAACTTGTTTTATAACACTTGGAGAAATTAATTAAGGTCCCATAAAATTATTATATAAAAAAAGATAAAAAATTAAATATTTATGAATAAATTTAATGAAAATAAATTTTCATTTTAAATTATTAAATTAATAATAAAATTGTAATTAAAATATTTACGACATAAAAACGCTATAATTAAACTATGATTGTTTTTTTACTTATAAGATGTCTAAATTTTATATATACACTCATGGGTGATGCTTCTATTTTTTTGGCCAATTTACTATTCATTAATATATATTTATTTTCATTGTGGTATATTAATATTCATAAGGGTATGTAACTATTAATAAAAAATTATGTTTTCTTATCATACATTAAATATCTTACTAAACGCAACTGTGTATGTAGGTTCATTGAAATTCAAATTATAGAATTCGAAGAATTTTGTTTATTGGTTAGGTTATAATAATGTGTTGTTTTGTAGAAAATGGGTGTTTCATGCATTCTTTATAAAATCTATTTGTAAATTCCTGGTTTGTTACATTACTCCCTCCTCAAAAAAATTATGTCCTCACAATTCAAAACTACACTTGGAATGTTAAAAGGCTAATGGATGTTAATTCCCTTGTGGGATACTCGCATCTAAAATAGAGATATTAAAATATCCTCCAAAAGGGGGGTTAAGAGAAATGATGCGGTTACCACAAAAATAATGATTTCGAATGGGGTGACATTACTAGGAAGTAAAAAACCTAGACATGGAATAAAAATAAAACGATTAGTTTTTTATGTAACAAGATAAAAACATGTTCGGATGAATGTTGATTGAGAAAAAAATAAACTTCTCTTAAAATAATTCATCGATATTATCAATGAAAATGATAATAGGAAAACATTTTATCAAATAATATTTTCCTTCTGTTGAGTAATTATTCAACTCTATAATATTATAACTATATATTTCTATTTAGATACTCATCCTTTGATTGTACCTTGAACTATATATACTTAATAACTTAGAACAGGTTATGATATATGGTGAAGTAATACATTAACCAATAAAATCTTGTACAATGATCAACTTAAACCATTTCACAAATAGTTAAACATTACAAAATATAATTACTCAACAGTATAGAATTAAGGTATTTTAATTTTAAATATGAACTTATCATTAACCCTTAATCAACGAGAAGGAGCTCTAAATTTTCACATTCCAATCATGTGAATAAATTCATCATGTATCTTTTTTAAATATGGTAATAACATGAATTACTGTATAAAACATATTGGAAACTTACATTATTCCATATTCTGTAATTAAGATACATGTTATTGGATATATTCCTTAAATACAGAAGTGTTGTAAACTCCATCAATGATAGCATAGACCACCTCTCAAAAATTCATTAATCTAATTGAAGGTATTTAGTAAATATATGAAACCATCATTTCATCATCATTATCTCAAAATCATATATATATATATATGTTACAATTTTTCTTTTCCTCAATCGTGGTTTTTTTAAATGGTTAACTTCTACTGAATATCTTTTCTTGGTACCATTAAACTTATGGTTTCAAATCCTTAATGAAAAAGTAATGCATTGCAATCCTAATATATTCTATAATTCTTAGAAACATATCATTTCTGAAAAGGTATTAAAATGAAATAGTTCATTACTAGGAATATTAATCATTCTACTTTATCTTTGGTAGCATCATAACTTGATCATTATCCAGAATCATCATTTGGGTTAAATTCCTTTGATGCGTGTGACATTGATTCACATAGTATCATATCTCCCTACGGTTTAAGAATTGTATTTTAGAAACCATTTTCTTACCCTTTCAATCATTAAAATGGTGTCATTTTTCACTACACATATAACAAAGATCCATAAACATTAATAATTTAACTGGTTGATTATTTCCATAATTATAACATGTGAGAAAAACCCTTTATTGCCTTCTTCCCATTATCCCCATATTTCTCTATCATCATTTTCTTCTTTTTCTTCCCTTAGAATCCATAGGACTCATAAAAGTTTTTACATATCTTGTTAACACATGATACTATTTCCTCATTTCAAGAGGATACTTAGGAGACAATATTCCTTTGAAAATATGGCTTAAGACCATTAGATATATAATCCTTTGTACTCTTCGCATCACGAATATTAGTGAAGATCTCATTTCTTATACTAGGTTCCATTTATAATCAATTCCATATTACATATTAGGTCATAAAATTATTTACATTCTATAAATCTAAACACGGTATAACACATAGCACATATATATATACTTGGTAATTCCTAAAATGATATACTTCAGTTATTTTAGGGTTATAAATCCTTCATAATAGTGGGTAAATAAAATGGGAATTATCCTAAGCATACCCCCTAGGAGTGTCAAACCAGGTGCGCAGAAAGACCCGTTTCATGTACCAGGATGCCCTGGGTCATGCCCGAAACTCCTTGTCTGAGTTTTTACTCCTTCTTACATCAGTTCCAAAACCACATCCACATCTAGTATCTAGATAGGTATTTATTTTCAAGAAAGATCCACATAATCTATTCCTTACCAAAATTCCAGGATGTTCTTGTATGTTTATCCTCAATGTCTATTTTAGGGTTTTGTTACCTAGTCTAAGTTTGTTAAATCTATTTTTTATTTTTTCTACAAAACTTCCTTTAAAACAAAATATAACTCCTTGACCCCAGAAACCCAGATAAAGTGAATTATTTTAATACATTAGCATGATTTCAAGGAATAAAATCCTAAAGGACTGAGTATTTTCATACTATTGGAATACCAGATACATACATTGGTTCAACATTAAAACCTAAAAATAAATACAACAAATAATTTTTATTCAGAACGTCCACAACTATAGGTTTATCCCTACATGTCAATCATAATAAACTCCTTTATTTCTAGTGAAAATGTAAAACAAGAAAGGGGTGAGATCAAATGCTTAGTAAGGGTAAGAAATATAATGGAAGATATCATAAACATAAACATTAGGCATAGTGAACAACTAAAATCACATTCTTTTAATAATAAACTTGAACATATTTTTTCCTTAGTAAGAGATAAATAGACAATTCCATAAAAAAACGTAATCATGGGTATTCTATTTGTCAAATAACCTCATGAACTATCAAAACTAATAACATAATGAGGAAATTCATATACTGGAAATTATAAAACAGATTATAAAGGCATTGTCCAAGACATCTATAAATTATTAAGGCACCGGCCAAAACCATATCTCAAAATGGGGAAAACCTTAGCTGAGTCCACATCTATTTGTCTCATAAAACCTACTGATGCATCGAGGGGAAATAGTGGGCCCCACCCATCACTTACTCAGTTGAATGCATTCCTCATATAAATGGGGATAAACCTAAGCAAAATATACACTCATATTGATACTAAAATATGAAATTTAAATAGCATTCCTCCATCATTAAGCCTAAACACTAACCATTAGGAGTAAATTGGTGAATTGTTTTAAGATAGTACATCCACATTCAAGCTATTCAGAAACCATTAAAAACATATTATAAATGTTATCATATGAGATAAAACTAAATGATTTACAATTTTAAATAAATTTTGTAGACATAGATGAAGATACTTTTAAATAATACCATTGAAAAATTCTTGAGGAAATAATCCTTAAACATTCCAATGTGTCCCATACCACCTTGAAAAGGTCAAATCATAATCCCTTAGAATATAATGAAAATAAGGATACTCTTGGTATGATATATAAAAGGTAATTACATACACCACATGCATGGAATATGTGGTGAACAAAACATTTATCTTATAAAAGTTAAAGTGAGATGAGAAAATTCCTTTTTCTTACTTTGGAAAGAAGAGTTATTTTGGAAATTAATTTGTATTTATCATGAAATGAGATTGTAAAAATGTATATCCAACAAAAGAAAAGATAATAACAATGAAATAATATTTTAGGATTAAATAAAGTCTTATTGAGGTGAAATAATTTAAAAAGAGTTTTAAAAGATGATTCAGAAATAAAAAATTTTATTGCGGTTTAGGAAAATATTGAAGGATTTAAGTGCAAAGGCATGTTTGATTTCATAAAACTAGAAATTAACCAAAATTTACTTTTCATGTTAAATTGTGTGATTTTATAAATATAAATATGTCATAAAATAAATTATAGAGTGAACTCTCACATATTGTAATAATTCAAGAAGTTCCTTGAATTGATATTGAATTTTGGAAATCATTTTTGAAAGATCCCTTGAGAACATATAAATTCCCATAAATTAATGTAGGATTCAGTTTTTTTACACGTTTATAGAAAATTCTCATACACTATATGAAATGTATATAATAATAAATAAGAGTATCATTGAGGTGAGTAGAGAATAAGTTACACTAGAATGAAACTAGAGGTTCTGTAGAAAATACTTACAACTTTGTAATAAATTAAATTGTATTCCCCAAAATTGATAATCATTAAATGATAAATATAATATCAATAAAATAATTAGATTCATGATATTAATCATAAAACGATAGTATATTTACACTATACATAATTAATATTAATGAATATGGAATATCTAAAAAAAATGGAACTCATATAATATAACCCTTACCTTAAGTCTAATGGTGTTCTTCAGTTGATCATAATGTCCTGGATAACCAAATTGAATAGATAAATTAATATTTCTATAAAAAATTATTGATTAAATTGATTTATTAGATCTTTATTATGTTCATTCATGGCCTTCTTTATGGGTCTAAGAGGTTCAATTTCATTGTTCAGGAATGTTTTTTATTAGTTTTTCTCGATTGGATTACTTATATTCATGTACGTACAAACATGTAGAATGATAATGGTTGTCCAAAATTCAAGTTATATGTTTTTAGTGAACATACATAAGATTAAATAGTTATAAAATTCATTGGTTATTGTTTGTGAAGATGAATCATTATATAAAACATTGATGATAATCGGTTGGGTTAATTGGTGGTTTTTGATCACAACGAACTCATTTTGATTAATAAATTAGTTTCACATGTAAAAAAATTATAGAACATGAAAAATATTATAATATATATATATATTATATTATATTATATTATGGTTCAACCATAAAAATGGTTTCATTACCATAATTGAAGATGGTAAGAGATATTGAAATCATGTTATCCTTGAATGTGATAAATTAAAACATCTAAGATAGTGTTTTCATTTCTACATTAAAATAATGGTAAATGATAGATGATGACGAATTCATCCATTGTCAAAAAAAATTACAATACATTTATGGTACTGGAGTTATAATAACATTTTTATGAGAGGAGATGTAGAAAAAACATAAAATAATGTGAAAATAAAAGAAAAGTTAAGAGATCCCTTACGAAAATTTAATACCCTGATGGCATCGCATAAAATATCATAAATTATTTTAATGAACGGAAAATGGTATCTCATAATTAATACATAATATTTAAATTATGGGTTATATGTAATTAAATATCCCAAATAAGATAATTTAAATTAAATGATAATAACATAATAAGAGTGTTTGAAAAAGAGAAAGAGTTTGAGACGAAAATTCTTCAGCATAACGGCTATGCAACATTATTTTAGAAAACTTTAAAAGAGAGGGTATATGGGTCACCCATTTAGAAATTTCACATAAAATAGTATGTGGACATAATTATATCTAAATAAGAACATAGTATGAAAACATGAAATACATACCACATAAAATAGAACTTGAATGGGAAAGAGAATATGAGAATTCTCTTACCTTGTAGAGTAACTCCTATGAATTTATGTTTGGGGTATTAGGGGCTTGAGAAGACATTTGTGTTGAGAAAATTATTGTTTTCAACAATACATAATAATTTTATTTAATGTGAAGATTATTGAAAATAATAATCTGTCTCTTTATGATAATTTTGATGCTCAGAAATACCCTTAATTATTTTCTAATGATTTTATTTAGTATTTTCCAGGAATTTAATATTTTATTTAACTCTTTAAATTACGGGAATTTATTGTTAAAGTATTCGTATTTAGCTTGTTCTGGAATCACTATTAATGCGCTAATTAGTCGGAATCTGCTTTAGCATGTCCTAGAATCACTGTTCATACCCTAAGTGGATAAACATAGCGTAAGGATGAAAAGCATGTATACTTTTTGAGATAAGAGAAAAGTATGGTTAATCAACCATACGTTATCAGCAAAGTATGGAAGAAGAACCTTATGTTAGAAACGAACCTTACGTTTGGGTTATCAGAAAAGTATGGATAGAGAACCGTACATAAATATTAAATGTTACATTTGTTTCTCAAAAGTATGGTTCATCAACCTTACTTTTGTAAATAGCCATACGTTCTTTGAAAAGTATGGATCAAGTAAGAGTATGGATCTTTTACCGTTTGTTTGAAAGTTGAAGAAAAAGTATGGATGATCTACCCTACGTTTATGATCAACCTTACATTTGAAGAAAGTAACATGAACCATACGTTTATGTTCAACCTTACGTTGTGAACCTTATATTTGAAGACTATGTCATCAACCCTACGTTTAGAGGCCACATCATTAACCTTACGTCCTGCGTCAGAATGTTTGAAAGATGATATTTTTATGAAACGGTCAGCAAGCTGATTGTTAGGCGGATTTCAAGCTGTATTTAAAGACGATTTTAAAATATGACTTTGAACGATTCAATTTCGATTTTTCAATGGATTAAAGATTGAATTAAAAGGAGATTTTTATGCCCAGTTTTCAGGGAAGTTACGACTACTCTGTAAATTCAAATTTTTGAATATCGCGAATAAATAGGTGACTTTTATGGATCTAAATTTTTAGGTAATATTCTCTACTTTATTATATATGTTTTCTCTAAAACATAAGGCACGAGTGTGTGGTGATCAATCGATTATTTAAAAAGATCGAAAATAGAGACTGCAAAAAGCACTATGTTCTGCTGATTTAAGAGGAGAATCAAAACTCTGTTTATTATAATAAGAAGAAAGAACTCGATAGAATATTCACTTGTTCTACATCAAATATCTATTGTGGATTTATTACTGCTAAAGTTGTGAATTATATCTTTATATCTACTACAACTGAATCGACACAGAACTGCTTCGACTTGAAAATAAATATTCCTAGAGATGACGATCCATCTGTTGTCAATTGCATGTTGTTACAATTGTGAAGAACATCTGGAAAGTATTTTCAAAATAAGAAAATATTTTCTTTATATTCTTGAGTACCCATGTTTTTGTAATAAGCTGTGTAGGTTCATGTTTGAACCAGAAGGCTTTGTGTTTCCTTAGATTGTAAAGGTGTCAACTGCCTATACTCAGTTGCGAACCGGTCTGTTGAAATGAGGACAAGATAGTGAAAATCACCAAGCTCGTGGAGTTGAGCATTGGTGGAGTGGAATAGGGGCCTTCTGTTCCCAGAACAACTATACATCTATGTATCCCTGCTTTTACTTATTCCGCTACATGATCAAATCTGTTAAATCATAGAAGACAGAACTTGTTCAATCGAAGAGTTAACGAAAAATCTGAAATACACAATTCACCCCCCCCCCCCTTGTGTATAATCTATATATTTAAGATCCAACAATTTGTATCAGAGGAGGATCTTCTGATAGATCCTTAGCAAGCTAGAAGCATTTAAAGATTATACAACAGAGCATCATGAATGATACAAGAGAGGGAATGTCTACGGTTAGAGAATCGTACTTCAATGGAAAATATTATGAATGCTAGAAGTCTCGAATGATTATCTATCTAAAAAATCATGGGTACATAGTCTATTCTAAGATTCTAACTCCATATGAAATACCGTAAAAACATGAAACATGGAGTTCAGCTACTGAAGAAGAAGATGATATGAATTTGAAAGCAATGAATGCAATTATATGTGGTCTAGGGCATGATGAGTTTAATAGAGTATCTCAATGCCCAACATCATATGAAATATAGAAAACTATTGTTCTTGATTATGAAGGAACTAACAATATCAAGGAAATGAGATGTGAAACTGCTAAGATTAAATTTGATACATTCAGAATTGTTGAAGGTGAGATTATTACTCAAATGAATATAATATTGACAGATATTTCCAATAACATAACTGCCTTGGGAGATCCCATTATGTAATCTAATTAGGCATTAAAAGTATTGAGAGTACTTCCTATAAAATGGAATAGAATCTCTACAGTAATCAGACAGTCGACACCTGTCAAAGATTTAACCATGATAGAACTGATTGGAACATTAATGATTTATGAAGCTGAGATGGATGATGAAGCTAATGAACATAAAGTGATTATCAAAAGAGATGATACTGGCCTGAAATCATCATCACAGAGCAGAACCATAAGGATGAAAACAGAGAAGACAAAGATAAATCAGAGATCTCTGACTCGTCAAACTCAGATGAAGAACTGGCTCAGCTAGCCAGAAAAATTAGAAAATTCTACAGCAAGAAAAGAGCCTTCAAAAAATCCTTTAAGAGAGATGATAAGGAAGTAAGATGCTATGAATGCAAGAAGATGGGGCATATCATACCAAACATCCCACACTTAAAAGATACAAAGAAGAAGAAATTATTCAAAAGAAATTACTATGATCAGAAAGACAAGAAATCTATGAAAGCCACTTGGAGTGTATATGAAGACTCCAGCAGCTCTCTTGAATCAAGCTGAGATAAAGAAGAAGCCAATATAAAAGCAAACATGTGTTTCATGGAAGAAACCAATGAGGTACAGTCATATTACTCGTCTGACTCAAATAATGACTCATATTTTGAATCAAGCTAAACAAATAATAAACTTTCAGCCTACTGCAATATGCTTGAAGAAAGATATGACTCACTATTTAGGAAACATAATTCACTAAAAAACATACATAATTTTGTTTCAGAAGAAACAGATGCAATGCTGAAATAACATAAGGAATTAACTGATAAATACAATTATATTAACACTAACTATATTAATTTTGAATAAAAACACTACAGGATGAAGTAGAATCTTACAAACAGACTGCATTGGTTTTTATAAAAGGATAGAATTCATTAATTGAAATTCTTGGAAAATGTCATTAAAAAAGAGAGGTTTGGAATTGGAAATAAAGGAGAAAATCCTAATCTATATAAAAATTATTTTTTTCTAATCTTTAAAAGGGTTAATTTTAACTTTTGTGGGACAAAGGGACATATAGCTAAAAACTGCTTCTTAAGACAACGTCAATCCGTGTTATTAAGAAAGCCTATGTTTCAAACGACTTATATGATTCAGCTAATTTTAAAAGAACAAAGAAAATATGGATACCAAGATCATTGCTAGATAACACCCCTAGACCCAACAGAATATGGGTACCAATGAAATTGTTTGAATGTCTTTGCAGATATAAGGCCACCCGAGTAGAAAAGATATATGGTACATGGACAGTGGATGCTCAACACATATGAGTGGAAACTCATTGAACTTTTTCTTTACTCACTCAAAAGGAAGGAGGACTTGTCACATTGGTGACAATGCCAAGGAAAAATCTTGTCATTGGAACTATTAGAGATCCAAAAATGGTCTCAATCAACAAAGTACATTATGTACAAGGATTAAAACACCAACCTGATAAGTATCTCTCACTTTGTGATGATGGATATACTATTGATTTTACTAACAATTTTTGTACTGTTTCTAAAGATAAACTGTTAAAATTAAGGCACCAAGAACTGATAATGTCTATACTTGGATTTACATTCCTTATGTAAACAACAAGTAAACTGCCTAACTGCTAAAGTAAGTGAATCTTGGATCTGGCATAGGAGACTTGGACATTACAATGTATATTTTTTACATAAATTATCTATGAAACATCTTGTTTCTGATTTACCATCTCTCAAATTTGAATGTGACGGATTATGTGATTCATTCCAACTTGGAAGGAAACACAAATCATCATTCAAATCTGTTTGTAAAGTTTCTATAACTAAACTTCTAGAACTTATCCATATGGATTTGTTTGTACCTTCAAGATTAGAAAGTTTAGCTGGTAAATTATATGTTTATGTATTAGTTGATGATTATTATAGATTTACTTGGGATTTTCTTTTTGAAATTTAAAAATGAAGCCTTTACTTTATTTGAATGTTTCTGCAAATCTATTCAAAATAAAAAAGGTTTTAATATAATCTCATTGAGAAGTGATCATGGTGGAGAATTTGAGAATCAGGAATTTAATTCCTTTTGCTCAAACATGGGTATTAAACATACCTCTCTGCACCAAGAACACCTCAACAGAATGGTATTGTACAAAGAAGAAATAGAACAATTCAAGAAATATCTAGGACTTGGTTAATGAATATAGCCTACCTATATATTTTTGGGCAGAAGCTGTAAATATAGCTTTCTATATAATTAATAGAGTTTTAATTAGACCTATTTAGAAAAATACACCCTATTAACTATGTAATAACAGAAAACCTAAAGTAAATTACATTAATGTTTTTGGATGCAAGGTCTATATCTTGAACACCAATGATAATCTTGGTAAGTTCGATCCAAAATCTGATGAAGGTATTTTCTTAGGATATTCTGCTACCTCCAAAGCTTATAGAGTCAATGATAAAAAATCAAGGATTTTTGAAGAATCAGTTCATGTGAAATTTGACGAATCTGATCAATTTGAGAAAAGAACAGATCAAATGGATCAACCTGACTCTAATGATAACATGAGACTTGAGAACATAAAGAATGATTTTGAAAATGATATAAATGAAATTCAATCCAGTTTAGAAGAACATGATTCTGAAGAACCTATAAGTGTATTGCCTAGACAGTCTAGAACCCTAAATAATCACCCTTTAGTGACTATGATAGGTGACTTAGATATAGGAATTCAAACTAGAAAAAAAATTAGGAAACCTAGTGGAATTCTCTGCCTTCTTATCTCAACAATCTCCCAATACTATAGAAGAATCTTTAGATGATGAAATATGGGTAATAGAAATGCAAGATGAATGAAACCAGTTTAAAAAAGAAATGAAGTTTTGGAATTAGTGGAAATACTTAAGAATTATCCATTAATAGGAACCAAATGGGTCTTTAGAAATAAACAGGATGACCAAGGCACAGTAACTAGAAATAAAGCAAGACTAGTATCTAAAGGATATAATCAGAAGAAAGAATAGATTATGATGTGACTTTTTCACCCTATATCTAGGTTAGAATCCATTATAATCCTTTTATCCTATGTATCTTATATGAATTTTAAATTATTTCAGATGGATGTTAAATCAGCATTTTTAAATGGTTATTTAATGGAGAAGTTTATGTTGAGCAACTCCTAGTTTTGAAAACTCTCAAAACCCTTATTCTGTTTTTAAACATACTAAAGCTCTTTATGGCCTTAAACAGGCACCCAAAACGTGGTATGAAAGATAAAGTTCTTTTCTTTGAAAAATGACTTTACTGTTGGATTGGCAGATCCAACATTCTTTAAGAAAACTATAAAAAAATGTTTTATTGGTTCAAATTTATGTTGATGATGTAATTTTTGGATCAAATAATAAAACCCATTGTCATTAGTTTTTCAATGTTAATGAAAAAAGAATTTTAAATGATTATGATGGGATAATTAATTCTATTTTATGACTTCAAATTTATCAAAAGATTTTGGAATGTTTTGAATCAAGAAAATACATTACTGATTTATTAAGAAAAATTGGACCTGAAAACAGGATTCCATTTACCACTCCTATGTGTACTAATATAAAACTTGATTTGGATGAAATTGGGAAATCAGATGACAACAAGTTATACAGAGGTATGATTGGTAGTTTGTTATATCTTACTGCTTGCAGGCCGGATATAATGTATTCAGTATGTCTTTGTGCTAGATTTTAATCAAATCCCAAAGAATCTCATTTAACTGATGTTAAAATAATTTTAAATATCTAAAAGGAACTATCTTTCAATGTATACTTTATCTTAAAACTTCTGATTTTAATTTTATTTCATATTCAGATGCTTATTTTGGATGTTGTAGATTAGATAGAAAAATCACATTAGGAACATGTCACTTTTTAGGAAAGTCTTTGTTGTCATGGTCTAGTAAGAAACAACATTCAGTTTCCCTATGAATAGCTGAGGCAGAATATGTTTCTGCTGGCAGTTGTTGTACACAAGTGTTGTGGATGAAAAACACTCTTATGGACATTTCATTGAATTTTAATAATACAACTATTTTATGTGATAATACAAGTGCAATTAATATTTGAAAAAATCCTATAAGTCATTTTAGAACTAAGCACATTAATATAAGGCATCACTTTTTAAGAGATCATGTTATTAAAAGGGATATATTTTTAGAATTTATAAATACAAAAATTCCATTAGCAGATATTTTTACTATACCACTTCCAACTGCAAGGTTTGATTTATTAAGGGGTATCTAGGTTTATTTTATTTTAAATAAAATTTTATTTTACAATGCTAGTTGTTTATTTTAATTCTGCTTAAAATATTTTCTTAAAACATAATAAGTTTATTTTATCCATGTAATTTATTTTATTTATTTTTAAATATATGTAATTATTATTAAAAAAAGGGAATCAAGGTTTTCAGAAACCCCTTCGACTTCTAAAACGTTTCGTTTCTATCGAAACATTTTTCGAATCCGCAAACCTCACCTCTACTCATGACCCCTATCATTCGATCCTCTAAAACCCTAACCTCCAAAACTTTGAGATTCTCGCAGAGATGGTAAGGACTAAAAGATCCAGTGAAGAAGAGCCAATAAATTCCATGAGACAACACCCTGATGGAAGAAAGAACTTACAGGGCAAGGCAATCGATCTCGACTGGTTATTTTAGACAAATCTACTATTAAAACAAGTGATGTCATTTTAGAACCTTGAACAGACTTTCAACAGTGAAAATATGGAATTTCTGTATGAGGTAGAACATATATACTTCTTCAAATCTATATAGTTTAGTTTGGGGGATACTGAGGATAGTATGATGGCTAAAATAGAGGATAGGGATTTTTCAATCTCCTCAGAAGAAATTGGTCAAATTCTCAAATTACCTCATGAGGGAGTTTTTTATTTTTATTTGATGAACATAGGATATGTTGTGCATAAATCCGAGGACATTATGTCCTTTTTTATTGGAACATTTACTATTAATAAAATGATTGTGAAAGATTTAGAACTAGATCAGAAGATCCTAGTTAAATTTTTTCAGACTAGAATAGCTCCCAGAATGGAAGAAATGGAAAAGATTTTATACCCTGATATGTACATAATGTATCTTCTATTAATCGATATCAAATTAAACTTTCGAAGGTACATGGTAAGTTACCTCAATTATTGTTGTCAAAGTGACGCCCGAATGAAATTTTACACTTTTGGTCGATTTATTTCCATGTTTTTGCTTAAAAATGACATGGTGAGATTAATGGATACCCGAGTACACTGTCATCACAATAATATGTTTAATATTGGAACTCTAAGAAAAATTGGCTATTTCCGGAGCACCATTAAAGGAAAACTTTTTCCATTAGGAGCTGAGGATGACTCAGAGAGTTCTCAAGCTCAACCTGCTAAGTCCAAGGAGGGACAAGCTGAATCAAGAGTCAGTAATGTAGAAATATGGATCCAATTTGAAGTGGAAGATGCATAGGAATAAATAAGTTAGGAGGGAATTCAATCTCGAAGAACTAGGCATGTTACTAAGGAAATTACTTCCCATGTATTGGCAACAAAAGAATCTTCATTTTCTTATTGTTTTATAAGAGAAGCTACTATTGATAAGACCATGTAAGATATAAGTGAAAGGATATCACCAGTAGAGGGATCATGAGTTCAAGAAGAAGCTCAATGGGAGAATCAGGAATAGATTGTAGATGATGTTTAATTTACACATCAACAGGAACAAGATAAGGAGGCAGAGCCTGGTGAGGAAGTGTCCAGAACTCAAGAAAATCCTAAAAATATTATTCTCGAAATTCCAGTGGCAGACAAAGATGCTGATGTACGTGATGAGAATTCTTCTGAAGCTCACA
The DNA here is from genome assembly GCA_963277665.1 of Viscum album. Lineage (NCBI taxonomy): Eukaryota > Viridiplantae > Streptophyta > Magnoliopsida > Santalales > Viscaceae > Viscum > Viscum album. Next base: position 1,047,180,810 of record OY728162.1, read on the forward strand.
CAGAAGTACTTCAAGAAGACTTTTCTGTGGAGGAGACTGCGGACTCTAAGGAAAAATCTGTGGATCAACCTACTCAGGACCAAGAGATGAAAAATATGATGCTGAATCATTACCTTTGGTACTGTTGCATCATCCATAGCCTGAGAATGTGAATCAAGCACAGGGTACCTCTGATTCAAGAAAGAAAGAAGTTAAAGAAATGTACAAAAAGGTGTCTCAGTTGGAATCTGAAAAATGTCACTATGAGAAATGTCGTAGACTTAAAACAATTGAAATTTCAAAAGCTATAGGAGAGTACAGTCTCAAGGAAAGAAGATGAAATGTTTAAAAAGGATATGCTGATGCAGTTGACAAGTTGAAATCTGAAATCGTTATGAAGATAGATTTATCAGATATAAAAATGTTTATGGAGAACCAATTTGAATCAGTTGTAAATAATGTTGCTAGTGGATCAGGCACATCACCTGATTTGATCAGAAGATTTCAAGATATCACAGTCATGATGAGAAACATGAATGACAGGTTGCAAGATCTTCAATGTAACAGTTCTCCATTATCATTTTTGCTAGAAAATAAAAAAAAAAAGTGGATCAACTGAAATCTAATGAGTCACCAATCAGAACACTGTTAAATTAGCTATCAGAGAATCTGTCGGTGTTTATAGAAAAAGAGTAAAGGATGCATGAGTTTTTCAGAGTCAATTTAATCGAAGATATTCATGTGACTCAGGAGAACAGAGTGCTTGTAATCAAACATAGATATGGGATGATGAAGAGACATAGAGAACATTTCACAGAAATCAAGTCTGCAATCCAAAGGAGATAGAACCTATTGCCTACCTCACCCAAACCTTGATTCCTGTGTATATAATTTTCATGTAAATACTTCTATTTTTTATTGAAAATTGACTCCATTGTCTATTTGATTATTTCTATTTGTTTTACTATCTTAATTTTGATATGCCTATACTCCAGATTTAATTATTGATAAACAATTAATAATATCATTTCGCAACAGTTCAGTGCAACATTAAATGTGTTCAAATCCATAATTTATCATTCTTTTTTATATCACAAAAGGGGGAGAAATTTGGATAAACACAACATTTTATTTTACAAAACCTTATTTAAATGATTTCCTGTATATTTTATTTTTTGGATTTATACATAAAACTATTTTAAGTTATTATGGGAGAAATTTGGCTAAAACTAGAAACTTTTATGAAGGGGGAGAAATTTATATTTATGATCTTGTTAAAATTAAATATTTTTTTATCCTCTCAAAATTCTATAACATTATTTAACTAATTTTGAAAGTTAATTTCATTTAATTAGTCTTATTATTTTATGGATTTTGTGATTATCAAAAAGGGGTAGATTGTTGAGCAATGTATTGTTTTCAACAATAAATAATAATGTAATTTAAAGTGGGAGATTATTGGAAATAATACTCTATCTCTTTATGATAATTTTGATTCTCAAAAATACCCTTAATTATTTTCTAATGATTTTATTTAGTATTTTTCAGGAATTTAATATTTTATTTTACTCTTGAAATTACGGGAATTTATTGTTAAAGTATTCGTATTTAGTGTGTTCTGGAATTACTGTTCATGGGCTACTTAGTTGGAATCTACTTTAGCATGTCCTGGAATCACTGTTCATACCCTATGTGGATAAACGTAGCGTAAGGATGAAAAGCATGTATACTTTTTGAGATAAGAGAAAATTATGGTTAATCAACCATACATTATCAGCAAAGTGTGGAAGAAGAACCTTACGTTAGGAAGGAACCTTACGTTTGGGTTATCAGAAAAGTATGGAAGGGGAACCGTACGCAAATACTAAATGTTACATTTGTTTCTCAAAAGTATGGTTCGTCAACCTTAATTTTGTAAAAAAACAATACGTTCTTGGAAAGGTATGGATCAAGTAAATGTATGGATCTTTTACCGTACGTTTGAAAGTGGAAGAAAAAGTATGGATGATCAACCCTACGTTTATGATCAACCTTAATTTTGAAAAATGTAACATGAACCCTACATCTATGTTCAACCTTACATTGTGAACCTTACGTTTGAATACTATGTCATCAACCATATATTTGGAGGCCACATCATCAACCTTACGTTTGGCATCAGAAATTTTGAAAGTTGATATTTTTATACAACGGTTAGCAAGCTGATTGTTAGGCGGATTTCAAGAAGGATTTAAATTCAATTTTAAAATATGACTTTGACTGATTCAAATTCGTTTTATCAATGGATTAAAGATCTAATTAATATTATCTTTTTATACCGAGTCTTCAGGGAAGTTACGACTACTCTGTAAATTCAAATGTTTGAATATCGCGAATCGAAAGGAGACTTTTATGGATCTAAATTTGCAGGGAATATACTCTGCTTTATTATATATGTTTTCTATAAAACACCAAGAACGAGTGTGTGGTGATCAATCAATTATTTAAAAAGGTGGAAAATAGAGACTGTAAAAAGCACTATGTTCTGGTGATTTAAGAGGAGTATAAAAACTCTATTTATTTTAAGAAGAAGAAAGAACTCAATAGAAGATTCACTTGTTCTACATCAAATATCTACTGTGGATCTACTACTACTGATGTTCTGAATTATATCTCCATATCTACTGCAACCGGATCAACTCAAAACTACTTCGACTTGAAAATCAATATTTCTAGAGATGAAGATCCATCTGCTATCAATTGCATGTTGTTACAATTGTGAAGAACATCTGGAAAGTATTTTCAAAATACATAAATCGTTTCATTCTATTATTGAGTAACCATCATCTCGTACTAAGCTGTGTCGGTTCATGTTTGAACCATAAGTCTTTGTTTTTCCTTGGATTGTAATGGTGTCAACTGCATGTACTCAGTTGTGAACCGGTCTATTGAAATGAAGACCAGATAGTGAAAATTACCAATCTCGTGGAGTTAAGCATTGGTGGAGTGGACTAGGGGACTTCTGTTCACCGAACCACTATACATCTATGAGTCCCTGCATTCACTTATTCCGTTGCATGATAAAATCTGATAAATCATATAAGACAGAACTCGGTCAATCGAAGAGTTAACGAAAAATCTGAAAGACACAATTCACCCCCCCCCCCAGTCTTGTGTATAATCTGTATATTCAAGATCCAAAAATTTGGAGGAATACTATGGGGGTAAAACTACTAAATATTTGAGTATTATGAGTTTTAATGAGCAAAAAATAAGGAATGAGTTGGTATTTATAGTAAATGAGAGGGAGTTTTTTAATAATTTCAAATGACACATCATTAGTAGTTTTTGCAAAAACATGGGGTTTCTTCATGGTATTTTCCCATAATATTAGCCACCTGGGATATATTTTATCATATTTTATTATAAATAAATATTCAATAATTTTATTTAAATTATTACATCATCATGATGTCATTAAACATACATAAAACCCAAAATTGTATTTTTACTATTCACAAAAAAGCATTTATTTTAGAAAAATCCCAAAAAAAATCACCATAACCATTTTTTGACATGTATAATTCCAAGATGAAATCCATTTTTTGAATATAATTTTCTAATTTTTTTAACTTAATTTTTAAATAAAATCATAATTTATTCCAATTTTTTTAAAAAATTGTATCTTATTTTATAACACAATAAAAAATCAATCAAGGTCCTTTAAAATTATATTATAAACATAAGAAAATAATGTAACAATTTATTGTTACATATTATGAAAATAAATTTCCATTATAAATTATTAAATTAATCATAACATTATAATTAAGATATTTATGACATACAAAATTACCAATACTTATACAATGATCATTTTTCACTTATAAGATGTCTAAATTGTATTTATACACTCATGGGTGAAGTTTTTATTGTTATCGGACTATTTATTATTCATTAATCTTCATAAGGGTATGTTACTGTTCATAAGGGTGTGCTACTATTCATAAAAAATTATTTTTGTATTATCAAACTCTAAATATCTTACTAAACGCAACTTTGGATATCCGTTTTTCGAACGTCATATTAGATAAGTGAGAAAAATAAGTTTATTGTTTAGGTTATAATAAAGTGTTTTTTTGTACGGAATCAATGTTTCATTCATTCTATATTAAATATATTTGTAACTTTTTTAGGTATTACAAGGAAAACATTGAGTCTTTAATACATTATCTATACACATAGACACCGAGATCTATGTTGGGATATGATATAATACCGATTAAAATTAAGATGATTTCTATACATTATCTAATTTAAACAATCATGTACAACTACACATGGGTTTTTTTGGCTACATGGTGCCAAAAATCAAAATATCATAATACACTATTTTTGGGAATACTCAATGATTTCATAAAACTATCTAGAACTGAATTATTTATTTTTACCTATACATAGCTTGTGCCTCATCATACAAACTCATCTATATACCACTTCATGATTATCCACAAGATCTATTTTATAAAATTTGTTATATATCTTTGTTAATCCTAAATGTATAACCAAAGATAAACTTGTATTCTTTAAAATTTACTCATCATCCATGAGTTTTAGAATTTTTAATTTCCCCCTAACATGATATATTTTTGAATAATTCATTGTGACTTATCAAAATTTAAATTTCTATTTTCCTAAAAACAATTGGATAATAATGATTTGGGTTGATCCCAAGAGATTGTGGCTGATTATCAATTTGATTTATTTGATTCTTAAAATAAGGGAACATTGGAAAAACACAAAAAAATTATAACTATTGGCTTGATAAAATGGTGTGTGTGTAATGGAGTTATAAATTTTAGAAACTAGTCAATGGTCATGAGACATGGTAAAGATGATCGAGCGAATTAAATTTAAATTTTTTTAGAATAATTGTATCCTTAAAATGGGTTAAAATGTATAGATTGTTACTAATTAATGACTTTATAGGTATTTATTCTATAATAACTCATTATTCTATTTTCTTTAGTTCATATGTTGATTTTATGTAGTCAATGAATGAATTCATTCAATCTCAATTATGATTTTGATCTTATAGATGCATCAATTAGTAATTAAGAACTAGATTGAATATTATTACCCATAAAGAATGGATTATAATCAAGAATAAGAAGATATGAAAAATGGAAAGTGTGGAAATAATCTAAATAATTGATTGCCCTCAATGAAATTTGGCACACTGCATGTTCACAACAAAATAAGACCATGATAGTAGTTATAATAGAAATTTAGCTAAAGAAAATAAGGATAAATGTGGCTTCATTATTGAGATGCATCTAATACATTAAATTTTTTTGTAAAATCCCCAACATTTGTATGTTACCTTTATCAATGATGTGAAAAAAATAACTCATACTCCTTCTGTTATCTATTCAATTTCAAATAATTTTATTCCACTATAAACATTTCAATGAATTAATAGATTGATCGTCGTTTGAATTTTCTGATCTTCGCTTCTTAAAATTAGATTCCTCCAACTTAGAAAAAAAATATGGATTCTATTTCCATTTTCAAGGATAATTCCTCCAACATAAATTTTATTTAATTTTATACATTTATTTTAAATCATTAAATTTCTAATTTTGAAAACATCACATTTCCGTCAATTTTTTTAACTTATAGAACATTCCTATGTATTCCCACTATCATTAATGTCGGTATGAAATCACCTAGGTACATTATGACGCATCAATGTTACACTATACAAATGAATCATTCTGACTCCCCATGATGTATTGATTGATAATAGAATCTCCCACATTATAAAAATATGGTTCAATCACCATTGAGAATTGGTTTCTTCATCAACATGAAATAATTCCTCCATTCATTCTACACCTTTGATTTTAAGTTAGATTTTACACACTCCACTATTAACATATCTATAGGTATTTATCCTCCATCGAAACTCTTAGGAACACTAATAAATCATAGTGACTAATATAATTTTTTGGAATACATTTATTTTTTTTCATTAAGCACTTGGTGTGAGACATTTTTTTATTGTGAAACCATGGAAATGGGGATTGATGAGACCCCCCCCCCCCCAATATTATTTAAAATATCGACCCGATAAGTTAAATAAAAATCTAGGGACTGAATAATTGGTTGTAATAGATTTGATATGTCAATATTATTTCATTCTCATTATGAAACTAGATTTAGTGGTGATTTTATCATCAATGTGTCACACTCAAGTGGTGTTGACATTCGTTCAATTTTCTCCCTTAAGTCTCATGATCATATAGGATTCATCTATTCATTCATACTTATATTAGATAATAATAAAAAAATTCATAGTTTCTAGGGTATAGGATTCAATTCATTAGAAGTTCATTAAAGGATGATCTCATTACATTAATTATTCATCTAGTTAGATAGTTTATATCATTTCCCAGACAGTTATAATTTCCTTGTTTATCAATATCTTAATAATATAAATAAACTCCATCACCCTAATGCAATCAAACTAACTAATTTTTTTTATTTTTATAGTTACGTATTTTATTGTTTCAATCAATAATCAAATCAAGTTATCTTTGTCATAAATTGTTAGAGTCACAGGTATATTAAATCAACATATATGATTGGACCTATTTCTAGTATGGTTAATCTTGTTGATTTTTAGGTCTCAACCACCCTCTTCATCCAGTCTATATAAAATCATCTTATTCAAAATAAAATTCATGTATTAAATTTCACACATTTTATCCATTGATCATAGTTATACTGACCGGAACAATGAATCATGTGCACTTGAGAATTAAAACTACACATTTTCCATTCACAAAAATACAGATCAAATTCAAAAAAAAATCATGTAGGGCATAGACAAATTTTAAATAACCAATCATAGAAAATTTTATACCATTTAAAATTCATAAAAAAATTAAAATTATATATTCACCAAAACTTAGTCATATAGTGTATGAATTTAAAATAAATTTAAATTTCGGTTTTAAAATTATCTAATAAACAATTTTCAAAATAAATAATGGGATACTGAAAAAAAATCACCCAAACTAATCATAAAATATTAATTAGAAAAATTTCATTGAATATTCAACGAACAAAAAATGATATAATTTTTCTCAAAATATACTAGGATTAATATAATAACAATAAATAAATTTTTTACTAAAAATTAAAATTTTAATATAAAAATGGAATGAATTACACTTTCAACCCAAAAAATCAAAATCTTATTATTTTATAAAAAATAATTATAATATAAAAAATAAAATTATTTTACAATTAAAATGTTGAAAAAGGTATTGAATTTAGGCCACAAAAAATTCACTGAAACACAACAGATATTTTATTCTTATATAATAAATTTAAAAATATTAGAAGAAATAAAACTTAATTTAATGTTATCGAGTTTAAGTGATAATAAAGAGATGATTTTAAAATAATTTTCCCCCTTATAATTTATCATATAATAAGGATAATTATGCTACTCAAAAATAATTATGTCGGCCAAAATAATATTTTATTCTTAAAAAATGATTGATCATGACAATTTTTAGAACATTAAAATAAAATTCAAATTGAATATAACTGTTATTCCACACATCATTTTTTCTCCATGATTAACAAACCCATATAATATGGAAAGGTAATTTGACATATCCAGTGGAAGAGTGAGTTTAATAATTAAACGAGTTCATAATTAACTCTTTCCTTACTTTAATATTAAATACTAATACCTTTTTAAGAATTAAGTGTTCATTTAATATTCAATTTAAATTAGAATCCTATGATTTTTAACTCAAATAAAAATGTTCTAAATTGATAATGTTTTTAAATATAATTCCAAAAAAAAATTCAATAGAAAAGATTTATAAGAGTGTCATGTAAACTATTTTACTAGATCGTATCAATGGTATAATATAAATTTTTTATCTTTGAAGTAGCATTAAATTTATCAATTAAAAAAATACAACCCTATAAAATGGACATTTATGTATCAAGGATAATAATATTTTAAAATTATCATTTAAAAACTAACATTTTCTCAAAGAATTATATATTATAAAATTAAAATACACCCCAACCCTAGAAAAAGGTCACTTAAACCCCACAATTTTCCTCAATTTTTACCATTCAGTATTGGACAAACAAAATAGCTATTTGGTTCAAAAAAAATTAATGATATGACATGACACACAATTTTATGGCCACAAGACTTCAAAAAATGATATAAGTTACACAAATTTATAACATGTCAGATATATTTAGATCATAAAAATGACTAACATCTATTTTTAAAAAGGAATTTCAGTGCACAATCTAGTTTATCAATGAAGAATCATGCCAAAAGATCATTTTTTAAATGGATTTTCAATAGTGCACGTAAATAATAATACAAATCCAATATTTTAGAATATAAATATTTTACAATAGCATAACTTATAAGATATTACAATGGATTCCATCATGAATAAAACCCATTTATTACATGGTTAATAAAGTACATGATTTTATTTAATAATAATAATCATTGATTTTAAAAAAATATCACAACATATCATCTTAAGAAATGACATGATAATAAATGTTTAAATATGTTTTGAATTTTTCATATTATTCTAAAGATTTTTTAGGAATCTAAAATATATCTCAAAATAGAATAAAAGTGGATTACAATGAAAAATATTGTATCAAGCATAACACTCTTTTGTTCAAAACCGATTCATCTTCTTCAAATAAATTTCCCCAAAGTTTTGTTTTTTTAATAACTGATTTTAAATAAAACATTCAATAAAAATTAAATTAAAACTATCAGGAGATTATTGATCAGATTAACAATGTCAATGTTAAAAATAGACAAATTATTTTTACAAAAAACCCATTAATAGTTGGTGTTCTTTGATGCACAATGAATTGATAAACCCAATTAATAAACCGAATGCTCTTCTTGGTCTCTATCATTTAGATACCTACAAATGCTAAATGATTAATTATTATAACAAAATAATAATATCAATAAAATGAAATCAATTAATGTTGGATGATGTACTAACCCAAATATCTTGTAGGATATAGTTTTTCATAAAAAAGATCATGTGTGAAGTAAATTGGACTATATGGGAAAATAAATAATATGGGGTCTAAATTTTCTAGGGTTACAACCATTTCCATAAAATCAAATACACAACCATTGAAGTCCCCTTTCAAAAATGTGAAAAAACAAGTATTCTAATTTCTGAATAAAAATTGTCTTTCTATCCACCTTTGAATTAAAGGTGTAATTAATACTGCAAGAGTTCTTTTATAGTATAAAATAGTAGTTGAGAACTTATATGACTATTAAAATTATCTAAATTAATTTCTCATTATTATATTCCTTAATATATCAAGAAATATAAGTGACATTAAATTTTTTATTGACTTAAATTTGAGGAAGTGGTTTTTAAATCTCTATATGACGTGAATTTAGTTCATTTCAAAAAACATATGATCTACTTCATATTTTTTCAAATATTTAAAAATTAGTTCAACTAACACTGATTTAATTTCAAATATTGGTGGACTGTTTTCAACTGGAATAAATTACTATTATTTCAAGTCATAATCCTAAGAAATCAATTAAATAATTCATAAATTGACTAAAAATCTAGAAAAATAATTACCCTTTCATTTCCAAATACTCTTTATCAAAATATGGATAGAATAAACTTTTCATCCACAATAATAATAGATGTTTAAACATTATTAACACCTACAACCTTTGAATAACTTCTTAATTATAAATGAAATATTTTTTTATCAATCATTAGTGAAAATTCAAATAAAAATATTTATTCTTCCAAAGTATTAAAATAACATCTTTTGTTTCAATTCAGATTTAGAGGTGAATAGGTTCCATTCTATTTCATGAGGGTCAAAATGAATAAATTCATGAAAAATATTATTTCAACTAAATTATCAACTCCTTTCATAATTTTTAGAAATGTTTTGATGAAAACAATGGTGGGATGGGAATTTGGAGAATGATAAAAAAAATATTTCATCATGTTTCAATCATTCGGTCTCTTCATCAAATTCCATGAAAAAAAATCACTTGGATTTAATTTAAAAATTATAGAAGATCATTATTCAACTCCGGATAAACAAAATTTATAATTTTAATCTTCCTTTAGCATGTATTATTCACCCTAGTTCCCAAATTCATACTCTCATTCATTATCCAATGTTTTAGGAAAACAAATAGTATAGTTTTAGTAATTAAAATCCTAATTAAATTATCGTCCCCAATCGGATAAATCATACCCTGAAAACACTTATAGAACAATGTCTTCTCATTAGTGAGTATGAATTAGAAAAATGTACTTACCTCTTTTTATACTTATAGATTACCATAATCCAATTAAATACCCTCTCTTATAGAATCCTCAAATCTATGATAATTTTTTCTTTTATTATTTTAGTTTATTAACATGAAATTTTTTCTTTGTTATATCCAGATTCACTTAAAATAGTGAAACATTCATTAATTTCACAATATTTTAATTTTACATAACTTTTCTCAAATTTTTAAATATTTATTTTTAATATCTAAATTTAAATTTTATTTTATATTCTTCTTCTAGAACTCACAAGCTACATTTTTTGTTATTTTAATTCTAGTTTCATGGGATTATTTATATTAATCAAATTTAGCATAAAATTTTATCATAAGTTTTTTAAATTTGGATTGAAATTGTGGTTTAGAATGTAATAGATTTTTTTTCTTATATATATAAGTATTGTTTAGGTTGATTATAATAACACTTACAAGAAGATCTTTGATAATATTCATAATAGAGAGTATAATTCATTTTGTTTATCCCATCCCAGACATTGATTCTTTTTACCAAGAATCTATACAAAACAAATATATTTAACAATAAGTTATCAGTGGTGTCAAAATAATGAGTGATTTGAATTTATTTAATCATGTAAGATTAATAAGAATCATGTAAATTTCTAACTATACAGACACCCCACAAGAGCATATTTTGACTTTATGCACCATGAAGTGGATTTAAATAGATTACAGTATGTGTTTATTAGTTTTCTAACCACAATATGAAACACATTTCATCCCTAGAAGTAGAAATATATTTTGATGAGGATTTTATGACTTATTAAAAAACAAATTCATAAATTAACTTGTATTGTGAAATGAAAGGTCAAATAAAAGGGAAGGTGGGTGATTATCAAAGTGAATTACATGACTTATAAACTATGGGAATAGTTGAAACATATAATGTAATTTTTTTCACACCCATTATTTGGTCATTACCTAATGGTTTAATTAATTGAAAAATAAATACCCAATGGTTCCCACATTTTTGATAGTTTGTTGACCTTCTTTCTTAAGGAAGTGGATCACTGAACATTTTTTCCAATGATTCTTAAGAACACAAATTGGTCTAGAGGATTGGATTTTGGGAACATCACACCATTTTGGGGGGAATTATTCCAATGTCAAGGATATCTTATATAATTATTTAATATTAATAAATCCTTAAAATTTTATGGTGTGTGGAAACCCCACCGATTTAATGAAAATAAATTATTGAAATATGTTGGAGTCAAACCATATTTTTATATAAGATGGTTTCTATGTTTTTATAATTTTCTAATTATTTATCTAATCCTTGATATAGGGTACCCAATTAGTTATTATCATCCTAGGAGAAAGTTTTTTCTTTGAGGTTGGGAATTAGTCCTTGATATGGATTCCCTAAATACAGTCAAGAAATGATTCAAAACCAACGTAGTATAGTTCTACTTGTGGTAAATTTTGTACCTTTTAAAGTCTTGTGATAGTGGCTTGAGTATCTAGATTAAATTCACATGATGATGGTGTCTATGTAATAGGATTCATGAAAGGGTTGGTGTGGAAGATTACTCACGAGTGGACTTTTTATAGATCCCAAATGAAATATTACATGTATATATTGGGTTGATCATAAAAGAAATGTAGATTCTCACCCAATGTATATCTTTAAATTCATATAGGGCTACAAAAAATCTATCAAATAATAAAACTCATAAAAAATAAATACAATAGTGTGGTAATTGAAATGAATGAGTGTTAAACCCACCAATATTATCTAAAAGATGTAATATAATTACAGAATTTCTAATTGTAATTGATTTTCTTAGATAGATAAAGTGGGAGAATGTGTAGGAATTATTAGTTTTGATATCAAGATAGGAGGTATTATAGGATAATTTATATTCATATTCATTCACTAGGGATTCAATTTATTTTGGGATAATTCATTATTTGGTTTTGTAATTGTGTTAGAAGAGATCTTTGGTCTAGGTAACCTACACTAATCGTATTATTTCACCTTTGTAATGGTCATATACTATGCTCAATCGCAAAACAAGGTGACCAAAAAATATTTAATCATAATTGACCTAAATAAAATAATGTTCATAAAAAATGGAAAAATAATTGTTAAAAAATATGAAAATATTTAGAATTTATTATAATATTGATGTAATTTAAAAAAAGATGATTTAAATTGGTAAACAAGGTTTCAGAAATACCAAACATGAATAGAACATATAAATAATTCTTAACAACAAATCCCCCTACAATCATGTCACCTAGAATAGAAAAGACTACTCACTCATTCCAGACATCATGAGAATGATAATAATAGACCAAAAGAAGAATGGTGGTGATGAACTGAGGCAAATAAGGGCTTCAGAATTTGTTCTCCAGCATTTGGTAGTCATAACACATCCATGTTCTACTAGGGATACCCTCTAATTGTGCACCTGAGAGGAGTATTCCTATACCATTACATCCAAATCGTAAGGAAGAGTGTTAATGATCCCGAATGTCTATCAAATTAATTCCATTGAATTATTAAATGTGATTTAATGTGGTCATCACTTCTTAAAAATTTGTATCTTAATACTCTCACGATTTTTATTAGATTACACATAAATTACATCCCTAAATGTATACATAATTAAAATATTCTAGGAAATTAATCATTAATATTTAATCTACATCTATCAAAAATCTCATGATCTATATTTATCTCCCAAAGCATAAATTTCTAGCTATAGATTCAATATTTGCTTCATGTCCTTGTGATTTAGGATTCTCTCTTCAATATTCTATTATCACATCATTACTCAAAGCATCACAGTGTGAACATTATTTTTCTCATAAAAATTATTTATTTTCTATTATTTTCCAATAATATATGGTATCCTACCTTACAACATAGAATAAGTTAGACATTCTAAGAATTCAGAAAGATTAATTGATTAAATACATAAATGTATGCATTAAATATAAAACTAAATAGACCAATAAATATATCTTTTGTTGGTACAATATGTTTGATGAGGATGATAGATAATGGATCCCATAAAAAATTTAGATCTCTAAAAGGGGTTTTGGTCTTACTATAAATATGGCCCTATAAAGATGGCAGAGTATTGATGGTGTTAATTTTGAACATCATGTAGGCTTCCAACATATCCCAAAGAAATTTTAATCAAATACCACATATTGAGTTAAGAATTATACGTAAGGTGGAGGTCCAATAATGGTATTTTATACATTCTATGTATATGATCACCATTTATCTCTAAGCCTTATGGTTCATGCTTAGTGTTTGAAAAAAATATATAGTAAGAGATCATCAGGCTTCATTATTATATATGGAAAGTTAATTACAACGTAATTGGGAGCCTAATATGGAACTTTCATTACTATCTATTGGTGGAAGATGGAAGGGATATGGATGGAAGAAAATTTTAATGTCCAATAAGAAAGTAAATATGCTTACTCCAGGAGCAGTACTCATTTGGATAATTTATCCTCTTCCATTGGTGTATAAGGGAGAGGTTATGGTGGGGTAGATAAGAAGAAACTCGAGGAATTCCTGTTATCGCTGTCTAGATTTTTTATAAGAATTAATAGTGGAATTATATATATATTTATCATAAAACAAAATGCATGGACATTCGTTACTTTACTTCATATTTCGTTAAATATGTGGGGGGTGAGTGTCGCCTCCTTAATCAAGTAGCCTCTAACCACTAACCCCTTCTACTGATAATAATATCCACATTTCAATGGGAATTTATTATTATAAACATTTAGTGGACCCAATCTAATTTGGATGATAGATTTCTAGAAATCCTTTACCGTGGGAATGAATGATCGAGAGGACATGATATTGTGTAAATGTAAGCAACCATATATATTTGGAAATCCTGGGGGAGGCCCTTGAGATTTATTTTTTTAATAGATATTAGGTTAAAAGATGGTGGAATCACCTAAGAAAATATTATGTGACTGGAAAGGGGTTCTCCTAAGTGAATATTGAGAAAGATAAGAAGGCTACTCCCAAGTAAAACATTACTACCAAAAAAACAAAAAATAGAAATGTTTTTTTATCTTAGAGACATTTCTTTACATTATCAATATTTTTAAACTTTGTATTTCATTTAACGTAATTTCTCAAAAACATTGATAAATGAGGTGTCACTAATTGAAAAACTTTTATAATTATTGGTAATATATTTTCATTTATAAATTTTTTTGGTTAGAGACGCCACATTTACTTATGTCATTTATATTATTATGTAAATAACACCACATATAGAATCATTTCTAAAATCCATTAGTTCTTTTATAAATTTATATTTTTTAACCGTCATTGTTTTTAAAAAAAATTAACACAAATGACCACACAAACCCGATCAACCCCCCCCCCCCCCCCCCGCCCTAAAAATCCCTCTTGAGAAACCCCCAACCCTACCAAGTGCTTGATGAGAATAGTCCACCAACCGATCACCGTATTCCTCTAAATTTTCCACCATATTCCAAAGATAAAAATAACAAACTGTGGGAAGTCAATCTATGCACCTCCATTGTAACAATGAAGTATATCACCACCTAAACTACTAATATTTTGAATAAATAATTGTATAATGTTGTATTTATTTATATAAATAGATTTAAACATTTAAAAATGTAAAATATTATATATTTATATATTTAAATATTTATATACATATATTAATATATATATATATGGGTGTGAGTATGTGTGTGTATTTTACATATATTTTTATACATTATATTATATATATATATATATTATGTTTATTTATACTTTCAATTTATATATATAGTTTTATATAATATACATATATATATATATCAATCTATATATATTTTTGTGAGTGTTTTTATATTATATATATGTGTGTGTGTGTGTGTGTTTATATTATATATATGTGTGTGTGTGTGTGTTTCTATGTTATATATATGTTTATATTATATGTATTTGCATATGTTTTTATAGATGTGAGTGTATATTTTATAAATTTTATATGTTCATATTTATATAAAAATGTTTATGTGTGTGTGTGTGTCTGTGTGTAAATATATATGTTTATGTATTAATATATACAATTATAATTATAAATATATATATAATTTGAATCATTTTAAAACACTAGTAAAAATGTCACTAAAATATCCATGTTTTCTTAAAAACATAACTAAATTAAAAATATTTATATATTTATTTATATTAATATATTATCTTAAATATTTGTGTGTTTTCATATATATATATATACATATAAACCTAAATATATATTTAAATCATTGAGGGGAAATAGGATTTTAAATAAATATTTTAATTTATTTGGTGATGTTTCCTGAAAAGACCTCACCAATTTATAATTTTGGCCTGATAATGCTTCTAGTTTAGAAACATGTTTAGGAAACATTGGTAATGTTGTATGATTCCTCTAGAAATGGCACTAAATTAGTGTATTTTTACAAAACATTTCAAAATTTCATTTGTGGTAGTGTTTGGAAAGGATTTTGAGGATTACACTAAGTTGGACTTGGGATAGGGAGAAATATTTAACTAACTACGACATTTATGGGATATTAAATCTTCTAAGTAATAGGGGTGATGCTTTTCCTTAATGGTCATGGGTCTACTCGGACAGTTTTGGATGAATGGTTCATGATTTATGTGTTATGTAAGATTCCTTCACCATGGTGTACCATGAAAAGAGAAAAATTGGTTCCTTGGAAAGGATCAGGGTATTTTTTACACATGATAAATTAGGTACCCATTCCTTCTCTTAATACAGTCTTATTTTATGGATTTTTAGGATACTTGATGTTTTAATGAATATGGTGAGAGTATTAGGGGAACATAGCATCAAAATGTATCTAGGTATTCCAAAAGGTTAAAATGATGAGTTTAAGGGGTCTATTTATTAGAAACTCAGGGAATATAAGTAAAGAAGGGAACTCACAGAAGTTCTATGCACAAGTGATTCATGGAATATAGACTTATGAAAAAAATTCCACCCAAGTGTTAGGCACAAGTCATCATTAAGCATGCTTTTCGAACTTCAATGGAATTGCATTCCTCTCTATAATTCCTTTTCTCCTTTATTTATTTTTCATATCATTAATTAAAAACTATTTTTCCTATAAAAAATATCCCCCCAAAACCCTTTATTATTGTATTTGACTAAAAATAATAGTATTAATTCCTTAAAATGATAAATAAAATGGGAACATATTATTTTTTATGAAATGAGAACTCATTCTTATGATCATATCTTGGCTCACTTTCAACAATTTCACTTTTCTTTCAAAAAAAGTGTTCATGTATACCTATTAAGAATTTGGACTTATTGAAAATTTATCATGCAATTAATTTTTCCAAATATTCCACTAAATTTGTTTGTGTAGTTTAATAAAATAGTAGGTTGGTTCTCCTATAAATAGTGATATATTTCTTGTGATCCACCCCCCCCCCCCATACACACTTTATTCACACCATTATGCTTGACTTATAAGTTAATTATCTTCCAACACAAGTCTTTCATTCAAACTGTTGGCACGTATCTACACAATTTCTTTTTCTATGTTACATTAGTGAACTTTCCTACATTAAGGGACATAAGTGGAACACTTGCATGATAAGTGACCATAGGGAGGCACTCATGTGAATTGAGCTAATTTCATGAAATTTATTTACAAATTTATTGTCCTAGAATATTATTTAATTTTTCTAATTCCTAGGATGAATTGATCAGTCCAAAATATACTTCATATTGATATTCAACATACCAATGAAATATTATATTTCTCTTAGTGAAGACTTTCAAGGGCTTGGAAAATGATTCACATCTCTGATGACCAATATTCCACTAGTATCAAAGATATTCTATAATTTTTTGGACAAGTTATTATTATTCGTGTGATATTAACGTAGTTCCTCTTGATTGAAATCTAAAGAAGAAACATTTAGAGTGTCTTGTGGGTGAGATACTTCTTCTCTATGACACTAATAATCAGAAATATTTTCTCATGTCGATGTTGATAAATTAAAAAAACATTCAGGGTTTATAGAATATAAAAATATTATAATAGATTCTATTTCTTCTAAGGGGTCTTATGTTAGTGGAGGGACAAAATTTTCTATGTTCATGAGGAAACAGAGGATGAAATATCTTGATCGGATACATCATATCATTAACCCAAAAATGAATTGTTTTACATTAATTTGTTTTCTCTGAACCAATGACCAGTCTAATCTCTGGAGTAAAGACTTTAAGTTTTTGTGATGGTGGGGGATTTGAGCTAGAATAGATATTGGATTATTTATTATTCCAAATTTTGTAGACTTTGAAACTGATCATAAGGTGGGTTGTATTAATGAAGCTATATAGGTTTCCGAAATGTAAGTATACAAAAATATGGATAATGTTTCAAAGTTGTTTAGGTGTTTTAGTCCATAAACTATCAATTTTTAAATAACATATAGAGATCTTGGATTTAGTTTATGGGATATATATATATATAAGAACCTGGGAGAACCTATCCTTGGTTCTATCTCTGGTAGGTTTATCTCACTAAAAAAATTGGGTATGATTTTGAACATATTCCCCCTGTCTCATGGGTTATAGAAAATAAAGCTATAGGTCACTATGATAGATCTTCACCGAATGGAAAATGTTCATTATGAAGTGTGGATAAATTTTTCCTTGATTCCATGAGGGAATATGCATGTTATATACATCTATAGGGGTGCCCTACAATTGAAATTTACGGTATCTAAAGAAAATATTTCCATTTATTTTATCAATTCCAATAAAACAATTGGAGATACAATCTAGTATGATATCCCCATAAAGACCCATCGTTTGATATTTATAGAAATTTTTCAAAACAATAAAATTTTATAGGTCCATCAGTCCAATGGTGCTGTGAAGTTTGGGATATTTTTTATGGAATACATGATAGAATAAGTGGGGAATATAGCATTGGAAACCCCAAATTTAGTGAAGATCCATTGATTTTTGATGCATGTTAATGTAGGGATTTCCCCTTCAAACCTTTTGGACTATTTTGAGTTATAAGGTGATGGATAGCTACAAATATTAGTTTATATGAAATGATATGCAAGGTTTGTATCCATGGATGCTAGTTTGGGCTGATGGTCCATGAAATCTCTAGAATCATACCCTTATCATTGATTTGTAGACTAGCTATGATGATTTTATGTTTTTATGGAATTTAATTTCTTCCCATATAGGGATGCATCCTCTTAGATGATTATTGACCATGGGCTCAATGAATATGATTTGATGTCTTTTATGTTGGATTTGAGAGATTGTTTGTTATCAATGAAAATTGGTAGTGAAATTATTTTTTCAATCCTGATAACTATATAAATTATCATGAAAATATTGGTTCCTAATAGTGGCAAGTTAGGATTGGGTGATTATGTAAAATTAAATCTCGAAGGCAGTAATCAATTTTTTCCCACTAACCACATTTATGAAACTAACTTTTAGGAATTCCAACTCTTTGATTTCACAATATCTTTTGTAGATGTTATAAAAGGTCATTCTATGAGTATTTTCTGCCACAACCACTATACATGGTTGGCATAGTGAGATGGTTCATCCAAAGTGGGATGGATTCAAAGTTACTATATCTCTTAAATCACCTCAATCATAGGTCATACATCAATCCAGAGTAAAAAAGGTCATACTGAATGAGGTTGATCTATATAGATCTGGTTATCGTCATCGAGAAGTGACTCGAGCTCCATTTTTACATCCTCATTCAAGAGAAATGACTCTTAGGAGGATTTTGTTTCGATGGATACTGAGCCTTCATGACTAATAGCAAAGAGATAATCATATATTATACATCATGTCGCAGATGAATTATAGAAAAATGACCCATCTAAATTCAGGGATTCATGGAAAATTATTCATGTATACATGAATATCCTATAGCTCATAGATGTTGTATAACCCATATGATTTTATTATGATACTAATACTTCCATGGTTGGAAAATATATACAGTACTTAGAGATGCACATTTATTCAACTCATAGCTTCTTCCCTGCCATGAAATGGGCGATCGATATTATGGATTTAATAATCACCAAAGGGGTGGTTTATTTACCCACCAATGAATAGGATGAGTTTTTTGATTCTATGGTAATATGCCTCACCAATTTTTTACGGTTCCCTACAAAGAAAATATGTATCTTTTATTTGAAAAGGGAATATGAAGAGTCACCAAAACCTACATCACTAAGAGATATTGTGGTAGGGAGTCCTATCACGAAAAAGGAATCAACTCTTTCAGATAATAGTGAATAATCCATATTTTAATGACTTTTAGATGAGGAAATATTATAAAAACATTCACAACTTCTATAAGGGTCTGTATCTACACAGATTGACTCTTATCATGTTCTCAAAGACCGAGGTGCTTAGAGGAGGCTCTGAGGAAGTCTTTAGTAATTTATCTATTGAGAGATAGTAGTAGGGTGATTTAATGATGTTTAAAACGTTTAAATGATGTGAATGTAGGTTTTACAATGTGTAATAAATCAGGTTTTAAAATAAAATAAAATAGGAAGGAGGTATACTTTTCAGTGGAACTAAACCATAAAGATTATATGACATGAAACGGTATTACACGTCATTTAATTCCCCGCATTAGTGTTGTTTTATATGTTTTTGGCCACTTATTTTACTTATAAGCCTATGGAAATAATATCATTCCATATCTTTCCAAGTGACACAAAAACCCCATATTTAGCATTTTGGATATTCCATCAACGGGAATCAATCATCGGGATTTCATCTTTTAATATGTGGTGACCCTGGTTGATCCTAGGTAAGTTTTCCTTTATTTCACATCGGTTAAATACAGTTTGATCTATTTTTCCTCCAATTATTATTTCAATGTCATGAATTCTGACCAATCATGATTTGTAGGGGGTTAATGTTTTTTTTTTGTGTGGATTTGTCGTGAAATCCTCATATAGATTCAGTTATTTCAGAATGGGTTATCAGGAATCCATTGTGTGGTTTATTCCCATGCTATGAATGTTTAGAAAATTTTGGGGTAGTATAATTATTACATCACTATTTATTTACATGCAATAGTAGATCTAGAATGATTATCTCCTTCAACCATGATGAAATTAACCTAATAATTACATGAATTATATTAAATAATTTGTACTCATCACTTAAATATGTGGCTGGTTTATTTTTTGATAAGGTTTGGCCTCTTGATATTAAAGATAGTGTGGAATCTATGGCTTTCATGGTTTATCATGTTGTTATTTACTAAAATTCATAAATAATATAAATTTAAATTATTTAATAATTAATTTTATAAATTAAATAAATAGACATGTTTAATGAATTTGGTTTTTATTGTAATATATTGATAATAAATTGTACAAAAGTATTCATGTTTATTTTATTTGGTTAATCTAAAGCTTGTTTATTATTTTTGATAAAATACATAATATAATGTAAATTTAATTGTTTAATTAATTTTTGATAGCTTGAGACAACATGTTACTTTGGATTATTGTATTGGTAACCAATGATAAATAAATAAGTAAAATTATGAAGTAATAAGAACCGGTTATAAGATAAAATATAATGCCTTCAAAGGGCCTCATTTCCCCACAGTCTTGTAAAGACCTAGTGCCATGTTTTTTTAGCTGTGAGATCTCTTTGTGTGTAAATTTTGAATGCCTTGTTTTAAAGACAAGAGCCCCATTACAATGAATTGTTTCTTGATAATTTTTAATTGATGTGATCCAGGGATGGATGAACGTAGAGGGATGTTGTGTAATGAGGGGCTAGGAGGTCCAGATGTGATGCGATCCTGGGATGACTGGTCCTGCAGGGTTGTTGTGGTATGAGGGATGGGTAACCATGTTTTTTTTGTAGTAGTTGATTCCTATATTATAGAGATTCATCAAGACATGCATGTTTGTATCAGGGGCATCAGGGATGAAATAATGGGATGATTCTATGATTTCCCATTGATATGAAAGTTGGATTCTTGTTTGAATCTATTGATTGGTTGATGACCGGGGTGTTTTTTTATCTTCATTATTTTCCCTAATGCTAGAGGCATATGGGTGATTTTGTTTTGATTATTTTTTTTGGTGGATTAGGATGCTTTTCTAGAGTACCTAGTAAAATGGAAATTAATTATGTTAATTAATGAATAAATTTTTAACTCATGTGGTTTGATCATGTTGGGATGTAATGTTCAGGTTTTAATTATAAGAGGTCGTGGGATCTGTTGGCTTATGCTTTGAGGGCATGAATCATTTTAAAATTATAATGTAATGTAATGTGGATGTGTTAATGGTTATTTAAAGGTTAAATAATTAATTAACATAAAGTTAAAATGATGAAAATGAATAAAGTAATTTAATTGTTTTTCAAATAGTTGTGTGCTTAAAGGATATTAGGTCTTTGTATTGGAAACCAGGAGTCTTAGATACATTAGCTATAGTTGAGTCTAAGGATAGGATATCACCATTGAGTGGTCATGTTCTATATTATATCATTTATATTTTTTCTTTCTTTACAATACTCCACCCATTCAGTTAGGGAGACCAACTGCTCAAGGCTTCTCATACTTGGGGGTGTGTTTTCACCAACAACTTGGTGGTAGGATGAATGGATGAGTACCCCCTTTGTCCCCAATCTCTTCTATTGGTAGTTACTTGTGATGGTATGAACAAAAGTTAGTTTTCCCCATATATGATTATAGAGGGCTATAATGGAATGTGGTTATTTAACACACACATATTCTGGATAGAGTTTCTAAATGATTACTATAGGTATGAAATGCATAGACTATGATGGTTTGAGGATCCGTACTCGGTGTATGGGTTTTTATGGATTTAGGTATAATACATTATATATGATACACATTATACGAGATGTTGTGGCTCCCATAAACTACCTGGTTGATTTTTTTTACATGGGTGTGGTGGTGGGTTGCATGTGGTGCATATTGTGGTGCTTCACCCAAGTGTCTGTAGGCTAGACTTTTAGAGAGAGATGTTAAGGATGTAAAATGTTGGGGTAGTGCAAGAAATTAGTGGGAAATAAGTAGCGAGGTACCCTTGAATTCATTTATTATATTATATGTTCTTTAATGCAATACATTGTTGGAGTATCTATGGTGAGGTTGGGAACTTAGTATATAATTTGTTATGATGAGTTAGTTTTACTTATTGTTCACAACACTTTAGAATGCATTATCTAATTTATGAATGAGAGACACCATAGAGGATCCTAATGATTATATTGTTGTACTCACCCTACGTATATATAAACTGTTTTTAGGTAAGTTGTAGAAGATTGGATATTTGGATGCTTACTACTAGCTTGGTGTTTAGCATGAGCTATTTGAGATTCATGGTTGTCATCGTCTTTACATTTATTTTTATAGTTTCAGTTTTCCTTTCAGTTGTATTGGTACATTCATAACATTACAAATGGTCATTTTGTATTTTTCTTTTATATTGGAGTCTGATAAGGAGTTGTTCGATGTCTTTCACAATTTGTATTCTCCAATTTCTGGCTTAGTAGGGGTAAAATTTGTGGGGAGGGTTCAAGAAAGAGTGGTATCTATTTTATTGTTGAGGGATTTGATATAGTTTGTATTTATCCATAGGTGAGGTTTCATGGATTGTGAGGTAAATTGTATTATCAATGTTCTGGAAGCACTGAAAAAAATAGGATATCGTCATTAGTGCGGGTATTTACACCCCTTGTTATCTAAATCAAATACCATTAAGCTTACAGTGGCTACTAAACAAGGTGATAATGGTTTCAAGATAGATACCTAGGAAATTATAATGCATAATTGTACTTTAATCCTTGTTTTTATTGGGCAGGCCTTGGGATAATTTTTCCTAAATTGAATAAAATAAAATAATTTATTAATATTAAAATATTCTATATTCTATTTTTATGATCTCTAATAGGTTTTCCCTTTTTTATGCATGGATACATGTTATCATACTCATTATTATTTCATAGAATATTTTCATTAGGTCATTTTAATAGGTCATTGTAGAGTAGAGGATGACGATGAAGAATCATTGAGGAAGAAACTTTGAGAGTTTCAATGATAGAGACTACATAGGTACAAGGGATCCATTTCAGATATAGTCACAAAGATTAATTTGTTGGAGGTTGATATGGTCTTCAGTTTGATCCATGATCTATTAGATTAATGGGTATCATTGGTAGTGAAACTGGTTCATGGGGAAGAGAGGATGTGGTGGTTATTATTCCTCATAGATTGTGAGGAGTCAGTGGTCTCATGGGAAGAGTCTTAATATTAGTTCAGTGATGAGTATCTTTCTTCAATCGCAAAGGTGGCCAGTAACTTGAATCTGCTTACCATTTTCCATGGGATATCCAGTGTGTGAGAGTTCAAGACACAATTCAATAACCTTCTATGATATTCTTTGGAATAGTTTTAGAATTGGGCGGGCAAGGAAAGGAATTTTGAAGAGGTATTCATTAAGAGATTTGGTGCCAGGTCACCCCGTTTATGATGAAGATGTATCTTGAGGTGTTAATTAAATAATAGATCACTAAGATGATGTTATGAAAAACTAGATCATCGCGAGTGGGGATTCATCTATATTCCTCATGAAGAATATATTTGGTTTGGGGTTTGCAATTTTTACGGAAGAATATATTTTAATCTGCTGGGGGTAGGTCCATCCCTCGACATCTCATTTCTCATGTGTCAATATCTCTCAGGCCTATAATAAGGGATCAAACACATGTTTTTCTTAAGGAGGCAAAGTTCATTAGTATTGAAAGTGCCTGACCTTTCGGATAACCCAGTGTGTGCTAATTGTTCCAAATCAGGCTCCTTCACTGAGGTTGTTCTAGCCAAGGCAGTTGTCATTGTATGCTCTAGTTTATGATATTTAGAGAGTTTATGGGGTAGGGAGAGGCCATCCCCAGGACAATAACTATCTCTAGAGAGCATAACATGACCATGGTGTTGGTCATCAGCATGGTCAGAGTGGTCATAGAGCTGGTCATGGATAGCTTCATGCTTTAACTTTGCTAGTACTATGTGAGCTTGACATCGTTCAAGGTACCATTTTATTGTTTTCTACATGGATGCATACCTCATTTTATTTAGGAGTGATTCACTCCTTCATATCACCTACCTTTTTCCATGCTTTGGGACTTGAGTTATAGACACTTCTTGTTCCTAGGTGTTGACTACGTGAATTGGAGGTCGAGATGACTTGATTGATGTATGTAGAGACTTTGAGCTAGTTATGGGGAAGAACCACTCTTTGGGAGATTTCATATGTTTACGAAAACAACTATATAACATCATCATCATCATGTATTGGTTGTATTCAGAAGAGGATATCATGTATTTATTTAGGTTGAATGGTGTGTTCCTCAATGCTGATAGAGAGCCAGCAGTCTTTTTTGTAGAGAGAGACCTTCAGATGGATTAAGGGTGTGTTATATCCTTATCACCCTTGATTTTTGGGATGATGTTGAGGTCATCCAAAGTTCATTAGTCATAGTTTCCAAGGGTCATATAATAGTACCATGATGTCTTTCCCGAAGAGGTTGTAGTATTACCCATTCTACAAGAGATCGAGTACCGGATAAAACTACAGACATACATGTTTTATATCACCATGAATCAATATGGAATGGTGCCTTAGAAGTTTTTAGAGTTGAAAATATATATTGGTGGTCTATTTTTTGTGAGGTTTTGTTCATTCGAGTGTGTCACTATGGGGTGCACCAGTTGTTTTCATGGATAATTCAAATGGATTTTTATAGTTGGGTATCAATTATTGTTTCATGAATATGGGGATAGTGAAAAACTGCTATCCTCTATTGTTTATTGATTATTTATTTGATCAAATGAATGGTTAGATTTGGGTCTTGAAGATCAATTTGTGGTCAGTATATCATTAGATGTGTTTAAAGGATAAGGATATCATGAAGACTACTTTCTATTATCATCATGGGAATTAAATGTTTTTTATGATGTCATTTATTGTGAAAAATTCTCCAATTATGGAAATGGGGTAAATCAATTATGTGGCCCATGAGTTCCAGTATAAGTTCATGGTTGTTTTTTATAGATGAGATCCTTGTGTACTCCACATATGAGGAGGAGCATGAAAAGCATATGCATGTCGTTTTGGGATTTCCACACTTTGATAATTTGTTTGGGATGTTTCCAAATACTGGGTTTTGGGATTGAGTTTTCTATTTCATAGGAATGTAATATTTTAGTAGGGAGTATGTTTGAATCCCTCAAAGATAAAAGAATTTGTTTCTAGGTCAACCTCCAAGACAGTGGTAGAGGTGTGAAGTTTCCATGTTCATTCAGACTATTATAAGATGTTCATTGATAATTTCTCTCTGTTGGGGACTCCTCTGGAATTATGGACTATAAAATATCATGAGTTCTTATAGACTGACTCGTGATATATGGGGTTTGGGTATTTGAAGTATAATTTTGTTAGTTATATTTTCCTATTTTCCCAATAGAATAAGTTCAGTTTGAGTTCTTCTATGACGCTTCTTATCTATGGTTGGGCTATGTTCTGATGTGGTAGAGAATAGTCATTTCATACGGGTCTTGATAATTTTTCCCCCATGAGATTAAATATTCCACCCACAATATCTATTTATATGATGTGGTATTTTACATCACATTTTGGATACATTACCTTATAGGAGAGAGTTTTTTTGGTCTTCACCAATCATAATACCTTGAGTTATGTTTTCTGCCAATGTGATATGAACTTGCGTTAGCATCAGTGGATAGAGTTCTTATAGGATTCTAACATCATGATTTCATATAATCCAATAAAGGGTAATTTTATGACTAATTCATTAAGAAGGAAGTCACTCGGTGATGTGGTATGTGAATCAAACTCTCTTAGGGTGATAGAATACCTTTAATCATTGCATCAATATATGGGATAAGTCATGGAAGAGGTTATATTTTTTACATAATGGTGAAATTATATTTTCTGAAATAGGTGGTGGAATTATAGTTTGTGGATCTTTAGGTGGAGTTCTAGAGATACCAAGTTATTTATGATGAGGCCCTTGATGGTTGGTCTGAAGATAAAAAACATCGGGTGTTTTCCTAGGGAAGGATTTTTGTTCCTTTTTTGATGTGTGATATGGTTCTCATAGAGTTCCATAGATCACCTATGATGGTACATCCTAATGTGAAAAATATGTATTGATCTTTGAGTGCTCATTTTTTCCCATGATTGAGGCGGGAATTTGTAGGTTTTCTGTCATGATGTTTGGTTTACCAGAAGGTGAAGGTCGAGCACTGCATTCTCAGTGGGTTTCTCCATCCGTTAAATGTTCCCAAGTGTAAGTGGGAGGAAATATAAATGTAAATTTATATTATTTTACCTCAATATCATAGATTCTATGACACATTATGGGTGGTACTTGATCATTTGATGAAATCGACCCAGTTTATAGAGATCAAGGAGTCGAGATCAGTAGAGGTTTTGTTGAGGTTGTATTAAGAGGAGGTAGTTTTACTCCATGGGGTCTTGAGGATGATAATTACCAATATAGAACCTTTTTTTACCTCTTGGGTGTGGAGAGTTATTGATCATTATTTTGGTTATCTAGTATGACTTTTCACTGCTTTTCATCTAGAGAAAGATGGTTAGACAGAGCAGACCATCGAGAGTCTTGAAGATTTGTTTCACTCTTGTGTTCTATAATTTTGAGGTTTGTGGATGATGAACCTTCCCTGGTTAGAGTTCACTTAAAACATGTTTTCTTACTCCACCATCATCATTGTTCCATTTAAACCCTTCATGGCTGACCATGCTATTATTCGTTGTGTAGGATTGGGGTCCTAGAGTTAACAATTCTCGGGCTGTAATTTGTACATAACACGATAGAGTTGGTTGATGTGATTTTTGAGAGGAAGAAGGGATCACAAGATCTTCCTAAATCATATACCCATCATAAGATGAGACCTCTAGATTTCAATATAGGGGATCATTTTTATTGAATGTGATTCCTCGTCATGGTAAGTTAAGTCTTGTCCATGGGAGTAAGTTCCACACTAGTTTGTTGGACATTTTAAGGTTTTATCTCGAGTTGGAGATGTGGCGTTTAGGATAAAACTTCCCCATTAAAATATTAGGATGCACATTGTTTTTCATTTGTCATATCACTATTTTTATCCCAATGATGAATCTCACATCATATATTTGGTCGAGAACAATTTTGATAATGATTCCACCTTCGTGGAGTGGCATGTAGAGATCAAGGAACATCAGGAGAAGGTATTGTGTGAGAATTTTATCCGCATTGTTCATACCTTTATGGTATTTTGGTGGCATGGAAGAGAGTACCTATGAATTTGAGTCATAGATACATGCTTAGTACCTTAATCTACTTTAGGTTTATCTATTCTCTAATTACACTATTCATTTATTTATTATAAACCATTTTATAGTTTATGAGATAGATCTATCAAATATTATTGTCTTACTCTATTTCCATGGGAGGTGATGATGTGAAGGGTATGTTAAATTCATTCAATGTTTGTATTATTGTTGTTATATGGGTTTAATCCCTTGATATAAGTGAAAAAGACATGATAGATAGTTCATCTACACAACAAGTGGATCCCCCTGCGCTAGTATGGGGCGATTGAGCTTCAATAGTGGAGAGATCCTCTTGAGAGGTATATCATTCGTTGGATATTAGGATGAACTATTTTATATGTCTGCTCTGGGTTGGTTTTGTATTATCATGGATGAGAATTTTTTGTGTGTTATCTATTGTAAGGGAATGGATCTTCACTAATTGACCATTTTCATGTTTTCGAATACTAAGGTCCTTGGAGGAGGCCCAGAGGTAGTCTCAAAGAATTTTGTTATTAAGAGCTGGGAGTATAGAGATTTCAAGATGTCTAAAAATATTACATGATGTGAAATTAGGATTCTAAACATGTAATAAATTTAAGTTTAAAAAATACATATAAAGGTGTTCCGTTTTTCAGTGGAACAGAACCCTGGGGATTAAATAATGAGAAATGGGATTACTTGTCATTTAATATCACAGTGCATTGCTATTTTAAATGTTTTTAACCACTCATGTTATTTATAACCATATGGATACCGCACCTTTACCTCTCCTTCTAGGTGACCCACTAGCCCCCTCTTGCGTTTTAGAGGTCCCTTCGATGGGGATCTATCATTAAGCTTTTATTTTCAATCATTGGGGACTCGAGTTGATTCAAGGTGTTTTTTCCATTGTTTTCCTGCAGTTTCATCAATTTTGATCTCATTTTTCATCCTATTATTATTTCCATGTGATGGTGGTAGTTATCCCATTTTTAATGGGGTATATCGTGGTTTTTGTTGTTGTGTTTGTGATGTGACATCCTTCGACGTATATATTTCTTGTGGTAGGGCTGATTCGAGATTAGTTTTGTGGTTTATTCTTGTGAAAATAATTTTGACATACTATTGAGTTATTGGATTCATTAATTCTATAATTATTTACATTCAATTGTAATGATATCAAGATTTAGCTCCATGGATCACAAAAAAAGATTACCTAAGAATTACTTGAACCAGATTATATAATTGGTATCGATCATATGATGATGTTGTTGTTTTATTGCATGATAATGGTTTTAATCTTGTTTTTTATAAATAATGTGATATATATTACTTTCTTGGGTTATGTTTTTCTATTTATATATATTGGAAAATAATTTAAATTCAAAATTAATTGATAATTAATTTTTCTAAATAATTAAAGAGGTTGATTTAATGAATCTAGTTGTTGTTGTAATTTTTTGATAATAAATTGTTTCAAGTGTGGATATTTAATTTAATTGGTTAATATGAAGCATGTTTATTCATGTTGATAAAATAATTTAAGGCATGTATTTTTAATTTTTTAATTAATTTTTTACAACATGAGATAGTTTATTTATCATGTTTCCTGCAGTTGGATCCTAGGATTAATGAATTAGTTAATTCGCGATGGAATAAGAACTGGTTATATAATAAAATATAAAGAATTATAAGGGATTGAGTTTCCCATTTTCATATAATGGTTGAGTTCCTTGTTCTTTAGATTCGTGAGATCTCCTTGTGTGTGAATATTGAATGAATTGTTTTATGGCTAAGAGCCTGGATACTATGATTTGTTTCCTGCCTCTTGTGATGTGACACTTTCCTAGGATGGCTAAGATTATAGGGATATTGTGGAATTATTTTTGAGGAGGCCCATATTTGATTTGATAATGGGATGACTTATCCTAGAGGTCTCTTTTGGTATGAGGAGTGTGGATGCCTAGTTTTTATTGTAGCAATTGACTCCTGGAGTGGAAAGATGCATTAATACATGCATGTTTGTGTCGAGTAAGTCACAGGGGATGAAAAAGCCAGATGAAGTTTTGATTACCCATTGATATAAACTCTGGATTCTTATTTTAATATGTTTATTAGATGACGAACTGGTTGTTTTTTATCTTCTTCTTATTCCCCACTCCATGAGGAAAAAGGATGTTCATGGTTTCATTCTTTGTTTGGTATATTATAATGTTTTCCTAGAGTTCCTAGTTGTATAGAATGTAATGATGCTTATTAATGAATAAATTTTTAAACCATGGGGATGGATCTTATTGGGATTCAATACTGAGGTTGTAATTATAATAATTCATGGAGTCAGTTTTCTTATGCTTGGAGGGTATAGAAATTATTTTAATGGTAAAGTATTGTAATATGTATATGTAAATGGTTAATTAATGGTTAAATAATTAATTATCGTAAATTGAAACTGATTAAAAGGAATAAATTAACTAAATTTATATCCTTAAATGTTTGTGTGCTAAAAAAATTTCATTTCTTAAAAGTTATAGTCACGATTCTGAGAGACATTAGCTGCAATTGAGTTCAAAACTAGATTATTTTGATAGTGTGGTTTAGATCTGTATTATGTCATGTAATATTTTTGTTTCTATATGTTACTCCATACTTTCTTTAAGGTCAAATAAAACTCCAGGGATTCATATCCCTGGGGATATTTTCCCCAACATCATGGTGGGATGATGGATGGATGACTACCCCATTTTTCTCCACTCTCTTCTCATTGTAGTTACTTGTTCTGGTATGCACAACAATTAGTTTTTTCCCATATATTTTTGTGGATGGATATAATGGATTTCTATTTTTTCACACACTTGTATTATGGATATTGTTTCATAAGAAAAACTATAGGAATAATGTGTATATATTGTAATGGCTTGAGGATCCTTACTCAGTATATGGGTTGTGATGGCTTGAGGTATAATACCCAATATATGATACAAATTAGACAAGTTGTGGTGGATACCAAAAACTATATGGTTACTTTTGGTCACATATATTGGGTGGTGTGTTTCATGAGATTTAGGTTTTGGTGCTTCTCGTACGTGTCTATAGGCTATTATTTTTGGAGAGAGATGCTCAGCATGTGAGACATTGTCGAAAAGTGGAAAACCAATTTGGAAGAGGTACCATGGTACCCTTGATATCCTTTATTATACTATATTAACTTGTATGAATTTCATGGTGAGATTATCCATGGTGAGGATGGGAACATTTTATACATGTTTCAGTGAAATTTTATTTTCAATTTTTGTTCACAGTACATTAGGATGCTTTATTTACATTTTTTTCTAAGAGGATCTAGAGATTAACCTATGGATTATACTGTTATAATCACCCAAAGTATATATAAACGTTTTTAGTTTAGTTGAAGAATGTTTGAGATCCGACTAGTTACTACCAGCTTTGGGTTTTTTAGAAGCTTTATGGGATTCCTATTAATTTTCATCTTTACTTTTCTTTTGGTACAAGTTGTTTCCCATTTAATTGTCATACTTCTTTCATTACATTACATATTCATATTTGGTATTTTTATATTGGAGTCTAATCATGAGTTTGTTGGTGTCTTTTCGGGTCTCTCTTGTACAATTGCTGGTACAAGAGGGGTACACATTGTGTTGTGGTGTTTGTGAAACCATCCTTCCTCAGTACCTTTATTTGAGAAGAAAAACACCAGTGTTACACTGTTCGAGGTGAAATAAAAATGGGGGGGTGAAATCATTATACAAGGAATTTTTAACAATACCAATTATCTCATATATTCCAAATATATGATTTCGGTAACACTTGTACACTATAACATTTACTTCATCATCTTATCTTAAATGATCTGTTGTTGATCCATTGTGAAATAAGGATGTTTCTTCAGGTGAGGCAAAGAGTCTTGATGGAAAGTTTTAACCTTCAGCATGAGATGTGTTAAGGGAAAAGACCCTAACTTCTCTAATTAATCATATAGATGATTAATATCTTGGTTACTAAAATCATTCATAATAGGACAACCTATATTTTTGTCAGACTAATGTCTCGATTTTGTTTCTTGACTCACCATGGGGATTAGGGGACCCTATGTGAACCACTACTAATCCATCTACTATATAAAAACGGTGCTAACTGTGATATTGCATTTTATGATATGAGTTATATAAGAGATACCAATTTAATGTGTCCAATTGATGTAACAATAATTGATCCTTTATAGAAATCTCAATTTCCAATCATTTTCTCCAAGTTCTAGTACATCGAGGATGTTCATAAGTGGGAAGAGGAAAAATCATCATAGGATGATCATTCCATGGGTCCAAAGGCACCATCTCTCCATATCCCAGGACCATCCATCCCCCTGAATGAACACCTAATAAAACCATGGTGCATGATGTTGGTGAAGAGATGGATATGGTCCCTAATTTAGGCAACATAGATATTTTTCATGCCATAGAAAATGACCTCCATCTAGATAAGGAATCTAAAGCAACATATTAACTCAGTATTTAGAATACAATTAATGAATATCCATCATCAATATAGTAGCTCAAAAACTATGTTGATGTCATATTGTAATATATGGAAGATAGAATATATCATGTGGGTGATCTTATAACAATTTTTTCATATAAATGTGTATCTTTATGTTCTTGACTGTCTATTTTTCTCTTTATTCTGTACATGGAAGAATTAATATGATTATAAAACATTTATGTATTATGTTTCTTTTCTGACCATTGATTTGGGATGAAATAGGTGTAAGTACCGTAATCGTTAAAAAAATACATCACTACAACTCTAGGTTTTTATTTGTTTGAATAAATACACTTGTGTCAATGTACCAAAAATGTGATGATATAAATAGAATAATCCCATTGTTTTTATATAAATTGTAAGGCATAGTGATCATAGATTGATAATTACTAGGGTCAAATAAAAATATCTACATGTTTTTTTTTCTTTTAAGCCCCTATAATAAATTTTCCCTAACACTAATATAGATAATTATTATTGAGAAATTCCTAAATTTTTCTTTAGATTTACTTTACAAGTCATCATCCTAAAATTTTTCATACATATTAATGTTCAAATTCAATATTTATCCTAGATAAATCAAATTTAATATCGAATAATGAAGGACACAAATTCATCCCATGGTTCCATTTTTTGGTCCGTAACTATGTGGTTTTATAACTATGTGGGTATTATTTCTCTTTTAATTAGTAGTTTATTTACATGGATGTCTAAATAATGGAACTTATGTTTTAGTTTTAACAACATTGATCATCATTAAAATTACAAATGTAAAATGGTATGGGGAAAACTGACATGAAATGACGGTTGAGTGTTCTAGTATATATCATCCCAAATAAGGGTATTAATTCATTTTATGTTCATGATTCTTTACTATTAACATGGGAACCACTATTTAAATGGAGAATATAAAGATAAAATGCTCAATCCTCTTTGATGATGAAGATGGAAATTGTATGTCATGGCCTTAGGGTTCCTAGATCACAAGTGGTGAGATGGGATAGTTACATAAGGAATAATAAAATACAATTTTCAAACATATATTTCTATTATGATGTTTCCAAGGTATGTGGAAACAAAATAATCCTCTCCAAAGGATTAATATACCTTTTGTTGACATGTCATATTTTGGAAACTCATAGCTCTTTATTGGGGATGTACTTTTCATTTTAAAAAATTTATTGTCTTTTGGGGTCATGTAATCATGTCACTAATATTCATGGAAGGATTGTGGGTATCCTAGTTTTTCAATACATAAATTCTACTTATAGAAATTAGATTCCTTTAAACTATATTGAAAACAAACAGATTAGAATTCCGTATAATCATAAGGAATATTCCTTGTATAGATCTAGTTCATATTAATGGAGTGAGTATTGAAATGTGGAATACCACTTTGATTAGTTTTGGTCTTTATAGGATGGATAAAAAGGATAGTGTATGTTTTAAGTCCAATATCATTGACAACACTATGGGGAAAATAAAACAGTTAGGGCTTGTAGGCTAAAAATGCTCCATCATATTTCGAACATGACAAGATAAATTTTTTGTTTTGATTTGTGATTCTCAGATCTAAAGTGATAACATGGGATTTTTATATAACAGATAACTGTAGACATTTTTAAAAAATATCTTTTGTTTATGATGTTATTAATCTGTATGGAAAAAAGGACCCCACCCACTTAAGGATGAGGATTCCTCGGGTTTCCATGAAATATTTATAGAACATATCAAGATCTATATTTAGTGTCATTGTATAAATAGTCATAATATATGTTTCCTTTGGAGTCTAATATTCTTGTCACTTATATTGAATGATGGTTTTTTAGGATTCATGTTTCCCAAAACATGATGTGTGGTTCCTAAAAAGGGGATGCCTTCAAATTATAATGTACATATCCATATTGGAATTCTCCATACCAAGATGGGAAATTATACAGATAGATATAGATAATGTGTGATTAAGGATAATTCATATGTGTAATGGTACTCTATTTAATTTTGGGTTATGAAGGATTTACTATAATGGTTTCTTATGTGTTAGGTCAAGGAACATTGATCGCAGTATGGTGAAAATGACTAAAATAAGGCTTATAGAACATGAATTATTCAACGTATTCTGAAAATGAGAAGATAAATTCTCTATTTTGATACTGGGGTTCTCAAATATATAGTTATGGAATTGGAAAAGATTGTATGGAATAATCATAGACCATATTGAATATTAATTTCTATTACAATTTTATTGATCCTTGTAGAAAAAAGGACGTTCCCCTGAATATGAGGATTTATATAGTTGAGAGGACATGTTTGGTTCTCATGTAAGTAACCATATTTGTGGGAATAGTATGAATATTTAGGCAAGATGTATCCTTCATATCTAAATAAACTTCTCATCAAAATCATAGGATGCTTTGTGATGACCAAATTTTCATTAAAAAAATTTGTGTTTCATGAGAAGATAATGTATTAGTACAATTTAGGCTTATTTTGATGTGATTATGTGATTCTGATCCCATTTGATATCGACACCCAATGTCATATGTCTCGCATTGGGGTTTCTCTAAATAGATCAATCTCAAGTGGAAAAAATGGGAATTTTTCTTCAATCATGAGTTGGGAAATGTGTGATCCCATGTTTCGATATCCTACATAGATCAAGGCATTATAAAGGAAATGGGGGAACCACTATTATTCATATATGATCCTAAAATTAGCGATCCAAGCATCAATACACATATTATTTAAATGGAAATCAATCCTCTCATAAATCTAAGTATAATTTCATTACACTAGTTGATTTCTTGTGTAGGGGGTCATTTTTATCATATAGTTACTTATACATCATGTTGGATGTGTTTCACTACGTATATAATTGGAGTGAGAAACAAGCCACATGTTGTTTTGAGAATATGGATCTTATAAATTACAGACACCCAAAGGGGGGTGTCTTCTCAAGTATAGATGTACTAGAAAGAGGAATTAGTTTATAAAGAACTATAGGTTATGTAGATATTGTAGGTATTAGGGGGAATATGGGACCCAATGTTTACATTTTAGGGTCATGGTGTTTAGAAAAAATTTGGATGGGATATCTTCCAGAAGAGTATGTGGACATTTAGAGTTTAATACATACATAAAAATGGGTTTGAGAATACCTGGTTCTATAAAATATACTTATAAATGATTTAAATATAGTTTATGGTCATGATTGTTCGACTGGAAGTCTAGCTTTTCTCATATCATCCATGTATGGACGCCCATACTAAGATTCATAAGCTCATGTGAGCCCTTTTTTGTGTCAAAAAAGGAATTATTGGTGGATTCCATTACAACATGGAAGTATGAAATAATAGTGCTACTTCAATAAGAGATAGGAAATAAAATCATATGTCAATTAAGGTTAGGGGCACAAAAATACATATTTTTACATCATGTGAAATATATTTCAACCTTGGAGTTTAACATATAGTGGCTAGAATGTTTTTTAGTTGTCATCATGAATGTTTGACAAGGGTCATTCCTATTAATGTTTTGTGATGAGGAACGATTTTATTTAATTTTTGGAAATAATTCTTGATAAAACATTCACTAAAATGGGGAATGGGATGATCCCCAAACAAGGTAATTAGTGAATATGAAGCATTGGAGTGGGAATTCTGGATAAATAAAGTTCCCACCAATTTTGGTTCAGGATTTGTAGGTTTATTCCTAGTTATCATTAGGTTACTAAGATGGAAATCCAATTATCCTTAAAGGAATGACTATGGGTGAACATTATAGTTAAAATACCGTGATATTCGGTTTTGGTGGAACTCCAAATGATGTATGGTATGCATTAATTCCTTGTCAATCTTTTTCAATTCAACTAATTTATTTTGAGGTTACTCAACCATAGATAACGAATTTAAAATTGAAATGTAGAGTGAAGGAATTTAATCTTAAATGGGAATAAATTTTTCAATTCTATAAACCTTTGAATACGAGAACCACTATGTTGAAGTACATGTTGATGTATGGTATGCCCACATAGCATGAAGATTCATATCGGTCTAATATTTCATATGTTTTACTACATTTTTATAGCATATTTTTTTTCAAAAAATTTATTTAAAATCCACTATATGTATGTTCAGTACTGCATAATAGTAGGATAAATGGTTATACTTGATGTTGTACTCCTGGTACAACTATTTTATTTCATAAGAACAAAAATTGGTTCCATTGTCCATCAATATTATGTGGGGGCAGAAAATTTATTTATAATATTATACATCATTAAATTTATGATGTTCTTTATCATTAATTCATTAAGGGGTACCACATCATTCTATTTGGAGAAGAAGTATGAAAAAATTATGATATACTTAAACTAAATAGTTTGAGCTAGAGTATATGGTCCCAGAAAATCGATTCATAATATGTAAATCATCCTACAATTTTCTATAGTGTTCAATAGCTCTAGGGGTTGATAGATTATTTTGAATGGATTCAATATGAATGGAACCTTTTTATAATTTTGTGAATTCTTGTTTCATTTAATGCTAGAAACACCCAAACCCCCTTATATTATGTGAAAAGATGATGTGAGATTGATTTGAACCACATTTTCCAGTAAGAACTTCTATAATTATGGAAATAATCTTCTCCAAACTAATGCATATGAGGTGAAATCTATAAAATCATAATTTTAAGATGACCTTCTAGGGATTATGTTTTTCATAAAAAGTTTTTTTAGTACCCATCATCATATTTTTCATTTTTTTTGCTCTTTACAATAGAATAACCATATTTTGGAGGTTCTCAGATATGGGATTCATCAATCCATTTCCACGACTATCTAGTTATGTATGTAATCAAACGTGATGATCTATTCCTTGTTGTTACCAATTAATGGTTACACCATTCTATGGAGAAAAATCATGATGATTTTTTCATTATTATAGATGTGCTAGGCTATAGGATAAAATTATAATGCATATACCTAGGCATTCATTGAGTGTAAGATGTGATTTATTATTATCTCTAATTAGAATTTAGATATTAAGCCTTAAACATAGTCAATTTGGAGGATCATCTCTTCCTTTATGATGGAACAATCATTAACTTTCTATGTAACTACCAACTATGAATTTCCATTTAAAATTATTTATCAACTAGTATTTATTGTTTTTGTTTCAAACCCATAATTATATCATGATATTCTGGCTAATTTTGGTGAATCTATTTGAAAATGATAAGAAATATGGGAAACTACCTTTATTGGAGAGATAATAATGACTTCCAAATAGAATTTGGTCAGTTTTGGGAATTCTAATCTACTATCAATTGGGATTCTAGACACACCATAAAAAAATATCTCCCATGTTTTATGGGAAATCTTGAAAATAAAATATCCATTCATCAAAAAGTTTAGTATTAAATAGTGTTTCGTCTTTAGAAGGATGTTCTATATGGAAATCTTCTAGATATTAAACTTTTATTTTCTTTTGTGTACTGAATAAAATATAAAATTACTATATAATTAACAAATACAAATCCTAGTTTCCATTAAACATAAGATGATTTAGGATATATTGGAGTGGATAATTTCAGGAGACAAAAGGGATTTCATGATGATTTGGGCAGTGCATTCATTTCTAAACTATAAAGAATACTAAAAGGAAACTCATCTCAATATCTGAATATCATGTCTTAGTATAGGGCATGATTCGACCATGATATTTGAGGTTGTTCTCATTCTCTTCATCATTGTCTTTTATATGTAACATTTCTATTGATTTCACTAGTTCCTTCATGTATAAAGTGATTTCCCATCCATTTAATGGAATAAATAGATCTTCTGTAAATAAAATATATTTCATAATATTGTTAATGGGTTATTGTAAATCATAATTCCACTATTAAGTGAGTCACATGTTCACTATCTTGGAGAAGGGAAGACATTTTCCTATAAGAACCACCATGAATCACTAAAATTATGTGAGTGATCTATAAATTCCTCTCAAATCTGCATATTTTTGATGAGGTGACATATCCAAGATAATATGAGTCTTCATATGATAAAATTTTATTCTATGATGGTGTATTATGAAGATAATAAGTTCCTGATACATAACACTGAATGAATATTTCAAGGGGTTCACTGTTTGGCTATAATACCATAGATTATTTGAAAATGGTCTCAGTATTGGTAATATGATAGGATAATTTTTTAATTTCACCACCATTCTATTGAGGAAAAATTTAACTTACTTCTCCATGAAGAATTTTGGAATGAGGATCATAGAGTTTTGATATGTTGCGCTAGGGTTCTTTATACCAAAGAGCATCACCTGATAGTAGTATAACCCTTGGGGTGAAAAAAACTAAATGTCTTCTAAATGTTTAAGATATATATTAGTTTATATATATCTTAAATATCCATCAATAAAAGAGAGGTATTGATAACTGGTAGTTTCGTCTATCTGAAGATCCATAATCGAAACTAGGAATCCCTCTTTTTGGAAGTACTGGTTGAAATCCTTGAAATCAATGAAACCTATCATCTATATATTTTTCTTATTAAAATTTTCAATATTTGAAATCCAAATTAGGTATTGTATCACTATAATGAAGTTGGATTTAATGAGATTATAAAATTAAACTTTATCCTTTATAGCTTGAGTTTGATGATTTCTTCTGGATGTCTTCTTGTAACTATGATGATCTTAAGGAAAACCCAAGAGGAGGGTGGCTATATTAAAATTAAATTCTTGAATTTATGAAAAATTAAAATTAAAAACTAGTATTTATTTTTTTATAAAATTGTTATATACCCCTTGTTCAATAGGTTTCATGGTCACACTTATCAATATATGTCATTTTTCCCCCACTATGCCTAGATTTATCAACCTTTTATCATCAATAATAGTAGATACTCTTTATTTGAAGGAATTACGGGTCTCTTCATATCCACTTATTATTCCTCCTCTACATTTATTCCAACCAAAAGATGACTCGGTGATGAGAGATAGACATAATTGTTATAATAAAAGTCAAAATTTTGACCTTTAGGTAGGGATATTCACACTCTTCATCAATGATATGAGACTTTCTTTTCATTCAGATGATGGTGTAGGTGTATGTAGAATGTCTAGGGACGAAGTGAGGGTATATCCACATGAGGTGTTGTCTTAGTTGATTGGATCATAAACCTATTCAAAACTACCAGGTTCGCTTGTCATGAATTAGATCATTTAGGATTATATGTATGTACTAAAATATGAACATATTACTTAGATATGGTTGTTGGGTAGTTTATATTCATCCCTATACTCATTTAATGGGTTGGATGGGATAATCTGTAGACCATTTGGGGATGTAAACAAAGTTTCAACATCAGTCATGGTTTCCTTCTATTCTATTTGATGGTGTCATGCATATTTGTATTGAGATTTACAAAACAAAAATATAGTTTTATTATCACTAAATTTACAAGTATATCCATTAACTAGGTATTTGAAACATTTATGATATTATAAATGGAATATATCATGATGAAACAACCAAAAACTTCCTTACAAGAAATTGATAGATTCATCTTTCCAAAAAACTAGGTTTTTCGAATCGGATACAAGGTTGTAAATTTGGGATCTCATCTTGAATTGGTCGAGGGTATTTTTCACATTTTTTTCATAACCATAAATGTTTAGGTAAAAAGGGGAAATTTTATATTCAAATTAACCCAATCAATGGAATTTTTTAACTAGAATGTGATTTATTTCTAAGTCACTATCATTGAATGCTTTTCAAAACATCCACACAAAATAGCTTATCAGATACATACAAGGGTATGATATTCCCCTCTATAAAAGTATCCATTAACGTCTCAGTTCCAAAATCCAGCTAATGGTGCCCCAAACCAGGTTGGTCACATTGCCTCATGCACATTTCCCCGAATCCCAGAGGCTGCCATCTAGCAGCAGGGGCCTTGGGTGTAATAGTGGGAAAACTATGCCCTCACTGGCAGAGTAACAAAGTGGAAGAGAATCAAATATACAATAGAGGAAGTAGTAAATATCCAAAAATTGTACATAGTGGAAGACTGAGATAATAAATAACTGGAGCAGATGTATATATAATGATTCATGGTACACATGTCTAGGAAAATAGCCAAACAAGTCACAAATCTGAAAACAAACAGCACTAAACCAATGTATAAAATAAATGGTAAACGGCTCCTCAGCATCGCAAGCCTAAGATTGGTCCCATGCTCTCCAGTTCCACAGCAATCAAGTACCTGGAGTAGAAGGGCACCTTCCATTGTCTATACCTGTAACAATATAATTTGTTTTGGCCCGAATAGGGTGTGAGACGAAATCCCAGTAGGCAACCACCACAAGATCTATTCCTAACGGTCAGTGAATATATGGTAGGTAAAAGTGTAGGAAATAGTAAACGAGGAAGTACTCAATAATAACAATCCATAGTTTCAGATATCTAGAAACAGCTAATCAAGGAAGATAAACACAAATAGGTAAAACTCTAGGAAGTACTCATTGCCTATCCCCTCTGGTCCTACATAACAACACAAGAAACCCTCTAGGCAGCACACACAGTCTCACCCCTATGGTTTAGCTAAAGGATAGGCTCTCTGAGGAAGAACGCACCATCAATTCCCTCTATAGTCTCGTATCTTACTAAAGATACTTTGGGGGAGAACTCAACATCAATTCCCCATGTGGACCACATCGAGGAACTACATACACTCCAGGGAAGCACTCAACATCAATTCCCCCATGTGGTATAGTATCGTATATTTATAATGACACTCTGGAGAGGCCATCAACATCAATTCTCCCTATGGTATGTACACCAGGTTCCCATGGTCCTGTGTAAGTCATGAAAATTTATCAGATCATAATGGCCAAGGTAAACCTCATGAACTACTTGGCTAGAATTCTACAGCACAACATCATAATAGAACAACAGTCACACCATCCTACAATACCAGGAAAGGGAAAGTAACCAGTATCCTAATAGGAAAACAAGACCAAAGGTCGAAACTGGAAAAAACATGCATGGCTATAAATCCAAAGAAAAATGATTCTCCCTATTAACAATCAAGATTCATATACTCAGGTATTCCATCATTTTAGAGAAACATTAGTCATAGAACTGTAAACACACAATACCCCATTCATGGGTATTGGGAAAAATTTGCACATTAAACGAAAAAGACATTCAACATAAAGGAAAAAACCACCTACCTCAGCATTGGGAGGACAATATAATTGAACCACGGGGCTTGAATCTCTTTAGAACACTATAGATATATATAAAAGTATAAAATTGTCAACCCACAATAACTCATGAAATAGTAGAAATCAAGGGATGGTGCTCTTGAAGAAGAGAGAACTCACCGATGGGATTCCAATGCAACGGAAGGTGTTTCATTTAGAGGGCGGATGGAGGATCAGGGGTTCATCAATGATTTTTGGTCATACCCTCGCTCTTAGACAAAACATACCTAGAAGAAGTAAGTTTTGTCCATCAAACGAGACCCTGGTGTGTTTAATGAAAAATTAAAAAAGTACATGACATGTACTTTTGAAGTACACGGCATGTACTTTCCCTTTCCGTAATCTTCTTTAAACAGCCTCCACGTCACCCCACACAATCGTGTGTGTTTCCATGACACGGCCAGCACACGACCTCCTGTGGAAA
Organism: Viscum album; assembly: GCA_963277665.1. Lineage (NCBI taxonomy): Eukaryota > Viridiplantae > Streptophyta > Magnoliopsida > Santalales > Viscaceae > Viscum > Viscum album. The sequence continues at coordinate 1,047,222,875 of OY728162.1, forward strand.
TGCAGTACACGGTGTGTACTCATAAAGTACACAGCGTGTACTTCAAAAATTTCCAAAAATACCTCCTTTATCAAAAACTTCAGAAAAGAGAAAAACATACCTAAAAAGAAGACCGGTTTCTTAAAAACTTCCCCCCTTAATGAAATTTGTCCCCGAATTTCCCTAGCTAGGTGGCGTAGAAGAAGAAACCCCAAATTGTTCTGGACACTATGATCATACATTGGCCTCCCTCTCCCAAATCTCATCATGTACTCACCCGTGCTGCCACAGAACCCATACCATAGGAACAGACCGACCCCTAAGAACATTCATACTTTGATCAACAATCTGGATATGATTCTCCTCGAAGGATGTGTCCACTTCCAACTCAAACTCCTCAGGTTAGAAAACATGATATAGTTCTGAAAAGTATCATCGGAGTTGAGAAACATGAAAAACAGCCTGCATATCCTGGTACCTCTGAGGTAACTTCAATCGATAGGAAACCGGCCCGACTCTCTCCAACACCACAAATTGCATGACTTACCTCGGAGAATGCTTACCCTACCTCCTAATCCTCATGTGTCCCAACCACGGTGATACACATAGAAAATCCTGACCCTCGACCTCAAACTCCAGAGGTCGTCTCTACTAATCAGCATTAGACTTCTGATGAGACTACAGCGTATCCATCCACTTCTGAATCAACTCTATTGGCCTTTTGGTCTTGTAAAAAAGAAGAGGTCCTAGCATAGCTACCTCTCCTACCTCTAGCCAAAATAAGGTTGATCGGCACGACCTACCATAAAAATCCTCATAAGCTGCCATCTGAATAGTTGCTTGAAAACTACTGTTATAGGAAAACTCCACAAGAGGTATGTTCTTCTCCCAAGAACCTCCAAAATCCTGAATGTATGATCGGAGTATGTCCTCAAGAACCTGAATCATACACTCGGACTGGCCATCTTTCTGGTGATGGTAAGTCGTACTCAAAAGTACATGTGTGGCAAAGGCCTTATGAAGCCCCTACCAGACCCGAGAAATAAAACGGGCATCCCTGTCTAAAACAATAGATTGTGGAACTCCATGCAGATGTACAATATCTTGGATGTACAATTACCCCAACTCATCAACACTAAAGAAATACCTGATTGGAAAGAAGTGAGAAATCTTCGTGAGTCTTTCAATGACAACCCAAACTGCGTCATTCCCTCAAGGCAACCTCGGAAACCCAGCCACAAAGTTCATCGCGACGTCATTCCACTTCCACTCATGAATATGTAACTGTGGAAAAAGCCTCATTGGCTACAGATCATACGCCATCACCTGCTAACAGGTGGAAAACCTCAGGACGAAACCAGCAATATCCCTATTAATTCTTGGACACCAATACTGATGGTGTAGATCCCAATACATCTTGGTGACACCAGGATGAAGTTCCCAAACTGAGGAATGAAATTCCAGAACCATCTCCCCATGTATGTCCGCTGGAACCCATATGCGCCCTAGAAATGCAAGATCTCATCCTCTCATAAGGTCCATCCAGGAATAGGGTCCTCTCTTAAAACACATTCTTGTAGGACTATTCCTTCAGAATCTGATAGCTTCCTTATTCGTACTCGATCAAGAAGGGTAGAGGTAACAGCTACATAAGAAAAGAAAGTCATCCCTTGTCTGTCGTACACCTCCAAATGAATCTCTGAGAACAGAGCCATAAGCTTCCACTCACTACTAGCCTTATTACCTGCATGTATCTGAGTCCTCCTACTCAATGCATAAGCCACTGCGTTGTCTTTCCCAGCATATAGGAAAGCTAAAATCAAAGGACTGAAGGTACTCAACCAACCTTCACTGCCTCAAATTCATATCACGCTGAGTGAAGATGTGCATCAGACTCTTGTGGTTGGTGAAAACCACAAAATTCTCTCCTAGAAGATAATGTATCTAATAGCATAATGCATGGACAATAGTTTCTAACTACAGATTGTGCATCGGGTAATTCCTCTCATGTGGCCTCAACTGCCAAGACCCATATGCAACGACTCCTTATCCATGAATAATAACAACTCCTAGCCCGATACCTGAAGAATCACAATACACAATATATCTCTTTCATGGATCTAGAAAGCCTAGTATCGGTGATGAAGTCAACCTCCCTTTCAGCTCTTGAAAGGCTGACTCACAAGATTCAGACCATAAGAACTTTTCACCCTTCATTGTAAAACCCGTTAGTGGTGCTATTAAGCATGAAAAGTCATGTATGAAGCGTATGTAGTATCCAACTTGACCTAGGAAACTTCGTACATCAAAGATGTTCATCATCTACTCCCAGAAAACTACTGCTCTCACTTTATTTGGGTCTACTGATACTCTTGTTTTGGAGATAACATCACCCAATAAATGAATATGATCCATCCAAATGTGGCATTTTGAGAACATAGCATATAACTGATGCTCACTCAGTGTACTCAAAACTATCTCAATATGTGCGTCAAGGTCGTGGTGAGTGTGAGAGTACACCAAGATATCATCCATGAAGAAAACCATGAAGTAATCCAAGTACTGAAGGAACACTCGGTTCATCAGTACCATGAAAACTGCAGGTGCATTCGTTAGACCGAACAACATAACCATATACTTTTATAGACCATACCTAATTTGGAAGGCTGTAAGAGGTATATAAGATGGTCTAACGTGCAACTGATGGTAAATGGACCTCAACTAAATCATTGAGAACACCCTAGCTCCTCGAAGTTGATCAAAAAGATCATCAAACCTTGGTAAGGGATATCGGTTCTTGACGGTCAACTGGTTCAACTTCCAATAATCCACACAAAGCCTGGGGTGTCGTCTACCTTTTTCTCAAACATAACAGGCAAACCCCAAGGAGAAGTACTGGGTCAGATTAAACCCTTTTCCAGTAACTCCTCCAGGTGCTTCATGATCTCCTTAAACTCACGTGTAGCCATTTTATAATAAGGAATGGACATCAGAGCTACCCCTAGATCATGCTCAACAAGAATATTCTACCTCACACACTGGAGGAAAACCTGAAAATTACACTTGAAATACATATTTAAAATGATCCACCATGAGAGGGAAGTCTAACAGCGAAATCCCCTGGTCATCCAGATAAATACTAGCAATCTGGGATGTAACTGCTCTCAACCCATGATGCTCTGGACCCGCTCAACTTGCTTGGACATCCCACTCACTTGTATGAAGAAAAGATCCACCATCAGGTAATATAAAACTCACCCAACGAAGATAATAGTTGATGACTTCCTGGAAGGGAACTAGCCAGTCCATTATGAGAATGGCATCATAGATTGTCATCTCTAGGAAACAAAAATCCCAAAAGAAGTGACACCCACCAACCTCAAGAGGGAACTCCATGAACTGACGTACACCAGATGTTCTTGCCCTCAACGGAGTGTCTAGTGTCAAAACATCAGCAGAAGAAAAGATATAGAGCCCAAGGCTATCTACAATAGCGACAGATATAAAGCTATGCATGGCACCAGTATCGAAAAGAGATAAAGATAAAACCGAGGAAACTAGGATTGTACCTCGAACTGTAGAGGGGTTGGGATCCTTCTCTTGATGGGTATGCTCCACTGCAAATTTCTAGCCAGCTCTGCGGCCATGTGGCCCTATCTGACTACTCTGAACTGATCCACCCTACTGTCACTGGTATCCTGGGGACTGACCACTACTACTGCAACCTCTGCCTCGGCCTAGATGGCTAGAAGAACTCCAGTTCTCGGACTGGTGAGAAACTGGTGGAGTTGCTTCTATACGAGGGGTGATAGATGAACCTCAGTCACCAGCTGCTGGTGAGAAGACCTAACAGAAATGCTGAAGGTGTCCCAACTTTCCTCAAGTTTAGAACTACCCCCGGGCTCTCTGGCACTACGTCCTCAAATTCCTGCTTCTCCCGCACTAGTAGCACACCACCTGGCTACCATAAGATGCATCACGCCTACTCAAATCTCCCCGTGTAGTCTCCCTACGGTGCTTCTGGATACCATCTTGAGAAGCACTAACTCTGGATGTTGATCCTCCCTGGCTCACAACTCTAGAATCCCATAGATTCTACTCTGTGATCATTTCCTAGTTGACGATGGAATTGATGGAATTCAACCTGAAGATATTGACCTAAGAGCAGATGTCCTGTCTGAGGCCATCCTCGAACTTCCTTTACATAAATAACCCATATCCTCTCAAGAAGGGTGTGAAACACTGACTCTCGGTGAAACGAGAGAAATAATCCATAACTGATAAGGGTACCCTTCTCAAAGATCATAAACTCATGGGCTCAGTCAGCCCACAGGGTCTCCGGATAGAAGTAGTCATAGAAGATGCGCTGAAACTCCTCCCAAGCCATAACCTTCTGATGACCCGCCTTTGAGATTACATCAAATTATCTCTTGGAATAATCCCATAGCATATAGGTATCAAGCTTGACCCTACTCAATGGAGGCATCTCAATATGCTCAACGATCGTCAGTATGTCTTCTAGCCATGACCCTATAGACTAAGGTCCTCCTTCCCCTGAGAATGTGGGAGGATGCTGCTACTGGAAGATCCACGTCAAATCAGCCATTGACAGGGTCAGAGGCGAGACTCCCTGAAAGGACTGCATCATCCTCATGAAGCCTTCCCTGAATTGTGTATCAATACCAGTAATATGTATAACTTCTGGTTCCAAGACCGGCATAACATGAGGATCTGCAGGAAGTCCCCAATCATCTGTATCCGGCGTTTGATCACAGCCCTGTAACTGGTGGACAACCGGAGGATGTCTTCGTGGCATGACTCTGCAAGTTCATGCACACACCATAGATCAGAATTAAGAGGGACTAAAACAAGGAAGTGTAAGAAGAGAACAAGAGAAGTAAAACATTCATTTTTTACAAAACATGACTACATGGCATGCACAATTCCTACATGGCGTGTTCACTGATGACATTCACACGGGCATGTACTACAGCCTAAACTAGTCTTGTTACACCCCAAACACATGGAGTATTGATTGAACACGCGACATGTACTTGAATCCTCTTCCCCTGCCTGAGTTCATCTACACAGTTAAGCCACACGGCTTTCCAAAGGCAAGACTACATGGTGTGTTCTCATTAGACACGGCGTGTACTAGACAAGATTCACCTGGACCGTGTTGTTAGAGACATGGTCTAACACATGGCTCACACTACACGGCGTGTTCAAGGTGGACAAGTTGTGTACGTGAAAGGATAACACCAACCCGTGTTGTTAGTGACACGGTCGAGTACCTGGGTCAGACTACATGGCTTGTTAAAACCTGACACGGCTTGTATAATAAGAGATTCTACCGACCCGTGTTATTAGCTACACGGTCAGGTTCCTAGGATTACACTACACAACGTGTTCCACTCATACACGGTGTGTTCCTGTAAGAAATTCCTCATCTCATGTCTTTACCCACACAGCCTATGACACGTCTAGAGACTACATGGTGTGTACATAAAGTACATAGCATGTAATTAAGAAAAACAGTTTCTTCCCAAACAGAATAACACACGGTGTGTAGTCAAAACTAGATAGTGTGTATTATGGGTATTTCTTGACAGCAAGCCATAGAAACTACTATGGAACCCATAAGAAACTGAAACGAACATTGAAGGTTCCAAATTTGGATTTGTGAGGGCCCATACTCCATGTGAATCAAAGCCTCGAATCTTATACAAGTTATGAAAAAGGATAACAATTCAATGATCCACCAAATTCCAGTCCATGAGGGCCCATAATACCTCATGAACCCATGATTGTCATCCATTCAAGAAAAATCTTACACAAAACAATACCCTATCAAACAGTAGGTCTTATATCAAGGCATCTATACCAAATAGCATGCATATTTTACAAAACATCTATCATTAAAACATGCAATTTCTAATGCATCCTAGATGGAATGGAAAAAATTCTTGGAATGTGATTTCTAACAAGTACCTATATGATGCATTAGATGGAATACCCTCATCTCATCATGTTGCGACAGAAATAAAACCTCAATAATATCAATGGTAACAGTACAAAACATGTGAATCACTAAATGGTGAAATAAAATCAACTGTAAAATTGAAAATCTAAAGAAAACAATTGAAATAATGATGTTGATTGGATTTTCCCTATACATGGGTTAGCTACTCCTAGGAACAGCTTATTACCAAGTACCTATTATATCCTATATGTGGCTAAAGGCTCCAAACCGTATGTCAAGAGAAAATAAACCCTCTAATACCACTTTGTAATATCCCAGTTCTGGAAGCCACCCAGAAGCGCCCCATACCCAGTTGGTCACATAGCCTCAAGCGCATTTCCCCAAACCCTAGAGGCTGCCGACTAGAAGCGAGGGCCTTGGGTGTCATAGTGGGAAAACTTTTCCCTCATTGACAGAGTAACACAGTAGAAGAAAAAAATCTCCAATGGAGGAAGTAGTAAATATCCAACAAAAGTAGAAAGTGGAAGACTGAGATAATAAACAACTTGAGCACATATATATAAAATGATGCATGATACATATGTCTAGGAAAACATCCAAACATGTCACAATGCTGAATACAACTAGTAATAAACCAAAGTACACAAGAAATGGTAAACATCTCCTCAGCATCACAAGCCTAAGCATGGTCACCTGATCTCCAGTCCCACAACAATCAAGTACCTGAAGTAGAATGGATATTTTTCTTGTCTATACCTGCAACAATATAATCTGTTTGGGCCAAAAATAATGGCCCAAATTGGGTATGAGACTAAATTTCTGTAGGCAACCACCACAAGATTTGTGCCAAACAATCAGTGAATATATGGCAGGTAAAGGTGCAAGAAACAGTAAATAAATAAGTAATCAACAGTAAAAATCCATAGTTTCAGATATCCAGATATAGTTATTCAAGGAAAATAAACACAAATATGCAACCATCTGGGAAGTACTCACATATTATCCCCTATGGTTCTACCTAGAAACACATGCAACCCTCTAAGAAGTACACACATTCTCACCCCTCTAGTTCAGCTAAAGTATAGACTCTCTAAAGAAGCACTCACTGTCAATTCCCCCTATAATCTCGTATCATACTAAATGTGATCTGGGGAAGCACTCAACTTCAATTCCCCCTATGGCCCATGTAGAGGAACTATAGAGACTCTGGGGAAGCACTCAATGTCAATTCCACTTGTGGTATCGCATCTTATAATTATAAAGACACTCTAGAAAATCCCTTCACAACAATTCTCCCTATGGTCTATACACCATGTTATCACGGCCTTGTGTAAGTCAAGCAAGTGTAGTAGCACGTAACGGACAAGTTAAACCTCCAGAAAAAATTGGATAGCATTCTACAACACAACAACATAACAGAACAATAGTCACACCATCCTATAATACTAGGAAACAGAAAGTAACCAGTAGCCTAACAGGAAAAAAAGACCAAAGGTCTAAATAGGAAAAAACATTCATGGAAATACATCCAAAGCACAATGATTCACCCTATTCACAATCAATAATCATCTTCTCAAGAATACCAGCATAGTAGAGAAACAATAGGGCAAGAACAGTAAATTTGAAATACCCCGTTCATGGGTATTGGGAAAAATTTCACATAAAACTCAATACATTCAATAGAAAGGCACAAACCACCTACCTCGGCATTGTTAGATAAATATACTTGAACCACGAGGCATTAATAGACTTAGAACATCATAGATCTACGAAAACATATAAATCTTTTAACCCATGATAACTCACTAAAGAGGATAAATCAAGGGATGTTTATCTAGGAGAAGAGAGAAATCATTGATGTGATTCCAATGCAATAAACAGTATTCAATTTAGAGGACGGACAGAGGCTCAAGGGTTTGTCAATGATCCACGGTCGTACCCACACTATCGGATGAACCAGATCTAGAAGAAGTCGGTTCCTTCCATTATACGTGACCCCGGTGCGTTTAATGAAAAATAAAGTACACAGAGTGTACTTTTGAAGTACGTGGCATGTACTTTCCCATTCTATACTCTACTTTAGGCATCCTCCACATCACCCCACACAACCGTGTGTGTGGACATGGAACGGCCAGCACACAGTCTCCTATGAAGATACATTACACGGCATGTACTCATAAAGTATACAGCGTGTAAATCATAAATTTCCAGAAACTCCTCTTTTCTCAAAAACTCCAGAAAAAATAAAAACATACCTGAAAAGAAGATCTGGTTTCTTACAATACATGTCCTATTTTGTGAAAGAGATAACAAAATTATACTCCACTAGATCAATCCATTAACGATATACCTCAGTAGTGGTGACGTTATACTCAAACTCTTTATGGACATGCTTTCCCTCTACAAGTGATTTCGGAGATCCATTGATAAATTGAGCTCATCCAGAATTAAATATTTTTCTAGGACCAAATCTAACTCTATGAATCTTTCATATTTTTTAACCACTATTTTATGATTCTCCCTAGGTGGTGAAAAATAGAGGTATCTTTTGGGGATGATGATATTGAGATAGACTAGAAATGGAATTGAATATACATTGGATGTGCTGATGTTATGGAAGGATTAAGATAACTTTGTCTTTCCTCAATCCTGGTCTGATTAGACAGTTATAGAGACATTAATTATTTTTCAAAAATAATTTTAATTTTTTTCCTCCTGAATGTTAATGGTGAGGATACCTACTTCCATCGGGATTATAGAAGTTATTATCCATGTGTTTCAACCGTGTATATAGCTTCAATTGTGATGTGACCTGGAGGATATGCTCAACATTGAATACCTCTTCCCCTACTTCCTCAAGTCATTTGGCCTCTACTTGAGGCTCTATAGTCTAGTATTGGGAACATAGGTTCATAATTATTTCCATCATCCTAGAAGGGATCCTTTAATAGAATTATGTTAATGGAACCAAAGTGTAATTCTTCATCAGATAATGATTAATCTTGGTGGTTCAATTCGCATGGACCAAATTTGTTTAACGGTGAAAATACCCATCTGTGTGGAGGCATTAAATCCAAGAGGGAATGTAATATCTTGATCATTGTTAATGGATAATTTTTCTATATTTATTTTATATTATTTTTAGTTATTAAACTTCTTGGAATATCTGCTCATGGTGCATTGTGGTGCTGAAAAAGTTAGATTCTCCAAGGCAGAAGAAACTAGGGGCGTAGTTCATTTGTTTAAATACGACTTAAGGATATTATGTGTCTGAATGATGATATTTATTATCATCAAATCTTTGAAATTTTTGATATCTTACTTATAACTTCATTCAATTTATCTTGATCCTCAAGGGTGGTAGTAGAAACACATTCCACTTGTGTAAGTTGTTTACCCAAATTTATCTTCCATAATCAATCATAATTTGTAGAATATACTTAAAATTTAAGAAATAGAAGATGTTGTTCCCCAAATATTAATGGAAATGGAAATAATTTGGGTGGTAATTTATGCCAACATTATTGGGTCCATAAGGCTATAGAAACATTTATAAATTGTTTTTCACATCTATTATAATGTTTCTAATAACATGTTCACCTCAAAAAGAATAAAAATTATTTTTCTTATCTTCAATTTGATGAGATTTTGGGTTAATTCCCTCATCAGTCTCAGGGTATTATTATTGTGTTTTCCATCAATAAATGGGTTTCATGTCATAAGGTACTTTCTACATGATTTATCCTGGTGATTGAGTCAGCATGTGATTGAAATTAATAATTTATACTTTTCATATTCTATTTTATTGAGTTTCTATAATTGGTTGATGGTTGTTTTTTATTTTCAAAATTTATTCTTCCCAAAATTATGAAAATATTTAATTTTGTAGTGACTATGTTGGATACATGACTAGGGTGAGAGTATTTTTCATCTAATAAGGGATATTCTCCTCAAATATACTAAACAATTCTTGTTATGGTCAATTGTGGTTCAAGGAGTATGTTATACCCTTACACATAGAAATAAAATCCAAGGGCCTCTCATTTTCATTCTTTTTTTATTTTGATAGATCAAGGTTCATTATTTCCCAAAACATAGATATGAATTAATAAGGAAATTTCCAATAAATATCTTTTTATCCCTTGATTGGATTGGATGGTATACTTGTGTACAATAAAATTTTTAGTCCATCCATGGTATACACAATGTTGTTGAGTTTTTCTTGTTCTTGATGCTTAAGTGGTCACATTCTAGGATATTAGTGGGACACAAAATTTATCTAATAAAATTATAGATCCACCAAACTAGTTAATGTTGAAATGTTGGATTCCCAAAGGCATGTGAGGGTAGATTCATATAACCCAATTCAATATACGGCTCCCTGTATGGAGGTAATAGTACAGACCATCATTACATAGCCTCCAATTATGCTTCCAATGAAATAATAGTATCGATGAGCTCTGGGGTGAAGGTAATCTTAATATGAATATCAATAGGTGTAGAAACTAACTAATCTATATTTGGTGGTTCTAGTAGTATTTTTCGTTAATAACATATATTTTCATGTTAATTAATATTTTATTGAAAAATTTTGATAATATTTTATAATTGTGGTGTATCTGAACATCGTACAGTGATTAAATATAGGTATGTGGGTTTTATAGATCCTTGATTAAAAAGGATCACTAGAACCACTTTTTTGGGATGATAGGTTATTTCAATTGAGGGAGTTTTTCATTAGGGAAACGATAAGGCTCTAAATAAAAAACATAACCAAAAATTATATTGACTCTGATTAATTCTATATTCAGTCTCATAAACTTGTTAAACTCTACTTTTTTCTGAGAAATCTTTTTGAAAAGTGTGATATGGTTAACCTCATTTTGTAGAAATTTGGATGTAGTCACACCTTTTCCATTAATGGGAATTTATTAAGGAGGTGGAATCGAAAATTTTCTGTGGGGCCCAATGTTTCTAGTGAGATGTTGAATTCTAGTACACACACAATATTTAGTATTTTGGTTGTGGATAGTGTTTTGAAAGGAAAAATCCTCCTCATGTCCCTCAAAACATGATTCATGTTATCTAGTATATATAGAACAATTACTAATCTCTTTACTAATACAAAACATATTTCTAGAATCTCATTACTATTGGTAAGGTCATAGGATTTTTCACTCATAAGGAATCCATTTCAATTGCCATGATCTTCCAGAGCATTAGTCCTTTCGATGGATTTCTTTAACTTCTGACCTTTATGTTGCCTCTTCTTTTCATTCAATGTTTCTACTTTTTCCACTTCATGAAGGGTAATCTAGATAGATTCCCTCAAAAATAAATGTCTAGGAATTCCCAAGGAGAAATATTGTCCACAATATGAGGAAGGATATGGAAACTCATCTTGGAATGAACCACATAAATTTGAAACCATATAACTCCATAGAGGAGGATTTTGGAGTAAACTTCCCCCCATCATTAGGGATGGGGATATCCCTATTCCATTATTGAAACATTTTGGGGTTAAATTTTTACATTTGAATGAGTTTTATGAGTTAAAAATTCCCACATTCCAATAAATTGGGGATTCTGTCATACTATCATGGTTGTTGCATTCGTGACCTTTGTCTTGATCTTATATATAATGTTTTTTAATATGAGTTGGGTTAAATGTATAATCTTCATGTGAGAAATATCATTAGAAATAATTTATGTCATTTTATGATTATATTTAATTAAGTGAGAAGCTTGATCAATATTTCTAAATACTATATGTATGATTCATTTTATGATCACTATAGTCAAACCTAGAACTTTTTCAGATCCATTCATAGCTAATTCATATGGAGTATACCATGATATATGTGAAGATATTTCTTCTTATGGATGACTAAAATAAATGAAATTTCATGATACCACTTCTATTAGTATTTTATTATCAAGATCAACGGTAAAATAAATTTTTTGTGTGTACCCCATACACTGATAGGGATAACAAATTGGTAATCGGTCATCAACCAATATAACTAGCAAAAAGAAATAATCATTGTTCATTCCATACCCTCCAACTAATTTCCCAATTTCGAGTATCGTATAAATAAAATAGTGGATAAGTCAATTTGAGGAGGAAGACCATCTATTACGATGACATGATTTATATATCCTTCATCAGGGAGGAATTTCATTTTTAAATGATAAGGATTCATTCAAAAATTTAGGTGAATGTCTTAAGAACATTCTTCTGAAAACATATCCTAAATTCTATATTGAGGATATGATAAGGACTAAAACATGGCAATATATTATCTTTACCTAGTTTCTTATTTATAATATATGAAATATCTTCATATTATGAATGATATTGCTTCACCTTGTTTGATAAATAATAATATTCAATAGCTACCATACATGAAGATGTGGGATTGGTGGGAAGGGACTCTATTGTGATGGTATATAAGTGATCCAAATGTGGGTTAGAGAGTGTCTTCTACCTTGGGTTATCATCCCGTTAAGAAAATATATCACTTTTAACTGACAAGGAATTATGTATGGATGTCCTCATCTTCCCAAAAACCTCATTATATGACGTATTCTTTGTTATTTATTCAATAAGGGGAGTACATACTTGTTAAAATGAGATATCCACATAGGGAGGACCTTTAAAGTGAACTCCATCATGGGTAGGACTTTCATTATGTCCTATGATTTGTCCATGTGGAGAAATCATATTACATATACCCTAGGGAGGGAATTCAGGGTTTATGATGGAAATGGAATGAACTTCTGATCATTCTATATTCTAATCACATAGAGGAATTTCGTAGTATTAATCTAGGGATGGGTTCTCATGATAGATCTTAGTATGATCCCAATAGAAGCATTCATTGTGTAAATTTTATGGAAGACCTACACAAATATCTTTACAAAAGTCACATTGAGGAACATTCATACTAAAACTAATAATTCTTATACTATGATCTTATTTGTCACATTATAGATGTTTTGGAGCCTCATGAACACCATAATTGATAAGATAAGGATCGTGGATCTTCTCTCAATATTTTAATCACATTAATGAGACCTATTCCTAGAATCTCTCCCTTGGGTAGCTGCAGTCATATAATATGGATAGTGAATATCATATCTTAGTGTCTTCTTACGAGACCCTTATATCATTAATTCAATTTTTCATGAAGATCCTATGTTTTTTAAATTGACATATGCCCTCCTTGATGTAGACACTGAAATTGAAAAATGATCTCTAGTTAGAATAGGGATATATGTCTGATCCAATTAAAAAAATATTATGAAATTGTACCGATGGCCCTCATAGATAGGATTGGGAGTGTGTTCCCACTCTTGATAAATGGTTACATTTTTCTAAATAGTCCCTAAAATTGAGAGGTTGGTTTGTATTAACCACGCCCATATACTACATCTGTCACTATATCTTGAATGGTTTTTATAATGTGGTAAGGGATAGATTTCTACCCTTCCATTGCCACTAGGATGTGTTTGGTGACCTCTATAGATGGAATGTGACTATATTCCCATTTTTTGGTTGGAGAATAGATATATACCTACTCTTCTGATCCTATTCCTACTTGAATATACACTCGTTAATCATGTATGGTTGTAGGTACGGGTTTGAACCTATTTTTTACCAGGATATGAGGAAATATTTCTTCGGGTGGTGCAAAACTGTGTTGGAAGACATTATGGACATAGTTTTTTCTATTAGGATGCTCATGGATTGGTTCCTAGTATGCTGGTAATATTATTGAGAAGAATTGGGGTATGTGATCACTTATAAATTTTGGTCATTTCACATCCTTTGTAGGTTTTCCAAGTTGCTCATGTCTATATTCCCTGAGATATTTCCCCTGGGGTGGAATCCATAGAAGGTTGAGATTTCAATGATTTTTGGAATTAGTGGTGATGGCTTTTAGTTGATGACTTGCATAGTTAATCATTTATTTTTGGGGATTGTCCAATGTTGGCCACAAAATACACCTCCTTGGACTATGGAAGAACTTGTTAGAACATTCCAATAAATTCCCAACAAATTATTTGAAATAGATAAAGGTTAATAATTCTTCTTCATAACCACTCATCACTTAGAATATTGTTGGTTAGGTTTCATATCCCAGAGGTATTTTTGTGTGGTCTCCATGGTCAGTATAGTACCATTGATATTGCACTACCAAAACTATGAATTTGAAAACATCCATTTGAGAAGAGGGGTGGGTTATTCCTACTTGTTGTAAATCATGGATAAATAAAATTTATTTTCCTAGTACAATAGAGTGACTGACCCATGTTGTAACACTTGAAGATCTTCTCAGTTGTTTTACAATTTTAGACTAATTTACCTATTAACTAATTATTATTTTTAAATTATTTTCTAAAAATAATGGTGTTTTAGATTTGATTAATAGAAAACTTATATGAATAAAAAAACTAATATTATAATAACATATATTGTAGAAAATAATGAAGAATTAAATGTGTCATTCTTAGGATTTTATTCAGGTTCCTTACATTGTTAATGTTGGTAGATAAACTTTTTCCTAATAATAGAATTTTGATTATTAATCTTGAATTAATATTATCTTATGTAGTTAAGGTGAAGCCTTAAATTCCTAAGAAAACAACTTCCCACCTACTCCTATAATAATGGATGATAGAACACCTCGATCGATAATATGACACCTTTCAGGACCCACCTCCATCATTTTTCGTTTCATATATTGAAAGTATCAACTCTATCATGAGAAGACATTATGTTCAATAGAAGATTGAAATGGATAATAAAAAGAAAATAGAAGTGATTTTGAGTTCTATTTCATGGTGGTAAATAATCCTACTCATACATTTCACTATTTATAAAAAAATGAAATTAATCATTTAAAGTTGAAGAATAGAATTAAAGACATATAATCCTCCCATGAGGCCAGTCTTCTAAGTAATTACTCATTTTTTATTACCAGAGGTCATGATAGAAGTGATGAGAACATAAGTATGAAATAAATATAGAGAGAAGGTTGAGATAATGTTAAAGTGGAAGATTTTTAAGGATGGAAAACTTTTTTGAGAATAAATAACATGAGTTGCATTAATTAAAATAAATTAAAAAATGAAATTTAAAAGAGGTAAAAGTATAGAATCCATTAACAATATACTCCCAATCCATTGATCACATTATCTGATGTAACCTCCTATTATTTATAGAGGGTGGAAATATCTAAATATTACTCTATTGTATCTTTATGTATCATTGTAATTGTTTAATCTATGTTTTTCAATATATTAAATGGTGAATATTTAGAATTTTGGGTGTTTCTAAATTTTAGTGCTGAGGTGTAATTATTTAGTGATAGTTGTTGAATATTCTATTGGCTTGATGGTGGATCATATCTATCATTATTCCATCCGTGAATCATATCCACCATTTTTCCACCGGTAAATTAAATCCCCCCTTGGAGTCAACCAACATCAGTAACATTTTATTCATTCCAGTTCCTTCATCGTGGTATTATACGACATGGTAGTATGGGAATAGAATTAAAAACGGTGGGATTATTCTTAATTTATTTGATCAAATTATTAAGTCTCCTACTTTTATAATTCATTATGTTTTTTTAAAATTCCCATCAAATGGAAGTAACATCATCAGCATATTCAAGGAATCCAAAGCATATATTTTTCATTATTAGACCACTCAACTGTAGCTCCAAATTTGTGTCAGCATCAAAATTCATTATTGTACTAATATAAGAACATACTGTATGGTGTAAAATTATCAATGGAGACACACTCACACTTTAGAGTGTATCCATGACACATTAGTGCGGATGGTTGTGTTTTCTAGTGGAAATATTTGAAGTGGTGGTTCATGTAGTTGTGATGATAGGGGATTTATTCAGAACAATTTTTGTATAAACAGTATCATATGCTACCATTGTAACATCTGTAGAATGTAAAATATTTGGGGTTTCATGATTCATGGGTGTCGTGCCATTAACTTTCATGCGTGGAAGGTAGTGAGGGAAATGATGAAGGTGGATTTCTCTGGTTCCAATACTGTTATTAATGATATCATGAAAATGGATATTTTAGATGGAAGAGGTGGAAAGTGTGTCAATAGATGAGGGTTATCAGAAAAAGTTTCATTGGTATTCATATGGATTTCTATTTTGGTTCTTCAATGAAAATATAAGGGGATAAGTTGTGTAATGTGGTGTGATACATTTGTCTCGATGATGGTATGCACTAAAGTTGGTGATAATGATGGCTTGATTTACCACTGGTAAAACAATGAAACATCCATTTTAGAAATGGAGATATAATCCTTAGATTTTAATCAATGTAACTTTTCTAATTTTTTAGTAGTGTTCTAGAAGTAATGAATTATGGAAGAAGTACTGTTGAATAAATTCATTTTTGGTCAGTAGATGTGATACTAGTTCATTCTTGGTTGTGCGGCACCACCCACATGTAGGAGGTAGTGGTATCATTATCCAATCCTCAAAACATAACAATGGTTACAATGATATTAAATATCGAGTCATATTAATCATATAAAGTTCTGTAGATTATCTTTAGTACTCTCGGAATTTTTCATGGAAGAGGGGCTTGAGGTTGACCTTGAAGTGGGTTAACAATGGTTTTTCACATGTTTTCTGGCATTGGTTGAAACTTATGAGGGGTATTGATGAGTGTAGAGTATATGTAACTAGAAAATAGATGGGGAAACGTATATTTAGAAATTTTTGAATAGTAACTGCAAGGAATATCCCCATATCATAAAAAAATCATGGTGGAGTGCTTGTGTAAATATCAAAGTGTGTCTCTCTCATCCTAATGAAGGTGGATGGAGGTTATGGGCCTCTCTCCCACTATTGTACATCAAACAAGTATCAGTTATTTTCTCATCTCTTTTCCTCATGCATTCCACCACAATGACTTGGGGCTTCTAGGCTTTGACCCATCCAGACTTGTTAGCAGATTCATCC
The DNA here is from genome assembly GCA_963277665.1 of Viscum album. Classification (NCBI taxonomy): domain Eukaryota; kingdom Viridiplantae; phylum Streptophyta; class Magnoliopsida; order Santalales; family Viscaceae; genus Viscum; species Viscum album. The sequence goes on from OY728162.1 coordinate 1,047,239,849, forward strand.
CCATGGGACCCCTGTAAGGGACTGATTCACCATGAAGTCTCTTCCATTGTTTTTTATCTTCCATTGGACCTGCATGACCGAGTGGACCCTTGTGTTATATCAATTTTTCATGAATGACCTTTTTTAGAGTGTTGTCATATTTGGCCTTTTTTAATTGATTAATGAAAAATACAATAAATAAAATTAAAATAAATTTACAAAATACCAAAAAAGAATTCAAAAATAAAATTACACATCAATTTTTTATTCAAACAAAACTCAACTCTTCATTTAAAACAATTTAAAATATTCATTTTTAAATTCCTAACATTGATTGAAGCATTTATTTATAAAGTATTTTCCATTAAAACCCCTTCATCATTCCCTAAAAAAGTGTTAAAGTTATGGAAAGAAATATTAGTGCTTAAGATACTGTGACACTTAAACCATGTTATTACTCAATAATAGAACTTAAAATGAGTTAAAAGGGAACTAATGTTGTCATTATTCCAAAATAAAAGTAATAAAAAAATATTATTAAGCAAAAAACAATTCATATTAAATATTAATTAAATATTCTATTTTTCATATAAATAATCAACTCGTGTATTTTAATTTTCCACATTTGAAAATGATGGTTTTATTACCCTAATTCATTCAAGATCCTCAATTAATTATTATTTAATCATTCAAAATTATTATCTACCTCTCCTTTTAAACATTTCAAACATCACTCATGATACATTTCAAATAGAGTTATTCTCAATTTATTAGAATATGTTTCTTGTCCATAGATATGCAAAGGAACCACTTTCTCTAAATTGTAATGTAAAAAGTAACATTAAATCTTAGGGAATTTACCATTAAGGGTTGTATGACTCTAATCCTTATGGTATATATGAATTGATGTTTAAAATATAAGGATTAAATAGTATATTTTTCTCTTATTTATAAAGCATGGTATCCAAATAAAATCTCAATGAAAATATTCCATTAAAATTATAAAATACCAATTCCCACAAAACTAAACATAATTTCTATGATGAAAATAATCCATAAAGAATGATTCGTGATCCTTCTGGAATTTTTCATTAATATTATTTTTTTCAAAATAATTTTAAATTTTTTTTCAAATTTTATGATTATCATAAAACTCACATCCAAAATTTATACAAATATAAATAAATCATTGATCCAGTTACGTTAATATTTTAATATTTAAAGTCACAACTAATTCATTTTTTTCATTTTTTCATGTAAGGGAAAAAGTGAAGGTACAATGTTTGAATCATAGAACATTATTAGTACTTAAATTATCACTTTTCACTTTTTCCTTAAATTATTTTTCATCCCTACAACCATTATTTCTCTTACCCCCACAAGTCAACATTAAAATATCATGGAAATACTAAGACGAGTGTAAGAAAGGAAAAATGCCTTGAAACATTGATCATTTCTAACATGGTCATTTATAGTATTTATCGGATAAACATGGATTGATATAATGGTGGTTTCAAGGATAAAAGATTTTAAAAAATTGTCTCAAAATTTTCAATTTGTTATTGTACAATCATAACTTTTATAAGTTCAAAAGAATGTTCTAGGTGGTGACATGTCTTAAGATCAATAAATTAATATGATAAATAATAAATTGTAATTACATGGCCTATAAATCCACTAATGAATGGAAATATGTTATTGGAAAATCAATAATGTCATAAATAAAAATTAAAAATAAATTAACATAAATTTAAATAATTCAAATCATGAGAAATCATGGGGAAATTTGAATTACATTAATCTTTTAATTCCTTTAGATCATTATTCCTAATTTTAATATCAATGTTTCACATTAATTATTAAATTTTTTAATAATTCAATATTATTATTTTTGAAATATAATACATGGAATCACATGACTCCTAAAAAACACATGTATCCTAGATAATACAAGTAAATCAATCATCAATTCATTGGAATAAAAGGTTCTAGTGTAAGGATAAAATCATATTTTACACAAAAAAATTAGGGAGTTTGAACGTAATGAATGTAAAAATGAACTGAAATTTATAATGAATATTCATTCCTCTTACTCAATGATTTAGATCATACCTATTTCATCATGAAATTACAAAAGTAAATCAATAAATTAAAACACAAGGATTAGGGCATCAATGTTTATACTGATAGAGGGAGTGGGGTTGTATTCTTGATAAATTCCAAAGAATGAAATTAGAAGTACAAGAAAAAGGTATAATGATACAACTTAGTATAACCCCTAGTGTTCCATGAATTTTTATTCCTAGTTGAATAAGTATAATATAATATCCAAAATTATTTGGTGGGTGTATCTTCCTTGATTTGAACCACCATATGCGCCTTTTCCTAACTAGAACTTGTTCTTTATTGGTGAGGAATGATCCTTGGATATAGTGTACTAGATCATCCCCCTTCACAATTATGTAAATATTTTATGGTGGTGATAGGATGAATTATGGATCATTCTCCTTGTTGGATAATACTTGAGAAACATCTTCCTTCTTTTGTAGTGTTGTCTTAACATGGGTTTTATGAATTTAATATACAAATAGAAATTAATAAAGAACACTTAATGGTATAAAATTTATCTTTAAATGAAAATATACACTTTCAAAATGGGTACACTGTGTCAGGATTTCATATACATCAACTATATAAACATATTTATGTAATTGGACACATATATGCTCACCATGATTAGGAAGATCAATATATTCCACAATATCAGTAGGGTTTTTTTCTTCATCTTCCTCTATGGGAAATAAAGAATAAATCACATATGGTAATTCCAAATATTATGGAGTTATACTATATTCATATTGAAAAAATTAGAAAATAAGGAATTAAAAATAGAATCTTATCCTTGAGTTGTTTCTGGTTCAACTACTTCCCCAAAGGAAAGAGATTCTTGAAATTGAATCTTAGAGGACGGAGGTGGGTAGTTGGGCTCCTCAATCATTTTTCAAATTCCATGAAAGTTATGGATTCCACCTCTTCTATGGAAGGATAAATGTATAGTGGTTATTTATATACTACATTATTAGTAATAGGGATAGAATGGTGTACCTTATAAGCATTCAATAAATTCATTTTATTTTATTAACCTCCCACATGTATCTCAGCTGGAAAATATTCCTCATCATGAATCATTTCTATATCATCACATTCATCTTAGTTCTAGCTCTTCAAATATCTATTTTTTTATGGTCATAGATTAGGGTGTTAACTTCCTTAATGTCTTCATTAAAATTGGAAATCTCCAACTGATCTTCCTCCTTCGACTTCAGTCTTTGATAATCCATTTTGACTTCATATATCATTTCATCAAGTTTTTGGAATGAAAGTATGGTTCCATTCCCATTCATCATATACTACTCCAGGTTAGTGAGTTCTTTAATCATTTGTAGTATGGCCTTATTAGAATTCTAGGGAATTTATTTTGATCCTTCACCCCTCAGTAGTTGTTCCATGAATTCAAAATATTAATTTTTAAAAACATCATGATTTTTTTGTTTATAGTTACTTAAGGAAACAAATTAAAAAAAACTATCTTCAGTATAGAAATAAAAACTCTATGAAAAATTATAATTAACTCCCCACCAATGGTTAATTATTTTTATTCAATCCTATCATGTGTCGTGGGAAATGTAAATTTATTTTCCTATTGAAGCACAATGGTTGACTAGGGTTATCTTTGTTGAATATATTTAGAACTCATTACCTACTTATTCTAATTCACCTAAGAATAATTTTTTTTGTTTCAATTGTTGTGTGAAAACAATGATATTTTTGGTTTTTATTAATATAAAACTAATATTAAGTGAAAACATATAACCATACTAACATATAATACATGAAATAATGAAAAAATATATTTTATTTTATTTGTTGGGTTTGGATTTGGCGTCCTTATATTATTCATGTTAGCTGACTAAATTAAGCATGATATCTCAATTGTGAGATATCACTCCAGAATTATGATTATTTCATTTATTGATTTTGAGAACATGAATTCCTAAGTAAAACGTACCACCTAATCTTATAATAAAGGTTTATAAAACCACTCAATCAATAGTGTGACACATTCTAGGACCTAGATCTATTGAATTTTTTTCATATCATCAACGTCTCAACTCCATTATATGAAGAGACTATGTTCATAGTAATGATGGAAACAGGTTAACATAATTGAATATAAATGAGTTCAATTTTTATGTAATGGTTTGAAATCCACATACATGTAGACTTCAATAATTACCACCAAAAACATAAATTATAAATTTAAGGTTTTGGAACATAATTCATGACACCCAATCTTACCGTAAGCGAAAGTGTTATGTTAGTCACTCGTTTTTAAGTGAAAGTGGTCATAGTGGAAGAGATTGAAAGAGAATAATTAAATAATTTATAAGAGAAGGTTTATAACATGTAACAATAGAAGAAATAGAATTTTGGAACACTTTTATAAGAATTAATAGAATGAGTTTCATGAATTAAACTAAATTATAGAATAAAATTTAAAATAAAAAACAGAGTATTCAACTGCAGTCTTCTCTCCATCCTCTGATATCTTTCTCTATAGCAGCCTCCTTGTATTTGTAGAGGTGTGTATCCTCTTAATATTAAATAGATTTATCTTCTTGTTTCTTCTAATGCATTTATTTAATATTTTAAATGATATTTATCACTGAATCTACTTAATTTTCAAGTATATTCCAAATTTTAGTATTGATATGCAATTATTTTGTGATATTATTATCATCTATCATTGGACTGAAGGTGGATCACATTAGACATTGTTTGAATGGGGTGTCACATCCACCATTGGAAGACACCATTATCAAAAAAAATTCCATTCAATCCCTTCATCTATTATTTCTGCTTCATGGAAGCATGGGAATATTAGTATTAATTGTGGGATACATCATCATATATAGGATTACCTTCCATGACCTACTCCTTATATCATTCACTATTTTTTCTCCAACTTCCCATGGAATACCTGTACATGATTAGCACATTCAATCATACTAGAAAACATCGTTTTCCATAATATTACACAATATAGTGCCTCATAATTCCTGTGTTTGTTTGGCCTCCTCCTAGTATCTATGGTAGAATATCCCATGTAATATGCATTTATTCTTAAAGTATGACCCACTCTTCATAGTGGATCCATGATAAAGAATTGGGATGGTGGTCTTTTCTGGAGGAAATTGTGGTGGTGGGGGTTCTTATAGTGGAAAGGGTGGAGGATTTCCTCAAATATAGAATTATCTCAATAAAAGAATGTTCTAGGGTTATCCCACTGGTTACATGTTATATCGTTCAGGATTTATGATTCATGGGTGTCGTGGTAGCATATTGTATTCATGGATGGTGAGGAGGGATGTGAAAAAGGTGGAGTCTCAAGTTCCACCATCAACATGAATGGAATGATGACAATGGAGGCATATATATTGAAATAGAGGGAAGTGAGGAATCAGATAAGGGATCATTGGATGAGGTGAATTGGGATTCGTCAATCATTCTATGGTTTTTATCTGTTGAGGAAATAAGGTTATACGAGGTTTTAGGTGGTGTGAAACTGTTGGCTCAAGGGTTTCATTTTCCACCGTTAGTACCAACAGTGGAATGTGAAACAATTGGTAAAACAGTACAACATCATTCTTAGTAGTTGTGAGAAAATCCTCTAAGTTTAATAAATGTTTATTTTATCATGCTCTAATATTGTTCCAGCATTAATGAAATATAGTGGAAGTATCATCGTAGAATTTTCTCCATACTCCACAGATGTGACAATGGTGATTTCTTAGTTGTATGGTAGTGTTTTCATTTATGCGGTAGTAGCATCATCCTCGAATTATCTATCCTTCATAGTGTCAATAAAAATATTCTTAATGGATTTATAGTGATCATATGAATTCATGTAGATTATCGAGGGTGAAACTTGGTTTCGTCATGGAGTAAGGGACCAAGGTAAATTGTGAAATGGGTTTCCCATGGTGGTTTACAGGATATTTAGTGGTGGATAGGAATGTCAAGGGGTGGTGTCTAGAATAGTGTGGCAACACAGGGTGTATCTGTGTGAGGGGAACCAAAAAGCAGGTTGCATGAGACTATTTTTTAAATTCATGGATAGTAACATCAAGGTGCTAGCACACATTATAAATGAAACATAGAGGAGTGATATTTGAAATATAAATCCATGGGTATCCCACCAAAATGAATTTATATAGGGGTATAGGACCCCCACCCACCACCATGTATTTATTCATACCATAAATCCACTCCTCCAATAACCTCTTGGGATTCATTACCGTAGTTTGGGCATTTCAATATTAGGCCCAACCAAAATTTCTGATTGATTCTTCCCCACAACCCCCTACATGGTTCTGATCCTCAGTTATTGTTATTCCAATAACATTGGACATCCCTTAGACTTTCATGGTCAGGTGGCCCCTTATGTGTTTTCTATGTTTCATGTGACCCATAGGTAGAGGGATGGCCAAATTTGACATTTTTTTAAACACTAAAAAATAAGATACAGAAAATTCAAACCACTTCAAAAAATACCCACAGAATATTTAATAAATAAAATAAAGCATCCATTACACATTTAATCTAATTTCAACACTTAATTTAATGAAAATTCAACGACTCATTTGAAAATCATGATTTTTTATTAAAAAATTGCATTATGTGGGAATTTCCATAAAAATTGACAACTTCCTCTAAAAAAGTAAAACACTATGCATGAAAATATAAGGGTCTTAGTGGGATATTTTATCCTCTAGTTGTATGAGGATTTATCTTATATGACAGTTGATGTGTATGTTTTTTATTGATGGTAATAAATTATTTTTTTTAAAGGGAGTTCTAGTGGATGTTCTTGAGGATATATAAGAAACACATATAATAAATCTCATAAACATATATTGAAAAATAAACAAACACATTCACAATGTATTTTTCTAAAGGATTGGTGTTGGGACTACATTTACTTTTTAAAAAAGCATAAGATGGAATAGATTGGTGTGTGGCTGGTGTAGTCAATTTGTTTGATGATAAATTCAAATCAGGTTCACCCTTTTTCACACCCCTTTTCAGGAGGTTTTCAATGGGGATTACTTTTGAAACAATATATACACATTGGTTCCCACATCTATGAGAGGTCCAAAACTATATTTCAAAATGTGGGTGATTAATGAAAATTTTTACAAATAATTTTTCGGAAATCACATTCATCCCAAGGATGTGACTGTAGGTTCATCACACAATTTTAAGGGAATTATTTTCTACTTCATGACATTCTCAGATATTTATGTAATATTCATGAATCCATACTAAATCTTATGTATAGTGTTTGGTCTCCACTATATTAAAAAACAATTATAAGCATGTTTTTTCATTAAACTCTACTAATATATCACTGGTTCTCTATTTTTTATCATTTGTTATGAACTTTTTTAACTAGATAGCGGGGAGATCAAGAATTTATCATCTTCTAAGGATATGTGAGTCATATAGATGTTGAGATCGGGCATATGAGAGTAAATACATATGTTTTCTCGTGAAAGGAATTATAATACAGATAGATTATATCCATATAATTGGACACATCATATAGTTTTTGGTCATGTGATAAGGACTAAACCATTTAGTTTAAAGTCATGCATTGAGGACATCTGGGAGAAGAGTCCCTAATAATGGTTGTCGTATAAGCTTATGCGTGATAGGACCTTTTTGGTTGATCTCAATAGAAATACAACCTAATAATATTAGGTTTAGAATACACATAATATATCCCATTGAAGATATATCTCACCAAGAATATGAGGCTAATGAGGATGATAGATGATGTATCTCGGAAGGAATGTTACTCTCTATATAGGTGTTTGGTATTATTGGGAACATATCCTAATAAATATGGTGGTGTATTAAAGTTGTTGGGTTTGAACCTCATGTTGTATTCATAAATATTATGATGAAATGGGAATAAAATGTCACATAATTTTGATGGGTTGGGACGTACATTTAAGGGTAAGGACCAATATGGTTATTTTGAGCATGTTGATGATTTGATCACCACTAATATCTATACCTATGTGATTAACACTTGTTGTGAGAAACAATAGATATTATAATATTTTCATGTTTAACGATCTTGTTTGTAAAGGGACATATACATGAATTGGAATACGAATATAGAACAATCTTCCTCATCCCCTTATAAAAGAGGGTGGGGATATATAAGGGACAAGATGTGTGATGTCTTGCATGATATGATAGGGGTCTATACCATGACATATTCATGTTATGTTTATTTTCCCCTAATCTCTTGGTGTAAGAGATAGAGTATATATATTGATATATAGTATGAAATTATATCATTCCTATTCTCATTTTCCAGAATTTTTGTATACCCCAAGTTGTGACATACACATCTATTTATTAGAAATAAAAATTTCTAAATATAGTCTAATTTTCATCATATATTAGGCAGTATATAGTATGTGAAGACCACTTCCTAGACTAAGAAGCTTCCCACCACTTCCCCCAACAAAGAATCCTTGTTATAATGGGAATACATGATTTTGAACCTTATGGGGACCCTTGATACTAAGGGTGTTAAGTTTAGGAAAATCTATTACCATGAGAATATATGATTGAGAGAAAAGGTTTGGGTGAACATGTCCAAACCATATAGATATGGTGCCAAAGGGAACTTCAATTGAGCGTAAATTATTATGATTGAGACTTGGGTAAATTAGGGCATCATTAGCTAATTAAAATTTATGAGAGATTAAAGGGGTTCACCCAATTAAATCCTGAGTGTGATAAGAAATATTTTCCAAAGTATGACTTTACTGGGATGTTATAGATTCACCCATTTGAGACTTAGGTAAGGGAGAAGGATTCACCCAACTATGATTTGGTTGGGATGTGTAATATTTAATATAACGTTGGAAAATATTTTCCATAAGGGTAAAGAGTCTCATCAGAAAATTTTGGAAGAATGCAATGCAAGATTAGTGTTGGGGAATGGTCATTTGGGCGGGTGCAACTAGACTAGGGAATATTTAGTTCTATATAAAGTATTGTGGGTTTTTATCCTTTGGGAACTTAGATAAACATAAATTGTCTTAATTACCTATATTTTTAATGGTTTGTATGCTTCCATAGGTAATGAATACTTTGGAGAGATAATTGGGGAGAATATCATTGTCCTATCTCAGGTTATTTTAAACGTTGAAAATAAAGAGACCATGTGGTCTATTTTTAGGAATCTTAGTAACCCTTTGTGAAGGAGGGAAATCTCAAAAGTTCACCATGAGTTTATAAAGTGTAATTGAGCGTCATGAGATAAAATTTGATGAAATGTTCGGGCTCCAATGTGTTAGTTTTTGGCTAACATTGAGCATACCATGAGGTTTTTATGAGAAGTGAATTTATCTCTAACATTCCTTTTCTCCTCCATGTGTTTGAGGAATCATCACTTAAAAACTATTTTGTATATGTAAAAAAGATATCCAACATGAATATTGAATATTTCTTTGACGAAAAGTTTTGTGTAAAATGGTGATAGAAATATTTTCAACTAATTTATGAGGAGTCTTGGAAAATGATGATTGAGAGAATTAAATTGATTGTTCTATTCTAAGAATTAAATCCTTGAAAATTAGTTGAAATAATATACACTCATGGTGTTTCATTAATGAATTTATATATAATAAATATTTTTTAATCCATTATTCTATTATTAGTAAATTATTCTTCTATTTAATTTAATGAATTAATGAATTCCATCACTATCAAGTATGATTTTTTGCCTTTCAAATATTTTAATATAAAATAATGAAATGGATTGAAGTATAATAGATAAGACGAAAGGATTAAAGTCAATTAGATGAATAAATCTATAATTATAACGTTTTTATGAAACTAAGAAATAAATTACCCTCACATGAATTACCCATAATTAATGATCATAGAATAATAGGACTGCACAAAAATATATAATAGAAATTCATCATAAAGGAAATAAGGATCATGGGGTCTTCTCTATCAAGACTAATCATCTTTGTGGAGGTTTAATTAAAAAATCCCCACACTCTGTCTTCTTTTATTCGATGTGATATAAAAAATGTGCCTCCTTCTCTTTCCCTTGGTTTTCAAATGTTTTTTGAAGCCTCGCTGATATTGATTATTTAATCAATTAGACAATTGATCTGATCTGGAATTATCTTCTCTCTGATTCATAATTTTTTTTCACCAACATAACAATCTACTGGGTCTTCCAGTTGTACAACCTTAACAATTTCCTCATTCTTCTTTTTTATTTAATAGTTACTTTTCTTTTCATGAATTAAATTCCCCATTTTTCAAAAACCACGTGTTGATGACTTCTTAGAACTTCTATCCCATTCTTGAGTACACCTGGTATCATTGATGATGGGATGAAATCATGGAGGTTCATTTCTATTCATTGATCGTACAGTTGACAAATGAATCCTTAAGTCTCACTACATCCAAACTCCATCCAAGAACATTAAAAAATGTTCTACTTCAACAACACTGAATGTTTCCTCAATTCATTATTATCAACTTTTCAGAATTAGGTTCTTTTATGGTTGACAACTAGAAAAACAATTTTGATTCATCTTCTATCATAATTCCTATGTTTTCTCAACTACCTTAGTGGCTAGATGCAAGGTTTTATCTCTGTTAATACATTTAATCAAATATTTTTTGTAAGAAATTCATTGATTATGCATCCATAATAATAGGTATAGATGATTCCCCCTATCAATTTGACATCATATTATAATTATAAAAAATAGGAAACTAAGGATTTAATCATTGATTGTACTCAATATTTTCAACATAGAATGAAATAATAAAATAAAATTTCCACAAAAGCCTAGATCTGAAAAATATTTCCCGATCTAGGCATGTTTTTGGGTGGTAGTGGGTATATGGGTGGGAACATTAATTTAAATAGCATTCTTATATTTTATTTTAGGATGTCACTTTTCCAGATAGCTCCCTCCATTCACTTTTTTCTGAATTATTATTATTTTTGTTGTTGTTATTATTGTTTTTTTACTTATATATATGTATATAAACAAAAAAAATAAATAAATAAATCATTATTTAATTTTTTTATTTTAGTATTACATTAATTAATGTATTCCAAAAATATTAAATAATGTATCACTAGTGCCTCCAGTTTATAAGTGTACAACTCGTCCCATATTTTCCATATTTTCAATATGGGTTAAAAACACATCTCTTCCAGCAATAAGTTAATAATATGTTTTTTATAATAACACATTAATGATAATAAATAATTAATCATAAAACATCTTATGTACTTAATTATAATTTCTAATGTAATCATAGTAATTAAATATATAATTATTTGTATATTTAAAAATAATTACATATAATTAATAATCTAATAAATAATATTACTAATAATTGATAAAGTGATAGATTAATTTTCTAATAATAAAGTAATTATTAAAGGATAAAAACAAATAATAATAAAAAATATTAATAATATTGTTATTATTAAACAACATAATTTTTTGTTATATATTTTTTATTATGTTTATAATAGTTATGTTGATGATGATTTTTATTATTAATTATTTAATAAGTTTACATATTCACTAAAACATAAAGAAAATAAATGTATCTAGGGACATAACCGTGTATAATAAATCCATTTTAACAGTTCTATTATAATAAGAATGTGTACACAGTAAATTCATTGTAATAAATTTATGGAGTTAAAGACATGATAACAAAATTATTAATACCAATGTCATGACTGACAAGTCTAAGGATCCAAAACTAAAATTTCCATATTTTGTGATAATTATTAAATGTTAATAAAATAATGATAATTATTTCATGATAAAAATTTTTATTAATAAGGTCTTGATGATTATTACTAATATTGTAATGTACTTTGATTATTAATGATCATTTAAATAAATGTTATAATATAAATATAATTAATTATTAATATAATGTTATTAATTATGACTTTTTGAATGTTAATAATATAATAAAAAATAATTATTAGAATTATTAATAAATAAAATATATTAATTTTTAAAAATTATTTTTTACTTTATATTGTTATTATTTTGTCAAATAATATTATAGACACTTTAAATCTTCTATTTATTACTTTTCTGATTTTTTAAAATTATTTAATATATTTTACGAGTATTTCAAAATTTTCATTTAGATTGTAGTTATAATTTATATTTTTTATCTTCTAATGTTTCCTACATCTTTTAATATTTAAATGTCATGATTTGAAACAATAATGATTTTTTATCATCTATAATGTTTTAGGTCAATTATTTTTTAGTGTTTTTTTATTTTTCACACATTTTTCACATTTTTAACATATGTGTTATGTTTCATTTAGATTATATTTATAGTATATATTGTACAAGCTTTCAAAGTCGCCTACATGAAACATAACAAAACATATTTTGTTTCAAGTATGTAACTTTGAAAGGTTATTAAAAATAATCCATATATACAATCATGGTGAAACATAAAAAATTGGCTAAACATATACCAAATTAATAATAAAACTAATTTCATAAATATAATAGAACAAAATAATTTATATAACACAAACATTATTAACGTAAAAAATGACTTTTATACTATAATTTTTTTGAACACTATTATTATTAAGTATCACATTATTAATATCATTATTATATTATATATTATAAATATTTAAAAAATATTTAATTTTTATTATAAATTACATTATTATATAAAAAAGATAATAAATTATGTTATTAAAGTGTAATTTTTTAATCATTAATTATTAGGTCAATTAAATTTATTTTTATTTAGTATAGTTATGAAGTTATTTTTATTTTAAAAAAATATTATATATTTAGCCAATGATTTATATTTCACTTAGATTTCACTTATAATTTATATCTTATAATCATTTCAAGTAAACTACTTGGAACTGAACGAATCTTATTAATTTCCTAGTAGGTAAATTTAGAAGCATAAAAAATATTAACTATAAATAAAATATAAGTAAAACTAAAAACATAGAAGAAACATATATAAAGTAGTTGAATATTAATTAAAAATAAAATATATACACTTTAAAAAAAATTACATCCAACATATGATATAAATAAAATAAAAAATAATTGAATATAAAAGAAATGCTAAAATAATAATAATAAAATATTTTAACTTAAAGAAACAATGTTATCTAAAAATAATTACAATTTGTGCCATTAAAAATATTTTTCACTTCTTTTTTAGAAAATTTATTTTATTTTAAAATGGTTATTTATATTTTCAGACAATTTTTCAAATTTCATTTATATTGTATTTATATGATATAATGTATAGGCTTTCAAAATAACCTACATGAAAAAAATTATATTTCAAGTTGAAGGCTTCAGAAAAATATAAAATATAATGTACAAATTTAATTTAAATTAAAATTTAACAAATTAACTAAACATAAAAAAATTAAAAATAAAAATAATTTCAAAAATTTAATAAACAAAATTTAATTTTACATGATGTAACCATTATTATTTCAAAACATGACATATACAGTTTACAAACTTTATTCACAGAAATATTAATAAATAATATATTATTAATTAAATTATTCTGAAGGATTATTAATTATATTACTGTTATTAAATATTATTGCTTTATTATTAATAAATATTAATTATGTAATTAAATATTTAAAATAATGAAATACAAACAAGTGAATAATGATGTAAATATTATAATTACCAGTGTAACTAATAATGTATTTCATAATTTAATTAAAAAAAGTGTTAAGTAAAATTGTAATATTAAAAATATAATTATAAATTAAGATTTTGATATTATTATTATATTAAAAAAATTACTGATCATTTATAATAGTCAAAATAGTAATATAATTTATATTTTACTATGAATTAATTAATTAATTATTATCACTATTATAAATAATCTACTTTTATATATATTTAACAATATTTAAGAATAATATAATTAATATTGTAATTAATTATAGATAATTATTAATTGAAAATTAATTTATTCACATTATTATATTAATAAAAATATTTACTAAGATTATTGTTTTAATTTAGTTCAGAATAAAAAAAATTATTGATTATTTTACTAAATAAAAATATATATTTTATTTTTTGAGAATAATTATAATAATATATTTTAATTATTTTATTCAATAAAAATAATATTTAAATTAATATATTCATTGCTATAATCATTATTATTATCCATTTGTGTAATAACCAAAAACAATTACATGGAATAAAACATAATTTCTTCAAAATAATGCTTAATAATTATATGACTTTATTAAATAAAATTTAGTACTTTATTAAATATTTATAATATGTCAGAAATATTATATAATTATTAATTTTTGTCATAAATTTTTTTTTATAGATAATATAGTATTTATTAAATAATTTAAATGTTGTGAATGAATATCATGTTGTGATTTTTTAAAATTTCTCAAGGATCGCATCATTTTAAAAGGGCATCTGTTATGGAATTTTTATATTTATTAATGGAATAAATTGCACAAAGTTATAACAAGAATAAAAATAGTTAAATAAAATTTAATTATATATATAATTAAGCAAAAAAATAAAGGAGGACTCTTGATAGGAATGTTCTTTCCATAAGAATTTTTTGATGAAGGTGATGTCCGAGAATGAACCTTCTTTAAAAAAATCTCAAAAAACAAACCATCTCAATGAGTTTCTTATTTATAATTATTGTAAATAAGTTACTCTATAAGATATTCCCCACCATTCTTGCTAAATACCCCATTGTTTAATCATTTAATTTGGAAATTGTTTCCTAATCATTCCATTATGGAATTTTGTTGGTTATATTTGAAACTTTTTGATTATACATGGTTCAAGGACTCGCATTTACTTAATTCTCATAGAGAACCTGGATTCAATTATTGTTTCATCTTTGATGAGTGACACATGAGATCCTTTTATTCTTTTGTTTATTTTATCCTTTCATTTTTTATCTTTGACCAATTTAATCCATTCTTTTTTAATTGAGTTCCTTTATCATCAAAATAGAACAATATTTGTTTCCAAGGTTCTAGTTTCGTATAAGTAGATGTTATTTCAATGATTATTATCTTTCTTAAATAAATGATCATATTCAGCACTCAATATTATTTCACAATAATTAGTTATTTCCCTTTTTATCTATATTAAAATAATCTAATAGATCTCTCTAGTATGGGATCAATCAAACTACCTATGTTGAGCATGGGATTCTTGTATTGATGTATTCATCAGTTTCGATTGAAATTTTACTCCATTTGTCTTCTTAATGAGTCTTCATAGTTCTGGGATACATTTTCTCCATAGATTTAAAGAGACCCAGTATGATTATGGTTTGGATCAATTCGCATTAGGTTTGAACCTCCCTCTTCAACCACTCTACTAAAGCTCAATTTCACATATGTCGGTAGGTGGTAACTCTTACAATGGTTAAAATAATGGAACATATTCACTTTAGTTTGAAACCGACTAAGTTCACATTCATATATATACATCTAGAATTCCCATGCATGCATATAAGACATAGCCAGATTTTAAATACATGCAGCATAAAAAAATTATTAATTCTAAAAATTAATAAATGAAAAATTGGAAACTTTATATACATATATTGTAAAAAAAATAATCATATTGAATATGTTTCTTTAAAAAAATTTAGTTAATATCAAAAAATTTCCTTCAAAAAATTCACCATAATACATGGAATACTAAAAAGAAAAACAACAACACAATTTCCCACAAAACACATAAAAATTAAATTTTAAGGAACATTCCACAAACAATAATCAAAATAATTATTCTAAAAAATAGAAAGCTTAACATAATAACTATTAAACAAATTTTCATATAAAAAATGAAGTAATTATTTTTTCAACAAGAATAATTAAAATCCAATTGTTTTCCAACTAAATGTAGTTTTGATATAAAAATACAATTATTTCACAATGAATATGTGGAAAAGAAGTTTCAAATTAAGTCCACAATAGTACTCACCACTTAAAAAAAATAATCTTGATCATTTCCATCAACCTAGTTCTCTCCATGCCCAAATCTTGTGATCATCTAATGATAATTAATAACCTATTATAATAATGAATGAGAAGAAAATATATAATAAATGTATTTTCATCTCACAATATTATAAGGAAAATATGTACAGAAAATAATCTTCCCACCATCCAACAATCATCAATGGCCTCTTGGATAACATATCCATTATCCATTATTATCAAATAATTAAGGACATCATTATAATTTTAGGGGTACATGAAATATCTAAATCCTAATACTAATGAAAATTAACCTATCTCCACTTACAAAAAGTTATTTACATTTACAAAAAAACATTTCATGGTTTATTATAATTTTCAACGGCTGAAAACATTATATGAGAAAATAATAAATCCAATGAATTACTATAAGCTCCAAAACTATATTTCAAAACAAAAGGGTATCACATTTTCTCTCATGTGGGTGCATATAAACCAAACAATATGCAATAAATTATCTCCCCTACATTATCAAAAATCCAAATATAATATTTGAAGCATCATAATGAGTTTCATAATAAATTCACTACAGTTGAAATAAATCAAATTTGAACACAATTCAGTACATAATAAATTCACTCAGAATTTATTTAGTGATACATATATTATGAAAAAACATGAATCTTCATAGTCATTGTTGGTAAAGGCATCCCAAGATCAAAAAACTCAAGTATGAACATTATATGTTATCATATTAATCTTTATAAATACACACTTTATGAATATTATTGGGAGACTCTTAGGAATCCAAGACCTAACTTTTCATTGTATTTATAAATATACCAGTATATATTATTTTACAACCAAGGAAATATTTATCATGCATCAAATAATCATAAAATGTTTTCTGAAAATCATATTCTCTTATATAATCTTGAAGAAAAAATCTCAAATGTTGAATATTGTCCTCTTTTATCCTAAATTAAATAAAGATATAGTATACGAAAATGAGAAAATAACACATATATATAGGTATTTAGTATTTTAAAAATCAATACTCTAACCATGATGGATTAATTAATCATACCAAATAACATAATAGTATATAAAAATTGTTATAGTTATACTATAAATCAATTTAGTGGAATTTAATCATTATCTGATGATACAGATTTGAAAAAAATATTTAAGATCCATCATACTTTATTATTATAAAAATTATATTTATTTTATAACTTATATAATGATTTTACATTAACACTATATTAAATTTTGATAATTATTATACAATATCAATTTTTATTATATCTTCATCTAAAAGAAAAAAATTACACTACATGGTGAAATTCTAAGTTGTATAATGTTACTGTATAGTAAATCATCCATAAGAGCTATCAAATATATAATATTTTAGGGTTTATCTAGTATGGGTCCATAAATCTTGGACTCATGACAAGATATAACTTAATGATGAATTCTACCGCATACCGTATAGGTAAACTCACGTCCTTGAATTCATTCTTTCCATATAGGTAAACTCATAATGTTTTCAATAAAACATTATAAACATATTGAAATTATCTAGGATGTTTATCCTTTCATGATTATAATAAAAATGATCAACAATTAAGCAAATTTAAGGAAATCCTTTAACTATTGATATGAAAAATAATCTCTTGGAGATCTCACTCACCTATAAACACAAACTAGCGTCTATTAGTTCAATGATATTTGACTATATAAATAGAAATCTATTTGGGTTCACACTACCAACATCATATTACTATTCATTATAAAATCAAAATATTTCATTTTTAGGAGGTTGAAATACCATGAAAATCTATCCTTCATAATTTCCTACTCATTCCCCTGAAAATATTAAAAATACCTTAAAGAACCTCCAAATTGTAATAATAACACCAATTTTTGGTAGACTCTCTCTATGAAGATATTCCATAACTAAACTACAGTCTAAGAAAAAAATATGGTTCTCATAATTATACTAATGTCAAATGAAATAATAGAATATTCATATATAATGATTCTAGAAATATCTAAAACATATACCATATCTACCATATAATCCATCATTTTTAGAGATTCATTTAAAACTCCATATAGAAATTATTTCTCTCCTCCACACCATTGATCAACAAGTTTTCCAATATAAGATAGAAAATTGTACTATTAAAAATTTATAATTTTTGAGTACATAGAACATTCAAAAATATTTCATCCCTTCTATTGTTTTTTAAGCTAATAATGAGGAGACATATAATCTTTATGGGGGACCGTAAATTATCGATTCTTTATTTTCCCTTACCTAATTACCTTGGATGTATATTCATATATCATAAAGAAAACACATAATCCCATATGAATGTCATCCAAGACCCATGATATATCCGAATATCAAGCTCAGAAATTCCCTAGGATAGTGAAACTTTTAGCCCCCTCATCAAAAATTTCATTAGATACCACCAATTTTTCTAAACTCTAAAAATCACCAAAAAAAAGTAATAAATCTAATATCTCAACACTTTTTGTGATGAAAGAGTTAGTAATCAACCACATGGTACCAATATAATGCCTAATATTTTTGTGGACACAATTTCAAAATAGTAAGGTGGAATCTCTTCATCTATAATAATTTCAATGAGATAATACATCAGGAATATTAAATATGAAAGGAAAACTCATAGAAACATGAGTCTACCATGTAAACAACTAAAGTAACTAATTTATTCCAAATAAAAGGGATACTAGAAATGTAATGTCCCAGGTAAATAAAGAATAATACAGTTTAATATTTATTAATATTTACAAATTAAATATTAATTTTACTTTAAAGGGGTTTCTATGTTCGATAGCGTACCCGATACGCAACAAAGAGTTTCATTGAAATATTACGTTGCACACTAGTAATAAAACAATATTTTTTTTAAATGGTAGTTAACAAGTAGCCATTATATTGGAGGGAATGAATAGAAATAACTAAAATATGATTATATATGTTTTTAAAATGTTTTTACATTTATTCAATAAAGGATAATGTCTTAAAATATGAAAAGAATTCAATTTTAGGCATATATACTCTAATTTTCACTAAAGGTCCACTTATCACCTTTTGATGGATAACCATCATTAAATATAGTTTGGGTCACTCATATGCATTATATTGGACCAAATAAAATTCTTATTTAAAATCGGGACATCAAAATTTAATTTGTGTAAATTTTTAGTATTTTTTCGATAAAGATCTTTTTTTAATGAATAGTGAAGAATGTTGTATTTTAATTCAAAACCTATTTTTAATCTAATTTATTTATATGATTATATTATCTTTTGAATTGGTTTTAAAGTGAAATTAGAATATATTTTTACCATTTAATCTAATATTGTTCATTTTAATTAATTTCACTTTGAAATTAGACTTAAACTAGTGTCAATCTTTTGATACTTATTGTTTCATAAAAACACGCGATTTTCTCTGACAGTGGGAATTAATTATTAAATTAATTAATTTAACTTATATGTTTTTAATGTTGAAAAATAAACATCATTTTTGAATCCGGAATATCAAATATATCTTAGGGTGATGTTTTGGTATTTTTCTAAAAAACATCAATTTTTGATGAATATTGAAACCACTAAGTGGTACTTAAAAAAACTGATTTTTCATTTAAATGAAATTTTACCACCTATGTGTTTTGAATTTAAAAAATACAACATAAATGGTTGTCATTAATATGTAAAATTTGGTTCAATGGGATGAAAATAATTTTTTGGTGAATAGTAACTTTTGAGTTTTTAATCGCGATTAGAGGTAGTTAGTATAATTTAAGGTAAAAAAATGTTTTCATAATATGAAATGACCTAGAAACCTATACAACCCTTATTGGATGTGTCATGGCCGACCAATGAAATCCATGGGTCAACTTTGGGACCCCATGGATCCACTTTGGTAGGAAAATGACATTAACAACTTTTTATTTAAAGTTAAAATTAAAATGTCACAAACATGAGTTATTTTACTAAAACAATTTTTAAGTGGGGTTATACAAGTAATATTTTTTACAATAAATATTAATTAGAAATATAAAAAAATTTCCTAAATCATGATATTTGTTTTATAATTTTTAGACATTAAATTAATTAAATTATTTATGACACCATGATGATCCAGCGATTACCTCATTATTTAAAAATTTAAATATAATGAAAAGATAATGAAAAATATAAGACATACACATGTCAAAAACCTATTGGATGGGTTCATTTCAAACTATTATCACCTTATCCTAGAAATATATAATTTTGGGACCTTTTAAATCCGAAAAGCATTTTATAATAAAGTAGCCTTTTATAACTTCCCAAGAGTGGCCCTCCTCCCCTCTTATAAAAGGCCCCCACCTCTACCACCTTAACCACACCTCTCAAGCCTTTGGATCGGCCAAACCCTGACCATTTTATCTCTCCACATCCCTATATAACTCCTAGAAGCCTCACTTTGGGAAGAAGTCTTCCCAAGGAAGCCTTTGAGCTCAAATCAAAAAGAGTTACCCGTTTTAAAGGTAGTGTTTTCTCTTGTGTTCTTATGTTTTATTTTGCCTCTCCAACACCCCTAAAATATATTTTTTCATTTATTTTATAACAAAACAAGTATCATAAATATACTATGATGTTTTTATAAGGATTATTTTAGCTACACTTACACACACCTACATCTAATGGTTAAATAACATACTCTTTCTGTGGATGGAGAATTTCTGCCTCACGAAACAATGATTGTTCAACACTCATATAACACCTTCAAAGGTGGCCATTAAGATGTAACTATATTTATATATGATATATAATATGATTATGTTGTACTTAATATTCTGTATATTTCATTTATGGAATACCTTTATGGTTTCCATTATGGGTAAACGTGATATCTTCATTTTAGGAAGTACGGACTACCGCCCCCTCAAAGTGATTTGATTCGTTAATACCATATTTAGTACGTATAAAGGATAGATTTAATGATATTATATATGATATTATACTGGAATTATAATATACCTGTATATAATTATTATTTCTTTCCATTAAAGTATGAGATAGAAATGAAAGTATCCTTTATGCGTACGTACGGCTTACCGTCTCCATGAACGGTGCATTTCATTTCTTATCCCCAAATGTAATGTACTATTATAAGTACATATATATAATGGATATATATGATTTATATTACATCTAAATGATTAATATAATTTTTCAATTAAAATATACATATCTCTCGTTTAGTTTTAACTCCATTAATATGACATAGAAATGAAAGTAGCGTTCATGCGTACGTACGGATTATCGTCTCCATGAACGGTGCATTTCATTTCTTACCTCTAAATGATTATGTAATATTATAAATGAATTTATATACTGGATATATATGATATATATGGCATCTACATCATGAATATCATTCTTGAGATAATGGATATTTGTCTACGTGAACAACTTGTAAATATAAGAAGTTCACTTTTGACTCAAGTACCAAATATCGAAAAAATTTCCATTATTAACTTAAATGATTAAATAATGTTAATAACATGGTAATAAGTGATATAAAAGTAATAATGAACTTGAAAAATGTTCTTAAGAAAGTATAAATTAACTCAAGTTTATTATTCAGGACATTAAAGAACAATCGAGTCAAGTCGGACCTGAGGTATGGGACTTCGTCTCAATCTCCTTTCATTGAAGCATTTTTTCTTTTATACACAACATTATTTTATACGGTTTATAAACCGCTTTGACTTTTATGTTTATCCAAAAGAAATATTTTCATACGAAGAAATTTCCTAAACAACAAAAAGGTATGTTTTTGTCGTACGTATGCGGCGACAACGACTTCTCCGCCGTCGTGACCATTATTTGAGTTTCGGCTTCCTCTACAAGCCATACCTTTTTTTAAAATGAATAATAAATACCATGATTTAATTTTCTTTTATTTTGGTGTTGAAATTGGTTTTCATAATGTTTTTATTATATCAATGTGTTGTATTGATATCTTAAGATTGAAATGTGGAAATGTTATGTTTCCTTTATGCATGTTTTATGTGATACTATTATGTTACGGTTCTTGGTCATTGTTATGAAGACGGGTGTTTCCGTCATAAAATAAGGGCGGGTGAGCCCGATATAGATCTTCAATGAATTGGGTAACTCTATGGGGTTAAAGGTTATGGATTCTCCGAAAAGATTTAGGGAATATACTGTGATGGGTATTCCAAACGTAACCAAGAGGGTTACTCCCTACGTAAGAATGTTATAAATGCCTCAAGTTACCTTTATGTCTTATGATTTCTATGTTTTATTCATGATTTTATGAGGTATGTTAAAGTTCTTATGTTTTATGAGTAAATTATGATTTCATTGATTCTAACATATACATGTACTCATGTTTCCTTTCCATATTTTTATATCCCTTACTGAGCTTTTTATGCTCATCCAAAGTTTTTGAAATGTTTTTCACAGGTCAAGGTAATGGTACATGATGTGATGATAGTGTCAAGGAAGTATCAAGAAATAATCCATGTTTTATTTTAAATATGTTTCCACTGATGGGAAAAATTAGTACTATCTTTTATGTAACCACTTTGTTTAAATGTGGAATGTAATGCATGTTTTATGATCTAATTCTCTAAAACTCTAAACCTGAAAAGATCCTCAATGTGAATTATTCATTTAATTAAATATTATGTAATGTTTAAGAATGAGGCCTTATAGTTGGTATCATAGGTCAGTTTAGATAACTTTTGGAGTTATAATTCAATTAAATGATTATCCGAAAATATTTTTTTATGGTCAAATTGAAAATGATGTAGCATTTAAAGATTACCATGTTGCTTCGCCTAAGATATTTCTGTGTTAAGAATGGTATTCCATAGAGGAAACAGAAAAGGTTTTCTGGGAAGGCATACAGAGGGAAATGACCTTTCAAATCATTATCCTAAGATGGTCAGAATCAGAACTAAATACATTGTTGCAGTGTTGGCTCAGTTGGCTCAAGTGAAAAATGTTTGTTGCTTTTATTGATGATATTTTGGTGTTTTATAAAATTAAAGAGGAGCATGAAAGTCATTTAAGGGTTATATTGAAAACCTTAAAAGACAAAAAACTATATGGAAAATTTAGCAAGTGTGAGTTTTGGTTACAACAAATTTCTTTCCTTGGTCACATTGTTTCAAAAAATTGCATAACTGTTGATCCTGCTAAAACATAAGTTGTTGAAGAATGGCCAAGACCCACAAATGTAACTGAGATCTGTAGTTTTCTTGGTTCGGAAGGTTACTACATAAGGTTTATTGAAAAAAATTCACTGTTATCTAGTCCAATGACTAAACTAACTCGGAAGGGTGTTAAGTTTATCTAGAAAAAATAATGTGATGATTGTTTTTAGGAGTCGAAAAGATGATTGGTGAATGCTCTAGTTTTGGAACTTCCTTCCAGGAATGGTGAGTTTGTTATCTACAGTGATGCTTCATTGAAAGGACTTGGTTGCGTCCTAATGAAAAATGATCAGGTAATTTCCTATGCTTCTCGTCACTTGAAAATTCTTGAGGTAAATTACCCTACACATGATTTGGAATTAGCTGTTGTTTTTTTCAATTTAAAAATTTGGAGGCATCATTTGTATGGAGTAAAGTGTGAAATATATACTGATCATAAAAGTTTAAAGTATATATTCACTCAGAATGAATTGAACATGAGACAAAGGAGATGGCTGGAATTAATCAAGGATTATGATTATACAATTCATTACCATCCAGGAAAGGCAAATAAAGTGGATGATTCTTTGAGTTGAAAAAGTAATGCTTCATTAACAATGTTGCATTTTGAACGTGATCCTTTGGTTAAGGATTTGATGAACTTTGGAAAAAAAATTGTTGGTGCAGGATGTCCTTTTGTTTTTTTTAGGTATCAGTGAAAACTTCTCTATCAGACAGAATCAAGCAATCACAGAAGCAAGACAACGAGTTGCAGAAAAAGGTAGAGCTAGTTCAGAAGGGTAAGTTTCCTGAATTCAACATTGATAATGATTTTGTTTTGAGAATTGGGAAGAGATTGTTTGTGCCATGTGATTCACAGTTGAAGAGAAATTTGTTATGTGAAACTCATATTTCTCTGTTTTCAGTTAGTATTGGCAGTACTAAGATGTATAGTGATCTTCGGGAGTATTACTGGTGGGTGCAATAAAAAGGGATATTTCTGATTTTACTGTGAAGTGTTTGACTTGTCAGCAGGTAAAAGCAGAGAGGAAGTTACCGAAAGGGATGCTTCAGCCTTTACCAGTGCCAGAGTTGAAATGGGAAAATGGATCCATGGACTTTGTTGTGGGATTACCGAGGACATATCGAGGTAATAATGCAATCTGGGTTATTATTTATCGATTAACTAAATCTTCTCATTTCCTTCCTATTCGAGATACTTTCTCTCTAGATCAACTTCCTCTATTGTACCTTAAAGAGATAGTCAGGTTGCATGGAATTCCCCTCTCCATTGTATCTGATCGTGATCCTAGGATTACTTATATCTTTTGGAAAGGCCTTCAGAAGTCATTTGGTACTGAATTCAATTTTAATACAGCTTTTCATCCTCAATCAGATGGGCAGTCAGAACGAACAATTTAGACATTGGAGGATATGATACGTTCTTGTTCGATGGATTATCAGGGAATTTAGGACAAACATCTTTCTTTGGATGAATTTTCATATAATAACAGTTTTCATTCCGGTATACAGATGGCACCGTTTGAGGCATTATATGGAAATCAGTTTCGAACTATAGATTTTTGGGTTAATGTGGGTGAAAGGAAGCTGATGGGACCAGAATTGGTAGAAGAGATGGAAGAAAAAGTTCAGTTGATTCAGAAACACAAGAGAAAAGCTCAGAGCAGACAGAAATGTTATGCAGACAATAGGAGTAAGGATCTATCTTTCGAGGTAGGTGATCATGTTTTTCTTAAAGTTTCACCATGGAAAAGTGTGATGCGATTTGGTAAGAAATGAAAGCTGAGTCCAAGGTTCATTGGACCATATGAAATTTAGGAGAGAGTTAGATCAGTTGCTTACCAAGTGTATTTACCTCCGAGTTTATCTCAGGTATAAAATGTTTTTCATGTTTCAATGTTAAGGAAGTACATTCCAAATCCATCTCATGTTTTGAGCCCCGAGGTAGTTCAGTTGGAAGAGAATCTCTCTTATTAAGAACAACCAGTCCAGATTCTCGACCAAAGGGAGCAAGTGTTGCGAAATAAGGTAATTCACCAGGTAAAGGTTTTTTTTTAAAAACGATATGGTTGAAGAGGCAACGTGGTAATCTGAAAATTCTATGAGGGATAAATACCCCCAATTATTTTGATAAGTGAATAGAATTGCGAGGAAGCAATTCCCAAAAGGGAGGAAGGATGTAACAACCTAGGTAAATAAAGAATAATACATTTTAATATTAATTAATATTTACGAATTAAAAATTAATTTTACTTTAAATGGGGTCCTATTTTCGATATCATACCTGATACGCAACAAAGAGTTTCTTTGAAATCTTACATTGCACACTAGTAATAAAACAATATTATTTTAAATGGTAGTTAACACGTAGTCGTTGTATTGGCGGGAATGAATAGAAATGACGAAAATATGATTATATATGTTTTTTAAATGTGTTTACATTTATCCAATAAAGGATAAAGGATTAAAATATGAAAAGAATTCATTTTTAGGCATATATACTCTAATTTTCACTAAATGTCCACTTATCTCCTTTTGATGGCGAACCGTCATTAAATATAGGTTTGTTCACTCTTATACATTCTATTGGACCTAATAAAATTCTTACTTAAAATTGGGACATCAAAATTTACTTTGTGTAAGTTTTTAGTATTTTTCCGATAAAGATCATTTTTTAATGAATAGTGAAAAAGGTGTATTTTAATTCAAAACCACTTTTTAATATAATTTATTTATATGTTTATATTATTTTTTTAATTGGTTTTAAAGTGAAATTAGAATATATTTTTACCATTTAATCCAATATTGGTCGTTAGAATTAATTTCACTTTGAAATTATACTTAAACTAGTGTCAATCTTTTGATACTTATTATTTCATAAAAACACGCTATTTGCTCTCACATCATGAATTAATTATTAAATTATTTAATGTAACTTATATGTCTTGAGTTTTATAAAATCGACATCATTTTTGAATCCGGAATATCAAATATAGCTTAGGGTGATGTTTTGGTATTTTTCTGAAAAACTTCAATTTTTGATGAATATTGAAACCACTAAGTGGTACTTAAAAAACTGATTTTTGGTTTAAATGAAATTTTACCACCCCTATGTTTTGAATTTCAAAAATCCAACATACATTTTTGTCATTAAGAAGTAAAATTTGGTTCAATGGGATTAAAATAATTTTTTTGTGAATAGTAACTTTTAATTTTTTAATCGCGATTAGAGGTAATTTGTGTAATTTAAGGTAAAAATAATGCTTTAATAATATTAAATGACCAAGACACATGTCCTACCCTTATTTTATGTGTCATGGACGAACACGAAAATCCATTGGTCAACTTGGGGACCCCATGGAGCCACTTTTGTAGGAAAATGTCATTAAAAACTTTTTATTTAAAGTTAAAATTAAAATGTCACAAACATGAGTTATTTTACTAAAACAATTTTTAAATAGGGATATACAAGTCTTATTTTTGACTATAAATATTTATTATAAATCTAAAACGATTTCCTACATCATGATATTTTTTTATAATTTTTATACATTAATGAAATTAAATTATCTATGACACCATGATGATGTAGTGATTACCTCATTATTTAACGATTCAAATAAAATGAAAAGATAATGTAAAATCTAGGACCTACACATTTCAAAAACCTATTGGATGGGTTTATTTAGAAATCTTATCACCTTTTCCTTGAAATATATTATTTTGGGACCATTTAAATCTGAAAATCATTTTATAATAAAGTAACCTTTTATAACTTCCCAAGAGTGCCCCTCCTCTCCTCTTATAAAAGGCCCCCACCTCTACCACCTTACCCACACCTCTCAAGCCTTTGGCTCGACCAAACCCTTCCCATTTTGTCTCTACACATCCCTCTATTACTCATATAAGCCTCACATTGGGCATAAGTCTTCCTAATTAAGCTTTTGAACTCAAATCAAAAAGAGTTACCCATGTTAAAGGTAGTGTTTTCTCTTGTGTTCTTATGTTTTATTTTGCTTCTCCAACACCCCTAAACTCTTTTTTTCATTTCTTTTGTTACAAAACCAGTATCATAAATATACTAGGATTTTGGTATAAGGATTATTCGATCTACACTTACACATACCTACATCTAATGGTTAAAGAACATACTGTTTCTCTGGATGCAGAATTTATGCCTCACGAAAAGATGATTGCTCAACACTCATATAACACCTTCAAATATGGCCATTAGGATGTCAGTATATTTATATATGATATATAATATATTTATGTTTTACTTAAGATGATTTATTTTTAATTTCTGGCAAACCTTTATTGTTTCCATTATGGGTAAATGTGATATCTTCATTTTAGGAAGTGCGGACTACCGCCCCCTCAAAATGATTTGATTCGTTAATACCATATGTGGTACGTATAAAGGATATATTTATTGATATTATATATGATATTATACAGGAATTATA
Organism: Viscum album; assembly: GCA_963277665.1. Classification (NCBI taxonomy): domain Eukaryota; kingdom Viridiplantae; phylum Streptophyta; class Magnoliopsida; order Santalales; family Viscaceae; genus Viscum; species Viscum album. Next base: position 1,047,267,736 of record OY728162.1, read on the forward strand.
ATATACCTTTATATAATTATTATTTATTTCCATTAATATATTATATAGAAATGAAAGTAGTGTTCATGCGTACGTACGACTTACCATCTCCATGAACTATGCATTTCATTTCTTATCCCCAAATGTAATGTACTATTATAAGTACATATATATAATGGATATATATGATGTATGTTACATATAAATGATGAATATAATTCTGGAATTAAAATATAAAGATCTCTCATTTAGTTTTAATTCCATTAATATGACATAGAAATGAAAGTAGCGTTCATGCGTACGTACGGCTTACCGTCTCCATGAACAGTGTATTTCATTTCTTACCTCTAAATGATTATGTAATATTTTAAATGCATGTATATACATGATATATATGATTTATATGGCATCTACATCATGAATATCATTCTTGAGATAATGGATATTTGACTACGTGAACAGCCTGTAAATATAAGAAGTTCACTTTTGACTCAAGTACCAAATATCGACAAAATGACCGTTATTAACTTAAATGATTACATAATGTTCATAAAATAGTAATAAGTGATATAAAAGGAATAATGAACTTTAAAAAGGTTCTTAATCAAGTATAAATTAACTCACATTTATTATTTGTGTTGCAATATCAAAGAATAACTATGTTAATTTCTTATTTTACTATAATTTAGAGGTATTACACTAACTATCTAGGTTTATAATCAATACAAAATAGATAAAACACTATTGTCACTCACTAAGATGTAACATTGATCGTAAATGTAAAATTAAATCAATCATAACAAACAATGAATGATATTATACTATCAATAATTTCTTAAAAAAATGCTCCTCCATTCATAAAATAATTCTCATTACTGTTGTAGAGAGGTCAAAATCATTATTCTTTTCCTTCATTCTATATTGATTTTCAGTATGGATATATTATTCATACTCGTTAATTAATGTTAATTCTTCCCATTTATAGGGAAAAATATCTCTCTATCAATGGGAGAACCTCAATGCTTCCACTTTAATTGGTCTTTAATTATATTTAATTAAGATGAGAAATTTCATACAAATCATACATTAAATTTCATGTCAAACAATTATAATTCGAGTAACATAAAATTTATAAGAGATAAGAACACTAAATTATAGATATTTATATTTACATGAATCTGTTAAATCATGATCATATGTATCACAGAAATATTCCTTTAATAAAAAACATTAATTCATGTTACTATCAAATTTTAGACAATGTAGTTTAAACACTTCTTCCAAGGTATAAATCCATTTACCTATAAATTTCCAAGCATAGAATTCTCTATTCATATAATGGTAAAATAAACTAATTCATAAATGACTTTACCTTTCATAGAATGAACTTCACTTTTGGGAAGGATACTAGTAATCATCTCATACTCTTCATGGCCTAATAACTACGACTAAAGAATTATTTACCCTGCACTGATCCATGTTTATTCATACATGTTTTTTGATTTAATCTCATAGATGACTCGTCTTTAGATGACACCAAAATTCAGTAGAGTAAAAACCCACCAATTTCATATAGTCTTTAACTTATAATCCATGTTCTTACCTTCATGGTAAAAATCATCATTCATAGCAAAATTTTTAGACTAGAATAATCTAACATTATCTAATTGTAGTGTATAATACCACATCCTAGTGTGACCTATTACTAGTAAATCTTTAATTGGATTAAAATATTCTACTATATCCTTGACCTCACATAAAATAGTTTTTGATTTAATCTTATATATATCAATTGAGGCATGGGTACATTCATTACAATGTATTTACTCCTCCACAAATATAAATTTAATTATATATAAGGCATAATATTTCATGATTAATGTTATTTGGGCATGATTTATTCCTTAAAGATAGAAAGCCTATAGGTTCCCCTAGCTTTCATCAAAATATAACCAATAAACAAAATATATTATCATGATCCTATATCGATTTCTATCCAATAATAATTATAAACAAATGCAATAAAAAAATAACCAAATTGTATTTTTTCTGATAATCCCTCTCATTTAGTTTTATTGAAAATAATTTAAAACATCTTTAACATATATCTCATTGAAACCTTCAACACCAATTTGTAAAACAAGATGAACACTCTTTTTTTATATGTTTTATTAATGATTCCCCAATCATCCACCTAAAGCCTACATGAGTGAATCTTCTTTTCATAAACTAGATCTAATTAAAAAGTTTCTCGTAACACAACCATTATGATCATCATGTTATTTAACACATACCAAACACTATTCTCCTAATGAATATTCTTTTAAAAAATATCCCTCATTTTAATTTGTTGAAATGAGATAAATTTCTAATTAACAACAATATAGAATAATTACATCCATCTCCAACATCACTGAATAATGAGAAACATATCACAATTTTTCATAAAAACCTATGGTAACTTCTCTGATACATGACAAAAAAAGGTTTCAAATATAAAAAATTAATTTATGAGAATCTACATACCTTGGTTGAAAAATAAAATTCCCCAGGATAATGGGTTCACCTTCTAATAAAATCTTTTTAGATGGATAGAGTTAGACAAAAAGATCCAATATATGCCTATTAATATTTACCTGTGTAGTTCCTTAGTAAAGATAAATGTATGTTGATTTTATGTAGAAAAATAATCCAACCGTATTATACATTTTTTGGTGGGGAAATATTTTTGATGATTTACTCAGATTGGGTTTATTGACACTTATACTCAATGGTTGTTTAGAAAGTAATGAAAAAAATATGAAGATATTTAGAATTATCATGAGATAAATATATTTGTATAAAAGAGACCACACTACAACATCTAAGCCTAGATAATAGAATGTCTTCGTTGAAGTTCTAGTTCTTTCATTTTTAGGGTACCCATACTACATCACCCCAAATTTCACATTGAGGAAGGATCCATAAAAAAATTTAAACTTCATATGGTTCATTAATTTACCCTTAACACTATAATGAATCTTATTATGTTACAATCTGGTTTTTCTAAAAGTAAAATTAACCATCCAAATACTAGATCAATCTAAGTAGTCGGTCAACATGGTACATCCAGTCATATAAGAAAGTCAACCCCAACCAAGGTGGGGATTATTATAGGTATTAATGAAGATATACAATGGAACTATGTGAAATCATGGTGAAAAAAACAATATTGGGTAACATGATGTTCTATAGAATACGTATAGTAATAATGGATTTTAATGGAGGGTAATAGATCATTTTAGTTGACATACTATTGAACTCCCATGTGAAATTATTATTTGGGACAATAGAATATAAAAATTACACTATAATCCATTTTTCCATGATGTAAAATGAAAGTGACTAAATTTCTCAAGAGTGGATATGAAATCCACTATAGTAATAAATCCCAAATCATAGGGATAACAAAGAACATTCAATGATACTAGTATTTCCTGTGTAGTTGTGCATGGAGAGTGGGTTTCACTATAGTGGTGTCACAATTAGAGATTCCCACATGCCAAAATGTTCAGATTCAATAAAGGGTGTATTTCTAGAAGAGTAGAATAATGGATTCAACCCAAGTTTATAGGGGACCGAAAATTTGGATAACGGATCATTCCACATAAAATTCAATATATCAAAGGGGATTTAGGATAACATTTTTATAATAAGTGTAAATTAAAATAGAATCATATTTTTTGAACATGGAAATATATTGGAGTTCACAACAATATTATGAATAACACACCATAATATATATATCTATACATAGTAAACACCATATTAGAATGTGTTATAATATAATTAAAACATAATTAAAGAGGTAAATAATGTAAAGGTAGATACCACACCTTGTTCATGAGATTCCAAAACAATGTTTGGTTACTAATGGACCTTTACAATAGAATTATGGATTACAATTTAATATTATTGATGTTTGTTAAAATTAACTTTATCATTACATTAAAATTTGGATTCCACCTAATTAATCATAAAGGGATAGAACATGAAAATTTGAACCCACCCCTAGGCTCAATGAGGGTGGTTAACTTATATAAATATGCTGATAAAATTTATCAATAATATAGAATTGGATATTATTTTTGAATTAATCAAGAAATAATATCATTATAAAGGAGATTATATTTTTATATTTTGTTCAAACAAGATATGATAAAGTAGATATCAGGGATTAAACATTGGATGGTTGAAGATGATGATGGAGGATATTCAATAGGTTATTATTTATGAAAGAAGGTCTTTATACATAGAAGCGATAATCTATTTCTAGTTTAATTTGTCATTATGAAATTTCTATGCTTAACAATATCATAGGATGACTAGTTAAAAACTATATGTTAATAATTGGAGTGATATATTTATGGTTGTTTTGGGATGTTTAATCTAAAGGGTTAGTGTGACTGCTCAATTTTATAATTATATATCCAATATTTTGATTAGTGTTATAGGATCATAGACATATTTTTATTCATGATCCTCATATTATATTATTTTTGTTAACCTAGTAAAATTACCTATTTTACATGAATTATTAATTTTCTTAAAAATGGTAGAGATGGAATGAAGAGTGTTCCTCAAAAGGGAGAACATGATTGTGGTCAAGGATAAATTCTGAAACTGCAATATCCTGATTCAACACCAGTGAAAATTCCTTGATTAGGTAATAAAAAGTGGAATTAGAGATAACTTTTTGGGGAGATGAATTTTCTATCTCAAAAGAATTGTGTTAGTGTCATTTTTCAATAATTGAGGAATACAAATTTTTTAAGATTACAATTTCTAGTTGTGGAAAAACAAAATAAAAAAGAACATTTTTCTCTGTGGATGGATGTTTTCCCAAATTTATTTCACTAAATATACTCTAGTATTGAAAATATTTATCTATATTAATGAGATAATTGTAGATATATAATAATTATAATAGGTTCAATGAAGGAATTTCTAAAAATGTTCCAACATTTTTTGATATTTCATATGTATTTATCATCAAAAAATCCTCATTTTTTACTTATAAAATTTTCTTATAATTTTTAAGGAAATTATTCTTCTTATTAATTAATATTTTATTTCAAAATACTTTGGTAACGTCTATATTTTTCATGTTAGAAGAAATGCTCTAATGAAAATATCATATGAGTTGATAAATTATCATACCAGGAGATCATTTATCATTTGACCAATTAATTTTTATAAGCTACCAAAAAATATATTTTCTATTATATGAAATCATATTACAAGTAGACATACATATTTACACAAAATTTTATATATGTGGCAAAGTGAAGTACCATATTATATACTTATTTTCATCAATTATCATAAGAGGTAGAAAAATTTCCTATGGATTATGTTTTTCTAAAATTTATTTTTCATATGATGATCCAATCATCATATAAAGCAATGATTTTTCTAATCCTATTAAATAGACAAAATGGATACATTTAATAAATAAAATATCATAAAAAGTGTGGAATTTTGATAATTGTATCCAAAATATTATGCAATGATATAGATGACCTTATGGATCAATGTTTCAAGTCCATTTATCCTACAATTATATGATTATCATACAAATGGGTGAAATGTAATATGAAACATTCTATATTACAAAGTGGATTATTTCTATCAAAGTAAATATATTTATTAAATAATTAATTTAAATACATCATAAATTATTATGATTTTTTTAAGAAAAAAATTAACTACGAGGAAGATAATACCCTTTGAAAAAGTAATCATTTATAGTTTTAATTTTAAGAGAACATATTCACTCTTTTAGGGAATTTATTAACATTGTTGGAATTTAACAAAATTCCATTACAAATTTTAATTTTTTTCAGAAATTATAGTGTCTTGACAAGTAAAGGTGAATTAATTAATAATTTTTTAAATATAAATTCATATATTTATAATAAATAATTTGGTTGTAATCAATAGAGTGTCACATGAAGAATGCATATGAAACTCTTTTTCTACGGACACACAAATTTGTAAATATTTTTAATGAAAATATTTATAGTTATAATATTCCATGAAAAACTCTTCAATTATATTAAATATATCTTTATAGTTGTTCATTTATGTATTATTCTTTTTCTAGAATAACGTATCATTGTTCATCAAATTTCATCCTACAACTTTGAGCTAAATTTGTATCAATATTCTATATCATTATCTTCTTTAAAGGGAACACCCATAGTTATGACTGTTTGAAGGTTGTGGATATATAATGATAAAACGGTAGAGACATATAATATATTTGGTACCATTTTGTAACATGTTTCATCTTATTTATAATAACTAAAATGTTCCTAGGGAAAATGACTTGAATAGTGAAATTAAATAAGATTGCAGAGAGAGTGTTGGTGGAGTGTACAATGAGATTCTGGTTCCATAAACCACTATACATTCTCTATGTACTTATATTTACTTTTAAATTTTTATTTTCATGATATTTTTTACCAATTATTTAATAACATATTGATGGTTTTTTTATTTTTTATTTCTATCTTCATTTACTTTACAATAAAATAAATAACAATAATTTGAATGATAATTTTTTAATTGGGGTTATAAATTTCAGGAATTCAATTCACCCCCTCTACCCTTCAGTCATTATGCAACGCTTTCTGGATCATCAATTGGAATTGAAGTCAGAGACTCTAGAGTTCTCAACTCAAAAATGTTAAGGACATGAAGATTATTTATAAATGCTTTAAGGTATATCATTGAAGATATAATGTCTATGGTTTGAGCTACCTATTTCAATGGATAAATAAATATATTTTGGAAGTGTAAAATGATTTTCTATCAGAATAATCATGCTCTAATGGCTTTATTGAATCTTTTAAAGCCTTATACAATTCTAAAATTTGAATTAGAGAAATTTGATGAAACAATTTTAGTGAAATATTACTTAAAATACAAGGAAATTAATGTAATTATATGTGTATTATGTCTTGATATGTTCAACTCGGATTAAACATGTAATAAAACTAATAAAATATGTGAAAAATATACATATATTATAAAGGTATAAATAATTTTAGGTACCTTAGATACACCATTTTTAAATTATGTTTTGATTCATTTAAAATAACTGATAAAGAGGAAATCAATCTGATGAAATGATTGTTGAATGAAATAATAAATAACGTGGGTGCTTTAGGGTATTATATAATTATAAGGCCCTGGCCTTAAACCTTACTTAATATTGAATTAAATGAATAATTAACATTGAGGATCTTTTCAGGTTTAGAGTTTTAGAGAATTAGGACATAACTATTACATCTCAAAAGATTACAAGGTAGAAACTTTTACTATGTTTCCATAAAATGAAAACTCTTAAAAAGAAACATGTCTAGTTCCATGTTTTAGATAGCATGACTTTCCCTTGATCCCATCCATGACCCTATTCCACGTTAAGTCCTGTGAAAAACATTTCAAAAACTTGGGATGAGCATAAAAAGCTCAGTAAGGGATATACAAAGAATGAAAACTGTTAGTTTTTCAAAACAACAAGTAAACTATGTATACTTTATCAAAGTAATACTTTTCACCTTTTCGAAGTAGTAAAAACTATTCACTGAATAAAAGTTCATTACTTACAATTCTGTAACCAAAAGATTACCATAAAACCCATATAAAGATCACATAACATATAAAGGTAACATGGGACATAAACATACTTAAGTGGAATAACCATAAGGTCAACTTCCACACATATCACTTAATGGAATATCCATTCGGCCGACTTCCATACATACTAAATGGAATAGCCATATGGCCGACTTCCATAACCAATGCATTGGAGGTTATAACGTAACCACCCGTCCTGGTGTTCACGGCACCACCCGTCATATGGTTTATCACGTAACCACCTGTAAAATGTCGAAGTACCATAATTACACATAAAATATTGAAAATATAAACATTTCAATAACATCATTTCATTTTCAATCAAAATAAGTAATTCCAAGATATTTAATTAATAAATCTATTTTCAAAAATAATTTAAAAGAGATTTTTGAATCAAAGTGTCCCATACCACTTTGAAGATTTAATTGGAATTATAATTTTAAAACATTAATGTCCATATAAATAAATACTGAAAACCGTTTTCAAAACATGGACATTAAAGATAAATATTTAGAATAATAAATCTTTAAAACATTTAAAACGATGTTTTTTTTAAAGAGTTTTTAACAAAATGAGAGATTCTTGAATACAAATAATTTCGGAATAGAATTTAATCCGAACTTTATAATATCATGAGAATAAAGGTATTCATGATATAATATGTCAAAGGACAGTATACACTCCATATAAGAGTGAATTGGTGCATAACAACAATGAAGTCTTAAAAGAAATATAAAATGAGATGAAATCCATTATAAAGAAGGTATCCTTAAATTAAAGATAGATCAATCTCATAATTATGTGTGACAAATATAAATACACCCAATATAAGTGGATATTAATTGTAAAACAATCAAAGGTCATTCACACATATTCAAAGGATGAAATATTCAATAACTACATGTTGAACCCGAAGAAATCGAAATTAGGTTAAGAAGTTCCCTTGGTAAAATTCGACAGCCTAACGGCGTCATATAAAATTTTACAAAAAGGGTTGATGAGAGAGATAAAGAGGATCTCATCACTTGGACATAAATTTTACATAAATAAGGATACAGAAGAACATATCTCCACATAATAGTATTTGAATTAAAAGACATAACAAAAGAAGTCTTTTTTTTAAAAAAAAAGAGGGTGAAAGGTCCCCTTACCGAGTTGGGTAACTTTCGAAAAGTACACCCCATGGAAGAAGGGTAATAAAATAATGATATAAATACCCATAAATGGAATTATACTACACAAAGAGTATAATAATGGGAAGTAGATACACCACTCTAAGGAAAATAGGGACAAATGTAGCATAAATGTCACATGAATAAAAGTGATATGAAAAATCCCTTACGAGAACTAGGCAGCCTAACGACGCCACTTAAAACTTCCAAAAATAGATTATTGAGATCAAATAGGGTCTCTCATGATATGAACATAAAAAGTACATAATGATGAATATAAAATAACACCCCCAAAAATATGAAATATGAGCTTAAAATAAATTACATAGAAGAGAGTACTTAAAAAGAATGAGAGAGGTAGGATCCCTTATGAAAATTCGGCAGCCTAACGGCGCCACTCAAAACATCCAAAATGGGTTGATGAGGGAAAATAGTGTCTATCATCATATGAACAGAAAATATTACAGTAATAGTAATATATAATAACATCCCAATAATTATAATGATGATCTTAAAAGGAATTACATAAAAGAGTATACTTAAAGAGAAAGATAGGGGTAGGATCCCTTACCTCAAGTCTAACTTGTCTTGTTCGTTTCTTTATATTCCTGAATAATAAACTTAGGTCAATTTATAATTTATTAAGGACCTCCTATAAATATTATTATTTATTTCATATCACATATTTTAATGTTATAATAATTGGTTAATAATATGAGTTCATATCAGACGTTTTTGTCGATGGTTGGTACATGAGTCAAAAATTGAACTTGTTGGAAAATAATTTTCCATGTAGTTATAGGTACATCATATCCAGAATAGTATTGATTTTTTAAATATCTTATATATCCAGTATATATTCATTTTATACTATTCCATAGAATTTGGAGATAAAAATTAAGAGCATCGTTCATGGAGACGGTAGGTCGTACGTACGCATGAACGCTACTTTAATTTTTTGTCATATTAATGGAATTAAAACAAAATGAGATATATATATATATATATGTAATAATTCCAGAATGATATCCATCATTTATTTGTAATATATTACATATATATCCATTATATATATGTACTTATAATAGTACATAACATTTTGAGATAAGAAATGAAATGTACCATTCATGGAGACGGTAAGCCGTACGTACGCATGAACGCTACCTCCATATCTATTTCATATTTAATGGAATTAAAACATAATGATACATAATATTATTTTAATTACAGTATGGTATCATATATAATATCATTACATGTATCCTTTATACATATCACATATGGTATTAACGAATCAAATCACTTTGAGGGGGCGGTAGTCCGCACTTCCTTAAATGAAGATATCGCGTTTAAACATAATGGAAACCATAAAGGTATGTCATAAATGAAAAATACAGAAGATTAAGTAAAACATAAACATATTATATATCATATATAAATATATTTTGATCTTAATAGACACATTTTAAGGTGTTAGAAGAATGTTGAACAATCATCGTTTCGTGAGGCGGAAATTCGTCATCCATAGAAACAGTATGTTCTTTAACCATTAGATGTAGGTGTGTGTAAGTGTAGCTCTAATCCTTCTTATAAAAACATCCTAGTATATTTAATATACTGTATTTTTTATAAAATAAATGAATAAAAATAATTTAGGGGGTTGGAGAAGAAAAATAAAACATAAGAACACAAGAGAACACACTACCTTTAAATCGTGTAAATCCTTTTGATTTGAGATCAAAGGCTTCCTTGTGAAGACTGATGCCCAAAGTGGGGATTCAAGGAGTAATATAGGGATGTGGAGAGACAAAATGGTCAGGTTTTGTCCGATCCAAAGGCTATGGAAGTGTGGGTAAGGTGGTAGAGGTGGGGGCCTTTTATAAGAGGAGAGGAGGGGCACTCTTGGAAAGTAAGTAAATGTTACATTATTTTAGAATGCGTTTTGGATATTAATAGTCCCACATTGATTTCATTCGAGGATATGGTGATAAGGGTTCTAAATCCACATATCCAATAGGTTTTGGACATTTTTAGGTCTTATATTTTACATTATCATTCTATTTTATTTAATTCGTTAAATAATGAGGTCATCGCTGCATCACCATGATGTCATGAATAATTTAATTTATATGATATCTAAAATTTATAAAAAAAATACTATGATTTAGGAAATCGTTCTATCTTTCCAATGAATATTTATAGTCAAAACGATGACTTGTATAACCCCATGTCAAATTTTTTTTAGTAAAACAACTCATGTTTGTGACATTTTAATTTTAAGATTAAATAAAAAGGTATTAATGGAATTTTCCAACCAAAGTGGCTCCATGGGGTCCCCAAGTTGACCCATGTATTTTCTCTGTCGGCCATGAGACATCCAATAAGGGTAGTACATGTGTAAAGTTCATTTCATATTATTAAAATATTATTTTTACCTTAAACTACACTAATTACCTCTAATCACGCTTAAAAACTTAAAAGTTACTATTCACCAAAAAATTATTTTACTCTCATTTAACCATATTTTACTTCTTAATGAAAACCATGTATGTCGGATTTTTGAAAATCAAATCACAGTTTTGGCAAAGTTTCATTTAAATGAAAAATCAGTTTCTTTAACTACCACTTAGTGGTTTCACTATTCATCAAAAATTGAAGTTTTTCAGAAAAATACCAAAAATTCACCCTAAGCTATATTTGATATTTTGAACTCAAAAATGATATCTATTTTACAAAATTCAAAACATATAAGTTTCATTAATTAATTTAATAGGTAATTCCCGCTGTTAAAACAAATAGCGTGTTTTTAAGAAACAATATCTATTAAAAGATTGACACTAGTTTAAGTACAATTTCAAAGTGAAATTAATTCCAAGGACCACTATTGGATTAAATGGTAAAAATATATTCTAATTTTACATTAAAACCAATTAAAAAGATAATCTAATCATATAAATAAATTATATTAAAAATTGGTTTTGAATTAAAATACAACATTTTTTACGATTCATTAAAAAATGAACTTTTTCGGAAAAATACCAAAAATTTACACAAAGTAAATTTTGATGTCCCGATTCTGAAGAAGAATTTTATTTTGTCAAATATAACACATAAAATTGTCAAAAAGTGGATTTAAAATAGGTTTGCCATCAAAAGGCAGTTAATCGACCATTTAAAGAATATTAGAATGTTTACGCTTAACATTGGATTCATTCGTATTTTTAATCCTCTAACATTTATTGTAAAGAGTAAAAATATTTGACAAACATATATAATCAGTTTGTAGTTAGTTCTGTTCATTCCAGCCATTACAACGGCTAGGCGTTAACTACCATTTAAAATAATATTATTTTATTATTAGAGTGCAATGTAATATTTCAAAGGAACTTCTTGTTGCGTATTGGGTAAGACATCGAGCATAGTGTTACCTTTATATTAATATTAACATTTTTTCACAAATAGGGATAAATATAAAAATTTCTTTTTCTTTATTTACCTAGGGTGTTACATCCTTCCTCCCTTTTGGGAATTGCGTCCTCGCAATTTTAAAATTGGGTTTGGAAAGATCCTTGAAAGTCCCACATCGGAACAAGACTCGGTAAAACAATCACTTTAATATAAAGAAAGATAAGTACAGAGGTCACCCGAGGTAAGCAATACTAGGGTTCCATGTAGGAAAACATGGACACGGAGGAGAAAACATAGGGCCATGTTCTGATGGAGAGTGATAGTAAACATGTCTAAGAGAAAGTTAACCATAAGAAAATCACAAACTTGTGATGGGTTAAATGGTATTCGATTCCCCAGTAGGAAAAGTTAATAGAAAACATTTTTTTTAAGTTACTTTTTATTGAGGAATTTATTCATAAGGAAACATAATTACTTTTCATGTTGACTTTCAACTTTTATTAGATTTCTTACACAAACTCATATTTTCTCCAAAAGACAAGTATTTAGGAAGACATTTTCACATTAAGAGTACTATAATCAACTTCTAGAGAATCACCTAATCCACAAAAGAGAACTATATACTTCCCATGTCTTTAGACTCTAACCAAAACCAAAACCAAAAAGGTTAGTACAATATCAGATAATCCAGAAAAGGATAACCCTTTATAAAAAGAAAATCTATTCTTAATCTCCAAAATTTGTACAACAAAACCCAAAGTTCAATGAGGACCATTTGATAAACAATTTGTCCATAAAATTATTCAAAGTAAACCAAACTAATATTGAAACCCAAATATTTCAAGGATTTAGTCGCAGTGTATTCCAAGTTAAATTGTAACAATTATCTCCAAACAACACTTGTTGCTCTTAAAGCATCGTATTGAAAAGTAATTAACCTAATCACATATCCTCTATGATAGGTTAATAATTTTAAAAAATAACCCAAAATCAACATACTCTTAATTCATAAAGTCACCTAACTAAAAATAATAAGTCATACTAACCAGGGACTTCACGTATTCCAGTGGTAGGCGATAAATACCAGTCGCACTTTGGTTGTGGGTTTGATTCCCACAGCTTTGTCCGACGCGATGGGTTGTCGCAATGTCTGCGTGTTGTCCTCTTTCCAAAACTATATAATTCATAAAACATTCCCCAAAACGAGATAAAATCTTCAAAAATAATCATAACATATTTTAACCTCATGTTTATCTCATGCCTTTCATTTTCCATCATAAAATATAATAACCCATAATTACCACAAAAGTAAGGATCATATAAACTCTAATGGTTACCTTTATAATTATTACCTAAACTTCCACATCGATTGGTAATCTCGTACATGATGCATTACAGAACATACCAAGGTTCAAGTGGTTGATCATGACTCCTTGATAGTTGGTTTAGAACAACCATGAGTTTCCTCATTGAATCCCCCATTTTATCTAGTATCTTAATCAGAGAACCACCACAGTTTCCTTCAAACCTATTGTCTCTTTGGTGCCTGCTAGATCCATCCATTCACTAAAAACAGAAATGTCAGTGTGAGTATATCAACAAAACCATCATGTACTAATGAGTAAGGTAACTACTAAGATATACTTACTCATTCACTTTATATAAAACTAGGACTCCTTCTGAAATCCTAACCATTATGGTACTGTCACTTATGCATAGATAATACCCGAACCTCTAAAGTTATCTAAATCGACCTCTGATACCAACTATAAGGCCCCGGCCTTAAACCTTACTTAATATTTTATTAAATGAATAATTCACATTGAGGATCTTTTCAGGTTTAGAGTTTTAGAGAATTAGGACATAACTATTACATCTCAAAAGATTATAAAGTAGAAACATTTACAAAGTTTCCATAAAATAAAAACTCTTAAAAAGATACTTAAGTGGAATAAAATTAAGGTCGACTTCCACACATATCACGTAATGGAATATCCATTCGGCCAACTTCCATACATAGTAAATGGAATATCCATATGGCTGACTTCCATACCCAATGCATTGGAGGTTATAACTTAACCACCCGTCCTGGTGTTCACAGCACCACCTGTCATATGGTTTATCACGTAACCACCCGTAAAATGTACAAGTACCATTATTACACATAAAATATTGAAAATATAAACATTTAAATAATATCATTTCATTTTCAATCAAAATAAGTTATTCCAAGATATTGAATTAATCAATCTATTTTAAAAAATCATTTAAAAGAGACTTTTGAATCAAAGTGTCCCATACCACTTTGAAGCTTTTATTGGAATTATAATTTTAAAACATTAATGTCCATCTAATTAAATACTGAAAACCATTTTGAAAAAATGGACATTAAAGATAAATATTTAGAATAATAAATCTTTAAAACATTTAAAACGATATTTTTGTTAAAGAGTTTTTAACAAAATGAGAGACTCTTGAATACAAATAATTTCGGAATAAAATTTAATCAGAACTTTATAATATCATTAGAATAAATGGATTCATGATATAATATGTCAAAGGACAGTATACACACCATATAAGAGTTAATTGGTTCATAACAACAATGAAGTCTCAAAAGAATTATAAAATGAGATGAAATCCATTATAAAGAAGGTATCCTTAAATTAAGGATAGATTAATCTCATAATTATGTGTGAAAAATATAAATACACCCAATATAAGTGGATATTATGTGTAAAACATTCAAAGGTCGTTCAAACATATTCAAAGGATGACATATTCAATAACTACATGTTGAACCCAAAGAAATCGAAATTTGGTTAAGAAGTTCCCTTGGTAAATTTCGACACCATAACGACGTCACATAAAATATTACAAAAAGGGTTGATGAGAGAGATAAAGGGGATCTCATCACTTGGACATAAAATTTACATAAATAAGGATATATAATAACATATCCCAACATAATAGTATGTGAATTAAAAGACATAACAAAAGAATTATTTTTAAAAAAAAAGAGGGTGAAAGGTCCCCTTACCGAGTTGGGTAACTTTCGAAAAGTACACCCCATGGAAGAAGGGTCATACAATGACAATATAAATACCCATAAATGTAATTATACTACAAAAAGATTATAATAATGGGCAGTACATACACCACTCAAAGGAAAATAGTGGCAAATGTATCATAAATTTCACATGAATAAAAGTGA
Organism: Viscum album; assembly: GCA_963277665.1. NCBI lineage: Eukaryota > Viridiplantae > Streptophyta > Magnoliopsida > Santalales > Viscaceae > Viscum > Viscum album. The sequence goes on from OY728162.1 coordinate 1,047,283,192, forward strand.
TATGAAAAATCCCTTACGAGAACTAGGCAGCCTAATGACACCACTTAAAACTTCAAAAAATGGATTGTTGAGATAAAATAGGGTCGCTCATGATATGAACATAAAATTTACATAATTATGAATATAAAATAACATCCCCAAACATATTACATATGATCTTAAAAGAAATGACATAAAAGAGAGAACTTAAAAATAATGAGAGAGGTGGGATCCCTTACGAAAATTCGGCAGCCTAACGGTGCCACTCAAAACATACAAAATGGATTGATGAGAGAAAATAGTGTCTCTCATCATATGAACATAAAACATTACAGTAAGAGTAATATAAAAGAACATCCCAATCATTAGAATGATGAGATTAAAAGGAATGACATAAAAGAGTATACTTAAAAAGAAAGAGAGGGGTAGGATCCCTTACCTCAAGTCCAACTTGTCTTGTTCGTTTCTTTATATTCTTGAATAATAAACATTGGTCAATTTATAATTTCTTAAGGACCTCCTATTAAGATTATTATTTATTTCATATCACATATTTTAATTTTATAATAATTGGTTAATAATATGAGTTCATATTAGACGTTTTTGTCGATGTTTGGTACATGAGTTAAAAATTGAACTTGTTGGAAAATAATTTTCCATGTAGTTATAGGTACATCATATCCATAATAGTATTTATGTTTTAAATATCATATATATCCAGTATATATTCATTTTATACTATTCCCTAGCATTTGGAGATAAAAATTAAAAGCACCGTTCATGGAGACGGTAGGTCGTACGTACGCTTGAACGCTACTTTGATTTTATGTCATATTAATGGAATTAAAAAATGAGAGATATATATATATATATGTTATAATTCCAGAAAGATATCCATAATTTATATGTAATATATTACATATATATCCATTATATATATTTACTTATAATATTACATAACATTTTCAGATAAGAAATGAAATGTACAATTCATGGAGGCGGTAAGTCGTACGTACGCATGAACGCTACTTCCATTTCTATTTCATATTTAATGGAATTAAAACATAATGATACATAATAGTATTTTAATTCCAGTATGGTATCATATATAATATCATTACATATATCCTTTATACATACCACATATGGTATTAACGAGTCAAATCACTTTGAGGGGGCGGTAGTCCGCACTTCCTTAAATGAATATATCGCGTTTACCCAAAATCGAAACCCTAAAGGTATGACATAAATGAAAAATACATAAGATTAAGTAAAACATAAACATATAATATATCATATATAAATATAGTGTCATCTTAATGGCCACCTTTGAAGGTGTTAGAATAATGATGTACAATCATCGTTTCGTGAGGCAGCAATTCGCCATCCACAGAAACAGTATGTTCTTTAACCATTAGATGTAGGTGTGTGTAAGTGTAGCTCGAATCCTTCTTATAAAAACATCCTAGTATATTTAATATACTATATTTGTTACAAAATAAATGAATAAAAAGAGTTTAGGGGGTTGGAGAAGCAAAATAAAACATAAGAGCACAAGAGAAGACACTACCTTTAAATCGGGTAACTCTTTTTTATTTGAGCTCAAAGGCTTCCTTGTGAAGACTTATGCCCAAAGTGAGGCTTCAAGTAGTAATATATGGATGTGGAGAGACAAAATGGGTAGGGGTTGTCCGAGCCAAAGTCTTTGGAAGTGTGGGTAAGGTGGTAGAGGTGGGGGCCTTTTATAAGAGGAGAGGAGGGGCACTCTTGGAAAGTAAGTAAATGTTACATTATTTTAGAATGAGTCTCGGATATTAATGGTCCCACATTGATGTTTTTCTAAGATAAGGTGATAAGGGTTAAAAATCCACCCATACAATAGGTTTTTGACATGTTTAGGTCTTATATTTTATATTATCTTTCCATTTTATTTAAATCGTTAAATAATGAGGTCATCGCTGCATCATCATGATGTCATAAATAATTTAATTTATTTAATGTATAAAAATTATAAAACAAATACTATGATGTATTAAATCTTTTTATCTTTCCAATTAATATTTATAGTCAAAAATATGACTTGTATAACCCCATGTAAAAATTGTTTTAGTAAAACAACTCATGTTTGTGACATTTTAATTTTAACATTAAATAAAAAGGTTTTAATGGCATTTTCCAACCAAAGTGGCTCCATGGGGTCCCCAAGTTGACCCATGGATTTTCATGGTCGGCCATGAGACATCCAATGGGGGTATGACATGTGTAAAGTTCATTTCATATTATTAAAACATTTTTTTTACCTTAAACTACACTAATTACCTCTAATCGCGATTAAAAACTTAATAGTTACTATTCACCAAAAAATATTTTAATCTCATTGAACCACATTTTAATTCTTAATGACAACCATGTATGTCGGATTTTTGAAAATCAAATCCCGGATGTGGAAAAGTTTAATTTAAACGAAAAATCAGTTTCTTTAACTACCACTTAGTGGTTTCACTATTCATCAAAAATTGATGTTTTTCAGAAAAATACCAAAAATTCACCCTAAGTTATATATGATATTCCGAACTCAAAAATGATATCTATTTTAAAAAATTCAAAACATATAAGTTTCATTAATTAATTTAATAATTAATTCCCGCTGTCAAAACAAATAGCGTGTTTTTAAGAAACAATATCTATTAAAAGATTGACACTAGTTTAAGTCCAATTTAAAGTGAAATTAATTCCAACGACCACTATTGGATTGAATGGTAAAAATATATTCTAATTTTACTTTAAAACCAATTCAAAAAATAATCTAATCATATAAATAAATTAGATTAAAAATTCGTTTTGAATTAAAATACAACATTTTTCACTATTCATTAAAAAAATGAACTTTATCGGGAAAATACCAAATATTTACACAAAGTAAATTTTGATGTCCCGATTCTAAAGAAGAATTTTATTTTGTAAAATATAACACATAAAATTGTCAAAAAGTGGATTTAAAAGAGGTTCTCCATCAAAAGGCGGTTAATCGAACCTTTAAAGAATATTAGAATGATTACGCTTAATATTGGATTCATTCTCATTTTTAATCCTCTAACATTTATTGTAAAGAGTAAAAATATTTGTCAAAAATATATAATAATTTTGTAGTTAGTTCTGTTCATTCCATCCATTACAACCGCTAGGCGTTAACTACCATTTAAAATAATATTATTTTATTATTAGAGTGCAACGTAATATTTCAAAGGAAATCGTTGTTGCGTATTGGGTAAGCCATCGAGCATAGAGTTCCCTTTATATTAATATTAACATTTTTTCACAAATAGGGATAAAAATAAAAATATCATATTCTTTATTTACCTGGGGTGTTACAATAATTGTACCGGATCATGATATTATAGTTCTAAATTTTTTCCTTTAAATGGGGTGGAATTACAAGTATTATTAGGAAATTTAAAATTGTGAAAAATTTCCAAATAAAAAATAATATAGAAACTCTAATGATGTATAAATCTGATACTGAATCTATGGTTAGACAATACTAGAAGATAAAAATATATAATTGTTATTTAAAGTAATCTACATTAACGAATCAGAATAAAAAAAGGAGACATTATTTTCATTATCATTTGATGAAGAGACATCGATAAATTCAGACCTGACTAATTAACTTACTCAATTTTTTAGGATTTTTATGATGTTATATTATAAGAGAAGAGGATTAAATAAAAACATTAATAAGTATAAAAATTTTAATGGTAATAGTAGAGAAATAATATTTTATTAGTGAAAATGATTGGGAATATCAAGTCTAACTTCCCACATCATAAGGATAATTAATTTTTTCATAGGATATAAAAAATTAAATAAGACTATATGAATTGAAAGAATGAAATAAATACTATATGGACTTCCTTAGTGGAATCATGTTACAACATCAATACTAATTCTAATGATGAAGTATCTAATCAGAAGTAAACTAATTGATTTATGGAACAAAATGATGAGGTCCCTTTTAATTATTATTCTTCATCTGAATCTGAATATGAAAATTACACTTATTAAAAATTATATGAAAACTATTAAATGTTTGAAGACCATTTTGTGTCTTTTAATAAAAGTTATATAACTCTTAATAAATGTTATAATGTTTTTTAATAAAAATTTTGTTTTAATTAAAAGGGTTTCTAAACTAAAATTTACACTAGATGAATCATATTTATGTTGTGAAATCAATTATAGAAAAAACATAAATGGTTATCGATGTTAAATTTTATAAATTATGTTGGTGTTTCATGTTTTTATAATAAAGAGATGAATAATAAAAATTAAATATTTTGTAAAAAATAACATAATGAAAAAAATCATAATAATTAATGGGGGAAACCCAATCATTAAAAAAATTATTCCGTATCAATTTATAAAATGGAAATATATTTAATATAACTATTTTCACTTTGTAAATATGGATATTTTGAAATTGGTTATTGATTAAGATATCCTCATATATGTGGAATAATGAAGGCATTTATTTATAAAATATATATTGTAATACCTTAACTATAAACATTGAACCCTCTCCAGAACATCCATATTCACAGTAATTTAGAAAAAAGATACCTTATTCTCAAAGTTTCTATACCATAAGGGATTCATTATTCCACTTGAATTTCATGATCTTCATTAGAATCCAGAATTAATTATTATCATTCAATATATCATTGATTTTTCATGTGTGTTAATCGGATTTGAATTTATATTTTTCCAAAATACTCTAAACTACATTGTTGAAACATAGTGGATGTATGAGATCGAACCCAATGAAATAGGTTGGTGGGTAGAAAACATAGAAATTAGAACATTGAAGTGTGATTCTTAAAAACTATATTTGGTTTGGTATTCATTAGAATATTTTTCGTTGGATTCAATTTAAATGAAATAAAATGATCATGGTTGATTTTAGGGTTTATGAAAAAGATAAATCATAAATCTTGCATAGTAATGGATTAGGATTTGATGTGATGAAAATTTCACTAATTTGTTTTGGTCTAAAAAAATTGGATCTGTCTTAGCTGCAACTATAAATTTGTCTAGAAATGATAAAACAATGATGTGCAATATTCATAGATTTAAGGAAAAAATTATCACATGTTATTGAACCTTGCTTTCTCAACTCTAACTATGGTTGGGTCTTTTGATTAGACCTCCAATGATCAGGGTGAAGAAAAATAATGTGGTAAACAATTATTTTAAACCTAATTAGTATCCATATGGTTACTATGTTTATAAATTTGTAATTCTATTAAATTTAAAAACACCCTTACACTCAATACCAAACCCTAATAAGATTATTTGGGCATAATAGTAGATATTAAAATCTAGGAAATAGGTAGCATGATCAACATAATAATTAAAATAATTAAAATAGCACAATCCACAATTGAAACCATATAAATAAATATAATACTAACATGAATGAATATATAATTAATAAAATAGATGAAATGCATGAAGATGAAAGGCTATCAGAATTGGATTCCAACACCATAACAGCAACTCGCAATGAATCTATATTGAAATGGTATGTATTAAAAATGATGTTTTTATAATGGGAAATAAATGTGATAAAAAATAGTTTATAACAAACAAGGAATAAAATAAAGAACAAAATATGTTTCAACATCCATTTGTAGTCTCTATAGCATCGAAATTATGTAGAAAATATATAGTGCCTAGTCTTACATGAAATGTAATTTTCTTTCCTCATGTAACTTATTTAAGTGTCTTCATCCTTGATAATTACATGATGTGTAAATGGTTTTCACATATTGTAAATTATATAATCAATAATCTCTTAAAATCATGGATCTTCTATACTTTCTGTCTTGTATCTTTGGTGGGATTCATAATTTAAAAATCTCATGTTTTGTATAATGTTAATGTCATATATCTTCATCAGGGTTTTAGATTTAAAGGATTTACCAGTATGTACATCAGATTCATGTCGTATATCCAGATCATGTATTATATCATGGATTCAATCCTGGTAAATTTAGTTGGATTGTAGTCTACATAAGGAATACATGTTGCATACATAGGATTCATGATGTGTAATGTCCATATTTTCTTGTTTCCCACATATTGTCATCTGAGTATTAAGACCCCATTCCTTGAAAAAACACATCAAATCCCTGTTTTTTATCACATAAAGTGTGATTAAATAGTAATGAAAAGTATCCAAAATATGTATATGAATTCATATTATCTAATTCCTCCACATATGATCAATATCACACCCTTAAGAAAATAACTTCTCAATAAGGATTCCAATTAAAACAAATTTTAAATAAGAATCATTCAGTATAAAAATTAAAATAAAACTAACTATATTTGGGGAATGTATTTCCTCTATAGTAACTTTGGTTGAAAAATCATTCATTCCTCATAGTTAAGCACTTTATTCAAATCATTTCTTCCTTTATTTAAAATTTTCAATTTTTCCATTAAATATTCACCCATTTTTCAATTTACTGAACAATGAATGTTCCCTCATCACTACTTGTAAAATTTAATTGGATAAATGATCATACCCTTAATACATGTTACTAACCATAGGATTATATTTGTTTTAATATATCCACTTCATAATGAAAAATACGGAATTAATCTTTAGTCATTTAACAATAATGTTCAAATAACTCTAAGGGTGAGGGTGGGAGGGATGATGATAAAAAATAAAACACAAAATGGGGGTAATATCTAAAGTATAATGTATTATATTAGTGAACAATACATTAAATAAAATCCTTGTAGGAATAAATATATAAATCATCTTAGTAGCTTAGAGTGTTCCCATGAATATATCAGGTTTGCATAAATAATATTCCATATTCCATTCACTTTTTCATTTTTTATTTTATTATTAATTATATTTTTTTAAAATAGTTTCAGGATATGTCTCACATCTATCACCTAATTGTATATGTTCTATCATAAGAAACATTAGTTTTGAAATGGTGATTTCTTACATTCCTAATACACAATCAATTTATCACATTTTACTCTCAGAGAAACTGGGTAATCATAGAAAATTTCAAAAGTAATAATGAATCATTTCATATAAATATAATGAAAATACCACCATACATATCCTCAATATGAAACATCCCTTGTATAACATTGATCCGACCCCCCCCCCTCCGTTTTTAAAAATAAATAATTCAGATCACCATGACTAGGGTTGGAAGAGAGAGTAGGCTTCAAACAAATATATCATTACAAGGTCATACATACATACTATGGACTAAGGAATTATAGATGCACTTGTGTGTATCATGAAAATGGCTCAAAAAATGATACAATCATTTTAAAAATGTATTTTCTTAATCATAGCCTCAACAAGATCTCAATAAAATCCCTCGTAGGTATACATGCACCAGGTGTCTCTAAAGAAATATTATTAGATAAGAAGATACAATTGTTGGTCTAGAATTGTCTCTATAATAGGAATATAAAAATTGTAGTCTCACATTTAATAGTATTTAGTAACAATTCAATAAAAATTAATTGTAAGAGTCTAGATTTAGAATTAAATTACTCAACTCGACATCATGTAGAAATTCCAAACATGGATAAAAATGGATTCTAATAATTTGAAATGAAACATTTTCATTTATTTAAATGTGTTTCTTGATATTTTTAGCTAAATCATGCATTTATTGAATAATATATCCAATAATAATGAAAAAAGTAAATGATCCTATTATATAGTCAATAAAGATCAATAAGGTCTCCCCAATACATATAATGAAATTGTTTCTACATTGTTGTGAAATGTGACAAGGAGGATATATTAATAGAATATTTACTGTATTTTAAATGGAAAATTAAAATTTAAGATAGAAAATGAAGAGCTTGTTTCAATAAAAGTCATACCATGGAAAAAATTGTTGGATGGTGAGCGAAAATTGTGATACATGAAAAAAAATTAGAACCATAAGAATTATTCCCAAGATAATTCATTAGTATAAAGGGAATAATGAAAATATTAGAATGGAAATTAAAGATGGTAAACAGTAGGATAAAGTATCTCAAATAAATGCATGAATTATCTATAATGGTGTTTTGGAATAAAGATTAACATAAATGGTTATAAATGAAACAAATTTACCAATGAAAATCAACTAAAACATAGAAAAAATAACTGATTACTCCCACAAAGTGCTAAAAATGGTGTTGTTATCCATAAAGATAGAAAAGACATCATTTAAATTTGATGGAATGGAAATAAAATTCATGAAACGGTTCATGATATATCTTTAGTCTTTTTTCCATTGACCTCATGGGATGGTACCTCACCTCATTGAATTTTATCTTCCTCATAGGGTAAAACTATGAAAACATTAAGGGGACCTGACAATCGGTGTTTTAACTCCCCATGGAATAGTTTCAATTTGGAATTTAAAAGTATGACATTATTCTCTATTGTGAAGATTTTTCATGAATTGAAATGGTCATTCTAATTATTATTTTTATTATAGATCTCTAAAGTTCCATAAGTGTTCCCTCTAATATTTTCTAGCTCATCAATTTTTAGCATAATGACTTCCATGAATTTTTGATCATCAAGTTTTATTTTCTTAATGTTTTAATAAGTCTGATGCTTTAATTCAATCGGTAAGTGACATGGCTCCCCATAAACAATAAGTAATGATGTAGTGTTGATTGTTGTTTTATACATTTTTTCATACGACGAATGTGCATCATATAATTTTATTCACCAATAATTTCTACATGTACTCACTTTTTTTCTATAAATTTTTTATTTTCCCTATTTGATCATTCAACTTTAACATTGCTCTATAAGTTGTAGGTAGTTCCATCTTTATAATATATTCTACATTTTTTAAGAAATTCATTCCAGAAATTATTTGAAATTTGAGTAACCTGATCACTAATTCGAAATTTAGGAAATTAAAGTCTAATGAATTTTTTTCCTTATAAATTTTATGACCACTATATTTTTCTCATTGTTGGTGGAATAATATTCTATCTGCTTTGAAATTTAGTCCACAATGACCATGATGTAAAATTTTCAATGAGTATTTGGGAATGGACCCATGAAATTGATCCACAAAAAATAAAATATTTCAACTTCTAAAATGGGATTCTACTTAATTTCTTATCTTATTCTAATTATTCCTATTCATTGGAACAAATCACAATATTGAATGAAACTCGTTGTATCATAATTGGGTGTGGAACATAATTTTTTACATTGTAGGATTTTTTTTCTTAAGTGTGCAAAGGCCCATGATTTGCTATAGATGGAAACTTGGGACACATCTCATGTACATTTTTTTTAATCCTCTAGGATGAAGAATTATATTAATCCATCATCACATCACATAAAAATTGGTGGCTCATACTAGTAATATTGTGAGTCCTCAACCAAGATTTTCTTCCTTTACTGAGATATTGGGCTTAAGTGTTCCCAGAGAATTATAGTTTGCAATATCATAAAAACATGGTAGTGATTTTTCATTTATATTAATTATTGTTTTATCATGATAGACCACCTCAAAGCTCATATTTTCATCATCTTCAATTCTCAGAAGTGAAGGTCCAGGTAAGTGATCAGTGATGACATTTTCAGTCGATTTTTTATCCATAATGATGATGTAAAATTATTATAGTATATCGATCAACCGTATTGGCTACAGTTTAGAATAATTTTTATTCAAGAGGTATTTTGTTACTGCATAATGTGAATACATAACATGTTTATAGAGAATATGGTATGAGTGAAACATTTCCAAATCATATGAAACTTTCGATAACTCTTTTCTTCTATATAAATGATCAATTCATAATTTAGTGTATAAATATTGTAATAAATGGGATAGAAGATGTTTCCAACTCACTATACTAAAACAAACCTACCAATAAATTACTATAGTTTCATAGTAATTCATGTTTCCAACACTATTCAATGGTGTTGAATAGAATGTCCATTGAAAAGGGTTGTCATGGTGGGAGGGATATTTCAACAATGTCTTTAACAAAGTTGTTATACAATCTCATGTGGGCCAAAAAACTCTTGACACCCTTCACTCCCATGGGTTGAGGAAAATCATTATTCACTATGATCTTTGTAGAATCAACTTACATGCCAGGAATTGATATTTGTTTTCCTAGGACTATAACTCATTGGGATATAAAATAAACATTTTAAAAGTTTATCACTAGGAACATCTCATTGAACCAATATATAACTATCTCTATATTTATTAGGATTACATCAAAATATTATTAATTAATAAGGATATCCTTCATGATGGTCTCTATGATTTCTTCCTCTATATCATGTAGTATGTATTTAATTCACCGTTGAGATGTTATTGGTGTATTTGAAATTCTAAATGAAAACTATCTTGAGGATAAGTTTCAAAAGGCACATAAGAATGTGGTTTAGGATAAATCTAATAGGCTGAAAAAATTGGTAGAATCTAGAATATCCATATAGAAAATAATATAATCCATCCTCATCTAGTGTCCCTATTATTTTATCAATGAATGTTAGTAGAAAACGGTTCTTCTGGGTTTCTATATTCGTATTTCAATAATCAACAAACACTCACCACTTGGTAATGGTTTGGTTTGGGATTAGCTCATATTGATCATTTTTAAAAATTGTCAACCCACATTTCTTGAGATTACTTGAATCTAGATTACCCATTCACAGTTAGAGATGGAAATTATTATACCTACATAATGAGGTTTTGGTACTTCATTTTGACTAACTATTTAATCTGTGAGGTGAGTCTCATGTGGGGACTTTTTAGGTTTAACATCTTTAATAAAAAAAATATTCTTGGTGAATATCGTGTGGATTACCCTCATTAATTTTAGTGACAACAAGGTCAATTGTGTTTTGGTTCCATTTTAGGACTTCAATGATTTTATATTATTTTATTTGATCCAGTTATGAACTGATAATGAATCTAATTTCATCCCATGTTCCTATGAATTAATAAATTAGTTTTCTCGTTATAGGTTTCAATTATAGCAATGATGGTTTGTGTATTGATTGTATAAATTTTGGGACACTATCCCTCATTAGAGGTTCTATGTAATTTATGTTCTGATTATAACTATATTCATCTTCATCAGGAGAAGAGTTATCTTTATCATATTCAATGGTCATATAATCATCTTTTTTATTAGTAAGAAATATGTATTGATAATATAATAACTTATTAATTTTCATAATATCTCTTATAATGTTTAAAACATATTAATTTTATCTCACCCTATAACTCAACCTTCCAGGGTTTCCATCAATCAAAACCTTTCATGGTGTGAAAAAAGGTATCCCTAAAAAATATTTTACATGTCATTCTTCCTCCATGTACAATATTAAGAAATCATTAGGAATGATGATTTTACTAACTTCGACTATGATTTTCTAATGTATTACTTGATGGAACGGGACTGATCAATAATCTATATTAATTCAAACTAACATTTGTTTCAATTCATCGATCCCGATAATCTTGAAGACACTCATAAACATAACATTTATCATTTCCATAATATCACACATGGGATCATATGAAATTTCATTTCCCTATAGTGCATCGAATAGAAATGATTCTAGGGTCTCACATCCTAGGAGGGCGCTTCCACTGAACAACTATGATGATTTTTTTTTAGGAGGTGACTATTAGATATTCCATTTTCCTTTTTTAGAGTAAATAATTTAATAATTTTTAATAATTATTAACTTGAAAAAATCATATACAATGGGGTTGTTGAGGTGTAACCTATTAAAAATATCTATAATGTTTTTATGTCATCCCTCGCTTATTCCTTGTCACATCCACTCTGGGAATTTTATAGGGGCTCTATATTGTGATGGGGCTAAATAGTTATATTCTTTTTTAGACAGAACTAAATTCAATTATTTTATCATTTATAGTATTATTTTTTCTTCCATTTTTTTCCTTTACAATGATTGCATCAAGTTTTTCTAGTTATTATAGATTTTTTACTGACCTAAGAATGGATGTTGGAATTCTAGTGTTTTTACACTTCTATGAACCACAACATTTTCCTACCCAATAAGATTTGTTTTGGTATTTCCATGAAACATACTTGGCAATCGATCTGATATAGTTTTATATATTTTACCCACGTGGTTCTCAAGATTGTGCAGTACATCCCTGTAGTTTTTTTATTTCCATTTAATAGGTATTAATCCTATGATCTTATTTCTATAATAAGGGGTAGAATACTTTCAATATTTGATTACAGTGGTGGGGATTATTATTTCTTCCATGGAAGATTTTTCTGAAACTATTGTTACTCAACAGGTATAATTTTTTATGCTTTATGAGGAATATTTTTTTTTCTAAAATTTTTCTTGCGATGTGGGAGTTGGATTTTGTGGTGGCTAGCTAGGTGTTCCCAAATTTCATTGTGTCACATTACAAATCCTTTATTGATATTAACCATATATTCTTATTGTGGATGTTGATCTAGTATCTGCTAAGAATACAATTTTTTGTTTTGTCATGGATTCTAAAACAATTGATTTTGATTATTTTAATATCCCCAATTACAATATTGAGATTGAGGTTCCTCTACACATTCTCTATTGTCCTAACATGGGCGTGAGCCTCTACACATTTAGTAAGCTTGGGTATCCATGAAAATTAATTGAGGTGGTAGTGGTGAATTAGGTAGCATGGAAGACTCAAGCTTCTTTGAAAGGGATTCAATTCGGGATTCCTAGCCAACATTATCTTCTACCTAAAAGATTGTATGATAGGAATTTCTTTGTAGCTCTACTATAAACATGAATTTTTTGTAATTATATAGAAATAAATCTACTATATTTGAGAATTTTTAGAATGATTCCACTGTTAGCAGTGGCATCCAAAACTATTCGAGTACCTATTCGGAGTCCCTGATAAAACATTTTCAATTTTGAACACACATATGTTACTTAATGTAAGAACGTGGAGTTTATCTCCTTAAATCAATCCTATTATTCCCATGCTAACTCTCTATCTGCCTAGGCGATGTTTTGGATTTAATTTCTTAACATCTATGTTCATAGTAGTTGGAAGTATTAATCTATGAACATATTTGATAGATCATCCCCGATTGTGATAGACTCATGATCATGTATTTTGATGAAATCATTTTCACATTCATGAAATGAGAAGGAAAATACCTGAAAATTACTGTTATCAAACTATAAACCTAGGTTGTGAATGGTTTCACAATTTTTTGAGAAAATTGAGATGTGTCCATAGAGATCATGGCTTTAAAGTACACTAAACTACCCCAAGCTATAGATTATAGGGATGTGTCTAGTTTTAATAACATATGTTTTTACCTTGATGGGAGGGAACATAATGGTGGGCACAACACCACTTGTGGATGGAAATCCATAGTCTATAATATAGTACTAACACAATTATGGTCACACTCCATGATATTCAAGTGAGACATATTAGGTTTTTATGTGTTATGAAATTAATGGTTGTTTCATTCAACTGTACATGAGCATTAGCATGAATCTTGATATCTCCCAATATCAAGATTGAAAGAAATAAATTTTGTATCATAAATTCTCTTTTAATGTGTTAGAGGGCCTTGACTAATGAACTAAGATAAATAAGAGGAGATTTATTTTCTATTCCATGTAAAAAATTATAAAAATAATGGGGGAAAGGAAAATTGGGTGTGGTAATTCAATATTTTCACTGAAGGTTTTGTTACCAAGAAACCACTATCAATGACAATGGTACCAAAATTAAACCATCCTTAACAGTTTCATTGATTACACAAGGCAGTTGTTCAGATTAAAAATTGTGTTATCCAAATTTAACATAGTTCTTATAAGGTGTATCATAGTGGAAGTGCGGGGTCGAACCCATAGATATTGGTTGGCTTACAGTTAACCTATCAATTAGAATTCTGAATAAGGATTCCTTGTGAACTCTCTTTAGTTGGGTTTTCATAAGAAATTGTATCCCCAAATTTAATTTAGATAAAAAAAGTTGTAATTTTCAATTTAAGGGTTTATGAAAATGATATATCCTAAATATTTCTTTAGATAGGTCTCTGAATTAGGATACAAAGTGGTTCAAAGGTCAAAAATTACTTTTGGTGCAACAAATTGTATCTACCTCAACTGTAACTATTATTTAATCAAAAAATATTCAAAAACATATTTGAAATAATACTATATTTTCAACATAATCTGTCTAAATTTATTGGTCATGTATTTCTCAAATGAAAAATAGGTCATGGTACTTTTATAACACCTACCATAATTAGGGTGATGAAAAAATGTGATAAATCGTTGTTTTCATCCTAATTACAATCCACATGGTTATACATTATATATTTAGGAATTCATTAGAAATATAAGTACCCTTAATCGTTACCCAATACATTAGGATGATTATCCAAATGAAATTTTTATTAAATCAAATCAATTTTAAGGGAAAATGGAAAACCATTGTTCTAAAAAATGAAAGAACTGGGTACTGAAGGAACTTACAAAATGATTAAAAACAAGGCTAAGATTACTTGACTCAGCTACTCGATAAAGCTCCCAGTGCAGCGTGCTAACTTGGGTTTCTGTATCCTCTCTAATTAGCTCTTCAAGGTGAGTGATCATCCTTTCCATTGTCTGAATAAACTCTTCTATGTTGATTTTACTCTGATTGAAACCCCTGGCCAATATGCATTCTTTTTTATCAATCCACTCTTCTTGCTCCTAGTTAGCATCAACTTGCAACTGACATTAATAAATTCTTTTAATCTCTTCGTCAGAGACATTGGGATGATGACTTGTTTCTATCATTTCTTCCTTGGAGTGTATGATAAGTTGTAAGCACTCCCCAACTTCCTCTTCTCTGTCTCTTGTATTTCTGCTCGATTCTTCAATTTCACCCTTCTATGCATCTTTACCTTCCTTTTTTCTATCGTTCTTGCCCGACCGAGTCTCCATTTGTTTTGGAAAGTATGATTAGTCCTTGCGTCCCTTTGATTTTTTCCCCTGAACCACAATGCATTTCCCCGAGTCACACATGCCTTTTTTCCTCTTCTTCCGTCTAGGACTATGGGGTCCTTTTCCTTTGATTTGGTCCATGCTATCCACTGAGGGAAGACTAAAACTATCATCATCTGGTGACTCCTCCTCTTGAGATAAAGTATGATCATGGACCTCAACACCATCAAAGAGTTCCCCACCTCTATTACCGCTACATCAGTATAATCGATCTGTATACTCAAAGACTCCTTACAAGTTTTCTTCCCCGAACCAAAAATCTTTCCCCCCTCCCCAGCCTTCCTTAGATTTATAGAATTGGGAACAATGGAATTTGGATCTAAGTAACCCAAGACTATCCCATCGATCATCCTATCCTGTCCACTTTGAGAACCTGTTGCAGCCAGTAGGGAAGATTTTCCCCGCATCAAATCTGCTCATGTAGCCTTTTTGTAACCAATTCCCATGTAATGAGGCTGCTTGTTCCAAACCTCCCAGCCCCGACCATGAGAGACATCGGGCCTTTGAACCTCATTCATAACCAAACTCATATCTAAGGGATCAACCATAGTTGCCTCCTATACTCCCATGTCCTGCTTTAAAAGAGAAAAACCCTCCAAAACCTACGTCTCAGCCTCTTTTGGCTTCACCCCCATCACATCCACTAGAGGACCCAAGGAAAGCCGTTGCTGCTGATCCTTTGTACTGCCCTCCACGCCTAGGTTGGCTGGAGCCAACGCCTCTTGAGAAACACCGAGAAACTCCACTTTCTCAATTGAGCCATCACTAACCCGCACCATTTGGCTCATAGTAGGGACAACATGTACCATGCTCCCCTAAACTCCATTGGGCACATCAACCTTCTGGGAGGTAGTAGTAACTATCACCTCCCCAATACCCTGATTTTCCACTATAGGAGAAATACAAGAAAAACCAGGTATCGAATTTTTGGGACCATCCTTCACAGCGACCCGCAAAGACTGATCCTCTCCCAAATCACGCCGGCATCTACCAGAATCATGACCAAGATTCTTGCAAAACGAACAGAAAGGAACCCATGATTCATTGCACACCTTCTGGCACCAACATAATTCCCCTTCTACCTCAATACAAATGGAATCCAGTGGGTTCATGGATATGTCGACTTCAACGCAAATCCTCGGGAAAAATGGATGACACATAACGCGAGTGCAAAGATCCGAGCAGAGAAAATGCCCCACCATATTTCCAATCAAACGAAGAACCGCAGGATTTAGAAAAGGAAAGGGGAGACCAGGAAGGTAAATCCAAATTATCGTAACGGGGGAGTCACAATGTATATGAAAATAAAACGACCACTGAAAGAGATAAAAATGGAAACTTGGAAAGAAACGAGGAGCATGAGCCAAGGTAGAGATTAGATCGTCTTCATTTGCGAACGGGGTCATAATATGCCTTTAATCCAGAAGCCCTATAATTGCGCGATCCTGTAGCTTCTAAGAAAATTTCACATATATTTAGAAGGCGTCCACGGAGGGGTGACGCATCCCGAAGCGAGCAACCAAATATAGATCCAACATCGTTGAAGCTCAGGTGAACTCTAGGAAAGAAAGCAGTACCGATAAAACTCCATGCTCAAGCGACTTGACCTTAGGGCAGACATCGATTAGGGGAAAGGTGGGGAGGGTATTTGGGTCAGTGAAAGTTGAAAATGAGGGAGCGCGTAGAGTCAACGAGGGAAGGGGAGAACCCTGCTAAACATAAAATTTAAGCAATTTAAAATAGTGGAGTCCATAATTAAAATCATTTAAATTCATCCAAATACTTACATGAATGCATTAAAAATAAATAACCATGAAAAAGTGAATGAATTTTAATTTTAATTAATATTTAATTAAAATGTTAAAACAAAAACAATTAAAGAATGAGTCTTTGAATGATAAGTGGTAACAACTGACTGATGAAATATAGAAAGAAAATATATAAAACTATGTCTAGAAAAAAATGATGGAATGAAATGAAGATGAAAAGAGAATGTTACGACATCTATCTAAGGTCTCTGTATCATTTATAGTAGATGAAAAATATTTACATTTGAGCATTACATGATAAGTAAATATTCCACATCATGTGACATATTTATATGTCTTCTTCCTCGACACTTATAAAAATATAAAATGGTTTCACATCATGTAATTCAGATCTGAAAAGATCTCTAAAGAATGTTTATTTCCTATATTTAATGTATTGTATCATCAAAGGGATTCTTAATTCATACTTCTCACATAGTTTATAATATTCACATTGTGCATCTTCAAAAGGATTAAAATTGAATTATTTCTTGATGTATAATTGTGATTCACGTCATGTACCTGGTTCATGCTATATATCTTATATTCAAGCCTTGTAAATTTGTTTGGGAGGTGGTATGATCAATGAATACACATCATGTACTCTATATTCATTTATTTTAATGTCCAGATTTTATATTTTCCAAAATTTCCTTCATTTTATCGTGATCCCCTTTTCCTAGAAAAAACACATCAAAACCACATGTATTTTATAATAATGTATAATTATATATTAAGGAAAAAAAACAAAAATATGAATATGAAATTTTTTTATCTAGTATAATATATCCATTAAATCTATAAGTCAAATCCCCAAACATGTCATTCAATTACATTAATTTTTTCTCAAAACACATAAAATATTTTTTTAATGAGGAGGTGCCTTATAGTTTTCATAAATAAAATTCAGAATGAGGGCTTACTCTCAATTTGTGATATTATTTTAACTGAATCTCATTAATTCCTTTATATGATATCACTTTTTATTTTTTTAATTCATTTTATTACATGAATCATTATGTTATTTCATTTTATTTTTAAATATATCCAAATTCCAAGGAATTCATGTCAAGCATTTGTTTCATTCGTGTCTTAACTTCTTTCCCCTTTCACACAACACACATTACACCTTTTATTATATTGCCACATTAATTCATCTAGATTAAGAATTTTTTTGACTATATCCAATTTCTTATCAAATATCTCGTATTTTAGCCAAATTATAAGTAACTCTTTCAATACATTCTGTATATTCTCAGAATCTTCTTGTGAATTGTTACTATTTTCTATTGAGGATTATCCCCATTCAAAAAAAGTGAATATATCATTATAGTATTTCCATTAAATTCCTATACATGTTACCATCATGCTTACAAAATCCAAAAACTTCTTCTATGAATTCATATTTATTTTGAAATGGATGTTCAGATGGATTTTTTTCATAACATTTTCTCTTTTGGTGAAAATTATATTAAATATCTTGTTATTTTGTTTAAATCTCAAGGATGGAATATAATAATATTTTCTTAACTGATTCCCATTTTTGGTATTCTTATCTTTATATTATAGATTATTTTTCAATGATTGGTAAAAACCATAACTCATAATAATACTGACCACTTTTGTTGAAATACTCATAGAAATATTCGAATAATTCAAATATGTTCTTTGGAAATAAATTCACTTTCTATGGATTTCTATTCTCTGGTTCAAGTATTTAATTTTCATTTATTAATCCACTTAAATGTATTACTTCAGTTATTTTCATTATTTTTAAGGTTATTACAATATTGTAATTAATTGTGACCAAACATCCAACCAATCCAACAATAGCCTTTGAATCTTTTATACTTGTTTTTTGTCGTTCTCTATCCCGATTCCACATCTTATAAACGTCTTTTTTTTCAGTGAATCTACAACTATTTTATAAAATAATAACAAAACATATCCTCATATTTGTTTTATCATCCACCCTTGATGTGGTTGGTTTATCAATATCTTTCATCATCCTTAATTTTATAGCGTTTGGTTTAAACTATATACCAGTACATAGAAGCAAATTAGTAGAAAAAATAGTTTCTCGGTTCTGGGATTCCTTATTCATATAGAATACTTCCATTTTATTAGATTTTGATTTCAATTTATTCTTGGATTTATAACTATCAAGGAAAACATGTGTGGAATCTTCTCTTTTTTTAGTAGTATGGGATGTTTCGTCTTATAATGATTCCATATTTTTAAAAATCACCTCTAATTCTAGACACTTCAGGTTGGGGGGAATTATTATCATCCTAAACTATTTTCAAATTTTCTTCCTAATCCCCCAACTTAATTATTTTATCTTCATGATTTTTTTTATTCTTGAAAATAATTATCCATCTCCTTGATCATAAATTCATTATTATTTATACGATAATATTTGTCATCCATATAAATGTTTTACAATTTTTCAAAATCATAGAATTATTATAAAAATTAAATATCAATGAAATCAGTCTCATGAACATTTATTTTCAACTCTTAAAAAATATAATCATATATTTAATTTCAAAGGGAAAAATTTTCAACTTTTAATTTTAAATGTTTATTTTGTGTGTTAGATGTTCCAACAATTGTACCCAATTCCACTTCCATAACATTAGCCTCTTATTTCAACTATAATTATCCACCTTGAAGACCCTTGATTCCTCCAAAAATAAATTTTACCACTTATTTGGGGATATAATTCTATTTTAAAATTATGATCACAAACTAATACATCATCATAATATCTTGATATGTAATTTTGAGAAGAATCAGAATTAACATAATTGTTAAAAATTATACTACTACAATTCCTACAATTTGAAGTGTCTCCTTATTTTTTTAATATTATTCTTCAATATAATTTCTGGTCATTTCATATATTTCTTTTATTATAGGAATATATATATATATTATAATCATCCATAGTAATATCCTTTTTCTCTATCTAATGAAGATAACTAATTTTATTTATTATGAACTTCATAATAACTAACTTGTATATATTGAGGGAACCTACCCAATGATACCACATGTAGATCCCCATGATGGATTGACAACTGGGTGTGAATCAATGGTTTCCTTTTACAATTTCGTATCTTTTGAATTAAACCATTGAAACATGTTATTGTTCATGGTCTAATCATTGATATCTTATAATCACACCACATGTTTCGGAATACTAAGAGATAACACAACAAAAAATGTATGCATGGTTCAGATCTAACACATACTACATAACCTCTCTTATAAACCCCCTGATATGGATTTTCCATGATAATATTTTTATCAATTAATGTTTCGTGGGAAAAAAATCTTTATACACCCCTTTATTCGATCATTCGGTGGATTCTCTTTACAACCTCCAAAAGTCAAACTCATCCAGCATAGTTAGTTATACAATGCATCCATCTTCTCCGAATCCTAGATCCAACTATGAGACATATTCTACTTCTAGATCCAAAAACATTACTTCCTCTAACACCAACTCCAAATGATAGACTTATAACATTATTCCAGGGTTGATCCTCTATATGATGATATTTTGATCTTCCTCTATAAGCATTCATTAACTGACATTCTCATGTAAACATCTTGTACCTTCAACATCCACTAGTCATGTTTTTTGGTCATCCATAATAGATTTTGATCGCCTATGTATGATTAGTTTTATTAATGAAACGTTGATCCGATAGTTATTCCTTCTATTGGTAATGAACCTGTATCACTTAATGTGTGTAAGTGGTTCAAAATAATACTCCAATATTATTTTAGTCTTGGTAAATCTTTCACAGCACAATTTTTTATTTCAATTACCCTCGTGAATGGATAATAGCTTGCATGGGTCTTCTAAAATAGGGTATATTATAATCAATGAAAGGTTGAATAAAAATCATTGAATAACCCATGCATGTATAGATTCTGGTTATTATAATTTTATGTTTGTATCAGAATTCAGTTTTATTTCCTTTGTAAAATTATTCAATATTATCATATTCATGCATTAATCTATGAACTATTTATTTTATTATATTTTAAATCATGTATACAGGTATATGAACATAATAACTTTTTTTGTTTAATTCTTACTCGTTTTTCTTTTTCAAAAATTTGAATAGAATTTAAAACTCACGTATGTTTAATTAGATAAATATTATCATACAATTTATGTCATATGAATGTTCTAATTTCCATTACCCAGGTTTAGGTGATGATTCTAACCACTTCTTATAAGAGTATCATGTAAATTAGTAAGGCTATTTCTTTAAGGAATCAGTTGTGTTTGTAGAACCATTCCTTCTTGAAGCACATTGAGTGCTCCTGGAAAAACTCCAATTCCCATTGTGTTTCTCTCCTTCCTCACACAACCATAATTATTATGTTACCATGCTACCTTTCCAATGTTGATGTTCAAAGATATAATTTGATTCTCAAGAGCTCTCAAACTGGTGAAAGGTAATATATATCCTTTCTTGGTGATTTGATATTTATAGGTAGATCATGACAAACCATTACAACTGTGGCCTTCAAAAATAATGTCATATTAATTAACACTTGAATATTTGGATATATCATAGTTTGTATTTATAAATTTGTATTTTATTCATTTTAATATTTTTTATACCATAAATCAAGTCCAGTTTTTATAATGGACCAAATCCATCTACATGAATTCAAATTCATGATTATTATTTCATTTTCCCCATTTTAAATGTTTGAAACTTTCCTATATGAATGATAAGTTGTTTCATCACTTTATCCTCATAATTATCATAAAATATGATGAATTACGTACATTCATGATGTAGATTTCATGACTGATATTGGGATGACTCATTCTCTTTGTTTTCTAAGCTGGTATTAATCATTGGAGATAGTTGGACATCATATGAAGAATTTGACATCATACCAATGGATCCTAGTATCCTGTATATGAAGAAAACAATTTAATTTGTTGATGAAGATAAATAGATAAGAGGATCATCAGATGATGTCAGGTTAAATAGATATGTTATAACCATAAATATTTTGAATAGGTGAAAAGTTACCCATGTAGTTTTCATGCCACATAAAATATTAAATATTTCAATATCTTATTAATATGTAAAGTTGTGCCATTAGTGAATTGATCTCGTAGTGGATTGCAGAGCCTACAAAACCTCAAACATCACATGGTGTGTTCTGACAAAACATTATCCTTTTGTGCCACCACGAACACCTATGGGTGCTACGATCCCATTGTTCCTTCCAAGTTACTCTATATGTGTAACACCCCAAGCTTTTCTAAAAATAAATGGAAATTAATGGAACTTTGTTTTATGTAGATATTTATAACTAACTTTTAAAATTATTTTTTTCCACTTCTATGTTTTGAATTTCAACAAACTGTCATCTACAATTGTGTTTAGGAAGTAATTTATAGTATGATGAAACCAACTTGTTTTTGTGAATAGTAACATACCCTTACGAATTGTAATATGAATAGTTATATGACCCTAATTAATAGTAAATTTTATCATTATTTTATTTTCTTATGGATTTAAGATAACAACATCTTGGTTAATTTTTCATTGTGATATAGAAGTAGTTATAGAATTCGAGTTATTTGTTTTTGAATTAAGTATGATTTTATTTAAAAATTAAATAAATATTATTTAGAAAATTATTTTCAAAATATAGACTTCATTTTTTAATTTTACTCGTCAAAAAATGGTTAGGGTGAATTTTCGGGATTTTTATGAAATTCTTGAATTTTCTATGAATAGTGAAATATGATAAAATACCGTATAATAAAAATATCAATACAATACACTATTTATGGAATCATAAGTGATTTAAGGCCACTTTTTTATAAATAACATGCCATTATTACTATTTTAGGTGACATTTAGAAAGACTATTCATAATCTTGGGAACAAATATTATAATAATGAATAATATAATGAAAAATACCCCCTCTCTCCCACTATAAATACCACCCTCACTTCCTTTTCTTCCCACACATCTCAAGCCTTCGTCCATGCCTATGTTCTACCCAATACCCCTAAAAAGGCTCTTCCCCACGTCTTATACCTTCTGTTCTCACCAAAAGAACAAAACAAAATCCCTTAAGAAGGATCTCAAGGAGAATAGACCAAGAGGTAGACATCTCTTTTAGTTTCTTTCTTTTGTTTCATTTCTTGTTATACTCTTCCTTTACCTTTTCTTTATGTTGGGATATTTCATTTCATATTCCCACTTACTATATATATTATGTAAGAGTGATTATATATCCCCTTTCTCTCATCAAACTATTTTTCTAAAATTTTAAGAGACGTCGTTAGGCTACTAAATTTTCGTAAGTGATTTATCATGTTTTTTTTCAAGATTCCTTTATTTTATCCTTATTTCCTCACCTACTCTTATCCAAAAGGAATTAAAGCTAAAAAATATTGTGTATTGTGGATTTTCTCATGTTCATGGTAAATTCATCATCAATCTTCTTCTCTTCCCCCACTTGTTCTAGGAATTAAAAACATTGTCCAGGATGTGTCGAATTACTGACATCGTGGACGATGTGATTTCATGTTTATTTAAATTATTCAAGTCTGGTAATGAAACCATTTTAATGGTTGAAACAGGTTATAATATATTTATTATTTCACATCCATGGTTGTAAATTTTTTTGTACTCATGGTTTTAATTTATAGAACAAAATGTGGTCGTTTTTATCAAAGAACCACTAAAATGATCTAATCGAACATCATTAATGTGTTAACTTATGAATCATCATCATGTAATATTTTAAAATGATAAATGATATAAGTTATGGTTCTAGAAATATTTAAATTCTGATCCATTCCAATTTTTTAGTTTCATTTCTAATCTAAAAGAACAATCCATCATGAATCGATCATGAAAATCATGTAAATAACTCACCCAAAACAGTGTAAGGAACAAAATACAAACAATTAAGGGTGAAATTATGTAATGAAATTATCACATAAGATATTATAAATATGGATATGATTCTGTAATATATTAATAACACTTTTTTAACTATTATACAAGAGGTTTAAATGAGTTCAAAGTAAGACAAATCTGAGGTAAGGGAATTCTTACCCTGATTTCCATTCTTCGGGTTAACCGTCTACTTCATTATTTATGTGGAAATTAGAATTGTTTGTGTGATGGGTTTTTTTTATATTATGTTTAATTATGTGTATCTACAGTCTATATACATATTCTCTCCACACTTTTAGGTCTCTATTTAATTATACGATTTATGTAAGGGGATTTTCTTTTAAAATCCTCTTAAAATTATGTTTTAGAAAATTCAAAAAATAATAATTTTATGCTATAATTCATGTTGTATTATTATGTTCTAGTTATTGGGAATAGTTTATGATGAATTTTGGTACCTATATCTCCCTCCAATTCATTGGGTATGTGTATATTGTAGTTCGGTCATATGGTTACTCCAAGTGTAACTGGGATGGTTACACAAATTGTAAGGTAGCTGTGAGGGTTACAATTATAAGGAAGCCGTGAGGGTTACAAGATTACGTATGTAATTTCCCAAGATAACTTTATGGTTATATTTATGTTCTTATGTTTTTTTGGGAATCTTGTGGAAATATGATGTTTTAAAAAGTAAGTATATATGGGTAAAAGGTATGCCTTATGATAGTGATTTCATATGTTACAAATATTCATGGACTAATGTGTTCTTCCATTCTTTTTATATCCCTTACGAAGATTTTGATCTCATATTATGTTTTTAAATTATTTTCACAAGTTATAAGGATGTGAAAGAAAATAAATAAGCCAATTTAAATGTTTGAATAATTTTCAAAGAAATCATGTTTTTAGCATTGATGTTTTATGTTTTGAAAAAAATGAAAACTATTTTTATGGTATCCAATTAGTAACAATGTGTAATCTTATGAATGTATGATGTACCAATTATCTAAATATGTAATCTTGAAAAGATCCTCACTGTGAAATGATGTGAATTCTTGACTATGTTCAAGATTATTTAATGTAATATGGTCAGGTCCTTATAGTTGGTATTAGAGGATGGTTTAGATAACTTTAGGGGTTAGGATGATGTTAAAAGAATACAATAAATTATTTTTACTCTTTGAAAAATTTGAAATGTTATATAATTTAAATATTACCATGTTTCTTCATATATGATAGGTACTTTCATAATGGTTGTCTGCATAAGAAATAGGGAATCTGAAGAGGAGAGGCACCGACAGATTGACATCCTTCCAAATCTGCAGCCCGGAAAGGAAGGGATTGGAACCAAGTGGTTTAGGACAATAATCTCTCAGATAACACAATAAATAAATGGTGGTTTCATCCATGAAAGCGGACAATCAGAGGTACCACAATGGAACATGACAATAGTGGAACATTTTATGAGGCAACACCCTCTTGTTTTCAATGGATCTTCTGACCCAGTAGCATCTGAAGGATGGATTCAATCCCTTGAAATGATATTCTATGTTATGGGATGTTCATACAATCAAAAGGTAAGTCTTTCCATTTCTCGGTTTAAAGGTGAAGATAATCAGTGGTGTTCAATGGTAATAAATATTAGGGGTACAGAGAATTTTTATTCTTTAGATTGGGATAAATTTAAAAGTCTTTTCCTTGAAAAATATTTTCCTAAGGTGGTGCAAATTAAGATGGAGAATAAATTCCTTGTATTGAAATAGAGTGAGTAATATTTAGTGGATGTGTATGAAGAAAACTTCACTTGACTGGAAAGGTATGCTCCAAATCTTATTCTAGATCATTATTAAAAAATAAACCGCTTTTACTTAGGACAGAATCAAAGGTATCAAAGGGCGTTGGCCTCCTGTGAATTCAAAAGTTATGAGAAACGTGTATGATGTGCTGAGAGGTTATAGATGGATTTTTCTAATGATCGCGTGCATTTTGGAAATAAGGAGAAGAAGAGGTCTAGGTGGAAAGAGATAGGTAAGAATCAACCAAATAAATGTGAGGGTAAGAAAATCCAGTTTCTAGTTTGTGAAAAGTGTGGCTGGAAACACCCTGGGGAATGTCTTTGAAAAACTGGGAACTGTTTTAAATGTGGTATGTTTGGACATATGACCCGAGATTTTAATGCAAATAATCCTAATACAAATACAAAAAAAGAAAAATATTAAGTGTTCTAAATATGGTGAGATGGGTCACTATGAAAATTTCTGCCTAAAGAGAGATATGGATCATGTAAAGAATCCATACTGTAAGCATAAAGGTGTAGTGAGATCATTTGCAACTATGTCATCATATTTCAGTCCATCAAATGAAGATGTATCAGTTAATTTGTTTTTTTACTCATATTTTTCTAAATTTTTGTCTGATAAGGGGTAGACACATTCCTTCACCTCTGAGAAATTTTCTGGTAAATTGTAAATATCACCCCTATAAATTAAATAGGAACTTGTTTTTATAACACCAGGGGTAGTATTATAGAAAAGAGGAATTATAATAATCTTTCTATTGTGGTCTAAGGAAAAAATTTACCTACAAACCTTTTTGTTTTTCCCTTAGTGGAGTTTGATGTTATTCTAGAAATGGATTGGATTTATGTTTATCATGCTAAGATTTACTATAGAGCTAAAGGATTTTTTTCATAAAGAGTTTCAGTTTGTATACATGAATGAACCCATATAATTGATAACATATCAGGAAGTAGAGAAACTGTTGAAAGATGGAAATGAATGTTATCTTGCTCATATTTTTGAAAATAAGGGAACTATTCAGGTTGATGATGTACCTGTGGTAAATTAATACCTTGATGTTTTTTTGAGGAGTTACTCGGTGTCATACCAAATCGGGAAGTAGAATCAACAATTTACTTAGTTCATGATGATAAGACAATTTAAAAACCCCCATATTTTATGGCTCAAATAGAACTTCTTTAATTAAAAAATCACTTGGAGGATTTTCTTGATAAAGGCTTCATTCATCCTAGCACTTCCCCACGAGGAGCTCCTATTTTTTTGTTAAAAAGAAATATGGTTCCATGAGACTTTTCATTGATTATAGATATTTGAATAACATCACTGTTAAAAAAATATATCCTTTTCCTCATATCGATGACTTGTATGATCATCTCCAGGGAGCTTAGTACTTTTCCAAGATTGGCATGAGATCTAAATACCATCAAATAAAGGTGAAGGTAGATGACATCCTGAAAACAACCTTTTGTACTAGATATAGGCATTATGAATTTTTTGTTATGTTGTTTGGACTAACTAATGCACCTATTGTATTCATGAATCTTATGAATGGAATATTTCATGAGTTCTTGGATAAGTTTGTAGTGGTGTTTATTTATGTCATTATGGTATTTTCTAAAAATAAATAGGAGCATGAAAAACATCTAAGGGTTGTTTTACAAACCTTAAAGGAAAAGAAACTGTATGGAAAATTCAGAAATTGTGATTTTTTGTTGCAATAGATTTATTTTCTTGGGTACATTGTAAATAAGGATGGAATAAAATTGGATCCTTCCAAAAAAAAAGTGGTTGATTAATGTCTAGGACCCACAAATGTTACGTAGGTTCGTAGTTTTCCTAGGTTAGAATTTTATTATCGACGATTTATTATGAACATTGCACCATTATATAACCCAATAAATATGATAATATCAAAAGGGGTTAAATTTGTTTTGATAGAATAATGTGATGTTATTTTTTAGGAACTGAAGAAGAGATTGGTGAATGCTTCAGTTTTGGCCTTTCCTTCCCAAAATGGTGATTTTTTTCATCTATAGTGATGCTTCTTTGCAGGGAATTGGTTGTGTTTTGATGCAGAATGATTAGGTAATTACTTATGATTCAAGACAACAAAAACATCATGAGTTAAATTATCCCACACATGATTTGGAATTGGCAGAAGAGTATTTTTCTTTAAAAATTTAGAGGCATCATTTATACAGAAACAAATGTCATATATATACAGACCATAAAAGTTTGAAGTATATATTCACTCAGAAGGAATAAAACATAAGGCAGAGAAGATGGCAATAACTGATAAAGGATTATGACTGCACGATCAATTACTATTCTAGAAAAGTAAACAAAGTGGCAGATTCCTGGAGTCAAAAACATCATGCATCATTAAGAATGTTACTTCTCGAACATCATCCCTTGATTAATGATTTGATGAATTTTGGCTTAGAAGTTGTTGGTGCAGGAAATACACAAATTTTGTTTCAGGTTTCAGTGCATTCTTCGATGTTAGATAGAATTAAGTAATCGTAGAAGGAAGACCATGAGCTATAGAAAAAGGTAGAATTGGTCAAAATGGGTAAGCTTCCAGAATTTAACCTTGATAAAGATTGTGTTTTAAGATTTGGAAAAAGGATGTGTGTTCCCTGTGATTCTTAGTTGAAGAAATATTTTTTGTCTGAAGCTCATAGTTCTTTATTTTCAGTTCATCCAAGAAGTACTAAGAATTATATAGACCATTAAGAGTATTATTGATGGGATGGAATGAAAAGAGATATTACTGCTTTTACCATGAAATGTTTGACACGTCAAGAGGTTAAAGTAGAGCGGTAGTTACTGAAGGGGATGAATCAGCCTTTTCCAGTGCCAACGTGGAAATGGGAGAATGTATTCATGGGAATCAAGGTGGGACTACCAAATAATTCTTGAGGTAACAATGTGATTTGGGTTATTGTGGATCGGCTGACAAAATTGGCACATTTTATTTCTATTTGCGATACAATTTCTTTGGATCATCTTTCTCGACTGTACCTCAAAGAGATTGTCAGGTTGTGTGGAGTTTCTCTTTCCATTATATCTAATCGGGATTCCAGGATCACTTCTAGGTTTCTGAATGGACTTCAGAAGTCGTTGGGCTCAGAATTAAAATTTAGTATATCTTTTTATCCTCTATCATATGGGTAGTCAGGGAAAACGATTCAGATTTTTTAGGATATGCTTCGAGCTTGTTCAATGGACTACCAGGGATGTTTGAATCATTATCTTTTTTTAGTTGAGTTTACATATAATAATAGTTTTCATTCTAGTATACAGATGTAACCTTTTGAGGCTTTGAATGGGAATCACTATCAGACTCCAATGTTTTGGGATGATGTTGGTGAAAGGAAGTTGATGGGTCCAGAATTAGTAGAAGAAGTGGTTAAGAAAGTGAAGATGATCCAGCGGCACATGAAGACAGCTCAGAGTAGGCAGAAATGTTATGCTGATAATAGAAGGAAAGACTTCTCTTTCGAGGTAGGAGACCATGGTTTCCTTAAAATCTATCCTTGGAAAAGTCTGACTCATTTTGGTAAGAAAGGAAATCAAATTATTTGGTCCAACGGTCCTTTTGAAATCATGGAGAAAGTTGGACCAGTCGCATACCGAGTAGCTATTCCTCTAAGTTTGTCTCAGGTACACAATGTTTTTTATGTTTCGATGTCGAGGAAGTATTTTCTTGATTCATTACATGTCTTGATCCCAGAAGTAGTTTAGCTAGAATATAACCTTTCTTATAAAGAAAAACCAGTTCAAATTCTTGATCGATGGGAAAAGGTATTATGGAATAAGGTAATCCACTAGGTAAAGGTTTTGTAGAGAAACCACATGGTTGAAGAAGCAACATGGGAGTCAAAAAATTCTATGGGGAAAAATACCCTCACCTGTTTAATAATTAAATAAAACGACAAGGGTGAAATTTTCAAAAGGTGGGGATAATGTAACACACCATGTTTTTCTAAAAATAAATGGAAATGCATGGAACTTTGTTTTAAGTAGATATTAATAACTATCCTTTAAACATAATTTTTCCAGTTCTATGTTTTGAATTTCAAGAAACTATCATCTACAATTATATTCAGTATGTTTTTTGGAGTCTGATGAAACCAATTTGTTTTTTTGAGAATAGTAACATACCCTTATGAATAGTAATATAAATAGTAATTTGACCATAATGAATAGTAAAATTTATTATTATTTTATTTTCTTTCGGCTTTAAGATAATAACATCTTGGTTAATTTTTCATTGTGACATAGAAGTAGTTAGAGAAATAGAATTGTTAATTTTTAAATTAAGTATTCTTTTATTAAAAAAATTAAATTAACAATATTTAAAAAAAATTATCAAAAAAATAGACTTCATTTTTTGAATTCTACATGTCAAAAAATGGTTATGGTTATGTTTTGGTATTTTTCTCAAATTCTTGAATTTTCGATTAATAGTGAAATACGATAAAATACAGTATAATCAAATTATCAGTAAAATGCACTATTTATGACATCATAAGTGATGTAAGGGCACTTGGTTCAAAATCACATGCCATTATTACTATTTTTTGGTGAAATGAACTAAGAAAATTCATAATCGTGGGGAAAAATACTGTAATAATGATTAAAATAATAAAAAATACCCCATGTCCTTCACTATAAATACCACCCTAACTCTCCTCTTCTTCCCACACCTATCAAGACTTGACCCATAACTATGTTTTGCCCAATACTCTTACCATGGATCTTACCCACATACTAGAGCTTCTAGTATCACCAAAGTACCAAAATCGAAGCCCTTAAGAAGGATCTCAAGGAGAAGAGATCACGAGGTAAACATATTCTTTTATTTTATTTTATTTCTGTCATTTCATGTTATTCTCTTCATTTTCCCTTTCCTTATGTTGGGATATTTCATTACATATTCCCCCTTACGTTCCATATTATGTAATACTGATGAGATATCCCCTATCTCTCATATAACTATCATTATGATATTTTATGAGATGTCGTTAGGATTCTGAATTTTCATAAGAGATTTCTCAAGATTCCTTCAATTTCAAGATTCCATTATTTTCTCCTTCATTCCTCACCTTATCTTAACAAAGAGGCATGAAAGATCCAGAATATTTTATATTTTTTATGTTCTCATGTTCATGGGAAATTCATCAACAATATTCTTATCTTCCCCCACATGTTAAAGGAATTAAAAACATTGTCCATGATGTGTCGAATTATCGACATCATGGATGATGTGATTTTATTTTTTTAAAATTCTTCATGTATGGTCATGAAAACAATTTTATGGTTGAACCAAGTTATATTATATGTATTATTTATCATCCATGGTTCTGTAATTATTTTGTACTCATGGTTTTAATTTATACATCAAAATGAGGTCATTTTTATCAAAGAACCGCTAAAATGATCTAAACGAACATCATTAATGTATTAACATCTAAATCATCATCATTTAAGAATTAAAAATGATAAATGGTATAAGTAATGGTTCTATAAATATGTAAATACTACTCAATTTCAATTCTATAGTTTCATTTACAATCGAAAAGAACAATCCATCATGAACTGATCATGAGAATCATGTAAAGAACTCACCAAAAATAGTGCACGGAACAAAATTCTAACAATTAAGCATGAAATGATGTAATTAATTTATCACATAAGGTATTATAAAGATGGGTATGATTCTGTAATATATTAATAACTCTCTTCTAACTATTATACAATAGGTTTAAATGAGTTGGAAGTAAGAAAAATCTGAGGTAAGGGAATTCTTAACCTTATTTCCATTCATCGGGTTAACCTTCTACTTCATTATTTGTGTGTATTGCGAATTTTTATGTGATGGGTTTTCTTTATATTCTTTTTAAGTATGTGTATTTACAGATTATATACATATTCCATCCACACAATTAATTCTCTATTAAATTATATGATTTATTAAAGGGGGTTTTCTTTTAAAATCCTCTTTTAAAATTATGTTCTACAAAATTCAAAAGCTATTTTTTTATGCAATCATCCATGTTGTATGATTATGTTCTAGTTGTTGGCAATTGTTTATGATGAGGTTTAGGACCTATATATCCCTCTAATTCGTTGGTTAGGTGTAATTTGGAGGTCGGACATATGGTTACTCCAAGTGTAACTGCGATGGTCACACAAATTATATGGTATTCGAAGGGTTAAAAATTATAAGGTAGACGTGAGAGTCACAATATTATGTAATTAATACCCCAAGATACCTTTTTGTTTATATTTATGTTCTTATTTTTTGTGGGAATCTTGTGTAAATATCATGTTTTGCAATGTAAGTATATATGGGTTACAAGTATGTCTTTTGAAAGTAATTTCATATGTAACAAGTATTCATAGACTAATATGTTATTCCCTTCTCTTTATATCCCTTGCTGAGCTTTTGTGATCATCCAATGTTTTTAAATGATTTTCACAGGTTATAAGGATGTGTATTCCAAAGAAGGCATCCATGTTAAATGTTTGGAGAATTTTCAATGAAATCATGTTTTTAGCTTTGATGTTTTATATTTTTGACAAAATTGGAAACTGTTTTTATGGTATCAACTCTATAACAATGTGTAATTTTGTGATTTTATTATGTCCCAATTCTATAATGATATAAACATGAAAAGATCCTCAATGTGAATGAAAGTGAATTCTTGACTACATTCAAGATTATTTAATGTAATAAGGTCGGGTGCTTATAATATGGGTACAATAAAACCTCTGCTACCATGTGAACCATTTTGGGATTTCAATCCCATGAGTTGGATTCATTATCCCATATGTATGGGATTGACAATATCTATAGGGATGAAATAGTATGAATGTTTTTTTAATTCCCACAAAATAAATTAGTGAAAACTATGTATAATGACGTAAAAAACAATCCATTCTAAAATTCTCATGCAAAATGGCATTTTGAACAGTCTCATTTTAATTATTTATTAAAAGCATTTTCATGAAAATATATTTTTTTCATAGTATTCACTTCATTGAAAATCCTCATGGGAGAAATTTTTTATTTCATGAACTTATTTAAATCATCCTTGAAAGTGTTTAGCCGCATATAAAAATCCTTGACTTGTAAACTGGATCAAAAATCCTTACATATTAATCTATATATATGTACATCCTTCTTCAATCACCAATATTATATATAAATGAAAAGAAAATTAACTCAGCATTCAGTTTCCCCAATAAGAGTATAGTTTAACAACCTACAGGTTTTCAATATGATTCTTTTCAAATTTATATTTTTAAAAATATAAAATTATTTTTTTCTTAAATAATCACATGTATTTTGGTAATAAATACTAACTTAATTTACGTTATCAAATTTTTTTACTATGGGTTTAGAAGAATTCACTTTATTTAATAAAAATTCAACCAATTAAATTTTACATTTTCAAATATATATTGAAAATGTTATTTTAGATTCCAAAATTTAGAAGAATCATAATAATTTTTCAAAAATGATTTAAAATTAATTTTAAATGAGATTCATGGGTTAGTTGAATTATATCACTAGATTTCGTATTTAAAAAATATATATACGGAATGTTTTAAGAAGTTTAAATACACATATTTTTTATTAAAATAATTTCAAATGAAATTTATAAAAATTATTCAACTCCTATGACTTCTAATGTTAATATTTACCTTAATGGTGTTGGATAACCCTTTGAAAGCAAGTTATATATAATAATTATTATTATATTTATTTATCTGAATACAAATATACCTGCTATTATATTTTTATTTTTATATATATAATATTTTTAGTAGAACTAAAGGAATATTATTTATGATCTATTAAATGAAATTTAATATATTTTAATGAATAAATTTCATTATATTTATTTTAATTTAAAACATTTGGTTTTCATTTGTCATTATATTAAAATTATTATAAAAGAGGTTATAGATCATATAGAAAAATAAATTCTAGAACCTATCATTTTTCTTAAAATATCTAGTTTCTTAGTCCTGTAAAAAAAGTAAATATTATATTTCATTATCAACTACTAAAAATGATAACCTTATAGATGGTAATTGTTATGATTAGGTATGATAAATGAAAAAAACATTAATAGACATTAGATTTAATTATAAGATTTTCCCTATAAGATTTAAGGAAACCAGTTATATCATCATTCTAAGAAATGGAAATTTATTTAAGGACTAATAATATTTATTTGTGACCTTATTTCATACGATAAAACTCTCAATATGGTGAATTTTATTTTGAATGTGATTTTAATGAAAACCAATTAGCCAGTAAATTTAGGATATCATTTTCTTCTGATCCATCTAAAATTTAATTTAGTTTATTTTACTTAAAACTACATCATCAAAATTTTAGTTTTATTTATATGTTTGATTATTTATTTTCTTTAATATCTTATGAGGTGTTTTCATTTCAAATTTTATTCCTAGAGTTATTTCTCTACATATAAATTAATAAAGTGTACCATTCCATTTCTGGTTTTATATTTTTTTGTTTAATGTTTTAATCTTTTTAATGAGAATATTCATCTTTCATATGAAATTTTCTATCACATGAAAACTCTAAAAGTTCAAAAACTACATAACTTCTTCTCTCCAAAATTGTGAAATTTTTTCCTCTAATAATTTATTTGGAACCTAAGGTTTCTTCATTAATAATAGTAGTGGAAAATTATAATAGATCTTAAGAGATTGGATCATAATTTTTCCATAGGAAATTATTTTTTTACAAAGTTACTTGTGGAAAATATATTTATTTTTACCAACAAGACTGGACATATTTGTTATTAAAAAGTTGTTAAAATTACAAAAAATATGAGTTTTTTATGAATGTAAAATGTAGTTCTTCTAAAATAATGAGGTTTTGTATTTAAATGAAAATGGTTATTTCAAAATTGATGATTTTATAGATTTTTTAATATTTAAATTCATTCAAAGGAACATTTTTATATCATAAATGTTGTTTTATGAATTTATTCATTTCCCACATGATGCAATTTTTATGATTAGTTCATCTCTAGTTCTCATAGATTATGACTGCCATGCTGAGATAACTAAACATTTTTTTAGATCATTCATAGTTGTAAAAAGTTCAATCCAAACATAGGAAGAAGAAATTATGATTAAACTAGGTTTTGAAAAAAAAAATCATTAAAATAAATGGTAAATTTGAGAATGTTCTATAGAGTGATTTTAATCTTCATTGTATTCTGATGGTTGAGAATAAAGTTAACATATCCTCATACATCATTAAATATATATACTATTCCTTCAAAAGGTAATAAATTTTAAATAATTAGGAAGGATTTATCACCATTATATTAAAAAGGGATGGAGTAGAGCTCATTGATGTTATGGAAACTATGTATTATGGGTGGAATACTCATTAAGATTTACTGTTGAAGAAAATTATATTCTTTTGGAGCTACTATCAAAGAAAATTTTTCCCATTATAGTTGAAACAAATATATGATATCCCTACTCTGGATGAGGGAGAGATTCCTTGGACCCATGTTACTATTCTACATTTTTTAGAGGACTCAATGGATAATGAGCCTCTATATGTGGGGAGTATAGTAAGAATAATTTGATCTGAAAAAAATAATTCTCCCATTGTTTTTCATGTTAATATTGATTATCAAAATTATATCGATGTATAATATTCTAATAAATATAAGGTTAGAAAAGAAATTGGAGAAATGGAATCATAATATGAGCACCAAAAACCTAATTTTGAGGATAATATAAAATGTGAAATTTTTAATTAGTAATTTTTAATGATGATGAGATATAAAGGGTCCATGGTAAAATATCACTTGGTTCTTGTCTTAAAATTTTGATATTGATAGACATGTGTGAGTCAAGGAATCTTTCCTTTTGTACAGATGTTTTCTCAATGATGTTTTCTCTTAAAGTAATAAAAAATTTCCTTATTGAGGAATTACCAAATAATGAATCCCCTTAGGTTTTTAATTTTGAAAAAGGAGTAAGTCTTACAATTTCTAAATAACTATACTAAAGACCCTTTCATAGTAATGATTTCTAGAAGAATATGACCATTAAAGGAACATCATCATATTGTTTTATCTGAATAGATTTTAGATTCTATAATAAAATATCGTGAAATGTATGTGGATGGTGAAGACAAATGATATTTTCTAATTTTTTTTCCCTATGTTTAATTCTATGTATCCTCATAATACTTGGATAATAATTGAATTGTAAAATCCTAGAAAAAATTCTATTTGGATTTAATATTGTGATGAGATGAATGGAATGTAACTATCTCAAAAGGAGGTGATGAATATTATTCAATCCAATCAATCAAAAATCTAATTTGAGTTATTTGGGAAACAATATCATTCAAAATTGAAATTGGTTATCTAAAAATTTTATGATATATATATATATTTTAGTTTTTGAAGATGATTATATATGTTTCATCCTAATCCTCAATGAAAATTGAATCTATAATTTCTATTGGTCAATTGAAGAATTCATCCTCATATTTGATGATGTTGCATAAGATAGTTAAAGGACTGAAATGTTATATAGTACCTTTGGACACTATTCAATACCTAATAAAATAGGTCGCCTCAAAACTATATAATGTAAAAGATGATTCATATAGAGGGGGAAGGGCCTTTTCAGTAAAATAGACGGGTTATTATCTTTTCTTAAAAAAGACCCTCTCTAAATAAAACTTACGTATAGATAAATGTTTTAAATAATAATATTTTTTCCAATATTACATGTTGGTAATATGATATAAATACCAATCTAATATCCATAAAAAAATACATCCAAGACATTGTTAAATAGGTTGAAGAATTTTCTTCATATAATTCTAATTCTTCTCAGTATGATAAGTAATGTTAACCAAGAGAGGGGTTTTATATAACTACTCTTATTGATAAAGTTTCTATAAGGGAAATAATGTTTTCTCATCAATTAATAATTTAAAAAATTTTAATTTAGGTTATAAAACTATTATTTGAGATTTTGGAATTCACCTATGAATTCATCCAAGTTTGAGTGGTATCATCAACAAAAAAATAGATTGATTACAGATGATCTATCTATTTTCAAGAATATATTTTCTATTAGAGTAAGAAAGGACTTTCTTTATTATAATAATTATGATAGGATTTTCTTGTATCTCATTAATAAATTTATGGAAGTATATTCTTTCTATTGAGATTATGGATAAAACTAGCAAATAATCATCATATCTCTCTTTTGGATATCATTACAAGGATTCATATTCTATTTATCCTTAATGGAAAAATTTTAAAGGACAATGATGTAGTGGAAGTGTAAATTCTGAATCAAACATATACCTCTTCTTAGTGGATTCATTTTAGGATATTATCCATTAAATTAGATTATCATAATAATATTGATAAAGAATGGGTAATAAAATAGCATCATGATATTATGAATATAATTAGGAATTCAGGAGTCACTAATGTTGTTGGTTCAGATGGGAATGAAAATTAATTTAAATTCCTAACCTTAAGAAGCTTCATCCAAGAATTGCCTATCCCAAACCCATTCACTAAGCAACAAGGATTATTGATTTTTCATAGATTAAATTTTTTTATTACATTATACTAATAAAATTTTATTCATTACAATATTGTAATTCAATGGGTTGATGTTTTTTTCAATACCTTAATTCCATTCTCGAAAAATTTTCATATTTTTTATACTTCTATAATTAAATTCAAAATTATGTTCACTTATATAATCTCTTTTATTCTGGATTTTATTTTTTTATTGACTATCTTATCTCACTCTAATAATTATATGATTTGATATCACAAAGTGGGTGATAATATATTCAACAAAAAAATTATATTTTACACTTTATTATATGAAAGAAAACATATAGTCCTATATATATATATTCTATGATCCATTTTGTAAAATTTTCTATTTAATATATTCTATTTTTTGATAATAAAAAAGGTGGATATCATTGGATACACAAATGTTGTTCCAATATATATCAATATATAATTTGTTTTCATGCTCAAAATATAACCATTTTTTCACAAATAAACTAATATTAAGTGTTTTCTAGAAATTATTCTTTTTCTTTAAGAAGTATTTAATTTCAATGATTTTTTTATAAAAATATTCATTTTGGAATAAGTTATCTAAATAATTAATCATTTTAAATGATAAATTATTATAAGATGAGATAACCTATCTTGAAAGCTGATATTTATCATATGATACAAGGACATATTGTTTCTATCAAAATAAATAATCAAAGAAATAGACAAACATATTTTCACTAGATTTCAAATTACAAACTAAGTAAATTATTCTATAAAAGACTTATATGTGAACATTATTGTACAATCAATAAGAATGTCTTAGGATCCATGATTTCAGAAAATTCATTTATCACATTAAGATCAAATCATTATACAATGAAATGATCCATATTGTGATCCCAAAAAGTTGTAAAAATGATATTTGATAATGGAAAGTATCATAAGTAGTTTTAAAATATTGTATGTAGAATAATAATCTCATATGAAAATAGATGTTATCTTATAAAATAGTGCCTCCTGTTTATTTATTCAATGATAATAGGGTTGTCTCATGAATAGATGAAATATAATACCCAACATATTTTCAAACAAAGTCATATATTTCTTTCAAAGTAAAAATATTCATTAATGTTTTGATTTAGTCATTTTTATAATTCATATGACATTTTAATGATCTTAATAGACTATGAGGAAGACAATTCCCTTTGAATCCCACATTATTCAATGTAATTATTTAAAAAGTATTTATTCACACTTTTGGGGAATTTATTATTTTTTAGTAATTCAAGCCAAGTAAACACAAAAAATATTATATTTATTAGAAATTAGATAGAATGGTTAAGGAAGTATAAATTAAGTAATACATCAATTATTAATAATTAATTTATTTCCAATAATAATTGGGGTTTCAATCAATATTGACCTCTATGATTTCTATTTTTAGAATCAAAGGTCAAAAGCACGAATAGAACTTAATTTTTAATTTTTCTAGTTTACACATTAAAATTAGACTATATATGAATTTTTAAAATAAAAAATCAAATAAAAAATATTAAAAATAATAGGACAATAATGAACAACCAAGAAACAATTTTCAAATTAATGAATACATACAAATTCTATTCTTTTCTATACATACAATCCTTCCTTATTTTTACATGATGAAAAATAATCATTTCTATTATTCTTTGAGTAACTATTAAACTATAGTTTAGATATCACTTGATTATGTCCATTAATCTATTATTCTTGTTTTAGACTAACATCTCATATTTAATCATGTTGTATCCTTCTACTATGCATTGAATATTTGATGACATTTTCAATATTTATCTTATATAATATTAGAACTAGTTATTTTGATTATGTGAATTCCATGGATTGGTATTGAAAAAAGGGACAACCCAATGAAATATATAGGGACCTTTTATAAAAAAAATTTGTTTCTTTCACTCAACTTTTTATATCCCTGGGAAAAGGACTTACATAGTGAAATTCACCAATCCTTTAGAGAAAGAGTTTTTTTAGAGTGGATTGGTGGATTCGTTCCTCCCAAACCACTATAAAATGTTAGTGTTTTATTTTTCTTTTTAAGTATTTATTTCCACTATCACAAAGCCATATGATTATATATATCATATATGTATATAAGATTATTGTTTTTCTAATTAAATTTCTAATTATATTAATGATGTTATTTTTTAGGTTTACAAAATCCAAATTCATTTTAACATATTTATTTTTGAAATGGTTTCTAAATAGTTCACATATTAAAAAATCATAAACCATTAACCCCCAATCATGATTTATAGGTACTCTCTTTACAATCATTATTTAACTGTCTTTTGAAAGAACTTTTAGACCTAATAGGGTTTACATCAGATAGATACTCTATTAAATAAAAAATATTATTTTTGTATATTGAATAATATTATAAATTATAAATGATTGCAATTAAAAAAATCATATTTTCTATTTACATGTTCTTTATAGGATAAGTAATTAACAATCTTAATGAATAGTATATCACCTAAATCAGTAATTATAGAAATATATTTTTTTTATGTTTTCTATGTTGTATATGAATATTTGGGTAATTAATTTTCATTATTCATTATAGAACTTATTAAATTCTAACTACATATGCACCTTGATTATTAACATGGATAAACTTTGTCTCATTCCCACTATCTCAAATAGAGTTATACTGCCACTCACAGAATTTCACTCATTCCTATAACTAGAACCTTATTATCTTTTAGATTTATGAAATATAATTTTTAATTTTATGATAAATTAGATAATTCAAATTTTGTATTTCATAATGAATGTTTGTAGCTATAATTATCTTCATCAAACACATTTCAGTGTAACAACAAAATCATTACATAATGGATTTTTTTCAAAATATAACATATATGAGATTCCATTTTTTATTTTATTTTTCATGAGGTTATGTTTTAGTGATTTTATTTTCAAATTATTTCCTAAAATTATAACGAAATATAAGTCAAACTTACAAGAATAATCATTGATATTACTGAAATAAACAAGGTGTAATTCCTCATTTTAGTAACACCAAGACTCCAAGGTTTTTAAATAAATGTCATTATATGAATAAATCCACTCTATAATTAATGGTTGATTAATTGTTTATAATTATATTCTTTGATTTACCCATATGAATAAATTTTATCTTATTTTTTATTATCCATATTTCTAGTGTTTCATTTGTTGTCAATATCTATGGAGATCCTAGCTAATAGAGGAAGAAGAAATGTATATTTTATTATAATGTGTCCATCATGGGAATAATATCCAGTTAAAGTTATAAATATGGATATGAATTACATGTTATAAGAAGAAATAAAATGGGAAAAAAATTTTAGGAACTTCAGTCATGGGTGAATATGGATAAAAATTTGAGTATCTTACTTCAAGAGAAGTTACATGTATTTTTCTTATTATTTATTCAAATATTAGACCACTAATTAAAATAGAATAAGAAAACATTTCATCTAATCCCATGATATGGTTTTGAGATCCTCGCATTGCACGTAAACCATGGATCCATCACATTGAAAAGTTTAAATTTTTTACCTAATACAAATATCATTATAGTAAAGGCATCATGCATTACTGAAAGTCATTTATGTTTCATGTGTCTGATTGTTGGTGAGTCACTATTTTAAATGGACAAAACATTTCACATTATACGCATTGAAGGTGGAATGAACACATATTGTTTTATCATGAAATTTTTTGTAGTACTCATTTCTAAACTCCGTAATTTTATTGAAAAAATGAGAACTTGTATCATGTTTTCTAATGCTGAAGTGATTTCAAGATAGTGATATCATTTCTTATATATTTAAATAACTAATATCATTAGTTTTAATTATTATGTTAAATAATTTCTATATAAATATAATTCAATGAGCTTTAATGAAATAAAAATTAAATATGATATGACATACTATGATGATATGCTTCTTAGGATACAAAATGGAATAGTGGGATTAATGAAGGATAATAATGATATTTTTTTAACATTAATTGAGTCCATTTGTTTTGTGTGAACTAGACAATATAAAAATTATCATGATTATAAAAGTCAATGTTGAATCAAGATGAATGAATATTGAATTATCTTGTGATATCTAATAAGAATTTTATATGTACTCTGTATAATTTATGGAATTGTCCACATTATAATGATGATTATATAGATCTCAGAATATGGATAATTCAATTAAATATTAAAGAGTCATTGGTTATTAAATATTAGGATAATAATTAATGATTAGTCAGATTTTATCAGTGCTCTATTTGAGAATAAAAAAGAAGTAACTAAATGATAATGAATAATCTTATTGGAGGTAGTAGGAGTTTATGTGTTGTCCAAATGGTACTAAGTGTATGGAATGACACTCAAACTACTCCATACTATTGAAATTAAATTTAAATAATCTAATTTTATAAATATTAAAATACCCATTAACTGTCCAAAGATGTGAAGGTGCACATGTATGTCAATAATGTTTGAAAACATGGTAAATAAGACATGGAATGGAGATAAATTTACATTATATAGTGGAAATTCACAAAGAATTTCAAATTTTTTTATAATTTATGGATAAAGAAAGAAGAATTCATTTTCTGTGTTAAATATATAATGAAAACATATGAAGATAAAGGATCACTTATTAAATTTTTTGGGGGTGAAATTGGTCATGAATCATTCAAGGTGAGCATATATTCTTCTATAATAATTTTATTTTGTCATAAAATTGATTTTTGGAGATACCATAGATATTGATTCTTATTTTGATGATAACTAATTATTTTTAAATAATGAAATAATATTCTCTTACCTTTTGGAATCACTTGAATCTTATATTTTAGTGAAATTTTAGGGATCTATGTATTTTCAAGTCAAAATTTAGTTTTTCATGAAATGTGTTTTATAAAAAAATGAACTTAAAACATACCATCCCATGAATTTCATATATTAATGAAAATGGGGATATATTAGATGGTATAATAGAAAGTATTATAAATTTTCAAATCACTTAAACTTTTTATTGAAGAGTATTTATATTGTTATTTTAGATTCCAAAAATAGTGTGGAAGTGAGGGATGTATTTCATAGTCTTTATTCAATGGGGTATTTGTATATAAAAATAGAAGAATTAGGAAAATCATTAATCAAATGGATTTTTTAAAAAAATTAATATTTATTTTTACCGTTTAATCAACCCATTTAAATTTTGGTAGGATATGTTATGGTTAATGTAATATGTTATTATTTAGCATTGTAATATCATATAATAGATTTCATTTACACACATAAATGATTTTTTCCCTATTAATTAGGAAAATTGGTTTCCTTATAAATAATTAATGTTCTTAAAATTAATTATATTTCTATATAATTTTATATCATTTCATTTGATAAAAACTGAGATAAGTATTCATCATATATATAATCTATCTAACAATTATAAATAGGGGTAAACCTTATCCAATTTTAGTTGTTATTAACATCCTCTATTATTATAATCTAAAATATATATTCCAATTAATTGTTTCAATAGATAAGAATATATGTGTCTCACATAAAAATAATTAGTATTAAATAATTGGGGTGATCTATGGACCAATTAATTTTAGGATTTATTGGGTGTTAAAATAGTGGTTGTCATTGGTTATGTTTTTTGGCTCATATGAGAGAATTCTGGAATAAATGTGTTTGGATCGGTGGAAGTATTGTTGTTCATATATAGAATATTAAATGTTATTTAGATTTTTTTGAGAATATTTATAATGTATCATTGGTTTTATATAGGGTATTTTTTCTGTAGGAGGTCAATCATGGCACCACGATGAACATGATCTCATAATAGATTATATATAAGAATAAACCAAGATCATTATAGAAAACAATTTTGATACATAAGATTAATTAATGGTATATCACTTTTTAATAGGGTATTCCACTTTATAATGGTTTTTATGGTTGAATAAATACATTTATATCAACAATTAAGTGTTTCTTGGAGGAGTTGATGATGTTGCTACTATGCATGCGTAATATTAACTCAGGTTTGTGTAAGAATAATCCAATGAATGGATGATTTGACGAGTTAGGATGGAATATAAAATGTTATAACTTCTATTTATTAATAGTAAATGGATTTAATGTAAGAATATATTATTAAATATCATTTTTAATCTGATTGAGATTAGGAAATCACAATACAATGGAATCTATGATTGATTAAGAGTTTTCAAGAAAACAAGACCTAGTTCAATGAAAAGGGGAAGAGTTATTCCACTATCATATATATTTCACCATGAATAGAATAATTTGAAAACATTTAATACCTTATAAAAAATGGTAACATTTTGGGATTAATAAGGAAAACTAGATTATTCCATAACCAAAGGGCCATTCCAAAATGTGAAAAAAAAATTGTGGTGTTTTGAACAAAAACACCATGATATTCATGGTGTTTAAAAATGAATTTTACAAAAATTTCATTTATTTGGTTTTTAGCTGAATATATTCCTATAGTGGACATCATAAGATATAACCTAATAATTTTTACGATCATCAAACCATAATAAGGTATTTCTTAATGCGAAGAAGAAAATATTAGAATTATTTTGAATTTAAATCCATCTCATATTTTAAGGGATCATGTTTGATGTTGGAAAACATAGTTGATGATTAATGGTGTGATACAGTAGTGCGCATTTCATAAACCTCATAATCAAATATAGTGTATAGTTATATCCCCTAGTATATTGACACTATGTATGTGTATTCCTTGTTAAGTATCCCATAAAAGTGAACCGTGTAAAATCATAAACATGTTAAATTTATATTCTATATAAAGATATTTTTTTGTATAAGATTGATTAGATTCAATATTTATTTTGTTTTGAGAAAATATCTGGCTGAAGAACGAAGCTTAGCACCATAATTCACCCACCTATGCTTTATTTTGTCTCATTTTTTTCATCAAGTGGTATCAGAGACACAAAGTTCATTCATTATATATCTTTAAATTCATAATTTCTATCATAGGGTATCACATCAATGAAAAAGGATTTTCTTTTACTTCGGGTATAAATTTTCCAAATATTGAAGAACCCAAAAGGATCCCAACCATGATCTCTCAAACTCAAACATTACTTGGTAGAAGTGTATAGAATTAATTTAATTTAAATAACAATGTTTTTATAACTAATGAAGATGGGATTTTTTCCAATGCCAGTGAAAATTCTAAACACTATAGATTATATATTCCTTAAAGACATTAATAGATGATTCATAGGATATTGCTTATCCTACATAGTAGATTGTTGTATAGAGGAACAATAATAAATTATATATTCTCCATGAATTATGGGTATCTCATAATTTATTATATATAGTATATCATAAAATATCATGGAATGTTTTTCCA
Organism: Viscum album; assembly: GCA_963277665.1. Classification (NCBI taxonomy): domain Eukaryota; kingdom Viridiplantae; phylum Streptophyta; class Magnoliopsida; order Santalales; family Viscaceae; genus Viscum; species Viscum album. The sequence goes on from OY728162.1 coordinate 1,047,327,937, forward strand.
TTACCAATGTCCTCTTGGTTATATTAAGAATTTTTATTACATAATTAGTAGTATGCGTGTAAGAATTTTCACCAGCCCTCATAATACATTTCTATGAATTGTATGTTATGATTCATTTCTTAAGGTTCTGATATAAAATCTATTCATATCATTAACATGTTAACATTTAGATGATATATTCAACCTAAATCTATTACTCTACCCTTGTAATAGTTTAAATATAAAGGATTTTAATGAAATTATATGAATATTAAATAATATGAGGTAATAACTCATGTATTGTAACAAATATATTAATGAAAAATTCACCATGGTGCATCCTCATGCCTTTATATAAACCATTATAAATTGATAACAGTGAAAGAAAATTGAATGCATACTTTCTAAGATAATACTACATGACCCTATTCTCTGATATCATTCTTTATAATTGTGCATAAAGTATTCCATGATAGAAAATGACTCCCACACATATGATATTTGATCCTATAATCCTAAGGATACCCCCATGTGAGGGAGGCTACATTCTTCTACTTTAGTGATCATTTAAGATCTCATCCTTTTCTGGAGTCATCTCAGGCACGTTTTCAAGTACTTTTTGATGTTTTTATGTACCTTTGATTTAGAGTAGTGGAATGGAGTGTGTTTTGATTAATATTTTAGTTAAACAAATGGAGAGTGGGATATGCATGGTTTGTGCACGGTTTGAAAAACTGTGAGACCAAACCATGCCTAGCGTACAAAATAGGACAGAGGAGACCGCACAGTTTGCACATGGTTTGACAAATTGTGTGACCAAACTGTGCACACAGGATTTTAATTCCGAAAATCCTTTTTAAAACCACCATTACCCCTCAAGAGTGTGATACATTGACCATGGATCGGGATTGATAAATTTCAAGTGTTCCCAAAGTCTTATGGAGGGATTTCAAGGTGATCCAAACACCATTCTTCGATATTGAAAGTCCAGATCGAAGATCCTCTCTCCTCCCGGCAAGTAGATTACATCCCGTTGCTTCTCCCATTCTTTCCTCTACCTTTACATGATCTTTTCATGGAATATCTACATTGTTTTCTTGGATATAAACCTATGTATTGAGATCTAGATATATAATTCAAAATCTAGATCTATTTTTGAATGATCTTTATTCTTTTGATCTTAATTTTAGTTTTAGGGATTTAGATCCGGATCTGGATTGACGATGTTGTGCCGCTTAGATTTTGGGGATTTTTGTTGGGCTTACATTAGTCAAGAAACTGAGGTAGGTGGTCTAATCTGAACTACCATAGTCGTGTATCATGATAAGTGAGAGTGAGTTATGATTACAAATTTCACTTAGTGATTCTCTTCCTAATTTAGAGTAATTAGTAATGTGGATTAGAATGGAGTTTCCCTAGTGATCTTATTTGAAAATTGAATCATGAAACAAATGATGGGGGATTGCCCAAATTGATCTTATGAAGGTTTGATATTGTATTCAATATATATTAATTGAATGTGGAAAGATAATTATTTAGGGGAAATTAATTATGATATTATGTATGGGTATGTAAGATAATTAATTGTGAGAATTAATTATGTGCCAAGAAATTTTCCAAAGATAATTAATTTGAAGAATTAATTATGTTTCATGATGTGATTAAAGTTAAATGATTGTTTGAATTATTTATGACTAGAGAGTTTTGAATTGGATAATTAATTAGAATAATTAATTATGGAATGAGAATGGTTTTGATTGATTAATTACTTGATGAATTAATTAATGGGTTATTTCCTTAGTTAATTTTTGAATTAACTAATGGACTTTAAAATTTTTAACTAGTTAATGGATTAGTAAATTATTAATGTGGAAAATTCTTGTGAATTAAAGAAATATTAAATGGTTGCGATTTTTTGGTGCTAGGTATGGAATTCTAGAAAAATGTAGAAGTTGGGACTTGGACATGGAATTACTCCCCAATAGTAATCTAAGTGCATAAATGTAAGGGTGTTGGGCATGATGACCTACACCGAATGAGAATTGGAGTGCTAGGAATGACGTCCTACACTCAATAAGATTTGTGGTGCTAGGAATGATGTCTGACACCAAATGATTAATGATAATATTTAATGATGATTAAAATGAGATTTGTGGTGTTAGGAATGATGACTTATGCCAAATGATTAATGATAATGAATAATGATTCAAACGGGAAACATGAACTGAACATGGCCTAATATAATGACTAAATATTAAATGAAAATGTTATAATTGTTTAAATTATTAATTGTATTTATTGATTTATGAAAATTCATGAACTAGATTTCAACTAAACTAGTTTTAGTCATTGTTGGTGGTGGCCTACTGATTTGTACTCAAACCCTATTTGGTCCACCTGATCAGCAGCCAATAAGACTTTTTTATTGTAGGACAAGATAAGGGCAAGGCCCTGGGATAGAATTTTGTTTTGGTTTAGAGCATCGGTGAGGGAACCAGTCATGGTTTTAGACACAGTTTGGAGTTGTTGTGTCTTTACATTCAGTTTCATTGAAAACACTTGACCCTCTCATTGTCATAGAATTCTTTACCTTTCACTTGAATATTTTATTTTCTGTTTTTGACTATCATATGTCATGGTATCTGTTCTATTTATTTATATATTCTTCTAAACTTGGTTATTTTTATTTATTTCCACTAGTGTTTTATTCTGATAACAGAGGGTATAGTCTCCCAAGATTGACTTACCAAACCCTCTCTACTAGTTGACTCTCTTTGGCATACGGGGAGGCGCGCTTGAGGTAATGTGGTCGACCGTCTTGGGGCACCATTCAGTGGATCCCAGTTCGGGACATCACAAAGTGGTATCAAAGGCATTTTATTTTCATTCTCTTTATTTTGTCTTACTATTTTGGGAAAGGTACACAAGAGACTAGGAAGAGTCAAGGCTTTGTAATGAACTCGTTCATGGGAGTTTCAACCCCATGCATGGGGGAAAATCAAAGTAGTCAGGGTGGGATTGTTGTGATTGTTGTTTTTTGTTATATTTGTATATTATTTCACCTTGGGTAACTTACTGGTGTTGTGATGTGATATTTGTTTTGACAATTGTGAAAATTTTATTTCTGTACTAAAGAGGTGCGATAGTTGAGTCTTCATGCATCATTATAGGAACTCAAGTTTGTTTCGACATGCATCATTCTAGAAACTCATGGGAAAATGGGATATGGGAAAGTTTTTAAAATTAAACTATTTTCTATGATGTGTTATTGAAACAATGATGAAAAATGAGAATAAATGGGTGTCTAATGAGAACCTTGATTAATGAAATGAGAATAAGTAATTAAGTAATTGTTGTATTAATTAATTTGAAATAATGTGATAAATTAATGGATGAATTGATTAATGAGAGTGATTATTCCCTTGTTAACCAAGACCTAGGATTGAGATGGTTAAGGGTAGTGAAATGGCCTCAGTGTTGAATGTGTGGCAAGATAAAGGTGGGTAACTTATGTTGTAACTTGTTGTGTTAGTTTCTCCTCTTATGTAAATGTTATAAGGTTGTGTTATGAGACATAAGACAAGTGTTTGGCTATGTATAAATACTCCTCTATGACGCGTGTTGGGGAAAGACCAAGGGGTGTGGTCCAGAATGAACTTCTAGAAAGGGAGCTTGGGGTACCATTGGTTCAAGCTGAGGAAGAAGAAAAGAAGTTCCCAGAGAACTTTCCTCATTTCTTGGAATTAACGGAGAGATTCCCAGGGCGAGTTCAGAAAAGCATTTCTGAGTTGACAAGGGAGCTTCAGCTGGAACACCATCCTACATTTACTTGAGAGGGTAAACCTGAGGGAGTTGAATTCTGGATTGAATCCATAGATACGATACTTGACCATTTGAAGACTATAGCTAAGAGGAGGGTTAAGTTGGTTACTGATATACTGCGAGGTTTGACGAAGAGCTGGTGGGACATTCAGGTTTGATATGGAACGAGTGATGATATGTCATGGATGGACTTTTGGGAGAATTTCTTGGAACAATTATATCCAGACACGCTAAGGCAAGTTAAGGCTTTAGTGTTTATGCATCTGTCACAACGAAGCATGTCCATAATGAAGTATGTTGAACGTTTCACATATTTATAGTGTTTTACTCCAGCTTTCGCGGCATATGAGGAATCTTCGGAAAAAAAATTTAAGGATGGAATTGAGTGTTAAATGAAGACCCATGTGAATATCTTCCGACTGATGAAATTTTTAGAAGTGGTTTATCTGGCTCTCATTTCATAGGGGAACCTGAAGGAGGCTTCCAGTACTGTACAGGAAGTTGGAGGATCATGGAGTGTACCTTCCAAAAGTAGGAAGAGAAATCACGAGAATCTTAGTAAAGATGGAGGAAATCAAGGAAGATTGTTAGGAGGTACATCTTCACTGGATATTTCACATGTGCTTTGTCACCAGTGTGATAGGCCGGGAAATTATTGTAAATATCGTACTCAAATCCTAGTGGAGTGTCATTTTTGTTGCAAGGTGGGACATCTAAATAGGTTTTGCATGAAACAGATGAAGGCTAGTGCTGCGGGAGAAGCTGCATAGAGTCAAAGTGTGGGAAGGGGTATTCTACACTATATAGGTATGGCAGCTAGAGTTCTACTAGCAGAGGTGGTAGAGGAAGTGGGAATTTTTCTTCAGGGTTTGAGTTCCCACACCAACAGAGTGGTGCTACTCAAGGGAGTAAAACGACCCCACATTTTAGATGGGTAAGACAGTTACATTTAGTGTAACCTACACTTGTGGAGAGTGATGCTGGTCGATTGATAGTGAGAGGTACAATTCTATTTGTTTCTACTATAGCTACTTCCTTGTTTGATATTGGTGCCTCTCATTCCTTTATATCTACAAATATTGTTAATGTATTAATCCTGGAGGTGGATTTTGTAAGTGGGATGATGAATATCAATACACCATTCGGAACACATAATAGGGATATCTTTTTATCTAATAATGTTCGGTAGAGATCAGAGAGTATCATTTCCTTTGGGATATCTTATTCCTTGATATAACGGGCTTTGACCAAATTATGGGTATGCAATGGATAATCGAATACCGATCCCACAAATATTGTTACCACAAAATATTTACCTTTATATCTCCATAGGGTGACCAGTATAGTCACCATAGAGAATGGGATATCCATGCGGGTAGAGCTGGCCATTTACTCAGCAATAGGGAGAACTCACAGCCCAAGTTGCTAATCTTTTGTTGGATGATGGGAGTGATATGCAAGGTGTTATTCCACCAGTAGTAGAAAATTTTTTGGATGCCTTTACTAAAGACTTTTCAATATTTCCACCTGAGAGAGATGTGGAATTCGCTATTGAGTTTATGTCAGGGGCTGAGCCCGTATCTATTCCACCTTACAGAATGGCACCGTGTGAGATTCAAGAGCTCAAAACACAGTTGGAGGAGTTGTATAATAAAGGGATTGTACATCAATGTATGTCACCTTGGGGATCAATAGTTGGTTTTTGCAAAGTAGGAAGACAGGAGTGTACTCTCATCTGTAGAAAATGGGGAGTTGAGTAAAATTACTATGATGAACTGATATCTTCTTCCGCGTATCGATGACCAGTTTGACTAGCTGATGGGGGCTAGTGTGTTCTCAAAGATTGATCTGAGATAAGGGTATCACTAGGTCATAATTCAGACTTCGGATATACCAAGAACTTCTTTGAGGAGTAGGTATGTCCAATCTGAGTTTTTCTTAATGTTGTTTGGGTTGACTAATGATCCAGTGATGTTTATGGCCTTGATGAAAAGGATTTTTCATCCGTATGTTTATCAGTATGTGGTGGTGTTTGTTGATGATATCATAGTGTACTCTAAGACTCATGATGATAATTCTCAACAACTTGACATCGTCTAGGGTACACGTATAGAGCATCGGATATACGCAAAGCTATCGAAATTTCAGTTTTGGATTGATAGGGTACACCTTTTGGGGAACATCATCTCAGAAGAAGGTGTGGCAGTGGACCCAAAAAAGTGTAGGTAGTGTTTTATTGGGAGTATTCCAAGAATTTTTTTGGTATTCGAAGCTTTCTGGGATTATCTATTTATTACATGAGATTCATCTAAGACTTTTCCTAGTTGGCTGCATAGCTTACTAGTTTGAAAAAGTATGGGGTAAAGTTTGTTTGGGTTGAATCATGCAAGAATGCATTCCGTGATTTGAAAAAGTGATTGACTTTGGCACCAATTTGGATCTTTCCAGAGTTAGGTGAGGAGCACATAGTGTATTGTGACGCTTCTAGGGTCAGACTAAGAAGTGTATTAATTCAACGGGTAAATTTCATTTCTTTTGGTTCTAGGAAGTTGAAGCCTCATTAATGGAATTTCTATACACATGAACTTGAGTTGGAAGAAATTATTTATGCTATTAAGTGTTGGTGACATTATCTTTTGTGTGAGAAGTTTATAGTTTTTACAGATCCGAAAATCTTGAAGTATATCTGTTCATAGCACAACATGAATCTTCTACAACGAAGATGGGTGGAGTATATCCAGTCCTTTTATTTTGAACTAGAATATACACCCAGAAAGGGGAATAGTGTGGATGATGCATTGAGAAGAAAAAATCAAACATAGTTGGTACATGAGTCAAGTGCGGAGTGGAAAATGATGACTTTTCTTGAAAAATCCATGTGGTAGTTTTGGAGAGTCAGGAGAGGATAATTCATGTTTCTGTAGTAGTGGATTCTACACTCTTAAGATGAATTCGAGATAGACAGTATGAGGATTCAAAGTGTTTACCTGTTAGTGAAATTCTTGAAGGTAGAGATGCACCTTCATACTGGAAAATAGATGGGGATGAGATTATCTATGTGAAAAATCGTGTTGTTGTGCCTACGATTATGTGAGAGGAACATATATGAGAATTTCATGCTTTAATATGGGCAGTACATCCTGGGGTGTAAAAAATGTATTGTGACCTTTGATGATAGTTTTGGTTTCTAGGCAAGAAAATGGAGATAGAAGGGTTTGTGATAAGATTTTTCACATTCAGCAGGTGAAAGTAGAGCATCAAAGACCTGGAGGCCTATTATAGTTGTTACCGCTTCCAGAATGGATGTGGGATGAAGAGACTATGGATATTTTTGTAATAATTTCAAATACACTTATGAAAAATGATTCTATTTGGTTTTTTTGGATTTACTAAAGAATGTAGAACACTTATTTACTATCAAAAGACCTTTACAGCAGAGCATTTGTGAGAACTCTACCTGAGGTAGATAGTTAATTTTTATTGGGTTCCACATACTATAATTTCATGTCATGATGCGCAATTTACTTCACACATCTAGTAGGGCTTATAGAAGTCACTTTGCACACAGGTTCTATTGACTGTGACCTTCCACCCACAGACATATGGGTAGTTAGATCGTACCATACAGGTGTTAGAGTATATGCTCCAAGAATATGCGCTTGACTTTGGTGGTTCTTGGGAAAAGAACTTTGATTTAGTGATGTTTGTCTATAATAGAAGATATCAGGAAACTATACAGATGGAACCATACAAGTCACTTTATGGTAGACCATGTATATCACTGCTATGTTGGTTAGAGGTGGGTGAGTCATATCTATTAGCGTTGAGTCATGTTCATGAGACATCGGAGTAGGTGCAGTTAATTCAAAAACATATGGCCACTACTCAAAGTAGAAAAAAGTCATGTACTGATAGGAGGAGATGACCCCTAGAGTTTATAGATGGTGCTTGGGTATTCCTTTGGGTGTCTCTTACATTGGGTCACCACATGATATAGAGGTAGGGCAAGTTAGCGCCCGGGTTTGTCGGATCGTTTGAGGTGATGGAGAGAATCGGGTTAGTGGTGTACTGGTTAGAACTTCCACATAATTTCAGCACTATACATGATTTTTTTCATGTTTCACAACTACAGAGCTATAACCCCATACCTTCCCATGTGATTTATGTGGAATAGTTTGATCTAGAGATAGATGTGTCCTTTGAGGAGAATCCAATGTGTGTGCTGGGACACAGTGAGAAAGTGTTCGGGGAAAGATTGTGCCATTAGTTCATGTGTTGTGGAAACATGGTAGTGTTAAATAAGAATCATGGGAATGTGAAGCATACATGAGGCCTCAATTTGCCAATCTTTTTGGCTTGGAATCTTAGGGAATTTTAGGAGTGCAGCTCGAGGACGAGGTGTTATAATGTAAGGAGATTTTAAGATCCCGACTTTTTATGGAGTCATCTTAGGCATGTTTTTAGGTAATTTTTTTATGTTTTTACAAACCTTTTATTTGGATTAGTGGCTTTGGGGTATGTTTGGGTGAATTTTTAAGGAAAATTAAAGGATAGTGGGCTATGCATGGTTTGCGCACAGTCTGACAAACAATGCAACCAAACCATGCCAAGCGTGCGAAACAAGACAGAGGACTTATGTGGGAAAAGTTGTGAGGATACATGGTACGTTCCATTATGAAATTCTTAGTAATAACACATCATTAATGATAATAATACTCACTTTTTGAAATTTCAAGCAAAGGAACACCCGAACGATGGTTCAAATGTTCTGAAACACTAAAACCCCAATTATGACATAACCTTCGACATGAGACAGATTGAGTTGTGGGTGAAACCACTAAAAACTAATCACATATTTGAAAAGAGCATAACCATATGATTATAATGAGTATAATTAGAAAATGTTAATTTAATAAATGGTTTCCCATGAAACTGGTGGGCCCCACAAAAACATTCCAACAACAATGAACTTTAGGGATGAGTTATAGACCACACAAATTAAGGTTGTACAAGCCTTCTCCTCTGGTATCGGCCCTATATTTTCTTCAGATCGGAGTAGATCTAATAAAAGGTGAAAATATATGTCATGGAGATATGTATGTCGAGAGAGAAATATAATAAGAACTACTAAGGAGGTATTGATTACTTACCGTTGCACATCCAACGTGATGAACAGAAGCTTGATTTGATGTCGAACGAATGATATCTCTTGATCCGAAGGTTGGATCTTAAAATTGCTCCAAAATGAGAGAGAACTAGGTCAATCCCATGTAAGACTAGGTTAGGGAATAGATCATTAAGGGAGGAGCACTTGGCTTTAGTGGGGTTCATATATTACAATATTTATCATGAAACTATACATATGCCACCATACAAGGCACTTTATGGTAAACCTTGTAGATCACCACTATGTTGGTTAAGGACAGGTGAGTCAAAGCTGTTATGACTGAGTCTTGTTTAGGATACATCGAAGCAGGTGAAATTGATTTGGAAATGTATGGTTATGGCTTAGAGTAGGAATAAGTTGTATGTTGATAGGCGGAGACGACCCCAATAGTTTACAGAGGGTGATAGGGTATTCCTTTGGGTGTCTCCTAGATTGGGTCATCGTAGGATACATAGGCATGGCATGTTAGTGCCCAGGTTTGTGGGACTGTTTGAGGTGCTGGAGAGAATCTGGTTGGTGGCGTACCGATTATCACTTCCACAGAAGTTCATCATTATGCATGATTTTTTTCATTGGTCACAACTACGACAGTATCACCTCGACCCTTCCCATGTGAATGATGTCGAAGAGGTTGATCTAGAGATAGATGCATCATTTGAGGAGAATATGATATGTGTGTTGGGATGCAGTGAGAAATTGTTACAGGGAAATTTTGTGTCATTAGTTCATGGGTTATGGAATCATTGTAATGTTCAAGAGAAAACATGGGAATAAGAAGCTGATATGAGGGATCAATGGACCAATATTTTTGTCTTGGAATCTTACAGAAGTTTGGGAGTGAAGCTCGAGGACAAGATGTTATAATGTGGGGAGATTGTATGATCCTATCCTTTTTTGGAGTCATCTAGGGAACATTTTCATGTACTTTTTGATTATTTTAAGTACCTTTGGTTTGGAATAGTGTCTATGGGTGTGTTTTGGTGAATTTTTATTGAATACTAAAGGAAAGTGGATTTTGTCCTGTTTGCGCACTATTTGACAAACTATGTGATCAAACCGTGCCAAGCATGCGAAACTGGATAGAGGAGTCAGCATGGTTTGTGCCTGGTTTGGAAAACCGTGTAACAAAACCATACCAACTAAGAAAAACTGGGCAGTGGAGTCTACACGGTTGGCACCAGGTTTGCCTAACAGGGAACCTATTCCCAAGATACTGTGTGGGAGGGATTTTAATTCATTAAATCCTTTTTAAAACCACATAAAACCCTAGAGAGTCCTTTATTTCGACCATGGATCGGGATTGAAAAATTCTAGGTGTTTCCAAATCCTTCCAAAGGGATTCTATGGCAATTTTACCACCTTTATTCAAGATCGAAAGTCTAGACTGAAGATCTGCTCTGCTCCTAATAAGTGGATCTCATCCCATTGCTTCTCCCATTATTTCATCTACCTTTACATGATATTTTCATGGAAAATCTACACGATTTTCATGGATCTAAACCTATGTATTGTGATCTGGATATAGGATTGAAAATCTAGATGTTGTTTTGAAATATCATGATGCATTTGATATTAATTTTTGTTTTAGGGATTTATATTCAAAGGTTGATTGACTACATTGTGCTGATCGTATTTTAGGGATTTCCATTTGGAAAAAATCCATCTAGAAACTAAGGTAGGTGGTCTAAACCAAACTCCCATATTTGTGTATCATGATAAGTGAATGTGGGTTTAGGATTACTAAATTTACTTACTGATTGTTGTCCAAATTTGGAGTAATTAGGAATGTGGATTTGAATAGAGTTGTGTTGGTGATCTTATTTGATAATTAAATCTCGAATAAATGATGGGGGTTCCAAAATTGATCTTTTGAAGGTTTGATATTGTAGTTTAGATATTAAATTGGTTGTGGAAAGATAATTAATTGGGGGGATTAATTATGAAATTATGTTTGCATATGTAAGATAATTAATTGTGAGAATTAATTATGTGCCAAGAAGTTGACCAAAGATAATTAATTGGAATAATTAATTATGTGTCATGATGTGAGTAAAGATAATTAATAGTGATAATTAATTATGAATTGATGTTTTTTAATTGGATAAATAATTGGATGAATTAATTATGGAATTAGAATAGTTTTGATTGATTAATTAATTGATGAATTCATTAATGGATTTTGTGGTGAGTTAATTGTTGAATTAACTAATCGAATTTGAAATGATTAAATAATAATTTGATTATAAAATGGTTAATGGGGAAAATTATTGTGAATTATAGATTGATTAAATGGATGAGCTTTCGTGGTTCTAGCTATGGAATCCTAGACCAATATAGAAATTGGGACTTAGACATGACGTTCCTCCCGAATAGTTATCTAAGAGCATAAATGTTCGGGTGTTAGGCATGATGACCAACACCTGGATGATAATTGGAAGGTGAGGATTGATGTCCTACACTCAATGAAATTTTTTCTTCCAGGAATGACATCCTATACTAGATCAGTTGGGAGAACTGTATGTGAAAGTGATAGTTCATTTTCATGGGATTCCATGAACTATAGTTTTAGATCGTTATTCTCACTTTACTTCACACTTCTATCAGGGCCAACATGATGCTCTTGGTACACAGGTTCAATTAGGTACGACCTTTCACCCACAGAAAGATGGGCAGTCGGAGCGTACCACACAGGTGTTAGAGGATATGTGGGAAGCATGTATTCTTGACTTTGGTGGTTCATGGGAGAAACACTTGTATTTAGTTGTGTTCTCCTATAAAATAGTTATCCGGAAACTCTACATATGGAACCATATGAGGAACTTTATGGTAGACCTTTTAGATCACTTCTACGTTGGTTAGAGGCAGGTGAATCATAGCTATTAGGACTAAGTCTTGTTCTGGATACATCGGAGCAGGTGCAGTTGATTTGGAAACATATAGCTATGGATCAGAGTAGACAAATGTCATATGCGGATAGGCGGAGATGACCCCTTGAGTTTATAGAGTGTGACCAGGTATTCCTTTGGGTGTCTCATAGATTTGGTCACTACAGTATAGAGAGGTAGGTCAAGTTAGCGCCCATGTTTTTGGGAGAGTTTGAGGTGCAGGAGAAAATTGGGCCAGTGGCATACCGATTATAACTTCAATAGAAGTTCAGTGCTATGAATGATGTTTTCATATGTCCGAACTACGATGGTATCACCAAAAACCTTCCCATGTGACTGATGTGGAAGAGGATGATCTTGAGATTGATGCGTCCTTTGAGGATCATCTAAAACGTGTGCTGGGACACAATGAGAAAGTGTTACAGGGAAAGACTATGTCGTTTACTTAATGTGTTATGTAAACATTATAATGTTCAAGAGGAATCATGGGAATGGGAAGTAGACATGAGGGCTCAATGGATAAATCTTTTTAACTTGGAATCTTAGAGATGTTTGGGAGTGTAGCTCGAGGACGATCTATTATAAGGTGGGAATATTATAAGATCCTGGCCGTTTCTGGAATCATCTAGGGAATGCTTTCATGTACTTTTTTGATTTTTTGAAGTAACATTTACTTTTAGTCATGTTTTGGGGTGTTTTTGGGTTAATTATTAAGGATAACTAAAAGTTAGTGGGTTGTGCACAGTTTGTGCACAATTTGACAAATTGTGGGACCAAACCGTGCAAAGGGTGTGAAACTGGACAGAGGAGTCTGCGCGGTTTGCGCATGGTTTGACGAATCATGTGACCAAACCATTCCAACCATGAAAAACTATGTAGTGTATTCCACATGGTGGGTTCACGGTTTTTCCTAACCATGAACATCGACCTCGGAAACCATGTGCATGGGATTTTAATTCTGAAAATCCTTTTTAAAACCACTAAAACCCCCTAAGAATCCTATATTTCGACATTGGCTCAGGCTTGAAGATTATAGGTGTTCTAAAATCAATTTGAAGGAATAAAAAGGTGATATAAACACTGTTATTCAAGATTGAAATCCTGGATTGAAGATCCTCTCTCCTCCCGGTGGGTGAATTTTATCTTGTTTCTTCTTTCGTTCTTTCCTCTATCTTTCCTTGATCTTTTCAAGGAAGGTCTCCATCGTTTCCACGGATCTAAACCTTTGAGTTAAGATCTAAATCTAGGACTGTAGATATAGATCTATATTTTCAAGATCATGATGCCTTTATTCTTAATTTTGGAGTTAGGGATTTAGATTCAGAGCTTGTTCGACAACGTTGTGTCGCTCAGATTTTAGGGATTTCTATTGGGCTAACATTCGTCAATAAACTGAGGTAGGTGGTCTAAATTGAACTCCCATAGTCATGATTTGTGATATGTGTATGAATTTATGAATTTTCTTGATTCCCTTGATATATTATTTCCTGAAATGAAGTAATTAGGAAAGTGGAATTGATTTTTGTTTACCTTGATTTTAACACTCCAATCTTCCACAGTACGCTTCTCTTTGAACAATACAATAGCCTACGATGTACACAACACTGAGTTCAAGAACACCACAACCTATCTAACTAGACATTTAAAAAGCGGTTATGAATAGTAATAATCACATTTTGAAATTTATATATGTTCCATATAATTTTTACATTCATCTTTTGTGTTTCTAAGACATAATATAATGAAAATTTCAATTTTTCAGATAAAATAAGTAGTTTCAAAAAATGCAGGTTTTCTACCTTTTAATGGAAAACCCTTTATGATTCCAATATTTGACACTTTTATATGTTCTATTTGAAAAATAAAATTATTCTTTAGAACTGGGACAACAAAATTTACATCGGTAAATTTTTGGTATTTTTCTCATAAAATTAATTTTTTATGAATTGTGAAAATACTATATTTTAAATCAAAAATGCCTTTTAATATAATTTATTTATATGGATAGATTATATTTTTAATTTATTTTAATGTTTAATTAGATTTTATTTTTCCCATTTCATCCAATTTTCGTCATTTTATGTAATTTCACTTTGAAATTTGACATAAACAAGTGTCAATCTTTTGATAGTTATTATTTCTTAAAAAACACCTTTCTATTTTGACTAACAGAATTAATTTTAAATTAATTAATGAAACATGTATGTTTTGAATTTGTTAAAATAGATTTCATTTTTGAATTTGGAATATCAAATATATATTAGGCATAAGTTTTGGTATTTTTCTAAAAAACATCAATTTTTGATTAATAGTGAAAACACTAAGTAGTTGTAAAAAACAAACATTTTCATTTAAATGAAATTTCATGGCTTCTATGAATTGAATTTCAAAAATATGAAATACATGGTTGTTATTATTTACCCTAAAATGTGTTTTAATACTATTTTTTGATACATTTTTTACCATGGGAATGTTTTAGTCGATTTTGGAACCCCATGGAACCACTTAAGAGTGATAATTACACTTTGTATTAATTATTTAAAGTAATTACGAAATGACATAAACATATATATTTGTGTGAATCAATTATTACATGAGGTTATGTAAGTTATCTCTTCTACTATAAATATTCATTTCTAATCAAAAAATATTTCCTATATCAAGGTATTTTCTTTAAATTTTTATACATCATATAAATAAAAGTATTTATGATATAATAATGATGCAGTGTTTACCTCCTTACTCAATGATTTAAATAAATAAGATATTAAAGACTAAAACAATATCCAAAACCTGTCCACTTTTTATTGGATGATTTTATTTCAAACAATAATCATCTTATCATAGAATTTAATATGTTTTTCTCCTTTATATACTGAAAATAATTATATAATAAAATAATATTTTCAAACATTCCTAAAGAGACCCTCCTTCCCCTTATAAAATGACCTCACCTCTAACCCTTTACTCATACCTCTCAAGCCCCTTTTATCGTCCCACAGCTTCCCAAATAAGCTCTCAATATCCATATATCCCATGTAGAACCCTTAACTTAGGCATAAGTCACTTCAAAAAATCCTTTTGGTTCAAAGTAAATAGAGTTACCTTATTTAACGGAAACATCTTATCTTAAGTTATTTTCTTTTATTTTACTTATCCAGGCCCCTAAAATATTTTATTCCTTTAATCTATAACAAAACCAGTATCCTCAATATAATAGGTTTTTTATATGATAATTATTCTATCTAAACTTACACACACCTTGGTCTAATGGGTAAAGAACATATTGTTTCTGTGGATGGCGAACTACTGCCTCACGAAACGATGATTGTTAAATTTTCTCCTACCACCAATTATGGTGGAAATTAAGATGGAACTGTATTTAAAAATGATATATATTATATTTATATTTCCTCTATACTTGTGTATTATTTATTTATATCATACCTTTATGGTTTCCATAATAGATAAATATGATAATTTCATTTGAGGAAGTGTGGACTACCACCCCCACAAAGTGATATGACTCGTTCATTCCATACGTTGAATGTATAAAGGATGGATTTAATTAAATTAAATAACATGAATATTATACTAAAATTATAATATAACTATGTTTTATAATGTTTTAATTCCTTTAAATATAAAAAAAATGAATGTAGTGTTCATGTGTACGTATGGCTTACCTTCTACATGAATGGTGCATTTCATTTTCTAACTTCAAATGATATGGAATATTATAAATTAATATACATTGGATATATATTATATATATGATATCTAAATCATTAATATCCTTATGGAGATAATTTAATTTTTACCACATGGACAATGTGTAATTATAACAAATTCATTTTTTATTAAAGTTTTGAACATCGACAAAATATCCGATAAGAACACAAACAATTAACTAATTGTTATAGAATGGTAATAAGTGATGTAAAAGGAATAATAATATTGAAAAATTTTCATATGTAATTCTAAATTAACATGAGTTTATTATTCCAGAATAACACAGAACATATGAATCAAGTCAGACACAATGTAAGGGGTTTCTTATCTCACTTTTAATTCCTTAAGATTTCCATTGTTTGCCACTTATTTATTGATTGTGGTGTATTGTGTACTACCATTTGATATATATTATCATGATTCTATTTATATTCATTATATTCTCTGATTCATTTGGTGGTTATTATCTTTTGGTCATATGAATCGATTGATTACAATGTGGTAAGGGGTTTTCATCTCACTTCTTATTTCCGTGAGATTCATACTATATTGCCACTATTTCCTTTTGTGTAGTGTATGTACTACCCATGATTTTATTCCTTCTGTAATATAATTTAATTTATGGGTATTTACATCATCATTTTATGATCCTTCTTTCATGTAGTGTATGTTTCGTTAGTCCCCAGATTGATAAGGGAATTTCTAATTTTGAATTCCACTTATTGGGTTTTATGCAAACATCATTAAATATTTTACTCCAATATTATATATGAAATCACTATTTATTTATTTATGTAGAAATTTACACTCCCCTTTCTGTGGATATTCTTTTTTATACACAAAATCATTTCATTGATAAATTCTCAAGTCATCGATATGAACATGATAAGAGTAATCTTAACTGATTTTTCATTCATTGAGTTAAACATCCAAGTAATGGGTGTTGTTATTAAAAGAATTTGTGTGAATGTCCTCTGATTTTTTACACAGAATATCCAGTAATATTTAGTTTATTTATATTTTTCACACATAATTATGTCATTTATTTATTCTTAATCTAAGGATTCGGTCTTTATAAGGGATTTCATCTCAATTTACATTCTATTGAGAGTTCTTTATTGTTATACACCAATTCACTTTTATATGGTGTATATACTATACTTTCACATAGTATATCATGAATCCCTTTATTCTCATGATATTTTAAATTTTAGATTACCTCAATTATTTTTATTCAATTGTCTCTCTTTTGGTTAGTAACTCTAACTAAAATATCATTTTGAATGTTTTAAATTTTTTTTCTAAATAGTTCTCATTAATTTACATGTTTTAAAAATGGTGTTAAGGATTTATTTATATAGAAAATAATGTTTCAAAATTAAAATTAATTTTAAAAGACTCAAAGTGGTATGGGAAACATTGATTCAAAAATCGATTTTTTAATAGATTTTTGATAAATATGGGACTTTTAAATGATTTCAAAATAGAAAGATATATCTCTCTCAAATAGTTTTGATTTCATCTATGTCAACATCAATTGATGAATTTTACACTTGTTTGAACTTGATTTATTATGATACAATCTTCCATATTGTATTAATGTTTTAGTGATATGTTTAACTGTGGATGTGTTATTTTTATACCATTCATGGTTTATGGTTAAAGAATTTACATTTCATATGCTATTTTTAATACTAATGTTTATGTTTTGTTTAAATATTTTCATATGAGGAATTAATTGGACTTAGTAAGTGATAGGTGTAGCCCACTATATCTCCTCGATGCATCGGTAGGTCTCATGAGACAAACTAGTGTCTTGGCACAAGGCCTTGACAAAATCTTATTTGTAGTCTTGTCATGAGGCCTTGACAATGTTGATATGATATCTGACATTATGAATTCCATCATTATGAAATTGTCTATTGATATTTCATGTGATTATTCGACTACTAGTATATCCATGTGAATAAGTAAATGGAATTATTTGATTTATATTTTCCATATTATGCTGAATTTTAAATTTAAATAGATTATGTTTTAGTATTATACATTTCCTTAAATGTTTATGCTTATTTGTGAAAGTTTCTTCTATATTTTTGTCCTTACTGAGGATCTAAGCTCACCCCTCTCTATGTTTTATTTTTCCTAGGATGCAAAGAAGTATATTTTGACTGACCTGCAGGGATATTTTATGGGAAATGAATTTGGTAAAAGGAGACAATGTTGTTTTTGTTTTTCATTTTATAATATAATGTAAAACTTATGTATGTATCTAGTACTTCCAAGGCTACTAAACTGATCGGTCTTTCAGGATTTTATCCCTTGTGATCAGGCCAATTTTATTTAATAATGCACCAATTCTAGGGAACTGGGGCCAGAGAATTACAGTTGGTATCATATGATTTTTAGTACAAACCTTTGAAACTATATTTAGATATCCTCTGATTAGAGAATGTTACCCTAAGATATACTTTGAGAATTAGTATAGAAGAACATCTAGAAAATTAGGTATTGTAAATATTATGTGTACTTTCCAAGAAAATACATCCCAGTCTGGATACAAATAAGTAGAGGTTACTCTGTCACAGATGTACCTAAGAGTAAAAACTCTGATAATGAGTTTTGGGCTTGACCTGGGGTATCCTGGTACATGACAACGGTCCATTCTTCACCCTGGGTATTGACAATGTTGGGGGATATGCTTAGGATAATACACATTTTCATTACCAACCAATTTGAAGAATTTTAATATAATATGAGAATCAATAACGTTGGTTAATCCTAAGGTGTTTTAGATTGAAAATAAGGTTTCATGATATTCTCTAAATGATTTTTTGACGATTTTCACTCACACAATGTTTTCTGGCTTTAGTCAATGGATGGATTCCAAGAAAGTCATAGTAATATTGAACATGATGTACAAGGTGGGAACAATGGTGGAAATTATAAATTAAATTGAATGTTGATAGGCATAAAATATATCATGTTCATGCCAAATTAGTTTTCCAAAAATATGATTTTCAATATATATATTAACCAACTCCCGGACTCAACAAGGAAGATAATGGTGGTGAATGATAAGATCTCTAGTAGTGGAGACCAGGGAGAAAAGAAAGCTCATTTTCCATCATATAGGAAATGTGGAAAGAGACACCAAAAAAAGTGTCCTAATAGAACAAAGAAATGAATTATGTGTGGGAAAGAGGGACATAAAGTAAATAATTGTAGATAAAAAATGATGAGTACTATGGGATAAAATAAAAATGACCCCAAGAATCCATTTATAGTTATTTTCCTTAAATGTCTGGTACCTAGGAATTAGCCGAGTCAATACCCTATTCAATAGGATAACCTCTTGGTCTAGGAAGAAACTATGTGGAAATAAATTGATGGTGAAATTTTTAAAATTATTAGTTCTCTTTGTTAATGGGATTACTTTGGAAGACTTCTATATTTTATGTGTAACCCTGTAGTTTGTTATGTGAAAATACTATTCGAGGAAGAATTTTCTTTTCTTTTGTGTATATAGTTATAAATAACCATTTGGGTTTATATGATCCTTGAATTTGAGGCAATTTTGGTTTATTAATTTTTAAAATGAAAATGTGAGGTATGGTATAACATTTGTGGTTAAATTATGTTATGGTTATTTTGAGGAATTAGTATCATTTTGGGAATGTTATAACACATAGTTTTTTAAAAAGGACAACACGCAAACCGTGTGACAACCCGTCACGTCAGACAAAGCTGTGGGAATCGAACCCACAACCAAAGTGCAACTAGGATTTATCACATACCACTGGACTATGTGAAGTCCCCGGTTAGTGTGACTAATTCTTTTTAGTTAAATGATTTTATTGATCAATAATAAGTTGATTTTGAATCTTATGTTTTATCAAATGGATATCCTTAGTATAAGAAAATTATTTGGTGATTAAGTGACAAATGTTATTTTGGAAGATGTTCTCTTTTTTGGGAACACTATATTCTTAAGGAAAATTGAATAATATGGGATTTTATTTGAGATGTAAAGGTAGATTTAATCTTTGTTTTTATTATAGATTTATAGGGATTTGGGTTATTCATTAAAATGATTGACCTATCATAGATAATTTTTTATTAGGTTAAGTACTTTTATGTATGTGAATTTAAGAGTAGTCGATGTTATTCAGAGATACAATTTTACATGGAAGACTACATAATCAAATTATTATGAGTTTTGGGTTTCAATCATAGATTTGATTATATTGAAAGATTTTAAGGACAATTTTTTATTTTATAGTATTAATATAACTTTTGGTATTTTTGGATCGATTTTATAAATTCAGATTAGTATTTATTTCTCTAAAGTTTTATCCTTTTTGGGGATCATTTGATCTTGTATTAAACATTTTGGTTTTGGTTAATCTCTAAAGGCAAGGAAAATATATAGTTCATCCTTTGTGGAATATGTGATTCAATATAAGTTTATTATAGCACATCATGTGTGACCAATTCATCTTGAATACTAATCATTTGGAGTGTATGATGATTTGGTGGTAGAAATAAGTTAAAAGGATGGAACACTACTTATCAAGTATTTTTTTCTAATTCTATGAATAAATTAATTCATAAACCTTAGAGAAATGATCTAAAACCCAAAAATGTATTATCCAAATACCTTACGTTATTCATCATAGATTTATGGTTTTTAGGCCCTCAATTTTCCATTAAATTGTTTCTCATTGATGACCTCAATCACTTCCTATGAATATTTATGTCTTTATGCTAATTATAACTTCCACCAATGTTCTCATATTCGAAATCTTAAGTTAGTGGAGACTTTTTCATTTCCATCTCCCTCTTCTTAAGACTAAATTTTATTAACCCTATTTCTAATGTGGGTTTTCTAAAAAGTAATTTCTATTTTTTCTGAATAAAAATTTCAAATTGAGAGGACACAATTTATTAAAGGAGGAAAGAATGTAATACCCCAAAGTTCCACGGTACGCTTCTCTTTGAATAATACAATAGCATATGATGTATGCAACACTGAGTTCAAGCACACCATGACCTATCAAACAAGCCTTTTAGAAAAGGTTATGAATAGTAATAACCAAATTTTTAATTTTTACATATCCCATATAATTTTAACATTCATATTTTGTGTTTCATAGACATAATATAAAAAAAATCATTTTTTCAAATAAAATAATTATTTTTCAAAAACTGATTTTTTTCTACCTTATAATGGAGAACCCTTTCTAAATCCAATATTTTACTGTTTTATATCTTTTATTTGAAAAAAATGAAATTATTTTTTAAAACAGGGACATCAGAATTTAGGTTGGGTAAATTTTTGGTATTTTTCTAATAAAATTCATTTTTTTTAAATAGTGAAAAATTCAGAATTTTAATTCATATATTCCTTTTACTCAAATTTTTTTATATGGTTAGGTTATCTTTTTAATTAGTTTAAATGTTTAATGAAATTTTATTTTTACCATTTAATCCAATTTTGGTCATTGTAGGAAATTTCACTTTGAAATTTGACATAAACAAGTGTCTATATTTTGATAGTTATTATTTCTTAAGAAACACGCTTTCTATTTTGACAACGGAAATTAATTTTAAATTAATTAATTCAACATATATTTTTGGAAGTTGGTAAAATAGAAATCATTTTTTATTTTTGAATATCAAATATAGCATAGTCTTAATTTTTCATATTTTCCTAAAAAACATAAATTGTGGATGAATAGTGAAAACACAAAGTATTAGTTTAAAACTGACTTTTTCATTTAAATGAAATTTTACCACTTCGGTGAATTGAATTTCTAAAATATGACATAAAAGGTTTTTATTAGTAAGTAAAATTTGGTTCAATAAGATGAAAATAATTTTTGGTTAATAGTTACTTTTGATTATTATTTTCCAATATTAAAAGTAAATAGGGTAATTCAAGGTATGAATAATATTATAATCATATTAAATTATCCTATAATGTGTTCTAATCATATATTTTCATACATTTCCGACCATGGGAATCATTGGGACGAATTTGGGACCCCATGGAGCCACTTAATAGTGATAATAACACTTTATATTAATTAATTTAAAGTAATGACAAAAATGACATAAACATATATATTTTTGTAAATCATTTATTACATGGGGTTATATAAGTTATTTATTAGACTATAAATACCCATTTGAAAGATAAAATTATTACCTACATCATGGTATTTTTTTAAATTTTTATATATTATATAAATAAAAGTATTTATGATACAATAATGGTGCATTGTTTACCACATTAATGAATGATTTAAATAAATAAGATAATAAATGTTAAAACAATATATGAAACCTGTAAAATTCTTATTGGATTATTTCATTTTTAAAAATATTCATCCGATATTTTAATTTAATATTTTTGGACCTTTATAAGTCTAAAATCATTATATAATAAAATAATATTTTCAAACATTCCTAAAGAGCCCCTCCTCCCCCTTATAAAAAGACATCACATCTAACCCATTACTCACTCCTATAAAACCAATTGTCTCATCCAGCCTCTTCCCAAATAATCTCTCAATATTCCTATATTCCACCAAGAAGCCTTAACATAGGTAGAAGACACTTCAAAAAATCTTTTTTGTTCAATCCAAAGGGAGCTACCTGATTTAGAGGTAACGTCTTCTCTTAAGTTCTTTTATTTAATATTACTTATAAAACCCTCTATACTATTTTATTCCTTTATTTAATAACAACACCAATATACTAAATATAATATGTTGTGTATATGAAAACTATTTGATCTACACTTTCACACACCTCCGTTTAATGTGTAATGAACAAATTGTTTCTGTGGACGGTGAACTATAGACTCATAAAAAGATGAGTGTTCAATCTTCTCCTACCACCTCTTATGTGGCCATTAATATGGAACTGTATTTACATATGATATATATTATATTTATATTTTATTTATACTTCTGTATTTTTCATTTATATCATACATTTATGGTTTCCGTAATGGGTAAATACGATAATTTCCTATGAAAAAATGAGGACTACCGGCCCCTCAAAGTGATATGACTCATTCATGACATACATGGAAAGTATGAAGGTTGGAGTTAATTAAATTACATTACATTATTATTATACTAGAATTATTATATAACTATGTATTATTATTTTTTCATTCCTTTAAATATAAAATAAAAATGAATGTAGCGTCCATGAGTACGTACGGCTTACCGTCTCCAAGAAATGTGAATTTCATTTCATTACATCAAATGATATAGAATATTATAAATACATATAAACTTTATATAAATAATATATATTAAATCTAAATCATGAATATTATTATGTACATAATTGAATTTTGACCACATGTACTATTTTTAATTATAACAAGTTTACTTTTTACTAAAGTTTTGAACATCGACCAAATGTCCGATATGAACTGAAACAATTAAATAATTTTTATAGCAAGGTAAAAAGTGATATAAAAGGAATAATAAACTTGAAAAATTATCATAAGGAATTATAAATTAAATTAATTTTATTATTCAGGAATAACACGGAACATATGAGTCAAGTCGGACACGAGGTAAGGGGTTTCTTATCTCACTTTTAATTCCGTAATATTTCTATTGTTCGTCACTTATTTATTGCATGTGGTGTATTTTGTACTTCAATTTGAAATATATCATCATTATTTTATTTTTATTCATGATATTCGGTGATTCATTTGGTGGTTATTAACTTTTGGGCATACAAATTGATTGATTACAACGTGGTAAGGGATTTTCAACTCACTTCTTATTTCCGTGAGATTCATCCTATATTGCCACTATTTTCTTTTGTGTGGTGTATGTAATGCTCATGATTGTATTCATTGTATAATATAATTTAAGTTATTGTTATTTTAATCTTCATTGTATGATCCTTCTTTCATTGGTTGTATGTTTCGTAAGTCACCAAATCGGTAAGGGAATTTCTAATTTTGATTTCCACTCATTGGGTTTTACTCAAACTTCATTAATTATTTTACTCCAACATTATGTGTAAAATCACTATTTATTTATTTATGTAGTAATTTACACTCCCCTTTTTGTGGATATACTTTTGATACACATAATCACTCCATTTATAAATTCTCAATTCATCGATATGAACATGATAAGAGAAATCTTAGCTCAATTTCCATTCATTGAGTTAAACATCCAAGTCATTGGTGTTGTTTTCACACGAATATGTGTGAATGTCCTCTGGTTGGTTTATACTAAATAACAAATTTTATTTAGTGTATTTATATTTTTCACACATAATTATGTCATTTATTTATCCTCAACCTAAGGATACGGTCTTTATGAGGGATTTCATCTCAATTTACATTCTGTTGAGACTTCTTTGTTGTTATACACCAATTCACTTCTATATAATGTATATACTTTAATTTTACATATTACATCATGAATCCCATTATTATAATTATATTATAAAGTTTATATTACCTCAATTATTTGTATTCAAATTTCTCTCTTTTGGTTAAGAACTATAACTAAAATATCATTTGAAATGATTTAAATATTTATTTTTCTAAATTGTTCTCATTAATGTCCCTGTTTTAAAAATGGTTTTAAGGATTTATTTATTTGGTAATGAATATTTTAAAATTAAAATTACTTTTAAAATATTCAATGTTGTGTGGGACACTTTTATTCAAAAAAAATTTTGAACACCTTCATGATAATTATGTGACTTTTAAATTTTTTTCAAAATAGAAAGAGATATTTATCTCAAATTGTTATTTTTTCATCTATGTGAACATACTTTTATGAATTTTACACTTGTTTGAAGTTGATTTATTATGATTCAAATTTTTATATTATATTAAAGGTTTAGTAATATGTTTGACCGTGGATGTGTTATTTTTATACCATTCCTGGTTTATGGTTAAATTATTAACATTTTGTATGCCATTTTTAGTATGAATATTTATGTTATGTTTAAATATTTTCTTTTGGAGAATTCATTAGACTTAGTAAGTGACGGGTGGAGCTTGTTATAGCTCTTTGATGCATCAGAAGGTCTCACGAGACAAACTAGTGTCTTGGCATAAGGCCTGGAAAAAATATTATTTGTAGTCTTGGCACAAGGCCTTGAGTATGTGGTTATGATGTTCAACATTATGAATTCCATTATTATGAAACTGGAAATTGATATTTCATGTGATTACGCGACTAGTAGAGTATCCATTTAAATAAGTAAATGTAATTATTTGATTTATATTTTCCATATTATGATGAATTTAATGTTTAAAAGGACTATCTTTTATTATTATACAGTGACTTAAATGTTTGTGCTTATTTGTGAATGTTTTCACTATATTGTTATCCTTAATGAGAATCTGATCTCACCCATTTCTATGTTTTATTTTTTCTAGCATGTGAAGAAGAATATTATGACTGGCCTACAAGGATAGTTTAAGGGAAATTAAGGTGGTCAAAGGAGACAATGTTGTTGTTGTTTAGCATTTTATATTGTAATGTAAAACTTATGTATGTATATAGTACTTCCAAGGATACTAAACTAATCAGTATTTCGGGATTTTATCCCTTGTGTTCATTCCAATGTTATTTAATAATGCATTGACTCTAGGTAACTAGGGTCAGGGAGTTACATTGGTGATTTATTGATAATTGAATCGCGGAAAAAATGAATGGGTGGTTGCAAAAATTGATTGATATTTTTGAGATTTAATTATTGATTGTGATCTTGTATTTGAGTTATTGAATTGATTATATTAAGATAATTAATTGGGAGAATTAATTATGAAATGACATTTGGCTTTAAAGATATTTAATTGTTAGAACTAATTATGACTTGATGGGTTCTGAAAGGGATAATTATTGGTGAATAATTAAGTAGGAAATGAGAATGGTACTTATTGATTAATTAATTGATGAATTATTTAATGGGTTATGTTCTTAGTTAGTTGATGAATTAACTTATGGACATTGAGATTTTTAACTTATCATTGGATTAGTAAATGACTAATGTGGAAAATTATAAATAATTAAAGATTGATTAAATAGATGATATTTCTTGGTTCTAGGTATGGAATCCTAGACCGATATAGAAAGTTGGTACTTGGACATGGTGTTCCTCCCCAATAGTTATCTAAGCACTTGTATTTAAGAGTGTCGGGAATCCTGACCTACATCGAATGATAATTGGAGTGCTCGGCATGGCGTCCTATATTCAAAGAGATTTGTGGTGCTGGGAATGACGTCCTACACCGAATGATTAATGATAATAATGAATGATGATTCAAATGAGATTTTTGGTGATAGGCATGAATATCTACACCAAATGATTAATGATAATTAATGATGATTTAAATGGGAAACGTGAATTGAACTTGGACTAATGGGATGATTAATAATTAAATGACAATGTGATAACTGTTAAATTTATGCAATGTATTTATTGCTTCATAAATCTATATTCATTATCTTTTTCCTAAACTCATTTTAGACAATGTTGGTGGTGGCCTACATAGTTGTACTCACACCCTATTTAGGTTGTTTGACTGGCACCCGAGCAGACTTTTTCGTTGCAAGACAGGATAAGGCCAAGGCCCTAGGATAGGGTGCTGTTGAGATTGGAGCATTAGAAAGGGAACCAAATGTGGTTTGGGACCTGTTTTGGAGTAGTTGTGTCTTTACATGAGTTTAATTGTAGACACTTGACATTTTCATTGGAAAAACATGTTATACCATTCAATTAACTATTTTATTCTCTTGTTTGACTGTCATATGTCATGGTATTGTTCTAGTTATTTAATACACGTATGCACTTTTTTATTTTTATTTGCTTCTATTGGGGTTTTATTTTGATAACAGAGGGTATAATCTCCCCAAGACTGATTTACCATACCCTCATTGTTAGTCGACACCCTCTGGCATATAGGGATGCGCGCATGAGGGAATGTGGACAACCGGCTCGGGGAACCATTCAGTGGATCCCGGGTTGGGACGTCACAAGCAATCAGAGTAGATATTCCATCAAAATATCATGTAAAAGTAGAGGAATGAACAGGAGAAGAAACGGGATGAAATCCACTTACCGTGAGGATAACAGATCTTCAATCCGGACTTTGGATCTCGAAGAACGATGTTCGGATCACCTTTTAATCCCACCGGGAGGCATTAAGAACACCTAGAATTTGTCAATCCCAAGACATGGTCGAAATATGCGAGTCTCGGGGGGGGGATTCGGGTGGTTTTAAAAATGTCTTTCAGAATTAAAATCCTTGCACACAATTTCCCGGGAAGAGGTCCATGATTTGGTAAACCATGCGCCAAACATGTGGACTCCACTGCCCGGTTTTGGATATTTGGCACAGTTTGGTCACACTGTTTGTCAAACCCTGCACAAACTATGCAGACTCCGCGTCCAGTTTCACACGGTTGTCACTGTTTGATCGCATGGTTGCTCAAACCTTGCACAAACCATGCACAGCCCACTGTACCATAGTTTTCCTTAAAACTTCTCCCAAACACACCCCAATCCACTACTCCAAATAAAAGGTACTTAAAAACATCAAAAATTACCTAAAAATGTGCCTTATATGACTCCGAAAAAGGTTGGGATCTTACATATCGTCATCACAATATTTCAAGGTGGTTTAATATATTGTAGTGGTTCTTATGGAGAAAGGTATACTTTTATTTAAGTTCATAATTTCAATTTTTTAGGTGTTTCATATTTCTTTCATAGGTGATCTTTGGATGATATTTGTATTGATTGTACACAATAAATTAAGAGTTAATAGACCCTTAATAATCCCAATGACGGTGTCATAGGAACCATTATATTTGGTTTTATAAAATCAAGTTAGAAAATGGAGAAATCCCATTCATTTTACATGTCTTAACATATGAAAATAAATACTATTAGTAATTTTTTTCTCCTTATATATCAAAAATAAATATATTACATATTATAAGGCATTGAGTATATTTGAATCATGGTTTTCTTATTAGTCATTCCATATGATTCCATTCAACCATTAAATATGATTTTAGGATACTATTTTTGAAAAATGTGGTGTCGAATCAAAAATAAGACATCCATGTGTATCATAATATTGGATATGATATATCATATCTGATGATAGGGATTCTAGTCAAAGAATACAATTTAAAGTGTGTCACTAGTCTATGAGTTTTAACAATTTGGATATCAATCATAGATTATTATTGATAGATTCGTTGAGTGCTTTCCTAATATATTTTACATTATGACTCTAATCCAATAGTAAAATATGATTAAAGGAAAAAATTATTATATATTAGAAATATTTTATAAATATAGTTTAATTATTTATAAATTATTTATGAATAATGGGAAAAATATATTTTTACATATTTATTTTTTTTTAAACAGAATTATAAATTATTCAACTGTATAGTATTTAGGAAAAATTAATTAAATGTTTTTTAAAAAATAATAATATTTTATTAATATTAATTTTTTATATTAAGAATTTATTTTTCATAATTATATTTTATAAATTTTGATCAAAAAAATTTATTATTGACTATTTATAAGGGGTATTTCATAAAGTGTTTAAACCTATAAATAAGGCCAAAATATAAAGATTTTATATTTATTTAGGAATCATTTATTATTACAATTTTAAGAGAGGGTTTATTTTTAGAAATTTTAACCTTATCAAAAGATATTTGATATATATATTTGATCAAAAGGTTTAAATAATTTTAATGTGATACAATTAGAATATGTAAAATATTTTCATAATATAAATATTGAAATATATAAAGTTAATATTTCATAAAATAACATATATTAAGATAAACATTCATATAATAAATAATATGAAAACTTCACATTTATAATTGAATAAAAAGTGTTGATATTAAATAATTATGGGATGTTGATAATGAATTTAGAAAAATATATTTTTTTATTATTATTAGCTATATTTTATGAATAATTTATAAATTCTTGTCTCATGTTTAAATATTTTAAATATTCATTTATTTAAAGGTTGTTCCATAATTTATTAATAATTATAAATTTTTTATATGTTATTTTTTTTTTAATACCTATGTTTATAAGGTAAAAAACTTTATATTAATTCTTAATACCTACATTACATGTATGGGATGTCCATAAAAGGTTTACTTTTCATCTAACATAAACATGGTTGGTAATAAAATTTATCATTTTGAGTAAAATATATTAACATAGTCTGTAAAAGTTAATTGTTATTGTTTTAATGAATTGATTTCTTTCTTAGGTAAACTCTCTTCGAGGAAAGGGACATTGGATCATACATCCAAATGGACTTGAGACTTATTCCTTGGTAAATAAATAGGGGGTCATCTATCTAACACTCCATGATTACCCTTGCGTAGTTTTTCAGTTTCATATCACTTAAAGCCTTTATATGAATAATTAATCAAACTTATGACTGATATGAACTTTGATGTGTGTAAATATTTTTCCATATTTGATTGTGTGAGTAATATGATCTAGGGGTTACCTAAATAGTTACACATCAATATGGATTGATTATATTGATTTTTTGTATATAATAAAATCATTTAAAGTCTGAACACATAAAAGGTAATAACATTAGAAAATATAGTGATATTATACCCAAGTAAAAATATTAAATTTTAAATTCCACTAGAAGAAGAAGTTTTCAGGGCCTCAATTATTCAGTATGGGTCACCCTAATACATAGATTTATGTTAATTATCATGATTAAGGAAATAAAGTAATTAGATGGCCCTAATGGTTAGTTTCATCATTCATTAAATCTCTTTTGGGTTACACATAGTTGGGAATCGATAATGGTTAGGGTAAAAAAAGTATAAAGATGAGTGAATTTTCCTGGTGGATTTGGATAAATATTTTGACCACTATTTTATCCCATAGTCTTATAATATTTACTGGATGATTGTTTTCTACTAGATATAGACATGGCTTATTAACATTAAAAATCCAGTCTAATTCATAATGGAATTTCGATCTAGGACAACTAATTTTTATGATGAATTAAAAAGGGGTCATCATTTAAGTGGGATACCATTTTATAAAATTCTTTAATAAATGGTAATAATACTTTATTGTCATCATATAAATTATTATATTGAAAATAAATAGAACCATTATCATTAAACAAAACTTTTTTATTAATCCTTGGGAAAAAGAATTTCTAAGTAAGAAACTCCTATGAATGGAAAGTTAATAAACATTACTAAGGAAATTTCAATGTGTTATAACTACACATTATTAAGTAACCAACCACTAAAGTAATTCAATAAGTTAATCTAATTTATTGTGATGCATGGATTAATTTAATAAATTACTTGAAGGAGGAAGTTGTGATGTTTAATAAGAAATATTAGTCTCCAATCAGGCACATAATAAATATGATCAGGTATGCTAATGACTGTGTGAGACTATAGGCTTACTCTAGGAAAATGTTGGTTATCGAATTCATATTAATATAATTTATGGAAATTTCTTTATAATACGACTGAGTTTAAGAAAATTTGATTTATATTTCTAAAGAGTTGAAAATATTTGAAATTAACATTTTATTTCTACGATCAGGGGATATACTTATAGTACAAGTGGAAAATATTTCAAACTATAAAATGAAAATATTGTTGGAGAGTCAAAAAAATTTTCATCGATATATCTAGTCATGTTCATTGTAAACTATAAGTGAAATCATGAATGAAATAGCAATTAGTCTATTGGAAAAAAATTGAAATACATGGCTGGATTTTGTAAAATCTATATAATTTTCATGGTAACTTTGTGTTTTTTTTAATATATTCATTGTTTTTTAGGGTGTGATATTAAAAATTTATAATGTATGACTGTTATAAATATTTATGATTTCAAAATTTATTTAGGAATTGACATAGAATGTAGTTTTTTTCATGGTCGTAGTAAAACGTCTCTACAATAAATATTTGAATTTAAAGAAATTTCCAACTCAATTGGATCTTAAAAATGATGTGTATATTTATCTCATTTCTCTTATATGATATGAGATGTGTCTTTTAAATATAAATCTAATATAAAAAATAATATAATTGATTTTATATATAGAGTTTATTATTCATTGGTTACTATAAAAAGTTTTTAAAATAATATTAGGATTGAAAACTGTTTTACCAAGGAATAAGTATTTTCCAGATATTTATTAAAATATGAGAGAAGAAGATCTTACCATCCTTAAGTGGTATATTTTCAAAAGAAAGTATTATTTTATAGAAAATAATTCAAAGACAGAAAATAACATATATGATATAGAGGTTGAGTTTATTTTAAAATATTCATACTATGAGTAAACAAGTTCAATTTCAATCATAATATAGTTTTTATAGCATAGAATGATATTTTTAAGATATTTTATTGTTTAAGAGGATAGTGTTAGTATGTTTTAAAATAATTAAGTTCAAAGTTAACAAATAAATAATTGTTGAAATCTATAGCTAAAGTTAGTTTCACTAAATATCTTGATTATTTTAGGATATTTGATGGTAAATAATAATTTTAAGAGTTACATTTACCATGAGTAAGTGGATATCATTATTTTCAAACATATTATATGATTCAAATTAATATGTGAATTTCATATTATTTTAGAGAAGTTTAAGATGTTCTGGAAAAAAATAAACTAAATTGTTAAATTATTTGAATGGAAATTTTTTATGGAAAGGCTCCAATGATAGTGATGTAAAATAGATAATGATATGTAAGTAGGAAATAGATGATTACATTATAACATTTTATGTTGTGGTCTAGTTGATTATATTATATGATTTGGAAATTAGAATTCATATTCCCAAATCACATAATTTTTCAAAATTGATTTCTTAATAGATTTTACTCACTAAAGAGCTTACTTGGAAGGTTTTATCAAATGGTCACATAAAGATACAGCATGAATTACATAGAGATGTTATAAGTCAAATATTCCCTATAATGTGTAAATAAACATATGGATTATATGGAATTATATCATATATTATATGAAATATATATTTCTATGTAAATTTCATATTTGTTATTAAATTAATTTTAAAATATAAAAATTGTCAAATTATAGGAAGTCTCTACTTTATCATTCTTTCATTTTGGTTTAAAAAATGAATATATTGATTTAAATATCATGAAATGTAATAATAATTGACCACTCAATGTTTGAAATGAATTTATAACTTACCAGTTTTCATCATGAGGAAATAATAGGTCATGTTGAAAAGTTATGGTCTTCTTGAGTATGATTATTATATAATATAAGAGATATTATCATGAGGTAAAAATGTGTTTTTGTACACTGGATGGACCACCATGTCAACAACGAAGAGTGTCATACAAAGTTTCTTTGGTAAGAAAATTGTGAGTATATCATATTGATGTCCCAATTACCTATGGTTAGTGAGATACCATGTGTGATAAACTCATACATTGATCCATTTCGAACACAAAACATTTTGACATATTTTATAAAGGTGTTTTTCGGTATTTCGGTCTTCCTATCATTGGTTGGAGATATATAAATATGAGATTTTCCATATCATATAATGAGAATAAAATATAATCCCTCGATTGATATACATTAGGGTAGTTTATGAATCCACCTAAATAACACATATGATGTGTTTTTTATTTAAATTTGTGGTTATGAAGTGATCATCCATAAAGGTCAAACACATGTGATGTACTCACTAGCTTGGTTAGTTTATACTCAAATAATTAGGAATGTAAGAGTTTGTTATATGGTATTAACATACTCTATGTTACATTGTTTCTTGATTTTTATGTCAAATGAAACACATGATAATCCATCCTAACATGATGTGTGGATTTTGAAAATGGGTATAGAGTTACTTGTGTTTGATGGAGGTCATGACAGGTCACTTTGTTTCTTAAGTACCATTGATTATTTTCTAATGACCACTCTTTACATTCATATATGGATATAATGATTCATATTTTTTGAACATTATATAGTCTCATTGGTTCACACATTTTGGTTAGGTAATTGGGAATTAATTTTAACTTATAGGGCTCAACATAATGTATTTTAGAGTTAACCCAAAATAAGTTTGGATATGAGTTTTAAAAATATAAAATTGGATGTTTCTTGATATGAAATTTATGATAGATTTTCAAAAAAGATCCTTTTTTACATTCACAAAATAGTGTTTTGGATTTGATTTTATATGTTATCGTATATTATATTATATAAGGTAAATTGGAAAAAATTATTATAGTATTTTTTCAAGTGGTGTATTAAAGATATATTTTACATAAATCTTTTATGATAGGAATTTTAGGCTCTATCATACCATAGAATATAGACAGGTATAGAGTATAACATGCATGAATCGTAGTTTTTTCATTAATTGAGGGTATATCATAATTTGAAATATATAATATATCTTAAATTGGTATAAAAAGGGTTTACATTCCTAATACGTTTTTTCATGGTATATGAATGTATTTTTTCATATGAATCATGAATTTGAGACATGACAGTTCCCCTTGAAATTATGTTATAAGAATCTTATATTATGATTCATTAGGAATTCATACGGCATAAATTCAATTTATTTTCATTAACCTATTAACATTAATAAAAAATATTCCCCCAATAGTTATCTCTCAACCGTTGACATATTTGTAATATAACAGTGTTAAATAAACACATATGATCCTAGTATAAGTTGAGTTATTAACTCATGTAATGTAATACTTGAGCTAAGGTGTGCATCACCAAGTAGTGTCATCAGTAAATCATATATAACACTACCAATCGATGTTATTGGGAGAGAAATTCATATATTGATTCTTGGTTGTGACTCTCTAACCCTGTACCTCCATATTCTTTTTTGTTTGTGTCTGAGGAACTATCATACAGAGATGAAAGATGACTATCAAACATATGATGTCTAGTAAAATCATTACGTGGACTCCACTAAAAGAGGGAGGGTTCATTTATCCACTTCAAGGATCATCACCTTGAATATTCAATTGTGTATGATGATTTTTTAGAAACTATTATTGTAAATGATATGATTTTATAATATCCCTTCATATCTTGTTTTTTTTATATTCATATTTTTAATTTAGCTGATCTTGTTTTGGGGTTTTGATAACTTCCACATATTTTATTAAGATTTAATAGACCCTTAATAATATAGATAATATGCCTTATTCAGATCATTATCAAATCTTATTTATATAATGGTTATTTATTATAATATAGAATCAATTAGGATGTATTATCCAATATCTATAATGGAAAAATTAAATTAAAATAAGAAAAAAAATAAGTATTACATAATAGGTTAAATGATTTTCAAATGAGTCTAAATAAAAATAATGATTTTCCAATAAGAATATTATTTATATTATTGGAGTTATATATATACTTGTATATGTGATGAATTATGTTGAAATTATAATGGAAATTCTTAGGTGATTACCACTATTCTATAACCTGATTGTGTTTGGTCTTAAAGAAGGGAATCATGAAAAAATATCTCTTGGATATCTTCATAGTAATATTTCTTATTGTGAAATGTGATTCAATTTTGAGAGAAATTTAACCAAATCATCCATGTATATCAAATTTAAATCCATGAATAGCCCTTATATAACTCGTGTCAGAAATAAAGAATGAGATGTCAATGATAAATTTCTATCACAGGTAGAAAAAAATTTCGTATTAGAAAAATGGATAAATTAAGTTAATATACAACTAATGTGATTTAATTATTTAATATTTGGGTATATTACAGTTATATGACCATGTAAGGATGATCAGGAAGCTAAATATGACGTTACAAGAAAAATTGTGGGAAAACATAACCAAAGAATAAAATTTAAATCTGAAAATTCATATTGGAAATTTTTTCAATGAGAATTCTTAGTGAGATAATAATAAGACAAATATTATGTGTTTTATGAATATGATAAATCTGAATTTATATCAAATATCTTAAATGTAATGATGGAAAAAGTTGAGAAGCGAAAACCATAAACTGATGATGTAGAACAATGGGATGTTGTTGTCGACATAAAGGTTAACATGAAGGCCCTATTATAGTTAATTATCTATAATATAGGAATAATGAAAAAATTATTGTTTAATTAAAGGAATCAATAGATTTTATTAACCAAATAGAGGAACAAATTAACCAGATATAGAATATTAGGTTATATCAGGGGTCTTACAAAACAGTTTCTTAAAAAGTAGTGAATATTGTAACACCCAAACCATTTATGAATTATTTTATTCAAATAAATTCAAATTTTTCGATATCATTCATTAAACTCCACACTATTTTAATCACATGTTACACAAAACCTCTATTACAACTTACATCACACACAACACTGAGTTTATATGAAAATTTTATTTTTTGTTAATATAAATATTTGAACATTGCTTTTATAACCAAGATGCTAAACATAGTCATATTAATGTTAATAAATAATTTTAAATATTATTTATGGTTTTTTATATAAATAAATTATATTGAGAACACAATTATTAATTTTGAGAACATTCTTTATGATTCGAAATAACTTTTTCCACAAAAAATATTTATATTGATTTCTATGCACAATAATAAAAGTAATTACTGAATGTTTTTTTAAAAAATTATATAAAATTAAATTCATTTATAAATTATAATTTCAATATTTTCTTAGTCTGAAGTTTTGATTTTTTTTCTCAAAATACTCATTTTTTTATGAATAGTGAAACACACTCAAATGTAATTAAAAACAGTTTTATAATTTAAATTATCTATAAAGTAAAATTATATTTTAATTTAAATTTAATTTAATATTATTTCAATTATATTTTCTTTAATAAAACAATTTCTATATTAATTATTTTAATATTGATTTTTTATATAAAAGCATTTCAATCTATCAAGCTTTTCCTCAATAAAAACTCAAATTCTTATCACATATGTAGGTTTATTTTAAAATTGAATTATCTAAAATATATTAAGATAATTTTTAAAAATGGATTCATTATTTTTAATCAGAATAATTTATATTATCTAATAAGTTCAATTTTATGTTTTACCAAAATGAATTGTGGAAAGGGTAAAAATATTAATTAACATGGTAATGGTAAAGATGAGTTTTCATTGGGGGTTAAGCTAAAAATGTAAGAATAAAAATGAGATAAATTATTTTATTTATTTTGCTTTATGATATTATCAAAATCTTAGAACTAAAATGATATGAAATATTGAAATATATTTCAACTTTCCTATGAATATGACCCATATAGTATGTTGGGTAATGAAAAAGAAAAAAGGAACCTTCCTTGATTTTAATATCATATAAAATTTTGTTTAAGGAAAAAACTACACAAGGTAGGTTATAAATAATAATTTGAAATATAAATCATTTTTTATCATGATAATTTATTTTTAAATTTTTGAGATGAAATAAATACTTTAAATGATTAAGAAAATCCAATAAAATAACTATTTGTTTAATTAGTAAATATATTAAATGATACTAAAAATATTAAAATGAAATAAAAATTAATAAATTGTTTACTTATAATTATTTTTTATATTAATATATCATTTTACACGGTTTTTATAATAATAAATTCTAATTCCATCATTATCTTGATATTATTAATTTAAAATTAAACTAATAATGTCAATATTGACAATAATTCGTATTTATATTAATTGATATTTTATTAAATGATTTAAAACCAATAAAACTCCAATATTTTAAAATTTTATTTTAAATGTTAATAAATATCAAATATTTTCCATTAGAGGATAATGTGTTATGTTAAAATGAATATGGACGGTTATATAGTAGAAACTCTATTAGAACAGTTACGGTTGAAACAGTGTTTTCCATATTACATGTACCTGTGTTAAAATTAAATTCTAACACATATATGATAATAATTTTAAGATTATTATTTCATATATATAATTACTGATTTGAAATTATCATTTTTTATCATTTTAATTTAGTCTTGAAGGATAAATTACCTTGATTAAAAAGTCTAGTTATCGTAGTAAAAAAATGGTAAAAATAATGAACTATCGATGTTAAGGATAATCATTTTTAAAACATGTGTTTTATTGTGTGTTGGATGGTTTTTAGTACCATATCATCTATCCACCTATTAACGTATCTATTTTATAATCACATTATGTATGAGTGACATCCCAATAACAATTACTATTTGGTATTTAAAATTGTGTAGCTCACCTCGCTTATAAAAGACCACATCATATCCCTATACTTCACAGAATAAAACTTATTTGGTTTCAAAAATACCTTACCAAATCACTTCCACACATCCATCCTAACATCTTATAAGCCTTATTTTATTCATAAATAGACCCTAAAACGGATTCGTTGAAAACCTACGAAGGATACTTAAAATATTGGTAAAACTCATCAATAAGAATTGTTATTTTATTTCTTCTTTCACCTCCTTTAATTTTTATTGTACCATGATTATATAATAACCTAAATTTATTCCATATAATGAGATATATTTCTTTAGAATCACTATCTTTAACAAACTCCACTCCAGTCAAATGGGTTGCGAAATCATCGTTTGTATTTTTAGAGGATGACCGCCTCGCGAACAAATGTCATTCATGATTTCATTACCAAAACTAAAGGTTATAAATAATGTTGTATTAATTATTTATATAAAATATTTATGATATTATTCTTATTATTTATTCACTATATTACTCATATATCTTATAATTCCATTTTTTGGGAATACGAAAACATCGTTTGTGTGTACTGTGGACTACCGCCACACGAAGTGATATGATTTGTTCACGCATTAAATGAAATTTATTAAAGATGTTTTTAAGGAAAATTTGAGATATATATTAAATAAAAAAATATTTCATAATGTAAAAATATCACTTACATTATTTTCTTTTAATCCTTTTAGATAATGAAAACAACTTTCATGTGTATTTATGACCTACCATCTCCATGAATGGTGTATTTGATTTTATGTCACTAATTTTTATGGATTAATCTAAATGAATTAATAATTAATATATATGTTATTTAAATAATGATTTAAATTCTAGATATTATTAATCCCTGAAAAAATTACGAGGACCAAAAAAATAACAAATAAAAACATATATGAAAAACAATGCACTCATTCCCCAAAATGTGACTTTAACAAAAGTTGTTAATAAATGGGTAATATAAGATCCTAGGAAAATAATATATGGTATGATATATATAATTGTGATTCAATTTTTAATATATAATAAAAATATAGTTATTATATTGTAGTATTTAACATGTATGATGGAATTCAAGACTTAAGGTAAGGGATTTCAATCTCAATTTTTTACTTCTTTGAGACTTATTACATATTCATAAGCTATTTCATTTATGTGGTGTTTACAGTTCACGTGAATTTATTTTATAATTATTATCCTCAAATTTATTGGTATTCAAAAATACATTTTATTATCTCTCATTCATGGGGTTTATGGTTCAAAATTTACCAAAGCGGTTGGGGGTTCTGTCGCAATTTTAATTATTTGAGGCATATGTTTTCTTATGAACCTATATTATCATAAAATCTGTATATAAAACCCCTTTTTCATGTAATATATTTAATATATTTAACCCCCTGATATTTTATATTTCTATTTTTTATTTCATGGAGATAATGATTCAATGTAACCAAAAGGGTAATGATTTTTATGTTAAAATCAAATACTTTATTGGGGTTGTTTATGATTGTGTTTCTAATGATAAAATCTTGTCATAAATATCTAAATAAACTAATCAATTTTCATGTACAATGTTTACTCATGATAATTTGTTTTAATAAGTATCATCTTCCAAACATTGTTACTTACAATTATTATGATGTTGTTTTTAAGGAAATCGTACATTATTCCTCTCTTCAGTTAAATATTTGTTGTATTCCAAAATCATATTTTTTAAAAATAATTCCAAAAATATTTTATAATCCTAAAAATGATTTATTATATTCATTTTTTCCCATTTTTTACTCTATAATTTTTTTTAAAAGGAATATTCAAGTCATTTTCCAAACAATGTACATTTTTATTTTATAGAAAATGTGAAAGGAATCTTTGTTTTAACATATATGACATGAAATAAATTATCAAACATCAAGAACAATAATCTATTTGAAGAATACATTATAATATTCTAATTGTTTAACCATTAAATGTAATTTTTAAATTTTTTATGTTTTATAATGTTTTTTCAATGTTGAAAGGATATTTTCTTCAAGAAATTCATTAAATGGTATTTTAAAATTATTTTCCTTCTAAAATGGCATCCATTGATGTTACCTATGACTAACTAGGGATTACCTCTGTGGATACCATTATATTTATTTCTAAAAATTTTTATGGTTATGATGGGTTGATAATTATAAAACCTATCCCTTTTCCATAAGCTATAATATTTTTAAATGTTTATGAAACCCACATCATTTCATGGGTTTTGATATTATGAATGTTTTATGATCTCGTGGCATAAATATGTATTAATTTTTTATGAGGAGGGTGGGACCTATATATCCCTATAATTCTTTATGTGAATATTATTATCCAATGATATATAAAGGACTAGAATGGGGAGTGAACCTGTTCCAGTAACAGATTCATTCCACTATGATGGTCTTGGGAGTGAACCTTTACTCCTTTGATGGGTTGGGAAGCGAACCAATTCTTATATGATAACTATGTAAGTGATAATTGACTAATTTTAAATGATTTTATATGCATATGTGTATTCCAAAAATCCATGTTTTATGTTAATATTATGCTCTCATGGTTCATGATATTGGATTTATCTATGATTCATGTATTTTAAAAAACCAATATTTATGTCATGACTCAAGATTATGAACATTTATATAGAGGGAATATTTTTCATATGTTGTTTTCATGTTCTCATACCATTAAGTTCATGTTGTTATTATATATCTCCCTTTCTTATACTTACTATTCATATGGGCACAAACCATTATTATCTTTTATTTCCCTAGGTTATGATGAAATGTATTATGTGTGATATGTCTAAGAAGGGTATGAGTTATAAATAAAATTTTGTGGGATGATGTAGATAACTTAGGGATCAATAGTTTATGTTTCCCTATTTCTGAATACACTATACCAAAATAATTCTAGTGAGGATTGTTTTACTATGTAATTGATATTTTTCTAATAAGATTTAATGTTAGTGTTTGGGTTGTTTGGGTTTTCACAATTGGTATTAGAGCA
The DNA here is from genome assembly GCA_963277665.1 of Viscum album. NCBI lineage: Eukaryota > Viridiplantae > Streptophyta > Magnoliopsida > Santalales > Viscaceae > Viscum > Viscum album. Next base: position 1,047,367,896 of record OY728162.1, read on the forward strand.
TTGGTTAGTTAACCTTTAAAAACTTGGATGAGAAAAAATTAGTGAGACCTTTAAGTATTTTTATAAGTATATTTCTAAGGATACATCCAAGGATATTTGAAAGGGTGATTCATAGTATAGAGAAAAGTCCTAGAATATTTCTAAATGGTCGAGAAAGTGTTTTCCATGAATTTGAATCCATGTCTTTATAATAAAATTTGATTTGCCTCTACCACAGAGGTACCTAGGGGTAATAACTATGATAATGATGTGTCATGATTGACTTGAGTGTCACCTAGTACACAATAATGGTCCTTGATGCACACCCAGTTTGACATTCACTAGGAATATGCTTTGAAAATTCACAAACTCATTACAAACCATCATAAAGGATTTAAATAGAAAATGACAATAAATAAACTAGCTTAATCCTACGATTTCATAGACTCAAAATATGGTGTCCTGATTTAGATATTTTGTATGTTTTTTTCAGTATTTTTTACTTTTACAACTATTAATATAGTTTCTCACACTCTAGTTTTTTATTATAGTCAATGAATGGAACTAGAAGGAATTATTTTACTACTTAATACAGTGGAACATTTAATGAAAATGATCTACCTAAAGGGATTATTACTGTAGATAAATAATTTTTTATTATTCATAATAATTTTTCATGGTATATGTTAAAATAAACATACATTGGTGAGATTCTTAAATCATTAAATAAGTGGAAGATGAACTTCTATAAATGTACGTGTGCTAATGAAAACTAAGAAAATAAGCTTCAACATTCATAATTTCAATAAATTGTATTATTAACTAATAATAATATCTCAAATGGCTGGGAATATGTTATCGCTGTTAAAAAAATAGCCATATAGTGGCTAATTGTCTCATAATTAAGTGTCTTTTGTGTGGGGAACATGGGAATTATCCAAAACATTTCAATGATCCAATAATTAATCTATAGGCCAAGGAAGTCACTATTTTATTTTAATAATTTAAGTAGAAGTATTGAAGTATTCATGAATTGGGATACAAGTATTATATTGTATAAGTATTTTTTTCATAGGTTTTTTTGTTATATGAATCATGAAACACCTAAGGATTCCATAACCATATATATCTCCATGTAATATTCACTTAATAGTTATGTATTTCATCAAGGGAATATGATTTTAAGGTTGATAATAACAACATAAGTCATTGAAAACCCTTTTCATATCTTATGTGATGGGACTTTGTAAAAAATAAGTATATTTTATGAGGAATGTATAGAAATTCAAACTTTTGGTTTTGCAGAGGAATGAGTTATTATAGATATTTATTTAATGGTATTGGTAACCATTAGAGATTATCTTTTATCTAATATTATTTTAATTAAGGGTGATTTCAAATTTAGATTATTTTAATTAATATATTTTTGTAAAAAGGATAACCTATATGTTGGTCGATAACCCATTTCATCTAGAAAGTTCATGGAGTCCGAACCCAAAACTAAAATAATAAAAAGGTATAATGTCTACTTATAGCATAAATGAAATATTATTTCTAGTGTGACAAAATAAAGAGATTTTTTATTGAGTTTTTTATCATTATATTTAGTATCTCAATAATTCATGTCTAAGATATAAAATTATAAATGAATGGTATGACCATTATCTATACTAAAAATGAAATGGGAACTCATCACTATGGTTTTTTTCTTTCATACTCCCCAAAATGTCTAAAGGGTATAATTCTACATGGGGTTTTCATTAACATATAAAGTTATCACACAATATCTCTATCTGAAAAAATTTACCATTGGATAATATTTTAAATAAATATATTAAATATATTCTAAGGTTACATGTAGTATAAAATTTTATTATGTTTAATTGGGATATCATGTTTACCTTACTATTTTGGAAAAATCTTCACCAAATTCATGGTATATTGTTAAGTTTAATCACCATTTATCTTCCTCATATAGATAGTTAAACTGAAAGAAAAAATTAAAACTGTAGAGGATATTCAATCATTTTATTGTATTGATTACAAGGGTGGTTGGGACCAACAACTTAATTTAATTTAATTTCCCTACAACAATAGATTTTGAACATGATTTTAGATTATGGCGACCCATGCTTAACTTACAAATACATTATTTTATTTTAGATAAAAATTGATCAAATTAAAAAAGTACATTCCTGAGGACCATAAGAGTTTAATATCTTTATAAACATTGAAACAAATCTTCTAAAAAATTGGAAGATCATCAATGTCTCACATAAATATAACCACCTTTAGTAATCCTACATTAAACTATGTATCATGACCCGATGAAAGCAATTATAAGAAAGGTTGATATTATATGCTCAATAAGGGTAAATAAATGTAATGTGTAAAGATAAGATGAGAATAAGGTTTTGAGAACTAGGTAATAAAATATTAACATCATACCCCCCTTGTCAAATATCATAATCATGATTCCTGGTAGAAATATAGGCAGTTCATAAGACATGAATAATAATAAAACTAAAGAACATGATCTATGAGAGATTAAATTTGGAATAAGACACCAAATTTTAGCATACACATAATCATGGAAAATCATATGTCAAGTCCACATACCATGACCATCACAACACGTTAGGATTTGGATAATAACCAATGTACCTACTTTGGGCTTGGTATGTCATCCCGTGTAACCTCTTGTTTTGGGATTAGGATTCCAAACAATATATACTTTTGTAACGGGATTGGGACTCCCTCATCTATACCCTTTTTTTTGGTATTCCTACTATGTTTTCTAGTTTTCCACAGGGTTTGGCATAATTGGTGATGTCTTCATGAGCATTGGAGGCTTCTCTACGGTTTAGTGTTGGTGTGTGAATGTGATGCTCTTTTTTGGGATGATTCTGCTACTTTTTTCAAGACTTCACGGCTATGTTTGTGATTGAATTAAGCTGGAATGATGATGAAGAAGATGTAATATGCATTCATTGTGAATTATGGTGTTTCAATGCTTGGGAGGTTGTTAGTAAGAATTGAATTTCCTTGGTCTGGTGATCCATGATGAATATTCTGCTTGTTTTTCTGTTGAATTTTTGGGTTTGTCCACAACCATCACACTACATGGGTCTACTTCAGATGTTTTTTAGATCCAAAATATTTCACCTTATATAACATTTAGATTTGAAGTTCGAGAGGGTATGGCTCTATCATCTATACCAGGCCTGTGAAAATCTCAACGGGACAGCTAGCTGAGTGGTCATTCAATTGTGAAGTCTTATCATCACGTTGTATTCTCTAGGAAGGGGTAGATCCTATAGTCTTGTTCTGGGTAATCCTTTTTCATTGTTGTTTTCTTTGTTATAATGGATGTGTAGTTTCTCACTTTTTCCTCAAAAGTTTTTTGATAATAAAATAAGTTAATTTTTAGTTCACTATTCCATCCCATGTACCCTTTTATTTTGATCTTGCGATGAACTCACACGTACCATCTTTTTGTGTGTTTTGGATTCCCTCTCTTGTACCCTCTTATTATTGGTTTGGTATACTCTCCCATGTACCCTTTTTAATGGGATTTGGATTCCCTCACATGTACCATTTGATCTCATAAAACATTTACTATTACCTAATGCATTGTAGGGAGATAGAGATCTCACCTATCACATAATGAAATCATACATATGTCTTCCAAATGATCATAAACATTCATCATAAAATAACCTATGGAAAAGTGATAGGTTTCAAAATCATTTAATATATGAATAACCCATGGAATGAAGTGAGTTTAATTATCATTTTATCATGCCATAACACGTGGAAAAGAAATTGGATTCATAAGAAACTTGTCATCATAAATATAATCCATTTAATGAATGAATAAAAATGGGGTTCTTGGATAATATACCCAATAAGGCATAACTATATTAGAGGATGTCGTTGTTGATGGATGTGGATTTTTAAAGATCACTTTGAATATTTCTTAAGGAAAATAACATTTCATTTAAATTCATTTTTTAAGACATAAAAAGTTTTAAAAATACTTTTCCATGAAACCCACTTAGAATACATAAGAAGTATTATTTAAAAAACATTAAATTACTTCTTGATAAAAATATCATTTCCACTTTGAAAACTCATTTTAAAACATAATTAAATTTGAAAAAAATTATTTAAAATAACATTGAAATTTTATAATGGATTCTTGGAAACACATTAAAAATAATTTCTTTGAAAAAATATTTGAAAACATATAATGGAAGTGTCAAAAAATATTCAAAACCATTTTTATTGAAAATACTTTAAAAACATATAAAAAATGATTTAAAACATTTTGAAAACATTTTCATTTAAAAATAAATTGAAAACATATAAAGAAATAATGAAAAACATTATAACTCTTTTCTCTGAAAATAATTTTAAAACATATAATGAAGTCTTGAAAGCATTTTCAAAGCCTTTTTCATTGATTTTTTTTTTAAATGTAAAAAAATGTTGAAAATAGTTTCAAAATATTTTTCTTTGAAAACCTCATTAAAAATAATGAATTTTCTAGATATTCTGAAAATAAATTTATTTAAAAATTACCTTGTAAACATGACAGGTAGTATTCATAGAAATTTCATTCATGAATGTGGGTAAATACATACATGAATAACATTCCATTTTTATAATAAAATGTTTAGGAAATTTTATCGATCAGAAAATGACAGTAGGATTCCTTTGTAAATACCTTTTTTATGGTAGAAAATGGGTTAAAATTTATTTTAATGATTATATTATAATAGTATATAAATTTTTAAAACATTTTTTAGATAACATGTTATTGAAGGAACTCTAATCTCCAACCAAAGAGAGAGAGATAAAGTAAGGATTTCTTAAAAACGCATTTTTAATTATATTAATTACCAAAGAGTGGAAAAAATGATACCATTACATAAAGATATGGTGAGTAAAATTATTTAGTAAAATTAATATTTTCATTAAATATGTATCATAATATTTCATCAATGGAAGCATAATCATCAATAATCTTGATAAAAGATGAGATTGTTGCAATAAACTGTTACCACTTTAGCAACATTGATAATAATATTCATGAGTAAATAACATTAAAAAATACATAAAATATGATAAAAATATTTATATTCATGATAAAACATATAAAATTTCATTATATACTTCTTATAAAAGAACATTGGTGCATAATATACCATGTGTCACGCATAATGAAAATTGAGGAAAAAATACCCTATCGATTTGGTAACATTCAAACCATAAAACCCATGAAATATAGATCCAAAAAGTATATGTAAATTCCCATAATATTATAGATAATAATCATATTATACATTCATGGGATGTATATTCACCACACAAAATAAATGAATGGCGATTATGGCATAAGTATTATATAAATGAAAAGTGAGAATAGAAACCCCCTAACTTAAGTCTTGACTTTCTTCACACACATTAAAAAAACTATCGTAATAAATATATATATACTATTAATATATCATAGAACAATGTTATTTTATATAATACCATATATTATTTTATAATGATTTTATATTACCCATTTATTAACAATTTTATGTTAAAGTTGTGTTTCTCTTAATAACTAGTTTTTTTGTATATGTTTTGACTTGTTATTCATGATCATCTTAATTAGATCAAGATTTATTATTTAAATAATTTAAAACATGATATAAATATCATGTATTTTTTGTATATATGTATCCATAACATATAAAAATATTTAATGGAATACACCCTTATTGAATATGGTAGGTCATACATACGCATGTGTGTTGCTTCCGTTTTCATATCGTATTGAAAATAAGTAAGTAAATGAAATATATATATATATATATATATATATATTATGGTTAAATTTGAGTTATTAATTCATAAATACAAAATAAATTTGCTAAATCCATCCTTAATACATTTCATGTAATTTGTGAACAAATCACATCACTCTGTAGAGGTAGCAGTCCCTACATCCACAAACAAAGTAATGTTATTCCCAAAAAATGGAATGAATGAAGGAATGTATTATATAAAATTAAATAAGTATAAATAAATTATAAATATCATATATATAGTAAAAAATATAATTCAAATCATTATTTTAAACCATGAGAGTTTGAAATTGAAAAACGAACAACATCGGTTTGTGAGGCTGACGTTGTAGTCCGCCTTACACGCAAATGATGACTATGTAACCCATTTGATGGAAGTGTGTGTGATCATTGGTAGACAAAATTACATAAAAACAAATTAGTATATTTTGGATTCTTGTTTTATTATATATTAATTTAGTTGGAAAATTTTATGGGGTGTATAATGAAATAAACTAATGTGTTTTTCATAGGTTGTTACATCTTCTTAGGGTATCTCCTTCTGGTCTACACAAAAGGAAATCATTGTTTGGGTTTAATACAAATGGGAGTGTACTATGATTATTTTATGGAATTATTGATAACTTTAGGTAAGGATTTGGTAGGGAAAAAGGATTTAGAGTTGTGAATAAGTGAGGGGGTGAGTTCCCTTTTGTAGTGGAGGAGAAATTGCATTCTTGTAAATTTAAAAAGGTAAAAATTATTGAGAGGCCTCCATTACATAATGTACAACAAAAAAATAAATTTTTGATAAAAGGGAGTATAATATCTAAATATTTCCACTAAACAGGTTTTTTACATGTTTCTATTTTATTTTCACACTTAAGTTAATGATTATCCACTTAGTGAACTTGTTTTTACATAAACCATTTTATTTAATTTTAATTACATTGACTAATATTTTGGATAAAAAATATTTGGACATTATTATACATTATAAAATATTATGATTAAAAATATTAAAAACATTTTTCTAAATTATAATCACATAAGTTGAAAAAAATTAATTTTAAATAAATCTCATAGACATGTCGCAAAAGTGGGTTTTTAAAAAGAAAGTGATTAAAATTTTGAAATGTTTTTATATGAAATTTCAGAGTCAAATTTGTTCCAAATACCTATATTGTATTAATTAATCAAAAATGGTATTAATATAATTTTAAACCAATAAAAAAATAATTTAACTATATAAATAATTTAGATTAAAATCAATTTTCAACTAAAAGTAAGTGTTTTTCACTATTCGTCAACAAATAAAACATCTTAGAAAAATACCAAAAAATAACCCAATGTAAATTTTAATAGTAATAATTTAAAAATGATGTTTATTCTATTAAAAAAATTATATATAGATAAAAATTATATTTATAATATTTGATCCTTTAAAAGATGGCAAAATTACCTTTTTGAAAAAAATATCTTTTTATTCATACAATTGTAAATATACTTATATTATGCCAACCATATATATTAGATGAGTGTAAAAAAATTAGATAATATATAATATATAAATTTTAATAAAAAATTAATATAAATGGTTTTTTAATATAATGAGATAAAATGATGTTTGTATATAGAAAAACAGTATTCCTGGAAAATGAATTTCTTTATTTTCATATAGTTTATCCTCTCATTTATCACTAATTTATATCCAAAGTACTCATTTTATATAACTTTATAATTCATATTTGAAAACATATTCATATTCATAACTTTCATTCTAATGTATAGGTGGTAACTATAATAATATTTTAGTAACAAAATTAAAAATATATTGTATTTTGGTAAAACCTGGACTTATGTGTAACACAAGATATCGAAGGATCTTATAATTGTGTTTAACACAATGAAAACATAGTTTTGTGTGTAACACAATAAAATCAAAGAGTTTTATATAGTTATAAATTTACTTCTTGTTGTTTGAAACACAAGACAAACATATTTATTTCATAAAACACAGGCTATATTCAGTAGTGCGTAAAATGTAGAATATGGAAAACGATAAATTAATTAAAACTAATTTCGAAAAAATTTGGGTTGATACATTATAGCACCCTTAAAATGAATTTATCCCTTGAAATTATTCTAGGTTATCAAATTTTTAATACTTGTGTGTTAATATCATAAAAACCCACATTTCTGAAATGAATGTTGATACTTCCTTTAAAAAAGAATGTCAAATACATAAATATTACCCAATATAACACACAACTAGGTTTCCACATAGGGTAAAATTGGTGATATGTAAATATTGGATCTTTAATAATTGCATATATAATTATATAGCGTGATTGGGGTCATTGATCATAAGAAATTCAATGATGAATAGACAGTTAAAGTCCATAATACCATAAGTTTTTCTCGATTCATAATACCATCAGTTCAAACAAAATGATGGTATTATGATAAATATATTTTTATATCCACGTCCTAGAGTTGGTTAATTTTTTAATATTTATGACCATAATTAAATATAATTAATTTATTTACTTACTTTTCAAATTCATTGTCTCTCCATTTGATTATACCTTGTTTGATTACCACTTCATTTATTAAAACAAAAAATAGTTGTGAATTTTTCATTCCTGTATTACTAATAGATAATGAGGTATAATGATAATTAATTCAATATATATTTATTTATAATCACAAAAAAATTATATTAGGTTATTCAATATGTATCAATCCTCATATTCTGATAAAATATTTTAATCTCTAAAACCTCATATTAAGGTTAGCATAAACCATTCCATAAATAGTTAACTTATAACCCATCAAAAGATTAAAGTACAAAACATTATAAATAAGGTAACTATATTAATAATAATAAACATAACATTGATCCCCCATATACTTTAATTTATCTCTTGGCTTCTATATGACAATCATGTAAACACCTTTATCATATTTTCTTTTGAAACATACTAATAAGAAAAGTTACTATAAAACACCATTAAAAATGTGAATTATTTAATATGAAAAACATTATTTGATATATTTCATAAAAAAACATTTTTTAATCTTTATACATGTTAAAATAGACCACATTTTCAAAAAATAACTAATTAGTTTCACGGTACAATCCAATTTACTTTATCTATATCAATAATCTATTTAACCAAGATAAACCAAATTTTTTCAACATTAGGAACACATATTAAGGTATATGTTCTCAAAATGAAAATATCAAATTAACATTAAATCACATTTCAATTTCTTAAGTACGCATCGACATATCCTTTTAAATCCTTAGTGAAAATTTTATACTCTATCCATACAAAGTAAATTTTTATTAAGAGAAGAAGAAAATTCACAAAGAGGACTACGGAGGTCTAAAGAAATGCAAACCAAGGGCATCCCCTCTAATCAAATCAACACATTCCGCCTTCAAACTGTTAGTCCGTAAAATTTGTGCGTCTGTGGAACTGTGGTCAGCCATGGAGGCCAAAAAGTCTGCAACCTTGTTCCCCTCTCATGATTCATATAAAATAATCCTTTAATTAAAAAACATATATACTTAAATCGTCAACTTTATTCATTAACCATTACTCAAGATTCATCATCTTATTCCATAATATACCTTTCCAAGAAAATAAAATATGAATCATGTCTTAATTATCCTCAACCTAAACATAATAATGATACTTTTTTTAATAAAAAAATAATGTTAGAATATCCCAAAACTTTCAGATGTCATTTGCAGTCCCATTATCTTTAGTGGTATAACCAATACTCATAACACCTTCTTGATTCTCTTCATGTGATCTCACTTAGGATGTCTATTTTAATAACGACCATACTTTCTACACCTGAAACATTAAATTTTATCCCAATTTCTTCTAGTTCCCACTATTGAATGAGACCACAAAGCATAGTGTGAGAAACACTTATCATATAAGAATACCACATAATACTAAAAATCTATGTATAGAATGCCTAAATCACAACACTTAATTTTAAAACTATGAAAGATTAGTCATATCCCTTAATACATCACTATACATATACTTTTAAATATCCGTAGGGATGTCACTAAATGATTCTCATACGTGTTTCCAAATGTTGATTAATCCTTTCCTTTGATACCAACTATTTCCACCCATGATTAACATATAGGGATATTAAATCATCTTAGATGAATATTCAGTAAATTAAAAAAGTAAATTCTCTAGGAATAAAAGAGTTTAGTGTATTTGGAAACATGGAAATATAATCCTTTATCCTGATGTAACAACATCAATGTGTCCCATAAAGACATTCCCCTTTATAATTCCTACTTGAAACCATTCTTCATAACATGAGGGAAGAAAACATAAGAAATTGTGAGAATATATTCTTAGTAATGGTAACTTAAGGAAGTACATAAAAATAACAAGATAATTAGTGTAAAAGAACAAGATAATAGAATTTCAAGATCATACCATACATATCAAAGATCATAATAATGAATCCCGGAATAACGACTGCCATTTCCAAAGATATGAGTAATAATGTAAAAAAATAACATGAACTATGAGAGCACAACATCGAAATAGGATATGAAATTTTGGAATACACATATGAATAAAAAATATTATGTCAATTAAACCTACCATTACATTAACTACATGTTAAAATTGTGATAATAACATTCATACCTCTATCAGGATTGGGATGTCCTACCATGTACCAGGTTGATTTGGGCTTGGGACTCCCTCTTGTGTACCATATTAATATGGTCTCCAGATTCCCTCTCATGTACCCTCTAGTTACAAGCTTTGGATTACCTCCTATATACCCTCTTATTTCAATATTGGGATTCCCTCCCATTTACCATATTGTTAGGGGATTATGACTCCCTCACGAGTATTCTATTTTTATGGTCCTGAGATTCTCTCCTATTTACCAAATTGGAACGGTCCTGTTATGCACTCCCATGTTCCCTTTGAGATCATAGAATATTTACCATTACCCAATTCATTGGAGTTTTATATAGATCTCAACCATCATATAATGAAATATTACATAAGCATGTCAAAGGATCATAAACATTCAACATATAATAACATATAGAAAATATACAGGTTTTATAATCATTAAATAATAGAGTTACCCAATTAATGTTGTGAGTTTCATAAACATTTTATCATGTCATGAACCGTGTAATAAAAATAGATTTCATAAGTAACATTTCATCATAAATATAAATCTTTTAATGAAATTTTATTAATGGATTCCATGGATCAAATCCCCAAAAAATAAAAAACAATATCAAGTGATGTCATCTTAGATGGAGGAAAATTTTAAAATATCACTTGGGTAATTTATTAAAGAAAATGTCCTTTCTTTTAAATTATTTTTAAATAAATAAAAAAATTTGAAAATAATTCTCTTTGAAAACCACTTCGAAGACATATTAAGCAATTAAAAATTATTTTGAAATTTTTTTAAGGAAAATATCATGTTCACATTGAAAAATAATTTTTAAAACATGGTAGTTTTTTAAAATAAATTCATTTAAAATAACATTAAAAATTATAAATTAGTCTTGAAATAATTTTGAAAACATTTTCAATAAAAATATCTTTGAAAACATATATATCAATGATTAAAACATTTTTAAAACCTTTTTATCTGAAAATAATTTCAAATCATAAAGAGAAATCATGAAAACATTTAAAAACCTTTTTCACTGAAAATAATTTGAAAACTTATAAAGTTGAATAAAAAAATTTGAATAAAATTTTTTATAAAAATAATTTTTAAACCTATATATAATGGTTGAAAAACATTTCAAAGCATTTTTCATTAAAATACATTGAAAACTTTTAGAGAAGTATTGAAAACTCTTTAAAATCATTTTTCTTTCAAAACCACTTTAAAAAAATGAATTTCCAAAATATTAAAGAAAATATTATTTTAAAAAAATATCATTGTAAACATGAGATGGATTCTTCAAGGAAACAATTTTTATAGAGGTGATTAAATATCTATATGTCAAAAATTCCCTTTTCCAAAAAAATGATGAAAAAAGATACTCAATCAAAAAACAACAAGAACGTTAATTTTAAAAAATAATTTTTTAAAAAATGTATAACATGGATAAAAATTCCTTTTAAAATAGTAGAACATTATTTAAAAAATTTATTTAGAAAACATGGTTTTGAAAGAACACATATTTATAACTAAAGAAAGAGATAATTGATATTTTCTTAAAAACAATTTCCAAATTTTCTTCCATAAAAAAGAGTGTAAAAATTGTACCCATACTTGAAGATATCATGAATAAATTGATTTGATAAAAAATCATGGGATAAATTGAGAGGTATATCATAATATTTCATTAATGGAATCATAATCTTAAAGGATCCTGATAATCGGTGAGATTATAGCAACAAACGATTAACACTTTGGTAACATTTAATCATAATACCCAAGAGAGAATAACAATAAATAAAACATAAAATATCATTAATAGAATTATATTCATGATAGAACATGTCAATTTTTAGTATATATAACTTATAAAATAATATAGGTGTTTAACATAACACGTATCTCAATGAAGGAAAATTGAGACAAAATTACCTTACTGATTCGGTAACATTCAAACCATAAGCCCCATGAAATATAGATCATTAAATTAATATGTAAATACCCATAAATTTAAGGATAATAATTATTGAATAATTTTTTGGTTTTTATTCACACCATGAAAAATATACAAGATGTTATTATGGGAAAAGTCTAATATAAATAAATGTGAGACGAGAATAACCTTACCTTAAATATTGACTTTATTATCTCATATTAAAACCTCATTTTATTTAGTATTAATTTATTATAAATCTACAAAAGAACCATTTTTTATATATCATACCACAAATTAATTGATTATTACTTTATATTAATTTTTTATTAAAAATTTTATTCTAATAATATGTTTCATGAAATAGCATCTTTGTTTTTTATATGTTTTGACTTTATATTCTCAATCCTATTACATATATCATGAATTACATATTTCATTAATTTAAAAAAACAATATAAATATCAAATATATTTAGTATATATGTATCTATAAAATATATAAATATGAAATTTAATAAACCATTCATATATATGTTAGGTCATATATAAGTATGAACGCTATTTCAGTTTCTTGTCATATTTAAAGACAGAAAGAAAATGATATATATATATATATTTATATATATATATATATTACCCTTACCATATATTTATTATGTCACGCTTATCATATACATTTACGGAACCCATCCTTAATACATTACATTTAATGTGTGAAAAAATAACATCATATTGATAGTAAATAGTCCAAATTTCCACAAAATATCATATATATTATTACTTCTCTCCCTCATAGGTGGTATTTGAATAATGAATGACATCGGTTTTGGAGATGGTTGTCATCCATGCACACAAATGATGGTTTCTTATTCAATTTTATGTTAGTGTGTGTTATTATAGTTCAAACCATTTACATAGTAACATCTCCGTATATTTAGAATAATGAGGTTATTATTTGATAATCTAATAAGAATAATTGATGGGGGAGAAAGACATAAAAAAAAGTGCCTAGTGGTGGTTGTTACATCTTCTTTGGGTAACTCCCTTTTGTTTTCACTGAAGAGCTTCCTTTGATGGATTTATGCCCAATAAGGGGATTTGTGGATAAAGTTAGGGAAGTTGGGATCTCATTTGGGAAGTATAAATATGATCCAAAGGGATATACATGTGTGAAGAAGTGAGGGGTGGGGTCCCTTTTATATTTGAGGAGTGGCATTCTTGTAAATATAAAAAGATAAACACTATTGAGAGGACTTCCATAAATCATGTGCATTTTTTAATTTTACATTTTTTATAAATGGGAGTGTATGGTTGAAATATGTATATCCAATGGATTTTGGATCGAGTATGTTCTTTGACACGGGACACTTGAATTTCCTTTTGCCTTGCACCGGTGGAGAGCTTTGACACATTTAATTACTGGGGAGGGGTACTCCATGTTGTCAGTTTGGTTTGTCTCGCTTAACCTTCGGGTCATGATTTGTCTTAAGTCGATGATGTCTATTTGGATTTTTCCCCCTCCATCCCTTAAAAGGGGGGATTTTATTTAAATAAAAAAATTGAAGTCCTCTGGTCCATTGGAGGTGTCTAGTTTATTTGTCCAATTATGATAATGTTTAACAACTAAGTAAACTTGTTTTTAACTTAACAGTGGCAATTAATTTTAATTACATTAACTAATATTGTTTCTCAAAACTAAGTTGGACTTATTTTATATTGTAGATTATGTTGATTCCAAAATATAGAATCTATTTTTCCAAATTATAATCAGAAAATTGTTATCAATATGTTTAAATTAATCCTAAAGACATGTTGTGAAATCTGGTTTTTAGAGAGAAATCTTTTAAAAGTTTTAGTTTCATATCCAATTACAATGTGAGATTTGTTTCACTGGCCTAAATGGGATTAATTTATGAAAAATTTAACCAAATATAATATTAACAAAATAATTAATAAAATTTTACTATACAAATAAATTAGATGAAATAATTGTTGTTCAATTAAAATTTATTGATTTTCATAATTTATCAAAAATTCAAAATCATCCAAAAAAGACATAAAGTCACCCAAAGTAATTTTTTATATTGTGATTTCAAATATAAATTTTATTTTTCCAAATGAAAATTATAAAAGTTTCAAAAATATATTTAAAAGAGGCATGCCATTAAAAGGTGATAAATTTAAATTTTATAAAAAAAAATCTTTTTTCCATAAATTTGGAATTATTCTTATCTTATTCTAATAAGATATATTAAATGAGTGTAAAAAAATTGATTGAATATATAATTTATAAATATCATTAAAAAATTCATCAAATGTTGGTTGTCTAATTTATTCAGATAAAATATTTTTTGTACATACAGAAAATATATTTCATAGAAAAGGATTTTGTTTATTTTCAAATAGTTCATACTTTCATTTATAACTAATTTATAACCAAAGGAATAAATTTATATACATGTGTAAATCATATTTTCAAAAAAAATATTATACATAACATCCATTCCAAAGGTTGGGTTTTAACTATAATAATATTTTTGTCAAAATATTAATAATATATTATATTTTGGCAAATCTTAACCTTGCGTGTAACTCAAGATATTAAAGGAAATCAGATTTGTGTGCCAAAAAATAGAAATATTGTGATTCATATATGGAAGGAAAATCTAAGTGTTGTATGTACTACAATATTCACTTTTTATTGTGTGAAATAGTATCCAAACATAGTTCTTTCATATAACACAAGAAATTTTCAATGTTTTGGGAAATATAGAATATTGAAATTTAAAAATTATTTAAAATTAATAATATTTGAAAAAATATCATCATGTTACACAGATGGATCCTTGTGAATCCCTTTATGGATGGAATTGTAGGAGTACAAATTTCCAAAATGATGTTGTAGAAAGATAGATTTTGAGACCTGGTCTTGTTGATTAGATGGTATAGAAGGTTACATGCATTAAAATATATGCATTTACTATATAAATATAACAAAAATTTTGTGATTTTAATAATCGTTGTGATCTACAATTTTTTGTTAGAGATAAGGTATTTCTATGAATTTATCAAATAATGAAAGAAGGGGAAGATATGACCTATTTAAAATGATCCCATTAAGATACTTGGTCATATTATGATATTATAATATCATTTGATGCTTCCAAAAAACCACTATCAATTTAAAAATGTGTTCTATATATTTATCATGACGAATTACATACTTCAACCATCACATGTACTGAACACAGAGGTCATACTACAATATCATGATCTTTCTTATAAGGAAAAGTAAGTTATGATTATGGATCATACCGATAAATTTCAATGAAAAAATATCTCTTACCTGGTAAATGTTTTCTATCAAAACAACTAGTTTGAGGAAACTATTTGGTAACTATATGATATTATTATGTATAATGATCTTCATTATTTTTATAAAAGTGATGAATTTCAAGGGTAGAATGTAACACATTGGGTTTTTATGATTATTATTTTTGAATATATTTAATTTAGTTGATAAATTTCCTTAAATTAAACACTAAGTTAGGATGTTTTTACATGAAATATTTAGTATATCTTGAATTACAAGAAACTCTCAGTTTCAATGGAACCATGATTTATTATTATAATTATTTAAATGTGATCATTTTAACCAAGATGTTAAACATTGTAATATGAATAATAATAACTACATATATAATATTGTATATTATGTATTCATACAAAGAATATATATTGATAAAAAGGAATATAATTTTAAGAAATGTTTAAATGTTTGAAAATTACTATTTTCCTAGAAAAATGATATTTATTCCCTTTTGAGGATAACGGTGAAATTAGTTTTTAACACTTTTATAAATTGAATTTTCTTAAAAAATATTCATTATTTTGATCTAAATGTAAAAATTATATTTGGATAAATTTTTTGTACTTTCAAAAAAAGTTTCATTTCATGATGAATAGTGGAAATTGATGAATTATAATCGGAAACTACTTTTTCATATAAATTATTTATAATTATAATTTAACGACCCAATATTTTCCTGTAAGAATTTGAATTATTTCTATATATATTTCCAATGTTTTTAACTGAGACTATGTGAGATTATGAGGCTAGGTGTTCTTGAAATTCATTTTATAAAAATTGAAAATATATATTATATTCCAAACTCACAGCTTCTTAATGAAAATAGGATAAATCCTAAACAGAAGCCTATATCAAGAATATGTGACCATGGTTCAGTTAGGAACATGTTGTTTACCATATGCTTGACCAATAATTAATTATCATGGTCATTCAGATACATACCTCATTGGTGGTACGTTCAGTGGATTAATTAATTATTTGACAAATTAATTAATTCATTTTAACACAATGAAATTTATATAACTATAATTTCTTGGATTATTTTCTATAGTTAATCACATAAAATATAAAATATTATCTTTCCTATTTAATTGTTTAATTCCCTCAGAAGATGGTAAAAAACCAGTTTGGATTACATTAGAGTGAAGTAAATGCAACGACATCCATCAATTATTAGAGAACACGTTATTTGATGAAAAATGATCCAAACTCCATGTATAACTTGTAAATTTTTTGTTCATTCCCTATTTGAATAATTATATTGTTCATATTGATCCCTTCTTTCAATATTCACCAATTATATCCTTTTATAAGCCTACAAACAAGATTAAATTGATTATTTCAATGGATTCTTAACCCTGGTTTCCCCAATCTTGATCGATTGACCAATAATCATTGGAACTGATCCTTAAAACATTTATCTTATGTTTATCCCTCATTTCCTTTACATGCATCACCTGTTAGACCCCATGGTCCTGGTTCCATTTTTCTGTTCGGTACCGATCATGATGGAACCCTCGAAATCACAACGGTTTCATGAATGAGGAATGGATCATCAAAGAAAAGGACTATTTGTGATGTTTTTGGGTTTGTATGATCGTTTAAATGATTACAGGGAAGATCCTATATGAAATAAGAATTGGTAGTGTGCATGTTGAATGGAGAAACCTCATATGAACAACGATTTCCAATTTCAGGAAAACAAGAGTTGGAAACAAAAAACGATGCCTAGACTGTTAATTTCAGGACAAATCAAGGTAGGATATCTAGTGAAATCACCTGAATATAAGATTGGGAAGTGGATCTATGATTTTTTTTTTAAATGTGACTACCCACCACATACATGGATGAACATTCTATATGTGTCTCATTGAGTGCAGTGGCCAGTGCTTTGTAAAATCATAAAGATAGAGGGGCTTGTAGTCCTCCTATACATTGTGTACCTCATCCCTAGGTGAACGAGCCCTACGATGTGTTACACGAGTAGAAATATAGGTTGGAGTATACAACTGGTCACATGGAATTGTACCCAAGTACAAGGACACCAATTCATGTACATGGACATGACTAGAGTACACATGTAGAACTCCATGTGTTGAAACATGTTATGCACTATGTACACAGAAACTAATTGTGTACATGAACATGGATAGAAGGAAATTGACATGTCCTAGTTAATCTGGACATGTTGTGTAGTCCATATTCCTGATGTGTACTACTATAATTAATGGGATTCAGGTTATGGATAAGGACATGGCCATATGGTGGAGCAGGACCACACGATGTCTAGGTTCCCTTACATGTTGTGTACCCGTTGTTTCCTTTTTAAAAAAAATTTAGGTTTCTCATCACTTTCATTAAAACTCGGATTTTGGTCCACAGGTAGCCTATCATGATTTTTTTCTACAAAGAACATGATGGTTCACTTCATTGTCGATTACATGATACCATGTGAAATGTCTCTAGAATGGCACTTTTTGTGGAAATTCCTAATTATGGAAGTGAACCGGATCACTAGAGGCTTCTCCCACGTGGAACCCCCTATTAGATAAGGTGTTTATCCTCAATGACTAAAGTGGAACCCCCTTTAATAATAGGGAATCATTCCTCAACCATCGGAGTGGACCCCCCCCCATAAGCATGGATGTGGTTCCTCTACTTCTACTTCCATGTGAAACCCACTATTAGATATGGTGTTTATCCTTTATGATTAGAGTAGAACCCTGATGTACACCATGGTGAACTTCCATGACCTTCAGATTTGAACTGCCATTCAGTATGGGTGGAGGTCCTCTGTAACCACTTTCATGTGGAACTCCCTATCAGATAGGGTGAGGGTCCTCAATGACAATATTTGAACCCCCTTTCACACTAGGGAATGGATTCTCAACATATAGAGTGGTACCCCCCTTCATTTTAGGATAGGTCCCTCTACCTACTAAGTTGAACCCTCTTATCTAAATAGGGTGAAGGTCCCTATGACACTATATTTGATCCCTCCATTATCATGGGAGCGGGTCCTCTATGAATACTTTCAGAGTGGAACCACCCTCGACATATTAGGTTGTAGGTCCTCTACATAGAGATTGTTCCCACTCAACTCTATGGCCAGGTGCAGAGTTGTGGTTAGAGTTGAACTGGTACTTATGGGTATATGCATGATATGTAGGGAATCCTTGGTGGACTTTTGGAAAATGGTGAGAATCTTATTCCCATATAGATATGTGAGATTAATATACTCTTTACTCCCTCATTTGGGATTCATTTAACTGAATATATATATATATATATATATATATATAACTTTGTATTTGGTTACTCTCTTTCTATGAGAGATGAAAACATAATAAGTATGTGATGTGATTTATGTGTTTATCTTCTCATGATTTTATGAATATACTCTCCTTATATAGGTGTTAAAGACTCTTTGTGTAGTTCATCTACACATTGTGTCAATCCCCCTATGTTTTGATGAGGTTACTTTCACTCTTGGGTTGGGTTGATCTGTTCACTTTTACTATATCATTCACGTACTTTATTATTATTCTTGTCATATCTCTTACTTCTTCCCCTTCTTCATTCATGGAATCATACTGGGTATGTATATAATCACCCTTTTATGAGAATTACCTGAACCTATCATGTATTATGAAGATGACAGACAGGTCAGTGGTGAATTAAGATGATCTTAGGGACACCTGGTAATTTTAACTGTGTATGGTGGTCATAACTTAGAGAGAATTGCATGTTCTCTCTTAGTAGTTATATTTTCCTTTTTTATGGTTGGGAAATATTTCTAGTTGGGAATGTGTTTTTTACCTTAACTATTTTTGTTTTCTCTATCATAATCTTGTACACCCAAGAGTTTATGTGTGATTGGTTTATTTCCATGATCTGTTGCATAATTTAGTTTCTCCCATTGTATATATGCATTGAGATATATCTGTTTGAGAAACAAAGTACATAGGAAATGGACTCCCCATGTTAAATATGCCTTAGGCACTAGTTTCCACCCTTCGGCATATGAAGGTGGGCTTGGGGTACTTGTGTCTTGAGCATTGTCTTGGGTCGAGTCTCACAGATTATAATTAGAGTAGTTCATTCTGTGGGATATTGTTCGGTCTGGTCCCCCTATGAGTATTTTCTTAGGTTTAGTTTAGAAGTGATTAAGACTCTCAAGTATGACTATAAGTCCAATGAATCAAGTGATGGTTTGGGAGGATGATATATCCATTCCCCAAGACATTGACTACCTTCTTGTCCACTCGGCATACCGAGACAATGTTTATAGTGTTTAATAGTACATGTATCGTGTATGATTGATTATTTGACTTTACATCTTGATTTAGCTCCCCATTTTTGTTATATATATATATATATATATATTCATCTTCCCATGGTACATGTTTAAAAATTTTAGATGCATCTGCAATGACAACCAACCAAAATACCAATTTTGTATTATTGTGATGATAGGATGAGTGACAAATGCCCAATTCAGGGTCCATCTTGTGACCCCCTTCCTTCAAGTGGGTAGGTATTAGCACCTCCACCTTTTCAGAAACATAACAATCTAGTAGAGTAAGCTGATGATGTGTATGGTATTATCATGGTCTGAAAGTTCTAGTTCCAGAGGCTGCTAAGGATCCATGGAGAGACAAATCGTCTGGTAGTAAAGTATTTGATCAATTCTATGGACCTTATATTAAAGATTATTTTATCCCTGATGGATCCAGTAGTTTCACTAGAAGCTAACATCTTCCCTGGAGCATTTATGTGTTAGTGGATCCTTGTTACCAAGATGCATGATGAGTTGACACTATCATGTACCAACTTGCATCAATTATTATGTGGGCATTACTACCACTCCATTTTGCACTCACTTTGGATTTTGGATCTTCTAGAGTTGTGGTAGGGAGGGAGGACAATGTCTGAGTACACAGTGAGGTTCAAAAAGCTTATGCGGTACCCTTTTTATATGATCCAAGTCGGGTACTTCTTGTATGAAACATTTAATAGGGACTTCACATAGAGATATGAGATAGCATTGTTCCCTTGTGAGTTCCCACCTATGTCGAGGAGTTTGAGTGAGAACTATTGAATGATATATTTTTTTCCAGAGGGATTCCTGATGGCTAGAACTTGATATAAGCATCATAGGGCTGAGTCTTCTATTGTAGCTAGCAGACATTGGGTGCTAAGATCTAGGTGAAGTATGCATACCCATGATCAGACATAGGAACTTGGTTTGAGTAATCACATATAACCATGATAGCATGGATATGGGAGGTTCTTCTCTTGTGATGGTAGGGGTCATATAACATAAGATTTCACAACTATATGTGCCAATTAGTTTGGTAATATAGCTTACAAGCCACCATAGTTTTGGAAGCACCATAATCATGGATCACACAGGAGATCGGATGGTGATCCCAAGGTTGTCAAACATAGATGAAGGGTAGTTTGAGTAATTGATGGTGGATATTTCTATGAGATACTTCTACCACAACCTCCATTCGGCCCACTCAAGGGTGAGGGAGCTAGCGGTTGGGGTCACAGAGATCTACTGTATTTGGAGGTTAATTACCTTGTAGTGCATGCGATGATTATATGAAAAATATTTGTTAATTCTAATTATTCTTTAATATTATTAGAAATAATTTCCACTCATTATTTTATCTCTATAATCCAGGTGTAATAGATGGAGCTACGAGGTGAGTTTCTTGCCAAAAAAAATCAACATGAGGTTCCTATAGGTAACCTTTTTTTGGGTTTGTTATCTATCATTATGGAAATCTATCAGTTGGTGAAGAAAGGTTTATGAGGGACCTTTTTAATCACAATGGATCCCTATGACATCATCAGACGTATGGATTGGTTGTTCATGGTCTGACCCCAAATTGACAGACACATCAGACAAGTCAAATGCCTATGCACTGATGGGATAATTTTCTCATTTTTCAGTCCGATAAATCCCATGGTAGGGAAAGTTGGTTTTTTTAGAGTAGGTGGGTGAATCCCAATATCAATAAATTGGTTAGCATATCCCTTGGGAAATATTTTTCTTCATGAATATGGATTCCTTATATTATGGTGGATTATATAGATTCCTTCCCTGAGTAGGTTCCAAGACTACATCTAAGGTGGGAGATGGATTTTTGATCAACTTTCACCCCTGGACCGCTTAGATATCTTCTTCATCATATCATATGGCCCTACAGTGCTCTGGGAGATATGGTTGTTGTTGGAGGACTGTTGAGATAAGGGTTTTTTTAGACCCATTGTGCCCCCTGGGTAGCTCCAGTGTCGTTCTTCAAAATGGTGGATGAGAGCTTGTGTCATCTCATGGATTATCATCTCCTATGTTAGGCCATGATAAAGAACATGTACCTATGTTTTGTTATTTATGACCCCATTCCCCATTTTTAGGAACAATAGGGTTATTTATGAACTATCTTAAGTCTAGATACCACTATTTGAGAGTTCAATAGGCTGATATTGCAATTTTGATATTCCGATTTCGATACATACACTATGAGTTCCTAGTTATTCCCATTAGAGTGACGAATTCCCCCACTGTGTCTATGTATTTGATGAACCAAGACTTCTAGTGATACATGGACTAATTTTATTTTTTCTACATCACTGAAATAATCATCTATTATGCCTCATTGGAACAACATGCATAACACTTGAGGATGGTTTGAGATTTTCATTGAGAGAAACATCTTTACAGAAATCCTATGAAGGGTTGGTTATGGATTCATGAGGTTCACATTGTTGAGAATGTATTTTATTATCAATTTTTATATATGTACCCAGAAAATATTGATGCAATTATTGAATGGGAGCCACCCAATACCATGTCATAAGTGCAGATAATTATTGGTTTGGAAGGGAACTACAGTCAGTTAATGGTATACTTTTCTATAATTTCAACCCCTTTCACCACCCTAATGTGGAAAGGACTACCGTTTACCTAGTATGGGTAGTTAAAAAGTTTCTTGGAGTAGTTTCAGTTGAGGATGATGAGTGATTGTATATTGAGATGACCGAAGGAGAGGGTGGATTAAATTGTTTGTTGTTATGACTCAAGAGCTAGGCTCAGCTTAATGTTTATGAAGAAATAGGAAGTTATCACAAATGGGTTAAGGCATTTGAGACTCCCTGAGTATTTCTATATGACTTGTGACCTATATATGTATTTGATTTTACTCTACCAAAGTATGTGGTAGATCTACCATCTTGGAGAGTTCTTTTTGGTTTACTCAGACTACCAGATTCTCGGGAACATCTTCATGCAAAGATACCTAAACCTATGACAATTATTCTAGTTAGAGTTCCTTCAAGACTATCACTTTGATATATTCTATACTCGTATGAAGGAAAATGTAAAATGATATTCCCTTATCAGTAATTCATAGACTCACTTGGTGTAGTAGGATTCAAATAAGTTTTCCTCTCTATAGATAACCCTCATAGAAAATGATGGTAAAACTTTTCTATAGTTGTTGGTGTTGATTCCCCCACTTCTTGATTGATTGAGAGTGTCTCATCTAGGTAACATTGACTATGAGGTATTATGTGATCATATATCCACGAGTTACTCACCAAATGTATATTTTGAAGGAGTTAATCACATCATCATTTTTTAGGGATGGTCATTGGTCCTAGTATTGATGTTGGAGGAGGTGATGTGGGAGTTCCACAATACTCCCCTACCCATACATCATGGTGTGTGGAAGATGAAAAGAGACCTCCTGTGTAAATTTTATTGGTATCTAATGAGATGAGTCATAGATTATTTCATATCTCGGTGCCTCACTTATTAATATGTTAAGGCTTAAAACCCTGATCTGGCAGGATTATTGCAACCCAATAAGATACTAAAGTGTAAGTGGAATGACATATCCATGAACATTGTGAAATTTATTATATATACAACAAAGGATCATGATTTTATTTGGGTGATATTTAACGGACTCAGCAAGTCCACACTCTTCCTTCTTATAAGGGAGTAGGGTTCAGTGTAGCGTACAGGGTAGTTGTATATATGGAAGATAATTTTTCTTCATGGGATACCATTGACTATTATCTCTGATCATGATATGTGGTTTACGTCACAATTGTGGACCAACCTACAGGAGGAATTTAGGACCTAAATGTGGATGAGTATAACCTATCACCCCCAGACTGATGAGATTACTGAGCACACTATCCATGTGTTGGAGGTTATGTTGATTTCTTGTGTGTTAAACTTCTGTTGATGCAAGTTGGATCACTTTCCCTTTGTAGTTTTTTTACAATGACAGTTATCAAACTTCTATAGAAATAGAATATTTTGAGGTCCTATATGGGAGAACTTATATGTCACCCTCATGCTAGAGAGAGATTTCATAGTCATTTATTGTAAACCTAGAGATGGGGAAAGTGAAAATGAAAATAATCAAGGTCATACATGAATGGATGATGATGGATATGAGTAAAATAAAATCTTATATATATCATCATCTTAGTCTGTTTGAGTTTTAGTAGCGAGACCACATTTTCGTGAGAGTATCCCAACGAAAGTGATTGTAATGGTTCGGCCTGAGAGGAAAGCTATCGCCAAAGTTCATCATGCCATTTGAGATCATCCAGATAGATGGAAAGGTTTCTTAACACCTCACCCAACTCCTAGAGATGGTTTGGGTGCACAACATCCTCTATGCATTGTATCGGAGGTAATATGTTCCTGACCCCATACACGTCCTCAACTAGGGTGAGTTTTAGATTTTGGATTGATCCACCTTTGTGAAGCACCCATTGACGGCTAAGGATTTATAAGAGAGAAACCCACATGGATGGACTATCCCCTTGGTTCTCATTTTGTGGCCACTTGGAAATTTATAGGATTGTTCCTGGGAGAAGGAGAGCTAATTGTAGTCTCCCTATTCGGAGTTGGTTGTTTTGATTTCATTTTTTGGAGACGAAAAAATGGAGGTAATGATGTAGGGACTCATTATTTTTCGTTTAAGAATTTGAAATTATTATATATATCTTTAAGAAATTAGGAAGTAATACAATGTTCTATTTTGAGGCCTAGTGTGCCCAAAATTAATTTTATAAAAATTATAAATATATTTTATATTCCATGTGCATAAGTTATTGTGGAAAATTGGATAAATGTTAAGCATATGATCATATCCAAAATCTGAGACCATGTTTGAGTCTGAAATGAGGCTTTTATCCTAGGATTATCCTAAAATTGGTCAGTGTTGGGCATTCAAACACCACACTCATTGGTTGTATGTTCAGTGGATTAGTTAATTATTTATTTAATTTATTCATTAATTTTAATGAAATGAAATGTCTATAATGAGAAATCCATGTTCAATTATCTATTTTTAGTCACATAAACCATGGGATAATTATATTTCTTCTCTTTCATCCTTCATTGGGGATTCACCTCGGATTATGATGAAATGTTAGATCAGAGTAGATCAAAATGCAGTGAATGAAACAAAATATTTTAATGTTTGGTGATCCCATTATTCGATGAAGAATGATCCAATATCTAGGTAGAACTTATATATTTGTATTACATAGCCTATTTGATTAATTTTATTGAGTTCATCAATCCCATCTATAGATATGTGACAATTTTTGACTTTTCATGCACCAACTTACTTGATTAAATTGATTCCTTCAATTTTTTCCTAACCTCAGTATCCTTGTTCTTGATCTATTGGCCAATATATCTTATCATCGATCATTAAAACAATTTTATTTTGATTTTACCCCTCATTTTCTTCACATTTTTCACTGTTTATACTTCTCAGTGATGGTTCGACATTTTTGGGTGGTACTGAGCCCGACCGTACCCCAGAAATCACAACGGTTTCACGAACGAATAACAGATCAATGAAGTAAGGTTAGATCGTGTAATTTTAAGGGTTTTGTGTTATTGTTTAATGATCAAAGTCTAAATCCAAATTGGTAGAAGTATTTTTATCATATAGGTTTAATGGAAAACCCCTCGATGAACAATGGGATCCGATTTCTTGTGAATGATGGTCGGAAATAATGAATGATGCCTTGATCCACTAATTTCAGGAAGAATAAAAGCATGATCTATCGATAAACATCTTGAATATATGTTTGGGAAGCATATCATATATTCTATGAAAACCCTAACTAAAATCCATTTAAAATGATTAACACATGACATGTATCCTATTGAGTGTGTAGGCTAGTGTTTCTAGAAATTGAAAGGATGGTTGGGCATGTAGTCCTCCTACATGTCGTGTACCTAATCCCCAGGTGGATGAGACATGTGATGGGTCACATGTGTAGGACTATGTGTGGGATTACATAGTCATACACATGGCTATGTACCTATGTACATGGACATGGGGCCATGTACATAGGCATGTCCGTAGTACATGGGTGGAACCCCTTGTCCACTAACACACTATGAACTAAGTTCTTGGACACCGCTTGAGTGGATGAATATGGATAGATGGAAATGACCTCATCCTATTTACTCATGATACAACATGTAGTAAACCATCATGGAATGTACTACTATGTGGGTTGGTATTTGAGTGATGGTCAAGGACATAATAAGGAGGTGGAGTTGGACCACACGCCATGTGGATCCTCTAACATTCTATGTACCCCTTTATTTCTTCTTAAGAAACATCATGTTTCTTTATCACATTCATTTGAACTTAGATTTAAAATAATAATATCCAATCTTGTGTGTTGTTTCATGTAATAACATGTTGGTTCCTTCTATTGTGTCTTCTGATATATGATGTGAAATGTTTTCATAATAATGATTTTTTTGGTGACGTGCAATGATGGAAGTGGTCAGGAAGGTTATATATAGGATTCATTCAACTAGAACACCCTATTGGATAGGGAACAGGTCTTCTATGACTATAGTGGAACCCCCTATCACACCAAAGTGTGTATTCTCAGCATTCATATTGGATCCCCCATCAGCATGGTTGTGGGTCCCATATAGATTCTTCCAAGTGTAACCCCACTATCTGATAGGGTATGGGTCCTAGTTGACTATTGTGGAACCCCCTATCATACCCAGGAGTGGTTCCTAAACCTTCAAAGAAGAACACCCCATCATCATGGGCATGGTTCCTCTAAATACAGATCAGAGTGGAACCCCCTATCAAGTATGGTGAAAGTCCTCGAGGACTAGAGTGGAATGCCCTCTCACATGAGGGTGTAGGTCTTCAACCTATAGATTGGAACCCAACATCAGCTTGGGTGGAGGTCCTCTACCAACCGAGTGGAAACACACTGTCATTATAGGTTGAAATTCCTTATAATTCTAAAGTGGAACCCCCAATCATCATGGGTGAAGGTCCCCTACTGATTTTATTAGAGTAGAACCCCCTGACATACTACGGTGTTGTTCCTCTTCTTTGAGTTTGTTCCCACTTGACTATGTGTCATAGTGACAATTCATTGTTTGACTTTCATGGTTACTTATTGGAAGAAACATGATATGTTGGGTATCATTGATGGACTTTTGTAACTATTTTCAAATATTCATCCTAGGTTGAGTTTTGATATGGAGATCCTCTCACTCTCTCAACTTGGGTTTTTTTCATAGAGAATATTTATTCATCGGTATCTATCCCTTTGGATTTGGTAACTCTCTTTCCTTGAGATTCAAGGATGATAAGGGTATTCTATGTTCTTTTTTTAGCTTCCCATGCTTTGTTGATTATACTATCCTACTATAGGTGGTCAAGACTCAACATATAGTTCATCTCCTCAACGTATTGAACACTTTTTGTTTAGAGAGGTTACTTTCACTCTGTGGTTGTTTTGATATTTTCTCATTGGTGGCATCTTGCATCTACAATATTTTTATTCCTACTATATCTCACACTTCTCCCCCTTCACCTTTCAGGGTGTTCTATTGGGTTTTTATATACTCACCATTGTATGGGATTTCCCCTCATGTGTCATGTATTATATGGAAAATGGATAGGTTAACGGTGAAATAAAATGAGATTAGGGATAATTAGTACTTTGGACTGCATACTATGGATGAAACTTTGAGAGAAGGTTCTAGGATACCTTAGTAGTTTACTTTTCTAGATTTTTGTTTAGAACATATTTATAGTTGGGAATGTTCTTTCCCCTTTACATTTCACTTCACAATATTATACTCTTGTACAACCTAGAGATTATGAAAATATTGTTTACTTTCTATCTTTTTTGCTTATTTTACTCCTTCCCAATGCACTTTTGTATCAATGTGGATGTTTGTGTCCTTAGAGGTACTTAAAAAATGCCTCCCCTTGTTAGATATTCCATCAGCACTGGTTTATACCCCCTAGCTATAGGGGTGAGCTTGGGGTAGTTGTGGGTCGATCCCCTACTTGGTCTGGGTTTTGATTGATAAATTATATTTTAATTTGGTCTTGAATTAATATTTCTACAATAATATATCAACTAATAAAATTTATTTCATTGTAATAATTTTCTTATTCTTTTTTTATATAAAAAAATATAAATCATTTGAAATTATTCTCATTAAAAATCTATATTATCATCGCAACTACAGGATTATTTTTCAATTTAATTTTTCTAATTATAGTCAAGTATTTTTTTTAAATGTATTGCATTCATTGAATAAAAATATTTTTTAATATATAATAAGATAAACATAATTTTAAATAAAAATTAATAGGGAAAACACTTAAAATTTAATAACCATGGTAACGGTTAAAATGATTTTACATTGAGGTGAATCTAAAAATGTAAGAGTTAAAATGAAAAAAAATTATTATCATAATTTTTTTGATTTTATTTAGAACCATTCCATAAATTTATATTATATAAGGAAATTTATTTCCACTATCCTTTGAATATAACCCATATAATAAGTAGTGTAATGAAAAAAAAGGAAAAATGGTATATTCATTGATTTGAATATATATATAAATATTTGGGATAAGAAAAAAACTACATACATTCAGTTGTGAAATTTTTTTAAAAATATAATTGTTTTTTTTATAAAAATAATTAATTTTTAATTTATTGAGATGAAATAATTTCTTTAAGTGATTATTAAATTCCAACATAATAAATATTTTGTTAATAAAAAATAACATAAGTAATAATAAAATTATTTATAGGTAAATTGAATAAATTATTGACTTTATTTATTATTTATGATTAGTATATCACATTCCATAATTTTTTGAATAATATATTCTAATTATATAATTTTAATGATATTTTTTGTAAAAATTAAATGAATAATATCAAAATTTAAATTAATGTTGTTTTATAATAAATGATATTTTCTTAAATGATTTAAAATTCCTCAAAATTATATCTTATGCCATGGTATTTTTAAATTAAAATAAATATCAACTAATTTCTATAAATAGATAAATTATTCTTTTTTAAATACTTCACAGATTTCAAAATATTAAAAACATTGTTAGTCTGATTAGGGTTAAAACTATTTTTTCACTTTTACATGTGTTTGTGTTAAACTTATTTTTCAACACACATAAGATTTTTAATTTATAAATTTGATTTCATATATAGAATTACTAGATACAAAATATCTGGTAGGAACCATTTTACTTTATTACTAAGGTAAAAAAATTAAATTAAAAATTCTACTTACTATAGTGAAAACCCAAAATGTAAAAAATTTGGAAACATATAAGTAATGGAAAAACATGTTTAAAAAATGTGTTTTATTATGTGGTTGAGGTTTTTATAGACCATATAATATTTGAACCACCTTATTTATCATTTTTATAAGTGAATTGGGTACGATTAACCTCCCAATAGTTATTATATTTGAGTATTTACATGTGTTCAACTCACCTAACTTATAAAAGGCCACCCTCTCTCCTCAACTATTCAGACCTTAAAATCTATTTTTTCAGCCATTACATTCCCAAATAACATCTAAACATCACTAAAATTATCCTAGTAGCCTTATGTTTTTCATAAAATTAACCTATAAATGATTTAGTACAACCCTAATGATGATACTATACAAAAATATGTAACATTCATTAATAATATTTTCTATGTTTTTTATTCCACCACCACCTCCATTTCTTGTTATACCATTATAATATAAAAACATCAATATCTCCAACATACTGAGATTTTTTTTTATTTTATGCTAGTAACCTAAAACTATCTCCACTTCTATCAAATGGGTTATGAAATAAGTGTTCATGTATACGGTGGGCTACCCCCTCACAAACCAATGTCATTTGTTTTTCCATTACCCCCACTAAAAGTTGGACATAACAATGATTTTATAGTTTATATATGAAATTTAAGATATTATTTTGAATTTTTAATTAATATAACACATATAACACCATACCTTCCCTTTTTTGGGAATATGATAGCATCGGTCGTTTGTACGGAAGACTACCGCCTCGCTAGTTGAAGTGATTTGTTCACACATTACATAAAAGGTATTAAGGATAGTATTATGGAGCATGTATGATATATATGACATGAAAATGGTTATTTAATGGTAATATATTATTTAATTTTATTTCATTCAATCCATCAATATAAATAAAATATTTTTCATGTGTATGTACGGCCTACCATATCCGTGAATGGTGTATTTTATTTTCTAGTACTAAATTTTTTGGATTACTCTAATGACATGTATAATTAATAAATATGATGTTTCTATCATATTTTACACTATAAATATTATTAAACCAGTACAAAATTTTGAGGAACAAAAACATAGCAAGTGAAAACTTATATGAAAAACAAGGTAGTTATTGCCCTAAATAAGACTTTTACATTGAATTGTTAATAAATGGGTAATAAAGGATCATAATAAAATAATATGTGGTTTCAATATATATAATTATGGTTCATAAATATATTTTCAATAAACATATATATATTATATAGGATTTTAGAACTTGTACAATGGAATTTCATATTTAAGGCATGAGATTTGCGTCTCACTTTTTTACTTTCATTAGACACAGTCCATATACACTACCTATTTGTTTTAGGTGGTCTATAAAATTCCCATAAATATAATTTTTTATACCCATCCTGAAATTTTGTTAGATTTAAATAACCATTTAGGGTCTCTCTTTAATGGTTTTTATGGTTCAATATTTACGAAAGTAGTAGGGGATTTTTATCTCGATTTTCCTTCCATGAGGAATGTGTTCTATTATGAACCTATATTATTTTAAAAGGAGTATATACATCCTCTTAGACATGTAATGGAATGAATTTAATTATACTCATGATATTTTATATTTAATTTTTTTTCCTTCATGGTAATTTTGATTCATTGTTACCAATTTGGTAGATAATTTTATGTTACAGTCCCATAATTTATCAGGGTTATGTTTTATTGTATTTCAACTGATAAAATTTTATAATCCATATCTCAAGAAACTAATGAATATTATTCTCATCTGGTTATTCATGATATTATCATGTAATAATTTCCATTCTTCATATATTTATTACTTAAAATAATTAAGACAAGTTTTTTAGGAAAATCCAACTTTAATCATTCAGAAATCTATTTTATTCTAGAAACTTGTTTTCTAAATCTATTTCCCCAAATGGTTTTAACATACAATTATCATGAAAATTTTTATTTTACCTTAAATTTGTAATTAATAATCATATTAATTATTATTTAATGAATGGAACTCTCTGAAGTTATGAAAAATCATTAATTTAAACCTTCCATTATAATATTTCAAGGTTATTTTTAAATAATAGTATTTTCAAATAAAAAATTATTACATGTGATTTTTAATTTGGAAGGAATATATTTATGAGAAATTATTTGAAATGATTACAACAAATCATTTTCCATATAATATGACTTCTGTTGATGTTATCTACAATTTACTAGTGGAATGACCCCCGAATTCCATTCTTATTCTTTCTCTAAATCCTTTATGTTTATTATGTAATAATAATTTTAAAACCTATATCTTTTCTATAAGTTATAATATAAAGAAATTTATATTAATTCCACTTCATTTCATGGGTAATGACATAAAGAATGTTTTATGATATTGTGTAATGAAAACGAATTACTTCCATTAAAAGAATGGTGAAACAAAGATCTCCCTCCAATGCATTGGGTAATGATTTATATCTCATGATATTCACTTTTCTGGAATGGGGAGTGAACCAAGTTCAGTAAGGGTATTTTTCTAATATGATGTTATTTGGATTGAACCATGAATACTTTGATGGTTTGGAGAGTGAGCACATTCCTATATGATATCCATTGAACTGTGATTTTACTAATATGTGAATGATTTACTATTTAATATGTGTATTCCACAATTCTATGCATTTTACCAATGTTTCTACCTCATGGATCAATCTCTTTTATTTCCTTATGATACATGTCTGGTTAAAATCCAGACTTTATTCCATGACTCATGAATATAATATTTGATATATAGGGTAAGGTTTTCATATTTTATGATAATTTCTGATACCTTTATTCTTATTCTAGTCTTAATTATCTCCCTTGGTTATCCTTACAAATCATCTGATCTCAACCAATTATTATGTGTCCTTTCCCTAGGTAATGAAGAATGATATTATTTTTTATATGACCAAGAAGTGTTCTGGTTATGAAAATCCAAGTGGGGGATGATTTAGCTCAATTATTGATTAGTTTTTTATGTATCCAAGTTTCCAAAGGAACTATACCTAAACTATTATGGCATGGATCATTATGTTTTTAAATAAATATTTTTCAAATTCGATATAATGTTATTGTATAAAAATTTTGGTTCTTTACAAATATTAAAGTTAATATTGAATAGAATAAAAATTTTATTAGTGACCTTAGTGTTGAGATCACAGATAAAAAAATATTTGAATCCATTAATTAGGAAGTAATATCCTTATGAATGAAACTTGAATCATCAAATAATATCTATGGGGAAACAATATTTGTAAATTTATAAAAGTATCTGATAAATAATTGATATATGGATATTTATGGGGTATAAGAAGTCTTGACAAAATTATAAATAATTAATGTACTATGAATATGGGAAACGTTAGACATGAATTTGATAGAGATAGATCAAAAACTCGAATAGTTTTCTTATAAGATGATGGGAAACAAAATGTTATTAAAAACACTAAAATATTATAAATTTATCAATATATAATAAACAACTCATAGGGTTTAAATTTTTAATGGTATAGAGAAAATATCAATCCCTCGATGAATGGTTAACTTTTCAGTTTTATCATCCTTACAATACATTATTTCATGGAAGTGGAAAGATTCATGAGAGGATAAGAACTTAAGAAGCAGCAAAATAAGATGATAAAATACTATAAATCGCATCAAATGAACATTTTTTATAGAAATTTTAATCATTTATCATTCTTTGTTCAACAAGATATGAATTTCAAGGATTAGAGGAAGCAATATTATTGTAAAAGAAATCATAGGCAAGTGGATGTAATTGAATCACATATGATTCCAATGAAACAATTCGTTTTAAAATTTTGTAGGGAGAAGATTATAACATAATTTTATCTTCGAAAGTAATGAGATAAATCCAAAACTTTCACAAAATCATATAGGTAAATCATTGAATAAAAAAATAATAACGAGAAAAAAATATTAGAGAAAATTTCTCATAATGAAATGATAAAAAACCTGGATTATTGGTAGTAGTTTTCCTTCTAATTTGATTGAAAACATGAACGTCTGGAATAATTTATTGACATATGTTGATGGATTTGTTCATTTTTTCAATGATGGATATATATATATATATCATGACATTGAAATAAAAGGCTATATATATAAGATAAAAAATTTGGAGGTTCTCTACGTGAAAGGTGTTGGGGTTGGTTATTTAGAAAAAAATAAAGCTGATCATTATATTACTAGAATATTAATAAATATCATGATTAATAACTATTATTCTATTGTTTATTATTAATGTGATAATTTAAATATATTATTAGTTTCATCTAAAGGTTATAACATCTCCCTTCTATAAGAAGAACCTAGAGATGTTGTGATAATATTCAAAAACATTTGTCTTATAGTCTAAATAATCTCTAAATTTGGGAAAATAAATAATGTGTGATTATAAAGTGTTTAAGATATATAATAACCTGATAGTTATTCTCTTGAATTATACACCTGGTTTTCTCCATGAATTGATTTCCATCAGGATATACTTACCAATCACAATTCCAAAATTTTATGGATCATTTCATATTCCTATATTTGAATGTGTGTATTAGTCCATGGACATTAGATGATTATTAATGTATATCATAAATCATGTAGCATGATATATGGATTAAAACCATGAATACATATGATTCTATTGATGTAGCATATTTTGGGACCATCATAAGTTATATAACATTAATTTAATGTCAATAAAGTATATTTTTTACATCACTATTAAAAAAAGAAGATATATATAGCCATTTTATTGAATGTAAAATGTTTGAATAAATATATACATATGGTAGTTTATCAATGATATCATCTTTTAACATAAAAAAAATATTTATCAATACTATAGGATGATTAAACAATCCTGAATTCTTCCTAATGAGAAATTGGTAAGTAAAGAGATTTTATTTTATAGTAGAATTTATGGGATGGTTTTCTTTATTTGTGACATCATATTTATCTATTGGTTCATTTATGTGATGTTAGACACAAATATTGGATTTTAGGAAAGTTCAAATACTTCCACTGATAAAGCGGTATATAGGGTGTCAGACTAATTTTATCCAGAATCTAATTAAATTCTACAGAATATAATATTAATATTATATGTTATTCTTAGATTATATATTAATAATAATTCAATGAAATTTGATCCAAAATATTTAATAATAAGATATTAATATTAAAAATATGTGACTTGAATTTTATTAAGTTATATGAATAGAAAAATGTTTATTTTTTCATGAGTTTACTGAATATAATATAAGTCTATTTATCAAATGCATAATATTTTTTTCAAATTTTTTTTTATTATTCAGGCTTTGATATGTTATATTAGAGTATTAATGGTCCAAAATAAAAATATATCTGAAATGATATATTTTTATTCAATATAATTTTAAGAAATTATTATTACATTTTAACAAAATTTAATATAAAGCTTTTGAAAAAAATACCTTATTGTGCCATGTTTTTTAACAAATAACTATGTAATAGACATGGGAAGAAGTTGTGTTTCATGAAATATATTTATAGATTCTATAAATCTATAAATATTTTCATTATTATATGTTTAACTTTATATGGGAGACAAGCACTTTATCTTAAACCCTGTCTTGAATCAAGGATATTTGTGGGATGGAAGGCATGTGTTGTAGGAGAATTAGAAAAAACTATAGAGGTGATCCTTGTAGGATATGTAAAGTTCATTACATTGGAAGGATATATGATTCCAAGATATATTGTACTTTTTTTGTGGTAGTAAATTTTTTAGGATCTAAAAATATGAATTATCATACTCAAGGAAAAAATATAGAACCCTCTAGAAAAACTAGTGGTCGAGCCTAGTTACCCCATGTTTAAGTATATCAGAAGTCTTGTGCATCAGTAATCCCATACATATAGGCACTGGTGCATGTAAGGGTAGGAAATAGTGTATGGTGAACTGTGGGAATGGGTTTTTATCCTCTCATGGGTAGGTAAACATGGGATGATGTAGGTGAGCACCATATATTTTCATATTCAAATAATATTATTATTACATCGATACTTATTAAGAATAGAATTTATGGAGTAATGTCTAATGTGGATAAATATTGTTTAAGGATATGGAGTATGTTAATGTATCATGTCATGGGGATATTCACATGTTAAAATCAGTTCCCTTAGAATAATTAGGGTTTTATTTAGAAAGGATAGGCTACATTGTAGATATTCTGAGGAGAATATCCCCACACCGTACAAATTTCTTTGGTCATGGAGGGTTCAAATTCAATAGAAGTGGTTATATTTTTTATCTCAATTCATGCAGGTTTGTAAGACATATAAATGAATATCACATCATCTGAAGTATTTCTTTTTCAACGGAGACAATTTATATATCCGGGGTGATTTGAATTGAAATCATATTTTGTGGATTGGATCAACTTGGGCTAGATACACTTCAGAATATGACAGCACTACTAAAGAAACTGGTTGAATCTCTCTTTTTCATTATAGTGTAAAATTATACACTATAGTTTTTTTCTAAATGGAAGATTTAGAACTATATAAGGTTATGGTACATTGAAACCAATAAGTTATAGTAAAGTATTTGATGTTTGATAGAGATGTTATTCATTTATTTTGAGGCATTTAAGGTGATGTTAATTTTCCTTGACCAGCACATTTATCTAGTAAGGGCGCATTGAATTATCCCCAGATAAAATACGAAATCATAATTGATTATAACCCTTGGATAAAATAATATATGATTTATTATCCACAACTTTACATATGGGTATGAAGAATATGGGAAAATAATATTTCAGAGTGTTTTTCATAGGCTCTCAATGAAGGTGTATAAAATAGTTTTTTATATTTTTGGGAATATTGAAGTTTAATTTGGAATAGAAAAGTATAGATGTATTTATTCATTTTAAAATCATAAAATTTGGTTTAAGTGACCCAAAATTCCATGTTTATATCCATAATATTATATCATTTATAATATCAAGGTTTTAATGGTAGTAGTAGTGATTTCCTATTAATCATGAAATGTAGTGTGATTTTAAATTTTGCGAAAAATGATTTTAGGGGGTCAGTGAGATAACTCTATTTAGTAATCCAAATATATATTTTCTATATTTAATTATTTGTATAGGTACATAAAATATTCAAGTTCCTTGGACTAGCCCAATTGGGGTGAACCAAGTAAAATTCTTTATGTTCATTCTTTAAGACACTAAAAGAGAGAAAAATAGGGAGGGAAAGAAGAGTTTCTCACAATGAGAGAAAAAGATAATATGCTAGATATTTATGTTCTAAAATTTTTATTACCTATATCCCCACCTCATGGTAATCTACTTGATAAGAGACTAATAATAAGTATCAAAGGGAATGTTTTTAGAGTGCAGTTTTCTCTCTCAAATCCTAGAAGTGGTAGTAGTAGTGAACCATAAAGGAATAATTTTTTAAACAGAAATTATTTCCAAATATTGAATAATATGATATGGAACTACTTTATGTCTTTCTTAATGAATGTTTACATGGAATCCATTCATGGTATATTAGAGAAAAATCAATGAAAATAATTATCTTAAAAATACCACTTGAAAATCAATATGGATGCATAAAAATATATAAAATAAGTGGATATTTGTTCAACCCTATATGTACCTTTATTAGGTACTAATAAAACTCCCATTATAAGTGATAATATCCATTGAATATTTATATCGTTGATTCCAAATTTTTTGATGTAAAGGTGCAAGTGATGTGGAAGAAATGTGAATACTTAAGGATGATCCCTATAAAAACTTTTTATTTATTCTTTGATCATATAAAAGATACTTATGAAGACATGTGTGGTCTTATATAAAACATTAATTACATTATGTATTTTAAATATTATATTAAGGAGACTACCTATAAGGTTTAATGTAAAGTTATTTTCTTTTAATGATAACAGACCTAATGAATTATCTATGGATAAACATTATAGTACACATTTCACATAAAAATAATAAATGATAAAAATTATTTTAGAGTTATGTAAAAAAAATTGAGGTTTCATTCAAGTAAATAAATAATCATTCTTTTAATGAATATCCAAAATTATTATGAGGACTATTGGGTGATGTATTACAATTTCTCTATCCTTAAGAGAGTATAGGGAAATTTCAATGGCAAGATTCCACTTGATTTACTCTCTGTGGGTAAGTAGGTAATATCAATACTAAGTTTTTCAAATATATTTATGATGATGAGAATTAAGGATCATCTATGAAACCATTAATATATTATAATATAAGATGATACCATATGACATGTTCTTCATGAATAAAAATATACAATCTCAAAAATATAAAAGTTCATATGAGTTTAAAGTGGAAAATTTTAAAGCTTTTAGGGACAATGGATAAGAATCATGGGAGGATGTTATTGATAGAAAGTAAACTAATGATAGTGATAATGAAGATAAAGATATTTTAGTAGGATTAGATCTTTAGGATGAGCTTGAGTCATACCTTGAATATCATCAAAAATGGAAGGATAAAACCAAAAAATAAAATGATGTTTTTCATGACTAAAATTTATATATGAAATATCATGAGAAAGAGAATTTATAATTGAAATAATATATTGACAAAAAAATCTCGGATATTCAGAAACTTAGGAAAGTAAGTGGATCGCAAGATCAAAGTGTAATAATAGGACTATGTCGTAGAAGCATTGACAAAAAATAATGAAATAGAGGTCTAAAAGGATTCAATAAATTGAAGATGAAGTAATGGTTTTATGGTGAAAGTGTTAGGACCACAAATGTATCCATAAACCTATCATAGTATCAATTTATTCAATAAAAAATATCACCAAATATAACCATTAGTGTTTTAGGTGTGGCTACGGAATAATGGGTTCATATCCCATAGATGAAACTATTTAAATAAAAATAAAAATATATAGTGAATCATGACAATCATATGAAGTCACCCATAGAGTGTGGTAAACCATATTTATCCACCTTGGGAGGATAGTGGACTTGGTTGAAATAATAAGGCTACTGATCCATGTAAAAATAATTGAAAATGATATATATAATTAGTTTTCGTTAATATGGAAAATTGGGACACATTCAAGTTGTGTGCTCCACTATAAAAAGATTTTTTTAGATACTATCAGCATAAAAGATATGAAAAAAATCAATTATATTATTAAATATTTAATGGTTATTACCTTTGGATGGATGGTTTTTGAAACAAATTAGCCTATTATGCCTCAAGGTTTCATGAAGAAATGACACTTGGGTCTTATATATGAAAAAAATAGTTGTGAAATTTGATAAACACTTATATAAATTAAAATGTTTCCTATGGTTTCCATGATTAATAGAACATTTTTAAACCATCGGAGAATCAGGTGTATCAATAATCTTGTAAAGTTCCTCAGAGTTCAAGGAAGAAGAAAAAAGAGTGTGAGTAGTGAAATATTGTTGTTATTTATTTTAGAGAAACATGAAATCCAGTTTTATAGGTTTTGGATAATGGGTTTAACTCACACATGATTTTAAAGAGAGATCTTATCACCGGTATGAAATTTGAAAAAGGTGTTGTAATTATATTTTTAATGAGGAGGGACTAAAAGTCATTCACTATGTGAAGTATAAGGTTTGTTTAAATGGCCATAGAAATATGGATACACTCTTATTCAATAGACTTAGAAATAATTTGAAGTGTGAGAATGTTTTGTGACTCAGGACATGTTGTAGAATGTGAAATATGGATGCACTCTTAGTCATAGTGTTCATGTAATGAACTATCTAACATAATATATCAATGAGTATTATCATAAAAAAATATAAGAAATATTCATATTATACGAAAATATATTTCCCCGTTTAATAGATCCAATAAATATATCTAAGTGAAATACCAACCCTATATTTGATATAATGAATTTTAGAGTATTTACATCATATGGAATAAATTTTACATGGTTTTGTTAGTAATTTACCAAATCCATTTATGCATGGGTGTCTAGTTGAATATACAATAATTTAAAGAATCATACAAGGGTGCCCAAAAGGGATATTAATTGAAATAGAAGTTATTCTTAACTTATAATAAGTAAATAAAATAGAATTTATGGCTTATAGTTAGTAGATATCATATTATTATGTGTAGTAGGAACTAGAAAATTAATTATAATGTTATATTATATGAAAAATGATTATATTTTTAGGGAAAACACAAATTTGTTTATAAATTGTTAGGTAATGAAACCCTTATAATGGATTAATGTGGGTATTATAGTGAATATACAATAATAAAAAATTTAAACTATAGGATATTCACAATGGAGAGGATAAATACCAAATTGAAGGAACACTAATAAGAAGTGTTGAATGGTATATTCATGTCATGTTAAATCAATTAAATGAAAATAATAATCCATATATTTTAATCCTTTAAAATCCCTCGTAAACTTCATGAGAATATTCCAAATAAAATCCCACAAGAGTGTTAAACAAGATGCACAGTAAGGGTCCATTAACTATGCCTCAGAATGATAGTTGGGATATACCTGACCAATAATTTTCAAGTTTATATATTTCAGATACATATGTTACATAAAATGATCCAAGATCAATATCCAGAGAATGATTTAACTTCCAAGGAAAATCATACACACTTTACTAACAAAAATGTTGGATAGTTTTATGGAAAAAAAAATGTATGAGCATTATAAAGAAATAAGTAAATATTTTAATGGTAAAGAATACATAATATATAATTAAAAATTTAGGAAATTCAAGATAATACCATCTAAATAAAATTATTATATTATTTTAAACATAATTTTTAAGACATTATGGAAAAGGTATTGTACTTGAAAATGGAAATAAGAGGATGGAGGAGACCTTTA
Source organism: Viscum album (assembly GCA_963277665.1). NCBI lineage: Eukaryota > Viridiplantae > Streptophyta > Magnoliopsida > Santalales > Viscaceae > Viscum > Viscum album. The sequence goes on from OY728162.1 coordinate 1,047,408,361, forward strand.
AATTTAGAGGATGCTCATTAAGGCTTCTTAGGGTATCCAAAAAATATTAGGGAGCTTTCAAAGATCCTTATTTAGATATAGTAACATTATTTTTGTTCAAAAATAATTTTTAGTCTAGAGTTAGGGAGAATCGGTGGCCATTTGTACTTGTGGATGGGTGGTTTTATGGGTTAACATATTGGTTATTTTATCATATAATCCAACCACCTATTGGAATAAAGAATTATAACCAATTTATATATTATTAATGAATTAATGATAAATAGTTTTAATTCCATGAATTACCATTCTAATATTACCTTCTGTCGAACCAATCTAATTTATAGAATCCAAAAAATGGTTTTACCTCAAAAATCTAATTTGTTTTGAAATTTAATGTATGAATATATAAATTGAAATTAATATTTTAAAATTAATTTTTATATATTTTTATTATATTTTTATTTTATAAAATGTTTCGTTAATTTTTATTTCATTCTCACATGAAAATAATATCATAAACTCATATATCTTGTAGGATCGTAATTTTAACGTTTTAAAAAAAATCAACATTATCAAAAAATCCAAGAAATTTTCTATAGGTAAAATTTGATGGGTTTATTCCAAAAAACTAATTTATTTAATAAAAATAATTATATAAATATTAAAATTTAATATTTAATTGAAAATTCATATTTATTGATAATTAATGACTTTTATTGGATGATAAACGTTATGAACATTATAAAAAATACGTAGGGACTTATTAAAATATATTATATTTCAAAAAGCTCTGTATAATATTATTTACTCAAAATAAATTTTATTTAATACATATAAATTTATCATTAAACATATTATTAATGTAATATATTTATAGTATCTAGAAATAATAATTTCATTGTTTTATCGTAATATAATCTCGACGGTCATTTAATTCTGTTTACATAACCATTAATAATAATGACCAACTGTATCACTAAATAATGTTCATAATTCAGATCAAACATATTGGCCAAATTTTGTTATAGAAAATAAATATATTTACCTATAATTATGCCATCATTCTCACTTCATCACTGACTTCATCTCTTACATAGTTCTTGCATAGACATTGATAATGTCTCTTATTTCCCAAACACATCTCGTTATTTTTATATTTATTTTGATAGGAGAAATATTTATCTAAAAATTCAATCTTATGGAGTTCCATTTAGTGAATATACTATTAATCTATGTTGATATACCATTACTATTTCTAGTAGTAATAAATTATAAAAACAAAAAATTTGTAAGGGTCATATAAAATGTAACAGTCTATAAATGTGTTAATCTATTGTACTAGTGGATATTTCATTGTATATTATCATTTATTAAATTTATTGATATAAATTACAGTTGAGTTATTATTTAAAATCATGTTACATAACCTTTTAAAATTAATTGATTCTTATTAATAAAACATATACAAAGATAGTGATAAAATAAAAATCATTTATAAATCTGATGACCACTAATTTAAATTAGAAATGGATAATAATTTATAGTTTGAATTTTATAATTTATTTTATCATGTGTCGCAGATAAAATTTCAAACGAAATTTTAGAAAATTTTTTAATTTTATAATTTATAGTAAATAAAAACATGTATCACACATTTTCAATAATTAAATTATGATTACTCAATTACCAATATGATACAAAAATAAAACTATTAATAAAATGAATATAGTTTTGAAATAAAAAAATATATTGAAAAATAATCTTGAATATAATCAAATATATATATGTATATATATAAATTATGGAAGTTGGATGTATGATTTCATGTAGACTGGAGGAAGGAAATGCCCCCATGTTGACCTTTGGTCATGGGTTCGAGCCTCGTGGCTAGACCAAATATGACTGGTCGTTTCTCACCCAACAGGCTTCCCAAAACCATTATAAAAAACAATTTAAATTTAGTTGAAAAATATTTATATTAATAAAATATCTGATAAATATTTGTATAATTCATTTGATTTTTAGAAGAAATAAATTATTTTATAACTTATATTTATATTTCTAAAAATAATAATTGATAAGAAATATTAGATGTGACATTATACCCCCTTAAAGAAAATGTTCGCTTATTATTTAAATCATTTATAAAAAATTAACAAACCCAAATTTTATATTAATTATTATATGTATAAATAATGAATTATAATTACCATGGATATGTGAATTCTATGGGGTCATACTAGTTATTATTAACCTAGTTCAATTAATATATCTACTTATGGATCTATACCAAAATATTATAAATTTCATTTGTCTAAAATAAGCATTATCTTATTTTATACTAACAACAGCCAAGTTTGCATGCTCCTTTGGGAGATCCCCATTTTGATTTGTGGTTTTTCCACAATTGTTCCTTGCATAAGGCATTACGTCTTTAAAATATTATATACTTAATTAGGGAGTGGGAAACAATATGATTTTAATTTTATTTAATATAAATATATTTCTATAATAGCCTAAGTGTTTATCATATGGTCCATTTTTTATAGCAATGTAATTTTAAATCTTATTCATATGGTTTCAATTATATTTTCATATAATACCAACATTAAAAACCCTGACTCCATTACCCTATATCTAGTGGTTGTTTTATTACATTGTTATATAGATTTCAATATAGAGGATCCAACAGTTTGGTCGCCTCTGAAAACTAGAAATAGAAATTATTTTTCATTACATTGAAACTAAAAATCTATCACCTAAATTCATGTAAAATAATATCCACCTATATAATCCTATATATGTATATATATCTCTTTAGTTCATTGTGGAAAAGAAACACAATATAAATAAGTGAGTTTAGATGCTCACTATGGGAGTAGTGTACAATAGAAGAAGATATAAATTAGAAATTATATAATGTATAATTAAAATGAGTTATTCAATATCAATTTAAACTCATAGTATAAAGAAATATATGACCAAAATTACAATGAATAGATTCTAGGATAACAATAACTGAACACGTAGTGAAGGGATTTAATTATGTTCGACATGGTTAACATATCTTCAAGGCCATATATCATGAAACCTTGAATAAAAGGTAAAGAAACTCTCATTACATTATCTTAGTTACCTCATAAGACTTACCAATACACTGGGGGATATCTATAATTATAGCCCCCACACTTCTCATAAAAGTACAATGTAATCCTTCAAAAGTAGAATAATTTAATTTTATAATGTTCATTGAATGAATCACATATTATAGTTACTCCATGTGTTTTATCGAACCATATTGATTTCAAAACATTATCTGGGGCACAATTCATCGTGCTATGACATGATGGTTATTTCACTGAATTCCCACTTTCCAAAGGCGGGTGGAATATGTCGCTTATTCAGGGATGTTTTATCCTTTATCGAAATTGGATGATGGGATTTAACCCTCTCCTTTTGTGGATTCCTCATCGGAATTCATCACCTAGTTTGAGAATCCCTTAAAGATTAGGACATTTGTTCATGAAACTATTCCCTGGTGCCATATATTCATGGATTCTAGTTAATTACAATTCTTCTACCAGAACATTCCAAGGGGTCAAGTCAGGGCAACAGCCTTCGATCGGGGGAGTAGTCACGTTGGACATTGCTGGAATATCTTGAAGTTGAAACACTGATGCATTTGGGTTTATTCCTCTTATGGCAGGGTATCTCGAGGGAGTAGAATCCTGAGGAATCCCATGTCATGTGTGGAAAAATATATGTCACAGACATGTCCATATGGTTTTCCTCAGCTTTCCATGTTTAACATGGGGTATTCCGCAAGTTTAGCATCTAGAAAATACAGTTACATTGGAGGCAGGTCTTCTAAGGTTTTCCTCGTGAATTCCATGTTGAAAACGATGTAAATTTTTAGTTTGACATATTGAGAAGGTAGAATAAGAATGATCAAAACATCCCATGGAGACTGATCAGATTGGCACATCCCGAGGTTGGAGAATCTAGAAGGATTACATGATAATGGACCAGAATTTCCAATGAGGTTGGATCTGAGGTGGTATGTCCCATACATGGTAGATATCACCCTGTGAAGGTTTATGTGGACACCACTGAGGGCGGATCCGGGAATGTACACCCAAAAAATGGGAACACCAAGGTTTACCATTGGTTGGGATTGAACCTCAGCAAGGATTCCTATATACCTTGTGTCGACTAAAGGGATCAAATATCATGTTGTTTGAATGTGTGATGCTTGAAAACGGGGTATACATAAAGGAAAATGACCTAGAGACATGTCGAAGATTATGCACGGATAGCAGCCCATCGTAATAGGGACGCTCTTGGATGGATTATTATGGATAATGTGGGGAACATTCATGGCTAGATTCCCAAGGTAACGGCATGACCTCACTGGGATGTGGCGGCTCAGGTAAGAATTAGGATGGATGATGGATGGTTGAACAAAGTGGATGAGATGAATGGGATTGAACTGATATGAAGATGATAGTGATGTTGGGATTGAACCTCTGAGAGGCTTTCTACATATCCCTATGGTGGGGAATCAATGTCCATGTAGTTCGGTGTGATGATGGGACACAAGAGGAGGTGGCCTGTGAGAATGGATGCATGGATGGGACCGGGAGGAAGCATAACATCTGGGTTGGGGCATGACCTTCCCAAAACACAAAGGCTCAAGGGAGATACCTGGATAATACATGATTGATGGGATTGAACCTTGGGATTCATCATACAAATACCCATGGTAGGGAATCAAAGTACATGTTGTTCCTCATGGGGTATAAAATTGGGGTGTACACAAAGCATAGCGAACTAAAGACATATCGGGGCTTATCCCCAAAACTTCTATGGGGACAGGGTTGTGGAGTGATCCATTTAGTAGATCACATTAGCGGGGCTATGCAAAGAAGTAATATTCATTAGTGTTCCTATGAAAAGATGAATGATACAAAGAAACATGACATGAATCACCTCCCAAGGGAATTTTAAATCCCCTCATACAAACCTAGAGGGTCATACGGGAAAAGGGTTTGTGAAGCAAAGGGGTCGATAGGAAGAGACCATGCAAAGCTCAGATACTCCAAATATTAGAGAGTCTCTGTGAAGGGGTGTGCTTCTTGAATTGGAGTGGTCTTGAAAAGTAAAGGAGTATAAATAGATTTAAAGAGTTATTTGCAAAGTGAAAGTGATTTCATAAAGTATGACTTTGTGGAGCATGGGTTCCTTGCAAAGTGCAGCATTTTGATGAAATGTAATTCGTGAAGCACAGGGTTCTAACATTAGAATGGGGTTTTCATGTGCATCAAAATTAATTCTTGAATCATCACTATATTGCAAATACATGAGTTCCCAGAGAGATATACTTATTTTGAGATGGCATGTAGGCTTCGAGAATGGCATCCCTGCTTGAAGAGGGTTTTCATATCATCCCAGGGAAAGGTATTTCACAATGATAAAATACCTTGAAGAGATAATTTTCTTAATGGTTCGTAGAGTAGAGGGTGCTTTGCAATTTGACAGATGAGAAGGTGAAAGGATAGGGTATCCATCCTTTCAGTCTTGGGGAAGCCTGCTATATATAAGCAGAAGGTGGTGTGAAGCTCAAAGGTAGGGTCGTGAAGGAATTGCACCTCAAAATTGTAGGTAGATCCATCAAGCTCCTCAGACTCATAGGGCTCACCATCAGCCAATGTGTGACACTCGTAAAGGGATCCCTCTAGTGCATCATAGTTGCATAGTTCTCCGCCAGCTGCTCCACGGTGGTCGTAGAGATCTCTTTCATATCTGTCGTAGTCACATAGTTCTCCATCAGCTACAATGTCATAGCTACAGATCACTCTCCCATGTGAATCGTAGTCATAGAGTGCTTCGTTGGTCGCTCTGCAGTAGCCAAAAATGAGGCTTTTCCCCCTTCTTCACACTGATCGCAGAGCCGACGGGATATCGTGAGGCTTCTTTATCTCTATGAGGTAGTCTTCTTTTGAATTTATGTGGGGTTTTTTCCAAGGGAAAAATATTGGTTCCAAAAAATCTCCCCCCCCCCACTCATAATGGGATTTGAGGAGAGATGAGGGTCATTTATTATGGGTACTTTGCTAAAATCACGGTAACTCGTGAAGCGAAAACATGAAGCAGGGGCACAAAGAAATTGTCGAGAAATCCACATAGTTTGCGACGCACTGTGAATCAGAGTAGTTATCACCTATAAATATAGGTTGATGAACTCAAGTTTTTCCCCATTTTCCTCTGAATTTACATATGTTTTCTCTTGATTCGTGATGCTCTTCACACTCTGCGATCTTTCTTTAAAAATCCAGACTCCACATACCAATGCTGCAAAATGATACTCAGTGAGTTGATGCACCTTGATATTATGATCCTTTTTGTCGTGCATTGGGTCTTTTTATTTGTGACTGCATGATTCCCGAACCAAGCTCTATGAGAGGGATCTTTGACTATACTTTGTGACCAGTCTCTGTGATCGAGCTTTGCGAACAAAAAAGAAAAAATTTCCAATGTCTTGATCAGTAGAAATTTCCAACCAAGAAGTTGTCCATGAATTCCTTGAGGTATCTAGCTGAAGGGAAGAAATGGTGGACAACATGGTGATTGTTTAATACATGGGAAACCACTCGGATCATGAATCCCTAACAATACTCCTAACAGAGGGCCAGAAGAACTATCCCTTGTTCTAGAGACCATAATTGTACTGCTTTGGTCTGAGAGATGAGGTCTTCATCCCAATATCTATTTGAGATGGACCATCTTACTAGTTTAGGAGCACCCCAGGCCAGTATTAGTGGTTCAGAGCCCATGATTTAGATATGTGGCCTAATCGTACCACTATCATCACCACCTACTTATAAACCCACACCCATAATGTTGATGGGATGGAGCTCCATGTTGAGGTGTCCCCACTACAATATCACACTGTCTTGAAGGTAGTTCTGCAAAATTCGGAAAGGGTATGGGTAGATGAGGGTGACCTACACCAGGGAATCCACTTCACATATGACTGAGCATGTGACTACTGGGTATGTGTAAAATGAGAATATTTCAGGTCAGAGATGAGGCTAGAGGTCTTGTACGAGGTTGAATGGGCTTCTAAATTTCATATCTACTAGTCAAAGAGGGTGATGTCAGATCTCTTAAGTAGGTGGTCACCCAGGACCAATACCTTCCATATTCATAATAGTGAAGTCCACATCAGTGTCTAGGAAATCCACTAAATCTATAGAATTCCCATTATAGGGTCTATGTATGAAGAATCCCTCCCAGTAGAGAATGTGTGGGGAGATGCAGAGCAGATTCCCAGGATGGAAATAGTGTTGATGGACCTAGTGATGGGTGAGGACAAGAAATTAGTAAGGGACATGCATTTCAAGATATGGTTCAGGTGGTTTGTAAACATCCCATCAAGGCATGTTGCTATAGGGGAGGAAGCAACGAGGTGGATACCAGTAAGGCCTCCCATATTTCCAAAGGAGCCCAATGTAGAAAAGAGTACTCATATTGGTGAACCCTAGAAGATATCCAATGGAAGCTGTGGGGGTATAACATAATCCCTGAGAAATAACCGGTGGTCAGATTGGTTGTGTTCATCTCAATTCTCATCTGTGGATGGATGCATCCAGCATGAGATATGAACATAGGTGCACAACCGAGTACATTCATCATGGCATCCATACTAGTGACTGGGAAGTAATTCAACCTTGGTATCCTAGTACTGGAGAAGAAATACAAGATGTTGTGGAATATCAGTGAGGGGATGAAGCCGCTATGTGTGTGTAGGTAGTTCCATTTATTGTATGGCTGGGTGGAAGTGCACATGAGGGTTTATGAGTACTCGAACGCAATTTCTTTTCTATGTTCAAACTTCCAACCCTCCATCATGAACACAGTGGGAAGCGTTCTGGCCAAGATGAGCCCACATAGCATGTTGAACATCATCTGGAATGTGGATGAGTTTGTCTTCCACCCATTTTCAATACCCACGGGGGAGTTCACCGACGATGGAAGAGATATCGAAGGGAATCGTTCATACCTTCTATCTTTTAGGGGTGGATTTATTATGGAATGGGTGGACCATAAGCCCATCTGTGAGCCGTACACCCCACACCAATTTTTGAGGCAATTTCAGTTCATGCATAGACTGACCCTGGCGGTTTATTTGGTGGTGTTTCATGAAGATAACACTTTCATAATGAGGAATATGTGGCTCATGTTCACTTCGGAGGATGGGATGAAGCAAAATGATCTACCTTCTGTAGATTTTGTATTCGGGATGGTGAATGAATATGCCAAGATATTGGAGTCATCCTACCCAGTAGAGATGTGGATGTGGAGAACCATTAGGGTCGATGATGGAGTGTCTCCACAACCTAGAGGCTACAGTTAGAGAACTACGGGAGAAAATTCTTATGTCAGTGTGGTAGTAGAGGCGATGTAGGCACTATCTGAGCCTACACAAAGTGGTGAGATAGTAGAAGTGGTAGGCCCAACGGTCCTAGAAAAATAGAGTCAGGAAGGGAGGATGGTTCCCATAGGGTTTCACAAGATTTCCAATCATGCTCTTGGGTGGTGGTTGTGCCACATACACATGCCTCTAGATGATGTCTTTACAATGGATTAGGAAAAGTAAGAGGTCAACCAAAAGATCTTCAGTCCTATATAGATTACAAAATATATCCACCTTTGTGAATGGACCTTTCAGAGATTTTTCATGACAATGATGACTTTCTAGTGTCCTAGGATGAAGGGGAATGGTTTTCGCCATGATGGATGACTATGTACATTCTCAAGGTGCTCAGTATCCAATGAAGAGTCGAGTGAGATTGATACTTGGTCAGACAGTCCTGCCTCAGATGTTGGTAGCTGAGTTGAGGTAGTGCTTCCCTTTACCAGAGGATTCAGATAGCTCTTTGGAAGATGTGGTTAACGGGGGAAGTCCTTGGGAAGAAGCTGAAGTTGGGACTTTAGAGTTGGAATATTTCTCTAGACCTATTGCAGTAACCTCCAGACCATTATTTTTCACCCTAACATTATCCATATCACCTTAGATTCTCTACTTGAATTATTATCTTTAACAGAGCTTTATGGATGATATTTTCACCCGCGTACCTACTGATGCGGGCTCACAATCTGTACCCGGGTTGATGGTGATTGTAGATTCGAGTATGGATGTGGAAACCAGGATAGACGTTTCGGAGTCCCTAGAGTTCCCAAATAAATATGGGGCACTTCCAAGGATATCATTTATGAATACCCAAGAATAGAATCAATCCTTTAACCATCATAATAATTCTTTCTCATTGTGTCCCTAGCTGTTATCTGTTGAACAAAACACTGACATTTTCATCTCTATTCTGAGCAATTCTTTAAATGGAATGGGCTATACTAGTGAGGATGAATGGGGGTCCTGAACATCCTTTCTTGATTGGGAAACTTATTATAGTGGAATTGGAAGTTCGGGGTAGTCAGAATATAGTTACCAATGATGTAGGTGGAGCCATTGGAAGGGCAGAACCCGAGCCTGATGAAGTTGATTCTGAAAATTAAGATTATCCCCATTATGTGGACCATATTGTTCTTTTAGATACATAACCTTATATTCCTGACAGGACACCATATGAAGACATCGGTACTGAGCTTCTGGTAGTATTATCTATGTACGAACCCACTGACCTAGATGATCGAGATGAGACTCCTTCTGATTAATATGATATCAATTCCATCCACTGCCGGTCATGGAAGTTAATAAAGTACTTCATTGGGAAGATACCATAAGAAAAAAAGATAGACCATATGGGGAGGTTTCATTCCCTACTCCGTGAACTATGCACTGGAGATGTAGATTCCCATCATCCCCGTATCCTCATTCTAGACTATATGGAAAAGAAAATATGAGAACATGATTGTGGCCTCGGTGTTGGCTGGAAGTGGGGGAAGTTTTTCAACCTCAAGAGACTCTGGATTTTAATCATTCGATCCAATGGATGAGGGCACAGGCGAAAGAGAATTTTAATTTCCTCGATGCACAATCTGGACTCATATCACGACTGAAATCCCAATTAGTAGAGGAAGAAGAACAAATGGGGTGAGCTTCTCAAGAGATGGATTTTATCCAACATGACAAGTATCGGGCCCAGAATGAGGCTGATGAACTACACCCCATTTCCATCGAGGAGGAGTGTGAGCTTCACTGGCGACAGCGAATCCTAGACACTACAAGCCAGTGAGTGGTGGAAATAGGACACTCTATTTAATAGGTCAAACAATCTATGGTAGGGGCCAATCCATGTGCTTTGTAACTTATGTGAACTTATAAAATCACTTTCATGGTTTTCTTGTTTATGTAAATTGCGTGAATGGGTTTTCTTATCTATTTTTGTGGTTGTATTTCCATCACATCTATGAAATATCTAGCGGACAATCATAATATCACAAGGTTCATGCATGTTGTGAAAAAAAAAGGATGGTTTCATTGTTATTCCATTTGAATATGAGAGTTCCAACAAATATCTGGGAATTCGGGGTCTGAACAACCTCTCTAGGTTTCCAGGAAGAAAGAGGGAGGCCTGACTGGTTAGTGAAGTTCTTAGAATAGTAGAATTTTTTCTTTCCCAATGTGTTATAGTGCACGAGCGGCGTAATTCTAGGGTCATTGGAAGAAATGATAACCAAGGGGAATGAAGAATGTGAATTACAATACTCAAAATTAGAAACACTGTAGGGATGGTATGACAATGAAGGATAACTATTGACTATGTTTTAAACGTAGTATACCTATTGTGTTAGCCTAAAATGGGGGAAATAATCAAGGTTTGATTGTTGACCATGTTCGAAACATGGGGTCTGACTCAATATTTCCTCTATAGTCTTTTGCATCATTGGCACAAGATAGTAAGAGTGCCATAGGCCGAGAATCCATACTATTAGGGGGTTCCTATAGACATGAAATTGGATGAGGATCCTAATAAAGGGAATGAAAAGCATGGAAGGTGGAGTAATTGGTTGTTTTAATGAACTCCAACAGTCCTGAAAGAATGCCACCATGATGAAAACACATTAGGTGAGGGCATCGGTCTGATCAGGGATTGTACTCATTTCATGAAAGGGTCTCTATGACAATAACCTAGAGTGGCCTGTAGTTTTACGTCATTCCAATGGGGAATATAGACACATAGTTTGAAGTGTTATGATGATTACATAGGCAATAAATGGTCCCGAAATGGGGGATGAGGCCAAGAAGTCTGTATTAGATGGTTTAGGAGTACATGGTTGGTTTTGAGAACTAGAAATGGAGATGTAACTATGTATCCTACTAGGGAAAGAACCAATACATATGTAGTTCTGCAAAGAACAGTGTGGTGAGAGACCAATACTTGCGAGGGATAACCTCTCTGGTGAGGAAGCTGAAGCATCCCATACACATCGCAGGGAATACTGAAATTACCTAGAGTAGAATCATAGTTTAATGTCATGCATTAATGAGATGGATACCCAAAGATGAAATGTTTGGTGCGGTACATATCCCAATACAAATGGGGATTGAATGAGTCCATACCACACCACATAATCCTCATAGATTTCTTAGGTCAATATACCAAAGATGAATAAATTAGGGTTGAGACCAAGAAAACATATTCAGGTGTCCCTATATATCCCATGAGGATGGTAATCAAGCCACATATGGTTATGAGATTACAATTTAACGTCATTAAGGAATAAAGGCATTTGTGGTTTGGTTACACCAGTACACAGCCTACCAAAACCACTAAGCCCAATTGAGTTGTTCTCGATGTGGTATATAAGGAGTAGTGATGAGATTTTCTTTATACAGGGAGGAACACATTAGGAGAAATGGAACTCGAGATGAATGGTATATGAATAATACTTACTTTCCTACTTAACGCACATGGATGCATGGAAGGGTAAAACAAAATGTGTTGGAATTACACTTAAATATATGGATGTGGAATGTTTTGAACCATGGCGCCTAATATCTGGAGAAAAATGATGGTGGCTAGATGATGGAAGATAAATATTGACTACGTTCGAAACACATCATTCATTTCTTATTATCTTGGTATGGGGAAAGACAAATTATGGTTGATCTTGGACCTTGTTTGAAACACATGACCTATAGAAAAATGATGTTTGGGGTCTTCTGGGGCGTTAGATCAAGATAGTAGGTGAGACAATGTGTCATGAGACTTGGCCATATAGGGGGTCCCTTCCAACATGGAAGACGATGGAGATCCAAATAATGGTCTTGTGAAGCATTGACACGAAACGAAAGAATGTCCATATTGAATCCAAAACTTTGGGCTCTATGCCACGAAGCATTTGAATATGCCAATGATATGTGTTAGATAGATGGAGCCAAATCCCTTTCCAAAGACACGGGTCATGGGGATGAAAACTCCTATTTTAAGGTCACAGAGTTGACCATCGAGGGGGGAATTGGTTTAATGGAATGTGAATAGGGTGGATAATTTAGAAAATCTGATGTGAAAGAGAACCAAAGATTCCTTGCATCTTATGACACGTTCCTGATGAAAACCCACACATAGTTTAAAAACATGATGCTTGGATGGGGGTATGCAGTTTAATGTCATGTGTGTGGATGAATGGAGGATTTTAGTACTTGGGGATGGACAAGAAAACTAAATGTCATAGAGTTCATGCATATCCCATTAGGACAGTAATCAATCCATATGTAGTTCTTGAGGGAAGATCTTATTTTTTGGTCGTAGAACTCCGGACAGGCTGGGAAGAGACAAAGGAGGCACATGGTGCAGTTGTTGCAAATCATGGCATCAATAAGTACAGTAGAAGTCATTGCTATATCATGTGCTCCCAGGACAAACCATAGTTCAAGGGACCAAAGGTGTAATCTTGGGCTTGTATTGAGATGAATTTTATGGGTGTTCCTACGTATCTCATGCAGATAGAAGTCAATCCATACATAGTTCTTGAAATTTTTGTGCATTTTATAATCATAAGATAAATATGTAGGAGAATGAATGGTATATCCCCCCAGTGAAATACATGGAACGAATATCATAATCCCAGCGTGAATGAGGAAAAACGGAGTCTGCACCACACCACATGCTTCCATAAATGTTCTGACAAAGGGGTCAGAAAGAGGGTAGGATTTGAGATACCTTGGGATTGGCCTGAAGAGGAAACGTCCAGGCATTCTTATGTATCCCATGGGGATGGGGATCAAGCCATACTTAGTTCTAGAGGATAGTACAATTGGATTCCAATTCTAAGGGAATTAATATCGTGTAGGTCTGGCCCATGCACCAGAAGAAGAAGCATTTGATGGATCTTTTGTATTCATTAGGGTGGATGTTTGTTTTTTTGAAGGAATGACCCTTGGAAGGAAAATGCATGCCTCGTTGCTAGAATAAACTCATATACAAGACATGAAAAATGCAATGGTGGATAACTGATACCAAATATGATATCCCCTTGAGTGAGGACACCATAATGCAGTTCTGCTTTTTGTCTTGTGGCCAGGACGATAGTGTTATAGTTAAGGGTCTTATGATAAGACGAACCCATGCATTTTAATGTCACATAGCAATGCTATAATAGTTTAAAGTCATATGGGACCAAGTAGTATAGTTTAATGTCACGTGGCTTGGATTCCCATAGAAGAACGAGGTTCTAAAGGGAATGTGCAAGGTGTGATAAAGCATACTCGATGTGAATGAGGAAATTAGTCCACACCACATCGCGTGCAACCCTAGAGGGGGGGAACCTTAGGCAATGGGGCTAGAAAATATCAAAGGATATTCGGCTTGACCCAAAGGAAAAATGTTTGGGAATTCCTATGTATCCCATTATAATGGTAATCAAGACATAAGTTTTTCTCCGGATGTCGTGCAGCTTAATGTCATGCGATAAGGATATGGATAGAATAGAGTATCTCCTAAAGAGGGAGTATGTGGTGTGTCCATTATAGACCCAACGTGAATGAGAAAATAAGTACGCATACGCCACACAGTGCAATATTATAAGAGTTGGGGCCAAAATTCTGAACATAAGAGATAATTAGTGGATCCTGAGCTAGACCCGAAGATACAGTGTCTGGGAATTCTTATTTATCCCGTGAGGATGAGAATCAAACCACACACAGTTCTCAAAATTCATGCAGTTTAATGTCTTGTGATAAGGGTGAGGGGGTGGTCTTAGTTTAATGTCTTATAGCTCAGACTGAAATAAGCGAGACTCTTATAAGAGGTTGAAAACCATGTCAATGTCTCTAAGCCAACATGAGCTACACTCGATGTGGTAAAGAAGGGAAGAAATGATATTCACAACACATGGAATACATAGAAAGTGGAAATGGTGTGGAGCCTCTAATGACACCATGCCCTGAATTCATTCTCTAAAAACGCAAACACGCACTGAGGGATAACACTAAGAGTGTCGATATTCAACTTTTATATTATGGAGTGGAAAAATATGTGAATCACACAACCAGTATTCAAGGATTAATGGGGGTGGTATAACAAAAGAGGATAACTATTGACCATATTCGAAACACATGATTCATATCGTGTGACCAGAAATGGTAATCAATACATAATCGTCGACCACTAACCATATTCCCAATGTGGGACTTGTGTCAAATTTTTGTTTTATATCCTTATAATTGTTGTCCCGAGACGGTAGGAGACCACTAAGTCCTAGAATCCATGTCATTCGGGGGTCCTTTTGGATGTGAAAGATGATGAAATCCCAAATAAAGTGAAACATGAGGCATGGAAATAGATGAAAACATGTCCATGTAGGACCCAACACTCTAGGTCCCAAACCATAGTGCATCTAGGCACGTTGGTGAACTTACGAAGAGGGTTAAGGGGCCCAATTTTATAGAAAATGACTCAAGAAGTTGAGTTGAGGAAAGATAAATGGAGAGCTACCAAGAGAGAGGTATGTAGCTTGGATACTATGAACATGACTTGAGTGAGGAAAAAAGGAGTCTTTACCACACCACATACCCTAGTTGGAGTACATATGCCAAGTGGTTGGAAGGAAGAGACAGTTTCTAAGAAACAGGGCGTGACCTGAAGACAAAACGTTCAGGCCTTCTTACATATCCCATAAGGATGGGAATCAAGCCATACATTGTACTAAAGTGTCGAGAAGTTTAACGTCATGTGACAAGGATGAGGGAATGGGTATATCAAAATGTAATGAGTAAGGCATGGTGAATGACCCAATGTCAATGAGTACATAAGCCCACATACAACACACTATTCATATTTCCCACCTCGCCTTGCCTACCATTTTGGGCCACCGTCCTAGAGGATCTCGAAAGACAATTTATCACAATTACCGCATTGAGAACATGGTCAGCAATCGATACACAATTGTTTGATCATATTCCATGTCACACGAGAGGTGTATTTTGTTGTGAACATGGTCAAAAGTTATCCCCAATCGTTATTCCCATTCCATGGTCTCCCAAATGATTCGAACATTGATTCACTTTTTCTTCCCTTCTCTCCCACAAACATGACATTTAACTGGGCATATATATTCTGATCTCTATGACCATAAACTAAGATCTACCACATCCTTGTTTCATGATGCTAAATTGCATTCCATCTTGAGAACTATGTATGGCTTGATTTCCATCCTCATGGGATATGTAGGAATGCCTGAATATTTCTTTTTTGGGTCCACCCAGGGTTCATCTTTTCTTTCACTTGGCCACTTCCCTCATTGAAATATGAATAGTTTGGCGTATGTGGGATTATGTACTCATTCACATTGGGTCATTCACCAGGCCATACACATTCCATTTTGAGATACCCATTTCCTCATCCTTGTCATTCATTGTTCCATACACATTCCATTTCAAGATACCCATTCGAGATACCCATTCCCATGCATTGGAATCTAATTGTACCATTTTTCAAGTCCAGTATATGTATTCATTCACATTGGCTCATTAAACTTCACGTCGTTGAAGAGGGAATGTCTGGGAATTCCTATGTATCACACGAGGATGGGAATCAAGCCACATGTGGTTCTGGAAGATGGAATAGTTGGATTACAATTCTAGGATAATTACTGTTGTGGAGGTCTAGAATGACCCTATGAAGGAAAATATAGGCCTCGTAGCAGGAATCAAGTCATTTGCAGGCCATAAAAAATGGAATGGTTGATAACTTCTACTAGATATGATTTCCCTTTGAGTGGGGAAACCATAATGCAGTTCCATTTTTTGCCTTGCGGCTAGTACGACAATGTCATATTTTAGGGTCTTATGATAAGAAGAACCCATGAATTTTAACGTCATGTGGAAATGCTATAATAGTTTAAAGTAATATGGGAATAGGATGTATGGTTTAACATCCCATGTCTTGGACTCCCATAGAATAATTAGGTTCTAATGGGAATGTTCAAGGTATGATAAAGCATACCCAACGTGAATGAAAACATTAGTCCACACAACATCATGCGCAACCCTAAAGGGGGGGACCTTAGGAAAAGGGTCCAGAAAATATTAGATGATATTGGGATAGACATGAAGGAAATTGTTTTGGGCATTCCTATGTATCTCATGAGGATGATAATCAATAAATAATAGTTCTCCTAATGTCATGCAGTTTATTGTCATGCGAAATGGATGTGGATAGAATAGAATAGCTCCTAAAGAGGGAGTATGTGGTGCGGCCATTATAGACCCAATGTAAATAAGGAAATAATTCCACATATGGAAAACCATGCAACATTATAGGATTCAGTTCCAAAATTCCGAACATAAGAGATAATTAGTGGAGCCTAAGCTTGACCTGAAGAAAAAATATCTTGGAATTCCTATGTTTCCATGAGGATGGGAATCAAAACACACATAGTTCTCGAAATACATTCAATTTAATGTCTTTTGATAAGGGTGAGGGGTGGTAATTCTCAGTATATGGTCTTCGATATCGGACCGAAATAAGTGAGACTCTTCCAAGTGGTCATAAACCTTGTCCATGCCTCTAATCCCACATGAGTTGCACTCGATGTGGGAAACAAGGGAAGAAAGGATATTTGCAACACATGGAATATAGAGAAAGTGGAAATGGTGTGGAGCCTTGAATGACACTATGACATGGATTCATCCTCTAAAAATGAAAACACACACTAAGGGATAGCACCAAGACTTTCAAAATTCCACTTTTACATTATGGAGTGGAAAGAGATGTGAATCACACAACTAGTGTTCAAGGATTAATGGGGGTGGAATAACGATGGAGGATAACTGTTGACCATATTCGAAACCCATGATTCATTTCATGTGACTTGAAGTGGTAATGGACAAATGATCATAAACCACTAACCATATTCCCAAAGTAGAACTTCTGTCAAATTTTTGTTTGAGATCCTTCGGGATGTTGCACCAAGACAGAAGGAGGGCACTGAGTCCTTGCGTCCATATCATTCAAATGTCCTTTTGGATGTGAAAGATTGCGAAATCCCAAATAAAGTGAAACATGAAGCATTGAAATAGATGAAAACATGTCCATGTAGGACCCAAAACTCGAGGTCACAAACCATAGTGCATCTAGGAACGTTGGTGAACTTCCAAAGAGGGTAAATGGGCCAAATTTGAGATCAAATGACTCAATAAGTTGAGTTGTGGAAAGATAAATGGAGATCTCCCAAGAGAGAGGTGCGTAGCATGGATACTACAAACCCAATGTGAGTGAGGAAAAAGGGAGTCTTAATCACACCACATACCCCCCTCGGATTACATATTCCAAGTGTCTGAAAGGAAGAGTAGGTTTCTAAGAAATAGGGCTAGACCCAAATAAAAAATGTTTGGGCATTCCTACATATCCCATGTGGATGGGAATCAAGCCATACATAGTTCTAAAGTGTTGTGAAGTTTAATGTCATGTGACAAGGATGAGGGAATGCGTATCACGAAATGGAATTTTTGTGGCATGGTGAATGACCCAATGTGAATGAGTACATAATCCCACATACACCACAACATTTGGGATCTAGCATTAGTGGCTTACTACCAGGTATAATTGGTGATATCAGGGCCGACACCTTGTAACCTTTTAAGAAAGAGTAAAAGAGAAATTATTATTGAAATATTTGAATATCTTGTTCTAATGACTTTATATATTGTGCAGGTCACAAATCATGTTCTCATCATACACTTTCAATTCATCCAAATGGATTTAAGCTACTTCACCAGGTTCCTTATAATCATAGATGGTTATACGTAATGAAGGAAACTAAGTCTCGATGGGTATTACAGCCTCTGTTCATTACAAAAGGGAATATGGGGTCACCTAAGTGTAATAACGAGTTGTCGTTCGATAATACCAGAGAGCATTGGAGAGATTTTACAACCAAAAATTCTTGTTCTGTCCAAAAATATTCTGCAAAATGAAAGAGAGTATTTTGTTGAACGCCTAGATCTACCCAGTTTCAGGCATGTGATAGAGAGAGGTATGATTAGAATGGATATTGTACATGGCGTAAAATGTTTTCAGCTTAGCTGCTCGGATGAGGGTGCTATTATCGGTGAGGACGGCGTGAGGGACTCTGAATCATTAGATGATATTGGAGCTCAACAACTCAACATTTGAACGGGCCTTGACTTACTTGAGATTAAAATCCTCTTCCCACATAGAAAATAAATCCTTAGTAGTCAGGATGAACTTGCACTGGAGAGCCTTCACCAATGGATATGGTCCCACAACATCGAGTCCCCAGACCATAAAGGGACAAGAGTACTTGGTAGTTTCGAGAGGTTTTGCCAGCTGATTCATGAAATTATCATGGAATTGGCTTGCATGGAACCTCTTGGTGAACAATATACCATCACAGATCATGGTGGACAAAAAATACACCAATATTTAGATCTAATGAGAGTGTTTAGGCCCTGTCTAATGAGATCTATAGGAACCAACATGAACCTCTTGCATGAACTAAGAAATATTACCTCCCTAAATGTAATGGATGATAATTCTGGTAAACCCATGTCTATAGAAGATTTTATCAGGACTGGACCACTTAAGAGGGTAAAATACACAGCGCACAACCGGACATGCTCACGTTCGGCCTGATATTCTTGGAGATTACCCATCTAAAGTTACTAGAAAAAGGGGGTCCTCCATCCTGGGGTCACTTCCAATAATGAGGCAGGGGGTCCTTGAGGTCTTGATATAGAGGCACCTGTAGTAAGGTGGATTACATGTAGGCTATCATCATCTACTAGGGTGATGGGAGTGATTACTCTTTGATGTTCCACAGGGATAATCAAATCATCATTTTCAGGATCATCAAGATATGTGGCCAGGCTGGCCAAGGCATCAGCTCAACCATTCTACGATCGAGGTACATGAGTAACTTTTGGATGATAATGAAACTGGTCCATTAGTTGGTGGGTATGCTCTAACAGTAGTATGAGCTACAACTTCTTAATTATGTAGTCATCATTTATCTACTCGATGACAAGGTCGGAGTTACCTTTCACATGTAGGTGGGAAACATCAATCTCCAGGGACAACTCAAGACTAGTGATGAGAGTCTGGTACTCTGCCTTGTTGTTGGTACAACCTTATAACAATAGGAATGAATATGGTACAATATCTTATTTTTATGTGATGAATATGATACTGAGACCTACTCTATTGAGTCTAGGAACCTGGTTCTTCTTCTAATAGAGCTTCATGAAGTACCATCAATGTAAATTTTCTTATACGGAAAGGATTAATATACTAAGAGGATTGCCTCATATAGAAAATAAAGATCCAAAGATTTCTCTAGGGGAGCTGGATGGGCGGAAATAAATTCTTCCAAGGCATTCCACTTGATATACTTCTCGGGGAAAACATGATGTCGAATTGATGAAGGATCACTACCCACAGAGCTAGAAGGCCTATCAACATGGGGTATTTCAAAATGTAATTTATTGGATCCACTCGAGACACCAAAAATATCTCATGATGCAGAAATTAATGTCTCAATTACAGCACTGCAAATACTAGAACCAGATAGATATTCCTAATAGAGAAGTATCAGGTGTCCATATTAAGGAGCATGCAGCTGAGATAGTTTAAATTGTTCAATGTTTCGTCATTATTCTTCAAATAAATAAGGGAACCGAGAGATCATTACATAGTGGTCACATTAAAGACTAGTGGATTTTTGGTAATTTGTTTCATCAAAATTAGAGTCCATAGAAAGTACTTTTTGATTTCCTAAAAATTGTTCTCACGCTCCTCATCCAACTGATAATTGGCACATTACTTCATGATCTCGGAAAAGGGCTTACACTTTCCATCCAGATTTGTGAAGAGTTGGTGTATGTAGGCTAAGTGGCCTTGAAACCCTCAGAGCTCCTGAATGTTTCTTAGAGGAGACATCTAACTGATTGCTTGGATGTTATCTAGGTCAATCTCAATGCCTCTATATCTGACAACAAATCTAAGAATATTTTCAGAGGTGACCCCAATGTCCCACATCAAGGGGTCCATCTTTAGATGGTGGGAACAAAAGAAGACGAATACATTCTCATGATTTTTGAGAGTGTCCTAATGCTGGAGATATTTGACCACCAGATCATTCACATAGCATTCCACCAATTCTCCGTAGATTAACTTGAATATGTCATGCATGGAAGGATGACAGGTGGAACCTACATTCTTTAAACTGGCGTGCATTACCTCGTAGCAGAAAGTGCATTGTGGTGACTTTAAGGTGGTATAATCTTCATCATAGGGTGAAATTTAGATTTGATTATATCTGTAAGAACCATACATGAAGGAGAGATCTTGGAACCCATCAATAGAATAAATCAATAGTTCTATCACTGGAAAGGGAAAATCATCCTTCTGATAGTGATGATTGAGATCCTGGAAGCTGATGCAGACTCTGATCTATTCATTCTTATTTCTAACAAGCATAATGTTAGCCAACCATATGAGGTTCTACACATCCTTGATGAAGTTTTATTTGATGATCCAGTCAACCTCAGCCTTGAACATAGCAGTGTGAGAAGGGGGCATCTTTCTAGGAGGTTGTTTGAAACGATGATGATTTACTTGAAGAACGACATGGTGGACAGTGACTTGAGGATCTATCCTTATAATACCATCATAACCCCAAGCGAATACATCACAATGCTACTTCCGAAAATCCATGTATTTATGTTTCTCATCGAGATGCATAGGGGAACTGATCAATGTTGGTTTCAGATTTGTCTCGTCACCGAGGATCACCAGTACCAATTCATCGACTATGGTAGATACACCCTCTTCAAATGTGGGAGGAGCATCCTCTAAATCCTCTTATTCATCCATGGGGGAGGGATCATCAGTAAAAGGAAATTCTTGTGAGTTGATAGACCCTAACAGGACACCGCCACCAGCCTGGGTGGTGGAGGACATATCATTGGGGGCTCCTACTCTATTGAAATCATGGTGGCGAAATCTTTTGACCCATTCTCATCTAGATTTCAAACCAATGGGAAACATTTGATGATGTAAAAACAAAAATGGTGCATTAGATTGATCTGGTTTATCCCAACCCAGTGAAACAAGAAGGTATGACGTATTACTGTTTCCATGGGGTGAACATCCTGATATCTTATGGGAGAAGGGGGCTCAGGGATCACCTATGCCTGATTTGTATATTAGTACAAGGCGATGTTTTGGAATTACTTAGATTTGGGAAAGTTAGTCCCCTACATTAAGAAATGAAAGAACATTTTTCCATGTTCGGGTTCATGGAATCCAATAAGTGGATCAGGAAAATATAGGTATCATCCAAGTCTGTCCACAAGTCTGTCACAGTCATAGTGTGTTCATCCTCGTTAGCCTGAATCTTCTTTTCCTTGCTCTTATAATATTCAGCATCTAGGTAGAGGACTTCAATAGATTCTATGGGAGATGCATAACCTTGGGGTATTCCTACTCAACCACTAATGGAGTATTTAAGGCATTGGTTATATGAACAAGGGACTGTCACGTGTAGATGGATCCATGGCCTACCCATCAACACATTGTAATAGGTGTCTTGTGAGACAACTGTGGACTCGGTGTTGGAAACTAAGCCACCAAACTAGGTCTTCATGAGGATATTTTCAACTATTATATGTTTTTTCCTACCATAATCTTTAATTTTTAGATCATACAGAATCAGATCAGTCTCATACAATCCAATCTTTTGGAGTGTCTGTTTTGGGATAATGTTGATCCCCAATCCTGTGTCGAAAATAAAATGGTGAACCTCCACACCATTGAAATGTCCAGTGATGTACAATGGGCCGATTGTTTCCTGTATAGGGATTCCTTCATCCTTCCTAGAGAAGGAGGTAATGGACTAACATTCTGCATGCTCGACTACCTCAGCAGGTAAGGACTTTGCCGCTGCTACCTCCATCTCAAACTAGAGGGGACTTGTTAAAGCTTCGGCATGGGCATCGCGTATTTCTGCTAACAGGATAAGATTGAAGAGAATAGATATCACCACAAGAATGATGGAATTTTTCTTAATAACAACTTACTTTTGTGCCAAGTGTGAACTTCTACTGTTAGGAGGTCGCTTTGTGGCAGGAAGTATGACGGGCCCTTCTGGTTCCGCAGACGGCAAACTATTATTGCGAATGTCCCACTGCTCACTAGTCGAAACACATGGAGTGACTACTATATGAGTACCATATCGATTAGGTATATCCATAATAGAATATATTTTATTTTAGCATGATTGTGGTGGCTCCACTTGTTCATACAGAATAAACAGCAGTGGAGGAGGATCTAATAAAACAATATGAGAAGGTTGTGGGTGTGGATCTCTACGGTGGGCCTACTGTCTACTCTTGATGGCATGGACATCCTAGTTGGAAGCACTGACCAATGCATTATGGAGACTCACATGACCACAACTCCATTAATGCTCACATTGGGTGGGGATTTTGGGAGGATCCATCTGGCCCTCTTCATCGATGGGAATCATGTAGGAGTTTACCATCTCCATAGTGTTAACTAAAGTGTAACCTTGATCACTTCATGAGGAATCCTCTATCACTTAAAGAATATTTGGTGTAATTTCCATCTCCAAGGGCATGAAATCACAGAGATAATGAGATGATTATGGAATCAGTGGGGGTTTTATTTCTATTGCATTATCGATGCTTTCTCTTCTTAGAAGAAGAATACTGAGATGTTAACACAGATGTAGTGGCTGAAGGTAACACAAAGACCTCTAAAGGTTCAGGTTGGTTCAAACATGCATTTATAATACCATTTTCATGGTAAACTTCCTCTTAGGCTATCCATTCATTGTATTTTTGGGACCTATGGTTAGGAACCTACTACCACTCACCTTCGTTGTAACTGTCATTGTCAGGCTTTATTAACACACATGCCATCAATGCTAGGGATTGACCTAACCTGATTATGTTGTTATCAACCTAGTATTGGAGACAATATTTAAACACATATAAAGTATTGAGGGTGTGTCCAAGGATCCGGTGATAGGTGCGGTAATTGGGGTGATCAATGAGATCCGCCTCTTCAGGCCTCCAATATTCTGGAAACTATTAGATTCCCTACACCAAGGATCTTCAGAAATAACCAGAGACATGAGCCTAATTAAATGAGTAGGTCCAATTCTTTTTGTCTAGGAAGGGTCTCTAGGAGCATGAATCTAATGAGGGGATGGAGGAGTCTGTCGAATAGGTGGAACCTGATTACCTCATCTATGTGGCAGCAACATGTTACACGGGGCCCCTGTCAATTCTAAGGTGGGTGTTTTTGTGCCATAGGTTGTGCCTGAGGTGGTGGGACTCAATAAGTATGTGGATGTGGCTCTGCTAGTTTTAACTATAGCTTCCTTGGGGCCTCAATTTGTGCTACCACAGCATGCTCATCCATAGTGGCACTTCTCTAAGGAACTATTGGAGAAAATGGATGTTCTTACTTAGCCTGCTGCAAGGCTTCCTCTAGCCACTAGACTTTTTCGGAGAAATCCCAAAATCACCCTGGGTAGTTTTGAGTTATTAGAGAAGGTACCAATTCAATTTTGACATTCCCCACAGATATTGTTAGTAGCTTCTCACGATTTAGTGGCATATCAAGGAAATATGTGAGGCCTTTCCACATAGCGACAAAGTCTGTGACGCACTCGTTAGGCCTCTGCATGCACTTAAAGGGGTTTGCAATACTTGTCTTCCAGGCGGTATAACTAAATGGTAAATAAACTGAATATGTAGATCCTCCCAACCATTTACCGGCCTGATGGGTAACTGGTTGTACTAGAAAAATGAGATTCCTTCTACTGTTTGTATGAAACACCGAATCTTGGCTGCCTCCTGCTGCGCTGGAGTTCCCAGCATGGGTCCAAACCATGAAATAATGTGGGATAGATGCTGCAGTGGGTCACCTGTCCCATTAAAGGGGTACAAGGTAGGAGTTTTGAAACCTGGGGGTGCTTCCATAACATCCACCCATGCCAAGTATGGCATTCCATCAAGAGAGATTGTCGCATATCAAGTTTCTAGGGCCTAGAGGTGGGAAATGAGAGATTCCATTGAATCCTCTAGGCGGGGATTCTTGTCTTGATGAATATCTCTGACCACCAATTCATTGGAAAGTTCTTCAATTTGATAAGAGGGCCCAGAATATCGTGGCGAAGCTGGTGGGAAGACCTACGTAACCGCTATGGGAACCTGAGTTGGGTCCTAAGGATTGTTATCGCATAGCTATCACGGATTTGTTGATGCATATTTTTCCCTATTCCCATAAACTCTAGCCTATACACTATCTATGTGGGCAGGATGATCAAGGTCACCTAGATAAAACTTTCCCGGGGGTGGTTGTACTTGCCCCTTCTTCCCCGACTATGGATTATCATAGTTTTTTCATCATTCTACAGCACGTTCAATGAGAAGCTCATCAACCTTATTTTTTTGTTCTGTGAGTTGTTGACACAACACAGCCTTTTTAGGGTTATAATCTATCTTTTGAACTGATCCAGACATATCAGACGGTTTGATGGTCCAAGCATTATCTTTACCATTATTGGGGTTCCTACTAAGGGGTAATGCCTCAGATGGTGTATGAAGGCCCATTAAATTTCATTGATGGTGAGTAACCTTGACCAAAGGATCCAATAGGTGTGGCACCACCGTGGGGGGAAAGTTATCTTCAAGGAGTCTCATCATGATATCTTCCACTGATTGTTCGGCCATGTTAACTATGATTTTACCTGAGAGAATATCCTCAATATCACCTTACAACTCTGGATGGAACCAGATAGAACAAAAATGAAAGCCAACATACTACCCCTAACCATATACCTGAACATGGGGGGGAAAGCTTCCTTAATAATTTTTCAGAGGACTGTAAAGATCAAGACGCATTGTTTTTGGAGGGTCTGATAGAGACCGAGGGACTCAGGGTGCTGAGCCACAGGAAGTGTAGCCACGTTAACCATGCAGAATTCCTAGATGATGTCATAAAAGTGCCCTTGAATCTTGGAGTAAGCCACCTATCGATGACGGAGATGTAAGTGTGTTTCCCAGAGATTTTGGTAGAAGCACATAACCTCCTCCTTGGTAATAGATTTTGGAATACTGAATCATAATGCTTCAATGGTCCAAAACATCTCTAAGAACTAGTCTGCTGCAAGGATGTACGAAAATCTCCTCAAATTGGACTCGATATCCAGCCTTTGGTTGCCCCCATTAAATGAATGGGGAGGATTAGGGATTGGTAACACCACTTATGCAGACCAATACGATGGTAGACTGGTCGGTGGAGAATATAGTGTGTGAGCGGACAAGCTACCCCTTCTTGGGTTGTCTTCTAAAGAACACAATGACATATCCACCACATCCCAGTAGGATGGACTAGTGACCACAGCTTCCCACACATGGTTTTTCGTTACTAAAGGTGGGTCATGTTGTTGTTTTTCCTCTATCAGACCCCAAAACAACTCTCTGTGATCTCTGGTTTAGGTAGAGAATGATCTTATTGATGATAGAGAGGATTGAATGGCCTGACCCTAGAAAGAGACCAAATATTCCTCCTACTAAATGTACCTCTAGAGGTAGGCAGGGATCCAGTGTACCTAAAATTCTATAATTATGAGGCTTATATGCTTTATTCCTACCCTGGACCCCAATAAATAAGATCCGGGTGAGGGTTTTATCACTGAATCGCACTCCGCCTCAGATTCTAAGAAAAGGATGGATTTAATCATGCGGTGAAACTTCTCAGTATTCATCCTTCAGTGGAAGTGACCCACCATCATTTCATAGGATGTTGTTTTAGGATAAGGTAGGTTTTCTATATGAGGAAAAAGTTTGGCAGAATTGGTACTAGGGTAGAGAGGACTTCTGCCTGGGTGATTCAGGGTGTGAGGAGTTCTCGAAAAAATGACAAAAGTAACACCGTGAGGGCCTCCATGTCCACTATATGGAATATAGTGTGAACCTCTACGGGATGTGTTAGAGCATGTCGGACCTCCTCTAGAGTTGGTGTGATCATACACAGTACATCCATGTTTGTTTCCCTTAGCGGTTCTGATATGATGGGCCCTTCATATAGGTCTAAATAAACATGGGGGCAGACCTCTGCACTAGATGTTAATGAAGAGAGGAATACCCTTTCTTCTCTGATTTCTGGGATGAGGATGACCTTTTTCAGCTATGGTAAGAACATGGGGAAAACCCCCATGCTAATGGTTGACCAGGAGAGGAGGATCTTTGCATCGGTGACATGTGATAGGAGGAATAATTAAATACTCAGCATCATTGGAGAGAAAGAAACCTCCATGCTGGATGTAAGTGAGGTGGGGTTAGAATTCACTCTTGCAACTAGTGGAAAGAGGTGGACCTCTATCTTGTATGTCATCATAGCAGGATGGCCCTCGATGGGTACTACCTATGTCGGTGATCAAGAGAGTCATCCCAACCTACCCATGGGGTGGATGGGGCCTCGATTCATGTCGGATGTATAAGTTTCCATGTTCAGTATAAATGATGCATTGATAGTATGTGTCAGCAGTGGCACGGGCCACTATAGTCGTTGATGATGATGCCCCATTGAATGTGTCCTTCTCAACCTTCACCTGACATTGGAATCGGGTTAACTGGAAAGAGGTTGGGGGTGTAGGTGTGTAACTCACCTTCTTCGTAGCATGTGGGACCAGGTGGTGGCACTGACATGACCGAGTGGGAGCCCTCCTTAGCGGATCCTGGGATGGGATCATAGCCAGGCTGGCCTGGACTTCCTTGACTTCATTGTAATTAGGTATGGATTCGTCAAATCATTATGGTTAGGGACTCTGGTTACCATTTTATATTGAATTGGGCGGCAGTGGCTCCCTGCACGACCCTTAGGGGGTGGCGACTATGAGGTTCAGAAGACTCTTGGTCCTAACGATTCATGTCCTCAGTGGGGATAATTCCTTCTTCCTCATACTGTCGAACAAGGTTGTCGATCACCCACCTTTGAATGAGTTCAAATTTTGAGTCAAGGAATGGGAACATAATAGCTGTGGATTTGGTGGTCGTTGTAAAAGTAATGGAGCCATGCAGGATTTTCGTGTTGGTGTTTCCTCGACCCATGTGTTGGTTGGTGGGTGGTGATCGGTTTCCTGACATAGAATCTTTGGTTATTCAAGAGAGGAAGATTAAACCATTAGAAATAAATGGAGGAATGTAAAATCCATTTTCCTAGTGACGTTCTGTCTCCCATGATTGGTAATAAGGATCCAATCTGACAATGTTGCCGACTAGGATGTCCAATGTTATACTACCCCAATCTCTTGTGAGTTTCATGCCAGGCCCACTATTTACTTAGAAGGACATAGAACCTAATAGCTGGATCTAGTGACATGATTATCTACTGATATCTTAAGGGATAATAATCTCAATATAAAGTTGAATAATTCACATTGGGTTCACCATTTCTGTTTTTGGTGCTTTCGTCGGGTCAAGCGTCATCGTGAAATGACGCACAGGCTACTACCCCACATTCCCAATTTCCAAAGGTGGGCATTATCCATTGCTTATACCAGAAATTTTTCTCCTTGATTGAAATGGGAGGATGCGTTGTTGGCCTCTACTTCTATGGATTCGTGCTAGGAATTCATCACCTAGTCTGGGCGTCCCATAAAGATTAAGACATTTTTCGTGAAACTCATACCCAGTTCCATATATTCATGGACACTAGTTAATTACACTACTTATATCAATACATTCGAATATATCAAGTTATGGAAGAAACCATTTATTTTGGGAGTAGTCATGTTGGACATCTGTGGTGTGTTTGGACGCTGAAACACTGATGCGTCTATGTTTCTTCGCCTTATGATAGGGCTTCTCGATGGTGCAGAAGCTTGAGGCATCCCACTTCGAGTGCGGGGAATTGTATGCCATTGGAATTTCCCTTATGTTTTCCTTAGAATCCCAGGTTTAATATAGGGTATGATGTGAGTTTAACATCTAGCGGAGATGGTTATGCCTAGGGTATTTCTTCTGAGGTTTACCTAAGGCATCCCATGTTGAAAACTATTTAAACCAGGAGTTTAACATCTTGCAGAGATGGAATGAAATTGATCAGAACATCCCATATTGACAGATCAGATTGGTACATCCCATGGAGGGGGAATCCAGATGGTTTACTAGAATATGGACCAGAATTCCAAATGAGGATGTTTATGAAGTGGTATGTCCAATAAAAGAAATATATCACACTGTGAAGGTTGATCTGGAAACCATTGAGGGTGAATCAGGGAAAGTGCACCCCAGAAAGGGGAACACCAAGATTTACTATTGGTTGGGATTGAACCTTAGGGACTTCTCTTACATACCCTTTTTAGACAATAGGGGTCAAAATGCACGTAGTTCAAATGGGTGATTCTTGAAATCGGGGTATACACAATGGAAAACGACCCAGAGACATGTTGGGGATTATGCATGGATAGCGGCCCATTGCAAGAGGGACTCTCTTGGTTAGATGATTATGGATTGGGTGGGGATTATTCATAGTTATATTCTCAAGGGAATGACATGATATCCCTGTGATGTGGCAGCCTGGGTAAGAATCATGATGGATGATATATGGTTGAACGAATTGGGTGAGAGGAATGAGATGGAACTGATGTGAAGATGAAAGGGATGCTTGGTTGAACCTCATAGAGGCTTCCTAGGTGTCCCTGTGGTGGGGAATCAAACTAAACATAGTTTTATGGGATGATGGGACACTTGATTAGGTGGCCTATTAAAATGGATGCATGGATGGGAACCAGAGGAAGTATGCCCTCTGAGTTGGGGAATGACCTTCCCAAAACATAAAGATGCAAGGGAGTGACCAGGACAATACATGAGTGATGGGTTTGAACCTCGGGGAGGCTTCCAAAGTATCCCAATGGTATGGAATCAAAGTACATGTAGTTTAGGATGGGGCATAAAATTAGGGTGTACACAATGGATAATGACCTGAAGACATGATGGGGATTATGCACGGATAGCGGTCCGAAAGTTGGTTTGACGCCACTAAGGGACGAACCAAGGATGAGGGTCCCAACAAAGGGGACATTAAGTATTACCAGTGTTTGGGGATGAACCTCATGGATGTTTCAGATGTAACACACCTAGGATACAAGGATCAAAACCCACGTATTTCGTAATCATACATTTTAGAATCATCTTGGATGAGGGTGAACCGATGTGAAGTGGTCAGGACCGATGGGTGATTGGCTTGAACCTTAGGGAGGATTCTCACATAACATTGTGCTAGGGAATACAAGTCCATAGAGTTTGGTGTGGGGTTATGGGACACCTAAAGAGTTGTCATTTGATAATTGATGCATGGATGGCACCCAGATAAAGTAGAACCTCCAGGTTGGGGCATAACCTTCCCAAAACGCAAAGGCTCAAGGGAGAGACTATGATGGGGTATGGGTGATGAGATTGAACCTCAAAGAGGATTTATACATATCCCCATGTGAGGTAATAAAATTCCACATAGTTTAGTGGGGGTGGAATCAGGGTGTACCAAAAGGAAATCAACTTGATTACATATTGGTGGTTATATGTGTTTAGCAGCCCGAGATTTGGTCTGACACCACTAAGGGATGGACCAACGATGTGGGTACCAAAAAAGGGGACACTGAAGTTTACCAGTGTTTGTGGTTGAACCTCCTAGAGGATTCTAATGTACCCTACCTAGGAGACACATATCAAAACCCATGTAGTTCATAAGAATATAGATTAGTATAACTAAAGATGAAAGGGCATATAGCTTAACGTCATGCGGGACAATGGAGAGACGACAAGAATTGGTTGGGACCGATAGGTGATGAGCTTGAACCTCAGGTAGGATTTATATGTATCCCTATGGCATGGAATCAAAGTCCACATAGTTAGGTGGTAAGGTATGGGTCTTAAACACTACAGAGTCTTAGAGAGGATGCCATGGACGATGCTTACTCTAAGCCCACATGAGTCATGCTCGGTGCAAGAAACAAGAGGTAACAAAGAACTAATGATCATGTCGCGAAAGGTATGTATGAGAGGAATAGAGTGGGGCTTACCCATGGTTAGATTCCCAGAGAAATGGACATTGGTACTTAATCTAGGATGGAGGACCAAATAGAGATAAATCCTAAAGGGAGAGGTACGGGGTATCAAGAGTCCCCCTTGCCCATCTCTCCTATTGTATTTGCGCATAGAAGAAGAGAATAGGAGCACGGGTTCTACCTACTATAAGAAAGGCTAGCGTCATACACCAGGATTGTTTCTCTCCTCCATGGATAGATTTCTTCCCACGAAAGGAGGATATCATTCCCTATGGGGAAGATCTCACTCTTGTGGAGACCAATGCATGCGGAAAATGTTTGAGGTAGGGAAACCTATGTATATCACATGGGTTGAGGCTAAAGTTTAACATCATGTGATAGGGAAATTGATTCTTGTTAGTTTATCATCTTACAACTTGGAGGATGAGGATTCACTCCCCACCCCTTGGACTTAAAAAACTAGTGTTCTATAACCCTCACTGAAGGGAAGGAATCATAAATTCCATGGAGATGGGTTTATTCACTGATCCATTGAGGGGATCATGTTAGAGCGGTTATGCGAAGAAGAAATAGTTGTTATCGTGCCTATGTGAAGAAGCATGAGACAAATCAATACGACCTGAATCACCGCCCAAGGGACTTTGAAATCACTTCGTACAAATCTGGATGGTTTTAAAGGAGAAGGTTTTTTGAAGTAAAGGGGTGCACAGTAAGAGAACATACAAAGATTTGATGCTCCAAAAAGTGGGGAGACTTCATGAAGGGGTATTCTCTCTGAAGTGGAGTGGTCATGCTTATTCATGGAGTATAAATGCATATAAAGAGTGATTAATAAAGTGAAAGTGTGTTTGCAACATAGTACTTTGCGAATCATGGGTTCCTTGCAATGTGTGGCATTGAGAATAAATGTACTTCAAAAAGCACATGGATCCTGCCTTAGCATGGGATTCACGTGTGCATGGAAGTTAATTAATGAAGCATGAGTGATTTAAGAAGAAATTAGTTCCCCTAGATATTTATTTCCTTTCTTATGGTACTTGGGCTTTAAAAAGGGTATCCCATCTTGAATAGAGGTTGCATATGAGCTAAGGGAAAGGTATTTTGAAATTATCAAATACCTTGAAGAGCTTATTTTTTAAATGCTTCACAGAGTAGATGGTGTTCACGGTTTGAGAGATCGGAAGGTGAAAGGTTAGGGTATCCACCCTTTGGGTCTTGGGTAAGCCTGTTTCTTGAAGGAATGAGGTGGCATGTATCTTAGAGGTTGGGTTGTGAAGGAATTAGAACTCAAAATTGGAGGTAGATCCATCACATTCCTCAAACATGTGGAGCTCTCCATTATCCAATGCATGATGCTTGTAGTGGGATCCCATTATTTAATTTTAGTCATGGAGTGCTCTATCAGCTGCAATGTGGTGGCCACCGAGATCTCTCTCAGGTGTACCGTAGTCAAGGAGTGCTCTGGAAACTACTCTGTGGCAGTTGCGGAACTCTCTCTCAAATGCGTCATAGTCAAGGAGAGCTCTGTAAGCTACTCTGAGGCGGCCTCAAAGGAGTCTTTTCCTACTGATTCGCACTGATCCCAGTTCCAGAGGGGCTTTGTGAGGATTCTCTATGAGATTTCTCTACAAGATGGCTTCCTTGGAATTTTTTGGGGGGTTTGTTTGGGTAATGGACAAATTTTGGCACCAAAACATATAAAAATAGGATTATATGTTATAATAGTATGTTCTCTCAACCAACAGATTCCATAAACATATCTACGTAAAATACAAAATCATTAGTAATTAAAATGAATAATTGGGTATTTACACCGTATCAAATAAATTTTATTCATTTTAATTAAAAAATTTCCAATTAAATTAATATCTAGGTATCTAGGTGAACACATTTTAATATAAAGAATCATAAAAAACTATACACAAGGGAAAGGTATTGAAATAAAAGTTATGTATAGCTAATGAAAATCCATTAAAATGTATGTGATGAATCATAATTAATAGAGATCATATTTTCATTTGTAAATATGAACATGGATATGGAGAATATAGGTAAATTTCATGATAAGGATAAAGAGTACTAGAGAACATGAGCATTGGATAAAAATTTAGTGGGAAGGAAACCCTTTCAATGGATTAATGTAGTTATGTTGGTGAATACTCAACAATTGAATTTTATTTAAATAAGATATCCCGAATGGAAATGGTAATACTTGAATTGAATGAATAATAAAAAGAAGTGGGTAAGGGTTAATTCATTTCATAGGAATATAAATTGAATTTAAATCTCAATCCATAAATTCTGATTCATTATTATAGATAAAAATGTGCATGTGAATTATCCAAATCAAATCCTACAGGAGTTCCATATTATGTGTTTTGTAAGGTCCCATTCACCAAGCACCATAATGATGGT
Organism: Viscum album; assembly: GCA_963277665.1. Lineage (NCBI taxonomy): Eukaryota > Viridiplantae > Streptophyta > Magnoliopsida > Santalales > Viscaceae > Viscum > Viscum album. The sequence continues at coordinate 1,047,441,346 of OY728162.1, forward strand.
TAGGATTATGTCATCCCACATTTTTATTACATAACTTTTCATTACATTTTACATAAAGAGGATCCTTAAAATCTAGTGTCTTGGAAATCAGGAACAATAAAACATGAAAACATAAAATTCTCTTTTAAATCCCCTTGAAAAGATTATTAAAAATTTCATCCTATGTACAATTACTGCATCTCATAACCTAGAGACATACATTCAAAGGAAAGGGTGAGCAGAAGGCCTAGTAAGTATAAACAAGGGAGTCAGTTTACTTGTGATATCAATAAGAACTTGATAAAAACATAAAGACATGAGAAATATAATTATAAACATATCATAATGAAAGGAACATGAAACATAAATTTAATATGTGGCTACAACATTTCATTTATACATTCTTGAATATATAACTGTGTTTCATCCCCATGGTGTCATAAAAAATACCAAGTTTATTCACCGAGGTATCGTGAAGATTGTCATCTCTAGAGAATAATTCTTTAACCAATGAACTGAAGCGCTATTAAGGTGCCCACTTAATATGTCTTTAATTTTTTGTTATCCACATAGATAATAATAAAACAAATTCATAAATAACCCATATAAAAATAAAAAAATGGGTTTCATTTCAAAATCACGACGTTTTAAAAGTTCTTAAAAATATGATCATTAAGTCATTTATAACACATGGAAAGGGAGTTAGGGTCATATGTATGTCAATTCTATAATCAAATATATCATGTTTTTACATTTATGAACAACCATATAAACGAAATAGGTTGGGGTATTCAAATAAATAAAACAAGAGAAATTCTTGAGATAAAGAGAGAGAAATTTTGAGGCGAAATTTCTATAGCATAACTATAATATATCAATGTTTTATAAAATAATAAAAAGAGAGGGGACAAGGGTCTCCTATCTCTAAATTAATCATTTTATAGTATAGGTAAAAAATAAAAAAAAAATAAGATAATGGTGTGGAAATTTGAATGAAATAGCACATGAAAAGGGAAACTTGAAGATAAAAAGATATTTCTTTTATGAAAATTCAGCAGCCTAACGGCGTCGCTTATAATTCAGTAAGTTAATGGGAGAAGAAAGGGTCTCTCATAAATTAGAAATAAAAAGGAAAGTAATAAGGATATAAAGGAAAATACGCCCACATAATAAAATGGAAACTATAAGGAATAACATAAAGTAAGTCATGACCTAAATGAAGAGGGTGAAAGGTTCCCTTACCTATAAGAGTATCTTCAAAATCGTGAAGGTTGGGACCTTGGGAGGCTTGAGGGAACCATGGGAGGACTCCTGGAGAGGTAAAAAAACTAGAACTTCTTTGAGGAGGATTTTGGAATGAAATGGATGAGGTAATGTCTTCGTATTTATAGGAAAATTGAGGTAATAAATTATTAATTTCCAATGGACACCTCATTGGTGGTATTAGAAAAACCATGGGTTTTCTCATGGTATTTTCCCATGGGCTTTCCCATTTTATTTTCCCATGTGATTTCCCATGGTACTTTCCCATGGTATTGGCCACTTGAGACACCTCATAAAATATATTACTATTCATAGATTGACCAGAATGATTACATCATTAATGATGTCATTAGATGTTGAGGAAGGAGGGAGGATGGCCTTTGAGGTGACTCGACGACCGCACCAAACCCTATCTTATCTCCTCGATTTTGCCTAATTTTCATCCATGGATGGATTTGATCCATAGTGTGAATTTTTCCCTCATGATACTCCTGCACCTTTGGATGTTGGATCTTCAAAAATAGAGGCTTGCAATCTTAAAGCACTGAATCGGGAATTTCCTATCTCATTCTCCAATGCACTCCAAGGATCAGATCTGAGCGGTGTGAAGGAGAACAGACCTCCACTCTTCAAAAATCTTGATGATGGTGGATTTAAAGTGGATGAAGATCTAGAAGAACTACTAAAAAGAGCACAAATGTGTAAATACTCGGTTCTTGGCTGAGCTTTTTACAACTCGGGAGATCTCCCTTGGACCCTGATGGAACTCCAAACTAGAATATCACATTGCATGGAAATAGAAAGTTAGAAGATGGTTCCTATTGGAAAATGTTACTATCACATGCTCTTAAACTCACAGGAAGAACTCGAACAGGTCTGGAGATCTGGTAACATCTATCTTAAACCTAGGTTTCTTAGAATTTCATACTCGGACGTCTCCTTTGACCCACACACACATAGAAATTAGATGGGACAAGTATGGGTGAGACTCCATGGACTGAATTGATTCTATTGGCATCCAAAAATCTTTAATGATGTGGCTTCTTGTATTGGAATTTCTGTGAAGATTGATCATAGAACCTTAAATGGTGACCTATGACTATTTTCTAGAATCATGGTTGAATTTAACCTTGCCACAGAACTCCCATCTGTTATTAACTTCAATGCCCCATATTATAGAATTGAAATCAGAGTTGAATATGAGAAAAAACCTCCCTTTTGTGATATTTTCAAATTAATAGGGAATAACCTCTCTAATTGTAGAGTGTTTAGAAAGCAAGTTGATCCTCAAATCACTAATGATTGTAAGGATGTTAAAAATAACAAGAAAGGAAAGACTGCACTTGACAAACCTGGACCCCCTAGGAAAAAGAACGATAATTGGGTTAAGAATTATAACACCTTTGACCCCCTTAATGGAAAATCATGGGGGGTCATTATTGATGAGGAGGATACCTTCTCATGGAAAGAAAAATTAGGCACTGAAATTGAGAATATGGTTGCTATAATCTTCCATAGTTTTCATGCTCAAGGCCATACAGTGGACAAAAACAACCTCTTCACTACTCTCCCTTTGGCTATTAATGAATTTGTTCCTTGTGAACCAGCTAGCAATGAGTTTTAGTGTAGGGGAAAGAGGAGAAACAATCATTTTGCTACTTTGGAAGGATCATGTATCTTGCATAACCCATTGAAGAATACTTTGGGCCCCCAGATTGAGTCCCCCTCCCTCAGATTGGAGGGAACTCCTACTATTGATCTTGTTAACTTACAAGGTAACAAGGCTGAATGCTCAGAACCAGGTAAATCGATACACATTCTTCAAAAGGTTTATTAATATAGTTCTAATAATGCTTCAGGAATTACTATTATGCCTTCTTTGGTTCATATTTCTATTCTTAAAAATCAAGCAATTAATGGTAATATTTCTGTTGAGCCTTCTTTACATATTTATTTGGACATCACTACTTACATTTCTTATGATAAGCCTATGATTAATTTTCCTCCAAAAACTGATTATTCTACGGGACAATGATCCCCTATTGATAAACCTAAGGAAAATCCCCCAGTCTTCACATCTTCGATACTTGCTCCACCCCCCTCTTCTATTTTGAAACAGGTTTCTGCTTCAAAGAAAAATTACTTTGAATATTCTGCTTGTGCATCTGATACATCTATAACTGACCCCCCCTGTTTTGATTAAAAATTATGTTCATACCTCATGCCACACAGTTTTCTTGAGGTGTTCCAAAAACAATTAAATCCCCCTAAGGGTGTAGTATGAATGGTAACCAGAATGTCATTCTCCAAGGAGCAGTGTTTTAATCATGGTGTCACTTAAAAAAATAACAAGTTTGAATGATTTAAGAAAAGAAGGGGTTTTCTTAAAAAGGTTTGTGAATTTAATATGAGAGATGAGTGATTGGATTTAGGTTGGGCTTTCCCATTTGTGATGTCATCATAGTTTTTAAGATAAGTTTAATCTTTTGTTTTAGAAAAAAAAATTAAGTTAATTGAATAACAATTGTTTCTTCATTTCACCATTGATTTAATTATTTATCAAAGTTTATAAATCTTAATGGACTAATATTAATTATTTTGGAAATACCAAATCTGGTATTTACTTCCCTAAATAATTAAATTAATCTATCTTAATTTCTCTACGTGGTTTAGCAATCACCAAATCACTCCCTTAGTTGATTTTTCTTCATAGATTAACCAATCGGTGTAAAAATGAATAGAACAAGAAAGGGTAGAATAATATTTAAATCAAAGCAATTTAATATTTAAGAATACATCAAAATACAATCATATTTAATTTAAATTCAAAAATAAATTAAATTCATAATCATTCAATTAAAAGAAAAGAATTCCTTTGAATTAAACTTTAGAAACTCAAATATCACAAAATGGGGTCCCCCTTCCCTTCACCCAATCACAAAATATTCTACCCCTCCATGAAAGGTGGGGTCATCGAATAAAAATAAAAAATAAACATGGAGGAAGGAATTATTAATGAAGAACAATTATGAGGATTCTCTCTTCCTCTTCGATGCTTGTCGCTAGCTGGAATGGGATGTGAAGGAATGAATTGAGAGGCAGGAGCTCTTCTCCTTTTATAGGCAGATTTCTATCCTTTGAAATATTATGCATTGTTGGACCATTAAATAGCCGCTTTACATGTAGAGACCCGAAGCTTGACGTACATGGACATTACATTACTTTTGCGGAATACTTATTACATAACAAAAACATACACACAAGGATCGTAATAGTTTACTGTCTTTGGAAACTCAGAATATAATCTTCTAATCGTGGTGAAAGATCTTCAACATCTCCCATAAAGATCTTCCATTTTTTTACCTAAAACCTTTCTTTATATCCTGGGGAAAAGAAAACATAAAAGGGTGAGCTCAAATGCTCAGTAAGGGTAATCAAAAGAAATATCAATCACATCATTTTCATAAGAACATAACATTTTAAAAATCATAACCTGCAAAAGAGAGCATAATTTCATAACATGGGATAAATCATAGTAGTGAAATGAAATCCCTATAATCATAACTTAAAACATGAAACTTTGTGGCATACACACATAATCATAGAGAATCATATCTTATTAGTCAAGACTCATTGCCAAGACTATCTTAGTGGACAAAGTCCCTTTCTGAACCGAGTCACCCTCATTTCAGTCCTATTTCACTGAACCGGTATAACCTACCATTCCAGCCATGTCTATCTCATGAGATATAAAATCTTTACCCAATTCATTGGAGGGAGATATAGGTCCCACCCATCTCATAATGATACCATTCTTATGTGTTCCACAAAATCATAAATCATACATCATTTCATAACCCATGTAATAAAAATGGGAATCTTAAACATCATGACATCATAAAACAATTTATATAAGATAAAGGAATTCATAAAAATATAATTCCATCACAACATAATGAAATCAATGTAATAATAGGGATAAAAACAGAACCCTTTATTATCTTAGATGGAAAATAATTTTGATAAAACACTTGAACTCCATTCTTGAGGAAAATATCCTTTCTGCTTCAAAAACACTTTTCCTTTCTTAACATGTCGTACAATTATAAACTAAAAGAAGTTGATTAAAAATAAACTTGAAAACTTGTAAAGAAATCTTCTTGGAAATAATGTTTTAAAAATCGATTCATGCCGTATAAGTTAAAAAAACATTCTTCGTACTTTTGTCGGAAAAGTCAAAAAGTACCTCGTACGAAAAACGACAAAAGATTCCTTTCATATATTTTACTAAAAACTCACCAAAGGGTAAAATTGGATTTAAAAAATTTTTGGTGGATGGAAATAATATTACATATTGAGGAAACATGGATGTGGATTATAAAATATACCCCAGTAAATACCAAAGTACAAACAATCTCGGATAAAAATGAGATTGTGATATTTCCCTTACCTTATGTCCGATATGCTTTGTACGTATCTGAACCTCCTGTATAATTATTTAAATAATGTCATTAACTAATTACAGAATCAAATTCATTGTCATGATATCATATATGGTTCACTTATGACTTTATATTACCCGTTCTTTTGTAAATTCCATGTTAAAGAAGCGTTTTGGGTAAAATTGTTTCATTTTTCATCCTTGTTTTGACTTGTAATTATTCATATGATTACTTAGATCATGATTACTTAATTCCAGAATATAAAACATGATTTATATATAATATATATTCATAATATACAGATATATAATAAATCAGTAAATGGAAATAAATACACTGTTCATGGAGACGGTAGGTCGTACGTACACATGAACGCTGTTTTCGTTTCCTTATTGAGTTGAATGGAATTAAGTAGATGAAATACATAAATATACACATAAATCCAGTATAATTATTATGTCATCTATTTAATGATTACTTATTATATGTACTTTATAATCATTCACGAATGGTTAAAGTGTAGAATGAATGTCATCGCATCGTGGAGACGGTAGTCCGTACGTACGCACGAGCGATGATATCGTTTTCATGATTATTGAATTGAATTGGAGTGGATGTTACAATATATCAGAATCAGTATGATGTTATAATAACTATTTATAGTTATTCTTTACACCATTATACCCATCCATGTAAGGTGTTGGTGGAAAATAGATTTCACCACGGCGTGGAGACGGTATTCCGTACGTACGCACGTGCGGTGATTTCGTTTTCCGTAGGATGGATAGATGGTGAAATAGGATTGTTTCATACTTATAATAACATATAAAAATATTAGTGATACTGATGTTATTAATTCATAATGAAACAACCTAATAAGAAGAAGTGGAAGAAGAAATAAAGGTGAAAGAATCGGCAATGGAAATTACCTCTTCTTTGAAGCGCCTCTTTGAGACCTCCTCTTAGGGCACTAAAATTGGTATTTTAGGAAGACCAGAACCTCTAGTATGTTTCTAGGGAAGTGGAGAAGAGAATTTGGCAGGGATTGGCCGATCTTGAAGGCTCAAAGTTGTGTGAGGAAGAGAGGGAGGAGGTGCCCTTTTATAAAGGAGGAGAGGGGCACCTTTGGAATAACTAAAATTATTATTTTATTATAATGTCAAGATTGGTTTTAAATAGATCCAAATTGATTTATTTCGAGGATAAGTTGGGTATGGGTCGAAAAATTCTCATCCAATAGGATTTAGACAAGTTTAATTTATTATTTTAACATTATCAATTAGATTTAACTCTAAGTTAAATAATTTTACTTTTACCGTGTCTTTTTGTTTTCTTACACTATATGGTTAATAAACTTACTATATCAAGCCAAAAAAACCCCAAGTTGTTTATTATTAATATATATAATCTTATATAAGTCATTTGGCCGAACCTTAGATTTTTAAGAATAAAATAACAATTAATAATATAATATTGTTTTTAAAAACTATTTTATGTCAATTTTGACACTATTTAGTACATGATTTTTATGAAATTTATAACAGAATGATATGTTCGAACCAAGTTACATAAATCAACTATAACATGTCAAATTATCCTAGAAAATTAGTGTAAGTCATAAAAAGTCTCAAATTACATTTATTTGGGCATTTATAACATCAATAATGTAAATATTTCATTAATAAGAAAATTACTGCATCATCTTTGTGTCATAATAAATGATAATTATTTAATCCCTAAAAATTCTAAATAAATTCCTATGATGTATATAATTGTATTAGATTTCTGGAGACTATTCATGTTTGAAGTTTCATAAAGTTTATCACTAGATTAAAATTATTATACTTATAATATTTAAGAAAGTGACATGTTGTCACATTCTTTGGTTTTAATAATAATTAAATTATTTTCATTGAAAAAATTTAATTAAATGAAGATAATCCAACCCTTAGGTGATATGGGTCAATTTTTAGTCATCCAATAGGATTTTTACATTTGTTAGGGTATTTTTAAAATATTATATTTACCCTTAATTACCCGATTTACCTTTAACTATGGTAAATAAAATTTATCATAGTTACTATTCATAATTCCCAAAAATAATAGGTATCCTATTAACATAATTTGGACCCACTGATTCCAAATATGGAATCCATTTTTTAAAATTCAATACACAGAAGTTGCAGAAATTAAATTAAAATTAATCCCGTTGTCGAATAAAAACGGGTTTTTGTTTAAAACATTGCAAAAGATTGAATTGATTTAACCTACGAATTCAAGGTAAAATAAATGCTAATGACATAAATTATATTAAATGGTAAAAATATATTCTATTTATACTTTAAAACCATTCAATATTATAATTTAACCACATAATATATTACGATGAAAAAAGTTGTTTTTAATTAAAATATAGCGTGTTTTTACTATTCATTAAAATGTGAAAGTTACCAGAATAATATGAAAAATTTATCCAAAGTAAATCTTTATTTCTTTATTCCAAAGAAGAATTTTATTTTGTCAAATTGAACTTATAAACATTTCAAAAACTAGATTTAAAGTGGGTGCGCCATCAAAAGGTGGTAAAACTGTATTTTTTGAAAAATACTTATTTTACCCGAAAAATTTATTTTGTTCTTATACCATGTTCTAGAAATGTGTAAGATGAATAATAATGTTATAAAATTCAAAATTTAGTTAATACTATTCATAACGGCTAGTTCATGACAATATTATAAAAATATAACATTGTTTATTAAAACCTGGTATTGCGTACAACACACGCTATCGAGGAAGGTCGTGATTGCGTGTAATGCAAGCCAAGTCAGGGTTGCATGTTGTGAAAGAATCCTTCGTTGTTTCGTATAACAGAATCCAACCATATTTCATTTATACATTGAATATATATATATATATACTCAATGTTGCGTAGAATAACTATTATCAAAATTGTGTGTAACACGATCCAAGAATAGTGTTGTGTATACCGCAAGCTAATACGGTGTTGTGTATAGCGCAAGGTAATCTTGGTGTAGAAAACAACACAAGACATTAATGAAATTAAAAGAATATTTTTCATAAAATCTAGGGGTGTTACATTCTACCCCCCTTAAAATAAATTTTGCCCTCGAAATTCGTCGGGGTTATAAATGGTTTACTACTCGAAATTTTCTTTAATAGAAACCCACATAGTAAAAAGGAATACCAAAACCAATCTTTAAAAACAAAAGTATGAAATGTAACGGTTACCCAAATAAACTAATCACTGGGTTTCCACATAGGTGAAAATATGGATATGGAAGAAAAATCTAACCATCATGTTCTGATGGAGAGTGGTAGAGGACATGGCTATGGAAAATCCAACAATCACAAATCCATAAATTTGTGACGATCTAAGGTACCATCTGATTAATCAGATATAAGAGCACTAGGACAACATTTTTGGTTTTTAAGATCGTTTCCCTAAAGTTAAAGAATTTGAATTATAATAAATACTTACTTTATTTTGGTACAATCTCACTGTTGTTCGTGCCTTGAAAAATTTCCACTTCATCTCTTAAATAAATGAAGTTGAATTTGTTATTCGTGAAGTGTTAGCAGATCATGTGATAGAATGATGGGTAATTCCATCTGTCTCAAACAAAAGGTTAGAAAAAGTTATTAAATATACATAAGTCATTCTATAGTGAGATTAATCATATATGGTTCCTAAAATGGACTTATACTTCATATATCATACTACTTAATATAATAAAACTAGTTTCTACTAAACAGGGTCTTCCTGTAGGCCAGTGGTAGGCAATAAAGGCCAGTCGCACTTCGTTTGTGGGTTCTAATCCCACAGCCTTGTCTGACGCGATGGGTTGTCGCCCGTCCTGCAGGTTGTCCTTTTTCTAAAGCTATATTACTATAACATCCCATCAATAATATCGAAAAACGTTTTATCCTAACTTATGTCCAACATAATCCATTCTAATCTTTAGTCTTATCTAAAATACTTCAGTCCAAGCTCATAGTATAAATAAATTGATTACTTGAAATGTCACAGAACAATCACGTGAATGCCATCATTTATCCCCCATATATCATAAGATATATCTTGTTGATCAAATTACAAACATGTGAATACCTTAATCATGTATTCTCTTGAAGAATGAATACCCATTGAATCTTAGTGAAAACATGAATGCAGTTAAAAGTTAACACTTTCCACATACCAAAATCCTCAAAATTCTATATACTCAAACCATGATATCACTTTGTCCTTATATCAATCATGAGCTCATGAATACTGTTAAACATTTCATTTTCTCGTTTTCCCTTCATTATGCGCATATCATCTTATTTCCAAAAATATCTCAATCACTTTGAATACCACATTAGACCAATACATAAATATTCCAATACTCCATGATACAACATTATTTTGGAATCCCATTACATAAACACTTAATCATTCCACCACATCGTTGTCGTATTCAACATCGCCAATAGTGATCGCATGTGACTTCCCTTTGTCCTTTTCCTTAAGCGGTTTCTCATGTCGATCATCACTAACCCTTGGATTAGGGAATTTATTAGCATAATGCCCCATTTCCTTGCACTTGAAGCATTGAAGTGTTGGTGGTGCGTTCTCTGCAGTGTTTTCTTTATTCACATCATTAGAAACCCTTTTTCCATTACTTCGACACTCAGCTGCTCAATGGCCTTCTTTTCCACACTTAAAACATTTTCTAGTCCCTTTAAGACAATCTCCACCATGCTTCTTTCCACACTTTGTGCGTAAGGAAACATTCATCTTCTTTTCACCATTATTCTAAGATTTCTCCTTGAACTCCATCTTTCGTCTCTTGTCAAAACCATGAGATGGATATGTAACACCAACTTCCATTTCTACCTTGATAGCACAAAGAAAAATTTCTTCATAGCTACTGAAGTCTCTTATAGCTAATGCCCTTCGATGACTTGGTTTTAAGCCACTGAAAAATCGATCAACTTTACTTTCAGGTTGGATGATAATGCCAGATGCATACCTTGCAAGTCTTGTAAAATTCGCTTCGTATATACCAACAGATTCATCATCCTTCTTCTTCAGCTCAAGAAACTCCTTTTCCATCTTTGTTCGAAGAATACGAGGGAAGTACTTACTGAAAAACAATTTCTTGAACTCGTCCCATTCCATGGACTCAATTTCATCTCTTGGCATCGTATTCTTGATAAGATTCCACCATTGATCAGCTTCACCTTCCAAACGATATACTGCTAATATGACTTTATCATGTTCAGAACATTGAATAACTGAAAATATATTTTCAGTGGTACTGATCCATTGTTCAGCAACATGTGGATCGGAAGTCCCACTGAATGAATGTGGATGTTGCCTCATGAAGGACTCAATAGAATGTTGTTTCCTTCTCTGCTCATTTGGAAGTCCAGAATGATTCATAGCTTGTGTAAGTATAGCAATAAGATTTTGCACTCCATCTCCCATATCATTTGTTTGTTCAGGAGGGAAATCATTGCATTGTCCATTGCATTGATCAACACGGTTCCTTCGGGTTCCAGCCATCGTCTAAAACCCAAAAAGAATAGTGTGAGAGGCAAAAATCATGCTAGGGAAAACAACATAATAAAGGGGGAGTACCCTTAATATCTAACATCTTAGGTTAAATTCTAAGATTGTTACCATAGTTCTAGGACCATATCCTATAAGTATACTTATCCTTAGGGACATCCCTAGACACACCTTAGAAATATCTCTAGGGACCTCACTAAAGTTCTCGCATCCTAGTTTCCAAAGGTTGACTAAACCTTTCCTCTGATACCAACTGTAGAGACCCGAAGCTTGACGTACATGGACATTACATTACTTTGGCAGAATACTTAGTACATAACAAAAATACACACACAAGGATCGTAATAGTTTAGTGTCTTTGGAAACTCGAAATATAATCTTCTAATCGTGGTGAAAGATCTTCAACATCTCCCATAAAGATCTTCCCTTTTTTTACCTAAAACATTTCTTTATATCCTGGGGAAAAGAAAACATAAAAGGGTGAGCTCAAATGCTCAGTAAGGGTAAACAAAATAAATATCAATCACATCATTTTCTTAAGAACATAACATTTTAGAAATCATAACCTGCAAAAGAGAGCATAATTTCATAACATGGGATAAATCATATTAGTGAAATGAAATCTCAATAATCATAACTTAAAACCTGAAACTTTGTGTCATACACACATAATCATAGAGAATCATATCTTATTAGTCAAGACTCATTTCCAAGACTATCTTAGTGGACAAAGTCCCTTTCTGAACCGAGTCACCCTCGTTTCAGTCCTATTTCACTGAACCGGTATAACCTACCATTCCAACCATGTCTATCTCATGAGATATAAAATCTTTACCCAATGCATTGGAGGGAGATATAGGTCCCACCCATCTCATAATGATACCATTCTTATGTGTGCCACAAAATCATAAATCATACATCATTTCATAACCCATGTAATAAAAATGGGAATCTTAAACATCGTGACATCATAAAACAATTCATATAAGATAAAGGAATTCATAAAAATATAATTCCATCACAACATAATGAAATCATTGTAATAATAGGGATAAAAACAGAACCCTTTATTATCTTATATGGAAAATAATTTTGATAAAACACTTGAACTCCATTCTTGAGGAAAATATCCTTTTAACTTCAAAAACACTTTTCCATTCTTAACATGTCGTACAATTATAAACTAAAATAAGTTGATTAAAAATAAACTTGAAAACTTGTAAATAAATCATCTTGGAAATAATGTTTTAAAAATCCATTCATGCCGTATAAGTTAAAAAAACATTCTTCGTACTTTTGTCGGAAAAGTCAAAAAGTACCTCGTACGAAAAATGACCAAAGATTCCTTTCATATCTTTTACTAAAAACTCACCAAAGGGTAAAATTAGATTTAAAAAATTGTAGGTGGATGGAAATAATATTACATATTGAGGAAACATTGATGTGGATGATAAAATATACCCCAGTAAATACCAAAGTACAAACAATCTCGGATAAAAATGAGATTGTGTTATTTCCCTTACCTTATGTCTGATATGCTTTGTACGTATCCGAACCTCCTGTATAATGATTTAAATAATGTCATTGACTAATTACAGAATCAAATTCATTTTTATGATATCATATATGGTTCACTTATGACTTTATATTACCCGTGCTTTTGTAAATTCCATGTTAAAGAAGCGTTTTGGGTAAAATTGTTTCATTTGTCGTCCTTGTTTTGACTTGTAAATATTCATATGATTACTTAGATCATGATTACATAATTCCAGAATATAAAACATGATTTATATATAATATATATTCATAATATACATATATATAATAAATCAGTAAATGGAAAGAAATACACCGTTCATGGAGATGGTAGGTCGTACGTACGCATGAACGTTGTTTTCGTTTCCTTATTGAGTTGAATGGAATTAAGTAGATGAAATACATATATATACACATAAATCTAGTATCATTATTATGTAATCTATTTCATGATTACTTATTATATCTACTTTATAATCATTCACGAATGGTTAAAGTGGAGAATGAATCTTATCGCGTCGTGGAGACGGTAGTCCGTACGTACGCACGAGCGATGATATTGTTTTCATGATTATTGAATTGAATTGCAGTGGATGTTACTATATATCAGAATCATTATGATGTTATAATAACTATTTATAGTTATTCTTTACACCATTATACCCATCCATGTATGGTGTTGGTGGAAAATAGATTTCACCACGGCGTGGAGACGGTATTCCGTACGTACGCACGCGCGGTGATTTCGTTTTCCATAGGATGGATAGATTGTGAAATAGGATTTTTTTCATACATATAATAACATATCAGTATATGAGTGATAATGATGTTATTAATTAATAATGAAACAACCTAATAAGAATAAGTGGAAGAAGAAATAAAGGTGAAAGAATCGGTAATGGAAATTACCTCTTCTTTGAAGCGCCTCTTTGAGACCTCCTCTTAGGGCACTAAAATTGGTCTTTGAGGAAGACCAGCACATCTAGGTTGTTTCTAGGGAAGTGGAGAAGGGAATTTGGTTGAGATTTTCCAATCATGAAGGCTCAATGTTGTGTGAGGAAGAGAGGGAGGAGGTGCCCTTTTATAAGGGAGGAGAGGGGCACCTTTGGAATAACTAAAAATATTATTTTATTATAAAGTCAAGTTTGGTTTTAAATAGATCCAAATTGGTTTATTTCGAGGCTAAGGTGGGTATGGGTCGCAATCCTCTCATCCAATAGGATTTATACAAGTTTAGGTTATTATTTTAACCTTATCAATTAGATTTAACTCTAAGTTAAATAATTTTACTTTTACCGTGTCTTTTTGTTTTCTTACACTATATGGTTAATAAACTTTCTATATCAAGCCAAAAGAACCCCAAGTTGTTTATTATTAATATATATAATCTTATCTAAGTAATTTTTCCGAACCTTAGATTTTTAGGAATAAAATAACAATTAATAATATAATATTTGTTTTAAAAACTATTTTATGTCAATTTTGACACTATTTGGTACATGATTTTTATGAAATTCATAACAGAATTCTATGTTCGAACCAAGTTACTTAAATCCACAATAACATGTCATATTAACCTAGAAAATTAGTGTAAGTCATAAAAAGTCTCAAATTACATTTATTTGGGCATTTATAACATCACTTATGTCAATATTTCATTAATAAGACAATTACTGCATCATCTTTGTGTCATAATAAATGATAATTATTTAATCCCAAAAAATTCTAAATAAATTCCTATGATGTAGATAATTGTATTATCTTTCTGGAGAAAATTCATTTTTGAAGTTTCATGATGTTTATCACTAGATTAAAATTATTATACTTATAAGATTTAAGAAAGTGACATGTTGTAACATTCTTTGGTTTTAATAATAATTAAATTATTTTCATTGAAAAAATTTAATTAAATGAATATAATCCGACCCTTAGGTGATATGGGTCTATTTTTAGTCATCAAATAGGATTTTGACATTTGTTATGGTAATTTTAAAATATTATATTTACCCTTAATTACCCGATTTACCTTTAACTATGGTAAATAAAATTTACCGTAGTTACTATTCATAATTCCCAAAAATAACAAGTATCCTATTAACATAATTTGGACCCACTTATTCCAAATATGGAATCAATTTTTTAAAATTCAATACACAGAATTTGCAGAAATTAAATTAAAATTAATCCCGTTGTCGAATAAAAACGGGTGTTTGTTTAAAACATTGTAAACGATTGAATTGATTTAACCTACGAATTCAAGGTAAAAACAATGCTAATGACATACATTATATTAAATGGTAAAAATATATTCTATTTATAATTTAAAACCATTCAATATTATAATTTAAACACAAAAGATATTACGATGAAAAAAGTTGTTTTTAATTAAAATATAGCGTGTTTTTACTATTCATTAAAATGTGAAAGTTACCAGAATAATATGAAAAATTTATCCAAAGTAAATTTTTATTTCGTGATTCCAAAGAAAAATTTTATTTTGTAAAATTGAACTTATAAACATTTCAAAAACTAGATTTAATGTGGGTGCGCCATCAAAAGGCGGCAAAACTGCATTTTTTTGAAAAATACTTATTTTACCCGAAAAATTTATTTTGTTCTTATACCATGTTCTAGAAATGTGTATGATGAATAATAATGTTATAAAATTCAAAATTTAGTTAATACTATTCATAACGGCTAGTTCATGAAAATATTATAAAAATATAACATTGTTTATTAAAACCCGGTATTGCGTACAACACATGCTATCGAGGAAGGTCGCGATTGCGTGTAATGCAAGCCAAGTCAGGGTTGCGTGTTGTGAAAGAATCATTCGTTGTTTCGTATAACAGAATCCAACCATATTTCATTTATACATTGAATATATATATATATATACTCAATGTTGCGTAGAATAACTATTATCAAAATTTTGTGTAACACGATCCAAGAATAGTGTTGTGTATACTGCAAGCTAATACGGTGTTGCGTATAGCGCAAGGTAATCTTGGTGTAGAATACAACACAAGACATTAATGAAATTAAAAGAATATTTTTCATAAAATCTAGGGGTGTTACATTACACGTAGCCCCTTCTTTAAGGTTTTTCCTAAATGTGTTGGCCGTTCAATCTCAAAATTACAGAGCATTTGGACACTGGATGAAGATGTTTTGAATTTTTCATTGAAGGCTTCTGTTTCTGGACGAAGCTTCCAGGAAGGTTCCTTTAAGAATATGTCATTCCATAGCCACCTTAATGGATTCCAAACTCCATGTAATTTATTTTATGAATGCCTCTATGAGTCACCTGTCCTCCCCAAGTGGAATCAATGGATTGGAAGATGTTTAGGCCGAGTTGTGGTTCTGTTACAGTGGTGTTGTCCACGTTGTCCGCCCAGAAAAATGTCAAAATTCAATGAATTTTTAGGACCCCTAGATAGACGAATAAGATCCTGGTCCAGAAGACACAAATGAAGGAAATAAAATAGGGATTCTAACGAAATTTGAATCAGAAAATTTTGAATTTTGTTTCAGGAAATGACCAAAATACCCTTGACATAAAAATCTGTCAAAAATCCAAAATTAGTCATTTTTCACAATTTTGTTCATTTTCATTCTAAAACTCAAATTACCCATTATTTTCATAAAACAATGAAATAAATGGGTTTTATCATTGAAAAACAGTAAAATATACTCATTATTTGATCAAAAATATGCACGTAAATTTGCTCTGTCAAATACCCCCACACTTAAACTATGCTTGTCCTCAAGCATAAAATCTCAACATGGAAATCAGTGGACACCAATGATACCAATATTCAAATTTCAATGCAATAAAATCAAAAAAATCAATATAAAATCAAACTTTCAAAAATATGCATAAAATATCAATTTAAGTTCTCATTTTTCAAAGAAACCAATAATTCACATATTTTACTTTTCCCATTTGAAAGCTGATTGAACTTATCCTTTCATTCATTTAAGCTCCTTGATTCATCATTATTAAACATGTCATGTCATGATTTACCCCACTTTTTTTCTCTCATCACTCATGATACAATTCAAGTAGAGTTATGCCCATATCATGAGAACATGCTCCTTATCCATATGCTTGTAAATGAACTACTTTCTCCACTTTGTAAAGACAAAAGACACATAAAATCATGAGGACTTGCAATAAAGGTTAAAATTACTCTGAGGCTTAAGGTTGGTAGGATTTGATGCTTTAAAAATTAAGGCTCAAGGAGGAGGCTAATCTCTCAAGTACAATGCATGATATTAAAAGTACAAGTGTAATGAAATTCTCCCCTTTAAAAATAGCAACACCCACTTCCCAAAACTCAAAAAAAAGTTATGATCATGTAAGCATAATGAATTATTTGTGCACCGTCTTGATTTTTTTATTTATTACTTTTTTTTCATTTTTCGAAAGTTTTGATTAGATAAAACCTCACTTCCATCACCTAACCACATACAATCATAAGATCGTCAGTCTGGAAAATGGTGATTTTTGGTTCTCCAAAATCAAAACCCATTTTTCTATTTTTTTTCTTTTTGTCAATTTTCATTTTTTTTAATTCAAGAGGGGCAAACAATATAGTATAATGAATGATTTCAAAACCTTTTACAATTCCCACAATAACACCTTCACACTTCTTCCTCACAATGTGTATCATCTCGTCCACCATGATTCCCTTTACCCCCACACTTCAACTTTAAAATATCATGCAAATACCAAGAGTTGGGTAGGAATGGATTAAAATGGCTTGAAACATGGCTCATCCATATAAAATTCATTCATGGTCTCTATGGGCTAAATAAAGGATTGACGTAAAGGTGGTATTTTAAGGAAATGTAGCTTTTCAAAGGATGCCTCAATCATTTTAAATGTGTTTTTTCACAGTCATAGCTTTGACAAGTTTCAATACAAGTTCTGGTCGATTACATGTCCCAAGATCACTCAAGAAATATGATCAAGAATAAATAGGAAGTACTTGATCTAGAAATCCTCTCGGGAATGAGAAATATAACATTAGACAATCACTCATGGCATGAATTCACATAAATTTCAAAAATTAAAATCATGAAAGATGGTTGAGAAATTTTATTTACATGAATTAATTAATTCCTTAAAATCATGAGTCATCATTTCAACATCCATGCTTATTTAAAAATTCAATTCTGTATTTCAATAATTTAATCATATAAACATTGAAATCTAAAACATGGAATCACTAGGTTCCTAAGAAAATCATGTCTCCTAGATAAGTTGAGTAAAAAATGAATTCAAGCGTGGGCATGCAATTTTATCTTTAAAGCTCATAACATGTCGTGGACTAAAATGTGGAGAGTTTAAAAGATAAAACACTAAAATTGAACTCCCTTTTTCATGAAAATTAGTCCTTCCACTTCATTTTAGGGTGCTGTCTTCCACCATTATGAACCTATAAAAGAAAAAAACTCAATTAAGCATAAGGATCATGTCATTTAAGCTCAAAAATATAGGAGGGAGGGGGCTGCATGCTAGACTACTTCCTAAGAAATGAAATTGAAATCTAATTTCCTAAAAACCCAAGTAAAGATAAATCTTGGTATGATCCCCCATGTGGGCCCTGAATTTTTCCTTCCTCTAGAGGGAAGTACCGGCTGTTATCCAAAGTCTGATGGAGGTTGAGGATTCTTTGACATGAACCACCACATGTGGTTTTTCTTAGTATCCACTTATTCTTTCTTGTTGAGGAGGACTCCCTAGATAGAGTACACTAGATCCGCCCCCTTCACAATTTGGTACGTCTTGAATGGTGGGGGTAGGATGAAGTATGGAACCTCCTTATTTGTTGCTACTTTTGCAACATTCACTTTACCTTCTTGTGCTCCCTCTAGTCAATGTTCAACGTCTCCAGGGACCACTAACTGTTCCTCAACAGGTGCATCTTATTTTGTCACTTCATCTTCCAGGGCATAAAAGGATTCATCTGATTCTAAAAATTTAAAACAATTGGGAGTTATACTTAAATTAGTTTCAAAAAAAAAAAAAATTTGAGTTCAAGAATGTATTATCACCCAGAGTTGGTTTAGCTTGAATCTCTTCTTTGATGGAAAGTTCCTCTTGGAGTTGATCATCAAAGGATGGAGGTAGGTAGTCAGGCTCCTCCATTTTTAGTCTTCCCTCAAATTCATGGATGTCTTCAGGGAAATCTGGGAAGACTAGTGGCACTTCCTTCATGGCCTTAAATTTTTTTAAGTCGGCTTGGAGTTCATCGGCCATGGCCATCAAATATTCCAGTGAGATCCATGTTGTTATGCCTCTTTGCACATGATTAACCATTATCATCAGTGCATCAGCTCTTTGTTGGAGGGCCTCCTCAGTGTACTCGTGTTCTTGCACCTGTGAGTAATTTTCAGTCCATGTCGAATAATAATCATTTAAATTCATCATGGAAAGAATTTTTTTGTTTTTTTAGTTTTATAAAAAGAAATGAAATCTATCTAAGATGTGAAAATAGAAAAAGTAAATGAATAACTGATTGTCTCCCCATCAACTGTGCCGGTTTTGACACACAGTTGTCATGAGGTGTGGAAAAAACAATTAAATCCCCCTAAGGGTGTAGTATGAATGGTAACCAGAATGTCATTCTCCAAGGAGCAGTGTTTTAATCTTGGTGTCAATTAAAAAAATAACAATTTTGAATGATTTAATAAAGTAAGAGGTTTTCTTAAAAAGGTATTTGAATTTAATATGAGAGAGAAGTGATTGGATTTAGTTTGTACTTTCCCATTTTTGATGTCATGATAGTATTTAAGATAAGATAAATCATTGGTTTTAGAAAAAATAATTAAATGAATTGAATAACAATTGTTTCTTAGTTTCACCTTTGATTTAATTATTTATCAAAGTGTAGAATTCTTAATGGACTAATATTAATTATTTTGGAAATACCCAATCTGGTATTTACTTCCCTAAATAATTAAATTAATCTATCTTAATTTCTCCATGTGATTTAGCAATCACCAAATCACTCCCTTACTTGATTTTTTCTTCATAGATTAACCAATCTGTGTAAAAATGAATAAATCAAGCAAGGGTAGAATAATACTTAAATCAAAGCAATTTAATATTTAATAATAAATAAAAATACAATCATATTTAATTTAAATTCAAAAATAAATTAAATTCGTAATCATTCAATTAAAAAAAATAATTCCTTTGAATTAAACTTCAGAAACTCAAACATCACAAAATGGGGTCCCCCTTCCCTTCACCCAATCACAAAATATTCTACCCCTCCATGCAATGTGGGGTCATCGAATAAAAATAAAAAATAAACATGGTGGAAGGAATTATGAATGAAGAAAAATTATGAGGATTCTCTCCTCCTCTTCGATGCTTGTCGCTAGCTGGAATGGGATGTGAAGGAATGAATTGAGAGGCAGGAGCTCCTCTCCTTTTATAGGAAGATTTCTATCCTCTGAAAGATTGTGCGTTGTTGGACCATTAAATGGCCGCTTCACACATGGACCCCTTCTTCAATGTTGTTCTTAAATATGTTGGACGTTCACTCCAATAATTTAAGAGCATTTTGAACAATTAATGAAGAAGTTGTGAATTTTTCATTGAAGACTTCTGTTTCTGGACGAAGCTTCCATGAAGGTTCCTTTAAGAATATGTCATTCCATAACAACCTTAATGGATTCTAAAATCCATGTAATTTGTTGTGTGAACGCCTCTTTGATTCCTATTTCCTCCCCAAGTGGAATAAACAGATTTGAAGATGTTCAGGCCGAGTTGTGGGTCCGTTACAGTGGTGTTGTTCACACTGTCTTCCCGGAAAAATGTCAAACTTTAATGAATTTTTAGGACTCTTATATGGACAAATCAGCTCCTGGTCCAGAAGGCAAAAATGAATAAAATAAAATATGGATTATAAAAAAAATGAATCCGAAAATATGGAGTTGTATATTTTAGGAAATGACTAAAATACCCTTGATGTAAAAATTTGTCAAAAATCCAGAATTAGTCATTTTTCACAATTTTGCTCCTTTTCATTCTAAAACTCAAATTACCCATTATTTTTGTAAAACAATGAAATACATGGGTTTTATCATTGAAATTAATTAAAAAATACTCATTATTTGATAAAAAATATGCACGTAAATTTGCTCTGTCACCTCACCTGCTCAGCCACCTGTATTTGGTTTAGCTGTGGATTAGTCACAGGGCAGCATCACCTTTCCCTCAACTCCTAGAAACACTACTGTTTCTGTTAAGATTTCAGATAATGAAAAGACTAGTACTATTTCTCCGAGCTCTAATGTAAAATCATGTGAGGATAAATCCAAATCTAATTCCTCTCAAAATGTTAGGAGATCTCAGAGGAATAAAGGTTCTAGAAAATACAAAAAAGGGGGTTCTAACCCCAAACACAAATCTAAATGAATTTATTCTTTTATAATTTTCAAGGTATTTCAAATAATGATACCTCCAACATTCTCAATAGGTTTTTGAACACTCATAAACCCCATATTTTTTCTATTTCTGAGCCTAAAATCAACTTTAATTTGAATCTCAAGATGATAGGCTCTCTCAACAACAGTTTCTCAAGTTCCTGTAAGAATGGTCTCCAGACTAACTCTATGTGGATTTTCTATAACAATTCTTTTCAAAACATCAACATTGTTATAACCTCTGAACAAAAACTTACCTATGACTTCTCCTAGGATGGGAAAAAAACTTACTATATGATGATATATGCCAATAATAAATATCAATATAGAAGGTCTCTTTGGCAAGACATGTTTGTTATGGCCAATTCTATTCATGAACCTTGGATTTTTTTGGGAGACTTTAATGCCATTCATTATTATTGTAAAAAAATGGGTCCCTCAAATATCTCTATATCTTCAAGAGAATTTAGATCCTCCATTGAGGATTGAAATCTTGTTGAAGTTACTCTCACTAGTGGTAAATATACTTGGTATAGAAGGCATTATAATAAAATGGTTTCTGGTAAACTTGATAGATCCTTTGTCAATATGAAAGCTCTTGAAATTTGGGAAAATGTCTCTAGTATTACACTTTCTAGTCTTAACTCTGATCACCATCCCATATTGGTCAGTTCTTTCATTAACAAGCATAAACCTATCATTCCCTTTAGATTCAATAATGCCTGGTCTAAGGATCCCAACTATGTCACCTTTATTAAGAATATTTGGGATTAAATGAAACATCATCTTGACTCATTTTCCTATATTTTCAAGTTGAAAACCATAAAGAATGCCCTAAAAGGTTGGTGTAAATATAGAAGTTCACAAATGTATTTTGATATTTCGTCTCTTGAAAAAGAGATAATACAAATTAAAAATCTCAATACAAACTCATATTTTAATGTTGACCCTCAAGCTGAGGTTAGTCTCTCTTTAAAACTTAATTCTTTACTCACTTTCAAAGATAATATTCATAAACAAATGTTTAAAACCAAATGGATTACTGATGGTGATAGAAATACTAAATTTTATAACTCCCTACAAAGATTTAAGAAATTTCACTTTCCCTCTTACTAAAATTTTACACAATGATATGATCATTGATACTGAAGAGGCCATCTCGAGCCATGTTGTCTCTTACTTTCATAACATTTTTAATGGTCCTGATATAAATATAGATCTTAGATCTGATATTATACCTTTGATGGTTGATGAAAAAGATAATGAATATCTTTTAAGCATTCCTCTAGATCATGAAATCAGAGTCATGGTTATTAGTCTAAAATCGTACAGTGCTCCTGGTCCGGATGGTTTCAACAACGGTTTCTTCCAAAAGCATTGGGATGTTATACATTTTGATGTTTCCAATCTAGTGAGGTCCTTTTTTTCCAATGTCTCTCTCCCTCATGGAATTAACGCTCAATTCCTTACTTTAATTCCTAAAGTTGATAATGCTTTATAGATTCATCAATTTCGACCTATTTCCCTGATAAACACTCTTTTTAAGATTATCACTAAAATTATAGCTAATAGACTTGTTCTTATACGTAATAAAATAATTTCATGGAATTATTTTGCTTTCATTAAAGGAAGTTCTATTCAAGATTTTATTTTTCTCGCCTCGAAATGTACCAATAGCTTAAACAAGAGTACAAGGGGTGGTAGTGTTGTTATTAAACTAGATATAAGAAAATATTTTCATACTATGGATTTGAATTTTATCTTAAAAGTTTTAAAAAACTTGGTTTCAATGAGACTTTCATCAGGAGAATTAAAACATCATTTCAATAAGCCCCAATATCCATCTTGATCAATGGTACCCCTTAGGGCTATTTCAAATGAACTAAAAGAGTCAGCAGGGAGACCCTCTTTCGGCCATCCTCTTTGTCATTGCTGAAGATTACTTCAGTAGGCTCTTTACTAATCTGGTTGAACAAAATAAGCTCAAGCCTATCCAGGCTGCCAGAAATTTTAATGTCCCCACTCACCTTCTATATGAAGATGATATAATCTTGTTTCTTAAAGGGGATCAAAGAAATATCCAAGTCCTCAAGCAAGTTATTTCTCATTATGAGGATATATCAGATCAAGCCATTTCTTGGAACAAATCTCATATTTTCTTTCGAAAAAACTTCTACACTCGAAGAAAATATATTATTACCAATAATCATGGAATTAAATAAGGTCTATTCCCTTTCACTTATCTGGGTGTTCCAATATTTTGGGGGAGACCTAAATCTAGTTTCTTCTCTAATATAATTGATTAAATTATTAATCAACTCTCTACTTGGAAGGGAAAATCCCTGTCTATAGGTTGTAGAATTTTCCTTGTCAAATCGACCATCATCTCTAAAATGGTCTATTCCCTCATGATTTATTAGTGGCCGATAGGTACCTTTAAGAAAATTAATATGTTTATAAAAAATTTCATTTGGACGGGAAGTATTTTTGAAAAGAAACTTGTTACTATTCCTTGGACGACCTACTGTAAACCACTTGACAAAAGAGGTATTGGTATTAAAAATTTAAAATTGTTTAATGATGCCCTTCAAGCTAGACACACTTAGAGTTTAATCAACACTACCTCTAAGGCTACTTATTTTCTAAAACATTGATTTCTTAATAAAAAATTTAAGGGGAATTTTAATTTCATCAATTCCTCGATTTGGCCATCCTATAGGAACTCTTGTCATAAGATTATGGAAAACTATTGATGGATGGTAAGTGGTGATTCTTGCATCAATTTCTGGATTAATAATTGGATTGGTACCCCGTTGATAACTATGTTACCTCCTAATAATACCACTGAAGATACTAGTCACTCTATCAAAGATGTTCTGCAACTTCATAGGTAGGATATTCCTGACAACATCACCCAGATCATCAACAAGTACCCTTTTTCTAATTATGTGGATTTCCTTCTTTGGGAACCAACTCCAAATGGAATACTTGATTCAAAAAAAATTAAAATCATAATTTCTCTAGAATTGACTCCAATTTTCAATGGGTGAGCTCTTTTAATAATCCATGGATAAAACCTTCAAGGTTTACTCTTATTTGGCGTATCTCACATAATAGATTACAAACTAAAGTTGGTCCGCAATACTTTGGCATTCAACTCTATTCAAAATGCCAATTGTGCAATCAACACAGGGAGGATTCTGATCATCTTTTCTTGTCATGTGTTATGACCTCTGCTTTATGGAATTACATTTTTTGAATTATTTATCTACATATAGCCCTCTTCTGACTCAATCTTTATGCTTTTGAAAAAGTGTATTAGCCATGAATCCTCACAAAAAATTAAAAACATATTTCTTGCAGCTGTGGAGGAACTCTTTCATGAGATATGGTACGTCGTAAATGATATTATTTATAATAAACACTCATTAAGTCTCAATGCAGGAAAATATCGAATTCCCATAGTGATTCAAGAGTCTGCTTCCATCCAAAAAGATAGTTGCAACAATTCTGTTGTTGATTTGGAGATTCTTCACCATATTCGTGATGTGGGTATTTATCCTCAGCCTAGATGTACCTTTTAAGTATTCTGGCAATCCCCGATGCCAGGGTGGATCAAAGTGAATATTGATGGTTCCTCAAAGGGAAATCCCGGTCCTGTCAGCTGTGGAGCGATTTATAGAGACTCTTCTTGTCAGTGCCATGGATGTTTCTATGGTGGATGTGGTTTTTCTTCATCTTTGGAAGCAGAAATTTTGGGGGTCATACATGCTGTTGATTTCGCTCTCCAAAGAGGATAGAGAAAGCTTTGGTTTGAAAGTGATTCTACCACCATTGTCCAAGCTATTTGGAATGGTGTGATTCATCTAGGCTGTCCGGTTACCACTCTTTGGATGAATTGCCTGAATTCGCTTTGTGGGATTGACTACATTGCTACTCATGCCTTCCATGAAGTGAATGTTGTTGCTGATTCCCTTGCCAACAAAGGTGTTCATCAGAACGTGACTTGGCTTGATGCCCTTCTAGCTGACTTATTTCATATTTTTGATAGAGATTGTAAGAAAATCCCATCTTTTCATCTTTTGTAACCTTGTTGCTTTATTATTCAATAAATTTTGCTTTGGTATTTGACCAAGGCACCAACTTCTTAAAAACATTATGTCATTAAACACCCGAAACTCAAAACTACATTTTTACTAATCACTGAAAATTTAACTATTTCAATAAAATCCAAAAAATTCCTCCTTACCAAAAATTGATTCTCTTAATTAAAAAATGAACTCCATTTTTAAAAATAATTTTTTTAATATTTTTAATTTAAATTTTAAGTAAAATAATTCTTTATTTCAAAAATAGGAATTTAAAACA
Organism: Viscum album; assembly: GCA_963277665.1. NCBI lineage: Eukaryota > Viridiplantae > Streptophyta > Magnoliopsida > Santalales > Viscaceae > Viscum > Viscum album. The sequence continues at coordinate 1,047,466,954 of OY728162.1, forward strand.
ATAACTCATTTTCTAACACCTTATGAAAGTAATCAATGTCTCATAAAATTATCGTATAACCATAATACAATAATGTACAAATTTACGATTTAATTTTATGAAAATACATTTCCATTTTAAATTATAAAATTAATTATAAAATTGTAAATAAAATATTTATGACATACAAAAATACAAAAACAAATACTAGGATCGTTTTTTCACTTCTAAGATGTATAAATTGTATTTATACATTCATGGGTGAAGTTTCTATTTTTTTTGGCCGATTTACTATTCATTACTATTCATATGGGTATGTTACTATTCAGGAATTACTATTTACTAAAAATTAGGTTGATCTTATTAGAATCTCGATTTCATACTAAACACAACTATAGAGGACCATTTTTTGAAAGTCAATTCACATTATTAATTATTTAAAGAATACAAAAATATTTTAAAATACCCTTTTTTCCAAAATTCTTCAATAATATGCATCCTATATTTATTTGGACTTTTTAATTTCACAAAATTTACCATAATCAGAAATAAAAAAAATTATTTACATAAAAGCATTACACAAAGTTCCTAAGGTCTTATTACATATCCTCTTATAACACCATTATAGGACCTAAGTATAAGGTGTTCTATGGTGATAGAATCTTGGGGTGGCTCAGACAACATTTCCCGAGTGGATATTTCTATCAGTTTGAACTTCTCCCATAGGCAATTCTATTCAAGCTCTACATGTTGACGTTTGGCTTTGGCTTGGTCCAGAGAAAAACCTAGTGATGCTACCTCCTTCTCAAGCTCTATTAGATGGGATTCATATGGCCCGAGTCTACTAGATGAGGCCATTCAATCTTCTTTCTGTATCAATTATCCAAGATAACAATATTTATAAACAATAAAAACAATGTTAATATTATAGTTTCCAATTTTCATATTGACCAACAGTCATATAACAGTCGAAACCCAATGGTCTCATTTTAATTATACCCACTTCATTAATTAAATGATATTGTTTTTTAAGAATAAAATAAAATAAAACATAATTTTAGGAGACAAATATAATTAAAAGTTTCAGGGTGTTACATTCTTCCCCCCTTAAGAAATTTCATCCCATAAATTTTATCTCGTACCCTCTGATGAGAAAAGGTCTGGGTACTTCTGTCTCATTGACTCTTCTTGTTCCCACGTGGCTTCTTCGCATTTGTGGTTCCTCCACAACACCTTAACAAGGTGGGTAGTCTTGTTGCATAGAACCTTGTCTCTATGATCCAAGATCTCCACCGGCTGCTCCTCATAAGAGAGGTCATGTTCTAGTTGTACCACCTCTGGATTTAGTATATGTGAAGTGTCAAGTATGTAGTTCCTCAAGATGGACACGTGGAAGACATCATGAACTTGTGCTAGATTTGGAGGAACTTCCAGCCGATAGGCCACTGCTCCCACACGATAAAGGATTTCATAGGGGCCAATATACCTAGGGTTGAGCTTCCCTTTTTTCCCAAATCTCATTACTCTCTTCCAAGATGAAATCCGAAGAAAAAATTTGTCACCAACATAAAACTCCAAGTCCCTTCGATGATTGTAGGCATATCTCTATAGCCGACTCTGAGCATCCTTAATTTATTTCTCGATGGCATGGAATTTTTCTGTCATATCTTTCACAAGATGAATCCCAATAAGAATTCTCTCACTAGCTCCATCCTAAAAAGTTAGAGTTCTATATCTCTTCCCATATAGAGCTTCATAGGGTGCCATTTGAATTCTTGAGTGAAATCTGTTGTTGTAAGAGAACCCAACAAAAGAGAGATATTGAACCCATCCACCTTTAAATTCCATTGAGAATGTTCTCATAATTTCCTTGAGTGTTTGAATAGTCATTTCAGATTGGCCATTAGTTTGGGGATGATAGGTCATACTGAAATTCAATTCAGTGCTAAGAGAATATTGAAGATGTCTCTAGAATTTTAATGTGAACCTTAGATCCTGATCAGATATGATAGAAAGTGGAACTCCATACAGTCTTACCACATCCTTTACATAAATCTTGGAATGTTGATCAAGAGATAAATCTTCTAGGATGGAGATAAAATGGGCAGTCTTGGTGAGACGGTCCACAATAACCCATATCGCATTATTTCCTTTGGAAGTTCTTGAGAGAAAAGTGACGAAGTACATAATGATATTATCCCACTTATATGTTGGTATGGGTAGTGGTTGTAATACCCCTTTATGAATTTTTCGCTCTTCCTTCACTTGCTGACATACCAGGCACCTTGAACTGTAGTCAGCAAACTCCCTTCTCATTATATACCACCAATAAGGATCACGAAGTTCCCTATACATTTTCATGCTTCCCAGATTTATTGAGAAAGTAGAGTTATGAGCTTCATCAATCAGATCCTTCTTTATTTTCGGAATAGATAGAACACATAGTCTAGTACAAAATTTCAGTACACCTTCTTGATTAATATTTAACTCAAGAAACATTCCATCCTTCACAGCCTCAAACATCTTCTCTAATAAAGGATCTTCTTTTTGAGCTTTCTTGATCTTCCCTAGTAATGACAGTTGAGAAATCATTTGGGTTAGGGTTGATGATGTCCCTTACCATATAATTACCATGTCCAACTTTACTAGGTCATTGATCAAAGGATATCTTTGAATCCTCATAATGGACATAACAACTGGGTCTTTCCTTCTTAATGCATTAGAGACTTTGTTTTCCCTTCCAGGATGATAATGAATTGAAGAATCATTATGTTTAAGAAGTTCCAATAATCTCCTTTGTCTCATGATCAATTCATTTTGTCTGAAAATATACTTTAAACTTTGATGGTCTGTGTATATATCACATTTCTCTCCATAAACATAGTGCCTCCATATCTTCAGATAAAAAATGACCGCAGCCAGCTCCAGATCATCCGTAGTATAGTTCTTCTCACGAGTCTTCAACTGTTGAGATGCATAAGTAATTAACTTGTCATTTTGCATGAGGATGCACCCAATCCCTTTTAGATATTCACCTCTAAAAATAATGAATCCTTCTCCACTTTAGGGTATATTTGACATGGGTTTAGTAACCAATCTCTTCTTTAGCTCTTGGAAACATTCCCCACACTCCTTTGTTCAGATGAACTTGACACCTGTTCGAGTTAACATGGTTAATGGATTATAAAGTCATGAAAACTTCATATAATATCTATCTAGATCAAGGAAACTATAAATCTCAATTATTGTTGTTGGTTGAGGCCACTCCTCTACAACTTTTGTCTTTGTAGTTTCAACTGTGATTCCTTTATTGGTAACAATGTGCTCCAAGAAAGCAACTTGTTGTTACCAAAATTCATATTTACTGAACATTCCAAAAAATCCTCTCCATCCGTATAGTTTGCAAAATAACCTTTAGATGATCTTCATGCTCGTCCTGACTTTTGGAATATATCAGAATATCATTAATAAAAACTACCACAAAGTTATCAAGGTAGTACTTAAGGAATATATTCATTAGATTCATTAAAATAATAGGTGCATTAGTCAGTCCGAAGGGCATAACAACAAACTCATAATGTCGATATCTTGATTGGAAGGTAGTTTTCGGAATATCTCCTTTATTCACACTGAATTGATGATAACCATATCGAAGGTCAATCTTAGAGAAGAATTGAGCCCCATGAAGTTGGTCAAATAATTCGTCAATTCATGGAAGATAGTGTTTTTTCTTCACTATGATCTCATTCAGTTATCTATAATAAATTCATAGCTGCATCAATCCATCCTTCTTCATCACTAAGAGAACTGGTGCTCCCAAAGGAGACACACTCGGTCAGATAAAACCCTTCTCCAAAAGATGTTGTAGTTGTTTCTTTAATTCCTCTAGATCCACATTTTCTATCCTATAGGGGGTCTTTGATATCATATGAAATCCAGGTACGAGTTCAATGGAGAACTCTACCTCTCTTTTTGGGGGATGTCCTAGTAAATCCTCAAGAAATACATAAATATATTCCTGGACTATGGGGACGTTTTCTATCCTTAAACTCTCATTTCCTTATTCTTCTTCACCGATCAACTCTATAAAGAAGAATATAGGACTTTACTTTAAGAAATTATCAGGTTGAGATATCTCTACTTGGAAGAAAATTGTTGGTTTTCCATTCAAGACTACTGAGATTTCCTTGCTTCTACATTTGACCTTATCATTATACTTTGATAGCCAGTTCATCCCAAGTATAATGTCGAATTCCAGAATGGGAATGACTACTAGATTTGCAATAATATTATGCTCACTAAAGTAAATACTAGAGTTTCTAAACAATGATGATGCTTAGAAAATCCCACCAGGAGTCATGACTAATAACTATACTTTTAGAAAATTGGGGGTCAATTCTAAATTCATTGAAAACTTGGAGGAAATAAAAGAATGTGTAAAACTAGAATAAAACAAAGAACTTTCTAGCTTTGAGAGAACAAAAAGAGTACCTGTTACCACATCATTTGAAGCTTCAACTTCAGTTGTCATGATAGAAAAAGAATGACCTTTTTCCCTTGGCCTTTGCTGAGGCTGAGGGTGGATCCCCTCCATTACCCTCATATTTGGAAAATGAATGGAAAAGTGCCCAAGTTTTCTACACATAAAGCATTGGACATCAGGTAGGTCCTGCACCATCTTCCATTTATCATTAGTGTTTGAAAGTTGAAGTTTCACTTCACTGCGACAATTCCTTGCAATATGGCTATCTCTTCCACACTTGTAGCATTTCCCACTCCCGAGAAGGTAGTTCACCGAATGCTTCTTCCCACATTAATTACATGTGGGATGTTTCACTTTCTTACCTATTCTTCCCTGATAAAAGGTCCTCCCTAAGCTGGGCTCCATCGATCTCTTCTTTTCATTTTATTTATGAGACCATTGCGTGTCACCAAACACTAGTTCGACTTTCACTTCACTCCGTATGATCTCCTCATAGCTGTCATAGTCTCGGTTGGCTAGATTCATTCGTAGATGAGGTCTCTGTCCACCGAAGAATCTATCAACCATACCATTAGTATCCTTGACAAAACATAAGTTATAATGGGAAAGTCTTGACATGTTCATCTCATATCTTCCCATAGATTCATTCTCCTTCTGGTTCAGCTCGAGAAACTCATTCTCCATTATTTTTCTCATGGAACGAGGGAAATACTAACTGAAGAAGATCCCTCTGAAATCTTCCCACATCATATCCTCAACCTCCACTTTTGGCCTTGTGTTTTTAATCATCTCCCACCACTGATCAGCTTCTCCCTCTAAGTGATGGATAGCCAAGGTGACTATCTCATGCTCTGAATAGCAAATCACAGAAAAGATATTCTCGATATAGCGAATCCACTATTCATCAATCAATGGGTCAGTCGATCCACTAATGGTTGGTGGTAGTTGATGCATAAAGGACTCAACCTAATGTTATTCCCTTCATGATGAGATTGGTATCTTGGCTTGATTCAAGTTATATCGCATTACTTGAGTCATTTGGTTCATCATTTTCATGAAAGTTTCCATTTTGGCTTCCATTGGTGGGTCATCAGTGCATGGTCCATTGCAGTCACCATTTGAACGGTTCCTCCTTCCCCCCCCCCCCATTTTTTAAAATAATAAAACCTTAGTGAGAATATTATTTAATTTATGAATCTTCTAATAACAAAGGATTTTATTTTTTAAAACTTCATGCTTAAACAATTACATTTCTTTATAATTCTTTCACAATGATTCATAAAAATCTTGTTATTAACCAAACATATCCCCCGGGATTGTCGTAACCAAGAGTGCTGCATGGCCCATTGTCATTCACCAGTTCCCTTTTGAGTCTATCTCAAAGCATTGTTTTCAGGTTTTACCTATATTTTCATATATTCCAGAGCCGCCTCCACCTGCTCGTATCCGAACATGGATGTATTTTCTTGATAAACCACGTAATCAATACTCACCAAAATTCCAGGAAGTTTTCCTATATTTAATATTTTCTAAAGGGTTATTCTTAAAATTTTCATAGCCTAATTTTCCTAAATTACTAAACTATCCTTTGATACCAACTATTCCATTCCGCCTTTTTATTACATAACTTTTCATTACATTTTACATACATAGGATCTTTAAAGTATACTGTCTTGGAAATCAGGAACAATAAAACATGAAAACATTAAACTCACTTTTAAATCCACTTGAAAATTTTCTTGAAAATTTTCATCCTATGTACAATTACTGCATCTCATAACCTAGAGACATACATTCCCACGAAAGGGTGAGCAGAAGGCCCAGTAATGGTAAACAAGGGAGTCATTTTTCTTATGATATCAATAAGAACTTGATAAAAACATAAAGACATGAGAAATGGAAGTATATGCATATCATATTGAAAAAAACATGAAACCTAACTTTAATATGTGGCTAAAACATTTAATTTATAAATTCATGAACATATCACCAATGTTCATCCCCAAGGTGTCATGAAAAATTATAAAGGTTATTCACCAAGGTATCGTGTAACTTGTCATCTATGGACATTAATTCCATACACAATGCATTGGATGGAAAACAGGGTGCACCCTTAATATGTATTTAATTTCATGTGATCCACATATATCATAATAAAACATTTCATAAATAACCTATGGAGGCTAAAATAAATGAGGTTCATTTCAAAATTGTGACGTTTTAAAAGTTCTTAAAAATATGATCACTATGTCTTTTATAACCCATAGAAAGGGAGTGGGGTTATATATATTTCAATTCCATAATAACATATATCATTTTTTTATATTTATAAACACCCATAGAAAATAAATACGTTTGTGTATTCACATAAATAAAAAAATAGAATTTATTGAGAGAAAGAGAGAGAAATTTTGAGGTGAACTTTCTACAGCATAATGCTATATATCATGATATTAGAAAATAATAAAAAGAGAGGGGACAAGGTTCTCCTATCCATAAATGAATCATTTTATAGTATAGTTATATAATGAAAAGAAATAAAATCATGGTGTGAACATTTGAATGACATACCACATGAAAAAAAAATTGAATAGAAAAATCTATTTCTTTTACAAAAATTCAGCAGCCTAACGGTGTCGCTTATAATTTAGAAAAATAAGTTGATGAGAGTGGAAGGGGTATCTCATAAATTGAACATAAAATGTACATTAATAAGGATATATAAGAACATACCCCCACAAAATAAAATGGAAACTAGAAGGCATATGGTAAAGGAAGTCATGAGTTAAATAAAGAGGGTGAAAAGTTCCCTCAACTTGAAGAGTAACTTAGAAAGTTTGAATGTTGTGAACTTGGGAGGCTAGAGGGAACCTTGGGAGGAATCCATGAGATTTAAAAATACTATAACTTAGTTGAGGATTATTTTTGAATGAAATGGATCAGTGAATGGCTTGGTATTTATAGGAAAATCGAGGAAATAAATTATTAATTTTCTAGGGACACCTCATTGGTGGTATTGGAAAAAGCATGGGCTTTTCTATGGTATTTGCCCTTGGTATTAGCCACATGGGACACCTCATAGTGTATATTACTATTAATAGGTCTACCCGAATTATTACATCATTATTAAACCATTAATGATGTCATTAAACACCCGAAACTCAAAACTGTATTTTTACTATTCACCGAAAATTTAACTGCTTCAAAAAAATCCAAAAAAAATCACCCTAACCTAAAATTGAAGCTCTTAATTAAAACATGAACTCAATTTTTTAAAATAATTTTCTTAATATTTTTATTTTATTTAAATAAAATCATTATTTATTTCAAATATAAGACTTTAATACAATAACTCATTTTCTAACACATTAAGAAAGTAATCAAGGTCCCATAAAATTATCGTATAACGATAATAAAATAAAGTAACAATTTATGATTAAATTTTATGAAAATAAATTTCCATTTTAAATTATTAAATTAATTTTAAAATTTTAAATAAAATATTTATCACATAAAAAAATACCAAAACATGTACTATGATTTTTTTTCACTTTTTAGATGTCTAAATTGTATTTATACTTTCATGGGTGAAGTTTCTATTTTTTGGCCAATTTACTATTAATTACTATTCATATGGGTATGTTACTATTCATACAAACTATTAACTAAAAATTAAGTTGATCTTATTAGAATATAAGTTCCTTACTAAATAGAACTGTAGAAGATAATTTTTTGAAATTCAATTCACATTGTTAATTATTTAAAGAATACAAGAAAATTTAAAATACCCATTTTTCCTAAATTCTCTAATAATATACATCCTATATTTATCCAGACATTTCAAATTCACAAACATTAACATAATAATATATAACAATTTTATTTATATTAAAGTATTACACAAAGTAAATAAGGTCTCACTATATATCCCCTTATAAGACCAGCATAGGACCTAATTGTAAGCTGTTCTATGGTGATAGAATCTTGGGGTGGCTTGGACAACATTGCCTGAGTGGTAATTTCTATCAGATTGAACTTATCCCGTAGGTGATTCTATTCAAGATTCACATGTTGAATTTCAGATTGGGCTTGGTCCAGATCAATGCCTTGTGATGCTAACTCCTTCCCAAGCTCTGACAGATGGGATTCCTATGGCCTGAGTCTACTAGATGAGGCCATTCAATCTTCTTTCTATATTAATTAACCAATATAACTGCATTTATAAACAATAAAAATAATGTTAGGATTAATGTTTCCAATGGTCATATTGACCAACGTTCATATTAACCAATGGTCATATTGACCCACGGTCATATTGACCAACATTCATATAACAGTCGAAACCCAACGGTCTCATTTTAATTTTACTCACTTCATTAATTAAAGGATATCGTTTTGTTAAGTATAAAATAAAATAACACACAAATTTAGGAAACAGATATAATTAAAATGTTTAGTTAGTTATAAAGATATACCCAACAACTCCTTTCAAGGTTATATCCCCTATATGAATCTATTCATTAATAAAATCCACTTGTATTTTCATGTCAATGATTTCAATTCATTGTAAAACCATACACACTTTAATTTCCAAATTTTTTTATAGTTTTATCACTTTGGGAATGTTTAATAATCATAACAGATGAAGTATGGGAAAGAAAGTGTGTGAATAAATAATATATCATTAAAAATAAATGGAATTTAATATATTACTATAGAACTAGAATTATTTTACAATTTGAAATGGAATTTATAAATATACTATAAAAAAGTATTGTAGATTAAAAAAATGAGGTGAATGTAGGAAGCTCTTACCTTGAGTGGATGACCCTTAATAATTGATAAGAGAACCATAAAATCCTAGGATCTTCTTGAGAGGGAATTATCTCCGTATAGGGAGAATAATTTCATTACAATTTTTTTTAATATAGAGTTAAGGAGAAAGTGATGCAGTATATACTTGTGGAGGGATTGTTTTAAGGGTCAAAATATTGGTTATTTAATTATATAAGACAACCATTTATGGGTGAAATTATGTTAAATAATTTATATATATATATATATTAATGATTAAATTAGAGTTATATGGAATTTATATAATTATAAATTAAAAAAAATCCAACCACTAGTAGAAATATAGGACTTCACGTTGTTTTTTTATAAACCGATGATAAAAGGTGTGATGGCGAACTTTTAATAATGGTTTTGAAAAAAACCAATAATAATTGAACTAAAGTATTAGTTTTAACATCTATTTTAAGTAAAATTATGTTTCAATTTATTAAAATGTATTTTTAAAGTAGTTTTCAGTGATAATAAATATAAAAACTTATATCAAAGTTGATTTAACATCAATTCTTAGAAAACCAACAAGAAAGTGTAAATATTTAACATAGGTTTTTTTGAAAATAAATGTCAAGAAAAATTTAAAAAACCTCTTATACATATTTTTTAATGAAAACTAATGTCAAATTTCCTTTAAAAAATATAATGACAACCCAATGCATTGTTTTTATTTCTCTTGAAATCCTATCTCTCTATATATACTCTCGACTGATGATGGAACCCAATGGATTTGACGACCCTCGATGACCATCGATTGTCAAATTTCATCAACTTTTTACGTTTCATCTATTAAATATTACATCCTTCAACCCTATTTCATGATAGTGATCTATTACAATCGACCCATAACCATGATATGAGGTCTTATTTAGGTTATTTTTTTACTTTTTTTTATTCAATCTTCTTGAATTTTCTCTATTGCAAAAGGATTTTATTGAGTTTATCTGACTTTAGGAGGTATTTATCATTATAAACTACCAAAATTAAATTTTTCTTATATTTTTTAAAATAGATTATGTATACTTTCTTGTATGTTAGAATATTTGTTAATATTTAAATATTTTTTATGAAAATTCATTCTTATAATAATTAATTGGATAATATTTTTCATAATTATTTGTATTGTTGTCTGTAAGTTATCAATTTACAATTTTTTTATAATTATTCTTATAATTGTTTGTGATAATAATTTTCTGTAATTTTTTTTATAATTACATGTATAATTTTCCTTCTAATTTTTTGTATAATTATTCAAAATTCTGAATATATTTTTCATTAATTTTTTTATTTTATTTTTTTATGTTTTATATTTTTACATTAATTTTTTATGAAATAAATTATGTATAATTATATATTATGATAATTTTTGTGATAATAATTGTTTATTAGTTATTATTTTTCTTTACATTTTATATTATATTTATAAGTGTTTGTTAATTATATTTTTATTTTTATAATAAATTATATATACATTTTTTAAAATAAATTGAGTATAATTGTTTATTATTTTTTAAGATAAATTATGTATAATATTTTTTGAACATTATGTCTATTTTTTTTGAAATGATTATCAATAATTTATTATTTTGATTACAGGTTTTTATGTCTCAACTTTATATTTTTTTATATTTACCTTTTTTATATGTTCATATTTTAACCTTTTGAATAGTGATTATGGGAATTTAGTGGGTCAGAATTGAAAATTTTATGAAGACACACTGATGAATTTGAAGATATAGTTGATTTTTTCTTATAATTTTCTAAAATAAATCTTTAAAATAATGATTTTATTGTTTTTCTATGCATAAGTGTTTGAATATGAGAATGCGAAATTCTAGATAAATCAAGGATCATCCCATTTTCTATGGTTCTAGCCACAATTATACATGTTTGATATTTTATGGTCAAATAACATAAGATTCAATAACTAATGTTGATGAAAATATTTGGAATGAAATTGAGGATCGTATTAAAGAATTAAATCATGATATAGGTGTTGAATCAATCAAAAAAATGTTGAATGATTACATGGATATTCTGAAAAAACTATTATTCTTAAGTTTCACATAATATACAGTTTTATCCATGGTTACGTGATTAGATAAATTTAAAGAAATAAATGGGTGTTGTGATAAAATATTCTCCAGGTTGCTTAAAGTTTTAAAAGAGACACTTCCAAAATGATAGAAGATTCTTGATTCTGGTTATGAGGGAAAAAATATTATTCCAAATCTGATTGGAATATAGAGAGATACATGATTTTTCAAATGATTTTTTGTTTTATAGAATGTAATATGAATGTTTATAAAAATTTCCTATATTTGAGAAATCACATTATAAGATGGAAGGAAACTTCAATTCTGATTCATTCTCATGTACGGATATCAAACCTCCAGCTAAATAAATTTGTTACCATCCAATAATTATTTCTAAATATTTCAATCCAAAAATTCTAATAACTCAACTATAATTCGTTATCAAGTATATGAATTAATCCTCCTATTAAATAAATTTGGTACATTCCATTAATTATTCATTTTAGGCATATATTTGAAAATTTAAATTGTTGAAAAAATGTTATGATAAAATACAGACAAGAACATATTTGTTGGTAACATACATCACCTTAAAATTCCACCATAATTTAAGAGATTTGATAAAAAAATTCCCAATTCTTAAATTTATGTTAGAAATATCAGAAAGGGACTTTCATATCCGACAAAGTTCATAATCCATTATTTTTTAGTTTATTATGTGTCTCTATAGATATGTATGAATTAAAAATATGTTATGGGGATCTTGATGATTTCTCGACCAAAAAGTCTAGAAAAAGATATTGATGTTTATGTTCACCATTTATTGATTATTTGAAACGTCTATTGTAGATATGTTTTACAGTTTTTGATGCATACAACACAGAGTATTTTATTTTTCATGCTATGACAATGTCACTATAAAAACACTTAATGCATATGGAATCTTATCTAGATATAGTGTTAAGGAACACAAATCATGTCCAATTTGTGAAGAAGAGTCATTATATTATAAATTTCACAATTGAATAATGACATTGAAAACGGTACGTTAATGATTTTTTGAATTCATCATCTTTATCATAGATTGTAAAAATCATTTAATGGTTAATAAGAAGGTAATCATCCCCTATAACCATTCTCAATTCAAAAATATTATGATCGTGTGGGAAATATTGATTTCACATTTTGAAAGAAAGGATGTTTTGGTCATCAAAAAAGTAGCATGAAAAAATGCTATATTTTCCAAACTACATTACCAGATATTTCATAACTAATATAAAACATTGACATTATCAAGGTTGATAGAAACATATGTGGTTGTTTGACTGGAAAATTTCTAGACAAAAAGGATATAAAAATATGTATTTTAGGCTAAAATAGAGATGATATCCATGGGAATATATTTGGAGTAATCTCCCACTATAAAAATAAATATAATATACTTACCATTGGATTCTCAAAAATTAATAAATTTTGAGAAGTTGAATTTTTTCATTTCATGAATGGTATTAATGTACCTGGTGGATATTCAATAAAATTAACGAATTTTATTTCATTGAAGGATTAAAACTTAATTAGAATTAAATCCCATGAATTTCATGTTTTGATGCCACAACTACTACTGGTTGCATCGTGTGGTATAATATCGACACCTGCTAGAAATACTATCATTAGGTTATTTAATTTTTACAAATCCATTTTTTGAAAATTAATTGATCCTAATTTTTTATATGTGTCAAAAAAGGAAGAACCTCTTATACCTTTTATACATGAAATGTATTTCCCACCTATGTTTTTTGACATAACAGTTCATCTGGTGATTCATATAGTGTGTGGTATAAATTATGTGGGCCTATGTTTATAATGTAGGATGTATCCTTTTGAAATATATAGGAATATTTTGAATTGATATGATAAAAATACTCATCAATTATAGATTATATTATTAAAAAATAGGCATCAGAATATGTGATTGAGTTATGTACTAATTAGTTTAAATAAGTAGAGAATATTGGTCTTTGACTATCTTAACATATGATACTTGATAGTAAAGTTAGATTTAGTGTAGGATTAAATATAAATTAAAGTCTATGTGATGAATTGATATAGTTACATTCATACATTTTAATCAACATAGATGTGTTTCAACCATATATATCAATACATATTTCTTGATTAATGGTAATGTAACAAAAAATAAATTAAAATTTTATGATCATTAATCATATAAATACATTTTTTTAAAAGTTTAAAGTGAAAATAATCATATATATATCATCATTAGAAACATTGAAATGATTGGAAGAGGTATTGTCTCTTAATTTTATCACATTTTCTGGTTTGGATAATAATGGCAACACATTTTACACACACAAAAAGTAGGATAACAGGAGTAGGATTCAAAATACTAGGTAATGGTTTTCCCTAAAGCACTACATTTTTCTGGTTAAATTGATAAAACCCCAATTAATGAATCAACATCATATTTTGTAGTGCTTTAGGATATATATGAAAATGATTATAGTAAATTTTGAGTAAAAATGTTTATGTTTAACTACTTTAATAGTAATATTGGGGTGAAATAAGACGATTATGAAAATACATTAGTTTATTTGAAAATATTTTGTTTCAAATAATAACAATTTATCAAGGAAACACATGAAAAAATAATATTTTATATTATTTATCCATCCAATTATCAATGGTCTTCCATTTTTCAAGGGAATATAATTTATTTGGGTGATGAGAATGATGATGATGTTATGGATTTATATGAGGCTTAATCATCTATTCTGTAATTTCAAAATGTAAAAATGACTATAATAGAAAAATAATACATGTTGTATAAAATTTTCATGCTAAATAGATATAGGAAAACACTAAATTACTCTCCTAATTATTTAGTTAAATATTTATATTTTATTTCTTTAAATAAATTTACATGTGTAAGTATAATAATTTTCTAGTTTTCTATGTTTAATTATATATATATTGATTATTTATATTATTTTTGTGTGAAATTTTATATTCATCAATTATGGTTACTCCTTTCATTATTGAAAAACCTGATGTACATAATTATATTTTGTATATATCTTTGAATATAAAAATAGTTTTTTGTAACTATGATAATTAATTTTATAAATTTTTTATTATTTTAAGGCTAATATTTATATTTAATATCATAACTAACATAGTTTTCGGGTAAGTATCAGGAAATCATTATTATTTTTAAACATACTCATGCATGACTTTTGTGTGAATGGAAAATAAAAAATTATTATTACCTAAGTATGGTCTAGTGGATAACATAGGTAGTCTTGTGAAGTGTGGTTCACACAAAATAGGTTGTCACTTTTATTAAAAAAACAAGTAGTTATTATTTTTGAAAATGTTTGAGTTTTAATAAAAATGAAAACGAAATTTAAAATAAGGTTTGAATATATGTTGTGGGGAGAGTGATGGGGTTAGAGTAGGATCATATTTTTCAACTTAATTATGGTTGTAAAAATAATATCTCCTCTCTTCCTATTTAATGATAAATGAATGACTCCTCTATCGAGTTGTAAATCACCCTTGGTTGAAGGACACAATGAAAATTACTCTTATGTGCATGAAGTTGATAAACAATTCCCAAAAAATTATGTAATTTCTCAATATGAAATTTTATATCTTTAAAAATCTATAACCAATTAACTTATTTCACACTTGTGCCAATGATCGATATACAGTCACCACCTAACACAATTTTCTCGATCGAGACAATATATACTAGGAGGAGAGATATTTATATTCTTCCACCAATTCTATAAACATGAATTAAAAAAACCAAAATAAAATCACATTAAGAAATCTTTACAGCACTAAAAATATATATCATTAAATAGAAAAGAGAGTTTTATATTAAAAAACAAGACTCCGACATTACAAAAGGGAAACACTCCCTTCTCTAATCACCCAAAATCATTACCTTGAGAAGAGTAATTGATAGGAATAGGGAATAATAAGGCATAAAAATATGTGTAAAATAAAATAAATAAGATATATAAAGCATAATATTTCTTCTCCTTTGTGTTTCAGAAGCAATGGGATTGAATGAGAAGCTTTGAGAGGGAGGAGCTCCCCTACTTTTATAGGAATAATTTTTCCATTGATATTTGATACGTTTGGTCCCAATTAAATGCTCTAATAACACATTGAGTCATTATTAAATGTTTTTCATAAATTAAATTTCCATATACCGTTAAAATATCAGAGTATTTAGACTTTTGTCGAGGGAGTTATGGATGTTTGACTTCAATGATTTATTCTTCCCATTCAGACTCTCCAAATTTTAATCCCCCGGATTATCAGGCATTAATTACCTTGAAAACAATAGTTTAATGCCATTCCTAATTCATAAAGGTTATTACCAAACGTCTTGTGTTCCCACCCTCCAAATTTCATATTATTCCCCCCACCATTCATTAGATATAGGCCCCATACCGAAAATAGATAGATCTGTAAATAGTTTTCATAGTCCAACTTATGAGCTTCTTTTGATCTTCAATATGGTCAGTTCAGCTTTTGGTAGAGAAGAATGAAATTAATCCCTAGATTTTTAGAATACTAAAAATTAATAATTACACAATTTGGATAAATATTTAAAATGTTATTCCCATAAGACAGAGATAATTTAAAACTGTTAAAAATACAAAATGTTCCATTTTTACGATTAATCTCAAAATACCACCAATATCGTAAAATGAGGAAATTTATCATAGATTAATATATTGGAGGGATTAAAAATGTAATTAAATGTAAAATTATTGAAAACATTTTCTCTATCAATTCCCCCTCACTTAGAACTTGTACTCCAGGAAAAGTAAACATCAAAATGAAAGAAAAGAAAATTCAAAACACATACCCATGAGATCTACCAAATCTACACCAAGAAACAAAAAGATATCATGAATTATAAAAACATTATTTTAAGGCCTCCATTTAGATAATTAAATATATCTAAACTTCATTTATTATCTCATCCACACAAAAATCATACCTCAAAATAATCTTTTATCATCTCATAAATGTCAATTTTCAACAAGGATTTTCTCATCCAAATCTACAAAATAATCACCATTGGTTAGATAAATTTCTACTTCTCCACTTGATGTGAGTCAAAGAAATGTATTTATCGTGAGTACTTTTCATGGATATTCAATGTCTTTTGGTAGGTATGATTTAGATGTATAAAATGTTGAGGCTAAAAAATGAGTGTTTGGATCTTTTTGAAGAAAATTTGAATGATTATAATTTTCTCTCAAGTATGATCTTCTAATCTTCCCCATTGTAGAAAATATGCTCCATCATCATGATAACTCATGGAAAGTTCATTACATTTATAATTTCACCAGAAAATTTTTTATTCCTCTCAAAAATAGTTTTTCGTGATTGATCCAGATAGGAAAAACTTAATTTTTCCTTTGGAAGCTCTATAAAGGCAGAACTTCATTTATCATGAATGATCCAGAAAGGAAAAACATTTAAAAAAATTAATTCTTCAGTAGAAACATCAACTCTTCAACATTTAATTTTCCACCCAAAATATCACCAAATGAGGTATCACACCATAAGATAGCTTCCCCCATGGTAATGATCAAATAGATCATGAAATTACACTTAAAGATTAGGTTGGATAGGGAAAATTATCTTTTAATTTGTCTAACCTAACATGTTCTTCATGGTTTATAAGGTCTTTAAGGATTAAATGTACAAGGTAGGCAAGAATAAAAAGGATTATTTTGAAAATTATCTATTAAAAGAAAATATATTCCTCATTGATTTAAAAATCTTGTACCTCAAAACCTCAAGGTTTGATAGGAATAAATAAAATTATATTTAAAGAAGGCATGGTCCAGTTCCCTCAAGAAGTGAGGTGAATGTAAATAATATGAAAATAATGGTATAGAATCCTCCTATTAAAGTGAATTAAAAAATCATAGTGATATTCTTTATGGTATTTAAAAATTTTAGTAATTTTTATGAAATTCCAAAAGATTTAAACTTGAAAAAAATAAATTTTCAGTATTCATTTAAGATCAGTTTCATATAATAGATTGGTTCAATCATTGAAATGGGTTTAAAAAATGGAAATGATAATCATTTCAGCTCAAATATTTTGAAAACACACCAAATTTTAAAAATAAACACACAAATATCTAAAAATATTATTATTTTTTATTTTCATAGAAAACTATAAAACACAAAACAAATTAAAATCATAAACTACGAGGTCCCCTCCCTCAAACAAAAATGATTAAGTGTCCTAGATGTATTCGAATGGATTTAACATATAAGAATATTTGAAAATGATACACAAAAAGCGACCCAATATAAATAGAGGTACATCCTGATTTCTTTTCATGATAAATAGGTAGGAGGAGTGTGATCTCCTCCACTTGCTCTGATGGTAGGGTCCCAGGGAAATTATTCAACTAATTCCCATTAACAGTGAATGCCTCCTTCTCTCCATCATTTTTAATCTATATATAACCAAGATGATATACATGAGTAAAACTAAATGGACATTCCCATCTGAAAATAAGTGTACCTCGCATTAGCTAGAGTCTTGAGTTGAATAACAACACCTTTTCTCCAGAATAGAATTCTTTCAGTTGGGTCAGCTTTACATTGGACACTCTTGTTTTTTCTTTTTAAATCCTAGAATTTTCAAATAAATCCATTTTAACTTCCTCCATCTCTTGAAACATAAATATTATTTCTTTCCTATCACTTTCAAGATCCAAATTAATCTTCCCCATACCCCAATACAACTTATTCTCCAATTAAATAGGTAGGTGGAAGATTTTCTCATAAATCAGACAATATATATTTATTCTAATTGGGGTTTTTAAGCTATTTTGTAACACTATATGGAATATTCCAACCATTGGTATAATCTTTATTGTTTGGATTAACAGTCATTTGCAAAATTCCTTTGATTTCCAGGTTGGACACTTCATCTTTCCCTTTAGTCTAGGGATAATAGGGTGTTGATGTTTTATGATACACCCAATACTTCTTTATAAAATCCTCAATTCACCAATTTCAAAAGTGAGTCCCCTAATCACAAATTAGGGGTCTAGGCACTCCAAACCAACAAAATATGTTATCCGTAACAAAATAACAAATAATATTACCCTCATCAATCCTGGTGTATTTTTCTTCCACCCATTAGGAAACATAAGAAACTAAAAGAATGATATAATAATTTCAAAATTCAATAAATAAGGGTCCCATAAAATATGTCCCCTAGACATTAAAAAATATCAAAAAAAATCAATGGATTTTAAGGCATTTATTATTTCTTTAAAATATTTCCTGAAACTAAAATTTTTCACACATTTTGTAAAATTCATAAGAATATTAAGGGTGGAAATATAAATTATAAATTTAAAAACCTTCATTGATAACCTTTAAGGTCTAAAGTGGCCTCCAAAAGCTATAGTGTGACAAAAATCAAGGACAGGTTTAACTTCAATTTTAGGAGAACATCTTTGTATTACATGATCATTTCAAAAATTCCAATGAAATGGATCATACCAAATGTAATATATAGATTCATATTTTAGTTTTTGAATTTGTTGAGAATTTAAATGATATTGGACATGAGAAGTTAAAAGATAATTGACTATGTCATCATACCAAGGATCTTATCCTTCAATCAAGTAGAACTTTTCTCTTGGAATTTGATAATTAAGTGGGTCTTTTTATTGAATTTCAATTTTAGCAGTGTTTGGAAGTCTACATAAGTAATCAGGGACTTGGTTCATGGATCCATTCTTGTCCTTGATTTATATATTAAGATTTTATAGCAGTATCATCCCTCTCATTAACCTCTATTTAGCATCATGTTTCTTCATCAATTACCTAAGAGTTTCATGATTAGAAAACAGGGTGATTTGAGTTCCAAGAATATATGATCTTCATATTTTTAAACAAAGTGGACTACTGAAAACACTTTTTATGTGGTTTTTTAATTTAATTGGTCCACATATAAGGTTTTTATGCAATATGAAATGACTGGTGGCATAACCTAAATTCACTAATAAAGGACTGCTCCAACTTTTTGGTTAGAAGAATCAAAAAGTACCTCAAACAATTCTTCTTAATTTGGTGGCTACATCATGGGTGGTGAAATCAATATCTTCTTCAACTCGTCAAAGGATTCCCTAAATTCCCCCATTTAAATCACTCCTTCTTTTCACTGAGAAAGGAATACTCCAACTTCTTGGTTGAAGGTAGTTCTTCTTGATGTGGGAACGATTATTTGCATGAAACATTCCATTTAGGTCTTCCAAATCACTAATCTCCCCTGGTTATAGATTTTAAAACCATTCTATAGCCTCCCCTTTGAGTGATAAGGAGAATTACCTCTACTAAAATTGATCTTTTGGTGGTCCCCACGAGATGAAACTTGAGAAGATGAAGTTGAATTATTGGATATATTGATTTGGATCTTCTCTTACAAGACTTTGTAACTTTAGAAACATGGGAAACATATTGACACATAACTCAAAATCCTTTGGATTTGTGGCTACAATGAGTTGGTTATTTTGAATAGGAAATTGGGGTGAACATAGATCATGTTGGGTTTGTTTGGGATTGCAAGATATAATTGCAGGATCAGAGTGAACACTAATAGTTTCTCTTGAATCTAGGAGATATATTTCCTCAACAATTACTGGTAGGTTTATTTTTCTTTGTAGGGTTAATTTTATTTCATTTTTTGGATCAAATTCAATTAATGGTTCTTTTGAGTTATAGGTCATTCAATTTTGAAAATCATTTTTTATATTGCACTGTATCCCTGGAAACAATTCCATGTTTGATGCACATCTATTGTGGGGCATGGAAAAACAATATTTAATATTACCTAAGTATATTATAGTGTATAACCTATGTATTCTCCCATAGAGAAGTTTACACAAAAATAGTTTTCTCACTTTTATGTTATAAAGATATAGATGTTGTTTTTGAAACTGTTGGAGTTTGAATAAAAAAGAAGAAGTAAATTTAAAATAAGTTTGAAAAAACTGGTTGAAAGAGTGATGATGATAGGTTAGGATCGTATTTTTTAGTGTCACCATGGTTATAAAAATAATTTCTCCTCTCTTATTATTGAATGATAAATGAGTGACTCGTCTATTGAGTTTTCAATCACCCTTGGTTCAAGGAAGAAATATAAAATTACTCCTATATTCATGAAATATCATAAACCATTCCCAAAAAATTAAACAATGTATTTATCATGAAGTTGTTATCATTAATAATCTACAAACAACTCACTTATTTCACACACATTCCAATGATCACTAAACACTCACCACCTAACATAGTTTTATTGATCGAGACAAACGCCACTAGGTGGAGGGTGTTTAATGTCCTTCCACCAAAACTATGAGAAATGAGTAAAAAAATAAAAAATATCATAAAATTTATATAATTTAAAACCACAGAAAATAGACATCATTTAGTAGAAAATTAATTTTTATATTAATGAAAAAGATTCTGACATTACAAATGGGAACCCCCCCTCCCCGATCACTCAAAATTTTTACCCCTCTATTAGAAGTGTAATTGAGATGAATGGGTAATAATAATATATTAATAATATTTAGAAAAGGAAAGAAAAAAAAGAGAGAAAGCTGAAAAGTTCTCCTCCTTGGTGTCCTGGAAGGAATGTGGTGGAATGTGATGCTTTGAGAGGGATAATCTAACCTTGTTTTATATGTATAATTTTTCACTCAACATATTATATGTTTTATCCAAATAAAATTATTGAAACATGTGTTTTATCCTTGAATGTTGTTCATGCATTCCTTTCCCATCGATCATCAAAATTTTAGAGTATTTGGACGTGTTTCGAGAGATTTATAGACGTTTGATGCCAAGAATGTATTATTCCCAGTAAAACTATACAAATTTCAATCCCTAATATTATCATGCATTAATTACTTTTAAAATGAAAGATTAATGCAGAACCTTATTCATAAAAAAATTTCCATAATGCCTTTCTCATCCACCCTTCGAATGTAAGATTATTTTGGCTCCCCATGCATGGGATATGGACCCCACACAAAAAAAAATCAACAAATTCGTAAATAGTTTTTATGGCCCAAATTGTGATCTTATTTTGAGATCTCATATTGTCAATTCAGATTTTGATTCAGAAGGATGAAATAAATCCCTGATTTTGTAGAGTCCCAAAAAATAAAATTTCACAATTTGGATAAATATAAAAAATTATATGTCCATAATATTGAAATAATTTCAAACTGTTAAAAATACTAAATGGTCCATTTTTATAATTAATCTCAAAATACCACCAATATCATAAATTTTGGAAATTTATATTAATGAAACACTCTAGGTGGGATTTAGTAATAAATAAATTCAATGTAAAATTATTGAAAATATTTTCTCAATCACTTACACATGTGTACTAATATTTATTTACTCGCATATATTTGTAATTATTATTTATAATATTCATTTATCTAAAAATATTAAGGTGCACATAATATCATTACATTTTTCTATTTCATATACAAACACAATGGAAGAGTTACATTTACCAAGGTATATGTATTTTTAAATATTATTATATATTCATTGTTATAATTATGTAATGAAAGAAAAATTTAATTTTCAAAAATAATAATTGTAGGATTACTGATGCACCGCATATGGATGAGTCTTCCCCTTCTTCATCAAAGAAATGTATTTCTAGATTAGGGAGATGTTGGATTACACATTTACTAAAATTCTTAATTTCCCAAGGAGATCAGAAAAGACATTTTAATTTCGATTATGATAATAACCCATCTATCTAAATTACTATTTTTTTACTAGTTACGTCACAACATAAAGAAATTATATAATTAGAATATTATATCATGATTGGAATTTTGAGGAAATTATCATCAAACTTCATTTGCGGGTCTCCATTATGGTAAAATATCTCAATTGAATTTTTTTATTTCAGTTTTCGAATATTATATATTTCTGTTTACTAATATTTTATTTTCGTCAATGACATATCTAATTCAATGATAATGAAATGAAAGGAATTAAAAAAATATTTTTATATTTAGTGGTAGTTTTATGGAGAGATTTAAAGAAATTAAAAAAATAATTTTTTGGAGATTAAAGAATGAAACCCCATGCCTCGAGAATGGGTTTTTAGATTAAAAAACACGGAATAATTTTTTGCAATTCGAAATGATGGATAATTCATCGTATGAAATTTATTAAATATTATAAAATTTCATGTGTATGGTTATTTACCAAGAAGATAAAAAAATAGACTCTGAAAAACATTTTCTCCATATAGTTAATATACGGAAAGGAAAGGTTAAGTCTAATGAAAATTCAAAGTCTATGGAAACATCACACTTCTTTTCTAAGAAGATAAAGATCCAAAGGGAGTATAAAGAGAATCATATTATACGTTCTTCTTATGGAAATAAATTCCACTGGAAGAACTATTCCTTAATAAAGATGAAAAGGAAATCTTCAGGTGTTATTATTATCGATTTCAATATTTAAATATATATATATATTGGGTGTTAGATAAAGCATGTACTTCACATATTTGTATCCAAATATATTTACTAGGTATATTGTTTTATATTGATAAAGGTTAGGTGGATATATGATCTTCAAATATAGAAAGACCAGTTTCACTAACTGTACAAGATGTTTATCTCACATTGAAAAATGGTTTGTTTTAAGTTTTAAAGGTTCTTTATTATATTCCATGTCGAACTAATAATATTATTTTTCTATATAACTTATGTATTGATAGTTTTATTTTTATTTTCATAAATAAATAATTCCACTTTTAAAAAGAAATTTTTTTATGGTATGACATATTTGAGTAATAGTGTTTACATATTGGTTTATGAATATTATGGGATTATAAAATATAAATAATCAAGTTCATATAACTCGTATCACTCCTAGTTGTGGTATCACTGACTATGTCTTATAAACTACTATCATTTAACATGATTACATAAAGATGGATATTTATATTCCATTGATTTTAAACCCTTAGAAATATGTTATTCTTGTTTGTTGTGAAAAATAACAAAATTTACTTTTGTGTAAGAGGTGAAATAATCGCATAGCTTCTATAATTGGTTTACCCAAATTTTGGTGGGGCATATATAGTATAGGATAGTAGTGGATACTATTACTTCATTAGTTTTACAAAATGATTTAATAGATATTGATGTATCTACTAAATGATGTTTTATTTTGATTCCTTTTATAAATTTAAAGAATACATGAATAAACTAGGAAATTAACAACCTAAGTAAAAAAATATTCTACACTTGGAACAAGGTCTGTATCTTAACCAATATTTCATTGATTATATAAAATATTTTGGAATAATATATCAATTCATTCATCTATATACACCATAGTGGAACGATATTCCAGAAATTATGAACTATGGCTTATTGGACATGGTGAGATTGATTATAAGTCTTAAAAATCATTCATTAACATTTTTGGTATATGTATTATAATTAAAACATGAAAATTGATAAAATTTATTCCTATAGAGGAAAAAGGAATCGTATATGAGTTATGGTTTGAGAATTAATATTTTATATATATTTATAAATTTATATGGAGAGGAAAATTGTAAATTATTAGGTTTCCAGGAATTATCATTCTTCTTGTATCATGTATTTTCTATGATATTTTAAACTATATAGAGGTGTTTGAGGTTTCGGTAAAGGATAGTGACCATTTCTCGAGTGTTGTCCCATGATGGGGGGGTGGTTGGTAAGCTCATATCTAGGATTTTTTTTGGAATAATTATGAAATCTATAAATGAATTTTTGAATGAAATTTATTAAAATTTAATCATAGATCTATTTTGGTCATGATTTAATTGAAATTGTAGGTTTGGGTGTTTTTTAATGAATGTAAGTTTATTTTTAGGTTGTAGAAAAATTATCGATAAATAGAGAATTTTCTTACTTATGGATTTCACTATATGTAATTTATTATATGGACAGAAAGAATAGTAAATTCTTAGACCTTATATATTATATTAGAGTTGTGAAAACATATCACATGTGATTTTTTCCATCTAAGGGGATAACCTTACTTATTGAGTATATAATAAGTATGGTTTTACCAATTTAAAAACAATTCCTAATTACTGGGAGTACCCTATGATATTCAATGTTTCTTTACATAAGGTTCTTAGAGTGTAAGATATTCATTTCAATAATAAAATTGAAAAATTGTTTTACTACATTATGATATTTATGTTTTTTCGTGTGTAATAATTATTGATAGTATTTTCATTGAAAAATATCTAGAATACAAGGTTTCCATATGTGAGATTATCATATATAAATTTTTATCTTCAGGGGTCTAAAAAATGTTAAAGTGTTGGAATATAATATTTTAAAAGCATAAGGTTCTTCTCTTGGGTGATATGTAAGGTTATTACCAGTTCATTTAAAAAAAGTATTTTGATGAGTTCTTTATAGCTTTTTATAAAAAGATAGATAATTGATCTATTAAATATAAATTCATCAGGTTAGGACTATTTCATCTTGAATTATGTGTATATTACCTAACTCTTTCTCTTATTCCCCTATTCATCTTCAAGTGAGTTCTTACCCGATTATTTCAACTTCATTGTGGGATTTTTTGTAGGGAGTACCCAAGGGTAAGGATTATAATATATATGTATTGGGTTTTAATATTTGTTGTTATTATGTCACCTATTATGTGAAATATCTGATCCCATGGAGTTTTCTTTCTATTTTGGTTAATCTACAATTTTGATTCCAATCAATCTATGGGGTTCAATTAGTGAAGATCACCTAAAACAAGGTAAGAGGTTCCTAGATATATTCAATGTTATAAGTGTGACATGAATTGTGAAATGAATGATTGAGGGTAAGGTCTTTCATGTTCAATTGTAAATAAAACCACTTGAGTTTTCATATTTCCTAAGAGATACCTATGGGTGGTATCATATAGAAAATTTATGGTATGTATTAATATGGAATGTATTATTGTGGTTTGGTTTAAGGGTTTAATGTTAATATTACCACCTCATGTAAAATAGTGAATCATTAGATGTAATGAATAATCTGTTTATTTATGAATGTGATGGATAAATACTTTGTGATTATAGGTGATGTCGATCATTGGGACTATGGATATGAAGTTTCTCTATCACAATCTAGTTCATGCTTTCTATTTTTATATGTGAAAAGGTGGTTTTCCATGGGGTGAACTTTGTTTATTAGTTATTTTTCTCACCATGCGGGATGAGGTCATTTGAATCATATTCAAATTGGTTGTATCCTATTATTTTTATTGTACAACTAGTGTCTTAGTTATATCCTCCATTGTTTAGTAGTATAGAGTGGTTGATGATTTGTTTTATAGATATTACGAAGGATACATGGAATTAGGCCTTGAATTATTCTGTATAAGGCCACTGGATGGGAGAAAAATTATTACCATATATGTGGGTTATGTGGGTACTCATGAGTTAGTCTTTCTAAGGGATGTGTGTTATCGTGACTTGGGTTTAATCGTGCTTTTGAGTCAGTGGTCGGTGATGGATTTGGATGACCATGGGTCATATGGTATGGTTTGTAGATGTGTTGTTGGGGAATTATGGTTTATTTAGAATGGATGTAATTTATGGGACAATGTGTGATTTTATGTGAAAAAAAATTTATTAGGATATTGGAACATACAGTATGATAAAATATGGATTTATCATTCCAGTCTAGCATTATTTGAGGTTGGTAAAGGCTCACTCGAGGAAGGTTGAGCATTAGTGGATCAGATTGTGTGGTGTGTTTATTATTGATTATTTCTCATCACAAACAAAGGTATCTATAAATATTATAGATAGGGACACCATTGGTGGCGGCCTAATGAGTTCAAACCCACACCCATCATTATCCCTTCAGTAAAAATTCAAATTTTATGTCTCATGGTATAAGTAGGGTAATGAATTATCTTCAAAAACCTAGTGAATATGAAGGTATTGATGGTGCATGGGATGATTGATATATTTTTGTATATTTTCCATGTGGATCCCCAACATTGGGTTGGTATATTATTTTTGTTACATCATGCTTTTACATATGTTATCAACCTATAGGTTATCGAATGACTCTTGTATGACTAGAATGAAATTTTATTTGATTACTATGGATTATCACATGCATGTTTTGTCCTGTGGTTTCCTATATTTTAAATTTCATTTTTTTCCTATGTTAAGAGTATATATTATCAGCAGAGAGTATAGTCTTGTAATTATTACCCTATAGACCCTCACAATTAGTCAGAAACCATTATAATATGGGGTGAAAACTATAATCTAGTAGTTCCCTTATATGGTCGATATAGAGTGAGATGGGTGGTGGTGTAATAATTTATTATCAATGAAGGGTGGTTATAATGTTAAATTAAAGAGAATTTTTTTTATTTTTGTTAAGGTATATAGAGGTTTATATAATTTTTGAAACATGATTATAGAAATTTAACTTGGGAAAGATGTCATGTTTTTTAAATGGCCAGCAGAACTATGGTATAAAGTCCATGTTAACTAGGGAATTGATATTTTTTATTTTATTTTCATGGTTATAGTTATCTTATTTGATATGTGTGAATGGATATTTGATGTTGTTGATTTCAGTTGCATAAACCTATCCCCGAGACGTAATAGGTGGTACTCATGAATCATTGTAAGAATGTAGTTCCCATAAAGAATGTGTGTGTGCTAATTTTTAAAACCATTTTGGTTCTTGGATAGAATTATTTTTTCATATTGAATGTGTCAACACCAAACCATATAGTGTTTTCTTATATCATTTCTTAGTTTCATTCTACTCATCCAGTCCAATGATGTGATTTAATTTGTTGTTTGTTATATATATCCTACGTGAATATGGTGTTTATGGTACCTAACTTTGAAATTGGTTGGTGTGGTCGTGAGGCTACATGATATTGGGCATGGGAGAAGTAAGGAGGTGTAAAGGATAGTGATTTGTGCTACCTAATATATTCTTCTCTATTTTCCATATATGGATTACAAAGATCATATTGAATATGGTATTTGGTTCTCAACAAGTTTCCACCTAGACATAACACTTTAGAGTGTTAGGATGGTAGTGACATGGTTTCCCTATTGTAGGGAGAAAATGTGGCACCTGATAGAGGAGGTGAGTAAGATCCATATGAAGAGGTTCTAAAATACAAAGTCAATCCATTATGGCTTGAGGATATATGTTAATGATGGGATGACTATATCAAGGTGAACCAAATATAGGTTATCTAGAGTGTTAAATAGGGATATTTGGGATTTTAGTCATCCTTGGTATTTTTAATATGGTATTTTCAATCATAGATTCCCTCATTTCTAAAGAGATAAAGAGGACCTTACACAATAGAGTAAAATATTTAGTCTATACTAATGTTTTTTGTATTATATCAATATACTTTTATGGATGATGGTAATGTTTTATACATAAATTCTTAGAGTTCTTATGAAATTATAGTGGGTCACACATGTGCAGGTAGGTAAACATGATAGGAAAAATTGAATGTAATTTAAGGTGGTGGTCTTTGGGGACTTCTTACATTATTCCTTTAGGTTAAATAGATTCTAGATGTCTTTTTGATTGGTTTAGGTGTATAATTAGGTCATATATTATGAAAAAAAAATCATATGTATTTTTTTCAAAAATTCTACTAGGGGGGGTATTCAAAGGAGTGGTTGTTTTTGGATGGTTTAAATAATACTATAGGGGTGCGGGTAATTATCATCAGATTTTCCATTATCAATTTCACAAATTTGTGAATTTTTATTTAGTAATTTTATAGTATTTTCACCTTTAATTTCCTTTAATTCAAAATACCTCATTTAAATCTATAAATTATATTAATTTTGAATTAAAATGAAACATTCCATGAATTCTTGATTTTTAGTTGTTTTATTTATTTTGGTAAATAATAAAAATTACTAATATTGAATTTTTATTTTTATAATTAAAATAATAATAGTATTTTATTTCTTATTTTCATTATTTTAATTCAATTCTAGAATATACTGAAAAAATCCTACACTGAGTTTGTGCTTATATGAGTTACGGGTTTGAAACTAAAAAGGAAAAAGGGAAGAGGATTTTTGTATTACTTTATAAAAGCCACATCAGTCTTTTATTTCCATTTAATTTTTATTTTTATAGACCATGTATGACTTTCTCTATGAATATGAATTTGGAGTGTAGAAATTTGGTAAATTCACGAGTTATAGTCATCATGCAAAACATTTAAGAGGTGTTATAATAATTTACCATTCTATATGAGTTTCAAATGGTGTAGTATGACTTCACAATCATTTAAAATGACATTACATTCATTCCATATGAATTTCGTGTTAATCATGTATAAAATTTATGATCTGATGTCCATGTCAAACATTGTCTCAACACCCATTCAATACTTCCCATCCATCTTTTAAGTATATTTTTTGTATAAAACGTTGGAAATATGACATTATAGTTGTAAGACTTAAGAGATACTCTATAAAAATTCCCTAATCATGTATGGCTAGGAACATTGTCAAAAAAACTGGAATAGGATTATAAAAATGAAATTCTAGAAATTAATTGGTTTTAACCTAAAATTCATTCCCATTTCCCTAATCATCCCAAATATGGAATAAATTATTTTGATATTTAATCTAGAAATAATTCATCATGATAATGAAGGATAAGATAATTTTAAGGAACATCGAGGATAGAAAAATTCAACAATATCCATCTATTGGAATACAGACACCAATCCTAGGAACATTGATGCCACCATAGGTAGTTTGAGTTATGACTCAAATACAAGAGGATTATAAATCTTAGAGGATTATGAAATAAGAACATGAATATCATGGTAATAATGTTAGTAATTCAAGGAAACAATATGAATATATAATTTTTATAAAAAACATTGACTTTTTATATTGAGGTTAATGGTTATTCAAAAGATCTAATACTGAAGTCAATTTTCTATCACATTGAGTAGTGGAAGGGAAATGAAAATTTTTAGGGAAACACCAATGAATGTAAAATGTGTATGTGAAAATATAAGGAGTAAGAACATACCACTATGAAGGAATAAGAACTTTAGGTTCCTATAATGATACAAAAAGTGGAGAAATAGAAAGGAAAAAACATTATCATGAAAATCCATTTACCCCATATGCTCTTAATTTCATGAATGAGCCCACCTAGTAAAACTAGTGAATAATCCATATAATAAGAAATGTTGGAAACATTCCAAAATGTGTAACCAAATATCCTTTTTTTATTGCATAAACTAAATCCCATAGTATAATATATTTCTAAAGGATACATATATTGTAAAAGGGAAATTTTAAATATATGAAATGTTATGGCTATAAAGAAACATTTCTTCTTTAATAACCCCATAACAATGTAGAAACTCAAAATACCCAATTAATTTTATTATCCCCTACACCATATGGTATCTTAATTTTAGTAATTAGTTATTTTACTTATGATCTTAAACAAATGTTGTGAAATAATCAATTTATTCTTCCCTATAGAGAGAATAACTCGAGATAACCAATGTGGTTGTACAACTAGCTAACCAAGAAACATTCTATCTGATAAGAGTTTTTGAAGACTTTTTAGTATTAGGGAAGGGATTATTATTCCATTTTTATTCTTATATCATGAAAATTGAATAAGAAATATGTAAAACTCGCTCCCCCGTCATCTTTGGTATTTCATTTCTAAAAAATGATAAAACTATAAGGAATATTCATAAAGGGAGGATTTCATTTTATTTTTAATGAAAATACTATTATTTTCAGTATTATGGATTCAATGAAATATCATCAAGAAGAGTATTATATTTTCACACTATATAATTCTAAAATTAATCATTTTTTTAGGATTAAAAAGAAATTTTATATAAAATAATAAAACAAGTGGAATCCTTAGAATTACCAAATATTTTTGATATCACAATTTTTTAATGTAAATTAAATATGGAGTTAGAAAATAATTTCATGATTTTCTAAAATATATTACAAATACTTATACATTCCACATTCAAGATGAAACCATGAGAAACACTAAGTTGAAACTATCACAGGAACACCCACCTAAACTGAAACTTAATCTATTATCATCAAAATTGGAATATCATTTTTTATTGACAATGATAAGCTTCATGTGATAATATCAAACAATTTAAATAATATAAAGAGAACTAATTTTTAATATTTCAAAAATGGAATATAAATTCCATTATATGGTAATTAGGATACATTATTGAATTTTTTTCCACACTCTATGTGGATAGGATGCTCCTAGAATGAGTCAAAACTGGTGACGAATACCTAAATAAGAATTAAGAAGACCTTAATGGATGTTCTGAAAAAAGAAATTAAAATATATATTAGTTCCATAATGATGATCCTTATATCAAGATCCTAATGGTTTAGTCCCATTCATAGTGTACCCAAAAAATAGGAATCACCACTATCAAAAATTAAAACAATGAGATAAAATTCACATAGATTCAAATTATCTAGTTGGTATGCATTAAATTTAGAAAATTAAACCATATGTGAATGAACAATATGACTCCCCCCATAACATATGTAGATCATATGTTAGAAATTATTATAATAAAGGGGTATTTTTGTTTCCTTGTGGGATTTTCCTTTTATTTTCATGCACTTATTATACATAAATTCTTAGATAATAGTAAAATGACTTATGAATTTGGTATATTTTCATACCGAAGGATTATTTTAATATTATTTAGTACCCCAAATAATTCTTAATGTTGCATGGAAATCATCTATTCAGGTCTACTTGAAATCTATGCTGAGGTATTTCCTGATGACTCTACTATGTATGGGACACATTTTGAGACCAGTCTTCAAAATATTAAAAAAATTAACAAGTTTCATTGAAAATAACTTGATTTTAAACATTGATAAAATTTATTTCAATGTGGAAATATAAATTTTCAAGTCCATTTGATTTCTAAGGAAGGTATTGAAGTGTAAAATTCCAACGTTGACATCATTTCAACACTTACTTTTCCAACCACTGTGAAATATGTTATATTATTTTTAGATAATATCGATTTTATATGAGGTTTATTAGAGACTTCTACAAAAATAATTTTATTTTTAACAAATATATAAATAATGATACTATTTTTTAATGATTTATATGGGAAAACGTTTAATAGACTCAATGATATCCTGCCCATGGATCCTATAATCAAACCATCAAATGGGGATCAATATTTTTATTTATAATATAATTAATCCAAACAAGAGGTGGGATAATATTTTTCATAAATGATCATTGGATATTCTCATGTGATATCTTATTTCTTATAGACTATATAAAGTACCTATATATGTATTCCCCATATAGTTTCACAAACATTCACATGGGGTGAATTAAGTTACTAAAATTTTCTCCAAATTAAAACCTCCCTATAAAATGTAATTCCAATATATCCAAAACTTATCAAAAAATATGAAATGTAAAATATAAAAATTGGATAAAAATATATTTATAGTGTGTTTGGGAAAAAATTCCCCTAGTTGACTCCACCAACACTCTCTAAGCGAGCTTCATAAGTTTGACTAAATAATCCATCCTTTTATGGGATTCCTAGCAGAGTAAAACCAAATAGCACATTATAACATATCCCAGAGATTTATTTAAAAATATGTTTGTAAGGCCTAGTAATAACCTATAACTACACTAAATGTATTTAGTGTGCACTAACAATAGGTAGGGAAAAATTGTTTAAACGAGATTTATAGTTCTGCACTAAGTTGTAAACACCAACTAATAGATAATAAAACTTCTATAGAGATAGCTTAGTCTATGAATTACACTTTAAATATAGTTTTTACAATAGATGAAACATAAAATCACAAAATACCATTATATATTTGTTTCCATTCATACAAAAAAATCATTGAAAACATAGTTTTTGAATGTAATATTAATTAGTGTTTTTAAACATATCTTCTTGAAACAAATTCTTATCTTTTCTATTTTAACACTTATCTTTATTATAATAATTTACATTAAATAATATAATAGATAGAAATTAATTCTCTATAATTTTGAAGTAAATATTTTCATAATAAAAATTAAAATGTTTTAGTTACTTTGGAGTACTTGTGATCATTCATTGAATTTCACGATTTCTAGGAAATATATACGTTAAATTATTCTTTATTTCTTCATTTGAAAATAACTAATTTTAATTATACTAAATAAAGAGTAAATGTTTCTTGAAATACTATAATCATATTGAGAATCACGAAACCTTATTAAAATATCATTTAAATAAAAGAATTTGTAAATCTTTATTTCAATAGTTATTAAAGTTTCATTGGAATTATACTTCATAATTCTATGAAACCATGTTATATTTTAGTATAATAATTTATTTTTATTAAAATTAATTACCTCAGTCACAAGAATTTATATCAACCATTATAATTTTCCTTTTAAATCATTTTTTTCATTCCAAACATAAGATTTTTCTCCCATATGTAATTGTTCTTTTAAAAAAGTAAGTATTTCCTTCCAAACGTAAGTCATTTTCACTATGACCTTTCTTAAAAATATTTCTTTTAGATTTAGTGAAATTTTAAAAAACTGGAACATCAAATGCCTTTAATAAATACTATATTTTATTGACCATATGACTTATATACATATAAAATATTTATTGGAAAATAAAAAAACATCTTATAAAAATATATATAATATTAAAATTATTTATCTACAAACTTTAACAAAATTAATTTTGAAATAAGAATTGTATTATTTTTGTCCATTAAATTATATTATAAACTGAGATATTGTGGAACAACATTAGTGTTCAAAAAATATCACCTTTTTTATGATCACAAATACCACAAAACATTAAACATAAATTTTTAAAAAAATTCATTATATAATATTTCAAAGAAAATTATTCTAATAAGGTACCAATTATAAAAGTGTATAATATTAAAATAAAATAAAAATATTTTTTTTTCCATTCTTTTTCTCCATTTTCATGAGATAAAAAAGAAATCTAAAATAATGAATATAAACCATTCAATATTTTCCACTTAATTACAGAAATATAAGAACATATGATTGAAATGATGAAAAATTTTCAATTTATTGGTGGGAACTAATTCAAAATATAAAGAAATTAAAATTAATTAACCAAATAAATAAATAGAATAAGAATAAGTCATTATATTTAATTATAAATGTAACAAAATTACAATATAAAACAATGTATATACCATTTAAATAACAGAGTAAATACATCCCTTTAGATTAATATTGGGCTTATAAAATGGTTCAGGGAGAGTGTTTACAACTGTAGGATCATTGAGAAAATATTTCAAGCCTTCTTAAAAAAGACCATTCTTAAAGAAACTTTGATTAGGTGTAATTTTTCTCTTTTTAGAAACAGTTTCTCTGAGAATAGTTTTATATTCACTCTAATTAACTGATAAAATCAAATACATAATTCTTTTATACTTCTCCTCACCAACCATGGATGTAGTAAAATAAAAAAAATATTAGGTTTTAAAGGTACTGATCCAGAGGAAATATCAAATGGATTCATGGAATAATAAAAATCTTCACTTTTATCATCATGGTATAAGGTGGGAGGATCAAAGTAGTCGAGAAACTATTTCCTAGAATATTGATATCTTTTTTGTGGTTCATCTCCCATAGACATCCCAAATCCAAATTAAAATAAATATTCCCCAACCCTATCCAATCTTCATATAATCTCATCCATAGAAAAATAAACTAACATTGTATACCACATATTTAGATCACATTCATAATTATCCTTTATTTTAAAGAGAGTAGAGCTCTGTTATATAGAGTATTCCAAAAAATATTCTTCTCTTTTATATAACCTATAATTATTCTAAATAACATTTTATATAAACAACATAATGAATTTAAGGGCTTCTTCTACATGTATTATATTAAAAAAAACATGTTGAAGATCTTTTTAGTATAAGGGTATAATATCATTGATAGATGTGAGATAGGTTGAGGTGGGTTCTAATGTATAAGGGATAGCTCTAGAAGATGACTCGAAAGTATTTTTAGATTAACTTCAAGAAGAAACCTACAGGATTCCTCACGGAGGGATCAATGAGAAAACATATCCTTCAAAATTTCATTAGAAAGGGGATATTTTTTCTGGAATCTATGATGCATAAGATATTTGATCTCAATTTTTAGATAAATCCTTATCTTCGTCCACCTATATTTTTATAATTTTATAGTAGTATTAATTGAGTGGAATCATAAATAACTTTCTCATATCAACTAATGTGACCCTATTAGGAATCCTTGTTATCTCAACCTCATATGCATAAAATTTTATTTTCTTCTTAAAAATCATCCATATAAGAATTTTATTTAATTCAAATATAAATTGAATGTTTCTCTTATGAAACATCTAACTCATTTACCATAGTGTAAACACTTTAAATTTTAGAAATTTTTGAAATATATTAATCAAATAATGGTCTAGATTATAAAACATCCATATTTTCATGAATTTTCTATATATTCATTTTATTATTGTCTAAAACATGTAATGGTCATTAGATTTTATCCATAATTACTTTAATAGAATGAAAATTAATTCTTACGTTTAGTCTTCGAATCCCCAATATCTATATATTAACTTCTCAATAATTATTAATAAGTATCAATATATACCACATCAGACTATAAGGATGTGTAAAATTAACATAATGTACTTAAATATAAACAAATATTCTAAAAATATCCTTTAACTGATTCATCATCCTTGAGAGTTTTATATTATAGGTATTATTGATTATGTGGAATCGTTTTAATGAATTCAAATTGAGAAGTCAGCATTCTCTTCATTATATGAATATAAGTTTTTGAAAAAATTATCTTTTATGATTATCATATCATCTTTTATCCCAGAAAATTATAATTTAGGGATTTATTTTTTCATTAATTATACTAAATAATCCTTCAAAGTTACCACTTTTTTCCAATATTTTATTGAATCACATGTTTTTATAGGTTGAAGGTTCCTTAACATTTCATTTTGATCAACCAACATCTCCCTCATGATAGAGAAACCAATTTTGGATATTGATTATTCTATTAGATTTTAAAATTGTTATTTGAAGCATTATGCTGGTCTATGATCATATTTATATCTAATTTTAATAACTCAAAATCATTAAATTCATCAAAAACAATGGTATTGATATTATACTTAAAATTAATTTTTTTTCAATTTTGGCTGAATAAATATGAAAACTATTATTTTTTAGTAACATGAGATTTTAAATTTTTAGAGTCACTAGATAAATGAAACCTGAAACATTGATATTGTCTCATAAGTGTTGGAATGTTCTATGTTAAAATCGGAATAAAACTATACATTATATATACATCATCATTCCTAGCCATTGGGACATTGAGGTCATCAATATTTTTAAAGAGATAAGACGGTGTCTCCTGATGAGACCTTTCATATCTTTGTTCTTCATCCATAGACCTCTTATCAACAAAAAGTTATTCTATATTACTAACAGTAATAAAATTAAACGACATAAGACATATATATATATATATAATTATTTACCCAACCATTTCCAACTCTACTATGATACTTGACAACCATAACATGAGAATTGAATTCCATAAAATACCTTCAAACATATGAAAAAACATATACATCTTCAACTTCTAATCCAAAAATAAAATCTTTTTTACAATCACTAGAACTATATTTATCAAAAAAAATTCAACAATATAATCAATATGTTTGTTATTATTTTCCTTAGTACCAATAATATTTTTCTCTTCCTTATCGTCACTTTTTATCCCCTTTCCACTTTTTTCCCTTGAAAAATAGATTATTCTGAGTGGCACCCAAATAAGCTCTATATTATATAAAATTAAATTAGATAGGTTTTGATGCCTATTGAATATGATAAACACAATTCCATTAAGTTCGACTATGTTTTTCTTAAATACAAGTGAAAGAGTCCTTCCTTGGGGATAAAACATAATCCTTATCTTGAACTAACTACAATGATTTATATTACCCACCAAGTATCAATGGAATATTACAATATTATGATTTTTCTGTAAATTAATAATATTTATATATTTTAATAACACCTTTTTTAACTTCCTAGCTCTATGGGATATTCCGGTATAGATAAACTGACTTAACTCTTTAATTTGGCTCTGAACGCCTTTATTTATTCTTCTTATTATCAAGACATCGAATTTGGGATTATTTAATGACCAAAGATTTTATCTCAACATCACAAATAAATAAATAGTTTAAAATAAATCTACCTTTATGTGGATATGTAATTATACATTTATTTCAAATTTAGAAATTTCTATTACATTTTTTATAACCTTTTATAAAACAAAATCTTTATCTTTAGAAAAAAAATGTCAAATTTTAATGGGCCCCTAATATATCAATCTCAAGCATAGTTCTGATATTATTCTCATAAAATAAACATTTATATACTTTAAATAAAATAATATATCTTATCATAATATGTTTTAAATTCATCCAACCAAAATCATTGACTTCTCAAAGAAGCAATCATTGATCTTTATTAGTTTACTTCACATTCTTTGAACTTATTGAAACAATTCCATTATCTATTTTGGATATCATCTTTCTAATGATGTATTGAGTAGTTGAGAAATAAATATCTATGGTTTTGGATTCATGTGAAGGAGGTAATAATCTTTCAGGCTTTGTATTTGAGTGGGTTTGAGTGAAAACACATTCCATTTTTAGAGACTTATTGAAGAAATATGGTTTGTTTGTCCCTTTGAGTGATGATGATGTAGTGTTTTCAAAAAAAATTAAATTCACCAAATATAAATGATTAAATTAATTTTTAAAATATAAAAACCACTATTCTCATATAGATAAATATGTAATATAAAAAAATAACTTATGATACATAGTTAGAAGAGAATAAATTTGAAATTAAAATAAAAAAATTAAAATTAAAATAATACTAACTCACTTTTAATAAAATTTAACCGATCATCAAGTAAAGGCTTAGTAATTATATATGGAAATTAATTGTTAAAAAATAGTTTTAATGATATGTCTCCCTTTTCTTGAGTGATCCATAAGAAAATTATTACATAGATCAATGTGTTTGGTCCAAGAATGGATTACTATAATTGTTAAAATATTTAAAACATAAGTGTTATCACATTGAATTACACATTTTAAAAATTAACTATAAAATCCTTAAAGTTGTGCTTCTTCTACATTACTTATGCATAGAAACTATAAGTTACAATGTACTGAACAATAAAAGATGATAATACAATTGAGTGTTTCGTATTACTAGAAAATGAAACTAATTATTTTCCTAAAAAATGGTAGGTTATTGAGGTTTTATTTCAATATAATCAACAAAAAATAAATTGGGTTCTATAATATGAAACTAAAATAAAGTCAAAATTTTTATAAAAAGTAAAAATGAGTGAAATAGTTCTTTCAAATACCTTAACATTATTTTTGAAACTATTAAATATTACTCTTTTTGTATTTATTTAAATATATGATGTAAACACATATAAAACATAATATCTAGTACACTTGTAGTTAAATATAACAAGATTGTAATCATGTATCTAAATATGTTGTTATCAAATTGCTTACCAGTTTCATCCAATTTATGTATAATTTTGTAAGTTAATGGAGTTGAATACACGTTATTTATTTCAAGTACAAAAATATTTTGTAAATCATGTTTATATTTTTTTGGATTTAAAACATTTTCAATATCTTTTTGATAAATCTAAAAACATGATAAAATGTTAGATGCACCCATTATTCCCATTTAAAATAATTTTTTATTATGTTTTGAAAATTACTTAAACATTTTATTATTGTTGGAAGGAATCATCCCATAATCAGTATAAATTTGAACTAAAAATATCATATTATAATGTTTTTATAAAAATCTATTGGTCTTTGAATCCCCTAGTAACACCATATGATCAATGAAATCAAGTTAACCTTTTGTAAAAAGGTATACGTTATTGTTTAATACAACAAAAAAATTATTATGTTTGAAGATATTATTTGAAATTATTGGTTTTAAAAACATATAGTTTTTTCATCAATAGATACCTACATTAAAAATAAATTTTAAAAAAATATTTTTAATATATAATAAATATTTTTAAAAACATATAAGCTAATAATATATGAGGATAATAATGATTTTAAATTAGAAACAAGTAACATTTACCTTCATAATTTATTACTTCATCTTAGTTATATCCTTTAGAAACTAACCTACCATTATTT
This sequence comes from Viscum album, assembly GCA_963277665.1. NCBI lineage: Eukaryota > Viridiplantae > Streptophyta > Magnoliopsida > Santalales > Viscaceae > Viscum > Viscum album. The sequence continues at coordinate 1,047,505,807 of OY728162.1, forward strand.
ATATGGACCACACCATGACAATCCTATATATTTCTATAAAACCATTTAGTTCAAATAACAACATTATTAGAGGGTATATAAACTAAGTCTCATAACTTATTATTATTGAATTAGTTAAATTATTATAGTATATAAGCTACCAAACTCTCATTATTTAAATCCTCTTCTATATTTTTAGGTTCAAAATGATATTGTAAATATAAAAAATTTATAATGTTTCCTAAATATCTTCTAGTCATTACTCATTCATTTAAGATTATTATAACATTATCAAAGAGTTATTTTTTAAGGGGTCCAGGTGGTATATTATATATGATTTTATGTTATTCTAATCCAATTATATCTGTATTATATTGTTCATACAGATGTTACATAATATTATTCTTTTTATCATTATAGATAGGTTGATGTGAAAGGTTATCCATATAATCAATTAGATCATCAATTTTATTTTTTTGTTAAGTGGTCGCATTAATCAACTTTACAATGATTATATTATTCACCACTAAATTTATTTTTGTTGAAAACGTTAAATTATTTGGAATTGGTAGAATAACATAGGGAGATTCATTTATTATCCATTGGATCAAATGAACAATAATTGTCCCTATTGTTCAATATATACACATTGCATTGAAACCCCATAATCATAAAAACATTGGATGCCTGTTACTCTGTATGTTGTGGTTTTATATCATAATAGATAAAATGGAAACATGTTCAACTTTTATAGAAATTTTTGTGTTGTAAACAACTTAAAAAGTAAACCAATAAAGTTTATTTTAGTAGTGAACATGAGGGGGATTTTAAAAATGATGATTTTAATTAATTTTGTTCAAAACATCGAATTAAACATACATTTTCCTTCCCTAGATCACATCAATAGAATGATATTTTTAAAAATGGGGAATATATACTTGGAAGATATTTATAGAACAATTTTTCATTAATATAGCATGTCTAAACACAACATAAAATGGGATTTTATATATTATTATTGAACTTAAAAAAAATTATATATTTATAAAAAATAATTGTAAAACATTTCACTAAACATGAAGCTCAAACTTATTTGAAAAATAATGTTTATGAAACAAAAATATAAGTTACATGGGTAGTGATTACATAGTTATTCAATTTTTATATTAAAGATATGGATGATTATGAAGTCTTAGTTGTAGACCTCATGAGCATATCACCTTACATTATTGAGGTAGAAACATTCAATATGGTAGCCATGAATGACTCTCCCATGGGAGAATAGTTGAATGAATTCAAAAAAAGCCTAGGTATGTTGTGAAGGTGAATTATTTATTCATATAAAATTTACCTTACATTTCTATGAATTAGTTTCATGAACTTAAATAAAAATAAATGTACTATGTTTGGGAGTATCCACATATGTGGAATATTTTTAATGGTTTAGAAAATATAAGCTTTAAACCTAATGAAGAGGTACATTTCTTGATTACATTTTGTCTTAAACTGGTATATAGAGGATTCTTTTTACAATAGAAAGTAGATAGATATTTGTTTAAAAATATTTGATATTTTGAAAATAATATTTAAATAATAAAATATTTTTTTCAAAGCCTATAGAAACTGAACATGTTTTAGTGGAATCCATAAATATATTACATGTCCCAAAAACCATTATTTTTTAAAATAAAATATAGTTTATGAAGATTATATTTCACAAGACAATTTTCATTTTTTTATTATTTTATATGTCTTTTTATAGTATTATATTATGTTTTAAATGATTAAAATATACAAAATTAGAAATTATGATTCAAAAACTATTATTTAATTTCTAAAAATAAATATCTTTTTTATGTTTGTAATTCCATGATAAATAATAATGGATCAGGGTATACATTTTAAAAAATAAGGGAATTAAATCTCACATGATGAAAAATTAAATTAAACAGAAGACCATAATTATCTATCACCCACAAACAAATTGGAGGGTTGAGGCCTCAAATATAGAGGTAAATATATTTTTCTAAAGGATTTTCCATATCAAAAAAAAATATTATATTAAAAGGTTAGAGGGTGCACTGTTGGAACATGAAATAGACTTCAATACCCCATATGTATGTCTATATAAATAATAGTTTATGGTAAAATCAATCATAATCCTATTGAATTGCAACACAAAGACTATTGGGATATGAAGAAGGAAAATACAAAAAAAAGTATGGGAAGATAAGAAAGAAAAAATTCAATGATGGATATTGAATAGATAAGAATGAAATATTATGAGAACTCCCTATTGTATAAGTAAGAGACCAACTCAATCTATGATAAATTTATTCAGAAAAGAGACATTAAATTTGGGGGTAATGTGACTCTATTCTACTCTATGATGATACTAATTCTTGCTAAGATATATTCAAAGTGAACTATACTCTTTATAATGTAATATGTTTCTATTTTCTGCAGTTGAGATCAATGGAAAAAAACCACAGCTACAAATTATTGTAAATTTATATCAGTTTGATTAGTTTCATTATGACTATAGGAAGGAACCCATAAAGGTGTGAAAACTTCTCTATAGTAAATATAAATAAAATTGTATTTACTCCTTCCTAAACATGGAAATGAACACTATTTTCTAAAATCTATAATTCCATAATTTTTTTTAATATAAAATTCCATAACTATTCCATGATGGAATTAATTTTAATTATGGTGTAATATAATTGATATGGAGAGGGAAATGTGTCTAGGAAATAAACATTATAATTTTTTTATTCATTTTTATATTTTTATGGATAGAAAATGAAATAAAAATGAAAAATTGTTTTCGAAATTTCAATTCCCCACCACTAAATAGAATAAGTATCCATGTTTTAGTGAAAAAATAGAATCTTTTCTCTCCCAAATAAGGAAATATTTATATTGTAAATAACAAAGTGGAATCAAACTAATAACATGAGGAAGTATAATTATTTAAATAAAAAGTATGTGAACTTACCATTATGATTGATTAGTACTTTAGAGATCCTCCCCAAATAAAATTTTGATAGATTATATAAACTATAGAAAAAAATAAACTGATACCAGATTTATGTGTATTGATACGTCAATAAAATTGTCTTTGTGAGAGAGAGATATATATTTAACCAATAAATAAGAGTTATAATACCTTAAGAGTAATATTCCAAAATTTTCCTTCAATTATATGACTATTACCATTATTCTGAAGAGACTCATGCTTTCATAGAATAGTTTATTTATATTTTTAATATAATAAGTTCTTTAAAAACATAGCTTGGAAATATCTGATATGTGATAATTGAAAGGGGGATAATATTTGAGGAATTCTAAAATTTTATAAAAAAGTGGAATATAATATATATATTTCAAATAGAAAGATTCAAGGATATTTAAAAAGAAACTTTAGAAAAGAGTTATTATGGGGGAGATATTTAGGAAGCTTCCACATGTTAAAATCTTAATTCCACTATGTTTTATTCTTTTTAAAATCATAATACAAGAAAGTTTTCTTGAAAGGAAGTGGAACCCTTGTGGAATTTTTATAAAATAATTATTTATCTGTTGGGGAGTGATTAAGAAACTAATTTTTTTAATAATTTCATTTAATTTACACCTTTTATTATAAATAATTTAGAATAATTGTGTTAAATATAGTAAAATTTGGAATTTCAAATCAAAATGATATACTGATTAAAATATTTAACATTAGTTGTTTCATTATTATTTTTAATTAATTAAAAACCCTTGAATTTATTATTTATTTATACAAATAAATTATTAACATGATGTAATTTTTTATTATCATTATTATAATTCAATTATGGATAATCCTGTATAAATCCTATTCCATGTTTTTGATTTCATGGGTTTCAGTTTTGAAGATTAAAATTAAAAAGTGATTAATATTTTATAGCACTTAACAGTGGCCATGTCAAACTTTTATTACCATTTCGTATATCATTACAGTAGCCATGGGTAAAATTCACTACATGTACAACATATGAGAGAAAAAAATTATAATGGAAGAGTTTTAATTATTTCATTGGTCTTTGAAGTTTTCCCATAAGGAATGTTAATCATGTATAACTTTAAATAACTCATGTGTGACTTCCAGATCATTTTTGAGGGACTCCCATGTATTTTTAATTAATTACATGTGAATCTAGTATTGATTTATTGAACTTTTTTCTATTTAATATACTATATAAACTCCCACGTAACACATTACAATCATCCAATTAGACTCTTTCAATTCATAATACTTCATTTTGAAAATTTAAGATAAAAAAAATGTGAACTTCTCTTTAAGACTTCCCTTGGATAATTTGACATTATAATATTCAAAAATTTATGGATATATGATTTTAGAAAATTAAATTATATAAATAAATTGGTTTTAACATAAAATTGATTCCCATTTCCCATGTCTTCCAAAATTGGGAACCAATTATCCTATGTTTCCATGTGGAAATCTTCCATGAAGATAAATAAGGAGAAGATCAAGGGAAGGATCTTCAAGGATGGTAATATTCAAGATCATTCTTGTGTAGAATCTAGACACTCAATTGATTTATGTGGAATCAATTATAGGTAATTGGATATGGGAAAAAATATATAAGGTTTTAAAAGGTTATAGACTATGGGAAAAAAGGTACAATTTTATTCTGGTCATATAAGGTGAAAAAGGGACTCATATAATTCAATTGTTTTTATAAATGAGGTGATACTAACAATTTTGGTGGGAGTTAGGGATTGCTCAATTGAGTTATTAATAATAGTGTTTATTTTATATAGTTATTTTTCTATAATTTCTCTCCAAAAATGAGATATTATACCTCTAGTGGTTGAACCAAGTAGTCTCTCCCCACCCCCCATTAACAAATTTTTATTTTTATTGATTAATTACCTCTAGTTTTATTTTTATAAAATTGTTTTATTTCATTGTCATAAGCGTCATTTTTTATGTTTTAATTTTTATTATATTTCCCCTTTTCATATATTTTCACAAAAAAAGTCACATGTACCTCCTTCATAGGCAATAATATTTATGTAAGTGGGTTGATTCAAAATTTATTGGAGATATATTATCAGAAGATACGGAAAGAATAGGGAATACATTGATTGTTTAAATTCTCTTTTCAGTCCAAAATTAACATGTGAGGGTGATCAGTTGAGGTTTCAATTGATTTGTGATAGAAATATAAAGAGAGTGGATAATGGTTTAATAGCTATGTGAGGGGGCTTTCAAATGTTATATTGTTACTTCCAAACTAAATTCATAACTAATTTAATTTCATTATTATACATATTCAATCATTGTTTTCAACTCATAATAATCCCACACAATACCGAAAAAATCATCAAAAGAATTCTTCCATTCATGAGATTTCCCAAGTCTTAATTTTTCTATATTTGGATGGGAATAACAAGTAGTTTTTGTGAGGCCCACGTTAGCTAGTGCATCCAAATAATTCTTAGAGGTACTAATCTATTATTTGATAGCATAATTTCATTAGATGAAGGGATTATACAAAATTGGTTAGTATTTTAGGAGATATACGTGGTGGATATCCATTTATCTATGAGTGAGGATATTAAGTGACCTGGTAGAGTTGTAGGAATAATGGTTCAATGATCCCTCCAAGGATTGGGTCATTAGTGAGTTGTGTTTTGTGTTGATAGATAGGGAATTATCAAGCCCAATGTGAAGGACCACCAAAGGAGTGTAGATAATTCTACTACATGGAGAATATGGGTTGGTTTCAATAGGTAACTTCATAGTGAGGTAGAGTACAAGGCTCAATTTAGACCCAAGCATATTATGTAGCACAGAAAATGATAATAAGATTTCATAGAAGAGATTCATTATAACATTAAATACAATGAAATATATGGGATACCCAAGAGTTTCCAAAAATGGGTGAAAATATATAGGGAAGATAGGTATCATTTTTTTAGGTATTGGGAAATTCCATATGATCTAGTCAACATACTCAGATTAAGAAATTGAACCGTTTATATTTATTTGAATCCCATATTTATTTTGATTTTTGGTTTTTCTATAATGATTAATAGTGCACAATTTTATGTATGTGATAAATGGAATGAACATATGTTGGATGAGTTGTGTGCTTCGGATATGATGCATGGTATGTATATGATGAATGGGAAGTCTGTCAAATTTGAGAATTATATATGATGAGTGATAATGTGGGAATAGAGTATGATACCTGATATAAATGGGCATAGGGTATGATGTGTGATGTAAATGAGAATAATTATAATATAGGATTATGATAATAGATGAATGGTGGATATTTGTTTAATGTTGGGGCATGTGGGAATTGGAATTATAGATGGGTATGACACCATTATCGTATTAGGTTTTTTGGTTGGGATGAGATTGCCTAGGTGATTCCTCCGGTGTGGGGGGATATAGAATGGATTGTTATATTTCTATTAGGTCATTGGAGTGTTTGGTAATGTGGTGTATGGTTTCATAATTTTTATGGTGTTTTTAAGGTGGATCATTTTGGGTGCTCAGGAATTGATAAGAATTCATTAGGAGGTTCATCATATAGAATCATTATGAGTTATTGAACAGTGTGGAGGTTGATAAGTCCAATGAATTTGAAAAGGGTTTTTCATGTTAGATGTTTAATAGGCCATTAAAATTTAGATATTCTCATATTGTATGGTTGTTGGTATAGGCTAAGGAAAAATCCATGGTGGTTATCCCAGACTTATGGCATGAATAGTATTGAAATTATTTTGTAGTTCGTTTTTAAAAAATGTCTCTAATTTGAAAGTGGATTTTGGTGGGAATTTTGTTAAAATTGAATGAAAGAGGTATTTTCGTATTTATTTATTTACAATTATAGTTTCGGGGTATTTTTTGATTAATTGTGGTATATTTTTTATTAATATTTCCACAATGGAATATGGAAAATTACCCATGAATAAGTTCATCACCTTGCGTAAGGTTTTATATAGAATATAAAAATGGATGTTTTGTAAAAATTATATACTAAAGTGTAATTAAAAATATATTATGAATTTTTTTTACAACTAAGTTAAAAATGTTAAGTATTGATTATATAATACATAATAATTCTATCTTATTTTAAAAAAATTACAATTATTGGGATAACCCTATAATACATAATGATTCCTTACATCTTGTTTCTAGTTTGTAAGATACTCTTTGGGTTCATAAAAATTTCTACATGTTAAGATACCCTATTATATGTAAGGTTTTCTTTATGAAAGATTTTTATGAATTTTAGAAATTGTTAATTTTCTAGAATATATGGTCCCGCTATGTGTGGTATTTATATATAAGGTTTTTATCACTAGTGAACCTAAAAATTCTTAAATTATTATACTATATGTTTTTTCATATGTAATGTTCTTCTCTTTTGTTATACATAATTCTCTCTCAATGATTCCCAAAAAATAATTTTTATAGGTTTTTTTTATTTTTCTAAAATGATAATTAATTTATTTATTAAATAAAAGATTGGTTCACTGAGGCCATTCCATTTATAATATATTGGACACACCATGAATCATTCTCTCATTACACTATTCAACATGGTGTGATTTATTCATAAATTCATGGTGTTTCTTTGTGTCATTTTTTAGGAAGTATCCAAAGGTATGGAGGAAAATATATATTCATCGTTTTTCTTATATTTCTCACTATTACATTATTTCTTACATGAAATCCCTAATCCTTTACATTTTGTTAGATTTGGGTGAATCTACCTTTTGTAGTCAAATTAGACTATGTTATTTAGTGAGTATATTCCTTCTTACTATAGGAAAGTGGATCCTAGTTACTTTTTTTTTATTCATGTTACATACATCATGTATCAAGCATGTGAGTGTATGGTTTTGCATGTGTGATCCGAAATAGAACACCTTGTGGTTTCTATGGTACATATGATATATGTATTAGTAGTATCTTGTTGGAAATGGATGTTTCATCTTAATAGGTCTTTTATTTTTTTATTTTGATATGGTTTTATGGGAATGATACTATATATTTTAATGTGGTGATTCATGAGATGTACTTATTTATGCAGTTCTTTCAAAATTTTATGGGTCAAATCCATGTGATTGCAGGTTTTATTGATCTTTTATATAACAGAAAAACTAGTTCTATGATATGATGTTTATGGGGTTTATTTTAATGGAAATATATTTTCTCTAATATATAGTCTTGTTGTCCCAAATATAATTGAATATGAAAAAATAATGGGGTGATCGTACGACGATTAAATGTATTATTTCACCCTTATAACAATGTATAAAACTATTTTTATATTGAACATTCCATGTATAATAACAAATTTTACATCATGTTTTATTCAATATTTTAATTATTATCACTTTTCATAAGGTATATTTCAATTTTTTGATGTTTTTGATATATGTGGAGGTGATTTGGAAGACCCAATACAATGTTGATAAAAAATGGTCCAAAATGTGCTGAAATCCAAGAACATGTATGGACTAAACCACATACTGCTAGTAATCTATGAGGCCAATTGGGATTATATTTTTTAGGATGATCCAAAATTATGTGATATTCAACTTTCATTAAGGAAATCGATCCAAATTATTCCATTAAAAGTCTTATCTATACAGATCTTTCCAAACAATCAATCTACATGGAGTCAAAGGTTTGCCTCTTTATTTTTCCAATATTTATTATTAAATACAATATCTAGATGCCAAAATTGAAATGGATAAAACCAAGTGGTCATATAAAACATATTTAGTTTTTTGTAATGTTTGAGAAGATTTTATAGTGGATGAAACCATGGTCCAGGTGGTTTCTCCAAATTAGGGTGCCCAAAACCACCTCCCATTTTGGCTATAAAAGAACACCTTGGGAGACTCATTTAAGAGTTCTACCAGGAGGAAAGGTGCTTACATTTTTGAGTCCCAAAGGGTTCCTATTATCATCTCTATAAGTTCTAGAGGCCATGGTAAGTTCTAATTAAATATCGTCTTCTTCTTCCCCTCAAATGGATTTCCAAACTCCTCATGAACCCATTGAGAGGAATGTGATGTAATCCAAAGCTTCATGTTTGTATTATTTGTAATTATATTTCTAATTCCAGGTTTTATATTGTTTTTATTAATCCTATATTCATATATAATATAGTTATGTACTGGTATGTCATACTCAAACTCATATGATTATATTTGGGGTACCCTCCATGTGATGTTTCACACACTATTCATCCATTTTTCATCCCCATTCAATAGTGGTGTTTGTGTGGTTTATATTGGAAAATTTAACTCTAATAAACATTATAAATTCCCTGAAGATTTATTTCATGGTATCTAAAAAAAATAACACAAAAACATATAAATCACATTGAGTTCTTCATGTGTTTCCTTGGTGAGTTCTAGTTATGAAGTCCAACACAATTTACCCATTCATCTGTGGTATCTAGTGAATCATTTTGTGTTTTATAATGAACCCTATGAGGGATCGTTGTGTAAAATTAGTAATAAACATGATTTACTTTTCAAAATCCAGGTATTAAAATAACATAATTCTATCTCTTGAAATTATTAATGATGATCATCATGAGATTTCCTCGGGTTGATCATCATTAATCAATTTTCATAATTTCCACTTTGTTTTATCAGTTTCATTTTTTGTTAACTTATTAAACTATCAACCCCCATGTTTTAAAAAATCTAATTCCCATTTTATTAACATGATAAAAACAATTTTCTTGTATAAATGATCTAAGTCTCCATCAAGAGACGACATGGGGTTCCGGCTATACAAAAAAAAATTCTAATAAATACTAAACAACTAATTTGACACGATCAACAACAAGATCAAATTTTGGTGTTTTTTCATGGGAACCAATATCATTTTAACCCTTTTAATATTTTATTTTCTTAATCCATTAAATATAACCCCTTACCATTTTATTGTTATTATTTTGGTTTTTGTTTTTATTTTTATTTTTTTATCTGTTCTTTCTATATCCCTCTCTCTTATCCTCTCTCTATCTAATGATTCAATATATCATACAATTTTATTTTATCCTTTACTTATTCTTATGTATTTTTATTTTACCCATCATTTTTCAAAAACAAAAAAAACAAAGAAATTTCACCAGTTATTTTCATGAACCGAATAGGAAAAAAACATTGTTTGAAACAGACCCTGAAATTGAAAATATACTTCACCTCAATATTATATCAGCCAATGTAGTAAAATAAGGAAATATATAGGAAACCATTTATGAACCTCAATTTTTCCTAAACCAATCAACAATTTAACAAAATTAGACCCAAGAAATCATGGAAGCAAATAACTGAACCTTAAAAGAAATCACCACCCCAGATGTCGAGTACCAACATGCGTACATCCAATATCCTGAGGAAGCATCCAACATTGAGTTGATATCAAGACTCATACATATACATCTCAAATTCAATATTATTCTTAGTAAGGGCCCTCACTAAGAATATCATGGAGTTTCACATAGTGTGCTCCACTATGAAACCCCAAAATGTGTCTAAGGACCTCATTATGTTTAGGGACTTCCCTATCTCCCATAGTGTTGTAGCCAAAGATCGAATATACTATATACCTACCACAATTATGGGATGTAATAACCTTAAATTAATCATTCTATATAATTTATACCCTTCCTCCAGAACTCCATCAATTAGGAATGAAATTTGGGGAGTTAAGGAATCACAAGGAGAGACCCTTCATGAATACTGGGAGTGATTCAAAAGACTTTTCACAAGCTTCTCCCACTACTAGATTAGTGAAAATTTATTAATCCAATACATATATTATGGAATTATATCTATGGATCATGTAATTATTAATTCTTTAGCTAGTCGTTCTTCCTCTTGTGATTTAATAGCCAACATGGCTCAAAATGCACAACAATTCGATACACAAGCAATTTCACCCACTCTAAGAGTTAATTTGGTAAGACATTCATCCCTAGAAAAAAATTTAGATAATAAACATGATGAGATGAATAAAATCATAATAGAATTATATAAATTATAGTGTAATTCATACTCTATTTATGTTTCATTACATTGTGTTATTTTGCGGATAACAAACATTTTTATGACTTGTGGTGGAAACTTCAGAATTAATCTAAGTGATGTGCAGTAGTATTACCTTGGAGTCATTTCTAGAAAGCACCAAAATTCCAGAAAGAACCATTTAGGCCAATTTCAAACCCCATATGCCATGTACAACCACAATACATACAATGAATAAACACAAGCTACCCCCAAAAAAATTGGTATCAATAAATCCAAGGTAGGCAACCTTCTTATCACTCAACATCTCAACACAATCCTCCAGATCCATAATATTAACCAAGAATCAAATACATGGTGAATGAAATGGAATCCCTAAATCTCAATTCCACCATACCACACAATCAAATATTCAATACCTACAAATCAAGGGGAAAAACTCGCAAAAACCATCAGTGAGATTAAGATGCATGGTTCTGGAAAACTACCATCCCAACCCATTTCCAATCAGAAGGAAAAAAGGTAGTGTATGTGCAATTAAACTTCATGGTGGTAAATAATTTTCTTCTTCTACTAATTATACCAAATAACTAAGTCCCTCATCAAAAAAATTTATTTCCCTACCCTCGAAAGATTTAATTAATGAAAAAAAGGAAAATGTTTAAATATCTTATCATTGATAATTCCCCTGAAAACCCCATTCCTCTTCCATTCACCCAAATACTCTCTAAATCTAAGAATCGATTTGATAATGATATTCTCAACAAAATAATGGATACATTTTAAAAAAGTGAAAGTTACCATTCATTTATTAGATGTAGTTAAACAAATCTATCACTATGCCAAATTTATTAAAGAGATTTTCACACATACATGGAGACTTAAGGGAAATAAAATAGTTAACCTAGGAAGGAATGTCTCATCCTTGATTCAAATAGAAATTTCAACCAAATTTTAGGACTTGGGACGTTTTACAATACATTTTACCATATGGGAGACATTCTTTTCAAATGTTATGAGATATTTAGGTACTTCAATTAATGTAATGCCTTACTTAGGGTACACATATTTGTATGCTGGAGAGAATCAACTGATAGGCATTGTTGTGAAACTTTCCAATTAGAGCACAATACACCCATTCATAGTTATCAAGGACTTCCTTGTAAAAGTGAAGAATCTTATATTCCTAGTTGACTTCTCTATTATGAAATAGTAGATACCTGAACCCAAGTACATCCCCCCTCATACTGGGGAGGCCATTACTCAAAACAATAAAAACATCATCAACATTCACAATGGTACGTTGTCTGTGGAGTTTAGTAGAGAAAAGGTAAGTTTTAACATCCATGAGGCTATAAAAAACCATTGAAGAGCACTCCACTCTTCCTATATATTTGATGTAAATTTTCTCAAATGACACACACACGCTCACACACAATTCTCTCCTCAAACCATACTCTGATTCATTTTCTACTTATTCACCAAAGAATGATTTGAGTTTTGATTCATGTTTTTAGTGTTGTGTTAGATCTAAGGAGTGTAAATTTTGTGCTCTAATTGATGAGTGTTTTCACTCTAAGGTACCCATTTCCATTGATGATTTTGTAAATCACATTTCAATATATTTTCTATCCATATATAATAAACATGAGTATATAGATAGATTCATGGACCTTAGTCCCCCTAAATCCCATCCCTCGATCCAAAAATCCATACCTTTCAACGATGTATGTTGAATATTTTTTCAGAGTACCTTGAGAATTGCACAGAAGTTTTTATGGAAAATTTCCCTTTTTAAAGAGCTTCCATTGATGACTATTTAGAACACCTAGTTTTTATCCTCCACTATTTCATTCAAAATTATTTGGTATTAATTTATTAGAAATTTTATTTTATGGCTGAATTGGGGATATTTCTTAATCATGTTATTTAAAATGAGATAATTCAAGTGGATAAATAAAAAATTAAATTAATTTCAACCATTCTATATCCAAAATGTGTTCGTGAGGTGTGATATTTCATAGGTCATGCTGGTTTTTACTACTGATTCATTAATGACTTTACTAATATCAAACTTTACTTTTCCCAGTTATTTAAAAAAGAATCTGATTTTTTGTTTGATAAAAACCGTGAGGATCTTTTAATTTCACTAAAAATGAGTCCCATATCACCTCCAATCATCCAACCACCAAGGTGTTATTTTCCATTAAAACTTATGTGTGATGTCATTAGATTTTCACATGGAGTGGTTTTATCACAATTGTTTGAGAAATCACCTCATGTCATTATGTATGCCTCATGTAACCTTGACATGTCCTGGGAAAACTACCTGACCAATGAAAAATAACATCATTTAATTGTTTTTCCATTGAAAAATTCCATTCATATATTATTGGGTAAAAAATAATTGTCTTTTCTAATCCTGATTCCCTTAAATTTATCCTAAATAAACATGAATCTAAGCTCCACCTCATTCGGTGGATGCTCCTCCTCAGGAGTTTGTCCTTGAGATTCATGATAATATAGGAGTGGAAAATGTTTTATCTGACCACATATTTAGGATTTACCCACCATTATACCACCATATTTACTCATCCATCCCCATTGAATAATTATCCCCTCATGATAACCTTTTTTGTGGTGTTGACCTTACCCCTTGGTATGCAGACATTGTGAATTTTCTATAAACATTGATGGTACCCACAGATTTCAGCACTTCAGAGTCCTAGAGACTTAATAATGATTCATGATGCTACATTTTGGATGACCCATATTTGTGGAGAATTTTTAGTGCCCATGGTTGTTTCAGTGTGTCCCTGGCAATGAGTTCATCTCTATTTTGACCTTCTGCCACACTTTGGATTGTGGGGGCCACTTTGGAACTCAACACACTGGTCAAAAGGTCCTTATCTTGGGACATTATTGTCCAACATTATATACGACTGCCCATAAATTTTTTAAGTCATGTACTAGAGGTAAATTAAAAAGTAATATCTCTAAGAAGAATGAAATACCCTAACAACCCATGTTATTTTGTGAGATCTTTGATGCATGGAGCATTGACATTGTGGTTCCTTTTCCTATATCATCTAGATTTTTAAATATCTTATTTTCTTGTACTATGTCTCTAAATGGGTGGATGAAAATTCTACTAGGACCTATGACCCTTGAGTGGTTTTTGATTTTGTGAGGTCCCAAATTTTTAATAGGGTTGGTTTGATGATATTTATCCTTAATGATCAAGGTTCACATTTTTTTAATCACAACATGAAAAAAAAATCATAAGTATGGAGTGTTTGATAAGTTCTCCAATTCATATCACCCCCAAACTAATGGACAAGAAGAAATATCAAATCTGTAAGTTAAGAGAATCTTTGAATAAACATTACAACCCAATAATAAAATATTAGAGTTTGCACTTGGATGATGTAATTTTCATATACCATATATCTTTTAAAACACCAATTGGAATTTCATTGTATGGGATTTTATGTGGAAATGTTGGTCACATCTCGGTAGTGGTAGAGCACCATTAATATTGGGGTGTCAAACAATATAATGTGAATGTCTCAGATATAGGTGAGGATAGGATGTTACAGATTCAAGAGTTGGAAGAAATTTGTTTGATGCATATGAGAACTCCCTAATATATAAAGATATGACAAATGATATAAATGATGGTATGATTCATCAACATTAGTTTCATATTAGGGGGAAGGTTCTCATGTAAAATTCCATGAAAAAGCTCCACCTAGGTAAGCTTCGTTCTCAGTGGCTCAATTATTATATTGTTAATAATATTTACCATTTTGGTTCTATATAGTTTTTTCATGAGAAGAGTGGACATTGGTTTACTGTCAATGGGAATAGGCTTGAACACTTCTATGCAATTTTTACAAATCATATCATGGATGAAATAAAACTAATAGATACCATATATGACACCATTTAAAAGTTTTTCCCTTCTCCCTAACTTTATTTATTGATTTATTTAAAATAATTTCATTGAGTACAGTGTAATTTTTATGTATGGGGGAGGGTGACATATTATAGTCAGGATTAAACAAAAAAAATAAAAACTAAACAATAACAAAAAATGAAAAACATAAAAATTCTGTTTTCATTTTTATTTATTTTTCTTTATTTTTTTTATATAAACATTCATCTTAAAAAGAATATCCAAAATAAGTTTTCATTCTTGAGTCAATCATGTGGAAAATTTCATTGTTTTTGGAAAAATAAATTTCAAATAAATGTTTATATCGAATATTTTCTATAATTTGTATTTTAAAATCATTATAAAGTTTTTAATTTATTTTTGATACTCATGCCTCATTAGCACTGAAAAATATTTTAATCCCTTACCCGAGAGACATTCTAATCCCTTTTATTTTCATATTCTTCTTTTAATCAAATTACTAGGAGTCTTAAGTTATGTATAAAAACTAGAACATCCTTTTAATTTTTTTTAATCCATAATATTTTATTATGCTACAATAATGATAGAGGAAATCATTCATTTAAAATTCCTTTGTACAATTAACCTCAATTTTTGGACACCTTTACATTTTACACATCTTAAGCCATAGAGACCATGAAATTCCTATTAGGTAGCCACATTAGAAGCTAATTTATCCATAACATCCCATCAATTGTGTATATTATTTTTTATTTTTTGTAATTGTGGGTGAGAGGGTGTTTCCATGGGAATTCTAGGGAGAGAATCATTATTATTGGTTGAAATAAAGGGTGCCTACATTTTCCTTGGCTAGTGGGTTCACAAGACATATTAAATAATTGTTTTACAAATTTATTCATCTTTATATAGAAAAATTGTATATTAAAAAAATATAGTAGTGTAAATAGAATAAAATAGAACAAAAGGAAAAAAATTTGAAAAGAGTATGTTTACTAATTATTTTTCACTACATGGTTGTGACCCACACAAATTGACAATGTGGATAGAGAGTTGGGGGTGATACACTTTGTGAGGGGTTGAGTCTGTAAATTTCTTGTGATAACTTGATGAATTTTGACGTGTTTTATATGTAAGATATTAAACACTTCTCTTCTACCTCGTAAATTTTAAAAACTAAATCTTACCAGTCCTTGAACCTCAGAACAACCTGTTTGAAGTCCTCTTGATAAACATAATAGTTTCTGTCAGTAGAGAACTTAGAATCTTGTGAATCATATGGTAAGATCACATGAACTCTAGGAAATGATTATAACTCCACTTTAATATGTTCCTTGAGTGAAGAGGGAAATTTTCTAGGTGAGTTAGGTTGCGACATATTTCATGGGTGAACAAACGAAGTTTAACAAATTTTAATGTGGGAGAAGAAAAATGATAGGAAAATTGATTCAATAAACAAGACATGATAAATTTCATTTAAAAATAATATTGGATGATTTAACACCTTTTATTTAGGAATGGTACATGATTAGTATATTATACTTTTCCTAGGAGGGAAAATGTTTAGGTGTCGGGGTGTGATCATACCACAATTCACTATATTATTTCACCCTTATACTAATGTATTAAACATGTTTTGTATTTAAAATTACAAGTATAATAACAAATTTTACTTCATTATTTATTCATTAATTTTTTTATTATCGCCTTTAAAAATGGATATTTCACTTTGGATTTTTTAATTATATGTGGGAGTGATTTGGAATACCCAAGTCAAAGTTGATGAAAAATGGTCCGAATTGTGCAGGAATCCAAAAAAATCTATGGATTGAACCATATAATTCTACAATTGCATGAGTAATATTGTGAGGAAATTTTTATACATATCCAAACTTTAGTGGGATAAAACTTTTATGAAGGAACTCAAGCCTAATTCATTCATTGAGAGGCTTTTCTAAACAGACATGTCTAATAAAATCAATCTGCACAGAGTAAAAAGCTTGCCTTTGTAGTTTGGAAATATCTCTTATTATAAAAAATACCTAGATACAAAAATTGATATGGAGAAATCAAAGAGTTATACTTACAAGTATATAGTTTTTTAATAATTAGGATAAGATTTTCTATTGGTTGAAAAATGGGGTCCATGTGGTTTCTCAAAATTAGGGTGCCCAAAACCACCACACATTTTGGAAATAAAAGAACACCTTGGGGTCCTCATTTAGGAGTTCATTATAGAGGAAATGTTCTACCATTTTTGAGTCCCAAATTATTCCTCTCACCATCCCTATATGTTCTGGAGGGCAAGGGATGTGTTACATCTATATCGTCTTCTTCCTCCCTTCCCATGGATTTCTAAACTCCTCGTGATCACCCGAAGAGGAATGTGGTGTAATCCTGAGAATCATTATAGTATTATTTTGAATGATATTTTTAATTCCATGTTTTATATTGTTTTTATTTATCATATATTCTTGTTTAATTGAGTTATGTACTAGTATTTCATACTCAAACACATATAATCATGTTTGGTGGTACCTATTCATGTGATGTTTCACACACCGTTCATCCCATTTTCTTCCGCCTTTCAATTGTGGGGTTTGTGTGGTTCATATTGGTAAATTGAACTCTCATAAAGATTTTCAATTCTGTGAAGATTTATTTCATGGTATCAATACTAAATAGCATACAAACCTAGATAGAGTGTTGATTTTTTCATTTGATTCCATGGTGAGTCTAGGTTAGAAGTCAAACACAATTTACTCAATCATCGACAGTATCCGGTGAATCATGTTGTGTTTTTGACTAAACCCTAGGAGTAATCCTACTATAAAATCAGAAATAAAAAAAATTTATCTGTTAAAAACCATGGATTAAAATATCATAATCCTATATATTAAAGTGATGAATGATGAGCTTTATGATATTTCCCAGTGTTGACCTTACTTAATCAATTCTGTTAACTTACACTTTGTTTTGTCACTTTCATTTTTCTTTTGAATTATTAAATTATCAACCCCCATATTTTACAAAATCCCATTCCACTTTTATTAACACAATCAAAATAATTTCCTTTTATAAGTGTTCTAGGGATCCATTGATAGACGACTGAGGGTTCTTTCTATACTACTAAAATTCTATTAAAAACTAAAAAAAAGAATTTGACACGCTCAACAACGCAATCATGGGGATAATTATAGTCACATATATGAAATAAAATAAATCCCACTAAAATTTTAAATTGATCATATGTTAAATTTTCTTGTCAAATTGAGAAAATAAGTAATGAAATAATAATCAGTGAATGTAGTAAAAATAATGTAATTAAAATTTATACTAGCTTAATGATAAAAAAATATTATAATGTGGAAAATATAAAACAAAATCAAATAATTTCTCATAAAATTGTCTGAAAATATATATATTCATTGAAGGATATAATTACTGGTTAGTTGAAACACAAAACCCTTTACTTTTAGACCAAAATAATGGATGCATCTATATTTCAAATCCAAGGAATCGTCAAGATAAATATACTGAAACTTCATTGATCTAACCATTATTGAATGATACAAGATTCCACTTAAACTTATTCAATGAGAATATGATAGAATGTATCTCCAGATTCAATAACCTATTAAAATAAAAATAATTGAATAAAAGTACAATAATATTGTACAACATTAAAAATATGTTCTAAAGTAGTAGAATCCAAGCCTCAAAGTCATGTTAATCAATGTGATTAGAAATAAAATACTATTGACTAGTATCATACTAATCACAATGTAAATAAAAATACATATTATTGTATCTAAACATATACAATTAGAAAACAATTAGTATAGTGCACATAGAAAAAGATTATAAATAGAAGCACATGAATGTATTGAGATAATGAACTGATTCAATCATAATCGACATTCCAAAAATGTTTAATGGATTCTAATCCATAAATTATCATTTTATATAGTATTAAATTTTTAAAAAAAATCAATGGTCATATAACATAAATGTCGGGTTCAATTTCATCAACATAGGAAGGTGAACTATCTCTCAATGATTATAAATCTATCTTCTAAAAAGTCCTTCAATATTCCATCATATCATTCCATGCCATCTTCCCTATGTTATGGAAATATGATTGACCTCTTCATGTTCATTATAACATAGGATAACCAAATGTAAATTCCATATAAATTTAAATATGAACTCGATATTTATGTTAGTTTAAGAAATAAAAAAATTCATATGTGATTATCAAAACATATGTAGAGGAAGAGAAATTTGACTCAATAATCTTCCCCTTTTTGAAAATCATGATAAACACATGAATAAACATGAAAATAATATATTAGAATAATTTTTTTTTTAAAAAAAAATTTGAAACCTTTAGCATAACTTGACCATCATTTAAAATTGTTTCATCGCAAGATAGGTGGATCACCCATACCGAAGGAACAAATAGGTGTAATGAGAATGGGGTGGTCTAAAAAACTTTCCTTGTTAACTAGATTCCATATTTAAATGATTTAATGTCAGTTTAAACATTTTTGGTTCATAGAAATGGATATTAAAATGATTGGATCGAATTTTTGATTATTGGGGTTATATGTATGTACAATCATTCACATCAGGTTCACCATTAATGTAAATACTTCATAGAAACTCTCAAATATTCCCACATCTGTATCTAGGTACAAACCTTATTTATAAATGTAGGTTGTAAATTAGGGTTTCAGACCCAATGGAACTTTGGAACTCACATTGTTCGACATGATTAGAGGTTGGATCATGACACCCTTTTGGGGGGAATTGTTTCCATCTCCAAATTCTCTTATATATTTATTATATGTTTGAGATTCTATTCCAAACTATGATATGGGACTAGTTACCCTAACAAAATGATCATAGTATAAACCCTTTTATATGGAAATGGGTTTTTATTGGTGGATCTCGCTATATATATCTTTGGTTCTTCATCATTTTAACATTAGTGGGTAATTAATTATATTTTTGAAGAAATATGACCATGAACTTTGGAGTTTATTATCATCTAAGGAGGTGATTAATATTTCTTCGATGGGATTGATCTATTATGAGGAATCCAATGTATCATGTTAATAGAATGAATCAAAGCCCATGTAGTTCATTAAACTCATGAAATTTATTTTTTTTGAGAAAGGACACATATGTTGGAATTTTAGGCATCATGTATTTGTGATTTAGAGTCATGGTGCATCCTATATATCATAGTTATTACAGAAATCAATTTTTTCATAGTTCAACCATTCCCTTGGGACTTACCCCAAGGATGATGTTGTTATGTGGGGGCAAGTTATACAATTCCACTGATCAAGGACTTAAATAATGAAGTGCCATGTAATTTTGAGATTCATAATGATGATGTGATCATTTATAATCCCTAAGACCACGTGATCCATTCTCATTGGAAGAAACAAGGGATAGAAAGTAATCAGATTCACTATATATGGGTGTGGGACTAGGATGTTGGGAAAAACCATTGAATGTTTTAACATGTAGTTGAGGCCTTAGCTAGGAGTCCTATGTATCCTAGATATGGAATGAATCAAATTTATCATAGTTCAGTTGGTTTTCTCAGAATCTTGATGGATATGGATGAATGATCATCATGTGGTATTGATTAGGTCCCAAATGTTTTAATTTCAGATACCTGGAGGGACTTACAATGTGATGGATGCCCATTTAAGATCAGGACTTTAGAAGGTGTAATACATATCGTTGTAATGGAAGGAATCATTATTTTCATAATTCAATTGATTAGGGATTGCACATAGAGGTTTCCCTATTCTTTGGAACATATCATATTATACTTCTAATCAGGGATTACATAACAAGTTTACCCTAATATGGAGGTAGTAATATCATTCCACTGATTCGGGATTACACCCTGAGGCTTCCCTTATATGGAGTCACTCATACAATTCTCCTAATCAGGTATTACACACCAAGATCGTCATTATATGAAGTTTGGAAAAGGAAATCATTTCCTAGGGCTTCAGATTGACCTAGCCTGGTTTTCTTCCTGACTTTCTCTATTGTATCCAGATATTCCTTGATTGTTTTACTACATGTAAGAGGATTTCTAGACATGTCTACTTATATCTCTAACAAGTCTAACAAAAATATAATGATCTATTTGATTTTTCTAAGGTATGTTGAATAATTTTGATAGAATGCATGAAGTCTATCACTTGACCATGGATGAATTTCTCAGAGGACATCACACAATCTAGATAACTTGTTCAGGGGATTTCACATGATCTCAGATGATATTCATGGAGGGAATATCTTAATCCATCTTCACATTCCTGGAGGAAGTCACATGCTTTGGCTTACATATCTAGAGGGCTCTGTATGACCAAGCTAACACCTTTTCAAGGGGTTCTCAATATCCGAATAACATGACTAGAGGGTGACTCATGATCCCGGACAACTTGTCTCAAGGATGTCGTATGATCCAAGATAATCATCCCTAGTGCTACATGACCAAGCTAAATTTTTTAGAAGAAATCGTATGATATAGGATGACAAACCATTATATGGATTTATTGATCTAGATGACATGCATGGAGGACATCACATGATCCATGCTGACTTGTCTACAGGACATTGCATGATCCATGCTGACATGACCTGGTACCAAATTAACTGAATGAATTTTATGAAGGACATCTCATGATCCAGGTAGACATATCCTGGTTCTATTGTGAGACACAGATGTCATGAACTAGTGTCCCCATATAATTGGGTTGATATGTATAGAACACATCCCGCAATCTGGATAGAGATCCCTGAGGGTTTTTTGAGACATTATTTTAATGTCCAAGGGAATTTTTTTCATTCATTTAAATTTTTAGGGGACATTTCACGATCCAAATGGTAATATAACAGATCTTCACCTGACATGGGATACTTTTCCTAGTTTTTTCATATGACCTGGGTGGTTCATGTGAAGCACATGAGGATACAAATATATGTTCCTTTCTTACAAATCCCATTAGTCTTTTGTCTTTTCTTTTATTTCATATGTACCTTATATTTTTCCATTGTTAACTTGTTTATATTTCACATGACTTGGTGTATTTTTGGGACTTCCATTACATAATATACTAAAAGTACATTATATGATGTCAATTAATCAGAAAAATTTCTTATTCAGGCCTCATAAACCCTTAGGTTGATTCATAGAATTTTCATAGCCGGAAACCTTCGATATCAGAAGATTTCTCTCTCTAATAAATATTCTCTGTTTATTGGGTTGTCTAATACTTGGATCCAAAGATTTTATTTATGTTCAGGGGTATAATTTATAGGCCTTTACACCCCAATTATGCACCTCCTTGCATGACAAATATCTCATATATTGGGTCTAGATATGATGGAGGGCATTGATTTCATGCATTTTTTTGATCCCTCCATAGGTTATCCTTGGGGAATCTCCTGATTTTTAAGAAATGCAAAATTATCCCACAAAACCCTAGCTTTTGGACTTTTTAAAATAAAATATGTCGTGCCTAATATTGTGGGCACGTCTCTAGGCTCTTACAAGGTCATGATGACATGTCCAAGGGTTAACGTGATATATGGATGCCTATTGTAAGGATTTTTCATGATCTGAGATGGATTTTCTAGGACCTTCCATGAGACAAAGTTGGCCTCTCATGGGGTCTTCGTGAGATCGAGAATGCATACCAAGGAATATCACATTACAATTCCAACATGTTGAAGGGGGAGGGGAGTCAATCATTGGTGATTACATGAGGAATATGATCCCTTTTATATGAAGGACAATATATCTCATTCCATTAGAATATTCCAACATTTCCCCTTTTATTTCCTTCTCTATTTGACACGAGTCAGGGATCTCATGAATGTGTATGAGTGTTGTCGAATACAATCATTATCGCTATTGGTGACGCATCGCATGACCATAAAAGGTTCCTACGGGGATGCCTGATCATTTTCATGGAAAATTCATTATTCTTGTATATAGAGTCAGAAGGGGATCACAAGAGAGCATGGACTTGTATGAAGCCTTTCATATGATGAGTGTGAAATGACAATGTGTTCTTATGTGACAAGGTTGACATGTCTCTAGGAATTTCACAGTTTCTTGAGAACATAATGGGTGTTCCACATGGTGATTTATAACCACTAATTGTTTTTATTTCATATTTATATCTTTTTTTACAAGGATTTTTGGATAGTTACATGGAGCATGTCGTCAGACAACTCGTATGATCTAGAGAAACTCGTATAGAAGTCTTCGATTCACCAGGGAATGTCTTGAATTATTTTATGGGAATAAAATGGCTTGTTTAATGGGATTCATGGGATATGTAGTAGGTCACTCACTACACAGGTTCTGGTTTCATAACCATCTGAAGGTCTTTTGATCATGTGTCCTTTGAAAGATCACATCATTCAGCCACCTCCCCTTTGTTTTTTTGAAGACACAATTCCCATACATTGGGTATTACATGACATTTTGATTTTATAATTCTCATTTTGTGGGCACCAATAAATGCTCCCCCTCTGAATCAATGTCCATAGGGAAAAATTATTGGTTCAAGGGAAAGTAAATGTCTTTATGATTCTTTTTAGGTGTTGTCAATTGGTTTCTTGGGAGATGATTGGTCTTCTAAGTGAGGTTTGGTATTAAATGGAAGATGTTATAATTAGGGTAAAGGATTGAGGCTCATTCAGTATATACCAAACACTCATATATCTTGTGATCTGAATATGTCACAGGAAACCATTGTAATACCATCCACAAAAACTGATCATAAGACCTATCTACAATATCTGTTCATGAGAACTTATCATAGGATCTGTTTTGCAAGGTTTAATTACAAGAAATATTTTGTGAGATCTGTTTCTTGCAAGAATTTATTCGGGTATTTCATATGATATCTCTTAGTAATTTATTGATCCTTGGTCATACGACTGTATGGTTTCCTTTTTTGGATTCATAGGATCTATGGGTTGAGTCGCACAATCTCTTGACTATTATATAGATCTTTTGACCCTAAAAAGGTAGCATTATCACAAGTATTTTTAATGGTTTAATGATGGTGATAATTTTGTGCCGCCTATGAGATATTCTTGATTCGTATTGTGAGACCTATATGGGGTAATTTCATCATGAACCCCCTTATGATTGATGCGATGAAAGTAATTATGTTAGAGTTTTGTATTTATTTTTGAGGATCATACCACATGTCTGATAGATGCTTCATGCTTATATATAAATGGATATTGAATCTCTTTATACTTCTTACAAGACATTAAAGAAAGATCCCAAAGCAGTAATGGATTGCTGGGATGCTATTCATAAAAGTGTGCATGCCACATTCATCCACATTGTTGTGTCATTTCATATGATTCTGATAATCCTGGTTGTGGAAAACCTTAGTAAATATACCATTTGATATTTATTTCCCCTCTATGAGTATTTTCTCACAAATGACACTCCAATCCATTTTCCAAATACATCAATCATACCTCATGCTTGTATTATAAAAAACTATAACACCATTTAGGAGAACATATTCAAGGTAAGAAACTCCACTACCAGAGTAGAATGAACATACTATCATATAATTACATTTATGACCGTAGATATTGATGAATACATTTTCAGTCCTGATTCAAATGTCCATATGTACCATTCAATAATTCATAAATATTTCTTTATCTATTAATTTAGGTGGGTTCCCAGCTGGGACTTTTTATTAATGGGTTGATATGGAATGGATTGGGGCTCTCACTTCTTGGTTAAATATTTTTATTTTGAGTTATCCATGGATATGATGAAGATCATGGTGTATATAGACATCAAAATCGATAAAAAAAAAATTCCTACTATGATAAGGGTATAATGTCAGACATGTTCAGTCATTTGAGTACTAGTACTAACACATTACACCAAATTCACACTGATATAAGTAATAGTATCCAGGAGATCAAGCAGATATAAGTGAAACCCATATTGGGAGGGATGTATGATCTGGTTTGCCATAAATTATGCGTGGAATAACATAGAGTGGACACCTCCACTCACCTAAGAGTTGATTAGGATTATTGAAATGGCCCTCCCAAAGGATCCACTTCCTGAGGATGATATCACATTCAAGAAGTGGGTGATGTACTTTATCAATAATGTGTGTTCCAATCCAGAATCCGCGAATCCAAAGGCCTACCCTACTATGGACTCCCACTATGCGGAGGGAAGGTATTGGCCTAAAATAAAAAGAAGTGGTATTTAATACATGTGGTTGGGAGCCTTTCTCTAGTGTTTATCAGACTATACAGTTGATTGTTTTCCTTACAATGTACCTGAGCGAGTACTTACTCTTAACCAAGGAAAAGTGTGGATTTAGGGTCTCCAAATTCATGTTGGAGGCTTTAATGGAATGAGGTAAATTTATAAAGTTTATCATCCCTATGTTGTCTAAAAATTACCTCATTTTTTCATATTTATAATGAAAAACTCCTCACATAATATTTTTCATGTTTCAAGTGTTATGGGGTTGGATGGGAGATCATCTAGGAATATATGAATATAATAATATCCAGGGAATCCCAAGCATTCATCTCAAACTAGTTTTGTAGTGTATCAGTGGGGTAAGGCCTTTTACAAAATATGATAGGGATGTCAGTTCCTTCATGATCCATTATGTCAATTTCCCATTTAAATTCTATAGGCTAGTGCCTTTTGGTAATATAGTTTACAACGATGGGGGGAAACCTTGAGGCTAAAGCATATATGATGTTGCATTGTGAAGGTGTCATTTCCACCCAAATCAATGGGGTCCTCCTCTGTCAATGGTATGCTCCTTTCCATTTTAAACCACCAAATCATGTGTTTACTATCAAGATGTACTATCATATTCATGTTCTATATGGGGAGAATTCGATTGTGGATCTCCAGTTTTGTCTGATGTTCTCCAGTTATAAGAATTTGGCTATGATAAACCACCACCACCACTACCCCCCATAGTGCATGGATTGGTTTTTCTTGGGAATATGCTAAGATTTGAATTCTATCATACACAAATGAGAATTTATCTATATTTTTATTTGAAGCTACCCAAGTGAAACCAAATTCCAAGGGAAAACCTAGGATAAGAAAATAGCTAGTTCTGAATGTACCAGCCACCCTAGATGCACCTGTCAAGGAAGTGATGTGTTTACCATTAATTGTTTTACCATGGTAAGCACCATCCAGCGCAGTCGCATCAGATGTGGAGCCAGTGAGTGAAGTCATGACGACATGGTTGTTTCATGTCACATTTTAAAAATGAACAACTTGGAGAATTTTGATCTCTGAGACTAATCTCTAAATAATATTATGATCGGCATAATTAATATTGTCTTATTTTGGTCACATAGTTTCCCCTTTCAGCAATACATTAAAATACTATCATATAGACTTTAAGGCATTTTTTTGAGACCCTGAAATAATGTGGGAAAACATTGAGGGTTGTGTTTTTTATTCTTTTTTGGTTCACAAAATAGTGGTTTGGGGAACTCTGAAGATTTCAATGGTTATAAAGGGTTTTCCCATTATTGGGGATAAAGTAAGACTAGTATTGTTGTTGTGTTCAAAAGGTTATGCAGTTATTATAACCATCCTGATGTCCTCTATGTTTTTTTGATACATCAGGAGGTCACATAAGACCATCCAATTTTTTATCACCTATATATGTTCAACATGGTATGGATATTGGAGTTGAGTCAATGAGTGATTTGGGGATTTATGATGAGGGATCCCTTGGCAAACTGACTCTAATATGGTTAGTGATCATTATTATTGGAGTGGTGCCTCATGTATCAGAATATTCTAGGTTCCTTTCTAGATTCTATTGGTATTGATAGAATCTATAGATCCTTCCCTGGAGGTGAAAGGTGTGGATGAGAAAAGTCATCATATTGTTAAGGTGTAGATGACCTAGACTTTTACACATATTATTACATGATTTTAACCATAATTAAATATAAAATTCAAACCAATTATCATAATGTCTAGAATATTTGGTAGATTAGAAATATAAAACTAAAAACATGGAATTAGAATAAAATGAATCTTTATTAATCTTCTATATTGAGCTTCTAACATTCTTTGAGATCCTATATCTGCATAGGATAACCTAGGGAATATATAGACCAAATGGATGAGCTTAGAACCCCAGTACGGTAATAAGAATATGAATAAATAATATCCCACAAGTTGGAAGGAATAATACAATAGCATAAAAGTCATGACACATGAATAATCACATGGAAGAATAGAATACAGAAAATGGAATCATAGGTATGTGGATAAAACACATAACATGACATAAAAATGAGTCAATGATAACTACCAAAACTATATCACATGGTGGAAAATTTCCTCTTATGGATTAGATATACTCCATATCCCATAGATAGCGTCTCATGATACTAAAAATTATCTAATGCATTAGAGATCTATTTGGGAACACCCATCAAAGAAAATTTATGCAAATTAACTCACATAAATAATCAATCAAAAGGTATAAACATAAGGTTTACCTATGGAACAATGTGGGTATCATAATCATGTCATAAAGCATAACCAAGGGCTATTGTAAGGACCCAGACCCCAGTTTCCTAGACTCTATTCCAAAAATATATTGTGTAATTGTTTTTTGAAAAAGTAACCAAATACTCGCACAACATATTACATAATAGGGGATCTGTTACCAGCCCAAGTTCAAGAGAATTAGAATAAAATATTACATTTAAATATAAATGTACGACTTCCAATTTGCGTTAATCAAAGAATAATCAGATCAATGCTTCAACATTAAAATTTCATCGTATCACATCCACTAAACCTGTAAAACTGATTTGAAATACATTGTGTGCGCACAAAAAATCCCAATAAGGTGTTTTTAAACAAAACCATTATGAAAAATAATTCCTTAAAAAAATTCTTTAAAACAGATGCATTAAAATCTTGAAAATAAAATTTCACAAAACATGTCATCACCATTTTCCTTATAGATTCTGAAATATCTTTTAGGATAACTCAAGATAAAATTTTTCTAAAATTCCATATGTGTTATAAATAAAATTAATTATAAAATTATTCATTCACTTGAAAATAAATTTATGAAATGAAACCTATAAATTATATAATGACCATACTTAATAAATATAGGTCATTCCAAGGGTTATGGTATAAGTTTACACATGAAATAATATTTATTCAGAATGATGTCATTTATCATTCAACACATAGATGAAAAACATGGAATGATAGATATAATTGTAACCTTTTTTATGGTTACGAAACTAAATTTTAACCCTTCATTATAAATGAAGTTCTATACAAGTATATATTTAAATATCATACTTTAATCCATGTGCTCATGAAAATATAAAACTGATTAATACTGGTTCATAAGAGAATGATCGTTATCCATGGTTATTTTACAAGTTGAATAATCACATAGACTTTAACTTACTAGAATCATTATAATGGAATGAATAATATAGGACAACTCATAAAAATTTTGTCAAGGCCTCATGCCAAGACTATACATAACCATTCTATCAAGGCCTTATGCAAAGAAATATTTTGTCTCATGAGACCTACTGATGCATCAAGAGGCTATAGTGGGACTCACCTATCCTATAATAAGTCCTATGCATTACTCATATGTCTAATAAGAATATGAAATTAAATCAAAGTGTCATATACCACCTAGATTTAGTAAAATCTTTTTCATAGATGAAATAAATTCCTTAAAATATTCAAATTGCCACATACCACCTTGAAAAGTATAGTTTTTAATCTATAAATTTTCATAAAAAGATTTATCTCATACATAAATTATTTGTTGTTATTTTGAAGTCATAAAATGAATAATGTAATGAAGGAACATTTCATTAAAAATGTATTTATTTATTTTTTTCTTGCCAAAATAATCTTATAAATAAATATATTTCTCACATTAAATGATAATTGTATTCAAAATTTCGCATAAAATGATAAGGTTTATATCATCCATTCAAGAAAATAAATGACACAATAAAGAAATAGGTTGTGCTCATCAAATGGTAAAATGTTTCATATTTTGACATAAAATGATATGGTTTAACCCATACAAATGTATAAACATTATGAGTATAAGTTTATAACAACAACTTTTATGTGGGTTAGATACTAGTTACAATTTCTATGTAATTGAGAAATAATAACTATACCTAAGTTGTTAATACACAAAAAACATATGTATATGTATATATTATGAAAATATATAGTTTTATATGTGTATATACTCATGTATATAAATATATATATATATATATATCACGGTAAAAATCATAGCATGGTAGTAAAAATTTAAATTTAAATTATTTGGAAACAGATTCTTAAAATTGCATAACGCATAACATTTATGGAATTTAGGTTAGAGAAAGAAACATGGTTATATATATATATATATATAACTATATATATGTATATAAGATTATTATTTTAAACATAAATTATAGAATTCCATTACACATTCATCATTTGGGAACGATAAAATGATAAAATAAATATAAAATCGCATCCAAACAATTCTGGAAATCATTATTAAAAAATAAAAATCTATATTTGAATAATATTATTTTTTGATGGTAATGGAGAAAAACACCAAAAAAATCATCAATGAAATATAATTCCCCTTACTTGATTAATATCATATGAGGATGAGTGTTTCTAGAACTGAGAGATAAATAGAGAGCATGGCATAAGAATTTGTTGAGGGGTCTTAGTGTGTGAAAAGTGAGGTTTTTTAAAACAAACTAATGTTTCAAATTATTGAACCGAATAAACTAAAGATAAATAAATTTATTAATGGGAAAAAATTCAACAAGGAATAGGTTGAATTGACACCCTAAAATTATAAAAAATATAGGAGGAGGAGGATGATGATGATTCGATTCGTGAACCATGATTTTTGGATTAAAATAACACCAATATTAGATAAAAAAGCAACGATTCCAAAATAAAGAGGTCATGGTGAGGGTGGAATGTTTCATAACGAGAATGAGGGAAAAGAGGGGGTCCAGCGGCTAGAATCTTAATGGGGATCGATGTGACTCGATGAGGAAGAATAAGGGAGAAAGGAATGGGTATTCTGAATTAAATCTATTCTGATCTAAGGGTTGATGTTAACCCTAATTGTTTTAGAAGGGATACATGAAGCTATAATTTGGATAGTTCATATCGATCCATGGATCCAATCGGACAACTATGGTAGATCAACACAGTTTAAAAAATATGAACAGATGAGATTAGATCGTGGCTTTGATCGGATGGTTGTGGGTGATCCAGCGTTTTTTAAAAAGGTTTAATGGTCTAGATCATACGCGCCATATCAGACGGTTGAGGAAAACTAGGGAAATAAATATGTAACTATGGGTCTTGATCCTGAACTAGCGCGAATGGCTGAGATCTTTCACATTGAGATCGGGCGGCTGTGATCACACGCCTCGGGAAAAAATCTTTTCCCACATCAAAATGTATTAGGTTTCAAGACGGCTTTATAAGGTTTAGTGTGTGGTGCCATCTCCCAATGACACAAGCACACACACCGGATTCCTTACCCATGGGATCCCACCCATAGGTGCTCAGCCCACCCTCTCCCGTGCCAGTGTGTGGCCTAGATCAAACTCTGCTCACACTAGATCAGTCCCTATACACAGGCCTTTTCACACAGCTTTCCTCTATTATGCTTGCTAGATCTACTATAGCCTAGCCTATCCTGCTTGAGCGTAGGTGGATACCTCCTTGCTGGGGTTGACTGGGTCTCCCAGTATTGTTGAGGTGTCCCCTTATCCTAGGATGGCACTGATTTTTTTTATTCTTTTTTAAACAAAAAATTATATTTTATAACTAAAATTTTTAGACATAAAAACTAAATCACATAAATTACTAATGTCTAATACCCATGTTTTATATTTTAAAATCAAATTATTAAATAATAACCCATAATTAAGAATTTTAATTTCACTTAACCACATTTTTTAAAACAATTAAGTAATTTAAAATTATTAGATACATAATAATGTATAATAACTATATTATTAATTAAAATACAAAATTTCATTTATCTAAAAATATTAAAACATTTAAACACACCCACCTGCATAAAACCCAACGGTCATTTTTAAACCCCAATGGATACTTATACAGTCATATTAAACTATATAAATACCCATTCAAGACGTTCCAAGTATCAGAAAAATTCTTATTTTAATAGGATAGTGCTCTACATTCCTTTGACCCTCTGTATTTTTGTTATTCTTCTCACTATTTCTTTTTTTGGTGGATTCAAGTGACGAGGGATACATAATCGTTCATACTGTGATGTTGGGTGGTCTTATGTTGGTTCAATTAGGTATTTCAATGATTTTTCATGAGTAGTTCTAATCCCTTGGATCAATGTAATATTGTAATGTTTGTATAAAATGTTTCTATTTATCTTTAGTGTATTTTGAAATAAAACATGCCAATATTCATTAATGAAATAATAATATTATTATTATTATTACTATTCTTGCTATATTTATTATTATGTTCATCGCATTACAATACCCCCTTAATATAATTATGCCCTCGCAATTCTATTTTACTCATACACTTCTACACCACCAACCTTCTAACACTATCCTCGTTGTCCCTAATACGAATATTTTTATTATTATTAATTAATTATAAAAATTTGAATGAAAATATTTATTTTATACCTTAACCAGGTCCACCACCATGGATAATCTTCTGATGACCTCTAGAGAATTCCCAGGGTAGTTTTCAGTTCCATAGTTTCTTTGGCCCAGATATATATCAAGTAGTTAGGTTCAAACCTACACATAAAACTCTCAGGTTTTTAGAGGGAGGCATGGGAGGTATGGACCTCATAGATTTAGAAATGAACTCATTACTTATAGATATATTGAAAAACGTTGTACCTAAGAGTTTTGATATCATAGAGCCTCCAATACATACTAAAACTCAGAACCTAGAATAGATCGGCTACTCTATTATCACACTCCATTGCAGCTTCCCAAAATTTTCCTTAGTCTAGGTAATTCTCAGACAGAGTAAAACATAGGAAGATACCTTTATGGTACTTTCCCTCATGAATATATTCTTCAAATTGAGAATTTTTTATATGATGATAGATATAACTATCTCCTTGGTAGAATCAAATGATATTTCGGTTGATTGACACCTGGTAGAGGTGTTTGCAGGACAGACATAGGTTTATTAAAGGATGGAATGATTCTAAACATGTTTTAAAAATTATGGTCTCAAGCATCTTAGTAGGAAGTGATAAGAGGTTAGTGTTTGATCCCTTGGATTCAATATAAAAATTTAATAAAGGGACTTCACTTAAGAATACATACATATAATAGAAGTTTTATTCTAATTTTTCTAAATTTCCCTAAGTCATTCCTCTAATACCAATTATATGGAACCAGACCCTAGTTTCCCAGAGCATGTTCCAAAAATATTTTCTGTGTTGTTTTTATTTTAAAAATCAACCAAATACTCACACAACATACTACATAAGAGAGGATATTTTACCAGTCGTGGTTCTGTATAATTATAATCCAATATTACATTTAAATATGAAATGAGAAATTTCTAAAATACATTAAGAAAAGAATTATCAGTGTAATGCTTCCACAATAAAATTTCTTCATATCACTTCCACTAACCCTATAAGAATTATTTTAAATACATGGGGTGAGAACAAAATTCCTATTAAGGGGTTTTAAAACAAAACCATTAAGAAATAAATTTTCTTTAAATCATAACACTAAAATGCATGCTTTAGAATCATGAAATTAATATTTCACAAAACATTTCATCACCATGTTCTTGAGATATTCTGGAAAAAAATTTAAGATAACTCATGATCAAAATTTAAAAAAATATTTATCAGTTTTAAATAAAATGAATTTTAAAATTATGCATTCACATTAAAAGAAATGTATTTAATTCCACCTGTAAATTAGATAAGGACCATACTTAATAAATCTATATAATGCTAAGGGTGTGGGGAACATTTTACCAATGAAATAATATTAATTCATAATGATTTCATTTATTATTCAACACGTAGATGAAAAACATGTAAGGATAGAAAAATTGGTAACCTTTTTTTATGGTTCAAAAAATAAATATTAACCCTTCTTTAGAAATTAATTTCTATACTAGTATAAATTTAAATATAAAACATTAACCCATGTGTACTTATAAATATAAAATTAATTTGTACTTGTTAATAAGAGAACGATCATTAGCCAAAGATATTTTACTAGTTGAATAATCACATTGACTTTCACTTACTAGAATCATTATGAGGGAATGCATAATGTCGGAAACTCGTAAACATTCACTCAAGGCCCCATACCAAGACCATACATAACCATTCTATCAAGGCCTCATGCCAAGACCTAGTTTATCTCATGAGACCTACTGATTCATCAAGAGGCTATAACAGGCCTCACCCATCAGATAATAAGTCATATTCATTTCTCATATGTCTAATAAGAATATAAATTTTAATCAAAGTGTCACATAAGACTTTTATTTATTTAAATATTTTTCAGGGATGAAATAAATTCATTAAACGATCCAAAGTGTCTCATACCACCTTGAAAAGTTTATTTCTTAATCTATAAATTAACATGGAAAGATATATCTCATACTAAAATTATTTTCCTTTATTTGAAATTAATAAAATAAATAATGTAATGAATAAAAATTTCTTTAGAAATGCATTTATTATTTTGCCTTCCCAGAATAATCTTATAAATAAATAGAATCGCACATGAAATTAAAATTGGATTCATAATTTCTCATAAAATGATAAGGTTTATCTCATGCAGTTAAGAAAATAAAAGACACAATACATAAATAGGTTAATCTCATGAATTGGTAACTTATTTCATATTTTCACATAAAATGATATGGTTTAACCCATACAAATGTATAAACATTATGAGTATAATTTTATAACCCCAAGTTTGATGTGTGTTAGATACAGTTAAAAATTTTAAGTAATTGAGAATGAATCACTGTACCTAATTTTTTAATACACATATACATATGTATGTATATAAGTATGAAAATATCTACTGGTATATGTGTATATATGCATTTATATACACATATATATACTTTTCTTGGTAAAAAATCAAAGCATTGTAGTAAAAATTTAAATTTAAATTCTTTAAAAATATATTCTTAAAAATAGATAATTCCTAACATTTATGAAATTTAGGTTAGAAAAAGAAACATGGTTATATATATATAACTCTATAACTATGTATATATATACATGGTTATGATTTCAAAAGAACATAATTAAATTTCCTTACATATTCATAATTTGGTCAAGAAAAACAAACGAAATAAATACAAAATCCCTTCCAAACAATTATGGAAATTTTTATTAAAAAAATAACAAACTATATTTGATGAATATTATTTTTTGATTGTAATGGAGAAAAAAACCAAAAAAATCAACATTGAAATATAATTCCCCTTACATGATTCATGTCAGATGAGGAAGAGTGTTTCTAGAATTAAGAGAGAAAGAGAGAGATTGGTGGGGGAATTTATGGATTGGTCTTAGTGTGTGAAAAGTGAGGTTTTTTAAAACAAAACAATGTTTAAAATTATTGCTCCAAATAAACTAATGGTAAAAAAACAACAGTGTTAATTGGAAAAAATTCAATGTGTAGCAGGGTTAATTGACACACTAAAATTTTTAAAAATAAAATAGGAAGAGGATTCGAGTCATGAAATGTGATGTTTTATTAAAAATAACACCATCTTGGAAAAAAAGATTCCAAAATAAATAGGTTATGGAGAGGGTGGAAAGTGTCATACTGAGAAAGAGTGGCTGGAGAGGGTCAGGTGGCTACAAGCTCGGATGGGGACTGTTGTGGCTCCACGATGTAGAATAAGGGAGAAAGTAATGGGTCGTATAGATTAAATTTGGTCTGATCTAAGGGTTGATTTTAACCCTATTTTTTATAAGGGAGACTAGCAGCTACAATTTGGAAGGTCTGAATCGATCCGCGGATCCGATCAGACTGCTACGGTGGCTCAGCACATTTTACCGGGGACGAACAGATGGTATTAGATCATGGATTTGATTGGATGACTGAAAGTGATCCCAGTTTTTTATAAAAAGTTTAATTGTCTATATCATACATGCCTAGATTAGAAGATTGAGGAAAACTATGATAATAAGGATACAACGGTGGGGTTCGACCAAGAACCGGATCAAATGGATGAGATCTAGCGTGGGGACATCGGCGGTTGTGATCATGCGCCCCAGGAAAAAAACTCACCCTACATTAAAATGAGATAGGTTTTGGGTTTTCCTTATAAGTCTCGGTGTGTGGTGCCATCTCTAGATGAAAAAATCACACACAGGAGTCCGTACAAAAGGGACTCCACCCACGGGTGCTCAGCCCAATCTATCCCATGTCGGTGTATGTCCTTCTCACCCTCTTCTCTCGTAGAATCAGGCCCTATAGACATTTGTTTTCACTAGTATTTCCTCTACTATACTTTCCAGGGTCCCCTCTACCCTACTCGATCCTCCTTTGGTGCGAGTAGATTCCTCCTTTCTGGGGTAGAATGGGTCACCCAACATAGTTGAGGTGTCCCCTTAGCCTTGGATGGCACCAAATTTTTTTTTAATAAAATTATATTTTATAACTAAAATTTTTGGGCAGAAAAACTAAAAGACCTAAATTACTAATGTCTAATAACCACATTTTATATTTTAAAATCCAAACATTATACAATAACCCCTAATTAAAACCCGTAATTTCACTTAATCAAAAATGTTATTTAAAAAGATTTAAATAATTTAACATAATTTGATACAAAATACTGTTTAATTCCTATATTAAAAATTCCAAACCATAATTTCATTTATCCACAAATATTAAAATATTCAAACACACCCAATGGATTAAAAACCCAATGGTCATTTTTAAACCCCAACGACTACTTATAAATTTCATATTAAACCGTATAAATACCCTTTAAGGTATTCCATGGATCAGGAACATTTCTTTTTTTAAGAGGTTATTACTCTACATTCTATTGTCCCTCTATATTTATTCAATTCTTCTCACTATTTTTTTTATTTGGCGGATTCAAGGGACACGGTCTACTTAATCGGTTATGTTGTGATGTTGGTTGGTCTTCTGTTTTTTCTATTTGGTATGGTGATGAGTATACTTGAGTAGTTATAATCCCTTACATTGATGTAATATTTCAATATCTAAATAAAATTATTTTCTTTTTATTTATTTTATTTTGAAATATAACGTGCCAATACATAGTAATGAGAGGATAATAATGATAATAACTAAAATTATTATTATTAAAATTATAATTATGTTCATGGAGTTACAACTATAACAATTGTATATATAATAGTAGGTATTTAAAAATTATTATAATTTAATAAAGGATAAATAATAGTATATAATGATTAATTAATTTCAACTAAAGTGAAATAATGTAACAGAGTTGTTGGAAAACATTAGAAATGTATAACATTCCTGAGGTTTTAGGGACAATATTAAAGATTCATTAAACCGGATGAATGCATAATTGTTTTCATAAAACCAGAAATGAACCATGATATTTTTTCATGATAATGAGTGATTTATAAAAATTATGGTGGCTTAAACTAATTATGTAGTGTACTTGAAAATGGGTAACAACTTGGGAAGTTCTTTTTAATCGGGCTTTCTTATAGAGAGATTTGGATGGGGAACCTTATAAAACATGTAATTAACCATAAAATAAAGATTAAATGAGATAAATAAATATGTTTGGAATATTTTCATGGAATTTTAGAGAATTATATAAGATTAATGAATAATTACATTGGTGTAAAGAGAGATAATGTGTAACCCAAAGGTAATTTAGAGGTTTAGAGAGATATCTTAATTTTTGTATGAATGTGTTATTCATTCGCACCTACTTTCCTAGATAATAAAATTAGATAATATAATTAATTAATTAATAACCATAAGAAATTATATTTTATTTAATATAGTTTTATTTAGTTCATTTATGACCAATTCGATGAGTTATAATGTATAGTTTTGTCATTCTGAGAGCATTAATTCCAAGGATTTCATGGTTGGGTTATTTGTGTATAAATATAAAAGTTTGTGTGACATTGAAGAAAAACTCTATAAGTGAGAAAAAAATGGTATCAAAATTCATAAATAATTTTAAATGGTCTCATGTATCATTTTTTGGATATAATAATTCTTTATTAGATAATATGTTAATGAAAAATGATTAGTTTATTTTGGCAGTTTTTACGACCATCACGAACTAGTTTCATTTTATTCAATATTTTGTTTATATATTAGTTCAGAACATAAAATAGGTTATAATATAAATATTATAATCTGATTTTACCATGATAATTAATTTATTACCATCCATGAGGGTGATAATGAAAAACAAAAACTCATCATCATGAATGGGGTGAATCGACACATCAGGGATGATGTTTTCATTTTTAGAATAAAAGGATAATAAAAGAGATTTGATGATGGATATTACATTAATATAATAACATTACAGTATTTTTATGATGTTGGAGTTCTAATTATGTTTTGGATAAGGTATGTGAGGTGAGGATAAGAAACGAAATGAAAATAAATGTGAAATAAGGAGGATTTGTCATCTTGAATATTGCCTCCTTGCGAACCTCCATAAGGAACATGGAATTGGACTTTTGGTGAGACAAAAAAGACTAAGACATGAGGAAGAGGATTTCAAGAATAATTGGGAAGAATATTATAATGATATAAATATTAGACGGTGTGAGGAGAATAGGTGGAGTGAGTTGGTATTTATAAGGGGGGAAGGGTGTTTTTATTATTATTAATATATTCATTAATTTATTATTTTAGCTGAATATTATCAAGACTATTGATTTTCATAACTAATTATAGTAACTACTGCATGTTATTTCTAACTAATTGTTGATTAAATAAGCTATACATTATCCATGAATCAAAAACTCAAGTGTTTGTCAGATACCGTAAATTACTATATTATACTATTCACCAAAAATTAAACCATTTTAGAAAATTCCCAAATATTCAGCCTAGACATTTTTCAAAATTTATGCTTCAAAAATGGACTCCATTTTATGAAATTCATAAATTTAATTTTTATTTAAAATCATCATTTGTTCAAAAAACACTAATTTTAATATTAAAATCAATTTCATGAAACTTTGAAAAAATCATTAAGAACTCATAAAATTATCTTATAATTATATTAAAATGAAATATTAATTTATGAAGATTTTTATAGAAATAGAAAAAAAAAATTAAATAATTATATTAATTATAAATTAGTAAATAAACATTTACATTTCCAAAAAACACCCACACTTAGTTTATCATTTCTAAAATATTTATTTACTTTTATCATGATATAAATATGTCATATTTTCATTTAAAGGGTACCTAAATTTTTTTATAATTTTTTAGGTGTGGTTACTATTCTAACAACTAGTTCACTATTCCTAATGGTCACATTAGTATTCAAAAGGTCATGTTACTATTCCAATGGTCATATTTCTAACAGTCATAAGTGTATACTACGTCTTATAAATTTTAATTATTAAATTTATGAGTACATTCTATTCTCCCCCAAATATTATATATAATTTAATCTTTTAAATGAATATTTTATTATTCATGTTATGATTTATTTCCATAGTTTTTTTTATGAGTGTGGTCACTCTAGTGGATCAAGCAGATCCAAATTATTCTATTCTTATTATCTTATTTTATATTTATTTTTCCACTATAATATTTGAAATTATTATTGGTTTATTTTATGAAATATTTATCAATATTAATTTATGAAAATAGTATTCCAGGTTTCTTCATGTAATTTATACTATATGACATAATTATAAGAAGGGAATTTAAATTGATAAAATTCTAGGTTGTAACATTCTTCCCCACTTTTGAAATTTCTCCCTCAAAATTTCATTTTCAAACTAAGGTGGAAATGGGTGAGGATACTTATCCTTTATCACTTCCTCTAATTCCCATGTCACTTTTTCATACTTATGTTTTCTCTATAGTACGTTAACCATGTGAGTAGTCTTTTTATGTTGAAATTATCTATATGATCTTAGATACTCTCAGGTTTATCCTCATCCGAGATATCATTTTACATCTATATCACCTATTAATTTAGTACATGTTACAGATCTAGTATGTACCTTCTTAAGAGGTATACATGGAATAAATCATGTACTTGAGACATGGATGGTGGAAGTTCCAGTCTATATGTTCTAGCTCCAACATGACCAATAATATTGATGGGGCTATTGTACTTGGGTTATAGATTTCCTTTCATTCTAAATCATGCGACTCTCTTATATGGATATATATAGAGGATTACATTTTCACCAACCTCAAACTCTAAGTCATTTGTGGAATATAAGCATAGCTCTTCTATTGAATATGGGCTTATTTAAAGTGATAATGAATTATTTTTAGTGTTTTCCCATTTCTTCAACCATTTCAGGTACAAAAGGATTACGTTCACTAACTACATCCCATCATGTCATTGTTCTACATATTTTCCCTTAAATAGCTTCATATTCGTCCATTTGGATACTTGACTTGAAACTATTATTGTAAGGGAACTTGACAAGTGGAAAATGATGATCCAATATTACATTAAATTCTATAGAACATGCTCTGCATCCAAGTCTATTTTTTTATTTTTTAATAATCAATTGTTATAGGATAAATGGGAACCCTACAATCGATCCATTTATTAAAACAAAACATCAATCATAGAGATCTGAAAAACCATCCTGGTATTTCACATTAAAATTTCAAATTGCAGGGTAAAATGCCCAACATCAATCCAAGAACCCTCAGTCAACTCCTTGGGTTCTATGAAACCTCGGGTCCACCAACATCTTTCCTCATCACCAGCCTTCCATCATCGTCACCTCAAACATAGCCCCATCAGGAAGAACACTGTCGATGTCGCTGATGAATCGTGAAGAAAGTCAGAACCAATAGAATCTACACAAAATTATCAAAAGGGACAAGAACCCGGCCAAAAACATCACTGAACACCATGACCAACAAATTCTAAACTGGTGGAAGACCATCATCGTCACCACGCATTAAGCCATTACTACCACTCAAAACCCTCTCTATAAACGACGACCCACCATGAACTGCTGGATGAAAAAATTCCTTCGACACATCTTCGTTCATATCGTCACATCATCATCACTAAAATGATGTAAAAAAGTGAAATAAAACAAATAAGAGTGTCCTGGAAATCCTCCGACACTTGATCAACACCTCCCAAGC
The DNA here is from genome assembly GCA_963277665.1 of Viscum album. Taxonomy (NCBI): domain Eukaryota; kingdom Viridiplantae; phylum Streptophyta; class Magnoliopsida; order Santalales; family Viscaceae; genus Viscum; species Viscum album. Next base: position 1,047,546,272 of record OY728162.1, read on the forward strand.
CACCATGAGAGCCTTCTAATCAGTCCAAGATGGAGTCCATAAGAAAAAGATCAAGTGAGGATGATAATAGTCATCTCATATTTTCCATCATTTTGAGGATGATAATATATAATGAATTTCAACTCATTTTTAATGGAATATTTTAGACTTTTCCCAAATTTGGAGGTAAATCTCGAATCTCAATCAGATAAAATCAATAATGGTACTCCATACTACCACACCACTTCTCTCTAGTGTATTCATCTAAGTAGGTGAAGTTATAAATCCTATTGAATTATAATAAAGGGATATTTCAATATATTAATATCCACAATATCCCATAAAGAATTATTTCCACTGGATATCTTCGGATGTCTAATGAAAAATTTTATAGTGATGTTTTCCAATATCCTTGTTATTATGTGTAATGGTTTCATCATACTCATAGACTTATGTCTTTATTATTTCACTTTGTAATATACCAAGAACGTTTATGTATATTTATTGATCTCTTACATCATATTTTCCCACCAATAATGCACTTATATATCTCAATACATCTTTTTCCTCCCTGAGAGAATAGGAAAAGTAGATCTATGTTCACCATTCAAAAGTGGGTGTCACCTCTTCGTCATAGGATGGGGTCAGGGAAACAAACATCCCTATTGATGAAACTGATAATGTTATTATTCTAAAATCATTCATATTCATTCTTTTTTTGGTGATATCGTATCGTTTATTATCGGATTGATAAACCCTTATGACCCTTCTTGCAGTTCCTTCTCCCCAGATCTTAAATGTCCAAATCCCAACTCCCTTGGGGATCCCTCCGACTAAGCCAAGCAACATAGAGGTCAGATCCCTTACAGATTCATTGAAAACCATGAGCACAACTCTTTCTCCTTGCAACCTAGTTCGAGAATATGTTTCAATTCCCAGGATGGTCTTATATCAAGCCCTAGAGTATGCATTATTTTACTATTTGATATAGTGAAAAATATGGAGTTAAAATTAACCATAGTTTCTAAGACCCATTGTAAATTCTTAAAGACTATTTGGGAAAACATTGATTTGTTTTTACCACCATTGATTATGTTTTTATTGACTATACCACCCTTCATGGCCCAATAAAAGAGTTGATCTATCTGATAGATTAGATGATGGCCTTTGAATTGAGGGTGGTACCCCCTGAGGCTTCCTCATTAGTAAATAAATATTTATATGAGGAATTAAACAAATATTATAAAATGTTTTTAGAGGTGGGAACTCACCTAGAAATATTCAATAATAGGAAGGTTGAAATTGATCATATTCATTCTGTAATTGGACGTCTTCAAGTATATCTATCCTAGTTTCATCATTCACTTCACATATCAAAGAATATTCTACTAGTGAAACAAGAAATCCTTAATATGGAGGAGATTACAAAACATGACTCCATTTTAAGAGTAGAGGAGTTGTAACAGTTTTAGAATATAGAAAATGAATATATTGATCAACTATGAAAATTTGTGACCTCCATAAAGCAGATGTTTACAAATCTCAAGTTCTCATTCAAGCACATGTTGTGAAAGATGGATTATTTTACAAATTCACTTTTTCTTGTATACTCATGAAATAGACTTTGGTATGTGTTTACTACTCCTCTTGTATGATATCTATGAATGGACCATCTAATCTTAATATTTTGTTACCTAGTTTTCCTTAATTCATGATGTGCATGACATTTTGTTGATCTGATGTTACAGGAATCGTCAATGATTCTCATCTTTTTTATAACATCAAGTAAACCTGAATGTATGGATTTGACTATTATAATATATTCTTTTCATGAAATTCTCATGAATTCCTACCAACAATTTATTTCTCATTGATAGATTTTCACTAGTTATACTGAGATTACCTAATTCACGAAAGGATAAATTGGGTAAAAATATATGTCATAGTGGGTGAGTGGTATATTTTATTCCAAATTCAATGGAATTGGTGAGAATATCATTATTTTTTATGAAACCATATGTGGTACCAAAAAATATTAGTATTCGTTCCTTTATATTTCATTAATTATTGCCTAATAATTATATAGAAGAAGTCTTAGCAGGAATGGACACTAATTTTTTCTCAGATGCCCATTTCTGTTTTTTAGTCTACAAGATTTTTCTACCTTTAAGGGTCTTCAAAACTAAATAATTATTATTTTATAGTTTAGGGAATCTTATATCAAAAATTATATCACTATAGTTTAGGGAATTTTATTTCAGACCTTCGATAGATGTACTTTATGGTCTTTTAGATCAGACCTTTTATCACAATAGTTTAGGGTCTTTTAGCTCGAACCATCGATCACTATATTGTATGGTGTTTTATATTGGACCTCGAGACTCTATTTAGTTTAAATTCCATCAATAATTACTCAAACAATGATTATGTAATATTTTGAAAACATTTTAGGATTGTCCCAAACACTCTAGGATATTTTGTTTGGTTGTAGTGCTTCCAATGATCGAGGGTATTACAGATCCTTTCCTATATGGATTATATTCCTATGGTATCTAGGAAAAATAGATTTTTCATTTGTAACATTATCAAATAGATGTGTATGCACTATTTTTCTAGGTTCAATGAATACTTATGGGTGTAACATTGGATGTGGGAGAAATAATTGAAATTCTAGGTCCACCTGGATTTTCAGAATGTGGGTGATGTATTCCATATCCCAAAAGTAGGATTCAAGGTGTATGGAATGTGGAATACAAGATAGGGATGACCCCTAACACCTAGAGTCTCTAGGTTCCACCATGCTATTTCATAAGGATCATAGTTCCTCTCTTGCAAGGATGGGATGCCTCTGGTTGGTAGGTAAAATCCATTTTGCATCGATAGTATAGTCAAACAGAGGTTTCCCCACTCTCTTATGAGGTCCATGAGGGATTTTAAAAGACTAGAATGTCTAGATGATGAGGTTGGGTATAAAGTGAAGGGATATCTAGGAAGTATTTTGGAAAAAAATTGCAGTTTAACTACTAAATTATGAATTTTGAGCCCTGTGCACTGTGACATTTAGTTATAATGTATGGTCCTTAAAAAGGTTATAGAATGGATTGCCACATTCTTTCTTTAATGAAGGGTACAAAACTTGGTGACATAACTTTGAGTATATTGAGTCCTCTTTAATACTCTGGTTATGATGGTTTTAAATTGTGGCTCAATGTTCTCAAGTTGTGAGTATGTCATGGGAAACTGTTGCTAAGAATGGACCAGAACACTATGAGGTGACCAGTTCTACTATATTGACAACATGGAACACATGGATGAGAAGGACATTTTTTTCAATGTGACACATTCTGTTCATGACTATAGAAACATATGGAATCCCAATATGCATAAATTTATTGTCAGAAAAAGGTTCCCCTAAAGTTTATTAGCATTTTAAAATGGTCATGGAAGTTTTGTGGTGATCTAGGATAGCCAAATCCTGAATTTTGATTTGTGGAAAATGTATTACTCTGTAAGGGTTCAAGAACCCTAAAATTTGTGTCACCGCCAAGTGAACACGTTATCAAAGTGAGGACATGTTACAAACAAATGCCCTATATTTTTTCTAGACCATGGGGTCTATAGAACATGAATCACCATTTACTAGGGCCATAATATAGACCCTATGATCTTTATGACTTATCTATTTATGCCCTAATTTTTGTCTAAACTCGGGAGATTGAGATTATAGTGACTAAAGAAATGAATTTGTCTTTGGCCTCCCTATGTTTTATTTCATCCTAAAAAGTTTTTTGTCTCTTTCTATAGTAGTTTAAGGTAATAACATTTGAACCATAAAATTCAAGATTTTAAGGTTTTATTTCTTTGACCAATGTTTATACCGTTTAAGCTCTTGATTTTGTTGGATCTAATATGAGAGAACTATTATAAAAGATCCCAATTATGACACCTGGGGTCAAGATTACTCTAATATCATTATTAGTGGGTGATGGAAATGTATTAAATCCTAGATCTAGGTTCTCCGGTCATGAGTAATGATACATGATAATCATGTCAGGGATGGCCTAAAGAACCCTACAATATCAAGTCATTCCATAGTTATTATAGACTCATGAGGGTCAAAATGCTATTTATATATGGCTAAAATGTATTTGTTTGGTATATGTAATACCTTATGAATTGGTATTATGATTAAAAAGAGATACCTCTTTTCATTTCTAGGGGTCATGAAAGGTTTGTAGTGACCCATGGAACTAAAGACATGATGTGTGGTATATGGGTTGATGAGCATAAAAGATGAATGAAACACCCCCCTGCACTTGGTGATTGGGGTCAGTATAATGAGGTCCTTCGATAATGGATCAAAATGGGTAATGGCTAGAAAATTTTACTATTTTGTAGTGGGATGTGTTTTTCAAGTAGTTTTAATGTCATGTGATCAAAATATTTCTATTACAATTTAGTGTCATGTGGTTAGGCCCTTCACGGCCTAGGTATGTCATGTATTCTATTCGGGGGAGAGAATTGTATCTTTTATATGTTATGTACACTCCCAAGATTCGAGATCTGGGTGTAGCTACATATCCTATGATTTCAAGAATTAATTTTTATATAGTTCATGTATATAATTTCTCTGCACAGTTATGATGCGTATACAAGGGTTAGGAGAATATATTGTTTTATTACGACTAGACCCATGAGTTAGATATATAGTAATCACTACGTATCCTTTGAGGAATGGAGCCAATCCACATGTAGTTTATGAATGGTAAACCCTCTACATATTTCTAACCCATATGAAAATGGTGGAATTGTTCTCATCAATTTTTGTGACTAGTCTAGGGATTGGAGATATGGTAACCACTATTAATCATGTGATAACAATAACCAGTCCACATGTAGTTCTTGAGAAACCATGTAGTTTAATGTCATGTGGAAATGATATGGGATCCATTATGTGAAAATAGAATATTATGGCTAGACATGAGACCAGGGATCTAGGTTCCACTACATATATCATGATAACTTGAATCAATCCACACATAGTTTTTAAGGGTAAGCACCCTATACTTCTCTAACCATATATATAGGGGGAATTATTTTCATACATTTTTATAGTTGGGACAAGGATTGTAGATCTTGGAATCACTATGTTTCTTTTGATGATATAATTCAATCCAAACGTAGTTATGAGGATGGAGGTGTGGTGGGAGACCAACATTATGGGTAGTGGTCCTCTTGGGAGCTGTCTACAGTAATGCATAGTTTTGTTTCATAAAATTGACATTAATAGTAAAATTTAATGTCATGAAGTGAGGACATTTAGTGTTCATTTTCAAGTCTTAGTTGATATGTCTTGGTCATGTGGGGATATCCCTTACCAAATTTCCTAATCTCATGTGAGCTATACTCAATGTGAGAAACAAGGAATTGAAAAGGTACCTCATGACATGGAGGAAATTGGAAAAAGGATAGGAAAATATAGTAAAAATCTTGCATGGTCTAAGACACTGGATTATTGAGTCCCAAATATCTCATTAGAGTGAGAATCAAGTCATACATAGTTCTAGAAAATGTGTCGTTTTATTTCATGTGATGAGGATATAATCCATGAAATTTAACATCTTAAAACAAATATATTGGTGACTCTGCATGAAATATGAATAATTTTGTGGTTGGTAACAATAAGGGAGGTATGTGCATCACTACTTATCCTAAGATGGCAGGAATCAAGCCACACGTAGTTCTTGGAAACCATTCATTGTAGTGTTACGTGATGAAGACATACTCCATGTTGTTTAGCATCTTATGGAAAGGATATGGGTCACTAAATGAAGATTGAATGTAATATGGTGTATGGTATAATTAATAGAGGTATATGGGTCACTACATATCTTTTTATGGAAGGAATCAAGTCACACATAGCTCGTGGATGAGAAGATTCCCTATGTGGATCTTACTCTTACACTGGGATATGGAATTTCATCTTTCCTTCACATAGATCTAGCTCACATGTGGTGAATCATCTGAAAGAAAATGATTACCATACATGTAGTTTTAACATCATTTGGTAAGTCCAATTGACATTGCGTAGTTTAATGTCTTACTGCTATGATTAGTTCTGTATAGTTCAACTTCAGGTGGTATGGATGAGAGTCATTTTTCCACTTAAAGTATTCCCACATATACATGTTCTTTATTACTTTATTTCATGTGGTCATGATGATAAATGTTTTTCATTTTAATGTCTATCTTCTCGGAAATTGACACTTGGTGGATGAAATAAAAATTATTTCTTGTGAAACCTCACATTTTTTGGGGTGTGGCATGTTCTCTATCCATTGTTTATAATGAGTAAGAACTGTTTTGATAGACCTTATGTAATATAAAGGGTTCTTCCCATTTTGATTCTATCATCAAAGGTTTCATTACACATATCATTGGTACTCTGAGATCCAACAACATGTATCCTTGGATGAATAAATGGTGTTGAACCTTTTTATTGAAGGGTGGTGTGATCTAATTATGATGGAATTCAATGTTGTACAGTGTGTGCAACCTATTCTCATCGAGCCTCTACAATACATCCAACCTATTTTTTGATTTCTCATCATCTAAGAGTTTCCTAAAAAAGGATATTTGGAGTTAAGTCAACAATAATTCTATGGGTAACACTTCCTCGGTCCCATACACCAATGAATATGGCGTTTATTTTGTATTAGTATGTGCGGTTGTATGGTTATCCCGTAAACCAGGGTGGATTTTTTCAAACCAAGAATTCTTGTCCTTATTCACTATCTTCAAGAGTATATCCCACAAAGTCTTATTTAAGGCCTCTATATTCCCATTTGTGATCTCATGACAGCAAGATGAGTTACTAGAATAAATTTATTACTCCTGACAAAATTTATTCAACTCTTCATAATGAAAGGTGGTGCCATTTTCAGTCAATATCATGTTAGGGACTCTGAACCTTGTGATGATATGGATCTTTATGACTTGAATGATATTTTTTCTCCCAAAATCCTTGAGGTGTATTGCCTCTACAAATTTGGATAATAATTTAATAGCAGTATGGTTGTACTTGAACTAATTAGTAGTGTATGGTGGGTAATACCCAACAACATCCATTCCCTATACGGAAACTTTCCTAGAATAGTTTGCAATATGTAGCAATCACCAGTGTTGATGATGAAATTTATATTAACAAGGAAGGAATGAAATTTCCTAGTGAAATCTATAAAGTCTTTTATCATGGATTTCTAGTAATAATATAGCCTCCAAATTTAGTGTGAGAGCCTGGTCCTTGACTGATGAACACCGTAGGATCCTATGTGGACATATTCCATGATGGAGAGAATCTCTCTTTATAATAAGCATCTGAGGAGTATTCCACTGAAATGTCTCTTTTAGATGGATTTCTGCTCATTTGTACCATCCCATAGGGTAATGTTCACTTCTCGACATCGAATTTTTTCCCTTCTGGCTCAGTTAGTCGGTAGAATCCAATTTTAGAGATAACTAACTATGGTCTCCATCCATCTAGTGGGGGACATCATTTCATCACAATATGGTGCAGTACTAGCCTGATTTATTTATCACATATCAAAAACATTGATTGATGAGGTCTTATTTTGGTTAGTGATATGGAAGATTGATTCCTCCTTATCGGGACCATCCAAGACTATGGTTGCATTAGCCAATATGTCAGTGTAAGCATTATATGAACAAAGGACATTATGCAATATGGGATCCAAAGGGAAATATTCCATTATTCTGCTAATATATCCAATGAGTGAGGTGGATTCATTCTTTTTTATTGTATATTTACCATTGATCATCTTTATCACTAACTCTGAATACCCCTTGATGTTCAAGTTGAATATATGTAGCTATAGGGCTAATTCCAATCCAAATATGAGGGCATGGTATTCATCCTCATTATTCGGGTTTCCTTCGGATAGTGATAAAGGGTACAAAAAAATTCCTATGTTCATAGAAACAAAAAAAATCCCTAATAAAACCCAATTGAGTTTCATAATTTCCATTATTTTTCTAATAGGGGTTTGGGAGGATACATCAAAATGCATATCCCATTTTCGAGGAGTGTCATGTTCATAGAAAATATCTTCATCTGAAATATCGATATCTTCTTTTGTAATACTTAGAGATGGGTGTGCCACAAGGAAATAAGTTAGTTGGTGCACTTTCAATGACCTTTATGACACAAACTAAATGCGGTATTGTTGAAAAATGATTGCCCATCGGTACAAATGCCCCATCATCATGGTATATCCCAGAATTTACTTGATTAGATCAATATGATAGAATCGGTGGAATTCACAATTTTACAGGTAATACTTCATATCATTAACAAGAAATATTATTTCAAGTAATTTCTTCTTGAAATAAAAATATTAGTTCTCGGTACCTAGTATTATATGGTTGCAGTTGTAGAGACTACTCTCACTACCCACATAATGTTTTCCCTATGGAGGGAGATATGTTTTCATTCCATGGAATCCACATATAAGATGAGTGGATTTCCTTTTTACAAGGAAATCATGACCAGTAGGTAAAAAGGTACTTCTTGAGACTCTCAAAGTCTTCTTGGCATTCCCCGTCCCATTGATAGGAGATTCCCTTTTTCATTATCTTGGTAAAAGAGAGATATTTTCTGGCAAAGTTGGCTATAAAAATCCAAATGTAAGTGAGGTGACCCTAGATCCCCATTAGTTCTTCAAGATCTTAAGGGGTGACATTTCTATAATTTCAATGGCCTTATCATGGTTTTACTCAATGACACGGTATCATAACAAAAATCTATGTAATTTCCCTTATGTTACACTAAAAGCGCATTCCAATAGATTGATCTTAATTTTTTTCCACCACAACTTGTCAAATAATCACTTAAGATCTATGAAATTATCACATAGTTATCGGTATTTGACTACCATGCTGTCAAAATAACATTCAAATATTCTAACTAGGAAAGTATTAAATCTATGATACATGGAATATTGATATGTTTCTCCAACGTTTTTTAATACCAAGGGAATGACCTAATAGAAAAAAATCCCTATCGTTCTCTTAAGTTAGTTGATTCCAAATATTTAGGGGACATATTTATCTGGTTTTACTTTGAATACCCCTCAATGATGGAAATGTCTTGGAAGCTAGTAGTTGCATCATCCAAGAGTTACGTGATCAACAATGGGAACTTATCCTTTTTAAGTGTTTATTAAGGTTTATAAAACCAATTCAGACCCTAATATTCCCATTATTTTACTTCACATATATGATGTTGTAGATCTATATTATGTATTTCACTTCTCGGATAATGTTGTCTTTGATCATTTTTCATCTTCCGCATCTACATTCCTAGCATGAGAGCAGTGAATCCATCTAGATTCCTTCTTGAAACCTCAATAGTCATTAGGTAATCCAAGATCATGTATAGTCACATCTAAATTCATTTTGGTCATTTCTGTATAGTTCTAGGGGAACTCATATCATTGTTATCGTACAAATTCAATGTACATCTCTTTCTCCTTGTTATACATGGCAGAACTAATCACTGTAGGTTGTGGGTCTTCTATTGATACCCAGTTTATCTTCTTAATCACATAAATAGTGGCAAAGATGCCTTCTGTGAATATAATAGATGTGTTCCTATGGTCATCCTTTTCTTCTTCCACCTCTCATTCTGGTGGAGTCATTCTAAGATGATGTCATTATTATAGGGTAATTTCATTTACTATCGATGAGAGAGAGGCAATAAGAAAAGACCTTATCATCCCCTACTATTAGAGTAATATTAAGGAGATTATGGATATTATTTTTAACACTATATATAAGGAAATAAGAGGTTTGGATATCTATGGTTAGGCCTATTGCATTAATGAGTCTTTTGGGAAGCACATAGTCACTGTCAATCAAACATTGAGGATTATTATGGGTGGTCTAAAAGTCATTTGGGGGTGAAACCTCTATATTTTTATCCAAAATTGGTCGTTATCCTTCCCATTTGTAAAAACCTAGGTTAAAATATATGGCTTCTCAAGTCTCTAATGAGAACTATCATCATGTATTATTCTAACCTTCCCATCGATGGTGTATTATAAATCCTTATGAAATGTTAAGGGCACCACCATATGCCTATGACTAAAATTACATCCAAGTTGAGAATTATATTCAGTGTCTTACTAGATATCCATGAACTCAATGATAGATGTGAGATCCCCAAGTTGTTTTTTTATCTTGATCTTCCGGATATGTATTTTATCACACTCATCATACCCTTTAATAGACATCTTTATCAGAGATAAGTCTCCTTCACTATATCCTAAGTGTCGAAGGGTATGAATTGGGATGAGGTTGATCCCAAAACCATTTTAAATCAATTGTTGCACCCCATGATTTTGAAAATAAATTTAATATTGAATGCCTGAAACACTAAGTCTCTAAAAAACACTACTTTTTTATAACCTAGCATGTAAACATAATTTTTCCACCTCTGTGATTTGAATTTCGAAATACTAACATAGACGGTTGCATTCAGTATGATATTTAGAGTGTGATAAGAAAAACTTAATTTTTGGTGAATAGTAACATACCCATATGAATAGTAATATGACCCATATGATCATTAAATCATATTATTTTATTATTGTCTTAAGGTTACAAGATAATGATATCATGATTAATTTTTCAAAGTGATATAAAACGAATTATTGTTTTAAAATTGTTGTTTTTTGAATAAATAATGATTTTATATAAAATTTAAATTAATCATATTTACAAAATTATTTTCAAAAAATGGAGTTCATTTTCAAATTTTACACATCGAAAAATAGTTAGGGTCAATTTTTGGGATTTTTCTGAACTACTCAAATTTTTATAAATAGTAAAATTTGATAATTTACCGAATATATACATTATCAGTTAAATTCACAATTCATAACATCATGTATGATGTAAACACACCTGGTTCGAAATCACATTCACCTATTACTATTATGGGTCATATAAATTTACACTATTGGTTGTCTTGATGGAAGGAATATAATAATTAATAATATATTCACAAATCACCCCTCCCATCCATTATAACCCCCCCCCCAATTCCCTCTTCTCTTCACTCATCTCAAGCCTTGTGCCATATCTAAATTTTGAAAAACTATCTTCCCATTATCCTCCCCCACATACATAATCCATTTCTCTCATAAAAAGATCAAAACCTCTCCCCTAAAGAGTCTCTCAAGCAATATTACTTCCAAAGGTAATTTCCTCTTTTCATTTCTTTTATTTCAAGTTCTTTTATTTTCTTTTTCCTTCCTCACCTCCTTTCATTAAAATGTTGTGAATACTCCAATACCTTAAATTTAAAATAATGTTGTTGTGATAAAATAATAATTATTCATCATATCTCCTTTCTCATTCTTTTATACTATAAATGAAAACACCATATAAGATGTGTTAATTATCACATTCAAGGACATCATGTTTTCAATTTATATTACCGTCTTTAATTCTGGTCATGAAACCATTTTTATGGTTGAACTAGAATATGATATATTTATTATAACTTATTTAAGGTTATAAAATCACTTTTTATGAATGATATTAATTTTGTAAAGACCCGTAAAAATCAAGGGAAATTTTTTCTTAATTTTCTTTAGAATTTTACAAGAGCGCGGTTTCAGACGGCACCTGATTCCGAGGCCCGGAGTGCCCGGAATTATTTTCCGAAGTTTGGCTCGGGTACATTCAGTGAACGAACGAGCGGAAATTCCTAACTTTTGATCCGGTGCTCGGAATTGAAATCTGAGGGCACCGATGAACTCGCAGCGCCGATATTCGCTTAAAGAGATCTTTTCGGGAGTTGCGTTTGTTGCGGGTTGAAAGTTAAGTTTTGGGGTTTTTTAGTTTGAGTTAAATAAAATTGTGAAGAACAATTTTATTATAACTAGTTAAAACCTATCAAAGGAGGTTGGAAGTGGGACCCACACCCACTTAACCTCCCTTGGGAGGATTAAGTGTGGTGGGGCCCACACGAATCCCTAATCTTTTCAAATTCTCTCAACATACTTAACCCCTAATTAATTGACTTAAGTTACTTAATTAATTTTGGGAGTTAGCCTTTTTGAATTTCAACTTTTGACATTCTTGTGTGTTTTGTAATAATAAAATAAGATGTTATCTTATTTTATTATGGGTTGTTTGTTTGTCTCCTTGAGAGCTTTTGGAGAGCTTCTTCTTCATCTTCAAGCTCTGACGAAGAACGAAGAACGCCCAAACTCCGACGAAGAACGACGCCTCTCTTCTTTGTCCTCGGTGTCAACAAGAGGGAACTCTGCACCCTCCTCGGACCTTCTTCGTCGGCATACGAAGATTCGCCAACGACGTATCTCTTCGGGCATAACTCTTCGTCAACGGATTTGACGAACGACGACCGCGACGCCCGACCTCCGCGACGTCGTCTTCCGCGGAACGTTCTCAATCTTCGAACCTTATATCAAGGTAGGGGTTGTTGTTTAATTCTTTAATTATTCCATTTCTTGCTCGTGGATCGCATGTCTACGTGAGGCTTTGAAATAATTTATTTAAGTGTTATAGTTAACGCGAGGGGGGCCGGACCGCACGAACACGGCCGAACCCCCCCTCCATCGTTCTTGTTTAATTCTTGCGGTGGAAGCAAAGTGGCGTGGTGCCGTCGCACCACGCGGATTACCGTACGTTTATTTTTACGCGGCGCCGTCGCGCCACGCCGAGGTAGAAACTTCAAGAACGCGACGCCGTCGCGCCGCGTTGAAAAGAATCAAAGCACGGCGAAGGGGCGCGGTGCCGTCGCACCGCGCCGGATGACGAACGCCGCGGCCAGTTCCGGGCCGCGGCGGGACGAGGAGACCGCAGCCGGTTCCGGGCCGCGGCAGAAGAGAAGACCGGCGGCCGGGCCGCCGGCGTCGGAAGCCGAAGGGGGGACCGGAATTTCCGGTCCCGTTTGAGAAAACCGGCCGGCCAGCTGGCCGGCCGGAAGGCTTTAAAACCGGGGGAAATTAATCCCCCGGCCACCTAATAAAAACCCCCCTCTTAAAGAGGGGGGCGGGTTTTTTTTTGAAGGAGGGGGGGGCAGCCGGCCCCCCGGTTCCGTTCCAGCAAGCCCCCCCACGTGGCGGGGGGCGTTTTTTTTAAAAAACGGCGCGGCTATGCCGCGCCGCCAGATGAAAAGCGGGGGCTTAGCCCCCCGCGTGCGCAGCCTCCTCGCGGCGCCTGGCCGCCGCGGCTCCCCGCGCCGCCGCGCCGCCGCGCCGCCACCGCCGGCCGCCCCAGGGGGGGGGGGGTCGGGCCGGGTCGGCCCGGACCCGGACCCCCCCGTTTCGAACAAGAATTGGTTTTTGGCCCATAACTTGAGGCTCGGACCTCCTAATGACGAACCGTTTGTGGCAACGCGATCCTTGGATCGAGACGGTCGTTTCGATATATCGCACTCAAGGTTTCGGTTAACTTTGAGTTCGGCCGGGTTGGTTCGTTCACGAAACCAATCGGGCCTTCGGAGCGGAAACACTCATATCTTGAGCTACGAACGTCCGATTGACGCGCCATTAGTCGCGTTGTGTTCCTCTTAGTGAGACGGATCTTTTGGCATACTCCGCCCGAGGTTTGGACGTAGGTGGAGTACAGTCGGGTTGGTTTTGCCTTAAAAACCCAACCGGGCCCCGGAGACGAAAATGCCAATAACTCTCAGACCGGGCGTCCGTTCGACGCGCCGTCTGTTGCGTTGAGTTCCTGTTGACGATACGGAACTTTTGGATACATCAACTTCGGTCTTCGTGACAGTTGATGTATCAGCCTCTCGGCTCGTGGAGCGGACCCTCCGAACGAGCTTGCTATGTGCGGGAACCCTAGTGCTGGCTGCGACTGTTCTACTGCTACGACTGCTACTGTGACTGCGACGACGACAGTACAGAGATCCTGTGTGGATTCGACGACGACGACTACAGCACTCAGCGATCCTACGTGGATCAGTGCTACAGGTCCTGTGTGGGCCCGATCCTGTGTGGGTCCTTGCGCTCAGCGGTTCTGTGTGAGCCAGCGCCTACAGGTCCTGTGTGGGCCCGATCCTGTGTGGGTCATTGCGGGGGTTAGTTACCTATCGATCCTTCGTGGGTCCGACGACTTAGATGGATCAGTGATCATCTTTATCGTCCTTGAAGAAGTATACCTGTGTGAGCTGAATCCTGTTGCTTTCCTGTGTGGATTGTGTTGTGCAATCCTGTGTGGATTATGTTTTGCTTTCCTATGTGGAATACGTATACTTTCCTGCGTGGACTGAGTTGTACTTGGGCTCGGAGGTTGGAGCGTATTTTTAATTGATGACTTAGGTATATGTATTGGCATATACCTAAGCAATGTCGGTTGTTACTTCGTGATTGTACTTTTCTTCGTGGTTTATCCTTTGTGGATTTGAGAGACCTTCAGGGGTCTCGGGGTCCCTACTGAGTAGCTTATACTCACCCCTGCACGGGATTCGCCCGCACTACGTTGTGTTGGTTGCAGACGACGGACAGCGTTGACTTAGCTGAGGCTTGTAGAGCGGGACGGTACCCGGAGGTGGACCACTGGGCAGGACGTGCACGGAGCGGACGGCGGGACCCGTGGAGCAGAGGAGCTATCTGTACCCACCCTTCAGGTGGGATTTCCGGTGGACAGCTCGGAGTAGCGGCTTTTACTTTACAGTTGCTGTTTTTCCCTTTTCGAGTTGTACTTTACTTTCAGTTTGGGTTTGTATTCTGGCCCATTTACCTTTCCGCACTTTCAGTCGTACTCTGGTTGCTTAGTGTTTACTTTCCGCTTGTTTACTCTGTGGTGTGTGTATACTTATCAAAGGCAATGCCTTCCCTTTTTACCGGGATTTACGCCTTGGTGCTAGTCGCCAGCCCCTGGCCTATGGAAGGCGGGCTTGGGGTAGTCACAGCACGGACCCCGAGGGCGGGTCGTGACAATTGGTATCAGAGGAGTTTGGTTCTACCGCGAACTCTGATCTTTTCTATGTAAAGCAATAATGTTTAGCGTATTGAGTGTGGATATCAGTCCAGGGAGTCCAGTGTTGGTGCGGCGGCCGACGTATCCGTACACGAGGACCATGACTTCTGATTTCCGACTTAATGCACGAAAACATTGATTGCGTGTGTGTTTCAAAGTTTTCTTTGTGATTACTTATATCAGCTCACCAGGTATACTTTTCTAACCGTGGCGCCCCTGTTTCCTTTCAGGATGGCCCCACGACGGCAGCCAGCTAGGGTTCCGAGATTCGAGCGAGACGATAGCCCACCGAGCGACGAGGCCTCGGTGCAGGGCACTTTTCCAGTAGTGGCACCGGCGGTAGCTTTACCCGCCGATTCCCCGATGCTTCCAGCAGCAGCCGCTGACGATGCACGTCGCCTCAGCGCACTGCATGAGTTTCAGTGCCAGCGTCCGCCCAGGTTTCGCGGGGAGACGGATCCCCAGGCAGCAGAGGACTGGCTGGAGGCAGTAGTTCGAGTGTTTAGGCTAGTGAGGACACCAGCAGACCTCATGGTGATCCTCGCTGCGAGCCTACTACACGCAGCAGCAGGACGATGGTGGAGCTTGATGCTCCAGGTGCACGATGAGGCATCTCTTCTTTGGACGGACTTTGAGAGCCTCTTCCGCTCGGAGTTCGTCCCAGCCACCCTTCGTGCGGTGCGTATCCAGGAGCTTCTACAGCTGCGGCAGGGCAGCATGACGGTCGCTCAGTACTCGGCGAGATTTACCGATCTCTCGCGCTACTCGACCGACATGGTACGGGACCCATTCTTCCGGGCCCGGACCTTCGAGCAGGGTTTGAGACACGAGATCAGGGCATCGCTGATCTCCCTCAGCATACCGACTCAGACAGGAGTACTGGAGCGGGCCCTTCTGATCGAGAGCTTCCTTGCTGAGTCTACACCAGCACAGCGACCCACCGCAGGGCGGCACGTGGCAGAGTCATCCGCAGCAGGCAGTCGACGGATGACTCAGGGGTCCAGACAGACCAGACCTTCGGGCAGACGATCTCAGGGCACTGGCTCAGCAGTGCGGGGCACACAGCGCGGAGCCAGTCTTACGAGAGGCAGACAGTGCTACTCGTGCGGCGGGCAGGGCCACATGGCTCGCGACTGCCCGACCCGCCGTGCCGAGGAGCAGCAGTCGGTTGAGGGACCACCGAGGCAAAGGCATAGGGTCGACCGTGGCGGTCCGCAGGGAGGAGGCGGACGAGGCAGAGGAGCTGGACGAGCAGCCGGTGGTGGCCGACGCTTTGAGGCACTACCACCACCACCACCAGAAGGTCCACCCCGACCACAGGGAGCTGGCGGGCAGCGACAGGCACAGCTCCAGGTAGCAGAGGCCTACAACCACGACGCACCTGAGATGATTCGAGGTACTATTTGTGTCTATTCCACCCTTGCTGCAGTTCTTATAGACACAGGAGCGAGTCATTCTTTCATAGCCGCTGCCCTTGTTCGGAGCTCGGAGATTCCGACAGAGCCGTTGGCTCGATCCTTACGGCTAGAGACTCCTACGGGAGCAGACTCGACGATTACGCACTGGTGCCGGCAGTGTGAGCTTACTCTAGGAGGCGAGAGCTTCGGCTGGGATCTTCTTGTAGCAGCGTCGAGGCCTTACGACGTCATCTTGGGCATGGATTGGCTATCTACGGTCCATGCACAGATTGACTGATTTAGGCGCAAGGTGCGATGTGTACGCACCGACGGGAGCAGGTTCACCTTCACCGGCGAGAAGGGAGCCTTAGCAGCACAGGATGGACTTCTGCGGAGGAGAGGACAGCCCATCACTCATCAGTTGGCTAGCCTTATCCTTGGAGCAGTTGACGTGCGGAGTCCTGGTTTTCCTGCAGTGGTGGATCAGTTTGCGGACGTTTTTCCCGACGACGTTCCAGGGCTACCTCCTCGCAGAGAGGTAGACTTTTATATTGATTTGTACCCCAGGACAGCCCCGATATCCACTCCAGCATATCGGATGGCCCCCGCCGAGCTTCGAGAGCTACGGGTACAGTTGGAGGACTTGCAGGGCAAGGGGTTCATCCGACCCAGTGTTTCACCCTGGTCTTCCCCGATATTGTTCGCCAAGAAGGCGGACGGAAGCTTGCGACTTTGTGTTGACTATCGTCACCTGAACCAGGTGACAGTGAGGAACAAGTATCCTCTACCGAGGATTGATGACCTCTTTGATCAGCTCAAGGGAGCACGGTGGTTCTCGAAGATAGACCTCAGGTCAGGTTATCATCAGCTCAGAGTCAGAGACGAGGATGTGCAGAAGACGGCCTTCAGATGTCGGTATGGCCACTATGAGTTCTTGGTTATGCCTTTTTGTGTAACCAATGCTCTAGCAGTGTTCATGGCTCTCATGAATAGGATCTTTCAGCCATACCTCGATCGGTTTGCCGTAGTCTTCATCGACGACATTCTGATTTACTCTACGACAGAGGAGGAGCACGCCTATCACTTGCGAGTTGTTCTTGACACACTCCGAGAGCACCAGCTTTATGGTAAGCTCTCGAAGTGCCAGTTCTGGATACGTGAATTCCACTTTTTGGGACACGTTATCTCTGAGGCGGGAGTTGCAGTGGATCCCGCGAAGATTGAGGCTGTATTAGCATGGGAGCCACCCAAGAGCGTGACTGAGGTTCGGAGTTTCTTGGGACTAGCTGGATACTATCGGAGATTCGTTCCAGACTTCTCTAGAGTTACGGCATCACTCACGGCTTTGACGAAGAAGGGAAAACCCTTCGTGTGGTCAGACAGATGTCAGCAGAGCTTCCAGGAGCTGAGACAGAGATTGACTAGCGCTCCTATCTTGAGGTTGCCTGAGGAGGGAGTAGGGTACGTAGTCTACTGCGATGCATCAGGGACCGGACTCGGATGTGTTCTGATGCAGGAACGGGCCGTGATCGCCTATGGATCACGTCAGTTGAGGCCGCATGAGCAGAACTACGCTACCCATGACCTGGAGTTAGCAGCAGTGGTCTTCGCTCTGAAGACATGGCGACACTATCTGATGGGCGAGCACTTTACAGTCTTTTCCGATCATCAGAGTCTCAGGTATATCTTCTCGCAGAAGGACCTAAACCTGAGACAGCGACGTTGGCTCGAGTTCCTCCAGGACTATGACTTTGAGATAGTCTATACTCCTGGGAAGGGGAATGTAGTAGCTGATGCCCTCAGCAGGAGGACGGGCATTCAGCTACTTGAGGAGGCGACGGAGCAGCTAGCCTCTTTGCAGATATCCTTCGTGGATAGAGATGGAGAAGCCTTTCTTCAGTCTCTCACAGTCACTCCTCCACTACTGCAGCGAGTCAGGGAGGCACAGCGCGGGGACGCTGACTGTGAGACACGGCGTGCACAGATATCCTCGGGACAGGCACCTGATGGTTTCTCCCTTGGAGCAGAGCACGACATCCTTTTCAGAGGACGTACCATGGTACCAGTAGCTTTGCGAGAGGAAGTGCTGAGAGAGTTTCACACTTCTCCTTTGGCGGTACATCCTGGAGTGGCGAAGATGTACCAGGACCTCAGACGACAGCACTGGTGGCCGGGCATGAAGAAGGCAGTAGCAGAGTTCGTTTCTCGATGCCTTACCTGCCAGCAGGTGAAGGCAGAGCATCAGGTACCAGCAAGCTTGGTACAGCCCTTGGAGGTTCCGGAGTGGAAGTGGGACGGCATGTCTATGGACTTCGTGACTGGACTTCCACGCACTTCCAGAGGTCACGACTCCATCTGGGTGATTGTTGACCGACTCACCAAGTCGTCACACTTCTTACCCATCAGAGAGCAGGGCTCAGTGGAGAGCTTGGGACGTCTTTATGTTCAGGAGATTGTGCGGCTCCACGGCGTGCCATCATCTATCGTTTCCGATCGAGATGCCCGCTTTACTTCCCGGCTTTGGAAGGGGTTACAGGAGGCGTTCGGGACGCAGCTACGTCTTAGCACAGCCTTTCACCCTCAGACGGATGGTCAGACGGAGAGGACCATTCAGACTCTCGAGGACATGCTCCGCGCATGTGTCCTCGACTTTGGTCGTAGCTGGGAAGACCACCTACCCTTGGTGGAGTTCGCGTACAAAAACAGCTACCACTCCACCATCGGGATGGCACCGTACGAGGCGTTGTACGGCCGACCATGTAGATCTCCTTTGTGCTGGACAGACCCTGGGGAGTCAGCACTGGTGGGACCGGAGATGGTCCAGGCCACGACAGAGAAGGTCCAGGTCATCCAGGAGCGGATGAGGACAGCTCAGAGCCGGCAGAAGTCATACGCTGACAGGAGGCGGAGGCCACTGGAGTTCGAGGATGGCGACCACGTCTTCTTGCGGGTCTCACCTCGACGTGGTATTCGGAGATTTGGCCGAGGCAGCAAGTTATCTCCGCGCTTCATCGTACCTTTCCAGATTCTCAGCAGGATTGGAGAGGTGGCTTATCGCCTGGCTCTACCACCTCAGTTGCACCGGGTGCACGACGTCTTCCACGTATCCCAGCTGAGGAGATACGTGCACGACCCGACGCACATCATTGATCATGGGGAGCTTGACGTTGATGTTGGGGCGACTTTTACGGAGGTCCCGGTGGAGATAGAGGATCAACAGGAGCGGGTCCTGCGTGGGCGATTGATTCCTCTTGTGCGCATCAGATGGCAGCACGGGAATCTCCAGGAGAGCACATGGGAGCGGGAGGCTCAGATGCGTGCTCAGTACCCTCATTTGTTTCCCTAGTTTTTGATGTATCTTTACGGGGACGTAAATCCCTGAGGTGGGAGTAATGTAAAGACCCGTAAAATTCAAGGGAAATTTTTTCTTAATTTTCTTTAGAATTTTACAAGAGCGCGGTTTCAGACGGCACCTGATTCCGAGGCCCGGAGTGCCCGGAATTATTTTCCGAAGTTTGGCTCGGGTACGTTCAGTGAACGAACGAGCGGAAATTCCTAACTTTTGATCCGGTGCTCGGAATTGAAATCTGAGGGCACCGATGAACTCGCAGCGCTGATATTCGCTTAAAGAGACCTTTTCGGGAGTTGCGTTTGTTGCGGGTTGAAAGTTTAGTTTTGGGGTTTTTTAGTTTGAGTTAAATAAAATTGTGAAGAACAATTTTATTATAACTAGTTAAAACCTATCAAAGGAGGTTGGAAGTGGGACCCACACCCACTTAACCTCCCTTGGGAGGATTAAGTGTGGTGGGGCCCACACGAATCCCTAATCTTTTCAAATTCTCTCAACATACTTAACCCCTAATTAATTGACTTAAGTTACTTAATTAATTTTGGGAGTTAAGCCTTTTTGAATTTCAACTTTTGAAATTCTTGTGTGTTTTGTAATAATAAAATAAGATGTTATCTTATTTTATTATGGGTTGTTTGTTTGTCTCCTTGAGAGCTTTTGGAGAGCTTCTTCTTCATCTTCAAGATCTGACGAAGAACGAAGAAAGCCCAAACTCCGACGAAGAACGACGCCTCTCTTCTTCGTCCTCGGTGTCAACAAGAGGGAACGCCGCACCCTCCTCGGACCTTCTTCGTCGGCATACGAAGATTCGCCAACGACGTATCTCTTCGGGCATAACTCTTCGTCAACGGATTTGACGAACGATGACCGCGACGCCCGACCTCCGCGACGTCGTCTTCCGTGGAACGTTCTCAATCTTCGAACCTTATATCAAGGTAGGGGTTGTTGTTTAATTCTTTAATTATTCCATTTCTTGCTCGTGGATCGCATGTCTACGTGAGGCTTTGAAATAATTTATTTAAGTGTTATAGTTAACGCGAGGGGGGCCGGACCGCACGAACACGGCCGAACCCCCCCTCCATCGTTCTTGTTTAATTCTTGCGGTGGAAGCAAAGTGGCGTGGTGCCGTCGCACCACGCGGATTACCGTATGTTTATTTTTACGCGGCGTCGTCGCGCCACGCCGGGGTAGAAACTTCAAGAACGCGACGCCGTCACGCCGCGTTGAAAAGAATCAAAGCACGGCGAAGGGGCGCGGTGCCGCCGCACCGCGCCGGATGACGAACGCCGCGGCCGGTTCCGGGCCGCGGCGGGACGAGGAGACCGCGGCCGGTTCCGGGCCGCGGCAGAAGAGAAGACCGGCGGCCGGGCCGCCGGCGTCGGAAGCCGAAGGGGGGATCGGAATTTCCGGTCCCGTTTGAGAAAACCGGCCGGCCAGCTGGCCGGCCGGAAGGCTTTAAAACCGGGGGAAATTAATCCCCCGGCCACCTAATAAAAACCCCCCGCTTAAAGAGGGGGCGGTTTTTTTTTGAAGGAGGGGGGGCAGCCGGCCCCCCGGTTCCGTTCCAGCAAGCCCCCCCACGTGGCGGGGGGCGTTTTTTTTAAAAAACGGCGCGGCTATGCCGCGCCGCCAGATGAAAAGCGGGGGCTTAGCCCCCCGCGTGCGCAGCCTCCTCGCGGCGCCAGGCCGCCGCGGCTCCCCGCGCCGCCGCACCGCCGCGCCGCCGCGCCGCCCCAGGGGGGGGTCGGGCCGGGTCGGCCCGGACCCGGACCCCCCCCCGTTTCAAACCAGAATTGGTTTTTGGCCCATAACTTGAGCCTCGGACCTCCGAATGACGAACCGTCTGTGGCAACGCGATCCTTGGATCGAGACGGTCATTTCGATATATCGCACTCAAGGTTTCGGTTAACTTTGAGTTCGGCCGGGTTGGTTCGTTCACGAAACCAACCGGGCCTTCGGAGCGGAAACGCTCATATCTTGAGCTACGAACGTCCGATTGACGCGTCGTCAGTCGCGTTGTGTTCCTCTTAGTGAGACGGATCTTTTGGCATACTCCGCCCGAGGTTTGGACGTAGGTGGAGTACGGTCGGGTTGGTTTTGCCTTAAAAAACCAACCGGGCCCCGGAGACGAAAATGCCAAAAACTCTCAGACCGGGCGTCCGTTCGACGCGCCGTCTGTTGCGTTGAGTTCCTGTTGACGATACGGAACTTTTGGATACATCAACTTCGGTCTTCGTGACAGTTGATGTATCAGCCTCTCGGCTCGTGGAGCGGACCCTCCGAACGAGCTTGCTATGTGCGGGAACCCTAGTGCTGGCTGCGACTGTTCTACTGCTACGACTGCTACTGTGACTGCGACGACGACAGTACAGAGATCCTGTGTGGATTCGACGACGACAGTACAGAGATCCTGTGTGGATTCGACGACGACGACTACAGCACTCAGCGATCCTACGTGGATCAGTGCTACAGGTCCTGTGTGGGCCCGATCCTGTGTGGGTCCTTGCGCTCAGCGGTTCTGTGTGAGCCAGCGCCTACAGGTCCTGTGTGGGCCCGATCCTGTGTGGGTCATTGCGGGGGTTAGTTACCTATCGATCCTTCGTGGGTCCGATGACTTAGATGGATCAGTGATCATCTTTATCGTCCTTGAAGAAGTATACCTGTGTGAGCTGAATCCTGTTGCTTTCCTGTGTGGATTGTGTTGTGCAATCCTGTGTAGATTATGTTTTGCTTTCCTATGTGGAATACGTATACTTTCCTGCGTGGACTGAGTTGTACTTGGGCTCGGAGGTTGGAGCGTATTTTTAATTGATGACTTAGGTATATGTATGGGCATATACCTAAGCAGTGTCGGTTGTTACTTCGTGATTTTACTTTTCTTCGTGGTTTATCCTTTGTGGATTTGAGAGACCTTCAGGGGTCTCGGGGTCCCTACTGAGTAGCTTATACTCACCCCTGCACGGGCTTCGCCCGCACTACGTTGTGTTGGTTGCAGACGACGGACAGCGTTGACTTAGCTGAGGCTTGTAGAGCGGGACGGTACCCGGAGGTGGACCACTGGGCGGGACGTGCACGGAGCGGACGGCGGGACCCGTGGAGCAGAGGAGCTATCTGTACCCACCCTTCAGGTGGGATTTCCGGTGGACAGCTCGGAGTAGCGGCTTTTACTTTACAGTTGCTGTTTTTCCCTTTTCGAGTTGTACTTTACTTTCAGTTTGGGTTTGTATTCTGGCCCATTTACCTTTCCGCACTTTCAGTCGTACTCTGCTTGCTTAGTGTTTACTTTCCGCTTGTTTACTCTGTGGTGTGTGTATACTTATCAAAGGCAATGCCTTCCCTTTTTACCGGGATTTACGCCTTGGTGCTAGTCGCCAGCCCCTGGCCTATGGAAGGCGGGCTTGGGGTAGTCACGGCACGGACCCCGAGGGCGGGTCGTGACAAATTTATAAATCAAAATGAGTTCATTATGATCAAAAAACCTCTAATTAACCCACACAATTGTCATTATACTTTTTTAAGGATTCATTTTCACTCCTAATAACCAAAAAATTTATTATAACCATGTAATCTTCTAATTTTTCACTAATAAAATAAAAATTCTATTCTGTATAACCATTATCATTCTACATGCTTATCCATACATGAATATAAGTAAACTGATCATGAAAACTAAGGAATAAAACGCTCCTAAACAATGAAATTGAATCTCTTAACCCATAAAAAGGCCATGAATGAACCTAATAAGGTTATAATAAATAAAATAAATGTAGGGGAGGTTTTGGAATTATTAATTTATGAACCCAAATTTTATTAATAAGGTTATTAAGATCATGTGAGGAAAAACATCGGACTTATGGTATGGGTTTCTTCATCTCACTTCCATTTTTTGTAAGATATTCCATATTCACTACTATTACTTGTGTATGGTGAATTTATACTTACCATTGATTTTTAATATCATGAATATATTTATTTTCATGATATTAAATTTATCATTTGATGATTATTAATTTTGTGTCCTACGATTCAAATGATTGCAAAGTTGTAAGGGTTTTCCACCCGAACCTTTATTTTCATTCAGGTTATTTTATTATCTACTTACATAAATTAAATTCTTATTAATTAATATTTACTCCTCATAAAAATGTTTTAATTTTATATATTTTTGTACCATCCAGAAACCAACCTTAATTTGTGGGGAATTATATTTTTTAAAAAGATATTTCAAAAATTCTCCCCGAAATACAAGCCCGACTCAATAGAATTTCTCAAATTCTTACCTGTTTTCAAGGGAACTCTATAATATGTTTTTAGAAACCATTATATTTATAAAATAATTCATTTTATTATTAAAATACTATCTTAATTAATTCCTAGTTTTATACAAATGCTTTTCCAAATGAACTATTCTTTTCAAAGTAAAATGTTATTTATCTCAAGAGTTACTCAATGATTTTATAGGAGTATCTTCATCAGTTTCAACACTACTGTTGATTATTATGTATTATTGGGATTAATATTTATGATATCATCTGACAATTTTAATTGAATATTTTATGATTAGTTTGACTATGGTTGTTCTATCTAAAAACCATTCACCAATTTACTCAAAATAATTAGTGTTTATGCTTAATGTTTGGTGAATGTTATTTACGTTTCATATGTTAGTTTCAATATAAATTTATACATTTTTTTTGTTTATCCTTGTTCATATGAAGAATTCATTTCACTTATTATGTGATGGGTTTGTCCCTCTCTATCCCCTCGATACATCGGTAGGTCTCATGAGACAAATAAATATGGACTTGTTCAAGGACTTGCCAAATTTTATATATGGTTTTGGACGAAGCCTTAATCGTTTTTAAATGTCTTGGTCGATGCCTTGACGGTATGTTTTAGAATCTATGGAATATGAATTTCCATCACTATGAAGCTATAAATTCATATTTCATGTGGTTATTTGACTAATAGAGTACCAATGATTAAGTTTTATTATGGAAAAAATTACGCCGATCATTTTCCTGCCATAATGTGTTCATGATTATTATTTTTAAACGCATGTGTTTACAATTATCCACCATGACTAATGTTTATGCTTATGATATCTTCCACTGTATTTCTTACCCTTAATAAGAATTTTAGCTCACACCTTCTTATGTTTTTTTTCCTAGTACATGAAGAGGTATATTATTATTGACTTGCAGGGATAATCTTAGAGTGGTGGTTGTTCCCAACAAAACTTATATGTTGTTTTTTATTTCATGTTGTAATGTTGAAGTTATATATGTATCTTGTTTCCAAATCTACTAAACTACTCGATAATTCAGGATGCATATTCCTTATGTATATGATATTGTAATCAAATAAGGCATTGGCTCCTAGAAACTAGGGTTGGGTCCTTATAGTTGGTATCAAAGGAAGTTCAGTAGAAAACATGGAAACTATATTTAGAAAATGTAGATTTGGAAACAAAAACATAAGATAACCTTTGAGGAAAACCCATAAAAAGAAAATCCTTGAATTTTAGGTTATGAATCTTCAAAGAGAAGATGTACACGTTGTGAAAGAATATGTTGATGTGTTTCCAGAGGATTTACATAGACATCCTCTAGAGCGATAAATTGAGTTTCAAATTTACTTAATTCCTAGTTCAAGGCCCATATCAAAGACCCCTTATAGAATGTCCACTGTGGAATTTTTAGAATTATAGAAACAACTAGAGTAACTGAGTGATAAAGAATTTATTCACCCTAGTTTTTCCCCATGGGGATCCCCTATCCTTTTCATTAAAAAGAATGATAAATCTATGAGGTTTTATATTGACTACATGGAGAACAATGATATTAAAATAAAGAACAAGTATCCCCTACCTCACATTGATTATTTCTTTGATCAACATCATGAAGCCCAATATTTTTTGAACATTAACCTTCAATATGGATATCATCAGTTGTGAGTAAGGAAGTAAGACATTCCAATGACATCATTTTGAACTAGGTATGAGCATTACGAGTTTACAGTAATTCCTTTTGGATGGAATAATACATCGTCTGTTTTCATGGATCTAATGAATTGTGTTTTCAAGGAATATCTTGAGGAATTTTGGTGGTATTTATTGATGATATCATGGTATACTCCAAAATATACAAAGATCATGAAAATAACTTGCTCATTATTTTGAAACCTCTTAGAAGAAATGAATTATATTGGATGTTTATAAAGTGTGAATCTTGGATTCAGTCAGTTTTCTTTCATAGGCACATTTTCTCTAATAATGGAATATTTATTGATCCTATGAAGACAATGGTTGTGAAAGAATGGCCCACTCAAATGAACATATCTAAATTATGTAGTTTTATTGTTTTATCAGGTTATTATCCACATTTTGTTCAAAACACCACCCGTTTGGTCTACCCAATTACCAATCTTACACATAATCGGTTTATTTTCATATGGACAAATGAATGTGAGGAATGTTTTGAGGAATTAAATAGGAGATTGGTAAATTATTAGATCCTGACATTACCATTGGGGAATGATGGGTTTGTGATCTATAGTGTTGCATCCAAGAAATGACATGGGTTTGTCCTTATACAAAATGATAGAGTTATGGAATATGCCTCAAGGTAGTTAAAAATTCATGAAAAAAATATCCTACTCATGGTCTTGAGTTAGCAGTTTTAATAGCTTCTCGGAAGAAATGGAGACATTATCTCTATAAATAAAGAAGTGTAATATATACGGATCATAAGATGTTGAAATATATCATCTCATAGAATGAACTCAACATGAGGAAAAGTTGTTGGATTGAAATACTCATGAATTGGGATTTTTCCATACACTACCAATCAAGAAAGGAAAATAAGTTAGATGATGCATTGAGTAGGAAGGATCATAGAGTCCTAAACAAAATGAGGATTCAAAAGGATCCTATGTTTATGGATCTAGTAAATATGGATATGCGAGTTATCAAAGAAGGTTAAACATCAGTACATTTTCATTTGGTTTCCCAACCATCAAAGTTTTAAAGGATTAAAACTTCTTAGTCTAATGATGATAATCTTTAAAAGAAAATTAAAGGTGTAAATGATGGTAAGTTGGATGACTTCATGTGTGAAGATGGAATTCTAAAATGTGGGAAGAGACTTTGTGTTTCGGCTATACCAAAGATACAAGGGGAGTTATTGGATAACTACCATAGTTCAAATATCTATATACATTCTGGTTGCACTATTATGTATATATATTTGAAGAAAAATTTATGTTGGGACATCGTGTTGCGGGAAATTACGGATTATGTATCAA
Source organism: Viscum album (assembly GCA_963277665.1). NCBI lineage: Eukaryota > Viridiplantae > Streptophyta > Magnoliopsida > Santalales > Viscaceae > Viscum > Viscum album. The sequence continues at coordinate 1,047,573,344 of OY728162.1, forward strand.
GATGTTTATTCTGTCAACAAGTCAAGGCTAAAAGACAACATCCTAGAGGAGTTATGAAACCACTATATATTCTAACATGTAAATAGGATGAAATAACCATGTGTTTTTTCACTGGATTACCCAAAACTCCATGAAAGAATGATTCAATATGGTTAATCGTAGATCAATTTACAAAATCTGCACATTTCCTCGCTATAAGGGAGGACTTTCCACCTGTGTTCCTTGCACGACTCTATATCAATGAAGTTGTGAGACTTAATGGATCACCAATCTCTATTGAGTTTGACCATGATCCATGATTTACATCGAAATCCTAGAAAAGTCTTCAGAATTCGCTGGATACTGAGCTTTAATTGAGTACTTTTTATCACCCTCAAACTTACAGGAATTCAGAAAAGATTATCTAAACTTTAAAAGATATGTTGAGATCATTCACACTTGATTTTCATGGTATCTGGGATCCGTATTTACCTTTAATGGAGTTTTCCTAAAATATTATTTTCCATTCAGGAATTCAAATGGAACTATATGAAGCATTGTATGGAAAGTGATGTCATACACCATTATTGTGAGATGAAGTCGATGAAAGGAAGGTTGTGGGTCCATAGTCTATAAAGGAAACAAATGAAATGGTAAATATCATTCAAACACATATCAAATATGCTAAAATTAGGAAAAATATATATCTAATAATTGAAGGATGTTTTTGGAATTTCAATTTGGAGGTCATCTTTTTCAGAAGGTATCTCTATGGTAGGGTGTTAAAAGATTTGGGAAGAAAGGGAAACTCAACACTAGGTACATTGGTCCTTTTGAAATACTAGAGAGAATTGGATCTGTTACATATAATTTGGCTATGTCTCTTTTTCTATCTAAATTACACAATATGTTCCATGTCTCATTATTGAGAAAGTACATGCCAGACCCAACGTATGTCCTCACTTCTAAAGCTATGGAATTAGAACATGACTTATCTTACTGTGAAGAGCCTATCTGGATTCTAGAAACTAAGTAATAGGCGTTGAGGAATATGATGATACAAATGGTAAAGTTGCTTTGAAAAAATCATAGAATTGAAGAAGCAACATAGGATCTTCAAGAGCGTATGATAAAGACCTACCCAAATCATTTTATGATGTAACATTCTTTGAATTTTGAGTATGGAATTTTTGTAAGGAGGGGAGAATGTAACACCCCATGATATTTGAAATAAATTAAATATTAAATGCATGAAACATTAAGTCTTAAAAAAATCCACTTTTTCATAACCTATCCAGTAAACATAAATTTTCTACCAATGTGATTTGAATTTATAAAAACTAACAAACACAGTTTCATTTAGTAAAATATTTAGAGGCTGATAAGAAAAAATTAATTTTTGGTGAATCTTAACATACTCTTATGAATAGTCATATGAATAGTAAGATGTCCCTTATTAATATTAAATCTTATTATTATATTATTGTCTTAAGGTTATAAGATAATGAGATCTTGATTAATTTTTCAGTGTGATATAAAATGAATAGTAAAATTGTTATTTTTCAAATACATTATTATTTTATTTAAAAAATAAATTAATCATATTTGAAAAATTATTTTAAAAAAATGGAGTTCCTTTTTAAATTTTACAAGTAAAAAATGGTTATGGTGAATTTTTTGGATTTTTCTGAAATAGTTGAATTTATTATAAATAGTAAAATACGATAATTTGTCGTATATATACACTATCAATTGAATTCACTAATCCTAGAATCACGTATGTTGAAAACACACTTGGTTTGAACTCACATTCAGTTATTAATATTATGGGTTATATAAATCAACGCTATTTGTTGTCTTGAGGGTAATAATAAAATAATGAATAATATATATTCAAAAATCACCCCTCTCATCCACTATAACCCCATCCCCCAACTCCCACTTCTCTTCACTACTCTCAAGACTTTTTTCTTTTCTAAATTATTCTCAGATATCCTACCAATATCATCCCCCACATCAAACAGCCTTTGGTCTCATTAAATGATCAAAACCACTCCCCTAAAGAGGCGCTCATGGAATATTACTTCAAGATGTAATTTCCTCTTTTCATTTATTTTATTTCAAGTTCCTTTATTTTCATTTTCTTTCTGAACCTCCTTTAATACAAATGTGTTTTTGACTCCAATACATTATATTTATTGGAACATTTCTTGGGATAAATTAATAATTCCTCATCATCTCTCATTTCCCCTTCTTTCAGACTAGAAATGAAAACACCATCCAAGATGTGTTAATTTAACACATTCAAGGACGGCAGGTGTTCAATTTTTTACCATCTTAAATTCTGATCATGAACCCACTTTTATGGTTGAAATATACTATGATATATGTACTATAAATTATTTAAGGTTATATAATCCCTTTTTACATATGATATTAATTTATAAATCAAAATGAGTTCATTGTGATCAAAAACCCGCCAATTAAGCCAGACAATTGTCAGTATAGTTTTATTTAATGATTTTTTCACTCCCAATAACCAAACAAAATTTTACAACCAGGTAGTCTTATAATATTTCAATAATAAAATAAAAAATATATTATGTAAAACCATTCTAATTCTACATTCTTATTCGTGCATGAATATAAGTAAACTAATCCTGAAAACTAAGGAATAAAACACTCCCAAACAATGAAATTGAATCTCGTAACACATAAAAAGGCCATGAATTAACCTAATAAAGTTATAATAAATAAATTAAATGTTATGTAGGTTCAGGAATTTTTAATTTATGAACCCAAATGTGATCATTCAGGTCATTATGATCATTTTAGGAACATCTTCGGACTTAAGGTATGGGGTTCTTCATCTCACTTCCATTTTTGTAAGATATTCTATATTCACTACTATTACTTTTGTATGGTGTATTTATACTGACCATTGATGTTTCATATCATTAATATCATTATTTTGATGATTTAAATGTACCATTTGGTGATTAATAATATTGGGGTATATGATTCCAATAATTACAAAGTTGAAAGGTTTTTTCACTGGAACATCCATTTTCATTCGAGTTAATTTTATTATCTACTTATATCAATTAAATTCTCAGTAATTAATTTTTAACCCTCATAAATTATGTTTCAATGTTATATATATGTGTATCTTCTAGAATCCTACCTTAACTTATGGGTAATTCTATGTTTTAAAAGGATCTTTCTAAAATTCTCCTTGAAATACAAGCCCGACTCAAAGGGAATTTTTCGAATTCTTACCTATTTTTAAGGGAAATCTTTAATCTATTTTTAGAAAAAATTATATTTATAAAATAACACATTTTTTTATAAAAATAATATCTTACTCATTTATAGTTTTATACAACACATTTCCAAAGGAACTCTTCTTCTCATAGTAAAATTTTATTTATCTCAAGAATTACTCAATGATTTAATAAGAGTATCTTAATCTATTTAAACACTATTGTTGATTATTATATATTATTGGGATTAATATTTTTGATATCACTACAATATTTAATTTAATAGTTTATTATTAGTTTGAATATGGATGTTATATCTTAAAACCATTCACCAATTTACTCTGAATGGTTGGTGTTTATTGTAACGCCCTGACCCTAGTTACCCAAAGTCGGTGCATTATTACATAACAGTGGCATGATCACAAGGAAATCTTGTATCGAAAGACGGATCAGTTTAGTTTTATTGGAAACAAGATTCATACATAAGTTCAACTTTACAGCTTGAAGAGAAATAAAACAGAAATATATTTCATTAGAAACATCCCAGTCTCCTAGATTATTCCTATAGGTCACTCATAACTAACTTCTTCATATCTTGGAAAAATGAACCATAAGAAAGGTGTAATTAATACCGTGGAAAATGACATAAATATTAAGCATGGTAAATAACTGAAACCACATTCCTTTACCAATAATAAACAACAATACTTTTATGGCATGAATATGAGATGAGTAAATAATTCTATAATAAAACATAATCATGGGTATTCTACTAGTCGAATGACCACATGAACCGTCAATATTATTTCCCTAATGAGGGAATGTATAATGTTGGACATTCTGAAACATTTTTTCAAGGCCTCATCCAAGATGTCTAAAAATTATTAATGTAATACCCCAAGATTTTATAGTACGTTATTTCTTCAATGTAATTCAATAACTTGCACTACACACAACACTAAGTTCAAGCGCATCACGACTTACCAAACTAGCCGTTCAAAAGCATTTATGAATAGTATTAACTGAATTTTGAACATTATATAATACTTATAATCTTAGAATCCATATTATTAGTTTCTTAGACATAATTTAAGAAAAAATCCATTTTTTCAGATAAAAGGATTATTTTTCAAAAAATGCAATTTTACCGCCTTTTAATGGTGAACCCTTTTTAAATCTAATATTTATAACTTTTATATATTTAATTTCACAAACTAAAATTATTATTTAGAATCAGTACATAAAAATTAAGTTTCGATGATTTTTTTATGTTTTTCTGATAACTTTCATATTTGGGTGAATAGTTAAAAATACTAAATTTTAACTAAAAACTACTTTTTAATCAAAATATTTTATAGTGATAAATTATAAATTTGAGTAGTTTTAAAGTATAATTAGATTATATTTTTACCATTAAATTAAATATTGTTCATTGGGAGTAATTTCACTTTGAAATTTCACATAAACAAGTGTTAATCTTTTGATAGTTATTATTTTTTAAAAACCCGCTTTTTGGTTTTGACAACGGGAATTAATTTTAAATTAATTAATTCAAATTATATGTTTTGAATTTGGTAAAATAGACATCATTTTTGGATTCGAAATATCAAAATTATCTTATGTTGAATTTTTGGTATTTTTCTGAAAACTTTCAGTTTTTGATAAATAGTGAAAAACACTAAGTTATCGTTTAAAACCAAATTTTTATTTAAATAATTATTTATTTTATTTAAATTTATTTTATGTAAAGATAGATACATAATACCTATATAAGTTCAATTTAATTCATAGGAGTAAGATTATAATAATTTTAGGTATATAAAAATTTTATTGAACTTTTCACCATCTTTTACCCACCTCCTAGGAGAATTTGCAAATTCACATAAAACTTAATTTTACAGCTTCTGTGAGTGGAATTTCAAAAATCTGAGAGACATGGTTAATATAAAGGATCAAAATGTTTTTCAATATGATAAAATTAATTTTTGGTGAATAGTAACTTTTTACTTTTATTTACCACGATAATAAGTAATAGGGTAATTAAGTCTAAAAATGATATTATTATTACCCTAATACATGTTAAAATTCGATTGGATAAGTATAATTCGACCAAAAACAATATTAGGAATAAAATATGAACCTCTTTGGTCTACTTGGATTATAATAGGACATTTATTATTATTTAATTCAAAGAAGAGTTAAAAGAGTTAAAATCAAAGTTTAATAACTAAAACATTTTTAATATAGGGTTATACATAAGATAAATTCGATTATAAATATTCATTAGAAGCCTAAAACGATTTAATACATAATTGTGTTTTATGTATAATTTTTAGACATTAAATAATTTAATTTATTTATGACACAATGATGATGCAGTAATTACCTTATTAGTGAAATATTAAAATACTTGATATTATAAATACCCAAATAAATATAATTTGAAACTTTTAATGAATTAAACTAATTTTATTGGTTGCTATGACATGTTAGGATTGATTAAATGAATTTTTTTTTGAATTAATAAAGTTATTAAGACTTTAAAAAAATTAATTATTAAATACTGTCGAAATTGACATAAAGGATTTTTTAAAAAAAATATTATATTATTAATTGATATAATATTCGTAAAAATATAAGGTTCGTCCAAAAAACTTATATGATTATAGGAATGTCATTAATGAACCACTTGGGGTTCTCTTGGTAGTTTATAGTAAGTTTATTAACCATATAATATTAAAATACAAAGAGATATGTTAAATGTCAAACTATTTAACTAAGAGTTAAATCTAAAAGATAAGGGTAAAATAGTGACCCAAACTTATCTAAAACCACTTTTTTGAGTGTTTTTCGACCCATAATCACCTTATACTTTAACCAATCCAGTTTGGAGCAATTATAAACCGAATATTAATTTATTATAAAATAATACTTTATGTTTTTCCTAAAGATCCCCTCCTCCCCCTTATAAAAGGACACCACTTCTAACCAATTCTTGACACCTCTCAAGCCTTTTGGCTCATAAAAATTCTTTCCCATTAATCTACCTACATACCTTTACTCCTCATAGAAGCCTTACCTTAGGCATAAGTCTCTTCAAGAGTCCTTTTTGGTTCAAACTAAAGGGAGTTACCCAAATTAAAGGTAACGATTTCTCTTAGCTTCTTTTCTTTTATTTTACTTCTCCAACCCCGAAACACTTCTTATTATTTTATTTTGTAAAAAACAGTATCCTAAATATAATAGGATATTTTTATGAGAATTATTTTAACTACACTTACACACACCTCCATCTAATGGGTGAAGAACATAATGTTTCTGTGGGTGTCAACCAAACGCCTCAGGAAACGATGATTGTTCAATTATCTCCTACCACCTCTCATGTTGTCCATTATGATGGAACTATAATTAAATATGATATTAATGATATTTATTTTATATATAATCTTCTTTAATTGAATTTTATATCATACCATTATTTGTTTCATGTTATATATATATATATACGATAATTTCATTTGAGGAAGTGCGGACTACCGCCCCCTCAAACTGATATGACTCGTTCATACCATACATGGAACGTATAAAGGATGGTGTTAATGATCTTAATTAACATATATAAGATATTATATTATAATGGAATAATAATATACCTATGTATAATTTTTATTTTATTCTTTTTAAAATGAAAAATGAAATGGAAGTAGTGTTTGTGCGTCCGTACGGACTACCGTCTCCACGAACGCGATGAGATTCACTCCCCATCGTATCCATTAAAGAATAATTTCATTTAATTATAAAAAATAATATTTAAGGACTTGATATAATTCTGTATATGAATAAGATACAACCTATGGATAACAAACATGGCTTATGTAACAAAACATATAAAGGAAAACGAGTCAGTGAACACCTCAAATGACCATAATACTAAAATATTATTAACAAACCAATATTAAAAGATATTATATGATATCATATTTATGTATATTATTCTTGTATAATTTAATAAAAATGATTTAACTATTATACTGGAGGTTAAACTACCCTAAACCAATTAAAAGTACAAGCTAAGGGGTTTATTATCTCACTTTTAATTCCGTGAGATTTCTACTATTCACCACTTATTTATTGCATGTGGAGTGTTGTGTACTGCCATTTGATATATATTATCATGATTATTGTTATATTCATGATATTCTATGATTAATTTGGTTGTTATTGAATATTTTCCATAGGACTCGATTGATTATAACGAGGTAAGGGTTTATTTCACAATCTCTTCATTATCCGAGGTTGTTTATACGTAATTATCTACTAGGACCTCTTTATCATCCACATCCAGGTTTCTTAAAAATGTATTTCAAAACATTCTTACTATTTTACAGAATATGGGTTAAAGTAATTTATACCCTTTTTTGAATTTTTATAAGAATTTTATAATGGAATATTTACGTCATTTTCCAAACAAGGACCTTTTTAACCTTTTCGACAAATTAAGGTAAGAATGTATTTTTTTTAATTTATACGGTGGGTGCGGCTATTTTCCACCATTGTAAAATCTTAGAAGCTTCCCTTAAAAGATTATAAGAATATTTTCAAAGTAAATGTTTTATTTTATAATTATGTGACTTTTATATGATTTTAAAAAAAGAGATATTTCTCTCAAATAGTTTTGATTTCATCTATGTTAACATCCTTTGATGGATTTTAAGCTTATTTGAAGTTGATTTATTATGATAAAAAACTTTCATATTGTATTGAAGGTTTTGTGATATTTTTTACTGTGGACGTATTATTTTTATACCATTCATGGTTTAGGAGAAAGTATTTGCATTTCGTATGCTAGTTATAATACGAATGTTTATGTTATGTTTAAACCTGTTCATATGAGGAATGCATTCGACTTAGTAAGTGACAGGTGGAGCCCACTATAGCGCCTAGATGCATCGGTAGCTCTCATGAGACAAAATAGTGTCTTTGAACGAGGCCTTGACAAAATATTATTTGTATTCTTGGCACGAGGCCTTGGCTACGTGGTTATGATAGTCTGGAATTATGCATTCCATCATTATGAAATAGGTTATTTATTACATGTGATTATTTTACTAGTAGAATATCCATGTGAATAAGTAAATGGAATTATTTCATTTTATTTTTTCCCTATTATGATGAAGTTCAACTTTAAAAGCCTTTTGTTTTAGTTATACATTGCCTTAAATGTTTATGCTTATTTATGAAAGTTTCCTCTATATTGTTATCCTTACTGATCATCTGATCTCACCCCTTTATATGTTTTATTTTTCCCATGATGTGAAGAAATATTTTATGACTGACCTATAGGGATAGTCTAAAGGGGATATGTGTGTGGACCATGGAGACTATATTATAGTAGTTTTTTACTTTATGATGTAATGTAACGTTTATGAATGTATCTAGTGATTCCAAGGCTACTAAACTAATCGGTATTTTGATACTTGATCTTTTGTGATCATGCCAATGATACGTAATAATGCACCAACTCTGGGTAACTAGGGTCGGGGCGTTACAGTTGGTATCAAAGGAAGTTTAATACAAACCTTGGAATCTAGATTTAGATAAAATCTGATTAGAGCACATAGACATAAGATAGAATTTGAGGATTAGTATAGAAGAATTTCCTAGAATTTTGGTATTGTAGAGATTTTGTGAGTTTTCCGAGAAATACAACCCTTTCTAGTTACGAGCAGGTAGAGGCGGCTCTGGCACAGATGTACCTAGGGGTAAAACCCGAAAACACCGCTTTGAGAAAGAATCGAATGGGAACTGGTGCATGACAATGGGCCTTGTTGTACTCTTGGTTATGACACACATGGGGGATATGCTTAGGATAATTCTCATTTTCTGTACAAATAATTATGAATGGTTTATTAGTATATAATTCCTCAATGAAAACATCTTTATGGTTATGGATTATATCCATAAACTATTCAATTTATGTTTAGTATTTTACAAGTGTGGAATTATTCATTGCAATTCATAAACTGACCTAGTTTATGCTATTGTATAGAAATGGTGTCCAGTAGAAGGAATGTGAACTCCAGCAATGCGTATGATACAAAGAGTAAGAAGGATCATATATTTCACAGTACTAAGCCAACATTTTGAAGGTAAATAGTCTCCCATGTATTCTCAACATATGAAGAAATAGTATCATGTGTTAATAAGATAAGTAAAGAATTCTCTGAGTCCTATGGCTTTGAAGGGAAGAAAGAGAAGAAAGGATGGAAGAGAGAAATATGGATAAAGGAAAGAGGAAAAAGAATAATTTTCCCATATGTGATAACTATGGGAAGAAACACCCGAGAACTTTCCTGAAGGGAATGGGAGTATGTTATAAGTGTGGAGAAAAAGGACACCAATTACGTGATTGCAATGGTAAGAAAAGGTTTCAAATGAACAATGATTCATCTCCAAGGAGTTGGAACACTACAAGAATCAATGTCCCATTCATAAGAGTATACCACAAATGATGTTATTGGATAATAATCCAGTTATTATACTACCTCAGATGAAGAGGAATGATTAGAGTTATTATTTTGTTATTAAAGAATTATGTCATTTGAGTGTTGTATCAATAATATACTGGTTATAATAATTATGGAGTATATAAGGGTTGTACTACAGTACTATTTCATTAAGGACTTGAGATTGTGTGGAACCAATAATAGTGAATCAATAGCAGGTTAAATTTTTGGAAAATATATGGTTGAGAGAAAGATTAACCATAATATGGTTCTGATACTGAGGTAGTGATTTTGGAATAATACATGATTGATTTGGATAAATTATATTGGATATTCTTGATTACTTTGAAACTGATTAATGATTGGTATATTCCATCTTTGTTGGAGTTAAAAACATTTTGGATATAAGGAGTATATCTAGTATTCTATAAGGAATAAGGGATCATGAATGTAATCAATATGGTTTTATGGTAATTCAGGATGTTGTGGTGTTTTAAAAGAATACATGATGAAGGTGTTCACATGTTATTATGCAGAAAAATGGATCTTCATTGTGTTTACCTTCCTTATAAATTTTGTACTGTGAGTTTGGAAAGAAGTATTTTGGATAATTCTAGTTCGAGATTATTTTTGGATTGCCATAAAAGGACAACCCGGAGTTCGGACAGCAACCCGTCTCATCTGGCATGGTCGCGAGACTTGAACCCGCAACCGAAGGGCAACAAGGGTGTATCGCCTACCACTGGCCCACGTGATGTCCTAGATTGAATAATGTAGTCTTTTAAAAAAAATTATGTTAGATAAATTATAAATTCATTTTTTTAACCCTATACGAATAGGATAAATAGAATATTATTTTTAAGTTCAACTATCTTTTAGAGTGAAAGATGAGTTTGTGGTAGAAATTAGGTAAAGGATGGGACTCTACTTGTCAAGTATATATTTTTCTTCTTCTATTATTCTATGAAGAAATTAATTCTTATACATTAGTGAAGGGATCTTAAAACAAAAAATGTGGTATCCTAATACAATATGTTTTTTTGAACCGATGGTATTTTAAATCATCATAGATTGGTGGATTTAAGGCCCTCAATTTTACACTTTTTTGTGATTGATGACCTCAATTAATACCAATAAATATTTATGTTTTTCATACAATTATATGTCTCTAATTACCACCAATGTTCTCCTAATCGAGATCATAATTTGGTGGTGACCCTTTCATTTTTCTTTTCCTTTTATTAAGACTAAATTTTTTTAACCCAATTTCCGATTTGGGTTTTCCCACAAAGGTATTTTCTATTTTCAACATTTTATTTTAGAAGAAAAATTTCAAATTGCTAGGACGCAATTTATTGAAGGAGGTAAGAATATAACACCCCAAGATTTCATAGTACGTTATTTCTTCAAAGTAATGCAATAACTTGCACTACACGCAACACTGAGTTCAAACGCATCACGACTTACCAAACTAGCCATTCAAAAGCGGTTATGAATAGTATTAACTGAATTTTGAACATTATATAATATTTATAATTTTAGAGTCCATATTATGAGTTTCTTAGACATAATTAAAGAAAAAGTTCATTTTTTCAGATAAAAGAATTATTTTTCAAAAAATGCAATTTTAACGCCTTTTAATGGAGAACCCTTTTTAAATCCAATATTTGAAACTTTTATATATTAAATTTGAAAAAATAAACTTCTTATTTAGAATCAGGACATAAAAATTTAGTTTCGATGAATTTTTGATGTTTTTCTGATAACTTTCATATTTGGGTGAATAGTTAAAAATACTAAATTTTAACTAAAATCAACTATTTTAATCAAAATAATTTATAGTGTTAAATTATATATTTGAGTGGTTTTAAGTATAATAATATTATATTTTTACCATTTAATTAACTATTGTTCATTGGGAGTAATTTCACTTTGAAATTGCACATAAACAACTGTCAATCTTTTGATAGTTATTATTTCTTAAAAACCCGCTTTTTGGTTTTGACAACTGGAATTAATTTTAAATTAATTAATTAAGCTTATATATTTTGAATTTGGTAGAATAGACATCATTTTTGGATTCCGAATATCAAAATTAGCTTAGGGTGAAGTTTTGGTATTTTTTTGAAAACTTTCAATTTTTGATTAATAGTGAAAAACACTAAGTTATAGTTTAAAACCGAATTTATATTTAAATAATTATTTATTTTATTTAAATTTATTTTATATCAAAATAGATACATAATTCCTATATAAGTTCAATGTAATTAATTGGATTCAGTTTATAATAATTTTAGATATATAAAAATTTTATTGAACTTTTCACCGTCTTTTACCCACCTCCTAGGAGAATTTGAAAATTCACATAAAACATAATTTTACCGCTTCTATAAGTGGAATTTCTAAAATCCAAGAGACACGGTAAATATCAAGGAATAAAATTTGGTTCAATAAGATTAAAATAATTTTTGGTGAATAGTATCTTTTTACTTATATTTACCACGGTAATAAGTAAATAGGGTAATTAAGGGTAAAAAGGTTATTTTTATTACCCAAGAACATGTCCTAATTCTATTGGCTAAGTATAATTCAACCAAAAAAACCTTAGGAATAAAATATGAACCTATTTGATCCACATGGATTATATTAGGACATTTATTATTATTTAATTTAAAGAAGAGTTAAAAGAGTTAAAATCAAAGTTTAATAACTAAAACATTTTTAATACAGGATTATACATAAGATAAATTCGATTAAAAATATTCATTAGAAATATAAAACGATTTCCTACATAATGGTATTTTATGTATAATTTTTAGACATTAAATAATTTAATTTATTAATGACACAATGATAATACAGTAATTACCTTATTAGTGAAACATTAAAATAATTGATATTATAAATACCCAAATAAATAAAATTTGGGACTTTTAATGAATTACAAGAAATTTATTGGTTAATATGACATGTTAGGATTGATTAAATGAATTTGGTTATAATGAATAAAGTTATTTACGCTTTAACAAAAATCAATTATTAAATAGTGTCAAAATTGACATAAAGGAGTTTTTAAAACAAATATTATATTATTAATTGATATAATATTCCTAAAAATCTAAGGTTCGGCCAAAGGACTTATATGATGATAGGTATTTCATTAAAGAACTACTTGGGGTTTTATTGGCAGTTTATAGTAAGTTTATTAAACATATAATATAAAAATACAAAAAGACATGGTATATGTCAAACTATTTAACTAAGAGTTAAATCTAAAAGATAAGGGTAAAATAGTGTCCCAAACATGTCTAAAACCTATTATTTTAGTGTTGGTCGACCCATACCCACCTTGGATGTTAAATAATCCAGTTTGGAGCCATTATAAACCGAATATGAATTTATTATAAAATAATATTTTATGTTTTTTCTAAAGAGCCCTTCCTCCCCCTTATAAAAGGACACCACTTCTAACCAATTCCTCACACCTATCATAACTTTTGGCTCGTCCCTCCTCTTCCCAATTAATCTCTTTACATACCTATACTCCTCCTAGAAGACTTAACTTAGGCATAAGGCACTTCAAGAGTCCTTTTTGGTTCAAACCAAAGGGAGTTACGCAAATTAAAGGTAACGATTTCTCTTAGCTTCTTTTATTTTATTTTACTTCTCCAACCCCTAAACTCTTCTTGTTCTTTTATTTTGTAAAAAAACAGTATCCTAAATATACTGTGATATTGTTATGAGAATTATTCTAACTACACTTACAGACACCTCCATCTAATGGGTGAAGAACATAATGTTTCTGTGGATGGAAACCAACTGCCTCACGAAACGATGATTGTTCAATTATCTCCTACCGCCACTTATGGTGGCCATTATGATGGAACTATAATTAAATATGATATTAATGATATTTATTTTATATATAAGCTTCTTTAATTCCATTTTATAGCATACCATTATTCTTTTCGTGTTGTATATAAATATACGATAATTTCATTTGAGGAAGTGCGGACTACCGCCCCCTCAAAGTGATATGACTCGTTCATACAATTCATGGAACGTATAAAATATGGTGTTAATTAAATTAAGTAACATATATAAGATATTGTATTATACTATAATAATAATATACCTATGTATCATTTGTATTTGATTACTTTTAAAATGAAAAATGTAATGGAAGTAGCGTTCGTGCATACATACGGACTACCGTCTCGACAAACGCGATGAGATTCATTCCTCATCGTATCCATTCAAGACTAATTTCATTTGATGATTAAAAATAATGTTTAAGGACTTGATATCATTTTTTATATGAATAAGATACAACCTATAGATAAAAAACACGGCTTATGTAACAAAACAAATAAAAGAAAACGAGAAAGTGAACACCCGAAATAACGATAATACTAAAATATTATTAACAAAGTAACATTAAAATATATTATATGATATCATATTTATGTATATTATTCTTGTATAATTTAATAAAAATTATTTAACTATTATACATGAGGTTAAACTACCCTAAACCAAGTATAAGTACAAGGTAAGGGGTTTCTTATCTCACTTTTAATTCTGTGATATTTCCATTGTTCACCACTTATTTATTGCATGTGGTGTATTTTTTACTTCCATTTGATATATAGTATCATGATTATTTTTATATTCATGATATTCTGTGATTAATTTGGTTGTTATTGACTATTTTTCATAGGACTCGATTGATTACAACGAGGTAAGGGTTTATTTCACAATCTCTTCATTATATGAGGTTGTTTTTACGTAATTATCTACTGGGACCTCTTTATCATCCACATCCATGTTTCTTAAAAACGTATTTCAAAATATTATTACTATTTTATAGAATATGGGTTAAATTCATTTATACACTTGTTTTACTTTTTAAAATAATTTTATAAATGAATCTTTATGTCATTTTCCAAACAAGGACCTTTTTAACCTTTTCAACAAATTAAGGTAAGAATATCTTTTTTTTAACTTATACGGCGGGTGTGGCTATTTTCCACCATTGAAAAATATTTGAAGCTTCCCATAAAAGATTATAAGAATATTTTCAAAGTAAATGTTTTATTTTATAATTATGTTACTTTTAAATGATTTCAAAAAAAGACATATTTCTCTCAAATAGTTTTGATTTCATCTATGTCAACATCCTTTGATGGATTTTAAGCTTATTTGAAGTTGATTTATTATGATACAAAACATCCATATTGCATTGAAGGTTTTGTGATATGTTTTACTGTGTATGTGTTATTTTTATACCATTCATGGTTTATGGAAAAAGTATTTACATTTCGTATGCTAGTTTTAATACGAATGTTTATGTTATGTTTAAACCTATTCATATGAGGAATTAATTGGACTTAGAAAGTGATGGGTGGAGCCCGCTATATCTCCTTGATGCATCAGTAGGTCTCATGAGACAAACTAGTGTCTTGGCACGAGCCCTTGAAAAAATATTTTTTGTAGTCTTGGAATGAGGCCTTGGCTACGTGGTTATGATAGTCTGGCATTATACATTCCATCATTATGAAAGTGGTTATTGATATTGCGTGTGATTATTTTCCTAGTCGAATATCCATGTGAATAAGTAAATGGAATTATTTAATTTTATTTTTTCCATATTATGGTGAAGTTAAAGTTTAAAAGGTTCTTGTTTTAGTTATACATTGCCTTAAATGTTTATGCTTGTTTGTGAAAGTTTCAGCTATATTGTTATCCTTATTGTGCATTTGAGCTCACCCCTTTCTATGTTTTATTTTTCCCAGTATGTGAAAAAATATTTTATGACTGAGCTGTAGTGATAGTCTGAAAGGGATATGAGTATGGACCATATAGACTCTATTATTGTAGTTTTTCACTTTATGATGTAATTTAACATTTATGAATGTATCTATTGATTCCAAGGATACTAAATTAATCGGTATTTCGAGCCTTGATCTTTTGTGATCATGCCAATGATACGTAATAATGCACTGACTCTGGGTAACTAGGGTCGAGGTGTTACAATTAAGTCCTTGGCCAAAACCATAAATAAAAATGGGAAAGGGCCTTGGACAATTCCACGTCTAGTTGTCTCATGAGACCTATTGATTCATCGAGGAGCTATAGCGGGCTCCACCCATCCCTTACTAAGTCCAATACATTCCCCATAGGAAAAGGTTTAAACATATCATAAACATTCATATTAAAACTAGCATACGAAATGTCAATAATTTAACCATAAATCATGAATGGTATAAAAATAGCACATCCACAGTCAAACATATCACAAAACATCCAGTAAAATATTGAAGTTTTTTATCATAATAAATCAACTCCATATAAACTTAAAATCCATCAAAGTATGTTTTCATAGATTAAATCAAACCCCTTTTTAGAGAAATATCTCTTTATATTTTGAAATCATTTAAGAGTCACATAATTATAAAATAAAACATTTACTTTGAAAATATTCTTATAAGCTTGTAAGGGTAGCTTCAACGAGTTTATTACAGTATAAAATATCCTCACCTGCCGTATAAGTTAAAAAAATACATTCTTACCTTAATTTTGTCGAAAAGGTTAAAAAGGACCTTGTTTGGAAAATGACGAAAAGATTCCTTTATAAACATCTTATAAAATGTAAAACAAGGGTATAAATGACTTTAACCCATAGTCTGTAAAATAGTAAAAATTATTTGAAATACATTTTTATGAAACATGGATGTGGATGATAAAGAGGTCCCAGTATATAATTACATATAAACAACCTCAGATAATGAAGATATTGTGAAATAAACCCTTACCTTGTACTTTTCCTTGGTTGAGTGTAGTTTAAACTCCTGTATAATAGTTAAATCATTATTATTAAATTATACAAGAATCATATACATACATATGATATCATATGTGATCTTTTAATATTGTTTTGTTAATAATATTTTTGTATTATCGTCGTTTCGGGTGTTCACTTACTCGTTTTCTTTTATATGTTTTGTTACATAAGTTGTGTTTGTTATCCATAGGTTGTATATTATTCATATCCAGAATGATATCAAGTCCCTAAATATTATTTTTAATCATAAAATTAAAATTATTCTTGAATAGATATGATGGGTAATGAATCTCATCGCGTTCGTGGAGACGATAGTCTGTACGTACGCATGAGCAACAATGTCATTATTTTGATATTCAAATAATATATAATTGGGTGTTATATCATATATACATAATCATTATTATGTTATATTTAATATTTAATTCAATTACACATCATTATCATACTCATCCAAATAATAATGTTTTGAATAACAATTACACCATGCCGTGGAGACGGTAAGCCATACGTACGCACGTATGGTGACATGTCATTCAAAGGATGGATATAATACTGAATATGGTTGTAACATAATTATAAAAAAATCATAGTATATATAATATACTGGAGTTATTATTTTATAATGGAAATAACAAAGAAATAATAAGTTGAAGAAGAAAAGAACTTGAAAGAGGGTGGTGAAAACATTACCTCTTCTTCGGGTTCTTCCTTTTGATTTGATCAAAAGGGATCCTTAGTTTGGCTTTCTGAATAAAGGAATTCCTCTAGGTTAATTTGATGGAAGTTTATAAGATAATTGGGTAGGTTTTGGCCTAACCAAAAGGATTTTAAGGTATCAATAATTTGTTATATGTGGTGTCCTTTTATAAGGGGGAGGAGGGGCTCTTGAGGAAAAACATAAAGTATTATTTTAAAATAAATTCAGTTTCAGTTTATAATGGATATAAAGTGTATTATTAAAATTATAAGGTGAGTATAGGCTCAAAAAACTCAACCAATAGGTTTTAGACAGGTTTGGGTCACTTTATTAACCTTGTATTTTAGTTTTAACTATTAGTTAATTAGTTGGACATTTACCATGTCACTTAGTATTTTTATATTATATGGTTAATAAAATTACTATATACTTCCAAGTGACCCCCAAGTGGTGAATTAATGATAAACCTACCATTATAGAAGTACTTTGTAATAACCTTATATTTTTAGGAATATAATATCAATTAATAATATAATATTTGTTCTAAAAACTCATTTATGTCAATTTTGAAACTATTCAATAATTTATTTTTATTAAAGTTTTAGAAACTTTATTAATTAGATCCAAATTAATTTAATCAATCCTAACATGTAATAGTAACCAATAAAATTATTTTATGGCATCAAAACTTTCAAATTATATTTATTTTAACATTTATAAAACCAATTATTTGATTCTTTCATTAATAAGGAAAATACTGCATCATTATTGTTTCATAAATGAATTTAATTATCCAATGTCTAAAAATTATAAATAAAATACCATTATCTAGGGAATATTTTTAGGTTTCTAATGAATATTTATAGTCTAAAATATAACATATATAACCCTATGTAAAAAAAATTCTAAAAGATATATGCTTATGTCATTTTTGTATTTACTTTAACATAATAAATATAAAGTGTCATTATCACTTACAAGTGGCTCCATGGGGTCCAAAAATAGACGCAAAGATGCCCACGGTCAGAAATGAATCAAACAATAGGGTTAGGACACGTTTTATGTTAATTTAATATTATTATAATATTATTATTTTTTACCCTTATTTACCGGATTTACCTTTTAACCATGGTAAATAAAATATTTACGGAAATAATTATTCAAAATTTATAAAATAAGAGTTACCTATTTACACAATTTGGAACATATGATTCTAAATATGGAATCCATTTTTCTATATTCAAAACACAGAAGTGGCAGAAATTAATTTGAAATTAATTCCCGTTCTCGAAACAAAAAACGTGTTTTTAACAAATATTAACTATCAAAAGATTGACATTTTATTATGTTCGGTTTAAATATGAAATTATTTCTAATGACCAAAATTGGATTAAATGATAAAATTTTAATATAATTATACTTTAAAATCAGTCAAATGAATAATTTATCACTATTAATTATTTCGATTAAAAAAAATTTAATAAAAATTTAGTAATTCTCACTATTCATCAAAAAATGAATGTTATCAGAAAAGTACCAAAATTTCACCCCGAGCTAATTTTGATATTAAGAATCCAAAAATGATTTTTATTTTACCAAATTCAAAACATAAAAGTTTCATTTATTAATTTAAAATTAATTCCCACTGTCAAAACCAAAAGGCGTATTTTTTAAAAATAATAACTATCAAAAGTTTGACACTTATTTATGTCCAATTTCAAAGTGACATTACTTACAATGACCATACTTGGATTAAATGGTAAAAAAAATCTATTTATTCTTCAAAACCATTAAAATGTATAATTTAACAATATAAATTATTTTGATTTAAAAAGTTATTTTCAGTTAAAATATAGTATTTTTCACTATTCACCCAAATATGAAAGTTATCAGAAAAACACCAAAACTTTATTGAAACTAAATTATTATGTCCCCATTCTAAAGAAGAAGTTTATTTTGTCAAATTGAATATATAGAAGTTTTAAATATTGGATTTAAAAAGGCTTCGCCAATAAAAGGCGGTAAAATTTCATTTTTTGAAAAATAATTCTTTTATTTGAAAAAAATGTATTTGTTTTTACATTATGTATAAGAAAATCATAATATGGATTCAAAAATTATAAGGATTATATAAAGTTCAATATCCAGTTAATACTATTCATAACTGCTTTTTAACGGCTTGTTTGGTAAGTCATGGTGCGCTAGAACTCGGTGTTGCGTGTAGTGCTAGTTATTGAATTACTTTGAAGAAATAAAGTACTTTGAAATCTTGGGGTGTTACATTATTCCCTCCTTCAATAAATTGTTTCATCGCAATTTGAAATTATTTTTCTAAAATAAAAGGTTGAAAATAGAAAATACCTTTGGGAAAACTCACATCGGGAATTAGGTTAATAAAATTTAGTCTTAATAAGAGGAAAAGGGAAATGAAATGGTCACCACCAAATTATGATCTAGATTAGGAGAACATTGGTGGAAATTAGAGACATATGTTTGGAGGAAAAATGTAATTATTTATAGGTAGTGATTGAGGTCATCAATCACAAACAAGTGTAAAATTGAGGGCCTTAAATTCATCAATCTATGATTATTTAAAATACCATCAGTTCAAAAAAACATACAGTATTAGGATAACACATTTTTTTGTTTTATGATCCCTTCACTAAAGTATAAGAATAAATTTCTTCACAGAATAAGAGAAGAAAAAAATATATACTTGACATGTAGAGTCCCATTCTTTAACTAATTTCTACCACAAACTCATCTTTCACTTTAAAAGATAATAGAACTAAAAAAATAATATTCTATTTATCCTATTTGTATAGGGTTCAAAAAAATGAATTTATAATTCATCTACTAGAATATTTAAAAAAAGACTAAATTATTCAATCCAGGACATCACGTGGCCCAGTGGTAGGTGATAAACCCTTGTCGCCCTTCGGTTGCGGTTTCATGTCTCGTGGCCTTGCTGGACACGACGGGTTGTCGCCCGACTTTCGGGTCATCCTTTTATGGAAATCCAAAAATAATATCAAAGTAGAATTATCAAAAATACATCTATCCAAACTCACATTACAAAATTTATAAGGAAGTTAAACACAATGAAGATCCTTTTTGTCACGTAATAACATGTGAACACCTTCATCTTGTATTATTTTAAAACACTACAACATCCTAAATTACCATAAAACCTTATTGATTTCATTCATGATCCCTTATTACTTATAGAATTCCAGATATACTCCCTCTATCCAAAAATGTTGTAAACTCCAACAATGATGGAATATACAAATCATTAAACAAGTTCAAGGTAGTCAAGAATATCCAATATAATTTATCCAAATCAGTCATGTATTATTCCAAAATCACTACCTCGGTATCAGAACTATATTATTGTTTATCTATCTCTCAACCATATATTTTCCAAAAATTTAACCTACTATTGAGTAACTTTTCTTGGTTCCACACAATCTAAAGTCCTTAATGAAATAGTACTGCAGTACAATCCTTATATACTCCATAATTATTATAACCATTGCATTGTTGATACAACACTCAAATGACATAATTATCTAATAACAACATAAGAACTTTAATCATTCCTCCTCATCTGTGGTAGTATCATAACATGATTATTATACAATATAATCATATGCGGCATACTCTGATGATTTGGACATTGGTTTGTGTAGTGTCCCAACTCCTTGCAGATGAAGCATTGTACATTTGAAACCTTTTTATTACCCATGTAGTCACGTACATGGTGTCATTTTTCTCCATACTTATAACAAACTCTCATTCCCTTATGGAAAGTTCCAGGGTGTTTCTTCCCACAGTTATCACATATGGGAAAATTCTTCTTTTCCCTCTTCCCTTTATCCATCTTTCTCTCTTCCATACTTTTCTTCTCTTGCTTCCCTTCAAAGCCATAGGACTCGGATAATTCTTTACTTATCTTATTAACACATGATAATATTTTGTCATATGTTGATAATACATGGGAGACTATTTCCTTTCTAAATGTTGGCTTAATATCATGAAAGATATGATCCTTATTACTCTTTGAATCATACGTATTTTTGGAGTTCACATTCCTTCTATTGGGTGCCATTTCTATACAATAGCATAAAATATGTCATTTTATGAATTGCAATGAATAATTACAAACTTGTAAAATACCTAACATAAATTGAACGGTGTATGGATATAATCCATAATTATAAAGATGTTTTCATTGAGGAAGTATATACTCATAAACCTTTCATAATTATTTGCAATGAAAATGAGAATTATCCTAAGCATATCCCCTGGGAGTGTCGTAACCAAGAGTGCAGCAAGGCCCATTGTCGTTCACGAGTTCCCATTCGAGTCTAGCTCAAAGTGGTGTTTTCAGATTTTACCCCAAGGTACATCTATGCCAGAGCCTCCTCTACCTTCTCGTATCTAGACAGGGATTTATTTCTTGTAAAACACACAAAATCTCTACAATATCAAAATTCTAGGAAGTCCTTATATACTAATCCTCAAAGTCTATCTTAGGGCTATGTGCTCTAATCAGAGTTTATCTAAATCTAGTTTCCAAGGTTTGTAAAAAACTTCCTCTGATACCGACTATAACAACTCGGCCCTAGTTACCAAGAGTCGGTGCAGTATTACATAACATTGTCATGATCACAAATAAAATCATGTCTTGAATGACCGATCAGTTTAGTATTATTGGAAACAAGATTCGTACATAAGTTCAACTTTACAGCTTGAAGAGAAATACAACACAAATATATTTCGTTAGAAACATTCAAGCCTCCTATATTATTCCTACAGTTCACTCATAACTAACTTCTTCATATCCTTGGAAAATGAAACATAAAAAATGGGTGATCTCAAACACTCAGCAAGGGTAAGTAATACTACGGAAAATGACAAAAATATTAAGCATGGTAAATAATTAAAACCACATGCCTTTACCAATAATAAACAAGAATACTTTTATGGAAAGAATATGAGATAGGTAAATAATGCCATAATAAAACATAATCATGGGAATTCTACTAGTTGAATAACTACATGAACCATCAATATTATTTCCATAATGAGGAAATGTATAATGTCGGACATTCTGAAACATTTTTTCAAGGCCTCGGCCAAGACGTCTAAAAATGATTAAGGTCTCATCCAAAACCACAAATCAAAATGGGAAAGGGCCTCAGCCAATTCCATGTCTAGTTGTCTCATGAGACCTACCGATGCATCGAGGAGCTATAGCGGGCTTCACCCATCACTTACTAAGTCCAATACATTCCTCACATGAAAAGGTTTAAACATACCATAAACAATCGTATTAAAACTAGCATACGAAATGTCAATACCTTAACCATAAATCATGAATGGTATAAAAATAGCACATCCACAGTCAAACATATCACAAAACATACAATACAATATAAAAGTCTTGTATCATAATAAATTAACTCCATATAAACATAAAATCCATAAAATCATGTTGTCATAGATGAAATCAAAACCCTTTTAGAAAAATATATCCTTCTATTTTGAAATCAATTAAAAGTCACATAATTATAAAATAAAACATTTACATTGAAAATATTCTTATAATCTTGTAAGGGATGCTTCGACAAGTTTATAATGGTAGAAAATAGCCGCACCCATCGTATAAGTTAAAAAAAGACATTCTTACCTTAATTTTGTCAAAAAGGATAAAAGGGAACTTGTTTGGAAAACGACTAAAAGATTCCTTGAAAAACTTATTATAAAAATTCAAACAAGGGTATAAATGACTTTAACCCATAGTCTTTAAAATATTAAAAATGATTTGAAATATATTTTTAAGAAACATGGATGTGGATGATAAGGAGGTCTGAGTAGATAATTACGTATAAACAACCTCAGATAATGAAGAGATTGTGAAATAAACCCTTACCTTGTACTTTTACTTGGTCGTGGGTAGTTCGAAATCATATATAATAGTTAAATAATTGTTATTAAATTATACAAGAATCATATACATAAATATGATATCATATATGATCTTTCAATATTTATTTGTTAATAATATTTTAGTATTATCGTCGTTTCGGGTGTTCATTTACTCATTTTATTTTATATGTTTTGTTACATAATCCATGTTTGTTATCAATAAGTTGTATATTATTCATATACAAAATGATATAAAGTACTTAAACATTATTTTTAATCATCAAATGAAAATTATTCTTGAATGGATACGATGGGGGATGAATCTCATCGCGTTCGTGGAGACGGTAGTCCATACGTACACATGAGGAACAATATCATTATTTTGATATTAAAATAATATATAATTGGATGGTATATCATATATACAGAATCATTATAATTTTATATTTATTATTTACTTCAATTACACATCATTATCATACCCATCCAAATAATAATGTTTTGAATAACTATTACACCAGGACGTGGAGACGGTAAGTCATACGTACGCACGTATGGTGACATGTCATTAAAAGGATGGATAGAATACTGAATATGGTTGTAACATATTTATAATAACATTATATTATGTAGAATATAGTAGAGTTATTGTTTTATAATGGAAATAACAAATAAATAAGAAGTTGAAGAAGAAAGGAACTTGAAAGAGGGTGGTGAAAACATTACCTCTTCTTCGGGTTCTTCCTTTTGATTTGATCAAAAGGGATCTTTAGGTTAGCTTTATGACTAAAGGAAGGCCTATAGGTTGAATTGAGGTAATTTGAGGGGATTATTGGGAAGGGTTTGGCCGATCCAAAAGGTTTTGAAGGTATGAATAATTGGTTAGAAGTGGTGTCCTTTTATAAGGGGGAGGAGGGGCTCTTTAGGAAAAACTTAAAGTATTGTTTTATAATAAATTCATATTCAGTTTCTAATAGATCCAAAGTGTATTATTCAAATTCTAAGGTGGGATAGGTCGAAAACAACTCAACCAATAGGTTTTAGACAGGTTTGGGTCACTTTATTAACCTTATCTTTTAGTTTTAACTCTTAGTTAATTAGTTAGACATTTAACATGTCACTTTGTATTTTTATATTATATGGTTAATAAACTTACTATATACTTACAAGAGACCCTAAATTGGTCTATTAAGGATACAACAACCATTATATAAGTCGTTTGGCTTAACCTTAGATTTTTGGGGATAGAAAATCAATTAATAATATAATATTTATTTTAAAAACTCATTTATGTCAATTTTAACACTATTCAATAATTGATTTTTGTTAAAGTTTTAAAAACTTTATTAATTAAAATAAATTCATTTAATCAATCCTAACATGTCATAGTAACCAATAAAATTATTTTATGGAATCAAAACATTCAAATTATATTTATTTTAACATTTATAATAACAATTATTTAATTCTTTCATTAATAAGGAAAATACTGCATCCTTATTGTTTCATAAATAAATTTAATTATTCAATGTATAAAAATTATAAATAAAATACCATTATGTAGGACATATTTTTATATTTTTAATGAATATTTATAGTCGAAAATATAACATATATAACCCTATGTAAAAATTGTTTTTCTAAAAGATATATGATTATGTCATTTTTGTATTTATTTTAACTTAATTAATATAAAGTGTCATTATCACTTTAATGTGGCTCCATGGGGTCCCCAAATCGACCCAAAGATTACCATGTTATGACATGTATAAAACAATAGGGTTTGGACATGTTTTAGGGTAATTTAATATTATTATAATATTATCTTATTTTACCCTAATTTACCAGATTTACCTTTTAACCATGGTAAATAAAATATTTACAGATGTAATTATTCCAAATATCTAAAAATAATAGTTAACTATTTACACAATTTGGACCTCATGATTCTAAATATGGAATCCATTTTTCTAAATTCAAAACACAGAAGTGGCATAAATTAATTTAAAATTATTTCCCGTTCTCGAAACAAAAAACGTGTTTTTAACAAATAATAACTATCAAAAACTGGGGGTGCCTCTGAGCGGAGGGTTTCTTTGTCGCTTCATATCTAGGGTTTTCTATTCTGGATCCATCATATTACCTCCTCTGGCATGCTCAGCGACTCAACATCGGCATCTCATGAATCTCGTTCTGGAGGCTGTGTGGCTCGGATCTCTGGCGGGCCTCGACAGCATGGATCTGGTGCGTCTTGATGACTTGGATGTGGATCATCGACCTCGATGTGGTGGAGTGGCTCAGGTTTTCTCCATCGTGCCTTGATGGTGTGGATTTGGCGTGGTTCGGCGGCTTTGGCAGGGATCGTCATCCTCGACGTGGTTCCGCTGTGTATCGGGTTGCTTCGGCTTGACGACACGATTCTGCAATGACTCTGGCATGGTTTTTAGGAGTTGCTCACCGTCGGCTCCTAAGTGGTCTTGGAGGGGTGGATTTATTTGATTTCAGTGTCTTCGCATATTCTTGAAGGTTTTATTTTGGTGTCTCTTGAACGGTTTGTATTGGTGATAAATTTGGCGTGTTTTTTTTGTGTGTTTGCGTCAGATCCCTGGTATCTCTTTGTTGGTTGTGGTTGTGGTGGCATTGGACATCGTAGGGCTCGATTCTATCTTCATTAGAGAGGATGATTCTATTGAAAGCTTCATGGTGAATGTTCTATGAAGGTTTTATGCTTGTTGGTTATGATTGAATGGTGGAAGTTGTTTGCTTGGATGGTTTGATTTCGAAGGTGGGAAGTATGTGGAACTGGTCATGACATCATAGTACTTGCTTCAGAGGAGGAATCAGAGCTAGCGATTTATCATTGCAGTTTTTTTTTGGATTTGGTTGTTTGAGATGGTATGGTGTCATCCATCGAATTGGGCATGTGCTTTGACACAGGAAACTTACTTTCCAAATAGCCTTGCAATGATGAACAGCTTCATCACAATCAAATGATGGGGAGGAGTTGTCCCGTGGTGTCATTCTGGTTTTAATATTTCTCCCTTTGAGTTTGATTTGTCCTATTTTCATGATTTCTTCTTGGGTTTCACCCCCTTCATCCCTTAAAATGGGGATTTATCTTATTATTAAAAAAAATTGAAGGCCTTCGGGCCGTTGGATGGATAACTATCAAAAGATTGACATTTTCTTATGTCCAGTTTAAATATGAAATTATGTCCAATGACCAATATTGGATTAAATCGTAAAATTATAATCTAATTATACTTTAAAATAACTCAAATTCATAATTTATCCCTATTAATTATTTTGATTAAAAAAGTTGTTTTTTATTAAAATTTAGTAATTTTCACTATTCATCAAAATATGAAAGTTATCAGAAAAGTACCAAAACATTACCCCAAGCTAATTTCGATATTCAGAATACAAACATGAATTCTATTTTACCAAATTTAAAACATAAAAGTTACATTTATTAATTTAAAATTAATTCCCGCTGTCAAAACCAAAAGGCGTATTTTTAAGAAATAATAACTATCAAAAGTTTGACACCTGTTTATGTCCAATTTCAAAGTGAAATTACTTAAAATGACCATCATTGGATTAAATGGTAAAAATAAAATCTATTTATACTTCCAAACCATTAAAATTTATAATTTTACAATATAAATTATTTTGACTTAAAAAGTTGTTTTCAGTTAAAATATAGTATTTTTCACTTTTCACCCAAATATGAAAGTTATCAGAAAAACACCAAAACTTTATTGAAACTAAATTATTATGTCCCGATTCTAAAGAAGAAGTATATTTTGTCAAATTTAACATATAAAAGTTTCAAATATTGGATTTAAAAAGGCTTCTCCATTAGATGGCGGTAAAATTTCGTTTTTTGAAAAATACTTCTTTTATCTGAAAAAGAAATGTTTTTGTTCTTACATTATGTATAAAAAACTCATAATATTGATTCTAAAATTATAAGGATTATATAAATTTCAAAATTCAGTTAATACTATTCATATCCATTATTTAACGGTTTGTTTGGTAATTCATGGTACGCTAGAACTTGGTGTTGTGTGTAGGAAAAGTTATTGAATTACTTTGAAGAAAAAACGTACTTTGAAATCTCGGGGTGTTACATTTATTCTTAATGCTTGGGGAAAGTTATTTATGTTTCATATATTATTTTCAATATAAATGTATATGTTTTTTTTGGCTTATCCTTGTTCATATGAGGAATACATTGGACTTATTATGTGATGGGTGGGTCCCTCTATATTCCCTCTGTGCATCGGTAGGTCTAATGAGACAAATAGATATGGACTTGGCCAAGGCCTTACCAATTTATTGATACGGTTTTGAACGAGGCCTTAATAATTTTTAGATTTCTTGGTTGTGGCCTTGATGATATGTTTTATAATGTATGGAATATGAATTTCCCTCATTATGATGCTATAAATTCATAGTTCTTGTGGTTATTTGACTAGTAGAATACAAATGATTATGTTTTATTATGGAAAATAATTACTCAACTCATTTTCCTGTAATAATGTGTTCATGTATATTATTTTCAAATGCATGTGTATAAAACTATTCACCATCCTAATGTTTGTATTTATGATATCTTCTGTTGTATTTCTTACCCTTACTGAGCATCTGATCTCACCCCTTCTTATGTTTCATTTTTCCTAGTACATGGAGAGGTATATTATGATTGACTTGCAGAGATAATCTTATAGTGGTGGCTGTTCCCAATGGAAATTATATGTTGGTTTTTGTTTCATGTTGTATTGTTGAAGTAATGTATGTATCTTGTTTACAATGCTACCAAACTACTCAGTCTTTCGGGATGAAAATTCCTTATTTATATGCTAATTTATAAAATAAGGCACTGGCTCCTGGAAAATAGGGTCATGTCCTTATAGTTTTTGTCAAAGAAACTTTATTAGAAAACATGGAAAGTATATTTTGAAAATTTAGATTTGGGAACAAAAACCTAATATAGTATTTAAGGAAAAAACACACAAGAACATCCTAGAATTTTAGGTAAGTACTGTTCAAATAGAATACATACCTATTGTGCAAGAATATGTTGATGTGTTTGTAGAGTATTTACATGTACATCCTCTAGAGTGGGAAATTGAGTTTTCCATTGACTTAATTCTTCGTTCAAGGTCCATATCAAAGACCCCTTATAGAATGGCCACTATGGAATTTGTAGAATTTAATAAACAACTATAGGAACTGAGTGATAAATGGTTTATTATCCCTGTTTTTCTACATGGGGAGCCCATGTCCATTTTGTTAAGAAGAAAGATGGATCTATGAGGTTTTACATTGACTACATAGAGATCAATTCTATAACAAAAAATAAAAAGTATCCCCTACCTCGCATTGAAGATTTTTTTGATCAACATCATTGAGCCCAGTATTTTTTGATGATTGACCTTCAATATGAATATCATCAGTTGCGAGTAAGTAAAGAAGACATTCCAATGATAGAATTTTGAAATAGGTATGATCATTATGAGTTTACAGTAATGATTTTTGGACTAACTAATGCACCCTTTATTTTCATGGATCTAATGAATATTGTTTTCAATGAATATCTAGAGTAATTTGTGGGGGTATTTATTGATAGTATCTTAGTATACTCCAAAATCAATGAAGATCATGCAAATAACTTTCGCACTATTCTGAAACCTCATAGAATAAGTGAATTATATGGGTATTTTAGAAAGTATGAATCTTGGATTCAATCAGTTTCCTTTATTGGCTACATTGTCTCTAATGATGGATTATTTGTTGATATTGCGAAGAAAATGGTTGTGAAAGAATGTACCACTCCAATGAACATATATGAGGCACGTAGTTTTATTGGTTTAGTAGGTTATTATCAGTATTTTCTTAAAAACTTCATCTGTTTAGTCAACCCAATGATCAAACTTATATGTAAAGGGGTTAAGTTCGTATGGATAAAAGAATGTGAGGAATGTTTTGAGTAATTGAAGAGGATATTAGTTAATGCTCGGATCCTAACTCTACCATAAGGGAAGGATGTTTTTGTGATCTATAGAGGTGAATCAAAGAAATAACTCGATTTAGTTCTTATACAGAATGATAGAGTTACTGAATATACTTTAAGTCAGTTACAAATTAAAGAAGAAAATTGTCCTACTCATGGTCTTGAGTGAGCAGCTATAATATCTGCTCTGAGGATATAGAGAAATTATCTCTATGGATAAATATGTGAGATATGTATGGGTCATAATATCTTGAAATATATCTTATCATGGAAATAACTCAACATGAGGAAAAGGTGATCGATTGAAATACTCAAGGATTAAGATTTTTTCATACACTACCACCCAGTAAAGGAAAATAAGGTAGTTGATGGATTGAGTGGGAAGGATCATGGTGTCCTAAAAAATGAGGATTGAAATGGATATTATGTTTATAGATCTAGTAAATAGTGATATGGGAGTTATCAAATAAGGTGAAAAATTAGTAATTTTTCATTTGCTTTCCCAACCATCTTAGTTGGAAAGGATTAAAACCTCTCAGTCTGATGATGATAATATGAAAAATAAAATAAAAGGTTTGAATAATGGTAAGTTGACTGACTCATGTGTGAAGATAGAATTCTAATATTTTGGAGGAGGCTTTGTGTTCCAACAACAACCAAGATAAAAAGGGACTTATTGGATAATTCCCATATTTAGAATCTATGTATACATCACGGTAGCACTATTATGTATAGATATTTGAAGAAACATTTCTGGTGGGACAACATGATGCAAGAAATTGTTGATTATGTATCAAGATATTTAGTCTCTCAATAATTGAAGGATAAAAGACAACATTATATAGGATTTATGAAACCTATACCTATTTAAACATGGAAATGCGATGAAATCACCATGGATTGTGTCACTAGATTACCCAAAAATCCAATAATGAATGATTTAATATGGTAAATGATAGATCAATTTACAAAATCTACACATTTACTTGCTATAACAGAGGACTTTTCACTGGTAGAGACTTGCACAACTTTGTATCAATGATGTTGTTAGACTTCATGGATAACATACCCTTATTGCGTTTAACCATGATCCATGATTTATAAATAAATTCTATAAAATTCTTCATAATTCCCTAGATACTGAGCTCCAATTGAGTACTTCTTATCACCCTCAAACTGACAGGAATTCAGAAAGGATGATCTCAACTTTAGAAGACATGTTGAGATCATGCTAACTTGATTTTCAAGGTATGTGGTATTTGTATTAACCTTTGGTGGAGTTTTACTACAATAATATTTTCCATTCAATAATTAAAATGGCACTCTATAAAGCATTGTATGCAAAGAGATGTCATACACAATCATGTTGGGATGAAGTCAATGAAAGGAAGCTTGTGGGTCTAGAGTTTGTGGATGGAATAGAAGAAAAGGTAAAGACCATTAAAACCAATATCAATAGAGATCAAATCAGGAAAAATAGTTATGCTAATAATCAAAGGAAGTATTTTTAATTTCAAGAAGGAGATCATATTTTCCTGAAGGCATCTCTGTGGAAGGGTATTGTAAGATTTGGGAAGAAAGGGAAATTGAGCCCTAGGTACATTAGACCTTTTGAAATCCTAGAGATAATTGGATATTTTATATATTTTTTGGCTATACCACCTAGCCTCTAAAAATTACACAATGTGTTCTATATCTCGTTGTTGAGAAAGTACATGCCAGACCAATACATGTCCTCACTTCTGAAGGTATAGAATAAGGACCTGACTAATCTTATTATGAAGAGCCTATCTGGATTCTTGACACTAATGAATAGGTGTTGAAGAATTGCATGACACAACTAGTAAAGGTACTTTGAAAAAATCATATAATTGAAGAATCAACATGGGATCTTGGGGATCTTATGATGAAGACCTTCCCAAATATTTTTATGAGGTAACATTCTATGAATTTTGAGGATGAAATTTCTGCTAGGATGGGAGAATGTAACACCCCATGATGTTTCAAGTAAGTTTAATATTTAATGAATGAATCATTGAGTCTCTACAAAACACCACTTTTTTATAATATATATAGTAAACATAAATTTTTTACCAATGTGATTTGAATTTTGAAAAAACTAACAAACACGGTTGCATTCAGTAAAATATTTAGAGTATGATAAGAAAAACTTACTTTTGGGGGGAGAGTAACATACCCTTATAAATATTAATATAACCCTTATAAATATTAAATAATAATATTATACTATTTCTTGAAGGTTATAAGATAATGAGATCTTGATTAATTTTCAAAGTGATATAAAATGAAATATTTTTTTAAAATTGTTATTTTTAGAATAAATTATGATGTTACTTAAAAATTAAATTCATCATATTTATAAAAACATTTTCAAAAAATGGAGTTCATTTTTTAATTTTAAATGTCAAATAATGGTTGGGTGATTTTTTGTGATTTTCCTAAATTACTAAAAAAAATTAGGAATAGTAAAATATGGTAATTTACCATATATATACATTGTCTGTTAAATTAACTATTCCTACCATCATGGATAATTTAAGAACATTTGGTTCAAACTCACATGCAATTATTACTATTATGGGTTACATGAATCAACAAAATTGGTTTTCTTGATGGAAATAAGAAAATAATGAATAAGTTATTCAAAAATCACCCCTCTCCTCCACCCCCCCCCCCCCGCACTCCCTCTTCTCTTCACTCCTCTCAAGACCTTTTACATGTATAAATAATGTTCAAATATCCTACCAAGAACCTCCCCACTTCTAGAGGCCCTTAGTTTCATAAAAAGTCAAAAACCTCTCTCCTAAAATGGATCTCAGGGTAGATTACTTCAAGATGTAAATTCTTCTTTGTGTTTATTTTATGTCAAGTTCCTTTATTTTCTTTTTCGTAAATCGCCTCCTTTAATCCAAATGTTGTGATTACTCTAGTACCATACACTTATTTTAATTTTTTTTATAAAATAATAATTCTTCATCATCACTCCTTTCCCATTCATTTATATTAGAAATTAAAACACCATCTGAAATGTGTTAATTTATCACATTCAAGGATGACAGGTTTTCAATTTCTATTATCATCTTCAATTCTATCCATGAAACCATTTTTATGGTTGAACTAGAATATAATATATGTATTATAAATTTTTTAAGGTTCAATAATCTTTTTTAATGCATGATATTAGTTTATAAATAAAGATAAGTTTGTTGGGATCAAAAAATGGCCAATTAACCCAAAAATTTCCATTAATGTTTTATATAACAATTCATCTTCACTACTGATAAAAATATTATAACCATGTAATCTTATGGTTTTTCATTAATAACATACAACTTCTATTCTGTACAACCATTCTCATTATACATTTGTATCTGTACATGAATATAAGTAATCTGATCATGAAAGACATGTAAGAAAACGCTCATAAACAATGAAATTGAATCACTTAACCCAGCAAAAGGCCAGAAATGAACCTAATAAGGTTATGATAAATAAATTAAATAAATGGTAGTTTATTTAATTATTAATTTATGAACCTAAATTTGATTATTCGGGTCATTAAGATCAAGTGAGGAACACCTTCGGACTTAAGGTAAGGGTTTCTTCATCTCACTTCCATTTTTGTGAGATATTCCACATTCACAACTATTAGTTGTGTATGGTGTATGTATACTACCAAGTAATTTTTCATATCATGAATATATAAATTTTCATGAAATTAAATTTATCATTTTATTATTACTAATTTTGGGGAATATGATTCAATTGATTACAAATTTGTAAAGGGTTTCCACCTAAACATCCATTTTCATTCAGGTTACTTTTATTATCTACTTACCTAAACTAAATTCTTATTAATTAATATGTATTGATTATAAGTTATATGTTAATGGTCTGTATATGTGTACCATATTGAATCCAACATTTGTTTATGGGGAATTATATGTTGTAAAAGGATCTTTCAAAAATTCTTCTTGAAATACAAGCCCAACTCAAGGGAATTTCTCAAATTCTTACCTATTTTCAAGGGAACCCTAAAATATATTTTTACAAACTATTATGTTTATAAAATCCCTCATTTTATCATAAAAATACTATCTTAATTCATTTCTGGTTTTATACAAACACTTTTCTAAAATAACTCTTCATTTCAAAGTGAAAGAGTATTTATCTCAAAAATTACTCGATGATTTTATAAGAGTATCTTCATCTTTTTCAACACTACTATTGATTATTATGTAATATTGGGATTAATATTTATGATATCATCTATCATATTTAATTCAATGGTTTGTGATTTTTTTTACTTTGGATTTTCTATCTTAAAACCATTCAACAATTTACTCTGAATGGTTTGTGTTTATGCTTAATGTTCAAGGAAAGTTATTTATGTTTCATATGTTAGTTTAAATATAAATGTATATGATATTTATATTTATCCCCATTCATATTAGGAATTAATTTTAATTATTATGGGATTGGCAGGGACATCTATATCCTCGCGATACATCGGTAGGCCTGATTAGACAAATAGATATTGACTTGGCCAAGATCTTACCCATTTTTAGATATTGTTCAAGATGAGGCCTTAATAATTTTTTATGTCTTGATCGATTCCTTGATGGTATGTTTAATAATGTCCAGAATATGAATTACAATCATTATGATGCTTTAAATTCATAGTTCAT
This sequence comes from Viscum album, assembly GCA_963277665.1. NCBI lineage: Eukaryota > Viridiplantae > Streptophyta > Magnoliopsida > Santalales > Viscaceae > Viscum > Viscum album. The sequence goes on from OY728162.1 coordinate 1,047,607,298, forward strand.
GTGGTTATTCGAGATGTAGAATACCTGTGATTATGTTTTATTATGGCAATAATTACTCAGTTCTTATTCCTTCCATGATGTGTTAAAGTATATTAATTTTAAAGACATGTGTTTATAATTATTCATCGTACCTAATGGTTATGTTTATGATATCTTTCTATATATTGATTACCCTCACTGATCATCTAGACTAACCCTTTATTATGATTCATTTTTTCCGGGACATGAATAGGTATATTATGATTGACTTGTAGGGATAATCTTAGATTGGTGCATGTTCCCAATTAAACATATATGGATTTTTCATTTCATGTTGTAATGTTGAACATATGTATGTATCTTGTTCTAAAGATACTAAATGACATGATCCTTTAGGATGCATATTCTTTGTCTATATGTCAATTTAATAAAATAAGGCACTAATTCCGAGAAACTGGGGTTGGGTCCTTACATCATGTCCCATCATATATCGACATTATTGATTCTACCATAGACATATAGGGTTCTGATGTTTCCTAGGATGACCTCTTCCCAATAATTCTCTATGAATGAGATGATGACATGGAATTTTGATGGCATACTCTGCACTCGATATACCTTGGATGTACGGAATTTTATATCAAACATCCATGGGTTCTGGGGAGATTCAACAAGTGCCTCCCTATGTTATTTTGAAATATAGGGCACATCTAAGACCGAGATCATGGTTGTGAAAACCACCATATATTTTATATTATCGTAATTTTGTGCCAGAATTTTGTGCTTACTATGGTAGGGTTTATCCTTATTATATATCTCAAGAGATTAGGTATTTTATGTAGATCATAAAGGTTCATTTGAAGAGGTCTAAGAAATATCTATTTCTAGTTGCATAGGTCATGCAACCCTTCCCCGTTGTCTGGGATGATCATATGATCACACCACAGGTAGGAGGTCATGTAAGATGACAGGGTGTGGATAATTGCTGGAGGGTTTTGGAAAACCTCTATCTCTCTATTGGTATTTATTCAATTGTATCCCATGGGTCTCAACTTCATATATGTCATATGTGGGTATGTCACTGGAATATTGGGTTTGACCATGCCCATGTTGTCCCATGTATCCCCGATTTTTGTGCATGACACCTCATATTCCCTAGTTGGGTGTGGGGAACTCATAATAATAATAATATTAATCATTATAAAATTTTCCTAATAGTGTATCAAAAAAATGGAACCAAATATTATCTCTTCATCTAATTAGGGTTCTATTTGGAAGGGTGGCTCCTGTGCTTCGGATGTTACAGGGAATAAATCTATACAAGTCAGATCTCGTGTTAGGGCATAATATAACTCTTCTTAATCTATATCGTACTATCTATGATGGTTAAGTTCACCTTTATGAGGAATATATGATGTCACCTTCATAGGTAATAGACCATTTATGGGTTGGTGAAGTTGTGTTATGAAGGTTGTGTGACCTCAATCAACTATCTTTTGATTCATCCATTTGTTGAAATTTTCCCCATGCATGGGTTGACCATTTTTTCAAATAACCATCTTCTTCTAACTCCTAGAAGATTATTCAAGTCACCTTATCTAGAGAGTTATCCAGAATCACATATCAAGAATCAACCATGATTTTAAAAACGTATTTCAAGAAGAAGTAATCCTAGATGTGATGGCCCTACTATAGTCAGATCGGGTTATACCAAATAGACACAAGAGGGGGGTGAATTGTGTCTTTTAAAAATTCATCGAAAAATTGTGTTCTACCCTTTTACTTTAATCAGATGGATTAATGCAGCAGAAATTCAAATAATAGGGACACGTGATGTATAGTGGTTCGAGGAATAGAAGGCCCTCAGTCCACTCTTCCAATGCTCTACTCCATGAGCTTGGTGATTTTCACTATCTGGTCCTCTTTTCAACATACCGTTCCACAACTGAGTATAGGCAGTTGACACATTTATAATCTAAGTCATAAAAAATCCTTCTGGTTCAATCACAAAACCTACACAGCTTAGTATGAGAAGTCAGTCACTCAAGATAAAAAAATTTCTTTGAAAATACATTCTCTTTGTTCTTCACAATTGCAACAGAATGCAATTGATAGTAGACGGATCGTAGCCTTCATAAATAATGATCTTCAAGTAAGAGTCATTCTATGTCAATCATGTTGCTGTAGATATAGAAATATAATTCGCAACATCATCACCAGTAGATTCAAAACATATCTTTGATGACGAATAAGTGAATCTTCTATTGTGATTCTTCATCTTCAATAAATAGATCTTTGTCACTCTCCATAATCATCAGATCTGTGTTCTTGATAGACTCTGTTTTTCTCCCTTTATATATATTTATATTTGTTGTTGTTGTTCAGAAAATCTTGTATATGTATTCTCTGTGTATAACGATGAGCACTTCTCCTGCAAATTTCGATCCATAAAAGTCACCTTCTGACTCACAATATTCAAACATTTGAATTAACAGAGTAGTTGTAACTCCCTTTGAAATTCGTCATTAAAATCTCCTTTTAAACTAATCCTCTGAATCATAGATAAAATGGCTTTGAATTAGTCAAATACGCACTTTAAAAAAAACTTTTAATCCGACTTGAAATCATCCTAATAATCTTCTTGCAGACCATTGCAAAAAAAATATCGTCTTTAATTTTCTGACGCCAAATGTAAGGTTGAACTGTATAGCATGCATCTTTCAAACATAAGGTTGAATAAAAACATAGGGTTGATGAACCATAATTTTCTTTTCAACATTCAAATGTAAGGTTGAATACAAATGTAGGGTTGATGTCACATACTTCAAACATAAGGTTGAATACAAATGTAGGGTTGATGAACCATACTTTTCTTTTCAACATTCAAATGTAAAGTTGAATACAAATGTATGATAAATAATCCATACTTTTAATGAACCATAAGGTTATTTACAAAAGTAAGGTTGATGAACCATACTTTTCAATATCCAAAACTTAGGGTTCCTTCCTAACGCAGTGTTCCTCTATCATACTTTTCCGATAATGTATGGTTGATTAACCATAATTTTCTGATAACTCATAAAGTATACATTTTATTCCATCCTTACGCTACGTTACTCCACGTAGGGTATGAATAGTAATTCCAGAACATGCTTAAGCAATTCCCGAATATGTAAAGCATGAACAGTGTTTCCAGAACACACTGATGCAAATACTTTAGCAATTAAATATCATTGTTCAAGAAATTAAATATTTCTTTCAAAAATACAAATATAATGAATAATAAATTCTTGCAATATACTTAAAAATACAATCATTAGAAAAATATTAATGTTATTTGTGATAATCAAAATCATCATAGAGATAGATTATTCTTCTCAACAATATCCCCCTCTTTAAATAAAAATATTATGTATTGTTGAAAACAAAACTTGATCAACAATCTCACACTTTTTTATGATCACAAAACCCATAAAATAACCAATGAAATTAACTTACAAAATTAATTACATATAGTTTTGAATTTTGAAATTACAAAATTAATTACATATAGTTTTTGAGTTTTTCAAAGATAAATACAATATTACAATATTAGATTTAACTTAATTTCTCCCCCTTAAATCAAATTTATCCCAAAATTTATCCCCCTTTTTATGATATCAAATATAAATTTAGAATATGGAATAGAGCACATATAATGTAGCACTAAACTTAAGTAAATTCTATTATTAACTGTTTGCAATAATTAAATCTGGATTACCGACATATCGAAACAAAGAGAGTAAAACAAATAAAATATATATATATAATGAACCAAAATTTTCATTGATAACATGGAATAGGTATAATCAGGATGAACACCGGAATCAAGGTGTGGTAAGGGTATGAGATAGGGTATATCTCCTCTGAATTATTGCCTTAATTTCTGTCAACTGCTCCCCCAGCCTTTTCATCATTACATCTCCTAGTTTGAAGTTAGGATCTCTATTCCCCTGATTCATATGAATATCTTCTATCAATTTGACTCTGAAAAAATCATGAAGTCTCTCTTCCTTCTCTATAAATAGGGTTAACTTTTCTGTGAATTGAGTCAGTACAGTTCTAATGCTTGGTTCACTTGAGGTTAACTAGTCAATAAAAAACTTCTATTTATCTAATAAAACTAATAGTGGAGCATTATTGCATTGAAAATCATGAAATATTTCATTCATATTGCTCATTGCTGTTGTGATAGCCTGAAATATTCTGATTAAATCATGTGAAGTACCTGATCCACTAGCTTCACCAGTCCTGACAGATGAAAATTGTGTCTCCATATAGTCTTTAAACTCTGATAGATCTGACTTCATCACCATTTCTGATTTCAGCTTGTATCCCTCTGTTAACATCTCTTTCTTAAAAGTTTCAACTTCCTTCCATGAAACTGTACTTCCTTTAAGTTTGTGAAATTTTAACTGTTCTTTTTCAAAGCTTCTCCTCAGAGAAAAATTTTCAGATTCCAAACTAGATAGAATCTTGTACAATTCTTCTACATCATTATTCATTGAATCAGAGGCACCCTGCGCTTGATTCTCATCTTCATCTTGTACTTGATGCAATAGTACTAATGGGAAAGAGTCTGCATCAGATTTTTATTTTTCTTTCTCCTGATTTGGCTGGTCCACAGACATTTCCTCATATTCTTTTCCAAAATCTTCCACAGAAAAATCCTTATGAATTACCTCTGTTTGAACTTCTGAAACATTCTCATCATGAAAATAAATAATCATTTCTTCAGAAAGACTTTCATCAGGTTCTACCTACTTTTCCTTTTCAATTGTAACTTCATCATCAACTAAAATTTGAGGTTCAATTTCAATTACAACCATATCCTGTTCCTGAGTCTCATTTTTAGCTTCTTCTTGGGTTTTAGATTGTACTTGAGGAGTCACCTTAATTTGAGCAGTATCCCTTTCATGTGGCTTCTCAACAACTGATTCTCTAACAAAACTGTAATTGAGTAAATATCTTGATGTTAAATTAGGTGAACCAATTTTCTTTATGAGCAATATAATTTCTTTTCCATTTAATCTGAAGTCCCTCCTAAATTTCTTCTTCTTGGGCCTCTTCAGTTTCAAATCTTATTCTTCTCACAGCAGTTCTCACCCTTGATTCAGTGTGTCCTTCCTTGGACTTAGTAGACTGAGCCTGAGCACTCTCTTTCTTTTCTTCAGCTCCTACTAGAAAAAGTTTTTCTTTCAATGTGCTCCAGAAGTAACCAATTTTTCTTAGGGTTCCATCACCAAAAGTGTTACTATGATGGCATCTAACTCTGTCTTCTACCAGCCTTACCATATCCTTTTTGAACAAAATTTTTGGTATTAATCGACTAAGTGGATAAAAATTCATGCAAGCTTCTATTTGACAAAAATAATGAAGGTACCTTACCATGTACCTAGGAAAATTACGTCTTATATCACTCATAAATAGATAAATTATATAAATATCTAGATACAATATTTTCTCCAACTCAAAAATCCTCAGTGAAATCCCTGTTTTCACAAACTTCACAAATATTTTCTGATCCGTCTCCAAGTCCTTTATAAACATCTTCTTTATAGATGTATAACCAAAAATAAAAGTCATAATATCTTCAATATTATGTAATGAATCTCCTATATTCTTCAAATCAAAATGAAAGACTCCCTCATGAGGGTAGTCCAGTATCTGACCAATCTTTATGGAGGATATCGAAACATCTCAATATTCAATCTTAGCTACCATTGTATCCTCATAATCTCCTAGACAAAATTGTACAGAATTAAATAAATATCTCAGCTCTACCTCATATAAAAACTCAGACTTCTCACCATTGAAGGTCTGCTCCATATTTTGAAAAGCGAACGCTTGTTTCAGCAGAATATTTTTCTGAAATATCCATTCCAGGTCTATGACCTTTCCTTGAAAAAATTTCCTTTCTTCGGAGCGCTGTCTCTTGGCAGTGTTGGTCTTAGCCTCATTGATTCTCTTAGTCTTGTCCATTTCTGTCAAAAAAATCTCGGAAGGTTTGAAAGAGGATTAGGGTTTTTAAGGTTCATGTTCGAATAGACAAATAGTGGTAAAGTGTCGTGGGTTTGAAATGGTTTTTTGTAGAATTGAAAGGATTCAGAATTAAAAAGGTTTCTGATATCCTTGATTCCCATGTCATCAATAATTATTACATATATTTTAAAAACTAATAAAATTTATCACGCGAGGAAAAAAACTTATTCTATTTGAAAAACAAATTCCTAATTTATTTTAAATAGTATTAAAAGAATGAAATAGCATAATAAAATATAACATTATTTAAAATGAAATAAACCTATCTCCCCCTTAATAAAATCAAACCTTGTAGTGGGAATTGGTTTGGTAAAAATATCTGCTAATTGAATTTCGGTACTTACAAATTCTAAGAATATATCCTTTTTAAGAACATGGTCTATTAGAAAATGATGTCTGATATCAATATGCTTAGTCCTAGAATGATTAATAGGAATTTTTGAAATATTTATAGCATTTTTATTATCACATAAAAAATGTGTACTATTAAAACTTAGTCCAAAATCCATAAGAGTGATTTTCATCCACAAAACTTGTGCACAACAACTACTAGCAGATACATATTCTACCACGGCTGTTGACAGGGAAACTGAGTGTTGTTTCTTACTTGACTATGATAATAAAAATTTTCCTAAAAAGTGACAAGTACCCGAAGTGATTTTCCTATATAATCTATAACTTCCAAAGTCCACATCTGAATATGAAATTAAATTAAAATTAGATTTTTTTGGATAAAGAAGAGATTGAAAAACAGTTCCTTTTAAATATCTAAAAATTATTTTAATAGTAGTTAAATGGGATTCTTTAGGATTTGATTGAAATCTTGCACAAAGACATACTGAATACATTATATCTGGCATATTAGCAGTAAGATATAATAAACTACCAATCATACCTCTATATAACTTTTTGTCCACTGACTTTCCAGTTTCATCCAAATCATGTTTTATATTAGTACACATATGACTTGTATATGTCTTGATGTTTTCAAGTCCAAATTTCTTAAGTAAATCAGTAATGTATTTTCTTTGATTTAAAACATTTCCAAAACATTTTTGATAAATTTGAAGTCCTAAAAAGAAATTGAATTCTCCCATTATACTCATTTCAAATTCTTTTGGCATTATATTTGAAAACTCGTGACAAAGAGATTTATTAGTAGATCAAAAAATTACATTATCAACATAAATTTGAACCAATAAAATATTAGAATTTACCATTTTCTTAAATAGTGTTGGATCTGCCATTCCAATAGTAAAATAAGTTTTCAAAAGAAAAGAGGTTAATCTTTCATACCAAGCTCTAGGTGATTGTTTAAGGCCATAAAGAGGTTTAGTAAGTTTAAAAAGAGGATCTGGTTTTTGTGAATTTTAAAAACCAGGAGGTTTCTCAACATAAACTTCCTCCATTAAATAACCATTTAAAAAGGTAGACTTAACATCCATTTGGAATAATTTAAAGTTCATATGAGATGCATTGGAAAAAATGATTATAATGGCTTCTAATATATCTTCAGGTGCAAAGGTATCGTCATAATCTATACCTTCTTCCTGATTATATTCTTAACCTACTAGTCTTTCTTTATTTCAAGTTCTTATTCCTTGATCATCTTGTTTATTTCTAAAGACCCATTTGGTTCCAATAACTGGATAATTATGTGATCTTTCAACTAATTTCCAAACATCATTTCTCTTGAACTTGTTTAATTCATATTACATTGATATCATCCAGCTTTCATCATCTAGAGCTTCTTCTATAGTCTTAGGTTCTAGTTGGGATAGAAAGGAAAAAAACTCAACAAGATTTCCTATGTTCCTTCTAGTTTTTATTCCTGCTTCTAAGTCTCTTATTACAATTTCTAAAGGGTGATTATTTGGGGTCCTTTACTATCTAGGTAGTGCACTTATAGGTTCTTCAGTTTCATGTTATTCTGGAAAGGATGGAGTTTTATTTATATCATTTCCAAAATCATCTTTCAGGTTCTCCAGTCTCAAGTTATCTTTAGAATCAAGCTCATCCATATGATCTGTCCTTTTCTCAAAGGGATCGGTTTCATCAAATTTCACATGAATTGATTCTTCAACAATCCTTGACTTTTTGTTAAAAAATCTATAAGCTTTGGAAGTAGAAGAATATCCTAAGAAAATTCCTTCATCAGATTTTGGATCAAACTTACCAAGATTTTCTTTGGTGTTTAAGGTGTAAACCTTGCATCCAAAAACATTAAAGTAGTTTACTTTAGGTTTTTTGTTATTCCAGAGTTCATAGGGTGTCATTTTCAAAATTGGTCTAATTAAAACTCTATTCATTATATAGTAGGTTTTTCTTACAGCTTTTGCCCAAAAATAGGTAGGAAGACTTTATTCATTTAACATAGTTCTAGCCATTTCATGAAGATTCCTATTTCTTCTTTTAACAATTATATTTTTTTGAGGTGTTCTTGGTGCAGATATGGTGTGTTTAATACCAATATTTGAGCAAAATGAATTGAATTCTAGATTCTAAAATTCTCCACCATGATCAATTCTTAATCGAATTATTCTTAAACCTTTTTCATTTTGAAGAACTTTAAAAAACTTTCAAATAATGTAAAAGCTTCATTTTCAAATTTTAAAAAGAAAATCCATGTAAATCTAGATTAGTCATCAACCAAAACATATACATATAATTTACCAACCGAGATTTCTAATCTTGAAGGTTCAAAAAAATCCATATAAAAAAGTTCCTAAGTTTTAGATATAGGAATTTTGTTAATAGATTTGAAGGATGATTTGTGCTGCTTGCCAAGTTGACATGCATCACAGAATCTATCACTTTCAAACTTGAGACTGGGCAAATCAGAAACTAATTGTTTCTTGGATAATTTATGTAAAGAATATATATTGAAATTTCTATGTCTTTTGTGCTAGATCCAGGATTTATTTATCTTAGAAGTTAAGAAGTTTACTTTTTTTACACAAATAATTTAAATCCAAGGTATACACATTGTTAGTTCTAGGTGCTCTAAGTTTAAGAAGTTTATTTTGGAAAACAGAATAGAAATTGTTAGAAAAATCAACAGCATAACCATCATCACATAGTTGAGAGAAAATTATTAGATTGTGTTTCAATCCTTGTACATAAAGTACTTTTTTTATTGAGATAGCTTCTGGATCTCCAACTATTACAATACCAATGATTTTCCCTTTGGCATTGTCACCAAAAGTGAACAGTACACCATCTTTTTTAGTGAGTGTAAAGAAATTCGATGTGCTTCCACTCATATGCCCTGAGCATCCATTGTCCATTACCATATGGTCTTTTTTCTTCTATGACCTGCTTCTTAAAAATGCATTTAAACAAGTTTCGTTGGTACCCATATTCTATTGGGTCCAGTTGTGTTTGCCAGCAAAGATCTGGGAATCCAGACATGCTTTCTTTTTTCTAAAATCAACATAATCAAATAAATTATTTGCAACAAAAGCTTTCTTAATACCATTTATTTGAGGTTGTATTAAGAAATATTTTTTAGAAATATTTCCCCTTGTTCCACAGTAATTAAAATTGAATATTTTTGTTCTTAGAACAAAATAATTCTTGTACAGCTTAGGTTTTTCACCTTTACTGCCAATTCCAAATATTTATTTTTTAATGATAGTGTTCCCAAGAGTTTCATTCAAGTAGTTTTATCCTTTAGTAAAAAGAAGGGCTGGACTTTTATATGTTTCTACTTCAGTTTGTAGTGTTTTTATTTTAGCTTCATGATCTGTATAGTCAATGTTAATTGAATTATAATTACCAGTTAACTCCTTAAATTGCTTTAGTATTGTATCTATTTCATCTAAAACAGCCTTTTGAATTTTCTTTAATGACTTATTCTTCTTAAAAATAGAATCATACTTTTCCTCAAGCATGTTGTAGTATCCTGCATGTTTTTCCTCAGAATAGCTTGTTTTAGAATTAGAGTCTGCATTAGAATCAGAAGAATAGTATGATCGTACCTCATCTGTTTCTGCCATGAAGCACATGTTGGATTTCATATTTAAATTTTCCTTCTCTGGGTCTGATTTTGAAGGAATGCTAGAGTCTTCAGACACACTCCATGTTTCTTTCATTTCTTTCTTATCCTTTTTCTCACAATCATTCCTTTTGAAGAACTTATTTTTTTTCCTTCTTTCAACTGAGGACAGTCAGGTCTGATATGACCCATCTTCTTGCACTCATAACATCAGACTTCCTTTTCATCACTTTTGAAGGTTTTTCTGAAGCCTTTCTTCTTTCTGTAGACTTTTCTAAACTTTCTGGCTAGCTAAGCTAGTTCTATATCAGAACTTGATGAATCAGAACTTTTTGATTTCACCTTTACTTCTTTTTTCTTTGTCTTTTTTCCTTACCCTTGAGATGAAAATTTTAAGGTAGTGTCTTCTCTCTTGATCAGAACCATATGCTCATTTGCTTCATCTTGAATCTCGACTTCATACATAATATGTGTTCCAATCAACTCTCTCATGGTTAAGTATTTGATAGGTGTTGACTTTCTGATAGCAACAGAGACCACATTCCATTTAGGAGGCAGTACTCTTAGTACTTTTAAATCTTGATCAGATTGTTTGATTGGGTCTCCCAAAGCTGTTATATTATTGACAATCTCAATCAATCTTTCATTCATTTGAGTAATGATTTCACCTTCAAACATTCTGAATGTGTCAAATCTAAGCTTAGTAGTAGCATATCTGTAACGCCCCGACCCCAGCTACCCAGAGTCGGTGCATTATTTCGTAACATTGGCATGATCACAAAAGATCAAGTCTCGAAAGACCTATTAGTTTAGTAGCCTTGGAAACACTAGATACATTCATAAGTCTTACATTACATCATAAAGTGAAAAACTAATAACAAAGTCTTCATAGTCCACACTCATATCCTCTTCTGACTATCCCTGCAGGTCATTCATAAAATACTTCTCCACATCCTGGAAAATATTAAAACATTGGAAGGGGTGAGCTCAGATGCTCAGTAAGGTTAACAATATAGCCGAAGATTTCATAAATAAACATTAACATTTAAGGCAATGTATAACTAAAACAAAAGCCTTTTAAACTTGAACTTCAACATAATATGGAAAAAGTAAAATGAGATAATGCCATTTACTTCTTCACATGGATATTCTACTGGACGAATAATCACATGCAATATCAATAACCACTTTCATAATGATGGAATGCATAATGCCAGACTATCATAACAACGTAGTCAAGGCCTCGTGCCAAGACCACAAATAGGATTTTGTCAAGGCCTCGTGCCAAGACACTAGTTTGTCTCATGAGACCTGCCGATGCATCGAGGAGCTATAGCGGGCTCCACCCGTCACTTATTAAGTCCAATGCATTCCTCATATGAATAGGTTTAAACATATCATAAACCATAACATAATCGTATCACATAAAACATGCATAAAGGAAACATAACATTTCCATATTTCAATCACAAGATATCAATACAACACATTGATATAATAAAAACGATTTCAAAACCATTTTCAATACCAAAATAAAAGAAAGTTAAAACTTTGTATTTATTTTTCATTAAAAAAATGATGGCTTGTAGAGGAAGTCGAAACTCAAATAATGGTCACGGCGGCGGAGAAGTCGTTGTCGCCGCATAAGTATGGAAAGAAAAACATTCCCTTTTTTCCGTTTAGTAAAACGCTTCGTATAAAAAAGATTCATTTTGAATAAACATAAAAGTCAAAGGGGTTTATACACCGTATAAAAGAAAGTTGTGTATTAAGCCAAATATGCCTCAATGAACAGAGATTGAGACGAAGTCCTTAAAAAAATCATTTTTAAAATAAAATAGATCTATTATGTGTATTCACTATAGGTACTCATAAAGAAAGTAAAAATACAAAATAGGACATAATAATATCATGACATAATTTGGAAGTAGGAGATTAACCCAAAGAATGGAAGTTGGGTTAAGAAATTCCCTTACCTCGTGTCTGACTTGAATCAACCGTTCTTTAACCTCCTGAATAATAAACTAGAGTTAATATATACCTTATTAAGAACCATTTTCAATTTCATTATCCTTATTATATCACTTATTACAATGATATGAACATTATGTAATTATTTAAGTTAATAACGGTCGTTTTGTCGATCTTTGGTACATGAGTCAACAATAAACTTCTTATAATTATAAGTTGTTCATGTGGTGAAATATCCATTATATCCAGAATTATATTAATGATTTAGATATCATATATATCATATATATACAGTATATACATTCATTTATAATATTACGTAACATTTAGAGGTAAGAAATGAAATGCACCGTTCATGGAGACGGTAAGCCGTACGTACGCATGAACGCTACTTTCATTTCAATTTCATATTTAATGGAATGAAATCATAATGATATAAATGTATAATATAATTCCAGTATAATATAGTGTATAATACCATTTACTCCATCCTTTATACATCCCACATATGGCATTAACGATTCAAATCACTTTGAGGGGGCGGTAGTCCGCACTTCCTAAAATGAAATTATCGCGTTTTACCCATAATGGAAATCATAAAGTATGCCATAAATGAGAAATACAGAAGCATAAGTAAAACATAAACATATTATATATCATATATAAAAATAGTGACATCTTAATGGCCACCTTTGAAGGTGTTATATGAGTGTTGAACAATCATCGTTTCGTGAGGCAGAAATTCGCCATCCACAGAAACCGTATGTTCTTTAACCATTAGATGTAGGTGTGTGTAAGTGTAGCTCGAATCCTTCTTATAACAACATCCTAGTATATTGAGGATACTGGTGTTGTTACAAAAGAATTTAATAAAAAGAGTTTATGGGGTTGGAGAATAAAAATAAACCAAAACAACATTAGAGAAGACATTACCTCAAAATCGGGTAACTCTTTTTGAGTTGAGCCAAAGGCTTCCTTGAGAAGATTTATTCCCAAAGTGAGGCTTCTAGGAGTAAGAGGGGGAAGTTGGGAGATTATTTGGGCAGAGGTTGGCCGATCCAAATGGCTTGAAAGTGTAAATGAGGTGGGAGAGGTGGGGGCCTTTTATAAATGGAGAGGAGGGGCACTTTTGGAAAGATTGAAATGTTACATTATTACACAATGCTTTTCGGATTCTAAAGGTCCCACACTTATATAATTCTAGGATAAGGTGATAAGGTTTCGAAATATCTTCATCCAATTGGCTTTGGACAAGTGTAAGCCTTGGATTTTGCATTATCTTCTCATTTTATTTAAATCGTTAAATAATGAGGTCATCGCTGCATCATAATGATGTCATAAATAATTTAATTTATTTAATGTCTAAAAATTATAATAAAAATACTATGATGTGGGAAATCTTTTTATCTTTCTAATGAATATTTATAATCAAAATTTGGACTTGTGTAACCCCACGTAAAAATTGTTTTAGTAAAACATTTTATGTTTGTGTCATTTTTTACTTTAACATTAAATAAAAGGTGTTTATGTCATTTTCTAACTAAAGTGGCTCCATGGGGTCCCCAAGTTGACCCATGTGTTTTCTTGGTCGGCCATGACTCATCAAATAGTAGTAGGACAAGTTTCATGCTCATCTCATATTATTAAAACATTATTTGTACCTTAAACTACACTAATTACCTCTAATCGCGATTAAGAACTTGAAAGTTACTATTCACCAAAAATTATTTTAATCTCATTGAACCACATTTTACTTCTTAATGACAACCATGTATGTCGGATTTTTGAAAATCAAATCACAGAAGTGGTAATATTTCATTTAAACGAAAAATCAGTTATTTAACTACCACTTAGTGGTTTCACTATTCATCAAAAATTGAAGTTTTTCAGAACAAGGCAAAAATTTCACCCTAAGCTATAATTGATATTCCGAATTCAAAAATGATGTCTATTTTACAAAATTCCAAACATATAAGTTGCATTAATTAATTTTATAATTAATTCCCGCTGTTACGACAAATAGCGTGTTTTTAAGAAACAATTTATATCAAAAGATTGGCAATTGTTTATGTCCAATTTCAATGTTAAATTAATTCTAATGACCACCATTGGATAAAATGGTAAAAATATATTCTAATTATACCTTAAAACCACTAAATAGTATAATTTATCACAATAAATTATTTTGATTAAAAAAGTTGTTTTAAAGTATTTTTCACTATTCATAAAAAATTAGAAGTTCTCAGAAAAATACCAAATATTCAACATAGGCTAATTTCGATATTACGAATACACAAATGAAGTCCATTTTGAAATATAAGATTTCTATAATTTTAAAAAGTGGTTATTACTATTCATAACGGCTACTTTGATTAGTCACGGTGTTTTAGAACTCGAACTTGCGTACAATACAAGCTATTGCATTATTGAAAGAGAGGCGTATCGTGGAAGCTCGGGGTGTTACATTCTCCCCTCCTTCAATAAATTGCGTCCTCGCAATTTGATATGTTTCTTTGAAAATAAAAGGTTTAAAATAGAAAATACCTTTGAGGAAAACCCACATCGGAAATAAGGTTAATAAATATATAACATTAAAAGAAGGCAGGATAAGTACAAAGGTCACCCGATATAGCCCATTCTAGGATTCTATGAAAATATGGATATGGAAGAAAAACAAACCATCAAGGTCTGATGGAGAGTTATAGAAAACAGGATTAGGAGAAAGTTTAACCACAAGAAAATCACAAACTTGTGATTGGTTAAATGGTCATTGAATCCCCAGTTGGAAAAGTTAACCGAAAACATTTTTGTTTTAAGTTACCTTTTATAATGTTGAGGAATTTATTTAGGAGATTTACTAAGAACGTAAGGGAATATACATACTCGTTATGTATACTTTCATTCGTTAATATATTTTTACCACAAACTCAACTTTTACTCCAAATGGTAATGGAACTCAAAAATATTCTATTTATCCTAATTGTATAAGGTTCTAAATGTTAACACATACCATTTAGATTAGTAAAACTATTTTGTAATAACCAAGGACTTCCTGTAGGCTAGTGGTAGGAAATAAAGGCTTGTCGCACTATGGTTGTGGGTTCGATTCCTGCAGCTTTGTCCGACGCGATGGGTTATTCCCCACCCTGCAGGTTGTCCTTTTCCTAAAAATATAGTACTATACTATTCCAAAAATAATCTTCATAAATGTTTTAACCTTAAACAATACTATCCAAAGTTCAACTTAATCCACTCCAACCTTTATAGTTATCCAAAATATCTTCGTCCAGACATTCTCTAAAAGGTCTCTAAATTCCAAAATCAATTGTAACATCAGATTCCCCAAACAAAGAAAAGTTTCTCTTATTGTCACATACTAAAAATATGATTACCTTAATCATATTAAAACCTTACTGAAATCAACAAGTACTGCAGTACAATCCATATATATATCACATTATTCTTATAACCAGAATATAATCCTTGAGTCGAAAAGCACCAATACATTAATTATTCTTCTTCAACTGTAGTCACAGCATAAGATTGGTCTTGATCCCTTGGCCTTTTCTGAGGTAATTTTCCCTGACGCTTAGGACATTCATTTTCATAATGCCCTGTTTCCCTACAATTGTAGCATTCAACTTTGACAGCCTCTTTCTTTCCCTTGTAATCACGAGCCTGGTGACCCTTTTCTCCACATTTATAACAAACTCCCATTCCTTTTAGGCAAGTACCAGGGTGATTCTTCCCACAATTATCACATAATGGAAAATCCTTCTTTCCCTTTTTCCCTTTATCTGTCTCTTGTCCCACCGTTCTCTTCTTCTCTTGCTTTACTTTGTTGTCATAAGACTTAGAGAATTCTTTTTCTGTCTTGATAGCACACGAGACAATATCTTCATATGATGAGAAGGATTGTGATACTAAAGCTCGACGGAGAAATGGTTTTAACCCATCAAAGAAACGATCAATCTTACTCCTTAGGTTACATATATAATCGGCAGCATGCCTCGCTAACCTTGTAAAGTTAGCCTCATACTTTGCGACATTCTCATCCTCCTTCTGCCTCAAACTCAGAAATTGCCTTTCCATATCTGCTCGATGGTCACGAGGAAAATATTTTTCTAAAAACAGCTCTTTGAACTCCCTCCATTCCATATTCGATACGTCATCATCTTCCTTTGTGTTTTGAATCAGCGACCACCACTGATCGGCATCTCCAGTGAGGCGGTAAACTGCCATGACAACCTTCTCCCTTTCACTACTCCCCAAGGCATGGAATATTTTCTCTAAGGAATTTATCCATTGCTCGGATAATAAGGGATTTGTAATCCCATTGAACGTTGGTGGTTGTTGCCTCATGAAACGGTCTATCATTGATCCTCCACGTTGCGGATCAGGGTGCTCCATATGAGTAAGGTTATTATTCATAACCTGAGTGAGTTGTCCCAGTATGGTAATAAGTTGATCAGCACCAGTTGTATCTCCAGATCCACAATAATTATCTTGAGTAGGAGGGCAATCCCTACACGGAGTTCGTGCATTGATACGGTTTCCATTCCTTCCACTAGGCGCCATTTCTAAACAATGGCATAAACTAGATTAGTTTATGAATCAAAATACATAATTCCATACTTGTTAAACACTTTACATAAATTGAACTATTTATGGATATAATCCATAATTATAAAAAGAAATTTTTTCTTTGAGGAAGTATATATACTCATAACCCTTCATAGTGGTTTGTAAATAAAATGAGAATTATCCTAAGCATATCCCCCAGGAGTGTCGTAACCAAGAGTGCAGCAAGGCCCGTTGTCGTGCACCAGTTCCCGTTCGAGTCTAGCTCAAAGCGGTGTTTTCGGGTTTTACCCCTAGGTACATCTATGCCAGAGTCGCCTCTACCTGCTCGTATCCAGACAGGGATTTATTGCTCAGAAAACTCATAACATCTCTATAATACCAAAATTCTAGGATGTTTTTCTATACTAATCCTCAAAGTCTATCTTTGGGCTATGTGCTCTAATCAGAGTTTATCTAAATCTAGCTTCCAAGGTTAGTACTAAACTGCCTCTGATACCAACTGTAACGCCCCGACCCCAGCTACCCAGAGTCGGTGCATTATTTCGTAACATTGGCATGATCACAAAAGATCAAGTCTCGAAAGACCAATTAGTTTAGTATCCTTGGAAACACTAGATACATTCATAAGTCTTACATTACATCATAAAGTGAAAAACTAATAACAAAGTCTTCATAGTCCACACTCATATCCTCTTCTGACTATCCCTGCAGGTCGTTCATAAAATACTTCTTCACATCCTGGAAAATATTAAAACATTGGAAGGGGTGAGCTCAGATGCTCAGTAAGGTTAACAATATAGAGGAAGCTTTCATAAATAAACATTAACATTTAAGGAAATGTATAACTAAAACAAAAGCCTTTTAAACATGAACTTCAACATAATATGGAAAAAGTAAAATGAGATAATGCCATTTACTTCTTCACATGGATATTCTACTGGACGAATAATCACATGCAATATCAATAACCACTTTCATAATGATGGAATGCATAATGCCAGACTATCATAACCATGTAGTCAAGGCCTCGTGCCAAGACCACAAATAGGATTTTGTCAAGGCCTCGTGCCAAGACACTAGTTTGTCTCATGAGACCTGCCGATGCATCGAGGAGCTATAGCGGGCTCCACCCGTCACTTTTTAAGTCCAATGCATTCCTCATATGAATAGGTTTAAACATATCATAAACCATAACATAATCGTATCACATAAAACATGCATAAAGGAAACATAACATTTCCATATTTAAATCACAAGATATCAATACAACACATTGATATAATAAAAACGATTTCAAAACCATTTTCAATACCAAAATAAAAGAAAGTTAAAACTTTGTATTTATTTTTCATTAAAAAAAATGATGGCTTGTAGAGGAAGCCGAAACTCAAATAATGGTCACGGCGGCGGAGAAGTCGTTGTCGCCGCATAAGTATGGAAAGAAAAACATTACCTTTTTGTCGTTTAGTAAAATACTTCGTATAAAAAAGATTCATTTTGAATAAACATAAAAGTCAAAGGGGTTTATACACCGTATAAAAGAAAGTTGTGTATTAAGCCAAATTTGCCTCAATGAACGGAGATTGAGACGAAGTCCTTAAAAAGATCATTTTTAAAATAAAATAGATCTATTATGTGTATTCACTATAGGTACTCATAAAGAAAGTAAAAATACAAAATAGGACATAATAATATCATGACATAATTTGGAAGTAGGAGATTAACCCAAAGAATGGAAGTTGGGTTAAGAAATTCCCTTACCTCGTGTCTGACTTGACTCAACCGTTCTTTATCCTCCTGAATAATAAACTAGAGTTAATATATACCTTATTAAGAACCATTTTCAATTTCATTATCCTTATTATATCACTTATTACAATGATATGAACATTATGTAATTATTTAAGTTAATAACGGTCGTTTTGTCGATCTTTGGTACATGAGTCAACAATAAACTTCTTATAATTATAAGTTGTTCATGTGGTGAAATATCCATTATATCCAGAATTATATTAATGATGTAGATATCATATATATCATATATATACAGTATATACATTCATTTATAATATTACGTAACATTTAGAGGTAAGAAATGAAATGCACCGTTCATGGAGACGGTAAGCCGTACGTACGCATGAACGCTACTTTCATTTCAATTTCATATTTAATGGAATGAAATCATAATGATATAAATTTATAATATAATTCCAGTATAATGTAGTGTATAATACCATTTACTACATCCTTTATACATCCCACATATGGCATTAACGATTCAAATCACTTTGAGGGGGCGGTAGTCCGCACTTCCTAAAATGAAATTATCGCGTTTTACCCATAATGGAAATCATAAAGTATGCCATAAATGAGAAATAAAGAAGCATAAGTAAAACATAAACATATTATATATCATATATAAAAATAGTGACATCTTAATGGCCACCTTTGAAGGTGTTATATGAGTGTTGAACAATCATCGTTTCGTGAGGCAGAAATTCGCCATCCACAGAAACCGTATGTTCTTTAACCATTAGATGTAGGTGTGTGTAAGTGTAGCTCGAATCCTTCTTATAAAAACATCCTAGTATATTGAGGATACTGTTGTTGTTACAAAAGAATTTAATAAAAAGAGTTTAGGTGGTTGGAGAAGAAAAATAAACCAAAACAACATTAGAGAAGACATTACCTCAAAATCGGGTAACTCTTTTTGAGTTGAGCCAAAGGCTTCCTTGAGAAGAGTTCTTCCCAAAGTGAGGCTTCTAGGAGTAAGAGGGGTAAGTTGGGAGAGTATTTGGGAAGAGGTTGGCCGATCAAAATGGCTTGAAAGTGTAAATGAGGTGGGAGAGGTGGGGGCCTTTTATAAGTGGAGAGGAGGGGCACTTTTGGAAAGATTGAAATGTTACATTATTACACAATGATTTTCGGATTCTAAAGGTCCCACACTTATATAATTCTAGGATAAGGTGATAAGGTTTCGAAATATCTTCATCCAATAGGCTTTGGAAAAGTGTAAGCCTTGTATTTTGCATTATCTTCTCATTTTATTTAAATCGTTAAATAATGAGGTCATCGCTGCATCATAATGATGTCATAAATAATTTAATTTATTTAATGTCTAAAAATTATAATAAAACTACTATGATGTAGGAAATCCTTTTATCTTTCTAATGAATATTTATAATCAAAATTTGGACTTGTGTAACCCCACGTAAAAAAATTTTTAGTAAAACATTTTATGTTTGTGACATTTTTTACTTTAACATTAAATAAAAGGTGTTTATGTCATTTTCTAACTAAAGTGGCTCCATGGGGTCCCCAAGTTGACCCATGGGTTGTCTTGGTCGGCCATGACTCATCCAATAGGAGTAGGACAAGTTTCATGCTCATCTCATATTATTAAAACATTATTTGTACCTTAAACTACACTAATTACCTCTAATCGCGATTAAGAACTTGAAAGTTACTATTCACCAAAAATTATTTTAATCTCATTGAACCACATTTTACTTCTTAATGACAACCATGTATGTCAGATTTTTGAAAATCAAATCACAGAAGTGGTAATATTTCATTTAAACGAAAAATCAGTTATTTAACTACCACTTAGTGGTTTCACTATTCATCAAAAATTGAAGTTTTTCAGAACAAGGCCAAAATTTCACCCTAAGCTATAATTGATATTCCGAATTCAAAAATGATGTCTATTTTAAAAAATTCCAAACATATAAGTTGCATTAATTAATTTTATAATTAATTCCCGCTGTTACGACAAATAGCGTGTTTTTAAGAAACAATTTATATCAAAAGATTGGCAATTGTTTATGTCCAATTTCAATGTTAAATTAATTCTAATGACCACCATTGGATAAAATGGTAAAAATATATTCTAATTATACCTTAAAACCACTAAATAGTATAATTTATCACAATAAATTATTTTTATTAAAAAAGTTGTTTTAAAGTATTTTTCACTATTCATAAAAAATTAGAAGTTCTCAGAAAAATACCAAAAATTCAACATAGGCTAATTTCGATATTACGAATACACAAATGAAGTCCATTTTGAAATATAAGATTTCTATAATTTTAAAAAGTGGTTATTACTATTCATAACGGCTACTTTGATTAGTCACGGTGTTTTAGAACTCGAACTTGCGTACAATGCAAGCTATTGCATTATTGAAAGAGAGGCGTATCGTGGAAGCTCGGGGTGTTAAAATATCTCATTTGCCTGACATTGTCAGTTCCTTCATAAGCAACAGAAATAGGTTTCCACATCTCATATGTTGTTTAGCATTAAGATACTCTATTGAATTCATCAGGTCCTAGACCACATATAAATGACTTCATTTCCTTTGAGTTCATATCATATTCTGCTTTAGTAGCTGCACTCCAGGTCTCAGGTTTTTCAGGTATTTCATAAGGAGTCAAAATCATTGAATATACTTTTTATCCAAGTTTTTTTAGATATATTATCATTCTTGATTTCCAGCATCCATAATTTTCTCCATTTAAGTACAGTGCTCTGACCATAGGCATTCCCTCTTTTGTATCAGTCATTTTTCTCTGTGTATAATCACATTAATCTTGTTAAGGCTTTATTAGAAAGCTCAACCTGCCTCTGATACCAATTGTCTGATTGGGTTATACCAAATATTCACAAGAGGGGGGTGAATTGTGTATTTTACAAATTCTTTGCAAAATCTTGTTCTGTCCTTTTACTTTAATCAGATGGATTAATGAATCGGAAATTCAAATATCAGGGACACATGGTGTATAGTGTTCCAGGGAACATAAGGCCCCTAGTCCACTCTCCTAATGTTCTACTCCATGAGCTTGGTGATTTTCACTATATGGTCCTCTTGCCAACAGACCGTTCCACAACTGAGTACAGGTAGTTGACACCTTCAAAATTTAAGGTAGAACAAAGCCGTATGGTTTAATCACAAAACCTACATAGCTTAGTATGAGAACCTGTTTACTCAAGATAAAAAAAAATTCTTTGAAAATATGTTCATGTTGTTCTTCACAATTGCAACAGAATGCAATTGATAGTAGATGGATCATCGCATTCATAAATAATGATCTTTAATTAAGAGTCATTCTGAGTCGATTCTATTGTAGTATATATAGAAATATAATTCACAACTTCAACAGCAGTAGATTCACAACAGATCTTCAATGACGAATAAGTTAATCTTCTATCCTAATTCTTCTTCTTCAATAAAAAGAGCTTTTTCACTCTTCATAATCTGCAGATCTGTGTTCCTGATAGTCTCTATTTTTTCCCTTTACATATATATGTATATATTCGTCATTTTTTTCGGAAAATATTGTATATGTATTCTCTATGCATAATGATGAGCACCTACCCTGAAAATTTAGATCCATAAAAGCCACCTTCTGACTCACGATATTCAGAAATTTGAATTAACAGAGAAGTCGTAACTCCCCTTGAAATTCAACATGAAAATCTCTTTTTAAACTAATCGTATGAATCATAGATAACATGGCTTTGAATTAGTCAAAAACGTTCTTTAAAAAAACTTTTAATCCATCTTAAAATCAGCCTAATAATTCAGTTGCAGACCGCTACAAAGTCTTTAATTTACCGATGCCAAATGTAAGGTTAAACTGTATAGCATGCATCTTTCAAATGTAAGGTTAAATACAAACGTAGGGTTGATGAACCATTATTTTCTTTTCAACATTCGAACATAAGGCTGAATACAAACATAGGGTTGATGTCACATCCTTCAAACGTAAGGTTGAATACAAATGTAGGTTTGATGAACCATACCTTTGTTTTCAACATTCAAACGTAAGGTTGAATAAAAATTTATGATAAATGATCCGTACTTTTAATGAACCGTAACGTTGTTTACAAAAGTAAGATTGATGAACCATACTTTTCAAAACCCCAAACGTAGGGTTCCTTCCTAACGCAGGGTTCCTTTTTCATACATTTCCGATAACGTATGGTTGATTAACCATACTTTTCTGATAACTCAAAAAGTATACATCGTATTCCATCTTTACACTATTTTTCTCCACATATAGTATGAATAGTGATTCCCGAACATTCTTAATAAATTCCCGAATATGTAAAGCTTGAACAGTGTTTTCAGAACACGCTAATTCCAATACTTTAGTAATTAAATCTCATTGTTTAAGAACTTAAATATTTCTTACATAAATAAAAATATAATGAATAATAAATTCCTACAATATACTTAAAATTAAAATCATTAGAAAACAATTAAGGGTATTTTTGAACATCAAACTCATCATAGAGATAGAGTATTATTCTCAACAATCTCACCCTCTTTAAATAAAAATATTATGTATTGTTGAAAACAACACTTACTCAAAAACTATTGGCTTCTAATTCCACATGTAGCCACAAATCTCCATATTTGGGTAATGTGAATCCATCTTCTGACTCTACATAACATCTCAAGATCATGAATGATGATGGGAGGAATATTTGTGGTCTACATGAAATATTTTATCTGTAGGGAAGTATTTTCCGCACCTAATGTGACGTATCTCATGACCCATCTACACAGACCATGAAAATGGCCATGGAAGGTGTGAGCAAGGTATCTATCCAACCGTAATGATTTAGATCATGTGACAAACTCTTCAATGCCAAATATGATGGTAACCGGCTCCTTGTGCACTCATTATACATAGGAAAGTACATCGTTGTGTTGAAGACCTCTTCTACAACCATGGTCTTGCATGTATTAACTGATGGATTCCTCTATATATTGAAGGCCCCCCATCATTCTTCAGGGTGATCCACCAGAAGTTGAATCGATTCTTTGTTTCCTATAATAGAAATCTTCCACGACATGTCACATGGTTGGAATCCTCAAGGTAATGATCATTCGTGGAAGATTATTTATGGGTCCCCCTTTGAGTAGGCCCATATTTCTGTAATTCTCACCAACTTCATTTAGCCTAAGTAAGGTGCGTACAAAATACCCCTATTGTGTGCACCCCTCATCTTGTGTGAAACCAATTATTGTGCTAACCCCTGAATTTTGTGTGCAACCCTCCAATCATGTGTGCATCCACTCCTTTAATCTCTCTTGCTTATCTCAATATAAAGACACCATGTTTGATCACCTATATCAAACTTCTACAATTCATTACGATAAACTATTCTTATCAATAATATAATATTGCATATTGTAATTTTTTCATCCCTCACGAGATGTCCCCAATGCCTTTAGTGCATGCGTATCCATGAATTTTTCTTTTTCGTATAGGTATACTGATTCCCTTTATTTTCATCATTGGGATTCGAATGTGTGTCCTGTGAGTAATAACACCTCCACACTATTATATCCTGGAATTTCAAAATTCTTTCCCATACTAAGGGTTTATTTTTTATGGTTATGTAATCCCAAACAGTGAGGAGTGAGTCCCCCATGTCTGCATTGCATAATGAAAAATTGTCTACCACCTAATTCCTCAGCACAAGATCAAGATGTTAAACTGTAGTCTCACCCCATGCAATAAACATGGGTTCCCCATGTGTGACCCTTATGGGATACCACAGTGGGATGACTATTCCACCTCCGGAAGCTTCTACATGTAATCCCATACACCCTTGAAAGGATTATCCATATATGAGTGATAGGGTATGAGATCTTCCTTATATGACCTGATATCCTCCTCACATGGAATGACATACTCTTCAGGAATCTTCGATGCATAAGCCCCATATCATCACCCGTTGGCATATCATTCATGACCTGAGATTCATGTCTACTGATTATTTTTGTTTCTCACTCTGAGCAAGACTCACATGGGATTTGAGGTTAGCAGTGACCACGACATCGAAGCTCCACTTATATGGGCCACACTTACATATAAGCCCCAACATGTCCTATCAAATGGTCCTCCTATTCTAGTGAAATCCCCACCATTTCACTTTATTTGGGTGGCTTCCATGAGTAATCTGGAACCATTTTCTCTATCTGGGAAGCTTCCATATGTAATCCCCAATCACACCCCTTCTCTAATTATGTGGGATTTAATTCTCAACAGTCTAGGATACGTATGAATCCTATCTAAGGTCCAAATCCATAACTACCAACACTCTATGTAACACCTCAAGCTTCCACGGTATGTTTCCCTTGAATAATGCAATAGCATGCATTGTACGTAACTTCAAGATTCTAACACACCACGACCAATGAAACTAGAAGTTGTGAATAGTAATACCCAATTTTTGAAATTTTATACATTTTATTTTTCAAAATGGACTTCATTTTTAGATTCGGGATATCAAAATTATCTTAGGGTGAATTTTTTATGCATTTTTGAAAACATTCATTTTTTGATGAATAGTGAAAAATACTAAAATTTAATTAAAAACAACTTTTTTATCGAAATAATTTATAGTGTTAAATTATAAATTTGAATGGTTTTTAAGTATCATTAGATTTTATTTTTATCATTTAATATAATTTAGGTCATTGGGTGTTATTTCACATTTAAATTGGACATAAACAATTGTCAATATTTTGATAGTTATTATTTCTTAAAAACGTGCTTTTTGTTTTGACAATGGGAATAAATTTTAAATTAATTTCTGTCACTTCTATGTTTTCAATTTGGAAAAATAGTTTCCATATTTGGAATCATGTGTTCCAAATTGTATAAATAGGTAACTTTTATTTTTACACATTATGAATAATTACTTCGGTAAATATTTTATTTACCATGGTTAAAATGTAAATCCGGTAAATAAGGGTAAAAAATAATATTATAATGATATTAAATTACCCTAACATGTGTTCTATTCCTATGTTTTGACACATGTCTGACCATGGGAATCCTTGGGTCTATTTTGGGACCCCATGTAGCCACTTGAGAGTGATAATGGCACTTTATATTAATAAATTTAAAGTAAAGGAAAAATGACATAAACAAATATCTTTTTGTAAAACAATTATTACATGGGGTTATATAAGTTATATTTTCAACTATAAATATTAATTTAAAGTATAAAAATATATCCTATGTCATGGTATTTTCTTATAATTTTTATACATCAAATAAATAAATTTTTTATGATACAATAATGATGCAGTGTTTACCTCATTAATGAATGATTTAAATAAATGAGATTATAAAAATTAAAACAATATCTAAAACCTATCCAATTTTTATTGGATGATTTTATTTCTAACATGAGTCATCTTATCTTTGACTTTAATTAGTTTTTACCTTTATAAACCTAAAATCATTATATAATAAAATTATATTTTCAAACTTTCCTAAAGAGCCTCTCCTCCCCCTTATAAAAATTCATCACCTATAACCCATTACTCACACCTATCAAGACTATTTAATCATCCCAAATCTACCCAATTAAGCTCCCTACATCCCTATATCCCTCTTATAAGCCTTACCTTAGGTAGAAGGTGCTTCAAGGAAGCCTTCTGGTTTAAACCAAAGGAAGTTACCCGATTTAAAGGTAACATCTCCTCTTAAGTTCTTTTCTTTAATTTTTCTTCTCCAACCCCCTAAACTCTCTTTATTACTTTCTTTTATAAAAACACCAGTATCCTAAATATTCTGGGTTATATTTATGATAATTATTTGAACTACACTTACACACACCTCCATCTAATGGGTATCTAACACAATGTTTCTGTGGACGGCGAACTACTGCCTCACGAAATGATGATTATTCGACATTCTACTACCACCTATTATGGTGGACATTAAGATGTAACTGTAATTATATGTGATATTTATGATATTTATTTTATCTATAATATTATGTAATTTTCTTTTATAGCATACCATTATTCTTTTCTTTTTTATATATACGATAATTTCATTTGAGGAAGTGTGGACTATCGCCCCTTCAAAAAGATATGACTCGTTCATACCATACATGGAACTTATAAAGGATGGTGTTAATGAACTTACATAATGTAAAAAATATATTATATTATACTGTAATAATAATATACCTATGTATCATTTGGTTTTATTTCCTTTTAAAATAAAAAAAATTAAATGGAAGTAGCGTTCGTGCATATGTATGGATTACCATCTCCACGAACGTGATGAGATTCATTCCACATCATAACCATTCATGAATAATTTTTATTTTATTATTAAAAATATTTTTTATGAAATTAATATCATTCTTTATATTATTAAAATACATCTTACCCATAAAAAACATGGCTTACGTAACAAAACATATAAAAGAAAATGAATCAGTTAACACCCGAAACAATGATACTACTAAAATATTATTAATAAAGAAATATTATAATATCATATATGATATCATATTTATGTATGTGGTTCTTGTATAATTTAATAACAATTATTTAACTATTATACAGGAGGTTAACTTACTTTCTAACAAGGAAAAGTAAAAGGTAAGGGTTAAATTTCACAATCTCTTTATTATCCGAGGTTGTTCACACATGAGTATCTACTGGGACATCTTTATCATCCTCATATGTGTTTCTTAAAAATGTATTCCAAAACATTTTTACTATTTACTATAATATGGGATAAATTCATTTATATCCTTGGTTGACTTCTTATAGAACTTTTATAAAGGAATCCCTCTGACATTTTCCGAACAAGTTCCTTTACAACCTTTTCGACAAAATTAAAGAAAGAATGTTTTTTTAACTTATACAGTGGGTGAAACTATTTTCGGTCATTATAACATCTTCAAAGCTTAACTTACAAGCTTATAAGAATATTTTCAAAATAAATGTTTTCTTTTATAATTATTAGTATTTTAAATTATTTCAAAATAGAAATAGATATTTCTCTCAAATAGTTTTGATTTCATCTATGTCAAAATCCTTTTATAGATTTTAAACTTGTTTGAAGTTGATTTATTATGATAAAAACCTTCAATATTTTATTGAAGGTTTTTTTATTTTATTTACTATGGATTTCTTATTTTTATACCATTCATGGTTTAGGGATAAAGTATTGACATTTCGTATGCTAGTTTTAATACAAATTTTTATGTTATGTTTCAACCTTTTCATATGAGGAATGCATTGGACTTAGTAAGTGAATGGTAGAGCCCACTATAGCTCCTCGATGCATCGGTATGTCTCATGAGACAAACTAGTGTCTTGGCACAAGGCCTTGATAAAATTTTATCTGTAGTCTTGGCACAAGGCCTTGACTATGTGGTTATGAAGTCTGGCATTATGCATTCCATCATTATGAAATTGGCTATTGATATTGCATGTGATTATTCGACTAGTACAATATCCTTGTGAATAAGTAAATGGAATTATTTGATTTATCTTTTTCATATTATATAGAATTTTAAGTTTAAAAGGCTTTTTTTTAGTCTTATACATTGCCTTAAATGTTTATGCTTATTTATGAAAGTTTCTGCTATATTTTTATCCTTACTGAGAATCTGAGCTCACCCCTTTATATGTGTTATTTTTTCTAGGGTGTGAAGAAGTATTTTATGGTTGACCCATAGGGATAAGATAAGTATATAAGTGTGTTCAAAGAGGAGAAATGTTTTTTGATGTTTTTATTTCATGATGTAATGTAATACTTATGAATGTATCTAGTACTTCCAAGGCTACTAAATTGATCAGTATTTCGGGATTTGATCCCTTGTGATCATGCGAATGTTATTTAATAATGCACGGATTCTAGGTAACTGAGGTCAGGGCATTTCATTTTTTATCATATGAAGTTTAGTACAAACCGTGGAAACTAGATTTAGATAAACTATGATTAGAGAACATTACCCTAAGATATACTTTAAGTATTAGTATAGAAGAACTTCCTAGAATTTGGGGAATGTAGAGATTTTGTATATTTTCCAAGAAATACATCTCTATCTGGATATGAGTAGGTAGAGGCGGCTCAGGAACGAATGTAACTAGGAGTGAAAACTATGACAAGGAGTTTTGGGCTTGACCCGGGGTATCTTGGTACACGACAACGGGTCTTACTGCACTCTTGGTTATAACACTCCTGGGGGATATTAATAGGATAATTCACATTTTCTTTAAAACCCATTATGAAGGATTTATGAGTATATACCTCCTCAAAGAAAACATTTTTATAATTATGGATTATATTCATAAATTTTTCAATTTATGTTAAGTGTTTTACATGTTTGGAATGGTGTATTGCGATTCATAAACTAATCTAATGTATGACATTGCTTAAAATGGTTCCTAGTGAAAGGAATGTAAACCATATCAATGCATGTAATCCATGTAGGTATTTCCCTATTACTCAAGATAATTATAGTGGAGCTAGTGATGAAATTGGTGCTTATCACCTTATCACTATAATGTGACAACTCACTCAGGTTCTGAATAATAACCTTACCCATATGGAGCATCCTGATCCATAACACGGAGGATCAATTTTAGACCATTTCATGAGGCAACATCCACTGATATTCAATGGGAATACAAATCCATTTTTATCTGATCAATGGATAAGTTCTTTAGAGAAAATATTTCATGCTTTGGGGAGTAGCGAAAGGGAAAAAACATCATGGTAGTTTATCACCTCATAGGAGATGCAGATCAATGGTGTTCATTGATTCAAAACACAAAGGAATATGATGAAGTATCAAATATGTACTAGAGGGACTTTAAAGAGATTTTATTAGAAAAAATACTTTTTTGTGACCGTCAATTGGATATGGAAAGACAATTTCTGGGTCTGAGGCAAAAGGAGGATGATAATGTCGCAAAGTATTAGGCTAACTTTACAAGGTTAGAAAGGCATGTTGCATATTATATACACAACCCAAGGAGTAAGATTGATCAATTCTTTGATGGGTTAAAACCATTTCTCCACTGAGCATTAGTCTCACAATACTTATCATCATACGAAGATATTGTCTCATGTGCTATCAAGACAGAAAAGAAATTCTCAAGGTCTTACGACTTTAAAGAAAATCAAGGGAAGAAGAGATCTTCTTAACACTCTAGAAATGTAAATAGAGGAAGAAGGGAAAAGTTGAATATCCATCATGTGGTAAATGTGTGATGAAACACCCAGTTACATGCCTGAAGGGAATTGGAGTTTGTTACAAGTGTGGTGAAAAAGGCCACCAAGCTCATGATTGAAAGGGGATTAAATAGGTTGTCAATTTTGAATTCCACAGTTGTGAAGAAATGGGGTATTATGAAAATGAGTTTCCTAAGTTCCAAGGAAACTTACCTCAGAAAAGGCCAAGGGAGAAAGGCCAAGATTATGTGATCACTACTACTAAGGTTGAAGCTCCTAAAGATGTGGTGGCAGGTAATTTAATAGTTTCCTCAAGTTTAGCCAATGCTTTATTTGATTCCAGATCATCACATTATTTCATATCTTTCTAGTTTGCTGAGAAAATTAGATATTTCCAATTTTATTTAACAAGGGAGTTGTTAGTAAAAACTCTTAAGGGAAGTATCATTGTAACAATGTTTTGTGAATCAATACCCATTAGGGCATATGAATGTCCTTTATTTGTTGATCTCATCATCATACCCATGATTTAATTTGATATAATCCTCATTATGGATTGTCTTTCAGACCATGATGTGAAAATTTTTTGTAAGAATAAAGAGGTTACAATTTTCGATGATGATAAGAAGTACCTTATCTTTAGAGAAGAAACGTCACCAAATGATTCTTATCTTTATCCACCACCAGTAGCTCTACTAAATTAAATTATTGGGGAGGAATAGAATGAAATAACTATGGGTGAGGAAAAGAATGTTCAAATAGACGATGTACCTATTGTACAAGAATGTGTTTATGTGTTTCCAAAGGATTTACTTGGATATCCTCCAAAACGAGAAATTGAGTTTTCCATTGATTTAATTCTTGGTTCAAGGACCATATTGAAGACCCCTTATTGAATGGACACTGTGGAATTAATGGAGCTAAATAAATAACTAGAGGAGTTGAGTAATAAAGGATTTATTCTCCCCAGTTTTTCTCCATGGGGATCCTCTGTTCTTTTTGTTAAGAAGAAAGATGGATCTATGTGGTTGTGCATTGACTATAGGGAGATCAATGCTATAATAATAAAGAACAAGTATCATCTACCTCACATTGATGATTTATTCGACCAACTTAATGGAGCTCAATATTTTTCAAAGATTGACCTTCGATATGGATATCATCAATTGTCTGTGAAAAAGGAAGACATTCCGAAAACAACATTTTGAACTAGGTACGGGCATTATGAGTTTACAGTAATTATTTTTGGACTAACTAATGCAGCCTTTTTCTTCATGGATCTAATGAATAGAGTTTTAAAGGAATATCTTGATGAATTTGTAGTGGCATTTATTGATGATATCTTGGTTTACTCAAAAGGATATTAAGATCATAAAAATCACTTGCGCACTATTCTGAAAACCCTCAGAATAAATGAATTATATGGGATGTTTAGCAAGTGTGAATTCTGGCTTCAGGATATTTATTTTCTTGGCCATATTGTCTCTAAGGATGGAATCTCGATTGATCCTTAAAAGACCAAGGTAATCCAATAATGTCTAGCACCGACACGTATAACTGAGGTATGCAGTTTTATTGGTTTAGCATGTTATTGTCGACATTTTAACTAGAATTTATCCTGCTTTGCTAACCCATTAACCAAGATCATGTGTAATGGGGTTAAATTTGTTTGGACAAAAGAGTGTGAAGAATTTTTTGAAGAAATTATGAGAAGATTAGTCAATGCTCCTATATTGACTCTACCATTGGGGAATGATGAGTTTGTTATTTATAGTGATGCTTCAAAGAAAGGACTTGGTTTTTTCCTTATGAATAATGATAGAGTTATTGCCTATGCATCATGATAGCTAAACCTTCATGAAAAAAACTATCCCACTCATGATCTTGAGTTAGCAGTTGTAATATTTTCTCGGAAGATATGGAGACACTATCTCTATGATGAAAAATGTGAGATTTATACTAATCACAAGAGTTTGAAGTAGATTTTCTCACAAAAATAACTCAACATGAGGAAAAAGAGATGGCTCTAACTACACAAGGATTATTATTTCACTATACACTACCACCTGGGGAAGGAAAATAAGGTGGTGGATGCATTGAGTAGAAAGGATCATGGATTTTTGAACAATATGAGAGTTGAAATGGATCCTATGTTCCTGAATCTAGTAAATATGTATATGGGAATAATCATGGAAGGTGAAGCATAAATAATTTTTCAAATGGTTTCTAAAACATATTTTCTAGAAAGGATAAAAAGTTCTCATACTGATGATGAGAAGTTTCAAAAGAAATTTAAAGTTGTGAATGATGGGAGATTAATTGAATTCGTATATGAAGATAGAATTTTAAAATTTGAGAACAGACTTTGTGTTCCTGACATACCTAATCTAAAAGGGGAATTTTTGGATGATTCTCATAGCACCAATTTCTATATACACCCTAGTAGCACTAAAATGTATAGATATTTGAAGGAACATTTTTGGTGGGACAACATGAAGAGGGAGATTACTGATTATGTTTCAAGATGTATGGTTTTTCAACAACTGAAAGTTGGAAGACAACATCCTAGAAGATTCATGAAACCTCTTCCCATACCTGAGTGGAAATGGGATGACATTATGATGGACTTTTTCATGGGACTACCAAGGACTCCTAAATGGAATGATGCAATATGGGTCATTGTTGATCATCTTACCAAGTCAGCACATTTTGTTGGTATAAGAGAATATTTACCACTTGAACGTTTAGAAAGACTATATATTTGTGAATTTTTAAGACTTCATGGAGTACCCCTATCGATTGTTTCTAATCGTGATCCCTATTTTACCTCAAGATTCTTGAAAAGTATTTTGAAGGCCTCGGATACTGAACTTCGTTTCAGCACTGCCTACCACCCTCAAACTGATGGAAAATCGTAATGGACTATTCAAACCTTAGAAAACATGTTGAGATATTTCTCACTTGAATTTTAAGGTATATGGGATCATTATTTACCTCTGTTAGAATTTTCCTATAATAATAGCTTCCATTCAAGTATTCAGATGGCACCATATGAAGCATTATATGGAAAGATATGCCACACACCAACTTGTTGGGATGATGTTGGTGAAAGAAAACTTGTAGGCCCAGAACTTGTTGAGGAAACAATATTAAAGGTGAATATTATCCAAACCCATATCAAAGCTACTCAAAGTAGGAAAAAGGGCTACACAGATAACCGAAGGAAGGATTTGGAATTTCAGGTAGGAGATCATGTTTTCTTAATGTTATCTCAATGGAAGGGAGTTATACAATTCAGTAATAAGGGTAAATTAAGTTCCATCTACATCGGACCTTTCAAAATTCTAGAAAGAATTGGAGTTTTAGATTATCATTTGGAAATTCCTCCAAGTATCTCCAAAGTTCATGATGTGTTACATGTATCACTGTTGAGAAAATACATGTCTGACCCAACGCATGTACTCACTTATGAGGAAATTGAACTGGAACATGATCTGTCTTATTGTGAAGATCCTGTTAAGATTCTTGATACAAGAGAACAAGTGTTGAGAAACCAGAAAACTCGTCTGGTAAAATTTCTATGGAGAAATGATAAGATGGAAGAGGCAACCTGGGAACCCGAGGAACTTATGATGAAGAACCACATGAATCTTTTTATGTAGTAGTATTCTAGAAATTTTGAGGATGAAATTATTTGAAGGAGAGAATAATGTAACACCCCAAGATTCTACGTTATGTTTACCTCTGAATAATTCAATATCTTGTGATGTACGCAACTTCGTGATTCTAACTCACCACGACCAATAAAACTAGCCATTATGAATAGTAATACGCATTTTTTAAATTTTATAAATTTTATTTTTCAAAATGGACTTCATTTTTGGATTCAGGATACTAAAATTATCTTAGGGTCAATTTTTGAAACTTCACTAAAACTTTCAATTTTTCATTAATAGTGAAAAATACTATAATTTATTTAAAAATAAATTTTTTAATCAAAATAATTTATCATGTTTAATTATACATTTGAATGGTTTTTAAGTATCATTAGATTATATTTTTATCATTAAATATAATTTAGGTCATTTGATGTAATTTCACATTTAAATTGGACATAAACAAGTGCCAATCTTTTGATAGTTATTATTTCTTAAAAACACGCTTTTTGTTTTGTCAATGGGAATTAATTTTAAATTAATTTAGGCCACTTATGTGATTTTAATTTGGAAAAATGGATTACATATTTTGAATTAGGAGGTCCAAATTGTTCAAACAGGTAAATTTTATTTTTACACATTATGAATAATTACTTCGGTAAATATTTTATTTACCATGGTTAAAGGGTAAATCCGGTAAATATGTTTTAAAAAATAATATTATAATAATATTAAATTACCCTAACATGTGTCCTATTCCTATTGGTTGATACATATCTGACCATGGTCATCCTTGGGTTGATTTTGGGACCCCATAGATTTATTTGAGAGTGATAATGACACTTTATATTAATTAATTTAAAGTAAAGGCAAAAATGACATCAACATATATATTTTAATAAAACAATTTTTACATGGGGTTATATATATTATCCTTTAGACTATAAATATTCATTTGAAATATAAAAAATATTTCCTACACCATGGTTTTTTTTATAATTTTTAGACATCAAATAAATAAAATTATTTATGATACAATAATGATGCAGTGTTTACCTCATTAATGAATTATTTAAATAAATGAGATTATAAAAATTAAAACAATATCCAAAACCTTTCCAATTCTTATTGGATGATTTTATTTCGAACATTAGTTATCTTATTTTCAACTTTAAGGAGTTCTAGACGGTTAGAAACTGAAAATCATTATATAATAAAATAATATTTGTAAACTTTCTTAAAGAGCCCCTCCTCCCCTTATAAAAAGCCATAACCTCTAACCCAATACTCACACCTCTCATGCCTCTTGGATCATCCTACCCCTTTCTAGTTAATATACCTACATCCCTCTATTTCTATTATAATCCTTACCTTAGGCATAAGGCACTTCAAGGAATCATATTGGTTCAAACCAAAGGAACATACCTAATTTAAAGGTAACATCTCCTCTTAAGTTATTTTATTTTATTTTACTTCTCCAACCCCCTAAAAATCTTTATTACTTTTTTTTATAACACCATAAGTATCCTAAATATACTAGGTTTTTTTATGAGAATTATTTTAACTACACTTACACACACCTCCATCTAATGGGTATAGAACAAATTTTTTTTGTGGACAGCGAACTACAGCCTCACAAAACGATGATTGTTCAATATTCTACTACCACCTTTTATGGTGGCCATTATGATGGAACTGTAATTATATATGATAAATATGATATTTATTTTATCTATAAGATTATTTAATTATCCTTTATAGCATACCTTTATTCTTTTCATGTTGTATATATACGATAATTTCATTTGAGGAAGTGCGGACTACTGCCCCCTCAAAGTGATATGACTCGTTCATACCACGCATAGAACGTATAAAGGTTGTTGTTAATTAATTTACATAACATATATAAAATATTATATTATAATATAATAATAATATTCCTATGTATCATTTGGTTTCATTTCCTTTTAAAATAAAACAAATTAAATGGATGTAGCGTTCGTACATACGTATGGATTACTATCTCCACGAATCCGATGAGATTCATTCCCCATTGTAACCATTCAAGAATAATTTTTATTTGATTATTCAATATAATTTTTAATAAATTAATATCATTTGTGATATAAATAAAATACATCTTATCCATAACAAACATGTCTTACATAACAAAACATATAAAGTAAAACAAATCAGTTAACACCCAAAACAGTGATATTACTAAAATATTATTAACAAAGAAATATTATAAGATCATTTATGATATCATGATTATTTATGTGGTTTTTGTATAATTTAATAAAAATTATTTAACTATTATACAAGAGGTTAACCTACCCTCGACCAAGGAAAATTACAAGTTAAGGTTTAAATTTCACAATCTCTTTAATATCCGAGGTTTTTTACACGTGAGTCTCTACTGGGACCTCTTTATCATTCACATATGTGTTTCTTAAAAATGTATTTAAAAACATTTTTACTACTTACTATACTATGGGTTATAGTCATTTATAACCTTGGTTAACTTCTTATATAATTTTTATAAAAGAAACTTTCTTTCATTTTCCAAACAAGGTCATTTACGACCTTTTCGACAAAATTAAGGAAAGAATGTTTTTTTAACTTATAGGGAGGGTATAGCTATTTTTTTCTATTATAACATCTTCAAAGATTACCTTAAAATATTATAATAATATTTTCAAAATAAATGTTTTCTTTTATAATTATGCGAATTTTAAATTATGTCAAAATAGAAAGAGATATTTCACTCAAATTGTTTTGATTTCATCTATGTCAACATCCTTTTATGGATTTAAAACATGTTTGAAGTTGATTTGTTATGATACAAATCTTCAATATTTTATTGAAGTTTTTGTGATATTTTTGACTGTGGATGTGTTATATTTATACCATTCATGGTTTATGGATAAATTGTTGACATTTTGTATGCTATTTTTAATACGAATGTTTATGTTATGTTTCAATATTTTCATATGAGGAATGCATTGGACTTAGTAAGTAACGGGTGGAGCCCACTATAGCTCCTCGATGCATCGGTAGGTATCATGAGACAAACAAGTGTCTTGGAACAAGGCCTTGAAAAAATCTTATTTGTAGTATTGGCACATGTCCTTGAATATGTGGTTATGTATTCTGGCATTATGCATTCCATCATTATGAAATTGGGTATTGATATTGCATGTGATTATTCAGCTAGTAGAATATCCATGTGAATAATTAAATGGAATTTTTTTATTTATCTTTTCCATATTATGCTGAAGATTAAGTTTAAAAGGCTTTTGTTTTAGTCTTATAAATTTTTATGCTTATTTATGAAACTTTTCGCTATATTGTTATCATTACTGAGCATCCGAGCTCACCCCTTTCAATTTTTTATTTTTCCCAGGATGTGAAGAAGTATTTTATTGTTGATCTGTAGGGATAGGCTAAAGATATGTGTGTGTTCAAAGAGGAAAAAAAATTTGATGTTTTTATTTCATGATGTAATTTAACACTTATGATTGTATCTAGTACTTCCAAGGCTACTAAACTGATCGGTCTTTCAAGATTTAATCCCTTGTAATCATGTCAATGTTACATAATAATGCACCGACTCTAGTTAACTAGGGTCGGGGAATTACACTCTATCTATTCCAACCATTATAAAATGCGCTTCATCCACATCCATCCCAATTTTACTAGAGTTTCCACAACCTAGTAAAATCATGCCACCCAACTAGGAAGAACCTATGTGTATGCCCCATCCACTTCATCAATGCTTCTTGTTGAAACCAAAGAAGCTCCAAGGATTAAACCCATACAATATAACCAAGATAAAACATGTCAAGAAGGGAATCCCAAATGTGTAATCCCCACACCATCCATTAAACTATGTGTGATTATTTATCTATCTTGAAAGGATGGTACGTATGACACCTCCATGAGGTTCAATCTCGGCCAATGGAAAACCTTGGTACCCCCTTATTAGGGTGTACCTCCCTAATCCACCTTTAGGTGTGTTCTAATCATCCTTCACGGTGTGACACCTTCCCTTTATAAGACACACCTCCCTAATCCATCTTGACCAGGAGTTCTAATAAATTCATCTGGTAGACCTTCCAAGTGATCTCTCATATGGATAAACCACCATGATCCACCTATATGGGGAATTATAATAATCCTCACTCCATCTCCACAGGACATTAGACTCACAACCCATCTCATGATGCTACCTCATGATAAACATTTGATAATTGAGGTGAAATCCTTGGAATATATGAACCTAAAGTTCTATATAAATCATTCTAAATATTGGATTCTTGAGGTGAAATCCTTGGAAGCTATGATTTTTCCATTAGATACCTTGTAATCAACATAGGATGCATATGGTTCCATTCTCGAGATGACTCCATACAGGTGACCAATGTTCCCAACCTATAGACATGCTAATGATTTCCAATAAAAACTAATCTCCAGATTGATGTTTTCTACCCTATCAAGACCAATTTTAATTTCTTGACATAGGTAGCATAATTAGTTGGTGTCCACAAAGAGATGGAACCAAGAATGAGTTTGAACATGTCTTAATATATGAGGGAGATCCATACTAGGTTATGAGTTCTGAATAGGAATCCATGGGAGGAACTGACATCCCATTAAACTATTTCGATCAAGTATCATACATATCCAATAAAGAGATGAATGTCACCTACCTTTGGAAATTGGGAATGTGGGGTAACAATGAAATGCTAGATTCACACACCAGTGGTGAGGTGGGGTGCCCTAGAAGAAGCATTAGAAATATAAATGGTGAATCTAATGTGAAGATATTATACTATACATGGGGAATTGAGTCCGAGACATCAATTGATTATCATGTCACTGGATCCCTATATCTAGCTCCAGGACCCACTAGGAAACTAGTGGGCCTAGTGTGGAACTCACCATAATTTGTGGTAGTTGAACGTTGGTCATTCTGGTCTGCAACATCATCTACATGGAAATATCTCCATCCAACCATGGTAGATTGGATGATGTTGGGAATTTGGCACCACTTTCCAAATATCTATACTAATGAATGAATCTTTGTTCTTTGCATGTTCGAAGATGCAGGAATCAAACAACCCAATTCCCACTGATGTTGAGTGGAGAAATGTCAATGCAGTGATCCCACATGACCCCACCATTGCCACGACATCCAATACGCCATCATCTACCGGTTTCACACACTAATTCCCCCCATAGGATATCATTCATAGGAGTGTGATCGGCACCCTCTTACAATGGTATGGATCAGTATAACTTATAGGATTCTACACCTCACCGACACTGCCACCCCCTCGAGGGTCGTACATTAAGCCATCACACCCTACTCTAATGACAAACTGATTCAGGAGCATTTCCCTATGATGATCCAACAGATCACTCCCCTATACTGAGGAGGTAGGGGATTCATAAGACATCCTATAAATTCCATCACCTAGGAGTCACCCAAGAGGGTTCTCACAAAGTCTCATTATCTCCAGCAGTGACTAGTCTTCTAATCTGAGGAACAAGTGGACTACACCCCTTCTTTTTTTCCCTAGTCTCAATGTACTGACTTCAACATTGGGGGTAATATTAGGAGAGCCCTTGACAAGGGGAATCATCTTCCAATACTCCAGTGTCTCATGACACCTTGGCACATTCCACCAGATCCCTTCCACTGCAATGCAAGTATCTGTCAATTCTCTATTGTGATTGAGGCCTCAACCAACCCATAGGCAGGTTAGGTTGACTCTATCAGTTGTTTTAACCATTAGTAGTCATCATGGGATGATCCATGATGATGATATCTAGTATGGAGGTCCTACCCATTCAATCTCCAACCAAATCATAGGGCCTCCCGGATCTCAGAATCAGCATGGATTTATTACCAATGTTCCCAGAATTGGCCAAAGCAAAGGCCCTCCCCATTTAATCATCATATAGTATAGAAGTCCTCCTCATACTCATGGTTCATGATGAGGATGCCCACCTCATGTCATGAACCATCAGTATTATTTTCCTCCCCATGCAGTTCCCATTACCAGTGGAGTCCCTCCCCACTCCATCACCGATCAAGGTGGAAGACCTCCTTGCATCATCAACACTCATTAAAGAGTTCATCCACATGAAATAAGTAACTGGATCGGAGGTCCTACCCACTATTGTGAAGGTTAATTTGGAGGTCCTCTAAATATATCCACAAGACATAATAGATGTCCTCCCAACATTATTATCAACCATCACAGAGGTAATCCCCAAGTCCAGTTTGATCAATGTGAAGAACCTCATTGCACTTCAATTCCCCATAGTAAAGGTCATACCCACTCCTTCTATGGTCAAAATATAGGTCTTATACATTCCAATATAAACCATTATGGAGTCCCTCCCCATATCCCAACCAATCGAATCAAATTTCCTCCTCTCACCATCATCCACCAATATGGACACCCTACCCATGTTAAGGAACTTTCAGGCACAGAAGTGTCATCCTAAGGAAGAAGGGATAACTCTCTCCGCTGATGAATGAAATTGAAAAAATGATAGCTTGTTTTCAATTCCAATTCACTTATCAGACTTGGAATATGCATGTGATTAAATGATGGAGCATTCACCCCATTCATCTATATCAGATTCTGTGGAAGAATCTAGAAAGGTGAATTTCTCTATCCCAGAAAGTGAGGTCCAAATATTTATTGAATCCCTTCACACATAATGTAGGTGGAGAAATATTTTTCTACCTTCTAGTGTCTCATGATTCAGTTGTCCCTATCATTTTCAGTTTCATTATATACCTCTACGTGAGATCATGGAGAGGGGTTTTGGAGAATGATAGACAAGAATAATATGGTATACCCATAGATGGAAATCACTATCCTTGATCATATGGAAGTGGTAAAAACTCATTCCTATAAAGACATGATGATGTGGCTTGCTCTTCCTCTGAGAGACGATCCATCATACAGTTACCGATTAGCTTACACAGTGGTTCCTCAATCGGCTAGTTCATCTCTACAGTGACGCACATGCATGTCATTCCCAATTTCTAGTCCAGAATCAATCGGAGTTTGGGAAATCCAAGAGACAATACTGCTTTCAAAAATTGAAGTCTATGGGACGCCCTGACCACTAACCAGCTGTTTGTGGTGATTTGGATGAATGTGTTTACCAACATTGACATTCTGTAGTCCCTCACTGAGGACCATGTCACAAGCTTTCATTTGACTATCTGGGAGACGTGTTTCCACCTTCTTGATCATAAATATTTATGTCCAATGAGTTGGTAAGACATTGAAAACATCAACCATCAATGTATTATGGTAGAGTTAGTAGAAATCCTAGTTTACAATCTTATAATACTATGTCACCCGACTACCATTGGACACTTCAAAAAAGATCAGTCCATAAATTTCTAGTGCTCCGTATAATCATTGAAGAAGCATATCCGCTTGTGAAAATATGTTTCTAGGTATTTTATGCTACTCTCTACTTCATTACTATCCTATGATAGTCTATTTTTACAAATATTTTATGTATATATCCTTGGGTATTGTCATGGTGTACATGGTCGACCTCTTGATTCCTATGGACGGGGACATCAAGGTAGGATCCTATAGAGAGAACCAGCCTCCTAGTATAGCACGATATAAGGTGTACCCTCATATAGGTGTTATCACGTGCTTGTAAAGGTAGAAACTTGACCTTTGGGATCCCTCTACACCCTTTCCCACTGGTCAAAATATCAACAAGGGCATGTAACATGTCATTACTTCTAAGCCCATTGATACGTCTAATGCCACAAATAAGATAGAGGTTGATCCCTCTATATCTTACTTGAAATAATACGTTATAGATAATAAGATCAAGTGGTTCCCATATTATTATGATCCTATGAAGGATCATGTTTTTCATTCACAAAGGTAGCAGGGGCCTCCACAATTCCTACTTGTCAAGTTTCCTCTAGTCGGTCCTGGTGATCCCGAATAGCCAAATAGATTATAGTCTAGATGTTATGCCAAGAGACTATGGTTTGCATCACCCAATCACAAGAGTATCATGAAAAACTTCCTCGGCACCCAGATCAAGATTTTTGGAAAGCCACTCCACAAGTCTCACCACAAACTTATGAGATTTCTTATCATGTTTATGATCTTATCAATGCCTTTGTGGTTATTAATTCTCATCAAGACAAGAACCACCCCCAGTATGATCTTCTATAATCACTCACCACGAAGCCCTAGAGACTCGATAGGTGTAAATACCACCTGAGGGAAATCCATAGCTACCTTGGGTAGACAACATGTGAGAACACACAAATTTCAGGAATCCTACTATCATCCCATTCAATGGGATGTAACACCCACTATAGCTTCCGGACCACATTATCTAAAGCGTTTTTCCCATGTTGGGGACCCCCCGAGTAGTAGGAGGACACCAAGATCTGTTGTTTCATGTATACATTGGAAGGCCCCGCTTTCATCTAGTATATCCAGTTACCCATTTGGTCCACCACTAGTTGGGAAGGCCTTCATAGAAATTTTCATTATGATTTTAGCTCTACCACATGAAAGAAAAGTATTTTTAACCTCTTCAAGGAAGATAAATGACCAAATGAGTGCATGAAAGACATTATTGCAAAATTAAAGGGTGTCACGTACTATCTTGACATTATGTTGACTCAATAGTAGCTTCTAAAGGTGTGGGGGTGACTTCAAGATTGAATTGGTCCCCACTCCCATCACTAAGATCATCCAAGGTGGTTTCTGTGATTTCCCTTATAAAAATAGTCTCTTAGAGTATTCCTTACAGCATGACAAGCAAGAATACTCATTTCCTCTTCCATATCATGTATGAAGATCCTCCAAGATAATAACCACCATTATAGTGCATGTGGGCCCCCAGATCCACTAGATATGTTGACAACATAGCCTCACCATGTGTTGCCTCACTGAGCATAGTATCCCCATTAATCTCATCCACACCCAGTATAAAATAATTAGGTTTCTCATCATCAAGAAATGCATCCTAGGTGAGATAATGTGGCTCTATCCCCCCGTTATTCCCAATCCCCTCATCAGGGTCAGCCTCCCATAGCTCCCATCCAAAAATGGAGAAAGAATACTTACTCCTTTAAAGAAGCATAGGTCTTGGTTTACTTATGAAATGACTTTAAATAGGAGCTATTTATGCTAATAGATTATAGGAACCCCCACAAGGATGATCTCACTAATCTCCTAAACCACTACCCTTCCCAAAAAATACTTGTACATACCATTAAAAAATGTTATGTGTTCATATATTGGCTCTAGGACCAAGTGGATAATGGTGTGTTTAGGTTAGGCTGCATTCTAGCACAGTTAACACTTATATCTATTATCCATAAAGAAACAATGATGGTTCTGGTGAATGTCAATCGGTGTTGAATCACCGGAATCATAAGTTTGATGGATGGTTGGCACACATGGTAGTTTCATGCACCCATGTCATCATCAGTTACCACATAGGCTGGCCAATACCTCTTGAAGTTTTCATTCCTCCTCTGTCCAATGCCTCTAAATCTTTATCTTAGCCATGAATGTCTCAAAATAGTAGGCAATAACAACACAAGAGAAAGCAAAGTCGCTTGTTTGTGTAAAAGCCTCCCCACACCCTTAGTGATTTCATGCCTCTTGAAATGGGAATTGCACCCATAGTTTTTCTATCACTATAAGACTACTTTGACGATGGCCAAGAGTATTCCTTTGTGAATACCATGAAATTGGAAGACCCCTAATTGGTCCCCAACGATGAGGAGCATCATGTAATATCTCCAAATGTACCTATCATACATCATTGAAGAAGAATTATAGGGCATGAAAACCATTGAAATGATCATTTTAGTGCTCTAATCCAGGCCATTCATGAAATTGAGACCAGATAGTAGGTTTTTCATAAGACTCAGTAGGCACAGTCCTCCCAACCTATTCTTTCATAATCATTTTTGTTGCTAACTGCACTAATCATCCAAGTAGAACTTCCATAGCCACATCATGATCGACGATGCATAGCTATATCCCCACCCCAACCATCCAATAGTCACCTAGTGGTGGTTCTTAGTGAGATTTCTGATGGTTATTTTTAGGTTTCTATCACCAGTTGGCATCTGTTCAGTCATCCCACATTACTCATCATGATTCCTGACAAAGAGAAACCACCAGTTGGTGGAAAAGTGCACCAAGCATGGAAGTACGATGTGTTGAAGAACCTCATTGGCATTCCTATCAACCTCTTGAAATTAAAGTCTCTCTGCCTATCATAATATATTTGTGAGACCCTTGAAAAATCCATAAAAATTCCCATCCAATTTAAAATATTGGTATTGAATACATATTTATTCTACACTAAGGAAGTCGAGCGAGCAGAATCCCAAGCCATTATCTCCTTCTCAGGGAAAGGTAAAGGCTCCCTCATATGGGGGAACATCCGCCCGTTGTACATCACTAACCAATTCAGTTCTATTGAGGTCTATTGTTTTTTAGTCAACATAGTTTCTAGGATCGATCCCATCCTTACCTAGACACTCCATTGGTTGGGATAAACTGAAGAATGTCTAAGTCACTCTAACATGATAATCTAGGGTTCTAATAGGACTGAGTAGAAACATTGTGGAAATATCTTTTTGAAGAACCATTATGATAGTCTAATTGAAAATTATGAATTCATAGTTTTATCACAAGACACCAATTACAAAAGATTAATAGTTAGGACCTAGCTCCATCTATATTTTTTGTTCCCTCTTCGTATCACCAATTCCTCAATTAATCTCTCAATAGTTGAGTATGCATGATATGATATGATATGATATGTCCCCCTTTAACTCCATTTAATCCCACTATACGGATACCGTCAATTAAAAGAGAAAGGAAAAGAAGGTTCAGACTAATGAGGAAAAATACACCTCTATCACAGCCAGCCAGTGGACACATTTGGATAATAGATTCATCTTCCTGATTCACCAGTTGGAGGATATGATACTATAATTAGGGAATTCATTTTTCCTTTTTGGGTGAAAAGGATGATGTTTCCATAAGTAAAATGAATATAATGAGATTTTCTTTCACTAATACATAGTTCAGGATCGAGTGATACCAGAACCCCTAAACCTATTAATTATTGAGAAGTTCGCCTAAGGATTATAATTATTCATCATACCCACTTGTCTTGCAGAACCGGGTCAAACCAAAACAAGATGACATTTAACCATTTAATTGATATCAATAATGGACCCCTAGTAGAAGGCCTGATGTAATTTTTATGATTTCTTGAATTTTTATGTTTTCAATAGAAAAG
Organism: Viscum album; assembly: GCA_963277665.1. Classification (NCBI taxonomy): domain Eukaryota; kingdom Viridiplantae; phylum Streptophyta; class Magnoliopsida; order Santalales; family Viscaceae; genus Viscum; species Viscum album. Next base: position 1,047,651,932 of record OY728162.1, read on the forward strand.
GATTCCCCTAATAAAGATTCAACTCCCGCCCAAGTGGGAACTAGTGTTTCCCCAAAATCAATCTGTCTGAAAGAAAAATCTCATTACATTGATCCCAAGCCTTAGATGACTAATAGGACTTCAAAGATGCTACTTTATATTTTGAAGAGGGAATCCACACCATCTTCATTAATCTATTCTAGGTTATTCTTGGTACTGAGGAAAATTTGTGGCCAATGTAAATCAGTGAGCCCATGCTGTCAGAGGAACATCACCAGTATATGTATTTTTTGAAGAAGAACCATGATGTGTTTGAAAATATTATCAAATTCAGCTTTATTAAGGAAGTTTAGTACCCCATGTGGCCATCCATCCATTTCTTGGTAAGGAATACTAATAGGATGATTAGATTATCTATTGAATTTTTCAATCTCAAATGTCATTGTCTAAAGGATGATTTTAACCTTCTAGTGATAGATTTGTTCATTGATTCCACAGCTGGATTTCAGGAACTCTCTTTCATGGATGGATATTCTGGGTAACAGTAGGTCTAGATGGACCCTAAATATGAGGAGTATACCACCTTAATATCACTATATGGTACTTTCTATTTTCATGTAATGCCTTTCCTTCTGAAGAATGAAGGATCCACTTATCATTATTCTGTGTATCGCACCATCAAACAGATCCTCGGGATGATAGTGGAATTCTAAATGGATGACATGGTGGTAAAATCCTACCAATGTCTTGAACACCACATAGATAATGATAATATTTTCCCTTCCTCCTATATTGAAAATTAAATATGTACCCCTTGAAATGTTATTTTGTGGTTACTAAAGGAAAGTTATTTGGATTCTTCATCAGATATAGTGGCATTGAGATCAACCCATTGAAGATCATGTCCATCATCCAGATTCCAAATAATCACCACTAAATTTTGGTTTCCCAATGAGGCCATCCTCTTAGTGAACCAAGTTGTTCACTACTGGAAGATTCATTTTGCTGGTCCCTTTTAGAGCCCAATCAGTAGAAGGATTAGTGATCCCAAGCACAATATAATGGGAATAGGGATCGACTTTATCACCCCCAATGCAATCTGTTTTTTACTACTCATTCATGTTATTAGATGGCTATAGAAACAATGAGGTAGAGTATCCGGCTCTCATTACTGGTCTCACTATGAACCTCGATATTGATGTTCTCTACTTGCATGTGAAAGAAGACTCTGAGTTAGCCGTCAAGGAAATAAATGATGATTATTTCATCATAAATCCCAGGCATGCATCCATATTAAAGTACAGTCGTAGTTAAAAGAATTTTTCCCTTATCAACCAGTGGTGACTCTTGTTCCCTGATCATAGAATGGTAGAGCTGATGCCATTTCCAGTCTATCCACCTATCTTGCATAGCATTACTAGGATGATATGTTCATCCATGTGGAACATCGGTGATTCATCACACCCATCACCACATACGATGATAAGGATAGTTAGTAGGTAAAATACTTTACCACCGTTGATTCCATATTAGGAAATATTGATCCCCCCATAGCTAAAGAATCCTCTTATTGGATAGATCCTTTTATTGAGGCTCTCTAACACAATACTCTACCTCTAAATAGATCTGATCATTGTCTATTATATCTACTCGAAACGTATTTCACATTATAGAGTTGGCCTAACCTAAATTAGAATATCTACAGATGTGTATTTGATGGATTTATCCTCTTTTTAATTCATAGAGAATACATCCTCAGGTTATACGGGAATTCCATTCTAGGTTATGTGTTTCTCATCAGGCAGGGTTTACGCTCTGCCACCAGATTTAGAGGTTGGGAAACATATGGCTAACCATATTCCATGACTATATCGTGTTCTATAAGAGTTTCCACACATGTCAGATACATGCCAATTTTTTGAATCAGCCACTGGATCCCCCGTATACTACTCTTTTCCCATTTTAGTATGGGTACTCTAAATTGTGGGACCATATCCACCAACGATAGCTCGCTAGTGTAGGTTCATTTTGACCATGACAGATTTCTTCTCCAAGTGTGTAGAAGACATTACTCTATGATGAAGTTAATGTATAGTCAATTGTTTATTTCTAGATCCCTAATAACATTAATCTATTCGAAGTCCCTAAAGATATTATATCTAAAAATTTCACCAACTTCTAGGGATCTGAGCTGAACAAGATGTATACCAAGTACAACATCTGGTCCAACTATAGTTAGTGGTACCATGCACAGAAAATGGGAAGATTGAGGAATTAAAAAAACCCTCTCTAACATTTTGTATAATATGGTGGCATATAATTTGAAATATTTTTCAGATAGGCTCCTCAATACTCTATGGGTTTATCGGACTAAAACCCAAAATTCCACACATGTGACTCCATATTCCCTTGTGTATGGAATAAAGGCAGTCCTGCCCATCATGATCCAGTTACCATCTCTCTGAATAGTTTTCTATAACCAATAGATATGAGAGATAATGGAAGAAATATATCTAGATAATATATAGTCTCTTAAAGATAATAGGCTCTTGGCCTAGAATAATCTAGAGTGGCCCCAGAACAAGTTATCCCTAGTGTTCAATAAGAAAGTTCATCTATGTTTCTTCCTCCGTGATGATACAGTGTTGGTTATAATAATTCTGATCATACCTGGAAGAAATCTACCAATTTTGTACCTCAATTGGTAAGGACCTTACAACATTCACAAGGTCAATCCAATTTTTTCTTACTCTATAATCACCTTGGACATATATTAGATCACTCCTATAACTAATGCCATGTTACTCAAGAAATAGTCTTCATAGGGAATCTATTAATCCCTAAAACATGACATTGAACTATGCTTCTATAATCCAATTTTTAGTAATTTAATCTTAATTTTTAACATCATAAGCACACAATGATAAACTGGGTGCACAATCTATGTATCACAACTTTAATCTATGTGGGAGTTCTTCATAAGACTTTGTTGTGTAGTGTTGGGACCTATTCACCCTCATTCATGTTGGGTTTTTCATGATGATGCACTATGTATATCTACTTTATAGGACTCCAAAACACTTGGTTAAAACATCATGACCTTAAACTAAGAGATTCAGTCAAGGTGACATGACATTAAACTATCTCCAAGCCCCCCCCCCATGAATGTGACATGCACAATCAGCCTTCTAGGCCCTCTTTCTTGTCGGTTCATTCTTATCCTGGCCCACATATCTATGTTGGTTGAGACACCCACCTTATGGTCCAAGCACTATGACCATAAACTAAAATTTAAAGTCCATGTGTCATGACTTTAAGCTGTCTACATGTTTTCCTTGAGAATATGTCACATGATGTGGGACTCCAAGGCCCTTATTCCCATCAGGTTATGCCCATTATTCCACATACCCCATTGGGTTGAGATATCTCCCCTATATTCCTAGCTCCACAACATCGTAATTTTCTATCGTGATAAGAATTCATGTTTGGAATAATTCATTTACCATGCCATGTCCAAGATCTACATGTGTCTTGATTATCATTCCCATGAGATACATAGGGATTCCCATATTTCTATTCTTGATCCAAGTAGAAACATTTTTATTCCATCACCTCAATTCATCCTCATCCCCAAAAAATGATTTTAAAATATACTACCAACATCTTAGATATATGAAGATAAACTTAATATCACTATTGTCTTAGTTTTGTTATGTAAAACTATGTAAAAAACCACTATCCTGGCCACAAGATGATAAACTGCACATCATGATCATGTTCATGTATGAGAGAACATGACCTTGGAATCGGCCATCTACCAATCCATGTTCAATAACTATGAATTGCTTGATTCACATCCATATAGGATATTTAGTGACTACTATATACTTACACCCATGTCCAACCTTTGAAAAAAACAACAACAACAAAATTTTCTCCCTCTATGAACAGATCAAACCTACGTAATAAGATTTCCTTCAATAAATACATGTGGACTGATTCTCATCCTTATGGGATATGTATCCATGCCTGGACTTTTGGTATTTGGGAAAAGATGAAAATCCTCCAAACCTTCAGACCCTAGGCCTTAGCATAGTCCAAACTCTATGACCATAACCTACGAGTCGGTACTCCAAGCAATATGACCTGAAATCATACACCCAATAGACAAATAATTATGATTTTAAATTGTATGCATGTTTCCTTTAGGGTGTATTATGTGATGTGATTCCTCGGTCCTCATTCACGTCAGGTATTCCAGGATTCCACAAAACAAATATGCGCTTGAAACATTTTAACCATTATGATACAAACTCTATGTCCTTAAACTATGAGTTAATATCCTCATCACACATTATTAAATTGTGATCCTACCATGAATATGTTCATAATGCCTCACAATAATCTTGAGATGCTTCAGTCTCATTACAAAAGAGGTTTTCCCTTACCGATGATGTTATCCTACCACACTATGTTCAGGAACTACTTATGTCTTGATTCACATATGTATGACATACATAAGGATTCCTGGACTTTTTTTCTTTGGACCAGCCACATATTTATCCAAAACTTAGCCTCCTGGCCCCAGATATGGTCAATGAATCAATACTTTAAAATTAATTCAGTCTATTTTAGAGTTTATATGTGTCATGTGGGACTCCTTTTCCACTTCACATTGGTTTATTCATCTCTCGTACCATGAAAATACCTTAGAAGACCATTTTATTGTATGTATTTCAATACTATAAACTATTCACCACTTTTGGTCCTGACTATATGACATAAAATTGTGTACAACCGATGTCTTGATATATTCATGTGGCATAAGGCCTCTTTGAACATATTTTAATACCCCTTTCATCCATGGTTCATGAAATACGACCTTAAACTATTTTCAACAAGTCCATACATTATGACCTCCAACTATTTTCAACCCTTATAGTTTGAGTTGTATGAATTTAAACTGCATTTCCTATTGTTCTATGCTCATGATGTTAATCTGAAGACTTACCCCATAAAAATTCAAGATTCCTCATATGATAAAGATGTGGTGAAAATCCAATGTTTCCACATGCCCTGAAAGTGGGATGCCACATGATAATCGTGGGATGCCTCACATCCATCATATTAAGGTGTGTGTGTGTGCAACGTGAGCCTCTTTGTCCTTATTACCATCATTTTTACCTCCCACATGCCATGTATATACCCTAAGAATAATTATTTTCTCCCATAGTCCAAATAACATTACTTTAAACTATTTTCCATAGTCCAAGAAACATGACTTAAAACTGTTTTCTATATTCTATGAATCACAAAATTTAACCATTTTCCATAGTCCAAGAAAATTGGAATTAAACTATTTTTCATAGTCCAAGAAACATGACATTAAAGTAATTTTCCTTCCTAGATTTGGATAACAATTTTTTATGATCTCTATTCCAAACCTCAAGTCTTTCCTTCTTCAGATTTCCATCACATTTCAAATCTAGATGGACCCCATAACTGTTTGGTCTCATTGTATCTTTGCATCACCTGCCTCCATGGAACAATTCCATAATGGATATATGGAAAAAAAATATCGATCATGTGTTTCGAAATTTTCAATATTTGATCATGCATTTTCTCACCCCATTCTTGATTGGGTGGTCGGGTTCCCTATGTTTTGAACATTGTCAACATTCAACCCCTACTTACCTATCACCCCTTTATCTAAATCATGAAATTCTTGAATTACCTATTTTACACTTCCCTACATAATGTTACAATGAAAAATTCTTGGCATCATAACTCTTTGCTTACACATATCAGAAGTTCCCCGATACCATTATTTGTTTCTCACAGAGAGCATGTCTCATGCATGATTAATAGTCTGGTAAGGTGTGAACAAGAATGTCCAAGCTACCTAGAGGAACTTTTGGTTCAAAATATGCGATTATAAAATATTATAATTGGGTTCAAGAAATCAAGAGCTTAAATTATGTGTGAATCCAAAATAATATGAGGTGTGGAAATGGGCCTCCTCGGTCCACATTCACATCAAGTTTTCCAATCCATTACACCCACATGTCTCTTTGGGATATCATCACCCCATTCCAAACTCGTCAACCCTAAAATATGATCATGTAGTCCAAATATCATGAATTTAATCTTTATGAAAGTTTCTTTTGGAAATATATATTGGGGGTTAGGACTCCTAGGTCCTCTTTTACATCGGTTTTTTTACTCTTTCACACCACATATGCCCATCTTGGGAATTCCCCAGGTCCAAACTCTATGACCTTAAACTAAGATCCTATAGTCCATGTGACAAGAAATGAAACTATTGGATGAGGATGAGGTAGTGTTACATAAAAATGTTTCCATCATCATTATCACATGAGGTTAAACTATACAATGCATTTTCCTAACCCTATTTCATTAAACTACATGTCCAGCGTTCTCACTGTATGGCATTAAACTGCATGTCTGTCATTCAAATTGAATGAAATGAAAATAAAAAAATTCCAATCCATTTCCTGAGAGGTCATCTTCTCTAATATTGTTCATATATCACATTTCTTTCTTTTTTAGCTATTTTTTAGCATTCGAGATGGCACCACCTAGAAAATGGGTTTGATCTTTGTTCAAACAAGTGCACATACAACAATGTGGTCTATGTCATTGAAGAGAAATTACAATAATTTTTTAATTCATTTGATCATTACATCACTCTATTACCACACATTGTGCTCCCATAATTTGGATCCTCATCATCTTTTATGTCTAAAGGGGCCCCTACGAGCCAAGTCCCATGACACTTTTACCACACCTACCATCCTGGGCCTATGTTCCTGATGAATTTGGACAAATTTTTAAGATAGGTTCTATGTCTCAAACATTGTCAATGGTTGACCCTAATTTTTTTGTCCCCATTTCAGGCTAACCATACTGATTCCATGTTTTGAACATGTTCAGAAAATATCTTGTTTCTTCATTCCATTCTCCTTGTGTTCTAAATGTTGGGCATTGTGATTCACAATTATTATTCCCTTTTTCTTATACATATTCTAACACCCATGTAATTTTCTTACTCATTCATTAGCATGGGTTGGGAAAATAAATTTGGATGTTCATAGAGTCCTATTCTTCATCCATAGTATCTCTAATCCTGAAAACTCTCAGTGTACAGTCAAAAATAACAAACCCTAAGTGTTTTATGATTATCTGACACTCACATACAAAGTGAAGATTATGTGGTCATCACTTTTCTCTCTCACTGGTCATGACCCATGTGATCTTAGGGATTGGACAATAGAAATCTCACTAATATTATTGAAGTGAGATAATTAAAGAAACAAAATAAATTTTTCTATTCACACATTAAGTTTTTAAATCAAGAAATCAAGTCAAGGAATTGCAGGGACATCCACATGTTAGATATTCTCATGAGTTTTAGAAAAATATGCTCTATGACAATGCCCCAATGATAGAGTACTTCGACACTACCAAAAAAAATTTCATGGCTTCCAAAAATTTCTACTTATTTCTGAGAAATACTTCCTCATCGCTATCCACTAGAAAAATTTCATAAACTATTTCTTGTGCTCGAACGCACTCAAATTAGAGATCAGTGATTCTTGTATTTTCCTAATTCATTTGGTTATTGGCCTCTTCTAGTTGATTTATTAGCCTGTTGATGATCTTCATTTGAGTCTTGAGGAAGGAAATACACATTCCCTCTTTCTCCTCGAGATAATAAATATCCTAATTGACCTCTAGAAGATTGTGTATTCTGTTATTCTTCTTCTTACACACAAAAAAAAGAGGTTTAGGTTCCCATCACAAATATTTTCTGAAAAGTAATCATAGACTAACAAATAAAGACCTCGATCATTCACCCCTCTGGTGCATAGATTTTCCATACAATGGTGAAGGGATCCCATCTGTCCCACCAAATTTGGCTTAGGGTTCTTATCAAATAATAATTGTATGCACCTCTATTCCCTACAGTGGATGATTTTATTTTATTTTTCTGCATCAGGATCAGAATCATCCATCTCTTTAGGATTCTCAGGCTCATATTTTAGGAAAGTGACAAGTAGTTCAATAGCGGGGTCTTCCTTTGGTATCATCTCTTAGGGACTAGACACCAAAACATGGGGGTCACCATCGTTTCTTGTTTATTTATACTCATTAACCTCATACTCTCTATCCTCAAGTTATTTCACAGTAATGGAATCACTCGTAGTCGCAGTCACATGTTCTTTAGGAACCACAGAGGCCGAATTAGATTGCATGGTGAGATCCTAATGAATAAGAGTATCCACCAGAAGAGATATATCACATAACCCAGATTCATCTAGTCATCAGGCTTTCAGACTTCTGATCAATGTAAATGATGAAGGCACCTAGGTCAATCTGATTAGAAAATGACAGGTATGAATCTATAAAAGAAAGGAACTACATGAGTTGAGCGTCATCAGGTTGAGCTTTGGAGTCTCAATAGGGACCTCCAACACACACAAAAAAACCTTTACCACTGGGTATCTAAATAACTATAATTTTCTACCCTTATTTCATTTGAGTATAATATGCATTGGGAAAGAAACCAATAAAATGTGAAATCTTTGTGAAATATGATTGAGGCCAAAATAGAAAAATACTCTTACGTTGAGGGGGAGGGATTTCAATGACAAGTTTCCTTGGATGAGTTGGATCCATCAGAATTTATTTCATTGTGGGTATTCAAGGATGTGGACTCCTATAAATGATAAAGAAGACATGGGACTCCAAATATGTCTCTCAATATGTTTCAACCTCAACTGATTCACTTCCTTCCTTAACCCTGAGTGATAGCTATAGATAATTCTTCTCCACACCCATTGGTACTTATTTTCCCCCTATAATGGTGGTCACTTTGTTTCTATTATGATTCTCATGATAAGATTAGTTTTAGTTGGTGGACTTGAGTAGTGAAAGTAAAGTAATCATGGAATTATATGAGTAATTTATTCTTAATGTGGGAAGCTTGGATAACGTTTTTAAAGAGCATGTGATATCACCACTTTCTTGGGGACTCCCTATCCCCAAGGTCTTATCATTACCATGATATTAATCTTACTTTTATTCTTCTTCACTAGAATAGTCCTCAAGCATTATTCTCTCTCAATACAGCTCTCTTCTGTGATTGTCAAATATGCATGCCTCTGATGGATTTACACCTTGTTTATGACTGGAATGTGCTCGATATCTAGAAGTTGGATCCCATCCCACTTCATCTTTCTCCAGAGGTCCTATATCATTAAAAAAAATTTAAACATAGTCAAGACAAGGAAAAGGGATGGAAATATTACATTAGTAGATGGTTTTAGAATTAATCTAAATTTTTTCACTTTGGCCTCTTCTCCTGTTCCTCAGGTTTAATTTAGAGGCCAATCCCATTATGAAGGTGGGGGTGCCACCTAACCTTATGAAGTATATACCTCTATGGTTTTATCTTGATCTAACTAAGAGGTCGCTCGTCTGTTCCCACACTAATCTTTCTCCTCATTCTTCATTTCTATTACCCTGATGCGCTTTAGCAGAATCACCTCTAGTTATTCCACAACCCAGTTGTTTGGATGTTCCATCGACAGGTATGTGTCAATATTTTTCGGTGGAAGCATAATAGTTTAATCTGGTCCTACGATCACTAGCATTCACCCTAGTTGTCAGAGTGTACATGAATAGTTTTCTACATGAATCCCCATGGATACTCAATTCTCCACCCCCTACAGACCTCTAACCATCCTAAAAACATGATGGCACATACAGCTTATAGAACACCTTTTTTCTATATGGGATACCAAAACAATACCCTTGAAGCTCAACAGGTACTCCTTATTCCATGATCCAAATAGTTTGTCCACCATTTAACCAACCAGGCTTGCAAAAAGGTGAAAGTTGAAGTTCACTTAGTTGTTGATCCTGGTCATTACCACATCCTCATTAAGCATCATCAACCGAACCCTGATTATGTGCAATAGTGATGGATGTGGAATGGAATCTAGAGACCCGATAGCATTTGGGAACTCATATCCCTCGAGATATGTCATGATCCAACTATTAAGGAACTATAATGCACCACATATTATTCGTTTAATATTTCCTCACATAATGAAACTGAGTATGTTGTATATTCTGACCATCATGGGTACTCCCTAGTTGACCCTATTACCATATTCCATGATCAAAAATATCACCAATATTCCTAAATGGATACCTATACCTTTTTCCCTCACTGTAAAAAACCATGTGATCATGATTATGTGTATGATGTCATTATAATGGGCCATTAGGTACCAGCCTCCCACCATGATGTACCCTCACTTCTGGTACTTCCCTTCCTTGAGTATTAACTAATAGGATCATACCTACCCTCTCTGCAATGTGAGTGGAAACCGTTTCCCTTGAACCGACATCCTCACATTTGGATCCTTCTTGAGAAATAAGTCAAACCAGGCTTGGAATAGGATGTACTATTGTGAATTGGGCATGATCTTCTGCTTCTCCTTCACCTCTTCCATAATATGTTTTAGTAGGATAAATTTTTTCTTTATTTCATCCCTCTTATTTTGGTGTAGTAAGAAATTTTCATAATAGAATCCTTTAAGTGTAATGTCGCAAATATATTGTATATCCTACAGAATTATTCTGAACTCCCTATGGTGGAGATGAAACTTGATCATGTTAGGGGACTAGTGGAAAAGGTCATTAGGAACAAACTTTTATTTTCTGTAAAAATAGAACTATGACCTCTATACCACTTTTTAATGTCTAATTTTGTGCAACTATGCCTTGTATTTCAAGATTTTGTACCTCACCCTACACACCCATGCCCACTAACTAGTGAAATTGACACCATAACTTAGGTCCAGATCTTTATGACATCCTAGTCTAATGTTCCTCATTCTACTTTAAATAGTGGAGGTGTAATGAGCGAGGAACTATTCTTCCCCTGGATATTCCCTTGTGACTTTCCTAGTCCTACCATTAATCACATAGACAACCATATCTCTATGGTCTCTAGAAAATTGTCCATGAGCAGTGATGTTCCTGAAGAGGAAACATTATCTATGAATTGTATTTGTTGTCAAATGATTTTCATTTGTTGTTAATGGTTATCAATGGGAAAGAAAGATATCATTGACTTCAATATGATGAAGTGATTCCAAATTTAATGTAGTTTGATCAATGTACTCAAGTATTGATAATTCAAGAGGTATCTTTTGAAGACATTGAGTTTTAAGGCGATTCCTGGAGAATTATAATGGATACATTAGATTGCATTGTATTTCATGGTTGAATAATTCTTTTAGTTTAAATATAATTTTGCTTTGTGGATTTGTTTTTCTCAAATATCATAAATTTTTTGGAAACAATTTTGTACTAGCATTATGATGGAAAGGAGGAGAAAAGTTGTTTCAAATCGTATTCTGATTTAATAAGGAAGAATGATATTTCTCGAAGATAGGAAATTCAAAATACTCTCCTTGGTAAATCTTATGATTCTAAGGGAGATCGATCAAATACTATATATCATTCTAGTTAATTTTTTTGTGAATATAGATGACTCAAAATAAGATAAATAATAGAGAAGCACCATGGGTATTTTTGTTGAAGGAGATATTTTAGGTGGCATTGTTTTCTAGTATTTTCAAATAAAATTGGCCTAAATATCTAGAGTTTTTTTTTTTGAAAAGTAAGGATTTACATGAAGCTAAATTTTAGAAACATGTTGGATAGTTTGAAAAAAGCATATGATGTATGAGGATTGGTGAAGGAAAATAGAAAAAAAAAGTATTATACATAGCATCACTATGAGGAACACGAAGCACAGTATGTGGAACACATAGGGAAAATGGTTCATGGGAGGATTGACGTTCATAGAAGGATTTTTTTCACAAGAAGGTCATCATTTGTGTATGAGAGTTTGTGATCTGTTTGCAGATGGAATCAGCCTTCATGGTGGAAAAAGGTGTTATGCTGACCACATAGGTAAAAATATTCACAGGAAGAGCACATTCCACGGTGAAGGCTGTATGACATTAAAAATTTGGGTAAACCATATTAGAGAGATTTGTGGATTTATTTTCCTATATAAATTACCCTAATCCAATTATTAATTTATATATAATTTTATAATAATAAATCATCACTGTGGAATAATTTGGTAATTTTTGGATAAGTTTGTGAGGAAGAATCCCACGAAGGGAATTATTTTACAGAGGAAAGATTCTATGAAGGAGAAAGTTGTTCGTACATGAGGAGACAATCCATGGATGCAGAGGCAGTCTGTCGCAGAAGAAGCGGTCCATAGAAGAAATGATGGCCCATGAATCAAAGGTCATTTATAGAGAATGGGTGGTTCTTGGACAATCAACAGTACACAGGGCATCATTTTTTTATGAAGCAGATGTAGTTTGCAGAAGGGAAGGATGTCTACGAAGAACTTTCAGCATGCAAAACTCAGTATACATTGGAAAAAGAAATTTTTTTTAAGGACAAATAAAATGTACGTGTAATAGTTGATTACACCATCATCGTATATTTTGAATATTATTTTCCTGGAACACTTTACACAGGTTAAAATCATACTTTTTTAGTGATTCTTGAAGAATAGTTATGTGAATCAGTGCTTGGGTATAATAACCCAACTATATTTCATAATATAAAATTGTGTTTCTACCTTGTTCAAACACAACAGACAGATAAGAGAAGGCACACATAGTTTGATTGTGTGAAGAAGAACCATAAGTGCACATAAACTCATATATGTGTCGAAGAAGAAGAAAGTGAGAAAAAAAGCTAATGGAAAATATATATTAAGTTATTTAGGACATAATAATTATGATGATTCTATTTGACAATATTATTATTGTTTTAATAATCATTGTAGAATTTTTCTATTCAAATAAGAATAAGAATAATATATCTCAGAGTAGTTGGTTTTTTAGTAAATAATAAAGTGAGAATAAGAGAATAAGACTTAATGAAAAAAATCAATTCACTATAAATTGGGTTTGAGAAAATTCATTGTTCATCAGTCCACACAACATTCATATTATTCTAATGTATAGAAGAAGAATATTTTGTATCTTTTATTTTTCTATTTGGAATAGGTAAAAAGTATTAATTGCATGATACTAAGAAAGTAACGAGTAGAGTGTGGAATATCAAAGAAGTATTGTGGCATCCAATAGGTCTCAAAATGTGGAAGACTTTAATAGTGTTACGAACCTTCAATGAAGAGAATATTGTCCTGGGATGTAGTATAAAGATCCATCCAAGAGCTGTAAAACACACAAAATTTGATTGTTTTCAAAGTGGTTCATGAGTGTAAGGTTATACTCTACTCATTGTAACTACAAAAAAGGATTTTTTTTTTCTAATGGTTGTGTGGTCAGGATTATTCCCAACCATGCTAAAAACTAGATACTTTATTGAGTAATGAATTTTATGAAAATATTGTGTGCTATCTTTGCTGCTTTAATATTATTTTAGGCGACAGGTGAAACAGAATAAGAGAATCAAGATCCTAATAGGTAAAAGATTTAGAGGGATAGTAAGATGAATTGGATTATAAATTCCCCAACATTGATTCACCCCCCCCCCCCCCACTCTCAGTGTTAGGCATATCCCGAACTAGTCCTTAAAATTTCAGCATGGGAGATCATCTTTACATGTGAACCACAATCAAGGTGGGTGATTCATGAAATCTAGAATGAACACTTCTTCTATCAGTCCAATTTTCCATAGTGGTAGATTTTCACTCAGTTGATAATCCTTTTGAAACTATGTTAGCATGCCTAGTAGCATCTGGTACTCGAAAAAACATCCTTATTAGAGGAATATCAGGATTATCGGGTTTTTTATCCCTCTTAGCATCGATGGAAACTTTGATATAAGAATTGTTCTATTGGGATACCATTTTGATTAGTTCTGAAAGTTCTAAGGATAGAGTGTGCATGATTTGAGGGAGTCATTCAATAGTTGAATTGGCGTTCCATATTAGTCAACAATCATGTATAATGTTAGTTTTTTACAAAGGGTAAATCATGGAAGAAGTAGAACTTGCATGAAATAAGCATCTGAAACATGGTTTTTCAAACAGAATGTTTGATCTTAAACCCATAAGAGTGATGGATGGCTATCAAGATAAAAATCATGTGGTATATTTATATCACCACCAACTCATATTTATAGTCATGGAACTAATATTTTGTTAGTGCACAAGGGGTCTTCCATTTGTATAGATGAATTATTCCCACACCTGATGGAATCCTCCTGGGACATCATCATTTCCCTCAAAACCCAACACATTGGTCCACTTTTTTCATAGATTCCCAGGGATGAATCTATTGGTTCTTAATTCCACCCGCATCAAAAAATTTACATATTTGGGTGAACCAAAGACATCATCTTACTCAACAGAACATCCTGAGATCATGAAGGAAGGTGCACATAATATTTTAGGTTCGCACTAATGATTAATATCCATGTGTAAGTATTTTCATTCCAAAAGTGATGAATCACATTCCCCTTCTACATAGGCCATGAGTATGGTGCGTATAAGGGTTATGTTCTTATTTAAAGACATTAGATCAAGTGAAAACCTCTTTCATTCCAAATATGACATCATCAAAGCTCATGCCCAAAATTTTGGTGGATAAAAGGACACGGTTACATAGAATACCTATTTTGTGACCAGGATATTGTTGGTCATCGCTAAAGGATTCCTATATATATTGAGGGACACCCCTCTTCTTTAGGGAGATACCCTAGATGTTGATTCCACACTCTACTATATATAAGACTGATCTTCCTGGACATCACCCAAGAATGTAATCCTCATGGTATAGATCATACATGACAGGTTCCCTGTGGGTCCTCCTTTCAGTGGGCCCATAGTATTTTTAATCCTAACTCAACTTCCTTCAACATAAGGCAGGTGTTCACAAAATACCCCTCCTGCATTCACCTCTAGACATGTGTGTAATTCAATCTTCCTCGCAACCGTGAAATTTGTAGGAAACCCCCCAATCTTGTGCACATCCCATATTGGAATCTCCACACCATGTATTTATCCAAAGTTACCATGTTTTAGAACCTCGTGTGTGCATATCTTGTGCCTTTCATGAACCTCTTTTGTGCAACCCTCTAAGTTTTTGTACATCAATATCTTGGTCCCTCATGATATGTCCCCAATAACATTAGCACATGTATTCCAGTACCTTTTTCTTTTTAGAATAGGTTCACTAATCCAACCCTGATTCTTAGCATAGGGATGCTGATGTAGACCTCATGACTAACCAGTCCTCCACACCATCATTTCCTAGATTTTGGAAATCCATTCTACTCTTAAGGTTGTATGTGTGACGTTTATCTATACCAAAGGGGTGATGAGTGAGTCCCCCATGTATGTGTTGCATGATGTAAAACTTCATATCACTAACATCCTCAAAACATTATATTAAACTATAGTCTCACCCCATAAAATACATATGGGGTTCCCCATTTGTGACCCTTATGGGATACCACTGTAGGATTACCATTCAACCTTCAGCATATTCCATGCTTATTTCTCATACACCCTTCATAGGATGCTCAGTGTAGGGGTAACACAGAATGAGATCCTCCTTACATGGAATGTGATCCTCCTCACATGGAATAAAAACCTCTTTGGGAATAATCCATGCATAATCCATGTGACATCACTTTTCAATGCATATTTCAGGACCCAAGTGTCATTTCTACAACTTATTTTTATTTATCACACCGTGCATGAACCATGTGGGCATAGAGGTCAGTAGTGACCACGACATCCAACCACTATTTATATGGGCCATTCCTATATGTAAAAACCTTCATGTACTAACCAACAGGTCTCCTCTTCATGTGTAATCCCCTTTATGTTCCCTCGTATAAGAAACTTCCATGCATATGCCCCGACCATATGATTCATCTGGGAAGCTTCATGTGTAATCCCCAATGATGACGCTTATCGGAGTATATAAAATTTTATTTTTGACTAACTATGATATATAGGAACCATATCTGAGGTCCAAACCCAACACACCATCCATTCCATCCATTTCACCAGCACTTTATCCACATCCATCCTAATTTTACCAAGTTAGCCACATCATGGTGAATCATGCCACCCACCTTGGAAGTTCATATGTGTAAGCTCGATGAACTTCATCACTACTCCTAGAAGCACCATGATAGCTCCTATGTGTATTCCCTATACAATCCAACCAAGATCAATCCTCTTGTGAAGTGGAGATTGCATCCCTAATCCCCACACTAACCATCGAACTATGAGGATTTTTATCCATGTCTTATAAATAGGGTATGGAGGATATCTTCATGAGGTTCAATCCCATCCAATAGTAATCCTTGTTTCCCCCTTGTAGGGGTGTACCTCCATGGTCTACCTTTAGGGGTGTTCTTATCTTCCTTCATGGTGTTACATATTCCCTGCATGGGACACTCCTCACAAATATTTCTCTGCAATGCACTCTGATCCATCCATCTAGTAAACCTTCTAGGTGCTCTATCCCTAGGAAACACCGCCCTCATCCACCTCCTCAAGGAATTTTTATTAGAATCACTCTTTCATCAAAAGACATTAAACTCATGAACAATATCATGATTCTACCTCACAATAAACATGGGATTACTCAGGTGAAATACTTTGAATATATATGCTTATGGCACCAGCTACCTCATGCTTAACATAGGATGCCTGAGGTGAAATCCTTGGTGATATTACACTGGAATCAGATACCTCAGGATCTAAATGGGACACCTCATGTTCCGAACATTATATGACTCCATATAGGTGACCAATGTTCCCATCGTACTAACTTTCCAGTAATTCCCAAGATGAATCTCCTCCAGACCGAATGTTGTGTCCCTATCAATATCCCTTGGAATGTCTAGACCTAATTTGATTAATTAAGTAATATCCATGAAGAGATAGAACCAGGAATTAGTTTCATGAACACATCTTAATCTATGAGGGAGTCTCAGACTAGGTGATGAGTTCCAAATATGAATCCATAGAAGGAGGAACCAAAATCTCATCATCTTATTTCAATCAATAAGAAGACATCACTAATGTAATGATGAATGTCTCCCTCATTTGGAATTTGGGAACGTTGGGTGACAATTAAATGCCAGATTCACACACTAACGTGTGAGGTAGGAAACCCTAGTAGAAGCATTGGAAACACATAACTTCAATGGAAATATTGGTAATTGGGAAAATCATTTAGGTTGACCTTGTTATATTTCATGGTTTGTGGAAACATAAGCAAGTTATTTTACTTTTCTACAAGGAAATAACTTGGGAATTTCTCATTTCAAAGGGAGTATGATTTATTCATCTATTCATCAAAACCGAGGTGACCCTAATCTCTTTTTTCTTTCAGTCGAGGGAGATTTTTTTCTACCACTTGATAGGAGGTGATGGGTACGTCTAAGCTTCACTAGGTTCTTGAATGGGCACTACTTGTAGTTTGAGAGTAACAGTGGTTGGTTTTGAAACGCTGAGCCTTTTTCCCTGTGGGAGGTCATGAGACATGATTTAGCTTGGATCCACTGAATGGAATCTTCATGATGTTGTGTCATTTCAAAAAACTCATAGAATCTTATTGGATATTTTTTTTAGAATAATAGGCATCAAAAACTCATCCCAGTTACTTTTAGTTAAAAATTTCAGTAATTGTTCTTGTGAGAGAGGTATGTTGAGTTAATAGGTTAGAACTTTCCATCTAGGAATGTGGTCAGACACCCTCTAATTTTCATATTGTTTGATGTTCATCAGAATGGTGATTGTCATTTTCCACATCATGTAGCTAAACTAGTAATTTAATTAATGGTTAAGGTCTTCACAACCTACAACAGGTCATTCTAGTAGGAAATTGTAATAAAAATTGCTTTCCCCAATCTTAGTCTATACATAACACCTCATCTTGGTCACCACTAGTTGATGATGAGGGCCCATAATCATACCAAATCGGGATATGAATTGTGTGAGATGTTGTTTGGGGCCTCCCTCATTTCAAAAGTGGAAATTCTATGATTTACAAAATTTGGAGGGGGGAAGTGAAATCTACCCATTCAATATATGGATACTTCTTAGGATCCATAGGTTCATGTCTCTTTTCTATGGATTCCATTCATGTAACAATGGACTCAATAGAATTGAGAGGTTCCATAGGTACTACTACCAGAGCTTCCTTCCATCTGCATGGATCTGGTGAGGATTGATGAGGTGGAATCATTTTTCATATCCAGCTGATTCTCAACCCGTACGAAGAAAGAGCGATCATCCTAGGGATAAAGAATTTGTATCCATAATTGAGGTAAGGAATGATCATCTTCAACAAGATCATTTGTGTATAATATATTCTTTGATCCAAATTTTATATGATTATCAGATACTACTATAGTGTAAGGATCAACTCTAAGAGGAAGAATATTCGTATTTTCTTGAATATGATAACCAGTGGGAATATTTCCACAAATTATCTCTTAGTTGAGTTGTTTAATAGTTTATATCTAACTCTCATAATGTCAAAATTGTCCATTCATTGAAGGATTTACCATTATTCTGAGTGTTGATTAGGATGTATCCACACCTTTCCCTTTATCCTTTGTAGTGTTCTACGGAAAAGTTTTCAACTATATATTCAGAGGTTCCATATATTGGATCCCCCTTTGGTTCTGGATGCATACAGCTTCAATGGGTGAATCCATATCCTTATCTCTGAGTATTTCTTCTATATTGTGTACCTCTATATATGTGTCTTGGTCCACATTATATGTTGTGTTGATGGTGATGAAATTATTAGACATATATCTAGTAATGGTAGTTTTCCGATTACATTCAATATAGCAGGATAATTCTGCACTATCTTCATTATGGACATTTCTCAAACCCTTGTCATATTGGGCTATTTTTTCTTATGACCCTAGAGAAGTTTTTCAACATTCGTTGTACACTCCTCCCATATCATCTTTTGAGTAGTGACCTTGAGGGAGTTCCTAGTCATGACTGTCGAATGGGCCTGAAACAATAGAAATTCATCTTTTTGTAGGAGTAACAGATGGGTTGTCAACCATTGATATTTACCTCACAACATGGAGAAGACCAATTCCCTCTACAGTGATGATGATGATGATGATGAAAATTCCATCATCCTTGTGTGTTGGGGACTATTCGAGGACAAAATTGGCATTGATAGATCATGTTGTTTAGGATTGAATGATTCCAATGGGGAATTTAATGACTCCCTAGATGGGCATTGAGATATAAATTCTTCCATCACAGTATGTTGGGGTCGATCTAGAATCATAATTTATTTTCCCAGTACCCTCTCAGGGATGATGAACCCAGTGATATAAATTGAGATATAAATTCTACGAGCCCAGTGGGTTGGGGTTTGTTTTTAGTTTCTACTAATGTTTCTTGAATCCTCTTAAAAATTAAAAATCTGAGGGGTAGGGGCGGTGGTAGATACTCCCTTAGCTTTGTGGGATGGGTTTTCTCCTAGATGACTACTAAAAAAGCAGCTAATATGAAATTTTTTATTTGGAACAACTGTGCTCATATTGGATGTGAATGAAATTGCATCCCATGATGGGAGTTAGTTTATACTTTATGTTTTAATGTTGGTTGAAACTTCTACCTACATGTCTAAAATGTGTCCCAATTATTTTTAGGGGCCCAGTTCAAAGAAATACATTCTATCCCCTACCTCATTTCATTATTTCTTATCATCATTAAAGTGGGGAAATTCTATTTTAGTGGCCAACTAGCACATGTATTACCTTATCCCCTTATTTCATAATAGTCTATGACATTACAAGATGTATGCTTTGAGGTTTTCTACTACTCCATGGGGTTGGTAAATTGTAATGCTCTATACATTCCCTTCCATCAAATACAGATCCATGACATGACTTCAGTGATCCGTTTTAAAGATTTGTGATTCAGTGGTGGAAATAATGTTTCATATTTTCACTATGATTTTCCAATTATAGATCATGGTCCATGGAGATAGTAGCCACGTCTAGTTGACAATAAATTATCGTGATGGTTTGGAGGTGACCCTCGTATTCTAGATAAGGTAGGTGTCTAGATTTTAGTCTCTAATACATTTCCCACATATTTTGGTGTATATAATACATTCAATACTTTTATAATGCATCTAAGATCTTGTAATCAGAAGTGGAAATGGGGAAGAAAATGGTGGGGAGCTTTTTACCTACTACTAACTCTCTATATATCAATGTTTTTTTCCTCTTAATCAGGGTTACATGACTCCATTTTTTCAGACTAGATAAGGTGCTTCTTAGGGTTTTCTTCTAACCGACATTGAGTATTTCTAGATGTTTTTGGGTAACTATATATGGTTGACCCAAATGATACAAAAACCTCTCTAAACAAAGGTGTATGAATTTAGAAGACCTATCTATATAGATGTGTCTAGGAAACGGGGTGATTTACATTTCTATGGGAGATACCACTGTGGGGAGTTAACCATGGCGTATATGAGGATTAGATTCCCCGTGATCCATTTCCACACTACCATGAGCAGGTCTATCATGTTAATTATTACCTTCCACTTTTTTGAAGAGTTGAGTCACCCTTGGGGTGTTGAAAATGTGTCTCTAATGACCTCAAAGATAGTAGTATTATGTATATTAGAAATATTAGCCTCATTCTACATTGTGGAAAAAATATACCAACCTTCCTTTTCAAATTTTGCGGGGATATGAGTCTGATGTATGATCACTTCTCAACATTTCGAATAATCATCAAGTGTTGTGAGAATATGATCCCACCATTGAAAAGTTTCTAGAATATGGAAATTATATTCTTTTCTATTGGATAGAATATGAGACTACCCCGAGGAATGTTCCACTCTCACATGGTGTGACTCTTTCAAAACTGGGACATGAGCCCAATCCTAAGACTTTGGAGTATGCTACTGGTTCTTTTCAAGTGGAATATAAGCATGTCCTGAGGCATGTGCCTCTCTAACGTAGTGATCCCCGGTTGAAGAAGGAATATGAGCCCTGTATGAATATGAATTCCCCCTAATAATATGTTGAAGGACCTATGTAATGGGAGATGGTATATGAGTCTCCACTTGTATTTCATTATAAGGTCGCTGATGCAATACTTCATCAGCAGAATTAGAGATATGAGACCAGCTTTCGTGATCTACTAAAATATGATAGGTAGATTCACTAATACGAATTTGATCTTACCTCTAGGAATTTTACACTCTAATACGGTGATCCCTAACTAGAACATGGATAAGAGCCTGATCTTATGCCTTTGGAGTATTTCATTGGCTTCCTTCAACCAAAATATGAGCATGTTCCACTCTCACTTGTTGATCCCTGACTAGAATTGGGATATGATATCAATCCTAAGACACTTGAATACGAATCCAATATTTTTCGATAGGAATATGACCCTATATAGAGGAATGTGGGAATCTAACTTAGTGATCCCCAGTTGGAATGGGAAAATGATCTCGGTCAAGTGCCTCATCCATTACTAGAATATGTTGATAATCCTCTAGAATGAGATGAAGAATGTAAACTTACTCCAGAGAAACTACATGTTCATACTGATCAGAGTGTTTTTCTTACATAGATATAGGGATTGGAATATGGTCATGTACATATTTTTGTACCAGTTCCAGAATATTTTAGTGGTGTTTTTTAGCAGTTTCTAAGATATAATGACACTTTATCAAACTGTGTGTAGGAATTTATGGTAGAAAATTTTCCAGATCTACTATATACTAGAAGATATCTTCAATTGAGGAGAGAATATAAGGCCAAATATATCCTTGTTGAGCCACCAGAATATGTTGATGAACTGTATGCACGAGTTTAGGGATATGATCTTCCCCCATGCATGTTGTAGTAATATTCCTACAGACTTATTCTGAGTGAGTAGTGATATGATCATGATCACTAGTTATTGTTGGAATATACTAGTATTCATCGTCAATTGGAGTAGTAATATGACCTGTCAAATTATTGTCTATAACTATATACACCTATTGTTTCTTCCTTGTTTCCAATGAATAGGTATCAAAGGTGGAAGTGTGTTGACTGGTACCCTCAATGGGGAATTAAAGGGTACTTGTGCGATGGAACTGGAAATGGCGTTTTATAGGATCCCTCCATGGAAACCCCTAAAATGGAAGGGATCCTTATTTTAATCCTTATTCCATGTTCATAATATACCAAAGGTGGTGATTTTCATGCTCTGGGGATAAGATCCTTATATAGTTGGTGGTGTGGATGAGATCCAATGTATTTACTGCAGCTTTCATTGGATGATGTTCACTCATCAGTTTCTACATGTAAAGACCCTCACGGTCTACCTGAGGGGTCAAGATCGTACCCTGTTGATGGTATTCCTAGACCATTTCTTTCTTCACCCTATGCTGAATATTTCAGGAAGGTGGGTCATTTTGAGGCCCACATGGGTTGCGGTTGAAGAATATTCTCTAGAATATTCACTAGATGATTACTTATCATATTATGCTGTTGTTTTTTATATAAGTATCTACAGTCATAAAGACAAAATATAATAAGGCATTTGATCCATGAACCATCATAGGCATGATATTTTCGCAAACATATATGCATGGGTAAAACAATTTTCCTTTTATTCCTAATCTAAACATTATTCTCACATGGGCTTATCAATGTAAGGATGAAAATCTTTCATAAGAACCCTGACTAGAGAGGATTAGCTGTAAGATTCATTTTAGGTTTTCCATTTTTGCAAAAGATATGGAAACAACATGAACCTACATATTATAAACCATTCATTCTATTATTTGAGAGACTCGCATTAGGTTCAAAATTTGTTTTGGTCGAAAGATAGGTGGATCATCCATACTGAATGAATAAAACGCTCTAGTGAGAACTTGGAAATATATCCTTTTTTATCTTATGAAATAGATTCCAAGATTAATTGATTTAATGTCAGGTTCATCATTTTTTTTACTCAAAATGGATATGGAATGACTTAGACTGAAGGATTTATTTTCGGGGGGGTCAATTTCTATACAATCATTCACATTAAGTTCACCATTCATGTTTATCCTTCATAGAAACTTTCAAAAGCTCTTACATCTGTAACTGGGTACAGACCTTTTTTCCAAATGTTAGAACTCAATTGGTATTTAAGACCCAATCTAACATAAGAACTCACATTGGTCAAGAGGATGGGATGTCGGGCTCACTACACCCTTTTAAGGGTAATTATTTCCTACTCTGGTACTCTCTTATATATTTAAGATATGTTCAATAATATCTTCCTAATCTAGATACAAGATCAGTTACACTAACAAAATGATCATATATTAAACCCTTTTATATTTAAAGGGATAAATTATTTTTGGATCCAATTATATGTATCTAAGATTCTTCATCATTTTTCCATTAGTGTGCATCTGCTTATATTTTTAATAAATAAGAGAAATGAATTCAATGTTTTTCATCATCCTAGGAGGCGATTAAGATTTTGAATATGGTATTGATCAATTATGAGGCATCCTAAATATTCTATTTATAATAAGAATCAAAACCACATAGTTTATTAAACCCATGAAGTTTATTTTCATGTGTAAATGGAATATATGTTGTAAAATTAGGCACTAGGTATTCAAGCTTGATCTTTAGAGTCATCCCATGTATCCTTGTTCTAGTAGGAATAAGATTTGTATTATTTTGTTAACACCTTCGGTACTTATACTAAGGAGGATACCCATATATGGGGGAAGTTATACCATTCCAAGTACTAGGGCTTTCACACTAAAATTATAGGAGTAGTGTAGATTCAATATGAGAATTATATGATCATTGAAACTCCCTAATAGCACATGATCCATGCCTAGTATGGGATTCAAGGGATAAAATGTAATCAGTTTCATTGCATATGGGTCTAGGGATTATATATTGGGAAAATACATTAAATGTTTTAACATGTTTCTCATGCCTTAATATATCCCCCTACATATAATGAATATGGAATAAATCATAGTTCTCATAGTTCAATTTATTTTCAAAGTCCACAAATGGATGAGAAAGAATGATCCGGCCATGGGAGTGATTGGGTCCTCATTGTTGGAATTTTGAACACATAGCAAGACATACACTGAGATGGATGCCCATTTGAGCATAGGCATTAGGAATGAATATAATGTATCCTAGTTATGGTAGGAATTAGAGTTCTCATAGTTCAATTGATCAGGGCTTACACATTAAGGATTCCTTATTATGTCAGACATATCATATTATGTCATTGGTGGAGACTTAAATGTAATGTTTTTCCTTATGTGGGGGTAGTCATATCATGCCAATAATTAGGAATTAAACACTAATGATTCCCTTATATGGAGGACACACATATAATTCCACTGATCAGGGCTTACATGCTATGATTTCCCTTATACAGAGGTTGGATAGGGTTGTCGTATCCCAAGGATCCTGCTTGTCTTGGCCTGGTTTTCTACCTAACCTACTGGATTATCTACCTGACATGCCTTGATTTTATTCCTTACATGTTTGAGGATGTCTAGAAAATTTTATTTGTATCATGGAAAAGTAAAAATACAAATACATTATCTATTTTATTCATCTGAGAGACTTAACATATTTGGATGACATGCCTAAAGGACATCACATGACCAAGGATGGCTTATCTAGAGGACATCACAAGCCCTGGATAACTTTTCATTAGGACATCACATGATCTTGGATTACATACTTGTAGGAAGATTCATTATCTGTACTAACTTTTCAAGATACGTCACATGATCGAGGTTGACATTTTGGGTTGGTTTCTCACATCCTGGTTGACAATCTTGGAGGGATTCGCATAATCTAGCTGACATGCTTTTAGGGAGTCACATGATCAAGGATTACATGTCCCAAGGATATATCATGATCAAATAATACATTCCCTAGTGCCACATGACCAGGATTACTTATTTGGAGTATATCACAAGATACATAATGATATACCTTTGGAGGGCTTTTAATTATCTGACTGACATGCTTGGAGATCATTACATGATACATGATGACTTTTCTATAGGTTGTTACATGATGAAGGCTCACATGACCTTGGGCTATATTGCCTAATTTTCTTGTTTTAAGGATATTTCATGATCATATCTAACATACCCTAGTTCCATAATGAGTCTCAACTATCATGCATTGGTTTCACTGTATAATTTGGTTGATATATCTAAATGAAAATTTTTTAAGTTATGGCTGGAGATCTAGAAGGATTTCACAAGACTTGGATGGAATTACTAGAGGGAATTCATGACTTTCTTAGAAATATCCTGGAAAAAATGAATGATCTAAATGGTATGTTAAGGGAGAGTCTGATGGTATGGATAACATGTCACGGTGCTATCGCTTGACCTAGTTGTTTCATGGGAAGAACATGAGGATAATTGTATATGGTATTCTCATAATCCTCCCAATTGATTAGTCTTTATTCCTTCCAATTATTGCATATGTGCCTTAGATTTTGTAGTGGTAACTTATTTGGGGTTAGCATGATGAGGTGGATCTGTGGCACTTACTTCACTTAATCTGAAAAAATACCTTCAATGGATCTTAAGTGATCTTGTCAAGTGCATATGCATTCCTTGTGATCCATTAGTTTGTTCCCCTGATTTTACATGGTAGAAAATAAAACAACCCTACTTTTTATTACACACTTAAACCTGATTTATTGCATAAAATCTTCACTTGATACAACATAGAAGATCAAGAGGTGTAGTGTATTTGGGGATTACGAACATTACATAATATCTTAGAACATAAAACACACAACATCTTTATTGAAAACTTCCTTTACATGACCACTACATTCCCTTGTACTTAGCATTTTATGGGATAACCTGATGACATGCATAAGAAAAGGGAGAGCTATAAATCCCAGTAAGGAAATAAACATGGAATAACATGAGGAATACAATACATGTTAGAAAATATGCATATCAATGGAGCACAAGAGAAACATGAACATAAATGCATGAAAAAGCATGATAATCATGACATGGAAATGTGGCAACAACACTTAACATGGAATTAGCATGAGCCAGGGCTCATTGCACATAGAGCATGAGTAAACCCTCATTGCACATGAAGCATGAGTAAAACCTTGTTGCACTTGAATTATTATGATTCAAAACCCATTTCACATGACGTATCATGATACTATACTTTACCCAATGCATTAGAGCACTATAAGGGCGCACCCTTCTTAAACATTTTATTTAATGCATAAGTATGCCACATGGATCAAATAACATGGAATCAATCAACATCATAAGTTATTCAATGATTAAGTAATGTGGAATAAATATATTAAAGTACCATTAAATAGGTATATGTGAATAAAGGTTAATACCCTTGATATATACATGGGTATGGTATTCACTGCACAATGATCTTGGCTTGGAAAAACGCAGTGCAATTTCGGCAGCATAACGGCGTGACATAAGGATTCATGAAAATAGTTGATGAGATAGAAAAGGGTGTCTCATAATATGTACATGAAATGGAAAGTAAGGGGGTCATATGGATACATGTACCAACAAACGTAATGGAATTTAGATTCATAATATAAAATAATTACTTGGATGTAAAAGAGGAGAGAGAAATCCCTCACGGAATTTCGGCATGGTAACAGGTGTGCATGGGAGGATTTAATGAGTGAGAAAGGGGTCTATAATCATCCAAAAATAAATAGTATAGTATGGGTGATGAGGGAAATCATACCAAAACATTTTTAATTGAAAAAAAGGCATAATAACTTAGAGAAAATTAGACAAAAATGAGAAAGGAAGAAACCCCTAACTTGGAAGTGTGATCCTAAAGGCTTGGGAGAGGCTTGAGAGAGGCTTATTGGGGGTTTGGGGAACCTTTAGTGGATTATAAATAGAGTATGGAAGGGTATGTTATAACTCCAAAGGATTTTATTGAATAGGAAGTGGGAGCTTGGGTGGGTTTATATAGGAAAGGAGAGTGAATTCTTTATTATTTAGGTTTGGGACACCTCACATTAAACTAATTAATAACACAAACCATCCATTGGTTTTTGGCCATGGTTTTTTCCCATGGTTTTTTCAAAATGGGAGTGTAAAAAAATATTTTATAAGGGAAATGGCTGAACTTTTTAAAATAATAGGGTTTCTTATGTGGAGGTGAGTCACACTCTCAAGGAAAACAATTTAAAAAGACAAAATGTTTTATAAGTCTTGGAGGGTCCACAAAAGCTTTGTAAAATATATCAAACAAATAGAAAATAAAATTATTTTAATGATAAAACATATATTGGTCAAAAAAATATGTTTATAGTATTATATTACCTTAGTATTGGGTCATTATGATGTCATAAAACCACATTATATATGTAAATGGTATTTAATTTTTGCCCAAAAATTCGACTGTCTCAGAAAATTGTGAAAAATTCACCGTTGGATAATTTTGACATCCTGATTCCAAAAATAATATTCATTTTATTTAAATAATTTTATAAATATTTTAATTTTTACTTTTAAAATAAAAACCAACATTTACCAAAAATTCATGGGTTTTGACAAAAACAGTTTTCAAACCTTAATAAAAATTACAATTGCATTCATAAAATTATATGATCATTTATATTTAATAAAAATTAATTTAATAATAATATTTTATTAAAATATTATTTAATTAAAACATCCATTAATTCATCAAAATAGATTTATTAGTTGAATATTAACTAAAAACACTATTTGTGCTTTAAAAACTATTTACAAAGTAATAATAATAAAATGAATGCACATTATTTATACAAAAATAATGTACATTTTCATAGTTCTAGGGTCTTTTAACATAACCCCTTATAACAGCCACATAAGACTTAAGGGTAAGGTGTGTGATGGTGACAAACTCTTGGGGTGGTTCGATAACATTGCTCGGGTGGTAATCTCTATTAACTTCCACTTCTCTTGTAGTTGGTTCTACTCAAGCTTAACGTGTTCAAGCTCGGATTGGGCTTGGTTTATAGAAAATCCCAATGATGCCACCCCTCTTTCAAGCTCCGAAAAATGGGAATCGTATAGGGAAAGTCTACTGGATGAGGCCATCACTTTTTTGTCTGAGTAAATTAGATTTGTTAAAGCCCTATATTTATACTAATCAGGTGATCACTGTTCAACAGTTATATTAGCAACGGTCACAATTCATAATAGTATTTTAAAATCCAGAAACATAAAACCAATGAAGTTCACATTTTATATAACCATAATAAGACATTTAATTAGATTAAGAGGAATTTTCATTAATGAAATTTTGGGTCATTACAATCTCACCCCCCCCCCCCCCCTTAACAAATTTCTCCCTCAAAATGTCATTTTCCCACACTAAAACAGATGTGGGTGACTTTGCTTCATCACTTCCTCTGATTCCCATGTTAATTATTCAAACTTTTGGTTTCACCACAACACCTTGATGAGGGTCATTGTCTTATTTTGTAGAACTTTTTCTCTACGATCTAATATATTCACTAGTGTTTCCTCGTAAGAAAGATCCACTAGTGCAGAACACATTATTTACATCACCATTTTTTATGTCGGTTATATATAACTGATGTGATAATCTGTGAAATGTGGTTTTTTATGTCAGTTATTTTATAACTGATTTAAAAGATGCGGTGAGTAAATTTTTAACGTCGGTTATTTTAATAACTGACATTAAAAATCACGCGTGTTCATTTTTTACATCGGTTATAAATTAACCGACGTAAAAAACCAAAGCGTAGTGTTTTCTACGTCGGTTATTTGATAACCGACGTAAAAAATGAGGTATCTACGAATTTTTTACGTCGGTTATAAAATAACTGACATAAAAAAGTTTCTTTTGAGGCCTTTTTGACATCGGTTTTTTGATAACCGACGTAACAAAACAACCCGCAGAATTTTTACATCGGTTATAAAATAATCGACGTAAAAAACTGTGATTTCTGATGTATTTTTTAAGTCATTTATTCTATAACCGCTGTAAAAAACCAACACGCCCATTTTTTTACATCGGTTATAAAATAACCGACATAAAAAAAGTGGTATCTAATATATTTATAACATTGGTTATTATAATAACTGATGTTATAAATGTAATAAAAATAGTTTATAACATTGGTTATTAAATAATCGACGTTATAAAACATTTTAAAAATTAACACGCCCTGTGGATTGTCATTTATGATTTTTCGATCGACAGTACGAAGACTCGTCTCTCTCGCGCGGTAAACCCTAATATACTCATTGATCTCGTTGTGTTAAACTTGTTTTTCCATCATCATTTATCATCTTTACTCTCCTCAGATCTATCATCTCAACTCACAACACTTAGGTAAGCCTCCCATGACTTTATTTCGTTTGTTTTTTTTCAGATAGTCTATATTTACGTTTTGCGATTTTTTTGTTTAAACTAGGTAAGGTTCTTTGATTTCGAACCCTCTTACCTCGTTTTACCATCATAATCTTATTTATTATCCCCAGATCTATTAGATCGACTCTCAATATTCATATAAGCCTCGCCAACTTCTATTTCGTTTTTTTTTGGTTTCGCGAATGCCCGACATTGATGGTAATTTTTGTTGTTGTTGACAACTAATGATCTCATTCACCTATATT
Source organism: Viscum album (assembly GCA_963277665.1). NCBI lineage: Eukaryota > Viridiplantae > Streptophyta > Magnoliopsida > Santalales > Viscaceae > Viscum > Viscum album. The sequence continues at coordinate 1,047,681,682 of OY728162.1, forward strand.
ACTACAATTTATATGTAAACCACTGTGATACACCCATTCTGTGTACCAGTTTGATTTATTTTATAATTATATATATAGTTTTTCATAGTGGAATGTTTGTTTTTGATCCTTGGTTTTTTCTATTTTGGGTATCACTTTTTTTTGTTCCATAATTTATTTACATCGCTTATTTTCATGGACTATTATAAGTCTTCATATGCTATTAAAAACCGATTCATTGCACAATAGAGAATTTTAGACTAGTAGGAGATACAATTCATGGTTCTCATTTTGAATAATGGCATGATACCAAAACTAGTATCTTGATAAAACACTATTTTATTGAATATTTTATTGATAATAAATGATATAATTTCCTCACATTGTGTTAAACATGTTTATTTATAAAATATTTGGGATTTGATCATTCATTTGAAAATTTGGTGAAAATTCCAGTTTTACCCTTAATAGTGCACTGTAGTATTTCGAAGATAAATATTTTTATATTTATTATTTGAATTTGAAATTTTGTAACAGTGTTCCTAACTTAATTATATACAACGTTGATTCAGGACACTAAATCTAACGAGTTCATTTGGTTGTTGAAATTGGGCCATGAAGTCAAAGTTGGGTTGGGCTCGCCAGAATGGAGAAGGTTCTGTATTTGGGCCATATCCTCTACATACGGTCTTGGATTGAGCCCAAATTTTGAGGAAAGCTCGGGGACATGATGTGGCACAAATCATCCTTCTATAAGGCCGGTCAATTCACGCGTTTTGGAGATCAAATTGTCGGTGCAAGTTGGAATAAAATATTTAGCCGATATTTTCATTTCACACTTAAAAAGTTATGTATCCCTAGCCCTCACAAACTCTATTTAAAGGGGGTTTTAACTCTTTGAGAGGGCTGGTGGAGGCTTTGGGAAGGTGTGGCCGAAAGGGTGTCTCTTGGGAGCCCCTCACAACTCTTGGAAGAAGTAAGCCTTTGTGCAAACCTCTCTTCCAAAAAGGCTCTCCTCTCTCACCTCTTCTTTGTATTTCTTTTCTTTCATGTTTGTTTCTTGAATTTTTCTTCAAATAATATTCTGTGTTCATCCCTCTTCTTCTTATATTAATCTTCTTAATTGGGTTGGAATCAAGAGTGGAGACAAGATTGGGTTCTACCCTTTCAATCCGTTGCTTATGCAAAACGTCTCCACGATGACTACACCACCCATGGAAGAGTAGTTCTTTTTAGTAATCGATCGACCTATATCCTTCTTCATTCATTTATTTTGAATCAATGAGATACTGTAATTCACATATTATGATCTATTAATTTAGTTTTTAATTTAAATGAAACTAATCAAGCAATTGAATAGTTAACACAAAACACGTGAGGTCGGGAATTGTGTGAACTGTGAGAGCGCAACCTTAACCGGTAATTCAAAACCACATGGGATCAATTTGTAGAGTTCAAATATAATCCCTAAACTCAATTAATCCTCATTTACAGAGTGGTTATGTGCCTTAATTTACCACTGACCATAAGCTAATTTTATAGCATCAATCAAAGCAGGGTGTCGCGATTGCATGTTCCGAAGTTATCCTAAGGTTAAAATTCACTTCAATCTTCGTGGTAAAGTTAATTCTCGTAGGGTTTGGTATTTAACAAATTAAGGGATCATAATTAAGTGAATATTAATTTAAATGATAATGATTAATAAATGATTGAAGAGGTAGAGTTAGATCGATTATGCCTTTTAAAATAGATTTCTAAAAAACATCTTCTTGTTGTGTCATTCTAATCGAAACTTCATTTCAAAACTAAAAACAAAAAAAAATGCAATCTTCTTCCCGCAAACTTCTTCTAGATTTATAAACTATAAACAACCACACCCATCCTTTCAAGTAGAGTTTTTATTCCCTTTTATTTTGTTTCTAGAATACCTCTGAAAAGTTGTTTTAATTCACTTCCTCCTTTGAGAGACGACCTTGGCCAGCCACTCTGTTGCACCTAAGTACCCCAAAATCACACTAATCATTTGAGGGCGCCCACGACAGCGCTCTTTCAAATTGGCGCCGTTTCCGGGGAGGCAAGTAATTATTTCAACCAATTAGAGGTATTTATTTTATTTTACATTTTAATTCTCTTCCTCTCTTCTTTCTTTCGTCTTTACCCAATCTGATTTTTTTTTCTTCTTCTTCTTTTATCTCTTTCTACTTCTTTTTGGACCATCAACTCAAACTTCAAATTTTTATTTTACTATGGTCCACATTCCTTCTTTTCATATTTCATTGATTGATGACACGAAATAATCCCGAAGATCTCTTAGATCTTGACCCTGAGATTGAACGTAGCCTTAGGGCACGAATCAGACATTCTCAGTCTACGGGAAGTTTCAACATTCAACCAGTTGGAGAATTACTCCAATATCAGAACATTGAAATTGGAAGCAATTCAAATTCAGCCATAAAACAAGAACCAATGGCTGGAAACAATGGAAATTAACTTAATAGAACCATTCGAGAATTGGCTGCACCTGATATTAACTATCAACCAAATTGTATTGCATACCCAAATCTCGAATCGGACTTCGAACTGAAATCTGGGTTAATTCACTTACTTCCAAAGTTTCATGGCCTCTCTGGTGAGGATCCCAATAAACATTTGAAAGAATTTAATGTGGTTTTCTCAACCCTAAAACCTAGAAATGTCTCTGAAGATCAAATCAAACTAAGAGCATTCCCATTCTCACTTGATGGAGCTGAGAAAGATTGGATGTATTATTTACAACCCGAAGATGTAACTTGTTGGAACGATTTGAAACGTCTTTTCTTGCAGAGATTTTTTCCAGAATCAAGGACCACATCCATTCGAAAGGAGATATCGGGGATCAAGCAAGCCCAAGGGGAGTCAATGTATGAGTACTGGGAGAGATTCAAGAAGTTGTGTGCAAGCTGCCCACATCACCAAATCAGTGAGCAACTCCTCATCCAATACCTTCTACGAAGGACTCACACCCATGGAGAGGAGCATGGTATATGTTGCGGCTGGAGGAGCATTAGTGGACAAGACACTAGTAGCTGCGCATGCGTTGATCGACAAGATGGCCCAAAACTCCCAACAATTCGTTGATAGAGGTACACCACATGTTCGATGAGTACATCAAGTAAGTCCTTCTTCTCTTGAAAGTCATTTGATTGATACTAAGTTAGAAGAATTGACAACTATGGTGAGGCAGATTGCATTGGATCAAAAGACATCCCAACCCCCTCCTTCAAGGCCTTGTGGTATTTGCACTGAGATAAGCCACCCAACTGACTGTTGCCCACAACTCCAAGAAACAGAAGATTGTGCAGCAGTGTTCCCTGGGAGACCATTTCAGCAGCAGCAACAACAACAACCATATCCCCAAAAGAAGTTTGATCCAACATACAACCAAGGGTGGAAAGATCTAGCGGACATGAGGTATGGCTCTGGACAACAACAAAGGCCCCCTTTTCAACCAAACTTCCAGCAGCCTCCACCTTACCAACAGGGTTTCCAACAACCCCAAAGGAGATTTGAAGCTCAAACATCAACGAGTCAGCAACAAGGGAATATCCAACACAAGGTAGACTCTAACACTGATGATCTTTTGAAACAAATTGTTCTTAATCAACAGAATGAGCTGAAGAGTCAAGGTTCGGAGCTGAGAGAGTTGAAGACTCAAATGAGTCAGATTACCACCGCCCTCCATGAACTTGTGAGTAAGAATTCTGGAAATCTATCTTCCCAACCCACTCAAAATCCAAAGGGGAATGTTAGTGCCATCACATTGAGAAGTGGGAAGCAAATGAACGATACATCTGCACCTACCATTCCACCGGGATTCACCTCAACTTTAGAGAAGCCGCATTCCATACCAACTGATGAACAATCCAAGGAGAAAGATAAAGGTAAGAAAAAGATTGATGATGTTCCTACTAAACCCCTTCCTTTTCCAAATAGGGTTGTTCAAACCAAGAAGATGGCTGAAGAAGCAATTAAAAAGGAGGTTTTGGACACATTCAAGCGTGTGGAGATCAACATTCCTCTACTTGAAGCCATTAAGCAAATCCCAAGGTATGCCAAATTCTTAAAAGAACTCTGCACCAATCGAAGAGGGCTCAAGGGAAATGAGAGGATAAACCTTGGAAGGAATGTCTCAGCACTCATTTCACCAACTATAGCAATGCCAACAAAGTGCAAGGATCCAGGGACATTCACCATCCCATGCACCATAGGGGAGTTTCACTTTTCTGATGCACTTTGTGATTTAGGTGCTTCCATAAATGTGATGCCTCACTCTGTATTCTCTTCCTTGCAGGTTGGTGAGTTGAAGCCAACAAGAGTAGTGGTGCAATTGGAGAATAGAGCTACGGCATATCCAGCGGGAGTCCTTGAGGATGTACTTGTCCGGGTAACAGACATGATCTTTCCAGCGGATTTCTATGTTCTTAACATGGAGGATGATCAGGTAAGTTCTCATGACCCCATTATCTTAGGTAGACCCTTCCTCAAAACTGGAAAAACTATCATAAATTTCAATGAGGGTACACTTTCCATGGAGTTTGGAGATGAAGTTGTGATATTTAATGTTATGGATTCCATGAAGTACCCCTCAGAGGACCATTCTGCTTTTGTTATCTCCCATTTTGAACCACCAAGTAAAAACATCATGGAATTAGATTGTCCTATGCTTAAGGAGATTATGAGTATTGGTTCTGGTTTAATGACTAAGAGAACTTCCACACCTGTTTCTAATGAACAAGACTCTCTAAGATTTGATTTTGATGTGGATTCATATTCTGATTTTGATCATGTTCACTCTGATTATGAAATGGTTGTTGAGTATGCTGATGGATTTGATGCTTTATTCTATGATTTTGATGATGTCTATTCTGATACTGATGCTCTTTGTGCACATATTTCAGTTCCTTCAATGTCTCCATCCATACTACACCCTCCTTCATTAGAACTCAAGCCATTACCACCAAATCTGAAATACTCATACTTATTGAGTGGTGAGAGATTACCTGTTATCATTTCTAACAATCTCCCTTTTGAACATGAAGAAAGGATTTTGAATATTTTGAGGGAGAACATCAGGGAGATTGGGTGGACCTTGGCTGACATATCAGGTATTAGCCCCTCCATTTGCATGCATAAGATTCTCTTGGAGGATGGGGCTAAACCGGTGAGACAACCACAAAGGAGACTCAATACCACCCTCCTGGAAGTTGTTAAAAAGGAAGTTGAGAAATTGCTCGAGGCAGGTATAATCTTTCCCATTTCAGATTCACAGTGGGTAAGTCCAATTCAGGTTGTGCCTAAGAAAACTGGTTTTACTGTTGTTAAAAATGAGAAAGATGATTTAGTTCCAATGAGGGTGAAAAACAGTTGGCGTGTGTGTATTGATTATAGGAAACTAAATCAGACCACTCGCAAGGACCATTTCCCCCTCCCATTTATTGATCAAATGCTCGAGAGACTAGCTGGGAAAACACACTATTGTTTCTTGGATGGATTTTCTGGATATTTTCAGGTTCCTATAGCTCTAGAGGATCAGGAGAAGACTACATTCACCTGTCCCTTTGGCACATTTTCCTACCGGAGGATGCCATTTGGACTTTGCAACGCCCCAGGTACCTTTCAGAGATGTATGGTGAGTATTTTTTCTGATTTTATTGAGACCTGCATGGAGGTATTTATGGATGATTTTACAGTGTATGGGTCTTCATTTGATGAATGTCTAAGTAGTTTGGCAAATGTGTTGAATCGTTGTATTGAGAAGAATCTGGTCCTGAACTTTGAAAAGTGTCATTTTATGGTAGAGCATGGCATTGTCTTAGGGCATGTGGTGTCAAAAAATGGGATAGAGGTTGATAGATCTAAGGTAGAAATTATTTCATCCTTACCCTATCCTTCATGTGTGTGTGATGTTAGATCTTTCCTAGGGCATGCAGGATTTTATCGGCGCTTCGTCAAAGATTTTAGTAAGATCGCTCTTCCTATGTCACGATTACTTCAAAAAGATTCTGATTTTGTGTTTGATGATTCTTGTAGGACTTCCTTTGATGAGCTAAAGAAGTTTCTGACCACTCCACCTATCATACAGCCCCCACGGTGGGACCTTCCATTTGATCTTATGTGTGACGCCTCCAACTTCGCGGTTGGAGCTGTCTTATCTCAGAGGGTGGAAGGACGTTCACATGTGATCGCCTATGCATCAAGGACACTAGATTCAGCCCAATAAAATTACACAACCACAGAAAAAGAGTTTCTTGCTGTCATATTTGCTTTAGATAAATTCTGGTCATATTTATTGGGCTCTAAAGTAGTTGTTTTTTCTGACCATGCAGCTTTGAGGTACCTCCTGAAGAAGCCAGATGCAAAGCCGCGACTTATCCGTTGGATTCTCCTTCTTCAAGAGTTTGACATCGAGATAAAGGACAAAAAGGGGTCAGAAAACTTGGTGGCGGACCACATGAGTAGGCTTACTCACACACTAGAGGGTGACACCTTGGACCAGGTACCACTTCGGGACACTTTCCCCGATGAGAATCTCTATACCATCTCAGGTAAGCATCCTTGGTATGCTGATTTAGTTAATTACATTGTTGGCTCTGAAATCCCAGTAAATTTGAAGAAACATCAAGTCTAAAAATTAAAGAGTGAGTCAAGATTTTATGTTTGGGATGATCCGTACCTTTGGCGCATGTGTAGTGACCAAGTCATTAGGAGGTGTGTTCCCGATCATGAGTTTGAGTCTGTTTTGCATTTCTGTCATACAATTGCTTGTGGTGGACACTTTGAACCCCAACGGACAGCTAGGAAGGTTTTAGACTCTGGATTATATTGGCCTAGCTTTTTCCATGATGCCCATTTGTTTTGTAAGTCATGCTCTCGTTGCCAACACACTGGGAACATTTCTAGGAGACATGAGATGCCCCAACAACCCATACTATTTTGTGAGATTTTTGATGTATGGGGCATCGAATTTATGGGTCCTTTTCCTAGTTCATTTTGATTTTTGTACATTTTGTTTGATGTTGATTATGTGAGTAAATGGGTGGAGGCCAAGGCCACCAGGACTGACGATTCTCATGTTGTTGTGGACTTTGTCAAAGCACAAATTTTTTGCAGGTTTGGAGTACCAAAGGCCATCATCAGTGACCAAGGGACACACTTTTGCAATAGGAATTTTGCTTCCCTCCTTCGAAAGTATGGGGTGACACACAAAACATCAACACCATACCACCCCCAAACAAATGGCCAGGCTGAGGTTTCAAATCGTGAGTTGAAACAAATCTTGGAGAAAACCGTGCAGCCAAATAGGAAGGATTGGAGCAAGCGCTTGGATGATGCATTGTGGGCTTATAGAACAGCATACAAGACCCCCATTGGTATGTCCCCATTTCGGATTGTTTTTGGGAAAGCGTGTCATCTCCCAGTGGAAGTCGAGCATCGGGCTTATTGGGCTATAAAGAAATGCAACATGGATTTGGCCCAAGCTGGAATTCAAAGGAAGTTGCAAATTCAAGAGCTTGAGGAGATTCGATTGTCATTATATGAGAACTCAAGGCTATACAAGGAAAGATCAAAAGTAGCTCATGACAAAATGATCCAACAAAGGGAGTTTCATGTTGGAGAGAAAGTCCTTCTCTATAGTTCACGACTGAAGTTGATTCCTGGTAAGTTGCGTTCTAGATGGTTAGGTCCTTATATTGTGTCTAATGTTTTTCCTTATGGTGCAGTGGAGATCACACAAGAGGACACTGGAAGGATATTTATAGTCAATGGGCAACGCTTGAAGAGATACATTGAGGGATATCCTACTGATGCAGTGGATTTTATCACACTGCATGACCCCATCATCACTTGATCACATCAGGCTGTTCCTAACCCTTTCACTTTTATATTATTTGTCCTATTTAAAAATTATGAATTTCATGTGCATATATCATCGCATGGGTTCACATTGAGGAAAATGCAATATTTTAAGTGTGGGGGAGGGAACCTTTTAGTTTAGTAATTTCAATTGTTTTCCTGTTAAAAAAAACAAAAAAAATTGTGTGTTTTTTTTTTGTGTTTATTTTACAATTTTCTGTGTGTTTTTGAAACTTTTGATCTGAAATGATTCTCATCACCATTTTTAAATCCATATCAATAAGTGAAACAATTTACCCCTTGAAACTAAGCTTAAATGAATGCTGAAATGACTTTGTTTCAAGTTCAAATATTTAGTAATTTCATGCAAAGTACGCTGAATTTTGAATCCCATGCCAATCTCACTGTCTTTATATTTGAAATCACTTTCTTGTGAGGCTTCTAAACCATTATTTTCATATTCTTTACATTCACCTCACTTCTTGAGAGAACCAAACCATACTTGATTTAACCAGAATTTGATCTATTCCTGTCAAAACTTGAGGGTTTGAGGTACTTGTGTTTAAATGATTGAGGCATTTGTTTGGTATTAAAAACCCTATTTCAAAGAATCCTTTTTTATAATGGCCTACCTTGAATATTTAATCCTTGTAGCCCTTAGAAGCCATGCATAGTCTGTTAGGTTAAGCCACATTACAAGCCAATTTTCCCTATCCAACCAACTCTTGAAGTGAAATTGCATAATCTAGTTGAGCTTAAGTGTGGGGGAAGCTGTCTTGTGTTGTGCCACCACATTATGTGATACTTTGGGTGGAAAATTAAATTTTAAAGAGATGTGTTTTCTGCTAAAGAAAGTCATTATATTGAAAGCTGTGCCTTTTCTGGAGCTTTCATGACAAGTGAAGCTGTGCCTTTTCTGGAGCTTCTAATTGAGGTGGAAAGTTGTGCCCATCTGGAGCTTTCAAGAAAATCATGTTTTAGAAGATTGACATTTTTTATGCTGAAATGATGAATGGTGTAAACCTTTCATGACTTTTCATGATGATGGAGCTGAATTGATACTATGGGGATTAAAGAGAAGACCATATTTAAGTGAAAATTAGATTAATGCAATTTTTCTTTAAAAGAGTCAAGCCCTCCTCATTCAGCCTCAGAGTTTTTCACATCTTAATCCTACCAACCGAAAGCCACAGAACAACCCTGAAAAGTCCTCATGATAAACATATGTCCTTGACTCACATCGGGTAGCGATGTAGGAATCTATCAAGCCTATGGTGACCCTTGTATGAGTTTGGATGAGAAAGACATTGCAAAAAAAATTGATATTTGAGTGATGAGAGAAAATTCAAGCGAGGTAAGTGTTTTGTGCATGGGCGGATAAATGAAGTGGAAATATATTGAATGATATAAATGGAGAACTTGAAATAAGGTTTTTTATGAGGCATGATATCTTTTTTATTCTTGGTGTGAAATTGATTGATCTTAAAGATATGTGTTTTAAAATTGGTTTTGATTTGATATTGATGTTTACTTGATATGAGGTTTTGCCCAGGTGGGCAAAAGGGTAAGTGTGGGGGAGTTGATAAAACACTATTTTATTGAATATTTTATTGATAATAAATGATATAATTTCCTCAAATTGTGTTAAACATGTTTATTTATAAAATATTTGGGATTTGATCATTCATTTGAAAATTTGGTGAAAATTCCAGTTTTACCCTTAATAGTGCACTATAGTATTTCGAAGATAAATATTTTTATATTTATTATTTGAATTTAAAATTTTTTAAAAGTGTTCCTAACTTAATTATCGACAACTTTTATTCAGGACACTAAAGCTAAAGAGTTCATTTGGTTGTTGAAATTGGGACATGAATTCAAAGTTGGGCTGGGCTCGCCAGAATGGAGAAGGTTCTGTATTTGGGCCATATCCTCTACATAAGGGCTTGGATTGAGCCCAACTTTTGAGGAAAGCTCGGGTACATGATGTGGCACAAATCATCCTTCAAGAAGGCCGGTCAATTCACCCGTTTTGGAGGTAAAATTGGCGGTGCAAGTTGGAATAAAATATTTAGCTGAGATTTTCATTTCACACTTAAAAAGTTATGTATCCCTAGCCCTCACAAACTCTATTTAAAGGGGGTTTTAACTCTTTGAGAGGGCTGGTGGAGGCTTTGGGAAGGTGTGTCCGAAAGGGTGTCTCTTGGGATCCCTTCACAACTCTTGGAAGAAGTAAGCCTTTGTGCAAACCTCTCTTCCAAAAAGGCTCTCCTCTCTCACCTCTTCTTTGTATTTCTTTTCTTTCATGTTTGTTTGTTGAATTTTTCTTCAAATAATATTCTGTGTTAATCCCTCTTCTTATTATATTAATATTTTTAATTGGGTTGGAATCAAGAGTGGAGACAAGATTGGGTTCTACCCTTTCAATCCGTTGCTTATGCAAAACGTCTCCACGATGACTACACCACCCATGGAAGAGTAGTTCTTTTTAGTAATTGATCGAACTCTATCCTTCTTCATTCATTTATTTTTAATCAATGAGATACTGTAATTCACATATTATGATCTATTAATTGAGTTTTTAATTTAAATGAAACTAAGCAAGCAATTGAATAGTTAACACAAAACACGCGAGGTCGGGAATTGTGTGAACTGTGAGAGCGCAACCTTAACTGGTAATTCAAAACCACATGGGATCAATTTGTAGAGTTCAAATATAATCCCTAAACTCAATTAATCCTCATTTCCAGAGTGGTTATGTGACTTAATTTACCACTGACCATAAGCTAATTTTAGAGCATCAATCAAAGCAGGGTGTCGCGATTGCATGTTCCGAAGTTATCCTAAGGTTAAAATTCACTTCAATCTTCGTGATAAAGTTAATTCTCGTAGGGTTTGGGATTTAAAAAATTAAGGGATCATAATTAAGTGAATATTAATTTAAATTATAATGATTAATAAATTATTGAAGAGGTAGAGTTAGATCGATTATGCCTTTTAAAATAGATTTCTAAAAAAACATCTTCTTGTTGTGTCATTCTAATCGAAACTTCATTTCAAAATTAAAAACAAAAAAAAATGCAATCTTCTTCCAGCAAACTTCTTCTAGATTCATAAACTATAAACAACCACCCCCATCCTTTCAAGTAGTGTTTTTATTCCCTTTTATTTTTTTTCTAAAATACCTCTGAAAAGTTGTTTTAATTCACTTCCTCCTTTGAGAGACGACCTTGGTCAGCCACTCTGCTGCACCTAAGTACCCCAAAATCACACTAATCATTTGAGGGCACCCACGACAGCGCTCTTTCATATCTTGAGGTTAAAATCTCTAGATATACCAAAAATAGTAGCTTGAAGTTAAAATCCCATGGTTTTGGGGGGCTGTCAAGAGGGTTGGTGGCTGTCCAGGGGGTTGGGGGATGTCTAGGATGTCTATGGAGGTGAGGGGCAGTCTAGGGGTGTGGGGGTCCAAGGGGGTGGGTGGGTTGTCCAAGGGGGTGGGTGGGTGGGGGGCTATCCAAGGGGGTGGGGGTCTGTCTAGAGGATTTGGGGGGTTTTCCGGGGGTTGGGGGATGTCCAGAGGGTTGGGGTCTAGGGAGGTGTCCAAGGGGGTAGGGGTGGGGGTGGTGTCCAGGAGGGGTGGGGTGTGCTGTCTAGAGGGGTGGGGGATGTCCAGGGGGTGGGGGAGTTGTTCAGAGGGTTGGAGGGTGTCCAGAGGGGTGTCCAAGGGGGTAGGGGGTGAGTGGTGGTGTCCAGGAGGGGTGGGGTGCTATCTAGAGGGGTGGGGGGCTGTCCAGGGGGGTGTCCAAGGGGGTAGGGGGTGGGGGGTGGTGTCCAGGTGGGGTGGGGGTTCTTTCTAGAGGGGTGGGGGTTTTCTAGGGGGTGGGGGATGTTCAGAGGGTTGGGGTGTCTAGGGGGTGTCCAAGGGGTTGGGTGGGTGGGAGGGGGGCTGTCCAAGGGGGTGGGGGCCTGTCCAGAGGGTTTGGGGGTTATCTGGGGGTGGGGGCTGTCCAGAGGGTTGGGGGGTGTCCAGGGGGTGTCCAAGGGGGTGGGTGGGTGTGGGGGCTATCCATGGGGGTGGGGTCCTATCCAGAGGGTTTTTGGGGTTGTTTGGGGGGTGGGGGCTGTCCGGAGGGTTGGGGGTGTCCAGGGGAGTGTCCAAGGGTGTAGGGGTGGGGGTGGTGTCTAGGAGGGGTGGGGTGCTGTCTAGTGGGGTGGGGGTTGTCTAGGGTGTGGGGGGGCTATCCAGAGGGTCGGGGGTGTCTAGGGGGTGTCAAGGGGGTGGGGTGGGGGTGGTGTCCAGGAGGGGTGGGGTGCTATCTAGAGGGGTGGGGGCTGTCCAGAGGGTGGGGGGATGTCCAGAGGGTTGTGGTGTCTGGGGGGTGTCCAAGGGGGTAGGGGTGGGGGTGGTGTCCAGGAGGGGTGGGGGTGTTTTCCAGGGGGGTTTCCAAGGGGGTAGGGGTGGGGGTGGTGTTCAGGAGGGGTGGGGGTGCTGTCTAGAGGGGTGGGGACTGTCCAGGGGGTGGGGGTGTCTAGGAGGGGTGGGGGTCGTCCAAGGGTGTGGTGGTGTCCATGGGGTGTCCAAGGGGTGGGGGGCTATACAATGGGGTGGTGGTGTCTAGGGGGTGTCCAAGGGGGTGGGGGATAAGTGTCCATTGGGATTGACTACTGCATCGTGGTTTCTGAGATTATGACATGATGATTGTGCCAGGATGATTGGCTTTACATTGTGATTTTCTCTATCTGAATTTTTATTTTAAATTTGATTTGATTCTCACGTTTACTCCATTTTCTCCAATTTTCTATCAACAATTGAAGGCCCCATGGTTTTCTTTGATTCAATGGAATTTAAAACTGTTATATCAAACTATATTTTGTTTTTAAAATAATATTCAAGCATATTTTTTTAAATACGCATAGATTTGTTTTATATTTAAAAATTGTTTTACATTCAAATTATGATTTTTTCATATAAACATATATTTGTCTTATCTTAAAAATATATATATTTTTGATATTTTTTATAGGTAATAATGATTCAAAGTTGGATTGCGGCACATCGAATGAGCATTGAATATGAAGAAGGTGTTGATGCATTTTTGGAATTTTCTAAATGAAATGTTCCAATTAGTGACATTTTTTTCTTTCCATGCCTGAAATGTTTGAATATAAAGAAGTTGAAAAGTATAGAGATAAGAGATCATCTGATTTTTCATGGTTTTAATCCGAGTTACAGCCCTTGTATTTGGCATGGTGAAACTAGACGGAATGTCACTGATGATGATGATTCGCAGGATGGTAACTCTGATGGAATTGAAGAATTGATTCGTGATATTGTAGCAGAACAAATTGAGATAGAACCGACAGTTGCGCGTCTATATGGTGATGTTAAAAAACCATTATATCCTGGTTGTACAGATTTTATGGTTTTTTAGGAGTTGTTAAAATTGATTAACCTGAAGTCGAAACATGGATGGAGTGGCAGAAGTTTTATAAAGCTGCTACAATTTATGAAATACATTCTTCCAAAAGATAATGATCTTCTAGATTCACATTATAAGGCCAAGAAAATATTATGACCAATGGGATTGGGATACAAGAAAATACATGCCTGTCTGAATGACTGCATTATATATAGGAAGGAATTTGAATTTCTGTCAGAGTTTCCTAAATGTGGGACATCACGGTATAAGGTGAAAGAAAAATCACAGGCTGATGTAGAGATTACAAAGATCCCTTCAAAGGTATTTTGGTATCTTCCTATAATTCATCGTTTCAAATTTTTATTTTCTAATTCACATGATGAAAAAAGGTTAAGATGGAATGCTGATGAGCGGGTATGTGATGGAAAAATACGTCCTCCAACTGATTATCCACAATGGAAGAAAATTGATGCGCAGTATTCTATATTTGGAAATGAAATTAGAAATCTCAGACTAGGGTTGTGCACATATAAAATGAATCCATATCGAACCCTCAGTAGCACACATAGTTCATGGCCTCTTTTATTGGTAATTTATAACCTCTCTTCTAAAGTTTGTATGAAGCCCAAATATGTCATGTTGAGTATAATGATCTCTGGTCCAAAGAAACCCAGTAATTATATTGATGTTTACTTGTCACCGTTGATTGATGATTTAAAACTATTATGGGTTGATGGTATTAGGGTGTATGATTCTTATAAAATGGAATATTTTCAACTGCATGCAGTGCTTCTATTCACTATAAATGACTTCCCAGTGTATGGAAATTTTTCTGGATACAGTGTTAAAGGTCATAAAGCATGTCCAATTTGCGAACAACAGACTTCATATTGTCAATTTCATCATGGGAGGAAAACAGTGTACATGGGTCATCGAAAGTTTTTGCCTATGAATCACCCTTATAGAAGACTAAAAAAGGAATTAAATGGCTCACAAGAATTTTATACTGCTCCAAAACCTTTATCACCTGATCTGTATATTGAGAGGGTGAAAAACCTTGATGTGACATTGGGAAAGACACAGAAATATGGTAATGATAGACATATTTGGAAGAAAAGGTCAATATTCATTGAGCTACCATATTGGAGGTATCATGAAGTTAAACATAATATTGATGTCATGCACGTGGAGAAGAATATATGTGATTGTTTTATTGTAACATTGTTAGATATTAAGGGAAAGGCAAAAGATGGGTTGAATGCAAGATTAGACTTACTATCAATGGGAATACGTTTGGAGTTAGCTCCCACTTTTAAAGGAAGATGAACATTTCTTCCCCCAGCTTGTCATACATTATCTAAGAGGGAGAAAATTAGCTTTTGTCAGTGTCTTCATGATATCAAAGTGCCTCAAGGTTATTCTTCAAATGTGAAAAATTTTGTCTCATTGAAGGACTTGAGGTTGATAGGTATGAAATCACATGATTGTTACGTCATGATTCAACAAATTCTACCAGTTTCATTGCGTGGAATATTTCCCATCCGTGTCAGAAAGACTATAATGAAGTTGTTTTATTTTTTCAATTCAATTTGTAACAAGGCGATTGATGTGAATGCTTTGAACATTTTCGAAAAGGATGGAATTTTTATACTTTTTCAATTGGAAATGTATTTTCCTCCAACTTTTTTTGATATAATGGTGCATTTTATGATTCATCTAGTTTGAGAAATAATGCTTTTTGGACCTGTATATCTTCATTGGATGTATCATTTTGAAAGGTATATGAAAATATTAAAGGGGTGTGTTAAAAATTCATATCGACATGAAGCCTCCATTATTGAAAAGTATATTTCTAAAGAGGTAGGAGAGTTTTTTATGAGCTACTTGGTTGTGGCGCAACACATAGGTTTGCGTCCATCTCACCATGAATGAGTTAATAATGAGGGAACCGGGATTCATGGCTTGAAAGTAAAATAATTGTTAGCTGAACATATAAAGAAGTTAGAATCATAAATCTTGAATAACATAGTTGATTCTCAACCGTATATCACATTGCATATTAATGAGTTGAAATAATTTCATCCAAAGAAGAAAAAAATGTGGATTTTGAATGATCACAACAAAATTTTTTTGTCATGGTTTAAAAAGACCTTTCTTGGTAGATCAGATGTATCAGAGACATTAAAATGGATAGTGGGTGGTCCATGTTTAAATGTGATAACATGGTCTGGTTATGACATTAATGGCTATACATTTCATACAAAATCTCAAGACAACAGAAGTGCAGTTCAGAATAGTGGTGTATTGGTGTTTGCAGAAGCAATGCATTTTTTGAGTACTAAGGACAAAAACCCAATTTCTTGATCAAGTGCATATTATGGAGTTATTGAAGACATATGGGAGGTTGATTACTTTAAAATTAAAGTTCATGTTTTTAACTTTAAATGGTTAATCGGTAAAAACCATGTCAGACACGATGAATTTGGAATGACACTTATTAATCTGAATAGATTGGAAGACACAGCTGATTCTTTTAAAATGGAAACACATGAAAAACAAAATTTCTATGTAGTAGATCAATCAGATATGCAGTGTGTTGTTGTTTTACAATGGAAAAAACAATATGTTTGTGAGGATTAACTTGATGAAGATGCTGATTTAAGTGAGATCCCTACTTCCATGGAAAGATTAACAAAACATAATGATGAGCATGTTGAAGACATGGTTTGTGCCATAAGGAATGATCACAATGAAGGAATTTGGGAAAACAATCCATTTGTACATTCCTAAAATTACAGGTAACATATGTTTATTTCTTGTTTACATTTATTTTTTTCATAAAATGTTAGATATTGTAAGTTTTTTCTTTATTAAAACATGTAGTAAAACAAAATAAGTATAAATTTTTGTTTGTTTTAGGTTTTCTTAGTTTACTTTATCATGTTTACCATTACATGAATTATATATCTATTATTTATGTTCAGTGAAAATTACATTACCATGTTTACCAGGTTTACCATGTTTACCATGTTTACCTTCTTTACCATCTTTACCATCTTTACCATTGTTTAACATGCTTACCATATTACCAATGTTTACTATTACATAACTTAGTAAACTTTTCTATTTTCTGATTACATTAGTATTAAAATATTTGAATTTTTATATTTTTGAACTAATGTTTTTTTTTGATTTGAAGAATAATGACAGATCATTCAGTTGATCAACCACATGATTCTGGAGATGAGCATATTGGTTATACCTCTTGGGATGAACATTCATATGCTCCTCTTGATGTTCCTCAATCTTCCTCATGTTCTCCTATTACGAAAAAGAGTTCAAAGGTTGGTAAACGTGGGTGCACACATTTACCAAAATTTTCACTTTCCCGTATACAGGATCAGAGGATACTCATTGAGTTTGATGATGATGATATTCATAGAGGTCCAAGTGCAAAATATTTTAAGAGTTTTGTATCAACTCAAGCTAAGAGAAAATTAAGCATTATGTATGATGACTGGATAAGTATGGATAAAGAGATAATCTCTCAGTTGTGGGAGATGATTTTGGTAAGATCTTTTTCTATTGTTTGACTATTCTTTAAATGTTTCTAGTATATATAATATGTTTAACCTCTTCTTTATCAGATGACATTTGAAATTCCTAACACTGGAGGAGTCAGGAATAAATTCTTATCATTGGATCCCAGGAGATGGAGGGATTTAAAATCAACCCTCTCATCTAATTTCATTTATGGTCATAGGAGTCATGATAATCCATGTCGTATATATCCTTTTATAGATTAAGACACATGAAGACAGTTTTTTGAAAGTATAAGAAAAGATTCATTTTTGGTAAGGGCAATGTAAACTTTTATAAGCTTTCTTATATAAATGATCTTATTAATGTTTTGTTAATGATTTCTTATTATGAACTTATAGAAAACAAGGAAATATCATCAGGATATCCAATCTAAAAATGTATACCCTCATAGTTTATCTCGTGGAGGGTATGCATTTTTGGAAGAACAAATGATGGTGGAAAAATTTCAACAACTAAGAGATGAGTCTTCAAGCTCTAGAGAGGTGGCCACTCCATCTGCATCATCTAGACATGAAAAATGGAAGAGAGCTCGGAAGGTCAAAAAAGGGAAATATCTTTTGGAAGAATCAAGAATCGTAGCTTAGAGGATTGTAAGATATCTATTTAATTTATTTAAGTTAACTATTTTATTTATATAATTTCAATCATTACAGAAATGTTCAATTAATTAATACAGGACTCTCTTGAGGAGTAGAGTTCAAAGGGGGAATTTATAGTTACTGGGAGGCAAGATATTTTATCTATAGCGTTGGGAAAGCCCAAACATCCTGGTCATGTAAGAGGATATCTGGTAGGTGTATCAGTAAGAAAAGTGTTTCCACGTTCTTCAACTTCTAATGCTGAGGGGGTTTATAAAAAAATAGAATCTCTAGAGGCTAAAGTTCATAATATTAATGTGACGATGGAGGAAAATATTAGAGTGTCGGTACAGTCTATGTTTGCAGACATGCAAATACAATTTTATATTGCAGATCCCACTCCTCCACCTCCCCCTGAAGACCCCATTATTTATCCTCCACCTCTGCCAGTAGCTCCCACTCCCCCACCTCAGCCTGCGGACCCCATTTTTTATCCTACTCTTCCTCCGCTGCTTCCTACTTATTGCGAGTTATATGTAGATGATTTTAAACATCATATAGTTGCATATGGGTTGGTATATTGTATAAGAGATACAGTTCAACATCAAAAATTAGAGGTAGAGAATCAAAGGGTCACTGTATAGGGTATTATAGATATATTAGATCGAGTACCATTACCTACAGATGAGGTGATGACAGTTGGACATAGTATCGGCCATTTTTTAATTTGGCCATCCAGACTTCTTCGACTCATTACCATAGAGGTATGAATATTATATCTTTTATTTTATTTTTTATTAAAGTTGTTTTATCATTTGAAAACTAATATATTTTTACAGGAATACTTCAAAGGTAAAGAAATACTGTATAGACAACAACAAAGACAAATGGATATGACATCATATACAGATTCTAGTAGTCTTGACAGATTGTCAAGATATTGAAATTTGTTGGCGGGTCATTATGAGTTTCCAATGGAATCTCAGGTTTGTGGACGTGCAATAAGTGTGGGTATTTTGAAAACTGATATCATGGAGCTTGTTACAGGAGATAAGTTGGGCATCAACATGGTGAAAATTTATTCCATATAAGTCTTAACACCTTTTCCCTGCGTTATATTTATTAAAAATGTATACTTATGTCTATTTTGTATTAGGTATATTTATAAAATTTGTGAGAGGAATGAGATAACAGATGTATATGGATTCATGGACCCGCAATTGATTTCCCCTGAAGCATGTGCATTGGATGAGGAACAAAGAATGATTTATATTGATGAAAGACTTGAAAAGAATATAGTCACACAGTGTTGGATGATGCATTTTTTTGTTAGTTATGAAACACATCTCTCTCAAAGAGTTAATTATCTTTTAACATAAAAAACCACTAACCTTAAATTTTCTTTTATCAGTGATCATTGGATGTTAGGGGTTTTTTGACCAAGGGAGAAAGCACTTTATTGGATATGCTCTGTCCATGATGATGTGCGGGAAAGTTTTAAGAATATATTGGAAAATTAAGTTTCAATCTCTCAATAGTTTTATATATTATAATGAATTTTAAATTTACCCCATTCATATTATTTTCTAATAGGGCATGGTCCTACTTTCAAAAAAACAAAAATAAAAGGAGTGCAAAGATCAAATATGTAAATGAGAAGGTAAATATCCATTTAAAATTTGTACATTTTTATTTATTACATAAAATTAATATATTGAATTTATACTCATTCAAACAGAATTTTCATGAACAACAAGGCGTCATCGAATGCAGATATTATATGTTAAGATTTATGTATGAAATAATAACAACTGGGACAGTTGTGAATTTTGACCTGGTAAGATTTCCTCTTAAACTTTTTCATAATATTTCAATTTGATTTATTCATTATACACGTTAACTACTATCCTTTTCATTTGTAGCTTTTTGATGACCCTAAACCCTATACTGCTAAATACATCAAACACTTACAAGTGGAGTGGTCAAATTATTTTACAGGTTTGATTGAATTTTAGTTGTTTGTAATGTAAAATGTAATTTTGAATATTGTTATTGTAACTGTGTATTTGGTAGTCGTTTAGGTTGGATTTAGTTTTTTTAAAGTTGACAGTGTATTTTTTTAATGTTATATATGTGAATGTTTAATTTCGCTCTACTTCTTGTTTTGGTCTACTTATGATGGTTTTCTGGTATGGATTCTGGTCTGGGGGGAGGGGTTCCAAGGGTGGGGGGGTGTCCAGTGGGGTGGGGGTGTCCAGGGGTCTGGG
Organism: Viscum album; assembly: GCA_963277665.1. NCBI lineage: Eukaryota > Viridiplantae > Streptophyta > Magnoliopsida > Santalales > Viscaceae > Viscum > Viscum album. The sequence goes on from OY728162.1 coordinate 1,047,701,425, forward strand.
AGGGCTGTCTGGTGGGGTGGGGGTCCTGGGTATCCATGAGAGTGGGGGGGAATATAGGGGTGGGAGCATTTCAAGGAGGGTGGAAGGGATGTCCAGGGGAGTGGGAGGCTATCCAGGAGGTGTCCAGGGGTGTGGGGGTGTCTTGTGGGGTGAGGGGCGTTTCCAGGGTGGGGGGGCTATCCAGTGGGGGGGTCCAGGGTGTCCATGGGGATGGGGGCAGTCCAGGGTTGTGGTGGGGGCTGTCTAGTGGGTTGAGATGGTTCTGGTCTGTTTTTGGTAACTTTTTGGTCTGTTTCAAGGGTGTGGGAGGGCTGTCCATGGATGTGGGAGTGTTGTCCAGGGGGTGGGGGATGTCTAGGGGTGGTGGTGATGTCTAGGGGTGTGGGGGGAGTGTCCAGGGGTGTGGTGGGGGAAGTCTAGTGAGGTGAGGGGGTTCTGGTTTATTTTCGGTAACTTTTTGGTCTATTTCAGGGGTGTGGGAGGGCTATCCAGGGGTGTGGAAGTGATGTCCAGGGGGTGGCGGTGTACATGAGTGTGGGTGGGTTGTCCAGGGGGTCGAGGGGCAGTCCATGGGTGTGGTGGGGGCTCCAATGGGGTGGGGGAGGGCTGTCTAGGGTGGGGGGGTATACATGAGGGTGGGTGGTGGTCCCGGGGTGTTTGGGGTTGTCCAGGGGGTCAAGGGAAGTCCAGGGGTGTGGTGGGGGCTGTCAAGTGGGTGAGGGGGTGAGGGTGTGAGGGGGTGTTGTTCAGGAGGGTGGGGGGGTTGTCCCGGGGTGTTTGGGGATGTCCAGGGGGTTAGGGGCGGTCTATGGGTGTGGTGGGGCTGTCAAGTGGGGTGAGGGGGTGTTGTTCAGAGGGTGGTGGGATTCCAGTGGGGGGGAAGGTTTCTAGGGGTGTTTGGGGCTGTCACGGGGTGTTTGGGGCTATCCAGGGGGTCGGGGGGTAGTCCAGGGGTGTGGTGGGGGCTGTCAAGTGCATAAGTTTTATATGTTATCAATGTAAATGCTTAATTTTTCTTTAGTTCTTGTTTTGATCTACTTCTGTTTTTGTGGTATGAATTCTTGAATTGGTTTCTGGTTGTTTCTGGGGGAGAGCATAGGACTGCATTCGATTTTTTTAAAAAAAATTGTCTTCCACGTCAGTTATATTATAATTAATGTGATAAAGAAATCGGTAAGGGTTTATCACATCAGTTTTTTTAATAATCGGCGTGATAAAAACCTGTGGATTGGTTTATCACATCGGTTATTTAATAACTGACATGATAAAAGTCATGGGAAATGGTTTATCACATCGGTTATTAAATAACCAACGTCATAACCCCCCCCCCCCCTCCCCGGACTGGTTTAGCAGGTCAGTTATTATATAACCGACGTGATAAACCCTTTCCCAGGGGTTTTTCACGTCAGTTATTTAATAACCGACGTGATAAACATCCCCCGCATAGGTTTATAATGTCGGTTATTATATAACTGACGTGATAAACCTCCCCCCCCCCCCCCCGATTTATCACGGCGGTTATATAATAAATGACGTTATACCCCCCCCCCCCCAGTTTTTGCACATCGGTTATTAATTAACCGATGTGATAAACACCATGATGTTATGTTTTTTATGTCGTTTTTTAAATAACCGACGTAAAAAATGTTATTTATAACGTCGGTCATATTAACATTGGCTAAAAACCAATGTAAAAAAATGAAAAATAACCGACGTAAATAACGTTTTCTGCACTAGTGATCATCCTTTTATTGTACTACCTCTAAAGAGAGTACATGTAAAGTCTCTAGTATGTACTTCCTTAAGAGGGATACATGAAAGAGATCATGTACTTTGGACATGGTAGGGGGAAGTGATAGTCAATAGGCCAAATCCCCAACATGATCAAGAATCTCGAAGGGGCCAATGTACCTTGGACTTAACTTCCCTTTCTTTCCAATCCTCGTGACCTTCTTCCATGGAGATATGCGTAGAAATACCATGACTCCAACTTTAAAATCAAGGTCTTTTCGATGGTTATCTTCTTAACTCTTCTGTCGACTCTGGGCTGCCATGATATGCTGCTGAATGGTTTTCACCTTCTCCACCATTTCTTTGACCATTTCGGGTCTAGCAGCTTATGCTCACCAAATTCTTCCCAACATGGCAGTGTTCTACACCTCTTCCCATACAGGGCTTCATAAGGTTCCATTTGGATGCTCGAGTGGAAACTATTATTGTAGGATAATTCAACCAGTGGAAGATGTTGGTCCCACCCTCCTTTGAAGTCCTGAGAACACGCTATCAACATGTCCTCAAGTGTTTGGATAGTCTACTCGGATTGGCCATCAGTTTGAGGATGATAAGTTGTACTTAATTTCAGCTCAATATCTATAGAATGTTGAAGACTCTACCAAAACTTAGAGGTGAATCTTGGATCTCGATCAGATATAATAGATAGTGGTACTCCATGAAGCCTTACCACTTACCTGATATATATATGTTCCAGCTGATCCAATGAGAAATCCTCTCGAATTTCGATGAAGTGTGTAGACTTTGTAAGACAATCCACAACAACCCATATTTCATTGTTGCCTTTGGATGTCGTTGGAAGTCCGATGACAAAGTCCATGGTGATGTTCTCCCATTTCAATACTGGTATGGGAAATGGTTGCATCATCACCTTAGACTTCTGCCTCTTTTCCTTCACCTGCTGACACAGCAGGCACTCTGATGTATTCTCTATCATCTCCTTCTTCATATTATCTCACCAATAATTCTCTCAGAGATCTCAATACATCTTTGTGCTTCCTGGGTGAATAGAGAAATTTGAACTATGCGCATCATCCAAAAGTTCCTTGTTCAGCTCCGGACTTGATGAAACACATAGTCTTTTCCCAAATATCACAATTCTTTCTTCATTAACATTGAACTCTGAGGATTTCCCTTTTCTGATAGCTTCCACTCTTTTCTGAATTCCCACATCATCTTTTTGAGCATCTTTTAACCTTTCCAAAAGAGACGGTTGAGCAATCATTTGTGAAAGGATTCATGATGTTCCCTTCTTTATGATTCTCATGTACATATTCATAAAATCTAATAAGATTTGGTCCGCAATTCTCATCAATGATAGTATTTCTAGGTCCTTTCTACTTAGAGTATCTACCACCTTGTTCGCTTTCCCAGGGTGGTAATGGATTGAGCAGTCATAGTCTTCGATCAGCTCTAACCATCTTCATTGGCGCATATTTAACTCTTTCTGTGTGAATATATACTTAATGATTTTGTGGACCATATATATTTCACACTTCTCCCCAAAGAGATATTGCTTCCAAATTTTTAAAGCGAAGATTACTACAGCCAACTCCAAATCATGTGTGGGATAATTCTTCTCATGAGCTTTCAATTTCCTTGAAGCATAGGCAATTACTTTTTCATTTTTCATCAACACACGTCTCAAGACCTTCTTCAAAGCATCACTGAATACTACAAAAAGTTGTCCACTTGTGGGTAATGTGAGAATAGGTACAGTGATAAGCCTCCTTTTTAACACCTTGAAGGTTTCTTCGCATTCATTTCTCCAAGAAAACTTCACTCCCTTCCAAGTTAGCTTGGTAATAGGGTTGGACAATCATGAGAAATTTATCACAAATCTTCGATAATATCCAGCTAACCCCAAGAAGCTATGGATATCTGTTACCGATGTTGGCCTCGACCATCACTCAATTGCATTTATTTTGGAGGGATCCATAGATATCCCATTGGTTGTGATGATATGTCCCAAGAATTATACCTCCTTCAACCAGAACTCACACTTGTTGTACTTTTTATAGATATTCTCCTTCCATAAGGTCTCTAGTATAGTTCTTAGATGCTCCTCATGATTCTCCTTGGTTTTTGAGTATATCAGAATATCATCTATAAAGACTACCAAAAATTTTTCGAGGTAATCCATAAAGACTCTATTCATCAAGTCCATGAATATTTTTGGAACATTAGTGAGTCTGAAAGGCATTATTATGAATTCATAGTGCTTGTATCTTATACGAAAAGCAGTCTTGGGGATATCTTCCTTCTTTATCCTTACTTGATAATATCCCGACTGCCAATCCACCTTGGAGAAGTATTGTGCTCCACACATATGTTCAAACAATTCATCAATTCGTGGGAGAGGATACTTGTTCTTTATCATTATTTTGTTAACCTCGCGATAATTGATGAAAAGGTGCATTGACCCATACTTCTTCTTGATGAATAGGACTGGTTCACCGCATGGTGAAGCACTTGGGCATATAAACCCTTTATCCAGATTCTCTTGTAGTTGTTTCTTTAGCTCCTCAAGCTCCACAATATCCATTCTATACAGAATATTGGATATTAGTAATTTCCTAGGTATAAGATAAACTAAGAATTAAAAATCCCTTCTAGGAGGAAGATCAGGAAATTCCTTGAGAAACACTCCAGCAAATTCCCTCACAATAGGCATGTCTTCAAGGATGGTTGACTCCTTAGACTCAATCATCTGAGCCAGATATGCGTTCTCATAGGGCAGTAATATCCATGCTTGAGTTGATGGAGATAAAGAAGATACATCTTCTTCCTTGCACTTGTATAGAATTGGGGGTCGATTATCCACATGGAGAGTGATTTCCCTCTCATAGAAATTTGTGTTGACTCTATATAAGGAAATCCATTACATGTCAAGAATTGTATAAAATTCCACCAGAGGGAGTATGATAAGGTTCACTGGGAAATTCAATCCATATATTATGATAGGGTAGGAGTTATATTCATGAGATCAATGATTGCCCCATTTTCTGTACTCACCGACATCTTTACTTCCATGATTTGTGGTGGTTCAGGGGTTGTTCTACTAAAATTTTGGGGTATAAAATAATGCGTAGAACCCAAATCAAAAATTAAGTTCTCTATTCTTGAATGAATTACTAGCATACCTGGCACTACTTCGTTGTTGGGGTCCCCTTTGGTAGTAGTAATGGAAAAATCTCTCCCTTGGTGCCTTGGAGGTTATTGGTTGCCTACAAAATTACTTAGCTTAGGGAACTGATTTGAAAGATGCCTAGGTTCTTTGCAGTTGTAGCAATGAACAATACATTGAGGTTCAAATGGATCGTTCCTCTCCTCTGTTGCAGCCGCAGGTTTTTCTTGTTGGAAGTTAACAGCTAGGTTCCCTTCTCTTCCACATATAAAGCATTTCCACATCCCCTTCAGGAAATTTCCGAGGTTCTTCTTTCCGCACCTTTGGCAAGTGGGGTGCAGGATCTTATTAGCATCGTTGGATATATCCATCGGACCACCAGAATTTAAGTCCACCTTCGCTTCTTATCCCCATGATACCCCTAAGATTATCTGATCTCCCTTTCAACATTGAGAGAACATCAGAAAATTTCCTCATAGCTGTCGAAGTCACGGATCACCAGAGCTTTCCATAAGCTAGGTTTCATCCCACCAAAGAAGTGGTCAACCTTGCATTCAGAGGTATCGATAAAGCAAGAGACGTATCATGAAATCCTTCTGAAGTTTTTCCCATACACTCCGAGAGATTCTTCTCCTTTTTTCTTGAGGAAAAATAAGTCCCTTTCCATCTTAAGTCGGAGGGTGCACGGAAAATATTTATCGAAAAACATCTTCTGGAAATCCTTCCATTCCCACACCCCAATATCTTCCTCAGCCTTAGTAGCTTTTATCAATGTCCACCATTTATCAGCTTCACCTTCCATAAGATAAGTAGCCAGAAGAACCTTCTCTTGTTCGGAACATTGAATGATGGAGAAGATATTTTCAATGTAGTTGATCCATTTTTTATCAATTGAGGGATTATATGGTCCATTAAAAGTAGGAGGCCTTTGTCACATGAATCTCTTGATATCAACTTGTTCTTTCTTGGGGGGGGGGGGGTTGAACGTTCCTATTGACCCTTGTTTCTATTCAAATCTTTAGTAAACTGAGAGAGAAGCATGAAAAAGTTCGTCATTACCGCTCCCATCGGATTGGGTATCTCATTTTCACAGTCATCACATTGATCTTCATATCGGTTATTATCCCAAGTCCTCCTATTACCGGCCATTTTCTAGAATAAAAATAAAGTTAGGGGTAACACATAAATGGTAACCCAAGGACAAAACTGATGGATTATAAAAAACATTTATTTCTTTAACGGATGAATCCATAGGCTTCAATCTATGCTATCCATGATCTACTTTCTAACATATATTCTTAGGGAAATGTTTTTTAATTCCCTTAATAAGGGTTTATACCAAGCTTATGAATTTACCAAAGCATATCCCCCAGGAGTGTCGTAAACAAGAGTGCCACAAGGCCCATTGTCGTGCACCAGTTCCCATTCGAGTTTAGCTCAAAGTGGTGTTTTTGGTTTTTACCCCTAGGATACATCAGTGCCAGAGCCACTTCTACCTGCCAGTATCCAGACATGGATTTATTTTCTTGATAAACCAATTACTCAATACTCACCAATACTTAGGGATGTTTTTATTATACTTATTCTTTTCTCTATGTCTTCACTAGGGTTTTATTATCCTAATCCCAAAAATAACTAAACCTATCCTCTGATACTAACTATAAAAATCATGCTTTTTATTACACACTTAACCCTAATTTATTACATAAAATATTCACTTGATACAACATAGAAGATCGATATGTCTAGTTTCATTGGGGCTTAGGAACATTACATAACATCTTATAACAAAAAACACACAACATATTTCTTGAAAACTTTCTTTACATGACCACTACATTCCCTCATACTTAGCATTGCATGGGATAACCTGAGGACATGCATAAGAAAAGGGTGAGCTATAAATCCCAATAATGGAATAAACATGGAATAACATGAGAGATAAAATACATGTTAGAAAATAGTCATGTCAATGGATCACAAGAGAAACATGAACATAAAAGGCATTATAAAGCATGATAATCATAACATGGAAATGTGGCAACAACACTTAACATGGAATTAGCATGAGCGAATGCTCATTGCGCATGGAGCATGAATAAACCCTAATTGAACATGAATCATGAGTAAAACATCATTTAACTTGAATTATAATGATTCAATACCCATTTAACGTGACGTATCATGATATTATTCTTTACTCAATGCATTGGAGCGCTATTAGGACGCACCCTTCTTAAACATTTCATTTAATGCATAAGTGTGCCACATGAATCATATAACATGGAATCAATCAACATCATAAGTTATTAAAAGATTAAATAATGTGGAATAAATAAATTAAAGTACCATTAAATAGGTATATGTGCATAAATTTGAATACCCTTGATAGATACATGGGTATGGTATTCGTTACACAATGATCTTGGCTTTGAAAAACGTGATGCAATTTTGGCAGCATAACGGCGTGACATAAGGATTCATGAAAATAGTTTATGAGATAAAAAGGTTTTATCATCATATTTACATGAAATGGAAATTAAAGGGGTCATATGGATACATTTCCCAACAAATTTAATGTAATTTAGATGCATAATACAAAATAATTACTTTGATGTAAAAGAGGAGAGAGAAATCCCTCATAGAATTTTGGCATAGTAACAGGTGTACATGGGAGGCTTTAATGAGAGAGAAAGGGGTATAACATCATCAAAACAAACATATTACATTATGGGGGAGGTAAAAAATAATACCCTAACATTTTTAATTGAAAAAAAAATGGCGTAACGCCTTAAAGAAAATTAGACAAAAATGAGAAAGGAAGAAATCCCTTACTTGGATGTGTGATCCCAAATGCTTGGGAGAGGCTTAAGAGAGGATTATTGGGAGATTTGGGCACCTTGGGAGGATTATAGAGAGAGGGGGGAAGGGTTTGGTAAATCTCAAAAGGATTTTAGTGAAGAGTAAGTGGGATCTTGGGTGAGTTTATATTGGAAAGGAGTGGGAATTATTTATTATTTAGGTTTGGGACACCTCACATTAAACTAATCAATACCACAAACCAGCCCATGGTTTTTGCACATGGTTTTTTCCAAATGGTAGTGTAAAACAATATTTTATAATGAAAATGGACGAAATTATTAAAATAATATGGTTTCATATGTGGAGGTGAGTCACACTCTCAAAGAAAACAATTTAAAAAGAAAAAATGTTTTATAAGTCTTGGAGGGTCCCCAAAAGCTTTGTAAAATAGATAAAACAAATCTAAGATCAAATTATTTTAATTCTAAAACATATATTGGTCGAACATAATGTTTATAGTATTTTATTACCTCCCTATTGGGTCATTATTATGTCATAAAACATATTATATATTTAAACGGTATTTAATTTTTTCCCAAAAATTCAACTGTCTCATAAAATTGTGAAACATTCACTATTGGATAATTTCAACATCTTGAATCAAAAAAATATTCATTTTATCTAAATAATTATATAAATATGTGACTTTTTACTTTTAAAATAAAAACTGGCATTTACCGAAAATTCATGGGTTTTGACAAAAACAGTTTTCAAACCTTAATAAAAATTAAAATTGTATTCATAAAATTATATGATCATTTATATTTAATAAAAATTAATTTAATAATAATATTTTATTAAAATATTATTTAATTTAAAAATCCATTAAATCGTAAAAATGGATTTCTTTGTTAAATATTAACTAAAAACACTATTTGTGCTTTAAAAACTTTTTACAAAGTAACAATAATAAAATGAATGCACATTATTTATACAAAAATAATGTACATTGTCATAGTGATAGGGTATTGTAACATAATACCTTATAACACATGAATAAGACCGAAGGTTAAGGTGTACGATGGTGACAGACTCTTGGGGTGGCTCGGATAACATCGCTCGGGTGGTAATCTCTATTAACTTCCACTTCTCCCGTAGTTAGTTCCGCTCAAGCTTAACTTGTTAAAGCTCGGCTTGGGCTTGGTCAAGAGAGAATTCCAATGATTTCACCTCCTTTATGAGATTCGAAAAATGGGCTTCATATGGGGAAATTCTACTGGATGAGGTCATCGCTGCCTTTTTCTGAGTAAATTGGATTTGTTAAAGCCCTATATTTATACTAATCATGTGATCACTGTTCAATGGCTATATTAGCAATGGTCACAATTAATAACAGTGTTTTAAAATCCAGAAACATAAAACCAATTAAGTTCACATTTTATATAACCATAATAATAAATTTAATTAGATCAAGAGGAATTTTTATTAATTAATGTTTGGGTCGTTACAGAAAACCTATGCTATAATAAGATTGTACATTCCTAGAAGAATTCTCTGATTCTATGTTTTGTAATTCACTGGATCCAAATATTCATTTTTTATGCTGAGGAAGGAGGGTTATAGGCCTCACCACCCTAATTATACCACTCTTTTTTGGTTCATATCTCATAGATTTGTGATGAAGTTAGTGGAGGGCCTTGGTGCTATGGTTATCACGACATCCAACCTTAGGTCATCCTAGGGGCATCACATGATTTTTAAAAACTGTAAAACCATATCCTAATCACCGCATATATTGGAATATTGCCAATCAAATTACTATACCCAAATATTTTGGACATTCCAAGGTGATCTTACTATGTTAGGTCTATATTTCCAATGGCCTTCGTGAGATCAGGATGCTTATTGAATGTCTTTCACATGATCTAAGATGACTTGTCTAGGACCATCCGTGAGAAAAAGGCGACATGTCCAGGGGCCTTTATGAGATTGAGCTATCATGTATAGGGGTCACATGTGACCATATTCGTTTATCGATTGTGTTTGGGGGGGCTCACGTGATCATTGGTGATCACTTGAGGCATATAATCTATTTTGTGTGAAGTACAATGTATCTTATTTCACAAGAAGCTTCCACTATTTCCCCTTTTATTTCCTTATTTTTTTGAAAAGGTTTGGGGATCTTGTGAACATGTTTGATTGTTTCCTAATATAGTAACTCACCATTTTCATGGCACGTTATGTGACCAACAAAGGGTCCTGTGTTGATTCATGATAATTTCCATGGAAAATTCATTCTATTTTTCTTTAGAGATGGAGGGGGAGCGCATGACCAACTGAAGCTATCTAAATCATTTTACATGATGAGGGTGACATGCTAGTGGAATCTCTCATTCCAAGTAATACATTTTTCTATAAAATTTGCAGTGTATTACAATGTGCATGGCCCCATAGCATGAATATTTACGACCATGAGAGGGCTATGTGTTTATAATATTCATATACTTATTTTAAAAATTTTTATGATGGTTTTCACGCACCTAAAAGATGACAAGTCATAGGATCTAGATGAATCCATCTAGAAGTCATCGTATAAATAGTGAAAGTATTAGAAACCTTTGCGAGAATAGAAGGTCTTTTCAAAGGGGTCTGTGAGATCTGAATTAGGTTATTCATATCCCATGGACCACTTTTATGACTTTCTTATGGTAATTTGATCACATTAATTTTTGAAGATTAAATTATCTACATATTTTAACCACCTTCATTTCCTTTGTTTTGTAAAGAAAAATAATACCCATTCTATGGGAAATTATTTTATTGTGGATTTGTCGATTCTCATTTAGAAAAATTCAATAAAATTGAAAATAAAATTTAATTTCTCCTTGAAGATACAAAAAAGGAGAGTAAACCCAAATCTCAAACTTAATAAAAACACTCCATATTTGTATAATTATCCACCTTTGTGAAAGAAAGAAAATAATAAGAAAATATAAAGTCTCTTATCAAATTTATACCCCGTTTTAATTTTAAAAAATCATAACCTAATGAATAGTCCTATATTTTTATCCAATAGGATATTTGGTAGTTAAAATGAAATGTAATAAATTTTTAGATTTCTATAAATCTTACTCCATTTTGAGATAGGGAGTAAATTTTTAAGGGTAATATTCTCTTCTCTTTATAACATTAATTTTCTCCCAAAATTATTTATTTATCTCTTTTACTAAAACAATATAACAAAAGATAAAAACCATTATCTTACTTTGAAACAAGTGAAAATAAAAAAAATTACAATATTGAATGAATGACAAAAATTAAAGGATTTACACATACAGAAATTATCTTCTTATTACTATAGTTTATATTATATTAATTAATAAGATTCCAGAAAGTTTTCTAAGTAAATTCTATTATTTTCCTAAAAATTAAATGTAGAAGCACATGTAAATATAAAAATCTCCACTTTTCTCAAGTTTTAATCAAATATGTATCAAATTTTCATAAAATTGGAAATCATTGGAGTAACTATTTAATATCATTAGAGTAAAATTAAATATCTTATGATAAAAAATATTAGTAAAAATTAGTTCTTTAGAGAATTAAAACATGAATATGTGGCCTTTATATAAGAATAAAATATGATGAAAATGGTTCCTCTTAGAAATTTAATAATTCTAAACTCATGTATTATGGATAACTATCACTATTAGTAGTTTTAGTTGATTTTAAAAGTACATATATTTTATTTTGTTCTATGAACTTCTGGATAATATGATGTACCTGTAGGAAAAGTTTTCATAGTTATAAAAAAATAATATCCTCCACCATTCTCAGGGAATTTATTAATCTCAGTAGTTAGTGGAATAAGAAGTGGAATTTTGATCACTTTGTGTTGATCATACCCAACTTACCATTAATATATTTTGATATATCATAATTTAAGAGTTTAGTAGTGATTTCGTCAATAAGATTTTTAGTTATTATAAACTTAGGAATAATATCTAATTTTAGTGTAAATTAAAAATACTCTAAACAAAAATATATTTAAGATAAAAATATATGAATATGTTTATAAGATCTCATTGTTCATTATAATAATTACTCCAAGATGACACACTTAAAAAGATAATAACATCATGCTTTGACTATTCTATATACTTAATGAAATTATTGATATAATAATATAAAAATTTCTAAAAATAACTTCCAAAAAATGAATATAATAAAGAATTTCAGTATCTCATAATTAGAATTCCAACCCTGGAATCAACTAAGAGTTTCAAACCTGATGTTTTGTATGTTCAATATTTTTCTAAAAGTGACCCTTATAAACGCATGTCTATCTAACCCTATGGTGTTTAATAGATGATATTTCTCTATAAATATAATCCCTATGTGTTTTAAATTACTTTACATTATTCAAAGAAAACTTCTTTCACCAATGTCCACCTCTCAAACTTTTAGTATCAAAAGATTATTTTTATCCAAATAATTCGATTAGAAAAATGATTTTCCAAAAGTATAACATATCCTAAAAGATGTGTGATTAAATTTCAATAGCCATAAGATCTTGTAAAATTTAATTATAATCTATTTTAAACTAGAAATAAGAATCTTGAGACTAAAAAAATTGGATTTTATCTTTCAAAATGACTTTTTATCATCCTTAGTTGAATTTAAATTATATTTCGAATCTATCTTGCAAGAAAAAATAGAAATTTTTTTACTATGTTTAGAAATCCTATCATCAGCTTCAGTAAAATATGCCTTATTTGAATTAAGATATTTTTTAACCCTTAATTGTTTTCTCTATGAATGTTAAATATCTAATCATATATTGAAATAACATAATATCATCTCTATCATCCATTGAATTTATACTATTATCATCATTTGGGGTAAAAGAAAAACTATATTTAAGGGATAACTTCAAATGTGATCGTGGTGTTACCTTCAATAAATACCACATCATTTTAAGGATCCTTTTCATAAAAAAATGATATTCATATGGATATATTCACTCTCAAAATAAATATTACTTTTTATGATGGTTCCTCACTGGAACTCCACATATCATTAGTTTCTAAAAAATCTTTCTCTTTTCTCTCTTTGATGATTTTTTATTCTTTTTATTTTTCTTCGATAAAAAAATTAGGTTTGGTATGGTGTCATTTTATTCTATCATTACAAATAGTGTCTAGAAATTTATTCTTCACATGCATATATTTTCCACCTTTCTAACAATCATATAATAAATTACTATTTCTGATGATCTTATTCAATCACCATACAAGTAGGGAAAGGTCACCTTCATTAGATTTTTTATTTTTATTATCTGAATGATGCATAATGTTTTTCACTATAGTGTTTGGAATATTAACACCTGAAGTTAAAACACTAGAAGTTAGAGTGAATGTACTCCATTAATTCATTTATAATTCTCATCATATATCTTTATTCAATTATCTTATTTCATGTAAGACCCAATAAGATCATCCAGTTTATGATTTTTCCAATGTGTTGTATCATATATTTATATTTTATTATATTCTCATCATTTTGAAACATTTTCAATATTTTTCTACAATAGTTGTTCATATTTAATTTCCATTTATCAAATTGATTTTCATTTATTAAAAAAATTCATAAAACATTGGTTCATTTTCACCATAGACTCACATGTCAGAAAATTAATTCCTTGAAAATAAATTTGATGAATATGTCATTTTTTGTCTAAAAAATTGGATTTTCTGTGTCTTTAATATTTGAAATTATCCAAATTTAATTTTCTGTATCATATGATTTAATAAGACAATATATGTTTCATGTCATTAATCATAACAAAATATTCCAAACAATATAATTGGATTGATATTTAGGTTTATCATCTCTAGTAAATATATAAATTCCCTTTTAGGTAATTATGTAATTTCTAATCATTACTAAAAATTATAGACACTATTATTAATATCAGAGGTATTTATTATATCATATGAATAATTATATCTTACACCATCAAAGATCGGTGGTATATTTTTATTTATATTCTCAATGGTTTTGATTATAAGCACTGCCTTATAAATAAAAAATATCATTCCTCTTATTCATATTAGTGTAATGAAACTAATATAAGTTTTGATTAGTAAACAAAAAATAAAAAATTTCCAAATAATTCAATGATACTAAATGTTGGAATCAAAAAAAAGAAAGATATAAGCTTAGAAAAATACAATTGGTATAATACCAAATGTAATCCTATATATAAATGAAGATAACAACTATTATATTAGGGGTGAGTTTTAGTCACAACTCTAAAATAAATTTTTCTGACTACTCAAGTATTCAATTGATTTTATGTTTTCAGTTCTGATCAAATAAGAGAACAAAAATTTAACACATCATACATGTAAATTCTATAGAAGTAATTTTTTATGATAGTTAAACTTAACTAATAAAAGTAAAATAAACAACAAAAATTAAAAAAAAAATAAAAAAACAATTATCAGAGTATTGGATAATAATTTTGATACCTCTTAAAGGATATTACTACCAAAAAATACCACCACAATAAATCTTTTGTTTTTACCAAAGATGAAGGTGGATTAATATAATAAATCCAAGGTATTCTAAAGTTCAAAATTTTAGGACTTATTTGATCTAATCCTGATTAGGAGATACATTCCGAAACTTGGAATTTATTAAAAAGCATTTTGAAAACATTTATTTATATCCCAAATAACATATATGATTATAAATTATCTATAATAATTCTATGAACCCTAGAATTAATATAATAGATATTCAGAAGCAACGGACTTGAAACCTCATGTCCAAAATAGTAAAAAAGTGTGGTATAAAAGGATTAATATTTGTAATCTCATTGATCACAAAGATAATAAGTTGACTGATTATAAAATTAAAACATATAGATCTACATTTAAATATCTCTCAATTATATCTCTGATCTAAAAATAATAAATATTACAAATAGATTCACTTGTAAGAAATAAAATTATTCATAACATTAGTTATAATAAATTTTCTAGAAAATGTATCACATATTTATCTCTAAAAAGTCTCAAATTCATTTTTTTGGAAACATTATGACAACCATCATTGGTTATATTTTTAAAACATCAGGCTTAGCAGCAATGGAATATAAATATACATTATCTTTCTATGAGTGTTTCTCAACCATCCAATTGAGTATTTAGTACAAAAAAATTGTATTCCATCTCATATTCACTATTTTTTTATAATATAATGGAACTAATAAAATTTATTAGAACATATAATAATCATAAGTTATGTTTGAATAAATAAATTAAACAAAATCATTAATATAGTACTTAAAATAAACAAATTTTGGTTTTGGTTTTCAAAAAAAATAGTGGGAGATACATTTTTCTCAATGATCCATAGGATACTGATTATGATTCTCACTTTTGTGGATGTGTACATTTGGATTATGTGTATATAGATCATATCCCATGAACTTCTTTTAAGAAAAAGATGGTTTGTGTTATCCTTTATAGTTTAGTTGTATAGGTTGAATTGTGATGTCGTTCATCGATATAAATGAGAATACACCATAGTGAGAAATAGTTAATGTTTTTTGAGATCACTAGTTGGGAGTATGATTCTCTCCATATATTTGGTATGTTTTTTTGGTAGAAATTCAATCTTGAAAAATATGGTTTCATTATGCCTTGGGTTTTGTCAATTAGTTGATCTAGTCATCATCCAATGGTTAGGAAGAAAATGGTATTTTGATATGGCATGCCAATGTGTCATTGGGGTTTCATGGTTGATTCAAAATAGTTTTAATTTATGGCATGTCATGTAATTCCAAGTGAAATAAAATCATTAAGAAGGAAAAGGGAGAATCCAGTATGATAAACTATGTATGTATCATTCCACTCTGATATTGGCCAAGGTGGCTAAAGGCATACATAGGGTAGGTTGAGCATGAGTAGAGTAGAATATTAGTTATGTTGATTATTATTTATGTATCATTATATGGTATATTATTGGTATGAATATTATATGGGGACACTTTTGGTGGAGGAATACTAATATTATACACACACTATGCACAATTCCTTCGGTATGCATGTAAACTTTATATCTCATGATATATGTAAGGGTAAGGTGTCATCTTTAGGGGGATAGTGGAGATAAAGGATCTAATAGTATACATGTAGATTTATTTGGTTCTCATATGAGCTGGGTGGTTCCTTGGTGTTGATTTGATGATTTATTTTGGTTACATCATGTATATACAAATGTGATCATCCTATGGGTTATATTGTTGACTCATTTAAGACTAGTATGGAATTTTATATATTTATCATTGCTTATTGTATTTATTTTTTTAATTGTAGTTATATGTTATTTAATTTTTTATTATTCTACTATTTTTAGGTTATGATAACATATTATCGTTATAGGGTATAATCTCTCCACTATCAACTCATAGATAGTTACATCTATTTATAAACCTTTAGCGTACAAGGTGGAACACCTACGGTATAGTGGCGCTATAATCTAGTTACTGTAGTATGATCTTGGTTATCTCATTACACAAATTGTTTATTAAAGATTATTCTACAAAAAGATTTACATCTTGAGTCATAAAGTGTATCTTTATATGGAACTCCAAAGTGATAAGGGAATATTACATATATGATCTCTTATATAAAATGGAAATCATGGAATGGAAATCATGGAATGAAATTCCATATTTAGGGAAATGGAGAACATATCCAGTGGAGATAATGGAAGAAATATAGAAATTGATGAATCCAATGATCAAGATAACAATAGTTGGAATATTAAAAAAATTAGAAATACCAAATGGAAGAAGTTGTCCTACAGACACAAGTATTTTTTATAAATACTAGGGGGTTATAGAATTAGAGATACATGGATATATTATCAATGAGGAAGGTGGATCATTATAAATTGAAAATAATGAATCTTTATTATATGAGGATGTATTATGTTTTTTAGACTCTTAAAGGAAAAAGAAAGTCATTAATTTAAAAATATATTTCTTGTATCAAAACCTAGTTTGGGTTTTGGTGTGTCATCTAGTTTATGTAAATCATATTTTCTAGAAATTGGTATTTTATAAAAAACTTAACATTAATGGTATAATCAATACCTATAAAGTATTATTTCTTCCATAGGTTCCAAGAAACATCACATCATTGATTGTGATGTAACCTTTCCAAAAATCACTACCCTAAAATCTATTATAATTATAATAGACATAACATCTTTCCATGATTATGATATTAGTTAAATGAGTGATAAGATACCATTCCTTATTGGAAACCTTGTGGAATGTTTCTTTATGGAACAGCTAGAAGGGTTCATAACATTGAATCATGCTAGTAAGGTGTGAAAGTTGCAGATATATATTAATGGTTGGAATAAAGTATCAATATCATAGAAGATTTATTTTCGTGAATTCATAAGATAATTTGTTTTCATAATGAATGAATGAGAACCATTTTTCTACAAACAGTTTATTAGGAGGGTAATAGTTTTCAAAGTAGTATATGTTGGTCATATATTACTGATAGTTAATGAGTTACATAGATTACTATCATTTAATTCATGTTTTACTAAATTATTCTCCATAAACTACTTAGGTGATGTAGCCTACATTCTATGGAAGAGGATCTATCAAAATAAATTAAGGGGATACGTAGAATAAGTCAAGCTATATAAAATGAAACAATATGGAAGAGATTAAATATGTAATAATCTAATAGAGTATTGTTCATACATTTACATGGTATACATATCTCAAATAAAATGTGGCCTTATACAAAGTGGTAAAGAGGAAATATTATTACAATCAATGATTCTTCTACGATTGAAACAATCATGTATTTCATGATATGTTCCAGGATTGACCTTTTCTATTCCCTGATAATTGTAGGAATATATCAAGAAGACTCAGGGGAGAGACACTGGTTGAATTTATATACTATCCTAAAAGACATGAGGAGTAATAATTAAATGTTCTCGATTTATAGAGTATGTGAGGAACTAATTGTGAGGGGATAAAGAGATGCCGGTTTCCAACCAGATCAGACTGATCTAAAATTGGAATCAAGATATTTTTTTTACTTAATAGTTGATATGTGAGATTGAGGAGTTTTAAATATCCATGGTTCATCAATTTTATTATAGATTCAAATTATATTATGTATTTAAATTCATCTAAATAATCAATGTGGATATTTAACTTCTTCTTGGATCATTGGGTTATATCTCGTATTAAAGTTATAATCACTCTATATTGTCATCATAGTAAAATATTTTTTCTATCCAAGGATCCCATTAATATCAAAATAAAATTCATATACTTAAGAAGTTTCACATCTTGATGGATTCATCTCAAAGGGGTGAAGTCGCAGTATAAAGAGTATCCATGTAAGAAAATGTCCCATAACTATTGACCAAAGACTTATCTTAGTAGAAACATGCATATCATGTGATTTATAGTGGTTTAAAAGTTATTAATAGTTGTCTATAGTGAAAGTGGGTGTCCTTTAGATTTGGTACCCTAGAACCAAATGACTTCATATTTTTGATTAATTGAATATTAATAAATATCTTCTCAAATAATTATTTTTTTATATGTATCATTAATGAAATAATTTCATTAGAGTATTGGTTTCATTAAATGTTTATATAATCCCTCTTCTATAATGAGCAACTAGAGATGTTATGAAAATATTTTTAACCATATGTCATATGGTCAAGATAACACAATTCTAATATTACATAGATTGTTTTTAAAATCAGGTGTTGGAGGCTTATAAAACATTGTGATTTCTTCTCAAAAACATTTCCCTTTGTGGTCTCCAAGAAATGGAGATCATGTGGATGGACCTTCCAATAGGTATTCAATATGTTATTTTTTAATTGTTTACTTCTTTCTATAATTGATATTTTTCCTTATATCATGAATCACCTACATTTATGTACGGATGAAAACTGTGACCACATATAGAATATGTTAGGTTCCTCAAAATTGAAATTGAATTAATTGAATATTTCAAGAAAGAATTTTTTTTTCTATCTATATTAATTGATTAAAATATCTTTATCCCTTTGATTTAAGTGTAATGGTTAGATTAAATTCATGGCCATGTTAGTTCGAAGCAGAGTTAATTTCAACAATTAAATGAAAGATAAATCAAGTGTATAGGGTGACGACATAAGTATTCATCAAATTTATGAGATATTAATAAAAAGGTGAAATATTACATATTAGAATTTGTATGAAAATTATCTTCATTGTGATGTTAAATTCTTTATCTATAAGTTCCATGACGTGTTGTTAAATGTTTATTTTGAACATTGTATATTCTTTCGCAATTCCATTAAGAAAGTTGCTTATATGATCACCCATAAAGTGTACACGAAATCAAATTAAATTATATTAATTTTAATATTAAAAATTTATATTATTATCATCTAATGGTATAATTATTATTCAAATAAATATCATTGAAAATTTTAAATCATGGTATGTTATCATTAGAATATGTGATTTGAATTTTATATATTGTTTGTTATAAACAAGATAATAAATAAATATTAATTTATTCACCAATATAGTTAAAATATTAATATAAATTTTTATTTAGTTACATGATTATTCAAATAAATATGTCTTTTTGATTTTAGTAAAATATAATATTAATTTATTAATTGAATGAAGAATTTTTCTTTAAATAAATATTTTATTATTATAGGTATGATAAATTCATTGGAAGGATTAATGAACATAGCTAATAGTTCTATGGAAATTATATATGTTTTATTAATATCATTTAAATAAATATTAATTTATTTAAAATATATATTTAAATAAACACATATCATGGAAAATATTTATTATTATTATTATTTTTCATGAGGTATTATATAGAATAAATATACTGATAATGGTATGTGTGTAATTTTTTATGTTTTAGCATAAGTATATGAACAAAACTATATCCCATTTATGAGGGTGAGATGATTATTGTGCATACATAAATTCTCTCAAAAATTATCTCCATCCAAGTGAAAAATCCACCCATCATCCCTCTCAACAACATAGAGATAACTGAAGATTATTTTTATAACAAACAGTGTATGGCAGGACACATTTAAACCTTCCTCTCTACAGCCCAAATATTCAATAATGTTGTTAGATGATTTATTCATCGTATGTGGATACAACTATAAAAGTCCTCATTTAATTCTATTTCTCAATGAAAATATGGTCCGAGCAGTTGTATAAAATAATTGAGATTATTATTTTGTTCAACAAAATTATTTCCAAAAATTAAAGGTGAAACATCCTATATAATAGATTCAAGGGTATTGTTAATCTAGTTATTTATATTAATCCTTTAAAGTTATTGAAAACACAAAAATGGGGTACATACACTATACTTCCACTATACCATGTAACCTTTAGATGGTTTTTTACATAATATTTAAATTATTATCCAACTTTGTGGCTTGGGTCATGAAGGGAAATTCAATAAAAAATGATGATTGAATAAATGAAATTATAGAGACTCTTTGATGAAATGGTTTATATTAAAAATAAACTTATATATTAATTATATTAAGGATAAAAAATTTCTCCTCACTGTAGAAGAAGAAAAAACCCATGGGAATTGAAGGCTCGAGCATATTCATCAACAAAGAAAGGATAATTTTTTAAAATGTGATGTTGCAGGTGTCATTTAAATATGATATTTTATTGTTGTAAGTCTTGTAATATGTGTATAAGATTGAAAATTGTGATATGTTCTTAAGGACCATAAATGAAAAGACACTAAAAATCTATTTTACCCAGTTCACGCTGATGTGTATGGTCTTATGAATGTTCCCAAAACACATAGTGAGAGATACTTTATCCTAATTATTGATTATTATAGTATAATGGGTTGTATCTTATTCATGTAATAAAAGTGTAGGTAGTTGATTATATCAAGTGATTTTGATGGTGAGTTGAAAAAGTAACCAAATAAATGATTAAATTTTTTATAGGACAACGTCTTGGAGTAAAACACCAATTTGTTCTAAGGTAACTTATAAATCATGTCATTAAACAAAAAGTATCATCAGTGAGAATGAAATAATTAAATGGTTTTTTGGAATGGAAGAACTATATATTGGAAACTATATAAAATAACATTTCTTATTAAGATTTACATATCTTGACACTATTAGAAATAATATTTATAATGGGATGTGTACATACAAAAAATGTTCTTGTTGTTCATGGAGATAATAAGTTTTCTTAAGAAAAATGGTGTGAAATGAATCCATCAATAAGAAACTTTAAAGTTTATGGGACTAATTACTACATCAAAAACGAGGGAAATCAATACAATAGGGAGAAGTTGTGAATGAAGGGATATTCATATGAGTCTAATTCATTAGTAAAGTATACAAGGGTTTTAACAAGATGTTAAACAAGATAAATAATAAAAAATATCTTGACTATGCTAATTAAAATGATTAAAATTAATTGAGAATTATTGATTTTAGTAAAAAATTTGAAGAGGGGATGATGAGATTGATTTAAATTATGGAGGATCACATAGTCAAATGTGTGGATAGGATTACAATATAAAATTAGTGGATAATGAATATACTGAATATAATGAAATAGAAACACAAAAAAAAGGAATATATATGAGTCATTGTTATTGAATCAGATGTTATTGGAGATAAATAAGATCATTCATAGTCTCAGAGAATGATGAATCTGTAGTATACTACGCCATTGGATAATGTGGATCCATCATCATCTGATTTAGTGTTAAAATATGAGTCATGGTTCTAGGATATGAATGAAGAGTTTAATCATATAGAGAATAAGTAAATATTATATCTCATGAGTATGATAAAAAAATCTATACATCATTGTATATAATTGAGTTTTAAAAAATAAATACGATGAGCATGGGGAGGTGGATAGAGATAAAGAAATGATGGTGTAAATAGTCTATTCACAAGTTAGAGGTAGTGATGTTGAATAAAATCATTCACTGTTAACAAGAAATGAATCAATTATATTTTTATTTATATGTAGATAAAATTAAATTTAATAATTTATCAAATGGAATTCATGATCGAATTTTTAAATGGATCTCTCAAGGAGAATGTATATATAGAATAGTTGGAGGGATTTCTAATTAAATATGATTAATTGAAAATTTTATGGTTTAAAAATGATTCATAAGGTCTGAAATAAGATCAACATGTTTGATATGCTCAAGTAGACACATTCTCAAAGTTGTTGAAATTTAGATTGTGTTGTGTATATCATAATTTGTATCTGAAATCAACTAAGGAAGTGTATTTCATTGTTCACATTTGTGTTGGAATCGTCATATTTTGTGGTATAAATGTGAAATTGATAGATAATTTTTGATGATTAATGATCTAGAGTAATCAAAATTCAATTATACTAGATTCTATATACTTCCTTGGGTTAAATGTAAATGTAATGAAGGAATATAAATTTATTCCCAAATAATAATTTTGGATGGAACTACTGAGGAGGTTTGAAATACATGATGACAAACCAGTTTGGACACATATAGTAGTTGGAAAAAATAATGTAAAGTATCGAGATATAAAATCATTTAATCTGAAACTATACCTAAAGTTTATTAGAAGTTTTTTTATCTCGTAGTATAATAGTGAGATATATTTTATACTATATTATTGGATTCAAATTTTTAAATTGTTTCCAAGGAGGAACATAACTCTCTTGTAAAACGATTCATGAGGTTTATTCAAGGTATAATTAATTATGATTTGTTTTATTGTGCGGGAAATGATCAAATATTTTATATTTATTCTAATGCAAATTGGGATGAAGATGTTGTGAATATAAAACTCACAAGTAGATGATAATTCTTCCAAGAGATAAAGTGGAATGGATTTATTAGTAGGAATTAGGAAATTACTTCCCTAAGAAAATATGTTATGGAATATTTTTTATCCAAAAATGTGTATACCCAGATGTTTTGGATGAAATAATAATTGGGTGATCCTAAAAAGAACAAGAACTTTACCATGCATGTCCATTTTCAAAAAAAGAGTTCAATTTAGTTGATAATTAATTCATTTCATTATTCCTATTCAAAACATATTGATATTTAGTATAAATTAATTAAATATAATGTGGAGAAATGGATCCTCAATATAGAGCATGTTAGTATAAATAAATAGTGGAGAATTTATTTATAAAACCATTAATCACAAAAAAAATTGAGAACCATTTGTTGAACCTTAGTATTCAAACACCCCCTACACCAGAATAGATATAAAAATTTTCATCCCTTAATATTCATCTAATTTCAATATTGGTATCTTGTTTTTTATGATATTACAATTTGGGTTTGTTGTCAAAGGTGGAGAAATGGAATCCAAAGTGGAGTTATTTTCTATAGGGTTATCTAATAATTGATGGTTTGTATTTTTCATGAATATTAGGGTAGATAAAATTACATGGGAAGATATACTAAGTAAAATGGGGGATAAAATCCAAATGGATGATATCTAGAATGAATTGGGAGTTTATAATTTCTTCATTTCAATAAAAAGTTGTAACATGGTATGTCCTAAAGCATACATGTATGTATATAGTTATTACTTGACCTCTTTAATTCTAAACCAAAGATATCTTGTATAATATTTTAGTTATTTATGGGTTTCACTATTTTCATACTATTTATGTTTTAGTGGATTTTCTCTTTAGACACATTATATTACCAATAAAACCAAGGAGGTGTAATTTTAAAACCAAGGTTTCCATCAGTTGTATTTTTTAGAAAATATTGGAAAATTATTGATCCAAGGTTTTTGGATAACTAGAAATATGATATTTGATATTTTTATAGAATAATATTAAGAGATTATTGGAGAATACTTTGATGATATTAAATATTTTCTTGATTTGGTTCTACCTAAAGGAGGATAATCAAGGTGCAACAGTGTACACCACATTGTAATTATATATGTGTAAGAATAAACCATGTTCCCATATGAATAATGTTATTCTATGTAGATCACACTATAATAGTTTATTCAACACCATAAGTATGGTTAAGGATGAATAAATTAATTTGGAACTACAAAAATTTAGTGTTTCATGAAGGAGGAAACCATGAAATAATTTTACTTCCATAAGATTGACCTAGGGTGTTATTATAATAATGTAGAGCATTGGATGATTGGATTCATCATAATAGAAGAGACCAAATTGAAACTGGTCTTGTGTGGGAGTAAACTCATGTTATGTAATAGTAACTTCATAAGTATCGTTCTAGAAAGAATTAAATACAAAAATCCATGCCATAATGTCAGTTATAGTGGATTAAAATATTTTAGAATCCTATATTTTGTTGAGTGAAAATAGGTACCTTCATTATTCAATGATATAGAATACCTCATGAGTAATAAGGTTTCACCATCGTGAATACCTCATGGAAATGGGTATACTTATGGAATGATAAGACCCATTTGATCATGATATAATTGAATTATCATGCCAAAAAGGTCTGAATTTTAAGGGGATTTGGTCAAATCATGGGATAGTCTTATAGGAATTTAAAAATGATATTGGATTAGACTTCTTGTATCT
This sequence comes from Viscum album, assembly GCA_963277665.1. Taxonomy (NCBI): domain Eukaryota; kingdom Viridiplantae; phylum Streptophyta; class Magnoliopsida; order Santalales; family Viscaceae; genus Viscum; species Viscum album. Next base: position 1,047,725,835 of record OY728162.1, read on the forward strand.
GGATATTGATTGAGTATCATGTTATAGTGTATACCATAATTCTTTAACCTGGGAGTTTTTATAATCTCCACACCATAATGCGGGTATTCATACCATGAATCAGGAAATCCATGATGTTTATAGAATTCAAATCCACCTTTTAATTTTAGGGGATCTGGTATAAATGTAGATAAAAAATTGAATTTTGATACAAAATTTGAAGACCTAATTAATGTGTAACAATTTTCAAATTCATGAAAAAAAAATTTGGATGTTCAAACCATTTATATTGCAGATATTAAGGAATAAATGATGATGAATTTTTTAAGAGTCAATTGAATCATTTTCTGATTGGAGAGAGTTGTTGGTTCTATGAGTAATTTAATTATTTATCAAAATTTTATATTATGAACTGAAGAAGAGAAACAACACCCATGTTAGAAATGTGTTCATTATTGTGAATAATTATTTTGGGGGGTCATCATGTCATGAAATATTTATATATATTCTTTTATGTAGTGATTGGATTGAGAGTAATATAGATTTTCTATTGGTTTTATAATTTGGAATTCCTAATATTTATAATCATATATATTGATTAGTCATATCCCCAAGTAATTTGACACTAAAATAGTAAATTATCCTATGAGTATCCCTTAGAGGTGAACAAAGTAAAATATTTTAATCAATACATTTATCCTCAATATCTAGACATTAGGTCTCCATAAAATAGATTGGTTTGAAAAAAACATAACACCCTAACTCACACATTCTTATGATGTATTTGGGCCTATAGTTGTAAAAAAGATATTTCTTATTCTAAATTTTTAATAATATGTCTCTTTCCTTATTCAATGGGTTTTCATACATTTTAAATTATGTGTCCTGATATAATGAATAGATAAAGGAAATAGGGTCTTAGGAATAATTTGGGAAGGTTTCTACACCATATTTTACTATTATTCAAATCTAAAGACGAGTTGAATAACTATTATGATGGGTATGATATCTATCCCCATTTTTTATTATTTTTTATCTTTTTATAAATATTATTCTTTCTACTCCTACTAAAGAACATTGAAACCCATACTATAGGTTTCAAGGGAGGATTTTTCTAGTTTTTTTTGACATCCTAAAGACCATTACACACTAGAATAATATGAAGAAGTCATTTCACATATATGTTGACATAATAAATTCCATATCATGGTGAAGGATAAATTAGGAGTCTTTGATATTTATCTTGAAGATATCTATATTCATATAAAGAATATGAATTTAAATACAATGGTTATATGATTTTATTTCTATCTATTATTGAGGTATATTTATGAAAACTCTTATACTCACTATCTATTTCAAATAGAGAGAAAACTTTTCTTCTGGGAAAGTAAATAATAGATTGTAAAACAGTAAGACACTAATGAGAGGGAAGATATTATTACTACAACGTCATTTTTATCTTCATGTAAAGGCTACCATTATTTCATCTTGTGTTTGAATAGAGTAATTATTAATGTATTAAAGAGTTGAGATAGATATGTGAATTTTAAACATGGTTCAAGGATATCACCTTGACATAAGGTATTTTATAGATAATAATCATTATGTCATGGGAAATGGCATAATAATAACTCCTCACCAAGGAATACCTACTAAATAAATATAGTAGGTGAAACATTTAAAATCATTATGTCTTGTTGTTTATTTAATTACTTTTATACAGTTGGGAGGAAATTATGATTGAAAGTGATCTAAGTGAGGGAATAATAATTTAATTGTAATGAAGAATATGAGAATATATGACTGATTAAATTAAGTGTTTGAATTTGGTACAACCATTGATTCACCCCCACCCACCCACATAGTTTTTAGAACATCTCAAATGAGACTAACAACTGGTATCAAATACATGTTTATTTATCATTCACTAACATTAAAATTATTTCAAGATATTAATTTTTGAATATTTTTTCTTTTAATTTTCATCATTAAGTAAATTTTGATTCATCATAGAGATATTGTATTCTTATTAAATGAATATTATTATTCATACGATATATTTTATATCATCTCCCAAAATTTAATAAAGGAATCCTTTATTGAAATTTATATTTTCAATTATATTTAATTAGTTTTTATGGAATATGTTTATACATAAGGTAGTGAGTTGATATTCCTTCTATGATATATATTCATCCATTAGTCATAGAATATTTTTATGTTACTTCTATAAATACTTAGAAATAATGAGAAGAAAGAACCCAATAAATTGAGGAAATTGGCTCCCAAGGAAGAGGATATGAAATTAGTGGATATTCAATGTAATAAATCACATAATTTTATTAGTGTATCTGAAAATAATCTAGTGGATAACCCTCTAATTTATAAGATTTTATGATAATGAAAAGGATAAACTAACCTAAAATTTAATAATCGTGAAAGGAAAATGAATGTTTTTTCTGATTAATACTCCTAAGAAGGAACAAAAAAATAGCTATAAAGATTGTGTATCTGGGGAATATAATGAATATTTATATATATATTTATAATATTCCTTTAATAACTTATAAAATTATGTTGTAACATTAATTTATTACATTAATAAATAATTTAATAATATTTTGGTGTTCTTATATGATGTCGAGATGGAATACCTTGACCATGAAAATAGAAAACTCAAAAAAATTGAGATGAAAGTTCAATTGTGTATGGATAAAAAATAATTAAATGTGTTTTATCTTATGGAATATAAAATTGAAATAAAATTATCAATGTGAAATATTAATTTAATATACTATCGATAACATTTTTATGGTATGTAAGGAGTGGTTCATAGGTCTAATAAAAGTTTGGAATAATTAAATATAATTATAAAACATAACTTCCTAAGAAATATTACACTATAAACTATCTTTATAGGATTATTAAAAATTAAGAAGAATGTTTAAATGATTAAAAATAATAACTACACAAACATGAAGTGGTTTCAATGAAATATATTCTACATATTTATCTTTAAAAAACATGTAATGATTGGGGAAAACAATTCCTCAAAGAAAATATAATACTAAATGTTATTGAGGTCAATAAAGGGATTATAAATTTTAGATCCTATATAAAGTATAATTTAATTTTGTAAATCATAATAAATTTAATAAAGAGTGTTTAAAAAAGTGATAACAACACCACAGATAAAATTAAACAAAAAATGAAATGGGTCACGGAGTAAAAGAGGGAGAAAAAATCATTCTCTAAAAAGGAAGCGAAGAACAAACCTCAAAGAAGACTTAAGTTTTAGAAAAATAATAAAAAGGCTTAAAAATTTATAAGTAAATAAATTAAAATTTATGGATAGAATCTAGGCTCCAACATTAATGCTTTTCATGTAAACTGAAATGGGAAAAATCAATTTTTTGAACAAATTCCATCATTCATGGAGTTTATGCTATAGTTTGGGTTATAAAAACTCATTAAATATTTCAGGATAATGTAATCTATGTTTAAAATATCCTTTTAATTTTTTCCTATAATTTATTGAAAGGTGTTGTCGTGGGCGCTCTCAAATGAAGTGTGATTTCTTGGGTACTTAGGTGCAGTAGAGTAGCTAACCATGGTCGTCTCTTAAAGAATGAAGTAAATTAAAAAAACATCTTAAAGGTATTATAAAAATAAAATAAAAGAGAATAAAAACACTACTTGAAAGGATGGGGGGTTTTTTATAAATTATAAAACTCGAAGAAGTTTGTTGGAAGAAGATTACATTTTTTTTATTTTGAAGTGAAGTTCGATTAAAAAGATGCAACAAGAACATGATTTTTTTAGAAAATATTTTAAAATTAGAAATAAATATAACTCTAACTATTCAATAATTTATTAATAATTATAATTTAAATTAATATCCACTTAATTATTATCCCTTAATTTGTTAAATCCCGAACCGTATAAGAATTATCCTTACCGCAAAGATGAAGTGAATTTAACCCTAGGATAACTTCGGAACATGCAATCGTGGCACCCTGCTTTGATTGATGTTCTAAGGTTAGCTTATGGTTAGTGGTAAATTAAGGCTCATTTCATCTATATAAATTAGAATTAATTGAGTTTAGGGATTGTATTTGAACTCTACAAATTTATCATGTGTGGTCTTGTATTACCGATTAAGTTCATGCTCTCACAATTTACACAAAATCTCGACCTCGCATGTTTTTGTGTTAATTGTTCAATTGATTGCTTAGTTTATTCCAATTTAAAAAATCAATTAAAATATCAAATTGATTTAATTACAGTATATCCATGATTTAAAATAATTAAATAAAGAGGTTAGAAGATAGATCGATCACTAAGAGAACTACTCTTCCATGGGCGGTGTGGTTATCGTGGAGATGTTTTTCATGAGAAAAGGATTGAAAGGGTAGAACCCAATATCATCTCCACTCTTGATTAAAACCCAAACAGGATGAGTAAATAAGAAGATAATTTAACAACACTGAAGAAAAGATAAGAAATAAAAGAAAAACAAAGAAGTTTACTACAAAATGAAAACATTACAACATGAAGAAGAGAAGATGGCTTTGATGATGGGATCCTTGCTTCAAGAGACACCCCTCTTATAATGGTTGTATAATTTCGGTGAAACCAATTCTCTTCTTCCTTCAATCTCCTAATTAATTTCCCAACCCCTCTAAATGAGAAAAACACTAATTTATAGAGTGGAGGGGAGGCTAGTTTTAAAGAGGTTTCAAGTGTGAATGGGGAATCTCAGCCAAATATTTTAAACCAAATTGCACCACCCATTGAACCTCAAAAATTCATTAACCATCTATTAATCTAGAAGAATAATTTGTGAAAAATTGGGTTGGAGATATCCTCTCAAAATTTGGTCCTAATATAATCTTGTATGAAGATGTTATGCCCCAAATATAGAACAAATGGTCAATCTGGCGGGTCTAGCCCACATTTGACTTCATGGCCCATTTAGTCTAACGAAATGCCCGTTTTAGCTCTAGTGTCCTGAAAAAAAGTTATATCCCATTAATTCAAGAACCCAGTTAAAAAATTCCAATTTCAAATAATAAATATGTAAATATGTATCTTTGAAATACTACAGTGCACTATAAAGGGTAAAACAGGAATTTCCATCAAATTTTCAAATGAATGATATAATCTCAAATATTCCATAAATGAACATATTTACCACATTTTGAAGAAATTATATCATTTATTATCAATAAAATATTCAATAAAATTGTGTTTTATCAACTCCCCCACACTTACCCTTTTGCACTCCCGGTCAAAACCTCATATCATGTATTCCAAAAAATTGTGATAAGTAAACATCAATATCAAATCAAAACAAATTTTAAAACACATATCCTTGAGATCCAAAAATTACACACCAAGAAACATAAGATATCATGCCTCATAAAAAACCATTATTTCAAGTTCTCCATTTATATCATTCAATATATTTCCACTTCATTTATCCTATCATGCACAAAACATCTACCTCACTTGAATTTTCTCTTATCACACAAATGACAATTTTTCAGAAATGTATTTCTCATAAAAACTCATAAAATAGTCACCATAGTCTTGAAAAATTCCTATATAATCACCCGATGTGAGTCAAGGACATATTTCTCTCATGTGTAATTTTTAGGGTTGTTTTGTGGATTTTGGTTGGTAGGATTTAGATGTAAAAAATTCTGAGGTTGAGTGTGTGGGGATTGACTCTTTTTGAAGAAAAATTGCATTAATCTAATTTTCAATTTAATATGTTCTCCTCATCAATCCCCACAGAATCTATTTATGTTCATTGAGAGGCATTGTTGTGGGTGCTTTCAAATGATGTTCGTTTTCGGGTTACTTAGGTGTAGTAGAGTGGATGACCAAGGTCGTCTCTCAAAGGAGGAAGCAAATTATAACAACTTCATAAAGGTATTCTAAAAAAAATAAAACAAAATAAAAAAACTACTTTTAAGGATGGTGGTTTATTTATCATTTATAGAACTAGAAGAAGTTTTCTGGAAGAAGATTGCATTTTTTTGTTTTTATTTTTGAAATGAAGTTCGATTAAAAATACACAATAAGAAGATGTTTTTTAGACAATATTTAAAAGGTGTAATAGATATAAATCTACCTATTCACTCAATTATTTATCATTATAATTTAAATTAACATTCACTTAATTATGATCCCTTAATTTTTTAAATCCCAAACCCTACGAGAATTAACTTTACCACAAAGTTGAAGTGAATTTAACCCAAGGCTAACTTTGGAACATGCAATTGTAGCACCCTGCTTTGATTGATGTTCTAAGGTTAGATTATGGTATGTGGTAAATTAAGGCACAATTACATTCTGTATAATGAGGATGAATTGTGTTTAGGGAATATATTTTAACTCTAAAAACTTATCTTGTGTGGTCTTGTATTACCGATTAAGTTTGAGAACTCACAATTTAAACAAAACCCCAACCTCACGTGTTTTTTTGTTAATTGTTTTATTACTTTATTAGTTTCTTATAATTTAAGAACACAATTCATGGATAATATTATGTAAATTACATTAGCTAAATTATTTAAAATAATTAAATGAATAGGTTAGAAGATAGATCGATCACTAGAAAACTACTCTTCCATGGGTGGTGTGGTCATCGTGGAGACGTTTTTCATGAGCAAAGGATTGAAAGGATAGAACCCAATATTTTCTCCACACTTGATTCCAACACAATTAGAAATATTAAGATAAGAATAAATTTGAACAAAATAGAAGAAAATAGAAGAAGTAAAATAATAACAAAGAAGTTTATTACACAAATGAAAACATTGCAACATGATGAAGAGAAGAAGACTTCAATGAGGGGATCCTTGCTTCAAGAGATACCCCTCTTAAAATGGTTAGATAATTTGGATGAAACAAATTTTCCTCTACCTAAAATATCTTAATTCATGTCTCAATCCCTCAAAATGAGAAAAACACTAATTTATAGAGTGGATGGAGTCTAGGTTACAAGTGGTTTCAAGTGTGAATGGGGAAATTCGGCCAAATATTTTAATCCAACTTCCACCGCCCATTTGACCTCAAAAATTCATGAATAATCTCTAATTAAATAATGATTAATTGTGTTAAATTTAATCCTAGATCTTATCTAAAAATTTGGGCCTATTTCACGCCCTAATGAAGAAGTTATGGCCCAGATACAAAACCCATGTCCATTCTGGCGAGTCCATCCCACCATTGACTGAATGTCCCAGTTACTCCATCCAAATGCACTCTTTATCTCTAGTGTCCTGAATAAAAGTTGTGTAAAATTGCGTTAGGAACACTGTTACAAAATTTGGAGTTCAAATAGATCATATCAAAATATTTATGTTTTAATTACTACAGTATATTTTAAAAGAGTAAAACTAGAATTTTCATCAAATTTTCAAATAAATGATCTAATCTATAATATTTCTTAAATGAATATATTTAGCACAATTTGAGGAAATTATGTCATTTATTATCAATAAAATATTCAAAAAAATAGTGTTTAATCAACTCCCCCACATTTACCCTTTTTCACTCCTGTGAAAAACCTCATATCAAGTAAACATCAATATCAAATTAAAACAAATTTTAAAAAACATATCCTTGAGATCCAAAAATTACACACCAAGAAACAAAAGATATAATTCCTCATAAAAAACATTATTTCAAGTTCTCAATTTATATCATTCAATATATTTCTACTTCATTTATCCTCCCATGCACAAAACACTTACCTAACTAGAATTTTCTCTTATCACACTAATGTCAATTTTTGGCAATATCTTTCTCATCCAAACTCATAAAAGGGTCACCATAGGCTTGATAAATTCCTAAATTGCCACCCAATATGATTCAAGGACATATTTTTATCATTATTACTTTTCAGGGTTATTCTGTGGCTTTCGGTTGGTAGGATTAAGATGTAAAAAATTCTGAGGTTGAATGAGGGGGGTTTGACTCTTTTTGAAGAAAAATTGCATTAATCTAATTTTCACTTAAATATGGTCTCCACCTCAATCCCCATAGCATAAATTCATGTTCATCATAATTAAAAATAAATTAATGTTCACACCAATAAACATTTCAGTAGTAAAAATGTGAATATTCTCTAGAATGATTTTCATGAAAGCTCCAAATATGAACAACTTTCTTCCTCTATTAGAAGCTCCAGAAAGGCACAGCTTCAGTTATGATGAAAGCTCGAGAAAAGGAATAGATTTAAATATAATGATTTTTCTTCAGAAACAAACACAACTCTTCAGAATTTAATTTTCCACCCAAAGTATTACAAAATATGGTAGCATAACACAAGACAGCTTCCCCTACACTTAACTTCAACTAGATTATGCAATTTCACTTCAAGAGTTGGTTGGATAGGAAAAATTGTCTTGTAATGTGGCTAACCGAATAGGATGTTCATGGATTATAAGGGATAAAAGGATTAAATGTTCAATTTAGTCAATTATAAAAAAGATACTTTGAAATAGTGGCTTTAATACCAAACAAATGCCTCTATCATTTAAAACATAAGTACCTAAAACCCTCTAGTTTTGACAGGAATAAATCTAATTCTAGTTAAATAAATAATGGTTTGGTTCTCTCAAGAAGTGAGGTGAATGTGAAGAATATGAAAAGAATGTATCAGAAGCCTCATAGGAAAGTGATTTCAAAGACAGTAAGATGTGGTATGGGATTCAAAATTTAGAGTAATTTTCATGAAATTACTAAAGATTTTAACATGAAACAAAGTTATTTTCCGCATTCATTTATGATTTGTTTCATGGGAAAAATTTTTTCACTTATTGATATGGATTTAAAAATGGTTATGATAATCATTTTATCTCAAAATTTTTAAAAACACATAAAAAACTGAAAAATAAACACACAAAATTTGAAAAAACACAATTTTTTTAGAAAGTCATTGAAAAACAGGAAAATAATTAAAATTACTAAACTAAAAGGTTTCCTCACCCACACTTAAAATATTCAATTGTATTAAATGTGAACCCATTAGATTATATATGCACAAGAAATGTCTAATTTTAAATAGGACAAAGAATAAAAAAGTGAAGGGGTTAGGAACAGCCTGATATGCTCAAGTGATGATGGGGTCATGCAGTGTGATGAAATCCACTACATCAGTAGGAAGTCTCTCACTGTATTTCTTCAAACATTGACTATTGAATATAAATCTCCTTCTAGTGTCCTCTTGTGTGATCTAAACTGCACCATAAGGAAAAACATTAGTCACAACATAAGGATCTAACCACCTGGAATGCAACTTACCAGGCCTCAACTTCAGTTGTGAACTATAGAGCAAGACTTTCTCTCCAACTTGAAATTCTCTTTTATAGATCATTTTTTCATGAGATTATTTTGATCTTTTCTTGTAGGTCCTTGAGTTATCATATTAAGACAATAGAATCTCCTCAAGATATTTAATTTGTAGCTTCCTTTGGATTCCATCTTGGGCCAAATCCATGTTGCATTTCTTAATAGCCTAATAAGCTCGATGCTCAACTTCCACAGGGATATGGCACAATTTCCCAGAAATGATCCGAAATGGGGAAATACTGATGGGTGTTTTTTATGTTGTCTTATATGTCCATATCATATCATCCAAGTTCTTGCTCCAATCCTTCCTATTTGGCTGCACATTTCATTCAAAATCTGTTTCAACTCACGATTTAAAACCTCATCCTGACCATTTGTTTGGGGGTGGTATGGTGTTTTTGTTTTGTGTGTTACCCCATATTCCAAAGGAGGGAAACCAAATTCTTATTCCATAAGTGTGTCCCTTGGTTACTAATGATGGCCTTTGGTACTCCAAACCTGCAAAAAAATCTGCGCTTTGACAAAGTCCACAACAACATGAGAATCATCAGTCCTGGTGGCCTTATCCTTCACCCATTTTCTCACATAATTAATGGAAACCAAAATATATAGGAAACCAAATTCACTAAAAAAGGGACCCTTAAAATCGATGACCCATACATCAAAAATTTTACAGAATAGTATGGGTTGTTAGGGAATCTCTTGTCTCTTAGAAATGTTTCTTGTGTGTTGGAAATGTGAGAACGACTTACAAAACACATGGGCATCATGGAATAAGTTGTTCCAATATAATCTAGAGTCCAAAAATTTACTAGATGTCTGTTGGGGTCAAAAGTGTCCACCACAATCAAGTGTATGAAATAATTGCAGAATAGACTCAAACTCATGATCAGGAACACACCTCCTAATAACATGGTCACTACACATGCACCATAAGTACGGATAATCCCACACATAAAATATAGCCTCACTCTTTAACTTTTGGACTTGATGTTTCTTTAAATTTGTAGGGATTTCGAATGTAACAAGGTATTTCACTAAATCTACATACCAAGGATGCATACTTGAGATAGAATAAAGATGCTCATCGGGGAAAGTGTCCCGAAGTGGTACGTGGTCCAAGGTGTCATCCTCTAGTGTGTGAGTAAGCCTACTCATGTGGTCTGCCACCAAGTTTTCTAACCCTTTTTGTCATTTATTTCAATTTCAAATTTCCGAAGAAGGATAATCCATCAGATTAGCCTGGTCTTTTCATCTGGATTTTTCAAGTGGTACCTCAGAGCTACATGGTCAGAAAAAACAACTACTTTATAGCCCAGTAAATATGAATGGAAGTTATCTAAAGCGAATATAAAAGAAATAAAATCCTTTTCCGTGGTTGTATAGTTCGATTGGGTTGAATCCAGTGTTCTTGATGCATAGTAAATCACATGTGAATGTCCCTCCACCCTCTGATATAAGACAGCTCCAACCATGAAGTTGAAGGTGTCACACATAAGCTCAAAAGGAATCTCCCATTGTGTGGGTTGAATGATCGGTGTAGTGGTCATACAATTCTTTAGCTCATCAAAATAAGTCATGCATGCCCTATCCAATGTTTTGAAACTACATGCCCTAAGACAATGTCATGATCTACCATGAAATGACACTTTTCAATGTTCAAGACTAGATTCTTCTCAATACAATGATTCAACACCCTTCCCAAACTACTTAGACATTCATCAAATGAAAATCCATACACTGTAAAATCAACCATGAATACCTCCATGATGGTCACAATAAAATCAGAAAAAATACTCACCATGCATCTCTGGAGGGTACATGGGGCATTGAAAAGTACAAATGGCATCCTTCGATAGGAAAACATGCCCAAGGGACAGGTGAATGTAGTCTTCTCTTGATCCTCTAGAGTTGTAAGAACCTAAAAATATCCAGAAAATTCATCCAATAAACAATAGTCTGTCTTCCCAGCTAGTCTCTCAAGCATATGATCAATAAATGAGAGGGGGAAATGGTCTTTGCGAGTGGATTGATTTAGTTTCCCATAATCAATACACACACACCAACTGTTTTGCACCCTCATTAGAACTAACTCATCTTTCTCATTTTTAACAACTGTAACACCACTTTTCTTAGGCACATCTTGAATAGGACTCACCCACTGGAAACCTGAAATGGGATAGATTATACCTGCCTTGAGCAATTTTTCAACCTCTTTTTTCCACACGCTTGAATGTATCCAAAACTTCTTTTTTAAATTTCCACTTTATCCATATTCTTGTTTTTTACAACTCTATTTGTAAGTGGAAAGGGTTTAGTAGGAACATCATCAATCTTTTTCTTACCTTTATCTTTCTCCTTGTATTTCTCGTCAGTTGGTATGGAATTTGGATTCTCCAAATTTGAGTTGAATCCCGATTGAACGATAGGTGTAGATGTATCAATTTTTTTATTCCCACTTCTCAATGTGATGGCACTGACATTCCCCTTGGGATTTGGAGTAGGTTGGGTTGGTAGATTTTTATAATTATTACTTACCAGTTCATGGAGGGTAGTGGAAATATGGATCATTTGAGTCTTCAACTCCCTCAACTCAGAACCTTGACTCTTCAGATCATTCTATTGATTAAGAACAATTTGCTTCAAAAGGTCATCAGTGTTAGAATCTACCTTGGATGGGGGATTCCCTTGTTGTTGGATTTTTGATGTTTGGGTTTCAAATCTCTTTTGGGGTTGTTGCAAACCTTGCTCGTAAGGTGGAGGCTGCTAAAAGTTTTGTTGAAAAGGGGGCCTTTGTTGTTGTCCATAGCCATACCTCATGTTTGATTAATCCTTCCACCCTTGGTTGTTTGTTGGAGAAAATTAATCAAACTTATTTTGGGGGTATGTCTATTGTTGCTGCTGATATGGTCTCCTTGGGAATACTGATGCACAATCCTATGTCTCTTTTAGTTGAGGGAAAAAGTCAGTTGGGTAGATTGTCTTAGTGTAAATTCCACAAGGCCTTTAAAGAGGGGGTTGGAATGTCTTTTGAGCCAAATAAATATGTCTCACCATATTTTTCAATTCTTCCAACCTGGTATTAATCAAATGACTTTCAAGAGAAGAAATACTTACTTGATGTACTCCCCTGATATGCGGTGTACCTCGATCTTCAAATTGTTGAGAGTTTTGGGCCACCTTGTCGATCAAGACACATTCATCTACTAGTGTCTTTTCCACCATTGCTCCTCCAACTGCAACATCCATCATGATTCTCTCCATAGGTGTGAGTATTTCTTAGAAGTACTGGATGAGGAGTTGCTCACTAATTGGGTGATGTGGGCAGCTTGCACACAACTTCTTGAATCACTCCCAATACTCGTAAATTGACTCCCCTTGGGCTTGCTTTATCCCGGATATCTCCTTACGAATATAAGTGGTCCTTGATGATGGAAAAAATCTTTGTAATAAAATAAGTTTCAAATTGTTCCAACAAGTTACATCTTCGGGTTGTAAATAATGCATCGAATCTTTCGCAGCTCCATCAAGTGAAAATGGGAATGCTCTTAGTTTGATTTGATCTTCATAAACATTTCTTGATTTTAAGGTTGAGAAAACCATATTAAATTCTTCAATCTATTTATTTGGATCCTCACCAAATAATCCATGAAATTTTGGAAGCAGGTGAATTAATCCCGATTTTAGTTCAAAGTCTGATTCGAGATTCGGGTATGCAATACAATTTAGTTGATAGTTAATATCAGGTGTATAAAATTCTCAAATAGTTATATTAAGTTCATTTCCATAATTTTCAGCCATTGGTTATTGTTTTATGTAGGAATTATAAGTCTTTCCAATTTCAATGTTCTTGGAGTGGAGAAATTCTCCAACTGTTTGAATGTTGAAACTTCTCGTAGAATGAGAATGTCTGATTCGAGCCCTAAGGTTGCGTTTAATCTTAGGGTCAGATCTAAGAGATCTTAGGGATTATTTTGTGTCATAAATCAAATAAAAATGAAAATAATTAAAGTGGACCATAGTAAAATAAAAATGATAAGTTTGAGTTGATGGTCCAAAAATAAGTAGAATAAAATAAAAGAAGAAGAAAAAAATTCAGATTGGGTAAATAAGAAAGAAAGAAGAGAAGAAATGAATAAAATGAAAAATAAAATAAATATCTCTAATTGGTTGAAATAATTACTTTCCTCCTCAGAAACGACACCAATTTGAAAGGCACTATCATGGGTGATTTCGAATGATGTTCGGTTTTGGGTTACTTAGGTGCAGTAGAGTGGTTGACCAAGGTCGTATCTCAAAGGAGGAAGCAAATTATAACAAATTCTTAAAGGAATTATAAAAATGAAATAAAAGAGAATAAAAACACTAATTTTAAGGATGGGGTTTTTTTATCATTTATAAAACTAGAATAAGATTTATAGAAGAAGATTTCATTTTCTCTTGTTTTTATTTTTTAAATGAAGTTCAATTAAAAATACACAATAAGAAGATGTTTTTTAGACAATATTTAAAAGGAATAATCGATATAACTCTACCTATTCACTCAATTATTTATCATTATAATTTAAATTAACATTAACTTAATTATGATCCCTTAATTTTTTAAATCTATAACCCTACAAGAATTAACTTTACCACAAATATTAAGTGAATTTAACCCTAGTCTAACTTCAAAACATGCAATCACAGCACCCTGCTTTGATTGATGTTCTAAGGTTAGCTTATGTTCAGTGGTAAATTAAGGCATATTTCCATTCTGGAGAATGAGTATGAATTTTTTTTAGGTAATATATTTTAACTCTACAAACTTATCTCGTGTGTTCTTGTATTACTTATTAATTTTGCGCTCTCACAATTTAAACAAAACCTCAACCTCACGTGTTTTTGTGTTAATTGTTCAATTGATTTCTTAGTTTCTTATAATTTAATAACACAATTCATGGATCATATTATGTGAATTAAAGTATCTCAATGATTCAAAATAATTAAATGATGAGGATAGAAGATATATCGATCACTAGAAAACTACTCTTCCATGGGTGGTGTGGTCATCGTAGAGACATTTTTCATGAGCAAAGGATAGAAAGGGTAGAACCCTATCTCGTATCCACTATTGATTCCAACCCAATTAGGAAGATTAAGAGAAGAAGAAATTCAAACAAAATAGAATAAAATAAAAGAAAAAAAAGAACAACAAATAAGTTTATCACACAAATGAAAACATTACAATACGATGAAGAGAAGAAAGCTTCGATGAGGGGATCCTTGCTTCAAGAGCTACCCCTCTTACAATGGTTGGAGAATTTGGGTGAAACAAATTATCCTCTAACTCAAATCACATAATTCACGTCCCAGCCCCTCAAAATGATAAAAGAAATTATTTATAGAGTGGAGGAGAGGCTAGGTTACAAGTGGTTTCAAGTGTGAATGGGGAAATTCGGCCAAATAGTTCAATCTAACTTGCACCGCCTATTTGACCTCCAAAATGCGTGAATAAGCTCTCCTTCTAGAATGGGGATTTGTGAGAAATCTAATCATATATCTTCTCTTAATATTTGGTCCTACTCCCATCACTAATTAAGAATTTATGGCCTAGATACAAAACCCATGTCCATTCTGGCGAGTCCATCCCACCATTGACTTAATGGCCTATTTACTCCATCCAAATGCACTTTTTAGCTCTAGTGTCTCGAATAAAAGTTGTTTAAAATTAATTTAGGAAAACTATTACAAAATTTGGAGTTCAAATAATTCATATTAACATATTTATGTGTGAATGTGAATACCTTTTAATATTTCAGTAGTAAAAATGTCAATCTTCTCAAACATGATTTTCTTGAAAGCTCCAGATAGGTATAACTTTCTCTCTCTATTAAAAGCACTGGAAAGGCACAGCTTCACTTATCATGAAACCTCCAGAAAAGGAAAATCTTTCAATATAATGAGTTTTTTCAACAAAAAACACATCTCTTCAAAATTTAATTTTCCACCCAAGGTATCACAGAATGTGGTAGCACAACACAAGGCAGTTTCCCCCACACTTAAGTTCAACTAGATTATGCAATTTCATTTCAAGAGTTTGTTGGATAGGGATAATTTTCTTGAAATGTAGAAAACCTAATAGGTTGTTCATGGCTTCTAAGGGATAAAAGGATTAAATTTTCTAGGTAGGCCATTATAAAAAAAGTATTCTTTGAAATATGGGCTTTAATACCAAAAAAATACCTCAATCATTTAGAACATAAATACCTCAAACCCTCAAGTTTTGATAGTAATAAATAAAATTCTGGTTAAATCAAGCTTGGTCTAGTTCTCTCAAGAAATGAGTTAAATGTAAAGAATATGAAAAGAATGTTTCTGAAGCCTCACAGGAAAGTGATTTAAAATATAAATACATTGAGATGGGGCATGGGATTCAAAATTCTGAGTAATTTTCATGATATTACTAAATATTTGAACATGAAACAAAGTTATTTTCATCATTAATTTAATCCTGGTTTCATGCAACAAATTGTTTCACTTATTTATATGAATTTTAAAATAGTTATGAGAATCATTTCATCTCAAAAGTTTCAAAAATACACAAAAAAATGAAAAATAAACACACAAAATTTTAAAAAAACACAATTTTTTTTGAAAATCATTGAAAAAAAGGAAAACAATTGAAATTATTAAACTAAAAGGTTCTCTCCCCTACACTTAAAATATTTAGTTGTCCTAAATGTGAACCCATGATATGATATATTCTTATAAAGTGTTTAATTTTATATAGTAAAAAGAATAAAAAACTGAAAGGGTTAGGAATAGCTTGATATGCTCAAGTGATGATGGGGTCTTGCAGTGTGATGAAATCCACTGCATCAGTAGGAAGTCCCTCAATGTATCTCTTCAAAAATTTCCCATTGACTGTAAGACTCCTTCTTGTGTCCTTTTGTGTGATCTCCGCTATACCACAAGGAAAAACATTAGTCAAAACATAAGGAACTAACTACCTGGAATGGAACTTACCAGGCATCAGCTTTATTCGTGAACTGTACAGAAGGACTTTCTCTCCAACATGAAATTCTCTTTTCTAGATCATTTTTTTACGAGATGCTTTGTATATTTCCTTGTAGGGCCTTGGGTTCTAATATGATGACAATTGAATCCCCTCATGACCTTGAATTTGCATCTTCCTTTGGGTTCTAGCTTGGTCTAAATCCATGTTTCATTTCTTTATAGCCCAATAATCCTGATGCTCAACTTCCATAGGGAGATGACACACTTTCCCAAAAACATTTCTAAATGGGGACATACAGATAGGTGTCTTGTATGTTGTCCTATAATCCCATAATGCATCATCAAAGAACTTTCTCCAATCCTTCCTATTCGGTTTCATAGTTTTCTCCAAAATTTGTTTCAACTCACGATTTGAAACCTCAACCTGGCCATTTTTTTGGGGGTGGTACGGTGTTGATGTTTTGTGTGTCACCCCATACTTATAAAAAAAGGAAGCAAGATTCTGATTGCAGATATGTGTCCCTTGGTCACTGATGATGGCCTTCGGTACTCCAAACCTACAAAAAAACTGCACTTTGACAAAGTCCACAACAACATGAGAATCATCAGTTCTGGTAGCCTTAGACTCCACCCATTTTCTCACATAATCAATGGAAACAAAAATATATAAGAAAACAAATGAACTAGGAAAAGGACCCATAAAATCAATGCCACATACATAAAAAAATATCACCTAATAATATGGGTTTTTGGGGCATCTCATGTCTCCTAGAAATATTACTAGTGTGTTAGCAATGTGAGCATGACTTACAAAACACAAGAGCATGATGAAATAAACTAGGCCAATACAATCTAGAGTCCAAAAATTTCCTAGCTATCTATTGGGGTCCAAAGTGTCTACCACAAGAAAGGGTATTATAGAATTGAAAAAGAGACTCAAACTCTTAATCAAGAACACACCTCCTAATAAATTTATCACTGCACATGTTCCAGAGGTATGGATCATCCCAAACATAATACCAAGACTCACTTTTAAATTTTCATACTTGATGTTTCTTTAAATTTGTATGTATTTCATTGGCAACAAGGTAGTTAACTAAATCTTCATACCAAGGATGCATACCTGAGATGGCATAAATATGCTCATTGGGGAAAGTGTCTCGAAGTGGTACCTGGTACAAGGAGTTATCTTCTAGTGTGTGAGTAAGCCTACTCATGTGGTCCGCCACCAATTTTTCTGAACCCTTCTTGTCCTTTATTTCAATATAAAATTCATGAAGAAGGATCATCCATCAGATAAGTTTGGTCTTTGCATCTGGATTCTTTAAGAGGTACCTCAGACCTGCATGGTCATAAAAAAACAACTACTTTAGATCCCAATAAATATGAACGGAATTTATTTAAAGAAAATATGATAGCAAGAAACTCTTTTTCTGTGATTGTATAGTTTGATTGGGCTGAATCCAGTGTCATCAATGCATAGGAAATCACATGTGAATAGTCATCCACCCTATGAGATAAGACAGCGCTAACTTCGAAGTTGGAGGGATCACACATAATCTCAAAAGGAATATCCCACTGTGGGGGATGTATGATCGATGGATTGGCCAGAAACTTCTTTATCTCATCAATGGGATTCCTGCAAGAATCATTAAACACAAAATCAGAATTCTTTTGAAGTAATCAAGACAGAGGAAGAGAAATATTACTAAAATCTTTTATGAAGTGCTGATAAAATCTTGAATTCCCTAGGAAAGATCTAACATCACACACACATGAAGGATATGGTAACGATGAAATAATATCTACCTTAGATCTATCAACCTCTATCCCATGTTTTGACACTATATGCCCTATTACAATTCCATGCTCTACCATGAAATGACACTTTTCAAAGTTCAAGACCATATTCTTCTCAATAAAATGATTCAACACCTTTCCCAAAATACTTGGACATTCATAAAATGAGGATCCATAGACTATAAAATCATCCATAAATACCTCCATGAAGGTCTTAATAAAATCAGAAAAAATACTCATCATGCATCTCTGGAAGGTACGTGGGGCATTGGAAAGTCCAAATGGCATCCTTCGGTAGGAAAATATACCAAATGTACAAGTTAATGTTGTCTTATCCTAATCCTCCGGAGCACTATGAACCTGAAAATATCTAGAAAATCCATCTAAGAAACAATAGTTTGTTTTCCTAGAAAGTCTCTCAAACATCTGATCAATAAATGGGAGGGGAAATGGTCCTTGCGAGTAGATTGATTTAGTTTCCTATAATCAATGCACACACGCCGACTATTTTTCACCCTCATTGGAACTAACTCATATTTCTCATTTTTAACAATAGTAACACCGCTTTTCTTAGGCACAACTTGAATAGGACTCACCCACTGGGAATCTGAAATGGGATAGAGTATACCTTCCTCGAGAAATTTTTCAACCTCTTTTTTAACAACCTTCAAAAGTGTTGGATTGAGTCTCCTTTGTGGATGCCTAACTGGTTTATCCCCATCCTCCAAAATAATCTTATACAAGAAAATAAAGTGGTTTATACCTGATATGTCATCCAAGTTCTACCTGATTTCCCTGATGTTCTCCCTCAAAATATTCATAAGTTTTTCATCATGTTAAAAAGGGATATTGTTAGAAACTATAACAGGTAATTTCTCACCACTTAATTAGTATGAGTATTTTAGATTTGGTGTTAATGGATTGAGTTCCAATGTAAGGGGTGATGTATGGATGGAGAAATTGAAGGAATTGAAATATGTGCACAATGAACATTAGCATCAAAATATAGATCATCAAAATTGTATAATAATGCATCAAATACATCAGTATACTCTACATCCATGTCATAATCAGAGTTCGCATGATCAAAATCCAAATAGTAATCCATTTCAAAATCAAATCTAAGAGAGTATTGTGTATTAGAAATAGGTTTGGAACTACTCTTAGACCTTAAACTAAAACCCATACTCATGATCTCCCTAAGCATAGGATAATAAATTTCCATGGAGTTTTTATTTGGTGGTTCAAAATGGGAGATAACAAATGCATAATGGTCCTTTGAGGGGTACTTCATAGAGTCTATAACATTAAATATCACAACTTCATCCCCAAACTCCATGTAAAGTGTACCCTCATTGACATTTATGATAGTTTTTTCAGTTTTGAGGTAGGTTCTACCTAAGATAATGGGAGCATGTGACCTTACCTGATTTTCCTCCATTTTAACCATGTATAAATCTACCGAAAATATCATATCTCTTACCCGGAAAAGTACATCCTCAAGGACTCCTACTAGATATGTCGTAGCTCTATTCGCCAACTGCATCAGTACTCTCATTGGATTCAACTCACCAACCAGTAAAGAAAAGAATATAGATTGAGTCATCATATTTATGGAATCTCACAAATCACAAAGAGCATCGGAAAAGTGAAACTCCCCTATGGTTCTTGGGATGGTGAATGTCCCTGGATCCTTGCACTTTTTTGGCATTGCTAGAGTTGGTGTGATGATTGCTGACACATTCCTTTCAATATTTCTCCTCTCGTTTCCCTTGATCCCTATTTCATTGGTGAAAAGTTCTTTCAAGAATTTTTCATGCCTTGGGATTTGTTTAATGGATTAAAGTAAAGGGATGTTGATCTCCACAATCTTGAATGTATCCAAAACTTCTTTTTTCATCACATCTTCAGCCAACTTTTTGGTTTGTACAACTTTGTTTGGAAATGGAAGGGGTTTAGGAGGAACATCATCAATATTTTTCCAACCTGTATCTTTGTCCTTGGATTTCTCATCAGTTGGTATGGAAGGCGGCTTCTCTGGAGTTAAGGTAAATACCGGTGGAATGGTAGGTGTCGAATCATCATTTTTTTTTCTTCTCGCTTCTCAATGTTATGGAACTAACATTCTCCTTTGGATTTGGAGTAGTTTGGGAGGGTATATTTCCAGAATTTTTACTCACCAATTCATGGAGGGTAGTGGAAATATGGCACATTTGAGTCTTAAACTCCCTCAACTCTAAACCTTGACACATCAGCTCATTCTGTTGATTAAGAACAATTTTTCTCAAAAGATCATCAGTATTAGAATCTACCTTTGGTTGAGAATTCCCTTGTTGTTGAGTTTTTGATGATTGAGATTCAAATCTTATTTGGGGTTGTTGGAAACCATGTTGGTAAGGTGGATGTTGCTGGAAGTTTTTTTGAAAGGGGGGCCTTTTTTGTTGTCCAGATGCATTGTTTATGTCAGATTTATCCTTCAAACCTTGTTTTTATGTTGGTGTAAAGGAATCAAACTTATTTTGGGGATGTTGATTTTGCTGCTGCTGCTGCTGATATGGTCTTCCGGAGAATACTAATGCACAATCCTTTGACTCTTGTATTTGGGGGAAATAGTCGGTTGGGTGTCTTGTCTTAGTGAAAATTCCATATGCCCTTGAAGGAGGGGTTTGGGATGTCTTTTTATCCAAATCAATATACCTCACCATAGTGTTAAATTCTTCCAACTTAGTATCAATAAAATTATTTTCAAGAGATGAAGGACTTACCTGATGTACTCCCTAACATGTGGTGTACCTCAATCGCCAAATTGTTGGGAGTTTTGTGCCATCTTGTCGATCAACACACATGCATCCATCAATGTATTTTCTACCAATTCCCATCCAGCTTTAGCATCCACCATGCTCCTCTTCATAGGTGTGAGTCCTTCATAGAAGTATTAGATGAGGAGTTTCTCACTGATTTGGTGATGTGGGATTCTCGCGCACAACTTCTTGAATCACTCTCAGTACTCATACATTGACTCTCCTTGTGCTTGATTGATCCCTTATATCTTCTTATGAATGTAATTTTTCCTTGATGCTGGAAAAAATATTTTCAATAAAACACATTTCAAATCGTTCCAACAAGTTATATCTTCAGGTTGTAAATAATACATCCAGTCTTTTGCAGCTCCATCAAGTGAGAATGGGAATTCTCTAAGTTTTATTTGATCTTCAGATACATTTCATGGTTTAAGGGTTGAGAAAACCAAATTAAATTCTTTTAAATGTTTGTTTGGATCCTCACTAGATAATACAAGAAACTTTGGAAGAAGATGAATTAACCCAGATTTTATTTCAAAGTTCGATTCAATATTTGGGTATGTAGTGCAGTTTGGTTGATAATTAATATCAGGTGCAGCCAACTCTAGAATGGTTCTATTGATTTCATTATTATTGTTTTCATACATTGGTTATTATTTTATGTTTTACTTAGAAGTGTTTCCAATTTCCGTGTTCCCAGAATAGATAAATTCTCCAAGTGGTTGAATATTGAAACTTCTAGTAGACTGAGAATGTCTGATTCCAGGCGAAGTCTACATTCAATCTCAGGATCAAGATCTAAGAGATATTCTGGATTAGTTTGTGTCATAAATCAAATAAAACTTAAAATAATAAAAGTGGACCATTATAAAAAAAATATGATAAGTTTGAGTTGATGGTCCCAAAACAAGAAGAAGAAGAAAACAAAAAAGATAAAAAAAATTCAGATTGGGTAAAGTAATAAAGAAGAGAAGAATATAATAAAATGTAAAATAAAATAAATAACTATAAAGGGTTGAAATAATTACTTTTCTCTCTATAAATGAAACCAATTTGAAAAGTTTTTTCATGGGAGATCTCAAATGAAGTGTTATTTCTTGGGTACTTGGGTGCAGCAGAGTGGCTGACTAAGGTCATCTCTCAATGGAGTAAATTAAAACAATGTCTTAAAGGTATTCTAAAAATAAAATAAAAGATAATAAAAACACTACATGAAAGGATGGGTGGGTTTTTTATCATTTATAAAACTAGAAGAAGTTTTTTGAAGAATATTTCATTTTTATGCTTTTAATTTTGAAATGAAGTTCGATTAAAAAGATGCAACAAGAAGATGTTTTTTTAGAAAGATATTTTAAAAGGAATAATTGATCTAAATCTACCTATTAAATCATTTATTAATCATTTTTATTTAAATTAATATCTACTTAATTATAATCCCTTGATTTTTTAAATCCCGAAACCTATGAGAATTAACCTTACCACAAAGATGAAATGAATTTAACCCTACACTAACTTCGTAACATGCAATCGCAGCACCCTAATTTGATTGATGTTATAAGGTTAGCTTATGGTCAGTGGTCAATTTAGGAAAATTTAATCTCTATAAATTAGAATTAAATGAGTTTAGGTATTATATTTGAACCCTAAAAATTTATCTTGTGTGGTCTTGTATTACCGATTAAAGTCGCGCTCTCACAATTTACACAAAATCTCAACCTCATGTGTTTTTGTATTAATTGTTCAATTTCTTGATTATTTTTTTCAAATTTAAAAACTCATTTAAAATATTATATTAATTTAATTATATTATCTACATGATTCAAAATATTTAAATGTAGAGGGTAGAATATAGATTGGTCTCTAAGAGAACTACTCTTCCATGGACGGTGTGGTCATCGTGGAGACGTTTTGCATGAGCAAAGGATTGAAAGGGTAGAACCCAATCTCATCTCCACTCTTGATTACAACTAAAATAGAAGGAGAAAATAAGAATATAATTAAAAAAACAGAATAAAATATAATAAATAATATAAGGACAAAAAAGTATATTACACAAATGAAAACATTACAAAATGAATAAGAGAAGAAGGCTTCAATGATGGGATCATTGCTTCAAGATCTACCCCTCTTACAATGGTTAGATAATTTGGGTGAAATGAATTCTAATCTGCCTTAAATATCCTAATTCACGTCTGAACCCATAAAAATGAGAAAAACACTAACTTATAGAGTGGATGGGAGGGTAGGTTTAAAGAGGTTTCAAGTGTGAATGGGGAATCTCGACCAAATATTTTAATTCAACTTGCACCACCCATTTGACCTCCAAAACAAATTAACCAGATGTTCTTAGAGAATAATTATTTGTGAAGAATTGGGTTGGATAAATCCTCTCAAAATTTGGGTCCAATCTAAGTTCGGATGAATATGTTATGGCCCAAATACAGAACCAATGTCTAATCAGGCGGGTCCAGCCCACATTTGAATTCATGGTCAATTTAGCCCACCCAAATGCACATTTTAGCTTCAGTGTCCTGAAAAAAAGTTGTATTCCATTAATTCAGGAACACATTTACAAAATTTAAAGTTAAAATAATAAATATTAAAATATATATCTTTGAAATATTACAGTGCACTATAAAGGGTAAAACAAGAATTTACTTCCAAATTTCAAATGAATGGTCTAATCTCAAATATTCCATAAATGAACATAGTTACCACAATGTGAGGAAATTACATACTTTATTAACAATAAAATATTAAATAAAATTGTGTTTTATCGTTCATATATATGAATAGGAATCAAAATTGTACAAGACATCAGCTTGTAGAAAAGGGACAGATGGCTCTGACAATGAATAAATATATATTCAATGGTAATTGTTGGATTTATAATATATATATCTATGTGTGAAATGATATTTTTTATTAAAACCTATGAATAATTTACGATCAATAAATCAAGGAGGAGAAAAAATATAGAGTGTCACAATGTCAATAAAAAAGTGGTCCATCATATATCTAATAAAACCTATAGCCTACGGACCATCTACAAGATGAATGAGGATTAAATTAATTATAACATGACATTTTATGAATGGTTTTACATTAAAAGGATGGTATCATGGAAAAATTATGTATTTATAAATATGATACAAAGTAGATATCTACTAATAATGTAATATTGAAGATTTATTCAACATATTCTATAAGAACAAGTGTAGTTGTAATTTTTTTAACAACTACTACCACCACCATAACATTGAGGTATGACCCAATCTACTTTCCCTATACATTTTTATGAACATTGATGAGAAATATGAAGATTAATAAGAATATTAAATAATATTAATATATTAAATAGGAATAAATATATAAAATACATTATGGGCAGAGAGTGATATGATGATTATTGGAGAGATTGAAGATCTAATTTTTATCTCTTATTTTGTCATTAGACTGACTGAATGGCCCGAAGGCCTTATTTTTTATTGATTTTATGCTAAACCCCATTTCAAGGGATTAGGGGGAACCCTTAAAAGGACCATAGGATTAGTAATTACATTTCCCATAGGCTTGCATACATAACTTGACTCGTAGGTCTTAAGGAAATCATACAGACTGTGACTACATGAAACTGCTCCTCCCCATCATTTGCATCGTGATCAGCTCTCCACTTTTGCATGATTGTTCGGCTAACATGTCCATGTGCAGAGGTTCACAGGCATAGTACTGATAGAAAATTGCATACCCTATCATTCTTCCAAAGTCCGTTTAGCTCTGCTCTGGTGAATGGGCCCTGCTCTTTCCCCCTCTGGAGCGGTTCCTTATAGAATTTGTCTGTGCAACAGCAAATCAGATGGCCCTGAAGGCCTTGAGGTGGCACAAAGGCCATGAGGTGGCTAGAAAGCCTTACTGACCCAAATGCCCGGGTGGCCTGAAGGCCTTAGGTACTCCAAGCCTAAACTGGTGGCCCAAGGTGAATAGTTCCAGCTGCTACAGTACCAAACAGAACTGCTACTGTAACCCAAAATTATGCCTCCGCCTGGTTTTGAACCCGGGTCTCATGGATGCACTTAGAGAGACCTCACCAACTAGTATGAGGCTCATGTACTCATTAGATTATGACATTAAAGTGGGAAAAATAGATACACATAAATAAAAATTAGTTATAATTTTAAATTTTGACATTCCACAATGATATGTCTAAGGGGACACATCAAAGGGAGAATTGAGTACTCTATAATGTTGACCAAGTTATTTGTAATTTGATTTGTTTTATATAGCCGTTAATATTTATTATGATCCCTTGTTGATAACATATCCAATGTATAATATTTATAATCCCAAGCTTCAAGAACTAAATTTAATGTCAATTTCTATATATATCCTAACTTATGGAGGAAGAATAAGATACGGATTCACTATATTATGACCATCTTGAGAAGAATATATATCAGATTTTTAGAATATGGATATGAATTTCATATTATGAAATGGAATAAAAATGGATAAATGCTAATAAATCTTGGATAGACATGAGTGATTATGAATAAAATTATTATCATACATAATCATAATTTTCATTTGGACTTTTCATGGTCCACAAAACTACTCACATGAAGTGGAAAGAAGCCTACACAAAAATGTCACCCAACTTGGTGATGTGTGGGTGAGAGCCCCCCATTTGGATTTTTTCATTGATACCTCCCATTTATGAAGTAAAAAATGGTTATAAAGTTAATGATCGTCAGGGAAAATTTATTATAATTTATTGAATACAATTCATATGATTTGAATTTGATTTTAGGGTGATTCATGAGTTTAAATGGAGACAATATTTTATATAAGATGCAATAAAGGTGGATTGAGAACATATAGAGTTATATTGGTGGTTCTTTGGTTGGAATATGAAAAATTCATGTATGTAGTGATAGAAAGAGAAAATTTATTCCATTGAAAAAGTGTCAATCGATTTCATTATAAGGATAACATGTGGCTCATATTTGAAGCACTGAGGGAATAAGTTTTCATGAAAATAATAAAGGTTATTTTTAAGAGTGTACATGATATCTTAAAATGAATATTATATATGTTATTACATATGATGATATAAATCACCCTATGATACACAATTATATAAAATTATTGGATAAGTATGGTCATGAAGATTTTTTAAAGAATACTTGTGTATTTCAAGTGATGGTAATCTAGATACTCTATCAACTGCCATGAAAAACAACTCTTCGGGCTCACTAAAGTTAAAATAAGAGTGAATAAATATATGATATCTATATATAGTTTTATATGAAGTTAGATGAATTTATGTGGATATCCACTTTATTAATATAATTTTCCTAATCAGAATTGATAGAAAAATCATGTCAATAATAAATGTTATTATGTTTTCAAATAAGATAAAAATAATTATTTATAAATCAAAATACATGAGTACACCTCATGAGAATATAATAATAATTAATTTGTTATAAACTATTTATATTGTTTGAGTTAGTATGTAGGTACATCAGGCATATGGGGATAAATATCTTTCTTGAGGATGAAACATATCTATGTAATGGAAATTCCCTTTGAAGAATGATATTTCCTAAGCATAAAAAAACATCATTATGTACCCAAAAGACTATATGTTCTCATGTATATCAACAATACTCAGGGACATGATAAAAAATGCTTGTCAGGATGCATAAGGTTCTCTACATGGTTCAGATTCAATAATAAGGAATAAATTTGTGATTATTCATTGATAAATAAGGAAAATATGTTTTGAATGTTGGTTCCCTAGACCCAACATGTGCATTACTTTTCAATTACCTTATCATGGTTACAAAGAGTTGTGCATGATTTATTTTTAAAACAATATTTTTTCTATTTATATGTAAACTATTTACAAGGTAATTCCCTTGGATAATTGGTCATATCAAAAGATTATAATAGTTTCAAAATATAATTAGAATCTTTAGATATTATAATAGTAATCTTAAAAATATGTCATATTTTCTAGATATATTATACTACTGAAACATAGATGGTGTATGATAATCAGTTTTTGGGGGATCATAAGAATTAGGACTTCTCCTCCTGAATTTTGTACCTTGTGATCCTAAGTAGTGGAGATCAAGAGGACTAACATGAAAATAAAAATTTTACATGTTTTGTGTTTCATTGGTTGTTCTTATATAATTACATGTATTGGTCTCTTGACTAGTGAAAATTATCAATGTTTACCATTTGATCATGTACATTGACTCAAGAAAAAACCCCCATTATTATTATTTTGTTGTGAGGTAACTTTTGTTGGGTGCATCATTAGTAGTATTAAATTGATTTAATGATGAAGATAATATTTTTTTCACCATAAAGGAAGGGGTGTATCAAGACCAGTTGACCAAGATGGTAGAAATTTTATTAAATCCATAGACATGGAAGAATAAGTTACGTCTATTTAATAATTTTTTATATAATAAATAAAGAATGAATGGATAATGACACAAAGTGTTCATCCTAATTTATGAGATGTAATGTACATGGTGTGTGTTTACAAGAGGTTTCAATAGTTATGACTAATTGTTATATTATTATGGGTTGTGATTTATTTCGAGATACCACTCTTGGTTTCTGATTATAACTTACTATTATTGAGATAAGGGACTACAGGGTCACACGTAATGAATATTTAGAAGCCTCTATAATTATAGTAAATAAATTATTAAGAAATGGTTGGACCCATGTTTAGTGTGGGGATAAGTCCAATTTTGAATGATTATAAATAATAAATAAATTCACTATTATTCTAGTTTAGGATAATAAAAAGTGATTTTATTTTTTATTTGTATTCACAAGTATTAATTGAATATGAGAAATAATATTTTATGAATGTATTTATTTTATTTATGGTTTATTAAATACTTTTAGGAGAGATTGGTAGAGGTAAATGATCCTACTGTTTCATGCAAAATATTTTAAATGTTACGTGTATGTGCTAAAATAGTTATAACATATGTGATATTATCACTAAGACATACATAGTTAATTGGAATTGATATAATGTGTATAATTTTGATAATGTCAAAAGTGAAAATGTCAAAAATAAAATCCACTAGTTTATGGAAAGTGATGTTTCTATTCATATTGAATATTCACACAATGAATTTGATAGTTTATCTCTATAATCACCTAATTCCTAGAAAGGGGATGATAAATCAGAGAACCCTGACCCAATTTTTCCTTTTACATCAAAGTGATGGTGCTCCTATGATAATTGAGTCATGAAAGGCTCCATTTAATTTCTATAATAGCATAATTAAATTGATGATCGACACATAAATATGTATCTTGAGTATGGATGGATGATCACGATGGATCAACGTTAGTTCATTTTTGGAGGTATCACTAGTGATGCATTGAACATTCCTACATCTACTAAATGAATGAGGTAATGGTTGGATTTTATTTTTGGGGTCAATATTAATCACATTGGATCTGTATGTTATACCAGTTTGGTATCACTATGGATAAAATGTTACTACACTAATTATAGCATTAAAAAAATTAAATTCCAATGATTTTTTGGATCCATTACACGCATTCTACCAATAGGTTGTATCAGAGAATATTTGTGATCCAAATTAAAATTAACATTTCATTCATTCATTTATATGGCATCGATAAAGTCTCAATTTCATAAAAATTGCTTCAATCTGGTTCGGATTACTAATTTATGGACATCCAAATAACGAAATTAAATTTTATAGATTTGAAATAATTAATATATTATCATAGTGGAGGATGAAACATGTCTGGAGTGTATTTAATAGAATCTAGTTGTGTTTTCTCTTCCTAGAACTCATGGGGGTAGGGAATTCAAAAAAAATCATATCCCTTGTGGAAATTAGAGAAAATGAAAAATTAATGGGGAAGGGGAGCATAGTCTACATTTTAAGACAATAAATTAAAAAACCTAGTAATAATATTGAAAATAAAAAACAAAAAAAGATTTTACTAAAAACCCTAAATGGTCTATAGACTATGTTACCCCACCCTGAACAATGTGTGTTCTTAGGGCAGCCGCCTATTGTTTATTTTAAAAAAAAATAAAAAATGGTGGTGGAACATCTTTCTACCGACTATCCTCCCACCCTATGCCTCATGTAGAGGTGCCCCATAACCCCTATAACTAACTTAGCGGCCAAGCCAGGTTGGCTTACCTTAGGCCCATTTTATGTGAGGATCTCATCTTATGAGGTTTGAAAATACCTGGGATACCCAAAAATTTGTGAAAAAAATCCAATAATATTAAATTCATATTTTGGATTTAATAAAATTATTTTTAAGACCATGAAAAAATTATATTATGAATTAAAATTCATTTAATTTATCATAATTCTTAGTTATTTCACTCAATTATAATCAATTGAATAATTAATTAAATTTTATAAGTTTATTACATGATGAATAATCATGAGTGGGAATTGAAATGTAATACTGTTATTTTTATTCATATAATTAATTATTATAATTATTTCATGTTTGTAATAATTAATTAATAAAATATGGTATGTGTATCGTCTCTCTCCCTCATTATTTGTATAAGGGTATGTGTGTCCACGAACAACATTAGTAATTTGAATATCACATTCCTAATACCTCATCCCCTGTGTGTGTGTGTGTGTATAATAACTCAGGTAATTATATAATAAATCATTTCCATGTTTATTAATATGTATTAACTTAATATTTATATTCATTATAAAAATATTTTGTAATTTTTAAATTTAAAAATAAATTATTTTAATTAAATATTTCATTATAATTATTTTTAAAATATTAATATCTAAATTTTATAATTTTAATTTTAAAATATTATTTTAATATTTTAAATCATAATATAAAAATTAACTAAGTGTAAAATTTTTGTATTTTTCATAAAATATTAATCTTACTGTGAATAGTTTAAAATACCATTTTTTTTGTAAAACTGTCATTTGATGACAATAAATTAAGTTATTTAAAATTAAAATTATGAATTGAATTTTATTTCAAGTAATATATGTATTTTTTATTTATATATAATACAATTAATTACATTTGAATAATTTTTCAATGGATTTTTGTATAATATTATTTTGGGTTTCAAAAAGATATTTTCACAAAACTATTTTAAAGTGAATAATATTTTTTTCTTTTAATTAATTAAAATAAAAATTAATAATGAATTATTTAAATTAAATTCATCAATTATATATCTCTAAATATTAATTCAAATTTATATAATGATTAATACTATTCATAGTGTAAGTATAAAATCATTTTATGGTTGAAATTTGTTTTTCTTGAAAATCAATTTTTTATTGTGTATGTGGGTTTAAATTTATATTTTTTTATTATATGAATTTAATTTTGTAAAAAGTATTAGATATCTGTAACCACCTTAATTTATATTATATAATTATTTTATGTTATTTTTTTTCATAAATAATTGTGGAAACAGTAAAAATATTTTATCATAATTAAGGTAAAAATGGGTTTACCCAAGGGTAAATTTAAAAGTTAAGGGTTATAATGATGAAATAGACTTGTATAAATTATATTTTATTTCAATATTTGTAAATTATATAATATAATACTCTAGAATAGTCGATTTTGGAGCCTTGTGGCATGTGAAAAACATTGGTATGAATTTTTATTTTTAAAAACACTTATAGTGTGCTCTTCCCAAATTATAAAATCCCACTAACACTCTTCACCTATTCACACCATAAAATGTTTTTTTCATTATATACCTACCCAAATTACTTAACTAAATACTCATAAATACTATATAGAAAGGATTTAGTTATAATTTTGAGGAGGTGGTCCAAATAATATCAATTATTCTTAACCAAATGTTTTTTTCTTCTACCACCATTTTAAAATACCCTAAAATAATGCTGACATAATAACTCTAGTATCTTAATTATATAGATATTTTATTTTGTTAATCTCATAAACTAAATCCATATCCACTTCAATCAAATGGAAAATAAAAACATCATTCATGTGTTTGGAACCCTATCACTTCACGAATTAACATAATTTGTTTTCCATAATCAGCTCTAAAGACTATTTATAATGATGGAATTAATTATAATATAATATATTCATGATGAATTTATCATTCTCAAAAGTTAATATATGATTTCATTTTTTTACCTTTCCATTCACTAAAAATGATAATGTCGCTCATGCTATGTGTGGACTACCACCTCCACAACGTGATGTGATTCTATTTTCATCACCACATCACATGGATGATATATGTAAATATATTGAATGAAATAATATGGTATTTTTATATAATTATAATTATGGGGACATTAATTATTACTTACCTTTATTCATAATGATCATTGAAAAATTAAAAAGTTACTCATGCATACATTTGGCCTACCGTCTCCATGATTATAGCAAAATTCATTTTTCATA
This sequence comes from Viscum album, assembly GCA_963277665.1. Taxonomy (NCBI): domain Eukaryota; kingdom Viridiplantae; phylum Streptophyta; class Magnoliopsida; order Santalales; family Viscaceae; genus Viscum; species Viscum album. The sequence continues at coordinate 1,047,757,265 of OY728162.1, forward strand.
ACCAAATTTCATGATTTATTTTAAAAGAATAATTAATGAATAAATATAATTACTATTTAATTATTATTATTATTGATATGATGGAATAATTTCTTCTTTAAAAAAAATAATCCTACCAAAATCATTTTTGACATACAAGACTAATATAATCAAAACATCCGATGTGAACATAATGGACTAAATAATTATGTATAGAATGGTATGAGATAAAATAAAAGGAATAATAAACATGAAAATTTTTATTAATATAGTAAATAATTAACATAAAGTTTTTATTCATGAATATTAATAATCTATGTGATTATTTAAACTCATGATAATGGACTTTCTTTCAAAAAATCATCTTCTAAAGATTTATTTTTCAACTCTTTTTCCTCAATGTACATTGTTTTAAAATAATTTTAGGGGTATTTTTATATCAAAATAAATGATTTTGGAATTTAAATATTTTATTTGTTTTTAATTTATTTTAATGGTTTTAAAAAGGATTCTTTTTGTGTGTTTTTATGAAACATTTTGACAATATAGAAAAGGAATTTCATATATTATCATGAAAAATTAAATATACCTTATCTTATAACATAAACATTATTTGAATTTTTTATTACTTTATAAGTTTCCATTTTTTATTAAAATAAAATCCATTTTCCCCTTTTTCTAGGTATTTTGTTATTGAAAATTTGTTTTTGAAAGAAAATCATATTTTAAAATCCGAAAGAGTTATTCAACTGTATTATGATGCAAATTTCAGATATTAAAAAAGTTCTATTCATGATATGGTCCTTCAACAAAATTTATGTGATGTTTTGAGTCCATTATAGTCCATAGGTGAGCCTGATATGGCTTATATGATGGGTATTCATAAATTTTGTAGGGTGATCCTATTATAGATTATATGATGGGTGAACGGAGATAGCACTCCAATGCATTAGGTAATTATTAAGTTCTCTAGATAATTATATTGGATTTCATCCATATGGGTATTCTAATTTTTAACCCATCTATAAGGATTCTATAAGGGTTATATATATTTTCTATGTGATGATCTCTCATGAAACCTATATAACTTTTCTAGGTTTATTAAAGTGTTTTCATGGAAATAAGTTTATTTAAAAAGGTAATATAATAATTTATTTAATGGAAAAATGATTCCCTTTCTAGTTAAAAAGTTTTTTTTGAAGAAAATATTTTAATGGGTTTTCATATTTTTCACTGCACTAACAAATTTCTATATTTATGTCCCAAAATTATATTTTTTTGGTCATACCATGTTTTCATAATTTTTTTTATAGGTTTTAAGGATGGGAAATGTAATAAAAGACTTCATACTGAATTTCATGAATATCTTTCAAGAAAAGAAAAAAAATTATTTTAAAAGTGTTATATTATGGGAAAAATAGTTACTACTTAGAAGTTCCATATTGAAATGTATGGTTTTATTATTTATGAGTTATGAAATAATTCTCTAAATATTTAAATATAAAAATATCTTCAAATGTAAGAGTGTTAATTCATTACTTAAAACTTTGTATTGTGTAATGTTTAACATTAGGTCCTTACAGTTGGTATCAAATGAAAGGTCTATAAAACTTTATAGTTGAGGATAATATTAATATAATAACATTTAAAAAATCTAGATTATGGTTAAGTTAAAATGATATATCATTTTAATATTACTAGGTTGCTTCACCTAAAATATGTCTTTCCCTAATGGTTTTCAACAGAGGAAATATAAAAGATTTATTAGGAAGGATATCAGTGGTAAATTTCCTTCAAAATCATCATACCAATATGGTTGGAATTGGAACTAACGATTTTGTTATTTTGATGGATCAATTGACACAAGTTGTAAATGCAGCTGGTATCCATTATAGAGAGCATCCAAATCATTAACATAAAAGCATGATGAGAGTGGATCATTTTATGAGTGAACATTTTATTGATTCTAGTGGTACCTTATATCTAGTGGTAGATGAATAATTAAATATTTCTATAGAATATATTTAAAGTCACTGGATGTCTAGAATTTCCAGAGGTAACTATTTCCATTTAACATTTTGAAGTTTTGGTTGATTGATAGTGGTATTTTTTTCGGAATTCCAATGAATGAGATGATATATATGCCATGTAATGGGACAAATTTTAAAAATATTTTACTATAGAAATATTTCCTTAAGTTGTTTTTGCTAAGGATGGAGAACCAATTCCTAGAATTGAGGAAAAAATGATGATTATGTTGCTGTGTATGAAGAAAATTTTACAAAGATTTCCAGGTAAGTTTCAAATTTTATTCAATACATTGATAGAAAAAATAATATAAACTATCTAGGATTGAAACCAAATGTACATAGAGAATGGATTTCATGGAAAGTGTTACTGATGTGGAATGTTTTGACATATGACCTCTAACTGCAAGGAAAATGAGTAGATGAATAATGAAAATTCAATAGTAAGATGGTTCAACTGAAATGATTTGGGGAATTATACCAACGTGTGTCAAATGTTAGTAACACAGGATGGAAATCCTCATGATTGAAAATATAAAGGTGTTAAAAAGTCATTTATACTACTATTATTGATACAAGACCATAAAATTAATTGTTTATAGGTGTGTTTCCCATTTATTAAAAGTATTCCATGACTCTATTTAATTATATGTCTTTGTATTCATTAATTTTTGAGAAATTTTCAATAATAATGGGCATATCAACACATGAAAAGAGGAAATAAATTTTAGTGAAATATATAGGTGTAAATATTAAATAAACCAAGATTTATAGAAATCACTATATTATTATTTGTGGGATGATATTTACTAAAAATATTTTTGAACAAACCATGGTATAGTTTGATATTATTTTGGGTATAGATTGGATTTTAGTTTATCATTTTAAGAGATATTTTTGAGATAATAATGATTTGTTCAATAATTTTGTACCTTTGTTAACCTGCCATGAATTTTAAAAATTGGTTAGAGATGGATGTGAATTTTACCTAGTTTATATTGTTCAAAAAACTATTCAAATTTTTTATCTATCATTAGTGGATGAATACATGTATGTTTTTATGTATTATTTACCTAGTGTTATTCATGGTGGGAGGTTGAATTTAATATTTACATAGTGCATGATTCTAATTTTATTTCAAAACCACCACATATAATGACACAAATATAACATATAGAAAAGAAAAAATAAGTTACATTAGTTATTAGATAACAGTTTTATTATACCCAATACATCGTCTTGGAGAACCCAAATTTTATTTTCTAAATAGGAGTATGGTTCAATGTGACTTTACATTGATTCTTGAGCCTTGAATAACATCACTATTAAGAACATGTACCATTTTACTCATATATATTATTTGTTTGATTAGCTAAAGGGAGAGAAATATTTTTGAGAGATAGATCTCAGGTCAAGGTACCATTAGTTGAATGTAAAGGAGGAAGACATTTCGAACACATCTTTTCAGACTAAATAAGGGAATTATGAGTTTTTAGTTATTCCCATTGGGTTATCCAATGAAATAATTTTATTTATTTTCCATAAGAATAGAGTTTTACATGAGTTTTCGGATAGTTCTTTGGTTGTGTTTCTTGATGATACATTAGTATATTCCAAAATTTAGGGGGGCATGATGGAAACCAATGATTTTTTTAAAACCTTAAAAGAAAGGAAACTACAAAGAAAATTTGGTAAGTGTTTATTTTGGTTGTAACAACTTTATTTCCTTGGAAATATTGTTTTTAATATAGAAAAACTATTGAACCTTCTAAAACAAAATTTTTTGAATAATTGCCAAGACCCAAAAATATCCTTGTGATTCGTAATTTTCATAGATTTTCATATTAATACTAACAATTTATTAAAATATTTTTTCCATTATCTAGCACATTTAATAAGATAACATTAAAAGGAGTTAAATTAATTTGAAAAAACTAATGTTATTATTTTTTGGGAAATAAACATAAGACTAGTGACTTCTCCATTTTATCTATTCCCTCTAAAAATTATGTATTTTTCATCAATAGTGATGCTTCTTTAAAGGGACTTGGTTGTTCCCTGATGAGAAATGATTTGTTAATTTATTATTCTTCGTATAAATTAAATCCTCGTGAGTTAAATTATCCTACACATGTTCTTGAATTATCTATTGTGGGTTTTATTTAACATTTTGGAGGAATCATTTATATGGTGTAACATTTGAAAGATATACTAATAATAGACATTTGTAGTATATATTCACTTAGAAAGAGTTAAACATGTGGTAGAGAAGATTGATAGAAATGATAATGTATTATGATTTCATGATTCATTATCATTATCAAAAGTGAAAAATATATTTAATGGGTTTTGTTGTAAAAATAATGCTACATTAACCGTGTTTAATTTGGAACATGATTCATTTTTTAATGATTTTTTAAATTTTTTCTTTGAAGTTCTATTTGTAGATATCCACTATTTTTTAAGTGTCGGTGAAATCATTTATATCATAAATTATTAAGAAATCTCATAATTAAAATAATTTTTTACAATAAAATGTATAATTGGTTAAGAAGGGTAAGTTAACTTAATTTATGGTTGAAAATAAATGTGTTTTGAGATTAGTAAATACATTACTTGTGCATTGTTATTTGTATTTAAAGTGATAATTGATGAGTAATGATCATTATTCAACATCTTCCATTCATCTTGGTTTCACTAAAATGTATAATGATCTTCAGGATTATTACAATTTGGATAAGATAGAAATAGTTATTTCTAACTTTACCACAAAATATTTGACTTGTTATGAGGTTAAGGAAGAACAACAATTACTAAATAGAATGATTTAATATTTTCCAGTGTCAAAGTGGAAATAAGGAAATATATCCATCAATATTTTGGTGGAATTTCAATATACATATTGTTGTAACAATATGGTTTGGGTTATTTTTTATCAATGTACTAAATCTATAATTTCTACATCACATTTAATATACTATGTATTTATTCAAGATTTATCAACTATATCTAAAGGATATATTTAGGTTTTATAGAGTTCCTCTCTATATTATATTGGACCATTATTTTAGGTTAACATATAATTTTTATGAAGGACGTCATGAATCATTCGATAATGAATTAAATTTATATATATTTTCATCCTCAATATGAAGGATAGTAAATGAGAATGATTCAGACCATGGATGATATTCTACATTCTTTTTTTAATAGATTACCATGTAATTTTGGAATAACATCAACCTTTGGTTGAGTTTTTTTAATAATTGTGTTTTTCCTTCCAGAATATAGATGGTTCCACTTGAGGAATTATATGAAAAGTGGTGTTAGAAGCCATATTTTTGGGATGAAGTTGAAGAAAGTTAGTTGATGAGACCAGATTTATTAGAGGTGAGAAATGAGAAGTTGTAGAAGAATCAATAAAATAAGAATATTTCCTAAATAATTTGTAACAGTTATGTACATAACTAAAGGAAATGTCATTCTTTCGAGTTACACGATCATGTATTTTTTAAAGTATCTCCATGGAAAAATGTTATGAATTTTGGTAAAAAGGGAAGGTAAAACCTATTGTTAAATGGACCATATGAAATCCCAGATAAAGTTGTTAATGTTTCCTACTAATTGGAATTTTCTTAAATTTTTTCCACGGTACACAATGTTTTCACATTTTAATATTAATGAAACATGTGCTAGATTCGTCCCATGTTTTGAGCTCTAAAATTATTTAGTTGGAATAAAATATTTCTTATGAGGAATAACCCATTTATATTCTTGATCATAGAGAGTAATTATTGAAAAAAAGTTTATTCTCTATGTTAAGGTTTTATGGAGATCCCATATGGTTGAAAAAGTCTACATGGGAATTTAAATATGTATTAGGGAAAGATATCCCCGCTTTTTTAATGAGTGACTAAAATTCTGTGGATAAAATTTATATAAGGGTGAAGAATGTAAAAATATATTTAATGATATAATAAATCATTTTCATGTTTATTTATATTTATTAATTTTATGGTTATACTCATTATAAAAATATTAACTAAATTTTAAATCTAAAGAAAAATAATTTTAATTAAACTATTTTCCAATAAATTTTTATTTAAAATTTTAATTAATAAATTAATGAATTTTAATTTAAAAAATTTATTTCATTTTGATATCATCATATCATATTTAAATTAGGGTGAAATTTTTGTATTTTTAACCAAATATTGATTTTCTAGTGAATAGTTAAAATGCTGATTTTTTTAAAACTATAATTTCATTTATATAAATTAATTAATTTAAATATACCATAATTAATTGAATTTTATTTAAAGTAACATAAATATTATTTAGTTATTTAATATAAATTTATTTTCAATTTTAATCATATTTAAAAAGGATTTCAGTATTATTATTTTTGGGTTTGAAAAAACAATTTTCTGAAAATTGATTTAAAGTGCATAATGTTCCTCATTTTTTATTAATTAAAATAACCCCAGATTTTGAAGGATTTAAATTAAAATTATAAATTATATTTATATAAATATTAATTTAATATCATATAATTATTATTACTAGTCTTAGAGTTAATAAAAAACATTTTTTCTTAGAAAATTCATTTCTTGAAAAACAAATTTTCTATCGTGGTTGTGGGTTTAATATTAAATTAAATTATACCAATTATATGAATTTAATATGTAAAAATTAATTCCATATTTTGAATTAGAATAATTTATATTATATAATATTTTCACTTTTTCATTTTTTCATAATGAATAGTAAAAATAGTAAAACAAATACAGTGGTTAAGGAAAAAATGGGTCTACCATGGAATTAAGCTAAAAAGTTAAAGATTAAAATGACCTAAAAATTTTCTAAATTGTATTATATGGACATATTTAAGCCTTATTAAATATAATTGTTGATCATTATCCATTTTTGATCAATTTATCATGTTAGAAAACATAGTTATAACGTTTTCTTTTTAACAATTCCAAGTGTGTCCTCTCCCCCGCTAATAAAAGTACACCCCCGTCACTACTCCTAATAACACCGTAAAATCCTATTTTTATAGACATGAAATAACAAAATACATTAATTAATTATCTCCCCATGTACTATATTCCTTGTTTTTATTATAAATCCAATCTACTAGGGCTTTAGGTATGATCTTAAATAGGTGATCTGAAGAAGACTTGTCATTATTAAATGAGCATTTTTGTTTTGTTTATTCTTCAAAATATTTCAAATATTATTAATACTTGTTGTGATAATATCACAATTATATAACATATACTGGTATTTTATTATGTTATTTTCATAACCTAAATCCATCTCCTATTCTATAAAATGGGAAATGAAAAAATCAATCGTATGTACGAAGAACTATTGCTTTGCGAACTTATATAATATATTCTCCATCATCACCTCTCATGGTTATTTATAATTATGTAATTAATGTTTATATATTATATTCATAAAATATTTATCATTATTATAATATAATATATCATTTATGGTTTTACTATTCCATTCATTGAAAATGATAACTTCATTTGTGCATACGTGTAGACTACCGCCTCCATGAAGCGATGTGATTCGTTGCTCATCACCACACCACATTGATGATATGTATAATTATATTTAATGAAATAAAATGGTATTTATGTTATAATTATAATATTTTAAATATAAAATATTTTTTACCTTCTTTCAATGATAACCATTGATAAATGAAATTGTTACTCACACGTACATATGACATTATTCCATGATTGTAATATAATTCATTTTTCATACCATCATTCATAATATATTTTAATTGTATAAATAATTTATAAATATAATAAAAATTTCATCATTAAAATTCTATATATGATGTAACAATGACCACTCAAACTATAGTCAACCTATTGAAGTAATTTTTTATATATTAGTTGAATATTGTCAAAACATCTGAATTGAATTTAAATGATTAACTAGTTTTGTATAGCATGGTAAGGGATAAAATAAAATAAATAATAGACATTAAAAATTTTATTAAGAAAGTATGTAATTAACATATGTTCATTATTAAGTATGATAAATAATATACATTATGATTCAAACTCAATATAAGATACTTTCTTTTAAAAAAAATCAATTGATTATTTTTCAACTCTTTTTCCACCGTGTCTATATTTTAAAACAAATTATGGATGTTTTTATAAGATCATTAAAAGATTAATAGAGTACTTTTTATGTCTCTTTATTACTTTTTTTCAAAGGTTTGAAAAATATATCTATTCATGTATTTTTTAAGGAATGTTTTCACAATAAGGAAAAATAAATGTTCTATTTTAATGTATAAAGTGTCTAATACTATTCCCTCCTTCATAATAGTAATTTTACAATTGGATACCTTTAAAATATTTTACATTTTATTCAAATAAAAAATGTATTTCCTCTTTTATGTGTACTTTGGTGTTTAAAAATAGGTTTTGGAAGAAAATGGTTTTTTGATTTTTGAAAGTGTTTTTCATATGATTTTAAAAGAGTTATTCAAGGGATTATTAATGAAAAGTTTCAAGAATAAAATGTTTTATTAATAATATAGTCCTTGAAAATTATTTAAATGATGATTTTAGCCCCATTATAACTCATTATTTATACTGATATGTCATATGTGATGGGTTTTCCCATATAGTTTTGTGTGATCCTGTTATATATTATACGATGGATGCACATAGATTTCAACACAATGCACTTGGTATTGATTTTTTCCTACAGATAATTATAGTAGATGTCATATGTATGGTTATTTTAATTTGTAATTATATTTTAAGGGTTCTATGAGATTATTTCCCAATGTCACTACATGACTTTTTTATGATTTCTTAGGAGTTTCATATAAATTGTTTGATTTCAAAAGGTAACATAATAATCATTTTAATGGATAAGTGATCCCCTTTCTAAGTAAAAAAATTGAACAAAAGTTTTTCCATGGGTTTTAATTTTTCCTCTAGACTAAGATATTTATTCTTTTTATTACCCTTACTGAGCTTTGTGTTCTAATCCCACATTTTTTAAATATTTTTCATAAGGTTTGTGGATGGGTAAGGGAAACAAATAAGTCAAGATGAATGTTGTGATTATTATTCCTGAAAATAAAACATTTTTAACATTAAATGTCTTATATTATAGGAAAGATAATATTTATTATAAGTAACTGCTTTATAATATAATGTTTTTTTTGTATGACTTATGACCTAATTACTTAAAACTCTAAACCTGAAAAGATATATAAATATAAGAGAATGAATTCTTGATTTAAAACTCAACATTATATAATGTTTTAGGTTGGGTCCTTGTATTGTGAGTATATTTTATAATAATAATTTGAATGAATACACCGACCATACTAGGGCTTATTGAAGTACCAGAAGTGATGTAGTTACATTTTATGGGGGTGGGTGATGTGGCATAAGTCAAACAAAACATAGGGAGTTTCCCCTAGGGTCCTGGTTGACCCATTATCTTCTCAATGTGTCAACTGGTAGTAAATGTTTCTAAATATTCTATTTATTTATTTATTTATTTATTTATACATGTTTTATATTATTATTCTTGTGTATATTTATACGATCATATAAACTAATAAGAAAGTATGATTATGTAAAATGAGCATACTTAGCAACTGTTTTATATTTATGCATGCCTAAGTTGTTATTTATATCACATAGACAATTTATAATAAATTGAAATGGATTTCATTTACTGAAAAAAAAACTTTAATCCTAAAAGAAAATATACTATCATTAAGGACTTCCATCACATGAATTTGAATAAAAAATGATACATTTTTTTGTTTATCATCCCTAGTTGAGGATGTATCTTGTAACCGAGGAATTATTATAAAAGTGGCGAGATGACTTAACTAATATTGATAGAAATAAAAATACATAGATATATTGTTACATTTTTATAGAAAAATCATTAAGTAAATACATTTTATGCTTTTTAGTATATGGGACTCTACTCAATAGATTAATAATCAACATGTTATTTTGTTTGGATAACTAAAATCCTACCTTGAAAGTCTTCGAATGGTGTTGTAGTCATAACATTGACTATGTTCAGAGGTTGTAAGGATCATTTCCACTAGAATACTTATAACATCCCAAGTAAGTAATGAATAATAGATATTTTTATCTATGTCTATTAATTATTAAGATTGTGTTTTAGAGGCTTAAAATGAAAATAAATACAATCTTATGCATGGAATACACTAATATTCTTAAAAGATTGGTTTACTGCCTTTTGATGGAAAACCCTTTTTAAATCTATCTTTTGACAATTTTATAAGCTATTTTTGTCAAAATAAACTTATTATTTATGATTGGGACATCAAAATTTACTTTGTGTGAATTTTTGGTATTTTTCCGATAAAGTTCATTTTTTAATGAATAGTGAAAAATGTTGTATTTTAATTCAAAACCTCTTTTTAATATAATTTATTTATATGATTAGATTATCTTTTGAATTGGTTTTGAATTGAAATTAGAATATATTTTTACCATTTTATCCAATGTTGGTCATTGGAATCAATTTCACTTTGAAATTGGACTTAAACTAGTGTTAATCTTTTGATACTTATTGTTTCATAAAAACACGCTATTTGTCATGATAGCGGGAATTAGTTATTAAATTAATTAATGCAACTTACATGTTTTGAATTTTTTAAATTAGACATCATTTTTTAATTCATAATATCAAATATAGATTAGGGTGAAGTTTTGGTATCTTTCTGAAAAACTTCAATTTTTGATTAACAGTGAAACCACTAAGTGGTAGTTAAAGAAACTGATTTTTCGTTTAAATGAAACTTTGCCACTTCTGTGATTTTATTTTCAAAAATCCAACATACATGGTTGTCATTAAGAAGTAAAATGTGGATCAATGAGATTAAAATAATTTTCTGGTGAATAGTAACTTTTAAGTTCTTAATCGCGATTAGTGGTAATTAGTGTAGTTTAAGGTAAAAATAATGTTTTAATAATATGAGATGAGCTTGACACATGTCCTACCCTCATTGGATGTGTCATGGCCGACCAAGAAAATCCATGGGTCAACTTGGCGACCCCATGGAGCCACTTTGGTTGGGAAATGACATAAATAATTTTTTTATTTAATAGTAAAAATGACACAAACATGAGATGTTTTACTAAAACAATTTTTACATGGGGTTATACAAGTCAGATTTTTGATTATAAATAGTTATTAGAAATATAAAAATATTTCCTACATCATAGTAATTTTGTTTATAATTTTTAGACTTTAAATAAATTAAATTATTTATGACATCATGATGATGCAGCGATTACCTCATTAATAAAGGATTTAAATAAAATGAAATGATAATGTAATATCTATGAACTAAAAATGTCCAAAACGTATTTTATGGGTGGATTTCGAACCCTTATCACCTTACCCTTTATATCAATGTGGGACCTTTTGAATCTGAAACTCATTTTAAAATAATGTAACATTTCTTTACTTTCCAAGAGTGCCCCTCCTCTCCTCTTATAAAAGGCCCCCACCACTACCTCCTTACCCACACTCCCAAAGCCTTTGGCTCGGCCAACCCCAGCCCATTTTGTCTCTCCAAATACCTATCTTACTCTTTGAAGCCTCACTTTGGGCAGAAGTCTTCCCAAGGAAGCCTTTGAGCTCAAACCAAAGGGAGTTACCCGATTTTAAGGTAATGTCTTCACATGAGTCCGTTTGTTTTATTTTGCTTCTCCAACCCCCTAAACTGTTTTTATTCATTTATTTTGTAACAACTCCAGTATCTTAAATATACTAGGATGTTGTTACAAGAAGTATTCGAGATACACCTACACACACCTACATCTAATGGTTAAAGAACATACTGTTTCCGTGGATGGCGAATTTATGCCTCCCGAAACGATGATTGTTCAACATTCTTTTAACACCTTCAAAGGCGTCCATTAAGATTTCACCATATTTATATATGATATATAATATGTTTATGTGTTCCTTAAGCTTCTGTATTTTTCATTTTGGGCATACCTTTATGGTTTCCATTATGGGTAAACGCGATATCTTCATTTAAGGAAGTGCGGACTACCGCCCCCTCAAAGTGATTTGATTCGTTAAATACCATATGTGGGACGTATAAAGGATGGAACTATGATATTAGATATGATATTATACTGGAAGTATAATATACCTTTATATCATTATGATTCCATTCTATAAAATACGAAATAGAAATGAAAGTAGCGTTCATGCGTACGTACAGCTTACCGTCTCCATGAACGGTGCATTTCATTTCTTACCTCTAAATGATTATGTAATATTATAAGTGCATGCATGTACTGGATATATATGACATATATGATATCTACATCATGAATACCATTCTGGATATAATGGATACATGAACAACTTGTAATTATAAAGGGCTTATTTTTTACTCAAGTACCAATGATCGTTAAAATGACCGTTATTAACTTAAATAATTACATAGTGTTCATGACATGGAAATAAGTGATATAAAAGGAATAATGAACTTGAAAAATGTTCTTAAACAAGTAGAAATTAACTCAGGTTTATTATTCATGAGATTAAAGAACGACTGAGTCATGTCGGACCCGAGGTATGGGACTTCTTCTCAATCTCCTTTCATTGAGGCATATTTTGTTTTATACACAACCTTCTTTTATACGGTGTATAAACCCCTTTGACTTTTATGTTTATCCAAAAGGAATATTTTTTATACGAAGAATTTTACTAAATGACAAAAGGGAATGTTTTTGTCGTACGTATGCGGCGACAACGACTTCTCCACCGCCGTGACCATTATTTGAGTTTCAGCTTCCTCTACAAGCCATACCTTTTTTTTAAAAGAAAAATAAATACCATGTTTTACTTTTATTTTATTTTGTTATTGAAAATGGTTTTCATAATGTTTTTATATCAATTTATTCTATTGATATCTTTTGATTGAAATGTGGAAATGTTATGTTTCCTTTATGCATGTTTTATGTGATACGATTATGTTGAGGTTCTTGGGCATTATTATGAAGACGGGTGGTTCTGTGATAAACTAAGGGCGGGTGAGACCGATATAGCTCTCCAATGCATTGGGTAACGCGAAGGAGTGAAACGTTAAGGTTTCTTCGAAGAGATTTACGGAATATATTGTGATGTGTATCCCAAACGTAACCAAGAGGGTTACTCCCTACGTAAGAATGTTATGAATGCCTCAGGTTAACTTTATGTCTTATGATTTCTATGATTTATTCATGATTTGATGAGGTATGTTAAAGTTCTTATGTTTTATGGGTAGAGTATGATTTCATTCTTATGTATATATGTACCCATGTTTCCTTTCCATATTTTTATATCCCTTACTGAGCTTTTTATGCTCATCCCAAGTTTTTTTGAAATGTTTTTCATAGGTCAAGGGAAAGGTAAATGATATGATGATAGTGTCAAGGAAGTGTCAAGAAAGAATCCATGTTTTATTTTAAATATGTTTCCATTGATGGGAAAGGAGAATACTATCTTTATGTAACCACTTTGTTTATATGTGGAATGTAATGCAAGTTTTATGATCTAATTCTCTAAAACTCTAAACCCGAAAAGATCCTCAATGTGTAATCTTGTAATAACTCAAGATTAAGTAAGGTTTAAGGCTGGGGCCTTATAGTTGGTATCAGAGGTCGGTTTAGATAACTTTAGGAGTTAGAATTCTATTAAATTATTATCCAGAAATATTTTTTTATGGTCAAATTTAAGTGATATAGTATTTGAAGATTACCATGTTGCTTCATCTAAGACATGTTTGTTCAGAATGGTTTTCCGCAGAGGAAATAGGGAAGCAGTGATAGGAAGGCATACAGAAGGAAATAACCTTCCGAATCAGCATCCTGAGATGGTCATAATTGGAACTGAATAGTTTGTTGTAGTAATGGAGCAGTTGACTCAAGCGATAAATGGTGGTGGTATCCATGCACGAGATCAGCCAGATCAACCGCAGAGGAACATGTCAGTGGTGGAACATTTCATGAGGCAACATCCCCCATCATTCAGAGGATCATCTGACCCTGTGTTAGCTGAAGGGTGGATTAAAGAACTGGAGAATATTTTCGATGTCATGGGGTGTTTAGACAATAAAAAGGTTAGTCTTACTATTTACCGTTTGGAGGGTGAGGCAGATCAGTGGTGGTCTATGGTTAAAAATATCAGGGACGCTGATGAGATTGATGCACTTGACTAGGATGAATTCAAAGGTATGCTTCTTGAGAAGTATTTTCCTAAGGCTGTTCGACTTAGGATGGAAAATCAATTCTTGGAATTGAGGCAAGAGGAAGACTCAGTGGCTACCTATGAAGAAAGGTTCACTCGATTGGAAAGGTATGCTCCAAATTTTATCTGAGACCTTGATAGTAAAATAAATCATTTTTACTCGGGATTAAAGCCAAAATATCGAAGGGGATTAGCTTCTCATGAGTTTAAAAGTTATGAAAAGCTTTTTCAATGTGCTGAGAAGGTGGAAATGGATTTTTCCGACGATCAAGCGTTCTATAACAACCAACAGAAGAAGAGACCAAGGTGGCAGGAGAAAGGTGAGAATTATTCAAAAAAGTCTGATGGTAAGAAAACTAAGTTTCCAGTTTGTGATAAATGTGGAAAAAGGCATGCTGTGGAATGTCTTCTGAATTCTGGAAAGTGCTACCGATGTGGTAAGATGGGACATAAGGCTCGTGATTGCACTGAAAAGGATCAAGGTGAAGGTAAGACCAAATTTGATTTACAGTTAGTGAAATGTTATAAGTGCAATGAGATGGGTCACTATGCAAACAAGTGTCCGACAAAGATCTTGAGTGATGGGAAGCAGTTAGACTACAAGCAGAAAGGGGTGGTGAAATCCTTTGCAACTACTTTAGCAGATGTCAGGCCATCAAATGAAGTTGTATCAGGTACTTTGTTTGTTTTTTCAGATTATGCCAGTGTGTTGTTTGATTCGAGGTCTACACATTCTTTCATCTCTGAAAACTTTTCTAGTAAAATGGGAATACCATCTCAAGAAATGATTCCTGAACTTTTGGTAAAAACACCTGGGGGAAATGTTGAGGAAAAAAGAATTTATAAGAATCTTCCTATCCTTATCTATGGAAAGAACCTACTTGAAAACCTTATTGTTCTACCTCTAGTAGAGTTTGATGTTATCCTGGGTATGGATTGGCTCTCTATTTACAATGCTAAGATTGACTGTAGAGATAAAGAAGTGTCTTTTCATAAAGACTTTCATTTTGTGTACAAGAATGAACCCTTACTGTTTATAACTTATCAAGAGGCCGAGAAACTTGTAAAATATGGAAATGAATGTTACCTTGCACACATCGTTGAAAATAAAGGAACTGTTCAGATTAATGATGTGTTAGTGGTAAATTAGTATCCTGATGTTTTTCCTGATGAGTTTCCTGGAATAATACCAGATCGGGAAGTTGAATTTACTGTTGACTTAGTTCCTGATGCTAAGCCAATTTCAAAACCCCCTTATCGAATGGCTCAAATTGAACTTTTAGAGTTGAAGGAGAAATTGCAAGATTTATTAGAGAAAGGTTTCATTCGACCTAGCACATCACCATGGGGTGCTCCTGTTTTATTTGTTAAAAAGAAAGATTGTTTAATGATACTTTGCATTGATTATAGATCCTTGAATAACATCACAGTTAAGAACAAATATCCTTTGCCTCATATCGATGATTTGTTTGATCAGATCCAGGGAGCTCAGTATTTTTCAAAGATTGACTTGAGATCGGGGTACCATCAGCTGAAGGTAAAGGAAGCAGATGTTCTGAAGACTGCGTTTCGTACAAGATATGGCCATTATCAATTTGTAGTAATGCCTTTTGGGCTAACCAATGCACCTGTTGTATTCATGGAATTAATTAATAGAATTTTCCATGAGTTCTTGGATAAGTTTGTGGTGGTTTTCATTGATGATATTTTGGTGTTTTCTAAAAGTAAAGAGGAGCATGAAATACATTTAAGGGTTATCTTACAAAGCTTAAAAGAAAAGAAATTGTATGGGAAATTCAGAAAATGTGAGTTTTGGTTGCAACAAATTTCTTTCCTTGGTCACATTGTTTCTAAAGATGGGATAATTGTTGATCCTGCAAAAACAAAGGTTGTTGAAGAATGGCCAAGACCCACAAATGTAACTGAGATTCGTAGATTCCTTGGTTTGGCAGGCTATTACCGAAGTTTTGTTAGAAATTTTTCACGGTTATCTAGTCCAATGACTAAGCTAACTCGGAAGGGTGTTAAGTTTATCTAGACAAAAGAATGTGATGATTGTTTTCAGGAATTGAAAAGAAGATTGGTAAATGCTCCAGTGTTGGCACTACCTTCCAGGAATGGTGAGTTTGTTATCTACAGTGATGCTTCATTGAAAGGACTTGGTTGCATCCTAATGCAGAATGATTAGGTAATTTCTTATGCTTCACGACAGTTGAAAACTCATGAGGTAAATTACCCTACACATGATTTGGAATTAGCTGTTGTTGTTTTTTCTTTAAAAATTTAGAGGCATCATTTGTATGGAGTAAAGTGTGAAATATATACTGATCAAAAAATTTTAAAGTATATATTCACTCAGAAAGAGTTGAACATGAGACAGAGGAGATGGCTGGAATTAATCAAGGATTATGATTGTACAATTCATTACCATATGGGAAAAGCAAATAAAGTGGTTGATGCTTTGAGTCAAAAAAGTAATGCTTCATTAACAATGTTGCATTTGGAATGTGATAATTTGGTTAAGGATTTGATGAACTTTGGCATAGAAGTTTTTGGCGCAGGATGTTCTTCTGTTTTGTTTCAGGTATCAGTGAGATCATCTCTATCAGATAGAATCAAGGAAGCACAGAAGCAAGACAGTGAGTTGCAGAAAAAGGTAGAGCTGGTTCAGAAAGGTAAGTTTCCTGAATTCAACATTGATAATGATTGTTTTTTGAGATTTGGGAAGAGATTGTGTGTGCCTTGTGATTCACAGTTGAAGAGAGAGTTGTTATGTGAAGATCATAGTTCTCCGTTTTCAGTTCATTCTGGCAGTACTAAGATATACAGAGATCTACGGGAGTATTACTGGTGGGATGGAATGAAAAGAGATATTACTGATTTTACTGTGAAGTGTTTGACATGTCAACAGTTTAAAGAAGAGCGGAAGTTACCGAAAGGGATGCTTCAGCCTTTACCAGTGCCAGAGTGGAAATGGGAGAATATATCCATGGACTTTGTTGTGGGATTACCGAAGACATCTCGAGGTAATAATGTAATCTGGGTTATTGTTGATCGCTTGACTAAATCTGATCATTTCATGGCTATATGAGATACTTTTTCCCTAGATCAACTTTCTCATTTGTATCTTAAAGAGATAGTCAGGTTACATTGAGTTCCCCTCTCCATTTTATCTGATCGTGATCCCAGATTCACTTCTAACTTTTGGAAAGGCCTTCAGAAGTCGTTGGGTACTGAATTAAATTTTAGTACAGCTTTTCATCCTCAATCGGATGGGCAGAGAGAACGAAAAATTCAGACCTTGGAGGATATGCTATGATCTTGTTCGATGGATTATCAGGGAAGTTGGGACCAACATCTTTCTTTGGTTGAATTTTCATATAATAACAGTTTTCATTCTAGTATACATATGACACCATTTCAGGCATTATATGGGAAGTGGTGTCAAACTCCAGCTTTCTGGGATGAAGTGGGTGAAAGGATGTTGATGGGACCAGAATTGGTAGAAGAGTTGGCAGAAAAAGTTCAACTGATACAGAAACACATGAGAATAGCTTAGAGTAGGCAGAAGAGTTATGCGGACAATAGGAGGAAGGATCTCTCTTTTGAGGTAGGTGATCATGTTTTTCTCAAAGTATCACCATGGAAATGTGTGATTCGATTTGGTAAGAAAGTAAAGCTGAGTCCAAGGTTTATTGGACCATATGAAATTCTGGATAGAGTTGGATCTGTTGCTTACCGAGTGGCTTTACCTCCGAGTTTATCTCAGGTACACAATGTTTTTCACGTTTCAATGTTGAGAAAGTACATGCCAGATCCATTTCATGTTTTGAGTCCAGAGGTAGTTCAGCTGGAAGAGAACCTATCTTATGAGGAACAACTGGTCCAGATTCTTGACCACAGAGAGAAAGTGTTAAGGAATAAAGTGATTAATCAGGTAAAGGTTTTGTGTAAAAACCACATGATGGAAGAGGCAACATGGGAATCTGAAAATGCAATGAGGGATAAGTACCCCCATTTATTTGATAAGTAAATAAATTGTGGGGATGAAATTTTCTAAAGGGGGGAAGGATGTAACATCCTAAGTAAGTAATGAATAATAGATATTTTTATCTATGTCTATTAATGATTAAGATAGTGTTTTAGAGGCTTAAAATGAAAATAAATACAATCTTATGCATGGAATACACTAATATTCTTAAAAGATTGTTTTACTGCCTTTTGATGGCAAACCCTTTTTAAATCTATATTTTGAAAATTTTATAAGCTATCTTTGTCAAAATAAACTTATTATTTATTATTGGGACATCAAAATTTACTTTGTGTGAATTTTTTGTATTTTTCCAATAAAGTTCATTTTTTAATGAATAGTGAAAAATGTTGTATTTTAATTAAAAACCTCTTTTTAATCTAATTTATTTATATGATTAGATTATCTTTTGAATTGGTTTTGAAGTGAAATTAGAATATATTTTTACCATTTTATCCAATGGTGGTCATTGGAATCAATTTCACTTTGAAATTGGACTTAAACTAGTGTCAATCTTTTGATACTTATTGTTTCATAAAAACACGCTATTTGTCATGACAGCGGGAATTAGTTATTAAATTAATTAATGAAACTTAAATGTTTTGAATATTGTAAAATAGAAATCATTTTTGAATTCATAATATCAAATATATCTTAGGGTGAAGTTTTGGTATCTTTCTGAAAAACTTCAATTTTTGATGAATAGTGAAACCACTAAGTGGTAGTTAAAGAAACTGATTTTTCGTTTAAATGAAACATTTACACTTCTGTGATTTGATTTTCAAAAATACTACATAAATGGTTTTCATTAATATGTAAATTGTGGATCAATGAGATTAAAATAATTTTTTGGTGAATAGTAACTTTTAAGTTCTTAATCGCGATTAGTGGTAATTAGTGTAGTTTAAGGTAAAAATAATGTTTTAATAATATGAGATGAGCTTGACACATGTCCTACCCTCATTGGATGTCTCATGGAAGACCAAGAAAATCCATGGGTCAACTCGGGGACCCCATGGAGCCACTTTGGTAGGGAAATGACATAAATAATTTTTTTATTTAATGTTAAAGTAAAAATGACACAAACATGAGATGTTTTACTAAAACAATTTTTACATGGGGTTATACAAGTCATATTTTTGATTATAAATAATAATTGGAGAGATAAAAAGAGTTCCTACATCATATTATTTTTTTATAATTTTTAGACTTTAAATAAATTAAATTATTGATGACATCATGATGATGCAGCGATTACCTCATTAATAAAGGATTTAAATAAAATGAAATGATAATGTAAAATCTATGAACTACACATGTCCAAAACCTATTTTAGGGGTGTATTTATAACCCTTATCACCTTAACCTTGAATTATATCAATGTGGGACCTTTTGAATCTGAAACTCATTTTAAAATAATGTAACATTTCTTTACTTTCCAAGAGTGCCCGTCCTCTCCTCTTATAAAAGGCCCCCACCTATACTTCCTTACCCACACTCCAAAAGCCTTTGGCTCAGCCAAACCCTGCCCATTTTGTCTCTCCACATCCCTCTCTTACTCCTTGAAGCCTCAATTTGGGCATAAGTCTTCCCAAGGAAGCCTTTGATCTCAAACCAAAGGGAGTTACCCGATTTTAAGGTAATGTCTTCACATGAGTCCGTTTGTTTTATTTTGCTTCTCCAACCCCCTAAACTGTTTTTATTCATTTATTTTGTAACAACTCCAGTATATTCAATATACTAGGATTTTTTTAAAAGAAGGATTCGAGCTACACCTACACACACCTACATCTAAGGGTTAAATAACATACTGTTTCTGTGGATGGTGAATTTATGCCTCCTGAAACGATGATTGTTCAACATTATTTTAACACCTTCAAAGGTGGCCATTAAGATGTCACTATATTTATATATGATATATAATATGTTTATGTTTTCCTTAAGCTTCTGTATTTTTCATTTTGGGCATACCTTTATGGTTTCCATTATGGGTAAACGAGGTATCTTCATTTAAGGAAGTGCGGACTACCACCCCCTCAAAGTGATTTGATTCGTTATATACCATATGTGGGACGTATAAAGGACAGAACTATGATATTATATATGATATTATACTGGAATTATAATATACCTTTATATCATTATTATTCCATTCTATAAAATACGAAATAGAAATGAAAGTAGCGTTCATGCGTACGTACGGATTACCGTGTCCATGAACGGTGAATTTCATTTCTTACCTCTAAATGATTATGTAATATTATAAGTTCATGCATGTACTGGATATATATGAAATATATGATATGTACATCATGAATACCATTCTGGATATAATGTATACATGAACAAATTTTAATTATAAATGGCTTATTTTTTACTCAAGTACCAATGATCATTAAAACGACCGTTATTAACTTAAATAATTACATAGTGTTCATGACATAGCAATAAGTGATATAAAAGTAATAATGAACTTGAAAAAGGTTCTTAAACAAGTATAAATTAACTCAATTTTATTATTCAGAAGATTAAAGAATGACCGAGTCATGTCGGACCTGAGGTATGGGACTTCGTCTCAATCTCCTTTCATTGAGGCATATTTTGTTTTATACACAACCTTCTTTTATACGGTGTATAAACCCCTTTCACTTTTACGTTTATCCAAAAGGAATCTTTTTTATATGAGTCATTTTACTAAATGACAAAAGGGAATTTTTTTTGTTGTACGTATGCGGCGACAACGACTTCTCCGCCGCCGTGACCATTATTTGAGTTTCGGCTTCCTATACAAGCCATACCTTTTTTTTAAAAGAAAAATAAATACCATATTTTACCTTTATTTTATTTTGGTATTGAAAATGGTTTTGATAATGTTTTTATATCAATTTATTGTATTGATATCTTGTTATTGAAAGGTTTAAATGTTATGTTTCCTTTATGCATGTTTTATGTGATACGATTATGTTGAGGTTCTTGGGCATTATTATGAAGACGGGTGGTTCTGTGATAAACTAAGGGCGGGTGAGCCCGATATAGCTCTCCAATGCATTGGGTAATGCGAAGGAGTGAAACGTTAATGTTTCTCTGAAGAGATTTAGGGAATATACTGTGATGGGTATCCCAAACGTAACCAAGAGGGTTACTCCTTACGTAAGAATGTTATGAATGCCTCAAGTTACCTTTATGTCTTATGATTTCTATTATTTATTCATGATTTTATGAGGTATGTTAAATTTATTATGTTTTATGGGTAAATTATGATTTCATTCTTATGTATATATGTACTCATGTTTCCTTTCCATATTTTTATATCCCTTACTGAGTTTTTTATGCTCATCCCAAGTTTTTTTGAAATGTTTTTCACAGGTCAAGGGAAAGGTACATGATATGATGATAGTGTCAAGGAAGTGTCAAGAAAGAATCCATGTTTAATTTTAAATATGTTTCCATTGATGGGAAATGAGAATACTATCTTTATGTAACCACTTTGTTTATATGTGGAATGTAATGCAAGTTTTATGATCTAATTCTATAAAACTCTAAACCCGAAAATATCCTCAATGTGTAATCTTGTAATAACTCAAGATTAAGTAAGGTTTAAGGCTGGGGCCTTATAATACTCAAGAGAATAAGTATTATGAATCTAGAAATTATGGAATACTATTATTTGATAAAATAATGGGAGAAATTAAAATAAATTTATTATATATTATAATCATTAATCAAGATAAAAGTACTAATTTGATAAGTTTTTATTTTTATAAAAATGCAATGTACTATAAACATATATTGTGAATAATACATGATAATGAACACTTCCTAACTAATACAAAATTCAGTTTTTAGTATAGTATCTTGTGGATATTACTATGATATGAAATGAAATTATTTGTTTTTAAGCCCCCACTACCTGAAAATCCACCTAGGGAAGAAAGTGAGTGTGAAATTAAAGCTTATATGAGACTCGTGGATGATGAATTTTATGTTCACATCATAATGTTGTTATAAATGTTTGATGATTTGGGAAAGAAACATGAGGATGTAGATTGTTAAAATATAATATCTCATCTTCAAGAATATTATCTGGAGAAAGTGAAGGGAACGATTCATGTGATTATGAAAACATGCATAACGTGTAAATTGAAATATAGAATTGAGTATGGTCCTCATTTACATGGGATGACAGAGTAAATTGATTCATTTGAATAATTATGATTCAATGAGAATCATGAACATTAAATACATATCATTATTTATATTTACAATCCAATTTTTGTAGTTTCACTGAGAGTTATAAAATTAACAGTATAGAGAAATTGGTTCAATATATATTGATAGTGGGTTGCAAAGAATATCATAAATCAATGATATATTAGTCATTTTTTGAGGGTGAATAATAATAAATACAAGGTAAAAAAGTAAATTTGAATTCTTGAATACAAATTCACATTCTAATCACTCTTCAAGGAAACCAACTTTAATTATGTATATAATTGTACATGGGGATATTTTTTTTCATGTGGAAATATATTTCACTTGAACATAAATTATAATAAATTGAAGGACAATCTAGAATAAGCTTCTAATTTAGGTATATTCATTATTTTTTATATAATTCCTAGTTTACATTAATGGAATTAAATTAAATGTTTAACATCCATATTTTTTTATGATGTAAAAACCAAGGATGTTTAAAAACATTAGAATAAGTAAGGTTGATTCACCAAGAGGCTAAGAAAGGGTGATTCCTACATCAATAATGGGAAGAACATTACCACTAATTTCACTATGTGTTGGTTCTAGTTGAACTTTTGTTGATTATAAAAAGTTTTATCTGATGGGTCTATTGGAAACTATGATACATTATTTGATTTTGAAATGAATTTTAATTGGGATGTCCTATAATCAACTAACAGTGTTTTAATACTTGAATAATTTTCAATAAATGATGAATATGAAATGAAATACTCAATAATACACATAAGTGTCAATATAAAATTTTGTTGTATGTAGCCAAAATTATTCTAGAACTACATTAATAAGACACATGTACACTATTTAAAGTATAATATATGGGTGAATTTACATATATCATGGGATAAATTTAATAAATTTAATTAATATAAAATTGAAATCAATAATATTCTTAGTTTCAAGACATAAGATTATTTTTGTCCATGAGTGTAATAATGTCTTAAATAATCATTCATTGATCATGAAAATTTAGAGTGGACTTATTAATAAACTCACATTTCCTTATACACATTAAATATATGATGTGAGTAAAAGGATTATCAATGATGAGTCTTATAGTTGATGAAATGTCTTCCAATATCTTTTAACCCATGATTTGTAAATTTTAGAATTCACCCATAACTATATGACAAATATAATAACAAATTGAAAGTACATAATATATAATATGAACAAAATCCTTTATGTAAAAAATAATTTTTTGATATAATAGGTTTTTTATGGAAAAGTCAATAAAAATACTGAATTAAGAAAAGGAACAAAATTTATATTTCTAATTATAGTAAATAATATATAGGATATTACATAAATCCCTAATAAAATATTTGTATCCAAGTAAATGACAATAATATTATGTGAGGGAGAACATCATCATTCGAGAAATGGGATCTAGATCGACTTTGATAAAAGTTGAGTCTCTAAATGCACAAGTAGTTGGAACTGGAATAAGATTCACAAGAGATCATGGAAAATGAATGTTATATATAAAAAACTTCATAGGAAAGTATAAATATATGATAAATGGTTTTTATTTTCACAAATTCAAGGTTATATATTATTCAATGAAAATAATAAATCTTTTTCAAATAAAGAAGTAGTAAATAAAAATAATCTAAAAGGAAAATGGAATATGAATTAACAAAAATAGATTTAATATTCTAAAATTTATTTTCTTATTTTTGTAGTTTCTCTATTTAATTTAAATTCATTGATAGGTACTTAAGAGAAACTATAAATGGATTGTATAAGTGTGACACAAATAAGGATTAATTGGTTATACTAACAAAACATAAAAAAAATCCATTAGACTTCTACTTTTTATAGAAACATTCTTTGATCATTATATTGATAATTGGATGTCAAGAGAACCTTTCTTAGAAGGTGTCTATATGACAAAACCAAAATGGGATGGACACACCATATAAATCCAATAAGTGGTACAAGTTATAGAGATTCATTTATAAGTTAATTCAAGCAATGAGATCCTTGAAAATTAATTTGGAATGAATGTATAGTAGATGTATAAATGTTTTTAGTGGTAAAATCATATTTTTTTCAAGTAAATTATGTTGATAAAATACGGGAAATATTTAATAGTAATATTTTTAGAAAAGACCGAATTGAAAGAGTCTCTATAAAGAGTGACTTTAAGTAATATCCTAAGTTATAGGTAACAATATGTTCTAATGTATATCTAATTGGTTATTTGGACCAAGTCAAAGAACATATATTGATAATGTATTTAAAAATACATGTTGGAACAATTTTAGAGTGTATTTATTCCAATGTAACATGGAATAGGTCTCTTCAAAAAGGAATGTATAAGATATAAGAGGATATTTATATGTTTAATATAACTAAATATGATTATTTTATTAATCTATCACATATTTCAAGTTATTTAATTGATATAATATCCACAACACATACAACATTGAAGTAAAATAAAATATAAACATATTAGAACTGTGAAAAAGTATTAAAATATATCCAATAGTACTGGAAAAAGTATAATGGATATGTTCTCTGTACATGGAGATGAAGGAACACTAGTTTAAAGGGGAATACTAACTAGTATTACTATAGATCATTTGATATTATAACCAAGTTAGGATAATGTGATGATAAAGTGTATCTTCTTTAATATAGCGGTTTCCATATCTACACATTCCATGTTTTTGTAGCTACTGATCCTGGTAAAGAATAATTATAAAATATATAACCATTTTTTCAGTTCTTGGAATCATAAAAAAGTTACTAGCCAATATTCCATGGTTATGACCAAGAAAAAAGGTACATATTTAAAAAATTTATCTCTTGTGCTATTTTACTCAAGTAGGCTATGTTACAGAGAAACTATATAATGAAATGTAAAATTCTTAGTGTCTAAATCCATTATTTAGGAGAAACATGATCTTATCGTGTGATTTGTATCATGTTAATGGTTATCAAGTTGTCTATAGTGAATGATGGGTTATAATAAAAGGTAATTACCTCATTTAAAATTGAGAAGTACTTTTCTATTATTATACCATTTATTCGTAAAGTTTTAAAAAATATATTAATAGCATAATAGTGTCGATACTTCTGCATCCACTATATACATGATAATTTCCTTGAATCATTTATCATATCAAAATGTAATAATAATTCATATAAATAATGAGAACCTCAAGATACTATAATAGTAATCATAAACATATATCTTATAGTCTATATGCATTAAAATAATGGGACATATATAATGTTTGACTATCAGGTGATGGGGGATCCTAATCAACGAGACATTGTCTTGGAAATATCTCACTTGAATATTTTGAGTATAGGAGACCATTTGGGCTTGCCTACCAATAATAACACCACATATTTTGGGTTTTATTGTTTATTCCTATTTATGAGCATGTGTATTAGTCTCTTTACTCCATATAATTATTTATTTTTATAATTTAAATATATACATTTGATGTAACAAAAAAACCATGATATTTATGTTGTGGTGAGGTATCATGTGTTGGGTGAGTTTTTTGTGGAATGGAATTTATTTTATGATCAAGATAGGGTAATTTTTCTTCTGGGAAGAAAGTGGAATATCATTACCTATTATCAAGGATTTTGGTACCTTTATTAAATCTATATCCATGGTAAATGAAGCTAAATCCATCCCATAAAGTTACATATAATAAATAAATTAAAAGAAAAAGATGAAGACACAAAGCATGTGTCCTATATTATGTCATATCACATGACAAAGAGACTATATTTAACAATAAGTATTCATTGGAGGTTTTCATTTTGGTCGATACACTTTATATCCTTAAGGATAATGATATATTGTTAGATATAACTCTTATTTTATCATTCTAGTTTGAAGCTATCGAGATAAGAACCTAAAGGGTTATACATAAATAATATCCAGAAGCTTATAAAAATCTAGAGAATTGGAATTTAGGATATAATGGGCCACATGTGAGGTAACAATAAATATTTATGTTTCTTAGAAATAAATAACTTCACAATTATTTGAATTTATGATAATCAAATGTGAATTTTTTTTCTCAGGCTATTTACAAATGTATTGTAAATATGAAGATAAATATTTTCCAAATGAATATTTTTTATTCAAGGGTTTTTAAATATTATTAGTATATAAACTTTAAGATAATGACTCATACTTTTTCACATAACATAGTTTAGATGTTACAAGTAAGTGATAAAATGTTTGTGACATATATGAAATGTTCACTACATCATAAAAAATGAATATGACATAATTTGAATAGTTTCATTTATATAAGGCTCAAAGTGAAAAAATTTATAATTAAATTTTAATATTTAAGAAAATAAAATCCATTATACATGGGGAATATTAAGCACAAGAATCTGAGATATCCTCTATATAGTCTCTTGATTCTTAGATGTTGGAAGAAAAAAATGGGAAACCCTTTTCCATGTTTCCATCCCAGATCAAGGTAAAAGTTCTCTTTCAATCATTAAAACATTGAGGTAATCATTTATTCTCCACCCTAGAACCCGCAAATTTACGATCGGCATGTATGAAAGCTTCTAGATTCTGTAAGGATGACATATGGGGATCTGATTTTGGTTCCATCAAGTAGTGATCGTTGATCATGAGCGGAAAATTCCTATGTCTTCAAGTCAAATGAGGTCATAGTTTGATTTTATTTTTATTTTTATTCTTAATAACAAGTGATCATTGGGTAGTATTAGGTTATAATTACACTATAAATGATGATACAATGTATATCACATCATATTTATTTTAAAATTCTCATTCTTATTCTATATGCTTATCATTAAGAAAATATTTATTTTTTATGTATAGTATATGATGATTATATATAAATGGAAATGGATCACTCTAGAGAGTATTATAGCATAAATAAAAATTGAATCTTTAAAAGATATAATTTAGTCTTTTGTAACTATTTTTTCATTAGGAATATTGATTTTTTCAAAAAAAATGGATGTAGATTCATGTTTTTATGATAGTTATACATTTATATATAATGACATAATCATTTCGTATAATGTGGAATATCTTTAATACAATATTTTTAGTGAAATATTTAGACTTCATAAAGTTTTAAGAAAAAATTGGTTTTTCATAAAAAGGATGATGAATTAAGTGCACTAGAAACATACCTTCCCTTGAGTCTATTATTTTAATAAATACGAGATATATATTAAGGGAATGCATCAAAAGTTAATGATATTATAAATTTCAGTTTCGAAAATAGTTTAGTAATGTGTGTTATATTTCATAGTGTGTATTTAGTAAACTATTTGAACCAATAAATAGATAAATTAGGTAAATAGGTTATTTAATTATTGTTATTTCAATAATTAATATGAATTTTCATATTTGAATCATCCTTTTTTTATATCATTATGGAAATTTATGGTTATTTGAGTTTACTATAATATTGTAATTAAATATCATATTATATATTTCAATCACTAAGTTAAGTCATTATTTGACATATAAATAATAAATACTTATTTTCATGATATAAATAATTAATTTTTAAAAACATATTTATATTTCCAAATAATTTTTAATCGAGAAATATGGATCAATATTAAGAGAGTTATGCATAAAAACAAAAGACATCTATAAAGGGAAAATATGGGATTTCACATTATCCACTTGATTGTTTATTTACACCCGTTATTAATTTAATACTAAATTATTGTGACAATAAATGGTGTTAATAAAGAAGTATTTTAAGTGTCCCAAATAGATCTAACTAGTTACAAAAAAGTAGGGGTGATCTATCGACCCATTAATTCAAAAAAAAAATTGGTATTTTCGATTTTGAAGTGGTATCAAAGGTGTTTTTAGAGGGTGTAAATGAATTTCAAAAAATAATAGTTCATATATTTACATAAGAAAAAATAGGGTTTTAGAGTGAAATTATGATGGTTTCTAGAACATAGTTGATTATATTTTACATAAAATATGAGATGAATAACTTATAATATAGGTATAAATTTTATCCCATTTTTTGTTAAAAACTATCCTCCATGATGATTAATTATTATACACATTTTGATAACATTTAATATAACAATATAGAACTTATGGGAGACCATAATTTATGTGTCTGATATCTAGAGGGTTATTCAACACTAAAAGAAAATTAAGGAGTTATATACATATGTTACCATGAACGAGGGAATATCATGGTCATACATCCTTGAGAAGTGTGTATTAATGGTCTAAAATCTCTATACGTACACAAAGAGAAAAATAATAGAATGAAAATGTGTATATATTTTGATTTATATCCATAATTTAGTTATTTTTATAAAACAACTCATACACGTTGTTTAAATTAAAGGGAATAAGAAATTGTCATCTAATCTTGTGAATAATATAGTGTGAAACACTAAAACATTAATATGATGGAAGATGTCATTGATGAAATGACATTGATATATTCTTATAAAGACCACCAATAATACACATTTCCTTCTAATAGTTTAATTGAATATATTTTTTATGTGTCAAGAGGGACACATGAATTGTGAATAAGTTGGTTTACTATCTCCCTACCTTACATTATTAATGAGATAATAATCAGAAGATCATGGAAAGTGGGATAAAAAAATCCTCACCATAGACTAGAAACATTATAAAAAGAGTTGGTGAACCTTTTTAAAACATTATAAGTTCATTATGTTTTATTTACTAGTTTATGATTGTTTAGAAATCTAAGGAATTTGGAGAGATCTATGTTTTTGAACGATCCTTTACTAGAAACAAGGAATATCATGACATATTATTAATTAATGTTAGTAAATGTTTGAGTTGGTTAATACCACTAATTCAACCCCTTATCATTGGATAGAACACCTAAAAAATGACCAACACTAACTGATATTATTCCCTATTTCACTTTTAAATTCATTTTATCTCTATAAATAGATCTTATGAAGTTTAAGAATTTATATCTAGATTTTAAATGGAAATTTCACTTGTATCATTCTGAAAAAAGTATATCTTTCTCACCATTAATTACAAAAGTTATCTTGGTTATTATACCATATAAGTAATCCTGTCAAATATCTTAGTGTTTTAACTCAAAAGTATCCAAACACCCTTTTTGGTATAACATTGACATTTTTTTGTAATTTTCTTGTATATGTATTATATTTATATAACCAGGTATTATCAGAGACTTAAATTTATATTCTTCATTTATCTCAAACACATAATATCATAGATTCAAGTTTAATTAAACTAATATTAAATTATGGTATCCATACAAGTTTCATTTTCAATCCTAAAATGAAATTCCATTACATCTAATCTTATAATTAAGATAATTTTTTGGTAGGAGAAAATACATGATAATAGTTATCAAATACAATAATATTTATACTAGGAAATATTAATTTCTTTTTTCTGGCATAAGAATCAATCTAAATTATCAATCATGAAGATCCACTTTAATAATTTTAGTTTTTTAACTTTTTTGTTCATTATTTTAATATAAATTTCTGAATTTAAAATTTTATCAATTACCCAATAAGTAAAATAGAAAAACTACATACAATAATGAATATAAAAAAAAATAAAAATTATACATTATTATTAATTAATTAATTTTGATTAATCTTTCAGTGTCTTTTTTACCACATGTGAAGAAAATATCATCTTATTCATTTCCCTTTCTCTTTATCATTTCTTTCTTGAAATCATGTTTTCATGATTACATTATCGTTGTACTTTCCTTTTTTATTTTTTACTTAATATTACACTTTTTGGTATAAGAAGTAAATATTGATCTCCCATTATTCTCTTATAATCTTGGGATACCTTATCCAAAATTTATTGATGAAATATATCCATGTACTTAATTTTATAAATTTTATTAAAACTGAATAAAATTAGAGCAAAAGATGTGACTATGAGATGTATATAATGATCATTATTCCACATGAATCATAAATAATCCTATCAATTAATAAAATATATAATCATGAGTATATGAGTACCATCATGGATTCTATATTCCATCTCACATGTATATAGTGTATTAATAATCTTATTAGATTATTACATCACTTTTTCCTTGTATACAACATAGAAATATGACAACATAGTGTAACCATCCATAACTTATTATTTATTTTGAAACTCATCATGAATTGACAATAATATGATGATTTATAAATAAAATGAATTTTCCATGTGCCTTTTATAACCTTCCCACTCTCCCTTATTTTTATCTTGATGTGACTCATATAGTTATGGGTACTACAATGCATAAATATCACTTCATGTTGTGGTAATATCTCTAAAAACCTATCTCACTACAATATATGTGTGTCCATGAGTAAATTTTTACTGTTCAATATTGATCATAGTGATCATGTGGTGTTTATTTTCATTTTATATTAAATAAAACATAATATATTTGAACCTTTTATCTTGATTACTGGTTATATATACGTAATAGGTGTTAAAAGCTCGACTCCATCTACCTAAATCTGGTGGTAGTTTGTTATAACGGAAAAAGAATATACAGATCACAATACCCTAGATCAAGAATTTTAATAATATTGGGAGACTATATAAAAACATTATCATTACATGAAAATAAAATATAAAATTCATCATAAAACACTTAAAGATTTATTATTCCTTTATTACTTATCCTTAGGTTACATGAGTCATTGTTTATGGCTTCATAGGAAATAGGGAAACAAATTATATTTGTGAGATCAGATGGTCATTAAGGTTTTTTGTACAATGAAATCTTACAATTAATAATCATAACATATATAATATTGTAGATTTTTTTTCTAGTGATTATATATAAATAATTTTATGATCAAGACGATGTCCATGGAGGGGATAATAACAGGAATAAACTAATCACATGGAAAATATTAATAAAGCTCATAGTGATGGAATATATAATAGTGAACATCATTACCATATTATTGAGGCCATATTTCAAGACATACTAGATAAATGGGTAGGAATGCAACCAATACCCATTCTAGTTTTTCATATAAAAACTACAAGTGCATTTATGGGCTATATAGTTTCAGGCTCCACCATTCCCTTATTAACTCCAATGCATTCATAATATGAAAATAATAAATAGCTAATAAAATAAAAATTATTCCATAAGATCCACTTATATAAACATAGATACGTGATAAATAATCATCTATATTAAAATAATAGGAATTTAAATTATCAATATTTCTTCTATTAAATAATTGATATATCTTTCTAGATAAATCCCCTTCAAACTAAATTATGATTATAGGTTATTCACGCCATATAAAATAAAGGGTATATGATAATGAAAATTAAAATGGTTAATATGATATAATATGAATCCATGAATTAAATATTATGACCAAGTAATAAAAATATAGAGTCAAGATAGTGATAAAGAGTAGTAGAGAGTAAAATCACATGAAAGGACCAACATTAGGAGAGATATCTTACAAATGGTATAAGATATTAAATATATACATATAGTGAAGGAAAGAATACATTTTAACCTCAAAAATATAAGGAAACACAATATGTAATAAATTCAATATTTTTTAAACAATATAAAATTTTTTATAGTTCATAGATAAACAATATATGGAAATCATAAAAATTCAAAAGGGTAACCACTAACCTCGAGTATTGAGTCCCTTTGAATGATCCTATAACATCCCAAAAGCTTAAATTAAATGTATTAATTAATTCATTCATAAATTTTTTTTATTTAATTCATATCTTATAATCCATTTAATACAACATTTTATTCATTAACAAAATTAACATAAATTGTGTTGAAAATTTTGAGTTTTTTCAGTTGGTAGTTATAAAATACATTTTGGGTAATATTAATAGTGAATGGTACTTTTAAAATGGTTATATAAGAATTTATTATTTCAAATTATGTTTTACTTATAATTAAAAATTTATAGGAGTTCAACATTACAATATATTTCACAAAACCATTCCAAATCAATAAGTATTTAATCATATTATTCTTTCTAATAATTAACACTGAATATGGTTGTTTACTTTAAGAATGATTATTTCATGATTAGTTAATCATTAATATTATATAATAATGGTAATATTTTATTATTAATGTTATCATAAATCAAGAAATAAATTTTTAAAAATATCTAGGAATGGAACAATTGAATAATAAAACATCATCATTCATTTAGGTAGAATAAAAGTAACACAGTAGAATGATGATTATAAACGAGTTTAAAATAAGTGGAAAAATAATAAATATTATAATTTTTTAAAAAAATTATAGTATAATGAAAATATTTATTTAAAGTTAAATTTAATTATTTAATATAATATATAAATTGTAATATTATAATTAAAATTAGAATACATGGGTTTTGAAATCCTTACATTGACATTGTAAGGGTTTTTGAAGAGGGTTTGATGAGAGGGAATAAGTAATATCACATTGATAACATATAAAAAGGATGATAATTACATTATTATAGAATAATTATTAAATATTAAAAGGTATTTTTATATATTTTATGGTAAATGAATCTCAAATAGGAAATCAAAAGAGATAATTTAGATATTTGTTATTTTGGAAAAGTAACAGATTATGAAAATAGTTCGATGAGAGGTAATGGGTAATATATACTCAATAGTGAATCAAATTTTCTTTAATAACATGATAATATAATCATGGAAAAAATATAGAAAAATGTTTGTTGTGTTTTAATATATAATAATATCAATAAGAAATAGAATATAGGACTCGAGAACCCTTACCATACTCTTTGGGTCTCCTCCTATGGAATGAGTTTAATATATTTCATGGAGGGTACTTTAGATACAATTAGGGAACAAGGAAATTGAATGGTGGTAGAGTGTAATTTTGGTATATTATTGGAAAATGAATGTATTTTGTAAGCGGTGAAAAAGTGGTGGAGGGGTGTTTATATAGACAAGGGTGAGGGGTACCTTAAAAATGAATATTAATTATTTTGTTTTTTAGGGTCATAAAAATGAATAGTGTATATTATTATGACTTTTATTAGTGTTTTATTTAAAAATAATATTTTATTTGACATATAAACACACCCAATATCGAATTTAACCTTATAAAAATTTTATATAAATAATAGAACCAAATATATATTTTTATTTGAATAAAATATAACATGGTTTTTTAAAATTGATTTATTGGTGTAGAAATTAATTTTATTTTTTAAAATAAATTATTTTACTGATTTAATATAGATTAATTTGAGGAAATTTTTTTACACATATTTACTCATATTAATATCATGATGATGCCTTAAAATATACATTAAACATAAAATTATATTTTCCACTATTCAGAAATAATCAAATATTTTCATCAAATGGTAAAAATACACCTTTATTGAATTTAAAAATCAAGATTCTGTAAATGAGAAAAAAAATTATCAAATTTGAATTATAAATATTATATATTCATTTTTCACATAAAATAATATATTTTATAAAAAACTACTTTTTCAAGAATAAATATTATTTTTTCTATGAGTCAAAACATTTCTAATTATTATTATTCATTATTGATTATTTAATTATTAATTTATAATTTTCACTTTTTAAACAAAATATTTCCAATGTATAATAAATATTATAATTATAAAATATATATTACTTATAAAAATTATTTAGTGTCAATTGTTTTACAATTATGATATTATGATGATCGCTCGAGAGGATTTCATCATTTTAGGAATATTATATCTATTCATTTAATTTTTTTATAAGAAAATATTTTATATATATACTTATTACTGTTAAATTAAAAATATTAACTATCTTATAATATGTATATTTCTCCATTACATGTGGACTCAACGTCCCATAATATCGATTCATCATATAAATAAAATCAACTTAATTTACACATTTATTTATAAAATTATCATTTTTAAAATTTTATTTTATTTTTCTATAATAAATTCATGATTTTTTTTTGTTTTTAATATATCATTATTATCTTTGTTTCAATCAAAAACATGAAATTAATTTTGAAACACTTATTTAAATAACTCATACTTATTTTATAACATTTGAAATAGTCGTCAATAATATAAATATATATATTAAATATTGGTTTCAAAATAAAATAAAATAAAATAACAATTATTTATTACATATATAAGGGATATAAGTTAAAATAAAATATTATGGAATGTTGCATCCTCCCATCATAAATTAATCATGTCCTTGATATTTTAATATACTCAAACCTGTGAAAAATTGGTGTGGTTCCATTATAATAAACATGACTCCATATATGACTTAGGATCAAGTAACTCATCATTTCCTTAAAAACATATATATTGAGTTTTTCACTATTCTTATCCATTTTTATTTATGCTTCATTAATATGATTCCTGATTCTCTAGATACAAAATTTTTATCGATTCATTTTCATGATATTTTTCCACAAATTTACGAAATGTGAAGTAGCTAGTGTGAGTAATGATGATATATAATAAAATTAGACTAAAAAATTTATGATTAAAGAAAATTAATTTTAATATTTTATAAACTATGAGACCTTATATTCTAATTATGACGCATTTTTTTCATCTCAGGGTGATTTATGTTTTTCTATCAAAATAAATATTATATATCTTCCTCATTTTTTGTAACCTATTTTTTCAAAAAAAATCCTACATTATATTCTATTTCAAAATAATGGAATATAATAATTATAAAATAAATTATAGTATGAATTAAAATCATTATATATGCTTACTATGAATTTATTTTTAATAATACATATAAACTATTTTATCCATTTTGGAATTATTTCTAAAATCTACTAATGTTTTATTGTATATTTTTGTTCTCTAATTATGTTTTTTAAAATATATTACCTATAGTTGATACTAATTTTTCTCTGATACAAAAATATTTATTCCTTAACTCCATCTTCCAAAATCCAATAATTACTAATTAAATTTCAAACAGAGTACGTAGATCACAATAAAAATGATTTAAATTTTTGTTCATATCAAGAAACTAGATATATATATATGATCATTAAGTTACATTAGAATATAATATACATCATAAAAAACATAAATCTTTATTATTAATTAATTTTTTATCCTTGTATAATATAAACCATTCTTTATGGTTCCCTATGGAAATGGGTAAATAATAGAAAGGTAGTTCCATAGATTCTCAATATGGGGTAGCAAACAGCAGAAGCTAATAGAGAATAATCATGACATACATAATATAAAAAAAATAAATGGACAAATTATTCCATGTAAAAAATAACATGATTGTAAAAATATCCATTGATGGGATAATAATGAGAATAAAATAATCACATGTATAGTTATAATAAGTCTTATAATGATTCAATGCATAATTTCAAACATTATAACCATGCCATTGATGCCTTGTTATATGAAATCATACATAAATGTTAGGCATATCTCAAATACCCAATATAGATTTTCATATAATACTTATCGATGAATCAAGGGGATATATAAATCTAGGGTCCTACCCAGTTCTTACTAAGTCTAATGAATTCATTATATTAAAATAATAGATTAATAATACAATAAATAATGTTTCTGAAGGAACCCCTCACATAAACAGGTAAATATAATTAATAATTATCTGTATCTAAATAATAAAAATATATATTTTATTTATTTCCCCAGTCAAAGTTTTGGTAATGATTTCTAGGTTAATTCCCTTCAAATGAAATTATAAAATATAGGGTGTTGACATTTTATAGAGTACAGGGTATAAAAAAATTAAGAAGAAATAAAATACATACTTGAGTCAAATAATATAGACATTGAAGAAAAGGATGAAATTAAAGATATCAATGGAGAGTGATAGATAACATGATCAAATGTAAGGACTAAGAGTAGGAGAGATCCCTTATCAATGGGGTAAGTTATTAAATAAGAACATATTAAATATTTAAAAAGACATGTGATAAATAAAAAATAACATAAATAGAGTATTTAATAGCTTTATTATTTTTTATAAGATACATAGAAGATATGATAGACCATAGAGGAACCATATAAGAAAATAATAAATATTTAGAAGTGAATCCACTTTCCTTGAGACTTTACTCTCTTTGTAATATTCTATAACCTCCTAAATTATAAATTTTCATTTATTATTAATTTATTAGTAAATTTTTTATATTTATTTCATCTAATTTAATCCATCCATTATCATGTTTTAATTATTTATTAGATTAACACACTACAACAAAAGCAGCCCTTAGCGGCGGTTTTCTTCCCATTTAGCGGCAGTTTAAACCGCCGCTAAACTTGGCGTCGGCAATCTTTTAGCGGCGGTTTTTTCTATTTCACGGCGGTTTAAAAAATGTGTCGTAGATGCCTCATTTCCTGGCGGTTTCTCTCCATTTAGCGATGGTTTTATGGGTATGCCACACTTTTTTATTCGTGGCGGTTTTAACCGCCGCAAAATTATGCCGTTTGATGCGCCTATTTTGCGGTGGTAAAAACCGCCGCTAAATATAAACGTAATATATTTAGCGGCGGTTAAAACTGCCGCTAAATGCTGCCAAGAAAGGCATTTAGAAGCGGTTTTAACCGCCGCTAAATGCTGAACTGGAAAAAAAATTTGGTTCTACTACACCACTGCCCTAAAAAATAAATCAAACCAGAATATAGAGATCACCTAGGTTTCATGGGGATCTAGATCCCCTTCTTGGTAGTGTAGGATAGCGGTATAATAAATAGAGAAACAACATACAATAATTAAATCAACAATAAATGAAATACAAAGCATTGGATGAATAATATAAACTAAATATAAAAGGCCAATGACAATTTACAACCATGAATTCATGTCCAGATGAAGATAAAAAACTAAAAAATAATATACATATAGAAGGTAGCATGATACACATTAGTACATGAATAAATAAAATAACTAAAATCCCTAAGGGAGGAAATCTAAGAAACATACATCCACCCTGAAAATAGGGGAAAAGATATCGTACCTTGATAAATTAGGGATCGATGGTGATAAAATCTGATGATGGATGAAGGAGAACCATAAAATCCTAATGGAGGGAGGTGGAGAAACCCATAGAGGAGGGAGCTGTGAATGCTGGAGAAGAAGGAGGAGGAAAGAAAGGGAGTTAAAACATTTAACCTATTAATGGAAAAATGGTAATTTCACCCTTAAGAATAGTTCACATGGTTTGGCTATATGAATTTCCAAACCGTACACCAACCGCGAGACTCCCACTACTTAGGAATCCTACCTCACATGGTTTCCCCACATAGTTTACCCTAACCATGTGACAAATGTGTAATGAATTGTGTGATAATAATTCCTAAGTGGCACTAACCATGTGAGCTAGGAACACAGTTTGGAAAACTGTGTGCAGCCCGTGTGGGGCACTTCTTCTCACCTACTCCAGCCGCATGGTTTTCTACTCCAGGTTTGCATAGTTTTAGACAAACTGTGTGAACCTATCATACCACCCAAACTTGATATTTTTGGTGCTTACCTAGGCCCGTTCAACTAGATAAATGATCACATCGTCATCCCTTTAAGCATCCAACCGATGGTGCTCCCCACCATAGGTTTTAACATTAACAGAAAATTATGAACCATAGTATTCTCTACCATTGTAATTTCCTATAAATAATATCCAAAGATTTCCAATGATAATATTGGAATTTTTCCTCTAATTGGGAAATCCTAAATACTTCTGAGTCCATAATAGGGACCTTACTATAAAGAAACAGTCAAATGCCAATCAGCCTAACTGAAACTAGTCATGCAATCTTTCTCAGAAGACATTTTCGACCCACCATATAACCGATGCTCTCTTAGTGCATCGAGGATGACGTAAAGATAGGGTACATTCTCGTTTCTAAGCAAGAGTACACTAAGAGAGTATAAATATTATCATAAGATTGGAGACACTTCCATCACCTCTAAGACACTTCCATCACTTCTACTACCTAGAAGGACATTTTTACTATATCTGACATGATGTTCCCCAAATTAGGAGTGTCCTAGTCATGAAAAGAAGAGATAGACCAACTGCTCATAAGAGAACTAGGTTAGATTCACCTTAATCGCACATGTGACACTTATCTGATTCACACTCACAAACTCCATAACATTTGTCATAAAAGATGAAACCAACCCGACCAGCGTGTCAGAACACCCAATCCATTTATGAATCGAGCTTACACAATGGGGCAAC
Organism: Viscum album; assembly: GCA_963277665.1. Taxonomy (NCBI): domain Eukaryota; kingdom Viridiplantae; phylum Streptophyta; class Magnoliopsida; order Santalales; family Viscaceae; genus Viscum; species Viscum album. The sequence continues at coordinate 1,047,796,132 of OY728162.1, forward strand.
CCGAATGCTGCTATATAGTAGAAATGGTATTAATATGGGTTACATATATGGAAATGTTTGGTGGAAACTATGTGCCATAAATGTTACATATACAAACCAACCGTTATCATACTTGTTCAACACATCAACAATACTACTACTCATCATCTGATGCTGCATCGTCACCCTCTCCACCTTCATCTCCACCACCTGCTGCCACCTGTAAGAACATTATATTGAAAATTAAATATTGTTGCATATTTATAATAAAACTTAAAACCAATAAAAGTTTGCAAACTAAATGATTTTTATTTTTTTGTGATTTACCTGCTCACCACTACCCGATGCACTACCACCGGGGGCATATCTTCTCATATACTGATGTATTTCAAGCAACTCTTTCTGCAAAGCAGATATCTGATCCCCCTGCTGGTGAACTGTGTTTCATAGAGAAGACATCTCCCTCTGAGCATCTTCAGGTATGAAATAACTATAAGCAAGAGTAGATGTATCCGAAATCCCTGATGGCATGCGAAAGACCTCAGATGGTACAGGTCCCAAACCCATCCCACGCACTCTACCAGGATTCTCCTTCCCAATGACTTTACCAACCGGGTCATCCTGGGAGACTGAGTAGGATTGCCCAGGATTGGTATCCCATATTTCTTAAATTTTTACCTATAAATCAAATATCAATATATATTAACACAGTAAAAACTGATAATAAGTTATTATAATAAATAATTGACTTCATACCCCAACTTCTCTGGCAGATTCATTAACAAAACATCCATCTGTTTTTTTATGAACATCCAGCCACAGTTCTGTTCGGGATGCGTCATGCCCTAAACTATGTGACTGTATTAAACAAAGATAAATCAACAATTAAATATGTTAAATAGATAATATTATCTTATAAATATTTAAACTAATTAAAAGATTACCAATGAAATTCGGCTTCTTGAAAAGCTTTTTGAACCCGCAGTGTGCGGGATGACCTGCTTTGCCCGGTTTGAAGCATTCTGTCTTGAGAGATCCTGAAATAAATAAAATTCAATTTAACAGTATTGTATTCAATGTCTATCTCCTATTCATGTACATGTATAAATGTAAAATGAGGATAGTATAATAATATATATTTCAATACCATCCGCTTCTCATCACGATGTCTATCGACAAAAACCTTCCACTATTCTTTCGGTACCCCACTGGGTAGCTTCTCATACATCTTCTGCAAGGTCAATGAAGTATCGTTGACATCACACCACAACCTCCATTTGAAATCTTTCCATTTTTTTCCAAGATTTTTCAATGTCCACTTTTGTGCTATCACATCAGCAACGGTAAAGTGGACGAACATCTGTATACAGAAATTCATTTTGAATATATTAGTAACATGACATTCAATTAAACCATAAAGTAATAAAATTACCTTTATCTGAGAATCATAAAATTCATTTTTCTAGTCTGGAGGCATATGCCTCCAATCATCATATGAAATAGGCAGGGAAATGGGCTTCGCTGCCAGCTGACCTATAATCTGACCAAGTAAACCTGTGGCGTCATCCGCCGGGACCCCATAAGAATCAAATGGCACCACTATCTTCTCGCCATGAATGTTCCAAACATCATAACTTTTTATGTGTTTTTCCACGGTTGCATTGTTTTCATCTGCAATGAGCAAACAATTACTATAAACAAAATGCAATAAATTTATTTAATTAAAATTTGTACCTATGACTGTGACCCTCCAGAATGTCCATGATAAACTGGAAGGGGCGTGTCGCTGTCCCACTGTTGAGGCTCCTATAGGGGGAGGCGATGACTCATCCTCTAATGAGGCATCCACTGATGGTGTTAGAGATGGTGCAGGGGGAGATGATGCAGGGATGTAGGCAGCTGTTGCCTCAAATGTCGTGGGGACAGACGGATCATCATTTGTCGCAGAAGTAGAAGGAATGGTGTACCGCTTCTTCCTTGGAATTCCTGTCATTTAATCAAATAAAATTAAGTTCAGAATATATATTTCAAAAAATTTATGAAGAAAAAAAATTAAAAAATGATAATAGATGCCCAGTACTAACGAACAAAATATATATAACAATGATAATGAATGACTACAGAAATGAAACAAGTGGTTGATAAATGAATAAATAAATGTACATATAATCATTTTCCCCTTCAATCATGTCAGTTTCCTGCTCCATTGCTTCATCCACTTCATTCATCCTTACTAGACTAATATTTTCAATATCATGACGGACAAATAATTCTGCTTCCTGTTGTTGATGAAATTCAATTGCAGAGGTCAAATCTTCCACTTCATCACCCATATCATACAAATCTATTTGTATTACGTGAGTAACTACACTCCACCCTTCATCCACAACATCATTCACATAATATACCATTTTTGCCTGCGATGCTAAGATATATGGATCATGCAGTTCACGATCACCAACATCCATCAAGCGAGAGAAGTTTACAGAAGTAAATTGCAAGGAATCTCTTTTAACACCTCTGATAATATCGACCCATTTTCATTTGAATAAAACAACATAAAAATTCCCGTGGTTGTTTAATTCAATAATATCATGCATCTTTCCATAGTATTCCACTTCAGCAAATGTAAATATACCACTATTTTGTGTTTTCAAACCCACTTCTCGATCGATTGTACGAAATCTAAAACCATTCACATTATAAGCGCCGAACTTTCTGACTTGTTTTATAGGACCTCTAGCAAGAAACTTCAAATCTTCTGACAAGTCTGCTCGAGTATCAGTATTCATGATCTGAAAAAAAAAATAGATTTGTAAATTGTATGTGTCAAACTAATATTCGTATTTATTGCAATATTTATAAAATTACACGTCGTGCAAACCATTCTACCAGCTCTTTATTCACAGCTTTCGTTATATCTTTTTCATTTCATGTTCGGCCTCTCATTCGTATCTTTGTTTGTATCCTCAACTCTTCAATAAATGGATCTGCAATTTCACTATTCAGAAGCACATATCTATGTGCTTGTAATAATTCCAATTCTGTTAGTGTCGCGTATGAGGTCCACCCAACTGATCGGCCAATAGCAGGAAATATTTTTGATTTCTGATGCATTTTAGAATGAGTTGATGTGTCGTCAACACGTACAACTTGATTAAATCTTTCCTCAATATCATCCAAATATCTGGAACAAAAGGTGAGACACTCCTCAGCCAAATAGCCTTCAGCAATAGAGCCTTCTGGTTGAGCTTTATTTCTCACGTATGCTTTCAAATGCCCAAGATATCTGTGAAAAAAAATAATAATATTATGCATTTATTTAAATGCCAAAAATTGTTTACTTAACTGGAAACATATCAATAAAATACCTCTCGATTGGATACATCCATCGATAATGAATGGGGCCTCCTAATTTAGCTTCGTCAACCAAATGCACAGTTAAATGCATCATGACAGTAAAAAACGATGGAGGAAAGATCATATCCATTACAAAAAGGGTCAATACAAACCTCTCCTGTAGGTTGTCAAGTTGAAATGGATGTAGAGCTTTCTCACATAATTTCCTAAAAAATGTGCAGAATTGGAGTACAACAGCAGTAACTTTTTCAGGTAATAATGTACGCAATGCCAATGGTAGTAACTTTTGTAACAAAATATGTGAATCGTGACTTTTCAATCCATATAACTTACGATTCTTCAAGTCAACACACCTCGATATGTTACTCGAATACCCATCAGATACCTTCACATTCTTTAAAATTTGAAGGAACGTATCTTTATCCCTATTTTTCATTGAAAAAATGGCGGGAGCATACTTTTCATTCTCATCTGGCCAGAGATCACGTTTTATGTTCATTACTTGTAAGTCTTTGCGAGCATTGAGATGATCCTTCGACTTTCCATGCTCATTAAGTAATGTGAAAATCAAATTATCACATACATTCTTCTCAATATCCATCACATCAATATTTTGGCGCAAAGAATTAAATTCCCAATACGGAAGTTTGAAGAATATACTTTTTTTCTTCCATTGTTGCGTTCTGATTTCACTTGACGATGCACTTCGCACTCGTTTTCCGCTATCATTCAAATGATGAACCTTCCCAAATTTTGTTTTAACATTTTCAAGCTGTGTCAATATTTCAGAACCGGTTAACAACTTTGGAGGTTGTCTACGATCAATGTAACTAATAAATTTTGATTTGTTCAGCCGAAATCTATGAGATGCATCAAGAAATCTTCGATGGCACAAGAAGCACCATTTTCTACTGTGAGGTACCCATTTGGGCTCGAAATCAAAGTTACAAACGGGACAAGACAAACCCGTATAAGTGTTCCAACCAGATAAATTCCCAAGCCCAGGGAAGTCACTAATGGTCCACATTAAAGCAGCATGCATTTTGAACATTGTTTTAGAAGAAACATCAAATGTCTCAACACCATTGCTCCATAACTCCTGCAATTCTTCAATCAAAGGCTGCAAGTATACATCAATATCATTTCCATGCATTTGTTTTCCAGGAATAATCATCGAAATGATAAAAGATGTTTGTTGCATACACATCCAAGGAGGCATATTATAAGGGATCAAAACAACTGGCCAAATGCTATAACTCGTACTCAAAGTCCCAAATGGGTTGAATCCATCGGCAGACAATCCCAATCGAACATTCCTAGGATCAGCTGAGAAATCTGTATGTAATGAATCAAATGTCTTCCACGATTGGGAATCTCGTGGATGTCTCATTAACCCATCATTGTTATTATCTACAGCATGCCACTTCATGTGTTCGGCGGTTTTCGATGACATGAATAATCTTTGCAATCGAGGCTTCAAAGGAAAGTAACGCAAAACTTTTGCAGGTGTGTTCCTTTTCTTCTTCTCCATGAAATTATGTTCAGTCATACTTCCAACATTACCCTTTGACTTCCATCTAGAAGAAGAACATTTCTTACAATTCTGTCTACTTGAATCCTCTCCCCAGTAAAGCATACAATCATTGGGACATGCATGTATTTTTGTATAATTCAGACCAAGCTTGTTTACAACTTTTTTCATCTCATAAAACGATTCTGGGATTTTTGCTTCAGGAAATGCATCACGAATCAATTCCAATAACGTAGACATTGCCTTATTTGTAATTCCAAAAAGACATTTGATATGGTACAACTTCAGCAGAAATGAAAGTTTTGAATATTTCAAACACCCACTATACAACTCTTGATTTCCATCGTCAACTAAATCATGAAACGCATTTTCCTCACTGAGGTTTTCCCTTACATTTGGCTCCACAGAATCAAGAGGAGGATCCAATTATATGTTACAATATTGATCTGCTTGTGTTACAGTCTCAAAAACATCACTTGTCATGTTTCAATTTGTAGCATCATATTCTGGTTGTTCTGATATGTTTTGATGCTCATAGTGGTGTCTTGCAGTGCCGAATGCATCATTTATGAGGTTTTGCATTTCATTTTCCATTGGCGACAAACTTGTGACCTCATTCTGTGGATTAACATCAGTCCTCAATATTTCTGTATTGTTTTATTCTCCATGCCAAATCCAACACAAATATTGATCAGGTAATTGCTTCAGTATTAAATGTTCATAAACTTCATCTCTCTTCAACCATGTTCTAAATTTACATTTGGGACATGGACATCTTATTCTCCCTTCAACGGATCGATTAGAAATTGAAAAATCTAAAAACTCATTCAAACCCTTAACATATTGAGGTGTGTTCCTCGGTAATGTGATCCAGCTTTTATCCATGTATATCACAATGTGCCTACACAAAAATATACGATAGTGTAAGATTACAGAAACATAATATAATAAATATGAACCATTGATCATAAAGTATGCATAATATAATAAAGATGATTCATTGATCACATTTACCACTTCAGACCAACAGAACAAGTCTGGTCCATAGGAGACAGCGTCAACACCTCATTGAGGAGCAATAAGAATATTGGGCTACACACTTATCATAACACTATCGATCACACATTTATGTTGCCTCAAACAACACCCCATTGATGTGTGATCGAAACTGATCATAATGCATTTTAAACCTGAGACACTATGTGATTGTTTAGTCTTGACCTTATATGTCCTCCAAGAGGAATGATGTTTCTCAATGGTTTCATACACAACCCACTATAAAGAGGGCCACTATGTTCACTTTATTCATCGAAGTGTCACCTCTCTAGGTTTGAGTATTACAAGTCAGACATTTATAATCATGTCTTCAACCATCGACATATAAAGAACCAGTTTTTTATTCAAGGGTTGTCTTAGACATTGAAACATTATTAATCTCATTTATAAGAATTTTATTTTAATAAAAATAATAATTTTTTAAAAGGGTTTGATCACTATAGTGGTGAGAATGTAAAACACATACATACATCAAATTCATAAACACATGGGAAATGCAGAAGGACTACTCACATCAATTATATTTTTTTCACTTTTTAAGAACAACCCTATAACTCTTGTCTATGATTTTTTAAATCTGAAATCATATCTTTAGTACCTATCTCAAGGCACAACACCAAATACATAATTATATACAATTTATAGTTAATTATATAATTTTATTATAAAAATTATAATTTATTTCAATTAAAACCAACAAGGAATAATTTCCTAAAAATCACCAGCCCACCTCATCACACCTATATAATAACCAACCACTTATGTATTGTTTGTGGTGAACTCCAACCTTTATCCCAAAAAAATTACCTATGAAGTTGAACCAAGTCAATCAACAAATTAACTTAACTTAATCTAATTTTAATTAAAACTATTTAAAAATTATAAATGGTGATGTACCTCTAACCCAATGACATGTTACAGCATGAGATAATAATGTTGGGACATCTCATATCAGTTTTGAGAAAAATAATTATCAGATCAGATGATTTATACAATGATCCAGTGTAAATAATCTCCAAAATCTAACCAAAAAATCCAAAAATAAATGAAGAACAATGTAAAGGTAACATCAAATGTAGTCATACATAATGGAAATAATACTACATGTTTGACCCCAACCATGGCCATGAATGATGTTGTAGAGGAATTTATCCAAGGTTGATGCAAGTAGTTTATAATCAAATGATGTCCTATTTGACATTAGCATCACCTTTTTGATGTGTTGGTTACATATACTTCTTCCTAACCATATAATTTATTCCCCTTTCCCTTCTCTATCTATCTACCTCTCCCAAAAACAATGTCTACATCATAGGAATATATGTTAATATTTTGAAATATTTAAGTCATGTATTTGTTGATAAGGTGGCATATATATTTGTCATAATTGAAATAATGTTTTAGATATTTCATTATTTTTATGACCCATGTGTTTTTATTTCCCATTATGGTTTTTTGAGACTCGACGCAGTAATGACCTCCTCACGGTGGAAGACTAGGCCACCAAAACCCAATTATCCCTTTTCCCAACATAATACACAACTAATTTGTACATTATCTATATATACATGACTTGTGTGGGAATAACTCAATTAGGTTTGAGCACATATATACCCAACCTTCTGCATCCAAATCTGATATAGGAGGAATAGAATACATGTTAATATTAGACATCTGAGCCTAAATATTGACGAAAAACTAACCCAACAATAAAAAGATATGTTCTTCAATGAAAACCGAAAAGGAGAGAAAGGTTATATCTATCTCAAATACCAGTCCAAAATAATGGTTTCACAACTTCTCTAATGAAATATCATCAATGCCCAGTATCATGCTAATTTGTTCAGGGAATTATTGAGGAGGACCAACACCTCATCAATTTTCTATAATCTTATGGATCATAACAACCGTGGATTGAGGAATCTCTACATTGTGTAATAGTGTATTACCTCCTTTGTTTCGGCATAATGTGTATGGTGGATCCACAAAACATGTTCCTGGGGAGAACCATCTTGTTTGATGGAGGGCCCTCTTCCTAGGGTTATAGGGATTACATAATATATTTCTACATAATGTTTATTGTGAACCTACACCCTAGTGTGAAAGGGGATACAATATTTATGGATATAGGACCAACACCCTGGTGCAATATAGAATGGTACTTTAAGTCATATTATATAAATAGAGAAGCAGTACACTCAAATCACCCAAGGGCATGGGTCCCCTATCCTTGGAGAGAGTTCTCCCTATCACACTAGGGTGTAGGTACTATATATTCACCACCATCACACTCAAGAATGGGTCCTCTTTCCTTTATGTTTACTCTCCATCGGCATGTGGGGAAGTGTAAAAGTGGGATCCATCCTCATGAATTATTTAGATATAATAGTGAGGTACTAGTCATCAACGATGTATCTTTAAAGATATAAAAATAATCATCATCCTAGGTTGGTAGGATGGATACAGATTCCCAGTCTTTCTATTATAGGATTCATCATTTTACATATATATTTATTATTGGGTACCATTTCATTATTTCTCTATGCAGTTCTGAATTCTTATATAATGTCTTTTATTTATCCAAATTCAATTTTCTAGATGTCATAATGGGTATGTGACTAATCATCCTTTCATTGTTATTGTACAAAATGTTCATGTATTATAAAAAGGTCAGATAAAACTATGGTATATTTGGTGGTGTTTAGAGATTATTTTGTGACTTTAATTGTGTACAGTGGATGAGACTTGGATATTGTGATTCATGATTGATTCTATTTTTTTGTATATAGTTTCTATTATTTTTAGAAAACATTTCATGTTGGGAATGAATATATTTACATTAATTTTTATATTATACTACCATAATATTTTTTACAAACTAATAATTATTAAAAACCTTAATTTTACTACAATGGTCAATGTCTTCACATATTATAACTCTACCATTTTTAATAGATATGGATTGGTGTGTGCATAATGATATATTAGTAAAAATATTACAATAGTAATTATTATTTTTGGTTCATGTTTCAAGCCTCATGCCTATATAGGTGTTCTTTGAGTTGTGGTGGACCATTTATCCACTAGCTCTGGGGTCTAATGGGTTGGGATGTTATATAATGTTATCCGAGGTGGTTGAACCTAAAGAGGGTGTTAATATTTATTAACCTGGTGATTTTTTATTTATAATTTAACAGAATTTGGTCAACTAGTCTTGATTGTTGCATTTTGTCTAGGGATCAAACTGTTTGTGTTCTAGCTATTATGTCCATTCATCCAGAAATGGACATCATGCTTCTTCACTCAGTATACTGAGACATTGGTTACATAAACAATTAGTAATTTTATCACATATGATTGAGTACATTGATTTTAAATCACGATATTTGTCCGTGTATATATATATATATAATCCCATAATACCATGGTATATCTTGGTTATTTTTTAAGATAAAACAAAAATATATCTATATTTTTTACTAAATTCTGATCATTATGAATTATCGATTAGTGATGGTGCCATTGTTCTAGGGACATCTCACAATGTCATCCAACTAGGCGTGTAGGTAGAAACACCCTCACATATCAAGCACCATATTATACTAGTATAGTAGGATAAGGATGTGTATAGTCTTAGAGCACTCCATGATCCACAATACTAGATTCCACTAAAGTTCCATAGAGAGGCAAATTCCCAGGAAAGAGAATATTACATTCAATTAGTGGTATTAGTGTTTAGATACAAGTCCCCATTATTCAAAAACTATAAATAAAAATCAATTCCCCCCCGACTAGGAACCATATAATCATGATATCAATTCCCCAGCCCGATTCACTAATATGTAAACAAATCAGGTCATTAGATTACCTCAAAAATCAGGTGTGGGGGTCACCAAAGGTTGCGGGGGGCGTGGGGGGTGCCGGGGTCGCCGGAGGGCGCGGGGGGAGCGGGGGTCGCTGGTGGTCGAGGGGGTCGCCGGTGGTCGAGGGGGGCGCCGGGGGGTGCGGGTTTTTCCGGAGAGCGCGGAGGTGAGGAGTCGCCGGCAGCGCGGGGGGTGGGGAGTCGCCGGCAGCGCGGGGGGTGCGGAGTCGCAAGGGTTAGGGATCGTGAAGGGGAAGGGGGAAAGGGTCGGCATCTGTGTAAAATAATTCGTGTTTCACGGCAGTTTATTAAAAACCTCCACGAAACCTTCACCAAAAAAGGTTTAGCGGCGGTTTTGTGAACCGCCGCCACAAAACTGCCGCTAAACCATGTTTTTTTTGTAGTGACATTACCGAGGTCAACCATTTTGAACTTTTTTCGATTTATAGTTCCAAAATGGATTTGGTATAATGATAAAGGTAAAATTTTCCTTATAAAATAGTTCAAAAATATCAATATGTTAAAATGTGTATGGTATATTTCATTCTAAAATAAAAACAGTTTAATAGTATAATGTTTTCAAAAAAGTAGTTCAAATTTCATAATCATTTCTTCATCTGTTTCTTATAAATGGTTAAAATGGCTAATATGTTTTACCAAAATTATCCTTATTATCATTAGCATTTTTTTATTTTAGAATCATAGAAATCATAAAATTTATTATTAATATTAGATTAAATCATAAAATTAATTTTAAAAAATAATTATGAAATGGATAATAAAACATCATCATTCACTTATGCCACATAAAATATCCACAATTAAACTATGTTAATAAAATGTTTTATAATAGAGAAAAAATAATTAATGTATTTCAATAGAATATCCGAAAAATTTAAAAACTTTTTTAAAGATACTTTTAATTATTACTTATATTATTTGAGTAGGGGCATAATTAAAATAAAGAGACATATGTTTTGAAATCATTATATTGACTTTGTAATGCTCTAGGAAATAGGTTCTATCAAAGAGAATTAGTAAAATGTAATCATGAATAGGTAAAAATTATTATAATACCATGATTATAAAATAGGTGTGTCATGTTAATAGATTGTATAAAATATTTTTAAAAAAATGAATCTTAAAAAATAAATGAAAATATATAATTAAGAAATCCTTATTTTGATATAGTCATGGGTCATCAAAAAGGGTTATATGAAATGTAATGGGTAATCTCTCATCCATAATAAACCAAAGGGATGTTTATAAATTAGAAATTTAATATTTTATGAAAATGAATATAAATTTTAAGAGTCTAAATATAGAATAATGTCAATAAGGTATTGAAAAAAAACTCGAGAACCCTTCCTCACTCTTTGTGTGTAATTATTTGGATTTAGTATAAATACTTTAGAGGAGTATATCACAATTAAAATAGGGGCTCAATTATGTTTCTAGGGGAGTTTTTTGAGTGATTGTTTTGATATTTTTCAAATAAAGTAGGCTTCCAATGGATGCGAAATAGGTTGAGGAGAAGTATTTATATAGGAAAAGGGAAAGAGTGTTTTAATACCCTAAATCCATGATGTAACATTCTTATTATTAAAATTATTAATTTTAATAAAAAAAATCAAACACAAAATTTAAATAATAAGAAAAGATAAGGTATAATTTTCCTAATTATCCACTAGTAACATTAAATCAATACAAGAATAAAATAACATAATTAATACAAAAAATCATTACAATCCCTAGAAAAATAATTGAAGCCATACCAAGTAATATAAGAAGACCAAAAGTGTTGTTTATATCCTCCAAAATTTCCATAATTAAAAAAGTTATTGCGATCAGTATAGAAAAAACACATAGATCCAAAGGGATGTAGAGCACCATTTCTATAAACCAAGAATAATTTTAGATGGATTTTTATTATGTTTTGTAATGCCTAAGATAGTTATTTATAACGTTTTATGATACTATTGTAATAAATTGTGATGGTTGGAAAAATATAGTCATTGTACTTTTTAATAACTATTAAATGTTTTAAAATTTTAAAAATTATTTAAATTTAAAATTTTAAATTATAAATATAATGAAATCTAATAATAATATTTTAGTTAGTGTAGCTTTCAAAAATATAATAGAAACTGACTTTTTTTTAAATAATGAAATTTAACAAAAAAATATTTATGACTTACAATTTAAAATGAAAACATAATTATATAATTTCAATGGAAAATTAATAAACAGTTTAAAATATTAAAGTGAAAAAATAATATAAATAATATTCTTTGATATCATTTTAAAAAAATAGTGGAGTACAACCAATAACTACGGCAGCCTACACAACTTCTTAGGTTAGTAGGACATGACTCGGTTCAAATTGAGGTACCCCAAGTGAATAGATTATGCATGCATCAAGACCAACATGAGAAGCCCACAAGTCATATCCATTTATCGGTGGGCCAAAGATAGATAGAGATCATATGTATAAGGCTCCCATGTTCTATTTGTATCTGTCATCAGGGTGAAGCAAATGTGTTGCAGCTTATATAGGAGCATGTTTTCCCCCACAATTCAATGTGGGGTGTGTCTTTTCCTAGGAGAATTGATCCAGACCATCTGATTTACTCGCACAAATCCAGACCATCCACCCCTATCCCACATTTTACCACTTACATACTCACACTTTAAATGTCATGTTTTATCTTACCCCTTCATTCATTCAGACTCGATATATGAAATTTGTTCCCTTTATTCTGATCGAGCCCTCCTGTTGTCCATCCCTCTTTAAAATATCAGATTTATTCCAATCGTCTAATCGATCTTGGACAATTTCAGGCATCCAAAATTATTCCCAAACTTCTCTTACCTCATTGAGCCCTATGTTTCCACTTGAACCTGTCGGTTGTCCTCGTCGGCCCCTTCTATTCCTCCAGCATCAAATTCCTCTTCACCACAATTCCATCTCAGTTTCAATTCCCACAATAATGGCATAAAAGGAAATTATTTTAAATTGAGCCTTTGATTATTTCTACCATTACTCTTGATTTAACCTGTAACGAATTATTATATATATATAACATTTTCTTTATGTTTTACACTAATTAGAACCTTTTTTTGATCCTACTATGGGTCAATTTCAAATCCACTATATATCTTTTATTATTACAACCTAAAATATAACATGTATATATATATATATATTATAAGGACAATCCAAAACCATTTAAAACATGTTTTCACACCTACACTATATTCAATAATATTATTGATATATGAATTGTTTTATTAAAACCATCAATTGAACACTCTAAAACACCAGAAAATAAGCCCTCTTTTTTTCTCTCCTTGTTTGCTGTCTAATAGATTAATCTTCAATCTAGGTAAGGGTTTTATTTAATTTATCATTTTAAATTTAAATTACAAATATATATATATATATATATATATATATATTTACATACATATATTTTCAAATATATATATATATATGTATCCATTTTTAGAATTTATGAATGTAAGGGTTTGATTTATTTTTTATCAGTCTATGATTAATTTTTAAGGACATATACATATATATATATGTAAAGAAATATATGTATATCTATATAACTACACTTAATTATTTTCAGAACTTATAATGTAAGGGATGTTATTGTATTACCATCTATAAAAGTATATTTTTATTTAATTATTCTAATTTTATAAAATCCTCAATGTTTTTAATTTTTCTTTCTACCAAAAAATTCTTGATTTAAATATATATATATATCTAGTATATGTGTGTGTTTGTGTGTGTATTGATCTATTTATATTTACTTTTCTTGATAATTAAAAAGTATTAATCGTTTGTTTTATAATTTTTATTCAAGGAATTAGTGTTTCAATGAATCATGTCATAATCTATTTATTTTTAAACAATAAAAAACATTTTTTTGTTATTTTTTACTTCAAATTGATTACATAAAATTGTTTACTTGAAATTTTTTGCATTAAATTTTTTGATTTAAATTTTTTATTTTAATTTGTTTCTTTTATAAATTAAATCTCAATGGGAGAAGATAACCATTTTATGATTATTATATTATGCGTATTTTTTATATAAATGACAAGTGTTATCATTTTATGTGATAAAACTAAGTACAACCAATCATTTCATGTGTGTAAAGTAATTATATGACATTAATTTCATAGTTTGTATAATATATGGCCATAATCTATAAAACATGACATATCATTCCTAAATTAGTTTTTAATAATTGTATATATATGTGTATCGAATCATATTTACCAAGGTAATTACTTATAAATTGGTTTCATGTGAGAATTTTAATAACATTCTATGTATATTTGACAAGTGGATAAAGTTAGTTACAATAATTTATCAGAATATTTCTTAGTTAAGTTATAAGTGTAAATTTATTAATTATCATATTTTTCCAATGTTTTTATAGTAAAAAACTAGGTTAACAATGTATGTATACATAAATAAAGATTAAAATTTCTCATAAAATCTGGTAGATGAACATTCTAAATATGGTAGGGAATTAGGGAGTGAACCCATCCCTCAATAAGTGGGTAAGTACAAAACATCCTTAAATGTTCCAAATGGTCTTAGTTTTTTGTTTTCAGAAGCATGAGTATTGTTTTTATAAAATCACTAGAATATGTTTAAATAAATTTTTGAAAATATGTATTTTCAAAAGTTTTATAGTATTTTTAAGGTTTACATAATTTCAATAATTTTTTAGAAGGTATTTCTAAATGTATTTTAGAAATTATATTCAAAATAATATTTTAAAATTATTTATCAAATATTTTCAAACCCCTTAATGGGAAAAATAATTTCTCACTGTATGTTTAAAATTTATTTTCATAGGTTGAGTAGATTTTCATTGAGGAGGATGCACACATAATTTTTTTTTGTTTAATTTATTTTATATTGTGTAGTTTTTTTATGTTGTAAGGTATGTATCTAATTCTCTAAAACCTATACTTGTAAAAGTTCTTGTAATGTATTAATTTTTGTTTTTTGTTTGGTATCCTGTTATAAAAAATATATATAATGCATTTATATGAACTGAACCTAGAAGTACATATTCATGTCTTTATAGTTATTATCAAAGAAATATTATAGATAATTTTTGTAAATTTAAACAAAACTAAAAAATTAAGTATTCTTATTTATGTAAAATTATTTTCTTAATATTTTTATATGGAAAGAAGAAGACCACAAAAAAATATTTTGTATCTTCCTGATGAATTGCTTAAGAATATAATTTTAAAATCCTGTTCGAATGAGTTTTAGCCCTTAGAAAACATTTATATATCTTGTAAACATCTAAATCAAATATCAAATACCCTAAATATACTCTAATTCTTTCAAAAATTGGGTTTTGGTTACCTTCTAATGAATCATGGAAAACTTCTATTTTATGCATGTTGAAGAAAATAAATCTAGTGACTTTTTCAATGCTTAACCCTATATGAAAAGTTTCATTATTTAAGGAAGTTTATGGAATCTCAAAGGGAGGGTAACCTCCTCACATCCTACATATTTCAAGTCTTGTATTTCAGTCTTTATGGGAGACTTAAAGTTTTAAAAAAATTATAAAATAAGACAATTTTTTAGTTTTATAAAAATCAAGTCCATTCTGTTGTCTCCATGTATTACACCATTCATGCCTCTATCTCAAAATCCTATCAGTGTATATATAATTTTGACCATATTTTATCAAGATTTTTTTGGTAAAATGAAATTTAAGATTTTAAAACTTCTTTGAGGATCAAAGTTACCAGAAGAACACTGCTTTGAATCGTCAACACTAGTGGATCTAATGAGGGTTTGAATTAATTTTTATAATTAATTTTTTTATAATTATTTATAGTAATAAAGTTGTTCATGTGGGAACATCAAGTTTTAAATCTAAAATAATAATGATGTGGGTGTGTGTATGAAATAACAATGAGGACGTAATTCAATTAAGGTGGGAGAAATGTAATGCCTCGAATCCTTGATTTACTTTTATTATTATAATTATTATTATTAATTTTAATAAAAAAATTTAAAACATCGAATTTAAATAAAAATAAAAAACAATAATTAATTTTATTAATAAACCACTTGTAACATTATACCATTATAAAGATAAAATACCATAATTAATCCAAAAAAACTCATTACAAGCCCTAGAAGAATAACATGAGCACCACAGAGTAAATTAATAAGACCAAATGTGTAGTTGACATCCTCTAAATTTTCCATAATTAAAAAATTTATCGTGAGCAGTATAGAAGAAAAACATATATCCATAGGGATTTAGATCACCATTCTCGTAAAAAACTAACTTTTGATGGATTTTTTTGTGTTTTTCAATTAATTACAAAAGTATTTATAACTTTTTATGTGAAGGTTGTAACAAATTGTGACCATTTTAAAAATATATTCAATTTACATTTTAGTAACCGTTATATTTATTAAAATTTTAAAATGGACTTAACAAAATAATTGAAAATAATAAAGATAATGACATCTAACAAAAATATTTTTTTAATTGTAACTTTTAAAAATATAATAAAACATTAAGTTTTTATTTAAAATGATGTCATTTAACAAAAAATATTTATATGTGAGATTTTAAGACGAATATTTAATTTTAAAATTTCAATGGGAAATTAATAAAATTGTTTAAAAGATTAAAGTAATAAATATATATATATGATTCTTTTTTATATTTTGACCAAAATATTATGGGAGTAAAACCACTAACTAGGGAAACCCACACCAATACTTAGATGGGAAAGCCAAGCCCCAGTTCAACTGGTGGTACCCCAAGTGCACAACCAGTGCACATGTACAATCCCATCTGAACCACCCTACAGGTCAGATCTATGTATATGTGGGAAAAATCCTAATATAGATCCTGTGTATATGGATCCCATGTTGTGTGTATTTTTTTCATCAGGGTAATGGAAATGTGATGCAAATTATATAGGAGTGTGTTTGTCCACCATAATTTGATGTGGGATGTGTATTTTCCCGTGAGAAGAGATATGGGTTGTCTGGTCTACTTACACTCATACAGACCATCCTCCCTTATCCCACAATCAATATATCCCTTACTCACCCTTTAGATATCAGGTCTTATCTTAACCATCTGTTTGGTCGGACTGGATCCAGTCCCTCTATTCCATTTCCTCCGATGAAGCCCTCCTGTTGTCCATCCCTCTATAAAATACTGGGTATATTCCAACCATCTGATCAATCTTGGATGATTTGAGCCATCCATAATTATTCCCAATATTCCACTCCCTCATTGAACCCTATCGCACCACTCTAACCAGTAGGTCAACACCGTCATCCCCTATTACTGGTCCCCTATCAATGTCATCTTCAATATAGTCCCATATCTATTTCAATTTCCTCAATATTGACATGGAATGGTATTAATTTAAAATGATCCAATGATTATTTATACCCTCATTCCAGGCTTCCTCATCACAGAACAATTATCTATATATATATATATCTTTCTTTATATTTTACACTAATTAGAACTGTTGTTTGATCCTGCCTTGGGTAAATTTCAAATCCATTGTCTATCTTTGATTATTACAACCTAAAATGTAATATATATATATATATATATATATATTATGAGGGAAACCAAACACTTTTGAAAACCATGTTTTCCCCAACTACACTATATTTAATTATTTTAGTAATATGTGAGTTGTTTTATTTAAACCCTCTATTGGAAATTTTGTGACACTAGAAAATATACCCTATTTTATCTCTATTCTTTCTTGGTGTCCAATAGATTTATCTTCAATATAGTTAATGTTTTAATTTAATTTATTATTTAATGTTTAAATTAAAAATATATGTGTATATAAATATTTTCAACTATCTATATATCCATTTTTAGAATTTATGAATGTAAGGGATTTATTTTTTTTAATCAATCTATGTTTAATTTTTAAATGCATATACATATAAATGTATATCTAATTAAAAATCCTTAATTATTTTTAGAACTTATATTTTTAGGGATATTTTTGTATTAAAATTTGTAAATGTATATTTGAAGAACCTTTTGGTGTTTTGTTTTAACAATAGCTTGTATTTTTTTAAAACTAACTTCCTTTGTAAAATAATTTTTTTTTCAAGAATCATATTCAGATTACTCATAATGTGGTTTCTATAATGAATGATGAAGGACCAGATAAATACAAATGGGGGAGAAAGTTTTTTTTTGTATTCAAAAGAATCATACGGAGAAGCACCAGATGAAGAGAATCTTATTCAGGTCCATCGACATGACATTGAAAATAATTGAATTAAAAAGAATCACATAATGAATGAAGTTTCTAAAGAGTTTTGGAAGAAGAATGTGAATTTAGTAGTTATAAAGTTATCATACATTCTAGAATTAAATTACATTATGCTTTATTGATCAATAAGTTCTCACAAATCATGGAGACTTTTAGGATAAACTCTTTTGAAGAAATGGTGGAGAGATTTGAATGAATTAAAATTTTAAGAGTAAAGAATTCCATCATAATGAGAATTTTATCATAATGAGTATTTCATCATAATGAAGATTATTAATAAATGGATGAGAAATGAAAACATAATAATGGGATAAGAATGAAAAATCTGATAAATTAATTGATCGTAATATATTGAGAATGGAAAAGATTGTAACAGGCTGAGAAAGAAAATATTGAGAGAGGAAAAGATTGTAGTGGGATTCGAAATCAACAGATCATAATGTCCTGATAAAGAAAATGATCATAATGATTTCATAAAGAAATAAATCATAATTGGATTAGAAAGATAAATATTGTAATGATCTTTGAAAGAAACTAATCATAATGATGCTGATAAAGAAGCACATCATAATGTGTTGATTTTTAAGAATGCTCAAAAAGGAAACCCTGGAAGTTTATGAATATTTGATGTGGTCAAACTTGAATTTCATTGTCTCATAAATCTTTGAGAAATATAAGGAGTTCTGAATAAGTAAAAGTTAATTTTTAAAATGTGAAATATTTTTGGAGATTTTGATATTTGAGGAAGTGGGTAATGATTCAATGTTTCAAGCCTTTGCTTTCTGAGTTTCCTATAAATCGACCTCATATCATTCTTCCATTACTGACATCCACACATATGTAGAAGGAGGAATTATAGAGAATTCAAAATGTAAAGTTCCCATCTGATTGAATAATTATTTAATTGATCATTCCTTCAGAGTTTGAGTTTTACATATTGAAAGTGATTTCATCATATTTAGAGAATCGAATAAAACATTATTGTATTTAGGAAATTGGGTATAGAATTATTGTATTCAGGAAATCGGATACAGAATTATCATATTCAGGAAATCAGATATAACATCATTGTTTTGAGAGAATCAGATGAAACATCATTGTTTTTGAGAGAATTGGATCTAGTATCATTAGATTGAGAAATCAGATCCTGAATCCAACATCTTTGTATTGAGCAAAAACTAGATCCCGCAAAATCAAACTGAGGATTCGGATAGAGAAATTGTTATCTAGATTCATTAAAGTATTTATTCTTTTGTTTTACTCAATTTTTTTATAATAAAACATTATAAACTAATAAGATTCAATATAATCATTCATATCAGGAGATATAATGTGTCTAATGGGAGTTGACACTAGTTTTACATTGTTCTTCTTAATAACAGACTTCTGTAGACCCATAGGAGTGGCTATTTTGAGGATATATGTTCTCACACTATGTTCGAACCTTGTAAATCTTGTGTGACTAACTTTATTTCTTACTATTGAATTCATGAGTATTTTTTAAAAGTTGATAAGGATATAAATCATAATAGTTTACAGGGGTTATGTTTTGAAAAGAATTAACACTTAGAAACTGATTCACCCCCCCCCCCTCTAAGTTTTTATTTGATCCATGGAACTTTAATTTGTATCAGAGGTGAGGTTCCCTTATTGAATACTAATCATAGATAATATAAATTCTATCAATATTAGAGGAATTCCTATATTCTATGGAAATAATTATTATGGATGGAAAAATAAGATGATTCATTATCTCCTATCTCTTGGCCTGTAAGTTTTTTATGTTGCTACTATTGGTTTTACACCTTTGATAAAGATGCTCCTGTGATGTTTTCTAATAATAAAAACATATAAGTTAATGGAAATTATCGAAATTAAATCCTTATGTCCTTATCAGATAGTTTTTATCATAAGTTGATTGGTCACAAAACCTTAACAAGTTTGTGGGACAAGCAGTAAAGTTTTTTCAAAGGGAATACAAAAGTTAAGGAAGAAAAGATACAAATCCTTTAAAGTAAGTTTGAAGATATCAGAATAAGAGATGAAGAAACAATTGATGAATACATTACTAGAGTAAATTAATTTGTTTGCAAAAATAGAGGATTAATATAATTCTTATAAGACTCTACAATTTTGAAGAAATTATTGAGAAAATTTTAAACATATTTTACTCTAAAATTTATTCTTTAGAAGATAAAGATTATTAATCTCTTGATGAATTTCATAACATTATTGTTTCATATAAAATGAGAAAATCTACAATGTTTAAAAGATGATGAAAGATGAAATTGGTTTTGAATCTATAATAAAGATGAAAATTCAATATATTGAATAAGTTGGTCCTTTTGAATCCAATGATAAAGTGGATAATGAGATGAATCAAAAAATAATGTCTCTTATATTCAAGAACTGTCAAAAAGGTATCTGAAAATAAAGAGGTAGAAATCCTCTATAATGTTTTGATTGTAGTGTAATATGATATTCTTTATGTATTTCCCCAATAATAAATTTTGAAAATACTAATATGATTCCGATGTAAAACCCCCATGGAAGAAGTTAAACAAAAATGATAAAGAAGAAAAGTATTCCAATAGAGACAAGAACATGTTTATTGGAAACCAAAGAAGTATGTTGAGTAAGAAATTTGAATCATAATCACTTGATAATAATTATTATGAATATGAATTTTTATAAAAATTTAGAACTTTCATTGAAAATGTTGAGAGAGAAAAAGACTCCTCGTAGAGTGAAGAAGGTGGTGACGAATCTTATAGAGAGACTCAGCTTAGAATCGAAAATGTTTCATGTCTTGAGAAAAACAAAACTATCAAGAAAGAAATTATCATTCAGAAGAAATATTATCAAGATGTTAATGATGGATTAAATGATGTTATTAAGTATGAGGAAGAATACATTGAGGATATTTTAAGTTACAAAATTAAAATTGCTAAATTGATAATGATTATTGAAGATCGTAATAATAAGATGGAAGATAATAAAGAAGATGTTAACATGTTTCAATCAAAACTTCTTGAGTCTTAAAGTACCTTAACAAATAATAATAAAAACTTCAAAAAAGATTCAAAAGTAAAATATTAGACTTTTAAATTTGATGATAATACTCAATATGAGAATCAAGTGAAATTTTCTCTTACCAAAAATAATGATTCACCTGATTCTTTTAAAATTTTAGGTTTTAAAAATATCTTGGGAAATCATGGGTAAAAAAATTATTTGAGAAACCTATAAAATCTAAAAAATTAGAAAATTCACTCAAAAGAAATAATGGTCCACATCCAAAGTATGTCTGATCTGAAAGAAGTTACCAACCTCAATAATGTTTCTATAGGGAAAGATATTTTTTCAATAGAAAATCATGATTTGATGGTTATTTTTTGTGTTGTGGAATATATGGTCACATGGATTCTAATGTTTTACAACATATCCTTACCCATATGAATTTTTTAGAAAAGTTGAAGAAATAGTGAAAGTAGAATGAGAAACTTTCCTAACATATCAAAAATTGAAAAGGTGAATTCTCAAGATGTCAGAAAAATGACTTCAAGAAATAAATTTGAATGTCTAGAACATGTTTTTGGAATATGTGATCAAGATTTTCATCATTTCGAGAGTTGTATGAAACTCCTTCTAGAATATTTTTCTCGGGATAGAAAAGAAATTAAAGATGAAAAGAGGAATATTGAGGAAAGAACTTTTGTTGTTGAGATATCCTTGAATGAAAGTAAAAGGAACAAACCGTGGATACTTGATAGTGGTTGTTCTTCACATGTGACAAGTGATATAAAAATATTAAAACATGTTTAAAGTCATGATAGAGTAGAATTTTCCTTTGGGAATGATGGTTCCTTAAAAATTAAAGGAATTATAGTGGATGAGATTGAAGAGGAAAAGTTGAAATGTAAGTATGTTTTATTTTTTGATGGGAAAAAATAAAACATAATTAGTTTATGTCAAATTTTTTATCATGTAAGAAAAGTTGTTTTTAGAAAATATTTTTGTATCATCAAAATTGTGAAATATGGAAAATTTATTACATAAGGAGAAATAACTAGTGGGAATATTTTTCATTTTGGATAATTCAATAACCCATATTACTTGAGTGTTGAAGATGAAAACAAATTATGGCACTGATACTTGGCCAACTTGGTCAAAAAAACATGAATAAATATTCTAAAGTTGATGTTGTCTTGAATTTTTCAGAATTTGAAAAGAAGAGATGAAGGTGTTTGTATTACTTTCCAAAAATAAAATATGGCTAAAGAAAGTAATAAAAAAGTTGAAATCCAATCTATTAGACCACTTGAGCTTATTCATTTCGATTTATGTGGTCTGGTGAGACATAAATCTAAAAAAATAGATTCATACATTATCACATTTATTGATAATTTAATTTGGATGACAAACATCATGTTTAGGAAGGAAATGTCAGAGGTTTTTGAAATGTTAAAATTATTTAGAAAGGATGTTGAAAAATAAATAGGGGTTTCTATAAAGAATTTGAAAATAGATAATGGTATAGAATTCACAAGAAATACTTTTGAAACATATCCGAGAAAAAATGGTGTCAAGTATCAATATAGTGCTCCTTATACTTCACTAAAAAATCAAGTAGTAGAAAGAAAGAATATAAGCTTGGTGGGAATGGGAAGAAGTATTTTAGCTGAATACAAACTTTCAAAACTATATTGCAGAGAAGAATTTAGTACTGTTGTACATATTAGAAATATATGATTGTTGAGACTGGAAACTAACATGACTCATTATGAAATGTGGTATAACAAAAAACCTTCATTAAAATACATCAAAGTTTTTGGAATTCCATGTTTTCTCAAAATCAAAAATCGTTATTTGGGAAAGTTTGATGAGAGATTTGAGGAAGGAAATTTTTTGGGTTACTCGCCAAATGGAAGAAGTTACAATTGTTCTATGAAAAATTTACATAATTTTGTGGACTCGTATAATGTGAATTTAATTTAAAAGAAAAATTCCTTAATAAAATTTATTGAGAATGGTGAGAAGGATAAATCAAAAAATTCCAATAATTGTAAAAATAAATCAAAACATCCTTATCAAGACTCGGAATAATCTTGTGATGAGAAAATTTCAGGTAGGAAAGAAACTTTTAAATCTTTTACCTTATAAAAAATATTGAATCTGAAAACATTATCTGGAATTAGAAGGATCTAGTTCAGAAAAGAAGGATGTTGAGATTAGAAAATAATACTTCACTTACCTCCTATGTTTAACCAAAATAAGTTTTAGAGGATATTAATCATAAATAATGGGTGGATACTATGAATTAAGAGTTGGATCAGATTTTGAAGAATGAAACATGGGAACTTTTTTCAAGGATAGTAAATAAAAATGTTATCATAACCAAGTGGGTTTATAGAAATAAATTAAATTATCATAGAGAAGTCTCAAGAAACAAAGAAATACTTGTTTGTAAAGGATATTCACATGTGGAAGGTGTGTATTTTGATGAAACATTTTCCCCCATTACAAGGATATAATATATTCAAATCATTCCTACGGTGGTTTCTCATCATTATTACAAAGTTATTCATATGGATGTAAAGTCAGATTTCATAAATAGTGACACTGAGGAAGATTTTTACATTTAGAAACCTTGTGGGTTTCTACATGATGGGGATTAAAAAAATGTTTTTAAGTTGAAGAAATCCTCGTATGGGCTAAAAGAAGATCCAAATGTATAGTATTATAAGACAGAAATTTTTTTAAAATGCTGAAATTTTCTAAATTAAATGTTGATAGTAACTTTTATGTGAATGATTTTGACTCTATAACTCTAATTGTAATTTTTTTTGTGCCTGATATAATTTTTTTGGGGGGATATAGAAGATTCTTTTAAAAAAATTGAGGAAATGAAGAAAAAATTTAAACTATATATATTGGGAGAATTAACTTTCTCCATTGGCATATATGTTTAAAAAAAGAAAAAATACATTTCACTATCTCAAGATATGTATGCTAGGTAATTTTCAAAAAAAATTGGGATTGTATAATAGAGATAATTTCTAACTTCTATTTCAATGATCAAAAATATGAGTTAAGATAAATACGGAAGAAGTGTGAATCAGAAAGACTTTTGAAACCTAATTGGACGTCTTCTTTACCTTATATCCTCAAGACCTAATATTTTTTATGATGTAACATTGTGTAATAAGTATCAAAGTAGTCCAAAAGAATCACATATGTTGGTAGTAAAGAGGATTATGAGATATGTTAAAGGAACAACTTCACATGGGTTGTTATATTAAATAAATAGTGAGATGAAATTTTATGGTTATAATGATTCCAATTGTGTTAGAGATTGTAATGATAGAAAATAAATCTCAAGAGGAACATTTTTTTGGGTGAATGTTGTGTGAGTGGGAATAGTAAGAAAAAAATTCAGTAACTTTGAGCATATCTAAATCCAAATATGTTTCTGCAACTCAAGTTTGTACTAAAATGTTTTGGATGAAGGTTCACCTGGATGATTTGAAAGTAAATGTTTCAAAACCATTGAAGATAATTTTTGATAATCAGAGTGTAATTAATCTTTCTAATAATCATTTACAACATTCAAGATCAAAAAACATTGATATAATGTTTCACTTTATAAAATAGAAATTTTCTACAAGATATGTTTTGTTGGAATACATTTCTATAAAGTATCATATTGCTGATATCTTTACAAAAGTAATGCCTAAAGTAAATTTTTTGTTATTGAGGATAAAACAACATGTTCATCGTCCTACCATGTCTTCCTAAATCTCAAAGGGATTTACCCCCACCATTATTTGGATTATGTTGACAATGGGGGGAGAAATTAACAACTTTTTACTTTGTAATAAGTTTTTACTTATCTTTATTTAATGAATATGAATTTTTGGTTATCATATAATGGGGGAGAGAAGAATAATGCATAAAATGAAAAGAGTATAGATTTTATCTTTACAGGTCCAAAAAAATTTATTCCCAATGAGGGTTTGTATTCCTTCAAAAACCTTACCTTATCTAGTAGTGTGGTGCAAGGAATTTTTTTTTAGAAATTCTATGTTTTGATACCATTAAACTATTAAGATATGAAAAATTCTAAGCTTTTGAAAAGTTGTTAAAGAGGGTTGTCAAAAAATTCTAAGGGATAGATTGAATAACCTTTGTTGTGTTTTGTTTTAACAATGTTTTTTATTTTTTAAAAACTAACTCTCTTTGAAAAATAATGTTTTTTTTCAATAATCATATTCATATTTATCATAATGAGGTTTATTTAAAGAACTAAGAAAGATTGGATCCAATCAAATTGGGGGAGAAAGTTTTTTTCCATATTCAAAAGAATTATACTGAGAAGTAATAAATGTATAGAATCATATCCAAGTCCATCATCATGATACTGAAAATAATTTATTTCAAAAGAATCATAGAAATAGTGAGTTTTCTGAAAAATTTTAAAAGAAGAATGTGAATTTAGGAGTTATAAAGTTTTCATACATTCTAAAACTAAATCAAACTTCGATTTTTTAATGAATAAGTTCTCTCAAATCATGAATATATTCCTGATAAAATACTTTTGATAAATGGTGGGGAGTTTTGATGAAATTAAAATATAGAGAGTGAATAATTCTATCATAATGGAAATTTTATCATAATTTTTAATTCATTATAATGAATATGAGAAAGGAAAATATCATAATGGGGTGAGAAATAATGATCTGAGAACGGAAAAGATAGTAATGGGATGAGAAAAAAAGCTGAGGAAGGAAAAGATTTTAATGGGATGAGAAAGAAAAAGATGAGAAAATAAAAGATCATAATGGGATAAGAAATCAAAATATAATAATGGTATGAGAAAGAAAAATATTTCAATGAGATTATAAAGAAACAAATCATAATGTGATAATAAAGAAATAAATTATAATGATCTAGGAAATAAACAGATCATAATAAAGTTGAGAAATAAACAGATTGAAATGATCTGATTTCGAATAATGCTCAAAAAGAAAACTATAGAAGTATTATGAATAATTGAGGTGTTAAAACATGAATTTCAATATTTTATAAATCATGGATAAATCTAAGGAGGTCTTAAGAAGTCAAATTTTATGTTCTAAATGTGAGATATTTTTAAAGATTTTGATATTTGAGGAAGTGGTGAAAATTTCCAATTTTACCACCATTTCTTTTTTAGTTTCATATAAATAATTTCTCATATCAATCATCCATTAACAACTTTCACACGCATGCACAATTTATATAACTTTATAATTAAAAATTTAAAGTTTCCATCTGATGGAATAAGTGTTGAATTGAGAATTCTATTAGATTTTGAGTTTTGTATATTGAGAGTGAGTTCATCATATTCATAGAATTGGATCCATCCTTATCAAATTGAAGAAATTGGATCTAGAATTATCATATTCAAGAAATCAGATCTCTAATTATTTTATATAAGAAATTTGATCTAGCGTCATTGTTTTGAGAGAACATGATCCAGAATCATTGTTTTCAGAGAATCAGATCCATCATAATTGTATTGAGAAAATTAGATCTAGAATATAGCATCATTGTAATGAGAAAAATAAGATCCATCCAATCATATTGTGGATTATGATTGTGAAATTGTTGAGTAAATTCAATAAAGTCTTTATTAATTTGTTAGGATGAATTGTTTTGTAATAAAACATTGTAAACAAACGGTAGTTAGTATAATCATTCCAATCGAGAGATATAAGGTGTCTAATAGAAGTTATCACAAGTTCTATTCACTTATTCTTAATATTGGATCTCTATAGACCCACGAGAGTGGCTATAGAAATGATGTATGTTCTCACACTAAGGCCAAACCATGTAAATATTGTGTGGTTTACTTGCTTTCTTACTTTTTCATACATGAGTTTTTTCTACAAGTTGATAAGGATATAAATCTTAACATGTTATAGGGGTTACGTTTTGAAAGTAATTAATAATTATAAAAGTGAAAAACTTATTCAACCCCTCCCCCTTCCAAGTTGTTATTCGATCCTTTGGATCTTCAATATTTTTATTTCATTCTTGTTATTTTATAATATTATAAAAAAAATTTAATTTCTTCTATCAAAATATTCTTGATTTAAAAAGATATATGTGTATATATATCTGTCTAGTGTATATATATATATGTATGTATATTGATATTTTTATATTTATTTTTCATAAAAATTTAAAAGAATTAATCATTTATTTTAAAAAAAATATGCAAGGAATTATTGTTTCAATGAATCAAGTTGTAATATATATATATATATGTTTAAACAATAATAGAATGTTTTTTTGTTATTTTTTACAATAAATTGGATTAATTACTTCAAATTGTTTACATAAAATTTATTACATCAATTTTTTATTTAAATTTCTTAGTTTAATTTGGTTCTTTCATAAATAAAATATCCATGGGATAAGAAAATAATTTTATTATAATTATTTTCTATGAATGTTTTTTATAAATGATAAATGTTACTATTTTATGTTCTAATTGTTAATAAAACCTATCCTTTCATGTGCGAAAATTCTTTATACATACATGAATTTCATAATTTGTATGTGATATGGATATAATCTATAATACATGACATATCATGCATGTATTAGTTTTTAATAATTATAAATATGTGTGTAAGAATTATATTTACCTAGGTAATTACATTTGAATTGGTTTCATGTGAGGATGTTAATAACATTATATGTATATATAATGAGTGGAGAAAGTCAGTTACTCTAATTTATCTGAAGCTTTCTTAATTAAGTTACAAGTGAAATTTTATTTATTAGAATATGTTTTCAATGTTTTTAAAGTAGAAAATATATTGAATAATTTATGGATACCTAAATAAAATTTATGATGTTTTCATAAAATCATGCACTTGAACATTGTAAATATGGTAGGGAATTAGGGACTGAACTCATCCCTTAGAAAGTGGGTTGGCCCAAGACAGCCTTCAGTGTTTTAAGTGGCCTTGGTTTTTTTTCTATTTCTAAATAATGTGTATTATTTTCATAAAATCAATGTAATATGTTTAAAGAATTTTTTGAATGAAAGTATTTTCAAAAGTGATATATAATTTTTAAGGTGTATATAATTTCAATAATATTTTCAGAAGGTATTCCTAAATGTATTTTTGAAACTATTTTCAAAATAATTTTTAAAAAATATTTACCAACTATTTTAAAACTCCTTACTGGGAAAATATTTTATCAAAATATCTTTAAAATTTATATTCATAGGTTGAGTATATTTTCTTTGAGGAGGTGGTGCATGCAATGTTTTTTGATTTATTTTTTTTATTTTTTACAGTTTGGTTAAGTTTTAAGGTATGTATCAAATTCTCCAAAACCTAGAGAATTAAATGTTCTTAGAATGTATTAAATATTGTGTATTTGTTTAGTTTATTTTTATTGAAAAAATATATACAATATTTATATGATTTGAACTTGGAAGTGTGTGTTAGTGTCTTTAGAAGTATCTTTGAATAATGTATTGAATAATTTATTATTTCGGGACATTACTATGAATAGTGTTTTTTCTTGTGATTTTATTAGTTATTTATTAAAAAAATAAATGTTTATTTCACATTTAATGATGCCCAAAAATGACTAGAAACTTGGAAATATTTTATAGAAATTAATGAATCAAATATTGTTTTTAATTCAAATAAAATATAAGTTAGGTTTTGTAAATTGATTTAACAGTTTTATAAATAAGCTAATTATATTCAAATGATTTATTTAAGTTAGTAAATAAAATTCAATTCAGGAAAAATATTTTCTAAATTTTAATGTTTTATTTATATAATGATAATTTCATAAAAATTATAGTATATGTAAAAAATATATTTTTTATTATTCATAAAAAAGGTCTCCTATTTCAATAAACAATATAAAATAATCATAATTTATTTTTTAAATTATTATCAAAAACATTACTTCTATTTTAACAAATTATAATTCTAAATATTATAAATATACCTTTTAAATAAATTCATATAATACATAAAAAAATTTATCTCGAATAAATTCTATTTCTTTTGTTATGAGTGGTTGCATTCCAATATTTTATTATTCCTTAACTATTGTTTGATTAATATTTAATCATTTTCACATAATAAATATAATATTTCAAATAAATCAATTAATTTCTAAATATATATTACCTATAAAATAAATTTAATATAGATTATTTTACAATAACTATATTATGATGATCACCTTCGAGGATTTATTCATTTTATGGATATTATAAATAATCAAATAAATATATTTTCAAATTTATTATATATATGTGTGTGTGTGTGTGTGTGTGTGTGTGTGTGTGTGTGTGTATGTTCCCATAAAACTATAACCATAATTCCTATATAATATTCTTATTTTATGATTAAATGTATACTTCATGTCCCATGGTATTGGCTCATTATGTGAATCCATTATATTTAATTTATACATTTATTCCTAAAAATTATAATGGATATAATATTATTTTAATTTTCATTAATGAAGAAATATTTATAAAATTAAGTTTCTATAACATCATTAATCTCATAATTTCAAAATAAAACATAAAATTAACTTCATAACACAAATTTTAAATACTCATATACTCGAAAGATCAAACTAGAAGTAATGCTCCTAAACTTTTATTAAAATATGAATGAAATGATAATAATGTAATATAGAGTGTCAAAAAAAGGACTTTCCCACATCTAGAAAACCAGTTTAAGAATCATAAAATGAAATATATCTTCCATATACATAGTAAGAATCATCAACATATTCCCACTACAATTATGAGATACCTTGATTGAGAATCTTAATCATCATTGCATTTGAACTTTCCTACTCTGAAGTGAACATGACCTTTGGTGCCTTGGAGGATGATATAGTAGACACACTCCTTGGTAGAGTGAAAAAATCCTTCCATGGTATTCATTTTTTTTATTCTTAGCATTCATTGTCAATCATATTTACCTTTCCATTTATGATAGTATCTTTAAATAAAATAGATCCACCACTTTCTTTACGCTGATTGGTGTCCAATAAAGTCATCTGCTTCTCTTTATCACTTCCATAATTAAGGATGTTACCCCATTTATCAATTTATAAGGATCTATAGATTTTATAGGCGTTTCAAATAGCTTTATAAAAACCACAACCTCAGGATAAAGTTATAATTCTATACCTTTCCCATCTTGATAACTAATCAAGGTAGAAGTACAGTCTATATCAATCGGACAAGCAAGGCCTTGCTGGACAACCCCTTCCATTGCAACCTCATCATTCCCCTACTGACTAGCCCCTACCAGTTCAACCTCAACTGATCTATCCATAATAGCCCTAGCCTCCATCAACCGATGAGATCTCTCACCCCAACAACAAAGCAAGGCACCCATTCAGACTAACTACGAATAGAAAAATCTAAACCATAATAGGAATTGGAAACTCCACTGAAAGAAGCATCCACAGCCATGACAGTTCCAACATGCTCCAAATGTTATCTTTATATTTCATTAGTATCCAGAACATCATAAGCATACCTTAACACATCAGATTCCATATA
The DNA here is from genome assembly GCA_963277665.1 of Viscum album. Taxonomy (NCBI): domain Eukaryota; kingdom Viridiplantae; phylum Streptophyta; class Magnoliopsida; order Santalales; family Viscaceae; genus Viscum; species Viscum album. The sequence goes on from OY728162.1 coordinate 1,047,826,870, forward strand.
ATTAAGATTCATATTAATTCTGACATCAACTAAGTCTAAAAACGGTCTTCCATTATAGACATTTTGTGATTTAACAACCCCTAAATCAGAAGAACCATCACTAAAAACTCCAAAAAAATATTCCCCTATGCATTTTTTCCCAATTTAGACTCATTTCCTCCAACTTCAGATGAGGCTCCTAAATCCATATTAGGTTGAACATCTATATTCATTCTATCATCCAAACATCTAGATCCATGCTTCACTAGATTATTTTGCATTTCCATTCTAACATAATTAATATCTAAGTTCCCTTTTTTTGAACAAACACCACATAACATATTCCTTTGAAAATATTCCTTTGAATGTCCAGTAACATTCAAATATAAAAAAAGTGGGAATCATATCATAAAAATTCCTTAACTAAATATAATCATTCACAATTAAAATAATAACCTTATCAATCAGAGTCTCACACAAGTAAACCTCCACCAAAATCCTAGCGTAATACCCAAACCTCCCCAATCCAGTTTTCTTATCCATCCGGATGGGAACACCAATGGCCGAAATAATATCAGGAAGGATATTTGGGTGAAAGAGGACCCAATTCAGACCATATTTATTAATCCACACATGGTCATAGGTTCTTCTGATGGAGGATGGATTAAAATAATTCGTCCATTTGTGAATATACTAAGATCCAAGATTTAGGTATAGGGATCCAATGCTTCATACCCTTTTCATACTCTCACATTATCTAAACAAATAATAAATGAATTTATTCCAAAGAGAGAAGCTATTAAAATCCATAAGACAAAAAAAAATAGACATAAATCATACCAAATCATCAACCCTTAGGGTTTTTCCCCTTTTAGAATCACAATTAGAGCTAGAAATGAGAATTTACACATACATAAATGGTTTGATATAGCTTTTCAATCAGACACTAAAATTGTCATGGAACCTTTCTTTAAAATGAGACTTGTGAATAAGTCCCTGAAGAAAGTTAAAGATACACCCACTTCCATTCATGAACTCAGTTTCCACCTTCATTTCTAGTTGATACATATCATTTGAAACCGACTGAGGTTGAAATCCTCCATACAGTAACCCCTCAATATACAACCCAATATCTTTAGGGAATTACATTGACAATGAGAAACCATAAAAATAATGGGAATTGCCAACGAATTGTCTATTATCGCCGCTCTAAACACCCATCCTCCTCCCATACAAAAATAATAGATATTTATTACTCACAAAATAATGATATTTTTAAATAAAAAAATATAGGGTTTTATAATAGATTTAAACTTCTTAAATATCTCCCACTATTTTATTCAAATTCTAAGAACAATTTTCCATTATGATTGAAATATTATATCATTTGAATATTCTAGTGGGAAAGGATCCTTAAAAACACTCATCATATTCCACGATGTGGCTACACCCCTAGTTAGAGAGTTTTAAGATATTTTTCCCTATTCCACGTCATTAACTTGCAACTCATTGATCTTTTGAGTTGATAATAATCTACTATAAATCCTTAAAATGGTTTTTCTCAACCCTTAACTCTTAAATTACACCTAGAAAGCTATAAATAATTACTTTTTTCTAATTTTATTAAAGTCAATCAATCACTCACTCTTATTAAATCCCACCATTAAAAGGATTAACCATAAACTATGTCTAATGATCACCATGAACTATGGTTTAACTCAAATTTTATTAATGATAGGATTTAACATCATAATATTACTTTAAGGTATTTTTAGTCTATATTTTATTTAAAAATGAAATTTGATTCTCTTTATCATTTTATTTATTTAAAATGTGTGATCACTTTCATAAAATTAATCATTCCAAAAATAACAATCATTCATTAAATGTTTATTTATTTTATTTTTTAATACTCATTAATTATCATATGTGATATCATATCATAACCAATTAAAAAAAATTAACTATGCATGTAAAAATAAATAAATACATGATCATGTGTTATTTACTACTGGTGTATCTATCAAGTATGTAGTGGATCAATGGAGTCCCCAGTGTAATTCCTTAAGTAATATAATAATATAAATTATAGTTCCCATCTTACTCCCATGATTTTTCAATTGTTTAGTTTTACATTGGCTCTCATCCAGAATCATCTTATTTTTAATGTCTATATTCTTTACATTTTACACTAATAGGTAGGTAAGGGGAACTTTGGATGAAAGAATTGAATTTTATCACTAAAATGATTATATGTGACACTTTATAAAATTAACAATAGAATGAGAATGTTCTCACATTATATAATAATATTAAAAAATTAATTATTATAAAATACTGCATATTAAAATAATTAAATTTAAATAAATGTAAATTCAAACATACACTGACTCAATCTCTACTCATTATTAGTCTATAAAAATTAAATCATATAAAAAATTAAATAATCTAAGATAAAGTTATATGGAATTTTTAATTCATTAAAATATCATTAAAATATTTTTAATTTACTAATTAGATGCCACATGACCCCTAATTTTTTTATTAAATTAAAAATAATTATATTCTTTTAGGAATTTTAGAATTTTCTAATTGGTCTATTTAGATCTCAAAATCCACCATAAAGACTTATTTGAAATTTGATGGTGCTAATTAAGTCATGTGGGTCCAGCAGGTCCGGACCCAACACAACCTGATATAGTTCAACCCAATTGTTTAGTCAGTTCAATAGATGGGGATTTCATTGGAGAACCCCTTATTTTGTTCTTACCATCCACCCCAGAAACATGTATGAAATTAAAAAAAAATTATAAGAATTTCTCAAGTTCCTTAATGAAAAGGTCTTAATGAACTATCTCCCCTGGTTAAAAGGGGAATAGGTGAGAAATAAAAAAGGTGACATTATTCCCTCTTATATTTCTTATTAATTATAAAAATATATTTTTTCATGCATGTAATTCATGTCAAACTGCACCCTAGAGAATGTTTTCTCCATATTACAGCTCCTTCACATTATCTTAATCGACTCTTGATCTTTCAAATGGTCTTTTTTGTTTGTATGGATTCAAATTCATAAACTATTTATGTAGTTAATATTGTATCAAATACCTATACATTTTTCATATAAAATTTAATTAAGAAATTAACTTAAAAAATAACTGAATTCTCTCATAAATTTGAATGTAAATATTACACCATAAAATCATGAAACTAGACAAATTTAAAAATATTGTACTGAATTTTTCATGAAATAATAAATTTGGTACAGAATTACATAATGAAAATAATGTATTTTTTATACTTAATGTTATTAATGATGGAAAAATTGAAATGATAAAATGATACATTCATGGTATTAAAGGATCAAAATATAGTCTTCTCTTCTTCGAATCATCATAGCTCAAAGGAACCAAATAAATAACTCTCTAAATCATGTAGAAATTCAGTAAAACACATGGTATATTGATATTTAGATATTTTTTCTTGTATGAATGATAAATTTTCATATGATAAATACACGATCATAAAAGATCACAGGCATGATCCAAAGATATTAAACTAATCTGATCTGGTTATTCTCTCTTATTTCCTTCTCTAAACATATATAGGAGACATGGGAAGGCTAAAAATTCCTCAAAATGGTGATGAGAAGTATTTGGGTCCAAATTTTATTTAATATATCTAGGTTTAAATTAATTGTATTTCATTTAGGTCTTTAAAGAAACATCAAATGCATTAAGGACTAAAAATGACATGAATCGATTAGTAAATGTGTAATAAATTTTGTGAATATTTCATCACCTTCATATTACACTTTATCATGTCACATAATGAAAATGAAACCACTAATATAGAAAGTTACTCCCAAATATGTTTAAAAACATTGAATAAATAATAATAATTTGAATCGCTATTTTACTCATATTCACTTTGTATACTTAAATACATATTGAATACCTTAATAAATAAAATCAATTTTTTTATTTAAAAATTTAATAGCCTTTATTTAAATTTATTTATTTAATTATTTTTAACTATTCACACTCATATTTTCACCAACTAATGCATGCGGGTCCACTTTTATTAAACTTTAATCTTTCTAAATTGGTGTAAAATATAGAAAAACGTTTTGTGTGACCCTCAGGGACCATATCTTAATTCCAATGAGTCATTATCACAAACAAACACATTTATAATCTATAAGAATTAAATTTCAGCTTCTTTCACACATTTGTGAGATCTATAATAAGATTTCCATAATAAAATCAGGGTACATGTATGAAGTACTAGTGGAGTGTTGTCAGGGATGTTTCATGAAAATAATAAACAACTAAAAACATGATGTATCATTTATTTAGTTTTATCTATTTACAATGCATAATTAATTGTTAAAAATTTAAAAAACTAAGGGAATTAATTAAAGGAGAATTAAATGGATTAATAAATTCAACATTAATATCTCAATTTACCCCCATCTTGTGTCATTGTAAATGAAAACTAGGAAACCATATTGTATAAGAGTTAATATTCTGAGTTTTCTATACTGGTTAATTTTATCAATACAGATTTACTTGTATTTCTATAATGGATAACCCAAGAGAAGGTATGTTAATGATTATATATACTTATATTAATAGTAGTAATTATATTTGTTGGGAGACGAGAATGGTTATCTATCATAAAAATTTGTGCTTGAAAATATAAATAAAGGTAGTGAAACCTTACAATGTACCTACTTGTGAATCCAAACAATTGAGTACTAATAAAGAGGCTTTGTATAATTTAAATTCAAATGATATGAATTATATTATTTATGTATTAAGACCTAAAGAGATTAATAGAGTTTCTCAATGTACTATTGCTTATGATATATGGGAAACTATTATTGTTTCATATGAAGGTAATAATAAAGTAAGAAAATTAAGTTACATTATTACAAAAATGAAGTTTCTTACATTCAATATAGTTATTAGAGAAAGAATCAGACAAAATATTAGAAGAGTCACTAAAATTGTAAATAATATTACTTCTCTATGAACTTATATTCCATAATATGGTCTAGCTTTAAATTTTTTAGGATTTTAAAATTCTATATAGAGTGTTATTTATACTATAATCATACAATATACACTTATTAAATATCTTAAAATGGAAAATATAATTATTACTATAACGATTTATGAGGTCAAAAATAAAGATGAATCTAATTATCATAAATTTATTTTGGAAGAAATTTAGGATCTTAAAGTTCCCATTTTAAAGGATGAAAAGAAATCCAATTATATATATATATATATATATATTCTCACCAATTTGATAAATAATAACTTTTGAGTTTGAATATTAGTGATAAAATCACTCATATTTTTATAAGATTCAATATGTTCAAAAATATTAGAAAGGTATTCAAAAAATCATTCAAAAAATTGAAAATTAATGATGTAAATAAAAAATGTGGATAGTTGTTATGAATGAAATAATCATAAACATATCATAATATATTTATCTAAAATTAAAAAAATGAGATTATAAATGAAGTTTCAATGACAACCATATTATAAAAAATGTAAACAAAACATTGAAAGCTACAATGAGTGATTCTTTGGATTATATTGATGAATATCATTCTAACTCTAAAAATATAAAAATAACCTATATGTAAATATTTATTTTATTTATTAGTCTAAATAAGTGAAATATTTTTTCTCTCTAATATATATATATAAATATTACACCTATGATGATATTAATAATTATTTATATAATCTTGAGGATAAATATGATTCATTAAATAAACAACCTAACTACCTTAAGAAATTTTATAATAATATTATTATTTAACATATTTATTTTTAAATTACTATTTTATAATTAAAATATAAATTTGATAAAGGGGAAACTTCTTATGTTCTACATATACTATAATTAATGATTGTTATCGAAATGTTCTAAATTTAAGTTAAATTCTTATAAATTTACTCAAGTGGTCGAATAGCTAATCAAAATTCCTAGTAGTTAAGATCATGGGGAATGTAAATATGGAATAAAAAGCAGTGGTAAAAAACCAAAACATAACAAAAACTAATTTATTCCTAGTTCAAATAGAAAATTCGTGTCTACAAACATTCATTTTTGTTATAAAATTTATGGACATTTTATAAATGATTATTGTTTGAGATGTTATAATATATGTAGTCTTAATCATGCCTTTAAATTTAAATATGTAAATTCTTCTCAAATAAATTATATTTGGTTATCTGAGATTTTAATTTCTAATACAATTGGACCCAAAAGTTTATGGATACCAAAACACATACTTGTTTTCACTTTTTTGAAGGAAGTATCCATAAAACAATAATGTTAAACTATATTTGGATAGTGGTTATTCAATACATATAGGGGTATAATTTTTAAATTTTTATTCATTATAAATTATTCAGTGGTCATGTCACATTTAGAGATAATTATAATGAATAATTATTGTAATTTGATCTATTAGAAACCCCAAATTTGTGATTATCACTAATTTTATCTATGTAGAAGGATTAAATAATAATCTAGTAAGTATCCATCAAATATGGGATGATGGTTATTCTCTTTATTTTCCCAATAATACATTTTATTTAAAAAAAATTATTAAATTTAAATGCACCCATAATTGATAATGTATATACTTTCAAACCTAACTCTCTATATAGAAAAAAGATAAATTGTTTAAATGATAAAATTAATGAATTGTGGATTTCGAATTGAACAATTAGACATTGTAATATCTATTATTTAGGTAATATATTTAAGTAGAATTTAATTTATAATTATGCTAAACTAATATTTTATAATGGATTTTATACATTTACTATCTAGGGTCTTCTTCCATACTCCTCCTTCACTTTTTACGTATTCCTTATGATGTGCCTTATTACTCTCTCTCTATGGCCTCATGATGGATCCTGGTTTTTTTTTCTCCTATATTGATCTTCTTTGGTTGCGCATTTATTTTCTTATTTTATGGATTATTTCTTTGTAAATTATCCTCTCACTCACCCCTCTACACTTTTTTTACTTTCCATTACACTAAAACACATCGTATGTTTTTTTGTGAGGTTTATTATCTAATATTTGTATGGTGAGGATGTTTGAGATTCATAATTTTTCTGGAATCTTTTCGTTCTATTTTATTTTGTGGTCATGAAGCTCTCATTATGCCATTTTTGGTTCTTATTATATTCCAACTACTTTATTTTGTGTTCTATCCAAATATTAGTCTGGTATAGTAGTTTATAGTTGTAGTTTAGGATGTGTTATATAAGGTATCATATTTTTCCTAAGAGGTGAAAAAGGTCTTTGATTTGTTTTTATTATGTTTTTGGTTGATTTATTTTGGGTTGGATCCATATATTTGGTTATCTTTACTCCCACATATATCTGTATTATTTTGGTTGAGATGGTTCTTATATCTTGTTAGTTTTCTTATTTAAGGTTTTGTTAGGATGGTTACATAGACTAGTCTTCATCCATTTAAGTAGTGTGATACTATAGTTCCTCATGATGGTCATTTTTAATGATTTTTGTTGCCTCATATGAATGTTTTCTTGTTTCTATTGGTGAATGTGTTAAAGAAATGCTTGATGTTACCGATTATTAGTGGAATTCGTTGGTAAACATGGTTTTCATTGAGCACCATCTATAATTTTTTCATTGGTAGTGCATGGATATATATTAATATAGGTTTATTCATCTTAGTCTCCCTACATGTCATCTTCTGGTCTTGAATTTGAAATTTAATATTTACTTATGAAATTTGATTCTTTAATTTGTGGAATTAGTAATTTACCGGATAGATGATTTTCTCATCAGTTTCTTCTTCACTGGATAGTTTTTAATAGATACCACTCAGTTATAAAAAGTGGTTCTATTCAAAAATAAATTTAAAAAAGGATTTGGATATAAAAAATGTGATGAGAAGTGGAATTTAGTTCTATAAAAAATGGTAAATAACCACACATATTATTTAAAATAAATAAATTTGGTTACCACCTCAATACCATAGGTACTTATAATGATGGAATTATTTAGACTATCTTGAAAATAATCCTTTTAAAGAAATATTTCTTTCTGTTTTCTAGAATAAAAATGATTCCAAAATTATTTCCATTGGAAGTAACGATGGTGGATATTTTGAAAGTAATGAGTTCAGTCCTTTTTTTCAAATCATAGTATTAATGAAAAAATTTCTACCCCCATAATACCTTAATAAAATTTAATTGTTAAGAGTATATATAAGATATTATATGAAATTTATAGAACCATTTTAGGTGAATAATGTTTTCATGCTCATTTTTTCTGAGGATATTAATACTTATTCTTATATCATAAATAGTGTTCTTATAATATGTATTCTAATGAAAAAACCCCTATGAGTAATTAAATAGAAGAAATAAAAAGTTGGAAACAAAGAATTTTCTAGTTATAAGGTTTACATCATAAAAATCAGTGATAATATTTCAAAATGTGATCTAAAGGTTGATGAATAATTATTTCTTGGTTATTTTACAAATTCAGAATCTTATATACATTTTAATAAAATGTCAAGGTAATTTAAATAATTAATATATTAAAATTTTTATTAAAATGATCCATTTACTCATAATAAATATTTCATTGATGACATTGATTATTCTCTTAATATAATGATACTTGATACACCTTTCAACACTGAAAGGGATGATTATGGGGAACAATTTCATTTAAAATCTAGTCCTGAAGAGTTAGAAACAAATGAACATAAGATTGTACTATCTAGATAGACTATAACCTTAAAATACAATACATAATAATTTAAGAGTATCATTTGGATTTCTAACATATAAAACACAATATAAAATAACTCTAAATCCTAATTAAACCTATAATCTATCTATGCATTTGGAATGATCATAAATGAATATAAATAAGAATAGTGTAACTTAGACTAGTTATATAACGTTTCAAATATATTAACAAGTGTTTGATAGATATTACAAAGAATAAACTAGAAGAATCATTCCTATAGAGGTATACATGGATTCTATATATATTCTGATTATAAGGAGAATCTCTCTCTCTATTCAAGTTATTATGTTACCCTGTGTTTAAAGAATATAGAGAAGTTGGAGCTCAGTAATTGTTTCATTGTGTTGAGTCATCAAAGTAGTATTAATAATATAGAATCAAAAATATTTTATGAGGAATTAACCATTTTATTTAGGCCCTATATAACCATAAATAGTCAAGAAATATTTATTGGTACATTTCATATGATTTTGTACTTTTAAATACTTTTTAAAATCTTTCATTTCGAAACGTAGATTTGTTTAGATCACGTAGAGGGGAAGGGGACCTAGGGTCCATTTTTTTAATTATCCTTATTGATTCAAAATCTCTAGTTAGTTAAGATCCTGGTCCACTCAATATGACATCTCCCCCACATTTAACTCAACACTGATTAATGAATGAATATCACCGAAGGATTATTATAATATTTGACCTTCATGTCAGAGAATACTTCTTACTATGATTGGTCAAGCCTCTAAATCATAGATTATATACTATAATCACATGTGATTATACTAGTAATATTCCCAATACAATGATAATTGGGTCACACTATACTCCTTCTATAATCTCACTAGAAACAACAACTTGTTATTTCCATTACATCATTTGTTTGATCCACAATAAGAAAGATCACTCACTTTCCCCTAGTTGCTTTTAAAAAATTTAATTCATATATTCCTTATCATTCCTTATGGATTTATAGAACTAAAAATTAGAAATTATTAAATAACATAATTGTCTAATAATTCAAATAAAAAAACAATTCTTGGTTTCCTTTTCTAGATGTTAAATGACTCTTACTTCCTCGATCTAACAAATTATTTAGCACTTTATGTCTTTAACTCCCTCTCTAAAAACACTCAACTCCATTATTTTTATTTTCTAACTTCAACTCTATAATTTATTTTCCACTTAGTTCTTGTAATATTTATTATTCTTATTTTTATAGAACATTTATACTCAAATAAATAGTATCATGAGCATCTATTTCCATATTTTATTTATAGAAATCACATTAATATCTATGGTAGAGAATATATTAACTCAAAATAGTACATTTTTTCTAGTATTAATTCACATAATATACTTATCTAAACATCTCTTAAATCCTCCATTAAAATCAATAAGAACATTAGAATTATTTTATTCTCATGAAATATTAGAATATCTCATTATTCTTCTCTACAAAATCCATAGTTTTAATTTATTTTCTATTCCTTAAACCTATTCATGGATTCAAGAATAATGGCATGGAACTTTCCCTTTAATCTTGGAGATCCTAAATATTCCAACTTGAATTATTATTATTTTAGAGTAATTTTAAATTTTAAATCCTTGAAAATCATTGCACAACATCGTCTACTTTATGTCCTTCTAATATAATTATTTTGTAATCCACATAAATTTTATTAAGTACCTTAACTTTACCAATTCTAAAATTATTAATTAAGATGAATTATCCATACATGGATTCATCCTTACATTTCCTATAATGATCCATATATAGTTTGATTCCTATTAAGTGGAAACCATCCCTATAAAGTTTTTTTATCATCCTTTAAAAGTATATAATTCTTAAGAAGTGGGAATATGATCTATATGGTCATATAAATTGATGTTATATAATATTAAATGACCCTTACAATGAAACCAATCACCATTTAAAATTCTCAATGCCTTTTCAAAATTACCATCATAGAGAGGATGTGAATCTTATGAAACTCATGGATAATATTATGAACTCTTTTATAATCCATGTGATGATAAAAAATTATATGTATGAAGTACTCTAATGATCCTTGTTGAGTTTCAATTACTTTTATAATTTTAAATTCAAAAGTTAAAATGAGTCTTGTATAGCTCAAGAATCATCCTTGTGAATATAGGAATTCTTCCTTGCTAAGTCTTGTGGGGTTTAAGACTTATCCATTTTTCTCACTTTAGTACATCATTTCTTGAATTTGCCCATATCATCTCGATTCATCTCAAGGAATTCCATATCATGTTAGAATCAACTCATAATCAACATCCAAAAAATTTTTGGTTTCTATACAAGGAATCTTTGACTTGAAATATACATTGAATGGTTTATCTCACCATTAGATATATTTTTCTTCTTCATAGTTATTCTTAAATATATCCACTAGAATGATTCCTTAAAAACGCCATTTAAAATATAGTATAATTTGTCTTAGTAATATTTACATTTCATTAACTTGAATAATATATTAAATGTCATCACATGTAAATTCTAATGTCCTAAGAACCCTACATAAATATATCTTAGTATCAGAATCACATAGCATCTCCCTTTACCACTAAATAAAACTTAATTTGTATAAATATCCCAATAAATAATAGCACATCATTAATAAAAAATCTTACATTTTCCCTATTTATGAGCATTTCATAATAATTATACAATAATTTTTACTCAAATCATGTTGTTAAAAAAATTAAATCTCATATTCAAAAATTCATTTGATAACGTTAATTTCCCTCGTTATATTTGTTTAAAATACCTAATTTACTCCAAATTAGATATTTTTTTCTCCCATTTATTCATGATAAATTCAATGGTGACATATAAGGGATTAATATCACAATATATTTTGGATTCTTATATGATTGTAAGACTGCATGTCTATACAGGCATTTGTATTTTGAAGAAATCATTTATTTTCATGTCATTGATTGGGTAAATAACATTTCTAGATTCCAAATCAATTTTGGAGGGTTGGGACACCTCAAGAGGGGTGTTTTGGATATAAAATGATGTCTTATAGTCATCTTGGGGTCTTGGTGGAGCCATAATAAATTCTTAGTGGTTGCTATAGGCACGACTATAGTAGTTCCACTAACTAAGCAGTGGGGTATTAAAGGGTCAATATGATCTGTATACCCCCCCTCAAATTTATGGGTAATACCATTTTAAAATCCTCTTTATAGTGAACTTATTAGATGTCAACTTCCCTATATTCTTCCCCTCTCTTCCCATGGTCAAGGGGGAGTTTTGAGGGTGTTATTTTCTGTATTAAGGAATGTTTCCTCCTATTGTGACATCTGATTTCTTCCACATACTCTAAGATATAATTTGGGATATGTGAATAGTTTTTTAAAATATAATTACATTAGGGTGTGGTGGAGTAATAATTCATTTGTAGTGATTTCACTCTTTTTAGGAAGAGGGAGACTTAGAACTCCATCAACATAAAGTGACTTATCATTTTGGTTGAATTATGTTTAACCATATATTTTACTATTGTTTTTTATTTAAATTTAAATTTTTATGCCTATTTAATTGGATTTTTTCCTATATTTCTCCCAATATATGGCTAGGTAGGTTGAGATAGACTAATGTGGTGTCAATTGTTGTAGTTTTTATGCATCACATTGACCTGGTGAGTTATCTATATTTTTGATGAGTTATAAATAAATTAATTAATTATTAATGCTATAATTAATTAATTATTTTTTATTTATTGATTTAAGAGCTCAAGGTGTTTAGATGAGATTAATTTTTCATGGATGTTTCTATACACCTTTGACTTTCCTTTATAAATATGTTCAACCTTTGGATATAAGTGAAAAGATCCTTTTTTTTTTGTAGGTTGTCTTGAGAACTAGTCCTATGGATTGTGTTCTTTTTTATGTTTAATGTGTATTCCCAAAGATGTAATTGAGTGTTATGCCCTTATTTTATTTAACTAGTAAACTGAATGTTTATAATTAAATTAAATTAAAAAATTAAAGTGAATATGTGTAAAGGTTCATGAAAAATCCTCATGTTCCAACTATATTCCTTAGTCACTATTGGTTGAGGTCATATATTTCAAGATACGGGGTGGATTATAGACCTCTTGATAAGTGAGGTCGAACCATTTAGACTCTTTAGACCATGATTGAGATTTTAGACACCATCAAGGTGGAGATGAGGCTGGACTTGAATAAATCAAGTGTGTCATCCCTATAGACTTCCCTTTTGTGATTTTATAATTTTTTGAGCTTATAGATATGAGTATAGGATGAGAAATATACTCCGATATAATGTGACTAGGCCTAGGTGGATGAACCCTAGGAGGACTAGGATTGGGTTGGATGAGTGGAATGACCCAGATTCACCTCAAGGACTGTGATGGGTCAAGGGTCATCTCTAAACTATAGCTTATGTGGTATGTCCTCTTGTAGATATTAAGGAATTTCTACACTATTAATGAATTTTTTTAGGGATATAATATCCAAGACTATCGATTGTTGAGATGATACCTATATGAGACTGTGGAACCATGCAAGGGTTCCTTCAAAATATTGTTATTGTGGGAACTCATGGTAGCCCCGTTGTCTAACTGATCTTATGAGGGTGTATGTGGAATGGTAGAAGGTGTCACCCCAAAAATAATCCTGGATGAGTGAATCGAAATTATTTTTGGTGATGAGGTTATTTATGGTATTTTTTCCATCCCATATTTTTCTTTTTTTATGTCGAGTTTCTTTAATTTGGTCTGATATAATATTGGAAAATTTTACAATGTTATAGTAATGATGTCAGATATATATATGGTCTTCCATGGTCATGAATATGTGTATATGAAAGGGATTCCATTTTTTATCTATATTTGTGTTGGAGTTTTCCTAAATTAGAATATCATTATATTGTTTGGGGATACTATGGATTTGGATCTCGGACGTTTCGACTCTTGTAGATCACGTCCCCATAGTCATGGGAGTATTGTTTGGAGATACCATTCATTTTGATCTCATATTTTAATATTTTCATGGGATGGTTCCCCAAAGTCATGAGAACTAAATTGGGGCTGCTATTGATTTGGATCTCAAATGTTACTCATGAGGCATAGTCTTTTATAAATTCTCATAAACACACTGACACTTGTCAAAGTAGGTAGGTTCGATTGGGGTCACGAACCTAAGGATTGATAATGGTGTATTTAATTATTTTTCATATTTGGGTATTTATCGTAGATGGGAATGTCACATGAACATATCACAAAATATTCTAGTTATAATGGCATCGATTTGGGGGTTCCCTACTTAGTTATATACTCACACCCTAATTGGGACACCACTAAAATTGTGTACTTGATAATATTTTCACTTGGTTACATGTGTATGATTGATCAGGGGCCTGGGATCTAGTTTATAATGATCGGTTATAATATATTAGATTATCACATGGATGTTAGGGTGAGTTTTGTTTCACATTTTTCATGGATCTAGTGTTTATATTTATTTTATTTCTCTTATGTATAAGTGACCAGCCCAGTGGGTGGTATTTTAAATGTGTGAATTGGCTATTTGTGCCCTTATATATTTTTTTACTATCTATTTTGTTTATATTTATTAATTTAACTTATAGTTATTTATTTTATATAATTATTTTTTGTCCCTTGTCGAAAACTCTCATACAGAGTATATTTTCTCCCCATAGTACCATCTTATACCCCCACTAGTAGTTGATAGCCTATGGAATATGGGGATGTGCGCCTCATGTCATATGGAAAGCTGTTCAAATTATTATTCATAGAGTGAGTCGTATTGGGAAATTAAAAAGTATTATCAAGGGGGTTTTATATATGTATTACTATGTTGGGATATAAAAGACTAGAGATTTATGAATGTGTTGTATCTGATGATCGATATCAAACTAGAGAATTGATAATACTTGTTCCGATAAGAATTCCATTTTAAAAGGGTTGGGATATATGATATTGGTTTTCTATGACATGTTTTGTATTATTTTTCCCTTAAGTGACACACATGGATGTTTGAGGTTGTTTTATTTATTATGGATTATAGATTTTGGCTTGTTGGTAGGAGTTTAGAGTTTAGATTTAACACTTAGACTATAGAGGTAAGAGGAATCTCATACATCATATCTAGCATGTAGGATTCACTTGGTATGTAGGTCTTCTAGTGTTCGATTTCACTAATGAAGGATGATCAACTATTTAAAGAGTCAACAACTTCTCAAATGGTGTCTTCCTATATAAGTACCTAGTATAATTTTACTAAGCTAGGTCATCCTGTAGATATGTATTTTTATTCTAAGGGTAGGTAATGTGGATCTATAGTGTGACTCTCATTGATGAGGATGGGGGTGGTGATTCATTCTATGTGCACAGGACAAGTATTGGCCTTGGTCGGTCATTATGGCACTGGATGATTAACTATGAACCCCTTCTATGTCATTAGAGTATTCATTTAGTTATTTAAAGTGGTAGAATCATCATATACAATATTTTCCAACGTATCATTAAATGTAATTATACTTTAAAAAAAAATTATGTATTTTCCAATGGTACGGTTCATCTAAGATCACATCATCTACTGAGGTAGTGGTGAATGGTGAGTTTTTATCCTCTAGAAACAGGACCATGTGTGAATTTATATAGATGATGGGTTCTCTTATTTTGGGTGGTGGTTTTGTAAGGTGATTATTTTCTATGTGAAACCCCATGAGTTGGTGTTTGGGTATATTTTATTTCATGGGTTTTTGATATGGAAGTATATATGATGCCCCATGAGTTATAACCTTCTACAAGTTTTGACTTGAGATAATAGTTTGTACCTAGAGTCCATGACTTGATACCTGACTGGTAGGTCAATGTGGGATACCTATAGACCCTTATTTTTGACTCAAATATTAGTGTACCTATGTTTTTTGACATTGGAATGAGTTGGTGCTTCCCTTAGAGAAAAATTAATGTGTTTTTTCTTTTGGATATAACTTTATTTCATGGGAGGTTCTTGGTTTTTCAGATTAGATAGGATGAATCATTTGGTTTTTGAAGAATCGCCTATAGTGTTTGGGTATGATGAATGGAATAGATGGGTTGGACTATTTGTATTCCTAAACCTGTTAACCCTTCAGTGTGGTTTTAGCAGAATGGTCAGAATGCATATATATTATCATAACTATAATGGAGCTTGGTGTTAGCTATACATAACATTTTCTAAATGAATAAAAATTACACGAAACATGTATGGACACCTATTGTGTTAGGATAGTTCTTATTAACGGATGTTCATGGAAAGAATCATGGAATGAGTAGGCAAGAAATTTTGAATATTATTTTCAATAGAGATAATATAATATTGAGACTTATGTACCATCGATAATGTCCAAATGATGGTTTGGGTGTTCGGGACTAGTTTTGACAGTTTTTGATTCACAGAATAATGAGTTGGGTTCGGCGAACAAGCGGTAAGGGTTTGGATGCATGTTCCTTCATAGATCAGTTCCATGAAGTGTGCTCTTAAAATATTTTTTTCATCTATGTGAAAATGATTAATAACCATGAGTAGTATAAAGTATGACATTAATCAATGATATGGTTATGGGTAGGGTAGCCCTTGTTTTTTAGTAACAATTTGAGATGTCTCTCTAGATAGAGGGGACATGGCTATGGATTGGGTTCTGTGAAACCATCTACCCAAGGGAATACATTATCTTTTATTTTTAGGAATATATGCAACCCTTGGTTTATGGTAGGTGATCGTGGATTAGGCGGAATAACACATGTGGTAGGATATAGAACCCATTTTAGGATGGAAATTTAGAGTGAGTAAGTCTTTCCATGTTATTCATTATGTTTGGTGAAGGGACATCATGTAAGTCATGGTGATTAATAACTTGTTCAGGGGTGTGACTATGAGGACACTTCTAAGGTGGTAAGTCAGATACCGACCATGGGAATTTCATACTTATGATTTTTTTTCAAACCTAGATGAAGATATTGAATCAATTACTACTGGATTCCTTAGTGATTTCTAGGTTCATTCCTTAGTGATTTAAAGTTTCATTTCATATATAGTTTTGGGTGGAGTCCAAGCATGGGCGTCGGGCTATATATGGACCATGAAAATTCAAGTGAGTGTCATATCGATGGTGTGTTTATGTGTGGGGTATGACCAGATGATACAATTGGTGGAGTGAGTATTTATTTATTTAGTTACACCAGCTGTTCAGTATGGACTCCAGTTACCATGTTTGAATAATCATGGGGTGTCCCTTGGAGTGAGACATAGAGATTGGGTGTTTGAAAATGCGTTGGAATTTTAATCAAGCTATTTTAAATATGGTTTGCTAAGATGAGGTTTGACTGCCATTCCTACATAAAATTTAATGTGGTAAGATGGAAACCCCACCGAGTGCATAATTTTGGATTTGATGGGTGTTTTTTATTTTTAGTCAGGAACATTTGGGGAAAGGTATTCATGTTTGTGTGGTTAATAGAAAATGGAGCATATCCATTAAAACATTGAATTTGGAAATTAGAATGGGTAGCGGTGTTTACATGGTGTTATAATTATTTTTTGGTGCGGTGAGTTGGGAACCACATCAGGAAAGTTTTTGGAAAAGAGTTGTGTGAATCCAATAAGAAATTTCATGGGTATAAGTTCTATAGAATCAAAATTGTTAATTATGTTCTAATTACAATGTTGGGGAGTTCCATAGGTTAGTTAACGAATTGGAATATTTATTTTTTATGTATTTATTTACATGGGCTTTGGTAAGTTTCATATTAATGTTTATGTAGTTGTAATGATCATTGACTTGAGTTTTAGGAGTTTTAGCACTATAGGTTGGAGGTTGTGCCTCATTTAATCTTTGGGAATTAGATAAGGGGATATTTCCATTTGAGAAAGGATCATGACCAAGATAGGTCATGATATTCAGTTGGATGTCCACCAAGACTTATTAGCGATGAGAAGTAATAAGGTGTTGAGGTTTCAGAACCCCTTTTCTATAAAAGAATTTGGAGTTTGGAGGGATGTTTAATTATTAAATAAGTAGTAGGTAAAAAAAATTCTAGGATTTAAACTATGTTCAAAATATTGGGGAACCTCAAGAGGGTTTTTAGGGACATTAAAGGATCATAGAGATTCATGTTAGGGTCTTGGTGGAGCTCCGATAGAGGTAGGGTGGCTATAGTATCGATGGATGCAATAGAGCCATCAACAAGATAGTTAGAACCACCAGCTAGCTGGTGGTATATGTAAATATCATAAGTTAATTCCATTGGTCCCCAAAAAGACAATTAGGGTACTAAATGGTGAAATTGACACTAATCCCCCCCCCCTCAAGTTTAAGGGGGTATGAACCTTTCTTCTATTTCTTGTGGTGTGTGCAGAAGGGGTTATAACTACCCACACTTAATATATATTTAAATTACATCATTTTTTGTAGAAAACATAATACATTAAACAAACATATGATAAAATACTATATTATTTTAGTGCCTTTTGAAACATGGAAATGTAAACGATTGTACATGATTGATCTACATTATCTCTCATTAGGCTTCTAAGACTATAACCCCTTTTAAAATAACCATACATAAAATATATCTACCTAAAATATGAAAGGGAACATAAAAAGTGGTGATATCAAATGATTAGTAATGGAAAACAAGGGAGATATGTAAGCATAAAAGTTTGAATGTGGGTTTGATAACATTATAATAACATTATAAGATCATACCCTACATATAGAATATCATAAACATGAATCACAGAATAAAGATTATCATTTCATATGGAATTAATCATAATGGAATCAATAATATAATCCATGAAATCCTAACATAGGAGTAAGACATATAATCTTGGAGTACACATAAACAAGTAACATCGTTCCCCATAAGTTAAGACACATTACTTGAAATTATTAGGGAACTTCATGAGGACTACACCCACTAGGCATGATACACCCCAGTCATAGTTCTTTCATTATATGAGGTTGGTTTTCCCCATATTCCCATAGTGGATTTGGTTTCCTCATCTTTACATAGTGGATTAGGTTTCCACATCTTCCATAGTGTATCGAGTTTACCCATCTTCCTATAGTGGATTAGGTTTCCCCATTTTCCCACAGTGGATTATGTTTCCCCAACTTCCTATAGTAGATAAATCCCATCATCTTGAATCCCAGTATTATCTCAGGACATGTAAATCTTTACCCAATGAATTAGAGGTACATATATGTCCCACCCATTTCATAATGAAATCATACATATGTGATCCACAATATTATAAATAATCATATCATAACCCATGAAATGAAATTAGTGTCATAATCATGTAATCATATCATAACCTATGAAAAAATATGCAGGTTTCATAATCATTTCATCGAAAACATAACTTGTTAAAATAAGCAGCTTTAATAGACATATAACCAGTGAAGAAGAATCAAGTTTCAAAAAATGTAGGTCGTTGAAGATAAATGGTTTTCAAAAACACTTATCCATAAAAACATAAACCATCCCTAGAAATAATATGAATGGAACATTTGGATCATTTCCCTATAAATTTATGAGTAACACCAATGGATGTCATCTTAGATAGAAAATAATTTAAAATATCCTTTTGAATTATTTCTTAACTAAAATATCCTTTCTTTCTTTAAAAATTATTTTCAAAACATAAAATATTTTAAAATACATTTTTTTTAAATAAACATTAAAACACATCAATATTTTATGAAATATTTTTTAAAACCATTTATTTATAAATACATTGAAAACATTTAAAGAAAGGATGAAAAAAAAATTAAATCCATTTCATTGAAAATAAATTGAAAAGTTATAAAGGATTTATTGAAAACCATAAAAATTTAAAATCATTTTTTGTGTAAAATAAACTTAAAATATCATTTTTATGAAAATTTTAAAAACCATGGTTTTTGAAATTCACGGAATCTGTCTCGAAGAAGGCTAATTGAGACAAAACTGCTTTACTGATTTGGTAACTTTTGAAACATAAACCCCATGAAAAAGATACTATAAAATGGATATGTAAATACCCATATATTTAATGATAATAATAATATAATATATTTATGGTAATTATACACACCACACAAAATAAATTCTTGGTAAATTTCACAGAAATAAAAGTGAGACTGGAAGTCCCCTTACCTTAGGTCTTAAATTTCATTATACACGTTCAAAACTCATATATAATTAATATAAGTTTATTAAAAATAATTAATAGTAAAATATTATTATATCTCATAACATAAATGATTTTGTTATGAATTTATATTACCTTTTCATTAACAACTCCATGTTAATATTTTGTTTCGATTAATATCTGTTTTGTTTTTCGTAGATGTTCTGGTTTTCTATTATTTTTCATATTAATTAGGTCATGATTAAATTATTTAAAGAATTTAAATCCTGATATAAATATCATATATATTCAGTATATAGGTATTTATAATAATAAATAAAATATATAAATATGAAATGAAATATGTCTTTCATGGAGATGGTAGTCTGCACGTAAGCTTGAATGTAGTTTTCATTTTATTATCATATTGAAAAAATAAATTAAATGACATGTATTTATATATATATATATATATCATTAAAGTAGAATTATTATGTAATATATATCATATAATTTAACTAAACCCATATTTAATACATTCTATGTAGAGTGTGAATGAATTACCTCACTTTAGAGAGGCAGTATTCCACACTTCCCCAAATAAAATTATCATATTTACAAAAAATGGAAATCATTAATGTGTGAGTTCTATAATAATAAAATAAGAATAAATAAATCATAAATATCATATAAAAACATAATTTCCATCCTAATTACCAACCCTGATATTTGGTAAAGGAAAAATGAACAAAATCGTTATGTGACGTGGTAGTTCATCATACACAAAAAATGTATATTCATTACCCATTAGATAGAAGTGTTTTCAATTTAAAGGAAACCCCTTATAAAAAATATATAAATATATTTATGATATTTTTGTTATTATACAATCATGTAATAACGCTAATTTAAGGTGTTTATAATGAAATACAACTAAATTGGTCGTTGAAGAAAGCTACCACTTTTTCAGGAAACTCCTTTTGGTTTTCACCAAAGGACTTACTTGGATACCTTTCTGAAAATATTTTAGATTCTAGGATGAGTATTGGGATGAGGGGAGATTATTTTAATATATTTTTTGTGATAGAATGTTCTTGAGATGTGTAAATAAGTGGGAGGGTGAGTGTCTTTTTATAGTAGAAAAGTGGCATTCTTGTAAATTCTTTAAAATTGAATTACAACTACTTTTTTTCTTTGAAAAGTGGATTAAATAATAAAAATAATTATATAAAATGGAATATGTGGTAGAAATATGGCCATAAAATGTATTTTTGGAAAGTGTATAGGCCATTTTGGCCCTTAAGTTTAAGGTTTAGTCCTTTGTTAAACTAATGTTTCTCTTAATTATTGTAATTAATTTTAATCACATTCTCTAAAAAATTTTATTATAAAATAAGTGGAACCTATTAGAAATTATAAATTATTATTATCACAAACATGGAATAAATTTTTAAAAATTAAAATAATATAAGTTTTAGAAATTAATTTAAATTTAATCTCATAAACGGGAAGACACAACAGGTTTTTAAAGTAAAAATGTTCAAATGTTTGGTAAGTTTTTATATCCAATATCAAAGTGAAATTGATTAAAATTACCTAAATTGGATTAATTGATATACAATTGATCTTATTTAACTTTAATAAAAATTAAATAAATAAAACTATATAAATTTTTTAGCTGATAAAGCAATTTTGAATTAAAATTCAATATTATTCATTATTCATCAAAAAAATGAAAATTCATACAAAAATACCAAAAATTCACCATAATATAATTTTTATGTTAGTATTTCAAAAAATAAGATTATTTTGAAAAATAAAATTTATTAAAGTGTTAAAATTATATTTAAAATGGGTTCCCCATTAAATGATGGTGAAATTACCTTTTAGAGAAATATATCTTTTTATTCCTAAAACTAGATTTATTCTTACCTTATACCTATAAAATTTATTGGATGAGTACCAAATAATTTGATTGAATATATAATATATAAATTTGTTTTAAAACATTAATAAAATGTTTTTTTAATTTATTGAGAAAAAAGTGTATTTTTATGTAGAGAAATAGTTTTCTTAGAAAAGTAATGTCTTTATTTTCAAATAGTTCTTATATTCACTTATAACAATTAATAACGAAAGGGTTTATTTTATATACATGTCTAAATAATATTTTTATAATTTATTTAATTTTATTTGTTACCTCCACTACAACAGCTAGATGGTAGCTATATTAATATTTTAAGAATATTATTTATAATATCATGTTGCCCAGTAAAACTCGACATTGTAAGTAGCATCAGTTCTCGAAGGGAGGGTGATCGGATCTCTCTGTCGGCTCCTGTGTCAGCTTTTAATGAGGCTATTGCTGGTCTTAAATAGACTCTGGTGGAACGTTTTGGTCTGGATAAACCGTCCCTCTCGGCCTTCAAGTCCTTTGTGGCCTCCTGGGCCCTACGGGATGAGGTGAGGGTCTTGGTCCTTCATAGAGTTTCCTTCTGTCTTGTTTTTCTCTCAGAGGAGGACTTCGTGAAGGCTTGGTGCCAAGCCCCTTGAGGGATGGGTCTTTGGCGCTTCATCCTATCCCTCTAGTCGATGGAGGCTCATCAGGGCAAGGAAGGTCCCCGGGTGGCGGTTTGGTTGGGACTCCCTGGACTCCCCCTACCTCTTCATAACATGAACTTTTTAAAGGCGATTGGGGATTCTTTGGGGGGTTTTCTGTGCTCAGATTCTCATACGTGTAGGGGTGAAGAGATCTTGGATCCGCGGATTTGTGTTGAGATGGACTTATCTTTTCCTGTTCTGGTTTCGTTTTCGGTGCAGGTGACGGACTCTGTGTCTTGGAATCAGGACCTTTTGTTCCCGGTGTTCCCAAGGTACTGTTCATCTTGTCTTCTTCAAGGGCATTCAGCTCTCATGTGCAGGTGTGGTAGGTGAAAGGCCTGTTCATCTTCTACTCGTCCTCCCTCTAGAAAAGGTGCTTTAATATCTCATTTAGAGGATCCGATCAGGCCCAGCTCTTCTTCTAAGGAGTCATAGGTGCTTTCGGTTTATGGAGATACTCGGGAGTGCAGGCCTGAGTCCTCTTGCTTGCTTCCAGTTGATGATGATGTTGGGTTGATTTTGAGAGACGACAGTGAGGGGGTTGTTGAGCCTTCGTGTCTCTCTGGGTCTTTTGGGAAGGGTTCCTATATTTTTTTTCACACTTGAGGCCTTCAAGGTATGGATGGAAGGCCTTTTTTCCTCTCTACCAAATCGGATGGTGTTCGATGTTCAGGGTCTCCCCCAGTTTTTTGTCTTGGAAAAGGAGGGGGTGGATAAGGTGGTGAAGGATTTGGGGGATGGCCCTTCGGGGCCTTTGCTTTTCTCTTCGGCTCTTGGATGCGACTTGGGTTCCGGGGGGCTAAGGGTTCTAGAAACGGAGGGTTCTTCCTCTTTTCCCCCTTATAAGAGGTTGAAAGGGAAATGTAGCTTGTCTGAGACAACTAGTTCGTCAGGTACTTCTGGGACCAACCCAGAGGTGACCACGCACGCACAGATGAGGCTACGCAGGGAGGCTTTCTATCCTATCAGGAAGGAGACCACTTCACCCGGGGTCAATACTGGGAAAACCAGGTTTTAATGTCGTCCATCCTCATCTGGAATGCTCGTGGTTTCGGGGTACGTGTGAAGTCCGATTTTATTGACTCGGTAGTAAAGAAGAATGGTGTTTTTATGGTTGCGATTTTGGAGCATAAACGGAAACATGGGAAGATCAATGCCTTTGCACGTAAACTTTGCATGCAAGGGTTCATGAATGCTGATCCAGTTAACAAACACATTTGGATATTTTGGAAGAAGGACTGTTCGGTGGATCTGGTTAACTCGGGAGAACATTTTATCACTTCGAAGGTGAGGAGGGGGTCAGAGTGTTTCTTCTTCTCTTGTGTGTATGGAAGATGTAATCTCCAGGAACGTAGGTCTTTGTGGAGTGGGCTTGGGACCTTTTATCCCATGGACTTACCATGGATCGTTGCGGGTGATTTCAACTCCGTTCTGGAACCTCAGGAGAAAAAAGGGAAGAGGTGTGTTTCCTCAAAGAGCTATCTTGGAGTTTTCCCAGTTCATGGAGGATAAAGGTTTGATGGATTTGGGGTACACAGGAGATAGTTTCACCTGGTGTAATAACCAAACAGGAAGCCGAAGATGCTGGAGTAGGATCGACAAATGTCTGGCTGACAACAACTTGATAGGCATGTTCCCAAATGCATCGGTGAAGCACTTGGTCCGTGGGTTATCCGATCATTCCCCGATTTTAGTTGATTTATCTCCCAGTCAGAATCGTCAGGAATCTTTCAGCTTCAATCCCCGGTGGGATCAAAGGAATGGTTATATCCGGCTAGTGGAGGAGTCTTGGAAGAAGCCTATGCAGGGGAACACATGGGTGGCTATTCACAACAAACTTAGGCGTTTGAAACAGGAGTTGATGTCTTGGGATCAGGAGCTGCCTTCTTTTGATCAAAACCTGGAAGTTCTCCGTCAAAGCATTGAAGGTTTGGAGTTGAGACTGGAGGAGGAGTGGGATGGTTTGATTTTTGAGGATCTTGTGGCGAAAAAGGAATGCTGGGAAGTGGAGCTCCTGAAACAGGAAAGGTTGGATCGGGATCATTCTCGGGTGAGGTGGCTTCATGAGGGGGACCGGAACTCGGCTTACTTTCATGAATTCATCAGAGAGCATAAACGCCTCTCCATTCCAAACATCCTGTTGAATGATGGCTCTTATTCGAATGATAGGGATGCGGTGGGGGGGATGGAGGCCTTGTTCTTTAAATATCTTCTTGCAGGACCTAACTCGGGGATGGCCTCCGGGTATCATAGTGGCCATAGTGCTGTATGGGATGTTATTCCAGAGCGGGTTTCTTTGGCGGACAACAAGGTTCTTGAATCTATTCCTGAGGAGGGGGAGATCTTTGAGGCCATGTAGCACCTCAACCCGGACAGTGCTCCCGGGCCTGATAGTTTCCCAGGTTCCTTTTATAGAGGGTTATGAGGAGTAGTTAAAGATGATATAATTGGCGCGATCCAGGATTATTTCAGGGGGGAAGAATCCCAAGGGTGGCTAGTGCGACAACTTTGGTACTCATACCCAAGGTAAATAATCCTTTTTCTTTGTCTCATTTCAGGCCGGTGAGCTTATGCAATTTCCCTTATAAGATTCTGGCGACCATCATTAATCAAAGGTTGGACAATTTTCTTCCGGCTTGGATTAGTCCAGAGCAACATGGGTTTGTGAAAGGGCGTTCGATCCAAGGAGAGATAGCGCTGGCTCAGGAGTTGATTCATGATATTGAGATGAAAACACATGGGTCGAATTTGGTAATCAAGGTGTATATGAACAAGGCGTATGATAGTCTAGAATGGAGATTTATTAAGAAAGTCCTCTCTCGTATTGGTTTATCAGCCAAGGTGGTGGATCTCATTTTCAGGTGTATTAGCTCTCCATGGATGGTGGTGGCTTTCATGGGGAAGGTTCATGGATTTTTTAAGTCTACTAGAGTCCTGCGGAAAGGAGACCCCCTATCTCCTAGCATCTTTATTCTGGCACAAGATTCCCTCAGCAGGCTTATAAACACCGGCTTAAACCAGGGGAGGATACTTCCTTTCAAAAGGAGAATGAAGGCCCCCTCGATCTCTCACATTATGTTTGTAGACGACACCATTGTTTTTGTTAATGGAGGGAGGGCTTCGGTGAGAGGTATCATGAAGATTTTGAAGTTGTATTTTCACTGGAGTGGTCATATCTTAAGCTCCTCCAAGAGAAATTTCTTTATCACAAAACAAAGCTCTGTCAGTCGGGTGGATTCTTTAGGTAGGCAGTTGGGCATGCAACGTGGGGTTTTGCCTATGGAGTACTTGGGCACTCTGCTTTCCTCTGGGAGAATTTGGGTACGTGACTTTGATAATATTGTGTAGAAAATATCTAACAGAGTATGTAACTGGAAAAAAAAAAAGTATCCATATTTTGGAGGTCGGATAGCGCTGGTTAATAGCGTCCTTTCCTCCATCCCCATGCATGCGATGGCGGCCTCGAATGTTCCTCAAGACGTTGTGAAAGTTGTTAACAGGATTTTGTGTAACTTTGTTTGGGATGCTAGGGCAGAGGGTAAGAGGCACTGGGTATCCTGGGTTAAAATGGTGAGGACAGTGGAGGAGGGAGGTGTTGGTGTTTGAAGCTTACGCTACTCCATCAGATGCATGCATGCAAAGCTGGCGTGGGAGGTGTTGGAGGAGCGCTCTCTTTGGTGGAAGTCCATGTCTAAGTTTGGTGGAGAGCATAAGGTGGATGTCAATGGATACAGGTCTCCTTTGTGGGTGAAGATCTATCCGCTGGTCCAGCGGCTACTCCCATATGCCCGATGGATTGTGGGGAAAGGGGATTTTCTTTTCTGGCATAAGAACTGGGTTGGCGTATCGTTGTCCTTCCCAGGGTGCCCTTCTACTCTGATCACGGTGAAGGAGGCTATGATGCATCCAAGGTTTACTGAGGCGGTGCTGAGCTCGGAACAACAGGGTCTCCTAGGTTCCATCAACCTGACTTCTGGTCCTGATCTGTGTATGTTTTCTCCTTCGACCTCGGGTGTCTTCTCCACCAGGGATATTAGAAGGTGGGATGCGGTGCAGAGGCCTCATGAGGAGTGGAATAATGAGGTGTGGTGTCGGTATGTTCCAGAAAAATATAACTTTATCCTTTGGCGTATTAGGAGGAATGCAGTCACTACGGATGAAAATATCAGAAATCTTGGCGTGAGTTTTCCTTCAGCTTGTCACTGCTGCAACAGCAGGAAGGAGGAAAGCGTGTTTCACTTTTTCTTGGAAGGGGACTGGGCTCTTGAGGTGTGGAGGTATTTTGGAGGCTCGGCTTTTAGCATGTCTCGGCGGTAGGATGTATCCTCCTTTTTTCAAGAATGGTTTAAGGGATCTAATGTCCTGGCGAAGGAGAGCAGTACTAGAGCAGGGATTCTGAGTGCGGGCTGCTAGTTCTTATGGAATACTAGGAACCAGGAGAGGTTCGAGGGGGCAGGGGTGTCGGTCAGAGGCATTATCACGAAGACAAGTTTTTTGATCCTGGACTGGATGTCTGTGAATAGGGAATATAGGGATGCTGATGTGTTTGGCAGGCTTCAGGTAAGGGGACTTCAACTTCCTTCTTCCTCTATAGAGGCGCGGGGGAGGTGGGTATCATGGCTTCCCCCTAGGTCTGGACTCAAGCTGAACACGGATGGCTCGTGCAAGGCTGGGGTTATGAAAGGCGGCGGAGTGGTTCGGTATTCTCATGGGGATGTGAGGTTGGCCTTCTCTGCTTGTTTGGGCATGGGTAATCCTATTATGGCGGAGGTGTTGGCCATGGTCATGGGGCTTGGATTTCTGCTCAGGAGGGTGTACTTATATCTCAGGCCGAGACTGATTCCATCATCCTTCATGATTCTCTGTTGGGAAAGTGTGGTGTGTCGTGGTCCATAGTGTACACTGTGAGGCAGCGTAGAAATCTGATCTGGGATTCCATAAATATTTCCCACTCTCGGCGAGAGGGCAATAAAGTGGCGGATCATTTGGCTTCCTTAGCGGTTCAGCCGGTGGGCGCCTCCTACCTCATTCCTACTAGTAGTTTGAAACCAGAGACGGTGAACTTAATTAGAGGGGATGCCCTCAGATTACATTATTTTAGACCCCCTTAGGTTGGGGGAGTTGGGTGTTTGTTTTTTGGACTTTCTCTTAATAAAAAATTTATCTTGGATGGATGGATCTACCACAAGCTAATATAAGTTTTTATTTTTCTTTAATATTGAATTTTTCTATTATATAAGTGAATCCACAATTTTTCCTTTAATATAATGAAATCCATATTCAATGTTGTGTGAAATAAAAAATCAAAAAAATTAAATTAATTTGATAAAATAATAATTCAAAAAATATCAGGGTGTTATATTCTATAACCCCTTAAACTGAATTTCACCATCAAAATTCGTTTTTTTATTAAAGGTTTAATACTTGAAAGAAACACACATCATAAAAATGAATACTAAAACTTCCATTAAAAAAAGTAATGTTGGAAACATGATGGTTACCCAAAGTAACTCATAACTTGGTTTCTAAATGGAAAAACATTGGTGGAATGTTAAAATAAGGACATGGAAGAGAAATCTAACCAGGATGTTCTAATGAAGAGTGATAGAGAATGAGGTCAGGAGAAAGTTAACAATCACAAATCCATAAATATGTGATGATATAAGGGTTCATTTGATTAATTGGAAACAAAGGTACTAGGAAAACATTTTTTGTTTCAAGATCATTCTTTTCCTAAAGTTGAATAATTTTCATGAGAAGATATACTGAAATGATTTTAGGACATCCTCATAATTTTTTGTGTCTTGATCAATTTCCACTTCATCTCTCATTACAAGAAATCGATTTAAAATGTTCATTTCTATATAATTAATAGATCATGAGATCCATGGAAAGCCAAATAATCTATCATGTGTTATCATCAATAAAAATTTATTTGAACTAGTTATCCAATATTCATAAATACTCATGTGGTGAGACAATACATTAATATCAAAAACATCATCCAATTTTTAACAAATGTGTTCCATATATGGTTATCCTTATATCCCCTCCAAAATATAAAAATACATAACTTTAGAAATAAGGTCACAAACTCAGCTTAACATTGATCCCCCATATATCACAAAGTTTCTCTTGGTTGTCACATTCTAAACATGTGAATTTCATCATTATATATTATCATGAAACATGGTAATAACCTGAATTACAAAAAATCTTTATTTAAAACATGCATGTTTCCTTATTCTAATATTTATTTAATATATTACTAAAATCTAAAAAATTTTGTAAACTTCATTAGTTATAGAAAAAACCAATTTCCCATGAAACCTTAATTAGTTCCAAGGTAATAAATACCATCCAATCTACTTATTCATATCCATCATATCTTTATCCAAACAACATTATC
The DNA here is from genome assembly GCA_963277665.1 of Viscum album. Lineage (NCBI taxonomy): Eukaryota > Viridiplantae > Streptophyta > Magnoliopsida > Santalales > Viscaceae > Viscum > Viscum album. The sequence goes on from OY728162.1 coordinate 1,047,855,869, forward strand.
TTATCCTAAAAAACATATTAAGGGTTTTATTTCCCTTACTCATGAGTTTTCCATAGACATCAACTTTCACATAAATCACTTTTCTAGTCCATCAGAACCACTAAAAATATTCTTGTAAATAAATAGTGAGAAAACATAAAATTAACAATCATTGTATATTTTTTCATTCATATAACATAATTTATAAATCCAAATACATAAAAACTTTTACTATTACACTATATTGTAAAAATAACTCAAATAATTATTTTAGTGTTTTTCGGGTGTTTGTGTCTATTGAAAAATCAAGACGACCATAAAATATTATGGTTGGAATTTCCAAAACATTTTATTACAGTGGCACTATTTCCTATAGGTTTCCAATTTTTTGGATATCAAAATCAGGATTTTATTTCAAGGAAGGGTTAATGTTGAGGAGTTCATAGTTTTTGGATTGAGAAGCATAGTTTGCGGACTACAATGGAGTCATATGGAACAACAAAGTAAAGTTTGAAGATGAAAGATTTCTTCATAGGAGATATGTATAGATCACTAAGTGTGTTATGCATACCATGTAGGGAAAATAGTTCGTATGAGGCTTTTAGTCCATGGAAGGGTTTGAGTTCACAAGAGGCTTCTCATTTTCAAAATGGAGGTAGTGGTTAATGGAATCGCAAATGGTTTTCATTCATTAAATACAATGGATACTACAAAGGATAATAATGTTATGTGGACCAAATAGTATAGTTCACAGTGAATTTTATACCATAACAAAAAAAATTAAATAGGATTAGAGGATTTTTTAGATATATTTTCCAATTTAAGGACCCCTAAGAAGATTATTTGGGAGAGGTAATTTCATTAGAGGATATCATTTCTCTGGGAAGAAATTCGAAAATTTCTGAAGTGATTCACAAGGGAGGATTCCACAAAGTGAAGTGGTTCGCAAGGGATAATTCCATGAAGGGTGAAGTAGTTCACCGGAGATCATTTCCATAAAGGAGGTAGTTTGCAAGGATATTTTGATAAAGGGTTTTTGGTGATCTATATTCCACAAAGTAAAATGGTCTATGAAGGAGAGGAAGACTATGGAAGAAGAATTTTTTTGTCACCCAAGGATTGTTTATAAAAGAAGAACTGGTATGGAAATCACTCATTCCATGTGGTGAAACACAGTTCAAGAAATATTCAAGGTTTTTTGAGAAGGGACTAAAATATTTTGTAAAAGAAATTTCTACAAACTAATATTATATAGAAAAGTAGATTTAGTCTATGGGTGAAAATGTGACATGAAGAGAGCATATATCTACAACTAAGGATTTGTAAATTCGTATAAAATAAGGGACCTAAAAGTCCATAAATATTGTGTGGATCTTTTCTATAGAAGTGAACAAAGGAAGAGGAATAAAATGATCATTGGAACTGGTAGTGATCCAGAGAAAGATACATAGGGATTGTCCATTGAGAAAGCAGTGATCTGAATTAAAATTTGTAGGTAGTGAGCCTAGGCATAGAAGTGATCTAGCTCGAACCTTGTAATTTGAATGTAAGCCTTAGTGGATTTGACACATCGGTACATCATTGTTTTATTATCCTTGAATGTATCCTAGTGATGGTGAACCAAGTAAAAAAATTGTCTCTTTCATGATTTAATTTTTTTTCATAATTTTCTATCAGAAAGAGGGAGAAATGTGTTTTTTTACAACAAAATAAGATCTAAAGTGGAATTATTTTTAATCTTTTATACCCTAATTCACCTTCCCTCCCTCCTATCAGTGTATTTGAGCTAATTGGTATAATAATTGGTATCATAGGGAAAGTTTTAAAGTTAGTGGCTCCCTCTTAGTAGAATAAATTGTGGTTTTCAATCATAAATGGATTCTTATATTCTATGTAAAAAAATTCAATTATGGAATAATCAGATGTAGAACTTCTTCCACTCATTATAAATTATTGTGTTTACAGTATATATGAATGGAATATTATCTAATATTGACAGTGGTTCTTTGTAAAAAGTTGATTGAATTGTGTTGGATGATAACACTAAAGGAATCAATGCTTTAGGGGGTTCCCTATTCAATTCAATATATATGAAGGTGGTGAAATGTATGTCATCACATGCTATGTGCAAAAATTTTCTAAATATTTATGAAGGTGACTCAAAGGTCAGATATTCAAAGCTACAAGATCTATGGAAAATATATAAGTATCACATAATGCATCCTATTGAGTACTTTGATATATTATTTTCCAAGGTGAATATTTTTTTGGAAGAAATGCATGGTCTCAGAGAAATTATTGAAGATATAAATATTTTTAACCACATGTTGAGAAAACTTCCTCCTTGATAAATTTTAAAAGTTTATGTATTGGAAGATAAATATTTAATTGAGCTAATGTTGGATATATTTCAGAGTACTATTATTTCATAAAAGATGAGAAATAATTATAACAATGTTTTTGGAAAATAGAAATTCCAAAGAAGTTGAATTCAAGGCCATGAAGAATATCAATAGTGAAGATAGTCAGGAAGATAAAAATTTGTATAATGTAATTTTATTTATCTCCTCAAATCTAAAAATAGGAAGAGTAATGTTCAAAGGTAAATTTCCACATACATGATTTTGATGTGGAAATATTGGAAATTGTTTAGTGATGTGTTCTGAGAATTTTGAAGATGATAATGAATATAGTAATGAAATTCCCGAGGAGAATCATTTAGCCAATGTGAACTATAGGATAAGTACAAAGATAAATTTATTAAAAAATTACAATATTATTTCAAAGGAATATGATAGTTCAGAAAAATATGAGGCAGAAGAGTTGGATGACTATAAGGATCACAAAGAAGACATTATGGTGGTAGTTGTTACAAATTCCAAATCAAGGGAATAAAGTGATAATGAAAAAGGAGATGTTGAAGGAAGATATTACCTTCTTGTTGAATTATAATATTCACTAAAAGAGGTAGAAATTTGGAGATCCAAAAAAACCAATAAAGTGGTTTTTGATTCCAAACATTATATGTAGCAGTAGGAAGAAAAGAAGTTTGACCAAAATGATGAAATTGAAAAACTGAAGTCTTAAATTCCATATAGCTTAGAAAATTTTGTTTAGTAAAAGATCAAAATCAAAGACTATAAAAGAGAAATATATAGTTTTCCTATTACTAAAAAATATCAAATTAAACTTATCGAAGAACTTCAAGAGAAAGTAGTCAGTATGTGAAGGAAAGTGAAAGATCAGTAGAAACTCTTGATTCTGGAAAATTAAGATACAAAGGAAATAGAAATGTAAAATTAGAATTTAGAGTTCAAGTGAAATAGAAAATGAAGAGTCAGGAAAATAAAAATGATTTGTTAAAATGATACAACTAGTAAGATTCATGATCACAAATAAAAAGTAGTAATGGTTGAGGATATAAAATAAGCTCCCACTCTAAGATTAATGATTGATTTTTGAACAAATGAGAACCAAAATACTCATAGAACCCAAGGGAGAATCAATAGTGAATTATTTCTATACAGGAATGCACCTCGCATGATATGTTATTGTTGTGTAATGGTGGGACACTCACAAAACATATCTTCCATAGCCAAGAGTTACCTAATATTATAATATCAAAATAGTTAGTCATAAAAAAACTCAACATTTTATAACATTATTTGATGGTAACTATTTCAGGTATGGAGGATTATGGAACATGTAAATATATTTCTCATCAACAATGCAAAGAAATGTGCTGAAGTAGAATAAATGTGATAAAAAGCTTCAAATTCAATATATATTTAAGTCGTTTAAAAATGTAAAATCATTTTGAAGCATTATAAGATGAAGATAGTCCATCATACTTTTAGGAAGATAATTATTATCAATCCTATAACACCCCAAGCTTCCACGGTATGATTCTCTTTGAATAATACAGTAGCATATGTTGTACGCAACTTCGAGTTCTAACACACACCACAACCAATCAAAGTAGCTATTATGAATAGTAATACCCACTTTTTAAAATTCTATAAATTTTATCTCTCAAAATGGACTTCATTTTTGGATTCGTAATATTTAATTTATCCTAGGGTGAAATTTTAGTACTTTTCGGATAACTTTTATATTTTGATGAATAGTGAAAATTACGAAATTTTAATTAAAAACAACTTTTTTAATAAAAATAATTAGTGATAAATTATGAATTTGAGTGGTGTTAAAGTATATTTAGAATATATTTTTACCATTTAATACAATTTTGGTCATTGGACATAATTTCACAATTAAACTAGACATAAACAAGTGTCAATCTTTTGATAGTTATTATCTCTTAAAAACACGCTTTTTGTTTTAACAACGGGAATTAATTTTAAATTAATTTCTGACAATTCTATGTTTTGAATTTCGAAAAATGGATTCCATATTTGGAATCAGTATGTCCAAATTGTGTAAATAGGTAACTTTTATTTTTAGACATTTTGAATAATTACTTCGGTAAATATTTTATTTACCATGGTTAAAGGGTAAATCCAGTAAATAAGGGTAAAAAATAATATCATAATAATAAAAAATTACCCTAAAACATGTCCTAACATTATTAGTTGATACATTTCCTACCATGGTAATCTTTTGGTCGATTTTGGGACCCTATGGATCCACTTGTAAGTGATAAGGACACTTTATATTAATTAAGTTAAAATAAATACAAAAATGACATAAGCATATATCTTTTAGTAAAACAATTTTTACGTAGGGTTATATATGTTAGCTTTTTTACTATAAATATTCATTAGAAATATAAAACTATTTCCTACATAATGGTATTTTATTTATAATTTTTATACATTTAATAATTAATATTTTTTATGACACAATAAAGATGCAGTATTTTCCTTATTAATGAAATAATCAAATAATTGGTATTATAAATGTTAAAATAAATATAATTTGAAATTTTTGATGACATCCACGAATTTTATTGATTAATATGACATTTTAGGACTTATTAAATGAATTTGGTTCTAATTAATAATGTTTTTAATACTTTAACAAAAAAACAATTATTAAATAGTGTCAAAATTGACATAAAAGAGTTTTTAAAACAAATATTATATTATTAATTGATATTCAATTCTTAAAAATATAAGGTTTGGGAAAAAGACTTATATTATGATAGTTGTATCATTAATGGACCACTTTGGGGTCGCTTGGATGTATGTAGTGAGTTTATTAACTATATAATAGAAAAATATAAAGAGACATGGTAAATGTCAAACTAATTAACTAAGAGTTAAAACTAAAAGATAAGGTTAATATAGTGACCCAAACCTGTCTAAAACCTATTGTTTGAGTTTTATTCGACCTATCCCCACCTTAACCTTTAAATAATCCACTTTGGAGCCATTAGAAACCGAATATGAATTTATTATAAAATAATATTTCTAGCTTTTCCAAAGGTGCCCCTCACCCCTCTTATAAAAGGGAACTCCCCCTTATCTCAATTTCACACATTAAAAGCCTTTTGTCTCAGAAAAACCCTACCCAAATACTCTCTCAACTTTCCTACCTTCATACTAGAGGCCTTCCTTTAGTCATAAAGCCAACCTAAGGAGTCCTTTTGATCAAATCAAAAGGAAGAACCCGAAGGAGAGGTAATGATTTCACCACCCTTTTTCAAGTTCCTTTCTTCTTCAACTTCTTCTTTCCTTGTTATTCCCATTCTAAAATAATAAATACAGTATCTTCTATATACTAAGATGTTATTATAAATATTGTACAAGAATATTCAGTATTCTATCCATCCTTTGAATGACATGTCACCATACGTGCGTACGTATGGCTTACCGTCTCCACGTTGTGGTGTAATTGTTATTCAAAACATTATTATTTGGATGGGTATAATAATGAATTGAAATTCATGTAAATAATAAATATAACATGATAATTATTCTGTATATATGATATACCATCCAATTATATATTATTATCATATCAAAAGAATGATATTGTCGTTGGTGCGTACGTACGGACTACCGTCTCCACGAACGCGATGAGATTCATTCTCCATCGTATCCATTCAAGTATAATTACCATTTGATGATTAATAATAATATTTAAGGACTTTATATAATTCTGTATATTAATAAGATACAACTTATCCATAACAAATGCAGCTTATGTAACAAAACATATAAAACAAAATGAGTAAGTTAACACCCGAAACGACGATAATAATAAGATATTATTAACAAAGCAATGTTAAAAGATCATATATGATATCATATTAATGTATATGATTCTTTTATAATTTAATAGAAATTATTTCACCATTATACAGGAGGTTAACCTACCCCAACCAAGGAAAATTACAAGGTAAGGTGTTTTCATATCACTCCTTATTCCAGTGAGATGCATGCCATATTGTCACTATTACCTTTTGTGTGGTGTATGTACTGACCATAATTGTATTATTTGTGTAATACACTTTAATTTATGTGTATTTACATATTCATTGTATGATACTTCTTTAATGGGGTGTATGTTTCATACATTACCAAATTTGTAAGGGTTATTTTACAATCTCTTCAATATCCGACGTTGTTTATACATAATTATCTACTGGGACCTCTTTATCATCCACATACATGTTTCTTAAAAATGTATTTCAAATCATTCTTACTATTTTAAAGACTATGGGATAAAGTCATTTATACCCTTGTTGACTTTTTATAAGAAGTTTATAAAGTAATCTTTCTGTTGTTTTCCAAACAAGGTCTTTTTTAACCTTTTCGACAGAATTAAGGTAAGAATGTTTTTTTAACTTATACGGCGGGTGCGGCTATTTTCCACCATTATAAAATCGTCTAATCTTACCTTACAATATTATAAGAATATTTTCAAAGAAAATTTTTTATTTTATAAGTATATGACACTTAAATGATTTCAAAATAGAAAGAGATATTTCTCTAAAAAGAGTTTTGATTTCATCTATGTCAACATCCTTTGATGGATTTTAAGTTTATTTGGAGTTGATTTATTATGATACAAAACTTCTATATTATATTGATGGTTTTTTGATATGTTTGACTGTAGATGTGTTATTTTTATACCATTCATGGTTTATGAATAAAGTATTGACATTTCATATGCTATTTTAATACGAATTTTTATGTTATGTTTAAACCTGCTCATATGAGGAATGCATTGGACTTAATAAGTGATGGGTGGAGCCTGATATAGCTCCTCGATGCATCAGTATATCTCATGATAAAAACTAGTGTCTTGGCACAAGGCCTTGATAAAATATTATTTGTAGTCTTGGCACGAGGCCTTGACTATGTGGTTATGATAGTCTGGAATTATGAATTCCATCATTATGAAAGTGGTTTTTGATATTGCATGCGATTATTCGACTAGTTGAATATCCATGTGAATAAGTAAATGGAATTATTTCATTTTATTTTTTCCATATTATGTTGAATTTAAAGTTTAAAAGGCTTTTGTTTTAGTTATACATTGCCTTAAATTTTTATGCTTATTTATAAAAGTTTTCGCTATATTGTTATCCTTACTGAGCATCTGAGCTCACCCCTTTCAATGTTTTATTTTTCCCATGATGTGAAGAAGTAATTTATGAATGACCTGCAGGAATAGTATGAGGGGATATGAATACAAGATATTGTTGTAGTTTTTTTACTTTATGATGTAATGTAAAACATTATGAATATATCTAGTGATTCCAAGGCTACTAAACTAATCGGTCTTTCGAGACTTGATCTTTCTTGTGATCTTGCAAATGTTATGTAATAATGCACCACCTCTGGGTAACTGGAGTCGGGGCGTTACAGTTGGTATCAGAGGAAGTTTAGTACAAACCTTGGAAGGTATATTTAGATAAACTATAACTAGAGCACATAGATCTAAGATGGACTTTGAGGATTAGTATAGAAGAACTTCCTAGAATTTTGGTATTGTAGAAATTTTGTGAGTTTTCTGAGAAATACATCCTTGTCTGGATATGAGTAGGTAGAGGCAGCTCTGAAACAGATGTACCTAGGGGTAAAACCCGAAAACACTGCTTTGAGATAGACTCGAACGGGAACTAGTGCACGACAACGGACCTTGTTGCACTCTTGGTTACGACACTCCTAGGGGATATGATTAGGATAATTCTCATTTTATTTACAAACCATTATGAATGGTGTATGAGTATATACTTCCTCAAAGAAAACATTTTTATGATTATGGATTATATCCATAAATAGTTCAATTTATGATAACTGTTGTACAAGTATGGAATTATGTATTTTGATTCATAAACTGATCTAGTTTATGCCATTGTTTAGAAATGGAACCTGGTGGAAGAAATGGAAACCATATAAATGCACGCACTCCATTTAGTTATTTCCCTCCTAATAAAGATAATTATAGTGGAGTTGGTGGTGCAACTAGTGCTGATCAACTAATCACCATACTGGGACAACTCACTCAGGTTATGAATAATAACCTTACCCGTATGGAGCAACCTGATCCAAAGCATGGAGGATCAATGTTATATCGCTTCATGAGGCAGAAACCACCAATATTAAATGGGATTAAAAATCCATTAGTAGCTGATCAATGGATAAGTTCCCTATATAAAATATTTTAGGCTTTGGGGAGTAGTGAAATGGAAAAAAGTTGTCATGGCAGTTTATCACCTCACTGGAGATGCTGATCAGTGGTGGTCATTGATTCAAAACATGAAGGAAGATGATGAAGTATCAAATATGGAATGGAGGGAGTTCAAAGAGCTTTTCTTAGAAAAATACTTTCCTCGTGACCATCGAGCAGATATGGAAAGGCAATTTCTAAGTCTGAGACAAAAGGAGGATGAGAATGTCGCAAAGTATGAGGCTAACTTTACAAGGTTATCAAGGTATGATGTAGATTATATACGTAACCCAAGAAGTAATATTGATCATTTATTTGATGGTTTAAAACCATTTATTCATCGAGCATTAGTGTCACAATCCTTCTCATCATACGAAGATATTGTCTCATGTGCTATCAAGATAGAAAAATAATTCTCTAAGTCTTATGAATTTAAAGCAAAGAAAGAGAAGAAGAGATCTTCTGATCACTCTGAGAATGGAAATAAGGGGAAGAAGGGAAAAGTTGAATATCTAGCCTATAGTAAATGTGGGAAGAAACACCCTGGTACCTTCTTGAAGGGAATGGGAGTCTATTACAAGTGTGGTGAAAAAGGCCACCTAGCTCGTGATTGTAAGGGGAAGAAAGAAGCTACCGATGTTCAATGCTACAACTACAGAGAGATGGGACATTATGAAAATGAATGTCCTAAGCGTCAGGGGAACTTACCTCAGAAAAGCCCAAGGGATTAAGGCCAAGCTTATGTTATCACTACTGTTGAGGTAGAAGCTCCGAAAGATGTGGTGGTAGGTAATTTAATGGTTTCCTCAAGTTTAAAAAATGCATTATTTGATTCTGGATCATCGCATTGTTTCATATCTTCCCAGTTTGCTAAGAAAATTAGATATTTCCAATTTGATTTAACAAGGGAGTTGTCAGTTAAAACTCCTAAGGGAAGTATCATTGCAATAAAGTTTTGTGAATCAGTCCCCATTAGAGCACATAAATGTTCTTTATCCACTGATCTCGTCATCATACCTATGATTGAGTTTGATATAATCCTCAGTATGGATTGGATTTTGGACCATGATGAGAAGATTTATTGTAAGAAGAAGGAGGTTAAGATTTTTTATGATGATGATAAGTAACACCTTATCTTTAGAGCAGAATCATCATCACCTAATTCTTATCTAGATCCACCCCTAGTAGCTCAACTAAATTCAATTATTGGGGAGGAAGAGAATGAAATGACTGTGGGTGAGGAAAGGAATGTTCAAATAGAGGATGTACCTATTGTGAAAGAATATGTAGATTTGTTTCCGGAAGATTTACCTGGACATCCTCTAGAACGAGAAGTCGAGTTTTCCATTGATTTAATTCTTGGATTAAGGCCTATATCGAAGACCCCTTATAGAATGGCCACTATGGAATTAGTTGAACTAAATAAACAACTAGAGGAATTGAGTAATAAGGGATTTATTCTCCCTAGTGTTTCTCCATGGGGATCCCCTATTCTTTTTGTTAAAAAGAAAGATGGATCTATGAGGTTATGTATCGACTACAGGGAGATCAATGATATAACAATAAAGAACAAGTATCCCCTACCTCGCATTGATGATTTATTTGACCAACTGCATAGAGATAAATACTTTTCAAAGATTGACCTTCGGGCTGGATACCATCAGTTGTGCGTGAAGAAGTAAGACATTTCGAAGACAGCATTTCGAACCAGGTACGGGCATTACGATTTTACAATAATGCCTTTTGGGATGACTAATGCGCCCTCTATATTCATGGATCTAATGAATAGAGTTTTCAAGGAATATCTAGATGAATTTGTGGTGGTATTTATTTATGATATCTTGGTATACTCTAAAAGCTATGAAGATCATGAAAATCACTTGTGCATTATCCTGAAGACTCTGAGAAGACATGAATTATATGGGAAGTTTAGTAAGTGTGAATTCTAGCTTCAGGAGATTTCTTTTCTTGTCCATATTATCTCTAAAGATGGAATCTCTGTTGATCCTTCTAAGACCAAGGCAATCCAAGAATGGCCTGCACCGATGAGTATAACTGAGGTATGCAGTTTTATTGGTTTAGCAGGTTATTATCGACGTTTCGTCCATAATTTTGCCCGGTTGGCTAACCCATTAACAAAGCTCACACGTAAAGGTGTTAGATTTTTTTGGAAAAAAAGAGTGTAAAGAATGTTTCGAAAAACTGAAGATAAGATTAGTCAATTCTCCTATATTGACTCTACCATCGGGGAATGATGGTTTCGTTATTTATAGTGATGCATCGAAGAAAGGACTTGGTTGTGTCCTTATGCAGAATGATAGGGTTATTGCCTATGCATCATGACAGTTGAAAATTCATGAGAAAAACTATCCTACTCATGATCTCGAGTTAGCAGCTATGATCTTTTCTTTGAAGATATGGAGACACTACCTCTATGGTGAAAATGTGAGATTTATACTGATCACAAGAGTTTTAAGTATATTTTCTCACAAAAAGAACTCAACATGAGGAAAAGGAGATGGCTTGAATTACTCAAGGATTATGATTTCACAATACACAACCACCCGGGGAAGGCAAACAAGGTGGAAGATGCTTTGATCAGAAAAGATCATGGAGTTTTGAACAATATGAGAATTTAAAGGGATCCAATTTTCATGGATCTAGTGAAGATGGACAATGGAATAACCATGGAAGGTAAAACATCAATGATTTTTCAAATGGTTTCCAAACCATATTTACTAGAAAGGATTAAGAGTTCGTAGACCGATGATGAAGAATTTCAAAAGAATATTAAAGCTGTGAATGATGGGAGATTGAGAGACCTTGTGTATGAAGATGGAATTTTGAAATTTGGGAAGAGACTTTGTGTTCCCAATATACCTGATCTAAAAAGGGAATTGTTGGATGATGCTCATAGTTCCAATTTCTATATACACCCTAGGAGAACCAAAATGTATAGATATTTGAAGGAACATTTTTGGTGGGACAACATGAAGAGGGAGATTGCTGATTTTGTGTCAAGATGTATGGTTTGTCAACAAGTGAAAGCTGGAAGGCAACAGCCTGGTAGAGTATTGCAACCTCTTCCCATACCTAAGTGGAAATGGGATAATATTACGATGGACTTTGTCATGGGGATACCAAAGACTCCTAGAAGGAATGATGCAATATGGGTCATTGTTGATCATCTTACTAAGTCAGCAAATTTTCTTGCTATAAGAGAATATTTACCACTCGAACGTCTAGAAAGACTATATATTAATGAAGTTGTGAGACTTCATGGAGTACCCCTATCGATTGTTTCTGATCGTGATCCCCGTTTTACTTCAAGATTCTGGAAAAGTCTTCAGAAATCCTTGGATACTAAACTTCAATTGAGCACTGCCTACCACCCTCAAACAGATGGACAATCAGAACGGACTATTAAAACCTTATAAGACATGTTGAGATCCTGCTCTCTTGACTTTCAGGGTATGTGGGATCAATATTTACCTCTGGTAGAATTTTCTTATAACAATATCTTCTATTTGAGTATTCAGATGGCACCATATGAAGAGTTATACGGAAAGAGATGTCACACACCAACCTGTTCGGATGACATTGGTGAAAGAAAACTTTTAGGTCCAGAACTAGTGGAGGAAACGATGGAAAAGGTGAAGGTAATCCAAAACCACCTCAAAGCAGCTCAAAGTATGCAGAAGAGCTATGCCAATAACTGAAGGAAGGATTTGGAATTTCAGGTAGGAGATCATGTTTTCTTGAAGGTACCTCCATGTAAGGGAGTTATATGTTTCGGTAAGAAAGTTAAATTGAGTCCCAAGTACATCAGACCTTTCGAAATTCTAGAACGAATTGGGGTTGTAGCTTACCATTTGGCAATGCCGCCAAATCTCTCCAAAGTTCACGATGTGTTCCACGTATAATTGTTACGAAAATACATGCCAGACCCAACGCATGTACTCACCTATGAGGAATTATAACTGGAACCTGATCTCTCTTATTGCGAAGAGCCCTTCAGGATTCTTGATACGAGAGAACAGGTGCTAAGAAACTGGACAACTCGTCTGGTAAAAGTTCTATGGAGAAACTATAAAATGGAAGAAGCAATGTGGGAACCTGAGGAACTTATGATGAAGAATCACCCGAGTATTTTCATGTAGTAGAATTATAGAAATTTTGAGGATGAAATTATTTAGATTATGGGAGAATATAACACCCCAAGCTTCCATGGTACGCTTCTCTTTAAATAATACAGTAGCGTGTGTTGTACGCAACTTCGAGTTCTAACACACACCACAACCAATCAAAGTAGCTGTTATGAATAGTAATACCCACTTTTTAAAATTCTATAAATTTTATCTCTCAAAATTGACTTAATTTTTGGATTCAGAATATCGAATTTAGCCTAGTGTGAAATTTTAGTACTTTTCGGATAACTTTTATATTTTGATGAATAGTGAAAATTACTAAATTTTAATTAAAAACAAGTTTTTTAATCAAAATAATTATTAGTGATAAATTATGAATTTGAGTGGTTTTAAAGTATATTTAGAATATATTTTTACCATTTAATACAATTTTGGTCATTGGACATAATTTCACAATTAAACCGGACATAAACTAGTGTCAATCTTTTGATAGTTATTATCTCTTAAAAACACGCTTTTTGTTTTAACAATGGGAATTAATTTCTGAAACTTCTGTGTTTTGAATTTGGAAAATTGGATTTTATATTTGGAATCAGGATTTACAAATTGTTTAAATAGGTAACTTTTATTTTTAGTCATTTTGAATAATTACTTCGGTAAATAAAATATTTACCATGGTTAAAGGGTAAATCCGGTAAATAAGGGTAAACAAATAATATCATAATAATAAAAAATTACCCTAAAACGTGTCCTAACTTTATTGGTTGATACATGTCCTACCATGGGCATATTTGGGTCGATTTTGGGACCCCATGGATCCACTTGTAAGTGATAAGGACACTTTATATTAATTAAGCTAAAATAAATACAAAAATGACATAAGCATATATCTTTTAGAAAAACAATTTTTACATAGGGTTATATATGTTGGATTTTTTACTATAAATATTCATTAGAAATATAAAATTATTTACTACATAATGGTATTTTATTTATAATTTTTAGACATTTAATAATTAATATTATTTATGACACAATAATGATGCAGTATTTTCCTTATTAATGAAAGAATCAAATAATTGGTATTATAAATGTTAAAATAAATATAATTTGAAAGTTTTGATTTCATCCAAGAATTTTATTGATTAATATGACATGTTAGGATTTCTTAAATTAATTTGGTTCGAATTAATAATGTTTTTAGGACTTTAACAAAAAAACAATTATTAAATAGTGTCAAAATTGACATAAAAGAGTTTTTAAAAAAAATATTATATTATTAATTGATATTCAATTCCTAAAAATATAAGGTTCAACCAAGAGACTTATATTATTATAGGTGTATCATTAATTGACCACTTGGGGGTCACTTGGATGTATTTAGTAAGTTTATTAACTATATAATATAAAAATACAAAGTGACATGGTAAATGTCAAACTAATTAACTAAGAGTTAAAACTAAAAGATAAGGTTAATATAGTGACCCAAACCTGTATAAAACCTATTTTTTGAGTGTTATTCGACCTATCCCCACCTTAAACTTTAAATAATCCACTTTGGAGCCATTAGAAACCGAATATGAATTTATTATAAAATAATATTTCTAGCTTTTCCAAAGGTTCCCCTCACCCCTCTTATAAAAGGGCACTCCCCCTTATCTCAATTTCACACATTAAAAGCCTTTTGTCTCGGCCAAACCATACCCAAATACTCTATAAACTTTACTCCCTTCATACTAGAGGCCTTACTTTAGTCATAAATCCAACCTAAGGAGTCATTTTGATCAAATCAAAAGGAAGAACCCGAAGGAGAGGTAATGATTTCACCACCCTTTTTCAAGTTCCTTTCTTCTTCAACTTCTTCTTTCCTTGTTATTCCCATTATAAAATAATAACTAAATTATATTATATATACTGAGATGTTATTATAAATATGGTAAAATCATATTCAGTATTTTATCCATCCTTTGAATGACATGTCACCATATGTGCGTACGTACGGCTTACCGTCTCCACATTGTGGTGTAATTGTTATTCAAAACATTATTATTTGGATGGGTATAATAATGAATTTAAATTAATGTAAATAATAAATATAACATGATAATGATTCTTTATATATGATATACCATCCAATTATATATTATTATAATATCAAAATAATGATATTGTCGCTCGTGCGTACGTACGAACTACAGTCTCCACGAACGCGATGAGATTCATTCTCCATCGTATCCATTCAAGTATAATTATCATTTGATGATTAATAATAGTATTTAATGACTTTATATCATTCTGTATATGAATAATATACAATCTATCAATAAAAAATAGGTCTTACGTAACAAAACATATAAAAGAAAACGAGTAAGTTAACACCTGAAATGACGATAATACTAAGATATTATTAACAAAGCAATGTTAAAAGATCATATATGATATCATATTAATGTATATGATTCTTTTATAATTTAATAACAATTATTTCACCATTATACAGGAGGTTAACCTAACCCAACCAAGTAAAATTACAAGTTAAGGGGTTTTCATCTAACTCCTTATTCCAGTGAGATTCATGCCATATTGCCACTATTACCTTTTGTGTGGTGTATGTACTAAGCATAATTGTATTATTTGTGTAATACACTTTAATTTATGTGTATTTACATATTCATTGTAGGATACTTCTTTCATGGGGTGTATGTTTCATAAGTTACCAAATTTTTAAGGGTTATTTCACAATCTCTTCATTATCTGAGGTTGTTTATACGTAATTATCTACTCGAAACTCTTTATCATCCACATCCATGTTTCTTAAAAATGTATTTCAATTCATTATTACTACTTTAAAGACTATGGGATAAATTCATTTATACCCTTGTTGAATTTTTATAAGAAGTTTATAAAGGAATCTTTCTGTCGTTTTCCAAACAAGGTCTTTTTAACCTTTTCGACAGAATTAAGGTAAGAATGTTTTTTTAACTTATACAGCGGGTGCGGATATTTTCTTCCATTATAAAATAGTCAAAGCTTCCCTTACAATCTTATAAGAATATTTTCAAAGAAAATGTTTTATTTTATAAATATATGACTCTTAAATTATTTCAAAATATAAATAAATATTTATCTAAAAAGATTTTTGATTTCATCTATGTCAACATCCTTTGATGGATTTTAAGTTTATTTGGAGTTGATTTATTATGATACAAAACTTCCATATTGTATTGATGGTTTTGTGATATTTTTGACTTTGGATGTGTAATTATTATACCATTCATGGTTTATAAATAAAGTATTGACATTTCGTATGCTAGTTTTAATATGAATGTTTATGTTATGTTTAAACCTGTTCATATGAGGAATGCATTGGACTTAATAAGTGATGGGTGGAGCCTGCTATAGCTCCTCGATGCATCGGTAGGTCTCATGAGACAAACTAGTGTCTTGGCACAAGGCCTTGACAAAATCTTATTTGTAGTCTTGGCACAAGGCCTTGACTATGTGGTTATGATAGTCTGGCATTATGCATTCCATCATTATGAAAGTGGTTTTTGATATTGCATTAGATTATTCGACTAGTATAATATCCATGTGAGTAAGTAAATGGCATTATTTAATTTTATTTTTGCCATATTATGCTGAAGTTCAAGTTTAAAAGGCTTTTGTTTTAGTTATACATTACCTTAAATTTTTATGATTATTTATGAAATTTTCCGCTATATTGTTATCCTTACTAAGCATCTAAGCTCACCCCTTTCAATGTTTTATTTTTTCCAGGATGTGAAGAAGTAATTTATTAATGACCTGTAGAAATAGTATGAGGGGATATGAAGACAAGATGTTGTTGTAGTTTTTTTACTTTATGATGTAATGTAAAACTTTATGAATATATCTAGGGATTTTAAGGCTACTAAACTAATTGGTCTTTCGAGACTTGATCTTTCTTGTGATCTTTCCAATGTTATGTAATAATGCACTGACTCTAGGTAACTAGAGTCGGGGCGTTACAAATCCATACCGAGTATGAAGTCAAAACATGGAACAAAAAGAAAAAATATGAGATGGAAGTGGTTGTAAAGATTTATTTTAAAGAATTAGTGTAATAACCTGGATCTTCTTTTCAAGTATGTTTTTACTTTTTCTAGAGTTTTTGAGAAAAGAGGAGTTTCTGGAAATTTTTTGAAGTACACATCGTGTACTTCCTTGTCACTGAAGGTCGTGTGCTGGCCATGTAGGGGCCACACACACGGCCGTGTAAGGGTGTTTAGAGGTTTCTTAAAGTGGAGTACGGAACAAGCGAGTACACGCTGTGTACTCCAAAATTACACACTGTGTACTTTATTTTTTTAGTAAATGCACCGGGGTCACGTCTGATGGACAGAAACCACTCCGTCTAGGTTTCATTCATCTGAGATCCACGAGCATCCGTGGATCTTCGACGAGCCCCTGATCCTCCGTCCGCTCTCCAATTTGAGCACTGTTGATTTCATTGGAGTCACAGTGGTAATCTCTCTCTTCTTCTAGAGCATCGTTTTCTAATTCCTTCTATTTTCCAAGTTATCGTGGATTGAACGTTTTATACATTTTCATAGATCTATGATGTTCTAAGGATATTCAAGAGTTTTTTTTCAATTATATTGATCTCTTAACCCTGAGGTAGGTGTTTTGTGCCTTTATGTAGGAAGTCTTTGAGTATTTATGTGCAAATTCTACCAATACCCTTGAATGGGGTATTGCGTGTTTCCTGTTTTTCCCTTATTGTTTGTCTGCTTTGCTTATATGCCTGAGTAGAGGTTATTGTTTGTGAATAGGGTAATTTACTGTGCATTGGATGTTTTTCCCATGCATTTTTTTCCTATTTATGACCGTTTGTTCTGGTTTTTCCTATTATTCTATTTTCCAGTTCCATGCCTAGCTTGTAGGATGGTGTGACTGTTTTTCTTCCATACTGAGATGCTGTATAATTCTAGCCAAGTAGTTCTTGAGGTTACTTTGGCTGTTACGCAATGCGATACTTGATGACTTTACACAGGGCTGTGAGAACCTAGTGTAGTAGACCATAGGGAGAATGAATGTAAGGTCTTTTCCATAGTGTCTTTATAATACGATGTGATACCACAGGGGGAATTGATGTTGAGTACTTCCTCGGAGTGTCTGTAGTTCCTCAAAGCAAGCCATAGGGTGAATGAAATGTTGAGTGCTTCCCCAGAGTTCCTTTAGTACGATACGAGACTATAGGGGGAATTGACGGTGAGTGCTTCCCTAGAGAGTCTATTTCTTTAGCTAAACCAGAGGGGTGAGACTATGTGTGCCTCCCAGAGGGTTGCTAGTACTTGTAGGTTGAACCATAGGGGTTAGGCTGTGAGAACTACCCAGAGGGTTACCTGTTGTTCTACTTTCTTGAGTGGTTTCTTACTTTTTTCAAATTATATGCTAGAAACTGTGGATTGGTTTTTGCTGAGTACTTTCCTGTTTACTGCTTTTTATACTTTTACCTGCCATATATTCACTGACTGTTAGGCACAAATCTTCGGGTGGTTTCCTACTAGGATTTTGTCTCACACCCTGTTTGGGTCATACTTTTGGGCCCAAACAGATTATATTGTTGTAGGTATAGATAAGGGAAAGTTCCATTCTACTTCAGGTTCTTGATTGCATTGGAGCTAGAGAGCATGGGACCAAGCTGAGGCTTGCGATGCTGAGGAGTTGTTTATCTTTTTTCATTTTTTACTTGGGTTTAGTACTTTATTCATCATTCTGACTTGTTTGGATGCTTCCCTAGATTCATATGCATCATGCATAATTATATATTTTGATCCAGTGTTTTATTTATCATTCTTATGTTGTTTACTATTGTTGGATATTTACTATTTCCCGCTATTGTATATATTGTGTACTTCCATTGTGTACTTTTCCAATGAGGGCATAGTTTCCCCATTATCACACCCAAGGCCCTCGCTGCTAGTTGGCAGCCTCTGGTGTTCGGGGAAATGCGCTTGAGGCCATGTGACCAACCGAGTATGGGGCACCTCTGGGTGGCTTCCGGAACTGGGACGTTACAATCAGATCACACTAGAATATGGATTATTTATAGTGGATTCACTTCTCATATGGTAGGATGTAAGGATTTGATGACTAGAATTATTTAGAATAAGGAAGGTATCATAATAATTTGAAACTATGAAGGCCTGAATATTTTTGGTTTGGGAAAAGACAAGTTTCTGTAATAAGACATGATACATGCATATGTCTTGATTATTCAAGGTCCTAGTCACAACATTCTAAGTGTAAGTCATCTATGTTACTTGGGACATTGCATAATATTTTCAAAGAAAATATGTTTTATTATGACAAAAATGGTGTAGTTTCTTTGTCGAGAAAGCATATAAAAGGGAATCTCTACCTTGTGAGTGGAGAGGAAGATATATGTTTTCTGTCAAAAGACTAAGAAAAAAAGTTATGGAATAATTGTCTTAGTCATTTAATCCAAACATACTTGAAAGATATGGTGAAATATGATGCTTCTGAAGACCTCCCTAGGTTATCATGTGATAGTATTTATATGTGTGATGCTTTTCAACAAGGGAGGGTCATTTTAATGACATATAAGGAAAGGAGAAAAATTCAACAAATTTGATTGATTTGGTGCATATTGATGTATGTGGACCTATTTCACCAGGATCTATTGATGGGAGGAGATATTTTGTTCTCTATATTGATGATTCTAGCATAATGGAATAGGTTTCAATCATGACTCCCGAATATGAGGTGTTCAGTTTCATAAAAACATATCTAAGGGATGTTGGGAAGATGTTGGATCAAAAAATCTGGAAGATATGAACATATAATGGAATAGAGTTCATAAATATCCAATTGGAGGATTATCTCAAGAAACATGGGACAAGGAATGAAGTTTCACCAATAAGAACTCCACATTAGAATGGAATAATTGACAGAAGAAACTGAATTATCAATAAAATGTCTAGAATAATTCTCATTGAGAAATAACTTCAAGATAAGTTTTGGAAAAAAATTAGGGATGACATCAGTCTACACATCAAATAGATATTTCGAGTGTCCACAAGAAGAGAAGACTCCATATGATCTATGGGATAGAAAGAATCCAATGTTGAAGTACTTTTTATTATTTGTAAGTAAGTGTTTCATTCTCAATAAGGAGAAACACGGGAAGTTTGATTCCCATAGAGATGAAGGGATGTTTCTTGGATACTTAAAGGAAAAAATGAATATGAATTCCTCAATAAGAAGTTATGAATGGTTGTTGAAAGTCATGATGTAACTATAGTATAGAATGAGAAGAATCTTCATAAAATATACAATTAGTATCAGGAGGATAGTGATAAAGAGATAAAAATATCAGGGGATGTTACAGTTCCATATGCATATTCAGAAGAAGATTCAGATAATGAAAATGATGATCCCAATTCAATATTTTTACAAAGAACAAAGATAAGGTTTGAAATTGATAGACAAAACAAAATCAGTGATTAGGTAGTGTCCGCACATACAATGAGGATGAAGAATCTACAAAAAGAATCATACTTATCATAGGTAGAGACTAAAAGTTTTGATATAGTAGTTGGAGACAAGAATTGGGTTCATGTTATGAATGAAGATATTGACCAAATTGAGAAGAATCAGACATGTAAGATGGTTTTAAGGCCAACAGGCAAGAATGTCATCAGGACTAAATGGGAATTTCGCAACATGATGAAACAAGAAGATGTTTTAATTCAAAACAAAGCATAACTAGTGTTCAAATGGTACTCCTATATAGAACATATCGATTTTGATGAAACATTTTCACCTATTGAAAGTCTAGAGACAATCAGATTATTCTTTTTCATGGTTGTGTAAAGAATGTTCAATGTTTTCCATATTTATGTTAATTCATTATTTATTAATGGTGTTCTTGAATAAGAATCATGTATCGAGATTCTATATTGTTTTCTCATTCATGATGATGAGAAAAAATTCTTTCGAATAACAAATGAACTATATGGGTTGAAGTAAGCATCAAGATCATGGTATTCAAGACTAGATTGGTTTTTAAAGAAGCTCGTTTTTTCAGTGTGGTGGCATTGATTACAATAAATATGTGAACCATAACAGTAATCAAAGGAAGATTGTGTTGGTATATGTTGGTGGCATAATATTTATTGGATCAGGTGTATCTCAGTGTAATCAATTCATTGAGTTAATGATAAGTGAATTTTAAATGCTGATGATTGGTGAATTAACATTTTTACTTGGGTTATAGCTGACACAAGGAAAGAATGGAACATTAATTTTTTAATCAAAATATGGAAATACGGTTCTAATAATATTTGTAAAGGATAATTCAAATGATATTAAAACTATAGTAGTTGACCATATGTAACTATCATGGGATGATGAAGACAAAATGGTTAATGTCATAGAATACAAATGGATTGGAAGCTTGTTGTACTTAATAGTGATATAACCAGATATTGTTTTTTCCACATGTTAAGAATTATAGTATAAAATTAATTCCAATGAAATCCAATTTCATGCAGTGAATATAATATTGTGGTATATAAAGGGAATAGTAGATTTTAGTTTTTTGTACAGTGAAAACTCTCAACAAGAGTTATTGGGCTATACATATATAGATTTGTCTAGTTTATCATATGATAGAAAATCAACATCAGGTGGTGAATTCTATATTCGATGATTGTGTATTTATTGGTTGACCAATAAACAACATTAAATTTCACAGAACACTACAGAATCTGAATATATTTTCCTACTAATCAAGCTTACACATAGTTATTGTGGATGAAACAATAGCTTTATGATATGGGAGTTGAAGTAAAGTCTTCAATTGGAATCCATTTTTATAATTCAAGTGCTATAAATATTACCAATAAATCATTCCATCACTCAAGAATAATGAACATTTAAACAAAGTATCATTTTATCAAAGAGAATGTGGAGAAAGGGCATGTGAAGTTGGAGCATGTTCTACAGAACTATAGATTGCATACAATCTGAAAAAGACCTTACACAAAGAAGCATTTGAAAGTCATCAAATATATCTAGAATTTTAGTCGAATCCCCACACTTGAAGAAGTGTGGATTTGGGTCCCACTCCTTTTAAGAATGGTGTGTTTTTTCCTAATGTGTGGATCTATGTTCTTTACTATGTTGAAGAACACAATGAAGCGACCTTCAGATTCATTGATAAAGGGGGAGAAATTGTGAATATAAAAGGGGAGAAAAATGTCTTAATCAAGGTAGGGGTAGCTGACAAGTGGAGAAGCGAGATAGGAAGAGTTGTAAATTTGATGTTGTTAAAGGTGATCAATCAAAGATTATATATCACGACAGATGTGGTTTGTGATGAAAGCATTTGAGTGGTTTTTGAATGAAGTCATCATTGATGAACTTTTCATTATACTCTTTCTTCTCATTATGAGTAAGGATCATGTGGTCTTAGAGAGTTTTTTGAATAAATAATTGATCGTTATCTTAAACTAAAGAAGCAAATACAGTTTGATGATGGAATAAGCTTTAATGATGTATCAAATTATGAAGTGTTTCCAACAAAACCGAAGGGGGGATTGTTAGGAAGAAATACCTCAAAGCATAATTTTAGTGTTTTTGGTTTTTTTGGTCTTTTTAAAAAGCTAAATGACCGTAAAATAATATGGTTTCTCTTGTCGATGTAGGTTCTTATGGTGGTGCAGTTTCCCAGCGGTTAAAAACAATTGGGTCTCAAAATCGGGATTCTTTTTTGGAAAAGGAAGGTTTTTCTCAAAGGATTTAATAATTTTCTGACCATGAAGAAAAATTCATAGACCATAAATTAGGTATTCACAATGGAAAACAAAAATCAGAAAAGAAGTATTTGTACATAGTATTGATATGTGGAATGAGAAGTGATGAATATGGACCACGTAGGGAAAATAGTTTACTGGAGGCTTTCAGTTCATGGGAGGCTCATTGTTTACATAATAGATGTGGTGATTTGTGGAACCAAAATGATTTTTTTTCATATAATATGTCAATTACCACAAAGTATAATGACACTATGCATATTGTATAGCATAGTTCACGGTGAAGTTTATATCGCATATAAGTATCAAGTAATTCATATTTTTTATCTTTTTTATCTATTTTCCTATATAAGTAATCCTAATAAGATCATTAGGTAGAAAAAAGTTTATTATAGAATATCATTTCTCTAGGAAGAAATTTTGAAATGTTTGAAGTGATTTGTGAGGGAGGATCCTGTGAAGTGAAGTGGTTTATAAGGGAGAATTCTGTGAAGGGTGAAGTTGTTCCTAGGAGATCATTTCCACAAAGAAGTTAGTTTGTAGGTATTTTTTATGAAAGAGTTTATAGGGATTTATATCCTACAAATGGAAAAGTTCCATGAAGGATAGGTGGTCCACATAAGATGAATCAATCTATAAACCAGGTATGGTCTACAGTAGAAGAGGTGGTTTGTGAAGAACTCATGCCATGTAATGTAGAACAGTTAGTAGAAGATTCATATTAATTCTCAAATGGACTAAAACAGTTCAAAAAATAAATTTATATAAAATTACAGTACGTTGAAAATTGGAATTCATATATGGGTGAAAATGTGACTTCAATATAATATCTATCTAAAACTAAGGTTATGTGCATTCATGTAAATGAAGGGACCTACAAGTTTATAAACTGTGTGTGGATCCTTTCCAATGCAGTGGAAAAGTAACAGGAAGAACATTATCTTTTCCACTAGTAGTGATCTAGATAAATATACATAGGGAGTTACCTTTGGGAAGGTAATGATATGATCCTAAACATTGTAAAGGCATTGAGCTTGGGTATAGAAGTGATCTAGCCCAAACCTTGTAATTTTGAAATGAGCCTTAGGTGATGTGTTACATCGAAACATCATCATTTTATAGTCCTTAGACATATCCCAGTGAGGGTTAACCAAGTAAAATTGTTGTTCCTTGTGCGTGATTAAATTTCCATTCATACTTTGCTATAGGAAAGTGAAAGAAGAGTGTCTTGTTTAACAATGAAACAACATTTTAATGGGTAGTTGTTTTAATCTATCATACCCTAATTTACCCCCCCCCCCCCCTCAGGGTATTTAACCGAATTGGGCTAACACACTCTATACTTATGCCATAAGATGTCTATCTCACCCTATTATATAATACATCTTTCCTTTCAAATTTATTCGGTATACTCATCCTCATAAGTAATATAATCATTACTCATACCACCTTTTTTATTATCTTCAGGAGATTTCCATTTATTACAAGGATTTTCATAATTACCATTCATTCCACATTTAAAGTATTTAACCTTTTATGATGTCTTAGGTAGGTCAATATTCCCATCCATTGAGTTAATCAAAATCTTCATTTTTTACTTGGTATTTACTCTCATTGTGTCTTTCTTTTTGATAGTCAAAACATCTTCTTTATCCTATAATACATTCACTTGGGTTATTATTTATAAATTCATGATAGAAAGGATATTGAATCTTTTTTCCTCCATGGTCTACACAACCCAAACTCTCAGTGAACTCCTTCCTTATCTTCCTTGGTGAGTCATAGACTTGGTTATGGTACACATTATTAATCATGTTATATTATAACTAATTAGGCATGATCATGACAACCTTCACTATAGTGATGATCCCATTTTACTTCTCATCAGAAAATTTTCCAACACATTAAATATTAATCTAGTCCCCACTAGTTTCTTCCATTTACTAAAACTAGGAATCATAGTGATAGCATCACTTATTATATCGGAAAACCACAATATCATGAAAAAATTATTAAAGAATTCTAAAATTAAGGATACTAGTTCCTTAATCTATGACACGTAAAGTCTATCCTTGTTTATTCATATTCGTCTTCAACTTAAATATTTCATTATGGCCCATAAAAAATTTTTGAATTCCAAAAGAATATACGCTGAGAGTGTCAAACCAGGTGTGCAGTGAGGCCTATTTTCTTGTTCTAGGTTATTCTCAAGTCAGGTCGGAATCACCTTTTTGGAGTTATTACCCTAATGTGCATCTATTCCAGATCCACATTCAATTATAGCATCTATATAGGTATGTAATTATATGAAACCACTCACTATATCCTGTAGTAATATTCCAAGATATTTTCCTATACTTTTCAACATACTTAACCTTATACTTAGATACATACATATATATATCCATAGAAATATTCCTAGGGATTTCACTAATGTTTTCTTATCCTAGTTTCCAAAGTATGACTAAACCTTCACTATTAAACCAACTATAATGACCCATGTTTAACCTAAATAGAGATTACATCATTTTTGAAAAAAAAATATAATACATTACAAAAGCATATTCCCAAATATTTTATTAGTATAGTGCCTTTGCAAACATGGAAATGTATAATTTGGTATATGATTGGGCTGCATTATCTCCCAATTGGTTTTACAAGACAAGTAACCCTCTTAGACACATCATACATAAAATATATCCTCATAACCTGGGGAGGGAAACATAAAAAAGGGTTTGATTATATGCTCAGTAAGGGTAAACAAGGGAGATATGTAAGTATAAACATGAGAAGAAGAGTGTGATAACATGATCATAACATTATAAGATCCTACCCTTCATATCAAAGACCATAAAAATAAATCATGGAATAAATATTAGTAGTTCATAAGGCATGAATCAAAATGGAATAAAGAGAATAAGTCGTGAAATCATAATATAGGATTCATACATGTAATTATGGAATACTCGTAAACATGTAACATAATTCCATATAATTCAAGACATATTTCTATAACTTATCAGGTAAATTCATGGGGACTACACCTACTATGTAGGACACACCACCATCCCCAGTTTCATTCTTTTCCTTGTAAGGGATTAGGTTCCCCCATATTCCTATAGTGGATCGAGTTTCCCCATATTTCCCTAGTGGACTGGGTTTCCCCATATTCCCATAGTGGATTGGGATTAACCATATTCTCATACTAGATTAATTCTGCCAACTTGAATCTCATCATTATCTCATGAAATATAAATATGTACCCAATGCATTAGAGGGAGATATAGGTCCCACCCATCACATAATGAAATCATACATACATGTTAAACGAGATCATAAAAATTATATCATAACCCATGAAATAAAATGGGTATCATAAATATGTAATCATATCATAACCTTTGGAAATATAGATAGTTTTGACAATAATTTCATTAAAATAATAACCCATTTAAAGAATAGAGTTTTGTAGAAATATAAACCTTGAAGAATAAATAGGTTTCATAAACATGCAACCCATAAAATAGAAAATGGTTTCATAAAGACCATGCCATAAAAACATAAAACATTCAAAGAAAAAATATGAATGGAACCTTGAATAATTTTCCCATAAAGGAATTAGTCACACCAACAGATGTCATCTTAGATGGAAAATAATTTTGAAATATCATTTAAAAACATTTCTTGAGGAAAATTTCCTTTTTCCTTTGAAAAAAAAAATTAAAACATAAAACCATTTGAAAATGTTTTTTTTAAACAAGAAAAATAATAAATAAAGATTTTTTTTTAAATCATTTCATTGAAAACAATTTGAAATCTTTTCATGAAATCTTGAAAACATTTTGAACACAATTTCTTTGAAATCACTTTGATAACATATGAATGATTATCTAAAAACCATAAAAAATTGAAAAACATTTTCTTGAAATTTGTTTTAAAATATAATATTTAAAAAAAAATTTAAAACAATTTTTTTAATTCATGGAATATGTCTCAAAGAAGGAAAATTAAAACAAAACTACTTTACCAATTTTGTAACTTTTGAAACATTAACCCCATGAAATAGATATCACAAAATGGATATGTAAATAAACATATATTTGATTATAATAATAATATAATATTTTTATCAGTAATATATACACCGCACAAAAGAAATGAGTGGTGAATAAGGCCTAAATCTCATAGAAATAAAAGTGAGACTAGAAGTTCCCTTACCTTAAGTATTGAATTTCTTCTTACAAATTATATCCTCATTTTTAATAAATATAAATTTATTATAAATCTACCAACTAACCTTATTATAATATATCATAACATATATTATTTTTTTATGACATCATATTACCCATTTATTAACAACTCCATGTTAATATTATATTTTGGGTAATATCTCCTTTGTTTTTCATATATTTTTTTGGTTTGTTATTCTTGATCCTCTTACATAGATCAGGATATAATTATTTACATAATTTAAACCATGATATAAATATCATATATATTCGTTATATATTTATTAATAATAATCTATAAAATATATAAATATAAAATGGAATACACTATTCATGTATGCGGTGGGTCGTAGGTACACATGGACGTCGTTTATGTTTTATTATCATATTGAAGTAAAGTAAGTAAATTAAATATATGTATATATATATAATATATAATTAAGTATAATTTTTATTTCATATATATCATATGATTTTACTAAATCCATCCTTAATAAATTTGATGTAGTGTGTGAATGAAACACATCAATTTGACGAGGCAGTAGTCTACACTTATTAAAACGAAATTATCGTATTTACCAAAAAATTAAAGCAAGAATTTGTGTGTTATATAATAATTACAGAAGAATAAATACATCATATATATCACTTATATCATATAAAAATATATTTTCAATCCTAATTATCAACCATGAGATGTGTAATGGAAAAAAATGAAAAACATTGTTTTATGAGGCGACGGTTCACCATACACTAAAATGGAAAGTTCATGGCCCGTTATATTGAAGTGTGTGTAAGGGAAGGTAGAAAACGTAGAGTTAAAAATATTAGGATATATAAGTTAATTTTTTATTATATAATAATGTTATAAGGATAATTTAAGGTGGGGATAAATAAATAAAACTAAATTGATCATTGAAGAAGGTTACCTCTTTTCAAGTATCTCTTTTTGGTTCTCCCCAAAGGACTTCATTGGATCTCTTTAATTAAAAAGATATTATCTCAAGATGAGGTTATGGATTTTAAGATCATATTTTTGTACATTTTTGGTGATCTAAAGGACTTTAGAGGTCTGAATAAGTGGGAGTGGTGAGTACCGTTTCATAGTGGAGGAGGAGTGGCATTCTTGTAAATTTTTTAAAAGTGAATTTCACCCATGTTTCTTCTATGAAAAGTGGATTCAATAATGAATCTAATTAGATAAAATATAGGATAGGGTAAAAATATGGAAATGAAAAGAATTTTGGACAAGTTTATACGTCATTTTGGCACTTAAGTGTAAGGTTTAGTCTTTTGCTAAACTAATTTTCCTCTTAATCATTGTAATTAATTTAATCACCTTCACTGGTATTTTTAATAAAAAAATAAGTTAAATTATTAGAAATAATAATTTATGCTGATAAAAAATATATAATACATTCATCTAAATAAAAATTACATAAGTGCATGAAATTAATTTAAATTAAATCTCACAGACTGGACTATGCATCTGGTTATTCGTGATAAAATGCTCAAATGTTTGTTAATTTTTTATATCCAATTCCAAAGTTAAATTGATTATAATGTCCTAAATTGGATTAATTGATTTATAATTGATCTAATTTAACTCTAAAACTAATCAAAAACATAATTTATCTTTGTAAATAAATTATATGAAAAATCTTTTTTGAATTAATATTCATTATTATTCACTATTCATCAAAAAATGAAACATCATAGAAAAATACCAAAAATTCGCCCTAATTTTATTTTTATGTTAGATTTCAAAAACAAAGTTTATTTTCCCAAATAAATATTATAAAATTTCAAAAATAATATTTAAAATGGTTTCTCCATTAAAATGCAGTAAAATTATCGTTTAGGAAAATTTATCTTTTTATTCATAGAATTAGATTTATTTTTATCTTATACCTATCAAATATATTGGATGAGTATCAGAAATATTGATTGAATATATAATATATAAATTTTATTGAAAAGAGTAATAAATTTTGTTTCTAAAATTATTCATATAAATTTGTTTCTCTACTTAGAAAAATAGTTTTCTTAGGAAAGTAATTTCTTTATTTTCAAATAGTTTTTACCATGATAACCAAAAGATTCATTTTATATACATGAGTAAATAATATTTCTAAAATTTATTTAATATTATTTTTAACATCCATTCCAAGGGTTAACATGTGGCTATATTAATATGTTCACAATATTATTTATAGCATCTTATATTCCATTAAAACAACACCTTACATGTAACACAAGCTAGTGAATGGACACACTATTATGTGTAATACAAGCCAAACATAGTGTTGTGTTTATAAAATAATGATCTAAGTGTTTTATATACCACATGATAATCTATGTGTAGTGTGTATAAAAATATTGACTTGGTGTTGTGTATAACACAAGACACACTTAGTGCCTTCATATAACAAAAACTGTATTCTGTGTGGTGTGAAATAAAAAAATATCAACAGATTAAATTAATTCAAAAATAATAATTCTGAAAATCTCGGGGTGTTATATGGGTTGTCACCCCTTTATTCTTCCCCACCTTTCTTTATAATAGGTGAGTTTTGAGGTGGTTCATCAATTATTTTAGTTATGTTTCCTCCTCCTATGATCTCTTATTTCCTTATCTTCCTCTTAATACTAATTTTAGGACCTCTAGTTTGGGTTTTTTATTCTGATTCCATTTTTTCATGATGTAATCAACCTTCACTTATGGGGATTTTAGAGTACATAGAAAGAGGGTGACTCGGGATGCCATCAACACATGGTGGCTTGTCATTTTTGTTGAGTTACGTTGCGTCGTCAATTTTACAATGAATTTTAAATAAAATTTAATTTATTATTATTATTTAATTGGAATTTTGTTCAAGCCTTTTTCTCATCATAGGGATAGTAAGGTTGATATAGAACCATGGGGTGTCGTTGGGTATAGTTTTAGTGCAACGCAGTCACCTAGTGAGTTATCTTGCTTTTATTCAAGTTATAAATTGATTAATTAATTATAAATGTTGTAATTAAGGAATAATTTTTGTTGGATTGGGTTAGGAGATATTGGTGTTGATATGGGATCAGATGATCAAGGATGGTTGTAGACGCCTAAAAGTGCTTAATTGTTGAAGGAAGTTTTGAAATGACAAAGTGAAGTAATATTTGGACCCGAAAACCTGGTCCAGAGGGCCTGGAGGTGATGCGTGAAAAAAAGGGTGAAGTGCGCGAAAAAATATATTTTGCACGAAAAGTACTGGGATTCGCGAAGAGTCCCTGGCACCAGCTTGAAATAATGTGGTGCTCACACCCTGCGCGGTTGATATTTTCCACCACCACTTCTGTTGCACAATTATTTCATGCAACCCTAAATTCCACTTTACTGGATGCCTATAAATAGAAGGGTACCCCCTTCCTTTTCGAGGCTAAAGAATCTGAATCGGCTCCTGTGCGTGTAATCGGAATTCCGCGCGCGCACAATATGGCCTTCAGGTACGATTCTTTTCACGCCCAGTCACCCCGAGGTCTGCCTTCAAATGAGATCCCCTTTGGATTAGACTAAATTAAAATCCATTCGGGGTCTTACCCTTGTGCCCAATTCCTTCCATTGCGCGTAGGCCAACCAGTTGTGCGCAATCCCTTCCTTTGTGTGCACACCATGTTCTTATATGCATCCTTTGCCGCCTGCGCATAATTCATACACCTTGCGCGCAATACTCCTAAATCTGTGCAAAACCTCATCCCCCCCCCCCCCCCCCGATTTCGCGCCGTCCCAGGGATTTTCGTGATGGGCTCCTTTATTTCACGCAAACCTCAAGGGTTGAGCACAATTCCCTGGGCCCTTCACCTTGGTGCTCCCCGGGTGCACTCTTGCACGAACACCTGATGCCCTCCTTTCAGGTGCCATTTGCAGGTGTCTTGTTCACCCCGGTCATCTGCATCATACATGGCTTTCCCGTACAACCTTCTAGGATTGTACAATGTAACTTCAAAGTCCCCTGGACAATCCTTCCCGTTGTTTTGCTTCGTCTCATGCTTCTTCTCATAGGCACGCTAATGGCTATAGCTTCTTCGCATAGCCACGATAACGTGGACACCTCGATGGTTCGCTTTGTAACACCCCCTCACCATGGCCTTGTCGATGCCTTCCCTTCCACAAAGGGCAAAGGGTACCGGTTATGTAAGTCCTGGGGGTGCGGAGAAAACCCACCTCGTCCAAGCTATAGTACGTTAAAGTACTAAGCACCTCATCCTCAACACATGACGTTAAACTGTGACCCGGCCTCGTGCCTCGCACGCAGGGTCCCCCCACCTCAGACATTCTCCATGCCCACTCGTCTCCACGGGGATGGTATCACCCCTCAAAGGGGATGATATCCTCCTAATTAGAGTGGATTTTTTCCGCGGGGAAGGGAATACACCTTGTTGTAAGCCCCTAGATTTTCTTGCAGGAGGCAGAACCCCTGATCCTCCTCACTTCCTCGGTGTCAGGGCCAGCGGAGGGCATGATAGGGAACAGAGCTCCTCCTCTCTTTTTGGGTGTCAAATCCCTCTCCCTATGGGATTTTTCACCCTCGGGCCTCCATCCTGGAGTAAGTCCCAGCACCATGGGCCTCTCAACACGTAAGCCCCTCCTCATTTCCCACGGACGCACCCTTCGCGACATGATCATCAGGTTTTGCTACCTCTTGTTTCTCACACCAAGCATGACTCCCGTAAGCTTAGAGTGAGCACCGACTGTGACACACCTTGGGCCGCCTCAGAGCATAAGACCCAAATTCCCTCATCCGAGCTGCAAGACGTTAAAATGCCAAGCACTATCGTCCCGCATAACGTTAAACTGTACACCTGAACTATGGGGACTTTGATTCGTGCTAAGGCATGGTACATAGGAAGCCTCCAGGAGGTTCAAGCCCCACCAACTTGGGATGCATCAGAGTGTAAGCCCCAATCCACCTGAACTATGGGGACTTTGATCCATTCTAAGGCATGGTACATAGGAAGCCTCCACGAGGTTCAAGCCCCACCACCTTGGGTCGCCTCAGAGTGTAAGCCCCATCCAACCCGAACTATGGGGACTTTGATCTGTTCTAAGGCATGGTACGTAGGAAGCCTCCATGAGGTTCAAACCCCACCACCTTGGGCCACCTTAGAGTGTAAGCCCCAATCCACCTGAACTACGGGGACTTTGATCCATGCTAAGGCATGGTACATAGGAAGGCTCCACGAGGTTCAAGCCCCACCACCTTGGGCCGCCTCAGAGTGTAAGCCCCAACCAACCCAAACTACGGGGAATTTGATCCATGATAAGGAATGGTACGTAGGAAGCCTCCATGAGGTTCAATCCCCACCACCTTGGGCCTCCTCAAAGTGTAAGCCCCAACCAACCCGAACTACGGCGACTTTGATCTGTCATAAGGCATGGTACGTAGGAAGCCTCCATGAGGTTCAAGCCCCACCACCTTGGGCTGCCTCAGAGTGTAAGCCCCATCCAACCTAAACTAAGGGGACTTTGATCCATGCTAAGGCATGGTATTTAGGAAGCCTCCATGAGGTTCAAGCCCCACCACCTTGGGTTGCCTCAGAGTGTAAGCCCCATTCCATCCCAAACTATGGGGACTTTGATTCCCTGCCATGAGGATACGTAGGAAACATTCAGGAGGTTCAATCCCAACACCCATGTCTCATCCTAACCTCTCCCTTGATCCCATGTGTTTCAGGAAGCTCATTCCCTAACCAGGAGGTTCCACTTTCTCTGGGACCCATCCATGCGTCCATTCTCACGGGTCCCCTCTTCATGTGTCCCATCGTTTCACCAAACTACACAGACTTTGATTCCCCACCATGGGGATATGTAGGAAGTCTCTTCGAGGCTCAATCCCAAATCCATCATCCATATGGATCCTTACCTGGGCCGCCACATCCCAATAAGATCATGCCACCTCATACCCCATTCCATTTAACAGCATTTGGGAAGCCACCCACGCGTCAGCCCCAACCACAGTGTCCCCTTTGGGGGTTGCGCCCATCTGATCCACTCTAGCTAGTGTTCTGATCAGTTCAATATGTCTCCGCTGGACATTAAACTTGCGGCATACCCTATGTTAAACATGGGAAGTTGAGGAAAACCTCAGATACATGCCAATGGCATACAATTCCCCGCGTTCGATGTGGGATTCCTTGGGCTTTCGCGCCCTTGAGAAGCCCTATGATAAGGGAAAGAAGATAGACATGCCAATCCCCAGTGTTAAGACATTCCAGTGATGCCCCAACGTGACTAATCTCTTAACCGAAGGTTTCTTCCCTGACCAGACTCCTTGGAAGGTCCTGACAGAAGTGGCTTAATTAACTGGTGTCCATGAAGATATGGCGCCGAGAAGAGTTTCACGAACTACTTCTTAAATATATGAGGGAGACCTGGACTAGGTGATGAGATCTGAGGAGGAATCCATTGAAGGAAGAACTGACATCCCATCATCCCGTTTCGATCAAGGAGCAGATGTCCCTGAACAAGGAGTGGAGGTCTCCCGCCTTTGGAAAGCGGAAATGCGGGGTAACAGTAGCACGTCCTCTGTGTAACGGATGCACGTGCCCCGGTGAAAGCGTTGGAAACAGAAAATGGTGAACCTGACGTGAATTATCCTCTCCTTAGCATGGAGGCTCATAGAATTTGGGGCATCAGTGGATAAGCATTTCATCTGACCTCATCATCTAGTATCATTTCTCACCAAACAGGCCTGACGTGAAATTTTCCAGAAGTTGGGACAGGCAGGACGTTGAGCATTCTGTTCTATGACGTTGTCAGGGTGGATCCCTCTTGCCAACCACAAAAGAAGGAATGGTGTTGGGGCACTGGTTTTTGATTTCCTTTTCTGGCAGTGTTAATGAGTTCATCTCCCTTCTTTCAGGAATCAATTCATTGCACTAGGAGCTCGTTCACCTACCCACCGGCGTAGGGGCAGGGGCAATATCGACGTGGTTTCCCTTCCCGGTTCTTCCTTTTCCACGACGGCTTCGATC
Organism: Viscum album; assembly: GCA_963277665.1. Taxonomy (NCBI): domain Eukaryota; kingdom Viridiplantae; phylum Streptophyta; class Magnoliopsida; order Santalales; family Viscaceae; genus Viscum; species Viscum album. Next base: position 1,047,889,703 of record OY728162.1, read on the forward strand.
ACCATAATTGCTGGGTTATCATGCCCCCTCTCCCCATCAGAGATTATCCAGTGAAGGGTAATTAATGACCTTGTACGTCGGTACGAGGAGGAGGGGGTCATCCTCACCAGGGGTATGGACTGCTTGGATCACGAGGTAGCTGTGCCTCATCGTCAACGCCACCCCCGAGGGCTGCGTAGGGATCCACTTCTCCCCACCCCAACATTCAATCGTTTCGGGAGATTTCCCTAGAACTCCTTAACAGCTCCCTTCCCTAAGCCGATGAGCTAGGGGATATCCAGATTGGCCCAATCGGAGTCCTGCCTCAAGGGCTCTCAGCGAGGGCTCCCGCCAGGCCGCGTCAGTGCCGCCACCCAGTTCTCTGAGCCGAGGAGCAGGTAATCCACATTCCTACACCACCGGATCCAGTTCATCTGACCTGGCGCCAGCATCGGGCGCGATCGGAAGAGGATGCCCGCCATGGGGCGTCAGTGTCAACGACCACTGTGGATCGAGCCACCGCTGACTCCTATCACGAACTCCATGTACACGTTGAGTAGGGGAATCTATGAACCCGACCCGGATCGAGGCCCCAACCACCCCATGGGTAGGCTGGGTCGACTCTTCCGGTCGTCGGCACAGGCAATGGCCACTGCGGTCCAATCCGAAGCAGTGCCATCCAGTGTGAAGGTTTACTTCGTGCCGCCATTACGGAAGGTGCGGGCCCTCCCTGCTTCTAACCTCAGCTTGGAGGTCTGCCCAACGCCACCTTTATCCCAAGTAAGGGTCTTCCCCATGATAGAAACACTCCGTGTGGGGGTCTCTCATGTGATCACTACACTAGGTACGGGGTCACTTCCCCTGCCGTGGACCGTGTGTATGGAGACATTGCATGTCCGGTCACTCGCCGACATGGAGGTCCTCCCCATGTACATGTGCCAATCGGTGAAGGTCCTCATCGCTCCATCAATTGGAGAGGTGGAGTCCAACCCCACTTCACCAATGTCCAGCACGGGAGGTCCTACCTGTGTCCCTTTCGACATCTGTCCCAGTGATCCCCGCACCCTAGCTTTCTCGGGTGGAAACCCTCTCCGCCCCAGCACCAGTGCGGCCAGAGGACCCCATGTTGGAAGTCAGACCTGCCCTGAGAAGCCACCCAGGGGCAAGAAGGCAGGTCACCGCCGCCGCAAGAGGAATTTTGGGGAAGGCTGGACGGGAATCAGACCAGTCTGCTTCTCAGACTCCGAGGTAGAGTACGACTCGGCGCTGGAGCCCTCTTTTCAATCCTCTGAGTTAAGGGGTGGGGCAGGGACGAGGTGAATCAGCCTTGTACTCCCCGAATGCGAGATACATATGATCCCTGCCTCCATCCAAAGGTATATCTAGGAGGACCAGAACTTTTAATACCCCAAGGGATCAACCTTGCAGTCTCCATCGGCCTCTCCATAAGCACCTTACGCCTCATCCAGAGACAGCGGAGAGATATTTTTGGGGTCAATGGTGGAAGAGCCATGGTATAGCACACCCTCGGCGGATGATGATGCTGTATTAGGAGCCCTGGTCCCCGGATCATCCTATCGTGACATGGCAGCCAGGTCGCTGCAACGCTCAGAGGACAGCCCAAGATTTGGTGGCCAATCAGCCCGCTTGCCATATTCTCTGTCGGCCAGCCCACCATCCCAGTGGCCTGCCTCAGTGTTGCTGCCAGTTCCTCAGCCACCCCCAGTTGATGAGTGGGGAAATAAAGGGCCAGACCTTGAATCTAAGCTGAGGAGTTTCTGGCCCATCCCCGCAGTGGGCCACTTCCCTACAGAGTTTAGGCCGGTTGTAGGATCAAGTTTTTATTTGCTAGAATCGCTCACCCTAGAAGAGTTTGAATGTTTCCAATGAACCCTATAAGCGACTCACTTCCGTCTCCTCCACTGGCGGGTGACTTATCCCGGGAGCCAAGAGCACCTGGAAGACATTGGTGAGAAATGCCTCCTGGTTGACCTGGCCACACTGCCCGCGGTCCAGCACCCTGAGTTGCCTGGCCACTACAGGGCCCTCCAACAGCAATGCGTTCAGAGTTTCCAATTACTCCGAAAATTTATTGAGGAGGCTACCCCTCACGCACAAGTACGTGGATGGGGGCAGTACGCTGCCCTCCTCTTCAGTGCGATTCGTTGGCAGCCCGACTCACTTAGCAATAGTGAGGACATGCTCCCAAGAAGAGTGGCAGTTAACATGACCAATCTGTCAGGAGGGGAAAATGAGCTAGAACTTCTCGATGGGAACCTCCTCTATGAGGACATGCTTCTACTGGACCCATCGGGGAGGATTACTATAAGGCCCCAGCCTTAAACCATACTTAATATTGAGTTATTACAAGATTACACATTGAGGATCTTTTCAGGTTTAGAGTTTTAGAGAATCAGATCATGAAACTTGCATTACATTCCACATTTAACCAAAGTGGTTACATAAAATACAGTATTCATTCTTCCCATCAACGGAAACATATTTAAAATATAACACGGATTCTTTCTTGAAACATCCTTGACACTATCATCACATCATGTACCTTTCCCTTGACCTGTGAAAAACATTTCAAAAACTTGGGATGAGCATAAAAAGCTCAGTAAGGGTTATAAAAATATGGAAAGGAAACATGAGTTCATATATACATAAGAATGAAATCATACTTTACCCATAAAACATAGGCACTTTAACATACCTCATCAAACCATGAATAAATCATAGAAAACATAAGACATAAAGGTAACTTGAGGCATTCATAACATTCTTACGTGGGGAGTAACCCTCTTGGTTACGTTTGGAATACCCATCACAGTATATTCCCTAAATATCTTCGGAGAAACCTTAACGTTTCACTCCTTCGCGTTACCCAATGCATTGGAGAGCTATAACGGGCTCACCCGCCCTTAGTTTATCACGGAACCACCCGTCTTCATAATAATGCCCAAGAACCATAACATAATCATATCACATAAAACATGCATAAAGGAAACATAAAATTTCCACATTTCAATCACGAGATATCAATACAACACATTGATATAAAAACATTATGAAAACCATTTTCAATACTAAAATAAAAGAAAAGTAAAACATGGTATTTATTTTTCTTTTAAAAAGAAGGTATGGCTTGTAGAGGAAGCCGAAACTCAAATAACGGTCACGACGGCGGAGAAGTCGTTGTTGCCGCATACGTACGACAAAAACATTCCCTTTTGTCGTTTAGTAAACGCTTCGTATAAAAAAGATTCCTTTTGAATAAACGTAAATGTCAAAGGGGTTTATACACCGTATAAAAGAAAGTTGTGTATAAAATAAAATATGCCTCAACGAAAGGAGATTGAGACGAAGTCCCATACCACCTTGAAGCTTAAAATTTTAAACCATTAATATCCATATAAATAAATCCTTAAAACCATTTTGAAAACATGGATATTAACAATAACAAATATTTAAAATATTTAAAATGATATTTTGGTCAAAGGGGTTTTACCAAAATTAGAGACACTTGAATACAATAATTGAGGAATAAAATTTAGTAAGAACTTTATAATATCATGAGAATAAATGGATTCATGATATAATACTCCAAAGGACAGTATATACACCATATAAGAGTGAATTGGTGCATAACAACAATGAACCCTCAATAGAAATGTCAAATGTGATGAAATCCCTTATAAAGAAGGTATCCTTAAATTAAGGACAAATCAGTCTCAAAAATATGTGTGACAAATATAAATACACCCAATATAAGTGGATATTAAGTGTAGAACAATAAAATTTCATTCACACATATTCAATATATGACATATTCAATGACTACATGTTGAACCCAAAGAAATCGAAATTGGGTTAAAACGTTCCCTTGACAGCCTAACGGCATCACATCAAAATGAGTTGATGAGAGATAAAAAGTGTATCTCATCACTTGGACATAAAATTTACATCAATAAGAATATATGAGAACATATCCCAACATAACAATATGTAAATTAAAAGACCCAACAAAAGAAGTCTTTTAAAAAAAAGGAGGGTGAAAGGTTCCCTTACCGACTTGGGTATCTTTCAAAACATACACCCCATGAAAGAAGGACAATAGATCATTGATGTAAATACTCATAAATGAAAGTATATTACACAAAGAGTAGAATAATGGGCAGTACATACACCACTAAATGGAATTTTTGGAAAATGTAGCATAAATCTCACGAGAATAAAAGTGAGATGAAAAATCCCTTACGAAAATTCGGTAGCCTAACGGCGCCACATAAAACTTCCGAATATGGATTGATGAGATCAAATAGGGTATCCCATCACATTACAATAAAATGTACATAAAGAGGAATATAAAAGAACAACCCCCAACATTACAAAGAGGAGCTTAAAAGAAGTGACATAAAGGAGAGTACTTAAAAAGAAAGAGAGGTTAGATCTCTTACGAAAGTTCGGCAGCCTAACGGCGCCACTCAAAACTTCCAAAATGGATTGATGAGAGAGAATAGGGTCTCTCATCACATGAAAATAAAAATTACAGTAAGTGTAATATAAATTATCATCCCAATAACAAGAAAGATGAGCTTTAAAAGGAATGACATAAAAGTGTGTACTTAAAAAGAAAGAGAGGAGTAGGATCCCTTACCTCGGGTCCGACTTGACTCGATCATTCTTTAATCTCCTGAATAATAAACTTGAGTTAATTTCTAATTCCTTAAGAATCTTTTTCAAGTTCATTATTACTTTTATACCACTTATTACCATGTCATAAACATTATGTAATCATTTAAGTTAATAATATTTGTTTTTCCGATATTTGGTTCTTAAGTCGAAAGTGGACTTCTTACAATTACATGTTGTTCGTGTGGCCAAATGTTTATTATATCCAGAATTGTATTCATTATTTAGATATCATATATGTCATATATATCCAGTACATGCATGCATTTATAACATTACATAATCATTTAGAGGTAAGAAATGAAATGCACCGTTCATGGAGACGGTAAGCCGTACGTACGCATGAACGCTACTTTCATTTCTATTTCGTATTTTATAGAATGGAATAATAATGATATAAAGGTATATTATAATTCCAGTATAATATCATATATAATATCATATTTCCATCCTTTATACATCCCACATATGGTATTTAACGAATCAAATCACTTTGAGGGGGCGGTAGTCCGCACTTCCTTAAATGAAGATATCGCGTATACCCATAATGGAAGCCATAAAGGTAAGACAAAAATGAAAAATACAGAAGCATAAATAAAAAATAAACATATTATATATCATATATAAAAATAGTGACATCATAATGGCCACCGTTGAAGGTGTTAAATGAGTATTGAACAATCATCGTTTCGGGAGGCAGAATTTCACCATCCACGGAAACCGTATGTTCTTTAACCATTTGATGTAGTTGTGTGAGAGTGTAGCTAGAATAAATCTTATAACAACATTCTCGTATATTTAAGATACTGGTGTTGTTACAAAAGAAGTAAATAAAAAGATTTTAGGGGGTTGGAGAAGCAAAATAAAACAAATGAACATGAGAGAATGAATTACCTTTAAAAGTGTAACTCCTTTTGATTTGAGCCTAAAGGCTTCCTTTGAAAGGATTCTGCCCAAAGGGAATCCTCTAGGATGAGGATAGGGATTTGGAGAGAGTAAATGGGCAGGGGTTGGCTGAGCCAAAGGCTTGAGGAGTGTGTTAAATGAGGTAGAGGTGGGGGCCTTTTATAAGAGGAGAGGAGGGGCACTTTTGGAAAGTAAAGAAATATTACTTTATTTGAAAATGTGTTTCGGTTTCAAAAGGTCCCACATTGATATAATTCGTGGATAAGGTGATAAGGCTTCGAAATACACTCATCCAATAAGTTTTGGACATGTGTAGTTCATAGATTTTACATTATCTTTCCATTTTATTTAAATCTTCAAATAATGATGTCATCGCTGCATCATTATTATGTCATAAATAATTTAATTTATTTAATGTCTAAACATTATAAAAAAAATACTATGATGTAGGAAATCTTTTTATATTTCCAATGAATATTTATAATCAAAAATATGACTTGTATAACCCCACTTAAAAATTGTTTTAGTAAAATATATCATGTTTGTGTCAATTTTACTTTTACATTAAATAAAATGTTATTTATGTCATTTCCCAACCAAAGTGGATCCATGGGGTCCCCAAGTTGACCCATGGCTTGTCTTGGTCGGCCATGATACAACCAATGAGGGTAAGACATGTGTCCAGCTCATCTCATTTTATTAAAGCATTATTTTTACCTTAAACTACCCTAATTACCACTAATCGCGATTAAAAACTTAATAAGTTACTATTCACCAAAAAAAATTATTTTAATCTCATTGAACCACATTTTACTTCTTAATGACAACCATGTATGTCGGATTTTTGAAAATCAAAACACAATTATGGAAAAATTTCATTTAAACGGAAAATCAGTTTTTATAAGTACCACTTAGTGGTTTCACTATTCATCAAAAATTGAAGTTTTTCAGAAAAATCCCAAAAAATTCACCCTAAGCTATATTTGATATTCTGAATTCAAAAATGAAGTCCATTTTACAAAATTCAAAACATATAAGTCACATTAATTAATTTAATAATTAATTCCTGCTGTCATGTCAAATAGCGTGTTTTATGAAACAATAAGTATCAAAAGATTGACACTAGTTTAAGTCTGATTTCAAAGTGAAATTGATTCCAACAAACACTATTGGATTTAATGGTAAAAATATTTTCTAATTTCACTTTAAAACCAATTCAAAATATAATCTAATCATATAAATAAATTAGATTAAAAAGTGGTTTTGAATTAAAATACAACATTTTACACTATTCATTTAAAAAATGAACTTTATCAGAAAGATACCAAAAATTTACACAAAGTAAATTTTGATGTCCCGATTCTTAATAAGAGTTTTATTTGGTCCAAAAGAATGTATAAGAGTGATCAAAACTATATTTAATGATAGTTCTCCATTAAAAGGTGATAAGTGAACCTTTAGTGAAAACTAGGGCATATACACCTAAAATTTAATTCTTTCCGTATTTTAAGCCTTTAGCTTTTATTGGATAAATGTAAAAATATTTAAGAACATATATAATCATATTTTAGTTATTTCTATCCATTCCCGCCATTACAACGGCTACATGTTAACTACCATTTAAAATAATATTATTTTATTATTAGAGTGCAACGTAAGATTCCTAAGAAACTCGTTGTTGCGTGTTGGGTACGCCATCAAGCATAACGTCCCCTTTAAAGTCATATTAATATTTTACTCACAAATATGGATAAATATGAAAATGTCATATTCTTTATTTACCTGGGGTGTTACAATTACTCACCAGCAGAGGAACCTCCTAGGTCTCCCTCTACCCACTGAGGCATTGATAATAGCCGGAATGTCATCAAGGTAAAAGAGCACGTTGGAGCTGTCAAACACTTCAACCCGTCTACCTGAGTGCAGAAGACAGAGGAAGACCCTGAGAAGGCCATGTTGTGCCAGTAGCTTGCTGAGCAGAAGAAGTTAGTCGATGAACTTATGGTTGAACGCATTGCAAAGCGGCGACCCGACTATGGTGATCCTAGGTCGGGGCAGTAGGGGCAGGAACAACTACCCCTCGGTGAGATTCTCCCAGAAAACCCTGATCATGTTGTATTCGCTGATAGGGGAGAGGCCGGAACTCACAGAAAAAGGGCACGGTATGTCTCTCTAAACCCTCTGGAACGGCGTGAAAATCCAAGGAACCCCGCTCGGGCTCCTTCGGCAGCCCCAAGGGGCACTCCACCAGCCACTCTGCGAGCCGATGAGCTTGTCTACCGCATCGAAGATCCCGACAACACGCTTGTGGTTAGAGATCCCTGTTAGGACAGGGACCCGCGTCCAGACGATCCAATGGCGGCTCTCATCGCCCGCCTCGACGCTTTGGAAACGCAACAGGTGGCTATCCCACCTGATGGAAAGCCATAACCAGCACGGGTGGATGACATGCCAGCACCCCCAGGATTTGGGAATCCCACTTTCTCCCCCTTTAACGGGACAGGGGACCCACCGAAGCACCTGGCCCAATTTAACTCAAGGTGTGGGCCTATTTTAGGGACCCCAGCATAGTAAGAGGTTGTCAAGCTCTGCTGCTTTGTTCAGACACTGGAGGGGACAGCATTCGTTTGGTACAGCCAGCTCCTCATTGGATCTGTGACTAGCTGGGAAGACCTTCGCAAGCAGTTCCTTTACCAATTTAGCTCTACCACCCAGAAGATGAACATCACAGACCTCTTCAGGTGCAAGAAAAAGACCCGATGATTGAGTCGAAGACTTCATTGCCTGGTGGAAGGGGATCACATACTCCCTTGACATGCCACTGACTCAGGAGAAATTACTGACGATGTGCATGGGAAATTTCAAGACGGAACTGGTTCCCTCCCAGATCACTCAGAACTATCCTGGAGGGTTCCGAGACTTCTCAAATAAGGCCCAACACCTCGAAGAATCCCTGCAACAGGTCAGTCAGGCACACCCGCTGCCTCTTGTAATCCTAGAAAGGAGGGATTCCAGAGCCGAGCCCACCGCGGTGGCCCAGATAGAGGCCCCCAGGCATCTGGAATTGCTGCCAGTGGATCCATCTCCACATCCCCGTAGATATCCACCACCACGGTCATAGCTTCCAGCCCAGCAGCATCCTCAAAATTCGGCAGGCGCCCCCACGTAATGCGCCGCCACCGCCTAGGCGAGATAATCAAGTTCTGCCTCCTCGGCAGGCTCCTCCGGCCCCCCGAAAGGGACAGGATCTTATATCCCCCTTTATAGATAGAAGGAATCACATATACTCATTCGATGAGTCTCAGGTCCCGGGCTACTTCCGCAGCACCTTGGAGAAGAGGATTGTACGACTGTCTGAGTGTTGAAAGCCAGAAGAGGAGCATCTCACAGATCACCCCAACTACTGCCTTTATCACTGGATCCTAGGGCACACCATCAAACAATGCTATGTGTTCAAGGAATGGCTCCAAGACCATATTGAAAACAACATAGTCAGGTTGAGCCTAGTCCTGGAATAAGTGGCGGGTGTCTTTGTGAGATCAGATAGCAGTAGTGATGGCGAAGGCGAGTGGCAGCGGGTTTCTGACCGCAGGCCTCAAAAGTATAATGACTGGATGGCTCACAAGATGGTTTCTCATGCCCATGGAATCATTTGTGCATGCTTGAATCAGTCATATCCTTCCGAAGCTATCGCCACCACTTCTACGTCATCACCTTAGTCGGCCTCTTCCCAGAAGAGCAAGCATCAGTGGTGCAAGAAGAAGCAACGTGCCCCGCCAATGTCGTCGTCGTCCCGCACTCTTGGTGACTTCATGCCCCCTGAGATGGGAATTCCCCCCAGGGTCCACCCATTGGTGGATGAATAATCAAGCGATAGCCAAGGGTACGCTTCGGTTAACACCGTCGAGTTGGTAAATCCCTATATGACTCCCGATGAGGGGGAGTTCTAGGAGAACCTCCCCAACATCCCCAATCGACGCCAACGTCGATGGAGCCGCGGACATACGGTTCATCAGGCCACGTCAGTTGGCACCTCCATCCAGGCTGTGCATGCCGCTGAGACCAGACAGCAGGCCCAGCATAGAACTCAGCACGCACAGCCTCTTCATTTGGTGTCGATAGGCCTACCTCTGCCACCATTTGTGCTACTGGATCAGGCAGAGCCACTTCGTCCATATCGCAACCAGCTTTACCCTACTATAGGCCGATCTCAGTTTCCCAGTCCTCATATGGTGGCTACCCTCCGAGCTTCGACCAGTGAGCAGTAGGATGTTCCCAGTACTAGTCAGCCGTCGGTCCAGCCAATAGGGCCCACCATGCCTCCAATCATAGAGCGGCCTTCTGTAAGCAGAAATTCGCGCCTGGCACGGAAGTATGATTTTATCAAGCACCTCACTGGCATCCTAGTGAGTCTTTCCATCCTTGAATCCCTTCACTTATCACCAGATATGCGCGAAGCACTCGCTGAGGCTTTAAGGAGCCCCCTCCAGTTTGAGACGGAGGTAGCAGCTGCAGAAGCCTTCCATGATGAAGTAGTTGAGTATGTCGAATGTCAGGACATCGTTTCTTTCTCTAGAGAATATGAGGGCTCTCTTATACAGGGGAACATCCGCTCGCTGTATATCACCGACCAATTCAATGGGGTTGAGGTTTTCCGTTGTCTCGTTGACACTGGCTCCGGAATCAACCTTATCCCGACTCGGACACTGCGGAAGCTAGGGTTGTCTGAGGATAACCTGACTCCCTCTGATTTAAGGATCCAGGGATACGATAGGACAGAGCAGAACCTAGTCAGCAAGATCCATCTAAAGACCTAGTTCAGTGGCCTAATTGTCAGCACCGAGTTCATGGTCATCTCCCAGGACACCGCGTATAATGCATTGATGGGCAGGCCATGGCTCCACCTATACTTAGCGGTCCCCTCATCATATCACCAATGCCTCAAGTACTCCCTTAATGGTCGAGTATGCGTACTCCAAGGTGATTCATCTCCTTTCGCCTCTTGTGAAGCCTGCTACTTGGATGCTGATTATTACAAGAGCAAGGATAAACAAGTCTAGGCAAGCGAAGTTGAGCTCGTCGCCTCTACGACCGACCCTTGGGCAGGACTGACGCCTACGTCTTTCTGATCCATCGGTTGGAGGCCATGACCCCCGATATGGGGCAGTGTTTTTTCATTTCTGGGACAAGAGGGAACCATGATCCCAAATCCAGGTGGCATCAGAAGATCACTTCATATTCTTATACGAACCGGCCCCATTGATCCCGGAGCCTCCCACTCCCATCAGATATCGAGAAATCTGACTCATGGTAACAGTAGTACGTCATACTTGTCTGTTCCGCTAGGATGGAATAAGCTGGCTCAAGCCGACGCACCACTATTGCTTTGATATTATCAAGCATGGACCCTTGGGCCAGAGACCGGATGAGATCGGGTCGAAAGCCTTCATAGCCATGGTCTCGGCAGTGCAAGAGTTTCCCTATGTAATAACCACTGCCGCACAAGCTAGTAGTAGCCTCCCCTCAGGGTTTGGTGGTTCAGAAGAAGCTTTCCCCATGGAGGATCCCTACATAAGTGGAGAAGAAGATATGTAGGATGCTCTCCCTACCTTTGAGGAAGGTGTCTCAGCCACGGTCGATTAACTGGTACAGGTGAACCTCGGTAGCGAGGTAGACCCAAGACCCACATTGATCAGTGCCGCTATGTCCCCCGAGGAGCAGCAGCAGTACGTAGAATTCCTTAAACAGCACCGTGATGTATTTTCCTGGATTTACGACGAGATGCCAGGACTAGATCCTCAGGTAGTCGTCCACCGCCTCGGTCTCCCGACAAATCATTGCGGGTTCAAGCAGCCTCCCAGAAAGATGCACCTGTCTCATGGTACCATGGTTGAGGCCGAAGTTGACAAGCTCATCAGAGCCAACTTCATCATGGAGGTCCAGTACCCCAAGTGGCTAGACAACATCATTCCAATAAGGAAAAAGAATGGGTAGATCAGAGTCTGCATCGACTTCTGAGATCTCAACCACCATTGTTCGAAGGATGATTTTCCCCTTCCAGTGATAGAATTGTTGATTGACTCTATAGAGGGGTTTCAAGCCCTCTACTTAGTGGATGGTTACTCTGTATATAATTAGATCTGTATGGACCCTGAGGATGAGGAGTCTACCACTTTCATAGCACCACAAGGTACTTTCTGTTACCAGGTTATGCCCTTTGTCCTGAAGAATGCAGGTGCCACCTATCAGTGGTCCATGCATCGCATATTCAAGCCAATCCTAGGAACATTGGTGGAGTGCTATGTGGACGACCGGGTAGTCAAATCTCGCCAGCTTCAAGACCAGCTCAAGGACCTTGATAAAGTGTTTGGTTTCCTTCGTTCCCTCCACATGAAGATGAACCCATTGAAGTGTTCTTTCGAGGTCACTTTCGATAAGTTTCTTGGCTTTTTCTTCTGGTACCGAGGCATCGAGATTGACCTAGAGACAATCAAGGCCATCATCCAGATGCCTCCCCCGAGCAATATTCGGGAGCTTTGAGGTCTCCAAGTCCACTTAGCCAATATACGCTGATTCATTGTGAATATGGCTGGAAAGTGTAATCCCTTTTCTCGGCTCATGAATAAGGGCACCACTTATGAGTGAGACGAAGAGTTCCAGACCTCCTTTGAAGAAATCAAGCAGTATCTGCTCCAGCCTCCGGCCTTGATGCCACCCATCTCCGGGAAGCCGCTGATTCTCTATGTCACTGCCCTGGAATGGTCCCTCGGTGCCCTTATCACCCAGAAGAACAAAGAGGGGACAAGGAATAGCCTCTACTACCTTAGCTGCATGCTCCTCGATACAGAAGCCAAATACTCCGTCATAGAGAAGAGCTGCCTTGCGCTTGTATTTATTATGTAGAATTTGCGACATTACCTGTAGCACCATAAGGTATAGCTAGTGTCTCGAGTGGACCCGCTGAAGTATATTCTTATTCTCCCTATGTTGACTGGCCGACTAGCATGGTGGGCAGTGATCCTCCAACAGTTCAACATCAGGTTCGTCCCCTAGAAGGCTATCAAGGGATAGGCATTGGCAGACTTCCTAGCTGCCCATCCAACCTCTGTGAACCAGTCCTTACAATTGGATTTTCCTGATGAGTCAATCCTCTCAGTCGATCAGGTTGTCCCATGTTGGAAGATTCACTTCGATGGTGCCTCCCGAATCCCCACTGGTAGGAGGCTCAATGATCCTAGGCTCAACAGAGTAGGTCTGGGTATCGTCTTTATCACCCCGGTGCAAGCCATCCTTCCATACTCATTCCTGTTGTCAGAGGGTTTCACTAACAACGAGGCAGAGTATCAGGCCCTTACTATTGGTCTCAATCTTTCCCTTGAGATCTACATGCCCCATTTGCATGTGAAAGGGTACTCCGAGCTAGTTATTAAGCAATTCAATGGCAACTATGTTGTCAGGAAGCCAGAGCTCGTACCGTTGTTAGAACACACTCTCCAGCTGATGGCCCAGTTTCCTTCTCAGCTAGAGGTTACCCATGTCCCTCGGTCATAGAATGGTTGAGCAGATGCTTTGGCCATCATGGTCGTGTCACTTGCAAATCCCGAATAGGATGATCTAATTATCCACATGGCGCACCGGAGAGTCGTTTCTCCCATCACCCCAAAGGATGATGACGGCCTGTGAGTAATCCATATTACCGCCAGATCCTCCACGTCAGGACTTCTAGGCTCTTCATATGCAGTAATTGAAACTATGCCTGACTAGAGGGGCCCATTTGTCATGTATCTCCAAAATGGTTGCCTCCCGGCTGATCGGGCTGAACGAGAGTGAATCCGATGCCGCGCACTGCAGTTTACCCTCCAGAGTGGTCCCAGTCTTGAGAAGATCCTCTATAAGTGCGGTTTTGATGTTGTTCTCCTCTGTTTCATCCAAGGAGTGGAGATTCCACAGGTCATGCAAGAGGTTCATGCCAGTTCTTGTGGTTCCCACCAGGCTAGGCCAAAACTATCTCACCATATTCGAAGATTAGGGTATTTTTTTCTCTCCATGATCCACGACTGCATCGAGTTCGCCAAGAGGTGTCATGCGTGCCAGGTTCATGCTAACTTTGTGCATCGGTCACCGGAGTTTCTCCACACCACTAAGTACTCTTGGCCCTTTTTAGTCTGGGGGTTAGATGTCGTGGGACCATACCCACCAGCAACGGGTCGACAATTCCGATTCATTCTGACTGCTACAGATTTATTTTCCAAGTGGGCAGAGGCAATTCTGCTCAAGGAAGTCAAGGCCCGTTATATCTTCGACTTTGTGAGTTCCAATATCATCTATATATTTGGAGTACCTCATGATATCCTCACCAATAACGACACCAACTTTTAAGCATCCAAGATGAAGAAATTGTACGCCAAGTACAACATTCGCTCCAACCATACCTCCCGCTATCACGCATAGAAAAATGGACAGATTGAGGCGTTCAATTAAACCCTCTCTAACATTCTGCAAAAAATGGTTGGTCAGAATAAGAAGAGCTAGTCGGAGAATCTCCCCAACACCCTCTGGGCCTATCGGACGACGACTCTTAATTCCTCCCAGGTAACCCCATATTCCCTGGTGTCCGGAACTGAGGCCGTCCTTCCCATCAAGATTCAGTTGACCTCATTGCACATAGAATTCTATGACTAGCAAGTGCTGGATAGAGTGGATAAGATCCATCTAGTTGAATTGGAAGCACTGGAAAATAATAGGATACGTTCCCTGCACAACCTAGAAAGTCATCAGAGCTGGATGGATCGATCTTTCAATAAGAAGGTTCACCTCTACTCTTTCTTGCAAGGCGATTTGGTATTAGTCCTCAGGGAACTAATGATCCCCAGCAGGAAACCACCCAAGTTGGAGCCCAAGTTGGAATGACCTTTCATTGTTCATAAGGTTTATCCCAATGGAGCATAATCTCTGGTGACCATGGATGGTGAGTGTATAACTCCTCCCACCAATGCCAAATTCCTCAAGCAATACTTTTCCTAGGCCCTGCGGTCCTGCATGACCTTAAACTGAACGGTCCTGCACAACCTTAAACTGAACAGTCATGCACGACCTTAAACTGAACGGTCATGCATGAACTTAAACTGAACGGTCCTGCACGACCTTAAACTGAATGGTCTTGCATGACCCTAAACGGCACAATGGTTCTGCATGACCCTAAACTGCATGTTAGTCCTGCATGACCTTAAACTTTATTTGGCCCTACATTTGAGCCCCTACAGTCCCCCATGACCTTAAACTATCCTACGGGGTCCCCCATGACCTTAAACTGGACTGTGGTCCCACACGACCTTAAAATGATCGTCCCGCATGACATTAAACTGTACGTGGTCCCACATGACCTTAAACTGCTCGTCCTGCATGACACTAAACTATATGTGGTCCTGCATGACCTTAAACTGCTCGTCCTGCATGACGTTAAACTATATGTGGTCCCGCATGACCTTAAACTGCTCGTCCCCCATGACGTTAAACTGTATGTCGTCCCACATGACATTAAACAGTATCTTCAAGAACTATGTGTGTCTTGATTCCCATCCTTATGGGATACGTAGGACCGCCTGAACATTTAGATTTCAGTTCTAACCCCATCTCGTAGAGATCCCATGATCTCCCTGTCACCTAGGCCCCTTGGCCTATCCCTCTCCATGAGGGGGATATATAGGTGTGGTACAGGTTTATGCCCTCCTTCGCATTGGGTTTTTGGCACCATGCCTCCTTCTCTTGGGAATCCTCTATCTCTTGACTACCCTCAAGTTGAGTCCCTCGACCCCTTGCAGTGGTTTTCCAATGTGTTCAGAGTACTCTGGTCTAGGACCAGGAGTGTCAGATTCAACTTAGACAAGTTCCTTCCACTTTTCAAGCTTCATGTTCCCCTTCATTTGGGCCCCCGTTATCTTTCACACCCAAAGGGACCCCCAAAAACGGCATGGATACCATGCCTAAGGGCTCTCCTACCATTACGGGCCACTGCCCCTGAGGGTTTCAGACAAAAAATTGATACAAATCCCGTGTTGTGAACATGGTCATCGGTCGATGCTCATTTTTTTCCCCATTTCAGGCTAACGCGACACAATGTTGTGTTGCGAACATGGTCAATAGTAATCCTCCGTCATCACGCCAACCCCTTCATCCCTTGAATGTTGGTTGTATGATTCACATTATACTCCACCCCATCATTTCCAGGTGGAATCTCGACACTCTTGGCACTATACCTCAGTGCACCTTCGCACGCCAGGGGGACAAAACTACAATACGGTGTCCTTAGAGGCCCCCACAGTCCGATATCTAAGACCATAAACTAAGATCTTCATTAAGGTCTATGTGCAGCTTGATCCTCATCCCCATGGGATACGTAGGATCACCCGAACATCATGCTTCCGGGTCCAGCTCATCTGGGAGCTAGTCTCTCCTGCCCCTTATCCTCTGACCCTCGTCGGCCTCTTGGCCCGAGGCGCCTTTCCCAGAGGTTCATGTGGTGATGATCTGGACCTCATCCACATTCTTATCAGGTATTTTTTATCGTGTCGTGTGAATTCCTCCATGTCTAAGCTATATGATTTTAAACTGTGTTGTTTGGGCCTACCACATGACCATAAACTGTGACAATATTGTCCCAGCCGCACGATGAAAAACGACACTACATTGTGATGACCTCATCATAGAGGACATCACAATGGATATTGGTCATTTACCATACCATTTATCAATGCATGTATACGTCTTGATTATTGTGGTGATGCCAGGAATTTCTACCCTAGGTCAGTCGCTCCACAAAAGAAAAACCATTCACTTTAAAGGACAAACAAGATAAATCAAATGCCACTTATTTTGGTGTGAGGGATAGACCCGCACTCCCCTTTCATCCTTTGCACTGGTACCTTATCGTTTTGTACCACCTTTCAAGAACTATGTGTGTCTTGATTCTCATCCTTATGAGATATGTAGGAATGCCCAGACATTTTGTATCAGGTCCAGCCCCGGGAATCACAGGTTCCATCCCCCCATCACTGTCATCCCCTTGGTCTAACTTCTCGGGGAGTTGTGTAACTACCGCATTTTCCCTGAACAAGTTCAGGATTCCCCATAATGACATTGTGAAGTAACAATTCCCTCGCCAGAGAGGTCCTGTTTAAAAGTAGGGATGATCCATGATAAGATTAGTGTGCCCGCCTAATGTGCTTCCACCACGGTGGAATAATCTTGGGAGTGTTTTATTCTGTTCGAACAAACCACCACTTCACTTTCCAAGCTTTGTGTGCCCCTTTATTCAGATCTTCATCCTCTTTCACGTTTGAAGGTACCCCCTAATAGTATGGATGGTCGACCTATGGTCTGCCTGCTGTCATGGGCCAATGTTCCAGAAGACTGATCATGTTTGAAGGTACCCCCTAACAGTATGGATGCTCGACCTATGGTCCGCCTGCTGTCCTGGGCTAACGTTCCAGAAGACTGATCGACGATATATGAGTTACTCCCCATATTGCAAACATGGTTAGTGGTCGGCCCTCATTTGTTTTCCCCATTCTCGGATAATTCAATAGGAATTCTATGTTTCGAACACAGTCAACATTCATCCTTTATTGCCATGCCCCTCCTATAGTGTTCTGAATTTGAGTAATGTGATTCACATTTTTCATTTCCCTATATCCGGATTGATTCCAATTCCCCTGGCATTGCCCCGCTCATGCGCTAGTGCACATTGAGAATACGGTACATCAATTGGTCTAAGGTGTTATTCTTTTGATTGGGCTTCCCTCTTCTCCTCGGAAATCTGGGTTCGAATCTCGAATGTCTGAAGCTTGGTTGACGCTCCCACAATCAAACGAAGTGATAGTACGCGGCTCCATTCTTTCTCACGGCGCACGTGAGCTTAGGGATGGATTGAAATTTATTTTGGGATTATGGTTGATCATGTTAAACCAAAGTGAAAATTATGTAAAGAAAAGGGGAAAGTAGATGAATTTGTTCATACATACAGTTCAAAAGAACAAGAAGTAGTAAAAGCAGGATGAGTTTATTGGTTTGGCCAAAACAGGGCCCCTAAGGGTTGGCTTCTTGGATAGATCTCTCCAATTCCACCACCTTTTCACTGGTGTCCCCCAAGACTACCTCTTGTCCCCTAAGGACCCTTTCTTCATTGATGGCCACGAAGTGCAGTTCGCTGACCCTGGCCCGTGCCCGAACCTATTCATCTTGGAGCTCAGTTATCTGGCGACTCGCTTCTATGAGTTGATCTTGAGCATCATCTAGCTGGGCCCTTAGCTACTCCACGAGCTCATAGTAGTTTTTGATGAATATCTCTTGCTCTTTCTCCTATTCCTCGAGGTGTTGGACCTCCTACTCCACCCTCAGGAATGCTCGTGTGCTCTCCGACTCCTCCCGGCACTGGGTGATGTCAGCACGCCGGATACTCTCATGCATCTTCTCGGCCATGTAATCACAGACCGTCAGGTGAAGATGTTGAGCATCCTCCCCTCCAGTACACAGGAAACACATCCATGTGTGGAGTGACCCCATCCGCTTCATCCATTCAACCTAAGGCTGCCTGAGAAAGCGCCAGATGCATTTTCATCCCTTGCATTGCATCATACGACTCTCCTCAGCCGCTTCCAAATCTAAATCGTCAATTTCTTCGGGATCAATGGGCCGATAGATAGGGAAGACAGCCAACAGGCCAGCAGCAGGGTCTTCCTCAGAGATTCCTCCCAGCGGAATAGGCTCCTCAGCATCTGGGTGATCTTCCTCTCTCCCCTCGATCCTGGTGGCACCCTCGTTGACTTCTGGCCCTGCCCCAACAGTAGCACCATTGGTGCCCGCCGCTCCCTGATGACCAATTTTCAGAGCCAACTCAGTTTGGGAGGCATGTTCTGGATGGGGCAGTATGTTTTCAAATGGTACGCTCGTAGATGGTCCGGGCTTAGTAGCCCGACGAGCCTCCAATGTCGTGATCACTGTACAGACAAGGAGCACCCTGGTTAGTTGAGTTCTCTGACATTAATTAACAATGTCATGGAAAGGAACTTACAGGAGCCCAAGGCATCAACCTCTAGTGCTCTGGACACTACAGGAGCTATCATGGCGGGGGATCCCTCAGCACTTGTCAGATCGATAACAAGCGTCGGTGCCTTGCCTTTCCCTATTGACGCTTCCTCCCCTCCTTCAACCGGAGATGCTTGATCATCACCGATGTTATCCTAAGTAAGATTAGGAAGACGGGTTAAGGATTTAAAAGGAAACATAATACAGGATAAGATAAGGGTCGAAGCATACCTCGAGCAGCTCGGTTACATCCATATCGGAGACGACGATCTCGCCACTCTCCCAGAGACTCCCTTGGTGGGACGCTGATCGCGTTATCATGACACGTCAAATTGATTATGTTTTCAAGGTTGATTTATAGTCTAGGTTATACCCTAGGTCGTCTCTCAAGGATCGTTGGTAGGTTTAGAGTGTGTATTTTTAATAAAAATGACTAAGAGAGGGGGTGGTTTTGAAAAGAGTTTAAAACAATGACTTAGTTGAAATAACTTAAAAGTTGAGTGACCTAGTGGATTTTGAAAAATATGATATAAAAGGGTCGATGTGATTTCAATACACACATATCAAGTTCATTGTTCAAATAGATTCATCTTCGGTTTAGAGTAATTCTTTGGTTGGAGTTAATTGGAATCTCGATTAATTCCTAAGATTTTATTTCAATGCTTTAAGGACCAAACCTTGACGTAACAATCATATTGTAAAGGTCCAGTACTTATGCATGGAATAAGAGCTTCCAAATAATATTGAAATCTAAATAAGGTGGGTATGAAAAGGATTCTTGTGATTTCCAATCGGAACAACACAAGTCACGCACTCAAAACCTCAAACCGATCGGTTTGAAATTAAGAGCATAACACTCACATGCATCAAATCAAGAATTCAAATCTAAAATAAAATAAGATACATGGAATGAAATGTTTAAACACCTAAACCAGTAGCTAGTGTATGCATCAGAACTCCCTTGACATGTGTGTAGCTCCCTCACAATGAATGCCCAACTTTTAGCTCGACATCGGGAGGAGGAGGAAGCTCTGGTGGAACTCCTTCTTCATCCTTGATTCCCCTATGAGGATAGGGGTCTCCATAACCTCCAAGGTGATTAGGATACTCCTCTAGGACTCCAAATTTTCAGCACTTCACTCCTTGGTCGAACTTGCAAATGAGGTTCCCTTGGTGCCCTTTTATAGGAAAATTGGAAGGTGGTTTTAGGCACACAGATTTCATAAATCCACTTGCACGACGCGTTTCGGCCTTTAGATAGTCTTATACCACTTTGTAGAAAATTGAAACGTTGTATCCCTACCTCTTGACTGTATCCACCGAAAGTTTGGAACCATTTGGACAACTATAGCTCAAGATATTGATAAAATACAGAACACTGCATTTGACTTGGTTCAAATTCGGTGTCTTGTACAGATCAGTTCGGATGGGCCCCATAGAAGCCGAATCAGGATTGGGTTCCTTAATATAAAATGTATCGTATTAAAATTTGGACAGGACCAAAACATTTCAGCCCATTTAGATGCACGGATTTCATGTACTATGCAAAACAGTGGACAGATGTCCATGAATCCATGCAATTTTGGCCCATTTTTCTTCCACTTCATCAAGGGCCCTCCAAATCACCTCCACCTACATTGAAACAATAAAAACAAGTAACATTTCCCATTATAATATTGATTAACATTAATTGATTGATTCAAACATAAAGTGAAATTTATTATTATATTTGGAATATTCATTACAAAACTAGTTTAAAACTGCGGTGTAAGGGTGGAATAAAACAGTGAATCGTGGTACGATCACACCCCAACACCTAAAAATTTTCACTCCTGGGAAAAGTCACATATACAAATACAACGATGCATATATATATATATATATATATTTCCAACATCCTGAAGATTTATCATTTGAGTAAATTTTATTTAAAGTAAAGTGATCAATGCACAAACCACACCAAGGAGTTCTTCCTAGTGAAAATAGAAAAAGATGTCTCATAAATCATATCATAGCGAAATTAAAAAAAATCATGATAACCAATTGAGAAAGGAATTCAGAAGTAAACCATGACACTAACTCTCCATGTGTGTGTGTGAAAACCATTCCATACTATTCTTTCCACTTGCTATCCAATAAATATATGTTATTTTAACATTTTTCAGCTTAAATGATTTTGTCACCAAACCTGTCCTACATCCTTTTCAATCATATTTCAAGACACACTCATTTAAGCATTCCCAGAAGTCAAACCATAAGCTCCCGACCTAGATATCCCCATATGTTTCACATTTCATCACTCCCCTCATTTATTATATTTTTTTTTTTGAAGTTGCAATTGGAACAAATCTCACACTCATCTCTCAACCCTTGTTTGATCTCCTCACGACACTAATTGAAATAGTTATAACAAGATAAAAGGTTGAGGAGGAGTGGTTTTTTACCTGCCCAAGACACAACAATTTTTTTTTGAGGGCGTACAACAGTCGGACATTAGGTACACACGCATAGGTCAATCTGGTACAGTAATGAAACAGATCGGATAAGGAACGAATGTATGGAAATATCATTTAAAGATTAAAAATATTAACCCAACATATATTTACCTTATATCAAGTAAGAAATATTTACACTTTGTGGTTTGGTGAAAACATTTGTGGAGATATTAGTGACACAGTTTTCCAAAAAACTACTCACACAAAGGGCATCAATCATATCAAAGGTTTCACATAGATATGACCATTTGTATCATTGACAGAAAACCAATTCACTAAAAATCACTCCTTGATGGTAAACTCATACACAAATTCTTTTTAGCCTTCGTTATGGTATTTTTACTTTCCCCACTTTATGGTCGCCACATCATGGAATTTCGAAATTGTTGATGGGGAAAAATGAATATACCATAAAGAAGGCCAAAAAGAGAAAACAAAAGGAGAAAATGATGAAAATTCCTAACTAACCCAGGAATGTATCTACCCCCCCACACCTAGAGTATGCAGTGTCCTCACTGTAGTAAAAGAGAATGTGGGAAGGAAGGACAAAACCTAGTTGATTTCATTCATAGTTTGCTTCTTGAACTTGGAGTTACTCCATCGGGGACTCCAGAATGGGTTCATGAAAGTGCTTCAGCCGCTGCCCATTGACAGTGAAGGTTTGCTTGGTTTCTTCATTTTGAACCTGGACAACACCAAATGGAGAGATGTTAGTAACATTGTATGGTCCAAACCAGCGGGAATGAATCTTACCTGGATGCAACTTCAACCCTGCATTATAAAGGAGTACCTTCTGCCCAATGTGGAACTGACGATGAAGGATAAGATGGTAATGGGAATCCTTGGTTCTCTCTTTATAAATCCTAGAGTTTTCATATGCATCTCTTCTCATTTTCTCTAGCTCCTGAATCTGCAACTTCCTTTGAGCACCTGCACCAGAATGATTAGAATTGCATTGTTTGATGGCCCAGTAGGCTCGGTGATCAATCTCAACAGGGAGGTGACAACTCTTTCCAAAAACAAGCCTATAAGGTGACATTCCGATGGGAGTTTTAAAATCAGTACGGTAAGCCCATAATGAATCATCGAGTCTAAGACTCCAATATTTCCTGTTGGGTTTGACCGTTTTTCAAGAATTTTTTTTACCTCTCTATTTGACACCGCGGCTTGACCATTTGTCTATGGGTGATACGCAGTAGATACTCAATGACCAACCTCATACCGACGTAAAAGTGATTGCATTGTTCGGTTATAGAAATGAGAACCCTGGTCACTGATGATGAACCTGGGTAATCCAAACCTACAAAAGATCTGAGTTCTCAAAAATTCTACAACTGTTTTGGAATCATCTGTCCTCGTGGCCCATGCCTCTACCCATTTTGATACATAATCAACGGCCAAAATAATGTACAAGTTGCCAAAAGAATTGGGAAATTTCCCCATAAAGTCAATGCCCCAAATATCAAAAATGTCACAAAAGATCAAGGGTTGTTGTGGCATTTCATTCCTTTTAGAGACATTCCCCATTATTTGACAACGAGGACAAGATTTAAAAAATTTATGGGCATCCTGAAAAAAGTGTTGGCCAAAAGAGACCAGAATCAAGAACTTTGCGAGCAGTCCATTGGGGACCAAAGTGGCCCCCACAAGCAAGAGTGTGGCAAAATATAAGGACAGACTGAAAATCACTATTGGGAACACAACGCCTAAGGACATGATCGCTACATGTGCGCCAAAGGTAGGGGTCATCCCAAATGTACCAAAGAGACTCATGTTTTAGAAGACTGGCTTGGTTTTTGTTGAAATCAGTAGGAATGCAAGATGCTACCAGATAATTTACAATTTCAGCATACCAGGGAATAACATCTTTCACTTTGTACAATTGCTCATCAGGAAACAAGTCATTAATGGGAATACAGGGGGATGAGACAATGTCTGAGGATGGGGGGATCCTACTGATATGGTTTACCACCACATTCTCTGCTCCTTTTTTATCTCTAATTTCTAGATTGAATTCCTGAAGGAGGAGAATCCAATGAATGAGACGTATTTTGGCTTCCAGTTTCTTTAGGAGATACCGGAGGGCTGCATGGTCTGAGAACACAATGACTTTGGACCCTAAAATGTATGACCTGAATTTATCCAAGGTAAACACAATGGAAAGAAATTCTTTTTCAGTGGTGGTGTAGTTTGCTTGGGCAGGTTCCAAAGTACGTGAGGCATAGGAAATGACATGTGGAGCTCGATCGACCCTTTGTGATAAGACTGCCCCAACTGCATATTTAGAGGCGTCACACATGAGCTCAAATGGTAAATCCCACCGAGGTGGTTGGATTACCGGGGGTGAAGTGAGACTCCATTTTAATTTATTAAAAGCTTCTTCACATTCTTTATCAAAAACAAAATCTTTTTCTCTTTGGAGTAAGCTGGAGAGGAGAAGTGCAATCTTACTAAAATCACGAATGAAACGACGGTAAAATCTAGTATGACCTAGGAAAGACCGCACATCACGTACATTTTTAGGGAATGGTAGGGAATAAATGACATCCAATTTCGATTTATCTACTTGGATACCATCCCCATAAATGACATGTCCCAAAACTATACCTTGTCGCACCATGAAATGGCATTTCTCATAATTTAATACAAGATTCTTTTCAATACAGCGATGTAGGACGGAACCAAGACTACTTAAACATTCATCAAAAGAGGATCCATAAACAGTAAAATCATCCATGAAAACTTCCATGCAATCCTATAGGTAATCCGAAAAAATACTAACCATACATCACTGGAAAGTACCTGAAGCATTGCACAGGCCAAATGGCATCCTTCTATAGGCAAATGTGCCAAAGGGGCAAGTGAAGGTTGTCTTTTCCTGATCCTCGGGGGCAATATGGATCTGAAAGTATCCAGAATACCCATCAAGAAAATAGTAATGGGACTTCCCTGCTAGCCTCTCTAGCATTTGGTCAATGAATGGCAAGGGGAAATGTTCCTTCCTAGTGTGTTGGTTTAGTCGGCGATAATCTATACAGACGCGCCAACTATTCTGCACACGATTTGGAACCAATTCATTGTTTTCATTTTCAATTACCGTTAGGCCATTTTTTTAGGAACTACTTGAATGGGACTGACCCATTGGCTATCAGAGATGGGGTAAATGATTCCAGCAGCCAATAATTTTGTTACTTCCTTTTTAACTACTTCTAAGAGGTTTGGGTTCAGTCGACGTTGTTCCTGCCTCACTAGTTTAGCCTCATTAGTTAATAAAATATGATGTGTACAAATTGATGGGATAATACCAGGAATATCTTCAAGTGTCCATCTCAATGCTTGTTTATGCTCCCTCAAAAGTTCAAGCAGTCGCAATTCATGCTCAGGAGGGAGTGAACTAGAAATGATGATGGGAAACTTGTTTCCATTCTCAAGATATGAATATTTTAAATCTTGAGGCAGTTTCTTTAGTTATAGTTCAGGTGGGTTTTGGATTGATGGGAGTGTGTGTGAAAGTGAGAGGTCACTAATCTCATCTAACTTCTCAATGGTATCATCCTCAGATGAGGAATTAGATTTTACAAGTGTAGTAGTATCATCAATGGTCATGTGATCCTCCGTGTTCAAAAAATTATCAATTAATAAACATGCATGACACTTTTCTAGACCACTACAACAATCAACACATGACTCATTACCAAGAATTTCAATCAATGAGGAAAATTCAGAAATGGGATTAGGGGAAACAAATGGAGTGATTTTAGGGGAAGGGAGTACATCAATTGAATTTACCGAGAGAGAGTAATGTTCTTCTGAGGGGTGCTTCATGGCATCAAGGATATTGAAATAGACTATGTCACCACCAAATTCCATAGATAATGTACCATTATGGACATTAATTATGGATTTGTCGGTTGTAACATCCCCAAATGATACAGGGTTAAATGACTAAATGATATGACTCATGTCAACAAGGTGCACCTTCCTTTTCGGGAGCCTGTCTGATTAGAACTCCACAGTTAAGTGTGCTTGTCTGATTAGAACTCCACAGTTAAGTGTGCTTGGCCTGGAGTAGTGATCAGGATGGGTGACCTTCTGGGAAGTTTCCCAGGGTGTGTGTGAGTGAGGACAAAGCACACTGGAAAGGACATGTGTTGGCCTGTGGGGATAATAATTAGTCAGATGACCCGTTCAGGCATGTGGGTGGACCCTAGGGTGGGCCCCACGTGTCTGTGGGGGAAACTGGTGGTACCTGGTGGGCCAGGACCCGGCGGCCATGTTAGGGCGGGGTGGTTGTGTTGTCACTAGGGCCCAGTTGTCACATTTGGTATCAGAGGAGGAACCCAGTCTTAAGTGCGGTGCACTGCCTGGGTTGAGATGTATGACCCACAACGAGGGAGTTGTTCTCTAAAGGGGGGTGATTGTAACATCCCCAAATGATACAGGGTTAAATGACTAAATGATATGACTCATGTCAACAAGGTGCACCTTCCTTTTTGGGAGCCTGTCTGATTAGAACTCCACAGTTAAGTGTGCTTGGTCTGGAGTAGTGATCAGGATGGGTGACCTTCTGGGAAGTTTCCCAGGGTGTGTGTGAGTGAGAACAAAGCACACTAGAAAGGACATGCGTTGGCCTTTGGGGACAATAATTAGTCAGATGACCCGTTCAGGCATGTGGGTGGACCCTAGGGTGGGCCCCACGTGTCTGTGGGGCAACTGGTGGTACCTGGTGGGCCAGGACCCGACGGCCATGTTAGGGCGGGGTGGTTGTGCTGTCACTGGGGCCCAGTTGTCACATTAAATGTAAATACCCAGAAATTTCAAGGAAAATTTTTTCTTAATTTTCTTTGGAATTTTACAAGAATGCAGTTTCTGACGGCGCCTGATTCTGAGGCCCGGTGTGCCCGGAATCATTTTCTAAAGTTTGGCTCAGGTACGTTCAGTGAACGGACGAGCGGGTTTTTCTAACTTTTGAACCGGTGCTCGGAATCAAATTCCGAGGGCACCGATGAAACCGCAGCGCCGATAATTGCTTAGAAACACATTTTCTGGAGTTGGGTTTTCACGAGAGAGGTTGATAAAAGTTGTGGAAGATAGAATTAAAATTTAACTACAATTTTTATTTTCTCTAAGTGGATTTAAGCTTTGGGTGGAAGTTGGGTAACTACCCAACTTCCCATGGAAGGTTATGAGAGTGGTGGGGCCCACACGAACCCCAACCCTTCACATTCCTTAACTCCCTCAACTCACATTTTAATTTGATAACTTAAGTTTTGATAACTTATGATATTAATGAAGTGTATTTAATGTGAGTGTTTGAATTTCAAACTCTTGAATTTCAAACCTTAAGTTGTGTTAATAAAATAAGTAAGGGACTTATTTTATTTTGGGTTGGAGGCTTGTTGCTTGAGATATTTGGGAGAAAAGCTAAGGGAGACTTGAGTTTCTTCATCTTCTTCATCGAAGAACACAAAGAATGCGAAGAACGCGAAGAACGCCGGATTCCTCAGAGGTCGACGTCTCCTTCTGCGACGCCTCTTACCGCGACGCCAACGATGTCTTCTTTCGCGACGTCTCTTTCCGCGATGAATCCTCCTTTGATGAACCTCCGTTCAAGCAACGTCGAGGTACGGAATTGTTTTGTGAATATTAATGAACCCCATGTTACTTCCTTTTAAATCAAAGAACGCGGATCAACTAAACATCAAGTTGATTCGCGAAAAATATGTTGCGGGTTGGGAATTCTTGTTTGCGGGAAAAATTTAGGGGTTTATTTATTTATTTTGTTCGTGATTACTACTTTGATGTTCTTCGTGGAATATGACCAATTGCTATCGATTAATGAGAGGGGGCCGGACCGCACAAACATGGCCGACCCTCCACCATTATCCATGTTTGTTTCTAATGTGGTTGGAACGGAAATGGCGCGGTGTCATCGCACCACGCGGGATCGTGCGGCAAGGAATGTGCGGCGCCGTTGCGTCGCGCCATGAAATTGAACCAAGTCGCGGCGCCGTCGCGCCGCGCCGGAGAACCGCAAAAGCACCGCGGACGGAGCGGGGCCGCGGCGGAGGGGTGAGGCGTCGTCGCGCTGCACCAGACGAATGAAGGTCGCGGCCGGTACCGGGCCGCGGCGGAGTGTGGGAAACGGCGGCCGGAAATGGGCCGCCGGCGTCGGAGCAGGACCGGCGGCCGGAAACGGGCCGCCGGTGTCGGAGCAGGGAGGGGACCGGTCGTCGCCGGTCCCGTGGAAGTAGAAACCGGCCGGCCGGGGCCGTTCGGCCAGCTGGCGGCCCCCATTAAGGGGGGTCGCGGTTACAAAACACGGCGGGCAGCACCCCCCCCCCCCCCCCGCAAACTGAATGGCTCGGCCGTTCGGCCAGGCCAGCTGGCGCCGCGCGCCAGCGCGCTGGACCGCCAGGCCGCGCCCAAGCAGGCCGTACCCGAACCCGGTTTGGGTCGACCCAGTTCGGGTCGACCCTGGGGTAACGGGCCGGGTCGGACCTGGCCCGAACCCCTTAATACCGAATCTTTTCCGGTCGGATGCCCATAAATTGTGCTACGGGCCTCCGATCGACGCACCGTCAGTTGCGATGTGATACTTGGATCGAGATGGTCTTTTTGGTATATCACACTCAAGGATTCGGAATACTTTGGGTTCGGCCAGGTTGGTTCGTACACGAAACCAACCGGGCCCTCGGAGCGGAAACGCTCATATCTTGAGCTTCGGACGTCTGATTGACGTGTCGTCGACTTCGTTGAATTCCTATTGATGAGATGGAACTTTTGGCTTACTTCTCCTGAGTTTTGGTTGCTGTTGGATAGTGTCCGGGTTGGATTGTACCTGAAATCCAACCAGGCCCTTGGAACGGAAAAGCTAATATCTTTCATACCGGACGTTTGTTTGACGAACCGTCAGTGGCGTTGGTGATCACGTTGAGAAACGGTCCCTATGAGTATACCCTATGGGATTTTGGGGTACAGTTGAGATACGACCGGGTTGGTTCGCTCACGAAACCAACCGGGCCCCTAGGACGAAAAGGCTAATAACTTACAGACCGGGCGTCCGATTGACGCGCCGTCTGTTGCATTGAGACCCCTATGACGAGGCGGTACTTTGAGATACTTCTTCGTGGGACTTTGAGATACTTGGAGTATCGACCTGTAGCTCATGGAGAGGACCCTCCCAGAGATGAGCGTGCAGAGTACGGAGACCGTGTAGCCGACTAAGACCTGACGACTGCTTGACCGACTCGACTTGGTGTGAGTCGACTAGCCCAGTGGACGGAGCACTACTTTGTTTGGGTGCAGACCCATGGTGGACAGAGCACTACCTGTGTGACAGTGAAGACCTGCGGTACTCATCCGGAGAGTACCTCAGCAGGCTACTAGGGGGTGTGCACTACTGTGTTTGGGTGGCATACCCCGGCGGGAAGCACTACTGTGTTTGGGTGGCTGACCCGCAGTACTCGACAGGAGGAGTACCTCAGTAGTCTTAGGTTAGTGAGCAGTATCTCAGAGTCGTGACAGGACCACTGTACACTCCAGAGACGGGGCTCTTCAGCAGTTACGGTTTCGATAATGAAAATCCTGGTTTGAGCTGAGTCTATGACATTGTGTTTACCTCATGATTGAGATGGGTCACTTGATAACTTAGGTATATGTATGAGCATATACCTGGGTTGTGGTTATCCGTTGATTTCATAATCTTTGTGTTACCTCATGTTTGAGATGAGTTACTTGATAACTTAGGTATATGTATGGGCATATACCTAAGTATAGGTTATCTGTTGAGATCTTCTTTGTGGTTATTCTTGTTGGTTTTAGTGAGACATTGAGGGTCTCGGGGTCCCTACTGAGTATCGTTATACTCACCCCTGCTCGGGCTATTCTCGCACCTCATTGTGTTGGTTGCAGATAACGGGCAGAGCTGACGGAGGCCGAGTGTTCGAGGACTAGACGGTATCCGGAGGTGGACTTCACGGCGAGACTACACTCGGAGGGGGTTAACGGGCGAGAACATTGAGGAGTTGCGCTATCCGTACCTACCCTTCAGGTAGGATCCGTAGTGGACGATCCAGGAGCTGCACTATCTGTACCTACCCTTCAGGTAGGATTCAAGGAGGATGACCCAGGAGCTGCTTCCTTTCTTCCAGTTGTTTGTATTTTTCTGTTGTAATTTCAGTTGGGTTTGTATTCTGGCTCATTTACTTTTCAGCACTTTCTTTTGTACTTAGTGTTTTAATTCCGCTTGTACTCTGTGGTGTTTTGTTTACTTTTATAAAGGCAATGCCTTCCCAGTTATCGGAATTTACGCCTTTGGTTCTAGTCGCCTACCCCTGGCCTATGGAAGGCGGGCTTGGGGTAGTCACGACACGGGCATCGAGGACGGGTCGTGACAAATTGGTATCAGAGGAGTCGGTTCTACTGCAGAAATTATAACTCTGATATTTTCTTTCTGTGAAGAAATAGTGTTAAGAGTACCGAGTGTGTTTTTCAGTTCAGGGAGTCCAGTGTTGGTGCGGGCGGCTGACTTATCCATACACCAGGACCCTAACAACTGATTTCTGACTTTTTTCATGAAAACACTGATTGCGTGTGTGTTTCCAGAAGTTTTTAAATGCCATCTCAAACCAGGTCAGCTCACTAGGTATAATCGTTTGACTGTGTCACGTTGTTTCTTCAGGATGCCTTTTCACGGACGACTAGCTAGAGCCCAGAGGTATGTGCGTACTGACAGCCTACCGAGCGACGAGGCTTTGGTACAGGGCCCTCTTGCAGTTGAGGCACCAGCGGAGGCACCAGCGATACTACCATATGTTGGGCCACCGATGCCACCAGCCCCAGCAGTAGGCGATGCACACCACTTGAGCGCGCTGCACGAGTTACAGTGCCAGAGGCCACCCAGGTTCCGGGGAGAGACAGACCCGCAGGCGGCTGAGGATTGGATGGAGGCTGTGGTGAGAGTCTTTAGGCTAGTGGAGACGCCTGCAGACTTCATGGTGATCTTTTCTGCCAGCCTTCTTCAGTCAGTAGTAGGCAGGTGGTAGATCCACTTGTTCTAGTTTTGCGATGGGATGACCTTCACATGGGAAGACTTCGAGACCTTCTTTAGGGTGGAGTTTGTGCCAGTAGCTCTACACCCCGAGCGTGTTCCGGAGCTGCTGCCTTTGCCGCGTGTTTTTCGATCAGTAGTTGAATCATCTATGGGTAGTAGACAGATGATGCAGAGGTCCAGGAGGACCAGACCTATAGGTGGTCGACCGCATGACTCAGGATCGTTGGTGTGAGGCACCAAGGGGAGTAACAGAGCCAGAACTTCCATGCCGTGTTACACGTGCGGCGGACATGGTCACATGGAATGTGACTGTCCGACCCCCCGCACAGTCGATCCGCAGGCGTTGGAGGAGCCACCGAGGCAGAAGCAGCGGCAAGTTCTTGAGAAACAGCCGAGCAGTGGACAAGGCAGTAGAGCTCCGGGAGTAGGTGGATAGGAGCGGAACTAGTGGATATGTCCCTTGTACTTCTAGTTCCATATTGTTGTTGTATTCGTGTCTTTGTACTATGAGCTGCAATAATAAAAAAAGACACTTATCTTTGTGATGTTTGCTTTCCTGTCCTTTTGTTTGGTTGATACTAAGAGGTCCCGGTTAAAACTGTTGACTTGACCCTCACTTTTTAGATTTATACTGGAGGAGACCCAGTGACCTCACACTGATGCCGACAGTGTGACTCGACCCTTGGAGGCGAGAGTGATAGTTGGATCTCTTGGTAGTTACGTCGAGGCCTTACGATGTCATCCATGGCATGAATACATCATTCATGTCAGGATTGACTATATTAGGCAATGGGTGTGGTTCATCCAGGGGATGAGACCGAGTATCTCTTTTCGGCAAAGGAGAAATTTTAGCAGCTCTTTCAGATCGTAGGCAAAGAAGGTGCAGATCATCCAGGAGCGGATGAAGACTGCACAGTGCAGTAAGAAACAGGAAACTGGCGCCAGTCTTAGAGACTCGAGCGTGATAAATGTTTCAAGAAGAGGAAGCTTTAAGGAGAGATGAGTCTGCGAAGCAGAAGACGTGGAGGAAGAGCTAGGAGAGCAGCATGAGGTGGTGTACATCTTAACATGCTACAACCACCCGCCTTAGTTATCCCCGCCAGGCTCAGGGAGCTGGAGGGAGGAGGAAGATTGCGGCTGCATGCGGTCAAGGAGTGTGACCCAATGGCTCTAAAAATGATTCAAGGGATAGTCTGTGTCCACTACTAGCTACTGTAGTAACAGACGTCGATATGAATCATTCCTTGCTTTCACAAATCTTGATCCAGACCTAGAGTTTCCGGTAAGTCGTGGACTTGACCCTCGCGTCTGGAGATACCTTGGGAGGAGACTCGATAATCACACTTACGCTGATGGTGTGGTCAGACCCTCAAGGTGAGAGTTTCGATTGGAATCTCTTGGTGGCAGCGTCGAGGCCTTACGACGTTAGTTTGAGTATGGAATGGGCAATAACTGTTCATACTCAAATTGACGGTATTAGGCAAACGTCGGGATGGGTTTTCCTTGGTCGGCGAAAAGGAAACCCCAGGCATCACAGGATAAACTCTTGCACAGGAGGGTGCGACTGATCACTCTTGAGTTGGTCAACCTTACCCTCATGGCAGCAGTCGTTTTGAGTTTCAGTTCTAACAGGAATTGGAGACCTCTAGAGTTCGAGGATGACGATCACATCCTTATACGGGTCTCACCTCGACGAGGTTTACGGAGATGTGGCCAAGGCGGCAAGTTATCTCCGAGGTTCAATGGACCTTTTTAGGTCCTCAACTGGGTAGGCGATGTGGTTTACCGCTTGACCCATCCACCTCAGTTGCACCAGGTGCATGACGTTTTCCAAGTATCTCAACTGAGGAGATACGTGCTCGACCCTTCGCATATCATCGACCATGAGGAGCAGGACGATGGAGATGGGGTTACTTCCACGGAGGTTCCAGTGGGGATCGAGGATCGACAGGAGCAGATCCTACGAGGACGGTCAATTCCTCAGGTGCACTTTCTTTGGCAGTATGGGAATCTCCAGGTAAGCACATGGGAGCGGAAGGCTCAGATGTGTGCTCAATACCGCTTTTTTGACCCTAGTTTGTGTTGAAGCTTTACGGGGACGTAAATCCCTGAGGTGAGAGTAATTTAAAGACTCGGAAATTTCAAGGAAAATTTTTTCTTAATTTTCTTTGGAATTTTACAAGAACGCAGTTTCTGACAGCGCCTGATTCTGAGGCCCGGTGTGCCCGGAATCATTTTCCGAAGTTTGGCTCGGGTACGTTCAGTGAACGGACGAGCGGGTTTTTCTAACTTTTGAACCGGTGCTCGGAATCGAATTTCGAGGGCACCGATGAAACCGCAGCGCTGGTAATTGCTTAGAAACACCTTTTCTGGAGTTGCATTTTCACGAGAGAGGTTGATAAAAGTTGTAGAAGATAGAATTAAAATTTAACTATAATTTTTATTTTCTCTAAGTGGATTTAAGCTTTGGGTGGAAGTTGGGTAACTACCCAACTTCCCATGGAAGGTTATGAGAGTGGTGTGGCCCACACGAACCCCACCCCTTCACATTCCTTAACTCCCTCAACTCACATTTTAATTTGATAACTTAAGTTTTGATAACTTACGATATTAATGAATTGTGTTTAATGTGAGTGTTTGAATTTCAAACCTTAAGTTGTGTTAATAAAATAAGTAAGGGGCTTATTTTATTTTGGGTTGGAGGCTTGTTGCTTGAGAGCTTTGGGAGAAAATCTAAGGGAGACTTGAGTTTGTTCATCTTCTTCGTCGAAGAACATGAAGAACGCGAAGAACGTGAAGAATGCCGGATTCCTCGGAGGTCGACGTCTCCTTCCGTGACACCTCTTACCGCGACGCCAACGACGTCTTCTTTCACGACGTCTCTTTCCGCGACGAATCCTCGTTCGAAGAACCTCCGTTCAAGCAACGTCGAGGTAGGGAATTGTTTTGTGAATATTAATGAACTCCATGTTACTTCCTTTTAAATCAAAGAACGCGGATCAACTAAACATCAAGTTGATCCGCGACGAATATGTTGTGGGTTGGGAATTCTTGTTTGCGGGAAAAATGTAGGGGTTTATTTATTTATTTTGTTTGTGATTACTACTTTGACGTTCTTTGTGGAATATGACCAATTGCTATCGATTAACGAGAGGGGGCCGGACCGCACAAACACGGCCGACCCTCCTCCATTTTCCATGTTTGTTTCTAATGTGGTTGGAACGGAAAGGGTGTGGTGGCGTCGCACCGCGAGGGATTGTGCGGCAAGGAATGCGCGGCGCCGTCGCGCCGCGCCGTGAAATTGAACCAAGTCGTGGCGCCGTCACGCCGCGCCGGAGAACCGCAAAAGCACCACGGCCGGAGCGGGGCCACAGCGGAGGGGTGCGGCACCGTCGCGCCGCACCGGACAAATGAAGGTCGCGGCCGGTACCGGGCCGCGGCGGAGCGTGGAAAACGGCGGCCGGAAATGGGCCACCGGCGTCGGAGCAGGACCGGTGGCCGGAAACGGCCCGCTGGTGTCGGAACAGGGAGGGGACCGGTCGTCGTCGGTCCCGTGGCGGCAGAAACCGGCCGGCCGGACAAGGGGAAATCCGGGGGTTCAAACCCCCGTCCGACCAGCTTGCGGGCCCCATTAAGGGGGGCCGCGGTTACAAAACACAGGGGGGCAGCCCCCCCCCCCCCCCCCCCCCGTAAACCGAACGGCTCGACCATTCGGCCGAGCCAGCTGGCGCCGCGCGCTAGCGCGCCGGACCGCCAGGCTGCGCCGGGCCGCACCCAAGCGGTTCGGACCCGGACCCGGTTCGGGTCGACCCTGGGGTATCGGACCGGGTCGGACCGGGCCCGAACCCCTTAATACCGAATCTTTTCCGGTTGGACTCCCATAACTTGTGCTACGGGCCTCCGATCGACACACCGTCAGTTGAGATGTGATCCTTGGATCGAGACGGTCATTTCGGTATATCGCACTCGAGGTTTCGGAATACTTTGGGTTCAGCCGGGTTGGTTCGTACACGAAACCAACCGGGCCCTCGGAGCGGAAACGCTCATATATTGAGCTCCGGACGTCCGATTGACATGCCTTCGACTTCGTTGAATTCCTCTTAATGAGACGAAACTTTTGGCTTACTTCGCCTGAGTTTTGGTTGCTGTTGGATAGTGGCCGGGATGGATTGTACCCAAAATCCAATCGGGCCCTTGGAACGGAAAAGCTAATATCTTTCATACCGGACGTTCGTTTGACAAACCGTCAGTGGCGTTGGTGATCACGTTGAGAAACGGTCCCAATGAGTATACCCTATGAGTGTTCGGGGTACAGTTGAGATACGTCCAGGTTGTTTCGCTCACGAAACCAACCGGGCCCCTGGGACGAAAAGGCTAATAACTTACAGACCGGGCGTCCGATTGACGCGCCGTCTGTTGCGTTGACACCCCTATGACGAGGCGGTCCTTTGAGATACTTCTTCGTGGGACTTTGAGATACTTGGAGTATCTACTTGTAGCTCATGGAGCGGACCCTCCCAGAGACGAGCGTGCGGAGTACGGAGACCGTGTAGCCGACTCAGACCTGACGACTGCTTGACCGACTCGACTTGGATTGAGTCGACTAGCCCAGTGGACGGAGCACTACTTTGTTTGGGTGCAGAACCATGGCGGACGGAGCACTACCTGTGTGACAGTGCAGACCCGCGGTACTCGTCCGGAGAGTACCTCAGCAGGCTACTAGGGGGGTGTGCACTACTGTGTTTGGGTGGCATACCCCGGCGGGAAGCACTACTGTGTTTGGGTGGCTGACCCGCAGTACTCGACAGGAGGAGTACCTCAGCAGTCTTAGGTTAGTGAGCAGTACCTCGGAGTCGTGAAAGGACCACTGTACACTCCAGAGACGGGGCTCTTCAGCAGTTACGGTTTTGATAATGAAAATCCTGGTTTGAGCTGAGTCTATGACCTTGTGTTTACCTCATGATTGAGATGGGTCACTTGATAACTTTGGTATATGTATGAGCATATACCTGGGTTGTGGTTATCCGTTGATTTCATAATATTTGTGTTACCTCATGTTTGAGATGAGTTACTTGATAACTTAGGTATATGTATGGGCATATACCTAAGTATAGGTTATCTGTTGAGATCTTCTTTGTGGTTATTCTTGTTGGTTTTAGTGAGACCTTGAGGTTCTCGGGGTCCATACTGAGTATAGTTATACTCACCCCTGCACGGGATATGCCCGCACCTCGTTGTGTTGGTTGCAGACGACGGGCAGAGCTGACGGAGGCCGAGTGTTCGAGGACTAGACGGTATCCGGAGGTGTACTTCACGACGAGACTACACTCGGAGGGGGTTTATGGGTGAGAACATTGATGATCTGCGCTATCTGTACCTACCCTTCAGGTAGGATCCGTAGTGGACGATCCAGGAGCTACACTATCTGTACCTACCCTTCAGGTAGGATTCGAGGAGGATGACCCTGGAGTTGCTTCCTTTCTTCCAGTTGTTTGTATTTTTCTATTGTACTTTCAGTTGGGTTTGTATTCTAGCCCATTTACTTTTCATCACTTTCTTTTGTACTTAGTGTTTTACTTCCGCTTGTACTCTGTGGTGTTTTTTTTACTTTTATAAAGGCAATGACTTCCCAGTTATCAGAATTTACGCCTTTGGTGCTAGTCGCCAGCCCCTGGCCTATAGAAGGAGGGCTTGGGGTAGTCACGGCACGGGCCCTGAGGACGGGCCGTGAAATCGGTTTTCAAGAAAGGTCTCCCCAATATAATTGGGGAATGTCCATTCATCCTATCATCTTCCATTTCTAGCACATAAAAATCAGTAGGAAATATTAAATTTTGAACCCTCACAAGAACATCCTCTGACACACCAGAAGGGTGTGTCGTACTCCGATTTTCTAGCTGAACAACTATTCATGTGGGATTTAGTTCACCGACCTGAAAAGAAGAGTATATGGAGTGAGGCATCACATTAATAGAAGCACCCAAATCAAGCATAGCATTGGATAAAGAATACTCCCCTATGGTGCACGGAATCGAGAATGTTCCAGGATCATTGCACTTAGTGGGAAGTGATGGTTGTATCAATGCTGAGACGTTCCTCCCCAGTCTCACCTTCTCATCACCTCTAAGTCGCCTTCAGTGGGTACACATCTCCTTCAGAAACTTTGCATATCTCGGAATTTTCTTGACGGCATCAATAAATGGAATGTTAACCTGTACTTTTTTGAAAGTCTCCAAGATTTCTTTATCAAGTTCAGTTTCCTTTTGTTTCCTTGGTTGGGTGGATCTTTGGGGAAATGGAAGAGGAATGCTTGGGCTTGGTAACTCATCAATAGACACACTGTTTCCTTTGGTAGGACTTCTCTCAAGACAAGGTCCCATCTCATTTGAACCTTTTTCAGTGGTTGGGATGGTGGTTCCCTTAGGAGAGGATGAATCTAGTGGAGTGTTCATTTGGCTTTTAAGTTGAGTTCCACTCCTAAGGGTGATGGAACTAACATTTCCCTTATCCCTAGGGTTGACAAGTGGTTGAGAGGGTAGTTTACCAGACCCATGGCTTTGGATTTCACCCATTAAGTTAGCTAGTTGGCCTAGTTGGGTTTTGAGATCTTGTATGGCTATCTGAGTGGTTTGTTGGAATTGGAGATTATTGGCAGCCATTTGTTTCATCATATCTTCTAGGCTAGGTTCAGTTTTTGGAGGAGGTTGTTGGAAAGGGCTTTGGGGTGGTTGAAAATTGCTGGGTGGTGGTGGTTGATGACTACTTTGCCCTAGTTGGTTCCATGGTTGTTGAGGCTGGTTTGAATACCCCCTTGCCTATAGTCTTGGTTGTCTTTCCACCTAGGGTTGGATGGATAGTAAGGTTCTTGCCTAATAGATTGGTTATAGGGGAATCCTGGGAATATTTCCTCACAACTCTCAGAAGTTTCTCTCAATTGGTGCCATTGGTCAGAATAGTGGGTATCAAAAGAGCATATACCACAATGTATGGGATGATAAGATTGTAATTTCCCTTGGGAAAGAGAAAGTTGTCATATAAGGGTACTCACCTCTTCAAACTTTGTGTCCACCTTCTTCTATAATTCAGTACTTTTCACCTCATGGAAACCTCGAATGGGTACACTGGACCTTGAACTGAATTGTTGAGTGTTCTGTGCCATGGTCTCAATTAGGGTCCTTGCAGCAATTGGGTTTTTATCCATTAGTGCACCACCTGCAGCAGCATCAATCATGTTACAATCTATTGTAATTAAACCTTCATAAAAATAATGAATTAAAAGTTGATCGCTTATTTGGTGGTGTGGACAACTTGAACATAATCTTTTAAAGCATTCCCAATATTCATGAAAGTTTTCTCCTTGATATTGTCTTATCCCGCATATTTCTTTCCTTATTGTTGCAGTTCGAGAGGCTGGGAAGTATTTTTCAATAAAAATTTGTTTCATGTCCGCCCAACCTCTAATAGGTGAATTAACATAATGCAACCAATCTTTAGACGTGTCTTCTAATGAAAATGGAAATTCCCTAAGTTTTACTTGTTATTCATCCACATTAGCATGTTTTAATGTTGAACACATAGTATGAAATTCTTTTAAATTCTTATTTGGATCTTCTCCAAGCATTCCATGAAATATTGGTAATAAATGAATTAAACCAAATTTTAGTTCAAAATTGGGTGCCTCGCCTTGTAATTGAATTTAAGTGGGTCGAATATCAACATCGGGTGAGGTTAGTTCTTTTAGTGTTCTATTATTTTCAGCCTTTTTATACAAGTTATGTTCATTTTTAACTTTGGTTTCAGAATAAGAAGAAGGATCTAGAAGAATTTTAAGATGTGATGTCTCCTCCTTCAAAGTGTTGTCTTGTGTGTCTCGGTTTCGTTGATGTAGGATCATCTCTGGTTCGGGTTCGAAAGTTTGTAGGTCTCCCGGAGTATAACGCATCATACACAGAACCTACACAATAAATAAATTAGAACACAAAAATAAATGCAAAGGTAGAAGATAAAACAAACAAATATTCACAAAAATTACAAAAATTTTATCAAAAACACACACAAAAAACAGAAGCGCTCCCCAGCAACGGCGCCAAAATTTGACCGCGTTGTCGTGACAAGTAAAACTGATTATGTTTTCAAGGTTGATTTATAGTATAGGGTAGACCCTAGGTCATCTCTCAAGGATCATTGGTAGGTTTATAGTGTGTATTTTTAATAAAAATGACTAAGAGAGGGGGTGGTTTTGAAAAGAGTTTAAAACAATGACTTAGTTGAAATAACT
The DNA here is from genome assembly GCA_963277665.1 of Viscum album. Lineage (NCBI taxonomy): Eukaryota > Viridiplantae > Streptophyta > Magnoliopsida > Santalales > Viscaceae > Viscum > Viscum album. The sequence goes on from OY728162.1 coordinate 1,047,928,194, forward strand.
TAAAAGTTGAGTGACCTAGTGGATTTTGAAAAATATGATATAAAAGGGTCTATTTTATTTCACTACACACATATCAAGTTCATTGTTCAAAGAGATTCATCTTAGGTTTAAGGTAATTATTTGGTTGGAGTTAATTGGAATCCTGATTAATTCCTAAGCTTTTATTTCAATGCTTTAAGGACCAAACCTTGACGTAACAATCGTATTGTCAAGGTCCAGTACTTATGCATGGAATAAGAGATTCCAAAGAATATTGAAATCTCAATAAGGTGGGTATGAAAAGGATTCTTGTGATGTCCAATCGGAACAACACAAGTCACGCACTCAAAACCTCACACTGATCGGTTTGAAATTAAGAGCATAACACTCACATGCATCAAATCAAGAATTAAAATATAAAATAAAATAAGATACATGGAATAAAATGTTTAAACACCCAAATTACTCCAAACAAGTAGCTATTTTATGCATCGGAACTCCCTTGACATGTGTGTAGCTCCCTCACAACGAACACCCAACTTTTAGCTCGACATCGAGAGGAGGAGGAAGCTCGGGTGGAACTCCTTCTTCATCCTTGATTCCCCTATGAGGATAGGGGCCTCCAGAACCTACAAGGTGATTAGGATACACCTTTCGGACTCCAAATTGGCAGCACTTTACTCCTTGGCCGAACTTGCAAGTGAGGTTCCCTTGGTGCCCTTTTATAGGAAAATTGGAAGGTGGTTTTAGGCACACAGATTTCATCAATCCATTTGCACGATGCTTTTCAGCCTTTAGATAGTATTATCTCACTTTGTAGAAAATATAAAATTTGTATACCTACCTCTTTAATGTCTCCACCAAAATTTTGGAACCATTTGGACAACTAAAGCTCAAGATATTGATAAAATACAAAACACCGCATTTGACTTGGTCCAAATTCGGTGTCTTGGACATATTAATTCGTATGGGCCCCATAGAAGTAGAATCAAGATTAGGTTCCTTAATATGAAATGTAGAATATTAAATTTTATACAGGCTCACAAAATTTCAGCCCATTTGAATTCACTTATTTCGTGTACTATGCAAAACAGTGGACAGATGTCCATGGATCCATGCAATTTTGGCCCATTTTTATTCCACTTCATCAAGGTCCCTTCAAATCACCTCCACCTACATTGAAACAATAAAAACAAGTAACATTTCCCATTATAATATTGATTAAAATTAATTAATTTATTCAAACATAAAGTGAAATTTATTATTATATTTAGAATATTCATTACAAAACTAGTTTAAAACTGCGGTGTAAGGGTGGAATAAAACAGTGAATCGTGGTACGATCAGACGCCCCCTGTGGCCCTTCACCTTCAGGATCCCCTTCTCCTTCTCCTTAATCTTCCCCTTCTCCTTATTCCTCCTCTTCTGTTTTTTCTCCCTCCGACTCATCGCTGTCATCATCCCCCAGTGGCATCTTTTCCGAATCATGATCCTGGTTAAGCAGCACCTTCACCAAGAGAGGTGGCTCCACACGCCGACCCTGTTGGCATGCATACATGTCCATGGCTGTTAAGTATGTATGTCATCGGTGGAAGTTCACCTTGTTGGAAATCTGAACAAGCCCGACTTCCGGTAGCTGGATCCCGTCCCACACTATCTTCTGCCAGAGGGCTTCGGTACTCGTTGACTGCCACAGGGTTAGCCAAGCCGACCATAGCGTAGGGAAGATCGCATCATGGGAAGGTTGAAGCAAGTATCTTATTTGATTCCTAGGAAGTTCTATGGTCGCTCCATGGAACCCTCCTCCAGGAAACGAGGGCACAGTCATGCCATGCGATGCCCCCGCTGCTGAGGTTTCGGCCTGTGCAGGCCCCATTTCCTGAGGCGCTTCTGATCCTCCTCCTCTAGTGGCACCATGCATGATCTCTCGCCATCGAGGTTCCGTACTGGTTACTTTGAGCTACCGAACTCTCTTCCGTAGAAGCCCCTAAAGGTATGCTATGGTCCAATGTTCAGCATACTCGGTTGAGAGGCTATTGTTGACTCGGGTGGGAGTAAAAGTGATGATGTCGCCGGAACCGTAAGTCGTGAACATTAGCCACAACTGACGAAGAACGCAGGGATGCCTCTCCTCTATGATGTCTATGTATACTCTCTTCAGCATTCGTTGGAGGCATCCAAACTGCCTGGCGAACCTGGATGGAACATAAGGCTCGCGGAAGATCTTCCCATCAATCCAGGCCACAAGCACCCCACCTCTGATGCTCTAGAAGTACTCCTTCTACTCCAGTGAGCCTTGTATGTTGTCTATCAGCTGACCAGTTGGGGTGGGGAATGATTTGAAGGCGAAATTGGCATGGCTACCAATCTTGATCCGTACTCCCTCCTCATTGAGCATCATCGGCATGACCCTATAAATATTCAGCAGAGAGGGCTTCAGGCCATTGCCCGGAGGATGGATGACATTCGGGAAAGTGTATCCACCGTAGTGAGCCGCAAACTAGCCATGGAAGATCTAGAAGGGGAATTATACTCTCCTAGGCGATCCCCCTCTCAAGATGCATCCCAAGATGGTGTCCTGTCGAGCCAGCAAAGAGACCCCCAGGTTGAACCTCTTATTGGCATCCATGATGCCCTCCATCACCAGGGTCGCTGGACGGACGCCCATCCTTGCGTCCCACACCGGCAAGAGCCATCCACTCAAAAATTTGGCGAAGAATCCGGCATACCGAACATTAGGGCATGGTCCTCATTTATGTTGTATCCCCATGATTGGCATTGCCCCACCTCCAGGATCCTCTAGTATGATCTGCTCTTGCTCCTCTGAACCATAGTTGGACACTGTTTTCCCCGCCCTGGCATCTTGACCTCCGGATCCTTCTCGAGGAACGAGCTAAACCATTCCTTATAGGCGATGTCCTTCAGGAATTCCTTGACTCCTAGTTTCTCCTTGGCCAGCTCTAGCAGATGCCACGTCATAATGGGGGTTCGAGACCTGTCACCCCAGATATTCATCGGCAGAAGGAACTCATCATATTGATGGCCCTCCAAAGGGATACCCCTGATGTAGTGAATGTCCCAGAGACTGATTCCGACTTCCCCATAGTGAATATGGAATGTGTTGGTATCCGGGGACCATCGACTGAATAGATCCAGCCCAAGGTCAGGCTTCCGGTAGAAATGGAAGTGTGATGTCCACACCACCTCAAATAGACCAATGTGTCACAGCTCAGCCCCAAATTGGTCACACGTATGGAGAACCCAGTATTCCCATGCCCACTCACTGGTGAAGTTGCCTCTGGACCGCAGGTCCCAGTCTTGCAGCCAACCTTTGGTCTCGTCAGTGATGCTCTGACGGAAAGTGCTTGCATAGAGGGTCGGGGAACTCTCCGCAATAGGGTCACCCCCAACAATGGTACTAGTCCTGGGTTTTAGGACATAGACATCCATATGCCCAGTTTCTCTCGTAGGATGACCATTATTGGTGACATTTTATCGAGTAAGGTCGTCTTCACAGGTCACCCATGACCATGGTTTATCAACCTCGAAACCCGACAGAGGCACCTCCTCCAGAATTCCAAAGTCGCACAGCGGCAGATTGTCAGACAAGGCGTACTCTTTCTGGGTGGGGGTCAGTATGTTGAAAAGAGTGTGGTTATTGGAGAAACCCCTCTTGGCGCATAAACCTCCATATTCACAGCCATTTCAGCTCTTCGAGTAGCGGTTTCCCCCTCATCAACCCGGTTTGCGACCATCTTCTTCTGACCAACTGTTTCAGGAGTGTTGCGCAAAATCTGTGATTTTGGTGCGAAATCTAAGAGTCGAGCGTGTAAAATCATCATTTGGTGTGAAATTTCAGGCTGTGGCATGAAAAATCCTGGGTTTGCGCATAAAATGATGCCAAAACTCGGTGAAATTACGCGCTGCCGAGGCGGTTTTACGCGTGGCCGTAGAAGAAATTTTGCGCACGAGATATTAGAGTTTATCACACGAGAAAAGTCTTACGGAGCATGGGACCCTCAGCTAATTTTATAGGCTAATCCTGGGTTCCGAAACTGCATGAAAAGAAAATTCCGCACCTGGCGGAGTTTTGTGCGCCGCTTCAAAATTTTTGTGCGCAGGGGACCCACGAATCCCTACACTTTGGCGTTTCCCTCAGAATCCGATCGTTGTTACCCCTCTTCGATCCAATTTTGAGGGGGGAATTTGTAGATGCTGAAAAGTGATTAAGTGTTGAAGGGAGTTTTGAAATGACAAAGAGAAGTCATATTCAGACCCGGAGACTCAGTCCGGAGGGCCCAAAGGTGATGCGTGAAAAAAAGAGTGAGGTGCGCGAAAAAATATGTGTCACATGGAAAGTACCGGGATTTTTGAAGAGTCCCTGGCTCCAGCGTGAAATAATTTCGCGCCCGCACCCTGTGCAGTTTATATTTCGCGTCGCCACTTCTATCGCACAATTATTTCACGCAGCTCTGAATTCCACGTAGCCGAATGCTTATAAATAGAAGGAGACCTCCTTCCTTTTTGGGGATGAAGAATATGAACTGTCTCTCGTGCGAGTAATCGATATTCCGCACATGCGTAATATGGCCTTCATGTATGGTTCTTTTTGCGCCCTGTCGCCCCGGGGTCCGCCTTCGCTCGAGATCCCCTTTGTCTTAGACTGAATTCCAATCTCCTTGGGGTCTTCCCCTTGTGTGCAATTCCTTCCATTGGGCACAGGTCGGCCAGTTGCATGCAATCCCTTCCTTTTCGTGCACCCCCTGTCCTTACGCGTGGCCTTTTCTGCCTGCGCGTAATTCATACACCTTGCACACAATCCTCCTAGATGCGCGCAAAACCTCACCCCCCCCCCCCCCCCCGATTTTGCGCCACCCCGGGGCTTTTCGCGCCGGGCTCCTTTATTTCACGCAAACCTCAAGGGTTGCGGAAATTCCTTGGGCCCTTTACCTTGGTGCTCCTTGGGCACCCTCTTGCATGAATGCTCGATGCCCTCCTTCTGGGTGTCATTCGTAGGTGTCTTGTGCACCCCAGGAATCTGCATCATACATGGTTTTCCCGTATGACCTTTTATTCTTGTACGAAGTAACTTCAAAGTCCCCTAGACAATCCATCCCGTTACATTTCTTTGCTTCATGCTTCTTCGCATAGGCACGCTAATGGCTATTGCTTCTTTGCATAGCCATGATAATGTGGACCCCTCAATGGTTCGCTCCGTGACACCCCCTCACCACGGCCTTACCGATGCCTTCCCTTCCACAAGGGTCAGAGGGCATCGGTTATGTAAGTCCTAGGGGTGCGGAGCGAACCCACCTCATCTGAGCTGCATGATGTTAAACTTCCAAGAACCTTGTCCTCAACACATGACATTAAACTGTGACCTGGCCCCGTGCCTTGCACGCAGGGTACCACCGCCTCAAACATTCTCCACGCCCACTCGCCTTCATGGGGATGGGATCACCCCTCACAAGGGATGATATCCTCTTTATTGTAGTGGCGTTTGTCCATGGGGAAGGGAAACAACCTTGGTGTAAGCCCCTAGCTTTTCTTGCAGGAGGCAGCACCCTTGCTCCTCCTCACTTCCTCGGTGTCAAGGCCAGCAGAGGGCATGATAGGGAACGGAGATCCTCCTCTCTTCCTGGGTGTCGAATCCCTCTCCCACTATGCTTTTTCACCCTCTAGCCTCAATCCTGGAGTAAGTCCCATCACCATGGGATGCTAAACGCGTAAGCCTATCCTCATTTCCCATGGACGCACCCTTCGCGACGTGATCGTCAGGTCTCTGGTGCCTCTTGTTTCTCACACCGAGCATGACTCCCATGAGCTTAGAGTAACCACCGACCATGAAACACGTTGGGACGCCTCAGAGCGTAAGCCCCAAATTCCCTCGTCCGAGATGCAGGACGTTAAACTTCCAAGCACCATTGTCCTGCAAGACGTTAAACTATAAACCCGAACTACGGGGACTTTAATCCATGCTAAGGCATGGTACGTAGGAAGCCTCCACGAGGTTCAAGCCCCACCACCTTGGGTCGCCTCAGAGTGTAAGACCTAATCCACCCAAAATAAGGGGACCTTAATCCGTGTTAAGGCATGGTACATAGGAATCCTCCACGAGGTTCAAGCCCCACCGCCTTGGGCCACCTCAAAGTGTAATCCCCATCCAACCTGAACTACGGGGACTTTGATCTGTGCTAAGGAATGGTATGTAGGAAGCCTCCACGAGGTTCAAGCCCCACCACATTGGGTCGCCTCAGAGTGTAATCCCCAATCCACCCGAACTACGGGGACTTTGATCTGTGATAAGGCATGGTACATAGGAAGCCTCCACGAGGTTCAAGCCCCACCACCTTGGGCCGCCTCAGAGTGTAAGACCCAACCAACCCGAACTATGGGGACTTTGATCCATGCTAAGTCATGGTACGTTGGAAGACTCCATGAGGTTCAAGCTCCACCACCTTGGGCCACCTCAGAGCGTAATCCCCAATCCATCCTGAACTATGGGGAATTTGATCCGTTCTAAGGCATGGTACGTAGGAAGCCTCCACGAGGTTCAAGCCCCACCACCTTGGGCCGCCTTAGAGAGTAATCCCCAACCAACTCGAACTTTGGGGACTTTGATCCGTGCTAAGGCATGGTACATAGGAAGCCTCCACGAGGTTCAAGCCCCACCACCTTGGGCCACCTTAGAGTGTAATCCCCAACCAATCCGAACTACGGGGACTTTGATCCGTGCTAAGGCATGGTACGTAGGAAGCCTCTACGAGGTTCAAGCCCCACCACCTTGGGCCGACTCAGAGTGTAAGCCCCATCCAACCCGAACTATGGGGACTTTGATCCATTCTAAGTCATGGTACGTAGGAATCCTCCATGAGGTTCAAGCCCCGCCACCTTAGGCCACCTTAGAGTGTAAGCCCCATTACATCCCGAACTACGGGGACTTTGATTCCCTGCCATGAGGATACGTAGGAAACCTTCACGAGGTTCAAGCCCAACACCCATATCTCATCCTGACCTCTCCCTCAAGCCCGTGTGTTTTGCGAAACTCATACCCTAACCTGGAGGTTCCACTTCCTCTGGGTCCCATCCATGCATCCATTCTCATGGTTCGCCTCTTCAGGTGTCCCATCGTTTCACCAAACTATGCAGACTTTGATTCCCCACCACAGGGATAGGTAGGAAGTCTTTTTGAGGCTTAAGCCCAAATCCATCATTCATCCTGATCCTTACCCGGGCCTCCACATCTCGGTAAGATAATTCCACCTCATACCCCATTCCATTTAACAGAATTTGGGAAGCCACCCACGTGTCGGACCCAACCTCGGTGTCCCCTCTGGGGGTTGCGCCCATCTAATCCACTCTAGATAGTGTTCCGATCAGTATGATCTATCTCCGCTGGATGTTAAACTTGCGTCATACCCTGTGTTAAACATGGAAAGCTGAGGAAAACCTCAGATACATGACAATGGAATACAATTCCCCACATTCGATGTGGGATACCTCGGGCTTCCGCGCCCTTGAGAAGCCCTATGATAAGGGACAGAAGACAGAAATGTCAATCCCTAGCTTCAAGACACGCCAATGATGCCCCAACGTGACTACTATCCTAACCGAAGGCTGCTGCCCTGACCGGACTCCTTGTAAGGTCCTGAAAGAAACAGCGTAATTAACTAGTGTCCATGAAGATATGGCACCGGGAAGAGTTTCACAAACTATGTCTTAAATCTATGATGGAGACCTGGACTAGGTGACGAGTTCCGAGGAGGAATCCATGGAAGAAAGAACCGACATCCCATCATCCTATTTAGATCAAGGAGCAGATGTCACTGAACAAGGAGCGGATGTCACCCGCCTTTAGAAAGCGGGAATGCTGGGTAACAGCAGTGCGTCTTCTGTGTGACGGATGCGCGTGCCACAGCGAAATCATCAAAAACAATGACCCCTGACATCTTGGATGGGCCTTGAATACTGCCACCAGCCATTAGATATAAATAAATAGATCCTTAAAATTAGAAAGTCTTGTGAAATAGACTTATGGATTATGTTCATTTTTATACTATAAGTGGATTCATGGACACACCATTAAGGTTGATTCTCCTAGTTTATTTAATTAACTGGAAATTTTTTTAATAAATTAAAATCCATAATTAAGATGAACATTCACAAATGCTCATGAACAACCCTCGTTCACTAGATGGATTCCTCATCCACCAATGGTGAATCTTGAGACCATTGAGATACCATGTGGAATCTAGACCTCTTGATAGGTTAGGTGATAACACTGAGACTCATTTTCCCATTCTAGGGTCTTAAGGCACCACCAAGTTGGAGGCAATGGAATACATGAGATCACAGTGCGTGTTGTCCCTAGAAACTTCCTTTTTTGATTTAAAGTTGTCCAGACTCATTGATGAGACTATGGGATGAGAAATCCTCTTCTGTCCATCATAAAAATGATTAGGTTGATAGAGATTAGGAAGACCATTATTGGGTTTGGTGAGAAAACCATCCCAAAGTGACCCTAAGGATCGAGATAGTTTATGGGCCATCTTTTTTTTGTATCCCATATAGTGAGGCTCCATGTAACTTGAAAGTCCATGAAAATATATTGAGGTTGACATCAAGGGACATGAAATTCCATATGTTTCATTGTTGACCCAATACACAGCCAAAACCAAGGTCGCATGTGTGGGTTTATCTATAGTAGTGAGACCATGGGGACCTCGTGGGGGCCCCATTGATAGACAAACCTTGAGAGGGTGTATGGGGGATTGTTTTCGGTGTCCCTATGGAACTTGTACTAGACTAGTGAGCTCGAGGGGTTGTGGGATATGGTTTTGGTTGTGGATGTTTGTTTGGACCTCATGTTTCTTTTATTATATTGGGTTTATAAAATATACCCTGAATAAATATGTGACAATGTTGGGGTTCCATGGTTATGGACTTGTCTATACTAATAGGATTTAATTGTTATTAAACCATGTATATGGATGGTTTTCTATGTTTCAATATAAATACATGTTGGAGCTTCTTTTAATTAGGAGCTTAGTATATTTTATGGGACTTCCATGGATTTGGAGAATGGATCATGTTATTAGGCCTTCCAAAGATTTAGAGATTTTATTTTTTGACTTAAATGGGTTATGTCCCCAGAGTTATGGGGATATTTTTAGGAGGTTCCATGGATTTTGAGCACATATGGTTAAACTATCATTGTATGGGTCCCATTTTTCATTAGGATACAGTTGGGGCTACAATGGATTTAGAGAATGCATGTTACTTTTGAGGAACTATCATCAAGGAAAACTTATAGGAACCTCAGTACTATCTAAAGATTTTATGGTTGATTGAGATCATGTACATATGTATTGAAAATGGGGTATTTTTTTACTTTTGGATGTTTTTTTATTTCCTCTATACAAGACACATGTACATATCACTGCATATGTTTGTTATTCCGGGACCATGTTGATGGTTATTTAATAAGTTATGTACTCACACTCTATTTAGGTTGCCACTATACTTGGATACCAGAGAATACATTCACTTTGATGTAGATATAGTTTGGTCTGATTCCCTGGATCAAGTTTACCATGATTGGGTAGGATAGCTTAGGCATGAACATGGAACATGGGATGTGGTATGTATTAAGGATTTCATAGAGATGAAATTTTTATTTCTTATATTTTCAAGTATGTATATGTTACTGGTCCAATGGGAATTATTTAGTATGTGTAGTTTGGTTATTTGGAACCTTAATACTTTTCATTACTATTAGTATTTTTATTGTAAAAACTTATTATTTAAGTTATTTATTATATATAACAGTTGGTTGATTTTATCTGTTATTTTGTAGTATGATATGGGCGGTATAGTAACCCCACAGTACTATCTTAGAACCTCCCTGCCAGTCAATATATTCTATTATATGGAGAGGTAAACCTAAGGTCACATGGTGTACTAGTCTAGTTCCAATTCATAGAGTGATTTTGGCTGTGATGTTACAATTACTCATAAAATTATTTTCTTCTCCCTCTTTATATTTATTGCATGATCAAAATTAATGGGATAACAATGAAACTACATGATTCTTATCCATAATTAATCATTTTTCAAAGGTATTTATACTTCTACTAAAACAGTGTATAAAATAAGAGTTAATAAACCTATTTATCAATCATGTCCTCAAATTAGTTCAACATGTAAAATAGTTTCAAATTTCTCATTTAAGGTTCTATACAATGCAATTTTACAAAAAACACTATCATAAACTCATCTTTAACAAATACATCAGAAATATTTATGTGAAATACATTAAAATTCCCAATTTTTAAACATGGCATGCACTCCCCCTTCAAAGAAATATTTTTCAAAAAAAAGGATAGGAGATTAATTTTTACAAAAACATTTTTAAAAAAATTAAATGTTTTCTAGATTTTAGATCTATACAAAAAACATTTTTGATAGAATCCTCAACATTTAAACTCCTCTTAATGGTATTCACTTAATTATTTTTTATGGAAGTTAGATTATTACATTATCATCACCTCTTAATGTTGTGTAATTATAGAAAAATATATATCTATATTAAATTATTAATATTGTATTTATATTCCCTACAATTTAGTTATGAATAAATGAGATAGTAAATGGGGTGTAACTTCTTAGTTTCTTAGTTAACATATCATGGTTGAGATTTTTCTCTCAACCAAGATCCTTAAATCTCTTCAATCTCAATATGGGGTCAATTATGTATGCTTCCTTTCCTACTATGATTTTTTACATTTTTCATGGTCATTTTATTCAATTCAACCATTTTCTTATGTGGATACGTCTTCATAATATAGTCCATCAAGGAAAATTTTTGACCTTATTCTTGTACTATCCTTTTCATCAATTCTTCTTGAGCTAGGAATATGGTAATATATTTCTCTATAACATGTTCAGAATGTTTTTACCTTCCACATAGATTCATATGAGTCTATAGTTCACCATGATTACAAAAACTCTCTTTAAATTCAATCTATTCATGTGAAATAATTTTATTCCCGTTACATTTATCAATTAAATTTTCTTTCTCCAGATGTTTATCCATTTCTAATTTGTCTAGGCTAACTATCAATAACTCCTCCTTAGTATGTTCAGCTTCTTGGTGGTTTTCACATGATTTATTGGAATCCCCAAAAATGAATGAATATTATTATTTCACCTTAAAATTTTATATCCCTTTCACACTATAGGGAATCTATCTTGGAAAAATACTCATCCATTCCTCTTATATATGACCATGGTAATCACATTTTCCATGATTTTATTCTAAATGTTAAAACCTATTCTCTAATGGTATATTTTATAAATTTCTTGTAATAGGTTGATTATTCTGAAAATATGTTGTCATATTCTTTGTGTACCTACCCTATGGTTTATTCTTTTTTTAGGTAATGAAATAATAAGAACACAAGATTAGACTTTGTGTCTAAACACACAACAACACTAGTAGTATTGTTTAATATTTTCTAACCCATACTAATTATAAATTTATCCAAAAACGTTATTATATTTTCTTAATTCCTACTATGCCTATATTTACTTAGGATAAGTGTTATTGTTGATATTTTCCTCTCCTATATTAATATAGAAGATGTTGTCTCACCTATATTATGGGTCTAGACATTTTTATGTTTCATTTTTTATTCTAAAATATTTGAGATAATGAGTTTAATTTGATATTTATTATGTCTTTTTTTAAGATTAATCTTTGTACTTTTATTTTCTATTACTTTATATTACTTTTATTTCATAATGCCTTGTCTTATATTTTTCAATCTATTATAGGCATTAATACCCATTTATTATATCTTTGAAATTTATTCTTCTCTCACAAAAAGTTTTCCACAAAATCTCTCACCATCTTTTCCAACTTAGCCACTATCAATCCCTATTTATTTATCACATCAATATATGGTACTTATTTCTTGTAATGAACCTTTTTACCATCATCCATCAATATATTTTCTTTTTTCCCTATCATCTTCTCATTCTTGAGATGTGTGTTATAGTCAAGATATACTTATAATTCATTCTTCATTATGTATTCCAACCCTATTGGTCTACTTTCATTATTATCACTACCTTATGTATAAAATCCATTTTCAAAATGATATATAAAATTAGTAAGCATAACAATAGATTCATCTTCTAATTTAGTACATGATATGAAGTTAGCTTGTTCTTCTTTGATAATAAAATTTATTCTTTTTCAATTAGAGAACTTATTTTTCTTCTAAAAAAGTTAACAGGATATTTTGATTTTCTAACCCATTTGATATTTTGATGTTTCTCATTATATCCACCTAAATAATATCCTAAATCGTTGTTCCATAGACATTTTTTTGGAGAATTCTTATTCGTATTATAGTCATAACACATTTGTTGGTTTTCTCCTTTATTTTTATTCTTTCCCTTTCATAATTTCTTATAAATAAGAGCAATAATTTTCAAATAATATTCATATTTGTCAACATAATCAGAATAATTCATTTTGGTATATAATTATCATTAAACGTGTGATTTATTGTGGCCTCAAAAAAAATTCATATTTGTTTTCAGTTTGAAAGCGAAAATTGTTCTCATTTCATAGGAAATTATAATATTATGCAATTAATCAAAAGAAATATCTTATCCAACATATAAAGCTAACATATAAGGATAAAACCTATCTAGAAAATTTATCATTAGTATTTTCTCAATTATAGAATCATATTAATTTTCTATAAATATCCAAATACCCCTGACTATCTCCTTGATTCTAGTAAAGTGGTGAGAAATAATCTATTCATCATCCATCTTAATATCCTCAAACCTATACCTCCAATTTTTTAATTTTTATTCCTTGACTTTTATATTTCCTTTATAAAAACTTTTCAATTTATCATAAATTTTCCTGGATGTTTAGAGACCCGTGGATTAATTGTATGTCATTTATGAAAGGCATATCAAAATGGAATATTGGGATTTTCTATAAACATTAATATTTCCCTTTTTAGAAGGAGACATAGGACCACCCTTAATAGTGGGTGGAAATTACATTGTTCATGCATATTCTACTTCCAAGATAAGTTATAAAAGGTATGAAAACATCATATTCTTATAAATATGGTAGTTATTCCCATTAAATGTAAGAAACCCCTTATTGTTCACATAATTCAGATTTCCAATTTTAAATAATTTCTGGGATCAAACATAGGAATCTAGGATTTTCGAAAATACCACTTGTAAATACAAGATACTTTTAGATCAATGAGGGGGTAGATCTATGATCTATTTTTATTAATAATTCATATTAATTAATCCTTTAGGTATAGTGAAGATCTCATTCAACTCAGCATGACCTCTCTCTTACTTAATGTGTGATAATGATAAAGTAATGCCCAACACAGAAGTATTTTCTCATGGTTAGGCCTCAATGTGAGAGGCTACACCATATTGTGATTAGTTAAACCCAAAATCATATATTATATCTATAAAATAAATATCATAATCCTATAAAAATACTAATCCCAGTATTATAGAGTCTTTTTATGATTCTTCCAAATCCCATCTAGAAACAACAACTTCTCACTACCTTTACAATAGGTGATTGAACAATAATATGAAAGATCACTTATTTTATATGAGTTTCTTCAAATATTTATTGTATAAATACTTATTATTGATCCTTTTTTATCAAGAAAACTTTCACATGATCACTTATTAAATAAAATTTTTGTTTCATAATCACAATCAGAATATCCAATATCAATTTCCTTATCCAATACTATAATGTTATGGTTCTTCCTGAATCCCTCAAATGTTTGGATACCTCAAGTCTTCTCATTTCTCTCTATGAAATCCTAACTTCAGTACTCTTCTTTTCACTCTTTACCACTATAGAGTATCATATTATCATTTCATTTTATCTCTATTCTTATTCATTTTCCAACACTTTTATAATCACATAATAATATCATGAATATCAAGTTCCATACTAGATTTATGGAAACTCCTTTTAAACTTTATTCAAGGAAATATATTAATTAAAATTGGTGGATATAATCTAATATATATTATCATAATATACTGAGTAAAAATATAGTAAATCCTCTATTTAAATCACTAAGAATAATAGAATAATTATATTTTCATTTGATATTATAATATCATATTCTTCTTCCGAATAAAATATATATTTTTATTTCATTTTTCATTCCTTCCACATGTGTATAGATTCATATATATCCATATGTGGAATATTATATTAGGGATAATAGATTCTTAATATTATATATTGATTCAAAATTATTTTAGGGTAATTTTTAAGTTTATACCCATGAATATCAGTACAAAACATCATCTGATTTAATTCCTAAAAATAACAATATTCTAGAATCCTCATAAATTCTACAAAGGACCACATCTGTACTAAGACTCAAAAACCTATATTAGTCACATTTTCTATAATTATCCTTACATTTTTTATCTTTAAGAGTAATAAATAATCCTTACATATTTTTTGGTCATCCTTAAAAAGTTATCCATCCTTCTGAAGTTGGTAGATGATCCTTATAGTCTCAACAGTGGCTCTTACAGAGTCTTCAATAATCTATACATAGCCTCAAATAATCCATACAAATTATCAATACCATATAAAAATTTACAACTATAAATATAACATAAAAATTAAAAACTCATATATTATCTTTACGTATTAATTCATGATATTTATGAAGATTATGGGAGTCAATTGACTATTAGGAATGTATACTAATTGACTATTATTTAGAACATTAAATGAATACATCTATAATGCATCAACCACATAAAGAAACTACAAAAACATAATAAATATTTTTTAATTCTTCAACCAAACATAAGTAAAAATGGATTTAATGTAATCTTATTGATCATTTAATATAGGAATACAATTTTTATGTGTTGAATAAATCACACAATGAGATTAAACTGATCATATTGATCAATCAACCATGACAAAAATATTCATTAACTCCTAAATCAACTACATTTTCATTTATATTAGTAGTATGATAAATTTATCAACTATATGAATAATATAACCTATTAAAATTTATGAATTTTCACAAGAAAATCATTCTATTATATCAAAACTTCCTATTATATGATGCTTTTTTTATATTTTTTATATTCATATATATTTCAATTTACTATATTTTTTCCCTAATTAGTTTATTATATATAATTATTTCATATTTACTTAATTAATTATAATATTTTTGATATTTTTTTAAATAATTTCATCCATGTTTAAATAATCATCACTTTGGGTGATTAGTCATGTAGCTTTCTTGAAAAAACATGTGTTTCAAATTTGAAATATTTGGAATTTGAAAATATTTCTGCACATTATTTGTGGGAGTATTTCAATAAACATTAATATCATTTATTACTGATATTTTTTATTTTATTCATTATTCTATGGAGATTTTTTTTAATCTTGATTATGTTTATATATTACCCATGTCAGTATGTTTCGTATGTGTAATTAATGAATTTTTCATGTGATTTATTTTATTTGAATGAAACACCAAATAACTATTAAGTGGTTCATTAAAATTTATTGTGTGAGATTATTTGGAAAATAATAAAATAAATATCTTTTATTTTTGAATCTATTGTATATAAGGTAACTCTATATAAAGAGTTCGATATTTCTCGTTTAAGGTTTCGTATAGGTTGATGATATATCCAAGTTTCACTATGTGATACACTTTTTTGATCAAAAGACTCTTAATTAGACATCATTCTTTTGATTATTTCCTTCTTAGAGAGAATCTTGTTTCCTCTACACTCAATATTCACTATATCATCTAGTTACTATAGTTATTACTTCTTTAAATTTATTTGTCTCTATGTGAATAATTTTATTGCGTTATACTCACCATAAAATCTAGGATTTCTAATTTATACTATGAAAAAAATATTGTTATTTTACCTAACCAACAAAAAGTATTGGATTTAGTTTTACATGTTTCTAGGTAAAACATGGGTTTTTTTCTTCTACCACCTCAAACAGAATCTAGATGGTTTGTGACTCCATGTGATAAAAATTGGTTTTGTGTTGTGCCTCTAGGGAATAAAAAGAAAATATAATGGGTTATGAATCCCCATAAATAATTTAGATTTCATTATTGTGGGTGCCATTTCTTTTTGTGTTTAACGGGAGTGAAGAATACATATAGAATCATTTAGATCTTAACTACTATAAAAATAAATATTTTCATCTTGTTTTTATTTCCTCTATAATTATTAAGAATGTGAATTCACCCCCCCCCCATAACAATTAAGTTAAACTTATATTGAGACATATAAACTATTATAAGGGCTTAAACACTATATTAGGAATATTTATTTTTATTTTTAATAATATAATTAGAAAATAATAATAAATTGGAAAATATTTTTTTAAGATGATATGCACAAGTAAAATGAGGTATGGACACCTTAAAGACCTCCAAATTTTGATACAACCAATCATGGATATTGGAAGTATTTCATGAAAGAATTTATTAAGAACCATTGCATTGACAGTTATACAATCATGATAAAACAGTAAAAACATCCTTAAGTTGATACAGATTTGATAGTTTATAATGATTCGATGAAGTGTCAATAAATTTACTAGGTGATTAATTTTCTTTATCGTGTAATTCATATAAATTTTTATATTTATATATTGGCATGAAAACCAACACATGACATTTGGAATATATTGAACATTTCTAATATTTTTTTTTGATATGTTAATAATAATAATGATAATCATGTTAAGGGATGAGTATCAAGAATTTAAAATGTGAGAAGAAGATAATATAAATTCACTACTTTATATATTTACTAGTATAGTAAATGTTATGAGTTCCTTGAGAGAAATATTATATAATTAAATTTTTGTTAAAATAATATTATTTTCTTTACCTAATAATTATCATGATAAGAAATAATAAATTTGTGAAAAAAAATCAAGAAATATAGTTTAGATGAGTTAATTGGATCTTTGTTACAGTATGACTAAGAACTCAAAAAAAATTCAAAAACATATTTCTAAAAATAAAGTAATTATATTTAAATACATTATTATTATTTATTCCTCTAACTATGATATATAATATAGTGAAAGATATGGTGAATTTCATCTAGAAAAAAGGATTAAATTTAAAGAATAAATGATAAAAATAAAAATTCAGAAAATATCATCCTAAAAATTTTTATAATGAGAAGAGAAAAGGTATTGATATTTATAATTATGATTCTAAAATTATGTTTTATGAGTGAAAAAAAAAGATGAAAAATCAAGTCTAACTTCCCAAGGTACAATAAAAATGGATAAAATAGTATAAAAATGAAATGAAATCATGGTTATCTGGTTGGTGTTACACTTCAAACTAGGTTTCTTGTTGATGATTCTAATGTTGTAAAGGAATAAAAAACAATTGTTTAATGGATTCATCAAATCCGGTGTGTGAAAATGATTTTTCTTCCTCTTATAAATATAAATATAATCCCAAAAAATAAAATTTTCATAAAGATATAGAGAGAATCAATAAACATATTAACTACAAACTAGATTATTCAAAAAATTAATAAAAAACATATGGCATTTATTGATGAAAATATAAAATCTAGAAATATTAATTTGATATCAAATGATAATTTATCTATTTATTTTGAAACTGTTAAAAATAAAAATATTAAAAACAATGATTATCAATCTAAATTCGATAAAGCTCAAAATAATATTATTTATTATTTTTTGGAATAAAATAAAAAGCTTTGAGATGAAATTAAAAGATTAAATGTAGATCTATCTACTTTTGTTTAAGCTAGAAAAATAAATGAAAAAATGAGGGTTTAAATAAATAAACATAAATAAAAATGGTCTTTTATATTATAATATTTTACCCAAAAAGTATAATGCAATATTTTTTAAAGGTTTAAGGGAATATTTTTCAAGTGTTATATGGTTTTAATATCAAATGAATGGTCATTTTTCAAATTAATTTTCCTTTATATTTATACAGTCTCTTAGTCACACAAAATATTTAATATATAATTAATTTTCTTTTATATTTCTAAGGAATACATGTCTGATATCAGTTTGGGATCTCATTAGCTATTTTACTAACCCAATTAGACCCACATTTTCATGGGTACCAAACTATTCTGGAATCATTTTTTGTAAAAATAATGTATTAGAGGTATAAAAATGACACATGGAACACAAACAATGGATGATCACAACATATGATCAATGATAACTATAAATTTTAATATTTTAATAACATTTATAGTGTTATTTTTAAATTTTTTGATAATCAAAAAGAAAATTAATTTTTTTGGAGAAGATATAATTTTAAATTCGGTTTTTATTTAAAATGTTTTATTTATTGAAGGATTAAAATACAACTTTATTGGTATATCACAATTTTTCATCAATGGTATGTACGTGAAATTTTAAAAAGATAGGTGTATTTCTTTTAAATATGAATATATCCTATTATATGAAAATTGATAAGATAATATGTTTTCAATCAATTTTTATGAATTATATTACCAAAATGTAAATTGATTTAATATATTACAATCAGAAAATGTTTTATGGAATAAAATATTGGGTCATTCAAATTTCAGGTTATTTCTCTATATTTTTTAAAATAAAAAGGTATTTAATTTACCTATGTTAAATATGGAAAAACACTTATGTTTTAATTTCATTATTTAAAGGTATGTAGAAAAAAGATTCTATTAAATCAGTTCATAGGGTAAGAACTTCTAGAACACTTCAACTCTTATGTATAAACTATTTGGACCCATTAAAACTACAATAATACGAGGAAAAATATTTTTTTGTTATTGTAAATGAATCTAGCTTATTTAAAAGGGCCTATTTTATTACACATAAATAAGAGACCTTTTTAAATTTATTCCATATTATAAATTTGTTAAAATTGAATGTGAATATGTAACATTATCAATTAGAAGTGATGAAGGTTTTGAATTTTCAAATCTATAATTTCAAAAAAAAACATTGAAAATTATAGATAAAATCATAATTTTTATACTTCTTAGACACTATTACAAAATGGGGTGGTAGAAATGAAAAATATAACCTTATAATAAATGGTTAAAAAAATGTTAAATGATTATGATTTTAAAAAATAATTTTTGACATAATAGGTTAATATGGAATTTTTTGTTTCTAATAAAATAATTACCAGACCCTTCTGAAAAAAATACATTATGAAAACTATAAGGGAAACGGAAAAATTGTATATTCTTGAGTATTTGGTTAAAAAGAGTTATTTCTTAATAAAAAATATTTATTCAAAAAAAAATTATTCAAAATTTGATGACTGTACTTTTCTAGGATACTCTAATTAGAGTAAGGTATATAGATTTTTTAACAAAAAAACAATAGTAGTTAAAGAATATGTACATGTAAAATTCAATAAAAATAATTTTTAAGAAATAAAATCTAATTTAGAGTAGGTTAATAAAGATTTTATAGATTTTAACATTAGGTACTCCAAATATTCAAAAAAATTTGGATCAATTGAGGGGGATTCATTATCATGAAAAAAAATTAAATTCCATATATTTCATCTGATTTAAAAAATAATTATCCATGCAACTATTGCTGTTAAAAGAAAAAAATACTTAATAAATGTTTGTATTTATAAAAAATTTATTAATATTTTTATATCTAAAAATATAGATTAATCTTCATCTGATGTAAACTGCATTGTGGAAATAGATGAAGAATTAAATCTATTTGAGATAAATAAATTTTAAACCTCAACTGAACCACCTAAGTATCAAAATATTGTTATTTATAAAAGTGCTCACATGAATTGGTCACCCAATTCATTCCCCAAAGAAATTTGTTAAAATAAAGATTAACAATAGATACACAAGGTGTAAAGGGATTACACCAATAGGGATTTAGGGGAATGAAAACAAATATTTCAAATAAAAATGAGCAAAAGAACAATGTCCGACCATTTTGTGGACACTGCCAAGGGGAATCCAAAAAGTTTCATGAAAGTTGAAGCTACTCATGTGAAAGAATTGATAAATATAGTATCCCATCATGTAAACTTGATAATGATTAATATGTAAAATATGAGAATTTTAAAACTTTTAAATGAATGATTGGAACCGTATTATACTTAACTACTTCAATTTTGGATTTATTGGATGGTGTTCGAATGTTTACCAGGTTTCAGTGTAATCCTATGGAAATTCATTTAAATGTATTTAGAAAGATTATTAAGTATGTAAATGTTTCTTTAAATATTTTATTTATTTTATCCTAAAAATAATTTATTTTAACTAATTATTTTTTCATTTTCTTATTTTGGTGGTTAGAAAATTGATAGGATAAGAAAAACATGTATGTTTCATTTTCTAGGAAAATTATTTAGTTTCATGGATTTATATGAAATAAAATTCAATAACATAATCAATTTTTCAAATTGAGTATGTTTATACTACATCATGTTTCTCAAAGTTGTTATAAATTGAACAATCTCATTGATAGTTTTATTTTATTTTTGAAAATATCCCTATTTATTATGATAATATGCCAGTGTTTTTTATTTCTAAAAATACCATACAGATTTCTTGGAAAAAACACATTGATATTATATTTATATTCCTTAGAGATCATATTCAAAAAGGACATATAAATCTATAATTTGATTCGATAAAAATAATTTTGATGACATTTTCACAAATCCATTGGATTTAGCTAAATTTTAGAAAATTCAAATTGATTTTGGAATAATGGAAGTATAATTATTTAGTAAATAACATATGTTTTGGGAGATTACTTCATAGTGAATTTAAAATTCAAGAATCTTGAAATTCAAAAGTTTTGAAAATAATTTATACAGAATAATGTATATTGATAAATTTTCTTATAGTGGCTCCTTGACACAAGTATTAGAGATACTAGTTCAAGATTGGTTTATATGATGTCTCTATTTATTTTTCTATTATCTAAATTTTTTTATTCAATTTCTATAACATAAAATTTTCATTACATTTTAAATATGTTTTAAATTTTTAAATCTATAAAATTTTTATTTTTTGTTTTAATTCTAACTTTAGAAGGGTCAAATTGCTACATAATAATTTTTAATGTAATTTTAAATAACTATTCATATATAATTATAAAATTTAATTATCAGTAATAATTTTAATTTAGGGGGATCCATGTTTTGTGCTAGATTAAAATTATAAGGGTTGGTTTATTTCCAATTAATGTGTGTCCATTTTATGGGGAGCTTGTTTGAACATATTATTTTGTACATATTTAATTCATGATATTTTTTATCATTTAAAATGGGGGATTTTTTGACATTATAGGTAGTTCTATAATTATAAAAAATTGTGAGAATATTGAAGTGGCACCATTACACTTTTTATTTATATTTTGATAATTTAAATTACTAATTATTTCATAATTATAATTTCTCATAACATTATTTTAATCCATTATTACCTATGGAATTATATAATATGGTTTCATATATGTTGTAATTATGATTTCATTCTATTCAGAAATATTTTAGTTATGTAATGGATTTAATGTATGAGAAAATCAATTCCTATTTAGACTGACCATAAGGGGTTGACTATAGGTTTAAAGTGATTATGATGAATATATATTGATCAATCATGAGGTAGATAATTCATCAAATGCATATAAAATTCATCAAACACATGATGAAATTATAAATCATAGATCAAAATTATTTAAACCCTCAATCAACCATAAAAAAATGGGTTCAACATAATTTTTCAAACATATTATAGAATTTCTTTTGTAATTTTTAAATAAATTGCATGTTGAGTTTTGAATAACTATACTGATCAATCAACTATGCCATAAATTTTCTCTAAGTCATAGATTAACTAAATGTTCCTTTTCATCTAACACATGAGTAATTTATTGATCACATGAGTAATTTATCAACCACATGAGTAATATAACCAACCAGAATTTATGAACTACCACAAAATCTTCATCATAAGTAATCGACCATACCTAATTTATGATTCTCTATTTTTTATATTTTTTCATATTCATATATATTTTGATGCACTATAAGTTTTTTATAACTATTTTCTCTGATCTATTTATTTCATATTTAATTATTAATTATTTAAATACTAAGAAATTGTGTTATAAGTAATTTCATACAGGTTCAATTAACCATCAAGTGGGATAAATACTCCTTTTTATTTCTTAGAGAAACATGTGATTCAAAATTGATATGTTTAGAATTTGAAAAAATTTCCTTCCATGCTTTATGTTAGTATTTTAAAGAACACTAATATTGTTTATCATTGGTATTTGTTATAGTATTAATTATTCTTGTGTTTTTTTATTTAATATTACTTATGTTTAAAGATTACCCATGCGGGTATGTCTCACATGTTCAGTTAATGATTTTTTTCACATGAATTATTTTATTGGAATTAATAATTTATCAATAATAAAGTAGTTTTTTTAAGTTTCTTGTGCAAGATGATCTAGAAAAGAATAAATGAATGAAATTTAATTTTTGAATCTTTTGTTAATATGGGAACTATATAAAAAGTGTTCAACAACTCTAGTTTAAGGTTCCATTGAGGTTGAGTATATTTTCAAGTTAAATTTTGTGTTAAACATTTCCGATTCAAAATCCCTTATCTCAACTACATAATTTTTATCCTTTGAAACCTAGAGAAAAAATTTCTACCTCAACAATTAAACATCACTATCTCATATAGTTTATATGGTTCTTAATTCTTTATATTTCTTTTTTTATCTATGTGATAAACTTTATTAGGATATACTTCTGATAAATGGTTGTATTTTTAGGTTTTACTACCCCAAAAAAATGTTCATGTGAGTTGTTAATAATATGTAAATGGAAGAGGATTAAATTATTTTATGTTCTGGTAAAAGGAAGTTTTGATTTCTTGTACCACCTTAAAATTAATATAGTTGGGTTATGAATGTAAGTAACAAAACATCATCATTGGGTTGTTCCTCTTGAGTTTAAAAACATAGTGTAGAGGGTTATGACTCCCCATAGGATGTTTGAGATTCCATTATAATGATTTTAATTTATATCTATGTTTACGAGATGTTGATAGTAAACATAGGTTCATTTAGATAAAAATTATTATAAAAACCCTAGTTTTTATATTATTTGTATTTCTACTATAATTATTTTAATTAGTCAATTCAACCCATCTTGACCATTAAAACATCATCATATTGGAAACTATCAATTTTATCTCAAAGACTTATCCCCAACCTCAAATAAACTCATAATCATCATCTAAAAGGTCTTTATCAGTTGTATAAAATATATTTATCTTAAAATGTACATTGAATGATTTGTCACAACTTTATCTATATTTTTCATGATAATGATTAATTAATCTGTCAAATTGATGGATTATTTAAAAACTCCTTATAAACTATTGTATACATTGTCTTAATCATAATAACTTGTATTTAACTTAATGAATAGATTAAACTGTCCTCAAATAAAAAAAGACTATTTTCCATGAACCTACCCAACATGATGTTTTAAAAATAATAGTACATACCATCCCCCTTTATTATTGAATGCAACCTCATATTCATAAATTTTCCAACCAACAACATCACATACTCATTAAAAATAGCTTAATTTTTTCCTTTCTATCAGCAGCACCTCCTCATCATACATTTTATTTTACTCAAGGAATATTTACATAAATAAAATATCATCATCAAAAATCCATTTGGTTACTTCATTAACTGATTTTATAATTCTAAAATAATCACTAAATAAATTTCAACTCCTCCAAATCATCATTAAAAGATGACTAGCTGATAGTGATAATCAAAGGAGATGAATAGGGTCAATTGATTAACCTTATAATGTGATGCGATAATACCAAGTAAAAACCACCAAAGTATAGTGTCTTGCACTATGTCATGGTGAACACAAGGATAAACCATGACATGGTCTAAACCACTATTCAATGTTGGTTCCTCTATTGGATGAATCTATCAATCAACCTCATTCTTTATAGCCTTGTGGATTTAGTTCATTTTTACCATATCTCACATTATATGAAATAATTAATGAAACCATAACCAAAATTCCTTTTAAAAGTTTCCAAAACAACTTCTGGAAAATCAAACAATCATTTCCACTATATGTTACATCATATGAAAAAAATTGTGATGATCAATCTTGAACTTCTTCAAAATATCCAAAAAATTGTTTTTAGAGAACTTAAAAAAATTAAACATGATAATCATTTGTTTGGTCACAAAGTATGAACCCATGGGATTTTAATGAATTAAAAAATATATATAAATTATTGAATTAATAGATATAAGAAAATAGGGGACTCTATAAAATCATCAACTCTACTCAAGCTACAA
Organism: Viscum album; assembly: GCA_963277665.1. NCBI lineage: Eukaryota > Viridiplantae > Streptophyta > Magnoliopsida > Santalales > Viscaceae > Viscum > Viscum album. The sequence continues at coordinate 1,047,952,687 of OY728162.1, forward strand.
AGGGATGTTACATGATCTCCATCAAACAAATTTATCTCTACACCTATTTATACTAGCTATATTATATACAAGTATGCTTAATAATATAATCCATATGTATATGAAATTGAGTTATCAAGAACATGGAGTGTGTCAATGCAATATATAGTAATCATATATCCTCAATAATTCAAATATAAACTAACCAAGTGGATTAATAAAACACATGTAATTTATCTTAGTAGATGATCACATAACATTCCCCTAACCCAAATAGATGAGCACATAATATAAATGTAACTTGGTATAGTCATACATATTTAATATAACTCCATTTAAGGACCAGATGTTATAGTCATAATACTAGCTGAAAAAACACATCTTGGTTAAGCTTCAACCGATGACATGAAAAATTGAATACCTTTCCACCCCTGATTCACTAATACTTAGAAATATCTAATAAAGGTGTAAAAGTATGATTATTATCATGTTAGGTATATCTCTAACCTTCGGTATAGGGTTTCAATATAAAAATTATTCCCTTATATACCAAATACATTTTTATGATACTCTATGTCGTATATACTTCACGATTCATCCAATGCACAAACCCCATTTTGTTCCTTAATAACTTATTCTATAGCTCTATAAAATAATTCTACTCATTCTAACCATTACATTTTATCACAACATTTAATACTCCATAGATAACATTGGTTTTTGATTATTCAATTTTTTTAATTTAACAAGTTGGTTATCATTTCACTTCATGAGTATATATACACAACATGAAAAAATGATGAAGTGTAGATTTTACTTTTTGTATAATATGATTCATTATATATTCTTTAAAATTATTTTAATAATTATTTCTATTACAAACATAAGTGTCTATATTTTTATAAAATATATGTTAAATTTATAGATCATCCTTATGATTGTTGCACTGTTCATGTTTTTTTAAGCTCATTACATCTTTATGTAATTTCTACCAGATCTCTACATAAATATTTGATGAAAATTTGTCACACTAAATTATTTAATGATTAATATCCATGATGAATGTTATTTTTAATAATTTCTCTAATTTGGAATCGAATTCCTATGGTTTAACTCTTTTAAAATGTATTAAAACTTCTTTAATTCACAACATAAAATATTAAGATTTTACTAACTTATGTTTTCTACATAAAATGCATAATAAGTACCTCCTCATAAACATTCATGGAGTAATTATCTTAAAAAAATTCTTTAAAATATTTTCATAATTAATTTGTCTATTTATATTAATATTTTACCATCATAACTTAAAATCCTTGGAGATATAAGTGATATACACTAGTATACAGACATGAATAATGTTTTATTTGTTTGGTTGGTACATATATATGATTATACATACCCCAATTAGACTCTTAGAAAATATATTCTTTATTTAATATCATAAAAAAGGAAAAAACTTCATAGTGTTTAGGAAATGAAAATTATTTCCATTAGCCATAATATTATCAAATTAACTCATTATTTCCATATCATATATGCAATTATATTTGTTTGAAGAATCATTCTAAAAATAAGACATTACTATTTTTAGAAATGTTATAAAATTTGTATTATTCATAAAAATGTGAATCAAAACAACCCTCTTACTTTATTCATAATAACAAGTAGTTCACAAATAACACTTATTAACTTTAAAAATTAAATGCTATGACAATAAAAAATATATTTATTCTATTTCAACCAATATTTAAGTTATTTATTTCATCCAAAACCATGATGTATCAACAAATTAACCCACTGATAAAATTTAAACATTAATATCCCATAATCACCATTTATTTAATTCTGAACTCATGTATGTTTACAATACTTTTTTAAAATATGGTCAATATCATATACCCTTCAGAGAAAAATAATTTAATTTTATAACATGAATACTATATGTGGACTCTCCATAAAGTTTCTATAAAAACTTTAGGAAATATAGATAGTTTATTCTATAATTTATTGGTTTTAAACAATGAAAGAACAACTCTTACTTCCATTTATTTAGTTTGGTTATACTTATAGACTCTCAAGGAAACCTATTCTAATCATTTTGGACAAATATTTTACCCTTATCCTTTAACTCCATCGTCATGGTACATGAGCATGGACCACATATATCCTTCTCAATAATCCTCAACATATTGAGGTTATCAGGAAAAATTTTGTTAAAATAATTCATATTATAGTTTATAAGGAACTATCAGAACCTTTCATATAGAGAATATAGAATAAATATCATGGGAAGAGCATGCCTTGGAGGTCCACACAACCTATAGAAGTAATTAACAACCCCAGTCATATTTAGAACATTTGTAGATAATGATGTACTATATTCCTATTTTTCTTATCAAAAATCTATTATCACATCATATCTCCCATTCCATGCTTATTCATGATAGACCCTATTCAGGTTATCTATTATCTTTCATAAATATAGGTTTTTATGTTGATTTCTCAACTTTGGTTCCATTATCATAAGAATTATAGTATATATTTTTAGTGAATCCTTTATATGTATATTATAAGTATCTATGTCAATTTATTGAATGGATCTCAGAAAAGGGTTTACCCAACACATAGAACACTCCTTCTTGCTTGAAAACTATTATGAAGTTTTAGTAATGGTTAAGGAAATTAAATTCATTAATTTTTTTTCATTATCTAAGATAGTTATTAAATTTGAGATCAAAGATGATGACAATTCAATTATATCTACAATTTAGTATTTTATCAAATAAGAATAATGTTTTATAGTCATTTAATAAAGACATTAATTAAATTTTCTCCCACTAAAATAATGATTATTTTAAATTAATCAAACTTATTAGTGGTCCTAGAACCATATTTCACTAATAAAATAACCATTCTTTACAATAAAACTCATCGTTTATCTATTTAGGTAAGGAATAATCCAAATCATATCATATATTACTCTTAGATTATTGAGCGAGCAATAATTTTTCCAATCCATTATATGGATAAGAACAATGTTATCCCTCTAGAATAAAAATAAACTGATTTCCTAGATAAGTTTTTCATATATTAACTTCCAAAAATGAGTCACCCAACTCTTAATTTTGACTCGTTATTTTATCTACTAATGTCATATAATCCAAGGGCAACCCAATTTGGTGTGAATATACCTTGTCAGATGATCAAGGTCCTTAAAAGTGAATGATTTGGAAGGAACATGAAACATATTATTCTAAAATTAAATTTATTCTCAAAATATTATTTCATATTGATCACATTATAGATTCATGATTCCAATTATTTAGTTTGGAATCTTATTCCTTCCATAAAATCAATATGCCAAACCCATATTGATGAGTAAATCTTTGTAGAACTCATTGATTTTATTACTCACTAAACTAAAGTTAAAATTTATTCATAATATCCAAATATATCATATACATGATTTATATGAAACCATTTCATGATAAGGATTACAATTATATAAAATAAACAATATACCCATGTGTAATCTTGCAGTAACAAATGGCCAACCCCCAATTTTCTTGACAAGGCATAAGTCTCTAGGATAGTGTGAAATATGGCATAAATGTCATCTACTAATGGATAATTTCTCCAATATAGATTTTAATCCCATTATAATCATAACACATGATATTTAAAAACTATAATAAACATATTAATTCAAGCTCATACCCTAAAACAATCCAAAATTAAGGTAGAAGAAATTTAATTCCTTTATCATACTTATAATGTAAATCTTTATATGCAAGTAAGTAATTTATAAAAGTAGTTTAAAACATTTAAGTAAAGAATATATAACCAATAATAATATAAATATTTTACATCGAGGGAAAATGAATGGAATAAATAAAAAATCACATATTTAATTAGGATGTAAACAACTTATGAACAATTAATGAATAAATTGTAAACACTTTTTAACTTTGAACAATTCACATTTTTCCAATATGAATATTTCATATTATCATTTAAATTTTTTAATATAAACTCTTTCATATTGAAATATGATATATTTTATGAACAAATTTATTATCAAATAATAAAAATTTCATATTTTTTGAAAAAACATAACATAAATTAAATATATCATATATTTGATTTTATTTAAACCAGTGATCATGTCAACACCAAAAAAATTTATAGAATTTATTAAATAATATTTTAAAATAGTACCTAAATACCAAAATTCTATATTTTTTATTTATGAACCATTCATAAATTAATATAAATACCATTTTATTTTCCTAATTTTATATTTATAAACGTTTCATAAATTATTTACTATATGAATTAGAATTAAAACTAGATAAAATCTATGAAAACATTATTAGTTCATTTTACATCCCCCCACCCCATAGATTTTGTGTGTTCCAAGAGGGATTGTTCAGATGAAGGATTTTAACAATCTTGAAAACATATTATTTTAATTTAAAATTACTCTCAAAAAATCCCACACCATAACATGGTCTTCCTTATGGTGACAACTCTTGGTTGGGGAAGTCCACAACCATTTTTGTTAGAAAATAAATTTCAATAAATCCATTTTGGAATGTCATTTTATGTGGTCATGCTATTTTTGGTTGGAGTTTTATGATGCAAATCAATTTTTCATCATGTTTTTCAGTTTTTGAATATTACATGGTGGTCCTCATATTGAAGGAAACCATGACATGGATCTCTTCACCATAGTGCAGAGCACTGTTTGATGACTCTCTTTTTTCATTATGTCCTTATAGTTCCCACAATACCCATTTTCTTAGAGAAATTTTATGGTATATTGGAATCAAAAATAAAAAAAACACATTTTAAATTGTAACTAGTTTTGGCCATAGATTCTAAAGAAAAAACATGTTATTTGGATTTAACTTTGATGAGGAAGCTGGAGAAAAAAATAATTATTCATTATACATTAAAATTTAAATTCAAACATTTATAGATCATCTATAATACTGTTTAAGGGTCTCCAAGGGATGTCTAATATCACTAAATAGTTGAGAAATAACTCAAAACCTAATTAAACATATAATGTATCTATAAATTTCAAATTAATATAAATGAAGAACAATAAAAACATCATATGTTTCACTAATTGATCTCCACTATCAAAGAACATCATAAGATCACAAAGAATAATCTAAAATTATCCTTCCTCTAAATATATCCATATATTAGATAAATATTTCCCTATCTATATTCATGGTATAATAGAACCTTGTGTTTAATGAATATAGTGGAGGAAAATCTCAGTGATTTCCTCTATTTGTGAAGTTATCATGTGATTCTCGATACTATTGAATTTAAAAATTTGTGTGAGAAATCAATTGTTTTATATATTCCTTAAAAACCATAAAACAGTTTTCCAATATTTACTAGAAAATTTTATAAATGTTTAAATGTTTCAACACTTTGAAGGGATCAATAAAATTCATTAGTTATTTTTTAATGTTTAAATAATAATAAAATACATTTTAACTCCTTATAATCATCATAAAATGATGTATAATAGATAATGATAGTTTAATATATGAATAGGATCAATTTATTCACATTTTCATATTACATTATAACACCAATCAAGAACCACCATGACATAGTGTCTTACACTATATTGTGTTGAAAACAATTATAAACCATGACATGGTCTCAACCACCACACAGTGGTTGTTCTTTTAGTGAAAAAAATCCATCACAAAATTTTTATTAGTTGTTTGTATAGAGGTTTTAATACTATAACTAGTGATGGAAAAAAAGTATATTTTTCTACATTTATCTAAAAACTTGAAAATAAATATAATGAATAATCATAAAGTGATTAAAGTAATGTTTTATATATATATGAATAGTTAACCTGTTTGAAAGGTATAATTTTAAGGAACTAGTAGAGAGGCCCTTAAATTAATATTTTTTAAGAACTAATTAGGTTTTTATAAATAAGAAATATAATGAATGTGTGATCATAATTAATAAGGATAGGTTAATAACTAAATTTTATAATCAATAGTAGGGATAGATTAAGAAGATTCCTTTTTATCTATTTCTAGGTTAGAATCCATTATAATCCTACTATAATAATCATCTCAAGTAAACATTAAACAATTATAAATATATTTCAAATCTTATTTTTTTAAATTCATGTGGAGTAATTTTATGTTGAATAACCTCATGGTTTTCAAAAACTACTTTTTCTAAACTCTGTTTTCAAACATACCAAAGCTTTATATGGTCATAAATATAACTATAGATATTTTTAGAAGAAAAATATTTATTTTATTTTTTTTAAAATGGATTTTCTATACCCTTGAAAGATTATAATTTATTTAACAAAGCTTTATCATATATTTTTTTAGGTCAAATATATGTTGATGATTTGATATTTGGTTCAAAAAACTAGAAATTATATAATGAATTTTAAAAAACTAATACAACTAGCATTTAAAATTATAATGATGAATTATTAAGTATTTTACACTAGTTTAAAATATTTTAGAAATTATTTGGAAATGTTTTTATTTAATGAAGTTATATAAAAGTCTCACTAATAATGTTTAGACATGGAAATAGTAAATAATATGAAACTTATATGAGTTCTATTATTAAACATGATATGGATGTTGTTGGGAAACTAGTAGAAATAGAGTTGTATAGAGGAATAATATGATGTTTGTTATATATTAATTCATGTTATCTAAATATTTTATTTTATCTGTGCTTATATTCTATATATCAAACTAATCAAAAGGAATCTCATAGGAAAGCTAACAAAATGATTTTAAGATATCTTTTAAGTTTAATTTTTATATCTTTATTTTTTTATAAAACCTTTAGAATTGATTTCATTTCAAATTATGATGATTTATTTAGGATTTATACACTACATAGGATTGGATCCTCATAAACCTTCAATTTATTTGGAAAATATTTGATTTCATGTTCTACTACGTAACAACATTTGGTTGGACTATCTACTGTTAAAGATGAGAATGTTGACACTTTTTGTTATTGTGATCAAGTGTTGTGGATAAAGAACTACAAATGTCTTTTTATTAAATTTTTAAAAAGTTATTATTGAATGTGATAACACAAATGTTATCATTATTTAAGAAAATACTTACAAAACATTTTTGAACTGATCTCATTAATATAAGACCACATTTATTATGATTTCATAGTAAAAAAAGGTTTTGTATCTCTTTATTTTATTAATAATAAAAATAAATTAGAAGATATATTTTGTAATAGATCTTCTTTTGATCATTTGGATTTTATTAATAGTGAGTTGGGTTTATTAGAAATTATATAAGTTTTTTTAATTTTTTCTATGTTTCTCAATTTATTTTTTGTTTTTCCAATCCAGTAATTAATCTTAAATATTGATATTTTAATCTTATGTATGGAATTTTCAATCATATGTAACATAACATATGACATTATATATCACACATAATATAATTTATTTAATATTTAAAATTAATTTACATATAAATTATATTAATTGTAATGCCCTAAGAATTTACTCTATAAATTTCCTTTAAATTGATCTAATATTTTTGTTCGTTTACACTATAGGAAACAAAGAACTAAAAAGATTAATGAAATATTTGATGATTATTATTAATAAATTTATCCAAATAAAAAAACCTTTAGTAATTAAATTTATATTTCACAACTAAAATTTCTCAATTTTGAAGGAGAAATAAATAATATGTTTAAACATTGAAAAGATTATTCTTTCTCAAATAAATTTTTATAAATTGTTCCATAGTTTCTCCAATTAAATTAAATTGATCAGTATTAAATTATTTTTACATATTAACTAATATGTTAAAATTATTTAAATTTGAAATTGATATGAAGTAATATTAAGAACACTTAAAACATTATTTTCCAATAACAACTTCTTTTCATTATATTTTCTATTTTCATTTAGAAACTAAATTTATAAATTTTAGAATGAAATTTTATGAAATTAAATTTATTCTTGAAGTCATCATGCCAAAATTATCTTAAAATAATTTTTTATATTTTTCTAAAAAGGTTGAATTTTGCGAGAATAGTGAAAAATACTAATTTTGTAAATACTATCATTTTTCTGACATTTTAATAATTCAAGAAAGTATTTAAATTTTTTAGAATATTTTTCATTAAAACAATTATGATTATAAATTAAAAAAAATCTTTTAAAAAACAATAATTATTTTATAAAACCTATGTTAATCATTTTGGAAACATAAGTAATATTTTAATCTAATAAAAAATATTTTTTTTTTGTTTTAAATAAGTATCCAAAAGGTATAATTCAATGTTGGATTTTTTTTAAATGACACATAACTGTTATTTAGTTATTAATAATCCAATTAATTTCACCTAAATCAACAATATTGATAATTTTGTCTTAATCGTTATTTTTAAACCAAAAAAATACACATTTCTAAAAAGGATATTTACCCATTATTTGAACTAATATTGAAATTAATTTTTAAAAAAATTATAAATTTTATTTGAGAAATTTGATTTCATATTTAAAATAATTAGTTCTAAATAATATGATAAGGTCTGTTTTTTAGAATTAAAATTAAATTACTTAGGTGTGAATTATTTACTATAGTAAAAACAAGAAATGATAGATGTAAAAAATCTATAAATACAAGTCTTAAAAACTATTAAAACATGTTTTAAAATGTATGGTTTAGTCTTTATTGACCTTACCCATTCTACCACTCCGTTATTTTCTATTATTGGATTCACTTGACCTTTAACTTATGATTTTACCTTTTATATTATTATAATAAATCCAATCCTTTACCCACTTATCATCACACCCCAAATCCTATTGTATTCATCTAAAATCTAACCAAATTACCCCTATAAACTATTATCCACTTTCTAAATGATTTTTTATTCTCAAAAAAATCCACCTCTTAAATACTTAATACCATTTTCAAAAGAGATCTTCCAAGAAGTAAGGTAAAAATATCAATTACTCTTTTTCTTTCATTTTCCTTTATTTATTTTTATACCTTCTATGAATCTAGTCTAACCAGGTTGAAATAATTCCATTATGTTCATAAGTATACTTAAATTTTATTATGTTTATGGGATAACCATTTTCTAACTTCCTCCCACCCATTAAAAAAATTAAAATGTTTCTTATGTTACATAAAGACTACGACCTTAAAAATTAATGTGATCCATTCTTAATAATAGTCATACATGGATGGTTAAAAGGGATTATTTAATAAATAAATCTGACATATAGAAAATTATTTTGATTATGAAAATATAAACCAACTGATACCTTCTTTTCATTTTATAGAAAATTAGAATGATACTCATGTGTATGTGAAGACTACTACCTTCAGGAAGAAAAAAAATTTCATCTGGGTATTTATTCTTTATAAATATCTATTAAAATATGATTCAACATAATAACCAAATATAAATAATATCATTATACTATTTTAATAATGATATTATTCAAAAATAATACCTTTATTAACCATACACACACATCTATTATTTCATATTATTTTTTGGGTCAGTTTAACCACCTATATAAAAGGCATTACGTCATGTTTCCCATAGTGTAAAAGGCATTACGTCATGTTTCCTATAGTGGATTGATCATTATTAGTTGTTTCCCGTTATCATATCATAATATATAATGATTTAACCAATTTATTAGAAGGTGGTTATATATGACCCACACATCAGATAATAATCATTCATACATATATGTTCCAAGATAAAATGAAATTATTCACATAACTTAAATAACCTATGGAAAATAGATGGGTTTCAAGAATACATTCATAGAACATTTCATAATCCATGTACAGAAAGAATGTGGATATTATCATGAGAACATATACCATGTGTATCATATGTAGAATCAATGTATGTGAAAATAAGTGTGAAATACCATTTTATGATTATTGGATAAGGCACTTTGAAAATAATAAGAAATATTTCTTTTTTAAAATGATTGAAATCTCCTTTAAAAATTATTTATTTAAAATTGAATAATTTTATCTTGATAAATTATTTCAAAAAATTATCCTTAAAAAGAAAAAATGGTTTTTATAAAATAAATTATAAAAAATAAATATGTTTTCAAAAACATTCATTGAGAATATATAAATGAACCAAATAATTCATTACTAAAAAATTTAAGCATTCAAATCCCTTTTATATTCCAGAATTTATTTTAAGACTAAAATTTTTAGTTTCGAAAAGTATAAAAATCTTCCTTTTCTTTTCAAATTCATAAATCACTCAAATAATTTGAAAAAAAATTAAAAAAAATAACATAATATTTTTGAAGGATAGGTATCATAATAGAGAAATAAATGGTAAAATATTTTTTTAGAATAAGTTTTAACTTTTATTATAAAAGAAAATATTACAAGTCACATTCAAAATTTATTTTCAAAAGGGTAATGTGAGAACTTTTGAAAAAATTTTATTTTTAAAAATAATATACAAAAGTCAAGATTTGTAAAGGATATAATGGTATTCCATGTGAAATATGGAGTGAAAGATAAAAATTTAAACATGAAAAGTAAATACTTTCTAATATTTTGAAAATATAATTATTTGAAACCCACATCATTAAAAGAGTGATAAATATTTAATTTGAAAATATATTAATAGAAATTTCTAGATCACAATAAATAAATAATATTCAGATTAATAAATTAAAATAGAATATTATTGGGGAAAATTGAATATGGATATGGAAGAAAATAAGCTCATTTAGAAATAATGGGATTTATTCTTAGCATCATTAACTTTTATGATGAAAAAAACTCATCAATTTAATTAAAAAAAGTAAGGATAAACCACATTATAATATCATAATAAAACATAAGAAAATTACCTTGTAAAACCATAGTCAAAGAGGAATTATTATCACTCAAGAAAAGTAGTTCACCCAAGAAAACTACTTACTACATATGACTGTTTTAATAAAAACACCTTTAATGAGAGAGAGGGAGGTTAAATTTAAAACACCACTAATAAAATATAATTCAGGATATTATATATCTCATAGGAATTATCCACATAATTTAAATTAAATTAGGATAATAAAACAAAACATGTCTCAATGAAAGTAAATTGAGATGAAAAAACATTATTGTAATCTGTGGTATCTAGAAAACACATTAACCTCCTGTATAATATATAGAAGTGTCACGACCCGTCCTCGGGGCCCATGTCGTGAATACCCCAAGCCCGCCTTCCATAGGTCAGGGGAGGGTGACTAGAACTAAGGCGTAATTCCTGGTAAAAAAGGGAAGGAATTTCCTTTGTAAAGTAAACAAACACCACAGAGCAAGCAATCAGGAGAAGTAAACACTAAGTAAAAACTGGGTACAACAGTAAGTGCAGAAAAGAAAGTGGGCCAGAATACAAACCCAAACTGAAAGTAAAGTACAACTCTAAAGGAAAAACAGCAACTGAAAGTAAATCCGCAATGTCGAGCCGCCCACTGGAAGTCCCACCTGAAGGGTGAGTACAGATAGCCTCCACATCTCCTCGGGTCCAGTCGTCCGCTCCGAGTACGTCTCGCCCAGTGGTCCACCTCTAGGTACCGTCCTGCTCTGCAAGCCTCAACCACGATCAGCATTGTCCGTCGTCTGCAACCAACACAACGTAGTGCAGGCATAGCCCGTGTAGGGGTGAGTATAAGCTACTCAGTAGGAACCCCGAGACCCCCGAAGGTCTCCCAGAATCCACAAAGGATAAACCACAAAGGAAAGATACAATCACGAAGTAACATCCAACACTGCTTAGGTATATGCCCATACATATACCTAAATCATCAATTCCAGTACGCTCCAAATTCCGAGCTCAAGTACAACCCAATCCACACAGGAAAGCAAAACATAAATCCACACAGGATAGCACAACACAATCCACATAGGAAAGCAAAATAGGATTCAGCTCACACAGGTATACTTCTTCGTATGACGATAGAGATGATCAGATATAGCCACTGATTCATCTAAGTCGTTGGACCCACAAAGGATCGATAGGTACTAACCCCCACAATGACTCACAAAGGATCGATCATGAAGTTGAAACCATAGCTATTGGGAAACTCCTTCTATATCAAGTACAGTGGGTATACCGCTACAACCAAGTGCTTCCCTCTAACCTTGGACTGCTGTAGTACTCCACCTATCAAGTACTGTGGGCCTGCTGCTATAACCAAGCGCTTCCCACCATGGGTCTACCGCTACAACCAAGCGCTCCCCCTCATAGCCTCTAGAGGTACTCCTTCTTTTGAGTACCACGGGTCTGCCGCTACAACCAATCGCTCCTCTTCCGTGGGTCTGCTGCTACAACCAAGCGCTCCCCTATGCTGCTACAATCAAGCGATCCTCTGTCGTAGGTATGCCGCTACAACCAAGCGCTCCTTCGTTGTGGGTCTACCGCTACAACCAAGCGCTCCCCCTCATAGCCTCCAGAGGTACTCCTTCTATTGAGTACCGCGGGTCTTCTGCTACAACCAAGAACTCCTCCGCCGTGGGTTTGCTTCTACAACCAAGTGTTTCCCACTGGGCTATCCGTAACACACCGAGTCGTTCGATCAGCAGTCGTCAAGTCTCAACTGGATCTAGGGTTTCCGCACACAATATGCTCATTCCGAGAGGGTCCACTCCACGAGCCAAGAGGTCGATGCATCAACTGACATGTAGTCCGGAGTTGATGTATCCCAAAAATTACCGTAGTGGTCACTACCAAACCCACGAAGGATTCCCGTACTGTCTTCATTGTCGTCGCAGACGCAACCAGCTCTAGGGTTCCCGCACACAGCAAGCTCATTCAGGATGGTCCGCTCCACGAGCTGAGGGGCTGATACATCAACTGACACATAATCCAGAGTTGATGTATCCAAAAGTTCCGTATCGTCAACAGGAACTCAACGTCGCAGACGGCGCGTCAATCAGACGCCCGGTCTGAGAGTTATAGGCTTTTTTGTCCCAGGGGCCTGGTTGGTTTTTAAGTCAAAACCAACCCGACCGTACTCCACCTGTGTCCAAAACTCGGTAGGAGTAATCCAAAAGATCCCTCTCACTAAGAGGAATCTAGCAAAGTTGACGGTACGTCAATCGGACGTCCGGAGCTCAAGTTATGAGTGTTTCCGCTCCGAGGGCCCGGTTGGTTTCGTGTACGAACCAACCCAGCCGAACCCAAAGTACTCCGAAACCTTGAGTGCGATATACTGAAACGACTGTCTCGATCCAAGGATCACATCGCCGCTGATGGTGCATCTATCGTAGGTCTGTAACCCAAGATATGGGCAAAAGACCGAAAGAGGTCCGAAACGGGGGGTCTGGGCCCGGACCGACCCGGCCCACCCCCCCTGGGTCGGCCTGAACCAGGTCGACCCAACCCGGGCCTGGGTCCGACCTGGCCGGCACGGCCTGGCCCGGCCTGGGTGGCCCGGTCCGGCCTGGGTGCGACCCGGCCCGGCCGGCGCGGGCGCGGCCCGGTCGCCAGGCGGCTCGGCCGTAACGGCCGAGCGGTGCGCAAGGGGGGCGTCGCCCCCTTGAATAAGCCGCGGCCCCACGTGGGTCCGCCCTTGCCAGCGGAAGCGGTAGTCGTCCGTGTCCCATCCCCCTCCGGTCCCGCGCGGTCACGGGACTGCGCCTTGCCGCCGCAGCGGCTCCTTCCGGCGGCGCGTCGGGCGCCGTCGCCACCTGCCGTCGGCACCGCCGTGCCGGCGAGGCACGCCGGCGGGCTGCTCCGCGGACCACCGGACGAGTTCCAGTGGTCGGAAAAACGCGTCGTCTTCACCAATGGCCCTCTCGGGGCCCATCCTTCACTGCGAGGACCTCACATCGTCCACGCGGCATGTTTTGTCGTCGTTCGTTGTTCCGCACACCAAGAACGAAAAGGGCGGTGGGTTCGGACTTGTTCGTTGGTCCGCACCCACCGCGTTAGCGGTTTTTAAAAGTCTCACAACAAATATTTAATCATACGCCACGGGTATAAATCGCAAATATTTAAAAGAATCAAAACCCCTACCTCAACGTTGTCATCGAACGTGAGTTCGTCGCGGAAGAAGAGGATCGTCGCGTCGCAGAAGGGGCATCGCTGTCGTCGCGGTACACGGTGTCGCGTAGTCAAACTCCGAGGATTAAAAACACACAGATTTAATTGCACCAATTAAACCAATGTTGAGGATATAATTCACAAAGGAATTAAATAACCGCAATCCCCTACCTCAATCGGTTGTTGATCGAAGATTGTCGCGGGGAAGGAACGTCGCGGAAGAAACGTCGCGGAAGAAACGTCGCGGAAGAAACGTCGCGGAAGGAGGATCGTCAGCGTCGTCGATCTCCGAGGGTTCAGCGCTCTTCGTCGCCCTTCGTCGGAGGCCGGTATTATTCGTCGGCGATGATGCGTTCTTCGCGTACTTCGCGTTCTTCGTGAAGGAGGATGAAGATCTTCAAGCTTTAGAGCTTTCCCCAAATCCTCTCAACAAGCAACCCCTCAAAAAAAACAAGTGTTGGTCTTATTTTATCCCCGATGCCAACAATTAGAAATTCAAAGTTAAGAAATGAACAATTAATTCGATGAATTAATTGTAATGACTTAACTGCCCAATTAATAGGGGCGTTTCTTAACCAGAAAAACGCACGGTTGACTTTCATTAAAGAGGGGGTTGCGGGTGCGTTACTTAGAGGGAAAGAAATGGTGGGGCTCGTGCGGGACCCACCTCACAAATATCCTACCAAGTGGGTAGGATATTTTGGGTTCCACCTTATCCGCTTAACTTGGCTTAAGTGGCTTTAAGTGGCTTTAAGTGAAATAAAATAAAGTGTTGCACCACTTTTATTTTATTTCTTAACTTAACCCCAAAAATTAAAAACCACACCCGAGCAAACGTAACTCCAAAAATAGCGTTTCTAAGCAAATACCGGCGCTGTGATTCCATCGTTTCCCTCGGAATTTGATTCTGAGCATCGGTTCAAAAGTTAGAAAAACTCGCTCATTCGTTCACTGAACGTACCTGAGACAAACTTCAGAAAATGATTTCAGGCACACCGGGCCTCGGAATCAGGTGCCGTCAGAAACTGCGTTCTTGTAAAATTTCAAAGAAAATTAAGAAAAAAATTCCTTGAATTTTTACGGGTCTTTAAATCACTCCCACCTCAGGGCTTTACGTCCCCGTAAAGATACATCAGAAACTAGGGAAACAAATGTGGGTACTGAGCATGCATCTGAGCCTCCCTCTCCCAAGTGCTCTCCTAGAGGTTCTCGTGCTACCATCTGATGCGCACTAGAGGAATCGACCATCCACGTAGGACCCGCTCCTGTCGATCCTCTATCTCCACCGGGACCTCCGCAAAAGTCGCCCCATCATCAACGTCTAGCTCCGCATGGTCAATGATATGCATCGGGTCATGCACATATCTCCTCAGCTGAGATACGTGGAAGAATTCATGCAACCGGTGCAACTGAGGTGGTAGAGACAGGCGATAAGCCACCTCACCAATCCAGCTGAGGACCTGGAATGGTTCGATGAAGCGCGGAGACAACTTGCCACCACGGCCAAATCTACGTAATCCATGTCGAGGTGAGACACGCAAGAAGATGTGGTCGCCATCCTCGAACTCTAGTGGCCTCCGCCTCCTGTCATCATAGGACTTCTGCCGGCTCTGAGCTGTCCTCATCCGCCCCTGGATGATCTGGACCTTCTCTAGTCCTACAAGAGCTGCTGAGATTTCTTCTTTGCTGAGAAGAGAAATCTGGTCTCATCCCCTGGATGAACCACGTTCTTCGCCTAATACAGTCAATCCCATCATGGATGATACTAACTCATACCAAGGATGACGTCGTAAGGCCTCGATGCTACTACCAAGAGATCCAACCATTACTCTCACCTCCATGGGTTGAGTCACACTATCGGCATCAGTGTGTGGTCACTGGGTCTCCTCCAGTAGGTATCTCAAAGTGAGGGTCAAGTCAACGGTTATTAAACCGGAACCTCTTAGTAACAACACAAAGAGAGGACAGGAAGGTAAACACCAAAAGAAAGGTGTCTTTTATTACTGGAGCTCAAAGTAAAAAGACACAAAACATCTACAAACAAACATCAACAATGCTAGAAGCAGCATAAACAAAAGTCTCCAAGTCTGGAGCTAGTCCCGCTCCTGTCCATCTTCTTCCGGAGCTCCATGATTGTAGGCCTCATGTTCCTGAAACTGAGCTCTCCCATGTCCACCAGCTCCCTGTGGTCGGGGTGGACCTCCTGGTGGTGGTGGTGGCAACACCTCGAAGCGTCGTCCACCTCCAGCTGCATGGCCAGCTCCCCTGACATGGTCTCCTACTCCATCGGTCCGCCTCGATCAAACCTATGCCTCTGCCTGGGAGGTCCTTCGTTCATCTGCTGGTCATCCGTAGGGCGGGTCGGACAGTCACGAGCCATGTGACCAACCCCGCCGCATTAGTAACACTTTCCGCTCATGTTAAGTCGTTGCCCACCCCGGGTGCCTCGCACAAACGATCTTATGTCATGCGGTCGACCACCTGTAGGTCTAGTCCTCTTGGACCCCTGCGTCATCTGTCTACTGCCCGCTGCAGAAGACTCTGCCACATGCCGGCTAGTGGTGGGGCATGCTGCTGGAGACTTCTCAGCAAGGAAACTCTCCACTAAGAGGGCTCACTCCAACACCCTTGTCTGTGTCGGAATGCTGTGAGAAATAACTGAAGCTCGGATCTCTCGCCTGAGCCCCTGCTCGAAGGTTCGGGCCCTGAAGAATGGGTCTCGTACCACATCCTTGGAATAGCACGAGAGATCGGTAAACCTCGCCGCGTACTGGGCTACTGTCATAATGCCCTACCGCAGCTGTAGAAGCTCCTGGATGCGCACCGCACGGAGGGTGGCTGGGACGAACTCTGAGCGGAAGAGGCTCTCAAAGTCCATCCAGAGGAGAGATGCATAATCGTGCACCTGGAGCATAAAGCTCCACCATCTACCTACTGCCGCGTGCAGTATGCTCGCTGCGAGGATCACCATGAGGTCTGATGGTGTCCTCACTAACCTGAAAACTCGTACCACTGCCTCCAGCCAATCCTCGGCTGCTTGGGGATCCGTCTCCCCGCGGATCCTGGGCGTTCGCTGACGCTGGAACTCGTGCAGTGCACTAAGGCGACGTGCATCGTCAGCGGCTGGGGCGGGTAGCATCAGTGGCTCGGTGGGTGGAGGTACCACCGGTGCCTCTCCTGTCAAAGGGCCCTATACTAAGGCCTTGTCGCTCGGTGGGCTGTCGTCACGCACAACTCTCGGAACCCTAGCTGTCTGTCGTCGTAGGTCCATCCTGAAAAGAAGTAGGTGCGCCATGGTAAAACAGTATACCCGGTGAGATGACATAAAGTAATCACAAAGAAAACTTGAAACACACATGCAATCAATGTTTTCATGCATTAAGTCGGAAATCAGAAGTCAGGGTCCTGGTGTATGGATACGTCGGCCGTCGCACCAACACTGGACTCCCTGAACTGATAACCACACCCAATATGCTTAACACTATTGCTTCACATAGAAAAAGATTAGAGTCCCAAGTTCTGCGGTAGAACCAAACTCCTCTGATACCAATTTGTCACGACCCGTCCTCGGGGCCCGTGTCGTGACTACCCCAAGCCCGCCTTCCATAGGCCAGGGGCTGGCGACTAGCACCAAGGAATAATTCCTGGTAAAAAAGGGAAGGAATTGCCTTTGTAAAGTAAACAAACACCATAGAGCAAGCAAACAGGAGAAGTAAACACTAAGTAAAAACTGGGTACAACAGTAAGTGCAGAAAAGTAAGTGGGCTAGAATACAAACCCAAAATGAAAGTAAAGTACAACTCGAAAGGAAAATAGCAACTGAAAGTAAAGATGCAACGTCAAGCCGCCCACTGGAAGTCCCACCTGAAGGGTGAGTACAGATAGCCTCCACAGATCCTCGGGTCCAGCCGTCTGCTCTGAGTACGTCTCGCCCAGTGGTCCACCTGTAGGTATCATCCTGCTCTGCAAGCCTCAACCACGATCAGCGTTGTCCATCGTCTGCAACCAACACAACGTACTGCGGGCATAGCCTGTGCAGGGGTGAGTATAAGATACTCAGTAGGGACCCCGAGACCCCCGAAGGTCTCCCAGAATCCACAAAGGATAAACCACAAAGGAAAGATACAATCACGAAGTAACATCCGACACTGCTTAGGTATATGCCCATAAATATGCCTAAGTCATCAATTCTAGTACACTCCAACTTCCGATCTCAAGTACAACCCAGTCCACACAGGAAAGCAAAACGTAAATCCACACAGGATAACACAACACAATCCACATAGGAAAGAAAAACAGGATTCAGCTCACATAGGTATACTTCTTCGTATGATGATAGAGATGATCAGATATAGCCACTGATTCATCCAAGTCATCGGACCCACAAAGGATCGATAGGTACTAACCCCCGCAATGACCCACAAAGGATCGATCATGAAGTTGAAACTATAGTTATTGGGAAAATCCTTCTATATCAAGTATAGTGGGTATACTTCTACAACCAAGCGATTCCCTCTAACCTTGGACTGGTGTAGTACTCCACCTATCGAGTACTGTGGGCCTGCTGCTACAACCAAGCGCTTCCCACCATGGGTCTGCCGCTACAACCAAGCGCTCCCACTCATAGCCTCTAGAGGTACTCCTTCTGTTGAGTACCATGGGTCTGCCGCTACAACCAAGCGCTCCTCTGTCGTGGGTCTGCTACTACAACCAAACGCTCCTTTATGCTGCTACAATCAATCGCTCCTCCGTCGTCAGTCTGCCTCTACAACCAAGCGCTCCTCCATTGTGGGTCTGCCGCTACAACCAAGCGCTCCCCCTCATAGCCTCCAGAGGTACTCCTTCTGTTGAGTACCGTGGGACTACCTCTACAACCAAGCGCTCCTCCGCTGTGGTTCTACTGCTACAACCAAGCGCTTCCCACTGGGCTATCCGTAACACACCGAGTCGTTCGATCAGCAGTCGTCAAGTCTCAACCGGCTCTAGGGTTTCCGCACACAGCATGCTCGTTCCGGGAGGGTCCACTCCACGATCCAAGAGGTCGATGCATCAACTGACATGTAGTCCGGAGTTGATGTATCCCAAAAAGTACCATAGTGGTTACTACCGAACCCACGGAGGATTCTCATACTGTCTTCATTGTCGTCGCAGACGCAACCAGCTCTAGGGTTCTCGCACACAGCAAGCTCGTTTGGGAGGGTCCGCTCCACGAGCTGAGGGGCTGATACATCAACTAACAAATAATCCGGAGTTGATGTATCCAAAAGTTCTGTATCGTCAACAGGAACTCAATGTCGCAGACGGCGCGTTAATCGGACGCCCGGTCTGAGAGTTATAGGCTTTTTTGTCCGAGGGGCCCGGTTGGTTTTTAAGTCAAAACCAACCCGACCGTACTCCACCTGCATCCAAACCTCGGGAGGAGTAAGCCAAAAGATCTGTCTCACTAAGAGGAATCCAGCAAAGTCGACGGTACGTCGATCGGACGTCCGGAGCTCAAGTTATGAGTGTTTCCGCTCCGAGGGCCCGGTTGGTTTCGTGTACGAACCAACCCAGACGAACCCAAAGTACTACGAAACCTTGAGTGCGATATACCGAAACGACTGTCTCGATCCAAGGATCACATCTCCCTTGACGGTGCGTCGATCGGAGGTCTGTAACCCAAGATATGGGCAAAAGACCGAAAGAGGTCCGAAACGGGGGGTCTGGGCCCGGACTGACCCGGCCCCACCCCCCCTGGGTTGGCCCGAACCGGGTTGACCCGAACCGGGTCTGGGTCCGACCCGGCTGGCGCAGCCCGACCCGGCCCAGCCGGCGCGGGCGCGGCCCGGTCGCCAGGCGGCTCGGCCGTAACAGCCGAGCGGTGCGCAAGGGGGGCGCCGCCCCCTTGAATGAGTCGCGGCCCCGCGTGGGGCTGCCCTTTCCAGCGGACGCGGAAGCCGGCCGCGTCCCGTCCCCCTCCAGTCCAGCGCGGTCGCGGGACCGCGCCTTGCGGCCACGGCTTCAGTCGCGGCGGCTCCTTCCGGCGGCGCGTCGGGCGTCGCCGCCACCTGCCGCCGGCGAGGCGCGCCGGCGTGCTGCTCCGCGGACCACCGGATGATTTCTGGTGGTCGTAAAAATGAGTTGTCTTCTCCAATGGCCCTCTCGGGGCCCATCCTTCGCTGCGAGGACCTCACATCATCCGCGTGGCATGTTTTGTTGTTGTCCGCCGTTCCGCACACCAAGAACGAAAAGGGCGGTGGGTTCGAACTTGTTTGTTGGTCCGCACCCACCGCGTTAGCAGTTTTTAAAAGCCTCACAACAAATATTTAATCATACGTCGCGGGTATAAATTACAAAGATTTAAAAGAATAAAAACCCCTACCTCAACGTTGTCGTCGAACGTGAGTTCGTTGCGGAAGAAGAGGTTCGTCGCGTCGCGGAAAGGGCGTCGCTGTCGTCGCAGTACACGGCGTCGTGTAGTCAAACTCCGAGGATTAAAAACACACAGATTTAATTGCACCAATTAAACCCATGTTGAGGATATAATTCACAAAGGAATTAAAGAACTGCAATCCCCTACCTCAATCGGTTGTTGATCGAAGATTTTCTCGGGGAAGGAACGTCGCAGAAGAAACGTCGCGGAAGAAACATCACGGAAGGAGGATCGTCGGCATCATCGATCTCCGAGGGTTCAGCGCTCTTCGTTGCCCTTCGTCAGAGGTCGGCGTTCTTCGTCGGTGACGATGCGTTCTTTGTGTTCTTCGCGTTCTTCGTGAAGGAGGATGAAGATCTTCAATCTTTAGAGCTTTCCCCAAATCCTCTCAACAAGCAACCCCTCAACAAAAACAAGTGTTGGTCTTATTTTATTCCCGATGCCAACAATTAGAAATTCAAAGTTAAGAAATGAATAATTAATTCGATGAATTAATTGTAACGACTTAACTGCCCAATTAATAGGGGCGTTTCTTAACCAGAAAAATGCACGGTTGACTTTCATTAAAGAGGGGGTTGCGGGTGTGTTACTTAGAGGGAAAGAAACGGTGGGGCTCGTGCAGGACCCACCTCACAAATATCCTACCAAGTGGGTAGGATATTTTGGGTTCCACCCTATCCACTTAACTTGGCTTAAGTGGCTTTAAGTGGCTTTAAGTGAAATAAAATAAAGTGTTGCACCACTTTTATTTTATTTCTTAACTTAACCCCAAAAATTAAAAACCACACCCGAGCAAACACAACTCCGGAAATGGAGTTTCTAAGAAAATACCGGTGCTGTGATTCCATCAGTGCCCTCGGAATTCGATTCTGAGCATCGGTTCAAAAGTTAGAAAAACCCGCTCATTCGTTCACTGAATGTACCTGAGCCAAACTTCGGAAAATGATTCCGGGCACACTGGGCCTCGGAATCAGGTGCCGTCAGAAACTGCATTCTTGTAAAATTCCAAAGAAAATTAAAAAAAAAATTCCTTGAATTTTTACGGGTCTTTACAAGAAGCATATTAATATCTTATTTAATAATATCATTCATATTTATAACCATTTTTATTCTTTGGTTATAATCATTTTTTATACACATATTAGTTATTTATCGATTATTTTCATTATTAGATATCATAATTTTGTTTAATTCATCCATGGATTATAATTTCAATGTTGATTCTTCTTCTTATGATATAAATTTTAATTTTAATTTAATATTAAATCTAAAATAATATATGTTTCTTTGTTATTTATAATGATTAAATTTCATGTAATGAATGTGTTAATTATGACACGTGAAGGTAAAACTTATAATAACCTTATTTCAGTAGTTTTTAACTAACAAAGGTCATTATATCAAATATAACGGTCTTGGGAATTACTATGTATCCTAAGGGAATGGGAAATAAGTTTTACATAGTTCTAGGATGGAGGAAACCAAATCAGATCAAGATCATGCATAGTGCATAGATATTCAGGGATGAATAACTAAATAATGAATACTCCTACATAGATCTTTTTCATACGTGGAGAAGGAGATGTTGTCACTTTTCTATGAAACCATGGAGAGACCCATGTTTTGGTGGAGATGTTGAAAAGATCTAGCTCTCATACCACAATTTAGGCCACAAAAAGTTGACCACTCTAAACAGATTAAGGTTATACAGGATGGACCACGTCTCATGTAGTTTAAATACAAGAGAGGACAAGGTACCCTCAAGCGGGTCCTAAGAAATAGAGGTGAGTTCTGGTTTTTTTAGATCAATAGACCTAATGAGTGTATCTTGATTTTTTCTGGGGATAGATAATGTTCCCTACATTCTTTGTAACTTACTCATTTTGAAACTATCTTTTGATGAATTTTTGTGTGGGGGGGGTCTTATTGGTTATAGGGTTGGATATTTCTCAGGAGTTACTTTTATGGGGGTTTTACCTAAAAAAATTATTCCTTTTCCATTTTATAAGTTCTAAATATTTCATGGATCAAACAATGTAAATATCTAATATTTATTAGATTAAAAAATTGAATGTACAATTATTAGAGACTATAATTTTCCCTAGATTTAAATTTTCATGTCTTCAACTGATTGAGCATTGTGTCTCATTCAATTGGAGGTTTTATAATCTAAAAAACTAGTCTATTTTTGGGTTTTAGTTTAGGGTATTCCAACATGGACCATATTTTTTTGTATTTTTTAGCTTCTATTATAGAACTTCTCTTGCTTTAGTTTTTTTATTTATAGTTTGGATATTCTATTGATGTATTTCTTTGTCTCTAATTGTGATATTCTATTTATGTAGTTTTGTTCTTCTAGATTATCCCATCGGTTGCTATTGTTTTTTATCATCTAATCTTCCATTGCTATTGTTTTTGGTCTTCTAATTTGGGCATTATGTTTCAATATCTTTTTGGTCTTCCATCTCAAACCTTCTATTGTTGTTGTTTAGTGTCTTTTATCTAAGATGAACTATTGTTGTAGTTTATGGTCTTATAGCCCAATCCTTTTGTTTCTGTAGTTTTTGTTCTTCTATTTCGGACTTTCTATTGCTATAGTTTTTGGTATTCTAGTTTGGAAAAAAAAAATCTTATTTTTTATACTTCTAATTTAGACCTTCTTCAATGGACCGAAGGCCTTCATTTTTTATTGATTTTTGATAATATACCTTTCAAGGGGTGAGGTGGAACCCTTACAAGGGTCGTAGGAATAACTATTACATGGCTTGTAGGCCTTAGAGGAATTCATTTCTCGTAGGCTAAAAACATTACATACAACCCAGACTAACTACTTAGAACTGCTCCTCCCCAGCATCTTCATCGTGAAATAATCTCTCCACCTTCACATGACTGTTCGTCTAGGCATTCCCGTGCATGCACAGGCTTGTCCTGATGGTAGGTTCCATACCCTCTCATTCTTGTAATCTGTTTAGATTCTGTTATGGTGAAAGCGCTTTTCTCATCCTCATTGTAGAGCTTGTTCCTTGTAGGTTGTCTGGTTTGCATCTGCACTTAAGGTGGCCCGAAGGCCTTGAGATAGCCCAAAGGCCTTACTGACCAGAATTCCTGGGTGGCCCTAAGGCCTTACAGGACTCAGGGACCAAATCGGTGGCCCAAAGGCCCAAATGGGGGCATATTCCCAGCTGCTATAGTGCCAAACAGTGCCTGCTACAGTACTGTAACAATACTGCTACAGTGCTGCTACAGTAACCCGGAAATTCTACCTCCGCCTGTATTTGATCCCTGGTCGCTTGGATTCACTTACGGAGTCCTTACCAACTGGGCTAAGGCTCATGTGTCTAATTCAGACCTTCCATTTCATTATTTTTCTGGTATTCTAGCTCGAACAATCTATTGTTTTATTTTTGGGTCTTTTATCTTAGACTATCTATTATTGTAGTTTAAGTACTTCTATCCTGGATATTCTGTTTTTGTGGTTTTTCATCTTATTGATCATATAATCTGTTATTATATATTATGTACTTCTACCTCAGGAATCTATTGTAAATGAATGATGAGTATTCATGAAGGTTTTAAGAACCCCTCACCCTTGATGTGATTCTAAAGAATGAATATTCATAATAGTTTTTGACACCTTACATTCTTTAAAAAAATGTAAAGGATGAATGTTTATGATGGTTTGTGGCACCCTGAATTCTTACCATTAAGTATATTGGTGGGTGGTCAAATATTTGGGAATTCGAGTCCACTTTGATAGTTGGAATATGGTTTCTGTAAAACATGTTTCTAGGATATTGAACAGATGAATGTGTAATGGGGTTTACATGTCAATGATGACTACAAAACAACCTATACTGATGAGTTTGGCCACATCATTTACAGGCCTCATGAGGATTATATCTCCTTTATATCAAGGAATATATGCCTTTAGTTTATGGTCCAGAGGAACTTATGCATGAGCCCATAGGTCTTACATGAATCTTTTAAAAATGTAGATCCCCACACTTTCATAATGGCCATTAACGATTTATTCGGATTCAAATTTTTGGATGATGAAGTGTGGTATGGAGAAAAGAGAAACCCAGGAAGGGTTATGGAGCCCTAGGTAAGATTATTTATTGGTTGGGAATCTCAGGTCCTATGAAATTTTGTTTCAAGTTAGGTGGTGTGGGTCATCAAAGTTTCAGAAATTGAATATCACATTCCTTCTTTGAGAAATGGTACAGTACATAGTGAAGAAACATCAATGATGTCAAATATTTTTTAATTTCATGGTTATGGGGATTTTAAATCATAGTCTTGGAGTATCTGTGTTAACTAGAGGTAAAAACCAGTGGATACAGATCAACCGTTGATAATTGTAGAAGCCCATATTTCATGTGGTCGGGATAGTAACTCTTGTATTTATTTGATGCCTCTCCTATCGAACCAAAAATCTTCTAGGAATAATCAATTTTTTATGGTGTCAATTCTCTAGTGAATCATATTGGGGTCTTTTTAGATTTACCCATCCTTATAACTAGTTTTTGTTAGGGTATAACTATGATCAAGGGAGCCCAAGGTCCACAGGGTTCTAAGAGAAGGGTAATAAATCAATTAATTGGTTGTGTTCACTTTGACATTAAAGACATGAATTTTTTTTGTGAAAAATTAATATTCATGAAGGTTTTAGGTACCCTAAAAGCTATATGGCCACCTAGTGAAGTTGTTATCATGAGAATTATATGTGAAAAATCATCAATCTAAATTTTTTTCTTAGACTAGGAGGTTTAGATAGAATTGCTCAATTTTTATTAAGGCCACAAGATTATCCCCATGGGGTTTATGACATCATTTATTTATGCTCTAACTTTTTCCTAAACTCTAGAAATTAAGTGTTTATCAAGTGAAAACATTACTATTTATTTGGATTCCCTTTCTGGGTTTTTATCTAGAAAGGTTTAATTCCTATTTCACTAGAAGTTTAGGGTATTTTAATTAAGCCATCAAGAGATAATTTTTAAGGTCATACATATTTTTTCAATGTTCATGAGATTTAATATCATGATGCACATTGTCCTATCATGAGTAAAGTGCCACACAATAGCTCAATTAGGATACCTAGCGTTAAGAGTACTATAACATCCATTTTATCAGGAGATGAAAATGTTGTAAATCATGGATCAATTTTCTCAAGTCATGAGTAATTATAAGGGTGAATTGTTCCAATGATGATCATGAATCACTATAAGATGATGAGCTCCACTATGATGATGTCATGGATCACATGGATCATAATGAACTTCCTACAGTGACATGATTCCTATGGTTGATAGTTCTAAGCCCTCATACAGATCTACCTCTTACATGGTCAAATAGAGATATCCTTCCTTTTTTCCAATGTTCAAGGAAGGTTTATGTCAACCCTAGGTAATCAAGACGTGAAATTTAATTTATGGATTGAGGTGCTCAGAAAGATGATGGAATCAACCCAAATTTTGGTTGATTATGGTCAGGTTCTTGTAGTCCTTTGATAAGGAATGATAATGAGATGATCTTATACACATTTTAATGTCATATGGTGGGGATGTATTCATTGTTTAGTTTAATTTCATGCATTGAGTATGTTTTCCTTACAATTTAACATCATATATTAATCACATAGGGAATGATGTGAGGTTTTTCACAATGTCCTTAGAGACAATTTTCACTATTCAGGGGAATTTAGAGGTGGAAAAAACCTATTATCCATACACATAATTATTCATGGGTAGCCATATGTTAGAGCCCTTCCTACATAGATTTATCTCTTGTGTAGATAATAAATACATAGATATTACTCGTATATAGGTAGAGCAAGTCTATTTGAGTCATCCAACATTAAATAGAGGAATATAAATATTTTATGGTTGGGATTCCCTGGATTTCCCTATGAATATTTTAAGGGAAATAATCATTCCATAATCAAATCCTTTAAGGATATCCCTTTGTATAGATCTAGATTCTATACATAGGATAGGGGAATTATATTTTCCTCCCTTAGTCACCACCAAACATTTTTTTTGTATTTTCAAATAAATAACTTTATGGGTGAGTGAGAACCAAACAAAAATCACTTTAAGTCTAAGTGAGAACCAAAACAAGAAGAAAAAAACAAAGCGTGTCAAGGGGATCCACCATTGTAAACACGCAACAGAACCCACCCAAAACACCAAAATAGAGGAAAACCAGACTTTTCGAGGATCCCAATCCTAGATCAGACATGCAGCAAAAGAAGGTAAAAGCATAGGAATGTGTCGAGAACCACCCAGCCCCGCACGAGCCCACATCACCCATAAACCTACACGATCAAAGATTTTACTCCCTTAGTAATTCATGAAATCAAGGTCGTTTATGGGGTCCTCTACTAAGATCAGGATCATATGTTGGGATATGAAATTCCCATATTTCATTATGGTATGGAGGTTAACAATTTCTACCTTCCACAGAATCATGGATAGGATAGACTAATCTAAGTAATTTTAGGTATTTTAGGATGGATCATATATTTTGCAATTTAATGTCATGAAACTAGTAATTATCATTATGAGGAGTATCTAACTCATAAATATTGGGAATTTACGAAATATTCATACCCCAAAATGGAAGGGTACAAGAATATAGTGTCACAATCATTCTTTGATGGTGGTTATGATTCATAGATGTGTAACATCGAGGGTATCTGAATCTTCTAAAATTGTTGGGTTATGGTAACTATAAATCATAACCCAAGAATATTATAGTTAATTGGTGGTGGAAAAAGTGTGTACAAGTCAACCATTTATAATAGAGTAATCCCATATTCTACATAGTCATGATAATAACTTTTGGATTTAAGGGTGACCTATCCTATGAAATCAAACATCCACTAAGAACATTCTCTTTGGAACAGTGTAAATTCCCCCATTGAATCCTTATAGAGGCCCTTTAGATTATCCCTTCTCTGTTAATAGTTTTCTATAGAGGAGAATAATAATCTAGGGAGCCCATAGTCCATGGTGTTCTAAGATAAGAATATCAACTTGAGGAATTGGTTTGTATCAACTAAGACACCAAAGAAATGAATTTGGTTCATGGATAACAAAATATCCAATAAGGGTTCAATCACCCTAAAGGTTGTTCCAGTGTTTATTGACCACATTTTTTGTGTGAATGGATAAGACAGACAATTATTGAGTATAAAATCATCATAGGGTGTGATCTATTCAACCTTAAGACCTATTTTCATGTAGTTTGATGTCATGGGATGAGGATGTTATCATGAATTTTAACATTATGTGATTAAAATGTGATCATTAAGGTAAAAATCACATGACATAGATGTGGTTACCAAAAAATAATATTTCATGGTCATGCCATCCAGAGTGTCTTTCCAGGATCACTGAGCTCACATGAGCCATGTTAACCAGGGATCACTAGGAATTCAGTTAATACATGTGAGAGTAAGTGTCAAATATATCCATGAACATGTCCAACCCATATGTAGATAGGGGTTCATTTTCAACATTCTTTTCATACATGTGAACTTGAGATTAGAGATTTGGGCTTCACTACGTAACCAAAAGTAATAGGAATCAAGCCACATGTATTTATTTAGGGGGGAAATTACCAATGAAGTACTGACCAATACGTAGAGAGTGGGAAGAATTTTTTACTACTCATATTGAGTTTGGACCAAGGAGATGAGTTCTGAGAATCAATATATATCATATGATAACTACAATCATGGCACACATAGTTCCTGTATGAAATTTCTCTGCATATGTGTAACGCCCTGACCCCAGCTACCCAGAGTCGGTGCATTACTTCGTAACATTGGCATGATCACAAAAGATCAAGTCTCGAAAGACCAATTAGTTTAGTAGCCTTGGAAACACTAGATACATTCATAAGTCTTTCATTACATCAAAAAGTAAACAAAATACAATAACATGGTCTTCATAGTCCACACTCATATCCTCACTGAATATTCTTGCAAGTCAGTCATAATACACTTCTTCACATCCTGGAAAATATTAAAACATTGAAAGGGGTGAGCTCAGATGCTCAGTAAGGATAACAATATTGCGGAAGCTTTTATAAGAAAACATAAAAATTTAAGGCAATGTATAACTAAAACAAAAGCCTTATTGAACTTGAACTTCAGCATAATATGGCAAAAGTAAAATAAGATAATGCCATTACTTACTCACATGGATATTCTACTAGACGAATAATCACATGAAATATCAATAACCACTTTCATAATGAGGGAATGTATAATGCCAGACATTCTGAAACACTTTGTCAAGGCCTCGGCCAAGACGTCTAAAATGATTAAGGCCTCGGCCAAAACCATAAATCAAATTGGGAAAGGGCCTCGGCCAATTCCACGTCTAGTTTTCTCATTAGACCTACCGATGCATCGAGGAGCTATAGCGGGCTCCACCCGTCACATATTAAGTCCAATACATTCCTCATATGAATAGGTTTAAACATAACATAAATATTCGTATTAAAACTAGCATACGAAATGTCAACAATTTCTCCATAAGCTATGGATGGTATAAAAATAACACATCCACAGTCAAATATTTCACAAAATATTCAATGGAAGTTTTGTATCACAAATCAATTTCAATTAAACTTAAAACCCATCAAAGGATGTTGACATGGATGAAATCAAAGCTATTTGAGAGTAATATCTCTCTTTTTTGAAATCATTTAAAAGTACCATAATTATAAGATAATACATTTACTTTGAAGATATTCTTATAAGCTTGTTAGGGAAGCTTCGACGAAGTTATAATGGCGGAAAATAGCCGCACCCGCCGTATAAGTTAAAAAAACATTCTTACCTTAAATTTGTCAAAGAGGTCAAAAAGTACATTGTTTGGAAAACGACGGTAATATTCCTTTAAAAAATGTATAAGGGTGTAAATGACTTTAACACATTTTCCATTTAATAGTAAAAATGTTTTGAAAGACATTTTTAAGAAACATGGATGTGGATGATAATGAGGTCCCAGTAGATAATTATGTATAAACAACCTTGGATAATGAAGAGGTTGTGAAGTAAACCCTTACCTTGTACTTTTCCTTGGTTGGGGTAGGTTAACCTCCTGTATAATGGTGAAATAATTGTTATTAAATTATACAAGAATCATATACATTCATATGATATCATATATGATCTTTTAACATTTCTTTGTTAACAATATCTTAGATTTATCGTTGTTTCGGGTGTTAACTTACTCGTTTTCTTTTATATGTTTTGTTACGTAAGTCGTGTTTTTAATGGATAGGTTGTATCTTATTCATATCCATAATGATATCATGTCCTTAAACATTATTTTTAAATCATAAAATGATAATTATACTTGAATAGATACGACGGAGAATGAATCTCATCGCGTTCGTGGAGACGGTAGTCCGTACGTACGCACGAGCGACAATATCATTATTTTGATATTAAAATAATATATAATTGGATAGTATATCATATATACAGAATAATTATCATGTTATATTTATTATTTACATGAATTGCATATCATTATTATACCCATCTAAATAATAATATATTGAACAACAATTACACCACGACGTGGAGACGGTAAGCCGTACGTACGCACGTATGGTGACATGTCATTCAAATGATGGGTAGAATACTGAATATGGTTGTTCCATATTTATAATAACATCACAGTATATAGAAGATACTGGAGTTATAATTTTATAATTGAAATAATAAACAAAGAGGGAGTGGAAGAAGAAAGAAACTTGAAAGAGGGTGATGAAAATGTTACCTCTTCTTCGGGTTCTTCCTTTTGATTTGATCAAAAGGACTCCTTAGGATATCTTTCTGACTAAAGTAAAGCTTCTAGGATGAAGGGAGAGAAGTTGGGAGAGTATTTGGGTAGAGTTTGTCCGAACCAAAAGTCTTGGAAGTGTGAATAAGGTGGTAGAGGTGGGGGCCTTTTATAAGAGGAAAGGAGGGGCTCTTTTGGAAAGATTGAAATGTTACATTATTATACAATGCTTTTCGGATTCTAAAGGTCCCACACTTATATAATTCGTGGATAAGGTGATAAGGGTTCTAAATCTCCTCATCCAATAGGCTTTGGACAAGTGTAAGCCTTGGATTTTGCATTATCTTCTCATTTTATTTAAATCGTTAAATAATGAGGTCATCGCTCCATCATAATGATGTCATAAATAATTTAATTTATTTAATGTATAAAAATTATAAAAAAAATACTATGATGTAGTAAATCTTTTTAGATTTCTAATGAATATTTATAGTCAATATTTGGATCTGTGTAACCCCACTTAAAAACTGTTTTAGTAAAACAACTCATGTTTGTGTCAATTTAATTTTAACATTAAATAAATATATATTAATGTCATTTTCCAACTAAAGTGGCTCCATGGGGTCCCCAATTTTACCCATGGGTTGTCTTGGTCGGCCATGACTCATCCAATAGGAGTAGTACAAGTGTCAAGCTCATCTCATATTATTAAAACATTATTTTTACCTTAAACTACACTAATTACCTCTAATCGCGATTAAGAACTTAAAAGTTACTATTCACCAAAAAATTATTTTAATCTCATTGAACCACATTTTACTTCTTAATGATAACCATGTATGTCGGATTTTTGAAAATCAAATCACAGAAGTGGTAATATTTCATTTTAACGAAAAATCAGTTTTTAACAACCACTTAGTGGTTTCACTATTCATCAAAAATTAAAGTTTTTCAGAATAAGGCCAAAATTTCACCCTAAGCTATAATTGATATTCTGAATTCAAAAATGATGTCTATTTTACAAAATTCCAAACATATAAGTTGTATTAATTAATTTTATAATTAATTCCCGCTGTTACAACAAATAGCGTGTTTTTAAGAAACAATTTATATCAAAAGATTGGCAATTGTTTATGTCCAATTTTAATGTTAAATTAATTATAATGACCACCATTGGATAAAATGGTAAAAATATATTCTAATTATACTTTAAAACCACTAAATATTATAATTTATCACTATAAATTATTTTGATTAAAAAAGTTGTTTTTAAGTATTTTTCACTATTCATAAAAATTTAGAAGTTCTCAGAAAAATACCAAAAATTCAACATAGGCTAATTTCAATATTACGAATCCAAAAATGAAGTCCATTTTGATAAATAAAATTTATAAAATTTCAAAAAGTAGGTATTACTATTCACAACGGCTAGTTTAATTAGTTGTGGTGTGTGTTAGAGCTCGAGGTTGCGTACAACACACGTTATTGCATTATTCAAAGGGAAACGTACAGTGGAAGCTTGGGGTGTTACATTCTCCCCTCCTTCAAATAATTGCGTCCTCGCAATTTCTAGGGTATTACTGCATAAAAAGACTCTGGTGGTTTTTCATCATAAATTCCTCAGGTTCCCACGTTTCCTCTTCCATTTTATGATTTCTCCACAAAACCTTCACCAGACGAGTCGTCCGGTTTCTCAGCACCTGCTCCCTCACATCAAGAATCCTGATGGGCTCTTCACAATAGGAAAGATTGGGTTCCAGTTCTAATTCCTCATAGGTGAGTACATGCGTTGGGTCAGGCGTGTATTTCCTCAACAGAGATACGTGGAACACATCGTGAACTTTGGAGAGACTTGGCAGCATTGCCAATCGGTAAGCTACAGCCCCAATTCGTTCTAGAATTTCGAAAGGTCCGATGTACCTGGGACTCAATTTACCTTTCTTACCAAAACGTATGACTCCCTTCCATGGAGATACCTTCAGGAAAACATGATCACCGACTTGAAATTCCAAATCCTTCCTTCGATTATCGGCATAGCTCTTCTGCCTACTTTGAGCTGCTTTGATGTGATTTTGGATTACTTTCACCTTTTCCACCGTTTCCTCCACCAGTTCTGGGCCTACAAGTTTTCTTTCACCAACGTCATCCCAACAGGTTGGTGTACGACATCTCTTTCCGTATAATGCTTCATATGGTGCCATCTGAATACTCGAATGGAAGCTATTGTTATAGGAAAATTCTACCAGTGGTAAATATTGATTCCACATACCCTGAAAGTCAAGAGAGCATGATCTCAACATGTCTTTTAAGGTTTTAATAGTCCGTTCTGATTGTCCATCTGTTTGAGGGTGATAGGCAGTGCTCAAACGAAGTTCAGTATCCAAGGCCTTTTGAAGACTTTTCCAGAATCTTGAAGTAAAACGAGGATCACGATCAGAAACAATCGATAGGGGTACTCCATGAAGTCTTACAACTTCATTAATATATAGTCTTGCTTGACGTTCAAGTGGTAGATCCTCCCGTATAGCCAGAAAATGTGATGACTTAGTAAGTCGATCGACAATGACCCATATTGCATCATTCCTTCTAGGAGTCTTTGGTAGTCCCATGACAAAGTCCATCGTAATATTATCCCATTTCCACTCAGGTATGGGAAGAGGTTGCAATACTCCACCAGGATGTTGCCTTCCAGCTTTCACTTGTTGAAAAACCATACACCTCGACACAAAATTAGCAATCTCCCTCTTCATATTGTCCCACCAAAAATGTTCCTTCAAATATCTATACATTTTGGTGCTCCCAGGGTGTATAGAGAAGTTGGAACTATGAGCATCATCCAGCAATTCCCTTTTTAGATCAGGTATATCGGGAACACAAAGTCTCTTCCCGAATTTCAAAATTCCATCCTTATACACAAAGTCCCTCAATCTTCCATCATTCACACCTTTAATCTTCTTCTGAAATTCTTCATCATTGGTTTGAGAACTCTTAATCCTTTCTAGTAATGATGGTTTGGCAACCATTTGAAAAAGCATTGATGTTTCACCTTCCCTAGTTATTCCCATGTCCATCTTCACTAGATCCAAGAAAATTGGATCCCTTTCAATTCTCATCACATTCAAAACTCCATGGTCTTTTCTACTCAAAGCATCTTCCACCTTGTTTGCCTTCCCCGGGTGGTAATGTATCGTGCAATCATAATCCTTGAGTAGTTCAAGCCATCGCCTTTGCCTCATGTTGAGTTCTTTTTGTGTGAAAATATACTTCAAACTCTTGTGATCAGTATAAATCTCACATTTTTCACCATAGAGGTAATGTCTCCATATCTTTAAAGAAAAGATCACAGCTGCTAACTCAAGATCATGAGTAGGATAGTTTTGCTCATGAATTTTTAGCTGTCGTGATGCATAGGCAATGACCTTATCATTCTGCATAAGGACACAACCGAGTCCTTTCTTCGATGCATCACTATAAATAACAAACCCATCATTCCCCGATGGTAGAGTCAATACAGGGGCATTGACTAATCTTCTCTTTAGTTCTTCAAAACATTCTTCACACTCTTTTGTCCAGACAAATTTAATCCCTTTACGTGTGAGCTTTGTCAATGGGTTAGCCAATCTGGCAAAATTCTGGACGAAACGTCGATAATAACCTGCTAAACCAATAAAACTGCGTACCTCAGTTATACTTGTCGGTGCTGGCCATTCTTGGATTGCCTTGGTTTTAGAAGGATCAACGGAAATTCCATCCTTAGAGACAATATGGCCAAGAAAAGAAATCTCATGAAGCCAGAATTCACACTTGCTAAATTTCCCATATAATTCATGTCTTCTAAGAGTCTTCAGGATAATGCGTAAGTGATTTTCATGATCTTCGTGGCTTTTAAAGTATACCAAGATATCATCAATAAATACCACTACAAAGTCATCAAGATATTCCTTGAAAACTCTATTCATTAGATCCATGAAAACAGAGGGTGCATTAGTCAATCCAAAAGGCATTACTGTAAACTCGTAATGCCCGTACCTTGTTCGAAATGCTGTCTTTGGAACGTCTTCCTTCTTCACACACAACTGATGGTATCCAGACCGAAGGTCAATCTTTGAAAAGTATTGAG
This sequence comes from Viscum album, assembly GCA_963277665.1. Lineage (NCBI taxonomy): Eukaryota > Viridiplantae > Streptophyta > Magnoliopsida > Santalales > Viscaceae > Viscum > Viscum album. The sequence continues at coordinate 1,047,987,116 of OY728162.1, forward strand.
CTCCATGCAGTTGGTCAAACAAATCATCAATGCGAGGTAGGGGATACTTATTCTTTATTGTTATAGCATTGATCTCCCTATAATCAATGCACAACCTCATAGATCCATCTTTCTTCTTAACAAAAAGAACAGGGGCTCCCCAAGGAGAAACACTAGGGCGAATAAATCCCTTATTACTCAATTCCTCTAGTTGTTTCTTTAGTTCAACTAATTCCACAGTGGCCATTCTATAAGGGGTCTTCGATATGGGCCTTGATCCAGGAATTAAATCAATGGAAAACTCAACTTCTCGTTCTGGAGGATGTCCAGGTAAATCTTCCGGAAACACATCAACATATTCTCTCACAATAGGTACATCCCCTATTTGAATATTCCTTTCCTCATCCTCAGTAATTTCCTTCTCTTCCTCCCCGATAATTGAATTTAGTTGAGCTACTGTGGGTGGATCTAGATAAGAATTATGTGGCGACGATTCTGCTCTAAAGATAAGGTGTTCCTTATCATCATCATCAAGAATCGTAACCTCTTTCCTCTTACAATAAATTTCTGCATCATGGTCCGAAATCCAATCCATACCGAGGATTATATCAAATTCAATCATGGGTATGACGATGAGATCAGCAGGTAAAGAACATTTAGGTGCTCTAATGGGAACTAATCGACAAAACTTTGTTGCAACAATACTTCCCTTAGGGGTTTTGACCGACAACTCCCTTGTTAAATCAAATTGGAAATATCTAATTTTCTTAGCAAACTGGGAAGATATGAAACAATGCGATGATCCAGAATCAAATAATGCATTTGCTAAACTTGAGGAAACCATTAAATTACCTGCCACCATGTCTTTCGGAGCTTCCACCTCAGCAGTAGTGATAGCATAAGCCTGGCCTTGATCCCTTGGCCTCTTCTGAGGTAAGTTCCCCTGACGCTTAGGACATTCATTTGCATAATGTCCCTTCTCTCTACAATTATAACATTCCACGTTGACAGCCGCTTTCTTTCCCTTGCATTCATGAGATTGGTGGCCTTTTTCACCACACTTGTAACATACTCCTTTTCCTTTTAGACAGGCACCAGGGTGCTTCCTACCACAATTATCACAGGGTGTAAATTCATTTCTACCCTTCTTCCCTATTTCCTTATTTCCTTTCCCAGAGTTTTCAGCGGATCTCTTCTTATCTTGCTTTGATTTAAGGTCATAAGACTTAGAGAATTCCTTTTCCGTCTTGATAGCGCACGAGACAATACCTTCGTATGAAGAGAAGGTTTGTGATACTAAAGCTCGATGGAGAAATGGTTTCAACCCATCAAAGAAACGATCAGTCTTACTTCTTGGGTTACGTATGTAATTTGTAGCATATCTTGCTAACCTTGTAAAGTTAGCCTCATACTTTGCGACATTCTCATCCTCCTTCTGCCTCAGACTCAGAAATTGCCTTTCCATATCCGCTCGATGGTCTCGAGGAAAGTATTTTTCTAAGAACATCTCTTTTAACTCCTGCCATTCCATGTTTGTTAATTCATCATCTTCCTTTGTGTTTTGAATTAGTGACCACCATTGATCGGCATCACCAGTGAGGCGGTAAACTGCCATGACAACATTCTCCCTTTCACTACTCCCCAAGGCATGGAATATTTTCTCTAAGGAATTTATCCATTGCTCAGCTACTATAGGATTTGTACTCCCATTGAAGGTTGGCGGTTGTTTCCTCATGAAGCGGTCTAACAATGATCCTCCACGTTGCGGATCAGGGTGCTCCATACGAGTAAGGTTATTATTCATAACCTGAGTGAGTTGTCCCAGTATGGTAATAAGTTGATCAGCACCAGTTGTATCTCCAGATCCACAATAATTATCTTGAGCAGGAGGGAAATCCCTACACGGAGTGCGTGTATTGATACGGTTTCCATTCCTTCCACTAGGCGCCATTTCTAAACAATGGCATAAACTAGATTAGTTTATGAATCAAAATACATAATTCCATACTTGTAAAATACTTAACATAAATTGAACTATTTATGGATATAATCCATAATCATAAAAAGGTTTTATTTGAGGAAGTATATACTCATAACCGTTCATAGTGGTTTGTAAAGAAAATGAGAATTATCCTAAGCATATCCCCCAGGAGCGTCGTAACCAAGAGTGCAGCAAGGCCCGTTGTCGTGCACCAGTTACCGTTCGAGTCTAGCTCAAAACGGTGTTTTCGGGTTTTACCCCTAGGTACATCTGTGCCAGAGCCGCCTCTACCTGCTCGTATCCAGACAGGGATGTATTGCTCGGAAAACTCACAACATCTCTACAATACCAAAATTCTAGGAAGTTCTTCTATACTAATCCTCAAAGTCTATCTTCGGGATATGTGCTCTAATCAGAGTTTATCTAAATCTAGCTTCCAAGGTTTGTACTAAACTGCCTCTGATACCAACTGTAACGCCCCGACCCCAGCTACCCAGAGTCGGTGCATTACTTCGTAACATTGGCATGATCACAAAAGATCAAGTCTCGAAAGACCGATTAGTTTAGTAGCCTTGGAAACACTAGATACATTCATAAGTCTTTCATTACATCAAAAAGTAAACAAAATACAATAACATGGTCTTCATAGTCCACACTCATATCCTCACTGACTATTCTTGCAAGTCAGTCATAAAACACTTCTTCACATCCTGGAAAATATTAAAACATTGAAAGGGGTGAGCTCAGATGCTCAGTAAGGATAACAATATTGCGGAAGATTTTATAAGAAAACATAAAAATTTAAGGCAATGTATAACTAAAACAAAAGCCTTATTGAACTTGAACTTCAGCATAATATGGAAAAAGTAAAATAAGATAATGCCATTACTTACTCACATGGATATTCTACTAGACGAATAATCACATGAAATATCAATAACCACTTTCATAATGAGGGAATGTATAATGCCATACATTCTGAAACACTTTGTCAAGGCCTCGGCCAAGACGTCTAAAATGATTAAGGCCTCGGCCAAAACCATAAATCAAATTGGGAAAGGGCCTCGGCCAATTCCACGTCTAGTTGTCTCATGAGACCTACCGATGCATCGAGGAGCTATAGCGGGCTCCACCCGTCACATATTAAGTCCAATACATTCCTCATATGAATAGGTTTAAACATAACATAAATATTCGTATTAAAACTAGCATAAGAAATGTCAACAATTTCTCCATAAGCTATGGATGGTATAAAAATAACACATCCACAGTCAAATATTTCACAAAATGTTCAATGGAAGTTTTGTATCACAAATCAATTTCAATTAAACTTAAAACCCATCAAAGGATGTTGACATGGATGAAATCAAAGCTATTTGAGAGTAATATCTCTCCTTTTTGAAATAATTTAAAAGTACCATAATTATAAGATAATACATTTACTTTGAATATATTCTTATAAGCTTGTTATGGAAGCTTCGACGAAGTTATAATGGCGGAAAATAGCCGCACCCGCCGTATAAGTTAAAAAAAACAGTCTTACCTTAAATTTGTCAAAGAGGTCAAAAAGTACATTGTTTGGAAAACGACGGTAAGATTCCTTTCAAAAATGTATAAGGGTGTAAATGACTTTAACACATTTTCCATTTAATAGTAAAAATGTTTTGAAAGACATTTTTAAGAAACATGGATGTGGATGATAACGAGATCCCAGTAGATAATTATGTATAAACAACCTTGGATAATGAAGAGGTTGTGAAGTAAACCCTTACCTTGTACTTTTCCTTGGTTGGGGTAGGTTAACCTCCTGTATAATGGTGAAATAATTGTTATTAAATTATACAAGAATCATATACATTCATATGATATCATATATGATCTTTTAACATTGCTTTGTTAACAATATCTTAGATTTATCATTGTTTCGGGTGTTAACTTACTCGTTTTCTTTTATATGTTTTGTTACGTAAGTCGTGTTTTTCATGGATAGGTTGTATCTTATTCATATCCAGAATTATATCATGTCCTTAAAAATTATTTTTAAATCATCAAATGATAATTATACTTGAATGGATACGACGGAGAATGAATCTCATCGCGTTCGTGGAGACGGTAGTCCGTACGTACGCACGAGCGACAATATCATTATTTTGGTATTAAAATAATATATAATTGGATAGTATATCATATATACAGAATCATTATCATGTTATATTTATTATTTACATGAATTACATATCATTATTATACCCATCTAAATAATAATATATTGAATAACAATTACACCACGACGTGGAGACGGTAAGCCGTACGTACGCACGTATGGTGACATGTCATTCAAATGATGGGTAGAATACTGAATATGGTTGTTCCATATTTATAATAACATCACAGTATATATAAGATACTGGAGTTATAATTTTATAATTGAAATAATAAACAAAGAGGTAGTGGAAGAAGAAAGAAACTTGAAAGAGGGTGATGAAAATGTTACCTCTTCTTCGGGTTCTTCCTTTTGATTTGATCAAAAGGACTCCTTAGGATGTCTTTCTGACTAAAGTAAAGCTTCTAGGATTAAGGGAGAGAAGTTGGGAGAGTATTTTGGCAGAGTTTTGCCGAACCAAAAGGCTTGGAAGTGTGAATAAGGTGGTAGAGGTGGGGGTCTTTTATAAGAGGAAAGGAGGGGCTCTTTTGGAAAGATTGAAATGTTACATTATTATACAATGCTTTTCGGATTCTAAAGGTCCCACACTTATATAATTCGTGGCTAAGGTGATAAGGGTTCGAAATCTCCTCATACAATAGGCTTTAGACAAGTGTAAGCCTTGGATTTTGCATTATCTTCTCATTTTATTTAAATCGTTAAATAATGAGGTCATCGCTCCATCATAATGATGTCATAAATAATTTAATTTATTTAATGTCTAAAAATTATAAAAAAAATAATATGATGTAGGAAATCTTTTTATCTTTCTAATGAATATTTATAGTCAATATTTGGATCTGTGTAACCCCACTTAAAAACTATTTTAGTAAAACAACTCATGTTTGTGTCAATTTAATTTTAACATTAAATAAATATATATTAATGTCATTTTCCAACTAAAGTGGCTCCATGGGGTCCCCAATTTGACCCATGGGTTGTCTTGGTCGGCCATGACTCATCCAATAGGAGTAGGACAAGTGTCAAACTCATCTCATATTATTAAAACATTATTTTTACCTTAAACTACACTAATTACCTCTAATCGCGATTAAGAACTTAAAAGTTACTATTCACCAAAAAATTATTTTAATCTCATTGAACCACATTTTACTTCTTAATGACAACCATGTATGTAGGATTTTTGAAAATCAAATCACAGAAGTGGTAATATTTCATTTTAACAAAAAATCAGTTTTTAACAACCACTTAGTGGTTTCACTATTCATCAAAAATTGAAGTTTTTCAGAATAAGGCCAAAATTTCACCCTAATCTATAATTGATATTCTGAATTCAAAAATGATGTCTATTTTACAAAATTCCAAACATATAAGTTGTATTAATTAATTTTATAATTAATTCCTGCTGGTACAACAAATAGCGTGTTTTTAAGAAACAATTTATATCAAAATATTGGCAATTGTTTATGTCCAATTTTAATGTTAAATTAATTCTAATGACCACCATTGGATAAAATGGTAAAAATATATTCTAATTATACTTTAAAACCACTAAATATTATAGTTTATCACTATAAATTATTTTGATTAAAAAAGTTGTTTTTAAGTATTTTTCACTATTCATAAAAATTTAGAAGTTCTCAGAAAAATACCAAAAATTCAACATAGGCTAATTTCAATATTCCGAATCCAAAAATGAAGTCAATTTTGATAAATAAAATTTATAAAATTTCAAAAAGTAGGTATTACTATTTACAACGGCTAGTTTAATTAGTTGTGGTGTGTGTTAGAGCTCGAGGTTGCGTACAACACACGCTATTGCATTATTCGAAGGGAAACGTACAGTGGAAGCTTGGGGTGTTACAATATGTATTCCCCATTCCATTAGAGGGGAGATATATTTTATATTGTTGGTGGACTGAATATTGAATGTGTGGGAATCACTATATATCCTATGGTAATATGAATCAAGAAAAATATATTTATTGATTGAAAGACTCTCCATACAGGTCTCAACCATATGCAGAGGGGTATATTTTATAGTTGATATTGCAACTAGACCCTAGATTTGTGATATGGGAATCACTATGTATCATATGATGGAAGGAATCAAGACACGTGTAGTTCCTAAATAAAAAACAATAAATATAAGTCTAACCTATATGCACAAGGGCAGATTTTTTCCATTTATATTATGGTTGGACATAGCATTTAAGATCTGGACAACATTACATATCTTGTGATAGATGAATCATTCCAGACATAGTTCTTGAATTGAAAACACTACATGTAGGTCTAACCCATTCACATACGAGGTATTTATTCAGTTGATATTATGGATAGGCATTGGAATTCTGATCTGGAAATCACTATGTATCCTATTATGGTAAGAAGCAATCCACACATATTTTTTGAATGGAAAAGTCTCCATGAAGGTCTGACCCATACATGGAGGGGGGAATGTTTTTCTATTTATATTGTGGTTGGACCTAGGATTTGAGATCGTGTAATAACTATGTATCCAATGTTTTTCTTAATCTCTCATCAGGGCCAACACCTACATGTTAATGTGTGATGGAGTTCTTGTTACCCCGCATTCAGTCTTTTCAATGGAGGGAGACTATCATAACTTTAAATGGTGATGTCTTCTCCTTGATTGATATGGGATGATGGCATATTGGTTCCTCATACCATTGATTCCTCCTTAGAACTTTTTTCCTAGTTCAGGTCTCCCTTATATAGTTATTTTAGATTCATGGAACACATTCCTAGAGCCATATCTTTATGGAAGCTAGTTAATTATACTGCTTCTGTCTTGAAATTGTTTCTATATGGGAAGGGCACCAACCATTATTCAGGAGAGTAGTCACATTGTTCATCATTGTGCATGTATTTAGACTGGGAACATTAATCACAAGTATTCTTTCTTATCTGAGAGCATCTCATAGAGGCATCTTAGGTGTGTAACCTAAGGCATCTCATTTCTATTACAAGGTATAGTATGCCGAAGGCATATTTCTTCCATGGCTATCACCTCAGGTATCCCATGTTTTTAATGATGTTTCTAAATTCGTGGGTGTATATCATCCAAGGCTTTCCCCTCAGGTATCCCATTTTTTGAATGAGCTAGAAAAATGTGATAGTTTTTGAGTTTAATATCTTGTAGAGATGAGAAAAGGTTGATCAAAACATTCCAAAGGAGGTATGTCCCTAGGATGGATGATGTCATACATGATGGATGGGAACACCTTGTGGAGTTGAAACTAGGAGAAGGACCAAAACTCCCCTTGAGACGGGTTTGAGAGATGTGAACCAAAACACCCTCTAAGGAAAATCTAGGATGGATAGATCAGAATGCCCCATGGAGGTGGACTTGATGGATCAGGATTCCCCATGGAGGTGGACCTAGGATAGATGGATCAGAATTCCCCATGGATATAGACTCGATAGGTACATTTCTAGGAGGTATCACCTAATTTTACTATTGGTTGGGTTCCCCCTAAGGTGGACCTGATAGATTGATCAGAACATCCCTTGAGACAGATTAGGGAGGTATATACCTAGGAGGGAGAACCTATGTTTACCATTGGTCATGAATCCCTTGAGGCGATCCTGATAGATTGATCAGAACATACCTTGATATGGATAAGGGATGAACTTCCATATAAGGTAGCACCTATGTTTACCATTAGTCAGGATTGAACCTCATAGATGAATCCTATGTACCTTTCTTATGAGATAGGGATCAAAACCCATGTAGTTTGATACCATAGTTTAACATCGTGTGATAGGACTAGATCATGTAGTTTAACATCATGCGGTAATAACACTTGCGTCAAAAAAGAAACATCGATAAGGTATGGTTTGGGACTTACGTATTGATGTTTCTTGAGGGACCTATAGGAGATATGATCTCCCTAGTGAGGGGTATGATCTTACCAGGTATGTGGCCTGAAAAAAAAATCATAGTGGATGTGGATGTTAGGTTTGGAGCTTATATAGGATTCTTTCATATCCCAGTTAGATGGGAATCAAATCCCTCATAGTATAGAATGGTTTGGGGTTATACATAGGAGTGACCCGTAGGAGAATATTATTGGGTATTATGCATGGAAGATTCCCATAGGGTGAGTATCGGTGGGGATTACACGTGAGAGATTCCCATTTAATAGTGGATGTGTGTTTCACGCGGAATCCGGGGATGACCTCCTGGACGGGAGATTCAAACGTTCCGATCGGTTTCTAACGGGTTTGTTCGTAGAACCGGAAACATCCAATGATTCCACATCCGTTTGGACCTACTTTCCAAAGGCAGGCGCTCATTAGCTTGTGGGCTAATGAGGCTTAGGAATTTGCATTGGTCGAGAGGATGGGAGGTCGGACTCATCACACCTTTTTGAGGGGAATTATTGTCTACTCCGGGACTCTCTTTATAGATTTAAGTTAAGTTCGTGAATCCTTATTACATTACCAAGTATAAAATGAGCTTTCCTTTAGTTTTAACAATCAATGATTAAATATGCAAGAAATTTAGAGAATCTTTTATATGTATTCGAGGTTCTTCATCAATATAGAATCATCTATATTTGTTTAGAGATTCTTGGTCAATGGTATCCTTCAAAACATTTATATAAAAGTCTCTCGGTCATTTTGATGACCAGGCTGGTTTTAAAGCCACTCAGTGGGGCACTTGAAGTTTATCGTCATTCAGAAGGACAGAGATTATTTCAATGTTGGGATCGAACCCATAAATGGGCTACCTACGTATCCTTTGTTTTTTTGAAAAAGGAATCAGAACCCACGTAGTTCGAGGAATGGGATATGATGTTTTATGATTGATGGCTCAAAGATGAATGTCATAATTACTTTTACACTCTAAGCTCACGTGAGTCATGCTCGGTGTGAGAAACAAGAGGTATTGGTAAAATTCAGACAATTGTGCCATAAAAGATGCAATCATAAGAATTTGTTTTGGGGCTTATGTATAGATGACTGCCCAGATAGACGAAAGTTTAGGATTTACTTTTAGGGAGAAAATCCAAGAACAGGGTCCACAAAGTTATATGTGCTTCATGGAGATTTGAATACTCTAATCTTGGGGCTTACTCCTAAGGAGGATGCCCAAGTTAGGAGGGGACTTATGATTGGGTTTTATTCCTGAAAAGGAAACCCAAATCAAAGGTAATTTATGACTGGTTAAGAGAAATTTTAAGAGACTTGGGGCTTACTCCTAAGAAGGATGCCCAAGATTTATGACTAGGACTTATTCCTGAGAAGAAAGCCTAGGTTAGGGGACTTGGGGCTTACTCCTGAAAAGGAAGCCCATGGTTATGACTGAGTCTTATTCCTGAAAAAGGAGACCCAGGTTAGGGATTAAGGTTTGGGGATTACTCCTGAGGAGGATGCCCAAATATTAAAGGACTTGATTGGGACTTATTCTTAAAAAAGATGCCCAAGTTAGGTTTTTATAATTGGGGATTTATTCCTGAAAAGGAGACCCAGGTTAGGATTCTCTCATTTTAAAGGATGAGGTTGAATGAATGAACTCTCAATCTTTGGTGACATAAAGATGTTTAAATCACTAGGTTTTGAGAGATATTTCACAGAATTCCTTTCAGATAAGGATGTCAAACCAAGAAATCATGCCATAAATGGCTTTGAAGAGTATCTTGAAGACTGAATCTTGAATAGGAAGGGTGAAATGGCTTAAGAGGGGTAAAAATGGGCAAGGTGGGCACCCAAAAAGATAGGGGCGCGCAAGTATTAAAAGTCGCGCAACTCCTGCGGCGGCGCGCAAGTTTTGGTCGCGCAAGTATACTTGCGCGACATGAGGGATACTTGCGCGATTTTCAACCAGAGTTGAAATACTTGAGCGACTCTTTATTAAACCCTTTATAATCCTCTTGAGGTTCTTCCAGAGATGGGACGCGCAAGTTATATTGAAGGAATTAAGTCGGCGCGCAAGTGTTTGATAAGTTTCAACACTTGGCCTTCCTTCTTCCCTTTAGATCTTCCATTCTAGGTAAGAAATTACCTTAGAAGTGTTCTGGAAGCTTTGAGAAGAGACTTGGGCGTCGGGAGCTTCAATCCGAGTTTCTGGAAAAAGATCCTCTCGAATGGGGGGCCCACAGGGTCTATTTATAGGCAAAAGAAGACCCCGGGCGGTTACTGGGCGGTTACCAGATCTGTCGCGCAAGTCCCTTGCACGACCATGAGTGGTCGCGCAAGTGTTGAGGCGGCGCGCAAGTGTACTTGCGCGACCAAGAGGGAACTTGCGCGACCTATGGGCAATGTTCTCCTTGTTCATCCCTTTGTCGATTTTTGATGTTTCTTCAAAAGATGAATCACTTTTTGCTTAGATATTCCCTTTTCCGAACTTTAGATTCCGTGACGAAAGGAGCGTCAACAAAAGTCCCCCCTCAGAGTTGGATCCGGAGGAAAATGAGGATGTGACTCTGAGGAAATCGAATCCCTCTAAAGGAAAAGGGCGGCGCGCAAGTCTCCAGTGCACAGAAGTCGGCGCGCAAGTCTTCGTCGCGCAGGCATTGATCGCTCTGGGTGCGGCGCGCAGATAGGCCCTTTGGCCTATAAATATGCCGCTTCCGGCCGTAGATGGCATCTGACCCCGAAATTTCTCGAGCTCTCGCCGCACAAGTCTTTATCGCCGCGCAAGTCTCCTATTTTCGCTGTTTCCTCGCTGTCGCGCTACTCTCAAGGTAATAAGGCTTGCGCGGCACACACTTGCGCGACAAATACTTGCGCGACATATGTACCACTTGCGCGACATCTCCATACTTGTGCGCCTTAATGCCTTGGCCATTTTTTCAAATTCTTTCACAAAATTTTATGAAAAATAAACCCACTTAAGAGTTTAATTTATTCAACTCCTGTGCAGATTCAATGGCTCTTAGACCTGGATTACTTGATGAACTGGCTAGCAAGCGGATAGATGATATGATGAATATCATTGGCCCTAATTACTATACTGTCAAAAACAGCACTCTTCCAGATTTGGCTAAGTATCTGAAGAAATATCATCACGACTTTCCTCACTGCACTTATCTACCTTTGTATGGTCATGGTCATCTGCAAGAAGTCATTATTCCAGAAGTAAAGAATTATCTTCCATTTTCTTGGTTTCAGAATTATACCAATTTTGCTTCAGCAAATATCTCAGGCGGAGGAGTATTTCAAACTGCTGGAACAGTAGAGAAGGCTTATGTGATGCATCATAGCCCTTGCACACCAGATCTGAAAAAACATACACCTGAGCTTCAACCACATTGTCATCCTTCAATCTTCCGAGATGCTCAGATGGATCAGTCCAAAGGCTGGAAGAAAAGTTGGGATTTCCGCCCTGGGGGAGGTGTGAAGCCAACTTGGATGTGGGCATACTGGGTGCGACAGACTTGCGCAGAGTTTATTGAGGATCTGAAGAGAGCTGCAATATATGAAGCTGTTTGGGTTGGGCAGACATATATTTACAGACATGATATCTTCGTGCCAGAGATACTCAGTCACTGGAGTCCAGCGACTAATTCTTTCCACTTGACTCATGGAGAAGTAGGTATCAGTTTGTGGGATGTCCACAAGATTTCAGGAGCTCCAATCTTGGGCGATATGTATGATGAATTCATTCCTCCCAAGGTGACTTGGAATGATCCAGAGAAGACTCCTGTTTTGGCTCGAGAATTATTCAAAATCTTTCACAAGCTCAAGAGTTCAGAGACCTCATTAACTCATTTCAGAAAAGATATCCATCCGAAAGAATGGATGAATGTGTTTCTTACTGAGAAGAAAGGGATGGAGCCAAAGGAAAAAGGATCCAAGAAAAAGAAATCCAAGGATACCCGGCCCAGACGTCCTACCACTTGTCCAAAACCTGAGAAGAGAGGAGCTCCTGGCACATTCTGGCCAACTCTAGAAGCAGGAGAGTTTGAAAAATGGGGCTATGAAGTGAATCAAAGAATTCCAAAGAAAACTCGTCTGGCGGGTTTCTTGGCAATGTGGCTCAGTATTTACCTCTTGCCGGTCAGGGATTCGAAGGGAGGCGTTAGGCCAGGGACCTTCGTCATTGCGGCAAAGTTAGCTGAGGGAAAAATGGTTGGGTTAGCCACCCCCATTTTAGCAAAGATCCACAGGAGTTTACTTCACGTCTTCCAGGGTAAATCTCCTTTAAGAATAGTGGGACCATTCCAGGTTTTGTGGGGATGGATCGCCACTCACTTCAGGACTTACAATGTACAGAATGGATTACAAATTCCTGGAAGCTCTTTTAGACCGTCAGTGCAAGCATTCTCTGGAATTGCTCCATTAGATGTCAATGGTTATGACATAAAAGTAAGACTAAGCATGTATAAGGAATTCAACTTCTTTCCTTATGGAAGTCCGCCATCTGGGCGGTTTGTTGATGATGGGAAAGCCCCTTTGGATTTGAGGGCATACATGCTAGCTTGCAGGGATGGCGTGTTAGTAGCCAGGGTTGATGGAGAAATAATATGCGAGGCCTATGCTCCATATAGATTTGCACGCCAATTAAAATGTTTACAACAGATTGTTGTATCCCCTCCAGTACACGTCAGGTTAGAGCAACATCCGATGGTTGCTCGACAACTATGGTTGCTGACGTCAAGAGAGAAGACTGGAGCAGTATTTGATCTACCAGTTGAAAAAGCGGCACATTATCTGACTACATTTTATGCCGAACACTGGATAGCATCATACCCTAAAGGGATATTGAATCACCCTGTATATCAAGTGGGAAAGAGGAAGAGGACTGTAGAGAAAGAAACTCTTCCTCATGAAGGTGCTGCTTCTCCTCCTGAAATAGGTTCAACAGACTCCTCCTCTAGAACTGATTCCTCGGATTATCATGATGGGGATGATGAGGCACAACCGGCAGCAAAGCGGTTTCGTGCCCGATATAATCCTCCGGCCAGAGTTAAAAGACCCACTCCATCAGCTCCTGGTGAGTTATTTGATTGTAATAACTTCAATCACTGCTACTTTATAAAGTAATAAGTCTCACTTTCTTATTCTCTATCTGTAGTTGCAGGAATCGGGAAGAAATTAAAATCAAAAATTGTAGGACCTTCCTCACAGCCTTTATATCTAAGACCAGAGGCTGTTCAGCTATGGCAGAGCTTATACTGTGATACTGAGACCGCCTGGATGGATTTGTGTGAGGGCCTACAACTTCCTGGGATAGGATATCTTCTAGCTTCAAAAGACCTTCAATACGGAGATAACCCCAATGAAGTGCGAGCTTATATCAGAGAGCTGTAAATGCTCATATATGCCACTGATAATTCGGTTCCTATCACCAGGCGGGTGAAGGAAATGATTGATCGTGGCACCACTAAGGGGGCTGGTGGTTCTGGAGATGAGGAGTGGCAAGAGTACGTGGCTCCTGAAGATGTAAGTTTTCCTTCCTTATTTTCTTTGCAACTTGATTTCAGTCGAAGCTTTGTTACTTAAGGAAGTTATTTTCTTCATCTTGCAGCTTGCAAAGAAAGGGACCGGGGTTCCTTCACCACAATATAGCCCTGGTGGTACCGCTGTTGGGGCTGCTGCTGATTCTCCTCGCGAACCAGGCGAGATATCTCCAGGCCAGCAGGCCATGAATGAGGCACTGGACATAGCCTTTCATTCGCCAATCCAAGTGCCAATAAAGGAGACAGCTGAAACTCCAAAAAAGCAAAAGAAGCCAAGGCAACGAAGGAGGAAATCCTTAGATAAACGTTTCATTAGAAGTGGTAAGTCCTTAGAACAATCATGATTTTATACCCATAATCATATGGTTACTCATATTTCTGAGGATTGCAGGGGCTTCTTCAATTTCCCCCTTGAGGGAAGGGACTGATCCTTCTTCAAAGGCCGTGGAGGGTGCTGTAGAACAACCACAGACTCAAGCTGACTTGGTAGCTCCTGAAGAAGAGCTGCCATCCATTCCCAGTATCCCTCCCACTACTGAAGATGCTGTCCAGGGTCAGGGGTTGCAGGACATAAGTCAGCAAGAAGACTTAGCAAATGCTCCCACTGGTGAGACTAACCAAGATTCTGAAGTATCATTGGATGAAATGATGAATCAAGGAATGACTTTTGAAGAATTTTATGATCATGCTAGATTGTCATGTGATTTAGAAGACCTTGGGCGTGAGTGTTACCCTTCGCCCAAATTTTTCTTTTAAAAGAAAATATTTCTAACCATGATGTAAAATAATATGCAGTTTCTTCCGTAGAAGCTGCTGAACTGCCAATGCCTGAAGAGGGTGTGGACACTGATGTCAACCCTATCATTGCATAAACATTATCTCAAGTAGAGCTAAATCCAATAAACTCTCCTGAGACCCATCTTGAAAATCCTGTTGAAACCGGGAAAGATGGGGAGAAGTCTTCTCATGTTGCTGAACCACCATTGGGTAAGGGATAACAATATTTGTGATTGTACTTTATTTTCAAGACAATCCATTCTTTTGTTATCCTTTAAGATTCAACTAAAATCTTTCAATTGATCATGTAGGGCCATCAACTGTAATGGCTAGATCCGGAGATGAGGCTTCAGCCTCTGCCCCAACGGGAATTGAAAGTGAATAAGCCCATGTCAGAGGGGAAAGAGCAGAACGAGGCACTTCCTTAAGCATGTTAATTCCAGATTACATACCCCCTTCTGACGAAGATGTTGAATCAGATCCAGAGATGCTCAAAGCGTTCAGCTTTTCACGACGTAAGGCGTGGAACAATATATGGAACATCATATCGGGGGTGCCCTTAGAAGAGCTACCATCAAAAATTTCCCGATTGTCATCCCAATTTGTTATAATGGGACTTGGTGGTTTTGGGTATGAAAAGATCCATGCTGCAGTGAAACAGATTATCTTCAGGAGGGAGCAAATGCAGACAAGTCGCGAAGATTTGACCAGAGTGAAATTGTCAGTCAACATAGGCGAATTTGAGGCTGTGATATCCCAGGCTGAAGCTGATTATGTTGTCAAGATGAAGGATCTGAAGCAAAAAATCAAAGAAAAGGTCGTCCAGCAGGTGCAACTCCAGCAACAGTTAGATGCTGTTACTGGGGAACTTGATCAGCTTAATGAATCATTGGATGAAACTCATATAAATGGCATGAAAGCCATTGCAGATGCTAAGAAGGCACTTCAGCAAGCTGAAAAGAGTGAAGCTGGTCAAGTGCACGAGCTTCAAGCAACTGTTGATAAGGCTCAGGATGCTATACATCAAATGAAGACTTTTGTTGACAATCTCCTGTAATTTCTTGAAAAAGAGAAGAGATTCCAATCTGTGGATGTCCTTCTAACTCTTGTGTATCAATGAAAAACACTTTTGTCTTCAATCATTTGTGCTTGCATTCTTCCATTACCTGCTTCAAATTTACTTAAGCCAATGGGCTTAGTAAGCATAGTTTAATTTTTACTAGGATTATTACAAATAACCCTACAAACTTTGAACCTTTTAACTGCTCAATATTACCTAAATCATACAAAAAAATGTATATTTAGTGAGCTGGAACTTGACTTTTATTCAGAGTTCCTTTGTCTTTTGTGTGGGCAGTTTAAAGTCATGCAAGCCGGACATAAAGGGGCTAATGTTTAAGGTCGAAATAGCTTTGACCGAAAAATGGATTAAAATGGATTCAATTCCTTGACAATTTATCTGAAAACATATTTACCATACTCAAGTATGAGGGAAAAAATGTAAACTATGGCTTTAAGAATATTTGAATCTGAGGAATGATATGAAAAAGAGCTAAATAACATTAGAAGAAGTAGTTTCCAAGAATGAAGTTACTATTATTTAACAAAACCCGTTAGGGGGTTGAAATATGCAGGGCCACCTATGGGCATTGGCTGCATAGTCAAATAAAATAGCATCTTTTGGCTGACAAGTCTGTTATGTGGACTGTTTATGCAAGGCCACCTATGGGCACGTGCTGCATAGTTAGGCAAAAGAACTCTCAGAAATTTACTTTCCTAGTGCTAAAAGCCAGTGAAAGTTTATGGAGATTCAAATTTTCTAAAGCATAGAGTTTGTTGTATGGAAAGAGGTACTTGAATATGGAGAAGATATTTCCAAACAAGAATATCGAAGAACTGGATGAATATCACTCCTACGAAGGTCTGACCCAAACGTAGGGAAGAAGAATAAACCATAGACTTGAATACTTTCAGATCATGAAAAAGGATATGGGACAAATATGTTAAGGATGGCTATTTTTGCGAATCCCTACATACTGTCGTTTAAGACAAATAAGGACAAAAGAGGCATTCTTCCCAAGAATGAAGTTACTATTATTTAACAAACCCGTTAGGGGGTTGAAAACATGCAGGGCCACCTATGGGCATTGGCTGCATGGTCAAATAAATAGCATCTCTTGGCTGACAAGTCTGTTATGTGGACTGTTTATGCAAGGCCACCTATGGGCACGTGCTGCATAGTCAGGCAAAAGAATTCTCAGAAGTTTGACATTTTTGTGACTATAAGTCATGAAAAGGGTTATGAAGATCTGAAAATATTTAAGATTAGGATTATAATACATAAAGATGGGTATTTTCCAAATGTATATAGAGATACATAGGTCAATGAAAACCATAATCATGTTGTGGCTGGGTCCTGAATTGAAACTTGGACTTCACTACGTATCTCATAAGAATGAGAATCAAGCCATACGTAGTTCTTGAAATGCAGTTTAACGTCGTGTAGGACGAAAGTATGAGTAATCTTAGTTTAAGGTCATAGAATTCGGACCATAATAATGAATACACAGTGTGTGTTTTCATGAAGACTTTTCAGCCAAGGGACTGAAAGTGAAATTTGGGGTTAGGCCCAAAAGATTCGGGACTGGATTCGAGGGACACTCGAATGTTCCTACGTATCCCATAAGGATGGGAATCAAGTCCACGTAGTTCTAGAGCTACCCTTTGTACAAATTTGGTTCGTACATGTGAAGGGTGAAAGGGGACTTTAGTGCAATGATGGTTTTAACCTAAGATAAAAAGTTTAGGCATTACCATTTATGTACGTAGTCTTTTGAAAAATGAAAACCATGATTGAAAAAGAATCAATGTTAATAATGGTTCCTTCTCAAATGAGGAAATCAAAGAATATTGTAGTTTATTGTCGTACCGGACAAAAGTGTTGTATAGTTTTAACGTCATATAACAAGGACGAAAGTGAATCAATGTAAAGATATTGATTCCAGGGGTGGTTTCACAAATCATCATCTATGAGATGGTGGTGAACCAATGTGAAGAGATTGTTTTTGGGCTTGAACCTTTGGGAGGTTGCCTACATACCCAGCCTGGAGGGCAAGGATCAAAGTCCGTGTAGTTCAATTAAAGAATGAATCAATGATCAAGTTGTTCTTGTGGACAATGATCTAAAAAATGTTGTTGGGATTTACACATGGTTAGTGGCCCAAAGGGAGTGTTATGGTTGATGTTCGCTCTAAGCTCACGTGAGTCATACTCGGTGTGAGAAACAAGAGGTAATAACAACCTTAACGATGCACGGTTTAATGTCATGTAGGACATATCAAGGACTTTCTGTACAGTTTAGCGTCATGTAGTTAGGACGATGGGGACAATACAGTTTAACATCATATTGGACGAAAGGGGGATTGTGCAGTTTTAATGTCATGCTGGACTTTTGATGATTATATAGTTTAACGTCTTTCCGGACGTGAGGGACTTTTATACAGTTTAGCGTCATGTAGTTAGGACGTCACAGTTTAACGTCTTGCTGGACATATTTGTAAATAGTTTATGGTCATATACATGGACCAGGAATGATGCAGTTTAAAGTCATACGGGACCATTGTTGTATAGTTTAACGTCATATAGCAAGGACGAACTGGTGCTGTACAGTTTAAAGTCATGTAGCTAGGACTAAGGTGAACCAATATGAGGATATCAGTTCTGGAGATTTTTTTTTACAGTTTAATGTCATGCTGGACAATGAAAGCGCCACACAGTTTTAATGTCATGTTGCTAGGACAAAATATAGTTTAATGTCATCTCGGACATATACAGTTTAGTGTCATGTAGGACATATTAATAACCAATGTGACATTTTAACGTCATGTTGGACGATAAGGGAACTGACACAGTTTACCGTCATGTTGGACGATGAAAGTGCCACACAGTTTAATGTCATGTTGCTAGGACACAATATAGTTTAATGTCATCTTGGACAAAATATAGGAACTTCTATACAGTTTATTGTCATGTAAGACAAAATCAGGGACTATGCAGTTTAAAGTCTTGTAGTTAGGATTATTGGTGCTGCACAGTTTAGTGTCATGTTGCAGGGACATAAGTGCGAATAGTTTTAAGGTCATATGCATGGACCGTACAGTTTATCGTCATGCTGGACGTATTATAGTTTAATGTCATCTCGGACAAAAGTGTGACACAGTTTAATGTCATGTTGGACGAAGTTGTAGTTTAAGGTCATACTGGACCATTGTGTAGTTTAAGGTCATACCGGACCTTTTTGTATGAACCAAATGTAAGAGTCTTGGTTCTGGGAACAATATTTTGTGTTTATACAAAATACTTCTTCAGAAATCTGGCATTAGTTGGAGTCGTGATGTGTTCTCCATCCATTGAGATTAGAGAATACGCTCCATTGGAGTAGACCTTATGTATTGAATAAGGTCCTTCCCATTTTGGTTCAAGCTTGGGAGGTTTCTTTCCTGGTATCATTGGTGCTTTAAGAACCAATACTAATTCTCCCTGAATGAATGAACGAAGACGAACTTTTTTGTTAAAAGCTCGTGCTATTCGATTCTGATAGATTTCCAAGTGGTGCAAAGTGCACAATCTTTTCTCATCTAACTGTTCCAATTCATTCAAACGCTTTTGGGATTGCTCATCTGTTGATAACTGATCACAAATGGCTATTCTGAGTGAGGGCAATTGAACTTCAATTGGCAAGACTGCTTCTGTTCCATATACCAATGAATATGGAGTAGACCGCGTTGCATTGCGAGTGGTAGTCTGATAAGCCCATAAAGCATGATAGAGTTTATCAGGCCATGACCTCTTATCTTTATCCACCATCTTTTGCAGTATATTTGAAAGAGTCTTGTTGAAGGCCTCTATCTGGACATTAGCCGCTGCATGATATCGAGATGAATGGTTGGACTTAATGTTGTATTCTTGATACAATCTCTTTACCTCAGAAGAACAGAAGTTGGTGCCGTTGTCTGTCAATATGGTATGAGGGACACCAAATCTAGTAATGATGTTAGACTTGATGAAGCTAACAATGCATTTAGAACTGACTTCTTTGAGAGGTACTGCCTCTGCCCATTTGGAAAAGAAATCAGTAGCAGTAAGAATGTACTTAAACTGCTTGGCCGTAGCTGAAGGGTAAGGTCCCACCACATCCATTCCCCATGTGGAAAATGGCCATGAGTATTTAGCTGTATGAAGCAACTCTGGAGGTTGATGAATGAAATTGGCATATACTTGGCATGAATGACACTTCTTTGTGAAATTAACACAATCTTGTATCATTGAAGGCCAGAAGTATCCAAGCCTTCGAATTTGATCAGACAATCTATGTCCAGACTGGTGGGCACCACAGACTCCTGCATGCACTTCTTTTATGACAGCCATTGTCTCTTCACCATCAATACATCTGAAGAGAACTCCATCAAAACCACGTTTGTAGAGAATTTTCTCGAGGTGGTTTGGACCATCATAAAGAGTAAAATTGACCACACGTCGCCGAATTTGTTCTCTCTCGGCTCTATCAGGTGGAAGTGTTCCATTTTGAAGGTATTCCCTGATAGGTGACATCCATCCTGTAGTATGACCATATGGTTCAGGAATGGGACTAATTTCATTAATTTCCTCTGTTCTGACTTGAACATAAGGTGAAATTGCACGACGGTGGGCAATACCGATGGTTGTCTCGTCCCGATTTGGATCTGCTAAAGTTGTGGCTATATTAGCCAGTGCATCAGCTTGAGCATTTTGTGATCTTGGGACATAAGAAAATGTTGGTTCTGAAGGGAATTCCGACATTAACTCTCTGACGTAATCATACAAAGGGATTAATTCTTCTTTTCTGATGGCATAATCCCCATTGACTTGTTTGATTACCAGGTTTGAATCACCTTTTACCTTTAAGTGATTCACTTGTGCTTGAAGTGCTAACTCCAAGCCTGCAATGAGAGCTTGGTATTCAGCTTCATTATTGGTACCACCTTCCCACAACAAAAAGGAATAAGGTAACACTGCCTTATCTGGAGAAATGAGCACAATTCCTAAACCAACTTTGTTGAATTTAGGATTTTCCATTTTCTTCCCTGTTGGACTTCTAGAAGCACCATCAAAATACATTTCCCATGTTTGAGGATTCTCTTGAATAGAAAAAACTTCCTCATCAGGGAGTTCGATATCTGAATACGTGTCTTCCACTGAAGGATGTTCAGCCAGGAAATCAGCCAGATCTTGGCCCTTAATTGCCTTTTGAGACACATACTGAATGTCGAACTACTGTAGAATAACCGCCCACCTTGCCAGACGTCCTGTAAGCATTGGACGACTAAGGATGAATTTGAGTGGATTATTACGAGATACCAATTGGACCTCGTGATGTTGCAGGTAGTGTCTCAGCTTCTGAACTGCAAAGATTAATGCTAGGCAGCACTTTTCAATACTCGAATACCGGGTTTCTGCTTCAAGCATAGTTCTACTGAGATAGTAGAGACTATTTTCATTCCCAGCATCATTCTTTTGAGCGAGAAAGGCACCCAATGATCGCTCTAAAGCTGTGACATAGAGGATAAGAGGTCTACCCTCAACAGGTGGCATGAGTACTGGTGGACTTAAGAGGTATTTCTTGAGAACATCAAATGCTTCTTGACATTCTTTAGTCCACTGGTAAGTGACTCCTTTCTTCAATAATTTGGTAAAAGGTAAACTTTTGCCTGCCAAATTGGCGATGAAACGCCGAATATAGGCTAAGTGTCCTTGAAGTCCTCTTAATTCTTTCAAATTCTGAGGAGGTGACATACCAAGGATTGATTTGGTCTTCTCAGGATCGACTTCAATACCACGATGGCGTACAACGAAGCCGAGGAATTTTCCTGAGGTTACCCCAAAAGCACATTTTAAGGGGTTCATCTTCAAATTATGTTGTCGAAGCTTGTGGAATATGATTTCCAAATCAGCCAAGTGATCAAAACGTTGTTTGGATTTAACCACCAAATCATCTACATAGCATTCAACAAATTTCCCTAGAAAAGGTTTGAAGATACGATGCATGGCGCGTTGATATGTTGCACCTGCATTCTTTAAACCAAAGGGCATCACCCGGTAACAAAACACACCTTGAGGAGCTCTGAAGGCTGTATATTCCTCATCTTCTGGGGCCATTCGGATCTGATTATATCCAGAATATCCATCCATGAAAGAAAGTACTTCATAGCCAGCCGTCGCATCAATTAAGAGTTCTGTAATCGGAACTGGAAAATCATCTTTGGGACAATACCGATTAAGATCTCTGAAATCGATGCAAACCCTAATTTGTCCATTCTTTTTCTTTACTGGGACAATATTAGCCAACCACTTGGGATATTGAACTTCTCTGACGAAGTTAGCTTTGATAAGCTTATCCACTTCAGCCTCGATTTTGGAAGCATAGGTTGGGTGTGTTCTTCTCGCGGCTTGCTTGAATCCTCGATGTTCTTTTGGCAAACCCAAATGATGGGTGGCAACATCAGGATCAAGGCCAGGCATCTCTGTATAATTCCAAGAAAAAATATCTTTATTTTGCTTTAGAAAAGAAATATACATCTCTTGTTCTTCAAGGGTCATGGCCGCACTAATTAAAGTGGGGCGTGGATCTTTCTCTGTACCCAGATTTACTTCTCTGAGTTCATCCACAGTGGTAGAGATACCCTCTTCAAATGCTGGAGGAGCATCTCTAAGATCTTCCTCTTCCTCTTCATCATGTGTTATATCTTCCGTTTCTACTTGCAAAGTAGATGAAAAAACGAAATTCTCATGATCATAAGAGATGTCAAAATCTTCACATTTTGAAGAAGAAGCTTCCATTTCCGACCCCATTGATGAAAAAGGGTCTTCTTTGGGAAATAAAGAGGAGATGATGGATTGAGAATCGACATCAACATTCACCTCTGGTGTTGCTATAACTTCTTCTGGCCTGATTAGCGAAGTATAGGCTTGTTGGATTTCAGCAGACGAAATGAAAACGTCACCACTTATGCTTTCATCACTGCTTGGTAAGTTACCAATTTCTCCCATGTTGTCTGGCTCGATTGCCGTAATTGACATTATGGATCTTTCCATAAGAGTATTTTGATTTGGGCCTATTTTGTCAATTTGACTGATAGGTAACACATAATCTGTACTCACATGTGAAAATGGATTTATTGGAATTTTTTCCAAACCATATGGAGCATTAACTTTGGTAATTTCCTTCATCGTAGATTTTTCTCTTCCCTTCATGTGATAAAATTCCGCCTCAATGTATTGAGACTCACATGTTTTGAACGGGGCCTTATCACCATACAATGTTCCAACTTGACCATCGAAACAGTATTTGAGACATTGATGGTATGATGACGGAATAGCTGCATGCTGATGTAACCAGGGTCTTCCAAGCAAGATATTGAAAGCTGAGTCTTGATCAACAATCATGAAATCTGAATTGGAAACAAGATCTCCAAACTGAGTTCTGAGCGTAACTTCTCCCAGTGGTTCTTGTTCATTTTTATCATATCCTTGCAACATCATGGTAGAAGGAGATAAATCAGATTCCGTGAGGCCCAATCGACGAAGTGTGCGAATGGGCATGAGGTTGACTCCTGAACCATTGTCAATAAAAGCTCTTCGAACATCTATACCATTGACTTTGCCAGATAGGTACAAAGGTTTTATGTGCCCATGCACAACATCATCTTCATCTTTATCAGTAAAAGATATCACTGCATGGCATTCTGCAGGATTATTCTCTATGTGATAAATTTCAGCTGCAGCAATTTCAGCTTCAAATTCCTGAGGACTTGACAAAGCTTCGATGAGTGCTTCCCGAAGATCTTTTGATAGATTCAAAGCATCCAAAATTGATAATTTGGCTGGTAATTGGGCCAAGTGTTTCAATATATCATACTTTTGATCTAGAGGCCTGCGTTTCCCAATAGGAATATGCGGTTTAGCAGGTATCTTGGAAGCAGATGCTTTGGAAGCTGATGCCTCTTGTATTGAAGTTGGCAACATCTTTGGTTTTGGAAAATTAGACTGATTAGATCCATTTACTTGCTGAGATAAAGAAGATGGAACATTTAATAGGTCTTCCAAAATAACTGTGCCGAATCTGAGTTGGCCATTGGCAGAAGAACTTGCTTGTTCATTTTGAGCTCGCTGAAGGGCTCTACCACGAGTTTCTGCTGCATATACAGTGCTAGCAGGGGTAGAATTAGAGTAGTGGCTTCGGAAAGATCCATGTCTTCCCCTATATCCTGAACCTCTAGAACTTCCTCGGGTTCCTTTATTTGATACAGGGAATTCAGGCTCATCAAGACTGGAATATGAATCTGTTAATTGAATCATATTAACAGAACCAAAGATCAATTCTTCGTCTGATAAAGACTCTGCCAAGTTAGCCTGTTTAGGCTGTGCCGTTTGGTGGGACGGTGCCCGTTGCTTTGAAGTAGATGGCATGAAATGTGCCAGAGTCAAAGACAATTTAGGCTTTGATACATACTCATCTTCTCCTGATTCTTCTTTCTTCTTTGAATTGCGCTGCCCTTTTGAGGATTTGTCCTTTGATGGAGGCTTTACTGCAGCTTTTGTAGGAGACACAATTGGCTTCTTCAATTGTGTTCGCAAAATGGAATGGGTCCGATTGATTGTCTTTCTGACCATCCAATCATCATATTTTTTCACAGTTTTGCTTTTGACTTCCTGCCACTCGCCTCCTTCCTCTGGATCTGTAGCGGTAATACACGCTACATGAGCTGAAGAACCCTTCAATTTGACTTGTCCCAAGTCAACCATCTTTTGTAGGAGGTCTTTAAAGACAAAACACTCCTGGATGGGATGTCCCAACATTTGATGAAAGGGACAATAATTGGGACGGTCTTCATCTCCTTCCTTGTTTGGTCTCTTCGGCACTGGTAATTGAACCAAATTATTTTCCAGAGCTGAAATGAAGTAACCAGGAACTTGCTCACTTCGGAAAGAGTATGTTTTACTCTTCATATCCTCAAATTGTTTTCGTCGTTGATCTTTTTGATCATTTGGACGAAACAGCCTTTGTTGTTGGCGTTCAGGAGGTGGAGCCCTTCGAGAAGATGAAGGTTTTGAAGTAGAAATAGGTACAGGTGCCTGTTTAAGCATAACTGTAGCAGTTTCTGCTTTACCCATTCTTCTTCCTGGAGCTGATGGAATTACACGAGATTTAACCTTAGCCTGCATAAGGGAATCTTCAATATGTTGAGCGATTAAAGTAAGGTCTCGAAACCCTCCTGTGTATTTCACAGGGATCAATGGCGTGCGTAATTCGTCACGCAAATTTGCCACACAGATTGGCAACAATTCCTCCTGAGGGAGTGATAAACTCAAGGAATATGTTAATCCCTTCCAACGAGCAATGAAATCAGAGACTCTTTCATTCTCCCTTTGCTTGCAGTTTGTAAGATCGAAAACTGTCGTTTTTGGCAAAGTTGAGCTGAACTGAAGAAGGAATTTTTGACGAAGATCCTCCCATCCGATGACTGACCGGGATTTCAAGCTTGTATACCAGACAAAAGCTGGTCCTTGCAAGGTTCGCACGAAGCATCTGAGTTTCACTGCTTCTTGTTGTTCTGGAGTTCCCATCATAGGATCACAACAAGACACGTAATGCGTCAAATGTTGTTCAGGGTCGCCTGATCCATTGAAAGTAGGGAAAATAGGGTTTCCAAAACTGGATGGAGGAGAAATTGAATCTACCCATTCAGGGTAAACTTTCTTTTCAGGTTGAACTTGCGCCCGTTTCCCTTCCATAGTTTCTAACCGAGCTATTAATGACTCAATAGTAGTTATTAACTTTTGAGAAACGTCAAGTTGAACTTGGTTTTGGGTAGGTGTAATGAATGGAGCTTGGACAGCCGTGGAGGTTGGTGCTGCAACTAATGGTAGTGCTGCCAACCGTTGTTGCGTTTGACCCGTAGGATTAGACCTCTGTGGGTGTACTGATAAAGGAGGATATTCCTGATCCATCTCAGTAGTTACAACAAATTCCTTCGGCTGTCGGACTTCAGCATTCTTAAGAAGAAGACTACTCTGAAGTAGTTCTGCATTCAACCTTCTTAATTCTTTCATTTCTTCCTCCTGTTGTGCAAGCCTTTGCTCTAATGAGAGCGATTGACCTCCTTCAGAGGAAGGGTGAGAAGTAACCTGATTCTTTCCTTTCCCCTTATTGGATCCTTTTCGGAGAGGGGGAAGTGGGTTACTTGAAGGAATACCCAGATTTTGGGTAAGCCTTTGATTACGTGTGCGCACACCTTCTTCATTTAGGTCTGTGTGCGCAACTTCTTGAGCAGGAACCTCTTCGTCTGATCCCTCTGATTGAGCCTCATCTGGTGAATCAGCAGCAACGGCAGTGATGACATTAATGGATGCATATTTCATGGAATCCTTTCTATCAGAATTTCTGTGATATTGTCTCCTTTTATGTCCATGATAAGGCATGGCATTCCGTTGACTTGATCCCTCAGGAATTTCTTGGAGAACCGTCACTTGGAGAGAATCTCCTGACATCTTGGCTCTTCGTTCCTCTTGAGGCTTATTCCCTAATCGAGAGAATACTGACTTTCTCTGAGGGAGGGATTGAAGATTTGAAAAAGTCCCCAGTCCGGTGGACTGGGGGTGTTCCTGTTGCTTCCGCTCAACTCCTCGAATCCCATTCGTTGATTCTGAGGGTTGGGTTAGAGAAGTCCCAAGTCTGGCAAGCTGGGGTGTCTCTTGACATGCTATGTCTGAGATCTTTTTAAAATCTCTCTTGATCTTGCGAATCTTAGTTCGGAAATTAGCTGGATGCATTAACCTGTATCCACTTTTATCACCTGGTTCAACAGACCGTTGGATGATTTCCGAAACTTCTGTCATTTGATGACGTGTTTGCTCCAGACGAGAGGCTTGTGCAATATTCTCGCCTGCTTGGTGTAGGAGCAATTCAACAACCTGTTCTCTATATACTTGATTTTGAGAGGAACTAGTTGAAGCTTGATCTCGAGCAAGATTTTGATTATGAACAAAGCCCATTGACTGTGGCCGGCCATGGGCAATAACATTGCATGAGACCATTTTCGGCGGGCTTTGCTGACCGGAAAGCACTGTGAAATGTAGTGCTCCGTGAATACCCCATCCTCTGATATGAACATTAGATGGAGCATTGGAAATTAACTGACGCAATCTTCTTAGTGCGCCAAGGCATGAACGTTGAAGGGTTCTCTGTTGCTTTTCAGCCTTCGGATACCGAGAGACTGATGGAGATGCCAAATCAATCTGGCGTTGTAACCCTTCTATTATCTTAAGATTATTTTCATATTCATCGTAAGATAATACCTTCTTCTTTAATTGACAAAGAGTTTTCCATATGTTAAGACGAATATCATGGATTCCATCATCCGTCAACATCTTTGGAATGTCATACTGTGAGTCAGCCAAAGGCCAAAACATGACTGGTACTTCACCTTTTGCCAGTTTTTTCCTCATGTTCAGCATTTCCTCTTTATCATTAAATGAAGATTCTTCTACCTGTTTGGACCAGAGTTGGTGTTTCCTTGTTGCTTCATTGGATTCAACAAGATTGGTAGAGGAATCACTATTCATGCTGGAAGATGAATGACCCAGGGAAGGTTCGGAGAATAACCTGAACCCCAGGCTATCTTCTGATGGAGAAAGAGTTTCACCTGCCGATAGTAAAGCTTCAGACATGACTGGTTTTACGTTTGCAAGTGCCTCGAGATAGGAGGGCTTTCTCATCACTACATTGCCTTCTGAAGAATTTTCGAGACAACGTGAATCACTACTGCGGAGAGGACTTTCGCAGCGAAGTTCATCACCATGAGGAGGACCATCATGATGGGTTACAGCAAAAGATGAAATCTCTTGCTCCTTGGCCTTCTGACCACATAGAGGGTTCCTGTGGCTCTCATCTGAAGAAGAAACTTCAAGATTGACCGAATTTTCATGAAGCAAGTCTTCATGAGGAAGTGTCTGTTGAAGACCTTCGGGATTAATGTTCCTGTTATTGGGAACTGAGGGAGTAGAATCTTGAATTCCGACAGATAAATGTCTGAGGGCTTCAAGAACTCCAGCATCGAGCAAGGCCTTGTTGCAGATTGGCCTTTGATCTCCTGACTGTGCTGGGCGGATCTTTTTCTTAGATGCCTTCTTACTCGCTTTAGAAATCACTTGATGACGAAAGTGATTGCTCTGAGCAGGTGTATGTGCCTGATCAGGAAAGATGGTCAGGTTAGGCTGACGATCATCGCTCAAATCAGGTGTATGTGCCTGACTTGGTTGTCCATATGATATGGGGGAGTAGGCCCCACAACCCTCTTGGACTGGAACAGATGTATGTGTCTGTTCCGGAGTGAATTGTTGATGTGTCACTCCACTGCTAGGGATAGATTTATGTGTCTGTCCCTGAGATGATGCTGAAGCTGTTATGATATCCTGGCAAGCATCCAGAATATGAGCAGGAATTTGCTTCTGCTCTTTCACCATTGACAAAATATGTTTGGTGACTTCAGCCGCCGGAACAGGGATATACGTCCATTCCGGGCTTGGAGTAGGTGTATGTGCCTGCTCCTGTCCTCCTTTTCCTGTCAATGAATCCTGACAGTACTCAAGTGTGGAGGCAGAGAGTTTAGTCTGTCTCCTGTTTGTCGTCGGGGCTTTCCGACTGACTTCTCTGTGCGCTACCAAACGAGACTGTTGGTAGGCTTGATTAGTATTAGCAGGTGTATGTGCCTGCTGATTACACTTCGCCAAACGTTGTTGACGAGATCCATCATATGTAGTCAGACGAGCCTGCTGACTAACTGCTGATGTATAAGCAGGTGTATGTTTCTGCCTATGGTACTCCGTCGGAATTGCCTGGCGGGATCGGCTTGATGCTGCCAGACGAGCCTGCTGGACAGCGGGATTAAAACGGGCAGGTGTGTATGCCTGCTCATTGTTTGCCACCAAGTTAGGTTGGTGGACTTCTCCGGAGATGGAAGGGATGACAACCTGCCTATTGTTAACCGGATTCCGTCTCTGGCGATTCATCTTGCCTGCTCGGGTTCGAGGAACCTGAGCTGAACGCCTGGAGTCGGTACCCTCATCATGTTGAGGGCGCACTACCGCACGAGTCTGGCGGCGATTGTTGATGGGAGCCCTTGAGAAGGACTCCTGTCTTTTTGAATTAAGGTCCTGCGGGACCTGCTCATTCACTTCCTCGGAGTAAGGGAGTGAATGGAAATTGCGTTCCGGGGATAAAGACCCGAAACGGTTGGAGACGGTAGTCAGCACCGTCTGCTTCTTGATTGCTGGTCGCCGTTGTTCGGACGACCAGGTAGAATTGTTAACTTGGAGGGCTTGACGAGCGGCCTCCAGAGTTGGGATAGTACCGTTGCGACGGTACTCCTTAACCAGTGCATTAGAAACACAGCGTTGAAGACGCTGAGTTGGTGATGTCATCCTCAGAGCGGATGACGTTCCAGCAGGAGTAGCAGCATTGGTTTTCACAGCAGTAGACCTCACAGTAGAGGTGTTCCCAGCAGCAGTATTCACAGGGGTGAATTTAAGGAAAGCCATTTTTGTAGAAGATCTTGAAAAAAGAGTGCCTGTTCCATGTAACAGACATAATCAAGATGAATCCGGCCACTGCATCTTTTGGATGAGCACATGTCAATGATTGCCTTGTTGGCCCAAAGGGCCTAACAGATAAGAAGAACATCACTTTAACTTGGTTAAGGATTCACGTCGGGTTCACCATTTTTGTTTCGCGCGGAATCCGGGGATGACCTCCTGGACGGGAGATTCAAACGTTCCGATCGGTTTCTAACGGGTTTGTTCGTAGAACCGGAAACATCCAATGATTCCACATCCGTTTGGACCTACTTTCCAAAGGCAGGCGCTCATTAGCTTGTGGGCTAATGAGGCTTAGGAATTTTCATTGGTCGAGAGGATGGGAGGTCGGACTCATCACACCTTTTTGAGGGGAATTATTGTCTACTCCGGGACTCTCTTTATAGATTTAAGTTAAGTTCGTGAATCCTTATTACATTACCAAGTATAAAATGAGCTTTCCTTTAGTTTTAACAATCAATGATTAAATATGCAAGAAATTTAGAGAATCTTTTATATGTATTCGAGGTTCTTCATCAATATAGAATCATCTATATTTGTTTAGAGATTCTTGGTCAATGGTATCCTTCAAAACATTTATATAAAAGTCTCTCGGTCATTTTGATGACCAGGCTGGTTTTAAAGCCACTCAGTGGGGCACTTGAAGTTTATCGTCATTCAGAAGGACAGAGATTATTTCAATGTTGGGATCGAACCCATAAATGGGCTACCTACGTATCCTTTGTTTTTTTGAAAAAGGAATCAGAACCCACGTAGTTCGAGGAATGGGATATGATGTTTTATGATTGATGGCTCAAAGATGAATGTCATAATTACTTTTACACTCTAAGCTCACGTGAGTCATGCTCGGTGTGAGAAACAAGAGGTATTGGTAAAATTAAGACAATTGTGCCATAAAAGATGCAATCATAAGAATTTGTTTTGGGGCTTATGTATAGATGACTGCCCAGATAGACGAAAGTTTAGGATTTACTTTTAGGGAGAAAATCCAAGAACAGGGTCCACAAAGTTATATGTGCTTCATGGAGATTTGAATACTCTAATCTTGGGGATTACTCCTAAGGAGGATGCCCAAGTTAGGAGGGGACTTATGATTGGGTTTTATTCCTGAAAAAGAAACCCAAATCAAAGGTAATTTATGACTGGTTAAGAGAAATTTTAAGAGACTTGGGGCTTACTCCTAAGAAGGATGCCCAAGATTTATGACTAGGACTTATTCCTGAGAAGAAAGCCTAGGTTAGGGGACTTGGGGCTTACTCCTGAAAAGGAATCCCATGGTTATGACTGAGTCTTATTCCTAAAAAAGGAGACCCAGGTTAGGGATTAAGGTTTGGGGCTTACTCCTGAGGAGGATGCCCAAAGATTAAAGGACTTGATTGGGACTTATTCTTAAAAAAGATGCCCAAGTTAGGTTTTTATAATTGGGGATTTATTCCTGAAAAGGAGACCCAGGTTAGGATTCTCTCATTTTAAAGGATGAGGTTGAATGAATGAACTCTCAATCTTTGGTGACATAAAGATGTTTAAATCACTAGGTTTTGAGAGATATTTCACAGAATTCCTTTCAGATAAGGATGTCAAACCAAGAAATCATGCCATAAATGGCTTTGAAGAGTATCTTGAAGACTGAATCTTGAATAGGAAGGGTGAAATGGCTTAAGAGGGGTAAAAATGGGCAAGGTGGGCACCCAAAAAGATAGGGGCGCACAAGTATTAAAAGTCGCGCAAGTCCTGCGGCGGCGCGCAAGTTTTGGTCGCGCAAGTATACTTGCGCGACATGAGGGATACTTGCGCGATTTTCAACCAGAGTTGAAATACTTGAGCGACTCTTTATTAAACCCTTTATAATCCTCTTGAGGTTCTTCCAGAGATGGGACGCGCAAGTTATATTGAAGGAATTAAGTCGGCGCGCAAGTGTTTGATAAGTTTCAACACTTGGCCTTCCTTCTTCCCTTTAGATCTTCCATTCTAGGTAAGAAATTACCTTAGAAGTGTTCTGGAAGCTTTGAGAAGAGACTTGGGCGTCGGGAGCTTCAATCCAAGTTTCTGGAAAAAGATCCTCTCGAATGGGGGGCCCACAGGGTCTATTTATAGGCAAAAGAAGACCCCGGGCGGTTACTGGGCGGTTACCAGATCTGTCGCGCAAGTCCCTTGCACGACCATGAGTGGTCGCGCAAGTGTTGAGGCGGCGCGCAAGTGTACTTGCGCGACCAAGAGGGAACTTGCGCGACCTATGGGCAATGTTCTCCTTGTTCATCCCTTTGTCGATTTTTGATGTTTCTTCAAAAGATGAATCACTTTTTGCTTAGATATTCCCTTTTCTGAACTTTAGATTCCGTGACGAAAGGAGCGTCAACAATGTGGTTGGGGATTATGCGTGAGAGTGGTATATAGTGGTTATTGGGTGGATTTCATGATCGCTACTAACCTTTAAGCCTATGTGAGTTATGATCAGTGTGAGAAACAACAGGAAGTAGTAGTCCTAATAATCATGCCTTGAAAGATGAACCAACAAGAGATGATGGGGGGATTACACATCGGAGCTTCCCAAAGAGAATGACATTTTGTGTTGGTAATATCTCATTCTATGTGAGGAGGATCTCATTCTATATTATGGTAGCTTGTGTGGTGACCATACCCTATCACTAATATACATAACCACCTGTGATTACTTCATAGGGTAAGGAAAAATTTTAACATCATGTGTTGTGAATGTTGGGAATATATAGTTTCATATTATATAGCTCGAACATGGAGGACTCACTCCTTATCCACTACACATAACTGCAACTCATGAACCCCTTGGGGGAACGGATTTGGAAACACTAGGGTGTGGTGACATGGAAGGGTGTTCAATCATGAGGTCCACATTAGATTCCCCATTCTTAGAAGAAACTATGATTAGAGTTCCCGTTCTTAGAAGCAGGTGTTGGTAAGGCATAGTGTACATCATGTAGGGGACTTGGAATTTGTTTCATAAAATTTTATAGGGTTTTATACAAGAATTTTTTGATCCATGGGATCTATAAAAGGAGTATACCATTGAGGCAAAGAGGGAAGGTGTACACAAGACTAGGTACTGAGTGCAAGGAAAGGGTTGCATGAAAGATGGAGCCTTTCATAAACCTATCTTGGATTGAAAGATATTGGGTGAGGATCACTCAACTATGGTCCCTGGTCCCTTTGGGAGTTCTATCATGAAAAATTTCCTACCATTTGTGATCCATGCTTCGTGATGTCATGGAAGATTAGACATACACATAGAAGAGCGATTCTTCATCTTCTGAAGAGTCACCCTGAAGATGGGTGGTGAGCTTCTATTTATAGATAAAGTTATCAACATTAGAATGCAAGTCTTTGAGAATTGAAGAGGTGTTTCATACATCATCCTTCTCTTGGGTTGGATGTCAGGTGTGCAAATCCATCATTTGACATCATATTCACCACGCAATCCTGTTGCATCCTAGCCATCCATGCAAACCAAGCTCTTATGCACTGAATAAGACTCTTGTGTGAAAATCCATTACATTTTTTGATGAATAACTCGCCTCCATGGAACCATATATTATATTGGTAATTCAAGTATTTTATGGAAAGATTTTGTCTCTTGCATTCTCACACACATAGTTACATTCACCTTCCTTTGTAGGATCAATATGGTCCTTCGGGGCGGGATGCATTCTTAGTTTCCCAAAAACTCATTTTTTGTGTCCTTGAATGGTATTTTTCCACTAAAAATTCCCCCATTGGAATATGAGATGAAAGTGGACTATAAATTTGGGTTTCCCAGGAAAACTCCTAATAGAGGGACACACTTCTGTGAGTGCATGAAAACCCCATGGTCTAGAATGTAAGGGAATTACATACATGCATAAGACCAAGGCCCACACCTATAAATGTTAATAGGGGTAATTTTATGGAACCTTGACTTTCCATGTAATAGGTCTCTTTATATCATGCGTGTAATTATCCTTTTGTGAAAAAAACTAATCTTTGGCCACTTCTTTTGTTCAATAACTCTCTTTCGCGCATATGAATCGGTGATTAGCCTTCATTTTTCCTACCCGCTGCCAACCTTACATGGAAATTTTCCTTTTTCATGTTGGCCCTTAATTTTTATGTACACCATCCTTATTATTTTTCTAGCCTTGTACAAAATGGAAAACCAACTGAAACAATCTTATATACTGAAGTCACGACTATTTCTCGGAAAGCTGAAATGGCTGTAAATCCTTAGATCCCTCAAGCTAGGAGGGTTCTGTTAGAAAAGTAGGTGCTATTGGCTATGATGAAAGATTAAAAAAATATATATCATCTAAGAAGCTATCTATTGTTGTGTAATTTTGGATTTTTGAGTGAGTTGACTTACCCATGTTTAAAGTTTGGCACACTGCTATTTTGGTTCACATGTGAAGATGACCATAATCGCTAGTACATCATTTCTCACAGCCATACTACCAGGGAGAATAGGGAAATTTCTATTTATGAACAAAAATTCTTGATTAGGATGGTCACAAGGGATTTTCTAGAGGTGGAAATATTCCCCAACCACCATGATATCATCTTTCATAGTATCATGCGGGAAAACCGCTTATATTGCCACAAGGCCTAAGATTTGGGATCGGGAGATAATTTCACCTGTATGTGGGCCTTGGAATACTAGGTAAACTACACTTACCCAGTGTACAGGGTAAATCTATTCCATATTAGACCATATAAGGAAGTGTGGATGTCACAAATACACTAATACTATTAATGGGAGATAGTTCTAGAGCTCTTTCGCTGATGGTCCCTAGATATGAACATGTTTCATCTTCATCATGGTGAATTCAACATCATCTTGTGGGGAATCCACTACATTTGTGGTACTCCACTAGAAGTGTTCTAGTATGATGAGCTCCTACCATCAGATAATTCCTGGAATGATAGGCTATAGACTCATATCCTAGCACAACATGTTTTTAGAGGCACTTAATCACTTTCTTATGTTCTATAAACACATCCCATTCAAGGAATGGTTCGACATGTTTTTAAAGAAATACCCAGACATGAGAATTATGAGGAAAGGAAAATAGTTTGTGATAGTTCCATAGAGGATTAATATGGTATCATATGTGTTTTAACTAGAGGTAGGTAATTTTGAGATATTGGGATATGACATGGTGGAGAAAATGATCCACTATACCACTACACCATGATCCTTGCCACATTCCTAAGTATTTGGCTGATTTCGATTAGGGTCACATGGATAGGCTTGTGCATGGGGACACTGTTGATGGCATCAATTCTATCTTCTAGTAAGAGTTTCAACCTGAGGGTGTCTGTGTTGGCCAGGATCTATAGCCTAATGGGTCACGTTGTAAAAGGAAACATTATAGGAAGGATCTATGAGTTGTTCTAGTTCTTTCAGGGCTAGATCACAACGCACCTCAGGCGTTAGGAATTCCAAAATTATATCACCCCATCAGATGTTGTTCTGAGAACATCTATGTTAAATGTTGTTGGGGTTAGGCTGGTGATGCATGATAATTCAGGGATCACAATTCATATTAGCAACCACACAAACTTCAATTTCCATCCCTTTTCCATAGTGGTTGGTCCAATGGTTGACAACCTACAATGAACATGGGAATAGAATGAGTACCTTTGTAGTTTAAAAGGTGGAGGGTTGGTAGCTAGGATTGATGGCCATGATTGCATCGAGACACACACACTGTCTTTCTTTTCCAGGAAGATCAGGTGCCTCCAATGGGTAACAAAAAGAGTGTACATGGGGTCCATGAAAAGATCCACCTCTATATTCTTCGTCAACTATGACGTATTCTAGTGAATTTAGTCCTAGGAAAAAAATTATGTTACCACTAACTAAAGTTTAATTTGGTCTCTCAGTGGATAATACTAAGAACTGGGACACAGTATATCTAGTGGCAATTTTGTGGAAGCACGTTCAGGTATTTGAGCTAGTGATCAAGGAGATGCACCATCAAGGAAGCGAGAAAGATTCCCCCCAAGGGGAAATCTGGGCATTCGGGTCAGCTCAAGCTTTATCTGAATTAGGGATGGTGTAATGAGTAGTTTCACCCCTACCTTCTGGAGGAGAAGGGTCTTAGAAGAAGCCTTAGGAAAACAATTGTCAACTTCCATTCCAAGATGAGAAGATCTATATAGGATCCTAGGAATAAGATGAAGTAACTACTATAGATGATAGATGATTCTATATTTCCTTATATTTGGTTGGCTTAGAGGATGTTCTGAATTTCAAAGTCAATAGAGTACCTTTGATGTGTGCTGAAGTCATATGGAATCGATATTCTAAAAATTAGTCCCATCCAGTTTATGGAAAGGGTAATATTTCACTAGAGTAACGTTTATTTTATGGCCATTTATTATTATGTGTTCCAGTAAGGGCAGTATGAATGTGCTCCCACCCTAGTGTGGGTGATGCATGGAGATAAGGAAAAATAGTAAAATATTCTACCTATCAATTTTTCTAAGGATGAATCAACTAAAGTGTAAGAATAGGATGCTGGTTAAGAGGAATTTTGGGGCTCAGTGGCTCATCAACAGAGTCCTTCAGAAAGTGTTAAAATATAATCCTTTGAAGATGACTTGGATGAGTTTCTCTAGGTAATACGTAACTTAATAATCCTCTTTGATCCTCTACTCTCATTATCTATAAT
Source organism: Viscum album (assembly GCA_963277665.1). Classification (NCBI taxonomy): domain Eukaryota; kingdom Viridiplantae; phylum Streptophyta; class Magnoliopsida; order Santalales; family Viscaceae; genus Viscum; species Viscum album. Next base: position 1,048,022,819 of record OY728162.1, read on the forward strand.
ATCTAAATGAATATTTTTATGCACATGATCATATCGAAAATGGAAAAGGGACCCCTGTTTGAGGGGGTGAAGGTATACTAACAGGTGATGAAGGAAATGCTTCCAGGTCTATTCCTGAGGCTAAAGAAGTTGGTGGTCTAGTTAAGGAGGTGAGAGTGATGACCTCAAATCCATGGTTCCTCCCTAGGAGAAAAAATCCTAACATTCACACAACAGAGTCCACTATGAAGGAGGCAGTTTTCCCAATGCGTCTTTTTATTAAAATTCCTCCACCTCAAGGTAATATCATTTCATGATTCAATTGTCCCTTATTATATTTTCATATATCCTTTTCATAAATGTGTTTGTTTATTTCATTCATCACCTAATGGACCAACACAAGAGGATCCAGTGTTGGTTGTTGAAATATCGACCAATTATGAATGGCCTCTTGTGGTGGAAGCCCCTACTATGACTCAGAAGCTCAATATTTTGTTGCTCATCTCTGATAAGTCCATCACTTTCATAAAGACATACCTATCATTTTATAATCAATTGGCGGATGTTTTCCCCTTAGATGTAGTTCTCAAATGATTTTGATCCTGGTAAGAAGGTGTGAAAAGATCATCCAGGGTGAGTTCTCTGATAATCACACTAGTTCATGAGGAGATAATCATCCAAGATGATCAGATCTCAGTCTTTGGAGAATAGTTTATGATGGATATGAGTGATTTCATTGGTGGGTAAGAACATGATGTTGGTGAGGGCGAAGATTTTGAGGAAGATTCATGTGAGGATGAATGAACTCATGATTCGGAGCCCATCCCATCCGATAGTATTCTTGAGGAGGACGATTTTGAAACTATCATTATGTATTTTCTTGAGTATGAGCCTACTCCTTCTAAAGAGAAAGAGGATTTTGGGTCCAAGGATGGTGAAAAAATCACATAGTCTGATGTAGGGAATGTAGGAACATGCAGTGTTTCATCACGTGGACCTATGAAACATACCTAGTGAGTCGTATGGGATCCCTCATCTACTATCATTATAACCTAAGTACTGGATGGGTGGATGTTTTTGATCTTCATGAAACGGTACACGACTTCATCGCTAATCAGTTGTGTGAAGGGAGGCAATATTTGGAGGTTTTTTGGAACTAATAGTAGTCTGATGTCATTTAGAGGATCTAGGATGTCAATCAATAAATCCATCATCTAGAGCAGTAGAAAAAAGAGTGCATTTCATTCCCCAATAATCAATCGGATATCATATTCCAAATGAGTGATCAACTGAAAGAGGTTGAGAGGAAAATTAGGAAAGAAATCATTCAAATAGCCTACTTATAGGATGAGTAGAATCAAGAGAACATTAGAGCTAATGAGATTCTCCCTATTGAATATGGGGAGGAAATGGGGTATAGGAGGAGGCAACAGTTTTTTGGATTTCACACACTAGAGGCTGGCAGAGCTGTAATAATCATTTGAAGGAGCATATCCAAATAGGAAATTTTTAGGGACTCAAGGGAAGCTCCAACATGTGGATGATCCTTTTAAATTCAAAAGTTTTATTGTATAAACATTATTCATGCATGAACATATCTATTTTATTCTATTAATCCCTATATCTCAATCATATTTTCAAAATAACCAATGACCAATTCCTAACCTCAAATGAGTTATGATTATTGTGATAAATAAGGGACACCCACATGATTTCTCATTGGTTTGAGAGTGTTGGGAAATCATATAACACTCGGGTTATTCTACTACTAAACAACCACCTAGAAGGTTTGGGATGAGAGAGGATTCGGTTGTAGAACAAGGATCTTGAAGTAGCCTACTTTATTTCTGAACGTGTTTTGGTATACGAATGGGATAATTATAAAGGAGTTGAATTCGAACCAAAAAAAGGAATGGAGAATGTGAATCAAGATGTCCAAAATTTGTAACACAAGGGGAGTTTTATAGAAATAAATTATAACTATTAACCATGTTTCAAACACAGCATTGATACTATTAACCGATAATGGAGACAGACAAAGGAGATTCAACTACTGACCATGATCACAACACAAAACTTATCATGGAATGTCATCAAAAGTAATTTAGGTAATGAACCCAAGATAAGAGGTAAGACATAACCAGACACCATTTTGTTAATGGGGTCTTTCATTCATGGAGGATGATGAGGATCCAAATAAGGGGCATCCAAAGCATGGTAATAAATTGATGGAATGTTTGAATATATTCCAATACTTCTAAAATTATGACACTATGGATTAAAGAACATTGGTGTGGGAATATTGGTCTAAAAATATTCCATACTTTTCATCTATAGGAGTTTTTTCTTGGATTTTGAGCGACAGTCAAGCTATCAGTGTGATGGATGACCAACACTAGAGAAAGGGATTCTAGGGTAAGGGCCTAAGATTCCATTCATTTTTATGTAATTTAATAAGGATGATAGATGTGTATATTAACATCATATGGGGAGGTTAGTGCATTGAAGAGTTTAATGTCATGAGATCTGGATGCATCCCATAGATTAATGTTGTGTCATTGGGACATGAAAATAGTTTAAATTCATGTTTTATGGACTAAAGGGGAAGTGTCTTGAAGGGGAATACATCATATCGAAGGAAGGTTACCTGGCATGAGTGGTGGGGACTAGGAGGCCACCAAAAACTATATAAAATACCCTTGAGACAAATAACACATAGTTTAAAGTCATGATGTTTGGACTTGGTATCTGATCTTATATTAAGTTCATAGACTTTGGACATGTGGAAAATCTCAAATAGAAATATACAGCATGAGATAGTGAAAAATACGACATTAATGAGGTCCTAGGAAACCTAGTGCCATATTGCATACTCTTGAAAGGATATTCACATAGTTTAGAGTAATGATACTTGGAATGTGATGTTTCATGGATTGACTACATTGGTACACTTTCTAACAACTCATAAGACCATCTTATCCATGATTGGTGTGAAAAATGAGGAGTGATGAGGGAATTTCCATGACACATGGAAGAATGTAATAAGGGAAAGGAGGATCTCGATTGAGAATGTCCTAATGAACAACTTTCTAGATCCACATGCATGATTATGTGGAGGATGACACCAGGGGTTCTATAATTCCAAAAAGATGCAAAAAGGTGAAAAGGGAGGTAAATCAAGACTTTTAGGGTCTGGATAGTGGGTGATCAATATGTAGGTATCAGTTGTTGGCCATATTCGAAATGTAAGGACCACAATAGAATCAATCATGAATGGGGAGAGAAAATAGATAATTGACTACTGAGCAAGTTCAAAACATAGGATCTACCATTTTTTCATATATCCATCAATGCATTGGCCTAGGATGGTAGGTAATCCTTTTCTAGACACCATGCTATTAGAGGTTCCTGTTTGGATTTGAAGGATGGTGGAAACCCAAATCAAGAAGGACTCAAAGTGTGGATATGGAATGATGGAATGTCTTTTTGGTATTCAACTCCGTATTTTCTACACCATAACGCATTTTAGAAAATCAATTGAGCATATCGAAATGTATTATTGAACACTCTAGGATGAGGAGGATCACGTCATTTCAATTTAAGAGGCATCATGGGTTTTTTTAGGTATCATGTTCATCTCACACTAGTCATGAGGCATCCTAACTTGATCCAGGTTAGGCATGTATTTTAATGTTTTACATTAAAGATTTTGGTATTGGTAGTTTAATGTCATACGACTCGGACTACTGAAGTCATGAGCATCCTAGGGAAGCTCATGTGTCATAGAAGAGTGACAAACAAACATGAAAGTTGGTAAAAAGGACCTCTTTACCACAAAAATCTCAACAAACTATGCCTTAGGGTAACATTATGCAACTGGGAAATAAAGGAACCCATATAAAACTGATGGAGGGATTTTAACCTATATAAAATCTATGGGTGTATCTATGTATCCTATAATGATGGGAATCAGGCCACACGTAGTTCTGGAAGACAATGTGCAGAAGAAAAATTCCATAAAGGGTATACCCTTTCAAAAGATTATTTTTAATATTCTAATACTTGAATATGAGGAATCCTTATTTGATTCAAGGAAAAACGGTCCCCTATTCAGAGTCATCCTGAAATGTTTTGGTGAAAGGATACAGTTTTACATCATTCTCTAAGGATGCCTCTTCCTTATATCATGCTATAAGGGAATCTAGTCCCATTAATGGGTCAAGGTAATTAAATGGGAATTATATATATAAGTAGTCTTGTGGGAAATTTTTTTGTGATTATACTATAGATAAAAGATAGTATTGGGGTAAATATATAGCCATGCCTAAAGAAAAAAATGCCTTGGCTTCATTATGTAACCCATGAGGATGGGAATCAAGGCACACATAGTTTTGGGAAAAGTATCACATAGTTTAAGGTCTTATGGTCTGGATCATAGAAAAATGGGAATTTTATAATGTAAGTGTGGAACTAAAGTTAAAACTCAAATTGAATGAGCCAAGGAGTCCCTACACTAAGTTAAGTGATCCTGAAGCTGGTTTCACATAGTTTAAGGTCATATGGTCTGGATTAAAGGGGGGTCCAGTTTAAATTCATGAAATGTGGATTGAAAAAGGTTTTCTCCTCAAAGATTATTATGTTGAAATAAGGTGATAAAATAAGACATGAATGGATCCAAATAGTCCCAAGTAACACATACACACCTTGATATGGACTGCGTTCAGTTTAAGGTCATAGTTCCTGGACCATAACTGAGGCTAAGGGGTTGAAAGGGTTGATGGATTTGTATTTGTTCCTAAAGAAAATATGTATGAGATTCTATATGTATCCCAAGAGGATAGAAATCAATTCATATGTAGTTCTGGAAACATAGAGTGGTGGAAGACCCAAAATAGTGGGTAAAATCCTCTATGTAAAGGGAATATAAACATCCAAAAATTATCATGGGGCATCCCATGTTTTGGAAACGGTGTAAGGTTTTTAACCCTATCATAATGTTCGTATGAGTTATCCTAATTTAAGGCAGGGTAAGAACAATCTCTCATGATTTTAATAGGAATCCATGACTTTTTTAGGTTAGGATCACATTTTAACACCGTGAATTATAGATGTTAACTCCTAGTTTAAGGTCATAAACTTCAGTCCATAATGGCGGGAACATCTCAAAGGGGTATGTATAGTGTGGTTTTATGAAGAACCCAAACTAATGAGGACCAAGGAGGTCCAACACCACATGAAACATCCTAGAGAAAATACCACATAGAGTGAGGGGAGAATCTAAGAAAAGGGATATGTGGGGCACAATAGGGGTATCCCAATGTGAATGGGTACCAAAGAGTCCCATGCCACATGACACATTCTCTGGGATATTTACATATAGTTTAAATTTATGATTTTTGAACTGAAACTATGAGTTTAATTTCATGGAGTTTAGATCTAGGAAAATAGGCTTCCCAAAATGGGAATATGTGGGGAAGAGGAGTGAAAAACCCAACGTGAATAAATAATTGGGATGCCCATTACCACACCACACTTTCCTAAGAAGGATCATACACATTTTAAATTCATGATGCTTGGACATTTATTCCTAGTTTAAGGTCATGGATATTGGACTATTTTTTCATATAGTTTAAGTTCATGTTGCATGGACCATATGATGGATATTATTTTAAGGTCATAAAACTCAGACCAATGAGGCTCTTAGTTTAAGGGCATAGATTTTGGATCAGGCACCCAGATTAATGTCATGTTCCTTGAATGTGATCTTCTTATGAGATGTACTACTTGAGAAATGTTCCATTGGTAAGAGGTGTGATGTGATCTCTATCCATGGTGATTAAAAAGTATTACCCATTTCAATATACCTTGTGAATAATGTAAGATCCTTCCAAATTGGGATCCAACTTTGGTGACATATTTCTAGTTATTATTATTGTCTTGAGGGTCCAAACCTTCTCACCCTAGAGGAAAGAGAAGAGTAAAAAAACATCTTGTTGAACACCCTTACTATCTTGTTCTGGTGCCTCTTTAGATTTTTAAAGGCTTGGATCATGTTTTCTTTGTGAGATTCTAGTTTGGTTAGACATAATTATTCCATTCTATATTGAATCTTATAGTCATAAATAGTATTCTAGATCGATGGGAACTGAACCAATAAAGACATGACTAACTATAATATATACACTAGGGAATATGGAGTTTCCTGGTTGGAATTGGGTGTCTTCATTCGGTAGGCCCATAGGAGGGTGGGGATCTTGTTTGGACAACTTTTCTTATTCTGGCCAACCATATTCTGTAAAATGTTAGATAGTGTCTTGTTGAATTCAACGATTTATCTATTTTTTTGCGTGATAATGAGACGTATGATAGTATGGGATAATGTAATTAGCCTATAATATTTTATTCTAAGTAGCCTTAATGTTGGTTCCATTTTCAGTTATAATGGCATGAGGAAATTCAAATTAGTGGATGATGTGGGAGCTCATAAATTCAATCACGGATCCCACTTTGACTTCCTTTATGGGAATGACTTTTTCCCACATGGAGAAGAAGTTTGTCATGGTCAGAATGTATCTTCACTACTGAGATGTCACTATTGAATACATTCTCACGACATCAGGTCCCCATACTATGAATGACCAAGAATACATGGTGGTATGGAGGAGCTTTGGTGGTCAATGCACAAAGTTGGCATGAATCTAACATAGGTGACACATCTCAGAAAACAAGATACTATAGTGGATCATAATGGGTTATAAGTATCCCATACTTTAAATATGGAGGGATAGATTTAGTCCTACCTATTGGGTAATGTGGGATCCATCATGAACTTCTTTAATAAGCTAGGGAATCATGTTTCTTTGGATTCAATGAAGAATAATTCCATCAAACCCTCGTTTGTAGAGAGTTTTCTCAAGGTTATTCCCACTATGGAGGTTGAACAGCACTATAGACTAGTCGATTCATTAATTTTTGTCTCAATTTGGTGGGAGATTTCCACACTGGAGATACTAAATGAAAGGATCAATCCAATCATTGGTTTCCTCCCTGATGGGGGGACCTGAGGGGCTGATGTAGAACACTAGCAGTTAGCTGGTTTACCTACTATTTGTCATCGTTGTCCAGTTTGAAGGGAGCGATTAACCATTGATGTGCCACATGAATGAATAGGTCATCTATGACAAGCTCTATAAGAGACATGACTAGGATATCTTGGGAATCTCCCTAACCATTCTGTGATCGAGTGACATGTGTCACTTCTGGATGAGAAGTGAATTGGGCCATCAGCTAGGTAGTGTGCTCAAGAAGGGGCTTGATCATTGGCTTCTTGATGATATAGTCACCAATGATTTGTTTGATGACCAACTCAGATTCTCCCTTCACATGAAAATAAGGAAAATTAATCTCAAGATCCATCTTGATTTCAGAAATGAGATCTTGATAATCTACCTTATTATTGGTGAAGCCTTTTGATAGTAAAAATGATTATGGAAAATTAGCTTGTGCAGGAGTAATGAAGAAAACCCCCTGGCCTACTCTATTGATCATGGTATCATTGATCCTTCAAGTGGTTGGGCTCTTGGATGCACCATCAAAATGAAAATATGAACTTATCATAGCTAGATATACATGAAGGATGTCTTTTTCTTGTAAGAAAAAATCTAGGGGAATCTCTTTGTGGGTGGTATGGGTGGGTAGGAATTCTGTCAATGTGAGACCCTTGACGTATTTTCGTAGAATGAATATGATTTCTAACTTCTGAAGGATTACCACCTAGTATGATATTTTTCCCATAAACATGGGGAGATTACATATTTACATTAGTGGCTTCACATGTGACAAAAGTTATGTCTCGTGATACTATAGATAAGGTCATAACTTCTGCATTGTGAAAACAAGCATAGGGCATGTTTTCATAAAAGGGGAGTATCTGGCCTCCATGTGAATGAGAATGTGACTGAGGTAGTATAAACTGTTCTCCCTACCTCCTTTGTTCTTTTGGGAGAGAAGTTCATCGATGGACCATTCCAAGGTGGACATATAAAGGACCATAATCTTTCTTGATATTGGAGGTATTATAACCATATATTGTAGAAGAGAAAGCTTAATTTCTTCAAATGTTTTTTGGCACTCCTCATCCCATTGGTAGGTAGTACATTTCTTCATGATCTTATAAAAGGGATTAAACTTCCCATCCATATTTTCAATGAATATTATTATATATGATAAGAGGCCTTCAAATCTTAGTATATATGATAAGTGGCCTTGAAGGCCTCATAGCTTCTGAAAGTTTCTCGAGGGAGGAATCTTGCTAATGGATTTTATCTTCTCTAGGTAGATCTCGATGCCATTATATCCAATAAGGAAGCTGATAAACATCCTATAGGTAACCCATATGTCACCCTTAAAGGGTTTAATCTTAAAATTTAAAGAGTTTAATAATCTGAACTCTTTCTCGAGATATCTAATATGGGTTTCACATTGGTGGGACATGACCACTAAATCACCCACGCAGCATACCTCTAAAATCCAGAGAATCAGTTTGATGATTTTATGCATGTACCACTATTAAGTGGAACCTGCATTATTGAGATCGAACTATATCACCTAATAGTGGATGGTCCCTTATAGAACTCTGAATGTTTTAGAATCCTCATCCTTGGGGTCCATCTAGATCTGGTTCTATCTGGAGTACCCATCCATGAAGGATAGGTCCTGGAACCCAGTTGTAGCATCAACCAATAGCTCTATCATGGTAAGGGTAAAATATTCTTTATAAAATAGTAGTTTGGGTCCTGGAAGTTGATACAAACTCTGATCTTATTACTCCTATTCTTGACTAGGGAAATTTTGGATAGTCATTTGGGGTACTGAAAATCCCTGATGATGTTGTCTTTAATAAGCTTATCAACCTCATCCTTGACCATGGAACCATGAGAAGTTTGAATTTTCTTAATAGGATTCTTGAATTCGTGGTGACTTACTAGGAGACTGAGATGGTGGGTGATGACCTAAGGATCAAGTCGGGGAATCTCATCAAAACTCCAGGAAAATACATCACGATATTATTTCAATAAATCCACATACCGCTATTATTTCTTTGGGGGCATCACTACAATAATCAGTTTTGGCCTCAGATCATCCTCAGTGTTAAGGTTCACCTAAACCAACTCATCTATGGTTGTGGATTCACCCTCTATAAATGTGGTAGTATCATCTTCCAAATCCTCTTCATCACTTGAGGTAGGAGGATTAGTGAGTATAGGTTCATCCAAGATAAATGGTTCATGGGGAACACTACTACCTACTTTGGAGGATGTGGAATAATCAATGGGGGTATCATGCTCTGTTGAAACCATGGAAATAGAGATCGTCGAAGTAATTCCATCAAGACTTCGACTGTAGAGTCCATACTTTATGTCAATGTAATCGGGGCAGGTCCGCTTTAAGTGATTAAACCCTGTCATGTGGAACATGAACAAGTGTCATGGGATGGTGGCTATAGGGATATCATATCAGTACTTCACAAGGGTATTGGGTTTAAGATTCACCTGAGAATGTCCTGTGTAGGTGTATGAGGTAATTATTCAATGTTCCTTGTACTTAGAGGTGTGATACCCCTTTATCTAGTAAATGAAAAAGAAACTTCCCAGTCCTGGAATCATGGACTCTAGAAGATTAATTGGTATGATGAAAGATTCATCCAAGTATCCCCATGGTCTAACTGCAATGGGCATGCACTCAACCTTATTAGTATAGACTTTCTTTCCCTTTCACTTTTAATAGTTAGTGTCCAAATAGATGGATTCTATGAAGTTGAATGAGGTTCATCTCCATGGAATACCCTTACTAGACTATTGAGGGAGTACTTGAGGCATTGGTGATATAAGGAGAGGACTTTCATGTGCAGATGAATCCATTTCCTACCCAAAAATTAATATTAGGAGTAATTCTATGAGACAGCCATTAAATCGGGGTTTTTCACTAAGACACCTAACTAGGTCCTCAACTGAATCCTACCACATGACCCCTTCTCTATTCTATTACAACCCTAGATCTTCTGGTTAGAGGGAATCAAATATGCTTTGGTCTGCCCCCGCCTATGGAGGGTCTGGGTTGGGATAAGATTTATCCCTAAACCTCTATAGACAAGGCAGTGGAGAATATCCACACTATTAAACTATCCTATGATGTATAGTGGGAAAATGTTACCCTGCACTAGGTATCATTCATCTTATCTAGATAATGATATGATTTTTTGGAAATCTTATTGTTTACCCTATATAGTATAGAAGACCTCCGCAGATTCTACCACTGCTTCAAGGTAGAGGGTGTACTTTAAGAATTTTTTGAGGTCCTCATGAATTTCCTTAGTTAAGTTGATGGACTCGAGGATCGAGATACTTGAAGGTATATAATTGAGGTAATAACGCACATCATACTTCCGTACCAGATGTACATTTTTAAAATTATGGGGTTTCTCTTTGGTGGTAGTTACAACAGGTGATGTCGACTATACCACTGGATTTTGGCAGGTACGAGAAATATCCTTCTCATCAGCTAACTCACCCAGAACCAATGTTGGAAGACTATTGTCTGGCTAAGGCTTGGCCTTAGATGGACACATCCAATCACGATACTTATATGGTTTTTCTACCCAGTCAGTTAGCATTTCCATCTAATCCAACTTGTTTAATGGATTGGTATGGGAAGAATGTGCTTGTTTTTCACTACACAACACCTGATTTTTGGTTCCTAGTAGCATGCACAGCTCGGTTCAAGGAATTATCCTGGGTATTTGGTTGGTTTGTATTTCCAAAACCTAATATTAATAATCATTGGCATGAGTCACTCAGAATACTTTCTTGATATTTCTCATCATCTAACAGTGTGAAGCAGTCAATTAATATGACAATGTTCATGAAGAAAAACTCATTCTCCTCGTCGGAGTGGTATTCTAGTGTTGATATCACACTTGGAATGATTTCTAATTCTAGATTCATGAAGTTATCGAGGGTGTGAGACTACTTTGACATCGGTGGGGGAATTTTATTTCCCTTTCATTGTTGGCACCTAAGCTTCTTGGATTTGAATGGTTACGTCACATATGCAGAAGCAAGATCTGAAGAAGGTGTAGTGACTTACAGGTGTTCAAACTAGCCTAGGCTTGAATGGATCTAATGACCCAGGATTGACATACATGGACATTACATTTATTTTGATGAATACATAATACATTACCCAAATATATACCCAAAGACTATATTATTTTAGTGTCTTTGGAAACTTGGAACATAATCGTCTAACTTGGTGAATGATCTTCAACATCTACCATAAATACCTTCCCCTTTTTTCCTACCTAAAACTATTATTTATATCCTAGGTAAAAGAAAAAATAAAAATGGTGAGATCAAATGCTCAGTAAGGTTAAACATATATAACATAAAACAAACCATAAACATAAGAATGTAAAAACATGAGCAAAAAGTTTAAATATCAAAATCTTGAGTCATGAAATAAATCTGGATAGTACGTAAGGCATAGATCATAATGGAACATTAACCATGATAAAATAGAATTTAAATAAAACATGGAATTGTGGAAAAAAAATAATCTCATAATATTATTTCCATAGTAACAATATAATTTTTTCCAAGACCATCATAGTGGACAAATCCCATTACTAAAACAGGTTTGCTTGTCGTTCCAGCCATGTATTACTGAACCGAATTTACTTGTCGTTCCAGCCCTGTACTACTGAACTCGATTTACTTTTAGTTCTATTCATATCTATCTCATGAGATATAAATCTTTACCCAGTGTATTAGAGGGAGATATAGGTCCCACCCATCTCATAATGAAATCATTCTTACATGTTCCACAAAAACATAAATCAGTCATCATATCATAACCCAAAAAATAAAATGTGGTTCTTAAATATCATTTCATCATAACATAACCCATATAAAATATCATTCCATAATTAACACAAAATAATAATAATAATAATAATAATAATAATAATAATAATAATAATAATAATAGGGGTAGAAACATAAACCTATTGAATAGCATCATCTTATATGGAAAATAATTTTGATAAAACTCTTGAACTTAATTCTTATGTAAAATAACCTTTCTTCTTTAAAAAGGTTTTCTTTTCTAAAAATACCATGAAATTTCAAAAGAAAATAATATAGTTTAAGATAAACTTGAAATTGTGTCAGGAAAGATTCATGGAGATAAGGTGTCATGAAACCATAAAAATCTCTTTATTCCATATAAGTTAAAAAAATATTCTCCTTGTTCTTTTTCTAGAAAAGTCAAAAAGTACCTTGTATGGTAAATGAAAGAAAGATTACTTCCAAACCATGTGGTAAAAGTAAAAATGGGTAAAATTGAATTTAAAAATAAATATAAGAATAGTAAACATTTTATTAATACATTTTTATAAATCATGGACATGGATGATAAATATATCCCAGTAAATACTTACATATAAACAATCTTTGATAAAAATAATACTCCAAAATTATCCCTTACCTTAGGTATGATTTCTTCCATATGTGTCCAAAACTTCTGTATAGTGGGTTTAAACATATTATTAACTTGTAACATAACTATAATATTATTTTTGATATCATATATGATTCACTTATGAATTTATATTACTAGTTTGTTTATCAATTCCATGTTAAAGCAGCATTTTGGGTAATAATTGTTTTATTTATCGTACATGTTTTGACTTATTAATCATGATATTATTACATAGATTCTTATTTAGATACTTCAAAAATGTAAAAAATTATTTATATATCATAAATATTCAGTATATAAATATATATAATAGATAGATAAATGAAACAGAATACACCATTCATGCAGATAGTAGGTCATACGTACTCATGAATGTTGTTTCTATTTCTTTATTGAATTGAATGGAATCAAGTAAATGATATATGTATATATACATAAATAAATTAGAATTATTATGTAATGTATTTCATGATTATTTATTATATATACTTTATAATCATTCTTGAATGGTTAACGTGGAGAATGGATCTCATTGAGTCGTGAAGGCGATAAGTCGTATGTACGCATGAGCAACGATATCATTCACATAATAGTTGAACAGTTTAGAATTGGATGGTATGTTAATTATAAAGAATAATTATGATTTTATATTAATTATTGGAATCCATTATAATAATCATTATAACCATCCAAATTATGTATTTTTTAACAAAAAATTACACCACGGTGTGGAGACGGTAAGTCGTACGTAGGCACGCATGGTGATATTGTTATCCATAGGATGGATAAAAGGATGTATAAGGTTATCCAATAATTATAATAACATAATCAGGTATAATATACTGGATTTATTACTTTAGTATGGATACAACATAATAAGATCAATTAGAAGAAGAAATTCATTTTGAAAGAGGTGATAAAACAATTACCTCTTTTTCAAGTATCTCCTTTTGATTTCCACAAAACGACTCCCTAAAATGGATTTCTACCCCAAGTAAGGCCTCTAGAAGGAATTTAGGGATTATAAGAAGATTATTGGATATATATTTTCTGAAATAAAATTATTTCTAAGTGTTATATAAAGAGAACAAGAAGTTCCCTTTTATAGAAGAGGTGAGGGGCACTTTAGGAAAGTCTTGAAATATTAGGTTACTATAAATTAAATTTTGATTAAAAATGGTCCAAAACTCATTTATTTAGAATATAAGATGATTTTGGTTATAATAACCTAAATAAAATAATTTTTATACAATTTTTTATTATTTTTTTATCCTTATCATTTTTGTTTAACCCTTATTTTACCCTTTTTAATCTTATAGTGATATCATGTTATTTACACATTGTGGGTTAATGTAATTACCATATCATGTCAAATGACCCACAAAAATTCCATTTGTAAAATATATAGAATTATATTAATTAGTTTTATAAATATTATATTTTTATGAACTTAATATCATTTAATAAACTATTTTATATTTTAAGTTATGAATTATGTCAATTTTGGTCACTATTCATACTTGATTTTTTAAAAAATTCATAACAAATTGATTCCTTAAAAAAAATTATTTTAATCAATCCTAACATGTAATATTATCTTAAAAAATTATTGTATGACATAAATTATATCAAATAATATTTATTTTTATATTTATAATATCATTTTTTGGAATCCTTTATTAATGAAGCAATCACTGCATCATCATCGTGTCATAATTAAATTTTTTTATTTAATTTATAAAAATTATAAATAAAATATAATAATTTAGAATATATTTTTATATTTCTAATGACTATTTATAGTCAAATATATCAATTATATATCCTATATAAAAAAAATTAGTAAGAAGATACATGTTTATGTTATTTTTCTCTTTACTTTAATTTACTTATTATAACATGTCATTATCACTCCCAAGTGGATCCATGGGGTCCTAAAATCGACCCAAGTATTCCCATGGTCAGTAATATTTCATAAAAAATTATTAGGACCCATGTTATGGTAGTTAAATATTATTATAATATTATTTTTTACCCTTATTTACTTGATTTACCCTTTAACCATGGTAATTAAAAATAATTACTCAAGATACTATTCATAATTTCCAAAAATGAAAGGTACCTATTTACAAAATTTAAACCTTATGATTCCAAATATGGAATAAATTTTTCCAAATTCAAAACACATAATTGGCATAAATTAATTTTAAATTAATTCTTGTTGTCAAAACCAAAAAGCTGGTTTTTAAGAAGTAAAAACTATCAAAAGATTGACATGTTCTTGCATCCAATTTAAATGTAAAATTACATAAAATGACCAAAATTGGATTAAATGATAAAATAATAATATAATTACACTTTAAAACCAATTAAAAATATAATCTAACTATATAAATAAATTAGACGAAAAGACAATTTTGAATTAAAATGCTGTATTTTTTCACTATTCATTAAAATATGAATTTCATTAGAAAAATACAAAAATTTCAACCAAGGTAAATTTTGATGTAATTTTTTCAAATAAGAAGTTTATTTTTTCAACTATAATATAAAAAAGTGTTAAAAACTAAATTCAAAATGGGTGTGCCATCAAAAGGCGGAAAAACTGCATTTTTGAAAAATACTTCTTTTTTCCGAAAAATTGAATTTGTTCTTATATCATGTATAGAAAATAAATAATATAAATTTTAATTTTATATAAAATTAAAAATTTGGTAAATACTATTCATAATGGCTAGTTTATATCCTATTAAATAATAATATTTTAATAAAATATTGTTGGTTAATAAAACTCGGTATTGCGTACAACACAAGCTATCAAGGAAGGTCGCTCTTGTGTGTAATTCAAGCCAAGTCAGTGTTGTGTATAGTGAAATATTCCTTTGGTGTTGCATATAACATAATCCAAACTTAGTTCTTTTATACATTGAACAAAATCTATACTCATTATTGCGTGTATCGTACGCCAACTCGGTGTTGCGTGTAACAAATAACAAGTCAGTTTAGTGTGAAAGGAATGTTTAACTTAGTGCATTGCAAAATATAAATGAAAATTTTAATTTATTCAAATAAAATGGTCCATAAAAACTTATGGTGTTACATTATAGCCCCCTTAATATGAATTTCTCCCTCAAAATTCATCAGGTTTATAAAAGGTTTACTATGGAAACTCACATCATAAAAAGGAATACTAAAACATCATTTTAAAAAAGAAAGTTAGAAACATAATTGTTACCCAAACTAACTCATCAGTGGGTTTCCATAAAGAATAATATAGGTGGTAAGTGAAAACAAGGATATGGAAGAAAAATTTAACCATCATGTTTTGGTGGATAGTGATAGAGAACAAGGTTTGGATAAAGTTAATAATTAGAAATCCATAAATCTGTGATGATTTAAGGGACCATCTGATTCATCGGATAAAAAGGTACTAAAATAACATTTTTTGGTTTTCATGATCCTTTCCCTAATGTTGAATAATTTTTCATGAGAATAAATACTTACTTGGTTTTGGTAAAATCTCGATGTTTTTCATGCCTTGACCAATTTCCACTTTATCTCTTGTTTAAATAATTTAAGTTGAGTTTTTCATTCTTTAAGTGATAACAGATCATGTGATAGAATGATAGTTCATTCCATATGTCTCAACAAAAAATTTAGCACAGTTAATCAGATATGCATAAGTCCACCTATATTGAGATAATATATTAATCTAACAAACTTCAAACGGAGTATAACTCATACTATATATAAATGGATAACCTTACAATCCATCCAAAAACTAAAAATATAAAACTTTAGAAAGAGCTGAACTAAATTGACTTAAAAAAAATTCCCATATCTCATAAGGTATTTCTTGGTTGTCACATTCCAAACATGTGAATACCTTAATCATGTATTCTCCTGAAACATTGTAATAATATGAATTACCATAGAACCTTAGAGAAAACATAAATTCTGTAAAAATTAAATCTTTCCACACACCAAAAATACCAAAAATTCAATATACTCAAACAATGATATCAAATTTTTCTTATATCAGTCATGAGGTCATTAATACTATCAAACTACTCATTATTTCTTTATCCCATCATTATTCCCATATCATGTGTTTTCCAAAAAATATTTGAATAAATTTTCATGGTTACCGGTACCATTCAACATACACATTCAAATACTTAAGTAAAAACAATAGTGTAACAATAATTAGATATTTCTTTATTCCATAGTACCAAAAAAGTACTTATACAACATTATTCTTGATAAACATGCAATTTTTCTACTATCTTCTTAAACCATTGACCAAGCTTCATCATTTTATTCCTCAACACTTATTTCATCTCATATATCATTTGTATTCTCTTCATCATCATCAACATAAATACTACCAATATGACCATGATGATTCTCTTCATTAGATTTTACCTTATGGAATCTATTTGAATAATTCTTGTGCATTCCACATTTAAAACATTTAACCGTTGTTGATGTCTTAGCAATACCATTATCCTTGTCAATTGTGTTAACTAAACCGTTTCCTTTGAAATTAATGGCTTTGTGTCCTTTTTTTCCACACCCAAAGCATCTTCTAGTTCCTTTGAAAATTTCTGCTTGATTCCTCTTCCCACATGATTTTACATGAGGAAAATTGAACTTTTTTCCTCTACGATCACCATGAAACACCATCATTATCTTATTATTTGGGTCTGAAAACTCACCAAAGTTGAGAGTATTGATCATATTATGAGATTGTTGATTAGGAATAATAATTATTTTTTACCTTTCAAATCTTATTTCATTTGTTTTCTCATGAAAAATATCATTTCATTGTCCATTATATTCTCTATTAACATGAATCATCTTATTTCAAACCATTTTTAAAACCCAAAAATAATAGTGTGAGTGGTAAAAATCATGCTTGGAAAAAAATATAATAAAGGGGGGTACTTTAAATCTCTAACATCTTAGTATTAGTCCTAGTTTATTCATGATCATTACTATAATTCTATGATTGTAACCTATAGTTAGAATTACCCTTAGGGACATTCGTAGACATACCCAATAAATATTTCTAGGGATCTCACTAAAGTTTTCACACCCTAGTTTACAAAAGGTTGACTAAACCTTCTCTCAAATACCAACTCTAACGACCCAAGCTTTACGTACATGGAAATTACATTTGTTTTGAATGATACTTAATACATTACAAAAATATACACCCAATGTCTATATTAGTTTAGTGTATTTGTAAATGTGGAAAATAAACTTCTAACTTGGAGAAAGATCTTCAAAATCTCCCATAAAGATCATCCAGTTTTGTTTGCCTACCTAAAACCATTCTTTATATCCTGGGAAAAAGAAAAAATAAAAAGTTTGATCTCAAATTATCATTAAGGGTAAACATGGAGAACATAAAACAAACCATAAATATAAGAATGTAAAAACATGATCATAATATTTCAATATAAAAAATCTTGTGTCATGAAATAAATCTTGACAGTACGTAAGGCATAGATCATAAAGGAACATTAACCATGATAAAATAACATTGAAATAAAACATGTAATTGTGGAAAATAAATAATATCATAATATTATTTCCGTAGTAGAAATGGAATTGTTGTTAAGAGCATCTTAGTGGACAGATTCCATTACTGAACCGGGTTTACTTTTTATTACAGCCTTGTATTAATGAACCGGATTTACTTGTTCCATCCCTATATTAATGAACCGGATTTACTTTCCATTCTAGTATTTTCTACCTCATCAGATATAAATCATTACCCAATTCATTGGAGGGAGATATAGTTCCCACCCTTCTCATAATGAAATCATTCTTACATGTTCCACAGAAAACATAAATCATTCATCATATCATAAACCAAGAAATAAAATAGGTTTCTTAAAAATCATTCCATCATATCATAACCTTTATAAAATATAATTCCATCATTAACATAATAAATTCATAGTAATAATATTTATTGAAACATAACCCTATTAAATAGTTTCATCTTAGATGGAAAATAATTTTGATAAAACTCTTGAACTTAATTCCAAATGAAAATATCCTTTCTTTTTCAAAAACATTTTCTTTACTAAAAATGCCACAAAATTTCAAAAGAAAAGAATTTAGTTGAAAATAAATGTGAAATATTGTAGAGGAATATTCATGGAAATAAGGCTTCATGAAACCATAAAAATCCATCCATGTCGTATAAGTTAAAAACATTCTCTACGTACTTTTTCCAAAAAATTCAAAAAGTACCTCATATGGTAAATGAAATAAATATTCATTCCAAACTATGTAGTAAAGGTCAAAAATGGTTAAAAATTACTTTAAAAATACATATAATAATAGTGAACATTTTTTCAATACATTTTTATAAATCGTGGACATGGATGATAAATATACCCCATTAAATACTTATATATAAACAATCTCAGATAAAAATGTGATTGCAAAATTATCCCTTACCTTAGGTAAGATTTCATCCATATGTGTCTAAAACTCTTATATATAGGGTTTAAACATATTATTAACTTGTAACATAACCATATTATTATTTATGATATCATATATGATTCACTTATGACTCTATATTATCCATTTATTTATCAATTTCATATTAAAGCAAAATTTTGGGTAATAATCGTTTTATTTATCATACATGATTTGAACTTTATTCATGATCTTATTAAATAGATTGTTATTTAATTACTTCCAGAATGTAAAAAATGATTTATATATCATAAATATTCTATATAGAAATATATATAATAGATAGATAAATGGAATGGAATATATTGTTCATGGGGACAGTAGGTTGTACGTACGCATGAACGTTGTTTCTATTTCCTTATTAAATTGAATGGAAGCTAATAAACGATATATATATATATTTATATACATAAATACAGTAGAATTATTATGTCATATATTTCATGCTTATTTATTATATATACTTTATAATCATTCTTGAATGGTTAACGTGGAGAATGAATCTCATCGCGTCATGGAGACGGTAGGTCGTACGTACGCACGAGTAACGATATCATTCACTTAATGGTTAAATGGTTTAGAATTAAATGGTATATTAATTATAAAGAATAATTATAATGTTATATTCATTATTTAAATGCATTATATTCATCATTATACCCATCCAAATTAAGTATCATCAAATAAAAAATTACACCACGACGTGGAGACAGTAAGTTGTACGCACGCACGCATGGGGATATTGTTATTCGTATGATGGATAAAAGGAGGTATAAGGTTGTCCCATAATTATAATAATGTATAATAATTTAGAATATACTATATTTATTACTTTATTATGGATACAATATAAGAAGATTAAGTAGAAGAAGAAAATAATTTTGAAAGAGGTGATAAAACAATTACCTTGTTTTCGAGTATCTCCTTTTTATTTGCACAAAAGGTCTCCCTATGATGGATTTATGGCCAAATTAATTCCTCTAATAGGAAGTTAGGGATTATAGGAAGATTATTGATATATAATTTCTGATCTAAAAGGCTTTGTAAGTGTGAGATAAAGAGAAGAAGAAGTTCTCTTTTACAGAAGATGTGAGGGCACTTTAGGAAGGTCTTGAAATATTAATTTATTATAAATTAAATTTCTATTAAAAATGGTATGTAATTAATTTTATTAGAAGATAATATTATTTGGGTTGTAATACCCATCATCAAATTATTTTTAGATGAGTTTTTATTATTTTTTATCCTTTTCATTTTTTCTTAACCCTTGTTTTACCCTTTTTAATCTTATAGTGATAACATGTTATTTACATGTTGTGGGTTAATGTAAATACCATATCATGTCAAATGAAAAAAAAAATTAAATTTATGAAATATTTGGACTTACATTAACCATTTTTATGAATATAATATTTTTATGAATTTAAAATCATTTAATAAACTATTTTATATTTTAAGTTATGAATTATGTCAATTTTGGTCACTATTAATACTTTACTTTTTGACAAATTCATAACAACCTAATTCCTTCAAAAAAATCATTCAATAAATACTAAAATGTAATATTCACCTATAAAATTCGTATATGACATAAATTATATCAATTTATATTTATTTTAATATTTATAATATGATTTATTTGAATCTTTTATTAATGAAGCAATCACAGCATCATCATTGTGTCATAATTAAATTTATTTATTTAATATCTAAAAATTATAAATAAAATATCATGATGTATTAAATATTTTTAGATTTATAATGACTATTTATATTCTAATATATCAATTATATATCCCATATAAAAATTGTTTTAGTAAGAAGATACATGTTTATGTTATTTCTCTCTTTACTTTAAATTACATATTATAACATGTCATTATTACTCCCATGTGGCACCATGGGGTCCTAAAATCAACCAAAGGATTATCATGGTCATAAATATGTGATAAAATAGGATTATTACACATTTTAGGGTAGTTTTATATTAATATAATATTATTTTTTTACCCTTATTTACTTGATTTATTCTTTAACCATGGTAAATTAAAATAATTACTGAATTTACTATTCATTATTTCCAAAAATGAAAGGTACCTATTTACATAATTTGGAACTTGTGATTTCAAATATGGAAAACATTTTTCCAAATTCAAAATACTGAATTGGAATAAATCAATTTAAAATTAATTACTGTTGTCAAAACCAAAAAGTGGGTTTTTAAGAAGTAAAAGCTATCAAAAGATTGACATGTATTTATGTCCAATTTAAATTTAAATTACATAAAACGGATAAAATTTTATTAAATGTTAAAAACTAATCTAATTACACTTTAAAAAAATTAAAAATATAATCTATATATATAAATAAATTAGACAAAAAGGCTGTTTTGAATTATAATGCAGTATTTTTCACTATTCATTAAAATATGAATTTCATTAGAAAAATAGCATAATTTCATCTAAGTAAAATCTTGATGTCATGATTCAAAATAATAAGTTAATTTTTTTAAATATAATATATAAAATTGTTAAAAACAAAATTTAAAATGGTTTTTCAATAAAAAGGCGAAAAAACTCCATTTTATGAAAAAAAAATATTTTATCCAAAAAATTGCATTTTTTCTTAAATCAGGTCTAGAAAATACATAATATGAATTTTAATTTTATATAAAATTTAAATTTTGGTTAATAATATTCATAACATCTAGTTTATATCCCATTAAATAATAATATTTTAATAATATATCTTTGTTTAGTGAAACTTGGTATTGCGTACAACAAAAGCTATCGAGGAAGGTAGCTCTTGCGTGTAACGCAATCCAAGTTAGTATTTAATGTAGTGAAAACTTCCTTTGGTTTTGAATATAACATAATACAAACTTAGTTCTTTTATACATTGAAAAAAATCTATACTCATTTTTGCATGTACCGTACACCAACTCAGTGTTGTGTGTAATAAACGACAAGTTAGTTTAGTGAGAAATAAATGTTTAACTTAGTGCATTGAAAAATATAAATGAAAATTTTAATTTATTTGAAAAAAATTGTCCATAAAAACTCAATGTGTAACAATGGATGACATCATGTGTGTGAAAAACTAAATTATGAACCAACCAGGCATCATACTACTGAGTGCCATGGTTAGAAACCAGATTTCATTCACCGGAACCATCACTGTTGCTGGAAGGCTTAGCAGAGATGTGTTTCGCTGAACACGTTATCAGTACATGTCCAATTGAATTTATTTTTAAATAGAATATATATAACATTTTAGGCCATAGGTCATATCTCAAGTAGTGTTAGATGTTTTAAGTGTGAATTTTTATTAAAAATTACTACAAGAGTGGGTGGTTTTGAAAACAGTTTTAAAAATAAAATAACTTAATTAAAGTTTTTAATATTTGATAAATAAAGGTATAATTTTTAGAATTATTAGTGAAGGATTACATTTCATGTTAACTACACATATTTTTCTGTTCATAATTCAAAAAAATCACATGGTTTAATGGAATCATTTGGTTGAGGGTTGTCAAGATCTCGATTCACCTGTTGCCTCTTAAAATGATGCATAAAGAACCACCCCTTAACACAAAATTTTTTTTGTTAAGGTTTGTACATCAAGAATATAGATAGGGATAAAAATAATACTAATATCTCATGTTTGTGTGAGAGAAATAAGATTCTTATGTTATCCGATCAGAAAAACCCAAGATTCTCACATGAAATCTCATTCCAATCAGTGTTAAGATAAATAGTATTTCACTTGATTAATCCCAAACAAAATATTCCAAGAAGAATATTGTTAAGATTAAACTTAAATAAAATTATTAACACACAAATTAATCAAAACCAAAAGAATAAAAAGTGATGTATCACCCTCCCAAGTGTGTGTATATCCTTAAAAATGAGTGTCCTTCGTTTAGCTCTCCCTTGAGAGGAGGAGGATTCTCAGGTGGAACGTTTCCTTCATCCTTCACTGCCCTATAAGGATAGGGGAATCCAGAACATCTAGGATGATAAGAGGACTCTCTTTTGTCTCCCAAATAGTAGATCATTTCTCCATAGTCGAGCTTACAAATGGGGTGCCCAAGGATCTATTTTATAGTAAAAGTGGAAGGAGGTTTTCCGCACCCATATTTCAAAAAACCACTTTGGAAATGATTTTTGGTGGCCAAAAAATCTTAGCTCACTTCTGAAAAAATTATTTTTTCACCACCTATTTATCAACTCAACCAAAAAAATCATCATTTATAAATCTATATTCTGATATATGGAAAAAAATATAGAAAACAAATTTTGATGTCATGTAGATTTAGTTTATTGGTCAAATTGGTTCAATTGTACCCTGTAATGGATTCATTGGTCTTGGGCGTGTTTGGAAGAGTTGTATACCACTGAATTTTGGATCATCTTTCAAAATCATAGCCCAATTAAATGCACAGATTATATGAAGGGTCTATTTAACTCTATTGGTTTGCTTGGAATCTTGCACTATTTAGCCTATTTTTCTTCAACTTCATCATGGGTCATTTAAATCATCTCTTACTATAATGAAAACATGAAAAAAAAAAAGTGAAATATAAATTTTAAATATTAATAGACATTAAATTATTTAATAAAATATAAAGATAAATTTGTTATAAAATTTTTAATTTACAAAACAAAATCAGTTTAATAAATTGGTTTATGGATGAAATAAAATAGTGAATCAGGGTGCAATCACACCCCTAAACCCAAACATTTTCACTCATAGGAAAAGTCACATTTAAAAAAAATATGCATGGATATATTCCCAATATAATGAAGATTTTACATTAAATAAAAATTTAATTCTTGATAAAAATGCGATTAAAGTAAAAATTACACCAAGGTGTTATTCTCAACGATCATAGAAAACGATGTCTCATAAATTGTACCAGAATGAAATTCAAGGTGTTTAATTATACCAATTTGGGAGGGGGAATTCAAAAATTAAAAAATATCACTGAATCTCCATGTGTGTCTATGAAAACCATTTCATATCATTCATTCCACTTTATATCTAGTAAATATAGGTTATTTAAAAAAAATATTTTAAAAGATTCTATCAACCGAACTTTCCCTACATCCGTTGCAATAAAATATCAAGACCAACTCACTTAAGAATTCCCATAAGTAAACACGTAATCTCTAGAACTAGATATCCCCATAATTTTTACATTTCATCACTCCCCTCATTTATTATTATTATTATTATCCATTTTTTAAAAAAAATTAACATGGAACAAATCTCACACACATCACTCAAACCTTGTTTGATCTCCTCACAGAACTAATTGTAATAGTTATAATAAGATAAAAGGTTGAGAAATAGTGGTTTTTGACCAGACCAAGACACAAAACAAATTTTTTTAAGTTTTTTTTTATTTTTTAGAGTGTATAATAATCATATGAAAAGTACACACACATAGATCAATTTGGTACAGTAATGAAAAATATAGGATAAGGAACAAATATATGGAAAAATCATTTTGGAAAGCTGATAAATACTAACCTAATGTATATTTAATTTCTATTAACTAAGAAAACCCCACACATTATGGTTGGGTGTAATGATTTGTAGAGATATTAAGGGACACTTTATTCTTATAAACTACCCACACAAAGGGTATCATTATTCTCAAAGGATTAAAAATTAAAAAACCATTAATATCTTTTAAAAACAACCAATTTTCTTGAAAAATCATATCTTAGTGTTAAATTCATGATAGAAAACACATTTAATATGTGAAACAATGTTTTTTTAATGTTAAAAAAACATGAAATAGGAAAAAATCCTCATGCATTTTTAATAAAGTCTATATTTAAGTGGGCATAAAAATGAACATTCTGCCAAAAAAGTAATGGGGAAAAAGTGGGGAAGGTAAAAATACTATCAATAAAAATAAAATGAGAAAAGGAATAATGCTGATGAAAATTATAACTAACCTAGGATGGTTTCTATGAAATAGGGGGAAGGTAAAAATATTATTCAACAAGCAAAAAAAGTGAAAAAGAAGAAATATGATGAATATTCCTGACTAAACTAGGAATGTACCAATCCCTCATAAATAAAGTGTGTATTTTTCTCACTATATTTAATTACATATAATGTGTAATCATATTTTTAATTTAATCATGGTAATAATTTAAGTGTAAATAAGAGGTATGGCTTGACATATTGGTAGTGAAATGTTTAGTTAATCTCCTAAATTTTTCTCACTGGAAAACCTACATGAAAAAGTATAGAAGATAGCATAATATGTTTATTGAAATAAAAGAAATTATAATTATAATTATAATGGAAAATAAAAGAAGTATTGGCCTAGGATTAATCCTCCAAGTGGGCCTTGTGGTTTGACTACCTCCAGATCAGAAGTTTTAGTGGGTTGTCCCCAATCTGATGGTGGGTGGAGTTTCTTTGAGAGGAACCACCAACAATTATTTTTTATATATTTAATATCTTCCTTATTTTTTAGAACCCCATGGATGTAGTTTTCTAAATTAACCCCCCTTTTAATGAGATACATCTTACATGGTGGGGGTATCACAAATAATGAGACCTCCACTTTCTTGGTTTCCACTTGGATAACCAATTATTCATTTTGTTAGTGATTTATTTAGGTATGTTTCGTCAGTGGTATTAAAGGGAAAGTCATTGGGTAATTATTTTTGAAAAAAATTAAAACATGAACAATCAATATCAAAGTTATCACTTTAAATAGAGGAATCTTGTGTCTTAGTTTCCTCTAGAAAATCTACTTTAAACTCCCCTTGTCCTCCCTCCAATAAATGTTCAGCATGTTCAGGGATTGAATTTGAAAGTTATAGTTCACTGATATCATCTAAATTTTTAATGGTAACATCTATATATGAGTAATAATCTTTTATAAGATGATCAATATGATTAGTGGTCATGGGGGAAATCATCAATTAATGAACATAAATGACATTTTTATAAAATGGTACAAAATTCAATGCATGATTCATTAACTAGTAAATATATCAATGATTAAAACTCAAAAAAGGAATTATTGGAAAAAAATAAGTTTTTTTAGGGGAAGGTATTAAATTAATATAACTAACTAAAACTTAGGAATGTTCTTATGAGTGGTTCTTAATGTAATCATAGATGTTTAAGTGGATCATTCCCTCATAAAAATCCATAGATAATGTACTATTGTGTACATTAGTTATGTATTTTGTGTTTTTCAAGAAAGGCCTCCCCAATATAATAATTTCATGTCCATTCATCCTATCATCTTCCATTTTAAGTACATAAAAATCAGTATGAAAATTTAAAATTTTCACCCTCACAATAACATCCTCTAACACACCAGCAGGGTGTGTAGTACCTTTCATTTTTTTTTTGAACTAAAATTTATTTGGGAATTAATTCCCCAACCTAAAATAAATAGAAAATAGATTGATGCATCACATTTATAAAAAAATTCATATCAATCGTAGTATTTAAAATGAAAGACTCCCCTATGGTGCAAAGAATTGAGAATTTTCCATGAAAATTTCATTTGGTGGGAAGTGATGGATCTATCAATTATGATATGTTCCTACACAAGATTACCTTTTCATCACCATTATGTTTCCTTTGGTGTGTATACATCTCATTCATAAACATTTCATATCATGTAATTTTCATTATGAAATCAATCAAGGAAATATTAACCTAACATTTTTAGAAAGTATCCAAGATTTATAAATAAATTTCAGTTTATTTTTGTTTCCTTTTTTGGGTAGACATTTGGAGAAATAGAGTAGGAATGGTTTGTATTGGTGGTTCATCAAATGAAAATCTCTTTCTTAAATATCTCATGAAATGGTTTTTCCTCATTTGGACCATTATTAGTGGTTGGGATGGTTGTTTCCTTAGGAGGGGATGACTCCAATAGAGGGGTCATTTGTCTTTTAAGTTGTGTTCCACTCAAAATGGTGATATAACTAACATTTCCCTTACATCTAGGGTTTATTAGTGGTTGAGAGGGTAGTTTTCCTCACCCATGAATTTGGATTCACCGCCACCAAGTTGGAATATTGGCATATTTGGGTTTTTAGGTATTATATGGAATCTCAGGTGGATTTCGGAATCGAATATTGTTTTCTACCATTTGTTTCATAATGTATTCTAGGATAGGCTTGGGTTTTTAGGTGCTTTCTGGAAAATCCTTTATAGTGGTTGGGAATTTATGAGTGGTATTAGTGGATGAATAATCTTCCTTGATTGGTTCCATGGTTTTTTAGGTTTGTTTCAATTGGTTGTATTTTCACCTAGGGTTGTATGAATAGTATACTTCTTACCTAATGGTTTGGTTATAGGGTTATCCTAGAAATATTTCCTCACTACTCTCATAAGGTTCTCCTAGTAACAGGAATTAGTCAGAATAGTGGGTTTCGGTGGAACATATTCCATAATGGATGGGAGGAGGAGATTGAAATTTCCTTTGGGAAAGAGAAATTTTTTAGAGATGGGTAATTACCTCTTCATTGTTTATGTGAACCTTCTACTCGAATTCAGAATCTTTCACCTCATGGACTCCACAAACTGGTACAATGGACCTTGATCTGAACTATTTATTATTATACTCCATGTTCTCAATGAGGTTCCATGTAGAAAATGAGGTTTTTTAAACTAGTGCACCACCTATAGCAGCATCATTCACATTAAGATCAATTGGAATTAAACCTTCATAAAAATATTGTAATAAAAGTTGATCACTTATATAGTGGTGTGGAATTCTTGAAAAAAACCTTTTAAATAGTTCCCAATATTCATGTAGTGTTTCCCATTGTGATTGCCTTATTCTATAAATTTATTTTCATATAGATTTAGTTTGAGAGGCTGGGATGTATTTTTCAAGGAAAATTCATTTCATGTCTTCACAGACTCTAATAGAGGATTTAATATAATACAACCTATTTTTGGTAGTTTCATCTAAAGATAATGGTAATTCTATATGTTTTACTTGTTCTTCATCCACATTTGGAGGTTTTAATGTTGAACATGCAGTGTGAAATTATATTATGTTCTTATGTGGCTCTTTTCTATCAATTCCATTGAATATTGGTAATAAGTGAATTAAACTATATTTAAGTTTAAAATCTAACGCTTATCCTTGTATTTAAATATATGAGGAATGGATCTCTACATTAAGCGATGTTATTTATTTTAATTTTTAGTTATTTTTAGACATATTATGAATTTATATTTCATTCTTGATTTTGGTATCAGAAGAAGAATAAGTATCAATAATGGTTTTGATTTTTTGTGTGCCCTCATTCCAAGGATTGTTCGATGAATCTTGTTGTCGATGAAGAAATATCCTCTCTAGTTTATATTTAAAAGGAAATAGTTCATTCAATTAAGATCGTGTCATACATGAGGTGTAAAAAATACTATTTTAGACAAAAAAATTAAAAAATCATGGAATAATATAAGAAAAAAATAAATACAAAATAAACAATGTTTTTATAAAAAATGCATGCTATAAACCAAATAGATCCATGGAAACAGCTAAAAATTTTGAACATGTTTTCATTACACATCAAATTGAATATTTTTCTAAAGGTAATTTATAGCATAAGTAATAACCTAGGTCATCTCTCAAGGATAATAGGATATTTAAAATATTAAATTTTAATAAAAATTACTAAAAGAGGGGGGTGGTTTTGAAAATAGTTTTAAAAATTAAATGACATAATTAAATAGTTTAATAATTTATAAATAAAGGTTTTGTTTTTAAATTATGAGATAAAGAGATCATTTTAAGTTAACCACACATATTTTTTATATCATCATTCTAAAAATACACATGGTATAATGGAATATTTTGGTTGATGGTTGTCAAGATCCCGGCTCCCTTCTTGCCTCTTAAAATGATGTGTAAAGAACCACCCCTTTATACAACAATATTGTTGTCAAGGATTTGAACTAAAGTATAGATTGAGGGATTCAAAATCATATTTATATCTCATGTGTGTGTATGAGGAAGTGTATCCCTGGGTTATCTAATCAGAATAACCTAAGATTCCCACTTAAAATATCATCCCAATCGATGTTGTGATAAAAAATGTTTCACATGATTAAACCAAAAAAAATAAAAGAAAAAGAATGTTAAGATTAAACTTCAACGAAATTTCTCACACAAAAATTACACAAAACCAGTAGAATAACATGTTCTATAACTCCATCCCAAGTGTTTTTAGCTCCCTCAAAATGATCATCTTCCATTTAGCTTTCCATTGAGAGAAGGAGGAGGCTCGAGTGGAACTACACATTCATCCTTGATTCCCATATTAGGATAGGGGCCTCCAGAACATCCAATATGAGGAGAGTAATCCTTTGGGTCTCTAAAATGGAAGATATTTTCCACTTTATGGAGCCTAAAATGGGGTGCTCATGGTTTCATTTTATAGGAAAAGTGGAAGGTGGTTCTCAGCAACTAGATTTCAATAAACCACTTCTCCCATGGATTTCATTATCCAGACAGTTTTATCTCACTTTTCAGAAAACTAAAAAAAATTCCCCAAAAAACATTTAATAAATACACCAAAAGTTTGGAATAATTTTGAAAAATAAATCATGAGATATGGATGACATACAGAACAAAACTTTTGACTTTGTGCATATTAGTTTTCTTGGACAGATAATTTCGATTGGTCCTCTTAATAGATGAATTGGGATTGTGTGTATTCATAAGATTTGTGTCCCACTGAAGTTTAGATACTCTCACAAACATTCTTCCCAATTTTATGCACATATTATTTTATGTTTTTGTTTGATTCCAATGGTGTTCTTGGAATCTTTCGTATTTTGGACCATTTTTCTTTAACTTTGTCATGGGACCACCAAATCACATCCATCTATAATGAAAACATAAAAAATAGTGAAATAACCCTTTATAATAGTCATAAATATTAAATTTTCAAATCAAATATGAATTTAAATTTTTATAATATTTTGAATTTTCAAAATAAAATCAGATTACTACAGTGGTGTAAGGGTGAAATAAAATAGTGAATCCTGTTTTGATCAGCCACCTGTGTTGGTACATTGCCCAATTTCACTAAACCATTATCGACCTAGTTCTAGAGCCAATCCTTGAACATAAAAAATTCCTTTATGATATATCCAATGATATTTTCTAAGGGAAATGATTAGGGAGATCAGTGCGTCTAGCTTCCTAGAGCCTCTAGAATTTAGGAAACATCAGAATCCCCTACTCCATAGTATTGAGTAAATAATCAGGGACCTTTTCATATTTGAAAGAATAATTATGTATTTTAATTCCTATAAAGAGTGCTCTGGGAGCTAGGCCCTGACAGGGGGTCAGAGTCTAACAAGGGGATAGAGCCACATTCTATCATCTATAAAGATTCATTTGGAGAGGAGGCGCCTATAGATTCTGTATTGGGTGATGTAATGCCTAGTGAGGCTACTACACTTTGTGTGGTTCTTCAATCATAGGGTCCAAAAACTCTTGTAGCTCGATAATCTCCACATGTACTATAGCAGCAATATCTTCCTTGGTGAGTCTTCTCGTATGATCTATAAGAGGTAATGGGTGTTCCTTCTGTCTTTCTATATGGAATCCTCCAAGAATTGGGCCTTTTAAAAAAAATAATGAAACCTTTTTGGGATGTTGTGAGTTTTTAAGGTTGGGACTAGCTCATTCTTTACATTCTTCATGCACAATTATAGCTTCTAATCTTGGATCAGTGGCATGTTGAGTGAATACAAGAGGCCTTTCCACCTGGCGTAAAAATATGTGACTCACTCATTAGGATTTTTTATTTACTTTAAAGAGTATAAAATGATTTTATTTCATGTGGTTGAGCTAAACTGTTAAGGAAACTATCTGGGAAGGTCTTCCCAACTAGTGATGTACCCTATGGGTAACTGGATGTACCATAAAAACATAGCTCCTTCTAATTTTTTATTGTAAACTTGGAGCTTGGAAGCCTCCCACTACTTTAGGGTTCCAAACATAGGCCCACACCTCAAAATGTAATGGTCCAAATGTTGTAGGGGGTCACTCATCCTATATAATGGCTTAATCTATCATTACCTATCACTGAGGGTACTTGAATGTCATCCACCCATGCCGAGTGCGGATTTCCATCATGTAGGATTTCCAACTATCGCATTTCAAAGTCCTAAAGGTGAGTGGTGAGAGTGGCTATAAAATAATCCAAGAAATGATCCTTGTGTTGATGAAGATTCATGAACAATAGTGAATTTAAATCCTCATAAACTTAGTAATAAGGCTTGATGACTCATAGAGTATCTCAATCTGGTTCATGAGAAATGTGATCATGATTCTCGGGCAGATTTGGTGATTTGTTTTTTAATCACTTGCGATAAAATCGTGCCTCTACTCTTTCTGGATGTACAGGATCACTAAGATCAACTAGGATAAACTGGATGAGAAATTTTGGATGCCTTTACTACCCCATTATATGAAGAAAATGATCCTATTGAGCGACACCATAATCAAGGTATCATTCAATAAGGAGATCATCGATGATCCTCTTCTGATCTATGGATTATTATAGAAAGGTAGTAACTATGTGATTATCCTCCTTATTCTGTGAAATATCAAATGTATTGGAGGGATCGATATATCCCCTTGTCTTATTTATTTTCTTAATGGTGGTCAATGATATAGAGGGATCCATGGGGCTAAGATTTTTCCTTTTCAGGTGAGTTTGGACACTTGAATGAGTGTATGTTTGATATTGTACTCTCGGGAAGGTGGGTTTTCCTTTTCCATCCCTATGTCGGAGTCCTTATCCTTGTACAAATCAGAGAAAACCATGTTTACTGTGACAGTACCCATAGGAAAATCCTCAATATCAATGGTTAGGCCAGGCTGTCACATGGTAGGGATGAATTGGAAAGTATTATACTTTGACTAAACCCAAATTTACACATACGGAGACACATCTTACATGATTCTGTGAATCACTATGTGGATCCTGATATATCTTTGTTAAAGGGTCCAATAGTTTCTAGGATACCCAGGGTGTTGATCCACTGGGACTGCTGCCAAATCAAACATTTGGCACTACTGATCAATGTCATCGTAGTTCTCTTGGATTCTTAGATAAAAAAAATAAGGGTCATAGAAGTGATGCATTATTTCCCAGATTTTTTGGATAAAATTCATGGCTTATACTTCTTTGAGGGACTCTAGGATATTGATGTTGGTAGTTTCATTTATCCAAAACATGACAGAAAACTCATCGGTAACCAAAGTCTCCCACATGATTTACTACTCAGAGGCATGTTCCTATTCTTAGTCATCCTAGGATTTATTCAGTGTTGGCTGAGAAATGGGTAGTAACATTAACTTGTAATAGTGTGGTAGCTTTTTGGATAACAGAGGATCCACTTCATGAGTTATATGTTTGTTTCATGTTGGGTTATCTCTTTAGGGTGGTACTAACCACATCATTGCATCCTAATAGGATGGGGTTTCCACCACTACATAATGTGAAAGGGAAGTATTTCTCATTGATGTATTAATTGGGTGATCATTATCAAACCCATTCTAGAATAGTTCTATGTGGTATTGTATGGAGGTGGAGATAGAAACTTCTAATGATAGGGATGACTACATCGTGAGCCCCTAGAAGGGGCCAAATCATCCTTCACCTGTATGTACTTGATGAGGGATCTAGGAATCCTTTTTATTTCACATTCTATGGTATATAATCTCACTTATTAGGATCCTACCCCAAACTCTAGAAATCAGGGTGGAGACTCCATTATTAAGTCATCTTTATCCTCAGAATCTGAAATATCGACAAGGTCGATGATAACTTGTTATTTCCCATGATTTTTATAGATATTAATAGTGTTTACCCTTTTTAACTATGATGGATATTCAAGTAAGGTTTTGTATTTAGAATTGGAAATACCTATTCTTTGGTGTATTGGAGGAGTAAGGTCCTCATGCTGGTCAAAATGGACCCAGGGAAGTGCCTTCATGCTGAGGATAGAGAATATGGAGAAGACCTCCATACTAGTTAACATGGGAAGGAAATTAAATGGGGTGTAAATGGTGTGGGTAAAAACCTTGTACTATATATATCCATCATGGGTTAGCCTGTGATGGCTACTGGTGGCCCCATCGATTGAAAGAGTCAACCCAAACTGCCTACAGGGTGACTGGGGTCTCAATCCCAACTGAAAAAATGTAGATCCATGTTCATCAGTGGAAAGGATGTCATATAAGGATCCAGCATTGGAATGGGCCACTGGGGATATGGAAGATTATTCCCCTTGATATAATTTCTCCTAATCTTGTTCCTTACATTGGAGTTGAATGGTTCGGGTCAGGGCCGACGAAGCAGGGGTAAGGCCTACATGTTCTTCAGCCTGAGAGACAGGTCGTTGATGGCATTGACGGGTCCTAGTGGGAGCCCTCATTGAAGGATCCTAGGTGGTATCCATGGTATGGGTGACTCCTAATTCCCCCACCTCCTTGGCATAGGGTGACAACTCATAGGTCTACTCTGGGGAGAGGATCCCAATGCAATTCGATGTTGGGGTAGGGAGAAGAAGCACCATGTGTGGCCCTTAGGGGAAGTTCTTTCAGAAAGGTGATGAAGCCTATAGGTCCTAGTGATCCATGTACCTTATGGTAATGACCCCTCCTACTTGTACCAACATAAAAGGGTGTCCATCACCCTCCATTGAATAAATTATTTTGGTTATACTGAGCATGGGTCCCCAGTAGTTGTAGTTGTGGCAGAATGTGTGGTGGAGGTGGAGTCATGAGGGATCATCGCATTAACATTTCTCCTACCCGGCATCTGTGGTCATCTTGTGGTTGATTTCCTATTTTGGTATATTGCAAAGAAGTTGGATTCAACTGTCAGTTCATGTAAATATAAATAAATGTCCAATTCCCCATAATCATTAAATATTTCGAAGGTGGAGAAGGATCCACGCTGACGATGTCATATACCAAGAATGTCCAACATTTAACAGCCATGATTTCAATGAGTTTAATGATGGGGACACTATTTCCCCTATGAGACATAGCACCATATATTTAGATTTTGTAAAATGATAATCGTTTAATGTCTCTAAATCTTCTAGTCCCCATGTTGAGGATAAGAGATTCATATCAGGTTCTCAATTTCTATTTTTGAGGCTTTCACTAGGGCCACCGCCAGCATGTTAATGTGTGCTAGCATGCTTTTTAGACCACATTACTTCTTCCCAATGGTGGGAGGCTTTTATCAATTTCAACAGTGATGTTTTCTCATTGATTGAAATAGTATTATGGGATGTTCGGTCAACCTTTCATAGAATCCTCTTTGGAACATGTTTCCTATTTCAAGTCTCCCTCATAGATTTAAGTCATGTTCATGGAACTCATTATTGGTTTCATATCTTTGTTGATAATGTTCAATTACACTACTTTTTTATTTTCATTGCTTCTATTTGGGTTTGTAAGAAACCTTCTGTCAGGAGAGTAGTCATGTTGGGCGTCATTTTTCATGTTTGGACACTAGGAACATTGGTCACCTGTATTCTTCCTCATATGAGGGCATCTCATGGAGGTGAATTAGGCACTAAACCAAAGAAAACTCATGTCAATTAAGATTTATCTGATGTTAAAGTCCTATATATTCCAAGGATTTCACCTCATCCATCCCATGTATTGCATGAGGTAGATGACTCCATGGGCGTATATCTTCCAAGTATTTCACCAAAGGCGTCATATGTTTTTCATGAGGTGTCATCATGAGACAGATCATGAGTTTAATGCCTTTTTTGGAGTTGGTAAAAGGATTATTAGAATTCCCTATGAAAATGGATCAAGTATTTGTGTCCCTATGAGGGATTATGTCACACCTGATGGATAGGAACGCCCTGTGGATAAGAACTTGAGATATGGGTCAGAACACCCCTTGAAACGAATCCAAGAAATGTGAACTAGAATGGTCATTCATGAAAATATACGATTTATGGATCAAAATTCCCTATGGATGTAGACCTAGTGGATCAAGATGCCCCATGGGGGTGAACCTAGGATGGATGGATCAAAACACCCCATAGAGGTGGAATCGATAGGTACATCCCTAATAGGGATCATCTAATATTACCATTTTTTGGGTTCCCATTGAGGTGGACGTGAGTGATGGATCAGAATGTTCCTTGAGATGGATGAGGGAGGTACATCCCTAGGGTTAAGAACATATCCTTACCATTGGTCAGGTTCCCCTTGAAGAAAACTTGAGAGATTGATCAAAATATCCCTTTAGAAAGAAGGATCAGGGAGGTACAACCCTAAGTGAGAGAACCTATCTTTACCATTTATTAGGATAGAACCTCATGGAGGGGTCCGGCGTACCCTCTATATGAGGCATGGATAAAAACCCACATAGTTCGATACCATTGTTTAAGATCGTGTGACCAGACTGATCCAAGTAGTTTAATATTATTCATTAAGGATGCTCTTTTCATAAAATAATCATTGAGAAGGGATGGTGTGGGGATTAATCATTAAAGATGCCTGAGGGAAGTAGTATAGATGTGATCTCCCAGGTGATGGGTATGATCTTACATTTTATGTGGTCTGAATGAAATCAAGATGGATGTTGATGTCATTTTTGGACCTCAGGGAGGCTTCATACATACCCTAGTTAGTTGGGAATCAAATACCACATAGTTCAAAATGGTTGGGTCTTACATGTATGAGGGAAAATTGAATAATTTGGGTAGGGATTACACATGGAAGCTTCCAATAGGGTTAGTATAGTTGGGTATTTTCCTGAGATATTCCAATTTAACATATGATATGGTTGTGTCTTACAAGTGAGATCTACCCATGGTGTGGGTCCTATACATTGGAGCTTCTCAAAGTGGATTTCATTCCGTGTGAGGAGGATCTCATTCCATGTGAGGAGGATAAAATTACATGTGTGGGTAGGTGGTGTAGGGACCATCCCCTATCACTTATAAAAGGAGCATCATATTCTTATTTCATAGGGTAAGGGCATAGTTTAACACCATGTGTTGAGGACATTGGGACTAGGCAGTTTTATGTAATGCAGCTCAGATGTGGGGGCCTCACTCCTTACCCCTTAGGTTTATATAACCACCACACATGTGCCTATAGGTGGGGAATTTTTTTTAAATTCAATGTTGTAAGGATGTGGAGGAGAGGTCAATCAATAATTCCGCATTAGAAAGCCCATTCTTAGAAGAAACTGAGGTTAGAGTGCCCATGCTTAAAAGCAAGTGCGGGGAAGTCAAAGGGGACATTAGATAGGGGATATAGAGGTTGTTAGTAAAAAAAATTGAGGATTCCACACAAGAATTTTGAGATACATGGTCTATATAACAAGAGTATATCATTAAGTCAAAAGGGGTAGGCACGCACAAGACTGGGTACTGTGACCATGGACAGGGTTGTATGCACGTTGGAGCCTTGCATGCATCCAAATTAGATTGAAAGACATTGGGTTGGGATCACTCGCCCACAGGCCATGGTCCCATGGGAGGTCTACCAGGAAAGATTATCTACATTGGGTGATCCATGCATCATTATTTCATAGAAGATCGATATTACATGTAGTAGAGTGATGCTTTGTCTGTTGAAGAGTCACTCCAAAGAAGGGTGTGAGGTTCTCTTTATAACCAAAGTTCTCAGTGTTGGTTCCCATGTATTTGATGTTGGATCAATTATAAGATATATATGATACTGATTTTAGTATCAAACTATGGTGTAGATACTCAATATAAAAGAGTGGGGTGAATTTTATACTTTAAAAAATTCCTTAATGAATTTTTTTATAAACAAAATTCAAAACACCTCTAAGTTCTACTAATTTTATTGATTCCGAAAAAGTGATTCCAGAAATAAAACTTAACAAAAGTTTTCAACAACTAAGATTCTACCTTAAAGCATATAGAATCCTATTTAATCAGAGTACAAGTCTAAGGAAGTATAAGATAGTTATACTTTCCTTAAAAAACAAAATTACAGTGGAAAACACAATTGAAACACTAAAAGTAACAAGTAGTAAATATTTTAACCTAAAGAGAAGGGTATCAAACAACCTTAGATAAAGGTCCCTTGATTTATACTTTCAAGAAAGTCTGTCTTACCCAAACCCAGGTAATCCCTCAATCTGAAGATCGGTATCTGTCTTGCTATCCTCGCAAGCCCTCGATTTGTAAGGAAATCAACACCTCTGACTTCACAACCTGAAGTCTCTGATTTTAAAGAAATCGCACCTCTACACAAAGAAATTCTACATGAAGCAAAGTTTGAACAAGCCGTTCAAACTTTCTACACAAATCCTGAGAGTTTATCAAAGCCTCTCTCTCTAGAAATCACTTCAACAACATGTAAGCTCTAGAGTCATAGAACTGTATCGAGCTATTTCAAATGAGCTCCTATTTATAGGCACGGCTTCAACGGTCGGCTCCCTCCTCCAACGATCATATTTTTCCTTGAATTTTGGAGGTACCTGTATACGTGTCACTCAAACAATGGTTAGTTAGTAACAGAATGCACAAAATCGTTTTATAACCAAAACATGAGTAAACAAAAATATGGTTACTTAAGAAAATTCATTTTTCAGAATGTAAGAAAAAATGAAAGTTCGGAGTCTAACTAAAAACTATT
This sequence comes from Viscum album, assembly GCA_963277665.1. Classification (NCBI taxonomy): domain Eukaryota; kingdom Viridiplantae; phylum Streptophyta; class Magnoliopsida; order Santalales; family Viscaceae; genus Viscum; species Viscum album. Next base: position 1,048,060,521 of record OY728162.1, read on the forward strand.
CAGAGTCTATAATACATGAATATTCAGATTATGTTTATCAGAAGAATTCGAAGTTATAATTCTATATAATTCCAGAGTCTGAATTTCAAGGAAATTCAGAGTCTTGAATTCAATAGAATTCGGAGTTTGAATTCATAATAGTTTGGAGTATGAACTTACAAATTTCGGAGTCTGAATTTAGAGAACTCTGAGTCAGAACTCATAAGAGTTTGGAGTCTGAATTCAAAGAACTCAGAGTCAGAACTCAGAAAAGTTTAGAGTCTGAATTCAAAGAACTCGGAGTCATAACTTAGAAGAGTTCAGAGTCTAAATTCAGAAAGTTCGGAGTCTGAATTCGGATCCTGAAAACAAAATTCTTTATATCTAAGTATATATATGATTCTGAGGTTTTGGATACGAAACTAAATTTTATACTTAGGGATAAAATGATCAATGAAAAACATAATAAGGATAAATTTCCTTAGAGAATGAAATTTTCCTTATGAAAGCAAAGAATAGGGTAAAATGAAATTTTCCTTAAGATAAGGTTTTTGTGATTTTCAAAACAAGAAGAAATGGTAAAGTCATAAGAAAACCTTATTGATTCAACAATATCCCAAAACATGAAGGAATGGAAAAGTTATAAGGAAACCTTATTGACTCAAAAATCTCCCCCTTTTTGGAAAGCACAAACATCCTTATGAAAAAGAATCTAAGGACTTAGAAAATATTTTTCTAGACTTTGAAAATAAAAATTATCTCCCTTATCACATGGGAAAGGATGAATATGAATAACTACCCCTTAGTCTTTGGAACACTTAGGATCGTATTCTAGATTTCTGGAATGAGATTTTTCATTATCTTGAATATGGAAATCTTTGTAATTAAAACTCCCCCTTAGATGAACTCCACCTTACTTAAAGATATTTCTTCTAGTCTTAGTATTATTTTTCCTTTCTCCCCATTTGTGATTTTCAAAAAGAAATTTGAGGGAATGGAAAAGAAATTATGGTACCTGAAATATTAGTATAACACATCCCAAAAAAACAAGCAACCAAAAATTCATTATGATAGGAAAAATTTGTATAAGGAATGGAATATAACCAAAGATCAGATTTAATAAAAATCATCCTTCCTTTTCCTTGGGCATCATCTTCTTCACTATTGTCTTCATCTTCTTGATCTCCTTATGATCTTCCTCTTCTCGTTTGAGAATCTGATCCTGATCCTCAACTTTTTTCTCTAAGGCTTTGACTCTATCATCTTGAGCCTTAAGAACCTTTGCCTTAGCCTTCAGGACTTCTTTCCACTTAACAAGCTTTTCTTCAATCTCAATCTGAAGATCTCTTTCTCTCTTCTAGCTTTGAGAAATTAAATACAACTTTCCATTCAAATACTTCACTTCTTGAATCCAAGAATTTTGTTTCAGAGTCATCTTTTCTTCAAAACTGGTTGTGAGGTCCTTGATATTTCCATATTCAATGTCAAAAGCCTCCTTGACACCATCTTGGAACTCATCAAGTTCTCTTTAATCTTTAACTGTCTTCTTTGACCATCCAACCATTTTCTTATAGGAACTTTTTTGGGAATCATAGTTAATGAAGAAATTCTTGTAATCAGCCTCAAGCTTTACAAAATTATCCATTACCATGGATACTGAATCTGATTTCTGATTTAGTGTGTGTTGAAGCATCTGGAATCTGGAGTTTATGCTTTGAAAAATCTGAATGGTCCCAACAATATTCTTCAATGACTGAACATAAAAATCATGTCCAAGGGATGATGATTCTAAATCTTAAACTTTTCTTGGTGAGGTATCTTTCTCTAGATCAGCAAGTTTCCTCTTTGAAGATCCACCAGCTTCCTTCTTCTTTACAACAGCTTTAGTAGGTGTATCAACAACCACCTGTTTACCCTTATCGGTTTTCAGAATGGATTCCTCATCTGGAGATTTATGTTCACTATCAGACAGTTGAACAATCTTATCTTCATCTATCTCTTCTTTCTCAACTCTTGCCTCATCATCCTCAGGGTGAATGAAATGATGATTATAACTTTCTTCTTTAGATAGCTTATTCACTTCATCTTCAGCCTTTTCATATAACCCAGGAGTAGCAAGCTTTGAAGATTCAGCTTGATAGGTTTGGATTGACAATTTCTAGGATGAGCTTTCCTTCTCATGAAAGTCTTTCACTTGCTTAATCAAATCTGTGGTATTTCCACTACCTTCTTCTTCCTCTTCTTATACTACTTATTTTACTTCTTTTTCTTTGACCTTTTCCGGAGTCACATACTTCTTTCCTGGAGTCTCGAGTAAATCTTCTACCAAGAATGATTCTGCTATCGGAATGATCTCTGATGCTTTCTCAGTACCCCTCAGAATGGATTGCACTATCACAAATTCAGTCATGTTCTTCTTTAACTTCTTTTCTTTAGCTTGTTTTTCATGCTCATCAGTTGTCTTCTCTTTCAAAGCCTTTGCTTTTGCAAGATCCAAGCCAAACTGTGGCTCCCCTTCTTTTCTTTTTTTTTGTATTCTCTCCACTTAGAAACTACCTCATCTGGATATGATTTTTTCTTCTTAGGTTTTGGAGGTGAGGATTGAGATTCCTTATCTTTTGGGGTTTTTTCTTCCTCTTCTACTTCCTTAAAATTCCTCTTCTTTCCAACCTTTTTCAATGGTTCAGCCACTTCTTATTTTTTCAGAACAGCTTCAGCTTTTTCTTCAAGTAGGTCATAAAATTCTCCTAAATCTGTAAAAAACCAATATTCATCCTCTTCAGGGTATCATCACTAACCAACATTACTTTGTAATTCCTTGTCTTGGAGTTGCAAGGAATTTTAAAAGATTCTAAGAACTGAACAATTAACTTGGAAATAATGGCTGGATACATGATTATCTGAACCTTCAAGTTTCCATTCTTAATATTCTCAATCTTAATGAGAATATTCTTAACTAGATTGATCTTACTTTGGTTCACTAAGAAGTCCAAAATATACATGTCACTTTTCTTCAATGTATCGTTTTCCCCTTTTCTCGGAATTATGAAACCTTGAACCCATAATTTGAGAATCTGATAATTTGTAGACAAGTGGGAAATATTCAGAGTCTTAAAATCGGTAAGACCGAGGCACTCCATAGATTTCACCTTAAAAAAGATTCCTTTGACATCTGGAAACTTATGGGAATAGAACTCAGCTTCCCTGTCATATGGAATTCCAACCAAACTAGCTGCCTTAGTATATGAAAGAGCATAAGTCTTTCCATGGCTTTTAAACAAGAAATTTTCTCTGCCTTCTTCCTTAATGAAACCGACTGATTCATAAAACAAAATTAGCAAATCCGGATACACCAAATCTTGAGCCCCTGGCTTCGATATGGAAACGCTCTACCATCCATTGAGCTTGATCCTCTTCGATATTATAGAATCATACTTGTTAAAAAAGTTCAGATGCACCAAACTTCATCTATATACCCACCACTCCGAGATTGGCTTGACAGTAGACATATCTTTCTGAGAAGATTCTTCTACAAACATTCAGAATTGAGAAAGCTTTGAAAATTTGGAATGAGCTTATATAGAAGGGCATAACTTCATCACATGAGAGCTTAAGATTTAATGTGGGACAAACATCGAGGGTCAGTTATATAGTCATTTGATTCAACGGTTCATCTTCCAAACTCAATCCAATGGCTGAAAATTCTTCTGATCAGATCTGAAAATTGATATGATAGTTGCAAGGAAATCTTGGATCTGCTATTTTGAGGTTTTTTAACAAAAACATTTGGATTTAAGGAAAAGAGAATCCGAAAAATTTTAAAAACAAAAGAAACTACTAGCAAGTAAAGGATGATTACAAAAAAATTAGGAAAGGAAAAATACCTTTTAGATTTCTAGGAAGATTATTCATATTGAGGAAAATTCTTCTTGAAGAAATTTAGATTCTGAAAATTCGACTAAAAAATTTTTGAAAAACGGAAAACTCCATTATGAAAATTTTGAGTATGAAAATATTCATTATGAAAATTTTGTGTAAAAAAAACTTCATTATGAAAATTTAAAAAAAAACTGACTAGAAAAATTTTTATTACAAAAGATTTGAAAAATCTATCTATGAACATTTTTATTACGAAAGATTTGAAAAATCTGGCTATGAAAATTTTCATTACGAAAGATTTGAAAAACTAACAAGAAAATTTACTCCCCCTATGAAAAGGAGTTTATTACTGTAAGGAGATTGGTTTCAACAGAAAGTTAACAAGGGATATTACCTCATGGTTATCATTCCTAAATTCTGTTTAATGTATTCAAATCTATCAGAGGGTAAAGATTTTGTGAAAATATCATCAAGTTGATCTTGTGTTCCGATAAATTGAAGAATGATATCACCTTTTTGTGTGTGATCCCTAAGAAAGTGATGCCTAATATCTATGTGTTGTGCACGAGAGTGATGTATAGGGTTTTTACTTAAGCCAATGGCACTAGTATTATCACACAAAATTTGTGTTTTGGTAAAACTCGTACCATAGTCTGTGAGTGTGTGTTGCATCCACAATACCGGAGCACAACAACTCCCAGCTGCTACATATTCAGCTTCAACAGTGGAAAGTGCTATTGAGTGTTGTTTCTTGCATGACCAAGAAACTAATTAATCTCTTAAGAAATGACAAATTCCGAATGTACTTTTTCTATCCATTCTACATCCACCAAATTCAGAATCCGAAAAACTCTTTAAAATAAAATCATTTCTAGAAGTATAAAAGAGTATTAAATCCATGGTTCCCTTTAAGTAGCAAAAAATTATTTTCACTGCCTTTAAATGAAATTCCTTAGGATTGGATTGATATCTTGCACATAAGAATACTGAAAACATTAAGTTTGGATGACTAGCTGTCAAGCAAAGCAAACTTCCTATCATACCTCTAAAAGATGTTTGATCTACTAGTTTCTCATCTTCATCAAGATCAAGTGTGTTTGAGGTACCAATGGGAGTACTAATACTCTTAGTGTTGTCATATCCATACTTTTTAAGAAGATATTTAATATACTTATGTTGGGATATATAGATTCCTTCTGGTTTTTGAGAAATTTTAAAACCAAGGAAAAATGTTAACTCACCCATCATACTCATTTCAAACTCATATTTCATTAGATCAATAAAGGAATCAGTTAAAGATTGCTGAGTTGAACCAAATACAATTTCATCAACATAAATTTAAACAATCAAAACATTTTTCTTATCTTTATTTATAAAAAGGGTAGGATCAGTATTTCCCTTAACGTAATTATTTTGAATCAAAAATCATGTAATCCTATCATACCAAGCTCTAGGGGATTTCTTAAGTCCATACAAAGCTTTGGTAAGTTTATAAACATTTTCAGGATGTTTTCTAACTTCAAAATCACGATGTTTTTCAATAAAAACATCCTCTTGAACAAAACCATTAAGGAAAGCACATTTCATATCCATTTGAAAAAGTTTGAAGTTGAAGAATGATACAAAGGCAAGTAGAATTTGAATAGATTCAATTATAGCTATTAGAGCATAGGTTTATTCATAGTCTATTCCTTCTTGTTGATTATAGCCTTTAGCAACCAATCTAGCTTTATTTCTTACTATGATTCCATTTTCATCACACTTATTTCTAAAGACCCATTTTACTCCAATAATAGAATTTTCCTTAGGTCTTTCAACCAAGGTCTAGAATTTATTCCTTTCGAATTCATTTAACTCATCTTGCATATATTTTATCTTATCATCATCACCTAAAGATTCATCAGTGCTTTTTGGTTCTAATTGGGAAAGGAACGCTAGATGTTCTACTTCATTCCCTAAGGAACTTCTAGTCCTTATGGGTTGATTTACATCACCAATGATACTATCACTGGGATGATTCTTAAGTAACAACTGATTTGGGTTTTGTAAGACATGTTCATCAACATAGGGTAGGAAATCTTCTGGGTTAAATGCTTCAGAAGTATCTTCTTGGACATTTTCCTTATCAGAAGGATCTTCTAACAAAGGTTGATAATCAGTTTTTGAAAACACATCCAAAGATGTAGGTTGGGGTTGTTTAAAAACAAAAGGATCAATTTCATCAAATTTTACATGTACTATCTCTTTGATAGTACAAGTGTTTTTATTGAAAACTCTATAATCCTTAGAAGTTATGGAGTAGCCTAAGAAAATTCCTTCATCAGATTTTGGTGTGAATTTGTGTAAGTTATCTTTAGTATTCAAAATGAATACCTTGCAACCAAAAACCTTGAAGTAGGAAAGTCTAGGTTTTCTACCATTCCATAACTCGAAAGGAGTTTTATTAAGAAAATGTCTAATCAAAACACGATTTATAGTATAACAAGCATTACTTACGGCTTCATCCCAAAAATGTTTGGATATAGAATATTCACTCAACATGGTTCTTGTTATCTCTTTAATAATTCTATTTCTTCTTTTAACAACACCATTTTGTTGAGATTTTCTTGGTGCTGAGAAGTTATGAGTAATGCCTTTTCTACTAAAAAAAGTTTCAAAATCATAATTTTGAAATTCTCCTCCATGATCACTATGAATAGTTATCAAATGAAGTTTTTTCTCATTTTTAACTTAGGCTCTAAAACTTTTGAAACAAGAAAAAACTTCAGATTTCTTTTCTAGAAAATAGACCCACGTAAATCTAGTGCGATCATCAACTAATACAAATACATAATATTTTCATCCAATGCTTCCAGTTTATGTTGGACTAAAAAGATCCATATGCCCCAACTGTAATGCATCAGTGGTTGAGACTTCACTGACTGATTTAAAACTTGATTTATGTTTCTTTCCATATTGACAAGGATCACAAACTTTTAAAGAATCAAATCTAAGCTCTGATAGACCCTTAACTATTATTTTCTTAGAGAGTTTGCATAGGTTCCTAAGGTTACAGTGTCCTAACCTTCTATGCCACAACCAAGAATGATCTTCCATTGCACTAATTCAAGGTAGGTCTTGGCTCCTAAGGTCTTATAAGTTCAGTGGGTAAACATTCTCCCGCCTATTGGCAGAAAGAACAAACTCTTCCTTGTAATTTTGTACTTATCACTTGTCATTCCTAAAATTCACAATATAACCTTCATCACATAATTGACTTATGCTAATAAGGTTGTGATTAAGACCATTGAAAAATAAAACATTTGAAATCAAAGTTTTTCCAAGAAGAACGATGTTACCTATACCAATAATTTCTCCCTTAGAATTATCTATGAAAGTTAATTTTCATCCTTTCGTCTTGATAATATTTTCAAAGAAGTTTTTTTTACCAGACATATGTTGGGAACATCTACTATCCATGTACCAAGTATTTCTATTGGTACTTTCTTTATTTTTTTGAAAATAATAATGTTAGACTTTTGGAATCCAAACTTTCTTGGATCCAGAATTGTTAGACAATAAAATTTTGGGTATCCATATTTGTTTAGAAAAATAAGCTTTATGAAACCCAAGAGATTGAACTTTATTAAAAGAAAAAATTTTCTTTCAATGCCCACCACTTTGACATTTAGTACAAAAAGGGGATCTAGATGGAATAAAATAGTTGTTTTTGAAAACAAGTTTTCTGTGAGTATAACCTACTCCAGTAGTATTTCCTTGAGGTTTGATTTGAGAATACATCTTGTCAAAATTTTCTTTACTATAAGTAAAGTTTGAAAGAAGTTTCTTAAGAGAATATATTTCGGATTTTAGTCTTATGACTAAATTCCTATCCTCGGGAATTATTTCCTTAGAGTTATATTTTTCCTCAAAAACATTTATTTTTAAAATAGCATTCTTAAGATCTTTAGAAAGTTTTTCCTTTTCATAATTTTCTTCCTTAATCTATTTAGAAAGTTTTTCTAGAAGATCATCCTTATCTTTAAGATCTCTAGAGAGGTCTGAAATATCTTTTGTAAGAACTTCTTCCCTAGTATTTTCCTTATCTATTTTCTTAGAAATTTTACAATTTCTTGCTTCTAACAACTTTTCAAATCTAGATACTTATTCATATGAAGTTATTTATTTATTATCTGAATATGAAGTATATTCATTAGAAGTAATATCTTCATAATAGTAATTATTATCAAGAGATAAATTTTTTAAAGCCTCGACAGAGCGTACCTTGGCCATAAGACATGTATTTGGTATAGAAGTAGTAGCAATGAATCCAATATTTTTTTGTGTTGATGATTCATATTCAGAAGGTTCACTTTCTGAATATTCTCCCTAGCTAGCACTCCAAGTGTCGTTTGCTTTAATACTTTTCTTGTTCTTCGAACGATAGAAATTATTCTTGTTTCTCTCTGAATTTATTTCCTCCTTTTCTTTCTTTTTCAATAGAGGGAAATCAGGTCTGATATGACCTATTCTTATACATTCATAATAAGTATCTTCCCCATCTTTCTTATCTTTGTAGTCTTTCTTCTTGAACTTATTTTGATAGTTTTTCTGAGCTACTATCTTGTTCATTATCCAAGAAAGATTAGCTAATTCATTCTCAAACTTTTCTGTATCACTATATTATAACTGAATAGTGACTTTATTTTACTTTGATCTAGTTAATCTTTCTAGATTCTTGGATTTAATATGTTTTGAAGTAGTTGTAAAATAAACTCCTCCATTCCCATTATTCTTTTTAACATTATCAGCATCTATCTTCATTCTAGTCTCATGCTGAAGAAGAGTTCCAAATAGCTCATCTAAGGAAATATGGTTGACTTTTCTATTCTCATCAGTTATTGTCCTCTTGGACTCCCACTCATTTTTCATGATTTATATGATCTTATCTACAAGGGCCTCATCATCCAAACTTTTTTATCCCATATAATGTGATCTATTCACAATAGTCATGAACCTTTGCTTAACTTTGCTTATGGGTTCTCTATAAGGAAAGTTAAATCCAAGGTATTCAGCTCTCAACATAGCTCTTCTTGTCTCTATAACTTTAGAAGTAACAAAATGTGTAACTTAAAGTTTCTTCCAGATACTATTTGCAGCTTCACATGAATATATTTGACTATAAATTTCCCTAGTCATAGAACATAAAAATTTATTTCTGACTCTGAAATTTGCTTGATATTCTAATTTCTCCTGATTAGTAAAAGTTCTCAATTCCTTATCAGGAATCTTATAGTCTCCTATCAGCATTAGGTAGTTATCAACTCTAGTGTTAATAAAAAAAGTATTCATCCTATCTCTCCAGTACTCATAATCATTTCTATCAAAAATAGGAGGTCTAGTAGGATTTATATTATCGATAGAACCAACATTTAAACCTTACATCTTAAGGAAAATATTTCCACACAAACTTGTTAGTAATAAAAGTTTGTAAATAAGAAAAAAAATATCCTAAGCAAGGAAAATAGAACTAGAGTATCTCTAAGAAAAATATGAATCTGAACATTAAGAGTCCAAAAATATAATTCTGAAAAAGAATGAAGATGATGATTTCTCTTCTAAATCTAATTTTGAGATTAATTCAGATTTAACCAATGTTCTGAAGCTAATTGTTGAATTGGTCCAGGGTACAAGGTCACATCCTCTGATACCAATTGTTGGATCGATTGTAAGATAGATATGATACTGATTGTAGTATCAAATTATAGTGTAGATACTCAATATACAAGAGGGGGTTAATTGTATACTTTAAAAAAATCCTTAAGGAATTTTTGTATAAACAAAATTCACAACACCTCTAAGTTTTACTAATTTTCTTGATTCCAGAAAAGTGATTCCGGAAATCAAACTTAAGAAAAGTTTACAACAAATAAGATTATACCTTAAAGCATATAGAATCCTATTTAATCAGAGTACACGTATAAGGAAGTATAATATAGTTAAAATTTCCTCAACAACCAAAATTACAGTGGAAAACACAATTGAAACACTACAAGTAACAAGTAGTAAATCTGTTCACCCAAAGAGAAGGGTATCCAACAACCTTGGATAAAGGTCCCTTGATTTATACTTTCAAGAAAGTATGTCTTACCCAAACCCAAGTAAGCCCTCAATCCGAAGATCGGTATCTATCTTGATATCCTCGCAAGCCCTCGATTTGTAAGGAAATCACCACCTCTGACTTCACAACCCGAAGTCTCCAATTTTAAGGAAATCGCACCTTTGCACAAAGCAATTCTGCACGAAGCAAAGTTTGAACAAGATGTTCAAACTTTCTGCATAAAGCCTAAGATTTTATCAGAGCCTCTCTCTCTAGAAATCACTTCAACAGCATGTAAACTCTAGAGTCATAGAACTTTATCGAGCTATTTCAAATGAGCTCCTATTTATAGGCACAGCTTCAACGGTCGGCTCCCTCTTCCAACGGTCATATTTTTCCTTGAATTTAGGAGGGACCTATACACGTGTCACTCAAACAATAGTTAGTTAGTAACTGAACACATGACATCGTTTTATAACCAAAACATGAGTAAACAAAAATATGGTTACTTAAGCAAATTCATTTTTCGGAGTGTAAGAAAAAATGAAAGTTTGGAGTCTAACCAAAAACTATTAGGAGTCTATAATACATGGATATTCAGATTCTGTTTATCAAAAGAATTCAGAGTTAGAATTATATATAATTCTAGAGTCTGAATTTCAAGGAAATTTGGAGTCTTGAATTAAGTAGAATTCGGAGTCTGAATTCATAAGAGTTCAGAGTATGAACTTACAAAGTTTGGAGTCTAAATTCAGAGAACTCGGAGTCAGAACTCATAAGAGTTAGGAGTCTAAATTCAAAGAACTCAGAGTCAGAACTCAGAAAAGTTCGAAGTCTGAATTCAGAGAACTCGGAGTTAGAAATTAGAAGAGTTCGGAGTCTAAATTCAGAAAGTTCAGAGTCTGAATTCAGATCCTGAAAACAGAATTCTTTATATCTAAGTATATAAATGATTCCAAGGTTTTGGATATGAAACTGAATTTTATACTTAGGGATAAAATTATCAATGAAAAACATGGTAAGGATAAATTTCCTTGGAGAAGGAAATTTTCCTTATGAAAGCAAATCATAGGGTAAAATGAAATTTTCCTTAAGATAAGGTGTTTGTGATTTTCAAAACAAGAAGAAATGGTAAAGTCATAAGGAAACCTTATTGATTCAACAATCTCCCCAAACATGAAGGAATGGAAAATTCATAAGGAAACCTTATTGACTCAACATTTGAGAATTCAAGAGGTTTTATATGCATATTCCTTCTCTTGGGTTGGATTTCATGTGTGAAAATCCCTTATTTAAAGTCTTATTTGGTGTTCAAGCCTATTGTTCGCTAGTAATCTATGGAGACCTAGATCTTACACACTGAAGAAAACTCTTCCATGAAAAACCCTTAGGAATTATGATTTTTGACTAACCTCAACAGAACCATATATCATATTGGCTATGAAAAGATGTTGCATTTAGATATCGGATCTTGGATGATCCCACGCATAGTTATGTGAACCATCCTTTCTGGCTTCTGGATTGTCCTTTTGGTTAGGATTCATGCTTATTTTCCACAAAACTTGCCGGTTTTGGCCTCATAGGATATTTTGAAAAAAACTAGGATTTTGGGAATCTTGACACATGTAGTTATAGATAATAAAACACCCCATGAAAGTCTAACCCATACATAGAGGGTGGGAATTGTTTCCATTTATATTGTGGATGGACCTAGGATATGAGATATGGATGTCCTTATATATCTTGTGATGGACGGAATCAAGCCACACTTAGTTATCAAATGGAAAACTCTACATATATGTCAAAACCATACAAGTAGGGGGAATTTTTTCCATTAATAATGTAGTGAGTATATATACCCTTGCCTTTTACACATATCATTACATGATTTTAAGCATAATAAAACATCATATTACAATCCAAGGACCGTGAAGTCTAGTGTTTTGGAAGACTAGGTATATAAAACTGAAAACCTGGGACTAAATAAAACATGTATTCACTTAATCTTCATAAAGATCTCCTAACATCCATTGTGCTCATATATCTTCATAGGGTAACCTAGTGATAACATGTACAAAGGGATGATTTGAAAGCCCAGTAAGGTAAAAATCATAGTAATAAAGCTTCAACACACGGGTTAGAAGGCATGGAATAATGATATAAAAATGCATGGAGAATTTAAAATCATAACATATAAACATTGGTTCATATAAACATGGATTAATAATAATGGTTAATCAACATAAAAAATTACTTTAGTACGATTCAAGGCATGTTGCACATAGAGGAGCACAAGTCAAGGTTAACCACCAAGACTGTTTCATACAGTATCATGAGTCAAGGTTAACCGCCAAGACCATTGCACATAACCTCTCATGAGACTCAACATTACCCAATTCATTGGATTCATATCTATGTGCACCCATCTTAACATGTTCATGAATATGTTTTCCTCATTAAGAATCATACATAATCAATCATACATAAACATAAGGGTACCTATGGAAAGAAATGGGTATCATAATCATGTCATAAAGCATAATGAATGGTCGTATCATACAAGTGTCCATGAAAGAAATGAATTAAAATATACATGGACATTCATAAGTTAAAATAATAATATAACATGGTAAGGGATGTAAAATATAATTGACAACATCAAATAATATTATTTAAGGTGTTTTAGCATTAAAACATTTTAGTGCGGTTTTAGGGAAAATTCTAAGGTGCATTTAAAACACAAAAGGGAATAATATTTTATATAAAATCATAAGTGATAAAAGAAGGTTTTTATAATTAAAACACTAGTTTTATATAAAAATAGTTTCTTAGAACATATGGTATATTTCAATTGAAATTGGGTGCGGATTCAGGAAGTTCCCTTAAAACGGGGTGTCTTTTCCAAAAGTATTGAGGATGGAATAATTTAACAACATGTATATCCCTAAAATAGAATGATATATGGATCATAAAACATGAGTTTGGAGAATGTAGATAGTATGTAGAAGTTTTACATGAAAATAAAATATAACTTCATTTGGTTAAAAATATGGATGGAGCAACCTGAAGGTATATAGGAGGTTCGGGTAGCATCCCTTATGGAATATCGGCATGGTATCGGGTGTACTTAGGAGAGATTAATGAGAGATAAAGGGGTTTCTCATCTTTTAGAAATCATGTGGGAATTATGGGGGAGGGTATAAATCATACCCCATCATTAGTAATTATGTTTCATTTGTCATAACATAGAGGACATTCTTGAAAAAGAGTGAGATAGAGAGGATCCCTTACCTTAAGTATGATGGTGTTCTTTGCTTTATCTTAATGACCTGAATAATCAAATTAGGTTAATTAATTAATAATTCCATAACCTCTTTTACATGTAACTGATTTATTATAACCTTTTTTAGTTCATTCATAACCTTTTTGATTGGTTATGAGGTTCAATTTCGTTCTTTGGGAGCGTTTTCTTCCTTGGTTTTAATGATCGGTTCACTTATATTCACATTCAAATAAACAAGTATGATGAGAATGTTTGTCCATAATTGAAGATATATGAAATTATTAAACATTAATAATATTACATGGTTATAAAATTCATTTGGTTATTTTTATTGAAGGTGAATCATTATATAAAACATTAATGATAAACGCTTGGATTAATTTTGGCGATTTTGCTCACAATTAACTTGTTTTGTATCATTATTTTACATCATGTGTGAAAAAGGATTCCAGAAAATAACATAAAATAAAATTCATATTTAATAGTCTGGTTCAACCATAAATATGTTTTCATCACCATAATTGAATATGTAAATATAAATTGATAACCCATCATCCTTGAATGTGATAAATTAACACATCTCAGACGGTGATTTCATTTCATTCGTAAAAAAGGAGGGGAAAGGATAAATGATAATGATTCATCCCATTATAATAACAACATTCTATTACATGTATGTTACTAGAGTTTTCATTCCATTTGGATGAGGAGAGGTTAGGAAAGAAAAGAGAACAAAAGAACATGAAAAGAAAATGAAAGAAAAGAAAAGTGGAGTTGACCTCTTGATTTAATCTTCCTTGAGAGCCTCTTAAGGGAAGAGGATTTGGTCTTTTGAAGAGACCAGGGGATTTTGGAAGTGTGGAAGGATATTGGGGAGATATTTTGGCAGAATTTGGCAAAGTCAAAAGGCTTTATAGGATTACAGAGAAGAGGGGAGTTTGGCTGGTTTTTATAGTGGATGGGAGGAGGGTTTTCTTAATATTTTAATCATTAATTTATTATTTTTCCATAAGACATGAAATAGTAATGGTTCTTGTGAAAAAGAAATAGTAATATGTTTATGTGAGTTAGAACCCAAGGTTCTTACATAATCCATGAATCAATAAATAGTGTATTTAATAGATAAAGTATATATATGGTAAATTATTGTATTTTATTATTCATAAAAAATTCATGTATTTTAGAAAAATCCAAAAACTTCACCCTAAAAATTTTTCAACATTTAGAAACCAAAAATGAAATCAATTTTTTAAAAATAATTTTATGAATATGATTAATTTAATTTTTAATTAAAATCATAATTTACTTCAAAAATACGGATTTTAAAACTATAATTGATTTTATAATACTTTAAAAAATTACAAAGGTCTTATAAAATTATATTAAAACCAAAAGACATAAAAAATTTAATTTATGAACACATTTTAGGAAAATATATTTTCTTTTAAATTAATTAATTAATTATAATTATGTATTTATGACTTACAAAAATACCAATACTTTTACTATGGTCATATTATCACTTATAAGATGACTAAATTTTATTTATACATTCAATGGTGAGAATAATATTCTTTTGGATGATGTACTATTCAAAAGGTTCATATTACTATTCATAAGGATAGTTTACTATTCACCAAAAAAATTAAGTTTTTCTTATCAGACTCTAAACATCTTACTAATCGCAATTATGTATGTTAGATTTTTGAAATTCAAATGACAAAAGTGACAATATTATGTTTAAATGTCACATAGTATATAATAGTTAATTGTGTTGTGATTTCATGTGATTATATGAAAAAATTATAAGAAGGTAATTTCCATTGATAAAACATTGGGTCGTTACATTATTCCACCCCTTACAAAATTTCTCCCTCAAATTTTCGTTTTACATTTTAATCCATAAACAGATGCATGTACTTTTCCTTCATTGCCTCCTCTAGTTCCCATGTTTCCTATTCGTACTTATGGTTCCATCATAGTACTTTAACCAGGTGAGTAGACTTATTGTGTAGAACTTTATCTCTATGATCCAAGATCATCACTGGATATTTCTTGTAAGAATGATCATTCTCCAACTGTACCACCTTGGAGGAGAGTACATGTGAAGGATCTGGTATGTACTTTCGTAAGAGGGATACATGGAATACATCGAGTACATTAGACATTGTAAGTGGAAGTTCCAGTCGATAGGCCATAGGCCTGACACAGTCAAGAATCTCTAAGAGGCTGATGTACCTAGTACTTAACTTTCCTTTCTCCCCAAACCTCATGACCTTCTTCCATGGAGGTATGCATAGAAATACCATTTCTCCAACTTTGAACTCAAATATTTTCTGTATAACACTTTTTTTGACTTTGGGCTGCCTTGATGTGATGTTGAATGGTTCTCACCTTCTCCACCATTTCTTCAACCATTTCAGGTCCTAGCTACTTAATCTCATCGACTTCATCCCAACACACCATTTTTCTACACATTTCCCATAAAGTTCTTTTCATGGTGCCATTTGGAGACTCAAGTGGAAACTTTTATTGTTAGAGAATTCAACCAATGGAAGATGTTGGTCCCATTCTCCTTTCAAGTCCATAGAACACTCTCTCAACATATCTTCTAGTGTCTGAATATTTTTCTCATATTTTCCATCAGTTTGAGGATGATAGGTCGTACTGATGTCCAATTTAGTTCTTAGATCATGTTAGATAATTTTAAAAAACTTCTATGTGAATCTCATATCACAATCAGATACAATAGATAGTGGTACTCTATGCAGCCTTACCACTTATTTGATATGTATTCATGCAAGTTTATCCAATGCGAATTCCTCTCAAATCATGATAAAATGATCTATCTTTGTAAGATGATCCAAAATGACCCATAAAGCATTGTTTCCTTTAGATTTCCTTGTAAGTTCAGTGAGAAAGTCCATTGTAATGTTCTCTCACTTCCATGTTGGTATGGGTAGTGGTTGTATCATCCCCTTATACTTTTGTCATTCAACCTTCACTTGTTGACATACTAGGCACTTTGATGTATACTCAGCAATCTCCTTCTTAATATTGTCTCACCAAAATTTATCTCAGAGATCTCGATACATCTTTTTTCTGCCTTCGTGAATAGATAATTTTGTGCTATGTGCATCATTCAAAATATCCTTATTTATTTGTGTACCAGATGGTATAGATAATTGTGACCCAAATATTAAAACTCCTTCCTCATCAATATTGAACTCATAGGATTTCCCATTTCTAATGGCTTCTAACATTTTCTAGATTTCCACATCTTTTCTTTGAGAATCCCTTATTTTCTCCATGAGGTATGGTTGAGCAATCATTTGAGAAAGTATTGTTGATTTTCCTCCCTTAATGATTCCCATGTACATCCTATTCAAATCTAATAAGATATGATCATTTTAAATTCTCATCATTGATAAAGATGTATGTTCCTTTCTACTTAGAGCATCTACTACCTTGTTTGTCTTACCGAAATTGTAGTGGATCGAGAAATCATAATCCTTGATGAGATCTAGCCATTTTTACTAGCGTATATTAATCTCTTTTTGTGTGAATATATATTTGAGACTCTTTTGATCGGTATATATCTCATACTTATCCCCATAGAGATTATTCCTCCATATTTTCAATGCAAATATCCCAACTGCCAAATCCAGATCATGCATAGGACAGTTTTTCTCATAGATTTTCAGCTACGTTGAGGCATAGGATATCACTTTATCATTTTTCATCAGTAAACAGCCTAATCCCTTGTTTGAAGCATCATTTTACACCACAAAGAGTTCTCCAAATTTTAGGAGTTTGAATAGTGGCATAGTGATAAGCCTCTTTTTGAGCTTCTTAAATCATTCCTCACATTCTTGAGTCCATACAAACTTTACCCCTTCCATGTCATCTTGATCACTGTATTTGAAAATCATGGAAATTTCTTCACAACTCGTCGATAATACCCAGCTAGTCCTAGAAATTTGTGGATCTCCGTTACAGATGTTGGTCTGGGTGACTCATCAATTATCATTGTCTTAGAAGGGTCCATAGATATCCCTTTGTTGGTAATAATATACCCCATGAATGATACTTCCTCTATACATAACTCACATTTATTGTACTTTTCATATAGATTCTCTATTCTCAAATTCATTATCATAGTATTAAAATGCTCCTTGTGTTCCTCTTATTCTTGATGTATATTATAATATCATCAATAAAGACTACCAGAAATTTATCGTGATAATATCTAAAGACTCTATTCATTAAATCCATGAAAATTGTAGGAGAATTAGTGAGTCTGAAAGGCATCACTATGAATTCATAGTGTCCATACCTCATTCAAAAGGAAGTATTGGGAATATCTTCTTTCCTCACCTTTAATTGGTGATATCCCGACCGAAGGTATACCTTATAGAAATAACTGGCCCACAAAGCTGATTGAAAAAGTCATCTATCTGATGCAGGGGATAATTTTTCTTTATTGTGATTTTTTTGAGCTCGTGATAATCAATGAAGAGCTTAATTGATCCATACTTCTTCTCAATGAAGAGGACTTGTGCACCCCCTAGTGAGGAACTCAGGCGTATAAAACCCTTCTCCAAATTATCTTGTAACTACTTCTTGAACTCTTCCCACTCTATAATGTCCATTATACAAGGTTTATTTGTTATAGGTATGGATCCAATAATAAGTTCAATTGAGAACTCAACCTCTCGATTAGGAGGAAGACTAAACAACTCTTCATGGAATACATCAATGTAATCCCTCATGATGGGAATGTCTTCAAGCATGATTATCTCCTTTGTCTCAATCATTTGAGATAGACATTCTTTCTCATAAGGAATTAATATCCACACTTGAGAAAATGATTCTAAATAAGATTCATCTTCCTCCTTACACTTGTAAATAATTGGAGGATGCTTCAGGATGTGAAGAGTGATCTCCCTTTCCCAACAGTTAATGTTGGATTTATATAAAGATATCCAATTCATGTCCAAGATAACATCGAACTCCACTAAAGTAAGTATAACAATATTTTTTGGGATGTTCAGACCAAAATAATTTACTAGTTAGTAGTTATAAACCTTGTGTTCAATAATTTCCCCATTCTCTATTCTCATAGATAACATATCCTCAAAATTTTTAAGTGGTGTTTAAATAGTTCTATTAAACTTGAAAGATATGTAATAATGCGGATAACTAGAATGAAATAGTATCTTCACTATTCTTGAATGAATAAAAAGCATAACTATCACCACATCATTTTCCAGCACCACCTCAACAGTAATGATGGCATTGCACCTCTTTGTTTCCTTGGAGGATGTTGTTGATTGCCTCCAGCAACCCTCAACTTAGGGAAATTGTTTTCATAATTCTCATGCTCCTTGTAGTTGTAACACTGTACTAAAAGCTGAGTGTTTATCTGAACCTTCCTTTCTTCTTCCACATTAGTGGGATTTTTCATATCCATTCAGTATTTTTTAGCCAGATGTACCATCTTTCCACATTTGAAGCAATTCTTAGTTCTCTTTAGATAGTTCCTAGGATGCTTCTACCCATGATTTTTACACATAGTATAATCATTATTCTTTCCATCATGGAATTTTTTTTGGATCCACCCACATTAGATTCCATTTTCCACTTTTTATCAGTGGGCCCATGATACCACTGAGAGTCTCCAAACTCCATTTCAACCTTAAGGGCACAACGGACAATCTCCTCATAGTTTTTGAAGGCTCTAATTTCCAATGATTTTTGTAGACTTGGATTTACTCTGCTAAAGAAGCGATACACCTTGTTTTCGGGGTTGATGAAAAATCCATAGGTATACCTTGCAAGCTTTGTAATGTTTTCTTCATATGTCTTGATTGAATCATCCTCCTTCTGCTTTATTTTGAAGAACTCCATTTTCATCTTGAGATGGAGGGTTCAGGTAAAATATTTATTGAAAAACATTATCTTGAATTCCTCCCAATCCCTAGAATAAATTTCCTCCTAGGTCTTTATATTCTTGTTTTATGTCCACCACTGATCAGCTTACCCATCAAAATGGTAGACCGCCAGCTCAACTTTCTCTTCCTCTGAGCACTGGAGAACAAAAAATATGTGTTCAATGGTGTTAATCCAATGTTCCATGAGGAGGGGATTATAATATCCAATAAACATGGGTTTCCTTTTCCATGTTAAGGATTATATGGAAACTTTCTCTTTACTTGGGGGATTAGGGCATTCCATGTGATTCAAGTTATTACTCGTAACTTGATCCAGTTAATCAAGTACTTTCATGAAGTTTTGAGTACCCTCTCCCATCATATTTGGAATATCATTAGATATATCTCCACATTTCCTATAACATTAATTTTTGGCACATGTTCTTATATTACCTTCCATTAACTAAGAAAATGAACATAAAATTAGAGGGCTTGAATACTTAGCTATTAAGCATAAAAAGGAAACTTTGAACATAAAAGGTTAAACTTGTAAAGGAAAAGTATATCATAACTTGTGATTCCCTAGGTTCCAATCTAGGTTATCCTTTATCTATTTATTAACTTATATTCTTATGGGATATTTTTTTATTCCCTTAATAATGGTTATTACTAAGCTCATGAATTTAGCAAAGCATATCCCCAATGAGTGTCAAACCAAGAGTGAAGCAAGGCTTGTTTTCGTGCACCAGTTCCCGTTCGAGTCTAGGTAAAAGTAGTGTTTTCAGGTTTTACACCTAGATACATCTGTGCTAGAGCCAAATCTACCTGTTTTTTCCCAAACAGTGATGTATTTTCTTGATAAACCACTTACTCTATAGTAACCAAAATTTAGGGATTTTTTCTTATAATTAGTCTTATCCATATGGTTCTTACTAAAGTGGTCCATTCCTAATATCCAAAAATTTATAGACCATCCTTTGATACCAACTATAGAGACCCTATCCTTTTACACCTATCATTACATGATTTTAAGCATAATAATACATCATATTACAAGATGATTATTGTGAAGTATAGTGTCTTAGAAGACTAGGTACATAAAATTAAAAACATAGGACTAAATAAAAAAATTCATTACTTAATCTTTATAAAGAGCTCCCAACATCCATTGTGCTCATACATCTTCATAGGTTAACCTAGGGATAACATGAACAAAGGGATGAGATAAAATCCTAGTGAGGGAAAAATCATAGTAATAAAGCTTTAGTACATGGGTTAGAAGGCATGTAATAATGATATAAAAATGCATGGATCATGTGAAATCGTAACATATAAACATGGGTTCATATAAATATGGATTCATAATAATGTGGAAGAAACATAAAACATGACTTTATCATGATTTGAGGCTCATTTCACATATATGAGCACAAGTCAAGTTTAACCACCAAGACTGTTGCACATGGTAGCACAACTCAAGGCTAACCGCCAAGTCCTTTGCACATCACGTCTCATGAGACTCAATGTTACCGAATGAATTGGAGCACTATCTATAAGAAACCATATAAACATGTTCATTAATATGTTTTCTACATTAATAATCATACATAATAAATCATACATATACATAAGGGTACCCATAGAAAGAAATGGGTATCATAATCATGTCATAAATAATAATGAATGGGTGAATCACACAAGTGTCCATGAAAGAAAGGAATTAAAACATACATGGACGTTCAAAAGGTAAAATAATAATATATCATGGTATGCGATGTAAACCATAATTGACAACATTCAAGAATAGTATTTAAGGAATTTTGGAATTAAAACATTTTAGTGTGGTTTTAAGTAAAATACTAACAAGTATTTAAAATAGAAAAGGGAATAATATTTTATATAAGAACAGAATTGATACAAGAATGATTTCATAATAAAATCACTAGTTTTATAAAAACAATGGTTTGTTATAACATATGTTAGTGTTCACTTGAAATTGGGTACTAATTTGGGAAGTTCCTTTAAAACGGGTTTGCTTATTGAAAAGTATTGAGGAGGGAATCATTTAAAAACATGTATATACCTAAAAGATAATGAGTTATGGATCTTGAAACATGATTTTTGAGCATATAAATAGTATGTATAAGTTGTACATAAAAATAAAAGAAAACTTCATTTGGTTAAAAATAAGGATGAAGCAACCCGAAGGAATATAGAAGGTTCAGGTAGCATCCCTTACGAAATATCGGCATGGTATCAGGTGTACTTAGGTAGACTTAATGAGAGAGAAAGGATTTTTTAATCTTTGAAACATCATGAGGGAAGTATGGGTGAGGTTAAAAATCATACCCCATCATTATTAATTATACGTAAAATGTCATAACATAGAGGAAATTCATGAATAAGAGTGAGATAGAGAGGATCCCTTACCTTAAGTCTGATGGTATTCTTCGCTTTCTCTTAATGACCTGAATAATCAAATTGGGTTCATTAATTAATAATTATAGAACCTATTTTATATTTAAATGATTTATTATAACCTTTTTGATTTCATTAATAACCTTTTTTATTGTTTATGAGGTACAATTTCATTGTTTTGGAGCGTTTTATTCCTTGGGTTTAATGATCGATTCACTTATATTCATGTTCGGATAAACATGTATGATGAGAATGGTTGAAAATAATTTAATTTATTTGAAAATAGTGAACATTAATAAGATTACATGGTTATAAAATTAATTTGGTTATTTGGATTGATGTTGAATCATTATATAAATCAATAATGATAAACACTTGGATTAATTTTGGTGATTTTCCTCACAATTAACTTGTTTTGTATGATTATTTTACATCATGTGTGAAAAAGGATTCCATAAAATCACATAAGGTTAAATAAATATTTTATAGTCTATTTAAACCATAAATATGGTTTCAGTAATATAATTGAATACGGTAATAGAAATTTATAACCTGTCATCCTTGAATGTGATAAATTAACAAATCTCGGACGGTGTTTTCATTTCTTTCATAAAAAGGGAGGGGAAATGAGAGATGATAATGAATATCACATTATCATAACAATATTACAGTAAATTTGTGTTACTATAGTTATCATACCATGTTGATGATTAGAGTTTTGTAAATAAAAGAGAACAAAGGAACATGAAAAGAAAATGAAAGAAAACAAAAGAGTTTTCCTCTTGATATTATCTTCCTTGAGAGGCTCTTAAGGGGAGAGGATTTGGTTTTTTTAGGATACCAAGTGCTTATGGACATGGGGGAGGATAATGGGGATATATTTGGGCATAATTTAGATAAGTAAAAATACTTTAGAGGAGTTAAGAGAATAGGGAAGTGTGGGTGTTTTTATAGTGGAGGGGAGGTGGGTTTTTTTAATACTTTAATCATTAGTTTATTATTTTTCTATAAGAGAAGAAATAGTAATGATTATTATGTCCAAAAATAGTAATATGAGCATGAGATCTTGAATCCATGGTTCATACATAATCCATGACTCAATGAATATTGTATTTAACATATAATGTATATATACGGTAAATTACCATATTTTACTATTCATCAATACCTCAAGAATTTTAGAAAAATCCAAAAAAATCACCATAAACAGGTTTTGATGTTTAGAATCCAAAAATTAAATCCATTTTTCAAAAATATATTTCTAAATATTATTAATTTATTTTTTAATAAAAATCATAATTTACTTGAAAAATATGAATTTTAAAACTATAACTGATTTTATAATGCTTTCAAAAATTACATAAGGTATTATAAAATTAACTTAAAACCGGAAGACATAAAAAATTTAATTTATGAATACCTTTTAGTAAAATAAATTTTCTTTTATATTAAATAATTAATTGTAATTAATTATTTATGAATTATATCCAATTCTGGTGCCAAAAGGAAAGATCGCATTTCTCGACTATCCAACAGGTGTGAGGTTGAAGAACTGTGATAAGGGGACATAACATGGACCAAAAAGGATATTAATGACCTTAAAACATATCTTATATTCAGATAATTTTTTTTCCATGTATTTCCCCCATAAATTATGTTTTTCATGGATTTCCCATGTCATCTTTGCATGCATGCAGTGTAGGGTGTTGGCTAGGATGGGAACGTTGATCCCACCTTCCTAGATGGGCCTTTCCATATTACTCTAGGATACCCAATGGAATTTACCTTCCTCTAGATCATCCCATATAAAACATTCCATTGTCTTTAAAATGTTGATTATGAATCCTTTCAGAAATTTGATAGAAGAAAGAGCATGAATAAGAGTGGCCAGGATGATACTGTTAACCAACGCTATCCATCCCCCAAAGGATGGGTATTTATTTTTATAGTTGAGGACCCGGTCTGTGATCTTGCTTATGATGTGACCAAAGTCACAAATGAAAATCCTTCCTAAGGATATAGGGGTGCCCACGTAGTCCATTGGAAAATTACCTCTTTGAATGTCAAGGTAGTGGCACAGAAAGGAGACCCAACTTGAAGCACATCTGTTAGATATGTAAAGGTTTCTATTCGACTTATTGATAACTTAACTGCTCCAGTGACAGTATTCCTCCAACACCTTGTTGATACCTCGAGCCAAACTCCTATTAGAATTCATGAAAATGATGGTGTCGTCTATAAACATTAGGTGGGAGATGGAGGGGAAGTTCATATTTATACGATAAGGGAGAATACCTCCATTGATCATGCTTCTGTGGATGAGTTGGCTAAGGATGTTCTGGGTGAGGATAAAGATTCTCATAGAGATGGGATCACCCTTTCTTAGACTGTGAGTAGCCTTAAATAAACCATGGGTCTTTCCCATGAAATTAACCTCCAACCAAGAGGAACTAAAGTGCCTAAAAATGAGATCAGTACTCCAGGGGGAGAAACCCATACCTGATAACACCTTATTGATGAAGCTCCACTCTATTCTATCATACGCTTTGTTAATATCCAACCTTAAAGCCATGTTTACTCCATGTGTCTTGGTTTTTATGTCTCTTATCATCTCTTGGTCCAAAGTGATATCCCCTTGAATCGATAGGCCCTTCAAAATCCGTGTTATTCCATGGAAACCCGTCGAGGGAGATGGACTGATAGCCTTGAGTTGATGATGCTAGGAAGAATTTTTTATGGAAAGTTACACATGGTCACCAGTCTATAGTGTAAAATATTGGAAGGGTTCCTGGTTTTGGGAATGATCACTAGGGTAGTGGCACAAAAAACTCTCAGTAAACTTCCTCCCTAGAAGAAATCTTGTATGGCCTCGATCATTCCATCCTTCACCACATCCAAAGAGTTTCTATAAAACGAGCACAGGAAACCATCTGAACTTGGATCGCTTTCTATATTAAGGTTCATTAGTGCCTCAAAATCTCTTTCTCCTCAGGTATAGTACCCAGAGACTCATTTTCCTGGTGAGAAACTTGGGTTGGAATCACTTCCAGAATCCCTATGTTCCCTCCCAGATAACCGTTAGGAATGTACGGGTTAGGACCAGAAAGAATATCTTTGAAGAAGGAATGACCCAGGTCCCCCACAAAATCTCTATCTTCTATATATGATCCATCATCCAATAGGATATTGGGATTTACTGGGCACTTCCTCTTATTAATACATTTATGTAAGTATGCAGTGTTTCTATCACCCTTACTAAGCCATATAGGTTCATTCCAATAATTAGTCTCTTACTAATGGGTCAAGAGCCAAAAACCAATAAATCATAGATCGTAAAATCCAAACCACATGTGTGTCACGCTATGTGAAGATCATATAACTATAACAGCTGAAACTAAGAATAGTAATCCCATACCCTTGGTAACTTGGACTTTCTACCAGAAATGGTGTTCTCAATGTAATATTTTGTTATCCATCATAAACTCTGACACATTCCTATATCACCTTTCTACCATCTCCTCAAATAGTAAGACAAAATAAAACTTTGATAAATTTTGTGATATCAGTCATGAAAAATTTTATACCTCTTTATAACATCCCTTCCTCAGTCCAATATGAATAGTGACCAGACTGGATCATTATGTGGCCTCAGGTGCACCTCCCTATATGCTAGAGGATGCCAACTAACAGTGGGGGTCTAGGTTTTGATCATGGGAAGACTATACTCCCATATCAAAGTGTGAAATAATAGATAAAAATAATCAAAATTAATCTAGAGAAATAAATAATATCCATAGGAGTACACATAAGTAATAAACATAACATAAATATCAAATTTAATGTGTAATAATAAAGTCATACAAACTCAATGACCACCCACTAAGCTAACCATATATACAGAATAAATAAAGAAATTAAAGACATTGAGGATTTATCGACATCCTTAAGACTCGCATTATCCCAATATCCAATCCCATCCTATAATTCTCACTTGATCATGAAACACTAGGCCTCTACCCAACTGAAACCCGCAACAGTGAGGTTTTCTCAGGTACCCAAGTTCCATGGTCACCTGAGCAGGGTATCAGTACAACTCGGTAGGGAAACACTAATACAGCCCTGTAGATAACTATCAATGTGGTGTATATGTTCATGTGACATGATCAACTGAATATAAATAAAATGCAACTGTGAAAGAATAAATAAATAACCATTGTCGATCCTCAGGTCTTGTGTAACACCATGAATCAATCCAAACCTACTTTGGTCGGTGTCATGGTGTCTCTAAACATGTCGTACAACCATGCCAACCAAATATTATCCTGGTCCCAAGGAACCAATCCAAGGAAAACCAAACCTTTGGGTGGATCTAATCTAAACCCTAGAACCAGTTTATCCTATCAACTCCAAAGATATAATCCAAGGTAGATCAAAACATTGTACTCCTAGCTCCAATGAATGGCAGCCTAAATCATGGTACATCATATTGACTCTGAGGATCAAATCCAAGGAATCCCAAATTGTGGTACTCCTGAATCCAATGCCTGGTAACCCAAATCATGTTACACCAACTCAAATATGAGGATCAAATCCAAGGCATCCCAAATCATGGTACTCACAGCTCTAATGTATGGCATCCCAAATCATGGTATCCTGACTCAAAATTCATGGCATCCAAAATACACCCATAGACTTCATCCAAATCCAAGGATTATGTCCTAGGTTTCCCAAAACATTATTCATCTTGACTCTATGGATCAATCAATGGTATCCCAAAACGTGCTTGTAGGCCTCATCCAACTCTAAAGAGGGTTTCTTAGGCATCCCAAACTAGTATGTTTCGGTGGGTAGTGTGTTCACACAAATAATCTCATATATGGAATATCGATGGGGCTATCCTACTACCTAAACCCATCCAAAACCTGATTTTAGCCACATTGGTGAATGGAAAATCCTGTTTCTAATCATTTTTTTTCATTTTCTAAAGTCGGTTTATGGGTTCCCGGTACCGACAATCCTCATCATAACTGTAATATGATCAAATCATTGATTCAGATTCTAAGCTCCAGGTTCAACATCTCATTGGGGCACCCATCAGGGTCCTCTTGGTCTCATCATAGCATGAACACCCTTCATGGGTTCCCTAATTTAAAATATGTATATCATATCAATGCACGTCACTCATAGGACATATAATCCCTTGGAATCATCAAAGTATCATAGAGGCCTCACTGGCCTCTTAGGAAAATCTCATAAGAGAAAATATCTAGCCCTTATCAATACCCAAATCATCCCAAGGTCGGTATAAACACCTGAACTTTCATCAAACTACCCAAGGTATACCCACTCACATAATCACCTCTCAGTAGGGTATAAACACTCACCCCATGCTCATTTAACTACCCAAATTACTTTAAGGAATCTCAAGGTTCCATTAAGGCCTACTAGGTAAACTCATTCTCATCCCATCTCATCCCTCTACTCTGATATCAATAAGGATCTTATACTAATACCCATTATGATTACATAAAACAATTTCACCCCTCAAGGGGGTCCTTGTATCTTAGGGAAGACATATATAATCAAGGCCTCAACCATTGATGGTAAAGGAAAACTAACCAACACACAAGGTCCCAACATGCCCCTATGAACTTTATCCAATTCTAGGAATTTCATTTTAAAGAGGAATTTTATTTTAAATGAAAGTTTTATCACCCTTAATGGTAAGATCGCATATCACATGCTATAAAAATAAATCATAATACCATATGGTTTTTTATAAGGTATAACCTACCACAACCATGTATTTATTAACTTTTTAAGCGCAAACTAAAAACTCTCACCCGAGTTAATCTAAGTCTATCTGACCACCGCCTATTACCACGAGGCCAGAAATCAAGTGAAAACATCTAATTTAGTTAATTATGATAAATTTAAGTTAATTAAACAATTAAAATTTTATTGAAAAAATTAATTTAAATAGGAATAAATGCCTAAAATATCATTAGGTCATCCCGTCATGTTAGTAAAGTTGGAATCAAGGTATGGTCCACTCTAGAAACACCCCTGGTCCAAAGAAACAAAAAATCCTCAAATAAAATCATTGATTCAACAACAAATTATACTCAAATTCACAAAAAATCCTAGTAAAAATCATATAGTGACATACCTTTTTCAAAATGACACATGACAGCATACAAATAGTGTCTCGAGTCACCCTATATGCAAGACAAGAAAATTTACCATCGACCAGTATGATTTCCACCATGATCCAGTGTAAATCACTAAGAATACCTAAAAAATCAACCAAAATCATTTTACAACATAAGAAAAAATAATTTAGTAAATGAATTACTAGTATTCACAACCAAAATCCACTAAGAAACACCCTAGATCAAGGGGGAGAAATAATCAGGGAGTTTCAGTCATCTGACCCCTCCCGTGCATGCTCCGTCGACCAAAAACAAGGGGGGTCAAGTCCCTCTTTTTAATTTTTAAAAAAAATGACACAAAATTCACATTTTGAACCTCTAGTTCATTCTATAAACCATTAAGGAGGAGGGTTCCTCCCACTATCTTGAACTTTCACAATGTGAACCTACAGTTCACACCATGAATGGTCTATTTCTATAGTTTTGTAGCAGTCAAGCCACTCATCCTTCCTACAATGCTTTATTAAACCCCTGGGTTTCCACTAAATCCTATAATACCATCTAAAAACACATATTTATATTTTATAAACTCTATAAACCTCATTCTGAGTCTCATTTCTCAAAAAAATATATCCACTAAATCAAAAAATCAAATTCCTTCTGAATTTTATAACTCACCCGAACATGGGGTATTACAGTGTGGAATATGGATTGAGAAAAAAAATTGTGCAAGCATAAAATATTTGAGTTGGTCCATATATAGAATAAGGTAAATCATTGAATATGCACAAAACATTTCAGTTCAAACTAGGAACAGTGGGAGAACATTTGAGTTTCTAGCTGAATTATTAAGGATATTATTTTAAAGAAGTATTGTATATTTATATTTAGTATATTTATATTAATTATAAAAAAATTACATGATAAGAATAATTCTCCATATTATTTTATGATTAATAGGATAGTTTTAAGAACAAATCACATAACAACTTTTTTAAACGATTTGCAGGCTAAGATTTGAATTTGGAAATTATGTTTAGACTATATAAGTGTTGGAACCAAGGTGATATCTATTGAAGTGTGATAGAATATTGTGTTTCTTTCTAATAATTTAAATATTATTTAAGTATTTTGATGTCCAATAAAGGGTTACTTATAATAAAATGTTAATATTGGAATCATATTGTTAATAGAAACATTTCCCAGTGCTTGTGAAATATTTATGTATGAAAATATGAAGTTTTTAATATAGTTTATGATGGAAGTGTATCACCACATAGAAATTATATGAAACCTTATAGGATCGACTTAATTCCAATAGATTCATTTTTATTTTTAGGTAATGAAAGTAGAGTCATTTTTGGTTGGTGGCAGTGTTTATGGGAGGACTGCATATGATCAACCATATAGCACTGGAGTCATTTTTGGTTGGAGGTGATAAAATAATATTAATTTGTAGTTGGTAGAGTTTTTTTTGGAAGGACCGTATAGGATCAACCACATATAATTGGATACATTTAAGGTTGGTGATGGTGGTTTTATTCATACCATCAGCATAAAATTTATGTCAGTGCACGAAAGGACTTAGATGGAATCTCAATGATTAGTGAGTTTTATGGATATTTTTTCCTATAAATACCTCACTAATCCTGTTATTATCCATGAGAGATTTTTAAGAATATCTATAGAGACTGATAATTTTTTTAGAGAGGTATGGAAGGTCGCATAGCAAATCCATATCATGAAGAACATGGATTTCACATCACAAGGGAATATTATGAAGAAAATAGAGTTTTCATAGAAATTCCATACCACAAACCAAGTTGAATTAGAATAGTAATAAGAGTCCTCATATTAGGGGTTTACCGCATGTAAAGGCTACTAACATAGGATTGGTTATATGCATAGTGAGGCTTTACCACATAGTAAATCCATTTCGTGAGGCTGTGAACTAAAAACCACAAGGCTGGCTGGATAGAAAAGAGGGTGAAGTGAATAGTGAAAACATAGTAATTTTACCTTGGAATTTTTTTTTGATGGTGAAGAATCACTTTGGATCATAATTTTCTAGAATTTATGGTGAAATAATTTTAGCAGATTTCTGATGTTGAGGAAGCAACCTTCAAGTCATTAAACTTATAAAGGATTCACCCAAAGTGGTAAGTAAGGGGTAGTTGATAAAAGTAATCTGAGTAAAGTAGTAAATTATCCCTAAATTCTTGTAATGGAAGTGATCCTAGAATAGAGTGATCATTATTGAATAATTTTAATCCAGAAAAACTAGTGAATCTTAGTGGATTCTGGTATGACCAACACATTTTCATCGTATGCACCTTGGACTAGCACTTAGTTTTGAACCAATTAAAACTATTATCTTGTTATTATTTCTATATGTGTGTGTTAGGTGATTAAAAAATTACATCAGACCGGTTTAATGAGTTCCTACCAATGTGGGGAAAAGATATGTTTATTTTAAAGAAAAAGATGACACTCTGATTCACCCCTCCCCTCTTAGGGTGTTCTGGGGTCTAACGAGT
Organism: Viscum album; assembly: GCA_963277665.1. Lineage (NCBI taxonomy): Eukaryota > Viridiplantae > Streptophyta > Magnoliopsida > Santalales > Viscaceae > Viscum > Viscum album. The sequence continues at coordinate 1,048,090,781 of OY728162.1, forward strand.
GGTTTCAGAGGGATTGGGTTATAGGATTTAAATTCTAATTTAGGCTTGGTTATGATCAAGAGTTCAATGAATGTTAGGAGAGTTCCCCCTTTTGATATAAACATTTTCTAGATTTGGAAGAATTGGATGAGAACTCATTTTTGATCTCTTAAAATGGAATTTATTTTTCCCATAGTTCAAGGGGTTCATATTAGTGATGTTATAGGACTATATATGATTGAAATAGAGAGAAAAATGATTGATTTAGATTAAAAAGATCAAATTTATCTTACATAATCATTATCAGATCAAATCTATTTTAAGGTAATGATTTTCTCTATAGATATTCCATGTGGGAGAAACTAGAAAATATAGATGAATGCGATAAAAAAGTGAAGGAGGGAAAGCTCCAAGTTCTTCACAATAAGTTCAATGATCTAAAAATTCGTCTTGATAAAAATAAAGATAGTTTGTTTGATTGAATTACTAAATTTTTTGGAGGAATTCAATGTCTTAGTAAAATGATTAATGATATTGACATTTTAAATAAAATCATAAGAAATTGTCCACCTCTATACAATTTGAAAGTTTCAACTCTTGAGAAAAGGGATTTGTCTATAATTTCTCTTCATGGTCTGCTAAGTAGTCTAGTGTCCTATGAAATGAGAGTTAAACTATAAGGGACGCCAATTAGATCAAGTAAGTATAAGGCATTAAAATCCATGGAAAAACATGACATTGTTAAAGGAAATGATGATAAAGAAGATATATATATTGAATTTATTTCTCTTATTTCTAGAAAAATCAAGAGAGGAAAGGGTAGATTCAAAGGAGAACTTCCTTTTTATTCTTTTTGATGTCAAAAAGTATGTCACATTGTTTCAAGGTGATCAAGAAAATTGGATGATGAATAAAGTGAAGTAGAAATTCTGTAGAGGCTTCTGATAAGGTTCCTAAAAAAAGGTAACTTCAAATCATGAAAGAAATTGTAGACGAAGAGATTTAATGGAAATAAGGAGCATGATGATAGTGAATTTTTAGAGGAATCAGAAACAAAGTTTAAATTTGATGTTGGAGTTGTTGTGATGGATATAGTTTAAAAGTAATAACCTATGAAAGAGGAATAAAATCATCCAGATGGTGTTATTGATCTCAAGGTTAAACTTAAGGGTGTCTTGACGTGATTAACATTTAAATAAATAAAAATAGAAATATTGTATCTTTGTTAAAATAATATTCAAATAATGTGGATCGACTTAAAGAAAATATTGATCAAATTCAAGGAGAGTCATAATAACACTTCACAACACATGAAATCTCATGAGAGGTTGTGGAGTTTAAACTAATGATTGAAGAGAAGAAAAAATTTATCAATGAACTTACTTCAAGGTTGGAATTGTTGAGTCCATTTAATAAGAATTTGTTAAATTAATAAGTAATCTAGAAACTGGAACAAAATTAGTGGAATTGAAGAAGAAACTAAAATTTAGAATGTTCTTAGATGTATATCTTCTAGAAAGAGTCAAACATGGATTTGAAGGAGTGCATAATGATTTGAATGATCAAAGACCAAAATTTATGGGAAAAAGTGGAATTTTTTGTGATACAGAAACATCAAAGGTTGGAAATGAGATAGATTAAAACAAAGGGAAGTAGAAAGTTTCTCATATATATTAAAATAAAAAGGCACCTTAAGTTTTAACAGAGATATATTTGATCCAAATAAATCATAGTGTTAAGAATAATCCTCAATCATAAAGATATAATCACCAACCAAAGATCTATATAAAAGTAGGGGACATATGGATGAATGAAAGTGAGAAGATATTTCATCTTATGAAATGTCAATTCTGTGGCTTTCTAGGTCATACCATGTCTTACTGTGAATAATAGAGGCGTTATCTAAATGGGGAAGCACCTAGAAGTCAAAAAATAAGAATGATATTATATCATTAATCTTATATAAGAAATAATTTATATGGATATTATTTTAGTTATTCTAACTTTGGGCATAAATCCTTTCATTTTAGGAAAAGGGAAAGTGGAAACAATAATCATAGAACTCATAGAAAAGTGAATACAAGTCAACTAAGAAAAATAACCCTAGAAAATAGGTACTATAATTTGGGAGAAGAATATGAGTATGATTCAACCATGCTTGTTGAGAAGATATTTTAGAGTCTATCTTATGCCTCAACTCTACTAGGAATCTCATAGAGGGAAAAGACAAATATTAAGAAATCCAACCTAGTAGAGATTACACTCAAATCTATAAAGAACAGTAGCACTTGGATTCTTGGCAGTGGATTCTCATCCCACATGGTAGGAAATGCAATTTTTTTGAAAAATATAAAGTAAAGAGTTGACATAACAGTGAATTTTGATAATTATGGTTACTTTAATAAAAAGGTGGTGGAAATACCCAATTAGAAAGTTATGATATAAAGAAAATGGAAGTGATCTATATGGATGGTCTGTGACACAATATTTTTAGTGTGATTCAACTCTATGACTCGGGACTAGTGGTGACATTTAATCATAAAGTATTCACTATCAAAGGAAAGGTAGGTAATTATCTCACGAAAGGATGAAGGAAAATGGTAATTTATACCAGGTTGATAGTAAACAAAACATCTATTTATTAATAATTTAATAGGAAAAAAACTTGTGGCACTGAAGGTTGGGTTGTACTAATCAATGGAGCATGGAAAACTTACCCAAGATAAAGGTTGTTGTATACATTCTCAATATGAAGTTTTATTGAGAAAATACATGCGACGCATGCATGCAAGGAAAAATGGTCTAAAATTATTATTATTCGAGGATAAAAATGGAATCAAATATGATTTATCTAGACTAAACAGATGTGTGTGGTCCAATGAATGTGGTTGGAACATATAGAGAGAGGTAATTTATTATTTTTATTTATGATTATAGTATAATGAATTGTATGATGTTTATTCAAAGTAAATAAGCATTGATTGACTATATGAAGAGATACCTCCAAAGAGCTTAGAATTAAACTGGTCGGATAATCAAGACATTATGATCTGACAATAGAACATAATATATGTCCATTGAATTTAAAAATTACCTCAAAAAATGGAATCAAGCATGGGGTGTTATTATTAATAACACCTCGAAATATTTGGGTCATTAAATGAAGAAATTAATAGGTGAATTATATGTCCAAAACTATGCTAATTGAGATTAGTGTTTCTTTTCACTATTGGAAAGAGGTTATTCAAGTCATAGTGCACACTCAAAATCAAATAGTTCTAAATCTAGGAGAAGATAGGACACCCTAAAAAATATGGAATATAAGGTATCCCTCACTAAAGTATTTCCAAGTTTTTGGAAGTAAATGTTTCATCTAAAATAAAGAATTAAATCAAGGAAAGTATAGATATACTATAGATGAAGGAGTATTCCTTTGATACTCAATAAATATTAGAGACTATAAATTTTATAATAACCAGTTTAGAAAAATTATGGAGAGCAATGATGTTGAGAATATTGAGGATAAAATTATAAATAACTTAAGGACCTCATATATTGATATGTTTCAATATGAAGAAGATGGTGAAAAATAGATAGGTTCAAATATAGAAATTATGGAAGGCTTTCCTAACATTTAGGGTTCTCCAAATGATAATGATTTAGAAGTGGAATTGTAATATAAACCCATTTTTGAAGAAAATCAACCAGAACCTCATAGGAGAAGTGCAAGGGAATAATTTGATCGATCCAACATTATTAGGGATTGGAAAACGCCTACATAGATAAAGATAATGAGGAATGTATTTAATTATTCTCTTATATCAATGGTAGAACCAAACTCATTTTAAGAAGAAGTGAAGGATGAATCATGGGTTAAGTTTATGAATGAATAACTAGATCATATTGATAAAAAACTAGACTTGTGATCCTATTAAGAGGCTAGAAAATCACAATGTGATTGGAAAAAAGTGGATCATTAAGAAAAAAAATGATGAGAAAGTAAATTTGATTATAAACAAGGTGTTCTTAGTGTGTGAAGGGTATGTATAGATTGAGATAATTTATGTTGAGGAAAAATCTTATCTAGTAGCTTAACTAGATTCCATTGGGTTCTTCTTAGCCATAGAAATTCAAATAGGTTACAAAGTTTATCAGACAGATGTCAAAATGATATTATTAAATGTATTTATTGAAGAAAATGTTTTAATTTAACAACCAGTGGGATTTATGATTGGAAAATATGAAACAAAGGTTTGTATATTGAAGGAGAATCTATATAGTCTAAAGTAGGCACCAATAGCATGGTATAATCGACTGGATGCTTATATGAAGAATCTGTAATTTAAAAGTAGAGGTTTCAACCATTATATATATGTGAATAAATCATAGGTATATTAGTTTATGGTCATTTTTTATGTGTATGATATTATATTTTTTATAAGAAAGTTTGGATTGGTGGAAGAATTTTATAATCACATAAAATCAAAATTTCAAATGTCCATGATTTGTGAACTCGCATACTTTTTGGGGATACATGCGATTCAAAAGAATTAATACACCTTTATTTCTTAAGTAAAGTATACAAGAGAGATATTAAATAAGTTCAACATGCATGATTCTAAAAAATTGTAGACTCTAATTACTATGGGAACAAAACATTGGAATCATGAGGATGGTAAATTTATGGATCCCACCTTGTACAAGAGGATAATTAGAAGCTTGTTGTATTTGACTATAACACTCCCATATATCATCTTTACAACATGTTTATCTGATCTCTTCTAAATTAATCTTAAGGAAGAGAATTTTTTAGTGGTTATAATAATCATTAGGTACATTCAAGGTACTCTAAATTTTGGATTATACTTTGATGTGGGATATGATCATGAATTTTCAGCATTTTATAATACTAACTAGGTTGGTGATGTGGTGGATTGAAATTCCATAAGTGGTGGTTTCTTATTCATTGGAAATAAATGTGTAATATGGTTTATCATGAATAATTAAATCACTTATATTAGTATGGATTAAGAAGAATATATCTCTGTGATAAAATCATACACTCAGTTGTTGTGGATAAAGCACTAACTTGTTGATATTGGTGATGAGGTGAAACGATTGGTGATGATATTATATGAAAACAATATCATGATCAAGATCATAAAAACTTCATTTAAACACTATTATACCAAACATATTGATATCATATATCACTTAAACAATAAAAAGGTTGAATAATGAACGATTAAAATGGAGCATGTTGTAAAAAATTATCAAGTGGTAGACATCATGACTAGTCTATTGGCTACACTGATTTTTGAGAAACATTATTTGAACCTCAGTGTTTAGACACCTACCATATATTTAGGAGGTTAAAGTTTTCCCCTATATCCATTAAACATGTTTCTTTAATTGTTTGTTCTTGATTGGAATTCTCTTACACTTTGGTTTTATTTTCAAATGGGGAGAATAATTCTAGTGAAAATATGGTAAGTTGATATGTGTGCAAGCTAAGTTGTTTAATGCATAGAGATAGGGGGTTTGTATTTTCTTGAGGCATGTATTTCTTTCATGAACTCTTTTTTTTTCTACATTAATCACTAATCACATATACTTATAGTGATGAAATATATATTATATGGTCATCTTAAGGTTTTGTAGAAGTAAATTTCACTTTGGATTTTCAACAAACTCAAAGGGGGGGAATGTTGGAACTAAGGTGATCTCTGTGGAAGTTTGATGGTGTTTTGTGTTTTTTTCCAATACTTTGTATATTTTTAAAGTATTTTAAAGTCCAGTGAAGGGTTTCTTATAAGAAAAATGGGATCCCAAAAGTAGGTTGTTAATGGAAACATTTCCTAGTATTTTCCAAATTTTTGGGTATGAAAATATAGAGTTTTTCTGCATAGAATTTGTGTAAAAGGAAGGTTTTCCATATAAAAGTGAATAAATTTCATGGTGTAAGTGTTTCATTTCATAGAAAGTATGTGAATCCATATAGTATTGGCTAAATAGAACTGTATTTTTTGCAGTTGGAGGAAATGGGTGCATAGTCATTTTTTATTAGTGTTGGTGTTTTTCAAAGGACCGTATAGGATCAACTGCATGGAACTAGAGTCATTTATGGTTAGAGGTGATATAATAATATTCGTTTTTAATTGTTGGTTGTGTTTTTAGGAGGACCACATAAGATCAACCACATAGTACTAGAGTCATTTTTTGTTGGAGGTGGTGGTTTTATTTAGACCACATTGGACTGTCAACATAATATTTATGTCGTTGTGTGAAAGGGATTAGATGGAATCTCAGTGATTAGTGGGTTTTGTTGATATGTTTTCCTATAAATACCTTAGTAATATCATCATTATCTAAATGATATTTTGAATAAAATATAGAGATATTGGTCTCTCTCTTTTTGGATAAGTCTAGGAGGTTGCATAGCAAGGCCATACCACAAAGAAATTGGAGTTCACATGGTAAGGGTATATTGTGAAGCTGTCATAGTTATCATAGTAAGGCTATACTACAAACCAAGTTTAGTTTTCATAGTAAGGGGAATCATTATAGTATAGGTTGGCCACATGGAAATTATTCTAACATAGAACTGGTTCTATGCATAATTAATTTTAAACGCATAGAAAATCCAATTCATTAGGAAGTAAACTATGAAATGTAGGTCTGACTGCATAGCACATGGGGTGAATTGAATATTGAACCACATAGTAATTTTTACCTTTAAGGTTTTTTTATGGTTAAGGATCACTTTAAATCATCATTTTATGGAATTCATTGTGCAATAATTTTATCCAATTTCTGATGATGAGGAAGATACCTTCAAGTCGTTAAACTAAGGAAGACTTTACTTAAAGTAGTGAGTAAGGGGGTTTTATAAAATTTATCTGAGGGAGGCAGTGTTTGGTCCCTAAATTTTTATAAATTCAGTAATCTTGGAATGGAGTGACCATGACCAAACAATTGTAATCCACAAAAACTAGTTAATCTTAGTGGATTATGGTACATTTTTCAGACTTTCGACATATTCTCATTAGACTATACCTTAGTGATGAACCAAGTAAACCTAATGTATTGTTTTTATCTCTACATATGTTTGTTATGTGGTTTCACAATTACATCATACATTTTTAATGAATTCCTACCAACATGGGTACAATATCTATTTAATTAAAAGAAAATTTTGACACCCTAATTCACCCCTCTCCTTTCAGGATGTTTTGGGGTCTAACACTAAAATATATTAAAATTCCATGTAACACTTTTTATGATTTTTAAATATATAAACAAGAAGGTATAAGTTGTTTTAAATAGATAGAATATATAAAGGATGATCCTAGAATATTTGATATTTCTTACAAAAAACTATAAAATATTTTAATTTTGAGTGTTCTTAACTCACTTGGATCATGGAATAAAAGAATTAAAATAAGGTTGAAATGTTCCAAAAAACATATATCAAAATGGTCCCACAAAAAAATCTAGTAAGGTTTGAGAAAATTGGAAATGTATTGACACAAACATATGCTTAAAATTATTTGAGAAAAAATTTCCACTATTAAATGATGAGAAAGAATATTTTTTGATCTATAGGTTAAGAGTTTTTAAAAATTAATTTAAGTATTATTTTAGGATTTAAATAATTAAACTAGTCAATATTCTTGAAGATAAATAATGAAAATAAATATGTTTCCAAATTTGAGTCAAAGAAAAACCTATTTTTTGGGATTTTAATTCTAAATTAATTGTTGATTATTTTATTATTATCCTTTGGAAAAAAAGGGGTGTGAGGTTATTGAATAATAATAGGAATTTCATACATAAAAAATATATGATTTGAAATGAAAATTTGATATGTATATATAGGGGTTACACTTGTACATGAGTAGAATTAAAAGATGAATATGTTACAAAAATTAGAATGATAAGAAGTTTTTGATAATCAATTTAGAATAGGATTAAAGAGGTTTGATCTTGAGGTCTCATGGCTATCATGATTTCAATAAGATAAGGTCAATTTATATTTATAGAGATCTAAATTGAATCTGTCCTTCCCAATGGAATATCTCCATCAACTGATTGTTGGTAGTTTATATAGAGAAGATATCAAGAAGGAAATACTTCACCACATTGCACTCTACACATTGAAGACTTTAGGAGGGATCTTGTAAACTAGTGGTATACTTTTAATATTGGTGGGATTCAGATCAAGGGGTGCATGCACGATACATTATTCTTAAAACTCGTTGTAATTATTATTAATAATTAAGTAAAAACATGAATTGTGGATGATTCAATGTATAATAAGGATTTTTTATTACAAAATAAGAGATAAAACTTGTATATATACTTGTGTTTATTGGGTTTTATTTATTTATTTCATAAAGTTAGGTTTGATAGAAAATATTAAGAGAGAAAAATTCACTTTAACAAGTGAAAAATATTGACTCAATTTGAGAATTAATAAAAAAGTAAAAAATGAATGGAACAAAGAAAATCAGAGAACACTAATTCTCCCTCGTATTGGTGTTCATCACCCCTATCATGGGTACTAAACTCTCATTATCAAGATTATAACACGTATTTTTTGTGATTTATGATTATTCAATCGTTTTTTTAATAAATCAAATATTGATTTCGAAGATAATTTTTATATGTATCAAGGACATGATATACAATTAGTATTATATAATTTTAATCAAATTTAATAAAATGAGATCTATCATGAATAATAACAAAACATATTCTTAATCAAAATCATTTTCTTCAAAAAGGAGGATCTCAAGGAATTCATGGAATTCGGATCAAGATTAAAGAAAAATGCTCAAAAACAAGGTAAATGAGTTTTGAATCACCTACCTCCAATATGATATTTATTGAGGATTAAAATTGATTCAGAATTATATAATTACACCAAAGAAACATTTTAGCTTTATTTTAATTAAAATTATATTATTAATGAGTCGATTAGGATCTTAAATTCCTATTTTATATTAATTTTCTGTTATTTCTTGGTTAATTAAAAAACTTAAAAAATTTAACAATATTGTAATGACTCTAAATGATTTCATGTCATAATTTCCCCATTATTATAGCAATATAAATATTGGTTTTTCTATCCAAAGTTTTTTTATAGGTAAAAATGGATATTTTACCCTATAGTCACAAATAATCAAAATGACCTTCAAATTTTACAAACATCAAAATAAGGAAATTTTTTCCCTAAAATATAAAAAAAATTATTTTCTATCATTTTTTACGAAGGAAATTCATATTTAATCACTCAACATAAATTCATGTGAAATATCTATAAACATTTCAATTCAAAGTGATTCAAATTATGAAATAATATTATTTTTTCATAACTATTAATTTTGATTTTCAAAAATTGGAATTTATTTATTGTTAACTAGAAAACCCATTGAAATAAATAGTACATATATTCCATGAAAAAAATATCATATAATTCACAAAAAAACATAAATCATATCATAATAAGAATAAAATCCAATGATACATATTTGTATGAAAATTTTTCATCTTCAGTGCCTATTATTGGTGGATTTCAATGTCTCAGTATTATAAACCTAATCCCGAGAGGGAAGTTGAATAAAAAAAAAGTTTTCCTTAAATTAATTCGCAAGAAAATTTAAATTTAATTACATTTGGATATTTTTCTTAGTTTAAAGATTAAATTTTCAAAATATTTAGACCTGGATAATAAATTTTGATCTTATGGGGACTATAAAACATGTGCATGAAACTCAAAATTTACTCTATTCACCCTTCATGTGAATTATGTATCCAAGATATGTTATAAACTCACTGTTATCATTAAAATAACGCTATAAACTTATTATTTTATGGTGATTATATGATTTTGGAATGGTTAGATACCAACGCAAAGTTTCGCTACATTTTAATGATCAATGACTCATAGTGGCATGACCCAACCCCATGAGAACTCCTTTGGAGCTGAAAATGAGATTGAGATTAGCCCATGAATCACACCACTAATAGGTTATGTGGTGTAAACTAGCACCACAATAATTAAAACAAAAATATGGGTGACATTAACCTTTGTATTATTTTAAACTAAATAATAACATCTATAATAAACCATTAAACCATCTCTAGTATATTAAATGGGCACATGCATGGGTATGTCATAAACAAAAAGCTACAAAAGGAATAACAAAATATTCCACCAACATCAAATAAGACAATAAAACATGATACCTCCTACTATCAAATATATTATCTCATTCTCGAACTATCATTGTCTAATACTACCTTAAACTTGATCCTATAGGTCTAAAAACAACATATAAAAGAAAGGATGATCATATAAATATACTCTATAGGTTCCTTTGATGAAACTCTAATTTTTATATGTAAATTGATAATATTAATTCATACATGAATGAAACACATGAAAACATTCACATATATATATATAATCAATTTAATCACAAAAATTATCAAAGGAAACATGTAATTTAATTAAACCTCTACCGCATGCCATTCTCTATGTCCATCCCTATCATCAATCACTAAAATTTACATTACTAATATTGATATTTCATTATTTATTTTTCACTATATGTATTACCATCCTCGTCACTACAACCACTGCACATCATCTATCATATCATGTTATTCACACCTCTAGTAATGGAATAACTACAACTAGAAAAATTGTTTGTCATTGCAACTATATCAACAAAAAATACATACGAGGAGCATGAAATTACAAAATATACTATTAAATAGTGGTATGAATAAAAAAATAATAACCATATATATTTTTGGAATATAACATCTCTTAGGGAAGACACCATCCCTCTATACCTCATCAACCTTTAGGAATACAACATCCCTCCAAACTACATCATTATCAAATTAAATCTTCATTATCACAATTCACATCAAACACTTTAATATCAAATAAATTAATCCATTGTCAAATCATTTAATCAATTAAAACATGATATCATATTTCATAACATATCAACACTTATAAACACTCCATCCACCTATTTATTCCTCAATTTAGATTTTGGGAAATTAATTTTTACAACATAAAAACATTTCTCATATCCTAAAAAATTATAAGTTTCATAATCACTTTACTAGACATTTAATATTGTAATTAATCTTCCAATATAATCTCTCTACCTATATTAGCTTTGTATGTATGCACCTCTATCTAAACACTTAAGAGAAAATATAATGTAAATAATTTTCTAGAAAGACACCTTATGCTAATTCAGCATAGTCCTGCGCCTAATTGGAATGACCCATGTAAGAATTACCTGACACTTCATATAATACACAGTTTAAAATTATAACTTCACTGATAAGTGGCATGGCCCCATACCTTTTTGGAATGGTCTCCATGTAAATCGTGGTTTTATCACCCAAAAAAGTCATCAACTATGGGTTTGACTAAAAAGTGTCAAGTCCCATGTAAAATGTCCTAAATTCAAGATGATTCCTCCAAATTAAAATAAACTTTAATTAAATAAACCCTGGTTCATCCCACTTACATATTTTTAATATAATTTACCAATACCTTAATCATCATTTCATAAACTTTGTCAAAAAATATCAATATTTACATTAATTATTTATTTATAAATTCACAAATAATGTAAGACTTGAAATTAGGTAAAATTATCAACTTTTACATATTACACGCATTTTATCTTATAAAATAAAATATCCATTAAACACATACCACATATTTTCCATTATTCATTCTCATGCTTCTTCTAATATTTTTATCATGAAATGTATTTCTTCCTCATATTCATAATTTTAAATCATTAATAAATTTGTCTCAGATTGTCATGAATTACAATTTACCCCTAGAAAACTTTATCATCCCAAATTCAAATCATTTAAATATAGATAAGAAAATCATTACACATACAAAAATACAGCAATGAACATTGTCATTTATTTATTAATCTCATCTTTAATCACCCTGTGTTCACCACCTCAATTTCTAAATAATGTCTAAATTAAAAAAATCCATAAAGAACAAAATAAATAATATATCATGGCCAACCCCTTATATCAAAGATGAAATCCTCCTTTAATTTCATATTCCCCTTTATCATAATGGTCTCATTAAAAAAGTAACTCCTCTTTAAATTCTATATTTGACTTACATCATTAAAAATTTTCAATCATTCATGACTATATTGTAAGATAATTTATAAAAAAATTTAATTCTAGAATTAGTAAATTTATTCAATGAAATTAAGTTTTCAATTACCTCCATCCATTGAAAAAATGTGTAAAATTAAGGAATAAAAACCCAAATGCCTTCTACACTCTACATAGAGATATAGATGGTGTGTTTTCCCTTGTATTCACTAAATGTAAGGGGATTAATATTTATAGTGTATTCTACCATCGATAAATCAATCCAATTTAGTCTATAAACAAAGTGTATTACTGAATGGGAGATTTATTATCATCAAATAATCAATAAATATTATCTAATTAATTTAATATATTAAATTTATAGATAATAATTTATTATATTTAATGTAATGTACCCTACTAATTTTATATACTATAATTTATTATCCCATAATTTATTACATTCACAGTTAATTGTTGTACCATTTATTAGATCCTCCCACTTGGTTTAAACCAATTAATGAGAATAAATTTAATATCTCTCTTTAATGAGAAACAAAATACATGAATCATAATGGTATTTCCTATAAATAACAAGCATTCCCTTTAATTTTCACAATGTATCATGTATCATAAATAACCATATGAATAAACATTAACCACATGGTTCATTCTCTATATAAATTAACCTTAAACACATGAATTATTCTATTACCCCAAAATATTTCTCACGTAATGAATGTTTACACATAAACTGAAGAGAGAAATATTTAAATTTATGTAGTTCCAAATAAAATATTTTTATTCAAAAAAAATATAAATTATGACTTAATCCCATATATATTATATAATCCTTGAATTTAAATAGATTCATGCCTTTATTCAAAGGATTTTTAATCGTCAATTTGGTGATGATATGTTGAATGACCACTTTTTTATCTTTAAGATGTTCCCTTATGGATAAGTACTTAATATCAATGTGTTTACTTAAACTCCCACTTTTTTCATTCTTATCTATAAATACAATAGCTAAATTGTCACAATATATAATCAACAACCTAGAATTATAATTCATAACTTTAAGGCATGAAATGAAACTCCTTAGTCATACTATCATAGTTGGTGATCTATAAACAACTTTTTTTACTTTAGATGACATATATATTTGATTATTTTAATATTAATAAAATATATTATTACATGTTGTTCATTATTCTACATTAATTTAATGCAATAATGTCCTAGAGTATCCATTGCATTGATAAGGTCATAGAAGTTCCCTGCTATGATTAGAACCTTGAAATTCCATGATGATATTCTTAAATATATTTTTATGGTTGGATAACATACTATGATGGGATGCATAGAATGTTGATTGTCAGGTGTGAGTACTTGTAAGAATATGAGACATCTTCTCATGAACTTCTCACTTGGTAATCTCCAAGACTGGGTATTTTGAGAACAGACCCTCCTGTAGGAATTTATCAAGTTTATGTTTAATTGGATATTCCTATCTGTGATCATGTGTAGTGGTACTTAGACTTTAAGATTATTATTAATTCATGTTATGATTCGTGCACTTAGATGTATTTTGTAAACCTTTATGATATTGTTTATGGAAAAGTTGGATAGGTTGGGTGTATCATGAATGACATATTATTAATTGATAAGTCGAGGAAAGATTTATCTTGTCCATTTTATGAAAGTTTATATCTCGACCCTTTGATTAAAATTGAACAATCGCATTAAATACCATAGTCATGGTGTAATGATGAGTTTATTTTAGATAGTCAAAGAAATACATATCAAGAGTATAGGTTGATGACATGGATGTGCAACCTGCTTGATAAGATATTATAACATAGGCATTATATTACATAATAAGCGTTCATATGTGGTTTTCAACATTGTGACATTAAGTTCTTTCTTTTAGGTTCCTTGATCTGATGCTATATAGTAATCTTGGACTTTAGGCAGGCCCGGTTAATGCCTACAAGAAAAAATCCTAGAGTGTCACACACTAAGTACTTTCATTGATCTTGATTAAATTCTATTATAATTTATTTTTTGGAATAAATATTATTCTCAAGAATGAGGAAAAATTCTATTCAAGTTTTATTGATCACTAATATTCACAAGGTAATAAATATTTATTTATTCCTTAATAAATAATTTATTTGATTGCATAAATATTTAATAAATATTTATTTTCCATATTGTGAATAAAATATTTATTTTATTTATTGAATATTTAATAAATATTTATTCAGATATTTGATAAATGTTGAAAAGGATGAATAGACCAAGATCTTGTCTAGTGATAAATATTAATTTACATATAGACAAAATAATATTTATCATTGCGTCGGTTAGTGAAAATCATAAATTATTATTATTATTATTATTATGGAATGGAATGGGATTAGGAATGCTTTATTATATTATTTAAGGGTTGGTGTGCAATTAAATAATATTTTAACCTAAACCCTAACTCTATAAATAGATTTCTATGTCTATTGTGAATCGTTGAGCACAATGGAATTCTCTCTTGAATTCCTCAATCACTCCCCTTCTCAAGAATGATAATAACTCATTCAAGACCCAAATATTTTGAAGCAATCAAGATTAACAATGTAATATAATGGATATTTCATGATAGAACCTGATAATCAATTGGTGTCATTTGGAGATCAAAGGAGCACATGTGGATCACCGCTAGAGGAATTCTACACTCAGATCCTCCCTACGCAACGAATGTAATCCTAAAAAGGTTTCTATGTGATCAATATCATCATCAAAGAAAGATCATAAGATGAGGTAATCTTTCTTCCGATCATGTTTAAATTAATTATAAATTTAATGTGAAAAAGATCCTCTCAATGGGTTTCATGATTCTCTATGTCAATATTCAATGAAAAAATTATGTTGGTCATGAAATTTATGTCTTTCAAAATTGGAAAATGATCCATCAAATCTGAAAAATACATTATAGATATCCACCCACCAAGTGCTTCTACGATTCCCTAAACCTTCAAGTGTTATCAAAGGGGTCATGTTTTAAATTTATAATTATTTATTTGATTATTGATCTATATGCACAATAGTGGTTGGATCTTTAATTTATATATTATTCATTCTTTAATATGATGTTTAATTAACATGATTTCAATATTTTAATTACTTTGTTTAAGATTCATATTTTCTTAAAGTTCTAAGAATAGATGAAGAACGACTGGTGATGCCATTGGGAAGTGACAAGGAGTATATCCAGTGAGACTGGGTTACACGGCATGTAGTTGGAGTACACATCATGTACCCAAGTGTATTTCACTTGTATGTGTCATGAGATACATGACACGCTGAGTAGGTATTGCACATGGTGCATTTATTGCACACAGCATATAGATCGGGCCAACCTATCACATGGATTTTCATATTATACAATGTGTAGTTGGCATACACATCATGTAGAATACAGGGTTTAGTAGTAAAATTCATTTTAACTGTGTGGTCAAATACACAGTTCTTGACTACGCGAGACTAACAACATGTGTAATTAATGAAAAACATGGCATGTAGCTAGTGTACATGATATGTAATTCATTAATTCTCACATTTGAAATACATGTCGAGTCATTTAGTGGGTTATGAAGACACACGTCTAGTGGAACACATGATGTGTGGATGGAGTAAATTTTGTGTGTTCTCATATTTAAAGAACATGTTGAGTCCTTTGGTGGGTTACATGGACACATAGGAAGTAGAATACACAGCATGTAGCTAGTTAGTACATGTCGTGTAGTCCAAAATAGGTACACGCTAAAGCCCTTGGCATTTATCTTAGGTACACAGTATTCGGGGAACATGGTGTGTAGCTCATAAGTACAAGTTATGTGGTATCCCAATAAAATATAGAATTAAATTATATTAAAATAATTGATTGTAAAATTAAAATTTAATTACACCGTTGTCACTAGTTGTGTTTAACTATATAATAAAGATTCTAAAGAATTAATAAATGCTCAATTAATTTAATGTAATTATCTATAATTATTGTTCATGTCGTTTATTTTCCATGAATACATTTATGATGGGTATCTACAAGATAATTCTAATACTCATTAAGATAAAAGGTAATTAATTAATTAATTAATGTAAGTGTGTTTATCTTAATAATAAATAATGATTATAAATGAATGTTGATCGTTGTACTTTTGTGTATTTTTTGTATTTGCGTGACAATTCATGAACTTGATCTAAACCAATGTATGTTTTGGTTTTATTTAATTTAATTTATTGCATAGTTTTAAAATTATTAATTATTAAATTAAATGTGATGGTTTGTGAGTCATCCCACCCTCCTTTATTATGTAGGATTTTCATGTCTAAGGTGATTTATGTAATTCCCCTTAACCAATCCTTTGGTTCCCCTCACCTGTGTGCAAGTTATAAATAAATGTAATAAAAGGAGTATCCAAAGGTGCATTGAGTTGATTCAAGACAAGACTAAGATGATACCAACTCAGGTGATACGCAGGTGGACAGGTAGAATGTTTTAACTCATGCCAAGACCGGCATAATGGGTTTTACCCTAGGTTATTGGTTGATTTATTTTACACTCAATAAATAAAATATTATATAAGCTCATGATCGGGACATTTATTTATTTATTTATTTCTATATTATGAATTATTTATTTTATGGATGTAAGACCACAATCACATAAATAAATTCACTAATATGCAGATATGGAATTTAAATAAATGAATTATGTGTATATGTTTTATCCAAACATAGTTAATAACTTAAGTAAAATCCAATTTATATTAATAATACATGTAAAGTATAAAATAAGAAATCTTTATACATAATAAAATAAAATCCATCAAGTTAATATTAAGTCGCACTAAGCCTTCCATTACTTGATTGGGAATGTAACCATATAACTAAGTGTCTACATGGCCATAATCTAGACATTTATTTTAATTGGGTATTTCTCATGATGGTTTTGGGTTAATTTAACCAAACTTATATTGAATTTAACGGTCATTGTTTGTTCAATAAAACTTTGGAGGCAAGTGCTAAGGAAATATCAGCTAGGATTTCTATATTGGGGATTTCACTCAATGGATCAAAGGGCTTCCAGTTTCCAGTTGGTAAGACCGCCTACCTAAATACCTTATTATGGTTTTTATGGCCATAGTATGAATTATAAATAAGGGAAATATATATCCTTTCCACTAGAATTCCTTAAGTGATGGGAAATTCTAAGTTCAATGGTGAGGGTCATTGAGACTTATTAAAATAATCATAGACTTAATAAAATTAAATTTATTATGCTTCATATAAATTTTAATCGAGTGATGTACTAATAATCTTATCTTTTTTAATTGTAGAATAATGTAAAATTCATCACCCATATTATCCCTACAATAAATATTGGAGAAATGACATCTCCTTACTAGAATTAAATTTTAGTAATGGTTCAAACTCCATTGGGTTATGTTGTACCATGAATACAAATATTATGTTCTAGAATCCTCATTATCATATCCTCCTTCAAAGGAGGTGAGTGATAAAGATTTCACTATCTATGATAAACACATGAGCAACATGGTCAACATTCAGTATTTAATGCTTTCATCCATGTTTATTGAACTCGTGAAGTCTCATGAAGACATGGATACTTATAGTATGATCCAACATATTTGTGGTCTTTATTAGGAGAGATATAGATAGGAATAGTTCAAAATATACATAGTTTTCTATTAGAGTAATATTGGATAAGGTGCACCAGTTGGGCCTCGCATAGTCAAAATCATTGTCTATATTGAGTGACAAGAGCTTCTAAGGTTTAAATTGCCTGAAAAATTGTGTATTGATCTCATTATTTCATCACTCTCTTATAGATTCTCCATATTTGTTATTAATTTCAATATGAAAAACATTGAGAAGTATATCCTAAATATTCTTACACTACATATCCAAGTTGACATGGGCATGAAGCGTAAAAAAACTTTTTTAATTATGGTGAATAAAAGGAAAATATAATCAAAGAGATTTAAGAACAAAGCTTCTTCACAACACCCTTCCAAGAATATAAGGATCAAGGTACAAGAAAGGGATTAGGATGTTGTTGTTTTTTGTATGTGGAAAAAAGGGTCACTGGAAGAAAAATTACACCCAAACAAAGAAGGGGAAGCTTGAGGTGCATTTTTTATTGAGTACAATCTATATATTTTTATAAATTGGGTATTAGATACAACATTTGGTTCTCACATATGTATTCAAATACAAGAAACAAGTATATTCCAAAAGATTTCATGAGGGGAGATGGATCTATGAGTAGCTAGTGGATCCAGACTTGTTGTCGTGGCCATTGGAGACTAACACCTTACATTGTTGGTGGGAATGATCTTGGTTTTAAAATATTTTTATTATGTGACATATGTTACCAAAAACATTATTTATGTATCCATACTTGATATGTATGGATTTATTTTCAAATTTGGGAATAAATGTTGCCTCTTTTTTAAGGATGTCATTTTTTATGGTAAGGCACATTTAAATAATAATCTTTATGTGTTGGATTATATGAACTATGTAATAGAAAGCAATAACAAATCTAGTTCACATGACTCACACTACATACAACTATGGAATCATTGGCTAGGTCATGTGAATGAATTTTTTTTTACTAAATTACACCAAGAGGGATATTTATATTATTTTAAACTAAAACCACTTGGTGTATGTCATGCATGTTTACATGGTGAAATGGCCAAATCCCCATTTAGTTGGAAATGTGAAAGGTCTAAATAGATTATTAAAATAGTTCATACAAATGTGTTTGGACCATTTCCAGTTGAATTAAGGTTTGGGTATTCATACTTCATAACCTTT
Organism: Viscum album; assembly: GCA_963277665.1. NCBI lineage: Eukaryota > Viridiplantae > Streptophyta > Magnoliopsida > Santalales > Viscaceae > Viscum > Viscum album. The sequence goes on from OY728162.1 coordinate 1,048,109,828, forward strand.
ATTGATGATTTAAGTATATATGGTTATATATACTTAATGAGGTATAAGTCAAATTCCTTTAAAAGATTCAAGGAATATAATAATTAAGTGGAGAACCATATTGGTAATAATATTAAGAAACTACTCTCATATAATGGTGGAGAATATATTAATCAAGACTTCATTGATTATTTATGGGAGTTTGGGATTGTATCCCAACACACACCTCCCTATACACCTAAATGGAACGGTGTAAGAAAAAGGAGGGACCACACCTTGTTAAACATGGTAAGATCAATGATGAGTCATGTGAGTATTTTATTATACTTTTGGGTATATGCATTAAAAAACAATATATATTCTAAATTGAGTGCCAAAAAAAGTAGCAACCAGTAGCAGAACTGCACACCGTGCGGGTATCGGAGCAGGCACTATAGCAGTTACTATAGTAGGTATTGTTCAGTATTGTAGCAGCTGGAACTATTCACCTTGGGCCATCGGTTGGAGATTGGAGTCCTTAAGTATTTTGGGTCACCCAGGCCTTTGGGTCAGTAGGGATTTCGGGCTACCTTTAAGGCCCTCGGGCCACCTCAAGGCCTTAGGGTCACATGCAGTTTCCCCAGACACACTACAAAAAAGGAGCATCCCTAGAAGAGGATTCAGAGCAGGTGCACTCACTAGAGCAGAACCAAATGGATTGTCAGAATGAGAGGGTATGGCTATTCCATCGGTACCATCCTGTTCTTTCACGGAAAGCCTAGTCAGACGGTTATGCAATGGTGGAGAGCTACTATCATGACGCAGATGCTGGGGAGAGGTAGTTTCCTTGTAGATAGTCTAGTTGAATTCCCTAAGACCTTCAGGTCATGTAATCTCCTTAGCCTAAGGGCCTTGTAATCTATGAGCCTACGGGCCTTGTAAGGGTTCCCCCTCATCCCTTGAAAGGGGGGTTATCAAAAATCAATAAAAATGGAGGCCTTCGGGCCATTCGAGCTATAGAGTTGCAAAGCGTTTGTTAAGCCCATTTCTGAAAACAAACTTGCACCTTGAGGCACTAAGTGTATCTTGATAGGGTATCCTAAGGAAAAAATAAGAATATTACCTATATGATCCTACAAACAAGAAATTTATGGTTAATATACATCCCACCTTTCTTGAAGGGGTCATGTCTCTAAAGGATATAGTGGGAGTGAGATAGACTTCAATGAAGTCCAAGCTCGAGATGTGTAAGAGTTGGCACAAGAACAAATTCCAAAAATCCCTATAAAAGAAGAAGTTCTAGAGACACAAGTACTGTATAGGATTAAAGGAGAGGTTAGAGAACTAGAATGGTATGGGTTTCTAGTCACCATGGATGGTGACTCGTTATTAGTTGATAATAATGATCCTCTAACCCACAAGAAAGCAATAAGTGGCACAAATGTTTCTTAATGGAATGAAGTTATGAATTATGAAATGGATTCCATTTACCAAAACCAATTATGGATTTTGGTATATACTCTAATGGATGTAAATATCATTGGTTTTAAATGGGTATTCAAGAAGAAACTAGACATAGATGGATAATTCAGTACTTATGAGGTATGAATGGTTATAAAAGGGTTTAAAAACATTAAGGCATAGACTACGATGAAACCCTTTCACCAATTTCTATGCTAAAATATATCATAATTCTACTTTCCATTATGGAATTACATGACTATGAGATTTATAAAATGGATGTCAAAAAAACCTTCCTTAATGGGAACTTTTAGGAAGTTGTTTTTATGAAACAACTTGAAGGTTTTTTTACTCCAAAGGATTCCAACAAGGTATGAAAATTGTAAATATCTATTTATGGATTAAAGAAAGCATCCAAGTCATGGAAAATTTGATTTGATGAAGCCCTAATATAAATTTATTTCATAAATAATGAATGCGAGCCTTGTTTCTATAAACATCTTAGTGGGAGTGTAGTCATTTTTTTAATAGTATATGTCGATCACATACTACTTATTAGAAATGAAATACTATCCTTACATTCTATTAAATCCTGGTTAAATAAATATTTCTCCATGAATGAATTAGGTGAAGTAGCATATATTCTTGGGATCAAGATCTATCATGATCAGTCCAAGAGTTTTCTCGGTCTAAGTCTAGGTATATATATTGAAAAGATACTAAAGAGATTCGGTATGGAACAATCCAAGAGGGGATTATTTCTAATGTCACATGGAATTCATATTTCTAGTAATATGTGTCATCAAACATATGAGGAAAGATAGAGGATGGAAATGATTTCATACGCACCAGTGATTGGGTCAATCATATACGTTATGATATGTACTAGGATAGATGTCGCCTATACCTCAAGTATGGTGGGAATATATCAAGATAACCCAGGTGACTGCCATTGAATGGCAGTCAAGACTATCCTTAAGTATCTGAGGCATGCTAAGGATATGTTCATGGTCTATTGAGGAGATATTGAACTAGCTATCAGAGGATATTCAGATACTAGTTTCCAGACGTGTCAAGTTGGTCTGAAATCATAGAAGGGGTACATCTTCACTCTCAATAGAGGTGTTGTGATCTAGAAGATCTCAAAGAAAGTTGTGGTTGTAGATTCTACAGCAGAGTCTGAGTATATTCCATTTTCTGAGGCACCAAATGAAGCAGTTTGGATACACAATTTCATCCAAGTTCTTAACGTGGTACCTAGTAGTAAAGATCTTATCACACTCTATTGTGATAATACTATAGTGGTGGATCTCGCAAAAGAGACAAGGTCACATCAGCGGATGAATAACATACTTTTAAAGTATCATTTCTTGGTGGATTTCTCTCAAAGTGTTGAAGTCAAAGTGAGAATAATATCCATGGAATACATCATGGAAGACCCCTTGACTCAATCCTTAACTCAGTATAAACATGATCATCATGTGAGGTCTAGAAGACTAAAAGTCATAGGCAGTTAGCTCTAGTACAAGTGTAAGTCTGTTGGAGTTAGTGTTCTAGAACCAACTATTTGTACTTTGTATTACATATATATTCAAATATTTGAATATTAATAAAACATATTATTCCATATTGTTCATTGTTCTACATGGCTTTAATGTAATGATGTCCTAGAGTATCTTTCATATTGATAAGGTCATAACAGTTCTCCATTGTGATGAGAACCTTGAAATATCATGGAAATGTTCTTAAATATAGTTCTATAATTAGATAACATACTATGATGGGACATAAAGAATATTTACTTTCATGTGGGAGTACTCGTAAGCATATGAGACTTATTCTCATGAAGTTCACACTTGGTAATCTCTAATATGGGAGATATACCCACCTATAGGAATTATTCATGTTTATGTGTCATTGGATATTCTTATCTTCGAACATGGGTAATGGTCCTTAGACTTTAATATTATTATTAAGTCATGTTACGACTCATGCACTTATATGTATTTCATAAACCTTGAAGATACGATTCATGGAGAAGTTGGATATGCTGGGTGCGTCACAAATGACATGTTATTAATTGATAAGTGGATGAAGGATTTTTTCCTTCCATTTTATGAAAGTTAATATCTCATTCCATTGATTGGAATTGAACTATCACATTAAATTTCATGGTTATGGTGTAATGATGAGTTTATTTCAGATAGTCAAATAAATATGTATCAAACATACAGGTTGATGACACAGATGTGAAACCTTCTTGATGAGATATCATGACAAATGAATTAGATTACATGGTAATCATTTGTATGTGGTTGTTGATGTTGTGACATTAAGTTCTTTCTCTTGGATTTCTTGACCTGTTGCTAGATAGTAATCATATACTTTAGACAAGCCTGCATAATTCCAACGAGAAAGAATCCTAAAGGGTCACACACTAAGTGTTTTTTTATCTCGATTAAATTCTATTTAAATTTAATTATTGGAATAAATATTATTCTCAAGATCGAGGAATAATTTTATTTGAGTTTTATTGATCGCTACTATTCACAAGGTAATAAATAATTATTTATGCGTTAATAAGTAATTTATTTAATTACATGAATATTTAATAAATATTTATTCAACGGATTGTGAATAAAATATTTATTTTATTTATTGAATATTTAATAAATATTTATTAACCAAACTATGAATATAATATTTATTTCTGAATAAATATTTAATAAATATTTATTTAGGTATTTGATAAATGTTGCGAAGGCCGAATAGACCAAGATCGTGTCTGGTGATAATAATTAATTTACAAGCTGTTAAAATAATATTTATCATTGCGCTGGTTGGACCAAGCTATAAACTAATATTATTATTATAATTATTATGGCATGGGGTCAGGAATGGTTTATTATATTATTTAAGGGCCATAACACAATTAAATAATATTGTAACATAAACGCTAACTCTATAAATAGATTGTTATGTCTATTATATAGGTTTAATCGAAAATTGAGAATCTTTGTGCACAACGGACTTCTCTCTAAAATTCATCATTCTCTCCTCTTCTCAAAACGAGAAGAACTCCTTCAAGCCTGAAGGATATTGAAGTGATCAAGACAAACAATGTAAGATTATTGATCTATCGTACTAGCACCCAAAAATCAATCAGTGTCACTTGGAGATCAAAGGAGCATGTGTGGATCACTACTAGGGGGATTCTAGCCCTCTTGAGACAAGCCCAGAACGCCTCTCAACCTATCACTATGAATCTTTAATCCAATGACATTGGATGTATCACCCATATCATTCATGTTAAATCCTTTTGAGAGAAATTGTTTCACCTCATATAGCAAACCCTTATCATTAGTAGCAAGTAAAATGGCATCTACATATAAAATAAGAAAACTTATTTTACCCCCACTAACCTTTTGGTATATACATTGATCCATAATATTTTCTTCAAAACCAAATGAAGTAATTACATCATGAAATCACAAATACCATTGGTGGGATTCTTGTTTTAAACCATAGATTGAACTTTTGATCTTGCACACTAAATAATCACCATTACTAGAGAGTAATCCTTTATGTTGTTTCATGTAAACCTCTTCATCTAGATTATTATTCATAAATTTAGTTTTCACATCCATTTTTTGTAATTCCAAATCAAAATGATCTAATAATTCCAATATAATACGTAAGGAATCCTTTTTAGATATTGGGGAAAATGTATCAGTATAATTGATCTCTTCCTTTTGAGTGAACTCTTTAGCAACTAGTTGGGCCTTATATCTCTCAATGTTTCCCAATGAATTTTTCTTGGTTTTAAAAACCCATTTATATCCAATAGGTTTTGTACCAAGTGGAAACTTAACAAGGTCCCAAACATGATTACACTTCATGGAATTCATCTCCTCAATCATATCATTGTGCCACATATTTGACTCTTTACAACTCATGGCTTGTGAAAATGTTTCAGGGTTATTTTTTACTTCAATATTATAGTCAGACTCTTGTAGATACACTATATAATCACTAGAAATTAATGCCTTTATCATCCTTATGAATCTTCTTAATGCTTCACCGTTATTTACCTAAGAAAATTGTGGTTCGACTTGTTGTTCAAGAGTTTCTGATTCTTGAACCACTCGATCTATAGGATGATTATCAATAGTTGGTGAAATGATATTTGTTTAGATATCACTCGATAAATGAGGAGTGTTATGAATAATTATGAATTTTTCACTTGAGCTAGAGGACTGAGCTTCTGAATGATATTCATCAAAATATTTTCTGATCGAATCACTCCCAATAATCATGTCATTTTCAAGATATTTTTCATTTATTGATTCCATAATTCTAGTGTTCAATGAAGGAAAATAGAAAAGGTATCCTTTAGACCTTTTAGCATATCCAATGAAGTAGCCACTAATGGTCCTAGGATCTAACTTACTTTCCTGTGGATTATAAACACACACTTCTGAAGGACATCCCCAAATACACACATGTTGCAAACTCGGTTTTCATCCCTTAATAGTTCAAAAGGTGTTTTTGAAACATCATTTATCGGAACCCGATTCAAAATGTGCGATGCCACTCTAAGTGATTTGGTCTACAAAATTTTAGGTAACTTGGAAGCATACTTCATACCATTTCCATTAAAGTTCGGTTTTTTCTTTCAGCTACACCATTTTGGTCTGGTGAACTTGGCATAGTGTATTGTGAAACTATTCCATTTTCGTGAAGAAGCCTTGCAAATGGACTAGATAATTGTCCATCCTCAGTGTATCTCCCATAATATTCTTTACCTTGATCTAACCTCATGATTTTAATTTGTTTGTCACATTGTTTCCCTAGTTTAGCCTTAAAAGGTTTAAATTCATCAAGTGTTTCATTTTTATTGTGATGAAAATAGAGATACGTGTTTAGTACTAGGATGGGTGACCTCCTGGGAAGTACTCATATTGCACCTTTTGGCCCCATGGGCGCAGCCTAGTGGTTGCGCCCTGTGGTGGTCTTTCGGGAGGTCCCAGTTTCGAGCCTCCCCATACACAAATAGTTATGGTTTTTCGTTTGTTTCCCCCTCCCTTGGCCGATGTAAAAAATATAGAGATACATATATCTTGAATAGTCATCAATGAATGAAATGGAGAATTTATGGTCATGTAAATCCATGTGTGAGCTAAATATATTTGTATGTATGATTTCCAATATGGATGAATTTCTAGTAGCACCTTTCTTTGATTTATTGGTTTATTTTCCATTAATGCAATCCACACAGGTTTCAAAATCAGTAAAATCAAGGTACTAAGTACCCCATCTTGGACTAATCTTTGAATCCTTTCTTTTGAGATATGAATTAATCTTTGGTGCCATAACATATAAGATTTTTCATTTACAACACTTCTTTTAATACCAGTATGAACATGCATGTTATCATTGTCAATTTTACTTTTCAAATATCAAGGAAAAATTAGTTTTACACAAAACTGAATGTAAAACCCAATGGTACAAGTTTGGAAATAGAAATCATGTTTATGGATAAACTTGGAACATAAAAGGTCTTTTCTAGAAACAAAGTTAACCCAAATCTCAATATTATAACGCATCTCCCCACGACTTCCACATGTGACCGCATCTTGTTACCTGAAAAGACACCAAGCTCACTGTCCACTGGTTTTCTTAAGTTTTGCATACCCTGCAAGGTATTCACAATATGGATCGTAAAACTAGAATTAATCCACCAAGTGTTAAAAATTGTATCAACCATATTTGATTCATAACAAACCAATGAGATTGAAATGCCTTTCTTTTCAAGCCATTTCTAAAATTTAAGACAACTTTTCTTCACATGTCCTTTTCCGTAACAAAAGAAACAAGTGAGTTTCTTGATGTTGGGTTGGAGTGGCAATTTTTCTTTCCTCTTCCTTTTGGCTTGACATTTATGATCATTTTGTTTCTGGTGCATTGTTAGCATATTGGTTTCTCTCATTTCTACCACGAGCTTTTCCTCATCTTGAACACATGTAGTCATTAATTCATTAATTGACCATTTATCTCAATGTGTGTTATAAGAGATTTTAAATGGCTTATATTGATGTGGAAGAGTGCTAGAATATAATGCGCTGGAAACGGCTTAGATATATCAACCTCAAGATTCTTAAGTTGAGCCACAATATCTCTCACCTGCATGATGTGCTCGCACACACCTTTCATGGTGGTGAGTCTCATATATGATAACCTCATGATTAATGTGTTTGTTAATGCTTTATTCGAAAAGATGAATCGGTCATCTATAACTTTTAGCAAGTCACAAACATTATTATTCTCATCAACCGAACTGTGAATGTTTGCACATAATTTATTTTTTATGAACATTATACTAAGATTGGTTGGTCGCTCGCAATATTCATATAATGTTATATCATATAATGTGTTTGTCATTGTTAACCGTAGGTGGTTCGTATTTCTAAATGGCGTAATCAATGTCTAGTCATCCCAGATAAAAAAATATATCTCCTAAATTTTGTAATTGTTGCCTCTTAATTTAGAAATGTCACATTGAATATCATAAAAACCTAATGGTATAACATCAAATTGGATACATGTTTATAAGTCCAAATCAAAATTTACATGGTAAATCATGTTAACATGAATCTAAAAAATATTAAATTTTGTGTTGGTGGAATTTTAAATTTAATGCATTTATAAAATTAATTAAGAATTATCAACATTATGAAATTTTTTAAATATTCATAATACCTGCGGACAAATTATAAAAATTAGATTTAACATTTCAACTAATGCAAATATAATAAAAAATCTCATGGGATAAAATTTATCATATTTTGCATATATATTATTTAATGTGATTTAATGAATATGTAGATTTTATTTAATGAGTGATGTAGCAAAACACAATTTTAATAAAATTTGCAACAAACGCACGAATTATTTAACATGATTTAATGCATATGTAAACTCTATTAGGAATGATGAGGCAAAACCGATTTTTTGATAAAATTTACAAAAATCGCAATTAAATAAATATTGGATCGAAGAATTAAAGATGAAGAAATGAAGAATATGGTGGTAGACAAGGAAAGTGTCATCTCCAAACTCGAAAATCCAAGGGCTTTTATTCAAAACAGAGAAGAAATTTTTATTACAAAGGTGAGGTATATATCGCTCAGATACCAAATGTTATATAATTTATAAAAAAATATATTTTCAGAATCGGTAAAACTTTTAAATGAAAATAAATTGTCACTTACCTTCAGCCATCACAAAAAGCAAAAAAATTGAGGAATCAAAACATGAATGCCTTCTACACTCTGCACAAGGATATGGATGGTGTGTTTTTCCTTGCATCCACAAATTATCGGTGACTTAATATTTATAGTGGGTTCTAACTTCAAGAACTCACTCCAATTTACTACATCAACAGAGTATTAATGCATGAGTGACTAGAGTTTGACTTAGTGATAATCACCCTATAATACTACATCGAGGTTGGGGGTACAAAACCCATGAAGCGCAAAAATTGTAGCACCACTATAGCAGGACTGGCAACAGTGGAACTATAGCACCAACGACACTATAGCAATGGTGGGCACTATAGCAGTAAATGAAACAGTGGAAAGCTCATAATTTTATTCCAAGACTAGTAAATTTACCATTTTACCCTTCATAAACAAAATTACGAAAATATCCTCTAGCATTTCTCAAACTCTAAAATATCAAATTTCTAAGTCATTACACACTGCCTTATGATCAAGCATTACATCAAATCAACAAGATAAAGATGTAGTGGTTGAAATTAAACCAAATCGATAATTGAAACAATGACAACACGTCATTTTTTTCTCCAAAAATACAATTAGAATTCATCTCCAGATCTAATAACCAGAGAGCTTAGCATCTGCTCATTCCATAAACATAAAAACCATTAAAAAAACATTTATTCGCAGCAAACAGCAAATTGATGATCCTTCTGTTTTAAATAACTAAAAACATTCAAATACTGCCTTTTAAATCCGGGAAACAAAACTGCATGGAAACATATCATGGCGGAGTTGAAAAAATAAGAGCCTGGGTTAGTGGGCAAAGCCAACCCAACAAAATTAAGTTCAAAACTTGATTTGAAAATAAATCCCAAAACAAGTCTACTACCAACAATGGTGCTGTCCATGAGGAAGGCTTGGGCGAAGGAATCAACCCATTCAGTAAAGGCGGTAAGGCTTCCCCATGGTGGTCTTCAGATTCAAGCATTTCACCTGAAAGTGAGGGGAAATCAATGCTTTAAAACATAACCAGCGATATGTAATTGCGTGCATCTTTAATGCCTATGGATTGGCCCATTGAGGAGCTTTAAAGTTCTCAACACAAAACTCTGATTTACAAGGTTTGATGATTATGCCAACACAAAACCTAACAGGATGTGAGGATAAATGCAGATTCCATTCAATGCCAAAGCAAAGCTACACAACATTAACTCAACACTTCCAAAATCGACTACATGCAGAAGAGTGACGGGGACTCTAATGATATGAAACTGATCAGATGAAGATGAATAAACTCACATTTTGCCAATTCTTCTTCAGCAGTGAAACAAGGAAGTTGACACTCAGTTGCACATTCTGGAAGATCTGCTTCTCCTCCATGCCGCAGTTGCCCACTGCCACTCCCATGCACAGAACCTTCTTCAATTGGAATTTTACAGTTGCCTTGGACTCGTTGACTTTGGATTCGAGAGACTCCTGATGGGTAACTAGAGTTGGGAACTTCCCTGTGCCATGAGAGTTGCATTCAAAAGCAAGTGAGCGTAAAATGAAGAAGAAACAAATAGCAAAATTTCCAATATAAGAACTCAGAAGAACCAACAAGGTTTTTCAACAAATGGTTTAGTTGATGTCAACCAAATGTTTTGAAAAATATAGGATAGAAGAAATGAGATGAAACCTGCCTCATTGTTCTCTAGTCAATCAATGAATTAAACTTTTATGATGGCGTTATGAGTAGAACAGTGAAAATTTATGTTACATTTGGCTTAAGCACATTTCGTTTCTTTCACTGAGGCACCAACATATCCATGGTGAAACAACAAAACTTAAATGTAGATTGCACAAAATCTAAACTTGCCTGCCTTGTTAAGACCGGGACCCAAAAGACGGGGGATCTGCTTGATGACTGCTTCCGAAGCTAAAAATGCATGGTATTTTTTAGCAAGCTTCTTCACAAGCTTCTTGTTTTTGTTTAGCTTCTTCAATGATTCAACATCCATGTAACTCAAACCAATCTTCTCCGCCTACAATTTGGACAAGAATGCAGGTACAAACTCAAACCCAGTGTCGTGTTCAAAGTTACAACAGCATCCATTTCAACTTAAATGTTTCTAGATTTTAAGAAAACAGTAACAGAAGAAGCTAAATCCGGAACACTGCGGCTACTAATTAGGTTGATGGCAGTGTTACCTCCTCGACGTGTTGAGCATCACCAAGCATGCATACTTTCATCTTCGGGCGAGGGATGTGAGGCAACTTGACAGAGCCACTGAAACGCTTGTCCTTCTGGGGATCGTAGTTTTTCAACCCAATCTGGAGCTCAATGGTCTCGGTAAATTTCCGTTTCTTCTCATTGGAACCAGCAATGATGCTTGAAATACCTTCTCTCAATGTATCGCTCTGAAGCTTGCTGTAGAGAAAACCCGAGCAAAATGTAGTGACTCAAATTCGCAATCCACGATGATATGAACAAAGATGGTTGCAAGAAACTAGCATGGTTTGGTTTTTTTCCTACTCTGGAAATTTAATTATTCGATCAAAAGCGCAACGAAAGCTAAAAATACCTCATCTTTGAACCACCTTCCCGAAAATCCTCTGTAAATATCTCTGTTCAAATAAAATCAAAACGCAACACCGAATCAAACAATAGGACGATTCAGACACAGAGACACGCTAAGCATTACAAGCAACGTTTCAATGTTTCAAGATCCTTCTGATTTTAGATTCCAAGGGAGGGAAATAAAGAGATAAGCGAGCACCTGCACGAAGCCCTGGCCGCGAGTTTCCCTGCGCTGACGATGTACTCAAGTCCCTCAACTTAGAAACCCTAGATACACATCGTTCCGATTTCCAGACTTTATATTTTGCTACTTCGTCCCTGCCAATTTTTCGTTTTACGCTTAGTGGCGAGGGAAAAACTTTTCTCGCAACATAGGCCCTTTGTTTAAGGCTGGTTTGTAGGTTTTATTTTAAATTTTCAAATGACTGTTTTTTTTATAAGTATTTTATATTTTTAATTAATATTTACTAAAGAATGATTTTAAAGAAGTGTATTAATAATATTTACAAGAAAACAAATTAACATTCATTCAATAGTTGTTACTAGACAATTGGTAAGAATAAATGCATTTTATGCCTCAAAGTGTGTTTTATTAAAAATTACTTTTTTATGCTATATGCTCTTGTATTTTAATAAACTAAATATATTATGATTAAATTATGATAATATATATTGTTAATATATTTATATCGACTCGGGGGAAATGACTACATTACAAATAAAATCATACAACACACAAATGCAGTGAACTACTCAGCGTGGCTCAAAGAGCATTCAATATTTTAAAAATTCATTTTCCTATAAAAGTACTTTTCATTATATTGTATTCGTCAATTTGAAAGTTAAATTCCTAAATTTTGGAATTTGAATTTAACACAATGAACTTCATTTTTAAACTTAACACAACAGTATTAGCTTAGAATGGATTTTTGAGATTTTTATGAATTTTTTTTTTCCAAATGAATTGTGAAAATAACGTTTTTACAAATACCATAGCATTTATGACATCATCATGATATTAATAAGACTTAAAAATTCATGAAACATTTTTCATGATAAAAATGTATATGCGTAAAACAATAAATTTTAAAATACTATGTTGAATTTAGAAAACTCATGCTTAACATTTCGAAACTTAGGTAGTTTTTTATTTTAATAAAAAACTATTTTTCATTTTTTCTTTTAATTATGTTTTCACAAGGTGGAATTGTGTTTTTGCTTACTTTGGAAACCACATAATTATTATTTGGTTAATAATAAATCAATTGATGTCATACAAACCAGCAACATTGATAATTTTATCTTAAACATATATATTTTTGTTTAAAAATACACTTTCTCTAAAATAGGTCTTTATACGTTATGTGCACTAGTAGTAAAATTAATTTCTCTCACCCTTACAAATTTCATTTGATAAAATGGATTTTATATTTGGAATTAGTGCGTCCAGATTATGTAATGGGGTCCATTTTATTTTTAAGCATAAAAAGGAAATTATTTACGTGAAAATTAGTTACCACGGTAAAAATCAAAAAGGGCAGAAGTGTAAAATCAAAGGATAAAAGTCTAAAACATGTTAAAAACGCGTCTTCAAATGAATGGTTGAGATGTGCTTGGCCTTACCTCACCCCCCTCTCTACTGTCCACTTTTGATACACTTACCATGTAAAATATATTCATAAGTTATACTTATGAAAATGTCATTTTGTTGGAGTTGGTGTTCTAGAACAAACTTTGGATTACATGTATATTTGAAGATTTGAATATTAATAAAACATCTTATTATATATTGTTCATTGTTTTGCATGACTCTAATGCAATAATGTCAGTGTATCTGCCATATTGAAAAAGTCATAACAATTTTCCGTTATGATGAGAACCTTGAAATGTCATGATGATATTCTTAAATATAGTTATACAGTCGGATACCATACTACGATGAGACACATAAAATGTTGACTTTCAAGTTTGAGTACTCGTAAGTAGATGAGATTTCTTCTCATAAAGTCCGCACTTGGTAATCTCTAAGACGATAGATTATGAGAACAAACCCACTGCAGGAACTCCACATGTTTACGTGTCATCGAATATTCATATATACGAGTGTGTGTAATTGCAAGAGTTGGTGTCATAGAACCAATTAGTTTTACTTTGATTACATGGATATTTAATGTATTATTACATATTGTTTATTGTTCTGCGTGACTATGATGTAATAATGTCATAGAGTATTTGTTACATTGATAAAGTCATGTCAGTTCCCCGCTATGATGAGAACCTTGAAATGCCATAACAATATTCTTAAATACAGTTTTGTGGTTGGATGACATACTATGATGGGACACATAGCATGCAGACCGTCAGGTGCGAGTACTCGTAAGCAGATAAGACTTCCTCTCACGAAGTTTGCACTTGGTAATCTCCAAGATAGGAGATTATGAGAACATACCCACTAGTAGAAATTCTGCATGTTTTGGTGTCATCGGATATTTCTATCTGCAAGCGTGTGTAATAATCCTTAGACTTTAAGATTATCATTAATACGTGTCACGACTCGCGCACTTTGATTTACTGACAAAAACCGTCACACAGACAGTTAACGGGAAGTAGGGTACGTTGGGTGCGTCACGAGTGACATGTTATTAATGGATAAGTCGAGGAAGGATTTGTCCCTTCCTACAAACCTAGTTTTAAACTTCCATGGGTTATTCTTTAGTGATTCAAATACTCTTTATGAACCGTTATGAAGGATTTGAATACGTTTTTTATGATATAGTTCGAGAACTTAATAGGAATATATCCATAGACAACACGGGATCAAACTGAAGGAGTTATAGGTTGAACCAATTATATCATATTTGAACCAGAAGTATCATAGGTTGAAATGAAGGTGTCATTGGAGAAGACATCATAGGATTGAGTTTTCATATTCATATAATAATTTAATCTGATTTTACTAGATATTGTCATAAACATTTTGGTTTTAGCATTTGGTTGGAAATAGGATTATGAAAATGAATATCTAAAAGGTTCCCCCTATAAACTCCTATAACCAACTAAGAAAACATATTACGTATAGATTTTTGAGACAAATAAAAATCTCAATACATGCCAATTATATGGGAAATGAAGAGTCTCCTAGAATCTAATATTGTGAGGTTGACATCTCATTAAAAATTATATCTTGAGACTTGTCTATCTTATGGATATAGTTTTCCATTTTCATGAGTGAGTAATAATTAAAACTGTGACGATGCAATTTATTTAAGGGGGAGAATGTAATGCAATGATATTTTAATATTAATTTACCTTTAAATAAATACAATTTTGAATAACTTTCTTTAAACACAACAGTGTAATAAAACAAATTGAGATACATTTTATTGAGATAAAATATTACAATCCAAGATAAACATTAATACATTATGAGAATGCAATAGTGAAACAAAAAGATAATATTTTATTGAGATATTTTATTATAATTTTTTATATAATTATTAAAATTTAAATAAATATTTTAATATTAATGGATTATTAAAATTAATTTCATAGAATATAATAATTAATTGTATTTGATGAAGATTATTTAATATAAAAGTAATATTTTTTAAAGAACATTTTTTAGAAGTGTTGTGTATTTTTAATAAATCTTGAATACATAATGATTTTAATGGAATTTATTGATAATATTTATAAGAAAATAAATTAAAATCCATCCAATAGTTATCACTAGGCAAGTAATAAGAATAAATTCACTTTATGCTTCAACATGTGATTAATAAAAATTACCATTTTATGCACTATGCATTTTTATTTTAGGAAACTAAATATATTATAGTTAAATAATGATATTTTATATTATTAATATGAGTAATATATTAAAACTAATTTAATGTTTAATTTATAGGAAATAAGAAAATGAACAATTACTATTTTAAAATCCATTTTTCTATAAAAACAGTTTTCATTATATTTTATATTTCCATTTAAAAGTTAAATTTCTAAATTTTATAATTTTAATTTGAAAAAAATAACTTCATATTTATATCTATAATACTAATATTATCTTAGGATGAATTTCTAGAATTATTATGAAATGATTGATTTTTCAGGTGAATAGTGAAAATACCGTTTTTATAAATATCGTAACATTTATGACATCGTCATGATATAAATATGACTTAAAAATTCATAAAACCCTTTTCATGAACAAAAATTTATATTAAGAGTAAAATAATTAATTTTAAAATACTATTTTGAATTTATAAAATCTATGTTTAACATTTTGAAACTTAGGTAATCTTTTATTATAGTAAAAAGCTGTTTTTCGTTTTTTCTTTTAATTATGTTTCCACATGGTGGAATTGTATTTTTATTACTTTTAAAGACACATAAATTTTATCTGGTTAATAATAATTCAATTAATTTCATAAAAAATCAAAAAAATTGATAATTTTATCCCAAACATAATTTTTATGCTTAAAAATACACTTTCTTTAAAAATGGGGTTTTATGCGTTATGTGTGCTAGTATTAAAATTAATTTTATCACTTATAGAAATTTTATTTGATAAAAAGGATTTAATATTTTTAATAATTAGTTACAAATTATGTAATGTGGTCTATTTTGCCTTTATTCATAAAAAATACATTATTTTAGTAAGAATCATTTACAACAACAAAAACCAAAAATGGTCAAAGTCTATAATCTAAGGGTAACAGACTTAAACCATGTAAAAAACATGTCTCCAAATTAAATTTTGAGATATTATAAACCTTACCTCATACTATATCCATTATTTTCCACTTTGGATCCACTTTCCATGTGAAATATGTTCTCTCTTTATATTATGAAGTTATATTTACAAAATTGTCATTCCCTCCACTTATAAAAGGGGCCTTCTACCAAACCTTTAAAACTAATATAAAAATTATAATTCCTATTTAAACGCCACCCATTTTTATTCCAATAGAATCAAATTCCACTACCATAAGCCTTTGATCATAAGAAATTGGCTTAAGTCTCCCAATTCCAAGTGTTCCTCTAAGGGAAAACTCAAGTTCTCAACGTGAGTACTGATCACTCCCTAACCTCTTTTGTTTTATACATTTCACTTCCTAATATAATATTCCAATTATTAAATAATGAAATTATTATTATTATAATTAATTTTATTATGTTTAGGGAATAATAATTATCCACATTTTCCATTTTCTCTTAGAAAAACAAAAACGTCGTTTATGCGTATGTGCGCATTATCGCCTCCACGAAATGACGTGTATCATTTTCCTCTAACAACTTAAAATTATGGTTAAAAAATTGAATTTAATGAGTATATATTATATTTATCACATTTTTAAGATTCTAAAAATATAAATCAATTTCCACTTTTTTTTTGCTCTGTGAAAAACTAAAATGTCATCCGTGTGTATGTGCGGACTACTGCCTCCATGGAGAGGCATGTTCCATTCTTCATCATTTCACTACATGTATAGTTAAAAATGTAATTTAATGAACTAATATATTATTTATAAAATTATTTAAATTATAAAAAGGTAAACCATATCCTACCTTCCTCCCATTCTATGGACAATGAATACATCGTCCGTGCGGACCACTGCCACCACATAACAACGTATTTTGTTTTTCATAATCACCCCAATTGAATGATTTTAAGAATGTATTTAATAAATAAAAATTATATTTATAATTCTATTAAGGCTATGGAAGTTTTATATCAATATTTTACTTGTTATTAATATAACATCATTTTCTTGTTAAAAATCACTGAAACAAACTAGTCATCGATTATATCACTACAATAAAACCACCGCTAAACCTTTTGTAAAAAAGGTTTCGCGGCGATTTATAATAAACTGCCACGAAACATTGTTTTTTTTAACACCCGACCCTTCCCCCCACCTCGACCCTCCTTCCCCTGCGACCCCGACCCCCCGCTTCCCCCGCGACCCCGACCCTCCGCGACCCCGACGACCCCGTGACCCCCGACCCCCCGCGACCCCCGACCCCCCGCGACCCCAGAAGCTGCACCATCTTCCCCTCTAGGTAGGGTTTTGTTTCTCCTTCTTTAGGTTTTTGGTTTTCCAGTAGGTAGGGTAGTTGATTTAGGGGTTTTCATGTTGGATAAGGTTTGATCTTGTTGTTTTTGGGTAAATATTTCCTTTTTGGGGTTTCTTTGAGGTGTGGTTGAGGTACAAATGGGGTTTCACACCATTTTTAAGCAATTTCTTCACCCACTGTAGATGGTTCCATGCCCTATCATTTTTAGATGATTTGATTTTTTTTTAATTAATTTTAACATGTTTTATAGATAAATTGTGTAATGTGAATTATGTTTTGGATATATTTTGGAATTTTTATGTGGTGAAAATTGATTTTATAAAGAAAAATGGATATGTTTAATATGTTCTCTATTGTGGTGTTTCATGGAATTGTTTTTATGGTTATGTGAAGGGTGTGAATTGTGTTTTCAAAGGCACTTGAAGTGAGAATGTGTTAAAAATGGGGTTTCAAAGGGAAATGAATTGTTTTGGGTATGTAAACTTTTTTTGTTCCCCATTAAATGTGATGAATTATTTGTGTAAATTAAGAGAAGCATGTTTTTAAATAGGGTAAATTAGCTTGTGTGATGATTTGGAAAGGGTTATCCCAGGGAAATTGTTGAATGTATTATGTTCTCTTGAAATGTACCTAATGGGTTTTATGAATTTTTCAAGTGGTTTGAAAAGTGTTTTTCTAATCATTTTTTGTGTGTGTAAAATGGTAAAAGGTTCGTTTTATGGAAAAAAAGTGTTTGCAATGTAATGCTTGACCTGTATTGGTGAAATTGGTGTTATGTGTTACATGTGGAACATAATTGAGCATAAGGGAATCCTAGGTAACTAGGTGAACATATTTGGACTAGCTCGCTAGTGATTCCGAAGTGGCTACGACCCGATTTCACTTAGCGGGATGGACCTGTATTTATGTTGATTTTTCCACTTCTATATAACTACATACCCAGGGGTATGGTCTCCCCACTATAAATATCACACTCATTTCTAGTCAATGACCTGTGGAATATGGGTAGGAATGCATGAAGTCCCATAAAAAACCTGAGTTGGCCACATGAGAGAGTTATGGATTGGGGGATGTAGCAAAGTGGTATCAAAGAATCATGTTTTAATTTCTATTACATTACTACTTGTGGAAAGGTATAAAAGATACTAGGATGTGCCAAGACATAACAATGAGCTTCTGAATAGGAGTATCTATCCAATGTATTGGGGAAATATGTGTTCATATGGACGGGATTGGTTCTTATGTTATTTTATTGAAAAAGTTGATGTTATTTCACCTTGGGTGATTTGTATTTTGTGTGATGGTATTGTTTAGTGATGAATTTTAATTCTTGATATTTATACTCATGGCCCAGAATGGTGTTAAATGAGTATTCATGCATCATGATAGGCACATAGGAATGTATATATTGACATTCATTCTTCATGGTAGGGACATATTTATTTCATGTTCTATGTTCTTTCCTTTATGATGTGTTTTGATAAACCTAATGTATCTGATAAATGATTTATTCTCCCAAGCCTTTAATATTGGGAAATGGCTTTGTTTTTTGTGAATAAATATTATGGAACCCTTCACCTTTGTAATGATTACCGAAAGATGAATCGAGTCATAGTAAAGAACAAGTTTCAAAAATATATTCATGGTTTGCACCTAGACACCCATCCCACAAATCCAAAGCATTTACATCACAATTTATCCCCTATTATCCTGTTTCAACTCCTCTCCAATCTGTATTTTCCAAATGAGGTTCACACTTATTGGAGGTGGTATTTCATAATTACTTATAAACAATGGTGGTTTAAAATGAAAAGTAAATTTGGTTTCATTAGTGTGCTCCTTGTTTAATTTATACTTTTTTTTGTATTTTATTCTTACTTTCATATAGAATAATTAGGCTTTATTTTGAGTATTTAATTGATATAGTTCATTTAGATGTTATTGTTGTCCACTGTAATTTTCAAAAAGGGTTATTTAGTTCTTATTCCAACCTAGAATACATGTTGATTTTTTGATGTTAAATCATTTTCAATCTCGGACACCATCATAGGATTCCTGAATCACTATCTTCCTTCATTAAGTGTTTTTCATGGGTCAGTGGAAGCAGTTAGGTAGTTGGAACAAATTGAGGTGATCCTCAATTATCTTAGGGAACCTGATACTTTGTGTGTGAGAATTTTTTAGAACTGGATTTATAGTTTCAGTAGAGTCTTGTGGGAGTCAGTGGTACCTTCTTAACTTCATGAATGTATGAATTGCAATCTCATCAAGATTGATTTTTTTAATGGTTATTTCCTAAGGGAATGAATGTAGAGAAATAGACTGAGATCATGAGACTTTTTATTGGTGACAGATCAGTATGGGAGTATGTCAATAACCTTTAAAGGTTTGTTATATATTCTCCAAAGATAGGGGTCATCAATTATGAGAAAGATCATTTCTTTGGCGATGGTCTTCACCCAGACCTTGGTACATCTCTACTTTCTTTGGGCATAACATCCATTTTAGAGGTTGTCACTAGGGACATGTGAATGGAAGATAAATATTCTTGGAAATCGATGGTTGTTCATTCCTTAGTTTTATCAGGTATGCAACAAATTAATAGTGGGAATGAAGAGAATCCAATGTGCAAGGAGTAGAGGCAGGATGAACCATAACATGATGAAAAGGCCCATTATTATAGAAAGAGTTCATCCATTTTGTGCTTCCAATTTAGGGAATTTGAGGAATTTTGAGACCCATTTCTTGATATATCCTTGAATTTTTCTATATTATGGAAATTTTGTTCATCATTATTTGTTTTTTAGGGGTTATAGAAGATGTCTCATGTTTGATTCCTTGTTTTTTGTGTAGGCACATTGTGATATACATGGATAAAAACTAGATCACATTACCGAGGAACACACCTCAGTATGTTAAGGGTTTGAATGAGTATTTAGATTTTGAAATTTCTAATCGATCTGTTGAAGGGAGAATAAAATGTCCATGTCCTAAATGTAAATTTAGAACATGGTTGAAGAGAGATGAGGTTTATGAACATTTAATACTAAAGCAATTCCCTAGTCAATATTTGTGTTGGATTTGGCATGGAGAATCAAACGTTACAGAAAGATTGAGCACTGATGTTAATCCACAGAATGAGGTCCCAAGTTCGTCGACAATGGAAAATGAAATGCAAAACCTAATAAATGATGCATTCGACACTGCAAGACACCACTATCAGCATCAAAACATATCAGAACAACCAGAAGAGGGTGCTACAAATTGCAACGTGACAAGTGATGTTTTTGAGACTGTAACACAGGCAGATCAAGATTGTCACATATCATTGGATCCTCCTCTTGATTCTGTGGAGCCAAATGTAAGAGAAAACTTCACTAAGGAAAATGAGTTTCATGATTTAGTTGATGATGGAAATCAAGAGTTTTATAGTGGGTGTTTTAAATATTCAAAGCTTTCATTTTTGTTGAAGTTGTACCATATCAAATGTCTATGTGGAATTAAAAATAAGACAATGTCCATGATATTGGAATTGATTCGTGATGCATTTCCTGAAGCAAAAATATCATAATCTTTTTATGATATAAAAAAAGTTGTTAACAAGCTTGGTCTGAATTATACAAAAATACATGCGTGTCCCAATGATTGTATGCTTTATTGGGGAGAGGATTCAAGTAGACAGAATTGAAAGAAATTTTCTTCTTCTAGATGGCAGGAAAAGGGTGATGTTGGAAGTCTGAATGAACATAATTTCATGGAGAAGAAGAAAATGAGCACACCTGCAAAGGTTTTGTGTTACTTTCCTTTGAAGCCTCGATTGCAAAGATTATTCATATCATCGAAAACCGCCGAACACATGAAGTGGCATTCTGTAGATAATAACAATGATGGGTTAACGAGACATCCATGAGATTCCAAATTGTGGAAGACATTTGATTCATTACATCTCGATTTCTCAGCTGATCCTAGGAATGTTCGATTGGGATTGGCTGCCGATGGATTCAACCCATTTGGGACTTTGAGTACCAATTATAGAATTTGGCCAGTTGTTTTGATCCCTTATAATCTGCCTCCGTAGATGTGTATGAAACAAACATCTTTTATCCTTTCAATGATTATTCCTGGAAAACAAATGCCTGGAAGTGATATTGATGTATACTTGCAGCCTTTGATTGAAGAATTGCAGGAGTTATGGAGCAACGGTGTTGAGACATTTGATGCTTTTTCTAAAACAATGTTCAAAATGCATGCTGCTTTAATGTGGACCATTAGTGACTTCCCTGGGCTTGGGAATTTATCTGGTTGGAACACTTACACGGGTTTGGATTGTCCCGTTTGTAACTTTGATTTTGAGCCCAAATGGCTACCTCACAGTAGAAAATGGTTCTTCTTGTGTCATCGAAGATTTCTTGATGCATCTCATAGATTTCAGCTGAATAGATCAAAATTTAATGGTTCCATTGATCGTAGACCACCTCCAAAGTTGTTAAATGGTTTTGAAATATTGGCACAACTTGAAAATGTTGAAACAGAATTTGGAAAGGTTCATCATTTAAATGATAGTGGAAAATGGGTCCGAAGTGCATCGTCAAGCAAAACCGGAACTCAACAATGGAAGAAAAAAAGTATATTCTTCAAACTTCCATATTGGGAATTTAATTTGTTGCGGTATAATCTTGATGTGATGCATATTGAGAAGAATGCCTGTGACAATTTGATTTTCACATTTCTTAATGAGCATGGAAAGTCGAAGGATCATCTCAATGCTCACAAAGACTTACAAGCAATGAACATAAAACGCGATCTCTGGCCAGATGAGAATGAAAAGTATCCTCTGGAAATTTTTGCAATGAAAAATAGGGATAAAGATACATTCCTTCGAATGTTAAAGAATGTTAAGGTATCTGATGGGTATTCAAGTAACATCTCGAGGTGTGTTGACTTGAAGAATCGTAAGTTACATGGATTGAAAAGCCACGATTCACATATTTTGTTACAACAGTTACTACCATTGGAATTTCGTACATTATTACCTGAAAAAATTACTGCTGTTGTACTCTAGTTCTGCACATTTTTCAGAAAACTATGTGAGAAATCTATACATCCATTTCAGCTTGACAACCTTCAGGAGAGGTTTTTATTGACCCTTTGCGCAATGGAGATGATCTTTCCTCTGTCCTTTTTTACTGTAATGATGCATTTAACTGTGCATTTGGTTGAGGAAGCTAAATTAGGAGGCCCCGTTCATTATCGATGGATGTATCCAATTGAGAGGTACTTTATTTATATGTTTTACAGTTAAGTAAATAATTTTTGGTACTTAATTAAATGCATAATTATGTTTATTTTATTTCACAGATATCTTGGGCATTTGAAATCATACGTGAGAAATAAAGCTAAACCAGAAGGCTCAATTGCTGAAGGCTATATGGCTAAGGAGTGTCTTACCTTTTTTTATCGATACTTGGATGATATTGAGACAAGATTTAATCGAGTTGGACGTGTTGACGACACATCGACTCAATCTCAAATACATTAGAAATCCAAAATATTTCCTGCTATTGGCCGATCAGTTGGGAGGACCTCAAATGTGACACTGACTGAATTGGAATTATTACAGGCACATAGATATGTGCTGCTGAATAGTGAAATTTCAGATCTATTTATTGAAGAGTTGAGGATACAAACAAAGATATGAATAAGAGGTCAAACACGAAATGAGAAAGATATAACAAAATCTGTTAATAAAGATCTTGAATAATGGTTTGCATGACGTGTAAGTTCATAAATATTGCAATAAATACGAATATTAGTTTGACACATACATTTTGTAAATCTAATAAAGTATATTTCTTTTTTCAGATCATGAATACTGATACTCGAGTAGAGGTGTCATAAGATTTGAAGTTTCTTGCTAGAGGTCCTCTAAAAGAAGTTAGAAAGTTCGACGCTTATAATGTGAATGGCTTTAGATTTCGTATAGTTGATCGAGAAGTGGGTTTGAGAACACCGAATAGTGGTATATTTACATTTGCTGAAGTGGAATACTATGGAAAGCTACATGATATTATTTAATTAAACTACCACATACATTTTTCGGTTGTTTTATTCAAATGAAAATGGGTCGATATTATCAGAGGTGTTAAAATAGATTCCTTGCAATTTACTTCTGTGAACTTCTCTCGCTTGATGGATGTTGGTGACCGTGAACTGCATGATCCATATATCTTAGCATCGTAAGAAAAAATGGTATATTATGTGAATGATATTGCCGATGAAGGGTGGAGTGTAGTTGCTCATGTAATACAAAGAGATTTGTATGATATGGGTGATGAAGTGGAAAATTTGACCTCTGAAATTGAATTTAATCGCCAACAGGAAGCAGAATTATTTGTCCATTATGACATTGAAAATATTAGTCTAGCAAGGATGAATGAAGTGGATGAAGCAATGGAGCAGAAAACTGACATGATTGAAGGGGAAAATGATTGTATGTACAATTATTTATTTATTCAGCAACCACTTGTTTCATTTCTACAGCCATTCATTATCATTGTTATATATATTTTATCCGTTAGTACTCCATCTGTTATCATTTTTAATTTTTTTTTCTGCATAATTTTTTTGAAATATATATTTTGAATTTAATTTTATTTGATTAAATGATAGGAATGCCAAGGAAGAAGCGTTACATTATTTCATCCAGTTCTGCGACAGATGACTATCCATCTGGCTCCCTCCCCATGACATCTGATGCACCAGCTGCCGACACCCCTACACCATCTCCCCCTGCACCATCTCTCACACTATCTGTGGATGTCCCAGTAGAGGCTGAGTCGTCGACTCCCCCTTCAGGAGCCTCAGTAGTGGGGCAGCGACGCGCCCCTTCTAGTTCATCCCGGACATAATGGAGTGTCACTATCATAGGTACAAATTTTAATTAAATCAATTTATTTCATTTTGTTTATACTAATTGTTTTCTCATTGAAGATGACAAAAATGCAACCGTGGAGAAAAAAAATAAAAAGTTTAGATGTTTGGAATCTAAATGGCAAGAATATTGTTATGCCATTTGATTCTTATGGGGTCCCTACGGATGATGCTGCGGGGTTACTTGGCCAGATTCTAGGCCAGCTGGCAGCGGAGCCCATTTTCCTTCCCATTTCATATGACGATTGGAGACATATGCCTCCAAGATGGAAAAATGAAGTGTTTGATTCTAAAATCAAGAAAAATTTATTACATTATGGTTTAATTGAATGTCATGTTACTAATATGTTCAAAATGAATTTCTATATACATATGTTCTTCCACTTTACCGTTGCTGATGTGATAGCACGGAAGTGGACGTTGAAAAATCTAGGTAAGAAGTGGAAAGATTTTAAATAGAGATTGTGGTGTGATGTCAACGATGCTTCGTTGACCGCACTGCAAATGTATGAGAAGCTACTCAGTGGGGTACCGAAAGAGCAGTGGAAAGTGTTTGTTGACAGGCATCGGGATCAGAAGCGGATGATATTGAAATATATATATATTATTATATTATCCTCATTTTACATTTATACATGTATATGAAAAGGAAATGAAATTCAATACATCAGTATTAAATTTCATTTTATTTATTTCAGGATCTATCAAGACAGAATGCGTCAAACCGAGCGAAGCAAGTCATCCCGCACACTGCGGGCTCAAAAAGTTTTTCTAAAAATCGAAGTACATTGGTAATCTTTTAATTAGTTTAAATATTTATAAGACAATATTATCTTTTTAATATATTGAATTTTTGATTTATCTTTGATTAATGTAGTCACAGAGTTTAGGCCATGAAGCATCCAGAACTGAACTGTGGTTGGATGTTCACAAGAAATCAGATGGATGTTTTGTTAATGAGCCTGCTAAAGAAGTTGGGGTATGAAGTCAATTTTTTATCACAATAACTTATTATCAATTTTTACTATGTTAATATATATTGATATTTGATTTATAGGTCAAAATTAAAGAACTATGGGATGCCAATCCTGCGCATTCCTACTCTGTCTCCCAGGATGACCCGGTTGGTAAAGTCCTTGGGAAGGAGAATCCTGGGAGAGTGCGCGGGATGGGTTTGGGACCTGTTCCATATGAGGTTTTTAGCAGGCCATCGGGGATAGCTGCTGCATCTACTCCTGACTTTAGTCAGCCCATACCTGAAGATGCTAAGAAAGAGATTGTTTCTTTACAAAACACAGTTCACCAGCAGGGGGATCATATATCTGCATTGTAGAAAGAGTTGACTGAAATACGTCAGCAGATGAGCAGATATGCACCCAGTGGGAGTGCATCGATTGGTGGTATGTAGGTAAATCACAGAAAATCAAAATCATTTAGTTTGCTAACTTTAATTGGTTTTAAGTTTTAATATAAATATGTAACCGTATTTAATTTTCAATATTATTTTCTTACAGGTGACAACACAAAGTGGAAATGAAGGTGGAGAGGGTGACGATGCATCATCAGACCCTGAGTAGTTGTATTGTTGATGTGTTGAACAAAAATAGAAATAGTTGGTTTGTATATGTAACATTTGTGGCACATAGTTGCCACCACACATTTTCATGTCCTAAAATTTCCTTGATTTCTCATGTTTCTTTTTATGCATTTTATTGATTTCTGATGTTTCTTTTTATGTATTCATTTCTCAAGTGTGGTATAAATCATTCCATTTAGGTCTGTGTTTGAATTGGTAGTCGAGATTTTGGATGACTAGGAGTTAAACCCATTGTTGTTGTGTTGAACAAATTGGGTCATTTCATAGTGATCAAGGGGATAGTGTTGTGGACACTTTGGTGAGGCCCATTGTTGAAAATGTCTGATTTAAGCGTCAAAAGTATCTAAACATGCTCTAGCTCTTCTAAAATGTCACGAGAATGTTCTAAATCAAGGGTGGTTCACTAAGATATAGGTGTGACTGAGGGGTGATAAATTAGCATAAGTCCATGAATATAGACAATAATAATTTATAAATTAAAATATAATCTCGAAGATGGATGTCGAATTGACGCACAATTGGTATGTCTTATAAAAACATGAATTTTAAGAAAATAAATTCTACCAAATACTTCAATATTAGGATGGTTAACTCATATATTTATGTCTCTCAATTCAATAAAAAATATATGAAAATGGATAACCTGAAAAAAGAACTAAAAATAGGGCATATAAGATTGCACAATGATAACACTTATAGAAATGAAAAAAACAAAAGAGGTAAAAGGAGCAGAATCCAAACCCCTATCCTTCCTCTTCTTTAAATGGATGAATAAATGGATGAGTATTGAGTTTTTTATTGGAATTGTTTGACGATACATACCTCCACTTACTAGAAACACAAAATAAAACTAAACGGTTACAATGGACCATTTCCAACCATAACTGTTTTGATCACTGAACTATTACTTCATGACTTGAACTGCATTACCAACACAATTTCCACTTAATCATGGTCTGTCTGGTAATTATTACCTATCATTATATCCCTGAATTATTTATATTATGATTCTTAATTCCATTTTTTGATTCATTACAAGCTATCCGGTCATGAAACTTTAATTACTGGAATTCCAGAACTTTCTTCTTTACTAACAATAGGCCTTATAGGGAGATGTCATAGGTCTGGTACAAAACACTTCTATCTAAACATACTCATAAGAAACCATATTTATACTCCCATGACTCTGTGTAATGATCGTATTGAATTTGATCAACACCCACATCTAGAGGATATCCAATTTAATAAGACCCCCAAACCACCTCTCATCACCTATCCCTAGGTTTCTCTTCCATCTGAATTTAATCCAGAAACATTAAACCAAGTGACACCACTCAGAAACATTAACAATGAAAACTACTTAAAGCGAGCACCACATGATTTATAGGTCCATGGTGTCTTCCCGCTATAGCAATTCTCAAACCACTAAACCATGAGAACTATACTACTATAAATCACTTCTAGTTTCACATTGACATGTTCGAGCTTTTCCTGCTTTATTTAAGACATATCTCACTTGAGTTCACTTGAAAACTCCTTATGAAGCGATGCCACATGAAAACCGCTACCTCCATTTACAAATCAACCATCACTGTTAATCTAGTCCTAAAAATTTAAACTAAAGGGTCATAACCAAAACACACTCTTCATTATTAATAAATCTTACACAAAGAAATCTTAGCTCACAACATGCACTAGTTTACTGAAATTCCAGTCAGAACGCTTTAGGTTGACCTGCTTAGAGGACATCCAAATTGATGGCCAATGCCTTTATTTGAAAACTAAATCATATTAACATAAATTGAAAAGTTATATCGTGATAATTGAGATGAACCCACTGAATTCCAAAATTGACTCGTGGTGTGATTTAATGGGTGCATACTCAACCAACCATTTCAACATCATGCTACATTATAAGAAAATATGTGATATCAATCTATCACATTTCCTAGATTTCATATGCAGCCCGAGTCTGAATATAATTTCCAAACCTGATTCAAACTCATACCTAAGTCTTAAATTCAACACCTCCTCCATGACTGGAAAACTTGAATTTTATATCTCACAGACTTCTAAAAGTCATTTTGACCATTCATGACTATTCTTTCTACAACCACTCTCCCAAAGGTTACATTTTCCATGACCTGTGTGATTATCCCCACCATAGGATATTAATATTCATCATTTTAATAAAAATAGGAATCTAATTCCCATCAAAAACACTCTGTCCACCATTAAACATGGTTTCTGGATGTGAGTAAACATAATTATACCATGTTCCATCACAACAATCCATCCTTGGCATACGCTGAAGCCTCATTTGGAACTAATATTCCATCCTTGAACAACCTGTGGTTCACTTCCTACCACATAGATTTACATCATCCACTTAATAATAAATAGAAATGGTCTATTCATAATCACATGCATTATGCAATCCTCATTCCATGTGCACACATTCAATCAACATCAATAACTACATCTTGAACTTTAACCCAGATTGATGATGTTATAAAACTCGATCCTCTTACATAGTCATCTATAAAACTAGGATAACTTAGCTTTTCTACTAAAATCTCTGGTCTACATCACTCACCACAACATAGTTAATACCTAGGTAACCTCACTCATGGAGTGATCGGTTAACACAACCTTTTTAGATCCCACAACCCTAAACCAAGTAGTTATGTGATAATACCCCTCAAGGTGTTACCTGTGATTTCATCCCTCAAACTCTCAGAGACTAGAAATTTTTTCACAAAACACCACACAAATCTCTCCACCAAACCTTAGTTAAATAGGAAATTTATATGATAATGAATACTAAATTGATGTTACATCAATGAAATGGAAACACCCATTTCATATAATTCATAGGACCAATGACACTGTGCATTCTTGGTATTTTCTAGCCTACTCAAAAAATCAAACCCAAGGGTCACGTTATCCTACATAACCATTTAACATGGATGATGACTTCTTGAGTAATACACCTTTGAAATTAAACTCACACAACTAACTAAAATAAATAAAATTAGATTGGCATGTCAGTCCCACTAATCTCAAGCATTAAAGATGCCCATAACACCTAGAAGTTTTACTTATCTCATGATCACCTACCAAATTGGGGAATCATTCCACAACTAGAGTCCTACTCAATCCCAAAATACATAAAAAACACATTCCATGGCCAAAAACTAAAAATATGCATCCAATGATGCTTAATATCTCCAAGGATGCTAGAAAAACTAGGTTAACCCCTCACATAACATGAGGAATCAACTCTAATTCTAGGTTTATTCCTAAAAGGTCACTAGAATCTCCCACCTAACCTATATTCGAACATAAAAAGATGTCAACTAAGACTCATTGAAAATATCCACATTCCTATAAAAGCTATATCCCAATGTAACTCTAAAACTATTCCCACAATAGGATTTTTTATAAAAATATATTTCTAATGTGTTATTTAAGCTATTTCATCAGTTCAAATTTATTATAAGTATTAAGGATAGTTTATAGGCCACAAAACCAAAAAAAAATCATTATATAAATGGGTTGGTACTTATATAACTACTAATTCATCAATTATCAATTTTTATAAGTAGAGTGGAATAGCTATGGATGATCTATCCTAAGAAAGTGAAGTTATAAGATTTAGTGGAATCCAGTTTGGGATGTTACAATGTTGTATCAATGGAGTTTTATCTTCCTAGTATTTACTATTTAGGATATTGTATACATGAGTATGAGGAATGTGTTGGAACCTTTTATGGATATCTGACTACTGTGTTAATAATACTTTCTCTAATAGGAAGTCTTATTTTCCAGAGTTTCAGATTTTTGTTCTATTTTTAAATATTAAAGTTGTATATTATTTCTCATCGAGAGAAAAACATGTTTTTTGGATGTTGTGATTTATTCTAGATATTCAGATCTTGGTCATTGGTGGGAGGCCAGGGATGATTTTTTCTGGTTTTATTTGTTTTTCAGGGCAGTGGTGCAGTAGAAGCAAAGAATTATTTTTTTTATTCTGGGAAGCTTTTCGTGGCGGTTTTAACCGCCGCGAAATGTATATTGGCGGTGGTTTAAACCGCCGCTAAACGTAAAATAAAATTTACTTTTAGCGGCGGTTATAACTGCCGATAAATAGGAGCATCGTGGATGCCTTATTCCGTGGTGGTTCCCATGAATTTAGCGGCGGTTTTACGACCGCTGGAATTTGAGTTTATTCGCGGCGGTTATAACCACCGCGAATAAAGTGATATCCAGGGCTCGTAAAACCACCGCTAAATTCAGGGAAACCGCCGCGAAATGAGGCAGTGACGACACTTTCCTAAAACCACCGCTAAATGTAAATAACCACCTCTAATAGATTGTTGACACCCTATTAGACGGCGGTTTCTGTAAATCGCCGCCAAACAATGTAGTGGCGGTTTAAACCACCGCTAAACGCAAAAAAACCGCCGCTAAACGACGATTCTGTTGTAGTGTATATTTCTAAATCGTAAATAAAAAATTCATGTAATGAAATTATAAACCTATAAATAATTATTAATAATATAATAAAATTAAATTTAATTATATGGAAATTATTATATTTTATCTAAGATAATAAGTATCAACATCGTCTTAACAAACCCTATTTGATGCAAAAAAACTACTATCATCTTGTGATAAAAATAAACTATAACTAACTACTAAGTATATAAGAAATTATTATAATTTAAGATTATAAAAGGTATTATATATGAATAATTTTCTTAAATATGTTACTATTATATTTATTGTTATTATACATGAGGTTAATGTGCTTTTGTGGAAGTTAATAATAAAGGTAAGGGATTCTCATCTCAATTTTTATTCTTTGTGACTTATGTAATATTCACCACCTGTTTAATTTTGTGTGGTGTTTATAATGAAAATGAATCTATTTTATAATGTTATTAATGAAATTAAATTTATTTAAAATCCATATCTTATTCTATCTTTCTTGGGTTTTTATTCAAATGTTTTCAAAGCCCTAAGGGTTTTATTTCCAATCTCATTTTGAAATCGAGATCGCTTATGAGCAATAATAAATATAGGAAATTTTTACGATATTTCTCTCTAAAAAACCATAATATTATTATAATATGGTTATTCTTTATTTTTTACATGTCCTCTAATGTTTTAATTTTCTCTTAATACATAATTTAGCCAAGGTGGTGTGTGTAAGTAAAACTGACCCCACCTCTTCTTTTTGGTCATTAATCTCCTTCGTCTATGTCTATATTCATTTTATGATTTTGTGGTTGTCCATATATTTATTTAAATAATTTATTAAGTTCATTTTAAACTACCTTTAATTTCTGTAAGATAATTTAAAAGGAAATCATTTTACATTTTCCACACAGGTCATTTTCAAAAGTGTAAAAATAATCTCACTTTAACGTTTCCCATGTGAACACATCTTTCCATATTATTTTTCTTTTTCTATGAATGTACATCTCTATGTTTTCATTTTTTTAAATAAATTATTATTCTACTTATTTTATAAATAATACCATTTAATTAAATTTTTTCAAAGGTCAAGGATGTTTTTTATGGTCTCCAAGTGATTTTCCTAAAAATCTTTTGGAATAATTTTCATTTATGTCAGTATCCTTTGGAATATATTGTTCATGATCATGTTTATAATATAAATGGTACCACCCAAATTATTTCCATGGATATATTATGATAATATTTTATGAAATTATATCATGAAACCTATCTATTTTCCATAGGTTAACTAATTTATGTTTCAAGTATGAATATTTTCATGTTCTGGTGGCATGCATAAAAGTATTATCTTTTTGTGATGGTTGGGGTCCTATATTGCTCCCAATGAATTAGTAAAGGTTTTATATCTCATGAGATAATGATGTTATGCGTGGGACTAATTTTGGTTATGTTATATTTATAAGACTATGCATTGGACTAATTGGGGTTATGATATGTTCACCAGACTATGCATGTGCCTTATTACTGTTAATATATGTCCATGAGACTATGTGTAGGATTAACTATAATTATGCCCACAATGTTATGGTATTTTATGTTAATATTTTTTCCACACTGTTCTATTTTTTAATGTTCTTATGGATCATGTTATTCTCAAACCCTCACCTAAGATTTATGATACATGTTTATTTGGGTATGAACTCCTTATGAAATTCTTATAGACCTTGATTATGTTCTCATACCCACATATCTTTCTTATTCTCACTTATAATATTAGATCATTGTCTCTAATATTTACCCTTATCGATTATTTGAGATCACTCTTTTCTTATGTTTCCATTCACCAAGTTATGAAGATGAATATAACTTATGAGAATTCTAGAATGATCTCTAGTGTGGTTAAGTTATGAAGAAATGTTTTAATGTATTGTAAAATAAGTTTCCTATATAGCTATCCCTCAAAGACACTAAACCTTCAGGTCTTGGGATTATGATGCTATTTGTTAGATGGAATTATTATTCATGAAAAATAATGAATTAAGTATGTTTATTTATCTTGGGTCACCTCAATATCTCACATCTTGAATTTTCTAACCTAGAAATTAATGAAAGCATATAACATGGATCATGGGCATGGAAATTCATTTAGAGTTAATGGATCTTATTGAGACCATTAAAGATAAAAATACACATTCATCTAAAAATAAGGTAAGAGTGATGATTTTATTTATAATATACTCTAATGAGGTTTTGAAATGTGAATAAAACAAAAAAATATATCCAATAATACTCTGTAATGTTGAGTGAAAAATAATTTACACTATAATAGACTGAAAAATTAACAAATCATCATTTCTCTCTACTATCTAATAAATTTAAAATTGATGTATTTAGGGTTGATTTTATTTTAATAGAAACATCAAATAGATGTTTTACAACCCCAAACACCCATTAAAATCAAAATTAGAATGGTTTAAAATCTATATATCATATAGAGTCTTTTGATTTTTCAGAGATGGAACACAATTAAGTGTGAAAAATCAAATTTATATAGCACAACCCAAAAGAAAATAGAAAATATATTCCAAATATTCATTGACCACACCATGTATAACAATGTTTAGTTCCTCCATTCAGACAAATAATTTTATTATAGTTTATATAAAGGAGGTTTGTTTGATACAACACTACTCCCTTAGATAGTCATTAAAATTTTGAATTAAGTATTTCACCAAATTAATCTAATCAAAATATTTTAATTCTTTTTCTAATATAATTTCTAACTTCATTCTTGAACACCTTGAACATTCTAATAGTTTATCTTTATGTTTTATTAAAAACACATAACCATGTTATAATCATGAAAGCTCTAACTATTGGGATGTGAATCCTTTTTCAGATCATTGGACATTTAGAGAACCAAAATTTTTAGCATTGGATTTATGTTTACTATAAATTTGATCAATAACGGGAGGCTAGAGTTGATTTTAAGGCAACAATAATTCATCTCTTCAGTAGTAATAGATCTTATCCAATGACAGTAGGTCCATCAGAAGTTCACTTCTACTAATGGTTTTATAGTGGAGTGCTGGGAGATCCAGAACTTCAAAAAAACTAATGGGTCACCAGTTTGGTAACCTATCTTAGGATATTATGACTCTTATTCTAGGTTTTCAGAAGAGAAGGCTTAACTTGTTTGATCGGCTGTGCTTAATATATAAGTGTGTGGGACCTTCAATGAAAAGTGTGGTTAAACTGAGCATTTATTAGAGATTTAAGAATTTGGTGAGGATTACTTGTTTTGTAATCTATTTTTAATCATCTATAATATTCTATTTATAATAAAAGTAAGCAGTAGTGTGGTTCCCCCATGCATGTAGGACATAGTCTGAATCACATTAAATTTTGTGTCATTTCTCTACTTTTTATGTTTTCATTGCATGTTTTACCATTGAATTTATTTATAGTACTTTTTTTCACTGAGGTGTGTGTGTGAGTATGACTTTGTGTGGTGAGTAGGGTGTATTTATTTCCTACTTCCGTTACACTCAGTCATGAGGTAGTGAAGTTCCATAGGTTCGGTTTTCCGCTATACTGATTTGCATAGGAACTTCCAATGGTCTATCAATAATGCTTTTGGTGGTGTTATCGATAGTATATGTGATTATTTTTTCACAACTATTCTCATTACCCTAACAAGTGGTATCATAGGGTGGTTTCATGATCGAGTTTCAAAACATCGGTAACAACACATGCATGACATCATATTAAGGAAAATCCCACATTGATAAATTCGATAGATCATATTTTGGCTTAGGGTGAATGAATATTGAAGAATATCTAATTCATAAATACTTGGAGGTTCTCTTATCAGGAGTGAATCTAGTTTTGATGGAGAAAGATGAATGGGAGTTCTTGGATCCCAAATTTCTAGTGCTATTAATAATGTCTCTTATAAGGAATGTTGCTTTCAATATTTGAGATAAGAAGACTACAATGAATGTTATGGAGGCATTGATAGACATTTATAAAAAACCAATATCCCTTAACAAAGTCTTCATGTTGGATAGTTTTTTGGAGTAAGTTTGATAGAAGCAAGGCCAGTGGAAGATCATGTTAATGAATTTAACATGATTCGCAAACAACTCCAATTAGTAAAGGAAAATTTTTCTAATGATGTATGAGTGTTTCTACTATTATATTCACTTATGTAGGTATGGGATGAAATGGTTACTACAATTAGTAACTCTAGTGAAAAAAACTTATTGTTTGATGATATAATAAATCTGATACACAATGAGGAACTTCAGTAAAGGGAAGTTTATGTGCCAACCAGTAGTTCCCTTAATATAAATGGAAGAGGAAATTCATCTCAATGAAAGAAAATCTGCCAGAAGAAGCCCTTCATAGATTAGTATCAAGAAAGGAAATGAGAGAATATCCAAGGAAATTTAGTTGTTCCTGATCCAACCTATTGAAAATATAGGAAGAAAATAAATATCAATAAGGATTGAAAAATCTTAATCAGAAAACTGAAAAAACATAAATGACCAGTAGTTTAGATTCTATCAATACACCAAAAGACAACAATACTTACTTACTAAGCATTATTACTCTAGTAAAATCTTGGGTGATTGACTCTAAATCATTTTATAATTATACTAGTGATCAATGATTCATAGTTAATTATGTATAAGGAATGTTTGGAAAAGTCCATTTGGTGGGAGATGAATCCATGGATATTGTTGAAAAAGGAAAGGTCAACATATAAATGAAGAATAAATGATTCTTGAAGCTATCATAAGTACACCAAATTTCTGGTCTATGGATGAATATTATTTCTATTAGACAATTGGATGATGAATAATTTGGAACCACCTTTGAAAATGGGGTATGGAAAGTGACTCAGGGATCCTTGAAGATTGAAAAAACAAGTAAATCATGGGACCCTTTACTTGATCAAAAATTTAGAAAAACTATAATTGTCAGAAGTTTAACTTTCAATGATCTAGATATATGGAACTTTGGGTTTGGTTATCTCAATGAGAATAACATTAAGGATCTAAAGGCTAAGGGTATACTAAATATTGATCATAAAGAAATAGAAAATTGTGAAAATTGTGTGATGGGAAAGTAGAAAATAGTGTATTTTAACTTAGATGGTTGGAAGCCTAAAGATTGAAAGTTGGAGCTTAAACACTCAAATGTTTAGGGACCCACCCTTATTCAAACCTATTATGGTTGTATTTACTTCTTTACTTTAATTAATGATGCTATAAAGAACATATTGATTCATTTCTTAAAGTATAAGTCTGATGTATTTTAGGTGTTTATTCAGTGGAAAGAATTGGATGAAGGGGAGTGGAGTAAGAAGTTAAAATGCATCCAAACAGACAATGGTTGTGAGTACACTAGCCACAACTTTATAAACTTCTTCAAGAAGGAAGGAATAAGGCATAAAAAGAAGGTTCCTAGAAATCCACAACATAATGTAATGGATGAAAGGATGAATAACACTCTAACATAAAATGCTAGGAGTATGAGGTTTTAATCGAGAATGCCTAAGGTGATTTGAACAAAGGCACTTATTATGACAGATTATCTTAACAATAGAAGACCAACATCAATAGTTGTATAGGAAGTTCTGGAGAAGCTATGGTCTGGAAAATGACCATAAGTTCATTATCCTAGAGTCTTTGATAGTTTATAACATGTACATGTAAATTCTAAGGATAGTGACAAGCTTGATTTTGAATCCAAAATATGATTTTCCATTGGTTGTGGAGATGATAATTTTTGATATTGCTTATGAGACGGTGAAAAGAAACAAATAATTATAAATAGGTATATTTTATTTGAGGAAAATGTTCTATGGAAGGACCAAAACTAAGTGGAGAAAGAAGTTGAAGGAGAATCAATTTTCATTTTCTAGGTTAATCAGAGTACTGGTAATTTATAAAAATTAAAGAACTTAGATGTGGGTAATCAAGGTACCAAATATCCATAAGTAAGACAATTAGAAAGTTCATAAAGTTCAAGAGTATCTAAATCTCAAGTTGGAGCACTAAATTTATGTTCCTTAGAAGTACAAGTATCATAAGTTTAGGTACTAATAGAAAGATTATAACCACACGTATTAGATTATCCAATTAAGTTGAGGAGATCAACTACAATCATGAGACTAGTGTAGAGGTTTGGGAATGATTTAAACTTTCTAGTCCTAATAGATTTAGGAGAACCTAAAAACCTAGAGGAGGTAGCTTTACTTAGTGACTATAAGTAGTGGGATTCATCCATGAATTAGGATATAGATTCATTAAAGTTCAAAAAAAATGAGGAAATAACTGAACTTCTAGTGGGTATAAAGGAACTTGAGAAAATGTGGGTTTATTGAATTAAAGAAAAAGTTGGTGATAAGAAGAGATACAATGTACAACTGGTAGTGAATGTGTTTTGATAAAAAAGAGTATATTTCTTATAAATATTCTCACTAGTAGTTATACATTATCCATATAAATAGTCATCAACATGGTTGCATCATAAGATATCTATATGGATTATATGGATGTCAAGACTTATTTCCTTCATGGTGAGTTAGAGGATGATATCTACATAAAATAATCAACAGGTTTACCAATAGTATGGAACCATAATTTGGTTCATAGATTGAATAAAAGACTTTATGGGTTGAAGCAAGCCCTGCAATAATGGAATCAAAAATTCAATTCATTTATGTCAGCAAAAGGGTTAAATAGGTGCAATATAGATTATTATTATTATCAGAAGCATTGGATAGATGATACATTCATCATATTTCTTTTATATGTGGATAAGATATTGATATATAGATTGGATTTTTGGAAAATATAAAAGTTGAAGTGTGATTTTTTTCATAAGATTCAAGATGAAATATCTTGGACAAATAAGGAAGATTTTGGGGATGAAAATCAAGAGAGATAGAAAATTTGGGACCTTAGTTCTATCTCAAGATGATTGTATCTGGAAGATCATGTTAATATTTGGGGTGGACAAAAGTAATCCTGTCTCAACCCCCCTTAATACTCACTTCAATTTTTCCAATTCATAGGCACCAAAAATGGAATTTGAGGCCATGTATATGGGGAAAGTACCAGATACATCAGTGGTTGGAAGTTTGATGTATGCAATGGTTTTTACTTGGCTATAAATTTCTCATGCAGTGGAATTTATGAGTCAGTAGATGGAGAATATGGGGAAAGTACATTGGGAGGCTATGAAGTAGATTCTTCAATATTTTAAAGTACTATAAACTCAATCTTGTGATATAGTTAGATGCACCATTACTTGGATTCATGGACTCAAACCTTAGGGGTGACATAGATACAAGGAAATGTATAATTGGTTTCATGTTTACTTTTGGAGGAATGACTATCATATGTTCATAAAGTTGTAAAATCTTGTCATTATAAGTTCAACTGAAGCCAAGTATATAACTTCAATAGAATTTGGGAAAGAAATGGCATGGTTGAAGTAGTTATTGAAGGATCTAGGAAGGGTTCAATCAAAAATAGTACTTTACTATGAAAGCCAAAGTGATATTCACTTGGATAAAAATACAATGTTTGATTCTCAGATAAAGCATATCGACCCAAAGTATTATTTAATTATAAATTTTCTAGAGGAAAATAAGATGGAGTTATGGAAGATAAAATGAATCCAAAATCTGGTGAAAATTTTCACCAAGGTGGTAGTTCAAGAAATCCAAAGGAAACATCAAGCCTTAGTGGGACTTGGGTGAAAGAATGAAAGTAATGGGAAATGCTACATTATGCTAAGTGTTAGAGGGCAGTTGAGGTTTTCCCTGGAATAATTCTTCAAGTGGGAGATTATTGGGATGCGAATCCTTGTTCAGATCATTGGAAGTTCAGAGCACCAAAAGTTTGAGCATCAGATTTATGTTTACTAAAACTTCAATCAATGACATGAGGCTAAACTCGATGTGAAGGTAGATACAATTTATCTCTTCATTGGTAACAAATCTTCTCTAATAGTAGTAGGTACATTAGAAGTTCTCTTATACCAATGGTTCAAAAGTGGAGCACTTGGAGGTCCATAAGTTCAAAATAGCTAATGGGTTACCTGGTTAATAACCTAGCCCAGATGGTCATGTATCTTGATTGGGATTTTTAGGGTAATAATTTTAACTTGTTTGACCAATTTTTCTTAATATATAAATGTGTGGTACCTTTAGTGAAAAGTTTGGTTCAACTAATAATTTATTGGAGAGATAAGAAATTGGTAAGGATTACTTGATTTTGTAATCTATTTATAATCGCCTATAATATTTCAATTATAATAAAAATAAGAAACTGCAAGGTTCCTCTATGCACATAGAATATAGTTCGAATCACATTAAAACTTTGTGTTCTTTCTCTTTTTATATATTTCCATTGAAAATTTTACCATTGAATATATTTCTAATACTGTGTTTGTATATACTGAGGTGTGTGTGGGAAGATAAATTTGTGCACTGAGTAGGGAGCATCGAATACCTATTTATGGTACACTCATTCATGGGGGAGTAAAGTTTCAGAGGTTTTATTTTCCACTCCGTTGATTTGCATAGGAACTTCATGTGGTCTATCAATTATACTTCCAATAGTGTTTTTGATAGTATAAGTGATCAATTTTTCACGACTATTCCCATTCCCCCAACACTGACAATGAGATGTTTCAATAAAGGAGAAATAATAAATAAAAAAAATGAAAGATAGAAAATAAAATAAACAAAGCACATGTATTTACATGGTTTAAGAATTTCCTACATCCATGGAGAGGCAGAATGAATTCACTATTTTTTTGGAGAGCATAACTGCATAATGAAAAAAATACATAAAGTAATCTCAAAACCCAATCTCAAAAAACCAAGTTAATATTGTAAATCACATTTTTATAATACCTAGATCCACATAAAAGTCTGTGATACTACAATATCTTGCATCATTGCATCTAGTTTACTCTATTATTGTGGTCATAAATTCTATAAGGCCTATGATTTTCTGGTGTTATGCATGAACCTCCATAAAATAAACTAGGTACCATAATCCTAGTAAACCATACATACTAAAATTATAACATCTAACACCGATATGACCATTCCATTGAGGATAAATGTTTCATGTCCGAAAGTGTACTCCTTGATCACCAATGGTTGGTGACTAGTATTGAGGGTTTAAGTTTATCATTTGGGTTTTGATTTAACATTTAATGGATCATTATAAATAATATCAAGAATAAATAAATTAGTAATAATACCCAGTATAAAAATAGAAAATACATCAATAAATAAACTACAAACAACCCCACAATGACTAGTAATTTCGTGCAACCAAACAAGGTACAAAGTGCATACAAAACATAAGAATTTCAAAGTAATAGAATTTGAATATCTCAAAAGAAAATATAAAAAAAATTAATTGTATATATCACATCCTAACTTGATGTATGATTTATTTTTGATATTTGGGCTGGTCTTTTTTGGGTTCGGGATGTGTTGGTTGGTGATTGATGGATTAAAAGGGTTTATGTTATTTCTTGGTGTAAAATAGGCTAGCCCATTCCATGGTCCAAGCCATTTTGATCCTAGGAATTGATTGTGTACCATGGCTAGGACCAACACATTCGGTTAAAGGTGTGTTCATGGTGGGGTGTGGGGATTTTACCTATACACCACTCCTAGTTTGGCCTCCACTATGATGTGGTTTAGGTCACAATGATTCCAAAACAACCAATATTTTTTTTGTACTAAATTGTGTTCAGTCGGTGTATTGATCTATTTAGTGTGATGAAATTGAGACCACCATGGTCATGGTGAACACCCAACACACCATGGTATCACTGGTTTTAAAACTTTGAATGGATGAATCAACCACCTAGTCTTCCATAGGAGGTTACACCCATTAATGGAGGCACACATGATCATTAAGTGAGGTTGACTAATGAATTTTCCATTAGTTTTCCCTATCTTAAAACCCTCTTATTCATTATTTTTTAGTGTTTTTGATTAATTCAATTATGGGGAGAGAATTGGTAAACCTATCTTTGTTCATGCTATTGTCGAGGGTGATCTCAAACCTCTGATACCTTTTTTGACCTTGCTAAGAGATCAGTCATCAAGAGATAAAGACTAGTTTTTATTTGATTTTTATACATTTCTTTAGGAATCATTATGGATATTATCTCACTAATGTAGATATCTCTTTCTTTTGGTTTATGGATTCCATACAATTTTTAGAAATACTAAGCATTTTGAGGTGGGTGGTTTCATATAAAGTCTATGTTTTATGAACTATGCATGCTTTCTCAATTAAAATTGGTTTCTAAATCATTTAATGGAAAGATTGATAGCTCCTAAGATGTCATGATTTTTGACACCTTTGGTACCAATTTTTCACAAACTGATCTGGGTCTTCCCTAAACTGAACAACCAAACCAGCCTCTGGTAAGGTTCAAAGGGAATTAATGATCCCCATGGGCTGAAAAAAAGAACACAAGAATTAATAAATACCTTTGGGAATGGTTTTCCCACAAAATAATAACTAAGGGAAACAAAAAATGACATACATAAAAGAAATCCAATAGGCCAATACAAAGTCAAACAATGGAAGAAAAAAACATACATGATAAACAAGTGCTAAACCAAGACAAGAAAACCAAAGTACTCAAAAATAAATACAACCCACATTCATGTGATACGTGTGTCAAACTACTACCATGTCATCACCAAACTCCCACACCCCACTATCATGGATATTTTCCACATACCTGAGGTTCCTTTCCTTTACCCATGTTATAAAAAAACAAGATCTACACACACAGACAAAGGTATGTACATAGTTTGAGAAAAAAATCCTGGTAAGATCCCATTAAGTGTTTCATAAGTAGTATTTATAAGATAAACCAATTATTATCATTTAAAAATAAATAAATTCATGAGATACTTTTTCACAATTCATATAAAAATATGGAAATTCACCCCTTTAACTAGTTTACAAAACCTTTTCCAAATAAACCAGTTTTCAAAGCACATATAATGAAACTATTTACCTTTACAAGCATTAAATGAATTACAAATCCTTTAAAACATTTTAAATATCCAAATCATGAATAAAAAATCATTTTACAAAGAGAAGAAACATAGAAACTAAATCTTAAGATACAATAGATCTGGTTTATCTAGGATCCTCACACTATCTTAATGATCAAAGTCTACATAGTGCACACATTAACCTAGGAAAATGTCATAGGGGTTAAGATTTTACTCTTATAAGTGTCTCCATGCCTCAAAAATTGTTCATTTAGTGTCTTAATCATATATATATGCTATAAAAACAAACCATTCCTAGATTTCTTGTCTCAATTCTATCCCCCTCTTAAGTACCACAGGTTCCCATGTGATCTGTAAATGCTGAGTCCAATCAATTCAAAGAAATAAATACTAATCTACTAAAATTTGAGGTAATTTAATTTTATATACCATGATTTTATCCTTTCCTAGTGTGTAATTGATTTCGAATTTAAAGGTCTAAAGGTACTCCACCCATCACCTCTGCTCGAGGTTCAAGTCCTTCTAAGAAAAGATATAACTTAAAATTTTATGATTAGAATATATTGTGAAGTTTTCCCTAAAAAAGTAATGTCTCTAATGCTTAAGAGAATATATAATTACTATGAGTTCAAATTCATGAGTGGGGAAATTCTTCTCATGAAGCCGAAGTTGATGAGAGCCATATCCCACCACATGATCTCCCCGTATAAAAAAACATCCCAAACCTACACCTGAATGCGATGGAAGAAGAGACTGGTATTATTTTGGATAAAATACAGTTGAAATCATATTTTCTTGGGTGAATTATTTAAAATAATCAATGATATAATGAGTTCAAGAGTATCATGAATTCTTTATATGACGAGGAGACCATCAATGAATAGTCTATATCTTTGAATGTGTTCTTTGCTTCAAGAGATGACATGTTATCCCAATATCCATGACAAAGGTTGTGATATAGGATTGTCATTATTCTTAGTGGGTTGTTCAACCAAATAGTACTAAGATGTATTATTCCATGAAATGTTAGTTCTGATGACCAATGATGAAGCTTGACATAGTTGATTTTGTGCCACATTGTTATACTTGTCAGCAATCAAGGATAAACCCCAAAAGCCTTCTGTTTTGCTTCAGCCTCTTCCCATTCTAGTGTAGAAGTGGTATGAGGTATCCATGTATTTCATTATTATACTACCATAGACTCCCCAAGGAAATAATTCTATTTGGGTGGTAATAAATTAGTTGAATAAGTCATCCCATTTCATTTTGATTCAAGACACCATCAAGGTTTAGGTTTTGAGAAAGCTATATATGCAAGAAATTGTGAGGTTTCATAGGGTTTTATATGCTATTATTTCAAATAGGGACCCCCAATTTACCTATTGTTTTTTTAAATCCCCCCAAGAGGTAATGAGTTCTAAAGTCAAGTTGATCATGAATTTCTATCCTAAAATGGATGGAAAATGGAGTGTGCTATTTAGTTTTTAGAGGATATTCTTTATGCTTGCATCATAGACTTCAGAGCTTCTTAGGATAACCACTTGGTTTGGTTAATTTTTCTTATAATAATATTTATCATTCATCTATCAAAATGGATCCCTTTGAGGCTATTTATGGTCACCCTTACAAATTACCTCTTTTTTTGGTCTGAGGTGGGTGATGCTTCCCTTGTTGGACCAACCCTTTCCCAAGAGATGTCAACAAAGATCCAAACTATTCATTAGTGAATGGCGACTTTTTCAAGCTGATACATATATTATGCTAATTTTTAGCATTATACTTTGGAAGTTTCAGTTAGTGACCAAGTTTTATTAAAAGTTTCACCTTGGTTGGGTCCCCGTTGGCTTGGAAAGTAAGGGAAATTAGATCCAAGATATGTGATACCTTTTGAGATCACTGTGTGAGTTAGAAGGTTGGATTATAGTTTAGATTTACCATCACATATGACTTTGATCCATGATGTATTCCATTTATATCATCTTAAGAAGTATCATCCTGAACCCTCCCATGTTCTGATTTGGGAATAACTTGTTTTGGAACCAAATATGTTAGTGGTTGAACAAATGGTTTAGATTATCGATTCTCATTGGTCTATAGGTTATAGAAGCACAAAATAGATTCTCACAAGACATGGGAATGAGAATATATGGAAAGGGAACAATGAACTAATATCTTTGTGGGACAACCTTATTCAACTTAAATATATTGGGAAATAAAGTGATATGGTGCAGAGATTATCACATCCCAACTTGAGGTACAATAATTTTAATCTTTGGGATAGTTATTTTTTGGGTTTATGATGTGTTGGTTGGTGACTGATGGCTTAAAAAGAGGGTTTTTTTTGGAATTTCATAGTGAAAAATGGGCTAGACCACACAATGGTCCAATATTTTTTGAGTACAAAAATCACTTGTATACCAAAAGTAGGACTAACATACCTGGTGCAGGGTGTGGAGAGTCTCCCTATGCACCAAGACCAATTTGGCATATACCACAACATGGTGCAGGGTGTGGTGAGTCCAAAAAAAAACCAATTTTTATGCACCATGCCATGGTTAGTTTTCACATTGGTCTCCTCAGTGTGACATGGTTGAGACCACCACGAGCATGATGAAAATCCACCATGCCATGGTGTCATCAATTTCATAATTTTGAATGGTTTAATCAGACACTTGGGATTCTAGAGGGGATTACGACCATTAATAGGGGCACATGTGATCATTAAGGGATGGTGATTAATGACTCTTTCCTTAGATTTCCCTATCTTAAACCCCTATTATTTGTTCCATTTATAAAGTTTTCAATTAATTCAATTTTGGGGAGAGTGTTGGAGGTCCTATCTTTGTTCATGCTATTATTGAGGGATATCTTGACTCATTAGGACCTATTTCTATTCGACCTTGCTAGGAGATTAGTCATGATGATATAGATATTGGTTCTTCTTTGATCATTGTGTGTTTCTTTAGGAATCATTGTGAAACTTCTCTCATTTTTGTACAAATATCTTTCTTGTGGCTTGTGGATTACGTGCAATAATTGGAAATACCAAGTGTTTTGAGGTGGGTAGTTTTGTATAAAGTCTTTGTTTGATGAACTATGAATTATTTCTCATTTGAAATTGGTTTTATAAATCATTTAATAACATGATTGATAACTCCTAAAATCTCATGATTTTGGATACCTTTTACAAAATGGATTTTCTCTCTTTTTTTGTAAATGAATGTTTGTTTTCAAAGAATCCTTGGTTTTTCATGTAAATGATTTCAAATAAGGTTGTATTTTGATCAAAAGTGATTGAAAATCATGCTGTATTTTAATGAAAAGTGATTTCAAATCATGATATGTAAAATTTAGTGGACTTTAAGTGTAGGTGTTGTGTATTTATTACTTTTAATTGATTGTCCTTAGTGTAGGTAGAGCACATGGGAACACATGGTACTTAAAAGGGGTGATAA
The DNA here is from genome assembly GCA_963277665.1 of Viscum album. Taxonomy (NCBI): domain Eukaryota; kingdom Viridiplantae; phylum Streptophyta; class Magnoliopsida; order Santalales; family Viscaceae; genus Viscum; species Viscum album. The sequence goes on from OY728162.1 coordinate 1,048,154,721, forward strand.
AATTGGTAAAAGCATGATAGTCATGGTTTTTTTGTCTAGAATGGATATATGATTACTAAAAACAATGTTTTAGGCAGTGAGACACTTATAGGAGTGTAATCTTACCCCCATGATATTTTCCTAAGGTAATGCACACACTAGGTAGCCTTTGATCACTAAGATGGTGTGAATATCCTAGCTAACATAGACTTATTGTATCCTAAGATTTAGTTTCCTTATTTCCACTCTTTTTAAAATCTTTATTTATTCGTGATCTATACATTTGAAATTTTTGAAAGGCTTTGTAATGATTTGAATGCATGGAAAAGAAAATGGTTTCATTATATGTGCTTTGAAAACTAGTTTATTTGGAAAAGGTTTTGTGAGCTATTTAAAGGGGTGAATTTCCATGTTTTGATATGAATTGTGAAAAGTATATCATGCCATTATTTTTGTTAAATGATCATAATTGGTTTATCTTATAATGATTTATTGTGAAACACTTAGTGGGATCCCACTGGGCTTGTTTGGTCACACCCTATATATGCCTTTGGGTCACTATAAACAAATAGCAGATTAGTGGTGGTTTTTTAGAGGGGATTATACACAACCCCCTCTAAATTTTTTAGCATATTTTTTTTAATATTTGATTTGATTTTAGAGGGGGTTATGTCTAAACCACCACTAATTTAATCATTAGTGGTGCTATATATTCAATTGTATTTTAGAGGATATATATATATATATAAAATTGTTTTTTAAAAGATATAGTGGGGGTTCATAACCCCCTCTAATTTAAGATATTAGAGGGGGTTCATGAACCGACATTAATCCATTAAATTAGAGAGGGTTTTGAATATCTTCTAATTTAATAAATTAGAGGTGGTTTTGAACCCTCTCTAATTGATGACATTAGAGGGGTTTTTGAACCCCTTTTAATTTAAGAAATTAGAGGGGGTTTTGAACCCCCTCTAATTAAAGAAATTTGATGGTATTCATGAACTGACACTAATCCCTTTGATTAGAGGGGGTTTTAAACCCCCTCTATTTTTTTAAAAATAAATCTCATATAAATTCAAATTTTATAATATATATGTGTGTTTATGCATGTGTGTGTATATATATAATACATAAACAAATTATATAAATGTATTTAAATACAATATATATATATATAAGAAAATTCTATAAATATTTTAAATAAATACTTATACATATAAACAAAAATGCATACATATACAAATATTGGTATACATAATATAAATGTAATTATAAATATATTTATTAAAATATATAAAATTTATATATGGTTTTATAAATACTATACATTTATACTATGATTTATATTATACATATATAATATTAAATACATTTTTATTGTATATTTTTGTATAAATAAATTTATATAATATTATGTATACAAATATATAATATAGACAAAATTAAATATAAATATACATATATAAATATTATTTAATTATATTATTTATATTATATTATAAATATTTAATTATATATAACTTTATATATATTATATATTTATTTTATATATATTGTAGTATACCATATTAATTATAAATTAATTTATTAAATATATATATCATTTAATTATATTATATATTTCCAATTATATGAATGTATTTAGTTTTTTGTGCATATATATATATGATATAATATAAACGTATATAATCACATACATAAATAAATAATATAAATGTATTTAATATAATAAATGTATAATATAAATGTCTGGGGGTGTTTGTTGGGTTGTCCAGGGGTCTACTCCTATTATCTAGGGGTTTTGTTCGGGGGTCTAGGGGGAGTTGTCTAGGGGTCTGGGGGGGGGGGTGTTGTTAAAGTGTGTTGTTTGGGGGTCTAGGGGGGTTGTCAGGGCGTGTCTAGGGGTGCCTGTGGGAATGACACCTGGGGGGGGGGGGTGTTAAATAAAAAAGGGTAGTTTAGGGGAAGTTACAATATAAATACCCCTAAACACGGTCCCTCAAAGTCAAATTAGGGGCGATTTTAATCATCCCTAATCTATCCATTTATGGTGAATTTTGAGTAAAATTAGAGTGGGTTAAAACCCCTCTAATCTAACCACCACTAAACACATTCCTATTTTACCAGCGCTTACCTAGAGCTGCCTCTAATTAGAGTAGGTGTCCACTTTAGCGGCGGTTACGGGCATTTACCGCTAAAGGTTTTAGAAGGGGTTATAACCCCTCCTAAATGAAAAATAACCCCTTCTAATTTCCATGTTTTTTAGTGGGTGTGTGTAGATCTTGTATTATCTAATGTAGGTAAATAAATGGTGCCTCATGGAGGTGGTAGGTATCTATGTTAGTAGGGTATGGGAGTTTGGTGGTGACATGGTGGGAGGTTGACCCATGTATCACATAGAGATGGGTTGTGTTTCTTTTTGAGCACTTTGGTTTTCCTGTCTTGGTTTGGAACTTGTTTTCCATGTATGTTTTTGTCTTCCACTATCTGAATTTATATTGGAATATTTGATTTATTTTATATATGCCTTTTTTTTGTTTCCCTTAGTTCTTCTTTTGTGGGGGAAACCACTCCCAAAGGTAGCTATTGAGTCTTATGTTCTTGTCGCTAGCCCAAGGGGATTAGGAATGCCCTTTAGGCCTTACCATAAGCCGAATCTTATGTTCAGTTCATGGTTGACCCAAATAGGTTTAAGATAATATAACTATACAATCACTAGTAAATAATTCCATGTTGTTGTAATACATCAACTCCCATCTATAAAGGTCCCTTTACCTTTCCTTCATCTCAATTAATAAAATCTGTATGCACAAGAGATGTGTTTGTATGGGGTGTTAGAAAATATTTTATCAAAAAACATTATGACCCTAAGAATCACAAGGAGTTTAAAATTATCTTATGTCAGTGTAGTAATGTTATATAATGATATTATCTAGTAAAAAACAACTCACATCACAATTCACTAGGAAATCATTTTTTTCAGCATATTCACCCATGATTTATCCTCATCTAATTCACTAGGAAATCATTTTTTTCACCTTAAAATTTCACATGATGTAAATTGAAATCAAGCACTTTATCTTTAATTTTAAATCACAAGTTTTTATTAAGAATAATATCCCATTTTATAATCTCATTTAAAAACATTAAATCACATTCCCCCATTTTAAAGTAATGGCATATCACTATTCATCTAAATTCCCCATTTGAATCACCCTTAAACACAATTTATAGTATTTAAAAAAAATAATACATAACATTTAAACCCCATTACATACTCCCACTAATCAAATGGTTTTACTAAAAAAATTAAATCATAAAAAGGTTCATTAAACTCTAAATACATTTAGTTGAAATTAAATCACTAATCCAAACACTATAAATAGTTTCAAAATGAAGAATGCTTCAAAATCCCTTTTAAAAACCAATAATTTCATTTTACAAATCACCATTTATTATTTTAATATCTAGAAACCAATATTCCTAACTCAATACCATTAGTTTAAAATGAAAACATAAATTTTCAAGAATAAAAAATAATTTTAGCACAAGATAACAAGGTATATCATGTAAATATCCTTTTCCATGCCTCGTTTGAAACATATGTATTTACATAACATCAATAAAAATTATAAATATTTTTTTAAAAAATCTAAAATGACTTTATTAGATTGTAAATCCATAATTTCCAGAATGAAAATCTCATTATTAATATATATAATAGTGATAACACCTTCTTCTAGTTTAATGTTACTTAAATCCTAAAGAATTAGACATTCTTCCAATATTATAACAACATTTCCAACAATTTATCAAATGAAAATCATGAATTTTATCCATATTAATTCATCTAATTTACTCCCTAGTAGAATGAATTCAATTATCATCCCATTTAACCCACACAAGGCTAATATCACATATAACATATACACTAATCACATGAATTTATTCAATTAAATTTCAAATATATGAGAGAAATCACATAATTTTTAATTGATTAACAATTCATACTAAGAATGAACACCCAATTCGGACTTGATCATTAGAAATCATGAATTTATTTAAAATGGATGAATATAGATGAATTAAAACATAGTGGAATCAAAACCATGACTCCTTTGAAAAAAATAATAGGGAAAATGATCCTTTTACTATTGGAATTAAAATTCCATTGATAGATTGAAATTCCATAAATAACTGAAGAAGATATCACCAGAGTAAGATTAAGGAAGAAGGATAAAATTTAGAGGAGTGGAATCTTGAGCTATAGTTTACTGGAAAGAGTAAAATAGGTTTAATCCCAAAATATAATAACTAGGAAGATATATAAATACCCCTCATTAAAATTAGGTTGATTAGAGAACTGGGTACCGAGAGGATAACCACAAGCCACTCGGTAGCCATTGGCCACCCGATAGCAACCAACCACCTAGTGGTAAACCTAGAGAAAACTCCCCTACCTTAATCATCGGGAACTCAGTGCCTCCTACTAGGTACCTGGTGCCTCCTACATGTTATTTAATGGTGTCACGCATTGCATTCCATCAATCACCACCAATATTTCCCTATAAATCATCTCTTTCCACTTGAAACTTCAAAAACACAATCTTAAAAATTCAACATATGAATAAATCTATATTAAAACAAAATTTGACACACATATAAAAGCTTATAGTTGTTAAAAACTCCCCACCATAAAGATTATCATCCCTAAGAAGCATTAATAATTATCTCTTTTGAAAAAATCTCACCATTGAGTCCTTATATTTGATCCTCATTCCCAATTATCCTTTAGCATGAAACTATGTTTCCAAAACACTCATACAAGTGAAACTATCTTCCCTTTTAAGATCTTCTTACTTTGATTTATGATACACATTAGATTCTCAACATAGGAAAATCCACTTCCAATTCTAAAACATCATAGTGGACTTCATGAGATAGATTTTTTTTATACTTTCTCAGTTATATTACATGAAAGATATTATGTATCCTACTATACTTAAGAGGTAATTAAAAATGGTAATAAATATCCCTAATCCATTCCAGGATCTCAAATGGACCTAAAAGAGAGATCCCAACTTCTATTTCTTACCTAAACACCAGTTCCCCAATCGAGGTGAGACATTAAGGAAAATACGATCTTTAATATTAAACTTAATACGTTGATATATTTTACCAAAATATGATATCTTCCCACTCTAAGTCGTTTATAGCCTCTATATAATTAGTTGAACATAACTAGTGGTCTCCTGTACCAAGACCGAGACAAATCAAAGACTCTTCACCATCCTCCATAAAAAATTATGGACATCAATAATACCTCCCATATAACACCTCAAATAGGACCATCTGAATAGATTCCCGATAGTTTTTGTTATATGAAAGAACTATAAAATTTATGTGATCTTTCAACACATAATTAAAATAAAGAATATATATATATAGATAATATCCTTTAAAATATGTATAGTTTACTCAGAATTAGTATCATCTTGGGAATGGTAAGACATACTAAACTTCACCCAAGTTCCCAAAGCCTTATGCGAACCTTGCTAAAACCGAGAAGTAAATTTCACATCTCAACTGGATTCAATGTTTTTGGGTATGACATGAATTATAATGATCTTATGAGAATAAATCAACCCTAACTCATCAACTATTTAGGTTTCCCAAGTTGATATAAAATGAGAAGAATTAGTTAACCAATCAACAACCACCCGGACTACATCACTTCATTTCAATGATCATGGAATATTAATCATAAAATATGATGTAACCTCATTCCATTTATATTTTGAAATTTTAAATGATTGTGGCATACCCATTAGCCCCTGATGCTCTACCTTTACCCACTAGTAACTAAGGAATATCAATTCATATATAGCTATATCTCTCTTTATCCATCACTACCAAAATACCATTAGATAATATGATACATATTGGTCAAGCCAGGATGAACTACCCATAATGAAATGTGAAAAAATAAAGTATAATCATCTATCATATATATGATGTAGTCATAATTTTTCTATGAATATACAAGATACAATCAATATTTAAAGTCCACCTGAGTATCTTCTCCCCACTATAAATTCTTTCATGAATAATCCTACACATGAGATTTGAACTTTGACTCCCACTCAATCAATGAGAAATTGATAGTAAAAGGCTTTAAAATTTATGGATATATGCACTAAAACTTAATTGAACACAACATATATAAAGCCATGATCTGAGTGAGGGTGAACCACAACATAATACATGTTGTGTCTTGTGCAGGGATGAACCACATCATAGTGAATGTTATTATACTATGGTGATTTTCATTGGTATTATAATGTTATGTGACAACACATGGTTTATCCATGATCTCCCACACTATCTATCATAGATTAGTTATAACCATCATAAGATAGTGATTCAAGGGATATTAATGTCTAGAATAATAATTTAAATGTTAAACGATTATCATAGAAATTGATATGTACATACAAGGAGTTGTAAAATTTGAGAGTTTTTTGAAATGTCTCATCAATATATCTAAATGCTTGAGTTCTATACTCGATCTTTAGATGGGTATATAAATAGGATCAATCCTTAGACCCGTGGGCCAATATCAATCATAAAAACTCATCAAGATGATTATCTGCATAGCACTAATTCTCAACTACCTTTAAATAAGGTTCTATAAGGCTGCAATGTTAACAGAGGTCCTACCCAAGCATCTAGTGATTTGTATGATCTGTGGATACCTACAGAGGAATGATTCATTTGATTGTTTCTCACTGGTGTAAGCTATGCCATTCTTGTTATTTTCTTATATTCATTACAAATGTAAACATAGATTATGAATTTAATCTATTTTAGAGTGTTATTACACTAAATTTTATATATTAGACACCCCTATAAAACCCTTAAGTGGTATCAAAGTAAATCTATTAGGGTTTGGTTTGGATTTCTAAATGAATGATGAATTTTGGAAAAGGAATTTCCCTGGAACCATGGTGCACCCCATGAAAAATGGTTATTTTAGTTCTTTAAATTAAAGTACCATGGTGTAATGGTTATGTAAAATAATAATTTTTATATAAATGTTATAAGTCTATGTCATAGAGGAATAAAAATGATTGTATTGAGTGTTATAAGAAAAACATGAAAAACTGAGTGTTTTATGATGATGATCTATGCCAAAACATGAAAAACTGAGTGTTGTATGATGATGATCTATGCTGTTGTAAACCAATATCTATGTTATGGTGGCCTTAAAAATAAGGACTGTCTATGACATATAAAAATACATTTTAGAATTATGAATTCCTTCCCAAAGCAACGTGTTCCTCATAATGACTAGCCAAAATAGTGAAGTCCAAAACAACTTGAACTTGATACGACCAAGGGATAACCTGAAACAACCACCAAAATAGTTGGGGATCATGGAGTTTCTAGAGGACCAAAATGGTGTGAACTACACCATAGTTCAAGACTTTTTGTAAATTTTTTAAATAAAATTGATTTTGTTAAAATTATAAAAAACCTTCAAGCCCACACTGATTTAAAGGGGGGGGGATTTAAACCATACCAAAAATGTTTTGGTAGATTTGATTAATGTTTAAAGTATATTTATATTAAATGATTTATAAAGTCTTAATAAATTAACATAATATAAAATATAATTGTTTATATTTATTTATTAATAGTTGATAAATGTAAATATAAAAGGTTTATGTTAAGGCATTTTTTGGAAAATTTTATTTAAACCATTATAAAAGGATTTTTGTGTGATAAGATTAATGGTTTAAATAAAACCCAATGTGACATATTTAACTTATATAAATGGAATGTTTATTATACAATAATAAAAATATTCATAAATTATCTCGTATTGTGAAATATTAAGGAGTTAATATTAATACCATGAAAATTATAATATGAAATGTTCATATTTAAGAAAAGTGAACTGTTCAAGTTTATCCATGCTAAAATAAAAATTGTTTATAATTTCTTTATTTATGAATTGTTCATAAATTTTTTATATCAAGATTAAATATATGAATTGTTTATTTATTTATTATCCTCTTTATAAATAGATATAAAGTGTTATATTTTGAATTGTGATGTATGCTTTATTTTAAAGCATTAAACTATCTTTACATATTTTCATACATACTGATAAGGAGTAACATGTTGGGTATGATAATGATTTTAGTTTTCTACGACTTTGAATTTAGATTGTACTAGGTCATGAGCTTTAATTTTAAGAGTGATTATAGTTTATATATATGAGGTTTTATAATTTTGATGGAATTGGAATCTCTCTTGAGTTAAGTGTCCCTGGGAAAAGAGAATTTGGGCCGGACTGATCAATGGCCCAGAGGATTATACATTATATAGAAAAGTGTTGGTTGGATACCTATCAATTAATGCTTAATCTTCTGGGGATTATATATTTTATATGATTTTAAGCCTTTACATGAAATGGTTTCATGTACCTTATGCATATGATGAATTTAGATATATATAAATATAGTTATATTTTAATTTGGGTTAGTAAAAAAATCTAAGAGTTATAAAGATTTACACATCAATATTGTTTGAAATTATTGATTTGGTGGAAAGAATATGATTCTAAACTAAATAATTATAATAATAAACACATTTAAATGGAATAACATGAGATAATATGGTGAGATTAAATCCTTTTTTAAAAACTAAGTGTCAAATTTATTATAAAGTGATACTTTTCAAGACCTTGTTTTTTCTAACTAAGTAGGCCATGCCAAAGTTAGGTGCCCTAGATCATATTGTGTAAGAAAAGCATATAATTAGGTGAACCTAATCATTAGGTTCCTTGTTTTTGTAATATTCATTGGGAAAAACATAATTGAGAAAATCCTAACCATTAGTATACTAAAGGAATAGAGTTGAGATAATCCACATAATAGATTTTTTAATGAGACGTCCACTCAATTATCCAAGAGTCATATGTGATATTATTAACATGGTTTTATACCAGATATAGTCATGGGTTATTTTACGGTCTTAGCTGGGATATTTCCCAAGGAAATATAAATATTTTCACATATATAGATATGATTAAATTTAAAAGGGACCATCATTTTAATGGGAGTGCATTTAATAAAATTATTTATCAAATGCATATAAAACATGATATCCATATGATAAAATCTTATATTATAGATAATATCATAATCATCATTATAATTAAATTTAAGATCAATCCTAGATAAAGGAGAAACCTAATGTAAGAAAACTTCTTAGATAACTACAAATATTAAGAATATTTCTTAAGTAAGAAATAATTTAAAAATACTATGCGTTGGAGAAAACCCTTCTTGGGTAACCTAATATTAAATTTGTTAAAAAAGTGAATCTAGATGTGTATGATAATAATATATGGATCCACATGAGTTTTCAAAGGCACTATATGCTTGATGACCAAATTTATTTTAGTATTTACTATATTAAATATGTTACGACTTGGTGAGATTGAAGATATCCTTTAAGGCTTGATCTATCTATGAAATTAACTATGTTATCATCATTGGAAATCATCCAACAATGTGATGAGTTTAATAAATTTTTACCATATTTTCTCATATTTTTAATGATTAGTGATCATTTCATGTGATGTAAAGGTTCTTATGCTATATTGACAATACAAGTGGGTAAAAGTTCAAATTGGAAGAGGAAAATATTGTTGGAAAGTCTAACATTTTTTCTTTGAACATCCAATCAAGTCCATTTAAACCTAAAGGTAGAGCCAGGAAAGAAGGGAAATGTATCCATAGGATGGAATTTTCTATAATACATGAACGAGTTTATGAAACTCAATAGAAATTCCATATTAGGTATCCAAGCTATATAAATAAATTATTTAATTTTTATGTTTATATAATACCAAATGAAAATTTTAAAAATATTTTAAATATTAAGGAGTTAAAAATCAAGGTGATAATTGATGGATATTTTAGGTTGTGTTTAAGTTAAGTATAAAAGGTTTCTACCATGGATGTTTATAATACAAAGGAGTCTTTCAAGCTCAGAGGAATTTAAGTAATGGATATGTATTTTTATCTTATTTTTATTGTACGATAGGAGAAGTTAATTGTTATTATGGAGTTATTTTTAATAATAATAGATGATAGTTTTAATATGTATAGTTTATTATTCATAAAATTATATAATACATTTGAGAGTAAGGTAAGGATAAAAAGAGTTTTATCCTAGATAAAAGTGTTTATCCAAGATATTTTTTAAAATATAAGGAATTGATATTACACTATCCATCAATGGAATATTTTAAAGAATAAAATTATTTTTAGAATATTACTCTAAATAAATAGAATACCATATAATAAATGGTGGATAATAGTTTAGTTTTTAAATATTCCCACTAAAGGGAATAAGTGTTATTTTCTAAAAATAAAATTGTTTGTTTTTCTTATCATGATATTATAAAGATAATATAGTTTTTAATAAGTTATAGGTAGTATGTTTTAGACATAGAGAAGCTAAAAGTTAATGAATAAAAGATTCTATTAATAAATATTCACATTGACTATCATTAAATATCCTAATAGAGTTTACGGTATGTCAATGAAGTGAAATATAAAGAGTTACATTTAGTCATTATAATGAGGTGAATATCACTTTATATCCTAAATGAGTTTATAATGTGTTGGTAAGGAAATAATTTAAAGAGTTACATTTATTACCAAATTGATCTCAAGAAAAAAGTTTGATGGAATCTTTTAAAGAATGAAGATAATGATAAACTTAAAAAAAGTTCTATGTAGACAACATAAGTTATCAACATCATAACATTATATTTTGTAAATTTAAGGACTTTTAATACTTTGTTTAAAGAGTTAAACATTAGGAATATGATTCATAATCCTCACAATTACTTAAAATATATTAATTCATAGATGTTACTAATTAAAGGGGTTTAGTGAGATAGTTTTATCAGTCAACCACATAGAGTTGTGGTAGGAATGTCATAGAGATGTAAAGATTTTAACAAAACCTAAAAGTGTATTGAATGTAAAGATGATATAAAAGTATATCATATAAGGTATTTCTATAAAATCACTTATTTATGGTTTTATAAATATTCTTAAAAAGGGGTTAAGAATATAAAATGTATCATGTTATATGAAAATAAGCCTCTACTTTATCATTATTTCTTGTTGGATGCATATATATATATATCATGAAGTGAAATGATAATTAACCTCTCAAATTATAACTTTGAGTTATCTATAACTGATGTTTATCATGTAGTAGTATAGGTTGTGAAAAAATGTTAAGGTTATCATATTTCATATAGAGATATAAAATATGACCAAGAGGCAAAAAATAGATTTTGTACATTAGATGATAACCTTCATACTTTGATACCTTTATTAAACAAGCCTTGAGTATTATCTAATCAGGGGGTGTTTGTGTATGTTTCTGATCATGTCATCAGTTAGAGATTAACCAATATGGGATTTGTACATTCATATGATGATTATGACATATGGACCCTCGATTTATATAGAATGAGAAAGTGTATGACAATAACTTGATGAGGAGAATGTGATGTGATTATTTATCTCGATGTTGGGAATGAGTTGTGTTTATCCTCTTAGATTAACAACATGTGATTTATTCATCGACCTAGTTAGTCTGTACTTAGAGAATTGAGAATTTACAAGTAGGATATATGGGATTGAAATAATCTATGTTCCATGGTCACTCGATGTCTTTCAAAAAGGAATTATATGATTATTCATACATTCATACGAGTAGTTGGCGGACATAGGTATGAGGATACATTCATTTGATATAGATCACACAATATCCCTTTATAGTTTGAGTATTATTAGAACTCTTCTATAGGCCACTCTTTTCTTAATTTCATCGATTCATGAATTCATAATTGTTTTCAATGATACAAAGGACCATGGGGTCACACTTTTTGGCCACGTGAATGATAACCAAGTTTATAAAACTTTTAGAGCTACCCTAAATGTGTTTTAGAGTAGATCTAGAATAAATTTTGTATGGATTTTCATAATGTATCACATATGATGTGATATAGAGTAAATTTATGATAGATTTTATAAAAGGAGTTTTGGAGATATCCAAAATGTGGTTTAGATATGATTTCATGAGTTGTTTCATATGATGTGACATAAAGGTGAAAGTGCACTAAGTCTACAATGTTTTAGTGAAAGTGGGAGATTGATGGATACATGTGATAGGAATAATACCAAAATCCCTTTATATAATATATTATGATTGGAATTTTCATAGAGTAAAACACACCATTTGGTAAAAGTATTTAAAACTATGTATATGGGAATATCTTATTTTACAATATAAGAAACTATATGGTGGATGTTTGGAATATCTTATTGTATGATATGATCTAATCATAATGCTGAATATAAAATTGTTTAAAATACCCAGTGTTTACACAATGATCACTACCATATGAACATTAAAGGGTTAACATTAAAGGACATATACTCATCAACTATCATTAGTTAACCATTTCACGGGATAAAATAGATGGGAGGGTTATGGTTGTGAGTTACATATGACATAACTAAATATATTACTCGTACATTTATGAAATGTACAAGTAATTTCATGACACAGTTTCACGACTTAGTGAGTGTCTCTATAGCCTATATAAATAAGGAAAATCCTATATATAATTTGTATGGAATTATCTTAATATCCCTTATATGAAAATCTCCCTCCAAAAATATCCCTCTTCATCATTCTTTTCTTTTGAAATACTAGTATATCATGAAGGTTTAAAGAATCCCACACAAAGTTATTATGGTGATTCCGTGCTTCTCATAGATACACCTTATAGGGAATAAATTTTTTGTTATTCCTTGGTGATAATAAAAAATCAAAGAAGTTTGAAATCGATTTTTTTTTCAATGGTTAAAGTTACACACATAATTCATTTATAGTTTTATATTATTTCTCTTTCATACGCATAGTGATCTTGGTTAAAGGTCTCTTAATCACTACTACTGCATTGAATGAAAATTTAATTTTTATTATTATTTGTATGATAACTTAGAAAAAAACATGGATTCTACCACTCATGGGGGTTGGAAATAATTAATTCCAAGGATGTTTCCATTCACAAAGTTCTTAAAATCATCAGGTAAGGAGCCCGGACCATTATAGAGGATGAGAGTATCACCTGTATTTTTATTGCTGGAAAGCGCATTGGATGAAAAATTACCTTCTCTACAGGTGTGGGTAACATGGGTCCCATGGTTGAAAAGTATCCTAAAACTATTTATAAGATACATAAACTCCCATGTAGTTATATCCTTTCCATGGAGGAACCCAACCGGCACCACAGAGTCAGACTCAACTTCATCAATTTGAATGTTGCAGAACCTACATAACATAAAACCAGTGACTAGTGCTCTAACATCTACTCCTAAGGAAGTCCCATATCTATAGTAAGTATTGAATCCAAGTAGAACGAATCTCCAATTATCCATGACAAGTACACACCCTTTCATTTCACCCAAAAGTGCACGAACCATCAACATTCAGTTTAAGACCTATTACGGATGGCTTCCACTTGATCCATCTATCCATCATGCTGCAACCAGTTTCTAGTGTAGCATAGGGCCTTGGAATAAAAACATTAAAAGTTGGATAAGATTGCATTAATTTTATGGGAGTTCCCATTTCATCCATCAAATCATTCACCCGTACCTAGATAAAAATAAGAGAAACCTTACCACTGTACCTTGCCTTATTCTAAGCATCCTAAAGAGTCCAGCAGACCACTGAGAGGGCTGCTACCCTTGATTTTATTTCAACCCCATTCTATCCCGCACCTTGGAATCATCCATAAAGGAACTCATGCATAGTTTATCTATGACCTTGTATATTTATTCCATTACACATGAAAATCCATAGCCACTTGGCCCAATCACCTTCAAAGAAAACATGCCATGTTGATTTCTAATGGGGTGAATCGCAACATTGACATATGGAATCCAAATCCACTCCCTTATTCTTGATGTTTTCATATATGGTTAGTGTGTGATTCCTCAGCCTCCAAACCAAAAAGTTTATCTTTACCAGGATCACTTTTCACCATAATAAGGATGACCAAACATTCATCCCACTGATAGAATAAATTGAGCTTCTAAAGTCTTAGATGCTGAAGTTACAAGAAGTTGCACCTAAAAAAATGCACATACTCGATTCATCCAACAGAAAGATGATATCATATATGATATTATGTTCTTGATTAATAATTATGTTGATGAAACTCAAAAAAATACTACCCCTTGAAGGATATTTTAGGGATAGGAAACCCCGGAAAAAACAAGGATTTTCCATCCTAGTTTTTCTTCCAAACATTTAAGTACCCATGCCCTACAACCCACCTAGTTTGATACTTCAGATCCTCTATATAGTACATCATGTAGCATGCTATATTATTCAATATTATATTTCTCATCATCCAAATTTCGCAGTCTTCTCCATATATGTCTCTCAAGAATCTTACCTACAAGGATTCCCCCTCAACGAAGTTCCATGATATCCTTGCTTGTCATGCATTAATTATCTTCGAAACACTATAGATCCCAATACTACCTTTCTCAATCATTTTCTCCATTTGTTTCCATGATTCCTAGTGGTAGTGACCACTCTGATTCACATCCCATATAAAGTTCAACATTATATTCTCTAACTTTTCAATCATTCCTTTTAGAGGTTTGATAATGGAATGAACATCCATGGGTATTGACGTTAGCACACTATTGATCAAATTAATTCTACCACCAAACAAGAGAAATTTATTTTTCTAATTACTAATTATCCCTGTGATCTGATTTATGATCTCATCAAATTAAGACTTTTTACTCTACCAGATGAGATTAGAGCTCTGAGGTACTCCATTGGGAGTTTCCTCCTTAGCATGATGATTTTATTATGAATTAAGGCATTATGGATCATTGAGAATTTATTGTATATATACATGATTTTATTCCTACCCACTAAAATTTCCATAAATAGTCATTAATTTTATGATCTCTCCAATTTATTTTTTCCTTCTATTCACAAAAAATAACATATCATCAGCGTACATAAGGTGTGATACTAATACATTTATAGACCTTCATCTAAATGACATGATTATTCCTTCACCCATACTTCAATTGATATTTATATTAAGGACATTATATTCTATAATTAGGAGGCTGGGGGATAATGGGTCCCCTTGCCTAACACTTCGAACTGATTTGAAGAAGCTGAAACCACTTACCACGAGAAAGATTGTAAACCATGGAGAAGCATAGAATTTGAAACATAAGTCATAGAACCATTCATAAAAACCAAAATTACTCATTAAACTAATGAAGAATCTCTGTTACAACCTATCATAGTCCTTTTCTATATCCATCTTGATCATCACATTGGATTCAGTTGTTCTTTTATTCAGGTCCTCCATCATCTCTCTTGTAATGACAATAACTCCCTGAATACTTATACCATAAACGAAATTCTGTTTCTATTATGATATTAATTTTGGGATTACTAATAAAAACCTTATATTAATTATATTATCAAGTATTTTTTAGGCAAATTTACATAGGAAAACTATCCTATAATGATTCAAGGTAGTGGGTGCATTGAATTTTGGAATAAGGATAACTTTGGAAGCTGACACCACCCTGGTCAAATCACCACATCTGAAGAAATATTTCACTACCTCACCCACCTGATCCTTAATAATGTCCCAATCCACCACATGAAAATCACCTAGAAATCCATCGGGTCTAGGTGCACTTTCCTATTTCAAAATAAAAATCACACCTTGTATTTATTCATCCTCTGGAAAATTTGAAAACATATCATTATCTTTTACCTCCACCAATCTCGAAATGAAACTCATGAAATCCACTTCCTCTATAGAAATTATTTGTCTATAACCATCCCAAAAAGATGGGCCTAAAAGAAGGTTCTCAAAGAACTCCATGGACAACTTACCTGTAACTTCCACCTCTAAAGTGAAGGACCTGTCCTCAAGATAGAGGTTTATTCTTTTAGTAAAAAAATTCCCCATTAGGCACACTTGAAAATACACAGTGTTCTAGTCTCCAACATTGAGCTAAAGGGCTCGAGATCTCTCTCTGAACATCCTCTCCAACCCTAGAAGTTTTTTAGCTAGAAGTTTTTGCATCTCAACCAACAAAAAAAAATAACCATCATTCTATAAAGTCTTAAGTATCTTCTCTATATCCTAGATGTCCCCCTTCAATACCTCCAAACTAAGCCCCTCCTCTACATGATTTTAATTCCACTCCTGTATGTCCTTTTTGAGATAATTCAACTGCTGTAAAACCCCCACCCATGTAGCACCCCCTTAGGCTACTATCAAGAGTCACTAACCATCCGTATAAATCCATCCATACTACGTCAATTTATTGAATAAAAGAAATGGCCACTCTTATGATCCTCCTTTAAATTAACCAAGAACTGAGAGTGATCATATAGTGATCTAGTGAAAATTTGATTCAAAAATCTTTTGAGAAATAATGTTTTTTGTTGTCATTATACCTATCATATTACATATCATAAAATATGATTCAATATAAAACCCATAATTATATATATATCATAGCATAGGATAAACAATAATTGTATTCAATGATAGATATTTCCATGAGTTTCAAAAATAGAGTATCTTATCATTAATATGATATTCCCTTGAATTGTAAAAAATGACAGCATATCATATTAAATGATTAGATTACCAGTCGTATAATATAATTTATAATTCATAAAGTGTTTATGTGTTGAGGTATATTAATCAAAACTTAATATTGATACTGAATCATAAAATATGACTCCTTAAGATTTTTTTTCTTATTTTCAATTAGAAAATAATTTTATTATTTAAAAATTATTTATAGATAATGATAAAATGTATTTTGGATATATTTATTAATTTATAAAGTGCTTATAAATTAATTAATTATAAATAGTTTATAAATAATTAATTTAATGTTTATGAAACATTTATAAATAAACATTTCATAATATTAAGAGTTAATATTAAAATACATTCTTCAATATTATATGGCATGACTTATAATTCATATATAAATTGTTTATAAATAAATTATAAGTGTAATTAATAAAATCTTTATAAATTACAAAAAATAAGAAAAAATATAGTGTTTTTATATTTAAAAATTATAAATTGTTCATAATTTTTAATTTAAATCATTCAATTCAAAAGGGCATTATTTGGAAATTATTTAAACCTTATCAAAAGAGTTTTGATAGGTAATATGATCAAATGTTTAAATAATATTAATATTTGATATTTAGATTTTGTAAAAATGTTTACATAATAGAAATTGAGTTATAAAATGTTTATATTTCATGAAATATCATATATTAAAAAAAAATTCATGTAATGAATAATATGAAGAAGTTAATATTAAGAATAAATATAAAGATTTTATATTTATCTAATTATGGAATGTACAAAATGAATTATAAAGTATTTTTATTTTTTAATTTATGAATTTTTCATAAATGAATGTCTAATGTTTAGAAAAATAATTAAAATTTTTATTTGTTTAAAATTCCTTTTTTAAAATTCATGTTTATAAATTGTTTATGAAATGTGAATATTATATATTCTTTTATTTATGTGATAAAATTATTCTTAGAAATTTTCAATACATGCATAACGTGCTAGTTATAACAACGTAATATTTAGTTTTCATCTACCCCGACCTCAATTTTTAATTGAAGCCATTTTCTTGAATTTGGTTGTTGAATATAGTTTATACATATTAGGTTTTTGAGTCATGATGAATTGGATTATATCTTAAGTAAAGTATCCCTGAGTAGAGTAACTTTAGATTAGACTTCCCATTGTCTCGGAGACTTATGAATTGTTCTAGAAAGGTGGAGGTTGGATATCTATGACTCCATCCTTACTCATGTGAAGACTATCAATTTCATATAATTCTAAACCTTTTAGGAAAAGTTTATTCAACTTATAAATATGATGAATTTGGATATATATGAATATTTTTGGATTTTAATTTTGGGCGATAAACACAGACTGTAGGTTGTGTAAAGAGTTACACCTTAATACGGTTTGAACAGATTAATTTAGTGGATAGAATATGGGTTCCTAAACTAAATCATTAGAATTATGAACACATAAAGGAATGAAAACATGAGATAATAATGATTACATGTGATGAAATAGTTATGAATTTAATATTAATATGATGTAAATTGTAAGGTGAGACTAAAATAAAAATTCCTTAAATATTAAGTGTTAGATTCCTTCTAAAGAAACACTTATCAAGACCTAGATCACCCAACCGGGTTGGTCATGCTATAGCTAGGTGCCCCTAGATTATCTTGTGTATGTAAATAAAGTAATAGGTGACCCTAATAGAATTATGTGTCTATTATTGGTCTTTTATTTGGGTTACACTTATCCAGGATACCCTAATAGGATTAGGTTACTAGAGGAATAAATTTGGGTTTATCCAAATGATGGATTGAGTAAAGAGTTATCCGCTTAAATATCCAAGAGTCATATATGATATAATTGAGATTATTACCTACCTAAATTACTAATAAGTGAGATAAATTCCATAATAGACTCATTTATTAGTGAAATATAAATATTTTCCTATTAATGGTTATAATTAAAAATAAAAGGGGTTATCATGTTATTTGGATCCTATTTAATAAAAGTTCTTATTAAATGAATATAAAATGGGATACTCACCTGATAGAAGATTTTATTATGGATAATGGAATCATCATCATCAATATTGATCTTGATATCAATATTGGATAAATAAAAACTAAATGGTATTATTTTTATTAACTGGTATTGAAACTTAAGAGTAGTTCTCAAGAAAGTCGGAAATTTTATGTGTTGTAAAAACCCCATCCTAAGAAACTTCCTAATGAATCTATTCAAAAAATGGTGTTAGATACTTAGTATAATCATATAAAGGATTCAATAGAAGTATATAATATTATTATTGTGACCGTGTAAGACAAGTTTTAAAAGTAACATGAAACCATGGATGCTTATAAGATGATAGAAAAACTAAAAAGGCTCTATCAAGAACAAGCTATGTATGAGAGGTATGAGGTGTTGAAGTCTCCCTTTCAGTGTAAAATTGAAAAAGAAACCTCAGTATATACTCATGTGCTCAATATGATTGGTTAAATCATAGAATTATAGAGAATATGTTAATATATTATACTTGATCTATCTATGGAATCCATTCTTTAATCACTATCTAAAAGGTTTCAATAATTTATTTTGATTGAAAAAAAGAATGATTTCAATAAAAGTTTTCCTGGTATTCTCAATATGTTTAGGATAATTGAGAAACACATGGGTGGTCCAAGCTCAAGTTCCATAATAATGGTGTAAGAGGAAAAGGGTAATTTTTTTCCATAAAGAGAAGAAAATAGGTCATAGAATCCACACTATCAGGGAAGCTGAAGAAAATTAAGGATAAATAATTATTTCATTATAGAATGATTGGAAATTGGAGAATGAATTTTCTAGGATACTTGAAAGGTTATAAGAATTAATGTGGAGATTCCAAATTAGGTATTAATGTTATAGAATTCAATTCTTTTATTCTGATGGGTATATGATATGAACTGCATGTTTTATAAGTGTTGTAAATATAAAAGAATTTATAAGTGAATATAGAGTTGAAGATGGAAACATAAAGTTTTTTTTCTAGTAATATATAAAGGTATTTCTATATTAAGGACTTGTATGTAAGAAATAATTCCATCTAGTATGAATTTAAATAAAATATGTGTACTGTTTTTATTATTTTTTCTCTTTTTTGGGATCTTGTAAATAGAGGTTATTTAAATAAATGAAATTGATGTTCTTGATACACCTGGTTTATGATTCATCCAACTCTATAAAATACTTGGAAAGGAGATAAGGATAAAATAATTTGTGTCTAGAATAAAGTGTTTATCCAAGAATATGGTGTAATATTATTCTACTAATAATAATAGAATATTTGATAAAGTCTTATTTTAAGTAAGTTTTGAAACATATAGAACACCATATATGATATAGAAATAATAGTTTGTTTATTAAATATTCCTATTAAAAAGAAATAAATTTTATTTCAAAACACCAAGAAGTTTTTATTGTGTTTCTTAGTATGATATTATGAAAGGAATATAGTTTTTAAGAAGCTAGTGCGAGTATATTTAGACTTATAGATGTTCAAAGTTAATAAGTAAAATATTATGCCAGTGAAATTTCAAAGTGTATTTTACTTGATATCCTAAAAGGTTTAGGATAAAATGGTAAAAAAAATGATATAAAAGTTACATTAGTTAACATAACAAGGTAAACATCACTTATTACCCTAAAATATTTAGGATATTATATAATGTAAATATTTACATCAATTACCATTAGATTTCAATAAAAAAAATTGATGGAAAGGATTACAAGAATGATGATTATGCACTTAGAAAAATTATAAGCAGGTAATAAAATTTATTAGTGTCACAACCTTGGATGTTGGGGAGTTAAGAAGTTATAATAAGTTCAAGAAGTTGAACATTAAGAATATTATCCCTAAGTCTCACCATTATTCAAACTAGTTTACCTCACAAAAGAGTTTAGTGGGATAGTTTTATCATATGGTCATACAAGTATATGATAGGAATTGCATATTGATGAAATGATTTTATAAAACCCTAGAAAGTAAAACAAACACATGACTAATATATAAGTCTATCATATATGATAGGACATAAAAGTGCTTATATAGGGTTTTGTTAAGTATTTTTAATATAATTTCAAATAATATAAAATGTATCATATAAAAATGAAATCTCCACTTTAT
Source organism: Viscum album (assembly GCA_963277665.1). NCBI lineage: Eukaryota > Viridiplantae > Streptophyta > Magnoliopsida > Santalales > Viscaceae > Viscum > Viscum album. The sequence goes on from OY728162.1 coordinate 1,048,175,660, forward strand.
TATTACTTTGAGTTGGATGAATATATTTATATGTAGATATATATATTTCATATTGACTTATAAAAGTATGAATTTGATTTATCTATAACAGATTGTTTTTCATAGATTATTATAGTTTATGATGAAATATAAAGGTTAGTGTGAGTATGATTCTTGCATCAAGATATAAAATATGTTCATGATGCACAACAAGTGTTTTTGTGTAGATTATGACCCATGAAGTATACAATATATATTTTAATACACCATGTATTTGGTATAATAGGGATGAATTTTTAATATTTGATTCTCCATACCTAAGGTCAGAGAGATCCTAGTATGAGAACATTTATACTTTGATAAATTTCTTATGAAATCCTTGAGGCTTAGCTAAATAGGGGGTGGTTGGGTATGTTATTGATCATGTCACTGGTTAAAGTTGAATATAGATAGGATTTTTTCTCTCATATAATGAGTATTAAATTTGGGCTTTCATTTGAGATAGAATTAGAAAATGCATGACCATACTTAGAAGGTATATATGATGTTCCTTTCTACTTGTATTAGGGGAATGTGATGTTCCCATCTATTAGATGAATGACATGTGATGTATTTATCATCTTGAACAATATATACTTGGAAATTCATGATCATTTTAGGAGGCTATATGGGATTAAAAAACACTATATGTAAGATCTCATCTTTTTCATGGTACATCCCTCTTTGAGTTTTGCATCAAACCACTTTTTTGTGGGTTTTCATTTGTCTTTAGATCTTGATGGTCGAGTCTCATTTGGAGAAAAAGAGATTTTACTTGGGGAAATGACCTAAAGTATAGGGATTTTTTTTGAATTAATAGAGTCTGGGTATAAATGTGTTGAATGGGTTCATAAGGGTTTTCCATGGTTGGAAAGGGTTTGGAGGTGGTTTGGACCTTTTATGTGGGAACTGGGCTGAAAACTATCCTCTGGACAATTAAACATTGTGTATATATTACATGATGTGTAATCATTGATAGGATGAAGCTATAAACTAGTACAAGATGTGAAATGGTTACACATCATGTAAAACATTCATGTCATGTGAGTGTCAATTAGGGTTAAAATAAAACTAAGGTGATGCATTTTTTTGTACCTCTTAAAAAGGAAATAAATGATATAAAAGTGTATCACACACCATAAATTTCACATGGCCAACAGTATTAAGTAGGGAAGCATGTATTATTTTCATTCTTCACTTAGTGCAACCCTCAAATCTCAACCCTAGGAAATTTCTAGGTGATTTTAGAGAACCTTCCTTCTTTCCAGACATCCCATTTGAGCGATCAATCCCCATTAAGTTTTTTTTATTTGGTTTTACCATTCTCTCCACTTGTTCTCTATTATGGTGGTGGAATACTTGGACCATAGTTGGGTTGGGTATTGATATTGATATTATTTGATCTAAGTTTAATATTGTGATCTTATATTTCTTTATTCTAGTTGGATTTACCAATTGGAACTGCTACATTGATCACCGGTTAAAGGTAGGGGGTTTAAAACCTAACCCTATGGTCTATTTAATTTCCAAGCATATTCAATATTGAAATTTCACTAACCTAATGTGAACATTAATTAATTAATGGTTAAATTATTATAAATCATGGATTGGATTATTATTTGGTTCCCTTTAGATCTTATCAATTGAGACCTGGATTGTGGAAACCTATTGTGATATCCTTGTTGCTATGACATGTGTTGTGATTTATGCTATAATACTTATATTGAGCAGGATCTACCCATACTCATTCTGCAATGCTTATATTGAGTGGGCTCTACCTAGTCCCATGCTGTAATGATTATATTGAGAGGGTATTGCCTAGTCCTATGCTATAATGCTTATATTGAGTGGGTTATACCTTGTTCCATCCTGTAATGCTTATATTGAGTGGTCTCTACCTAGTCCCATGCTGTAATGCATATATTAAGAAAGCTATACCTAGTCCCATGCTGTAATGTTTATATTGAGCGGGCTCTGCCCAATACCATGCTAAAATGATTATATAGTGGGTGTGGACTAGATTTGTGTATTTTTGTTATGGATATATGGTTATGGTTGTAATGGTTATGCTACATGATCAGAGACATCTTGACATTGCTCTGACGCAGGTTATGTTTTGTCACAGACATTTAGTTATGTTTGGCATGGTTGTAATACATGCTCATAGATACTCTGGCATAGTTCCAAAGCAATTTTATTGTTATATATATAGTATTAATTGTTTAATTAATACACATGTTATCACTTTATTGCATGCAATTTTTATTAAAAGGGTTTTTTAGACATGGTGGCATCGACCTATCAAGTTTTACTCACACCCTATTCAAGATTTCATTTGCTACCCAAGAAGATTACATGGATGCGGGTTTGGAAAAGGGAAAGGGGCCTTGATATTGATTTTTGTTTACCAAATGAGATGAAGTTTGGAGATGAGACCAACATAATGTTCGAGACCAGGGACTTTTGAGTTTATTTTTTCCAGCTGATTCTTTTATTGTATTAATTTCAGTTTTACCTTTAGTTACATTCCATAATTACATTACATGATTAATTATTATTTGATTATTTGGTTTTGACTTTATTTCCCATTTTTATTAAATGAAGTTTCTGAAATGTTTCCATTAATCTAATATTTATTGATATTTTTGTATTTCTACTATATTGTAACTCTATACCGGTGGGTATAGTCTCCCTATAATGACTCAGAACTCTATTAATGAATTTCCCTTCCTATGTTTATTTCATATAGTATAGATCACATATAATTACTTATAGAACATAATAAAAACTTTATAAATGAAGAACGAATTAAATAAGAGGTATTTAAAGATGTTAAGGAACCTATACCAATGAAATAGTAACTTTCCCTTAGGAATAGTAACATGACCCTTATAAATAGTAAATCAACCTAATGAATATTAACCCCACCCATGAAATCATAAATAAAATTTAATCATCTCATAGGTAAAATAATGATATAATTATATCATAGTAAAAGTGAATATTTTAAAAATTAATATTTAAGTGTTAGTATTTTTATAAGTCATAAATATTTAATTACAATTTTATAATTAATAAAATTATTTAAAATAAAATTCATTTTCATAAAATGTATTCATAAAACAATTTTTTTTTGTATTATGATTTTAGGATAATTTTATGAGACCTCAGTTAATTTTTGAAAGTATTATAAAATCAGTTTTAAATTTAAAATCTGTATTTTTCAAGTAAATGATGATTTTATTTAAAAATTTTATTTCACATATTTATAAAATTATTTTGATAAAATGGATTCCATTTTTTAATTATACACATCTAAAAATGTTTATGGTGATTTTTTGTAATTTTTCTGAAATACTTGATTTTTTAGTGAATAATAAAATATGATAATTTACGGTATAAATACATTATAAGATAAATACACTATTGATTGCATAATGGATGATATAATAACACTTGTTTCAAAATCACATGCACTTTTTGGATCAAAAAAATCAACATTATTTCTTGTCTTGAGAAAAATAATAAAATAATGAATAAGATATTCAAAAATCACCCCTCTTCTCCACTATAAAAGCCACCCTCACCCCCTCTTCTCCACACTCCTATAAGCCTTGAATATTATCAAAGTTCTAACCAAATACTCTTCCCTATATTTTTACCATGTCTATTATCTCTTGGTATTTCCAAAATACCCAAACCCCTTCCCTTAAAGAGGTTCTCAAGGAGGATATTTTAAGAGGTAAAACCCTCTTCCTTTTCCTTTTAATTTCATTTCAAGTTCTTTTATTTTATTAACTTCTCCTAACATAATCTATTAAAATGATCATGATAAATAAATTATCATATATATACTATAATTATATCATTTTAATGTAATATCCTTACTCAAACTACTATCTCTCTCTTTTATTTTAAAAAACGAAATCATCATCCGGGAGGTGCCGATTTACAACCTTCGCGGACAACAATCTTTCATTATTCAATTTCTCCTTCAATTATATTCATAAAACCATTTTAATGGTTGAAATAGATTTTAAAATTTATATTACAACCCTTTTTATGTTCTGAGTGTAACATATTTACATAATACTAAGTGATAATATAAAATAAGTTTGTTATGATCAATAACTGTCGTAATGATCTAAATGACTATCACTAAATGTATTATCTAATGATTCATAATCATAATATATAACCAAATGATATACATAACCATTTAAAATTATGGATTCTCATTAACAATATTCAATTCCAATTCTGGATAATTATACCAATTCTAATTGAACTATATTACTTTTAATCAAAAGAATCAATCATGAAATCAAGGAAATGAACACTCTAGAACGATGAAATTCAATCTTATAACTTATAAATAAGGACATAAATGAACTTAATAAGACTATAATGAATAAAATATATGTATATAATATTATTAATTAATTAATTAATGGATTCAATTTGATTATCTAGGATGTTAATGTCAAGTACAGAACACATTCGAACATAAGGTAAGGGTTTTCTACCCGAACCTCCATTTTCTTTCAAGTTACTCTTATTATCTACTTACCTCAATGAAATTCTTAATTGTTATTATTTACTCCTGATAAATTATGTTTTAATGTTCTATATATGTGTACCAATCATAATCTTTCTTTATTTTATGGGGAGTTACATGTTTTAAAAGGGTCTTTTAGAAATTCTTCCTGATAAGCAAGCCCGTTTAAAAGGAACTTCTCGAATTCTTACCTATTTTCAAATGAACTCTATAATCTGTTTTTATCCACCATTATTTTTATAAAATAACTGATTTTATTATGAGAAAACTACATTAATTAACCTTTATTTTTATGCAAATATTTTTACAAAAGAACTCTTCTTCTCAAAGTAAAAGAGTATTTATCTCAAGAATTACTCGATGATTTTATATGAGTATTTTAATATATTTCAAAACTCTTGTTTATTATTATGTTTAATTGGGATTAATATTTTATGATATAATCTACCATATTTTATTTAATGGTTTATGATTAGTTTGAAAATGGATGTGCTATCTTGATTCCATTCACCATATTACTCTGAATGGTTTGTCTTTATGTTTAAAGATTGGGGAAAGTTATTTACATTTCATATATTAGTTTCAATATGAATTTATATGTTGTTTATGTTTGTCCCCATTCATATGAGGAATGAATTGGACTTATTATTTGATGGGTGGGGCCTGCTATAGCCCCTCAATGCATCGTTAGGTCTCATGAGACAAACTAGCATGAGTTTTTACCTATTATGTATGGTGTCTTGGCAGAGGCCTTGATAGTATGATTATGATGTCTGAAATTATGAATACCCTCATTATGAAACTATATATTGATAGTCCATGTGATTATTAAACTAGTAGAATATCCATGGTTATGTTTTATGGAATTATTTGATCAGTTTTTATTACTACCATATTATGCTCAAGTTTATTTTAAAAGGCACGTGTTTTTAGTTATTTATCATGCTTAGTGTTTATGATTATGATTAGTTCCATTATATTATTTACCCTTACTGAGAATCTGAGATCACCCATTTCATATGTTTTATATTTCCTCAGGATGTGAAGAAGTGTATTATGAATGACTTTCAGGGATAATCTAGGATTTATGGGAGTTACTAATGGATTTTCTATATTTTATTTCATTTAAAGTTGTAATGTTGAACTTATGTATGTATCTGGTCTTCCAAAACTACTAAACTATTCAGTTCTATGGGATAAAACTTCCTTGTAATCATGCCAATGTAATAAAATAATGCATTGGCTCTAGGAAACTGGGGTCCGGGGTGTTACACTCCCCACTATATCCATCACACCCTGCTGCTAGTTGGTAGCCTCTATAGTATGGGGAGGTTCACTTGAGGTCACATAACCAACCTGATTTGGCCACATGAGAGAGTTCTGGATTGGTGGACCTTACAAAGTGGAATTAGAGTAGGGTTTTTTTTCTTTTCTATTGCTTTACTATCTGGGAATGTTCTAAAGGATACTAGGATGTGTTAGGACTTGGTAATGAGATTGTTCACGGGAGTATCTGACCCATATATGGGAGAAAATCTGAGTTCTTAGGGATGGGTTTTCTGTTCATGATGTTTTTTATTACAATTTATGATATTTCACCTTGGGTGATTTGCATGTTGTGTGATGCTATTTATTCTTGAGATTTATACTCCTGGCCTGGTATGGTGTGAGTTTAGTATGCATGAATCATGATATACACATAGGTATATATCTTGACATGAATTGTTCATAATAGAGACATATTTATTGCATGTGATATATCTTCCTATGTGAACTGTGAATCGAGATACCTATTATATATGATAAATGTAAATGAAATAAATATTATTTCATGCTAAAACACTTGTAATACATATTTATAGAGACCATGATCCAGTGGTTATTTGTTATTATCACATGTTAAAGTTGACCTTTTTGTTATCCAGTGTTCTAATTAGTGCATTTATCTTTCAGATAAAATGACTCCTCGCCGTCTTTGAGTTGAGCATCAGGATAGCGGCAATCAACACACTCCCAAAATAGCTAACCCAAAGATTCTTGTAGAACCTAAGGATAAAATGGATGTTTAGCTTCATGGTAGCTTCTTGAGGATCACAAAATCCATGTAAAGGAAGACTATGTGCATTGTGACTTCGATGTATGAACTAACTAGAGAGTTTCATCCACAACATCTACCTACATTTAATGGGGAGGGTGACCCTAGGTATTCGAGTTTTGTATTGAGTCATTTTAGATAATATTAAAGAACCTTGAGACACCTATATATAGGATGGTTAAACTTACTACATATATGCTTCATGGACCAACCAAGTGTTGGTGGGATATTCTAGAGAAAGCTGGGAAGCAATAGTAGTTATTTTGAAAGGACTTAAATATGAAGTTCCTAAGTCACTTATATCCCGATATGTTGAGGGATGAGAAGGAATATGAGTTTATGCATATGATGTAGGAGGGAATGTCAGTGATGGACAATACCAAATAGTTCATCTACTTGTAGTGCTTTGTTCCATCTTTAGCAGCCGATGAGATCTCTAGGGAGAGTTGTTTTTAAAATAGGCCTCACTATGATATCAAGTCGCAGGTGAACATCTTCCATCTGAGAATTTTTGAGGATGTGATGAATAAATAAATCATCACGTAAGGAAATTTGAGAGAGTAACTGAGTAGTAGAAAGGATATTTCAGTAGGTTGAATTGGGATCTCTTCTTTTGGTGGCAATAAGCACTGCTATGATAGTTTTTTCCAAGGAAAAAATGGGCAGAGTAGTCACAATAGTGGGTAGCCATCTCATGATCATATTCCGATGTAGTAATTCATTGTGGAAAGTTGGTCCACAAGTGTACTCAGTATTTGTAACCCTCTTTAGAGTGTTTTTATTGTGGAAGAATGGGCCACCTTTAGATTTTTTGTAAGGGAATGCAACAGTAGAGATTTTTGGAAGGAGATTAGAACAGGTACTGGTGTCTTTGAAGGACTCAACTATTTCTCAGTAGATAGGTAGCTAGAGTTTCACCAGAAATTTAGTTGAAGGTAGGGGACATGGTACCCTGATGTAGGAGAGGTAGTACTAGGTAGAGGGGATACCTTAGTGGAGTCATACTGGAGTCCAGGGAAGAAGGAAAGTTAGTTTCATGCTATGAAAACTACTCCAGCTAGTGTGGATGTAAGACCTTCTATTGTTAGAGGTACAATTCTTATATCATCTACCCTTGCTGGTGTTTTGTTTGATACATGATCATTTCATTCCTTTTTATATTTTCTTTTTTCAAATGGTTTGGTATTGGTTATGTAAATATTTCATGGGGTTTTGACCATCAATACACTATTTAGAGTGTGGTCAGAGAATATCAAATGTTGCAAGGCATGTTCTCTAGAAATTGGTGGTTACCATTTCTTTTGGGAGCCGTTTATGATGGAAATGATAGGTTTAAACTTGATTATTGGTATGTATTTGTTATTTCTATATCATTATCATATCAACTATTACCATAGGAGAGTTACCTTTCTATTTCTAGAAGGAGGTTGATTTTTTCAGCAGGGTGAGTGGGATCTTTAGGTTAGCCATGCAGGACCAATTTAGTGCATATTAGATTGTATCATGACCTATATAACAGGTCTTGTTCTATATGATAGTGGAATATAGTAAGATACCTTTCCTCTAGTGGTAGACCATTTTTTAAAGATGTTTTTTTGATGAGTTCTATGGATTACCACCCAAGTGGGAGATCGAGTTCATGATTGAGTTAGTTCTGGGAGCAGAGAAATTTTCTATTTCATCTGATAGGATGAAACTAGTAGAGATTAAGCTATTTAAATTTAAGTTGGAAGAACTATAAACTAAAGGTTTCATACAACCCAGTACATCTACATGGGGTTCCCAAGTGATTTTCACCAAGAAGGCTAATGGGACTTTGTGCTTGTGTGTGGATTATCAGATATTGAACCAAATGACAGTCAAGAACCGGTATCCCCTTCCATTCATTGGTGATATCTTAGAACTAATGAGTGGTTATAAATTTTTCTCTAAGATTTATTTTAGATCAAGGTATCATCAATTTAGAGTGAGACCATTAGACATACCTTGGACTACTTTCAGGAGAAGTTATGTCTTGTATGAGTTTGTAGTGATTCAGTTTGGTTTGACCAACACACCAGAAGTATTCATGGACTTGATGAATTGGATCATTAATTATTTTATAGAATATTTAGTGGTGGTTTTTTTCAATGAAGTCTTAGTGTAATCTCAGTCAGTATATGATCATGTCCAATATCTTGACATTATCTTGAGTACATTAAGAGAGAATCAACTTTATACCAAGCTATCTAAATACAGTTTCTGGATTGATAAAGTGAACTTTTTAGGTCATATTATCTCAGAGTATGGAGTTTTTAGTGGATCTAGAGAAGGTTCCATCCATGATATATTGGGATCATCCCAAGAATGTTTTTGAGATTCAGAGTTTTCTGGGTTTAGCAGGTTATTACTGGTGTTTCATCTAGGACTTCTCCTATCTGGAAGCACCGATTTTTGGGCTGACCAAGAAAGGGGTGAAGTTTTTTTGTTTAGATTCTTATGAGAGATATTTTTAGGAGATTAAGGGTAGGATTACCTCAACACTAATCCAAACTTTACCAGTTCCAGGTAAGGCTTATACCATGAACTGTGACCCATCCTAAGTTGGACTCAGAGTAGTTCTGATGTAGGAGGACTGAGCGGTTGCTTATGGATCTAGACAGTTGTGACCGCATGAGAGGAATTATCCTACTCATGATCTAAAGTTACCCGCAATGGTACACACACAAGGTTTTGGAGACACTATCTTATTGGTGAAAGGTTTTTGGTGTACATGGACCAAAAGAACCTCAGGTACATCTTTTATTAGTAGGATCTGAACCTTTAGTAGAGAAGCTAGGTCAAGTATCTTCATTATTTCAACTTCGAGTTGAATTATAAACTAGGAAAGGGAAATGTTGTTGCTGAAACATTGAGATGGAATACACATACATAGGTAGTACAAGAGTCTTGTGATGAGTGGTGGATGTTGGAACTATTTTTAGACTTGCATTTGGATATTTAAGAGTCTCAGGGATGAGTATCTCTGAATTTGACATATGTTATAACCATGCTTCTTGATCAGATCAAGAAAGAGAATATATCTGATATGGAGGGTTTATCTTTGAGGGATAGCTTATATGGTGGGGTACCGCCACCACGATGGTCTCTTAGAAGTGTTAATTATCTTATTTTATATGGAAAAGTATGGTTTTCTATAGGATTGAGTGAGGAGCTAATGAGAGAGTTTTATGATTCTAAGTGGGAGATGTATCCTAGTTTGACAAAGATATATCATGATATTCATATATAGTACTAGTGTCCAGGAATGAAGAAGGATGTTGTAGTATTTGTGGTGAGATGTCTCACATTTCAGTAGGTAAAGCCGAGCATCAGAGGCCTTCTAGGATATTACAGCCTCTTCCCATTATAGAGTGTAAATGGGTTGATGTCACTATGGATTTTGTGATAAGATCACCCAGGACAATTCACAAGAATGATATATTATGAGTGATCATAGATCGATTGATAAAGGTATCCCACTTCTTACCTATTAGGGATACCTTCACTATTAATGATCTGGGTAGCCTTTATGTGTGTGAGATAGTTTAGTTACATGGTATTATGAGGAGTATCATTTCATATAGAGATCATCACTTCACATTATGGTTTTGGTAGGGTTTCAGAAGGCTCTGGGATTTTAGGTTCTTTTGAGTACGACCTATAATCCTCATATTAATGGTTAATCTAAGCTGAATATTCATATTATGGAGGATATATTATGAGCCTACATGTTGGATTTTAGTGGTTCATGGGAGAAATATTTAGTACTCATAGAGTTTTCTTATAATAACATCTTATAAGAATCAATCCAAATTTAAACTTTTGAGCCTTTGAATGGAAGACTATTCTATTCACCTCTTTGTTGGTTAGAGGTAGGTGAGTCAGTTATTATTGGACCTAGTCTTGTGAAGGAGTTATCTGAGCAGGATCAGTTGACCAGAAGGTAGTTAGTGACCATGTAGATTAGGTAGAAATCTTATTTCAACCATCATAAATGGCCTCTGAAGTTTGATATTGGTCCTCATGTTTTACTTTGAGTGTCACCTAGGTTGGAGAAATTCCATATTAGGAAATAGGAAAGCTAGTACCCAGGTTTTTCAGTCCATTTGAGATAGTGAAAAGGGTCAGTCCAATAACATACTGATTAGTCCTTCCATAATGCTATAGTGACATGCATGGCATGTTTAATGTGTCACAAATTTGAAGATATCACCCAGACCCTTCTCATGTTATTTAAATTGAATATTTAAAGATTGGTGTAGATGCATCCTTTGAGGAGTATCTGATATGAATTATGGACCATAGTGAGAAATATCTCCTAGGAAGGACTATTCCTTTAGTTTGAGCGTAGTGAAAAAGTGGGAGAGTTCAAAAGTATACCTGAGAGAGGGAGTCTAGCATGCAAGCGTAGTGACTAGACTTGTTCATCGAGACCCCATAGTGATGCATGAAGAATCTCTAGGACACGTTGTTATATGGTGGGGAGGTTTTAAGATCCCATATTTTTCTAGGTACATCCCTCTATGAGTTTTTCATTAGAACAATTTTGTGTAGGTTTTATTTTATCTTTAGTCCTTGTTGGTCACGTATCATTTGGATATGTAGAGATTATGTTGGGGAAAAATACCTAAAGTTCGGGGATGTATGATTGTTTGAATTAACAGAGTCTGGTTATAAATGTTTTTAATGGGTTCATGAAGGTTTTCATGGTTGGTAAGGCTTTAAAGGTGGCTCAGACCTTTCATATGAGAACTAAAATGAAAACTATCCTCTAGAAAATTAAAAACTCTATATAATTACATGATGTGTAATCATCGACAAGTTGAATTTGTGGACTAAAACATGATGTAAAATTTCTACATGTCATATAAACCATTCACATCATATAAGTGTCAAGGAGGGTTAAAATAAAACTATGGTGACACATTTTTCAACTTACATATTAAAAAAGGAAATACATGATGTGAAAGTGTATTACACATCGTGTATTTCACATGAACAACATTTTAAAGTGGGGTAGCATGTATGATTTACATTATTCCTTTATTATAGCCCCCTCTCTCAACCCTAGTCAATTTACAGGTGATTTTAGAGCACCTTACTCCTTTTTAAATGTCCCTTTTAAGCGATCAATCCTTTGTAAGTTGTTTTTATTTGATTTTACCCTCCTCTCTACTTGTTCTCTGTTATAAAAATGGAATCCTTAGACCATGGTTGGGTTAGTGTTGATCATGATCTGATTTGATCTAGGTTTCATTTTAAAATATTCTATGCCTTTTTTATTATTGGATTTACTGATTGGAAGCACTATGTTGATCACTGATTAAAGGTAGGAGGTCTAAAACCTAACCCCATGGTCTGTTTAATTGAGAAGTATGTGCAATATTGTGATTGCACCAACCTAATGTGAGCATTAATTAATTAATGGTTGAATGATTATAAATCATGGATTGGATTATTATTTGGATCCCTTTAGATCCAATTGATTATGACCTGACTTGTGACTACCTGTTGGGGTGATAGAACCCTTAAATAATGATAAAATAGATAATGGATTAAAGCATGTTTAGTATGATATGTGATTCAGGTGATTGCTTGATATAGATTCACCTTGGAAATGGACTTGTTTATTACAATAGCTATCATGTTAATGGTTTAACAAAAAAATTGATAAATGAAATATGCAATTGAAAGATAAAAGGTAATTTTCAGAATTAACCATTGAGCCTTATGATGTGATATTGTGATATCCTTATTGCTATGATATGTGTTGTGAATCATGTTGTAATGATTATATTGAGTAGGCTCTACCCAGTCCCATGTTGTAATTATTATATTGAGAGGGATCTATTCTGTCCCATGCTGTAATTCTTATACCGAGTGGGCTCTACCCATTCCATGCTATAATGATTATATTGAGTAAGATCTGCCCAGTCCCATGCTATAATGCTTATATTGAGCAGGCTCTACCCAGTCCCATGCTGTAATGATTAGATTGAGTAGGATCTATCTAGTCCCATGCTAAAATTATTATATATAGGGATTGAACTAGATTTGTGTGTTTTTATTAAGGATATGTTATGGTTGGCATGGTTGTGCTACATGATCAGATACATTCTGGAATGGTGCCTGTGTAGGTTACGTTATGTCACAAACATTTGGTTATAGTTGCCATGGTTTTGATACATACTCATAGATAATCTAGTATGGTGCTGAAGTAGGTTGATTATTATATAGTATTAATTGTTTAATTAATAAACCTATTATCTCTTTACTACGTGCACTTATTATTAGACTAGTTTTGTTTAGACATGATGGTGTCGACCTACTGAGTTTTACTCACACCCTATTCCGGCTGCTATTTGATACCTGAGAATATTACATGGATGTATGTTTGGATAAGGGAAAGTGACCTTACTATTGATTGTTTCTTGCTGTATGAGTTGGAGTTTGGAGATGGGATTGGCATGAGGTTCAAGATTTGGGTCTTTTGAGTTTATTTTTGCTAGATGATTCTTTTATTGTATTACTTTTAGTTTTATATTTAGTTACATTCTAGCATGACATTACATGAATAATTATTATTTGATTACTTGATTTCTCCATTATTTCCCAATTGTATGATATATTATTTCCTCTATGTTTCCATTACTCTTATATTTATTGATATTTGTGTATTTCTACTATATTTTAACTCTATACCAGGGGGTATAGTCTCCCTACTATATCCATCACACCCCTACAGCTATTTTTCATCCTCTAGTGTACAAGGAGGCGTGTTTTAGGTTATATAACCAACCTAATTTGGCCATATGATAGAGTTACAGATCGAAGGATGTTACACTATATCTCATGGTCACATAATTTCTTAAACAAATGGAATGTATGAAAATACATGATAATATGTGATATGGTTGAGGTACATTGGTATATAGATACATGTGTTTAATGGAGATCATTATAGAGCACTTTATAGCTTGAGTATCGTTGATTCTTTGTAATAGACTACTCTTTACTTATATTTTTGGATATGTTGATTCATATTTACTATAAATTCTATAAAGGTTTGCAGGGACACAGTTTTTGGTTGACTGGATAGGGATTGAGTTTGACTTACAGAATTTCTCTAAAGTGTTTTAGATTTTTAACCAAATGGGTTTTGGATAGGATTTTCCAAGGCATTTCATATGATATATTACAAGGTGAAGTTAATGATATATTTTCCAAAATGTTTTGGAATATATCCAAAAGGTTTTTGGATATGATTTCATGATTTATTATATATGATATAATATAAGGAGAATTAATATAAAAGTATTTTATACTTTAGTGCAAGTGGGATATTGATAGGCATATGACCTAAATACATTTATACTATATAGTATGATTAAGATAGTCATAGAGTAGGACAAACCATTTGGAAAAAGGATTTAAAACTATAACTGTGGGAATATTGTATTTTATGACATAAGATATCATATGGTGGATATTTGGCATACCATATTGTATGATATGATCAAGTTATAATGCGAAATATCGAATAGTTTGATATACTCAGTGCTTCCATGATGCTTATGACTATCTGAACGTTATAGGATCAATATTAAAGGACTCCTACCATCATATATCATTAACTAACTATTTCATGGGATGAAATGGATGGGTTATTTATGGCTATGAGTTACATGTGATGTAATGTATGTTTATGAAATATATGAGTAATTACATAATATGGTTTCATGGCTTGATGAGCATCCCTATAGATTATATAAAGGAGGACAATCCCTTAGGAAGTGTGTGTGGAACTCTCCCAATATACCCTAGTTGAAATTATATGTCAAGACTCATCCCTCGGGGCCCGTTTTGTGACTACCCCAAGCCCGCCATCCATATGCCATGGGTTGGAGACTAGCACCAGAAAGGCATATCCCTAAAATGGGAAGGCATTGCCTTTAAACCTGTACAAACACACAATCCAAGAACAAAACAAGATGAAACCATGAAGTAAAACTGCAGTAGTAAAGGTCTGTAATGAAAGTAAAAGGGGCCAGAATACAAGTCCAATTGAAAGGTACAAATACAAATGAAAAACAAAAAATAGATCCTGGAATCGTCCACCAAGGATCCTACCTGAAGGGTAGGTACAACTCATCTCCACTATCATCCAATATCCTCCGTGTACCACCTGGTCCTGGATCCCTCAAAACTCAGCCAAGATACTCGTCATCTGCACAAGACACAATAAGGTGTAGGCGAAGCCTGTGCAGGGGTGAGTATAGCAATACCTAGTAGGGACCCCGAGACCCCCAAGGTCTCTTAGAATTACACAAAGGAAAACCAAAAAGAATGATCTCAATCACAAAGCACACAGAAAAAGACTCAGCTCAAACCAGGTATAAGTAAAGCACAAAATTACAGATGATTAGTCGATAATTTGAATTATCTTATTCTGTCAAGAGGCACTACTTCTGACCATAAGAAGTTTGAACCACCTAGGATCGATAGGTACTAACCCTCGCTGACCCACATAGGATCTGATCCGCCCAGGTTTGATAGGTAATAACCCCCGTAAAACCCACATAAGATATGACTCACACAGGATCGGTATGCGCTGACCCATATAGGATCGCTGAGTGCTGACCCACATAGGATCTGAACCACACAGGATCAATATACACTAAACCACACAGGACCGCTGAGCACTGACCCACACAGAATCTGACTCACACAGGATCGGTATGTCGCTAACCCACACAGGATCGCTCAGTACTAACCTCCATATGATTTGTCTCCAACCTCCACCTCACTTCCAGCCACTGGATTCCTGCTCATAGTATGATTGATTCTGGGAGAACCTCTCCTTAAGCCATCAGTCATATTTCAACTGGAACAAAGTCCCACGAAGAAGTAATCCGATGATCCATCACATCATAAGGGTTCCAATGCAATAGATGGCGCGTCAACTGGACGCCTAGCCTGTAAGTTATTGGCATTTTAGTGCTGAGGGACAGGTTGGATTTAGAGTTGATCCAAACCGGACATACTTCAAATTTCTCCAAAACTCTCGTGGAGTATCTCAAAAGGACTGTCTCGCTCCAAGGATCCCAGCGTTATAGATGGTTCGTCAAACGGATGTCCGGTTCGCAATATAGTCACTTATGCGTTTTTGGGCCTGAGAGGGGTCCAGGTCCGGTCTGACCCGACCTGGGCCGTCCCGACCCGGTTCGGGTCAACCCGAACTGTTCTGGGTCTGACCCAGTCTGGTCCGCTTGACAAGGCTGGGCCACGGTGTGCCTGGTTCACTGGGTCGTAGACCGGCCCGGCCTGCCAGGCGACGCGGCCCAACCTATTGGCACACCCCGCGTAGGGTGCACGGTCTACCTGCTGAACGAATCAAAAGAGTCATTCCACTCCCTCAAATCAGCGGCGCCACATGGCACCACAACATGGTCCGCAGGACCAGTGGGACATGGGTCCCCCTGCCTTCTCCGCAGTTTCGAGCCGTGACTTTCTTCAACGCGGCGCCGCGCTCCTCCATGGACGACGAGCACTGATCACCGTCTCCGCCACTGGCTCTGGTCGTCGGTGCCTCCGTGCTGGTGCCATCGGTCATTGGTGCTACCGGTCACCGGTTCCACCGATCTCCGGTGCTGCCGGTCGCCAGTGCCATCAGTCGCCTGTGTCGCTGCGCCAGCAGACCTTCCGCGGGCCACCAGGTGAGCTCCGATGGTCCATTATTCTTTTTGGATGCATCTATAAACCTCTCGGGATGTTCCCTTCATTGTGCGCCTCCTGTTTTCAAAGTTCTATTAACTTGGAAAACCTTCCTCTAAAGAACGCAACAAGAACGAGGCGATGGAGGGTCGGAGCCTTGTTCGTTTGGCCCACACCATCTGCGTTAGCTTAATAACAAGCGAGAATAATTTTTATACTTCATAATAATATAATGATGAACCCCATTCAAATCCCTTACAACAACCTCTCACAAATTAAAGAGCGAGGAATATAATCGAGGGAATTTCTTAAATTAAAGAACAACCCCTACCTTGAGATCCATTGGAGGTGTCACGGTTGTGGCGGGAGGAGCATCCACATTGGATGGAGTCATCAGCATTAGTCGATCCTAGATAGTTGCCACCCGAGCTTCCATCCTCCATTGGTGGATGTTGCCGTAGAACTTTTCCAGAGTTTCCTCGCTTGAAGAAGCCATGCCAAAACCCCACCCCGAGCTCCATTTAAATAGGAGGGGGAAAGATAAGTAATGCATTGAAGAATTAATGAGGTTTTTAAATGAATTAGTGAACATATTTTAATTCAAAATGGTGGAGTTATGTAGTTGATGATTCAAGCCATTAATTGGCTTGAAAAATAACCGGTCCCGCCACCGCCGCTCATCCATTGGAGAAAAAGAAAATAAAATAACAATCACATGTTATTTTACTTTTCTTAAAAAATTCCAAAATTTTACTTTTTATCCCGACCTACTACGATTGAAGTGGATTAACTTAAGAGAATATCAGAGCTACGAATTCAACGGTGCCCTTGGGTTTTCAATCCGAGAACTGGTTCAAAAGATATAGAATGCCGCCCACGCGTTTACTGAACGTACCTTAAAAAAAAAATCAGAAATTCATTCCGAGCACACCGGGCCTCAGAACCACATGCTTTCAATTTTCACCGACTTGTAATAATCCCAAATAATTTAAAAAAAAATTCATGGAATTTTAGGGTCTTTACATTCTCCCCACCTTAGATCTTTTCTTCCCCAAAATCTATAACAAAACTAGGGGAACAAATGGGGGTATTGAGCACGCATATGAGCCTCCCGCTCCCATGTGCTCTCCTGGAGATTTCCATGCTGCCAATGAACTTTCACCAGAGGGATCGGCCACCCACGAAGGACCCACTCCTGTCGATCCTCTATCTCCACTGGGAACTCCTTAAATGTCACCCCATCATTGATGTTCAGCTCTCCCTAGTCGATAACATGCGATGGATCATGCACGTATCCCCTCAGCTGTGACACATAGAATACATTATGCACCCAGTGCATCTATGGGGGAAGAGATAAACGGTACGCCACCTCGCCTACTCTACTAAGGATCTGGAAAGGTACGATTAACCTCGGAGATAGCTTGCCTCCCAGACCAAACCTCTATAATCCTCATTAGGGTGAGACCCATAGGAAGACATAGTCTCCCTCCTCAAACTCCAAGGGTCTCCATCTCCTATCAGCATAAGACTTATTCCGAATTTGTGTAGTATTCATCTGCTCCTGGATGATCTTCACCTTCTTTGTAGTAGCACGTACCAACTTTGGACCCATAAGTGCTGACTCCCCTGGGTCTGTCCAGCAAAGAGGCAATCTGCATGGTCTCCCATACAATACCTCAAACAGTTCCATGTTTATGGTGGAGTGATAACTATTGTTGTATGAAAAATTAATTAGGGTAAGATGGTCCTCCCAATAGTGGCCAAAATCGAGGACACAAGCATGAAGCATGTCTTCGAGTGTCTTAATGGTCCACTTTGTCTGACCATCTGTCTGAGGATGAAAGGCGGTGCTCAAGCATAGCTGAGTTCTGAATGCCTCCTGAAATCCCTTACACAAGTGGGATATAAAACATATGTCATGATTTAAGATGATCATTGATGACACTCCGTGAAGTCGCACTATCTCCTGCACATAGAGGCGTCCCAAGCTCTCTATTGATCCCTACTCTTGGATGGGTAGGAAGTGGTCTGACTTGGTGAGTCAGTCAATGATCACCCAAATGGAATCATGGCCCCTAGACATATTTGGTAGCCCTATCATGAAGTCCATGGATATAACATCCCACTTCCACTCAAATACCTCAAGTGGCTGAGCTAAGCCTACTGGTACCTGATGCTCGACCTTCACTTGCTAACAAGTGAGGCATCGGGATGCAAACTCTACCATTGCTTTCTTCATCCCTGGACACCAATACTGACGCCAGAGGTCCTGGTACATCTTCGCTACTCCTGGATGTACCACCAAAGGGGATGTGTGGAACTCCCTCAATACCTCCTCTCGAAGCATCACTGGTACTATAGAGCATCCTCTGAAGAGGACGATGTGCTCTCCACCTTCAGAAAATCCACCAGGAGCCTGTACTAAAGATATCTGAGCACGTCGGGCCTCGCAGTCTACATCCCCAAGCTGTGCCTCTCAAACTCGCTGAAGAAGTGGGGGAGTGACAGTCATAGATTGGAGGTAAGCTGCTCCATCTGTATCCATAAAGGACATCTGTAACGCAGCTAACTACTATGTCACCTCACTCAGCAGCTATAGACCAGACCTCCTGCTGAGTGATCTGCTACTACGTTCCCCTTCCTAGGAGTATAAACTATCTCAAAGTCATAGTCCTAGAGGAACTCTAGCCATCATCGTTGTCTCAGGTTCAGGTCCTTCCGTGAGAAGATATACCTGAGACTCTTGTGATCAGAGTAAACAATAAACCATTCACCCATCAAGTAGTGCCGCCACATCTTTAGTAAAAATACCACTACTGCTAACTCCAGGTCATGGGTAATGTAGTTATGTTCATGTTGTCTTAACTACCATGATCCATAGGTGATCACCACTCACTCCTGTATCATGACACAACCCAGTCTGTTCCCTAATGCGTCATAGTAAACTACGTACCCAATGCCCTCTTCTGGTAGCCTCAATATGGGATCACTCATCAACCTCTGCCTCAGCTCCTAGAAACTCTATTGGCACTTCTCTATCCATAATAAAGGATGCCCCTTCTTCTTCAACACTGAAAAGGGTGGCTCTACCCTAGAGAAGTTAGGTACAAATCTTCGATAGTAACCAACCAATCCTAGGAAACTACGCACCTCGATCAAACTCTTGGGTGGCTACCAAGAAAGTATTGCCTTTATCTTTGCTGGATCCACTACAACTCCAGCCTCTGAGATAACGTGCCCTAGGAAGAAGACTTCCTATATCCATAACTGGAACTTAGAGATCTTTCTATAAATATGGTTCTCTCAGATTGTATCCAGGACTATGTGTAGGTGCGTGGCATGCTCCTCCTACGATGCCGAGTATATCAAGATGTCGTCAATGAAGACCACCACAAAGCAATCACGGTATGGATGAAAGATCCTATTCATGAGCCCTATGAACACTATCGGAGTGTTGGTAATGCCGAAAGGAATCACCAAGAACTCATAACTATCTTATCGACATCTGAAGGCTGTCTTTGGTATGTCCTCATCCCATACTATGAGCTGATGATAACCTTAGCTAAGGTCTATCTTAAAAAACCAATGAGCTCCCTTCAGCTGGCCGAAGAGATCATTGATCCTCGGGAGTGGATACTTGTTCTTCACGGTCACCTATTTCAGGTGCCGATAGTCCACACAAAGCCTCAAGCTCCCATCCTCCTTCTTGGAAAACAAGATCAGGGATGCACATGGAGAAACACTGGGCCTTATGAAACCCTTTCCCTGCAAGTCCTCCAGCTGTACCCGTAACTCCCAAAGCTCCACAGGAGCCATCCAATATGCTGGTGTAGATATCGGTGCCATCCCGAGGTATAGGTAAATGTGAAAGTCTACCTCTCTGCGAGGAGGTAGTCCCGAAACATCATCAGGGAAGACATCAACATACTATTTCACAACTATAGGATAACTCAGACTCCTCACATAAACTGCTATGAGGGTAAGGCTAGCCAACTGATGAATGATTGGCTGCACCCTCCTTCGAGAAAGTCAATCCTGTGTTGTAAAGGATTCTTCCTCACCGGTGAAGGAAAACCTGATCCCATCCTTGCAGACACACCAAAATTTGCACCTAAAACAGTCGATCTGAGCATGGAATATGGATAGCCAGTCCATACCCAAGATGACGTCGTAAGGACTCGACGCTGCTACTAGGATATCCTAGAAGAAGATCTCGCCTCCTTGAGTGAGCTCACACTACCTGCACTAGTGTGTAATCATTTAATCTTCTCCTATAGTAGTCTCTAATCATAAAGATCAAGCCAACGAATCCATCGGAATCTCCGAGATCCGAACGAGTGCCGTGTCAATGAAAGAGTGACTGGAACCTATGACTATAAGTACTACAACTAGGGTGGAATAGACACAAATCATACCTCTAATCATATCTAGAGCGCCGTGGTTATAGGCTTCAGTTTCCTGAAGCTGTAATCACCCCTGTCCACCTACTCCCTATGGTCAGGGTGGACCTCCTAGTGATGGTGGTGGTAGAACCTCAAATTGCCGCCCACCGCTTGCTACATGGATTTCCCCTCTGCCTCATCCGCCGCCCTGTAGACCTCCTCATTCGAACCTCGGCCACTTCCTTGATGGTCCCACTGATCATTGGTATGGTGGGTCAGGCAGTCATGAGCCATGTGGCCCTACCCGCCACACGTGAAGCACAATCTTCCTCCTAGATGACCTTCTCTGCCTCGTGAGCTCTGCACCTCCGACCCTGCATCCTGGGGTCATCCACTAGTGGGTCTAGCCCGCTTAGACCTCTGCATAATCTATCTGATGACTCTTGTAGATGACTCAGCTACTTGTTGTCTGATGGTGGCTCTCACCATCGGTTCCTGCTCAGCTATGAAGCTCTGCACCAACAATGCTCACTCGAGCACTCCATCCTACGTTGGGATATTTAGCGATATCATAGACATTCTAATCTCTCACCAGATACCCTGATCAAAGGTCCGAGCCCTAGATAATGGGTCATGTAACATGTAGGTGGAGTATCATGAGAGTTCAGTGAATCTTTCCAATTACTGGGACACTAATAAGCTTCCCTACTATAAGTGTAGCAACTCCTGGATATGCATTGAGTTTAGAGTTGCTGGAACAAACTCCACCCTGAAGAGGCTCAATCCATCCAGGTGAGGGTCACCTCGTCATGTTTCTGGAGCGTCAATCTCCACCATCTCCCTGTTGTGCCCTGTAAACGGCTAGCAGCTAGGATAACCATCTACTCTGCTCGTGTCTCAACCAAGCGAAAAGCTCTAGCCACATCTTCCAACCAGTCCTCAGCTGCCTAGGGATCTATCTTTCCATAAAACCTTGAAGGTCTCTATCTCTGGAAATCGTGCAATGTGCTTAGTTGATGTGCACGATCTACTGGTGGGGTAGTTGGAATCTACTTCCCAACGGATGGTGGTGCTGTTGGTGAACCACCTGAAGGAGCTACCATAGTAAGATGGCCCTGCACCGAAGCCTCATCGCTCAGTGGTCTATCATCGTGCTCTCTCTAGAGAATCCTGGATGGCTGTCTACGCGGTGACATCCTGAAAATAAATAGGTACACCACATTCATTAAGTTATACCTGGTGATCTGACTCAACAGATATCAAGGTAAAAACATTTATAAAAGACACGCAATCAGTATTTTCATGCACCAAGATGGAAATCAGAATTCAGGGTCCTAGTGTATGGATATGTTGGCCGCCGCACCAACACTAGACTCCCCAAATTGTAAACCACACTCAAAAATACTTAACACTATTTCTCTATTAAAATATCAGAGTCCTAGTTATTCAGTAGAAACGACTCATTTGATACCACTTTGTCACAACCCATCCCTTGGGGTCCATTCCGTGACTACCCAAAGCCTGCCTTTCATAGGCCAAGGGTTGGTGACTAGCACCGGAAAGGCGTATCCCTAAAATGGGAATACATTGCCTTTAAACCTTTACAAACACACAATCCAAGAACACAACAAGATGCAATCATGAAGTAAAACTGTAGTAGTAAAGGTGTGTACTAAAAGTAGAAGAGGCCGGAATACAAGACCAACTGAAAGGTACAACTACAACTGAAAAATATAAAACATTTCCTAGAATCGTCCACCGTGGATCCTACCTGAAGGGTAGGTACTACTTGTCTCCACTACTCTCCACGTTAGGCAATCTTCTCAGTGTACCACCTGGTCCTGGATCCCTCCAGTCTCAGCCAAGCTGCTCGTCATCTTCACAAGACATAAAAAGGTGTGGGCGAAGCCCATGTAGGGGTGAGTATAACAATACCCAGTAGGGACCCCGAGACTTCCAAAGGTATCTCAGAATTATAAAAAGGAAAAACAAAAATTATGATCTCAATAAAAAATCACAAAGTAAAAGACTCAGCTCAAACCAAGTATAAGTAAAGCACAGAAGTGCATATGATTAGTCAAGAAGTTGGATCATCTTATTCTGTCGAGAGGCACTACTGCTGACCATACAGAGTCTGACCTACATAGGATCCATAGGTACTAACCCCCACCGACCCACAGATGATCTAATCCACCCAGGATCGATATGTACTAACACCTACTAACCCAAATAGGATCTGATCCACCTAGGATCAATAGGTAATAACCCCCTCAAGACCCACACAGGATATGACCCACACAGGATTAGTATGCGCTGACCCACACAGGATCATTGAGCACTGACCCACAAAGGATCTGACCCACACAGGATCAGTATGCATTGACCCACACAGGATCACTGAGTGATGATCCACATAGGATTCAACCCACACAGGATCGATATGTTGCTGACCCACATAGGATCGCTCGGTACTAACCTCAATATGATTTGTCTCCAACATCCGCCTCACTGCCAGCCACTGGATTACCGCTCATAGTACGCTTGATTATGAGAGAACCGACCCTCAATACATCGTTCATATTTCAAATGGCACAAAGTCCCATGAAGAAGTAACCTGATGATCCGTCATGTTATAAGGGTTCCAATGCAATAGATGACGTGTCAACCAGATGCCCAATCTGTAAGTTATTGGCATTTTAGTGCCGAGGGCCTCGTTGGATTCAGTGTCGATCCAACCCCGCCATACTCCAACTTTCTCCAAAACTCTTGTGGATTATCTCAAAAGTACCTTATCTCTCCAATGATCCCAAAACCATAGATGGTTCGTCAAACGGATGTCCGGCTCGCAAGATACAGTCACTTATGCGTTTCTCGGCCCGAGAGGGGTCCAGGTCTGGTCCAAACCAGCCCGACCCGGTTGGGATGGGCCACAACGAGCTCAGCCCGCTAGGCCACAGACCGGAGTGGCCCGCCCTGACCTGGCGGGGCCCCGGTGAGCTTGGTCCACCGGGCCGCAGACCAGCCTGACTCACCGGCTGGGTGCGGCCCGCCGGGTGATGCAGCCCGACCTGCTGGCATGCCCCTCCTACTGAATGGCTCAAAGGAGTCGTTCGACTCCCTTCAATTAGAGGATCCACATGGGGCCGCCCCATGGGATGCGGGACCCGCGGGAAGTGGGTCCACCTGCCTTTTCCACGACTTCGAGCCACGACTTTCTTTAACGGGGCATGCGATAGCGCGCTACCTCCACCTCCGTGGCCAACCCGTTGCTAGTCGCCTGTCCGGCCTCCGCGGTGCTGCGCTCCTCAGCAACCGGTGAGCGCCGGTCGCCGTCTTCGACGCCGGTGTAGGTCGCCGATGCCGCTGCGCTGGTGCCTCTGCGCCAGTGCCTCCACACCGATGCTGCCGGTCACTGGTGCTGCCGTGCGAGCGGACCTTCCGCGGGCCACCAGGTGGGCTCAGGTGGTCCGTTCTTTTTTCTGGATGTGTCTACGACCCTCTCAGGATGTCACCATCACTGCACGCATCCCGTTTTCAAATTTCCTTCAAGTTGGAAAACCTGCCTCCAAAGAATGCAACAAGAATGAGGAAGTGGAGGGTCCAAGCCTTTTTTATTTGGCCCACACCCTCTATGTTATCTTAATAACAAGTGGGAATAATTTTTATACTTCACAATAAAATAATGATGAACCCCATTCAAATATCCCGCAACAACCTCTTGCAAAATCAAGAACAAGGAATAAAATCAATGGATTTTCTTAAATTAAATAACAACCCCTACCTCGAGATCCATTGGAGGTTTCATAGTTTCGGTAGGAGGAGCGTCCACATTGGATGGAGTCGTCGATATTCGTAGATCCTAGATCGTTGCTGCCCGAGCTTCCGTCCTCTGTCGGTAGATGTTGCCGCATAACTTCTCCAGAGTTTCCCCGCTTGAAGAAGTCCTGCCAAAACCCCACCCCGTGCTCTATTTAAATAGGTGGGGTAAAGGTGAGTAATGTGTTAAGGAATTAATGTGGTTCATTAAATGAATTAATGAAAATTTTTTAATTCACAATGGTGGAATTATGCAGTTGATGAGTCAAGCCATTAATTGGCTTGACAAGTCACCGGTCCTACCATCGCCTCTCATCCGTTTGAGAAAAATAAAATAAAATAACAATTACATGTTATTTTATTTTTCTTTAAAAAGTCCAAAATTTAACCCTTTATCCCGACCTACTGCGGTTGAATTTAAGATTCCCTTAAACGAATCCTGGCGCTGTGGATTCAACAACGCCCTTATATTTTCTATCCGAGCACTGGAAAAAAAGATAGAAAATGTCGCCCATGCGTTTACTGAATGTACCATAAAAAAAATCCATAAATTCATTCCAGGCACACCGGGCCTCGAAATCATGCACCGTCAATTTTTTCAAACTCGTAATAATCCCAAAAATTTTAAAAAAAAATTACATGGAATTTTCTGGTCTTTACATTATACCTATTGAAATCTCTCTCTTCATCTTTATTTGATTTTGAGATACTAGCATATCATGAAGGTTTAAAGAATCCCACTCAAAGTTGTTAGGGTGATTCGATGCTTCCCATGGATACAACTTAGAGGGAATAATAATTTTCTTGTTCCTTGGTGATTTTCAACAAACATAGAAGATTAGAATCAACATAAGCATTTAGATGGTGAAAGGGATGAAAATACTTTATTTTTCATTTTATATGATTTTTGTTGTATACACATGGTGATATTGGTTCAAGGTTTTTTTAATCACTTCTTCTACATTGATTAATAGTTAAAATATACTAAAAAACCTTTCAATATGGAATAAAACAATATAATCCATGATATAGTAGAAGATGTGGGCTGTGTGAGGGTGCACCATGACATAATGTATATTGTGGTCTATTTAGGGATATACTATAACATAATGATGATCACTATGTCATGGTTCTTTGCATGGGTATTATTACATTATGAAATAATGCATGGTTAAGCCTTAATATCCAAAACTAGATATCATACATTAATTGTAGTCATCATAAGATAAATATTTGAGGAGTTTTAATATCTAGAATAATAATTTAAATATTAAATTATTATGATAGGAATTCAGTTATATGTTACAAGGAGTTTTAATGCTTGATCATTTGTGAAACTCCACATCAATATAGCCGAATGTGTGATTTCCATACCGGGTCTTTGTATGGATATATAAACAGGATAAATCCTCAAAAATGTGTGTTGATCTCAATCATATAGACCTTTCAAGATGATTATATTTTTATCTATCATTCTATACCACCATTAAAGAAGGTTTTAGTGGGTTGTGGTATTTAGAGAGTTCCTACCCAAGTTTTGGGTGATTCTCAAAATTCATGGATACCTCTAGAGGAAGGGGTATTTTGATTACTTCTTTGTGATCTCAATTAAATTATTGTAAAAATATTCAACATGCTAGATCGACATGTGTAAGGAACACTATTATAGTTATTCATTTATATTTATTACAAATATATAGAAATATTTTCCATGTAATTAGGTCTTAGAGTTTTCTTCTAATGCGTTTTATATGTTATACATCCCTCCAAAACCCTTTAAAAATAACATGTACCTAGTCAGATATTTTCAAATTCCACTTAGAGATAAGATACATGAGTTACCACTCATCATCTCATTATTATAACATATCAATTTGAGATTTTATACTTAAATAATTGGAAATAATACTTACCTTTCTAGGTATATATTCCATCTCAAAATCAAATGTCTAGAGATACTATACCCATATCCTCTATTTTATATATAGGTCACACTAATAGAAAATATACCTTAGGATTTTATGGCCAATATAAAAAATAAATCCACCACAAAATAAATAATTTTTACAACTCTTAAGTGCATGTACTATTACTACCATCTCAATACAATGATAAGGATAATTATTCTCAAATGGACAAGATACAAATAACCATAAGTTTTATAACCCAATTCTTCCAAAACCCATTCTCGATCAGTATTAATACCCAGTATTACTCCTTAAGACTACCTCTAATTGACCCTAGGCTAAAGACCAATGTTAAGAGTATAATCACACAATACAAGAGGAATTCTATCAAGAGAACACAATGAAATATAGAATAAATTAAAAATATCAAGCATGAAAAAAGGAACAACTATAATCTATATACCATGACATAAAGTCACCCTAATGTTAAAAAATAACAAATTTTCCCATACTAGAAAGTATATAAAACCTAAATTCCTCTAATAAGGCACCACTGGACTATTTTAAAATTCAATCCATGGTCAATTAGCTAACAATGATTGAATCCACCACTAAACTAAACCTATAAATCTATATGTCAAAGTATGTATGATTATATTCACATACTCAGTAGGACATCCCCAAAAGGACTTATCAGCTCATAAAATATCATGAATGTATAATAATTACATATTAGAAATCATAAAGACATCATTTGATCTCACTTAAGTACTTTCCCAACCAAATGGTCAATTAGGTATATCTAAAAGTCTATACCTAACCCTACATATAGTACACTTAAATAAAAATTAAAAGTAATAAAACTCTCTATAAACATAGTAATAATACACACACACACACACAAACACACACACACACACACATATCACACTCACACTAAAATAATACTAAGGTCCCTTACAAACTACTTACACCAACCCAATCACCAATAGACCTAATAACTTGCATTATAAAGGGAATCAAACTTGTTTCATCCTCCTCATGACCTCATTAACCACATGGACACATCATAAAATACAGTAATCTAATATTCTCCTCCTATTTATCATTAAAACCACACATCTTCATTATAATCCCATCAATATGTAGGAAGGGGATAGGGATTACTAGTTTTTCGTCACACTAGCCTGCTCACTCAGTGTGTGGTGGGTCATACCTAAGAAAACCAACCACAAGTGAAGTAAATATAAATATAATAAGGGATAATATTACAAATCTAGTGTCATGATCAACCTTTCACATCAATAATACTTTTATTAGTATCAATTTTAGTACTCTAACATAATGGAATTAAAGAGAGGTAGTGTAATGACCCAAATACAATTTCCTAAATAGAACCCTAGATGGAGGGCCACATGAACTCATGTTAACCTCCCCACATACAAGAGGTCACTGACAAGAGGTGAAGGCCTGGAATATACATTGGGGAGACTAATCCCTTGATAAAATATCAATCAATAATAAATAAATAACTAAAAATCAACTAACATCACAAATCATAGCACACAATATAGAATTACAGCCAAAGAAAACCATAACCAAATAACCATACACCCATGATATAATAGATGGATATAAAATCATAAAGTCAAACATCTTTGTAGATTTCCCACTAGGCTAATTTAAAGTACAAAATAAATAAATAAATAAAGGAACTAGGAGGCTAAACTACAACCCTATGCCTCACCTAAACCCTATCTCCAAATACCATTGAGCTTCTACAACCCAATACACTACACAACCTGTAACTTGAATTTCAAATATAAGGTTTTCATGAACACCAGGGTTCCCATACAGGGTGTGAGAAATACATCTTAGTAGGATCTAACCAATTTCCCTTAATATATGCTATCATATACATGTGTATACATTATGAAAACAAATAATATAAATATATGACATACAAGAATGCACAATGATACATTTTATGCTAACTATGACACCACAAAACCCAAAACTACATGGCTCAACCAACATTGGAAGAAGAAGTCACCTCATTCCATAAAACTTGACCCATACATTATAACTCAAGTTAGGGTGTCATATCATGCTAAGAACACAAACCTATCACTTAGGTTAGGGTTCATACCAAAACTTAGTCACATCATACCAAGTCTTGACCTCCACCCTCTTACTCAGGGTAGGGTCCCATAACCACATCCTGGACTAATACCATCTCACTCATGGTAGTTATTTCCAGTACCCTCTCACTCAGAGTGAGGCCAAACATCATATCCTAGATCAAATCATATTGAATTATCCCTCTCACTCAAGGTGCATCTCCCATCATATCCCATACCACATCACATTGATCACTCCCCTCTCACTCAGGGTGTATCTCACATGAAGCCTTATACCATATCACATCAACCACTCCCCTCTCACTCAAGTTGGGTCTCACATCAGGTCTCATACCACATCACATTGACTCCTCCCCTATCACTCAGGCTGGGTCTCACATCAATCTCATCATCAACCATAACATCCCATTTGGGAACACACACATAATAATAAACATTAAAATATAACCCATCCCACATATACATGATGGCTCACATTCCTAGGACTTAGCTCTTTGATAGCCTCTCATGCCATTAGTACATTACATACCCAACCATCCCCACTAGCTAATCTCCCCGGGACCATCTTGATCATAGAAGAACAACATGAATAACCCATCAACATTCCCAACTCTTCTATGAAGGAATACTATAGGTTTACCAAACCTGGCTGAGTCTCTACTTATCAATACCAACTCGCACTTGTTACCCAAAAATGATCCCATTGATTATAGGCCCTACATATCCTAGACCTCATGAGGATAAGTATAATTACCCTTCTAAATAACACATTAACATTATAGTATAATCCCCATGGGCCATATAATACTAAGGCCCCAAGGTCTCTTGTAAACTTATTTCCAAGCCATCAAAGCAATTTTTATGACCCACTTTTGTGTCCCATCTCACACATACCTTAAGAGAAGATTCAAGCATATAATCTGTAGGAAGCCCACCCCAACACACTATATCTATCCCTGGAGGAATTATCCCACTCATGGAACACATTAAGACTCTAATCCACCCTCTAGGGTTTTTCCCAATCATGTGAGAGATGTAATATCATCTCACCCATCATCCCTAGGCCTAAGCCCCTCATTACCACCACACTAGCATTTAAGGAATCGAACCTAGGTTATTAAACACTCATTCTAAGCCTTGATACCTATCTAGGTACCTTTGTAAACCAAAATGACATATCCTACATACGTTGGACGCATAGTCATTGGGAAATTCTATTCCCTCAATATATATTAGAGCACTCTCTTTAGGCCTATGAGGATGTAATCCACCTAACTTCTCTACAAGGGTGATCTCGGTTCTTATCCAATTCACTCGAATCCATATTATCATTCAGGAATAAACAATAATTCATAAAAAAGAATATGGTTAAGTATTATAGGGGTCACATACCTCATACATGGGGTTACCATCCTCAATTCACACTCTAACCATCCGAGCCAAGCCCACACTAAGAAACACCAAGCCACTCCAACACACGAGCCCCTATTGTAGGTTCTGGGTGCATCAAAAGTGCCTATATGGAATGAAAAACCCATATTTTTAGCATTAATTTATGAATAATCATTATTGTACAAAAAAATTTATGTCATGACCAATAAAAATCATAGATTACTTTACAATAGTAAAGAATGAACTAATAAGAGTAGGATATTCACATGTAATTTATAATTAATTTATTAGTAGATATAAAATTACCCCAACTTGTAATTCACTATTTGTTGATGAATCGACTGACTAAATCTTGTTGTACCGCCATTGTGCTGTAGGATCTAAGTTCATAATCACTCTAGTGGTGATCTACACTTACACCAAAATATTTGAATGTCATCATAGAACTATTGGGTTCTAGCATGACTGATCATGATGGATTATGATGTTCGTGATTGATTATTATAGAATTATTCTTGAAGGATGAAGAGATATTAGTATTCTATTGATGGATTGAGAGAGTAAGAGGAGAGATAAGATTATATATCTATATATATATATATATATATATCTAAGTATTGAGTGAGATTCTCTCTATCTATTTTTCACAACAAGAATGATTATGTAAAGTGATATAATTAGATATTTATTATGGTAGGTTTAGGGTTAAAAATTAACACACATAACCCTTTCCAATTCTATAATTCTTAGTTGACCCCATGTTTAATAATATTATAATTATTATTCACTTGAAATGTGAATAACTTTAAGAATAAATAAATACCATTAATCTCATTTCCAATTGGACCATTAAACTTGGTCCACTTATCCTCCTCGTCATTTATTGAAACTTGAATAATGACTATTTATTTAACAAATAAATATCATTACATTATTCATTGATAAATATAATAAATATTATATTTACCAAAACTTGAAAATATATATTATTATTATTTAACTCACTTATTCTTTCAAAAAACCTGTGATTAAATCTTGGATATCAACCAAAACTAAATAAATAATATTTTTTCTGACTTGTTAAATTCAATATCGAATTTAACTGAGATTGATGATGCACTTAGTGTGTGACCCTCTAGGTATATTTCTCAATGGAACCAGGTAGAACCACCCAAATTCAAAGTTTAGAATCTTGAAATATTCCAAGGAAACCATAGAGAAATAAATTAATGTCTCAACTAAATAAAACCTATTATGAATGATTATCATGTAATATAATCCCTTTATCATTATATCTCAATTCAAGGAGGTTGAATACTAGTGTCATCAACCAATTTGCTTAATGTATCTTTATTTAGTTTTCTAGAAATGAACTCTCCCACTAGACATAATATCCCTGAATTTATCCAGGTAGTTCTATTCCCATCAAAGGTCCTAAGATAAAAAATTTCTTTAAGGGATAGAAGGGATAAATCCTTTATCACATTATCCATTAATGCAATATAACTTGTGATGCACCCAATGTATCATACCTCATCATGTGTATATGTTGTCATGGGTTTTTATAATACATAAAAGTACATGAATCATGGTATCCATTAATGATAATCTTAATGTGTAAGGATCAAGACACATGTCCATATATAAGAACAACTAATGACACGTGTAAATATGAATTTATTATTAGAAGGTCTCATTCTCATAATCTCATGCACTGAAAATTACTAAGGGTGTACACCATGAGAGGGTGACTCAATGTACTATAAGTCTCCAACCATGATAACCTATATCATTTGTGTCCCATTAAATGTTATCATTCATCGATAGAATATATATTTAAGAATACTACCATGACAACTCTAGGTTCTCATCATAGTGGGGAACTTCTATGACCTTTTAGTGTGACATATATTCTTAGGACATTATCACATACAAATTTCATGCAGATGAAAAATTATGATGTGATAATAAACTTCATTAATAATGAAAACATTTAATCAAGTACTTAGAGGCTAGTTCTAGGGAACCAACTTTAAAAAACTCCCACTTTCACTAGAGCCAAACTTTAACAACCTCCACTCTACTAGCTCTCACATGATACTCATGATTCTGCTAATATAGAGATTTAATCAAGGGGTCCCCCATTTTTTCCTCTGTGGATACTCTACTCACCACAACTTTAGATCATAGAGGAAAATCTCTAAAGAGATGAAAATTTTGAATTATGTTATTTGTCCTTTGATGTGACCTTGTCTATTTGGAAAGATCCACCACTGTTGTGTTATCATAGTAAGCTATGATTATTTCTTGACTTTTAGGCACCACAATAATATCTTGGACAAAAGTGTAAATCCAAACTGCTTCCTTAGATGCATCAAAAGTTTTAATATACTCAGAATCCATTGTAAAATCAATGAAAATTGGATTCTTTTAATTCCTCCATATCACAACTCCTCCATTAATACTAATGACACGTCCCAACTACAATTTTAGATTATTATTATTTGTTTAAATGATAGCATATTTATAACCCCTGATAACTATATCTTCATCTCCTCCATACATTGGGAGAATATCCTTAGTTTTCCTCTAATAATTAATCCTTAACAGTAGTCTGATATTGTTCAATTGGATCATCTTGATATCTTCCTACCATGATTAAAGCATAAGAAACATCATGCCTCATATATAACATGACATACATGATAAATCCTATCATAGAAGCGTATGAGATATTAATCATTCTACCCCTTTTCTATAATTTCTAAGGACATATTTTCTTAGAAATATGTATACCATGTGAAACTAGAACCAATCCCATATTGGATTAGTACATAATGAATTTCTTAAGTATCTGGTCAATGTATGTACTTTTACTTAGTCCAAGTATCCAATTGGATCAATCAAACATGATCTTGATCCCTATAATGTAGTATGATTCACCTAAGTCCATCATGGAGAATAACTTTATAAACCATGACTTATCCACTTGAAATATTGATATCTCATTTCCAATTATTAATATTTCATCAACATACACTATTATGAAATTTAATGCACTCCCAATAAATAGATTTTAAACACATGACTCACATTCATTCTTAATGAAAATAATTTGTTTATAGATTCATCGAACCAAATGTTCCACAACCTAGATTCTTGATTTAATACATAAATGGATCTATATAACTTGAATACATTTTTGGAATTTATTAGAGTCACAAAACCTTTTAGTTGTTTCATATATACATCCTCATGAAGGTTCCCATTAAGGAAAACAATTTTTACATCCATATGAAAAATTTCATAGTCATAGTAAATTGCTATAACAATTTTTTGATGTATTTAAACATGGAAATTATATAAAATGTTTCTTCATATTCAATTACTTTAAATTTTATAAACCTTTTATCCACTTCCCATTCTTTATAAGTATTTACATTACCTTCCATGTCCAGTTTTCTCTTGAATTTCCATTTACACCTAACAAGCTTTACATCAACTAGAGGATCAATCATAACCCAAACTTGGTTTTGATATATGGAACCTATCTCATAATTTATATATTATTTCAATATTTCATCTTATGATCTCTCTTTTACCTCCTTATAGGATTGAGGATCATTATTTTCAACCAATAACGAGTCACCATATTTAGTGACTAGAAAACTATATATTTATGGTTCTCTTACCTATCTAGTGTTCCCACATAGTACTTTTTTTAGGAACAAATTATTTGATAGAGACTTATGAAATATATTATTATACCAACTATTTTGTATCTTGATCATTAACTTCATTGAATACAATATTTCTCTCACGATCCTCCTTGACAATGTGCTCCTTATCAAGAAAGATAGCCTGTCTTACAATGATTACTTTCTTGTCTGAAGGGTTGTAT
The DNA here is from genome assembly GCA_963277665.1 of Viscum album. NCBI lineage: Eukaryota > Viridiplantae > Streptophyta > Magnoliopsida > Santalales > Viscaceae > Viscum > Viscum album. The sequence goes on from OY728162.1 coordinate 1,048,209,605, forward strand.
AGATTGCACCCCCTTGTTTCCTTAGGATACCCTATAAAAACAAAATTTATGCCTTGGGGAGATAGTTTATTAATTAAGATATCCTCAATAAATTCCTTGTAACCCCATGCATGAACATGTGACAAAACAGGTTTCTTTCCACTCCGTAACTCTAAGGGAATACCATTTTCTTCTTTAGTTATTACTCTATTTAGTAAGTATGTTTCCATGTGTAATGAATATCCCAAAAGGTATAATTTAAGGATTTAATGACTTATGATAAACCTTACCACGTACAAAAAGGTATGTTTCCTACTTTCACTAAAACCATTCCACTATAGTTTATAAGGTGGAATGAGTTGAGATAAAATCCCTTACTCCTATAAAAAGTTGGTAATATATTAGATAATATATTAACCACCTTGATTTTATTGGAGTTTATTTATCTTCTTACCATGATTATTTTAAACCAAATTATTTATCTCCTTGAACTCCTTTAAGGATTCATTCTTATACCTCATCAAGAATATGTAACCATATATACTCAGTTAATTAGTAAAAGTAATAAAGTATGATAATCCACCTCTATCTTCTACTTGAAATAGTCTATACACATCATTGTGATCCAATTATAGAAGCTATATGTACCTTTCACCTTGAACACCAAATATTGGGTTGGTAATATTTCATTTTAAAAAAGCATGACATATTTCAAGTGATTTAATCTTAAAAGTGTCTAAGTAACCATCTTGATAGAGCTTCATAAAATGCTTAACATTTATGTGACAACGACATTTATTACACAATTGGGTGTTAAATGAGTCACATGTATTTGTTTAATTATAAATTGATAATATTTGGTTTTCATAATTTTATATATAAAGATTTTTATTCAACCATTCTCTACCATAACAAATGCTATATTTTTAAAAACAGTAACTCTTATTTCCAAAACTGAAAATAAATTCATCCATGTCTAAAAAAAATTGAGATGATATTTTTGGTAACACTTGGAACATAATGAAAATTATTCAAAACCAAAATAAATCCTATTTTAAATATTATATAGTAGTCTATAATGGCTAGAGTAGTGATCCTTTCTCTATTGGTAGCACGTAAATCCACCTCGCCACTAGAAACCTTCTAAAATCTATTTGGTTCCAATATTTGGATAAAAATTTGAGCACCATATGCAATATCTAATACCCAAATTATAGATATGGAAAGATTACATTCGATAATAAATGCACCTGATACTTCCCCTCACTTATTTGGCTGGGTGAAATTCCATTTATAGTGGTCCTGCTTGATACATGCAAAACACACTGCATCCCGTTCCTTTCCTTATTGCTATATTTTTTTTCTTCTTGGAAGGAAGATGATCTAGAGCCTTATACTTTAAATGAGTATTAGATTACTTTTCCTTGTTACTCATATTCTTATTCATTACAAGGAACATAGGTTTGTTATTACCCATGTATTTATCAACTTGGTGAGTATGATTAATAATTTATAAAAGTGTCATATCCCCATTACTCATATTACAATTCATAATAAAATTGGAGAAGGTTTTAGGTAGTGAGGAAATAATGAGATATATGTGCAAATAATTAGGTATATTAAACACCATGAAATATAGGTTCTTTATGAATCCAATCATCTTGACTACATGAGGTCTATCTGGTACCGACTCTCTAAGCTTACATGTGAATAGTGCATTGGAGATCTCATATCTATCTTGCCCCTCCTTCTCATGATAAAGATCACGAAGGAGAGAAACAATGTTATATGTTTCCATATCCTCAAATTTATTTATAAACAAACTTAAAATAAAGGATAACATGAAATATTGTAAATCCATTTTTTCATCCAAATGCTTCATGTAGAGAGATACTTCTTCATCACTAGCATCTTCAACAAGTGACTCAGGAAGTGGGGAAACTAACATGTATAATTTTAGTTTATGGTATAGTATAATTTGTAAGTTCATATACCATTCCTAAAAATTAATAATGATGAGAAGGTTATCCTTATCTAGTATGGGTAATGGTGATACTATCGAAGTCATTTTATTTTCCATTTCTACAAATTAAGAGAATATGACTAATACTTCCTTGATTACATAATCAAATTAATAAAATTTAAATTAAATTCCATTAATCTCCCACAATTTTGTCAAAACCAAATATCCCTCACCATTAGTTTTAAAACATCCCATTTATTAGATTTTCTAGTGGTAATAATCCATATTCCCCTTCTCATAACCCAGACTTAATCTTGACATGTTATTTAAAGGGTTTTAAGTATGCATAACTTTCCAACTACATTAACTCAAGGTTCCTCGATCTGTTGAGTGGAATACCCAATCTTGAAATCATGAATAAATATTTATTCAACCCTTTACCATCAATTACACCAAAATATACCGGGGAATTCAACCCTTTATGTGAACTAAGTTAAGTAAACCCACAGATTCAAGTTAAAAGTTCCCTGATAATTGAAAGTGAAATGAATTGAACTTTTATAATTGAAATTCCTTTTTTAAATTAGTAAACTCCTTATTAAGTAATGAAGTTATAGAAAACACATGCACTAATTTGGTTATTCTAGACCATTATAATTTATATATTGTCATATTTAAAATACCATTAAGCATTATAATCATTAATAATATAGCCATTGTATAATGACTATTAAAATTAGAACATATTAAGGGTTATGATAAATCTAATTGAAACAAATGAAAGAATAGATGAACTTGACCAGAAGGATCATAACATATAAATACCATTTATTATAGCTTCCAAGAGACATGGAATCATTGGTATTTTCCCTTGACTAATCCCAACCTAAGATTCAAAAACTAAATCATGAGCAAAACTGTTTATAGTATAAGTTCAATCTTATCAAGATCATGACCCAAATGACGTTCCCAAAACCACCCCAATAAAATGTCACCATCACATACCTTATCCTTAGGGCCTACTCTAGTGTAATAATGGGTTATGTATCTATACCATAACAATACTATTTTTTTATATTTTTAATTTTAATAAAATAATGATTATATTTATCCTTTTTTATTATTAATTTATAAATGAATATATAATAATCTTGATAAAAATTATATTTTTATACAATGAAACTAAAATTATATTTCTAGGAAATATATAATTTTAATCATGACACTATTTTCATGAATTCAAGATTTTTTTAAATAATTTTTTTTAAATAATTTTTTTATTAAATAATATTTATTTTTATATAAATGATAATATAATTTTATGAAATCAAATGTTATTTTTATAAGGGTCATAAAATTGTTATCATCATAAAAATTAGTATTTTTAAATAAATGGGTATGTTGAATTAAAGGTGTAAATTATAATATTTAAATAACTTTTTGATAAAAAATATTATTTTTTAAATTAGTATGTTAAAATTATTCAATTTTTATTTTCTCATAATTGTCTAAGACAATTGAATTTTTCAGTAAAAGTAAATATGATATAAATATATGGTATGAATTATGAAATCATAAAAGGAAAAAAGTGATGTAATAAACACTATAAAGAGTATAAACAACTAAAATTTTGTTTTCACTTTAAAATAATGTCTTTTTAAGTTGTTTTATTAATTTTATAAACCCTTAATGAATCCTCCAAAACCTATATTATATTTTAAGTTCTTAAAATTAATTATTTATGAACATGAATCACTTCCACATCACCAAGAATATTATTTTAAAGATTTAGGTTCTTAACCATATATAATACTAAAACCCAATTCTCTTCGGTAGAAACCATAGGTAAAAACCATGGGAAGGTTTGTGGTTTTGATTATTTTTTCCTATAGAGTCTAAAACCTAAGTTTATAAATTAATAAATAACTCCCCTCTTTTGCTATAAAAACTCTCCCATCCTACCATTCCTATTAACTAAAAGAATTTTAGCACTAATTTATTCTACATTTATCTCTCTATATACCTCCTAAGGTGTTACCAAGCTCTTAATAATCTTATCCTAGGATTTTAGAAGCACCCTATCAAGGTAAGGGATCCTCTCCCTCTCCTCTTTATTCAAGAACCTTATTTATATTATGAATTTTGATTTCCAATTTATCATGTTGGGATATATTTTTACATATCCCTATTACTATAATTATGATTTATAAGTGATGATATACCCCTTTAACTCTCATTAAACCCTTATATTAGACTTTATATACCCCCATTATACTGCCAAAATTATCCTATGATTTTCCATGCCAAACATTTTTGTTGTGAATACACATCCCCATTTACACCCAAGGATATTCAAATAGATTTACCTATCCTTCATTTATTGTGGAATTCCATATGTGTAACCCACAATCCTTAATCATGGGATTAAAAGTGATTAAAGACATCCTTATGTTGTATGATCTATGCGCACACTTATGCATGTACATGATATGAATGTTACGGGTGAGACTGGAATTATATAGTCCTATAATGAATTGGGTAATGTTTTTATCTCATGAGATATCATGTATGGTGAATTATAGGTTATCTTAATTACACTATTTTATGATTTCTTGGCAGTTATCCTTCACTTATGCTTATAATTTCATGTTTTATGTTGTTTCCATATTCCTATGTTGCCTTTATGTTATAATATTATACCATGATTCAATGATCATATTTATGATTCTCATCCATTTTATATTAACTTTATTCAAATATTTCCTAACATGTATTTATTTCATCATTTTATCCTTTGATTATTCCCTTAACGAGTTTTATATCTCACCCCTTTCTTATATACATCTCCAGGCTATCCTGTGCAGTTTTGGATGATCAAAGGAACCTAAGGGATTATTATGGAATTTTTTAAATAATGTTGTTGTACCCATGTTTCATGTTAATGAAATATGTACCTAATTTACCAAAGATACTAGACCTCACAATCTTTTGGAATTGTATTATTCATGCCTTTATGTGATAAATCATGAATTAATTTATATTAAAGATATGGGTTGTCATAGTTGGTATTAGAGGAAATTATAGTTATTTATAGTATTAGGATGAGAAAACCCTAGAGAAATACTTAGGGATAATACTAAAAATGATAAAACATCCATAAATTTTGGTAATGTATAAAGTAAGTGGTTACCAAGAAAATATATCCATGTATGGATACTACAAGTAGACGTGGATATGGTATAGTTGTACATAGGGGTAATAAATATAAAAAGGGTTCATTAGGATTGAATCTATCTTCACCTAGTGTATGAAAAAGAGGCCTTGTTTCACACCTGGTTTGATACTCCTAGGGGACATTCTTTGGTAAATTCACAAGATCCTTTCAAACCATTATGAAGGAAACAAAGATTCCCATAATATTTTAGGAAATAAATCATGGATAACTTATATTGAAACCTAGAAATTCATAGGTTAAGGAACATATGTCATTTATAATGTTCATATTTTACCTTTTATGTGTTTAATATTTTAAGAATTATCATCCATAATTTTCCCTTTATTTTTGTAAATGGTTAGAAATAGGTGAAAATGAGTTACAAACCAATGTAAGGGGCAATGTGATGACTAACCAAATGATATGACCAACCTGATGGGAGTAGGAATCAGAAACTTTATGAAAATAATTTATCAATTAACTCAAGTTTTGAATATAAACTTTAATTAGGGGGAAAACCCACACCCCCTAAGAAAGTGAGAGTTTCAATTGAAACCTTTATGTGATAAAGGAATATGAATTTTAGTAGATCTTTTGATCCTTTAATTGAGGAATAATGGATCAAATCCATTGAAAATATATTCTTCATCCTTCAATTCTCTGAGTAAAATAAGGTTGTGATGACTGTTTATCTTATGAAGAGAGAAGCTGATCAATTGTGGATACTGATCAAAAATAAAAAACCTAAATAATAGATTGAAGTGATAGAGTGGAAATAATTCTAGAAAATATTTTTCAATAAATATCTTCCTCACACTCTCTAAATGAAAATGGGGAGATATTTCCTTAGCCTTAAGAAAAAGGATGATAAATCTATTAGGGCGTATGAGTAAAAATTCCCAAGACTGGTATGATACGCCTTCAGATTTTTCATCTCCCCCTAAAGAAAAGTTAACCACTTCTTTGGTGGGATAAAGAGGAGTTTACAAAAATATTTGGTAATTTTATAATTTTACTACTATTAGGAAATTTTCTGATGTGCCCTCAAATTCAAAATGGAGATCAGTGAATCTCAAGGGTCTCATGGGTTTAGAGATCAGAAGAGGAGGATGAATTTTTAATTTTGGAATTACAATAGAGAAATATCATGGGGAAAGAAATTTCAACATACCACTTGTCAAAAGTGTAGGAATAATAATCCTAACAATTTATTAAATGGAACAAGGAAATGATTTAGGTGTATGAAGGAAGGGCACCTAACATGTAAAGACCCGTAAATTTCAAGGGAAATTTTTTTCTTAATTTTCTTTGGAATTTTACGAGTACGAAGTTTCTAACGACACCTGATTCCGAGGTCCGGTGTGCCTGGAATCAATTTTCGAAGTTTATCTTGGGTACATTCAGTGAATGAACGAGTGGGTTTTCCTAACTTTTGAACTGGTGCTTGGAATTGAAATCCGAGGGCACCAATGAATCCGCAGCGCCAGTAATTGCTTAGGAACACTTTTTCTAGAGTTGCGTTTTCTTGGGTGTGGTTATTAAAAATGGTGGGTTAAATAATGAATAAAATAAAATTTGGGCAATCAATTTTATTTTTATTTAATATAGCTTAACCCCATGCTTGATGGTTGGAGTGGGACCCACTAATACCTTAACTCCTAGGTAGAATATTAGTGAGGTGGGGCCCGCATGGGACCTACCCATTTATTTCCTTTTACCTTCCACGTGCATTAATTATGGTAACTCACCCGCACACCCCTCTTAAAGGCCAAGTCAACCCTCGTGTTTAATTGAATTATTAAATGCCTCATTAATTTGCCAACGGTCAATAATTAATTCGTGATATGTTTTTGAATTTAAAAAACCGTTGGCATGGGAAATAAAATAAGGCAAAGCCTTATTTTATTAAGTGTTGTTTCATTGTGCGGGAAGAATTGGGAGAGGAATTACTCAAGGACTTGGAACTTATTCCTCCTCCTTGAAGAACGCGAAGAACGCACCGTCGCCGACGAAGAACATCGGCCTCCGATGAAGGACAATGAAGGACACCATTTCCTCGGAGATCAACGATGCGACGCGGTGTACCGCGACGCCGACAATCCTCCTTCCGCGACGCTTCTTCTGTGACGTTCCTTCTCCCACGACGAACCTTCGTTCAATGACACCTTGAGGTAGGGGGTTTGGTTTAATTTTAATTTTTGTGGATTATATCCTCAGTCTTTGATTAAATTGTTGATAGTCGTTGAGCCGCCTGTTATCGTAATAACGGGAGGAGGTTGGATCGCACGAACACGACCGACCCTCCTCCCCCTTTTTATGATTGTTCTTGTTGCGGCATGAGCAAAGGCGGCGCGGTGCAGTGGCACCGCGCAGAAACAATGAAGAACGGGCGAAGAAGCGCGGCGCCATCGCGCCGCGCCGTTGCGGCGATTCGAAGGCTCCGCAGATCCTTTAATTAACGGCGGATCGTCGGGCGTTGACGGAATGGGCCGCAGAGGTGTTTTGAAGGCTTCGCAGTGAAGGGTAGGTCCCGGGAGGACTGCCGGTGAAAACGATAGGCAAAACGGACCACTGGAGCGCATCCGGTGGTCCGCGGAAGGCCCTGCCGGCGCTGGCAGCCGGAGGCAGCGGTCGGCACCGGCCGGCCGCCAGGAGGTGGCGGCGCCCGGCGCGCCGCCAGGAAGGACCGCCGCGGCTGAAGCCGCGGCGGTGGGTGGCTGGTTTTGCGGCCGCGCGGGACTGAGGGGGGGACGCGGTGTGAGGCCGCATCCGCTAGCAAGGAGCGGCCCCTCCACGCGGGGCCGCGACGTCAATCAAGGGGGCATCCGCCCCCTTTGCGCGGCCGCTCGGCCAACGCCGAGCCGACCCCGCTCGGCCAGCGCCGAGCCACCCCGGGCCGGGCTGGGCCGTGCCCAGCCGGGTCGGACCGGGACCTGGGTCGGGTCGACCCGGTTCGGGCCGACCTAGGGGGGTTGGGCCGGGTCAGACCGGGCCGAGACCCCCTGTTTTCAGACCACTTCCGGTCTTTTGTCCATATCTTGGGATACAGACCTTCGATCGACACACCGTCAGTTGCGTAGCGATCCTTGGATCGAGACGATCATTTAGGTATATTACACTCAAGGTTTAGGAGAACTTTGAGTATGTCCGGGTTGGTTCGAACACGAAACCAACCGGGCCCTCGGAGCGAAAACGCTTATAACTTGAGCTCCTTACGTCCGATTGACGTGACGTCGACTTTGTTGGATTCCTCTTAGTGAGATGGACCTTTTGGATTACTCCACTCGAGGTTTGGATGTAGTTGTATTGCGGTCAGGTTGGTTTTGACTTAAAAACTAACCGGGCCCCTGGAACGAAAAAGCCAATAACTCTCAGACCGAGCGTCCGATTGACTCGCCGTCTGTCACATTGTGTTTCTTTTGACGAGACGGAACTTTGGGATACATAAACTCCAGACTACGTGTCAGTTGATGTATCGACCCCCCTTGGCTCGTGGAGCGGACCCTCCCGGAAGAAGCATGCTGTGTGCAGGAACCCTAGTGCTGGCTGCGTCTGTGACGACGATGACTTCCGTACTGGAATCCTCCGTGGGTTCGACGATGGCGACAACCGTACGGGAATCCTCCGTGGGTTCGACGGTGAAGAATACAATACTTTCAATATTTATGAAACCCTAGAGCTGGCTGAGACTTGATGACTGCTGATCGATCGACTCAGTGTGTTTCGGATAGCCCAGTGGGGAGCGCTTGGTTGTAGCGGCATAGCCACGATGGAGGAGCGCTTGGTTGTAGCGGCAGACTCGCGGTACTCAACAGAAGGAGTACCTCTGGAGGCTATGAGGGGGAGCGCTTGGTTGTAGCGGCAGACCCACGGCGGAGGAGCACTTGGTTGTAGCGGCAGACCCGTGGTACTCAACAGAAGGAGTACCTCTGGAGGCTATGAGGGGGAGCGCTTGGTTGTAGCGGCAGACCCATGGTGGGAAGCGTTTGGTTGTAGCAGCAGGCCCACAATACTCGACAGGTGGAGTACTACAACAGTCCAAGGTTAATGGGAAGCGCGTGGTTGTAGCGACATGCCCACTGTACTCGATAGAGGAGGAGTTTCCCCAGCGGCTATGGTTTCAACATCATTATTAAATCCTGTTTTGAGCTGAGTCTTGACTTTCAATCATTATCTTCGATATGATTGACTTCTTTTCCTATGTGGTTTTGGGTTGTGTTATCCCGTGTTGATTGTTTGTGCTATCCTGTGTGGACGTGATCGAACTTGGGCTCGGATGTTGGAGCCGAACTGGGACTGATGACTTGGGTATATGTATGGGCATATACCTAAGTAGTGTTGGATGTTACTTCGTGATTGTATCTTTTCTTTGTGGTATATCCTTTGTGGATTCAGGGAGACCTTCAGGGGTCTCGAGGTCCCTATTGAGTATTGTATACTCACCCCTGCATGGGCTTCGCCCGCACTACATTGTGTTGGTTGCAGACGACAGTCATCACTGATCGAGGTTGATGCTTGTAGAGCTGGACGGTTCCCGAAGGAGGAACCCATGACGAGTCGATGCCCGGAGGTGGATATCACGACGAGTCGGTACCTGGAGGTGGACCACTGGATGGGACGCATACAGGGCGGATGACAGGACCCGGGGAGATGAGGAGGCTATCTGTACCCACCCTTCAGGTGGGATTTCCAGTGGATGGCTCAACGTTGCTGCTTTACTTTTCAGTTGCTGTACTTCCTTTCCAGTTGTACTTTACTTTCAGTTTGGGTTTGTATTTTGGCCCACTTACTTTTCCACACTTACTTGTACCCAGTTTTACTTAGTGTTTACTTATACTGGCTTACTCTGTGGTATTTGTTTACTTTTTAAAGGCAATGCTGATGTTATTAATATTTTCATGACTTATTATATTCCCCCTTTACTTATTTTATATGAAATGTGCATAATTTGTGTGAAATATTAATGTTTTAATATTAAGTATAATATTTTAGCATTTTTAGAAGTAGTCTAATTGAGTCAGTTTAATGTTTTAATTATAACTGTCACTATAATGATTTAAATTGTGTGGTTCTTGTTTTGTAGGATTCTCCTTTCAATATACAACATTTCATTAGAAGGAACCATGATCCAATTCTGCCATTTGAAGGGTCATATGGTCCTCACAAACAAGACCAAAGAATCTGTGAACAAACTGGACCAGCCTTGAAGATTGATTTACTGGGCTCAATACAGAAGTCAAAAAACATTAACTCTCTACCATAATTCGTTGGACACTACATTTCATCTTGGATAAAAATTTCATGGCCCAAATCCAAGTACAAGGGGCCCAAATGAAGCTTTGAAGTCCATCCCACCATTCTGTCCGAGAATTAAAATTAGTATACTATTCATGACATATCTCATTATGTAAGCATCAAATCGAGCTAAGATTTTGTAGTGGGAAATAGGAGATATAGGCGGCCGACTTTGTTGAAGAATTAATTCGTATTTGAAGGCATCTACCTGTTCAAAAATCCATTCACATTTTGGCCATCGAAAAAGCATGGATAGAAATGGACAGTTTACCTTTGTTTAATAAAACCACCATAACTTTGGCTCCACTTGTCCAAATTCCTCCATATTTTGACAGTAGTCGGAAAAATTTATTATTTACAACTTTTAAGAAGGAGATATTTGGAGATTCGGCTGTCTGAATTTCCAAATTGGCGATGAAAGTGGAGGGACAGATTGGGAATGCAAACAGTCCACTCCTTGGGCTATAAATACTCTCCCCTTCTCTCCATGAGAGGGGTTGGCATTTCAGAAGAGAGGAGATCATATTGGCACGACCAAAGCTTTTCCAAAGGCTTGGGAAGACTTTCCATACTCAAGTTTTCACTTGAGAGACCTTTCCTCCTCTCTTTGTTTTCACTTACTTTTGTGTTCTTCATTTTTGTAATCTTGTAATTCTGTTTCTTTGTAATTCTGTTTTAATGAAAGTTACATCTTCAATATCTCTTATTCTCATCCACCTTATGTATTTTAATATTTATGTTCTTAAAATAGTTTAAATTCAGTTGAATCCCCTTCCCTTCTTTTGCTTCCTCATTCAATCGAAAATCCGTTTTAATTATCATCATCGTTCGTGTGTGTGTGTCAACGTACCACTCTTTTCTAATCACTTTCTTTTTATTCTATTCTTAATTTATCATCATAATTATTTTAACCAGAATATTAAACATCCAAATGGCTGAGTAAATCTCTCATTGGGGTGAGTTATAATTCAGGGATGTTAAGTGATTGAGAGTTTTTCTCGATGAGTATCCTTTAAATTAATATTGTGTATGTTAAACTTAATATGTCATGGATTAATGATATGTTTTGTTTAACGAGTGGTTTCCATGGATTATTGGAACCATAAATACACTACCATAAATAAGTTTTGATTGATATTAGAACCCTAAGTTAAGTTAAGGCTTGGATTAAAGCCTTCACACTTAGGAATTCCAATCAACGTCAACTTATGACATGTGTGTTAATTTAATGCAATACAAAGTAAGGCTCAAGGATATCACATGCTTAACTCCCCAATAATGAACTCACCCCAATCTTTATCAATTTGGTAAATCAAACATCATCCATAAATCATTTCAATTAATCTCTACAAACAAATCCCCCTAATCAAAATACAATCAACTAAAAACAAACGACTATTACAAAGTGTCATCGCCGAGGATTCGACCCGAGTGCTGTTATACACATTAGCAGAGCACCGGAACCTTGAACGGTCGATAGGCGACAATCGGTCGCACTTTCAAATGGCGCCGTTGCCAGGGATGGTGCTTTAAGTAGTCATTAGTTTCTGGTTATTGTAAAAAAAAACAAAAAAAAAATCAAAATTTTTGAAAAAATTGAAAAAAAAAACACAAAGAAAAACCCGTCTTCCTCTTAAAAATCATAAACTGAAAAAATACAAAGGAAAACCCATCGTACTCATCCTTTCTAAATCTCTCTGAATGCCCCGAAGCCTCCCAAACAATCCCTCAGATTTGTTTGACCCTGAAATTGATAGAACTCTTCGTCGACTTAGGAGGACCATTAGGGATAACCAAATCACCCAAGAACCAATCATTGCCCTACCAATTGAATTAGATATGGCCAATCCTAGGGAAAAAACATTGAAAGAACTTGTTTCCCCTGATATGAATTACCAACCTATTGGTATTCAATATCCAAACATTGAAGCTGACTTCGAACTCAAATCAGGTTTGATTCATCTTCTCCCTCATTTTCACGGGCTAGCCGGTGAGGATCCACATCTTCACCTTAAAGAGTTCCAAGTAGTATGCTCTACCATGAAGCCTCAAGGGGTTTCTGAAGAACAAATCAAGCTTAGAGCTTTCCCCTTTTCCCTAGCGAATTCTGCCAAGTCTTGGCTCTACTACCTCCCACCTGGTTCCATAAACTCATGGGTTGACATGAAGAGACTTTTCCTTGAGAAGTTCTTTCCCGCTTTCCGAACAGCTTCTATCCGAAAGGAAATAAGCGGCATCCGTCAATTCCCTAATGAATCACTCCATGAGTATTGGGAGAGGTTCAAAAAGCTTGTGTAAACTTGTCCGCACCATCAAATCCCTGACCAACTCCTGATCCAATACTTCTATGAGGGGTTATTGGCTATGGAGCGAACTCTCATTGATGCCACAAGTGGCGGTGCTCTTGTTGACAAAACTCCTGCAGCTGCACGAGAACTCATAAGCAACATGGCTGCAAACATGCATCAATTCCATACTCGAGCACATGCTCAAGTGAAACAAGCCCAAGAGAATCAATCCATAGAGCCCAACAAGATGACTGAGTGGATGAGTGAACTTACAGGTCTTGTGCGTCAACTAGCGGTGGCTACCAAAGCCCCAACCTCATCTTCTCCACAGTCACTATTCCCTGGACCTATCAAGAATTGTGGAATCTGTAACTCTCCATATCATCTGACTAAAACATGTCCACAACTTCAAGATGATCCATCTGATTCATCTAGTCCAATGGAGCTCAATGTGGCATATGCTCAGCGAAACTTCAACCCTCAACAATTAGGTCAGTTTGTTAGAAACTTCAACCAACCCCACTCTGAGCCCTTCTCTTCTACCTTTAACCCACCTCTGAGGTATGGTAATCCCATTTCTCATCCTCCTCAGTTCCCTCATCAAAATCCAAACCAGTTCCAATATGGTCAAAGTGGTGGTAACATCCATAAACCTTATCCTTTTGTTCCTCAACCCCAAAGGAACAATCCTCCTCCTGGATTCCACTATCCTAATGAGCCTTCCAAATTCCCCACCCAATACAATCGCTTTCCCAAGAACCAAAATCATGGCCAACCCAATTTGGGACAATCCTCTTCTTCTAAACAACCATGGGAAAGTGCTGTAGAGGATCTTGCTTCCTTCACCCGTTCTAGCCTCAAGAACATTGAAACCCAAATAGGTCAACTTGCATCCCACCTTAGCCAGAAACAACCATCCAATTCATCCCAACTCCCAGCTCAACCATTACCCAACCCTAAGGGTAATGTAAGTGCAATTGCACTTAGATCGGGAAAGCAAATTGCTATTCCCCATGCTGATTCCTCTACCTCCCCTTTCGATGTTGATCTAGAAAATGAAAAGAACAAAAATCTAGAAAAGGAACTTGAATCCACTCCTTCACCTCCTTCCATTCCTCTAAGGAACCCAATTCCTTTTCCTCAAGCCATCTCCAAGCCTAATAAGTCCTTTGAACCTGATCCTGAAATGCTTGACATGTTTAGACGTGTTGAAGTGAACATCCCCCTCTTAGATGCCATCAAACAAATCCCTAAGTATGACAAGTTTCTTAAGGAATTGTGCACCCATAAGAGGAAACTTAGGAACATTGAAAATGTTTCAACCCAACAGTCCATTCCCATGAAGTGCAAAGATCCAGGGACCTTCACGGTTCCATGTCAAATAGGGAGTTCCAACTTTGATGATGCACTCATAGACCTTGGAGCCTCAATAAATGTCATGCCCAAATCCATTTTCTCCAACCTTGGTCTAGGTCCCTTGCACCCAATGGGTGTTGTCATTAAATTAGCCAATCGAAGCACTGCCAGTCCTGAGGGGATAATTGAGGATGTTCTTGTTCGGGTCAATGATCTTATCTTCCCAGCTGATTTCTATGTCCTTGACATGGAAGGTGAGACGACCTCTTCTCGATCTCCCCTAATTCTAGGAAGACCATTCCTCATGACTGCAAGAACCAAGATTGATGTCCATTCAGGAATCTTATCCATGGAATTCGGTGACCAACTGGTCAAGTTCAACATTTTCCAAGCCATGCGATACCCATCTGAGGATCACTCTGCATTCTCAATCCATGCTTTTGAGGACAATTCTAAGATTCAATCGAACCCCAATCCACCATGTTCTTCATGTTCTAATGATAAAGGATCTTGTGAAATCTGCACCATGATTAACAAAGTCATAAATGGTGAAGTTGATGTGGACCTCTCATTCATAGACTCCATCAATCTAGAGGAACTTGAAAACTCTCTTGAATCCCACATCAACTCTGATCTCTACTGATCCACCTTGGACAATGTTGAGGAAAATGATCCAAACCCATCTGGAATCCCTTCTCCTGCTCCTAACTTGTCTATCTCTCAAATCAAGGCTGAAACTGATCTAAAACCACTTCCTTCACACCTCAAGTATGCATTCCTTTTCCATGATCCCTCCTACCCTGTCATTATCTCTGATTCACTTTCTGAAACTGAGGAGTCCCAACTTGTTCAAGTGTTAGAGGAAAACTAAAATTCCTTAGGTTGGACCCTAGAGGATATTCCAGGAATCAACCATACCCTTTGCATGCATCACATCCATCTAGAGGAATCATCCAAACCAATTAGGCAACCTCAAAGAAGACTCAATCCACTCATACTTGAGGTAGTTAGGGAAGAGATTACCAAGCTTCTTCAAGCTGGTATTATCTACCCAATTTCTGATAGTGAATGGGTTAGTCCAATTCAAGTCGTTCCTAAGAAGGGCGGGATAACATTTGTCACAAATGAACATGGAGAAGTGGTCACAAATCGAGTGAAAAACAAATGGCGTGTGTGCATCGATTATCGCAAATTGAATGCTGAAACACGAAAAGATCACTACCCACTTCCTTTCCTTGACCAAATGCTTGAGAGATTGGCCGGAAAGTCACACTATTGCTTTCTTGATGGTTACACCGGCTACTTCCAAATTCCAATCGCACCTCAAGACTAAGAAAAGACCACATTCACTTGCCCCTTTGGAACCTATGCCTATAGGCGAATGCCTTTTGGCCTTTGTAATGCTCCTGCAACATTCCAGCGGTGTATGATGAGTATCTTTTCTGAATTAATTGAGAATTGCATGGAGGTCTTCATGGATGAATTTACCATTTATGGCGAGTCATTTGAATCTTTCTTACATTCACTCTCTTTGGTCCTTAAAAAGTGTGTCAAGTGCAACCTTGTGCTGAATTTTGAAAAATGTCACTTCATGGTTTTAAATGGGATTGTTCTAGGGCACATAATTCCTCAAGAGGGTATCCAAGTTGATCCAGACAAAATTGAGGTGATCTAATCACTTCCTGAACCCAAATCAGTTCGAGACATTCGGTCCTTCCTTGGTCATGCCGGTTTCTATCGGCGATTCATTCAGAACTTCAGCAATATTTCCCTCCCACTCACTCGTTTACTTCAAAATGATGTCACATTCAATTTTGATGAGGCTTGCAAGAGATCCTTCATTGAACTCAAATCTGCTCTCACATCTGCTCCAATAATCCAACCCCTAGATTGGTCCTTACCATTTGAATTGATGTGTGATGCTTCTGATAGGGCCATTGGGGCTGTTCTTGGTCAAAGAAGAGAAAACATTCCTCATGTCATCTTTTATGCCTCAAAAACATTGGATGAAACTCAATCACACTACACTGTGACTGAAAAAGAACTTTTAGCTGTGGTTTTTTCCTTGGATAAATTCCGGCCCTATCTCTTAGGTGCCAAAATCATCATCTTCACAAACCACTCAGCATTAAAGTTCTTACTTAAGAAAAGTGATTCCAAACCAAGGCTAATAAGATGGATTTTAATGCTCCAAGAGTTTGACCTTGTGATAAAAGATAAACCTGGAAAAGAAAACCCTGTGGCTGACCACCTGAGTAGAATTTCTAATTCTTCTCATTATGAAATAATTGATCCTGAATTTCCAACTGAACACCTCTCATCTCTCACTCCAAAGTTACCATGGTATGCCCCAATTGTCAATTACTTGGTTTCTGGTGTTTTCCCTGAATATTTTTCAAAAGAACAAAAAGAAAAGATGAAAAGTGATTCAAAGCATTATTTTTGGGAAGATAATAAACTTTGGAAAACTGGGGCTGACATGGTAATTAGGAGATGTGTTGATGAAACTGAACAATCCTCCATCTTGGAATTCTGCCACTCAATTCCTGGAGGTGGCCACTTTGGACCACAAAGGACTTCTTGAAAGGTTCTAGATTCTAGATTCTTTTGGCCTTCACTCTTCAAGGACTCACACGAGTTCTGTCAATCATGTCCCACTTGCCAAAAGTTTGGCACAATTTCCAAAAGAAATGAAATGCCTCAAAATCCATTAATCTTCTGTGAGCTTTTCGATGTTTGGGGCATCGATTTCATGGGACCTTTTCCCCCTTCCAATGGATTATCATACATTCTCCTTGTAGTTGACTATGTTTCTAGGTGGGTCGAGGCCAAATCCACTAGGAAAGATGATGCTCAAACTGTGAGTGAGTTCCTCAAAACCCATATCTTCCATCGATTCGGAACACCACGTGCTTTGATAAGTGACTTAGGAACTCATTTCTGTAATAGAACCATGGAGTCACTTTTGAAAAAGAATGGGGTTGTACACAAAACATCCACTGCATATCACCCTCAAACAAATGGAATGGCTGAACTTTCTAACAGAGAAGTTAAAAGAGTGCTTGAAAGAATTGTTAAGCCCACAAGAAAAAACTGGCCCGATAGACTTGGTGAAGCACTTTGGGCCTATCGAACAGCCTATAAGACACCCATTGGGATGTATCCATTTAGGCTAGTTTTTGGTAAAGCCTTTCATTTACCAGTTGAAATCCAACATAAGTCATTTTGGGCTGTCAAAACTTGTAATTTTGATTGTGAAAAATCTGGTGAAGAAAGATTGTTGCAGTTGACTGAATTGGAGGAGCTTCAACTCGATTCGTATGAGAACTCCATTCTCTACAAAGAAAAGGCAAAGTCACTCCATGACAAGAACATTCTTCGAAAGGTATTTCATGAAGGTGAAAAGGTAATGCTCTTCAATTCTCGATTTCGACTTCACCCAGGTAAGCTCAATTCTCGTTGGGATGGACCTTTTATTATTACTAATGTTTACCCATTTGGTGCATTGAAAGTCCAAGACCCTTCTTCAAAAAGAACATTCACGGTAAATGGACACCGGTTAAAGAATCACCATGAGAGGCCATTCACTTCAGGTTCCACATTGACTTCCATTGACCCACCACTAGATGGAAACGGCGACCCACCAAATCCAAACTAGGGGGCACCTCTTTCTCTTTAACTCTCTCTCTCTCCTCAATCTCTCTTCCCTCTATTCTTCTCTCTATTTATTCTTCTTCCTCTCTCCCTCTCATTTTTTTACAACATTCTTCCACAACCTTTTTTCTATTTTCTCTTTTGTGTGGATGTGTCATTAAAAATAAAAAAAAATTAAAAAAATTAATTAAAAAAAATGAAATTAAAAAAAGGGGTGTCATAATTACTCATCATCCAATATTGAAATTCTGTCCAACCATTTTGGGGAGTCAAAAGGCTTGTTTTAAACTCAAATATATTGAATTTTTATCTCAAACTTGGGTAAACAATTTTGTGTCAATAACAAACATTTTGAATGAAAAATTTTTGGTGGAAAATGATTCTCCCCTACCGTGAGGAATAACATTAGCCTTCATGCCAAGGTCATCTATGGCCATCTTTTTAATTGTGTGTCTTCACCACTGATTGTGAGTCTTGAGTTTGTGGACCTTCGAGCTGAATTTCCATCTTTTGTGTGCATTAATATGATAGAGGCATTTTCTACGCCACATGAGAATCAGAATAGCCAAATAGCCTCCCGTTACCCTTACATTGATCATACTTTTGAAAGCCCCTTTGAGCCTATGAAAACCTTTCTTTTGGTAGCCACATTACAAGCCTAATACCTTTTCCCACCCAACATCTTCATGGATTTTCATTGTACAATTTATTGAAATTTAAGTGTGGGGGGAATGGACTTCATTTTTGGGCATACTTTCATTG
Organism: Viscum album; assembly: GCA_963277665.1. Lineage (NCBI taxonomy): Eukaryota > Viridiplantae > Streptophyta > Magnoliopsida > Santalales > Viscaceae > Viscum > Viscum album. Next base: position 1,048,228,116 of record OY728162.1, read on the forward strand.
ATTTCCAATGTGTCATCATATGCTTGAGGTCAAGCATCCATTCAAGTGTGGGGGAGAGGTTGTAATTCTGTGAGCTTTGGGGTGTATATGTGTAATTTTCATTTGTACAAAAGCCATTGAAAAGTGTTCAAAAAAAAAATGAAAAAAAAATTATATTAAAAAAAAATGAAAAAAATAAAAATAAAAAAAATGGAATGGGTTGTGTCTTGGGTGGGTCAAAAATCATTCATCATCAACCTTTGATCTTGTTATAACTACTAAAATTAGTTCCATGAGGAGATCAAGCATGGGTTGGGAGATGACTGTGAGACTTGTTTCAATCACAACTTTCGAAAAAAAAGCAAAAAGAGAGAAAAAAAGAACACCTGAATCATCTTGTATTGTGTAATTATTGGAAGTCTTCCATGTTGTACATATTCCATAATCTCACCCTATTCCATTTTCTATCTCCCTCACTTTTCATTCATCACACATTCATTCCCTTGTAAATATGTGTTTCTATTTCCTTTCAAATCAAATTTCAAAAAAATGTGCATTGATTTTTCCATGTTGGTGTTTTTAACCCCTCTTTTCCTTTGGACATTATATACCTACCGTCCCATAGCCACTGAAAACCCCCTTAAAAGACCTCTTGATTCTTGTGCACATTAGATTTGGGAATGGAAGCTGAGAGCTCTTACAAACTCTTGATTTTCACTTTTTGTTGGTGAATGAGTGAACCTCCTAAAATACATTTTTATCATCTTGAGAGGAGTAAGTTTTGAGTGCCTACATTTTCCAATTCAAACCTTGAACATGAAAAAATGAATTGTTTCTGATGCATTATTGTGAACCAAATTTGTGATGGAATTCAATATGGATGAGTGAAATAGTCTAAACCTCCCCTGATTGGAGAAAACAAAATTTTAATATTTGTTGGTGAGTGAAAATGATTTTGTCATGTTTTTATATTTGTTGCACATGAGGACACGCGCAAATCTAAGTGTGGGGGATTTGATGTTATTAAAATTTTCATGACTTATTATATTCCCCCTTTACTTATTTTATATGAAATGTGCATAATTTGTGTGAAATATTAATGTTTTAATATTAAGTATAATATTTGAGCATTTTTAGAAGTAGTCTAATTGAGTCAGTTTAATGTTTTAATTATAACTGTCACTATACTGATCCAAATTGTTTGGTTCTTGTTTTTTAGGATTCTCCTTTCAATATACAACATTTCATTAGAAGGAACCATGATCCAATTCTGCCATTTGAAGGGTCATATGGTACTCACAAACAAGACCAAAGAATCTGTGAACAAACTGGACCAGCCTTGAAGATTGATTTACTGGGATCAATACAGAAGTCCAAAAACATTAACTCTCCACCATAATTCGTTGGACACTACATTTCATCTTGGATAAAAATTTCATGGCCCAAATCCAAGTACAAGGGGCCCAAATGAAGCTTTGAAATCCAGCCCACCATTCTGTCCGAGAATTAAAATTAGTATACTATTCATGACATATCTCATTATGTAAGCATCAAATCGAGCTGAAATTTTGCAGTGGGAAAGAGGAGATATAGGTGGCCGACTTTGTTGAATAAGTCATTCGGATTTGAAGGCATATTCCTGTTCAAAAATCCATTCAAATTTTGGCCATCGAAAAATCATGGATAGAAATGGACAGTTTACCTTTGTTTAATAAAACCGCCATAACTTTGGCTCCACTTGTCCAAATTCCTTCATATTTTGACAGTAGTCGGAAAAATTTATTATTTACAACTTTTAAGAAGGAGATATTTGGAGATTCGGCTGTCTGAATAGCCAAATTGGCGATGCAAGTGGAGGGACAGATTGGGAATGCAAACAGTCCACTCCTTGGGCTATAAATACTCTCCCCTTCTCTCCATGAGAGGGGTTGGCATTTCAGAAGAGAGGAGATCATATTGGCACGAACAAAGCTTTGCCAAAGGATTTTGGAGGACCTTCCATAGTCAAGTTTTCACTTGAGATACCTTTCCTCCTCTCTTTGTTTTCACTTACTTTTGTGTTCTTCATTTTTGTAATCTTGTAATTCTTTTTCTTTGTAATTCTGTTTTAATGAAAGTTACATCTTCAATATCTCTTATTCTAATCCAAATTCTGTAGTTTAATATTTATGTTCTTAAAATAGTTTAAATTCAGTTGAATCCCCTTCCCTTCTTTTGCTTCCTCATTCAATCGAAAATCCGTTTTTAATTATCATCATCGTTCGTGTGTGTGTGTCAACGTACCACTCTTTTCTAATCCCTTTATTTTTATTCTATTCTTAATTTATCATCATAATTATTTTAACCAGAATATTAAACATCCAAATGTCTGAGTAAATCTCTCATTGGGGTGAGTTATAATTCTGGGATGTTAAGTGATTAAGAGTTTTGCTCGATGAGTATTCTTTAAATTAATATTGTGTATGTTAAACTTAATATGTCATGGATTAATGATATGTTTTGTTTAACGAGTGGTTTCCATGGATTATTGGAACCATAAATAAACTACCATAAATAAGTTTTGATTGAGATTAGAACCCTAAGTTAAGTTAAGGCTTGGATTAAAGCCTTCACACTTAGGAATTCCAATCAACGTCAACTTATGACATGGGTGTTAATTTAATGCAATACAAAGTAAGGCTCAAGGATATCACATGCTTAACTCCCCAATAATGAACTCACCCCAATATTTATCAATTTGGTAAATCAAACATCATCCATAAATCATTTCAATTAAGCTCTGCAAACAAATCCCCCTAATCAAAATACAATCAACTAAAAACAAACGACTATTACAAAGTGTCATCGCCGAGGATTCGACCCGAGTGCTGCTATACACATTAGCAGAGCACCGGAACCTTGAACGGTCGATAGGCGACAATCGGTCGCAATTTCAAATGGCGCCCCCTTTTTGTTGGGATTTATGCCTTGGTGCTAGTCGCCTACCCCTGGCCTATGGGAGGCGGGCTTGGGGTAGTCACAGCATGGGCCCCGAGGACGGGTCGTGACAAATTGGTATCAGAGGAGTTCGGTTCTACCGCAGAACTCAGGGCTCTGATCTTTCTTCTATGTGAAGCAATAATGATAAGGGTATTGAGTGTGGTTATCAGTCCAAGGAGTCCAGTGTTGGTGCGGCGGCCGAAGTATCCGTACACCAGGACCCTGACTTCTGATTTCTGACTTAGTACCCGAAAACATTGATTGCATGTGTGTTTCAAGTTTTCTTTGTGATTACTTTGTGTCAGATCACCAGGTATACTGTATTAACCATGGCACACCTGTTTCTTTTCAGGATGGCCCCACGACGGAAGCCTTCTAGGGTTCCGAGTTTTGTACGTGACGACAACCCACCGAGCGATGAGGCCTCAATGTAGGGCCCTTTAACAGCAGAGGCACCGACGATACCTCTACCCGCCGAGCCACCGATGCTACCAGCCCCAACTGCTGATAGTGCACATCACCTTAGTGGGATGCACGAGTTTCAACGCTAGAGACCGCCCAAGTTCCGTGAGGAGACGGACCCTCAGGCAGCTGAGGATTGGCTGGAGGCGGTTTTTTGAGTTTTCAGGTTAGTGGGGACACCAGCTGACCTCATGGTGCAACAGGTAGATGGTGGATCTTGATGCTCTAGGTGCACAATGAGGCATCTCTTCTTTGGACGGACTTTGAGAGCCTCTTCCAATTAGAGTTCGTCCCAGCCACCCTCCATGCGGTGCACATCCAGGAGCTGCTACAGCTGCGGCAGGGCAGCATGACGGTAGGCCAGTACTCGGCGAGGTTTACCGATCTCTCGCGCTATTCCACGGACATGGTACGAGACCCATTCTTGAGAGCCTGAACCTTCGACCAGGGGCTCAGGCGAGAGATCAGAGCTTCAGTTGTTTCTCACAGCATCCCGACGCAGACATGGGTGTTGGAGCGAGCCCTCTTAGTGGAGAGTTTCCTTGCTGAGCAGTCTCGAGCAGCAAGACCCACCACTAGCCGGCATGCGGAAGAGTCTTCTGCAGCGGACAATAGACAGATGACACAGAGGTCCAAAAGGACTATACCTACAGGTGGTCGACCGCATGACATAGGATCGTTTGTACGAGTCACCCGGGGAGGAGAACAACTTACCATGCGCGGACAGTGTTACTCCTGCGGCGGGGTTGGTAACATGGCTCGTGACTGTCCGACCCGCCATACAGATGATCAGCAGATAAACGAAGGACCTCCCAGGCAGAGGCATATGTTTGATCGAGGCTAACCGCATGGAGCAGGAGACCGTGACAGGGGAGCTGGCCGTACAACTGGAGGTAGACGATGCTTCGAGGTGTTGCCACCACCACCACCAGGAGGTCCACCCCGACCGTAGGGAATAGGTGGACATGGGAGAGCTCAGCTTCAGGCAGCTGAGGCCTACGATCATGGAGCTCCAAGAGCAGATGGATAGGAGCGGGACTAGCTCCAGACCTAGAGACTATTGTTCATATTTCTTCTAGATTTGTTGATGTTTTTTTTGTAGATGCTTTGTGTCTTTGTACTTTGAGCTGCAGTAATAAAAGACACCTTTCTTGTGGCGTTTACCTTCCTGTCCTCTCTTTATGTTGTTACTAAGAGGTTCCGGTTTAAAAACCGTTGAATTGACCCTCACTTTGAGATACCTACTGGAGGATACCCAGTAACCACACACTGATGTCGACAGTGTGACTCAACCCTTGGAGGCGAGAGTAACGGTTGGATCTCTTGGTAGTAGCGTCGAGGCCTTAAGACGTCATACTTGGTATGGATTATTATCATCCATGTCGGGATTGATTGTATTAGGCAAAGAACGTGGTTAATCCAGGGGATGAGACCAGATTTCTCTTATCGGCAAAGAAGAAATATCAGCAGCTCTTGTAGGACCAGAGAAGGTCCAAGTCATCCAAGAGCGGATGAGGACAGCTCAGAGCTGGAAAAAGTCTTGTGCTGACAGGAGGCGGAGACCACTAGAGTTCGAGGATGGTGACCACGTCTTCTTGCGGGTATCACCTCGACGTGGATTATGGAGATTTGGCTGAGGCGGCAAGTTATCTCCACGCTTTATCGGACCATTCCAGGTCCTATGAAGGATAGGAGAGGTGGCTTATCGCCTGGCTCTACCACCTCAGTTGCACCGGGTGCACGACGTCTTCCACGTATCTCAACTGAGGAGATACGTGCACGAACCGATGCATATCATCGACCATGGGGAGCTGGACTTTGACGATGGGGCGACATTCATGGAGGTTCTAGTGGTGATCGAGGATCGACAGGAGCAGATCTTACGTAGACGGTCAATTCCTTGGGTGCGCTTTCACTGGCAGTACGGGAACCTCCAGGAGAGCACATGGGAGAAGAAGGCTCAGATGCGTGCTCAGTACCACTTTTGTTTCCCTAGTTTGTGTTATAGCTTTACGGGGACGTAAATCCCTGATGCGGGAGTAAGGTAAATACCCGTAAATTTCAAGGGAAACTTTTTTCTTAATTTTCTTTGGAATTTTACGAGTACGCAGTTTCTGATGGCACCTGATTCCGAGGCCCGGTGTGCCTGGAATCAATTTTATAAGTTTAGCTCGGGTATGTTCAGTGAACGAACAAGTGGGTTTTCCTAACTTTTTAATCGGTGCTCGGAATCGAAATCTGCGGGAACCGATGAAACTGCAGTGCCAGTAATTTCTTAGGAACACTTTTTCTGGAGTTGCGTTTTCTCGGGTGTGGTTATTAAAAATAGTGGGTTAAGTAATGAATAAAATTAAATTTGTGCAACCAATTTTATTTTTATTTAAGGTAGATTAACCCCATGCTTGATGGTTGGAGTGGGACCCACTAATACCCTAACTCCTAGGTAGGATATTAGTGAGGTGGGGCCCGCACAATCCATACCCCTTTATTTCCTTTTACCTTCCACGTGCATTAATTAGGGTAACTCACCTGCACCCCCCTCTTAAAGGACAAGTCAACCCTCACGTTTAATTGAATTATTAAACGCCTCATTAATTTTCCAACGCTCGATAATTAATTTGTGATCTGTTTTTGAATTTCAAAAACCATTGGAATGGGAAATAAAATAAGGCAAAGCCTTATTTTATTAAGTGTTGTTTCGTTGTGCGGGAAGAATTGGGAGAGGAATTAATCAAGGCCTTGGAACTTCTTCTTCCTCCTTGAAGAACGTGAATAACTCACTGTCGCCGACGAAGAATGCCGGCCTCCGACGAAGGACAACAAAGGAAAAAGAAGGACGTCATTTCCTCGGAGATCGACGACGCGACGCTGTGTACCGCGACGCCGACAATCCTCCTTCCGCGACGCTTCTTCTGCGACGAACCTTCGTTCGACGACACCTTGAGGTAGGGGGTTTGGTTTAATTTTAATTTATGTGGATTATATCCTAGGTCTTTGATTAAATTTTGGATAGTCATTGAGCCGCCTGTTATCGTAATAACGGGAGGAGGTTGGACCGCACAAACACGACCGACCCTCCTCCCCCTTTTTATGATTGTTCTTGTTGCGGCACGAGCAAAGGTGGCGCGGTGCAGCGGCACCGCATGGAAACAATGAAGAACAGGAGAAGAAGCGCAGCGCCATCGCGCCGCACCATTGTGGCAATTTGAAGGCTCCGCAGACCGTTTAATTGACAGAAGATCGTCAGGCATTGATGGAACGGGCCACATAGGTGTTTTGAAGGCTTCGCAGTGAAGGGTAGGTCTCAGGAGGACCGCCGGAGAAAACAGAAAGCAAAACGGACCACCGGAGCGCGTCCGGTAGTCCGCAGAAGGCCCTGTCAGTGCGCCACGCCGGCACGGCGGCCGACCTCCAGGAGGCGGCGGCGCTCGGCGTGCCGCCAGGAAGGATCGCCGCGGCTTTAGCCGCGGCGGCGGGCGGCTGGTCCCGTGGCCGCACGGGACCGAGTGGGGGACACGGCGCTAGGCCGCGTTCTCTAGCAAGGAGCGCCCCCCCCCCCCCCCCCCCCCACGCAGGGCCGCGACGTCAATCAAGGGGGCAGCCGCCCCCTTTGCGGGGACGCTCGGCCAGCGCCGAGCCGCCCCGGGCCGGGCCGCCCTGGCCGAGCCGAGCCGCGCCGGCCGGGCCGGGCCGCGCTCATCCGGGTCGAACCCGAACTCGGGTCAGGTCGACCCGGTTCGGGCCGACCCAGGGGGGGTTGGGCCGGGTCGGATCGGGCCCAGATCCCCCGTTTTCAGACCACTTATGGTCTTTTGCCCATATCTTGGGCTAAAGACCTCCGATCGACACACCTTCAGTTGCGTAGCGATCCTTGGATCGAGACGGTTGTTTTGGTATATTACACTTAAGGTTTCAGAGAACTTTTGGTATGGCCGGGTTGGTTCGAACACGAAACCAACCGGGCCCTCGGAGCGGAAACGCTTATAACTTGAGCTCCGGACGTCCAATTGACGTGCCGTTGACTTTGTTGGATTCCTATTAGTGAGACAGACCTTTTGGATTACTCCACTTGAGGTTTAGATGCAGTTGGAGTGTGGTGGGGTTGGTTTTGACTAAAAAACCAACCGAGCCCTTGGAACGAAAAAACCAATAACTCTCAGACCGGGCGTCCGATTGACGCGCCGTCTATCGCGTTGTGTTCCTTTTGATGAGACAGAACTTTGGGATACATCAAATCCGGACTACATGTCAGTTGATGTATCGAACCCCCTTGGATCGTGGAGCAGACCCTCCCAGAACGAGCATGCTGTGTGCGAGAACCCTAGTGCTGGCTGCGTCTGTGACGACGATGACTTCCGTACTGGAATCCTCCGTGGGTTCAACGACGGTGAAAACCGTACGAGAATACTTTGTGGGTTCGACGGTGATGACTATGGTACTTTAAATCTTTATGAAACCCTAGAGCTGGCTGATACTTGACGACTGCTGATCGATCGACTGGGTGTGTTTCAGATAGTCCAGTGGGGAGCGCTTGGTTGTAGCGGCAGATCCACGGCGGAGGAGCGCTTGGTTGTAGCGGCAGATCCACGGCAGAGGAGCGCTTGGTTGTAGCGGTAGACCCGTGGTACTCAACAGAAGGAGTACCTCTGGAGGCTATGAGGGGGAGCACTTGGTTGTAGCGGCAGACCCACGGCGGAGGAGCGCTTGGTTGTAGCGGCATACCCACGGTACTCAACACAAGGAGTACCTATGGAGGCTATGAGGGGGAGCACTTGGTTGTAGCAGCAGAACCATGGTGGGAAGCGCTTGGTTGTATAAGTAGGCCCATAGTACTCGACAGGTGGAGTAATATAGCAGTCCAAGGTTAATGGGAAGCGCTTGGTTGTAGCGGCATACCCACTGTACTCGATAGAGTAGGAGTTTCCCCAACAGCTATGGTTTCGACATCATGATTAAATCCTGGTTTGAGATGAGTCTTGACTTTCAATCATTATCTTCGATATGATTGACTTGTTTTCCTATGTGGTTTTGAGTTGTGTTATCCTATGTGGATTGGTTGTGCTATCCTGTGTGGACGTGATCGAACTTGGGCTCGGATGTTGGAGCCAAACTGGGACTGATGACTTGGGTATATGTATGGGCATATACCTAAGTAGTGTTGGATGTTACTTCATGATTGTATCTTTTCTTTGTGGTTTATCCTTTGTGGATTCAGGGAGACCTTCAGGGGTCTCGGGGTCCCTACTGAGTATCGTATACTCACCCCTGCACGGGCTTCGCCCACACTACATTGTGTTGGTTGCAGATGACGGTCATCACTGATCGAGGTTGAGGCTTGTAGAGTTGGATGGTTCTCGAAGGAGGAACCCACGATGAGTCGGTGCCTGGAGGTGGATATCATGACGAGTCGGTACCTAGAGGTGGACCACTGGATGGGACGCATACAGGGCGGACGACAAGACCTGAGGAGCTGAGGAGGCTATCTGTACCCACCCTTCAGGTGGGATATCTAGTGGACGGCTCGGCGTTGCTGCTTTACTTTTCAGTTACTGTACTTCCTTTCCAGTTGTACTTTACTTTCAGTTTGGGTTTGTATTTTGCCCACTTACTTTTCCGCACTTACTTGTACCCAGTTTTACTTAGTGTTTACTTCTGCTGGCTTACTCTGTGGTGTTTGTTTACTTTTTAAAGGCAATGCCTTCCCCTTTTTGTTGGGATTTATGCCTTGGTGCTAGTCTCCTTCCCCTGGCCTATGGGAGGCGGGCTTGGGGTAGTCACGGAATGGGCCCTGAGGACGGGTCGTGACATAACAAGTGATTGCTGATAGGTAAAACCCACCAATGTGATGGAAAAAAGGAATACTCCAGTAAACCCTCAACCAACTATCCAATTTTTGAACTATAAGGAATAAGTAACTATATGAATCAATTCACTAATCTAATGGTTTTTGATGTTAATTGACAAGAAAAATATTTAAGGTCTAAAGAGAAAGGGAGAGATTATTCCATCACAACTACTAAGGTGGATCCTAAAAAAGAAGTGGTTATATTCACCCTAGTTATTCATTCAAGAATAGTGAAAATACTATTTGATTCTGGTTCTATAAATTCTTTCATATCACAAAATTTTAGTAAAACTATTCAAACACCACCTCAAAACATGGAATCCAAATTATCGATGGAGATATAAAATGGTTCAAATGTTACATCCCAATTATATAACTCATACCATATCAAAATTTGTGGGATAAATTTTCTATTAAACCTTATGATACTCCCTTTATTGAAATTTGATGCTATTCTGGGCATGGATTGTCTTTCCTTATTGATCATGTAGCGATTAACTATTCATTTCCACCCTTATACCACTTTGTTAAATTGATTTTGTATTGTATATTCCATATTTAATAAAACATTTCACTTTACATTTGTATCGATTAGTTAATTTTATCACTTTTAAAAAATTAAATTTCAATTATTTTTCTGTTTACATTGTAGGTGGAGGTGATTTAGAGAGCCCATGGTGAGCAAAACGGGCCAAACCATGCAAGAACCTAAGAACATATGTGGACTAAAATGCATATTTTGGCTGATCCTTGCATCCAATTAGGCTAAAAATTGGTGGATGAATTAAAAAACATGTGGGATACATTTCTATATAATAATAGGAAACCCAATTTTTCCATTTTGAGCCCAAAATGTTTCATCATTGAATAGAATATTCACTATTCATAACCACGAGGTTAGTTCTGTAATTCAACCATATATTAGGCTGTAGGCTTCCAAATAATGCCAAATTTTGTTGGAGATATTAAAGAGGTGGTGAAAAAACTTTTTATTTTTTTTTAAATGAGATAAGACTGTATGGTCTCCAAAAACCGTGCTCTAAGTGGTATTTCTAAAATAGGGTGACCAAAACCATCTTCCCATTTGACTATAAATTGTTACCATGGGAACCCCATTTGTATGTTCTACCAGGGGGGAAGGTGTTTCTATTTTTGAGTCCCAAAGGAATCCTATAACCCCTTTGGAGGTTTTAGAGTCCCATATCCTCAAGGGGATATAAAGGATAAAGGATAAGTTCCACCTGAACCTCCTCCTCCTCTCGATGGCGATCTAAATAGTGGATGATCATTTTTAGGGAGCTACATACACTTGGAGAGGGAGTTATGAAACTTTTTATTATATTTTTTTGGTGTAATTTATGTGTGTAATATTTAATTTAAGTTTTATCTTAATATTATTCTCTTTTTAATTCATTGTTTTGGTATAATTAGGAGAAACAACTTTTATTTTAATAACTGATTGGGCTAGAATTTAAAGTGGGAATCTTGGGTTGTTCCTATTTGACAACATAAGCATCCTTTTTCACTTTTAAATACATGAGAACTTAGTATGATTTGAAATACCTCATTCTGTTATTGACTTAAAAACCTTGAAAACATTATTATTGTGTCAAGGGTTAGTTCTTTGTGCATCATTTTAAAAGGAAAAAGGGGGGTCAAGATCTTCATTACCCTCAACCAAAGGATTCCATTAAAACATGAATGAACTAACCAATATGTGTATAGAAATTTAAATTAACTCCTTCTTTAATTATTATAAAAACATCACCTTTATTTTTCAACTATTAAACTCTTTGATTAATTCATTTTATTTTTTAAAATTGTTTTCAAAACTACCCCTATTTTAGTCCTTTTTATTAAAGACACAAACATAAAACCTCCAAATATCCTTGAGAGATGACCTAGGGTCTTAAATATAATATAAATAAATTTTAAAAACTTAATCTATTTTATGTTTCATGACAATATAGTCAGTTTTGACACCATTTTTTTGAAGTGCTTCAGTTTTTAGTGTGTATTTTTGATAAACTATTTTTATTTTTTTGAATATTTGTTTTGTTTTATATTCTAACCTTACATATTACTTATGTTTTAATTTATTTATTGTATAGGTTTTGTGCATGACATGTTATTCTCTGGGAGTTCTACCTCCTTTCTCACCCAAAATGCAGAGTATCCTACGTCAATGACACCGAGACACACAAGTTGATCCTTTGAAGGTAGGTGTTCCACACCTTGATACTCTTATAGACCCCTCTTCTTATAGAAATAAAATAGAAACTGAAATTAAAACGTATAACATGGAAAAAATAACTAAACACTAAAAGAAATCACCTTACCTGATGTTGATATGCAACTTACATATATTCAATCATAAGGAGAAGAACCAAAATTCAAACTAAAATACAATATAATTCAATTTTAACAAAATTTTGTAGACTAGATAGATAATACCCACATAATAACTTAAATTTTTTTATACCATGTGTTCGATATTAAAACCTGAAAATGTAGATAAAGAATTCATAAAGCTTAGGGAATTCCTATTCTCTTTAGAAGACACTGTAAAAGACTGATTATACTATGTTAACTCCCCAATTAGAGTCAAGGTTTACATGAGATGCCTTTTTATTGAAAAAATTCTCCCCAACATTTCTAACTTCCATAATAACTAAATAAAATTTTGAAATAAGATAATATAATGGGGAAAAACTTCATGAATATTTGGAACATTTGAAAAGGCTTTGTTTAAGTTTTCCACACCAAGAGAGAAAATTTTAATAAAATAATTTTAGGAAGGTTTAATTACAATCAATTGTAACATGATTGATGCTACTATAGATGCTTCCCTAGTGGAGAAGACCCAAATCACTACAAGTAATCTCATAAAAAATGTGGTAAAAAACACTCAATAGTTTGGCACAAGGTCTAGTGTACCCATAAGAGGTACCCATGAAGTGAAAATTCCCGACTTCTAGAAGAAGGTGGACATAAAGTTTGAAGAGTTAAGTACCATCCTCTGACAATTTTATCTTTACCTAGAGAAATACCAAACTCCTGCTATAATTCATTGAAAATTTGTGCCACCAACACCCACTATTCCAACCATTTCTCTCAATTGAGTGACCCTTTTGAGATTTTTGAGTAAATATTCATTGGCTACCCCTATAACCGACCTATTTTGAAAGAATCATACTATCTATCCAAATATATGTGAAAATACAACCAATCTTATATGAAAGTGGGGTATTCAAACTAACCTCAATAATACTGAAACTAACCGAGGTAGATTAGTCATCATTTTCCACCACCCATAAATCCTTAACCACCTTAAAGACCTTTCTGAGAACCATACAAGGAATGTATCAACTTTGATACAACCAAATATGCTAATAAAATTCAAGTATTTGAGCGCTTTTACGATACATTTCACCATAGGGGAGAATTTATTTTCTGATTCAATTCTTAATTTAGGTGATTTAATTAACGTGATGCCTCACTTTGTGTATAATTATTTGTAGGTTGGAGATATTAAACTAATGAGAATCATCACGAAACTTTCCAACCATACCACAACACACCCAACATGAGTGACTAAGGACATCCTTATAAGAGTGAAGAATATCACATTCCCTACAGACTTATATTTTCTTGATATGGAAGATACCCAGACCCAAGGACTTTCTCCTCTCATACTTGGAAATATTTTACTTAAAACATTAAATACAATAATGAAAATTAATAATGGTATGCTTCCCATGATGTTTCTAGGAGATAAGGTAAGTTTCAATATCCTTGATGAAATGAAACACCTTTTTAAAGATAATTCCACTCTTCCTATATACTCGATGGAAGTTCCCTCTAATAACACACACAAACAACATTCTCTCCTTGAATCATACTCTAACTAATTTTCCTCCACTTTACTTTTTTATGATTTGGATTTTAATTCGTATTTCAAATGTTATATGGGTTTTTAAAAGTGAAAATTTTGTGTTTTAATTGATGAGTGTGTTCATTTTGAGGTACCCATGACCATTGATGATTCTAAAAATCTAATTTATATTGATTCTCTTCCCATAGATAATAAACATGAGAATATAGAAAGTTTTATAGACCTCACTCCCCCTAAATCCCTTCCCTTAGTAAAAAATCCACCAGTATTGGAATTAAAACCACTTAAATATAATTTAAAATATACCTATGTTGATATTATTAACCAATTTTCCATCATTATTTCCAAAAAACACTCTCTAGAGAATGAATCAAAACTACTTGATATTTTGAGTGAGTGTAAAAAGGATATAATATGGAAATTGTTTAATATTCCAAGAATTATCCCATCTATTTTCATGCACCATATACTTTTAGATGATGATACTAAACCTATAAGGAAATATAAACACCGGTTAAATCCCACCCTCCTTGAAGTGGTAAAATTGCAAGTTAGTAAATTATTGATAGTTAATGGGTTAGATAAGTAAAAATTGTGCTTAAGAATACTGGAATAATGATAGTGACGAATTAAAGGAATGAATTGGTTCCAAAATGTGTGAAAAAAAATTGGAGAGTATGTATTGACCACCATCGACTAAATCAAGCCATGTAAAAGGGCCTCTTTCATCCACTTTTTATTGACCAAATGTTAGAAGTATTGGCTAGTAAGTCCCATTATTGTTTACTTAATGGATATTCAGGCTATTTTAAAATACATATATCCCCTGAGGATCAAGTAAAGATAATATTTACCTATCCATTTGGAAAATTTTCATATAGAAGGATTCCATTTGGTCTCTATAATGCTCCAGGTACTTTTCAGTGTTGTATATTGAGAGTATTTTTCTGAGTTTCTTGAGAATTGTATGAAAGTTTTATGGATTATTTAATAGTTTATGGATCTTCCTTTGAATATTTTTTAGAACACCTAGTTATTTCCTCAATTTTTTCAATGAAAATGACCTCATATTAAATTATGAGAAATTTAATTTCATGTTAAATTGAGAGATAGTTATTGGGAATGTTATTTTGAGTAAGGGAATTTAAGTTGATAAATCAAAAATTGAAATAGTTTCCTCCCTTACATCTCCAAAATGTGTTTTTGAGGTGAAATATTTATTGGGTCATGCTTTCATTTACAACTAATTCATTAAATAATTTAGTAATATTTCAATTGCCTTATCTCAATTGTTATAAAGAGGAGTCTCACATTGCCTCTCATTATCCAACCACGAAGGTGGGATCTCCTATTTTAACTTATGTGTTATTCCTCTAACTTTTTAGTTGGTATAGTTTTATCATAAAGGGTTAAAAGGGATACTCATTCCATTGTGTATGCCTTACGTACCCTTGACACTATACAGGAAAAATAGATGACCACTAAAAAATAACTTCTTTCTACCATGTTTGCCTTGGAATTGTTTTGTTCATATCTTTTTGGGTCAAAAGTCATTATGTTTTATGATCATTATTCCCTTCAAATTCTCCTTAAAAAACTTGAATATAATCCACACCTCATCGGGTGGATGATCCTCCACTAGAATTTTGACCTAGAGATTCAAGATAAGAGAGGAGTGGAAATTGTGGTAGCTAACAATATTATTAGGATTTCCCAATTATTAGACTACCATGTTGACTTATCCATCTCCATTGAAGAATTATTACCTGATGAGAACCTTTGTGATGTAGTGGAACTTACCCCTTGGTATATGGGAATTGTGAATCTTTTGGCAGCATCTAGGGTCGCCATAAATTTTAGAACTTAAAAATCCCAAATAATTAAGCATGAGTAACATTGGTACATTTAAGATAACTCATACTTATGGATAATTTATAATGACCAGGTTGTCTGTTGATGTGTCCCTAACCATGAGTTCACCTTTTTTTTGAGCTACCTCCAAATTTTGGAATGTGGGGGCCACTTTGTCTCCCAACATATAGCTCAAAAGGTCCTTGATTCTAGACTTTATTGTTCAATATTTTATGGATTTTCTCATAATCTTTTTAAGTTATGCACATGATGTGAATTCACGGGTAATATCTCCAAGAGGAATGAAATTCTCTAACAACCTATGTTATTTTGTGAGATCATCGATGCATGGGGAATTGAATCCATGGGGACTTTTCAAAATTCATTTGGATTTGTATATATCTTATTGGACATTGAATAAGTGTTTAAATATATGGAATAAAAGGTTACTAGAATTTATGACTCTTGAGTAGTTGTTAATTTTGTGAGATCTCAGATTTTTAGGAAGATTGGTTTTCTAAGATTCCTCATTAGCGACCAGGGTTCAAATTTTTGAAATCACAACATGAAAAAGATCCTCTAAAATTATGGTTTTTTCATAAAGTATCCACTATATATCACCCCCAAAATAATGAATAAGTATAAATTTCAAATAAGAAAGTTAAAAAATCTTGGAAGAAATGGTACAACCCAATAGGAAAGACTAGAGTTTGTGCTTGGATAATGAAATTTGGGAATAATGTATAGATTTTAAAACCCTAATAATAATTCCACTATATAAGATTGTGTTTGGAAAGAATTTTTACATCCATGAGGAGGTATAACACCATGCATATTAGGCTATTAAACAATGTAATATGAATGTATCATATGCAAGTGAGCATAAGAAGTTGCAGATTCAAGAGATAGAGGAAACACAAAGTGACTCATATGACAAATACCAGATCTATAAGGAGAGAACCAAGGCTTCCCATTACTGAATCATCCTTCATCATAAATTTCACATTGCGAATAAGCTCCTCCTTTTCAATGTAAGGATGAAGTTGCACCCAGGTAAGCTTTTTTCCCACTATTTTGAACCATACACTATTACTAATGTCTATCCATTTTCTGTTGTACAATTTTAAAATGAAAAAAACAAAAAAATATATTCAATGTCAATAGGAAATAGTTGAAGTAATTTCATGAACCCATTTTGGAGTCCCCTATGGAGGAAATCCACCTTCAATAAGAAACCTACCAGTGACACCAACCAAGTTTTATCCTTCTATCCCACATTCTCTTTTATTTCAGTGAGAAAACTACACACTCTAAGTACGGGGGGAGGGTATTTTCTTGGGTTAGTTAGGATTTTATTCATCTTTCTTCTTTTTATATTTTTCACTTATTTCATTTTACTTTCAATTTCCCCATTTCCCCCATTTTATGCTGGAATAATCATTTTTGGTGCCCACATAATCATAGAAATTATTGAAATACATGACAAATTTCCCTATTTTAAGTTGTTTTAACATTTAAAAAAATTTCTTCACTGATGGAATGTGAGTTTTAGTATAAATTTAAAATTTAGGTGTTATTTTAAAAATAAATTGGTTGTTTTTGATGATATAAATGGTTATATCCCTATGAAACCTTTGAGATGATTGATACCCAAAGTGTGAGTAGTTTTTTAGGAAAATCATGTTACTTAACATATCCACACATATTTTCACCCAACCATCAAGTTTGAATATTTATTACTTAATAGAAGGTAAATATAATTTATGTTAATATTTATCAACTTTATAAAACTATTTTTATATACATTTATTCCTTATCTGATATGTTCCATTACTATATCATATTGACCAATGTGCATATACCTATTATCTGACTATTGTACACCCTAAAAAAACAAAAATAAATAATGAGAGTAGTGAAGAAATGTACAAAATACAAGTATATCTAGGTTAGGATCTTAATTTTTGACTATTGGTAATGCTTAAGTGAGTGGGTCTTGAAATTTTATTGTAAAAGATGTAGGGAAGGTTCGGGGGAAAGAATCATTTAAGCAAGAAAATTTTAAAATAACCTATATTAAATGGATATAAAGTAGAAATAATAGAATGAAATGGTCATAACACACAACAACATTTTTAGAGTTAGTGACATGTTTTACCTTTGAATTATTTTCTATTATAGTATCATACATCTCCTTGAATTTCATTCTGATACACTTTATGAGACATCCTTTTCCATGATCACTGATAATAAATCCTTGGTGTTATTTTTTATTTGATCATATTTCTATAATAAATTAAATTTTATTTTAATTTTAAATAATCATTAAGTTTGGAATATCACCATTTATTATTTTTGTAAATTTGAGTTCTCCCAGGAGTGTAAATGTTTAGGTGTAGGGGTGTGATCGTGTAGTGATTCTCTATTAATTTCCACCCTTATACCACTGTGTTAAACTAATTTTGTATTGTATATTCCAAACTTAATAGCAAATTTAACTTCACATTTGGTTCAATTAGTTAATTTTTATCACTATTAAAAATTTTAAATTTTCTTTTTTTGATGTTTAAATTCTAGGTTGAGGTGATTTGGAGAGCCCATGGTGAAGTTCAAGTAAAATGGGCCCAACTTTTCAATATCCCAAAAATATATATAGTCTAAAATGCATACTGTTGCTAATATGTGCATCCAATTGGGCTGAAAATTAGTTTAAGAATGAAAAAAATGTGGGATAAATTTATATATAAGACCAATAATCCAAATACATCAATTTTGAGGCCCAAAATGTTCCATAATTGAAGAGAATATTCACTATTCATAGTCTCATGGTCACTTCTATAATTAGGCCATATCTTGATATGTTGGACTCCAAATGATGATTTTTTGGTAGAGATAGTCAAGTGGTTGGGAAATAACTTTTTGAGTTTGTTAAAAAGTCAGATAAGTCTTCATGTCTCCCAAAACTATTATCCAATTGGTATTCTGAAAATAAGGTTCCCAAAACCACCTTCCCTTTTGGCTATAAATTGGAACCATGTGCACCCAATTTGTAAGTTAGACCAGGGAGACATTTACTACTATTTTGGAGCCCCAAATGAGTCCTTTAATACATTTAGATGTTATAGAGACCCCTATTGTAACATCCCAAGTAAGTAATGAATAATAGATATTTTTATCTATGTCTATTAATGAATTAGATAGTGTTTTAGAGGCTTAAAATGAGAATAAATCCAATCTTAAGCATAGAATACACTAATATTTTTAAAAGATTATTTTACTGCCTTTTGATGGAAAACCATTTTTAAATCAAACTTTTGAAACTTTTATAAGCTCTATTTGTCTAAATAAACTTATTCTTTATGATTGGGACATTGAAATTTACTTTGTGTAAATTTTTGGTGTTTTTCCGATAAAGTTCATTTTTTAATGAATAGTGAAAAATGTTGTATTTGAATTCAAAACCTCTTTTTAATCTAATTTAATTATATGGTTATATTATCTTTTTAATTGGTTTTAAAGTGTAAATAGAATGTATTTTTACCATTTAATCCAATAGTGGTCTTTATAATTAATTTCACTTTGAAATTGGACTTAAACTAGTGTCAATCTTTTGATACTTATTGTTTCATAAAAACACGCTATTTGCTCTGACAGCGGGAATTAATTATTAAATTAATTAATGTAACTTATATGTTTTGAATTTTTTAAAATAGACATCATTTTTGAATTCGGAATATCAAATATAGATTAGGGTGAAGTTTTGGTATTTTTTTGAAAAACTTCAATTTTTGATGAATAGTGAAACCACTAAGTGGTACTTAAAAAACTGATTTTTCGTTTAAATGAAACTTTACCACTTCTGTGTTTTTAATTTCAAAAATATGACAAAAATGGTTGTCATTAAGAAGTAAAATGTGGTTCAATGGGATTAAAATAATTTTTTGGTGAATAGTAACTTTTAAGTTTTTAATCGCCATTAGAGGTAATTAGTGCAATTTAAGGTCAAAATAATGTTTTAATAATATGAAATGACCTAGACACATATACTACCCTTATTGGATGTGTCATGTACGACCAATACAATCCATGGGTCGATTTGTGGGACCCCATGGATCCACTTGGGTAAGATAAATACATTAATGCCTTTTATTTAAAGTAAAAGTAAAAATGACACAAACATGAGTTGTTTTACTAAAACAATTTTTAAATGGGGTTATACAAGTCATATTTTTGACTATAAATATTAATTGGAAATATAAAACGATTTAATACATCATATTATTTTTTTATAATTTTTACACATTAAATAAATTAAATTATTTATGACACCATGATGATGCAGCGATGACCTCATTATTTAACGATTTAAATAAAATGAAAATATAATGTAAAATATAAGACCTAAACTTGTCAAAAACCTATTGTATGGGTGGATTTATAACCCTTATCACCTTATTTTATAATTATATCAATGTGGGACCTTTTAAATCTGAAACTCATTTTAAAATAAAGTAACATTTCTTTACTTTCCAAGAGTGCCCCTCCTCTCCTCTTATAAAAGGCCCCCACCTCTACCACCTTACCCACACTTCCAAAGCCTTTGTCTTAGAAAAACCCTGCCCATTTTGTCTCTCCACATACCTCTATAACTCTTAGAAGCCTAAATTTTGGCAGAAGTCTTCCCAAGGAATCTTTTGAGCTCAAATCAAAAAGAGTTACCCGATTTAAAGGTAGTGTCTTCTATTGTGTTCTTATGTTTTATTTTGCTTCTCCAACCCCATAAACTCTTTTTATTCATTTATTTTGTAACAAAACCAGTATCTTCCATATACTAGGATGTTTTTATAATAAGGATTCGAGCTACACTTACACACACCTACATCTAATGGTTAAAGAACATACTGTTTCTGTGGATGGTGAATTTCTGCCTCACGAAACGATGATTGTTCAATATTATTTTAACACTTTAAAAGGAGGACATTAAGATGACACTATATTTATATATGATATATAATATGTTTATGTTTTACTTAATCTTCTGTATTTTTCATTTATGGCATACCTTTATGGTTTCCATTATGGGTAAACGAGATATCTTCATTTTAGGAAGTGAGGACTACCGCCCCCTCAAAGTGATTTGATTCGTTAATGCCATATGTGGGATGTATAAAGGATGTAATTAATGGTATTATATATGATATTATACTGGAATTATAATATACCTTTATATCATTATGATTCCATTCCATAAAATACGAAATAGAAATGAAAGTAGCGTTCATGCGTACATACGACTTACCGTCTCCATGAACGGTGCATTTCATTTCTTACCTCTAAACGTTATGTAATATTATAAATGCATGTATATACTAGATATATATGATATATATGATATCTACATCATGAGTATAACTCTGGATATAATGGATACATGAACAAATTGTAATTATAAAGAGTTTATTTTTGACTCAAGTACCAATGATCATTAAAATGACCGTTATTAACTTAAATAATTACTTAGTGTTCATGACCTGGTAATAAGTGATATAAAAGGAATAATGAACTTGAAAAAGGTTCTTAAGCAAGTATAAATTAACTCACGTTTATTATTCAGGAGGTTAAAGAACGATCGAGTCAAGTCGGACCCGAGGTATGAGACTTCGTCTCAATCTCCTTTCATTGAGGCATATTTTGTTTTATACACAACCTTCTTTTTAAGGTGTATAAACACATTTGACTTTTACATTTATCCAAAAGGAATCTTTTTTATACGAAGCATTTTACTAAATGACAAAAGGGAATGTTTTTGTCGTACGTATGCGGCCACAACGACTTCTCCGCCGCCGTGACCATTATTTGACTTTCGGCTTCCTCTACAAGACATACTTTTTTTAAAAGAAAAATAAATACCATGTTTTACTTTTCTTTTATTTTGGTATTGAAAATGGTTTTGATAACGTTTTTATTATATCAATGTGTTATTGATATCTTTTGATTAAAATGTGGAAATGTTATGTTTCCTTTATGCATGTTTTATGTGATACGATTATGTTATGATTCTTGGGAATTATTACGAAGACGGGTGGTTCCATGATAAACTAAGGGCGGGTGAGCCCGATATAGCTCTACAATGCATTGGGTAACGTGAAGGAGTTAAAAATTAAGGTTTCTCCGAAGATATTTAGGGAATATACTGTGATGAGTATTCCAAACATAACCAAGAGGGTTACTCCCTACATAAGAATGTTATGAATGCCTCAAGTTACCTTTATGTCTTATGATTTCTATGATTTATTCATGATTTTATGAGGTATGTTATAGTGCTTATGTTTTATGAGTAAAGTATGATTTCATTGATTCTTATGTATACATGTACTCATGTTTCCTTTCCATATTTTTATATCCCTTACTGAGCTTTTTATGCTCATCCCAAGTTTTTAAAATGTTTTTCACAGGTCAAGGGAAGGGTACATGATATGATGATAGTGTCAAGGAAGTGTCAAGAAAGAATCCATGTTTTATTTTAAATATGATTCCGTTGATGGGAAAAATTAATACTATCTTTTATTGTAACCACTTTTTTAAATGTGGGATGTAATTCATGTTTTATGATCTAATTCTCTAAAACTCTAAACCTGAAAAGATCCTCAAGGTGTATTCTTGAAATATCTCAAGATTAAGTAAGGTTTAAGGCTGGGGCCTTATACCTATAATCAAGGGGAGATCAAGTATTTAGAAAAATTTGCACCCAAGTCTCCTCCTCCTCTCGATGGAAAGTTAATGGTGGATGATAATTTTGTTGGAGTTACACACACTGTGTGAGGGAGTTACACCACTTTTTATTCATCTAGTTTGGTGTAATTTGTGTTTGTAATATCTCATTTAAGTTTTATCTTAACATGTTTCTCCTTTTAATTCATTTTTTGGTATATTTAAGTGAAACACTTTTCATTTCAATAACTGACTGGGTTGAGATTTCAAGTGGGAGTCTTGGGTTATTCCAATTGTGAAACACAATCATCGTTTTTCACTTTCATATACATGAGATTTGAGTATTAATTAGAATCCCTAATTCCATTCTTGATGTCCAAACCTTGATAATATGATTATTGTGTCAAGGGTTGGTTCTTTGTGCATTACTTTAAAAGGTAAGAGGAGAATCAAGATCTTGATTACACTCAACCAAAGGATTCCATTAAACGATGAATAATTTTTAGATCAATGAACCAACAAAGATACATAGTGAACCTGAAATTACCTCTTTATCTCATTATTATAAAAACACCACCTTTTTTTAAACTACTAAAATCTTTAATTAATTCATTTTATTATCTAAAATTGTTTTAAAAACCGCCCCCTCTTTTAAGCCTTTTTATTAATGACACACACACTTTAAACCTTAGAAATTAGTTGAGAGACAAACTAGGGTCTACCCTAGACCATAAATCAACTTTAAAAATTAATCAATTTGATTTTTCATGACAACATGATCACTTATATAGATCTAACATAAATTTTTGAGAGAATAAAATCAATCTCTATATCACAAATCACCCTATGATTCTATACAAGTGAAAGGAGGAGGATTAATCTCCTTTGGTATCATCATCTCAAGCATGTAAATTATTCCCTTATGAGAAAGAATATCTATCTCAAATGATTGTGACTAAGGAAAATAATTTCCATGACGGCATGCCTATTTTAAGGGAATTAAATGATGTGTTTCCTAAAGAATTGTTTGGTCTTCCTTATGGCTAAGGGGTTGAGGTATCAATTGAAATTATACCTAGATATTTGAAAATATCCAAGAATCCATATAGAATGGACAATATTGAACTTGAATATCTGAATAAGAAACCACAAGATAATCAAGATAAAGGGTTTATATGCCCAAGTGCTTCACCATGGAGTGCACCGGTCCTTTTTTATTCAGAAGAATAATAGGTCAATGCACCTCAGTATTGATTATCATGAGCTCAACAAGATCACGATAAAGAATAAGTATCACCCAAAATAGATTGATATCTTGTTTGATCATCTATGTGGTTACTAATACTTCTACAAGGTGGATCTTTGGTTGGGATATTATCAAGTAAAGGTGAAGAAGGATGATATCCCCAAGACTGATTTTTGTACAAGTTATGAGCACTATGAGTTCATAGTGATGCCATTTGGACTCACTAATGATCCAAATTTCTTTATGAACTTATTGAATAGAGTTTTTAGGAATTATCTCAACAAAATTTTGGTAGTATTTTTATATTATATTCTTATCTACTTCAAAAGAAATGAGTAACATTAGAAGAATTTTAATACTATACTAAAGACCTCGAAAAAAGAAAATTTGTATGAAAAGTACATTAAATGCAAGTTCTGAATGGTGAAAGTAACATTATTGGGGCATTTTATCATTGAAAATAGATATATATTTATCCTTAAAAAATGATTAAATTAAAGGATATCCCATACCAACATTTGTGATGGAAATCCATAGTTTCCTTAGATTAGTTGGGTACTATCGTCAATTTTTGAGATACTTATCATGACTGTTAAGCCCACATACCAAGCTAACTCAAAAGGGAGTCAAGTTTGTCTAAACTGATGAATAAAAAGATATATTTAAAAAGTTAAGGAAGAGACCAACCACTACACTAGTAATCACATTACCCGCTAGTGGTGAAAGGTTTTTGATCTACAGTGATGCATCCAAAAAGGGATTGGGTTGTGTACTCATGCAAGATGAAAACGTTATAGCCTATGCCTATGAAAGAACCATTTTATTCTTGTTTACTTTGATATAAAATGAATTTTCTATGATGATTAATTAGATAATATTTACATTTATTTTTTATTTTTTATCACATGATATGATGTCAGATTGAAAAATAAAAAAAAGTGTTAAATTTGAGGCATGGTGAAACATCGAAATTTTGAATCCATAAGAAGGAGTAGAGATAAAAATATGGAAACAAATGAACCTTACATCATAAAACAAGATTTTTTATAATGAAACTGGCTAAGGAAAAGACATTCCAAAATTCACATTACCTCCTCACATGATAACTTTATGTCATAAAACCAATTTACATCATAATAATTGTGGATAGATTTTATTTACTTTTGTATCCATAATTGAAAGTGTAAGTTTATAGTAAGTCATCTTTCAAAGGCTATAGTGTAATCATTTATTACGATAATTATGTATTGATATCATAAAATCATCATCAATTGTTGAATTAATGTTTAGATTTTTTTGAAAATTGACTTCCACACATGCACATGGGAGACTTGAGAACCGATTTATGACCAAAGGCTAGCCCGAGAACTAACATAGGTCTATAAATATAGTTATATGGGGGATTAAGAAGATATCACTTATATTGGGAAGTTATGGATGAGGAAACCTTGTTGTTGTGTTGCTTTACTTATTTCTTTCCCTTTATTTTATTTTATTTCATTATTACCATGCCTCCCCTCTACCGAATCACCTATCTTACCCCATCCAGGGATGGGTAGTTCTTTTGAGTTATCAGGAAAGGGGGTGGATGTACTGACTATGATTTGTTTGATTTTTTGTTCATAAATGAATAAAATCCGTCCTTTTTTCTTCAAACGGATTCTAATTATTATTTTGGTATTTAATTAAGAATGAATCTACATTAGGGTTAGATTATTTTAATTTCAAATACCTTGGTTGATGATCCATTCTCCCTCCACTAAATTCCATTTTGTTTACTACAGAACAAATTAAGGTTGAGTGGTGAGTGCTTAGTGATTTCTAGAACATGTGGGGAATTGTTACTAGAACTATTGTTAATTAGGGAACATAAATTCCTAATCAAGGATTGGACCAATTTATAAAGAGGACCCACTAAAATACCACACACATAGGAAGGAGGGTATATAGATTGGAGACTTGGATCTAGGATATCCTCACCATCACTATCTGGCTAAGGGAGATAGATGAATCAATAAAGGGATTTCTCTCTTACTATCCAACAGAAGAAGAATTGGTAAAAATTGGAAACAATGATATCATTGAATAGGTCTAGAAAATCCCTCTCCAGTGACAATATTAATCAATTTAATTTAATCAATTAATTTAAATTGATTTATTAAATTATCAATTTTTCAAATCAAACCAATTAAAATAAATTTTTCTAATCAACTAAAAGTGACAACAATTTTTTTTTCACTCCTCGTATAGAAAAAACATTAGGTTAACCACTAGAATAAACTTAATTAATATAAAAAATTATTTTTCTATACCCCATTATAAGCGCGTGTTATCCTCCCACCAATTAAAGATCCTTAATCAGAACTACCCAATGCATGATTTAGAATGGACTATAATGATCTTCACATTGAATATTTGGTGACATTATCTCTATGGGGAGAAGTGTCAAATATATATAGATCATAAAATCACCAAGTATATATTCTCTCAAAAGGAGCTCAATATGAACTAATGAAGGTTCTTATAACTGATCAAGGATTATGATTATTCAATCCATTACCATCCTAGGATGATGAACAATGTGGTAGATTCTCTGAGTAGAATGGATCTTGCAACCCTGTCCATGATGAGGATTTCAATGGATCCAATCTTCTTGGAAATGGGAATAATAAAATGATCTCCATATTAGATTTATCAAATAACTTCCCAACCATCTATTCTTGAAAGGATCAAGGAAGCCCCAAAAGATGATTAAGTGATACAAAAAAGGTATAAAATATTTCAGAGTTCAATTTTTCTGAATACAGAGTTATAAAGTTTGGAACCTCGATATATGTACCATAAAAACCATAATTGAAGAAGGATATTTTGGATGATTATCATACCTTATAATTATATATTAATCTATAAATCACTAAGATGTATAGATAATTGAAGTAAAAATTCTATTGGGATGACATAAAGAGGGATATTATAGAATTTTTATCTGGATTCTTGGTATGAAAACAAGTCAAGTTTGAACAATAAAAGTCTAAGGGTATAACACAAATATTTTCCATACTGGTATGGAAATGGGAAAACATATCCATATATATAATCATACGACTCCCCAAGACATCTAAAGGCAATAATTCCATCTAGGTGGTAGTTTATCACCTTAAAAATTCGACACATTTATTTTATATCAAGGAAGATTTCTCTCTTGACTAACTCACTAAGATATACCTAAGATAAGTGGTAAGACTAAATGGAGTTCTACTCTCTAATGTATCTGATCGAGATACGAGGTTTACTTTGAGGTCCTGGAGAAGTATTCAGCAAGAAATGGATATAGAGTTGAGTTTTAGTACTGCTTATCACCCTCAGATGGATGGTAAGTCTAATAGAACCATACAAACTCTAGAGGATATGTTGATATCTTATTAAATGAATTTAAAAGGATATTTAAATCAATAACTTCCCCCATTTGAGTTCTCATGTAGAAATAGTCTCCATTATATCAATCAAATTACACTTTATGAGGCTCTATATGGGAAATAGTTTCAAACTCTGACATATTGGGATGAAGCTGGAGAGCGGAAGCTGATGGTACTTGATCTTGTCTAAGAGATAATATATAATGTTAAAACCATTCAACATCATATGAAATCCTAAAAATTTAAACAGAAAATATATGAAGATAATCATCGATGAGACATAGAGTTCAAGGTTGGAGTTAAGGTGTTCTTTCGTATATCATATTGGATGAAAGTCACGAGGTTTGGGAAGAAGGGAAATATTAGTCCAAGATACATCGACCCCTTTGAGATCCTTGATCACATCAAATATATGACCTATTTAATAACACTCCTACCCAACCTATTTCAAGTAAATGATATGTTCCATGTATCCCAATTGAGGAAGTACATAGTGAACCCATCACATGTACTAAATCCATAGGTGATACCCTTAGATAATGATATTTTATAGGAGGATAAGTTAGTGAAGATATTAGATCATAGATACAAGGTTCTATGAAGCAAGAAAACTCACTTTGTCAAAGTGCTATGGCCAAACCAAAAGCTGAGGAAGCAATGTGGGAATGAGAAAATGAGATAAAACAGAAGTACCCTAATATGTTCTAGTGTGTAAAATTAAATTTCAAGGGAAAATTTATGAATGGTGGAATAATGTAATGACCTGAACTTTTATAAATGAAATTCCCTTTTTAAATGAGTAAATTACTTGTTAATTAGTGAAGTTATAGAAAACACATCCAATTTTAGACCATTATAAGTTATATCTTATCAAATTTAAAAGACTATTAAGAATAATAACCATTTATAATATAACCATTGTATAGAGAACATTTTGATTACTATATATTAAGGGTTATGATAAATACAATTGACATGATCGAAAGAAGCGATGGCCTCAACCAGTAGGATCATACCCTATGAATCCCATTTATCAAAGATTCTGAGGGATATAACATCACTAGAATTTGATATTGATCAAGACCAAGATGATATTTAACATCTAATGCATGAGAAAAACCATTTACGGGATAAGTTCAAGAATATCAAGATCATGACCCAAACCATGTTCATCTAACTATCTCAAGAAAGTGTCACCATCACACAGATTACCCTTAGGGCATATGCCTGTGTAATAAGGGGTTGTATATATATAACCTAATGATATGAATTTTTATATCTTTATTTTTAATAAAATAATGATAATTTTTATCCTTATTTATTATTATTTTATAAATTATTAAATAATTATTTTGATTAAAATTATATTTTGATATAATGAAACCCAAATTGCTTTTTTGGGAAATATATAGTTTCAATAAAGTCACTATTTTTGATGTATTCAATAAATTTTAAAATAAATTTTATTTTAATAAAATGTTATTATTAAATAATATTTATTTAAATATAAATGATAATATAATTTTATAAAGTCAAATGTAATTTTTATAAGGGTTTGAAAACTGTTATCATCATAAAAATAAGTATTTTTTTAATAAATGGGAATTTAAGTGCGGGTGTATTTGAAACACTAATGTTCTGTGAATAATTCTAAGTGTTTTCTAAATGATTTTTAAAGTTTTTTAGTGAATAATACCATATAATTCAACAATTTATTAAAACATGGGAAATTAGAAATAAATAATTAAAAGGAATTTCAATGTTAGGTTTTAATGATTTATTGCATTAATGAATATTCTTTTTTGAAATTTTGATTATCAATTTTTAATTATCTTTCGGAAAAAAATGAACAAAGCTAGGATATCCCTCAACCATGGTAAGTAATCCACTTAGCTAGCCCACAAGACACTGGACAACCATGCAAGAAATTGGAGAGCCCACATGAGCCAGTATGTGTGAGCCTCAAAGAGGAGCCCATGTATAGGTGAGCCAGAGACTACAGGGTTCGTGTAGGGTCAGTGATTACCATTTAGTATGTTTACAAAGGTGTACTGGGATCCAATCCCTAGAGTAGGATTCTGAGTTAGGGATTAAAGTCTTTTTATTATAAACAAGCACCTCATATAGGAACAAAACTGACGCGAGACTTGGCACACATGTACTATTTACACTTAAAAAAAAGAGCATTACCCTGCCTTATTTCTATGCCCCCACACTTGGATATTTATTTAGCCACACCCTCCAAAAACCATAACCACTCGACATCACTTGACACCACTGAAACTCACCAAATACCTCCATAGCCTCCACCAGGAAGATCAATCTTGAGATGAAACACCACTATCAAAGCCTGGGATGGCCATGAATCAACTTCAGCACTTAGGAAGACCATCATGATGCTATTTTTGAAGAAAAATGAATACCTTAATGAATGAGGAGAATCTATAAGCTGTGAAGGCTGGATAACTCAGAGAAGGATCCCATCACCACTACCACACTTGCTGAAAAGTAATCCCATGATGTCGAACACCCATGAAACCCATGTATAAGACATGCACAAATAGAAGTGTGATCCAACCACTATGAAGGTTAGATCATTTGAGGATAAATGATAAGTTCATAATTGCACTAAATTTAAGAATTAGGGAGAATATCTAAGGATAGATATGTATTGTGCCATTATGCACTACCCCAAGAAGATTTTTAATGTGGGAAATGGAATTTTTGAAGATGCGTGGGGATTATCTACCATTGGTGAAATGGTAGATGAGATCTAAAATTAGTGTAACAATATATGTGATATACTATTGGTGAAATGGTAGATATGGAGGAATGATATTTCTTCGAACATACCATTATGGAGAAGGCCAAGGCAATTGATTCTTTGTGAAAGAACCATTGAGATACACTGGTTGATGATGATTTACACCACTGAGAAATGTTAGATGTGATCTACCATTATAAAAATGGTACATGTGCCATAACGGTAGATTTAGGCACCAATAGTAGATCTTTGGAATATCGGGTCATGGATAAATATTTGATGATGAAGTACTGTAGAAAATAATGAATTTGTAAATGAGCAGTGGAAGAGAATTCACAAAGGTTCATGAATAAGTCCAGGAAGAAGATAGAATGGAAGCACATATTGTTCTATTGTTGAGTACCAATAGTATATGTGCAATGGTAGATTCTGTTACTTTATATATTCCTAATGTTAGATGCTATTACTCCCATTATAGATTGCATCTCAATGTCGGAATTTGGAAACACCCAATAATTTAGCAGATTCAACATGGAAAATCTTTAAAAATATATATTAAATAATTAACCAATATATAGAAAGATACAAAAAAGGGAAATAAATAGGGTTTATCCCTCTATAAATAAAAGGATGTTGTGCTACTGAAAATGAGTAGAGAATTTTAGGACTAGGAGTGGATTGATTATTTTCTCTGTTTTCTTCTTTTTTTTTATTTTCTACTATAATTTTTTGTTTCTTTTATTTATATGTAATTAATTATATCTATTTTATTTTAAAGTGCCCCGTTCTATGTTTTCTTCAACTATCTCACTTTATTTCTAATTTTATCAACCTATTTCTCTCATCTCTTTCATTGAGACCTCTTGCACTTGATAATGAGCGACTAACCAAAGGTTGGTCTTGGGGGAGGATTGAGCATACCAAAATTCTATTCTTCACTTAATTTTTTTATGTTTTTGGTGAGAAAGAGTTAAGTGTACATGTGTGGAAATTTACCACCATGGAATGGAAATCAGACTCACTTGTAATCATTTACTTAAATCTTTTCCCTTCTTTTTAAAACAATATCTTCACATTATTGAGTTGATCTATTCAAGTGATGAAATAACATACGATGGTGTCAGGTTATATAAGGTGTCACACTATTAATTGAAGTGTGAAATCAAAATTGATTATAGGAGGTGGTGGAATATAGTTTTCTTAGGAATTCATGGTTTCACAATCAGTAAATAAAACAATATTAATCCAAGAGTGATATTTCAAAAATGGGATATCAAAGTAAATTTAATCAATCAAAATGAATAATGAAAGGAACCCAAATAAAAATCCCAAAAGGCCAAGAACTTTCTCCATTATATTTTTCATTTCATGTCAATATAGATTTCTCATTATCTTCACTCTCTTTATAATATATTCATAAAAAAGAAGAAGTAATTCTTAGGTGAATTATAATTAATAAGTGAAAAAATTGTGAAGATCCTTAAGTGAGATGACCCTGGTCATCCATTATGATACACTAGGAAATAATATAAATCAGATTCATATACACTTCACAATAGATGTGATGTCACATATCAATGTTTTAGTCTAGTACCCATGGACCATACAATCCCAAGCTCCCAAGGTCTCTTGGAAGATCGATACCAAGCCACCAAGACATTTTATGACCCGCTCCAATGTCCCATATCATATCTCCTTTAGGAAAACTCTCAATCCAATCATATATATAAAACTCTTCACACCACACCTCATTTATACTCTGAAGAATTATACCACTCATGGAATGTACCATGGCCTTAATCCACCAC
This sequence comes from Viscum album, assembly GCA_963277665.1. Taxonomy (NCBI): domain Eukaryota; kingdom Viridiplantae; phylum Streptophyta; class Magnoliopsida; order Santalales; family Viscaceae; genus Viscum; species Viscum album. The sequence continues at coordinate 1,048,259,072 of OY728162.1, forward strand.
CAAGAGGGTATCGCCAATCACACATGGGATGTATAGTCATCTCACCCATTATCTATAGGCCTAAGACCCTCATTCACACCACACTAACCTTAAGGAATCCAACCTTGGCTATTCAAAACTAACCCCGAGCCCTAAAACCTATCCCAAGCCCCTCAAAAACCCAACCTATATCCTTATCCCCCCTTATAGACATTTCCACTAAGAAATTACATTCCCTAAACATGCATCGGAGTGGTGGCTCTAGGACTAGAAGGATCTAATCCACTAAATTATCAAATAGAGTTCTCTTGATCCCTATCTAATTCATTTGAACCTATATTCTAAAGCATAAATATACAAGCATGCATAAACAAGAATATGGTTACGAATTATAGGGACCAACCAAATCATAAAAAGAGTTACCATCCTTAATCTAGTTTATAATCATCTTGGACAAGCCTATACTAATCCACATAAAGAAACACTAACACTTAATCCCCTATCTTAGGCTACAATATCCATCTTAATTAATTATAAAACATTTATAATTAATCATAACAATTATAATTAATTCATAAAATTAAACCAATATGGAATAACCCCATAAACTCATTGATCCATTCCAAAACACAAAAACTATAACCAAACGTAGGTAGATAGTCTATGGAATACCCATAAAACATATATTGACAAAATCCTTATCAATTGGAACAAAAAAATCACCAATTTAATCCAATTAAAAATAATTTCCTAATTAAATTCACTAGGAACCATACCTCAACTGAAACAAGGATGATATGCATGAAATTATGATCTTGGGATATTCTCCATCTACCATAAGAAAAATCCTCATGGTTTGGGATAAAATTCACCATGATTCGGTGAAATTAGAAAAAATCCTAACCCAAAACCACTGTATATTATAAAAAAATTAATAGAGTAAGAATGAAGGAGAATAGGGAGTGATCATATCTCAAATTTCTATGAAGACCATGATCAAACAACTAGAGATTAAGGGATTCAAATGGGGTAGAAGAATACCCTCGAGTGGGGATCTAATATAAGGGTATGAAAAATACCCTTATAACCCAACTAAAAAAACACAACAGAACACACCAGGTACTTGACCATCCAAAACTAGGTACTTAGTCAAGTAACACCAGGCACCTAGTACTCCACCTGCTGGTCGGTGGGGCTTTAGGCCCTACATGCCAACTAGCCAAGCCACTAAGTACCCAATGATAATTACAATAATGCTGAAATTCTACCACTAACATATCCTTCCCCTAAACACATGAACCACCTCATCGCCCTACCAAAACCACCAAAACACATCAAAAAACATCCATTAAGGACGTCCAAACACTCATATTCTCAATTTAAATCCAATTACTCAAATAAACCATATTTCAAAATTAAAAATACAATATTTCTTAGAAAATAAAAACCTATAAATTCACAAGCTATTATATGAAGTATTCCCTTGGTACAATTAAACCATCAAGGGCACTCTCATTAGAATCGTGTGTGGTACTCTCACATCATAGAATGAAAGTAAGGTTCATACTCCTATGATATGGTGAGACCCTTTGTGGAAATCCCACCGATATCATGTGTGGTACTCCAATATCACAGAATAAATACCCATTCCTAACAACTAAGAGTGGGTGTATGACAATGATCATGTAAATAGAGTCATAATAAATCCAAATAAATCATGACACCCTCCACCTAGGAATGTTATTTAGAAAGATTAAATCTATTTTTACATATCCTAGGAGTGTTTTTTGAGAATAAGGAACCATACAACTACCCCAAGTTATATAAAGAAACTTAACATTTCATGAGATACCATACCACCCAAGTCGTCATGGTCATAATTATAATCATCACTATAGTAACCATCACCACCACCACCATCATAATCTTCCTTGAGTCATCATTATCAATCTAGATTATTTAATATTGAACATAGTGTATTAATATTATGGGGAAAACCTTTAGTAAACAACACATCAATATGTTTTATTCAAGAATATGTCATTTTTTTATGGTTATGAGTCAAACCATAGAATATACTCCACACTCTTTATCAAATTTCATATAATACTCACCATTATTCATAATATAAAGTAAGTAAGAATTTAGAGCATCATAATCTAAAACACCATCAAAACCTCATAATGTGTTATGGTACAAATCCTCAATGATCTATATAATCATTCCTTGTTTTGTGGGTTCCACTAGAAGCTACTCACATTCCATAGTTTTTAAAATAATTTCTAGATTTCCCAAACATTTATCCATTCTTGAAATTATAAATTTATCAAATTTTCCAAATTTAGAGCTCTAGGTTAACAAATGGAGTGTTCTATCATGTTTTACTCATGAAAAATGTCTAGGTTGTAGCCTATAAAATTTTAAGGTTGTGATGTTGAAATAGTCTATAAATTTATAACAACTTTTTTATATTAAATTTATCTTATTACCTCATATTTATTTATTGTTTGAGTTTTAATAAGTTTTGTAATTAAAGTGGAAAATAATTTTATTATATAAATATTGTTTGAAATAGATAAATTGGGTATTTTATTCGCTTAATTTTTGGAATGGATTGATATTGATTATTATTTATATTGTTGTTGTGAAGGTTTAAAGAATGTAATGTGACATTGGATGTCATTATTGATAAGAAAAATATTAAATAAAGTGATAATTCTTGGAGGATTTTTATAGATTCCTATTCCCCAAGAAATCACGAAGAAATGGAAAATTAATGAGTGCATATGAGTTATTTTATCTCTGTGTATGTGTCATTTCCCCTGAGTATGAGTGAATATTACTTTGTGTATGAGTGAATTAACCTCTTTATATGTGTGATTTTCACATGTTTATGTGAGATTTTATAGTGCATATATATCACTCCTTTGAGAAAATCAACCAAAGGATGATCATAAGAAGAATTTAGGGGATTCACATATTATTTAAGCCAAGGATATGGGGTGAAAATTCGGTATGCATGAAACTAATTAGAGGAGGCCACATGGATCATAATATGAAAAATATTTCAATCAAGAATAAGGAAATAAGGATGTGGATTTTCAGGAATATTGGACCACATGGTGATTTTATGTTGTAAAGAAGAAGAAAAATTTCTAAAAATTTAAAAAGAAAATATATTTTAGGATTTTATTTGTGTAATAAAAATGAATTTTTGACTCTACAAAGATAATGGGATGTTTAAGGAATATGGGGATGAGGTCCGATCGATAGTTCATGCTAGAGAGTTTTCTACCACTACTACTTTTGTTTTAGTTTTTATTTATTGTCTTATTTAATGACTTCCTCTTCTCCATTCACCTCTTCTACCCTTAAAATGGAGTGGTTAAACTTAAGTGATTATAAAAGGTAGGATTTTACCTTTTTAATGCTTTATTCCTTTATTTTATTAATAAAACTCTCTTATGTTAATTGATTTTAGGTTTCAGTGACTATTTGACACTTTTAATATAACAATGTTTAATGTTTTGAACTTGTTAATTATTTACTACATAGGATGATAACTTTAAATCTCCCTTAACTTAGTGAAACTTGTCTATGAAGTAACATATTATATTGGTTGGTGAGTGTTTAATAATTTCTGGCATGTGTTTGAAGACAATGAGTTACTTTTTAATTTTGAAGGAATACCAAAACCTTATTGGTTATTTCCATGGTAGTTTAGGATTGGTTTAATATTTCAGTATCTTTGATACTTTTCATACACATAAGAAGGGGGTCTGACCAAACACTAATCACAATTAGACCAATATTCACAATAATATCCAACCTAAGGTGTTTGATGAAGCAATTAAGGTATCATTCATTTATAAATTAATAAGAAGAGAGGTAAAACCATTTTAAAGATTATGATATCATTATAAATTTAAATCCAACCTTAACAAAATCACACATTCATCGTATTTTTTTCAATCTCTTGATTTATTTCTTTTATTTGTTTTTAAAAACCAATTTTTTTTAAAAATACCCCTTATCTTAAGTGACCACCAATTTTTGAGCATCCCTATCTAGATAAAACCATTGGGATACCACTAATACCATATTTAACCTAGGAAATAATTACCTTTTCCACACCCCATGATTAGTGAATGTCAAAAATTAGCACCGTTTTAAGGGGGAAGTGCCAAAATCTAACTTTTAAATTGAATTATTAGGACTTATAACAATAACCTTTACCCTTATGATATAGAAATTAAAAGGAATTTGTTAATCATGATTAGAAATTTAAACATACATGATGGATTTGAGGAAGTTTTCTTAACAAACTAAAGAGATAATTATCATGTTCATATTGAGCTTGCAATCATGAAAACTAACCCAAATTAGACCTTAAGGAACTCATGTTCCCTATAATTCATAAGTTAGAACAATAAGATCTTGATCCTTATTTTTAAAATGATTTTGAGTTAAAAAATGGTCTAATATAATTACTACCAAAATTCCATGTCTTGGTAGGAGGTTATCCAAATAATAACATCAATAAATTTACCCTTTTTCTCCATATTAAATCCCAGAGGAGTGAATAAGGAACAAGTTTAATGGAGGGAATTTCCCTTTTCACTAAAATAAATAACGAAGTATTGGTAGTAAAACCTAAAAAAAGGTGAATCTAATAACCAAAATGACATACAATAATTATTTCTTCAGACATCCTGTCCTAACTTTAGAAGTAAATCCATTTACAAGGAGTTGCAAGCTATCAAACAAGCTTCTGGAGAGAATCTATGTGAGTATTTAGAGAGGTTTAAGAATCTATATGCCAGTTTTCCACATCAAGATATTAATGGGCATAGGTTAATTGTGTTATTTTATAAATAATTTCTGGAAAATGATAAAAATTTCTAGATTTTTAATCTAGAGGAGCCTTGATAGATAAATCACTATAAAAATTCAAAGGATTTATTGAAAATATTTCCCAAAACTCACAACATTTTGGAATAAGAGGTACTATTACCAAAAGTATTTATGAGGTAAGAACTTTTGACTCATAATAATTGTTAGAATCTAGACTTGAAAGTTATCTAGTATTGTGAGGCAAATAGACTTGAAGAAAACTAATGATCAGTAAGAACTAACCAAGTTATATGGTTTATGTTTATCCACTCATCATTTTACTAACCAGTTTTTTTATGTATATGGAATATAAATATATTCAACAATATTTTTACAGAAAAAATTCCAATAACCCACTCAAGTATGTAGAGACAATTACCAAGTCCAATATGGATTTGGGAACCAATAAAATTATTCTAGGTGCAACACACTAATATTTTAGAATTCATTTTCTTTAAATAATATATTTGTTAGCATATGGTATATGCAACACCGATCTTAAACGAACCATGAAAGAAATATTATTATTTAAAAATGATCATTATATCGTAGCCGTTGATTTGGAGAGTATAAATAGGAATAACCTTATTATAATATATATATAGTAAAATTTTCCTTAAAAACTAAAATTTTCAATCATATATGGATTATAAATTCATTGGAAATGAAGATATAATCTTTTGAAGGTAAAAAATATATTTTTATAAAACTATTTTTATGTATAAGAATGTATTTTAATAGTTTTAATTAATAACTATTGATAAATGATTATAATTAATTAATTAGAATATATATATGTATATCCAATTTAATGAATTAATATTCATTTAATTATGGTTATTAGGAAAGTAATGGGAATAAAGTAATTTTATGCATCAAAAATGTATTTTATTAAAAAATGGCTTTTATTAAATTTTACATGAGAATATTATAATTAATTTCTGAAACTTACACCATTTTTGAAACCATTATGTAACAATATATTAGAGTGAAGTTTTGGTATTTTTTTTGAAATGATTGATTTTTGAGCGAATAAGTGAAAAATGCCATTTTTTTGCAAAACTATCATTTATTTTATTTAAAATAAAGTAATTTAAAAGTTAAATTTTGTTTTGGATTTATTTTAAAAGTAACATAATATCACTTTGAATAAAAATAATCTAATTAATTCCATATGAATCAACATTATATATGATTTGGTATAAGTTTATTTATTTTTCTTAAAAATGCATTATCTAAAAATTATTTTTCATTGAATTTTTCACACTAATATTAAAAGTAATTTACACAATTTATAATAATTTAATATTTAAAATTGGATATAATATTTGTAATTATAATTTTTAACTTTTAATATGTCTTTTATCTTTGGTTATTATGAATGGCAACCATGATAAATATTTTTCACCACCGTAAAGGATAAATCTGGTAATTAAGGTTAAATATAATGTGAGAGGCTTTAAAAATTTATATATATATTAAATTTATTATATTTTATGTGTTTATTTCAACCATAATCATATAATATTTTAATATATTTCAACTTGGTTCCATTTTTTTGATAACGACCTATATATTATTTTAAGTAAAGAATAAATACAAAATATAATTATATTTATTTTAATTTCTCTAACATATTATCATAGGGAAAAAAGAAGTTAATATCATTTATAAATATTTATTTTTAATATTAATAATATATTAATAATATATTAATTTATTTTTAATTTTTAGTGATGATATAATCACCTAGAATGCTTACGTAACACCGATGCGGTGCTTGTTCAAGCAGTAGAAAAATCAAGTAAATGATTTTAAAAACATTAAAAGTGATAAGATTTTGATGAGTTATGATGTTACAAGAATATAATGGATATTTATATTATATTAATGATGGTTTAATTATTTATATTCAATTTTCATTATTATATTGATGCCTTTAAAGTTAAGTTTTGTGAATTGTTTTGAAAAAGACTTTAAACAATATTTAATGTTTAAAAAATATTTTTAAATAATTAATAAATCATAAAAATTATATAATGAAATAATTTAATGATAAATTTTTTACTATATCATTAATGGTCCATTTATTTTAAACTTTTAAATTTTAAAATTACTTTCATGACCTATAAAGAGAGAAAAATTTGTTATCATGGTAATCATTAAAATGAGTTAATGAGGGGTTAAACTAAAGATATAAGGGTAAAAATGACACTTAAACTTGTTTAAATGTTATTATTTAAATATATTTATACCATATATTATCTTATATTAGATATATTTTCTATTTTTTTCAACTTTCACAATAATTTTTTTTATTATTTAAATCTTTTAAGTATTTATATGTGTGCCCCTCCCCTCACTTATAAAATGGAACCTCTTATCCTCCCTTATTCACAAAATCTGAGCCCTATAGCTCTGAAGAAACCTAAAAAACAAATTAATAGATTCATTTTATTTGTTATTGAGATTCTATCCTTATCCTATGGCCATATTTAGAAGTCTTAAGTTGTAAGATAAAGGTGGTATCTCAAAGAAGAAGTAATCCTCTTTACCGAATCTTTCAAATTTTATTTCTTCTTACAATTTCTATAAATCTGTTGTATATATCATAACATAATTAATAAATTATATTAAATATATTTATATGTTATTTTGATTATGACACAATAATTTTACACTGGTTTCTGATAAAATAATAAGTGTAAGTATCGTTCATGCGTACATACGAACTACAACCTCTACGTAGGGATGTGATTTATCTCCCATCAATGCCATTCATGGTTGGTTGTAATGATGTATTTAATTAATAGATACAATATTTATGATATAATAACAATTATTTAATTATAAAATAATATATTATTTATTTTCCTCTTTCTCATTATAAAATAGAAGTATCATTCATGTGTACGCACAAAACACCGTCTCCATGAGCGATATATTTTAATTTCAATGTACACATTTTATGGATGGTTCTAAAATTTTATATAATTAATATATATAATAATTATGGAATTATTAATATTTTTTATATGCTATATTAATATTAAAACTGATCATGTTCTTACTCAATCGGTCTTTATAACACAATCTTGTTTAGGTCAATTTTACCACCTACATGAGTGATGTTCTAATGTTTATGAAATGAATGATTAATAATTATTTAATACTAGTGATATTATGTAATAATAAGATATAAATTACATGGATAAAATTATGTAGATGATGTAACCATTTTCAAAGTGCAAGGACCATAAATTCCAAGCTAAAACATACATGTTAAACAAAACAGTTATCACCAGGAATAATGATTTTATAAAGAATTATTAATAAATGAGTGATATGATGTTATAAGTAGATCATATATGGTATTATAAGAATAAATATGGTTATGTTATATATTTATAACTAATTAAATTTATTATACAGGAGGTTAAAGGTACTTATGAGGAAAGTCAAACTTGAGGTAAGGGCTTCTCGTCTCACTTTTGTTTCTGCAAGACATATATCATATTTACCATTTGTTTATTTCATAGAGTGTATATAATTACCCTTTAATTTTTTATATCATTAATATATTTATATTCATGGAATTTTTTTAATTTATTTATTTTATGGGTGTTATGATTCAAAAGTTACCAAAGCGCTAAGGGTTTATTTCATAATCTCATCCTTATTTTAGATTGTTTATGTTTAAGTTTACATTGGGGAAATTAAATGATATTTCTATATTAAAAAACATATATTTTATTCTCCTATGGTCTTTTGTGTCTTTTAAGTATTATTTTTATTTTTACCTTCATTGTTACTTAATATGTTTAAGAAAATGTTTTTAAAGCAAAGATGACCTTATTTCCTCTTTAGTCGATGAGATTTTTCTTCAATGTCCATAAAATATTTTCAAGAATGTACTTTTTTATTAAAAAATGGTCATTTAAAGTAATTTTCAACCATATTTTACTTTCCTTTCAAATTTTAAAATGAATTTTATTCTCATTTTCTAAATGAGGTACTTTTCACTAAAAGTGTGAAAGGAATATTTGTTTTAACGTTTACCACAAGATCATATTTTCCCATCATTATAATAGTTATTTTATTTAGGGATTCCTTTATAAGTTTCCATGTTTATTTTCAAAGAAATACATTTTATCAGTATTTTGGAATTTTTTTTTTCAAATGAAAAGGATATTTTTCCCATGGTTTCAAAGAAAGGTATAAATGTTATATTAAAAGTATTTTGATCTATGTAAACATATTTGGACGAATCTTATGATTTAATGGGGATATAATCTAATGATACCATATCCAGTATTACACTATATGGATTATGATCACATTGTTCTAGTTATTTACTGAAGAAATATATTAAAAAAATTTATCCTAGTTTTTCAATATGAATTTTTATGTTGATTATGTATTGAATTGTTATTAATATATTTCATATGATAAATGAATTGGAATTATTATGTAATGATAGGGGTATGTTATAACCCCTTGATGCATCTGTAGGACCCATGAGGCAAACTATCTTGAACATTTGTTTTATTCCATACCTATTTATATATGATTTATTAGAATGAGGCCTTGACGGTAATATTATGATATTCGAAATTATGAATTCTATCATTATGAAACTAGTTTTTATTATGCATGTGATGATTTATGTTGTTATTTCATACATTGATTTATTCTACTATTTATGATATTAATTATATGGAATATTTGATTACTCTTTATCTCTTCCATATTATTAATTAATTATTTATTCTATGATATATTCTATTGTACACTCTCCCTAACTAAGCATATAAGATCACTCTTTATGATGTTTTCCCTTCCTTAGGATACTAAGAAGAGATTTATGAATGATTTTAGGGATATAATAGAATAAATCATTGATTTATCACTATAATATTAAAGTGTATTTTATGTTTTCAAATGTAATGTGAGAATCATGTATGTATCTAGTCTCCCAAGACTGTTAAACTATTCGATCCTTGAGAATGTGTTATCTTGTATATTATTCCAATGTAGTAAGATAACCATTAGCTCTATGTTACATGAGTCAGGGTGTTATAGTTGGCATCAAAGTAAGTTTAATAGGACCCTTGGGAACTAGATTTTGGAAAAAATTACTAAAGAACATTACCCTATGATATATTCTAGGGATAAGTCTAAATATTGGGTAATATTGTGAAGTTTTGGTAAAGTAGATATTGTGTGGTTTTCCCAGAAAATACATCACTGTATAGATATTAGAAAGTGGATACAGATGTTTCATAGATGAATCTAGTGGTAATAACTCTAAAAGGGGTGTATTAGGTATTAACTCAATCATCATCGGTACACAAAGAGAAGGTCTAAGACCGAACACATCACTAAACACTCTTAGAGGATATTATTGGGTTAATTCATATTTTCTTTATGAACCATTATGATAAATGTGGTGATAAAACCAATGGTAACCTATAATATTATATAGTGATATGGAATAAACCTAAAGTGTCATGGGTTGATAAGTATAAGGTTAATAAAAATTTTAAAGGCATAGATACCCTTTTTGAGGTTTTATGTGATGGGATTTAAACATGTTTAAAAATATTTTAGAATATATTTATAGGAATAAAACCCTTTGATTTAGTAAGTGTTTTAGTGAAAAGGTCATTTTAGGAAGAATTATTTTATATTTAGGGGACATAAGTTGAAAGGTATTGATAACCTTTAGGCTTAATATGACATTTGATGTTAATATGGTTAGTTGGGATAAAAGGTTTATTACATTCTAGGAACATATGTTTTATTGTATAGATAAACATATGACTAAAAAGTGATTTTGTAACTAAGTTATCGATGTTATTTTTGAAGTAAACCATATTGGGAACATTATACGATGAATGTAAACATAATTTTAGGAATAAATATTGATTTAATTTATGGAAGAATATATGATTGTATTGCGTATTTATGGAGATTCAGGTAATATATGGAAATGAATAACATATTTTGAAGATTATGTGATTAGGCATATACATTTTTATTATGTGAATTTATGATTAATTAATGTTGGTTGGAGGTAAATGTTAGGCTGATCCCGAAAGAATACGTGATCAAATATTTTTTATTTTTGGGTTTATAAATTGACCATGATTTTTTTGAAGATATTTAAGGTTGGTTATTTATGGAATGATTTAAGTTGAACTTTGTGTGTTATTGTTGATGTTTTAGAGATTATATGTATTATTTATTCATATGAAAATTTATTTTAGATATTATATTTACTTTTTCTAACCATTTCAGGTTTAGTAAATGTTTAGATACAGGAGGAATAACTTTTAATATATTTTTTGGATTTTACGATCCATTTAAAGTTCATCAGACATGAAAAATTCATCATGGCTTTTTATCATTTAGAATATGAGATGAAATAGAGATGTAAAACAGCTTGAATAATAAAAAAAATGATGAAATTATGTTTATGTATTTGAATAAACCAATTAATTATTTCTTATTATTCCCTTTCTCAATGGTAAAAGAATCCCACATCTCATGAAGGAGGAAGATAAATATATTGAGTCTTATCACCCAACTCTTAAGACATACTTTTAGAAAATCTTTCACAAGTAGGAATCTTAAAATGGAAAATGTATAGTTTAAGAAATATTTAGTAATATAAGTTTCATAGTCATAACATAAATAGAAAATTTATTTTCAAAATAAAATGTTATTGATGTCGATTAAAATATAATTATTTCTACATGTGTATATTTATCTTCCACTCCTCAGATTTGATTATTAAAAATATTTTAAAATTTTTATCAGACATGAGATAAAATTTTAATGATAAAATTTCTTTAATGAGGTATAATGTAACACCCCAATATTTTATAATATATTTTATCTAAATAATATATTCAATAGTAAGTGGTATAAACAACACCGAACTTAAATGACCCACAATAGAAATATTATTATTTAAAAATGACCATTACAACCTAATCATTGATTTGAATGGCATGAAGAGAAATAACCATATTATGAAATATATATAGAAAGTTTTTTCTTAATAATGTAAATATTTATTCTTAAATTGATTATAAATTGGTTAGAAATAAAGATATAATCTTTTTAAGGTAAAAGAGATATTTTTCATAAAACTATTTTTATACCTATGAATGTATTTTTATAGATTTAATTTATCCATTTTGACATACTATTCTAATTAAATAAGTGGATTATATATATACCCAATTAAATTAACTAAAATTAATTTGATTATGGTCATTATTAAAGGACTAATAACAAAGTCATTTTATGCTTCAAAGATATATTTTCTTCAAAAATGATTTTTATTACATTTTGTGAACGAATATTATAATTAATTTCTAAAATTTTTATATATTTTATTTTAAAAAATACACACCATTTTTTAAATCAACATGTAAAAATTATATTATAGATAATTTTTGTGATTTTTATAAAAAGTTTGATTTTTTATTGAATAAGTGAAAATGATAATTTATTTAAAACTATCATTTATTTTATTTAAATCAAGAAATTTAAAACATAAATTTTGTTTTAGGTTTGGTTTTTAAGTAAAATAATATCAATTTTTATAACAATAATATAATTAATTCCATAGGAATAAAAATTATATATGATTTTGGTTGAAGTTAATTTTTATGCATAAAAACTCATTTATCTAGAAACTGTTTTTGCTGTGTTTTTCGTACTTATATTAAAATTAATTTATGAAATTTATACAAACTGAATATTTAAAATTTTATTTTATATTTTTAAACAAAATATTTTTTCAATAATTCCAATTTTATTTTTGGCCATTATGAAGAGTAACCATGGTAAATAGTTTTCACTATATTAAAGGGTAAATCAGGTAATTGAGGTTAAAAATAATGTGATAAGACTTTAAATATATACATAACTCTTGAATTTATTATATTTTATGAGCTTAATTCAAATATAATCATAAAATAATCAAATATATGGAAACTTAATTCCATTTTTCTTTGATAATAACCGATATATTATTTTAAGTAATGAATAAATACAAAATGCCACTATCTATCCTTTAATTCCTATAACATATTATCATAGGGTTAAAAACCTAGAATGCTTATGTAACACCGACACAACGCTTGTACAAGTAGTAGAAAAAATAAGTAAATTATTTTAAAAACATTAAAATTTATATGATTTTGATTAATTATGTTCCTATATGAATATAATGTATAGTTATAATATATCAGAGATGTTTTAAGTGTTTGTATTCAAATTAAATTGATATATTAATGCCTTTAATGTTAAGTTTTGTGAATAGTCCAAAAAAAGATTTTAGATGGTATTTAATGTTTTAAATTTATTTTTAAATCATTATAAAATCATAAAAATTATATAATGAAACAAGTGAATGTTAAATTTTCTAGGATATCATTAATTTTCTATGTATGTGACACTTTTAAAATTACTTTCATGACCCTTAAAGAGTAAAAAATTTGTTATCACGATAATCATTAAAACAAGTTAACAAGGGGATAAACTAAATATATAAGGGTAAAAATAAAACTTAAAATTATCTAAATATTATTGGTAGAAGTTATTTAGACCTTATATTATCTTAAATTATATTTATTTTCCATTTTATGCCACTTTCACAAGAAAATTACTTTATATTATTTAAAATTTTAAAGTAATTCCATGTGTTCCCCTCCACTCACTTATAAAATGATACTTATTCTCCACAATTATTCACAAACGTTTAGACCTCTATCTCAGATAAAAACTATCCAAAAACATTCTAAGATTATTTCCCTTCATTCTTGATCATATGTTATTATTCTAAGACCATATTAATAAGTACTAGGGTGTAAGAAAAATGAGGTCTCTCAAAGAATAGGTAATCATCTTTACTGAATCTTTCAAAGTTTATTTATTATCCCACTTCCTAAAAATATGTTTTATCCATAATAACATAATTAATATAGTATATTAAATATAATAATATGTTATTATGATTATGTGAGAAAAATTTTCACCTCTTTCACATCAAATGAGAAATAAAAGTATCGCTCGTGCATATGTGCGAACTACTACTTCCACGCAGCGATGTGATTCATTTCCCATCACCACATATCATGAATAGTTGTAATGATGGATTTAAAAAATATATATAATATTTATGATATAATAATTATTCTATAATCATATTATATTTTTTATTTCTTTTCCTTTTTCTCGCTATAAAATGGAATTATCATTCATGCGTACATACAAACTACTATCTCTATGAGCGATATATTTCATTTTCAAGGTACGACTTTTATAGGATGTTATAAAATTATATATAATAAATATATATAATAATTATTAAATTAATAATATTCTATAAATGTTATATTAATATTATACCTTAGCTCATTCTTTTTCATTCAGTCTTTATAACACGCTCTTGTTTAGGTTAGTTTTATAACCTCCACGAGTGATATTATAATGTTTACGACATGAATGATATTATGAAATAATAATATATAAATTGAAATATTAAATTTTTTATATGATGTAACTACGATCAAAGTGAAATTACCATAACCTCCGAACCAAAAAATGCATTAAAAATGAAATAATTATCAACCAGAACAATGATTTAATAAAGACTTATTAATAAACAAATGGTAATATGTTATAATTAGATTATATCTGGTATTATAAGTATCAATATTGTTATTTTATATATTTATAATAAATTTAAATTTATTATACAAGAGGTTAAAGGAACTTATAAGGAAATTTAGACTTGAGGTAAGAGTTTCTCATCTCACTTTTATTTCTATGAGACATATTCCATATTAACCACTTGTTTATTTAATGTGGTGTATATACTACCAATTTGATATGTTATATAATGAATATATTTAAATTCATGGTATTTAATATTTCATTTTAAGTTATTTCTTTCATGGAGGTTATGATTCAAAAGTTACCAAAGTAGTTGGGGTTTATTTCACAATCTCATCCTTGTTTGATATTATTTTTGTTTAAGTTTACATTGGTGGAATTATATGATATTTCTATATTAGACCACATATATTTTATTATCCTTTTTTATTTATATATTTTTCAAGTATTATTTCCATTTTTATCTTTTTTGGTACTTAATATAGATGATAAAAATATTTTTTCAGAAAAATCGACCTTATTTCCTCTCTGGTCGAAGGAATTTTTCTTCCATGTCCATAAAATGTCTTCAAGGATGTTATTTTATATTATAAAATTATTATTTAAATTCATTTTCAACCATATTTTAATTTCTTTTCTATGTTTTAAAATGAATCTTCTTTTTGTTTTCCAAATGAGGTACTTTTTACCAAAAGCATGAAAGGAAATTTTGTTTTAATGTTTACCACTCAAACTAATTTTCACATTATCATAACTAATATTTTATTTGAAGATTCCTTTAAAATTTTACATGTTTATTTTCAAAGACTGTAATTTTCCCAATATTCTGTAAATTTTTATTTAAAATTTTATCAAAATAAAATGATATTTTTCTCATGTTTTCAAATAAGGGTATGAATGTTATTTTAAAAGTATTTCTATCTATGTCAATATAATTTGATGAATATTATACTTTTATAAGGATATAATATAATGATACTATCCACAATATTACTATATATTTATTATGATCATGTTGTTCTAGTTATTGACTGGGGAAATATATTAACATTTTATATGCTAGTTTTTTTTAATATGAATGTTTAAGATGATTATTTATTGAATTGTTATTCATTTATTTCGTATGATAAATTAATTAGACTTCTAAAGCAATGGGAAGGCCTTGATATATCCCCCCAATGAATTAGTAGGTCTCATGAGACAAACTAGCTTGGTCATTTGGTATATTCCATACCTATTTTGTATGATGTATTGGCATAAGGCCTTGATAGTAAGATTATAATGTACAGAATTATGAATTCTATCATTATAAAACTAGTATTGGTTACCCATGTGATTATTTATGTTTCTATGTAATACATGGATTTAGTTCCCCTTTTTAGGATATTAGTTAAATGACATATTTGATTATTGTTTATCTCTTCCATATTATTAATGCTTTATTTATTCTATGATAGATTCTATTTCACACTTTCCTTTAATGAGAATTTGAACTCACCCTTTATTATATTTTCCTTTCCATAGGATACCAATAAGTGATTTGTGAATAATTTCAGGGATATACTAGAATAAATGATAAATTTTTCACTATAATATTAAGTTATATTTCATGTTTCCAAATTTAATGTGAGAATCATGTATGTATCTAGTCTCCCAATAATTCTAAACTATTAGATCGTTAGAGAAGGTTCTTTTGTATATTTTGACAATGTATTAATATTAAAACCATCTCTAGGTTACTAGAGTCTGGGTGTTACACTAGGCCACCCTACCAAGGTAAACACCACGAACAACCACCCTTTTAATAGAAAAACCCTTCATTATAGAACCTACCAACTTTCCAAAATATATACAAGAAAACTTATAACCAACTGACTTACAAACACCCCCTTATTTATATTAAAAGAGACTATTTGAATAAAACTCACTCCACACACAAACTCTAACACCTATCTATTTTATAATATATATTTTTAAATAAATTTAATTTCTTCGATAGCTTGTGATATGAGCAACCCCAAGTCTAAATGAGCCATAATATAGTATAATGTTGTAACCTATCTATTAAATTAACAATATCAATAGGAATAAAAAAATTTAAAAATATTTATAAAGGTTTTAGATAAATAAAATACATAAGTACTCAATTTTTAATAAAGTCATTATATGTTTTAAAGATACATTTTCCTCAAAAATCATTTTTTGAGAAAATAATATAATTAATTTTATTCCAATTTTAGAAAATATATTTGAAAAAATAACTTTATTTTTTAAATTAATAATTCAAAATTATATTTGAGTGAATTTTTAAGAATTTTCTAAAAAGAGTAATTTTTTAATTAATAGTGAAATATACCGATTTTTATTGAAAACGATATTTTTATTTAAATAATATACAAAGTTACATTTTCTTAAAATTATTTTAAAAGTATAATCGGTTAATTTATATTGTCAATAATCCAATTATGGTTATTGGAACTAATTTTATGTGAATTTTGGTATAAAATCTTTATATAGTTAAGAATTATTTTTTCTTGAAAACAATTTTTCATCATATTTTATGAGTTTATTTGAAGAGTAATTTCTAAAAATTCAAGAGATTGAATTTGATAAAATGGATTCCATATTTATAATAATAATTTAATTTTTTTAATGAGTTTTCTTTCATTTTTGGTTATAATGAAGAGTAAAAACAATATGAATTTTTCATTGCGGTTAAACGGGTTTACCGGGGGGTGGGGGGGAGTGGGTGGGTTAAACCAAACGGTAAGGGAAACTTTTACAATTAAAAATTTATAAATACTAATTTATGGAAATATTAAGACCTAATTATATATTCCATTTGAATATCTATCCATTTTGAAGAATTTTTCTTGAGAATTACTTTATTATATTTTATTCTTTTAATAAATTCCAAGTGTGTCTTCTCCCCCACTTGTAAAAGGAAATTTGTCCTTTATATTATTTACACCACTATGAGTATTTTAACTATACAAAAACATACCAAAATATATTCTAAACTTCACTATACATGAATTGGAGGTTATTTTTTTCTTAAAAGACCATTCCAAGGGTCCTTAAGAAAGGATTTAAGGGAGGTTTGCTGATGGAGAGGTAATCATCTTACCCGACTTATTTCCATTTATTTATTCTTCTACCTCATATAATTATATTTTATTCATCATAAAATATAAATTAATTATACTGAATATACTTAAATTATATTATTATTATGGAACCACCAATACTCACCCTCTATTCGATCAAACAAGAAGTGAAAGTATCGCTAATGTGTAGATGTGGATTATTGCTTCCACCTACAGATACAATTATTTTTCTATCAAAAAATTTCATAGATGGTTATTATGATGGTTTTAATATTTATAAATTATATTAATGAAATAATTATGCTTCTATAATTATAATATCATATCTACCTTCTTACCTTCCAATCTGTTGGAAAATGATAACGTCGTTCGTGCGTACATGTGAACAACCACCTATACAAAGTGATATGATTAATTTTTTTCTTACATGGATTGAAATAAGGATGGGTTTAATAAATATATATGATATATATGATATAATAATGATTCTATAAAGGTGAATTATTATTTAAATTTTCCCCCATCCATAGAAAAGTGAAAACAATGTTCATTTGTACGTACAACATACCGTCGCTATGAATAGTGTAATTCATTTTTCTATCGATATCATTTATGACTATATATATATAATGATTATATATGATATTTATATAATGATTAAAATTATGTATTTTATGGAACTATGATTAAAGTACATGACCCATACTACCAAACTAAAATTATCTTGAAAAATGAAACTATTAACACAAAAAATAATGATTTTAATAATGAATTATTAATAAATTGGTGCTTAAATGTTATAAGGGAATCATATATGATATTATAAGTATGTAAATTACTCTAGTATATAATTTTAATAAACTTAAATTTATTATTCAGGAGTTTAGATACCTTTGAAAGTGAGTGGAACTTTAGGTAAGGGTTTTATGTTAAAATATCATTATTTTCAAGATTATTTATGAATAAGTTTCTAATAATTAAATCTCATGATATACCTGTCAATAATAAAATTATTTTTTCTCTCTTATGGTTATTTATATATAATAAATTTTTTCCTTTCGTTTTTGTAACGCCCCGACCCCAGTTACCCAGAGTCAGTGAATTATTACATAACATTGGAATGATCACAAGGAAATCATGTCCTGAAAGACTGATCAATTTAGTATTATTGGAAACAATATTCATACATAATTTCAACTTTACAACTTGAAAAGAAATACAACACTAATTTATTCCATTAGAAACATCCAAGCCTCCTAGATTATGCCTGCAAGTCACTCATAACTAACTTCTTCATATCCTGGGAAAATAAAACATAAGAAAGGGGTGAGATCAAACACTCAATAAGGGTAAGCAATACAAAGAAAGATAACATAAATATTAGGCATGGTGAGTAATTGAAAACACATGCATTTACAAATAATAAACATGAACAATTTTATGGTAGGAATATGAGTTGAGTAAATAATGCCATAATAAAACATATTCATGGGTAATATACTAGTCGAATAACCACATGAACCATCAATATTATTTTCATAATGAGGGAATGTATAATTCCAGACATTCTGAAACATTTTTTCAAGGCCTCGGCCAAGACGTCTAAAAATTATTTAGGCCTCGACCAAAACCATATATCATATTGGGAAAGGCCTCGACCAATTCCACGTCTAATTGTCTCATGAGACCTACCGATGCATCTCAGAGCTATAGCGGGCTCCACCCATAACTTACTAAGTACAATACATTCCTCATATGAAAAAAATGAAATATAACATAAACATTCATATTAAAACTAGCATACGAAATGTAAATACTTTAACCATAAACCATGAATGTTATAAAAATAACACATCCACAGTCAAATATATCACAAAACAATCAATATGATATGGAGGATTTGTATCATAATTAATTGACTTCAAACAAGTATAAAATCCATCAAAGGATGTTGACATAGATGAAATCAAAACTATTTGAGAGAAATATCTCTTTTTTTAAAATCATTTAAAGTTACATATTTATAAAGAAAACATTTTTTTTGAAAATATTCTTATAATATTGTAAGTGAAGCTTAGACGATGTTATAATGGTGGGGAATAACCTCACCCACCATATAAGTTAAAAAAACATTCTTACCTTAATTTTGTCGAAAAGGTCGTAAAGTACCTTATTTGGAAAATGACTGAAAGATCCCTTTCAAAAAATATAAGTTCATATAAGGGTATAAATGATTTTAACACATTTTCTAGTAAATAGTAAAAATGTTTTGAAATACATTTTTAAGAAACATGGATGTGGATGATAAAGATGTCCCAGTATATACTTACATAAAAACAACCTCGAATAATAAAGAGACTGTGAAATTAACCCTTACCTTGTTCTTTTCCTTGGTCAAGGGTAGGTTAAAATCCTGTATAATGGTGAAATAATTGTTATTAAATTATAAAAGAACCATATACATTAATATTATATCATATATGATCTTCTAATATTGCTTTTATAATTATATTTCAGTAGTAGCGTCGTTTTGGGTGTTAACTGATTCGTTTTCCTTTATATGTTTTTATACATAAGACATATTTGTTATGGATAGGATGTATATGATTCATATACAGAATTATATTATGTTCTTAATAATTATTTTTAATAACCAAATGAAAACTATTCCTTAATGGTTATGATGGGTAAATGAATCTCATCGCATTTGTGGAGATGGTAATCTGTACGTACGCACGAGCGAAAATATCATTATTTTGATTTAAAAATGTATGTAAATAGATGGTATATCATATATAAAGAATTATTAACATGTTATATTTATTATTTAAATCAATTATACATCATTATTATACCCATCCAAATAATAGTGTATTTGAATAACAACTACACCACGACATGGAGACAGTAAGCCATACGTACGCACGTATGATGACATGTCATTCATAAGATGAATAGAATAATGAATATGGTTGTACCATATTTATAATAACATAACAGTATATAGAATATATTGGAGTTATTATTTTATAATGTAAACAACAAATAAAGAGGAAGTGGAAGAAGAAAAGAACTTGAAAGATGGTGGTGAAATTATTACCTCTTCTTCAGGTTCTTCCTTTTGATTTGATCAAAAGGGCTCCTTAGGTTGGATTTATGACTTAAAGAGGGCCTCAAGGATGAAGTAAGGATAGTTTATAGGATATTTTGGCAGATGGTGACTGAACAAAAAGGCTTTGGAGGTGTGAAATTAAGATAAGGGGAAGATCCCTTTTATAAGAGAGGTGAATGTCACTTTAGGAAAAGCTTGAAATATTATTTTATAATAAAATAATTTTCTTTTTCTAATGGATCCAAAATAATTTTTTTCAAGGATAGGGTGTGTATGGGTCGAAATACTCTCAAACAATATGTTTTAGACATGTTTAGGTCACCATATTAACTTTATCATTTAGATTTAACTCCTAGTTAAATAGTTTGACTTTTACCATGTCCCTTTGTATTTTTATATTATATGGTTAATAAACTTACTATAAACTACCAAGAGAACTCCAATAGGTTCATTAATTACAAATATAATATTATTTAGGCCCTTTTGACTAACCTTATACTTTTAGTAATATTATATCAACCAATAATATAGTATTTGTTTTAAAAACTCAATTATGTCAATTTTGACATTATTTAATAATTTATTTTTGTTAATGTCATAACATCATTATTACTTCGAAAAAAATTCATTGAATCAACCTTAAAATGTTATATTGTCCTATAAAATTCGTTTATAGAATCAAAATGTTCAAATTATATTTATTTTAATATTTATAATATCATTTATTTGATTCTTTCATTAATAAGGAAAATACTGCATCATTATTGTGTCATATATAAATATATTTATTTTATGTCTAAAAATTATAAATAAAATATCATGATGTAGGAAATATTTTTATATTTTTAATTAATATTTTTAGTTTAATAGATCAATTTTATATCCTCATATAAAAATTATTTTACTAAAAGATATTTGCTTTTGTTATTTTTGTCTTTACTTTAGATTATTTAATATAAAATGTCATTATCAAAACCATATGCCTCCATGGGGTCCCAAAGTCAATAAAAATATTACCATGGTTGTAAATTAATCAACTAATAGGAATAATACACATTTTAGGGTAATTTAGTATTATTATAATATTATTTTGTTTACCTTTATATACCGGATATACCCTTTAACCATGGTAAATAAAGTATTTACCGAAGTAATTATTCATAATGTTTAAAAATAAAAGTTAAATATTTACACAATTTGAACCTACTGATTCCAAATATGGAATCAATTATTCCAAATTTAAAACCCAAAAGTGGCATAAATTAATTTAAAATTAATTCCTGCTGTCAAAACCAAAAGCGTGTTTTTAAGAAATAATAACTATCTAAAGATTGGCCCTTGTTTATGTCTAGTTTAAATGTGAAATTACATAAAATGACTAAAATTGGATTAAATGGTAAAAATATAATCTAATTATAATTTTAAACTACTCAATATTATAATTTATCACTATAAATGTTGATTAAAAAATTTGTTTTTAATTAAAATTTAGTATTTTTCACAACACATCAAAAACTGAATGTTTTCAGAAAAATACTTAAAATTCACCCTAAGATAATTTTGATATTAAAAATTCAAAAAGGAAGTCTATTTTAACAAATTTAAAACATATAAGTTGCATTTATTAATTTAAAATTAATTCCCGTTTTCAAAACCGAAAAGCGGGTTTTAAAAAAAAAGTAAAAACTATCAAAAGATTGACATGTGTTTATATCAAATTTAAATGTGAAATTACTTATAATGACCAAAATTGTATTAAATGATAAAAATATAATCTAATTATACTTCCAAACCATTAAAATATATAATTTAACACTAAATTATTTTGATTAAAAAGGTTGTTTTCAGTTAAAATTTAGTATTTTTCACTATTCACCCAAATATGAAAGTTATTAGAAAAACACTAAAAATTTATCAAAACTAAATTTTTATATCCCGATTCTAAATAAGAATTTTATTTTGTCAAATTGAATATATAAAAGTGTCAAATATTGGATTTAAAAAGGTTTCTCCATTAAAAGGCGGTAAAATTTCATTTTTTTGAAAAATACTTCTTTTATCTTTTTAATGAATTTGTTCTTATATTATGTCTAAGAAATAGATAATATGGATTATAAATTATATGGACTATATAAAATTAAAAATTCAGTTAATAATATTCATAACCTCCTTTTGAACGACTATTTTGGTAAGTTGTGGTGCGCTCAAACTCGGTGTTGCGTGTTGTGCAAGTTATTGAATTACTTTGAAGAGATAATGTACTATGAAATATTGGGGTGTTAAATTCTCCCCACCTTCAATAAATTGCGTCCTCACAATTTTAAATTTTTCTTCGAATATAAAAGGTTTCAAAATAGAAAATACCTTTGTGGAAAACCCACATCGAAAATTGGGTAAATAAAATTTATTCTTAATAAGAGGGAAAGGGAAATGAAAAGTCACCACCAAATTATGATCTATATTAGGATAAAATTGGTATAAATTAGAGACACATAATTAAAAGAAAAATGTAAATATTTATAGGGAGTTATTGAGGTCATCAATCCCAAACAAGTGTAAAATTGAGGGCCTCAAAGCCATCAGTCTATGATGATTTAAAATATCATCAGTTCAACAAAACATAAGCTATTAGGATAATACCTTTTTGGTTTTAAGATCCCTTAACTAAAGTTTAAGAATTAATTTATTCATAGAATAAGAGAAAAAAATATACTTGACAAGTAAAGTTTTATCCTTTAACTAATTTCTACCACAAACTCATCTTTCAATCTAAAAGATAACTGAACATAAAAATACTCTATTTATCCTAATTGTATAGGGTTCCAAAAAAAATGAATTTGTAATTCATTTATGATATTATTTAAAAAAATGACAATATAAAAACCGGGACATCACGTAGACCAGTGGTAGGTGATGCACCCTTGTTGGCCTTCGGTTGCGGGTTCAAGTCTCACGGCCTTGTCGGACGCGATGAGTTATCGCCCGACCTATGGGTTGTCCTTTTTATAACAATCCAAAAATAATCTTAAAAAAATATTTATCCTTAAGACTAGTATCCAATTACAAACTTAATCCATTCCAACCTTTATACTTATCCAAAATACTTCTGTCCAGACTCTCTCTAAAAGGTCTCTAAATTCCAAAATCAGTGGTAAAATCAGATTCCCCAAACAAAGTAAAGTTTCTCTTATTGTAACATAATGAAAATATGATTACCTTCATCATATTAAAACCATAATGAAAAAAGAAAACTGCAGTACAATCCTTATATATATCACATTATTCTTATAACCAGAATATAATTCTTGAGTCCAAAAACACAAATATATTAATTATTACACTTTAATTATAGTAACAACATAAGATTGGCCTTGATCCCTTGACCTTTTATGAGGTAAGTTTACTTGGATCTTAGGAAATTCATTTACATAATAACCCATTTCTCTACAATTTTAGCATTCAACATTGACAACAACTTTCTTTCCCTTGCAATCATGAGCTTGGTGGCCCTTTTAAACACACTTGTAACAGACTCCCATTCCTTTTAGGCAAGTACCAGAGTGTTTTTTCTCACAATTATCACATAATGTAAAATCCTTCTTTCCCCTTTTACCTTTATCTTCCTATTTCTCCACTGTTCTCTTCTTCTCTTGCTTTACTTTATTGTCATAATATTTAGAGAATTCTTTTTCTGTCTTGATAGCACATGAGACAATATCTTCATATGATGAGAAGGATTATGAGACTAATGCTCGATATAGAAATGGTTTTAACCCATAAAAGAATTTATCAATCTTACTCCTTGTGTTATGTATATAATCTGCTTCATGCCTCACTAACCTTGTAAAGTTAGCTTCATACTTCATGACATTCTCATCCTCCTTTTGTCTTAGGCTGAGAAATTGCCTTTCCATATCCGCTCGATGGTAATGAGGAAATTATTTTTCTAAGAAAATATATTTAAACTCCCTCCATTCCATACTTGATACTTCTTCATCCTCCTTTGTGTTTTGAATCAATGACCACCATTGATTTGCATCTCCTGTGAGGCGATAAACTGCCATGACAACTTTTTCACTTTCGCTACTCCCCAAAGCATGAAATATTTTCTCTAAGGAATTTATCCATTGTGAGGATACTGATGGATTTGTACTCCCATTGAATGTTGGTGGTTGTTTCCTCATGAAGCGATCTAACATTGATCCTCAGCATTGTGGATCAGGGTGCTCTATACAGGTAAGGTTATTATTCATAACCTGAGTGAGTTATCCTAGTATAGTGATAAGATGATCAGCACCAGTTGCATCACCAGCTCCGCTATAATTATCTTGAGTAGGAGGGAAATCCCTACATGGATTACGTGTATTGATATGGTTTCCATTCCTTCCACTAGGCTCCATTTATAAAAAATGGCATAAACTAGATTAGTTTATGAATCAAAATAGATAATTCCATACTTGTAAAACACTTAACATAAATTGAACAGTTTATGGATATAATCCATAATAATAAAAAAAAATTCTTTGAGGAAGTATATACTTATAAACCCTTCATAATGGTTTGTAAATAAAATGAGAATTATCCTAAGAATATCCCCCGAGAGTGTTGTAACCAAGAGTGCAGTAAGGCCCGTTGTCTTGCACCAGTTCCCGTTCGAGTCTAGCTCAAAGCGGTGTTTTCGGGTTTTACCCATAGGTACATCTATGATAGAGCCTTATCTACCTACTCGTATTCAGACAGGGATGTATTTCTTGTAAAATACACAAAATCTTTGCATTACCAAAATTCTAGTAAGTTCTTCTATACTAATCCTCAAAGTCTATCTTAGGGTAATGTGCTCTAGTAGAGTTTATCTAAATATAGTTTCCAAGGTTTGTACTAAACTTCCTCTGATACCAATTGTAACGCCCCGACCCCAGTTAACCAGAGTCGGTGCATTATTACATAACATTGGAATGATCACAAGGAAATCATGTCTCGAAAGACCGATCAGTTTAGTATTATTGGAAACAAGATTCATACATAAGTTCAACTTTACAACATGAAAAGAAATACAACACTAATTTATTCTATTAGAAACATCCAAGCCTCCTAGATTATGCCTGAAAGTCACTCATAACTAACTTCTTTATATCCTGGGAAAATGAAACATAAGAAAGGGGTGAGCTTAAATGCTCAGTAAGGGTAATAAATACAGCAAAAGATAACATAAATATTAGGTATGGTGAATAATTGAAAACACATGCCTTTACAAATAATAAACATGAACACTTTTATGGTAGGAATATGAGCTGAGTAAATAATACCATAATAAAACATAGTCATGGGTATTCTACTAGTCGAATAACCACATGAACCATCAATATTATTTTCATAATGAGGGAATGTATAATGCCGGACATTCTGAAACATTTTTTCAAGGCCTCGGCCAAGACGTCTAAAAATGATTTAGGCCTCGGCCAAAACAATATATCAAATTGTGAAAGGCCTCAGCCAATTCCATGTCTAATTGTCTCATGAGACCTACCAATGCATCGAGGAGCTATAGTGGGCTCTAACCATCACTTACTAAGTCCAATACATTCCTCATATGAAAAGGTTGAAATATAACATAAACATTCGTATTAAAACTATCATAAAAAATGTCAATACTTTAACTATAAACCATGAATGGTATAAAAATAACACATCCACAGTCAAAAATATCACAAAACCTTAAATACAATATGTAAGATTTGTATCATAATGAATCAACTTTAAAAAAGTATAAAATCCATCAAAGGATGTTGACATAGATGAAATCAAAACTATTTTAGAGAAATATCTCTTTCTTTTTTTTGAAATCATTTAAAGTTACATAATTATAAAGAAAAAATTTATTTTGAAAATATTATTATAAGCTTGTAAGGGAAGCTTCGACGATGTTATAACGATAGAGAATAACCTCACATGCCGTATAAGTTAAAAAATATTCTTACCTTAATTTTTTCAAAAAGGTCGTAAAGTACATTGTTTGGAAAACAACTGAAAGATTCCTTTAAAAACATATAAGTTCAAATAAGGGTATAAATTACTTTAACCCATTGTATATTAAATAGTAAAAATTTATTGAAATACATTTTTAAAAACATGGATATGGATGATAAAGTGGTCCCAGTAGATACTTACGTAAAAACAACCTTGGATAATAAAGAGACTGTGAAATTAACCCTTACTTTGTTCTTTTACTTGGTCAAGGGTAGGTTAAACTCCTGTATAATGGTTAAATAATTTTTATTAAATTATATAAAAACCATATACATTAATATGATATCATATATGATCTTCTAATATTGCTTTGATAATGATATTTCAGTAGTATTGTCGTTTTAGGTGTTAAATGATTTGTTTTCCTTTATATGTTTTGATACATAAGACGTATTTGTTATGGATAGGATGTATTTGATTCATATCTAGACTGATATTATGTTTTTAATCATTATTTTTAATAACCAAATGAAAATTATTCCTGAATGGTTACGATGGGGAAATGAATCTCATCGCGTTCGTGGAGACAATAATCCGTACATACGCACGAGCGACAATATCATTAATTTGATTTAAAAACATATGTAAATAGATGCTATATCATATATACAGAATAATTAAAATCTTATATTTATTATTCACATTCTTTATACATCATTATTATTCCCATCCAAATAATAATGTATTTGAATAACAACTACACCACGACGTGGAGATGGTAAGCCGTACGTACTCACGTATGGTGACATGTTATTCATAGGATGGATATAATAATGAATATGGTTGTACCATATTTATAATAACATCACATTATATAGAAGATACTGGAGTTATTATTTTATAATGGAAACAACAAATAAAGAGGAAGTAGAAGAAGAAAAGAACTTGAAAGAGAGTGGTGAAATTATTACCTCTTCTTCGGGTTCTTCCTTTTGATTTGATCAAAAGGGATCCTTAGGTTGGATTTCTGAATAGAGTGACTCTAGGATGAAGGGAGTAAAGTTTAGAAGATATTTTTGTAGGGTTTGGCTGAGCAGAAAGGCTTTGGAGGTGTGAAATTAAGAGAAGGGGAAGTGCCCTTTTATAAGAGAGGTAAAGGTCACTTTAGGAAAAGCTTGAAATATTATTTTATAATAAAATAATTTTCGGTTTCTAATGGCTCCAAAATGATTTATTTCTAGGATAGGGCGTGGATGGGTCAAAATAATCTCAACCAATAGGGTTTAGATAGGTTTAGGTCACCATATTAACTTTATTATTTAGATTTAACTCTTAGTTAAATAGTTTGACTTTTACCTTGCCCCCTTTTTTTTATATTATATGGTTAATAAACTTACTATAAACTGCCAAGAGAACCCCAATAGGTTCATTAATGACACATATAATATTATTTAGTCCCTTTGGCCAAACCTTATACTTTTAGTAATATTATATCAACCAATAATATAGTATTTGTTTTAGAAACTCAATTATGTCAATTTTGACATTATTTAATAATTTACTTTTGTTAAAGTCATAAAAACATTATTACTTCGAAAAAAATTAATTGAATCAACTTTAACATGTAATATTAACCTATAAAATTCGTTTATGGAATAAAAATGTTCGAATTATATTTATTTTAATATTTATAATATCATTTATTTGATTCTTTCATTAATAAGGAAAATACTGCATCATTATTGTGTCATATATAAATATATTTATTTTATGTCTAAAAATTATAAATAAAATATAATGATGTAGGAAATCTTTTTATATTTATAATTACTATTTATATTCTAATATATCAATTATATATCTGCATATAAAATTGTTTTACTAAAAGATATTTTCTTTTGTTATTTTTATCTTTACTTTAGATTATTTAATATAAAATGTCATTATCACACCCATGTGGATCCATGGGGTCCAAAAGTCAACCCAAGGATTCATAGTTTTGGAAACTAATCAACCAATAGGAATATGATACATGTTAGGGTAATTTAGCACTATTATAATATTATTTGTTTACCCTTATTTACGGTATTTACCCTTTAACCATGGTAAATAAAATATTTACCGAAGTAATTATTCATAATGTATAAAAATAAAAGTTACCTATTTACAAAATTTGGACCTCTTGATTCCAAATATGGAATCCATTATTCCAAATTTACAACACAGAAGTGGCAGAAATTAATTTAAAATTAATTCCCGCTGTTAAAACAAAAAACGTGGTTTTAAGAAATAATAACTATCAGAAGATTGACGCTTGTTTATATCTAGTTTAAATGTGAAATTACATCCAATGACCAATATTGGATTAAATGGTAAAAATATAATCTAATTATACTTTAAAACTACTCAATAGTATAATTTAGCACTATACATTTTGATTAAAAAAGTTGTTTTTAATTAAAATTTAGTATTTTTCACAACTCATCAAAAACTGAAAGTTTTCAAAAAAATACAAAAAATTCACCCTAAGATAATTTTTATATTCTGAATCAAAAAAATAAGTCTATTTTACCAAATTCAAAACATAGAATTTTCATTTATTAATTTAAAATTAATTCCCATTGTCAAAACCAAAAAGCGGGTTTTTAAAAAAAGTAAAAACTATCAAAAGATTGACATGTGTTTATGTCAAATTTAAATGTGAAATTACTTATAATGAACAAAATTGTATTAAATGATAAAAATATAATCTAATTATACTTAAAAAACATTAAAATATATAATTGAACACTATAAATTATTTTTATTAAAAAGGTTCTTTTCAGTTAAAATTTAGTATTTTTCATTATTCACCCAAATATGAAAGTTATCAGAAAAACACCAAAAATTTATCAAAACTAAATTTTTATATACCGATTCTAAAGAAGAAGTTTATTTTGTCAAATTGAATATATAAAAGTGTCAAATATTGTATTTAAAAATGGTTCTCCATTAAAAGGCGGTAAAATTGCATTTTTTGAAAAATTATTCTTTTATCTTTTTAATGAATTTGTTCTTATATTATGT
This sequence comes from Viscum album, assembly GCA_963277665.1. Classification (NCBI taxonomy): domain Eukaryota; kingdom Viridiplantae; phylum Streptophyta; class Magnoliopsida; order Santalales; family Viscaceae; genus Viscum; species Viscum album. The sequence continues at coordinate 1,048,288,889 of OY728162.1, forward strand.
CTAAGAAGTGCATAATATGGATTCTAAAATTCTATGGAGTATATAAAATTCAAAATTCAGTTAATAATATTCATAACCACCTTTTGAACGGCTAGTTTGGTAAGTTGTGGTGCGCTCAAACTCGGTGTTGCGTGTTGCACAAGTTATTGAATTACTTTGAAGAGATAATGTACTATGAAATCTTGGGGTGTTACAGTTTTCCTCTCTTTAAGTACTCAAGAGACCAAATGAATTATTTTAAGGAAAAATGACTTGATTTCTATTTTTTATTAAAAATCCCTTTTATTACATGTCCATGTTTTCTAAAAATGTTTTCAATAATTATTTTTTCTTTTATAATATAATTATTTAAAGTTATTTTTACCCATGTTTTAATTTTTAAAAAATGATTTAAAAATAATCTTCCAATCATTCCCGAACGTAGTAGTTTTGGATTTTTACTAAAAATGTGAAAGAAATATTTATTTTAACACACAAAACATGAATGTAATTTCCAACCATCCTAACTAAAAAATTATTTAAATATTATTTTATAAGTTTTCAATTTTATTTTTAGATAAAAATATTTCCTTCATATTTGGTATTTTTTTAAACATGTGATTTCAAAATGAAAAATTTATTTTCCTTAAGAAATATTGTAAGTGATATTTTAATGGAATTTTATTTTATGATAACATCCTTTGATGTTACATATTATTTACTAGGGATATGATTAAATTATACCATCCAATTTCTTTATTTTTATGACTTATGATGATGAAAATTTAAGATGATTCTATGAAACCCGTTTCTTTTCCACAGGTTAATTAAGTTATGAAACCCATTTTTTTCCATGAGTTATACTATGATGAAATGTTTTTGAAACCAATTTACTTTTCATGTGTTATGATACGATAAATGATTTATGATTTTGTGGACACATGTGTATAAATTTCATTATGTGATGGGTGGGACCGAAATTATATTTCCTTACATTGCATTGGGTAAATATGGATATATCATGAGATAATAAGGATAATAATAGGGATTAAACCTAGTTAAGTAAGAGAATCTATCCACTATGATAGTCTTGGTAGTGAACCTTGAATAATATGATGGTTTGGGGAGTAAAACCAATCCACTATCATAGTCATGGTAGTGATATATGACTACTATGGAAATGATTTTCTACTCTTATATGTATGGCACAAACATATGTCTTATTCCAATATTATACTATCATGGATCATTTTACTTGATTTATACATAATTAATGACTTATGAACTGCCAATATTTATTTCATGACTCAAGATTATGATCTATGATTTGCAGGGTACAGTTTTTAAATGTTATTCCTATGTTCTCAAACCCTTATGCTCATTTTACAATTAAGTGATCATTGTCATCTCCATTTCTTACCCTTACTGAGCATCTGAGCTCACTCTTTCTTATGTTTCCTTTCCCTAGGTTATGAAGAAAGGTATTATGTATGATATGTCTAATAAGGGTGGTAGTTTTGAATAAATTAGTGGGAGTTAATATAGTTTACTTGAATTGGATGATTATGTATCCAAGTTTCAAAAGATATTAGACCTATACGATTATGGCATGGATAATAATGTTATGTATTGAATATTAATCTAATAATATGTTATCTTTATATATAAAAAGTATGTATCAATATAGTTGGTATCATAGAAAGGTTTATTTACCTTTGGAAAGTAGGATGAGGAAAATTTAGTAAGAACCCCTAGGATAATCCTATGTCTAGGATAACATCTTAAGTTATGATAAATAAAAGAGTGAGGTTTCCCTATAAAAACATCATTTTCAAGATACTTTAAGTGGACATGATTTTTTCATAGATGCATATTTTGGAAATAACCCCAAAAAGAGTAGATTGAGTATATCTCGACCATCAATCTAGTGAACGGTGAATGTTCCCTTATTGTGCCCCTCGTTTGACACTCTCGGGGGATATTCTTGGATTGATTAATATTTTATTTATGAACCATTATGAAGGATTTAGATAGATGAAGATCATGAATGACCTAAGTTAAACATAAGTTTTCATAGATTAAAAAGAATGTGTCATGATTTATAAATCCTATAAATGATTTTTTCATGATTGTGTGGTTTCCAACTATGATTATTATTACTCATACCATTATTTTTGGTTTTAGTAAATGTATGGAACCAGAAGTTTTCATTTTAATATTGAATCTGATGGAAAATTCAATGATTTTCCTCTTGATTAACCAAATATTATGTGATTAGGAATGAAAATTATTATTTATATGACTATGAAACTTTCTCAAGTTACAAATCATGATGAGATGATAAATGAGAAAAAGAGAGAACAATATTCTATTGAATCCTTCATGAGGCAACATCCATATTATTTTAGTGGGTTTCATGATCCACTAATTTCTTGAGAAATGGATCAGTACCACTAATATAATATTTTTTATTCTACAGTGTTTGAAGCATGAGAAATTTATTTTAGTTTTATATCATTTGGTAGGTTGAGTAGATCAATGGTAGACTCTTATCAAGAATATTAGGAAATGTGAAGAAATTGAATCCATGACATTGGATGAGGTTAGGATATTATTTTTCAATAAGTACTTTATTCATATTATTTATAAAAAAAGAGAAATAATTCAATGAGTTAAAGTATAAGAATGATGAATCCATAACTTATGAGGAAAATTTTAGAAGACTTGTTAGGTATGATTATGTTATTATCATCCAACATGAAATTAAGGTTTATCAATTCTTTAGTGGCTTAAAACCAAGTCCCTAAAGGGTATTAGCCATATGGAACCTCAATAGTTATGAAAAAAATCATTTGATATGCTATCAAGGTGTAAATAGAGATTAGATTTACTCATAAATCTCTTGGTTTTAATAAGAAAATAATGATGGAATTTAAAATAAATTATAAAAACCATGGAGAGAAGAAGATGAAAATTCCTATATGTTTGATACGTGGAAAGAAACATGGTGTAAATTTCCTTAAGTGGATAGGTAAATGTTTTAAGTGTGGAAAGGATATTCATCAAAAAATCAAGTGCAAAAGTGATGGGAGGAAGTTAGCTAATGATGAAAATAAAGATAAATCTTCAGATAATTTTCCACCCACACTCCAGTGTTTAAAATGAAATAAGTATAGGAATTATGATAACTAGTTATGAAATATAAAGGTTAATAATGATGACTAAAATTATTAACCTCTTAATTCTATGCGATCACTATTTTTAATGAGGGGTATAATAATGACATGATGAAAGGTACACTTACTATCCACTCAAGAATTTCTAATGTCATAAATGATTATGGATATACCCAGTCTTTTATATCTAAAGAATTTTCTAAGGGTATCACAATACCAACTCAACAATTAGATGTTTAATTAGTAGTGAAAACGCATAATGGTATGATGATCACATCTCAAGTCTACGATTCTTCTCTAATTAGAGTTTTTTGGAATTTTCTTTCTATAAATATTTTTATTCTCCCTCTGGTTGAATTTGATGTTATCTTAGCCATAAAATGCCTTTATCTACAAAAATCATATATTAATTTTCATATAAGGGAAGTCAGGTTTTATATTCTAAACCAACCTATGATCATATATCTGTGTGATGATAAATATAAATGTCTAATTGAAATCACATCCATTAAATGGTTCTTGATTCATATTCAAAAGGGGTGTTTATCTCAGTTGGTTGGGAAAAAACCCATCATCAAAATATGCCTATTATGCGTGATCATGTTAATGACTTTTTGAAAGAGTTTCATAGTCTTCCACTAAATCATGAAGTTTATTTTTCTATTGAACTAATACCTAATGCTACACCTTTTCAAAGAATTCATATATAATGGCCCTAATTGTGTTGTAAGAATTAAAGAAAAAACTCTAATATAATCTTGATAAGTGATTAATCTGGATAAGTGATTTACCTTAGGGTGAACCTATTCGTTTTTTAAGAATAAAGACATATCAACATGACTCTACATCGATTACCAGGAACTAAACAAGATCATAATCAAGAATAAATGTCCTCTGCCCCGTATTGATGGCTTGTTTAATCAACTTGACAGAGCTCAATAATTTTCTAATATTGACTTTCATTCTTGATATTATCAATTTATGGTCAATAAGGAGGATATACAAAATAAAACATTTCATATGAGGTATCGAAACTATGAATTTTGAGTGATTCTATTTGGTTTGAAAAATTCCCTTCCTATCTTCAGCAATTTAATGAATTGTGTCTTTAGTGATTACCTTGTTCATTTTGTGGTAGTCTTTATAGATGATATTATTATATATTCAAAGAGAAAGGAATATCATGAAGATCACCTAATGATTACACTAAATACCCTAAGGAAGGATAATCCATATGAAAAATTTACCAAGTGTGAATTTTGGCAATAAAAAGTTTAATTTTTGGGTTATATAATCTCAAGAGAGAGTATATATGTGGATCTATAAAAGACAAAAGTTATTTGAAATTGTACTTGACCAACCATAATAATTGAGATCCATAGTTTTCTTGGTTTGGATGGATATTATTTACTTTTTGTAGAAAATTTCTCATGACTATCTAATCGGATCACAAAGTTAACTCAGAAGGGTGCCAAGTTCCTTTGGACAGATGAATCTGAGGAAACTTTTAAGGAAATAAAGAGAAGGTTAGTTAGTGAAACTATTCTTACACTAACCTATCATGTAAAGGGGATTTTTAACTATAATGATGGATTGAAAAAGGGACTGGGATGTGTTCTCCTGAAAAATGATATGGTGATAACTTATTCCTGTAAAAAATTAATGGTTCATGAGAAAAATTAGCCAACTCATGATTTGGAGTTTTCTAAGGTAATATTGACATTGAGGATATAGATGTATTATCTTTATAGAGAAATTTGTGACATAAATACTAACTATAAAAGTTTAAATTACATATTCACTTAGAAATATATGAATACATTCTAGAGAATATGTTTGAAGTTGATTAAAGATTATGACTGCTTAATACATTACCACCACGTGAATGCGAACAAGGTGGACTATGATTTGTGTAGAAAAGATCATGATAGATTATCTATGATGCAGACAACAAAATATCCAATATTTATGGATTTTAAAAGGATGGATTTTAAAATCTTGAATGAAGGGGAGAAATCCAATCTTGATCAAATGAGTGTTCAATTATCTATCAATGTGAGTATTAAGGAGTTGTAGAAGGAAGATGTAGAGCTGCATTATAAGGTCATAAATTTTATCAAGTTCAAAATTGATTGTAATGGAATGATAAGGTTTAGGAACCATGTCTGTTTTTCATATATAACAAATTTATAGGAGATTTTGGATGAGGCTCATAATGTATTTCCCTAATCCGTTTAGCCACCCGGACAATGTTACGGGCTATGTGCCACTGACCTTAATCACACCTCCTTGCACACCAAAGGTTGTTGAATAAAATTGAGGGTGTTAATAGGTGATAGTAGGGAGATTATACCCTTTTTTGATGACATAATAATAATCATATAATACATATATAATAATCTCAAAATAAATACCAATAGACACTGGACCAATAACCCACTCATGGTAGAAGAAAAATAAATAGTAAAAGAGATAATAATAAACAAGCTTAATACCATTTGCAGAATTAAACATCACAATAAACCATTTATAGATACTAAAATAGAACATGCATACATATCAGTTCATAAAAACAATAAACATAATTGTATCCAATGTCCAACCTCAGTACATACATATAATAGCATGTTGATACAAAATAAAACAAAAAGGAAACTCCAGCCGAGGTAAGAACCCATGGTCCCTTCCCATCTATCCCACACCAAATCAAGTAATAAGATATATCTGTAAAGACCCGTAAATTTCAAGGGATTTTTTTTTTCTTTTTTCTTAATTTTCTTTGGGATTTTACAAGTACGCAGTTTCTGACGGCACCTAATTCCAAGGCCCGGTGTGCCCAGAATCATTTTCCGAAGTTTTTCTAGGGTACGTTCAGTGAACAAACGAGCAGGTTTTTCTAACTTTTGAACCGTTGTTCGGAATCGAAATCCGAGGGCACCGATGAAATCTTAGCACCGATAATTGCTTAGTAACACCTTTTCTGGAGTTGCGTTTTCTCGGGTGAGGTTATTAAATAAATGGGTTAACCAAAGAATGAAATAAAAATTTGTGCTACAATTTTTATTTCTATTCTAAGTAGTGGTAACCTAGGCATGGTGGTTGGAGTGGGACCCACTAAATCCTAACTCCACTGGGTAGGATATCAGTGAAGTGGGGCCCACACGATCCCCACCCCTTCAAATCCCTTAAAACCTCCCACGTGCATTTAATTTTGTAACTCACCCACACCCCAATTTATTGACAAGTCAACCCTCAAAAATTAACTTGAATATTAAACGCTCTTCAATTAAGTAAATTAATTGAATGAGATCTTTTTGAATTTCAAATTAATGGATTGCGCGTGTTAATAAAATAAGGCAATGACTTATTTTATTGGGGGGTTGATTCGTTGTGCGGAAAGAAGGAGAGGACTCTTGTATGACAACCCTGGTTTTTATTACAACTTAAACATGCTTTATTACATAAAACTTCACTTGATACAACAAAGAAGATCGAGAGGTTTAGTGTCTTTGGGGCTTAGGATCATTACATAAAAACTTTAAACTTGAAATACAACATCCTTATTGAAAACTTCCTTTACATGACTACTACATTCCTTCGTACTTAGCATTGCATGGGATAACCTGAGGACATGCATAAGAAAAGGGTGAGCTATAAAGCCCAGTAAGGGAGTACACAATGAATAAAATGAGGAGTACAATACATGTTAGGCAATAGGCATATCAATAGAGCATAAAAGAGACATGAACATAAAGGCATGATAAAGCATGATAATCATAACATGGAAATGTGGCAACAACACTTAACATTGAATTAGCATGAGCCAAGGCTCATTGCACATGGAGCATGAGTAAACCCTCATTGCACTTGAAGCACGAGTAAACCCTCGTTGCACTTGAATTAGCATGAGTCAACACTCATTTCACATGACGTATCATGATACTATACTTTACCCAATGCATTGGAGCGCTATAAAGGGCGCACCCTTCTTAAACATTTCATTTCATGCATAAGTGTGCCACATGGATCATAAAACATGGATTCATAAAACATAATCATTTCTTCTACGATAAAGGAATGTGGAATTCATACATGAAACTTTATAATCAATATGTAAATGTGCATAAAGGTGAATACCCTTGATGGAGAAATGGGCATGGTATTCACTACACAAAGACATTGGCTTAGAAAATTGGTGTGATTTCGGCAGCGTAACGGCGTGACATAAGAATTCATAAAAAGGTTGATGAGAGAGAAAGGGGTTCCTCATCATATTTACATGTAATGGACAGTAAGGAGATCATATATATACATGTCCCAACAATAGAAATGGAATTTTAGATTCATGATACAAAAGTATTGCTTGAATGTAAAAGAAGAGAGAGAAGTTCCTTTCGGAATTTCGGCATAGTAACGGGTGTACATGGGAGGCATTTAATGAGAGATAAAGGGTTCTACCATCATTCAAACAATAAGAGGGAATTATGGGGGAGGTACGAAACCATACCCCAACATTCATAATTGAAATAAAAAGGGAAATACAACTTAAAGAAAATTGACAAAAAAATGAGAAAGGAAGAAAACCCCTTACTTGGAAGTGTGCTTCCAAAGGCTAGAGAGAGGCTTGTGAGAGGCTTCTTGGGAGCTTGGGGAACCTTGAGAGGATTCTAGAGAGAGTAGGGCAGAGGTTGGACGAACTTAAAGGGCTTTGAGTGAGGAGGAAGTGGGAGCTTGGGTGGGTTTATATAGGAAAGGTGAGAGAATTCTTTATTATTTAGGTTTGGGACCCCTTATATTAAAATAATCCAAACCACAAACCATCCCATGGTATTTGCCCATGGTTTCTGGAAAATGAAAGAGGAAAACAATATTTTACAAGTCCAAGGTCCGAACTTATTAAAAAATTAGGGTTGCTTATGTGGAGGTGAGTCACACTCCCATGGAAATTAATTTAAAAAGGCAAAGTGTTGAATAAGTCTTGAGGGCTCCATTAATGCTTTGAAAAGTGAGTCAAACAAACCCAAAACCTCATTATTTTAATGATAAAACACATATTAGCCGAAAATAAGGATTATGGTATTTTATTACATCACCATTGGGTCATTATGATGTCATAAAACACATTATATATTTAAATGGTATTTAATTTTTACCCAAAAATTTGACTGTCTCAGAAAATTATGAAAAATTCACCGTTGGATAATTTCGACGTCCTGATTCCAAAAATAATATTTATTTTATCTAAATAATTTTCTAAATATGTGAATTTTAACTTTTAAAATAAAAACCGACATTTATAAAAAATTCACGGGTTTTGACAGAAATGGCTTTCAAACCTTAATAAAAATTTTAATTGCATTCATAAAATTATAAGATCATTTATATTTAATAAAAATTAATTTAATATTAATAACAATATTTTATTAAAATATTATTTAATTCAAAAAAATCCTTTAATTTAATAAAATATAATTTTTAATTAAATAATAACTAAAAAACACCATTTGTACTTTAAAAACTAATTACAATGTATCAAAAAAAAATTATATTCATTATTATATACAAAAAATAATGTACATGAACATGGTGCTACTTATTTGTTACATAACCCCTTAAAATAGCCGCATAAGACCTAAGGGTAAGGTGCGCGATGGTGACAGACTCTTGGGGCTGCTCGGATAACATCGCTCGAGTGGTAATCTCTATCAACTTCCATTTTTCCCGTAGACGATCATGTTCGAGCTTGACTTGATGAAGCTCAGCTTGGTCTTGGTCAAGGGCAATGCCCAAAGACGCCACCTCTTTTCCGAGCTCCGAAAAATGGGCTTCGTAAGGGGCAATTCTACTGGATGAGGCCATCGCTTCCTTTGTCTGAGTAGAAAATTGGTTCGTTAAAGCCTTATATTTAAACTACCCAGATGATCACTGTACAACGGCTATAAAAGTAACGGTCACAAATATTAATGTTAAACTAAAGAAGTTGACATCTTATAAAAACATTTTTTTTCATAAAGAAACATTTAACTGGATCAAGAGGGTTTTTCCATTAATGAAATTTTGGGTCGTTACAACATTCCCCCCTTAAGAAATTTCGCCCTCGAAATTTTTCTTTTCCCACACTAAAACAAATGTGGGTAACTTAGCTTCATAATATCCTCCGACTCCCAAGTTGCTTCTTCAAACTTGTGGTTTCTCCACAACACCTTGAAGAGGGGCATTGTCTTATTTCGTAGAACTTTTTCTCTACGATCTAAGATCTTCACTGGTTGCTCCTCATAAGAAAGATCGTCTTCTAATTGTACCACCTCGGAAGAGAGTACATGTGAAGGGTCTGGTATGTACTTCCTTAAGAGGGATACATGGAAGACATCATGCACCTTGGCCATAGTAGGTGGAAGTGCTAGTCGATAGGCCACAGCCCCAACACGATCAAGAATCTCGAAGGGGCCGATGTACCTTGGACTTAACTTCCCTTTCTTTCCAAACCTCATGACCTTCTTCCACGGAGATATGCATAAAAACACCATGTCTCCGACTTTAAACTCAAGGTCTCATCGACGATTATCTGCATAACTCTTCTGTCGACTTTGGGCTGCCTTGATATGCTGCTGAATGGTTTTCACCTTCTCCACCATTTCTTCGACCATTTCTGGTCCAAGCAGCTTACGTTCACCGACCTCATCCCAACATGCCGGTGTTCTACACCTTTTCCCATACAGGGCTTCATATGGTGCCATTTGGATGCTCGAGTGGAAACTATTATTATAAGAGAACTCAACCAGAGGAAGATGTTGATCCCATCCTCCTTTAAAGTCCATTGAGCACGCTCTCAACATATCCTCAAGTGTTTGGATAGTCCGCTCGGATTGGCCATCAGTTTGAGGATGATAGGCCGTACTGAAGGTCAGTTCAGTATTCAGAGCATGTTGAAGACTCTTCCAAAACTTAGAGGTAAATCTTGGATCTCGGTCAGACACAATAGATAGTGGTACTCCATGCAACCGTACCACTTCCCTGATATATATCCGTGCCAGTTGATCCAAAGAGAAATCCTCTCGAATAGCAATGAAGTGTGCAGTCTTTGTAAGACGATCCACAATAACCCAGATTGCATTGTTGCTTTTGGATGTCCTTGGAAGTCCAGTGACGAAGTCCATGGTGATGTTCTCCCATTTCCATTCTGGTATGGGCAATTGTTGCATCATCCCCTTAGACTTCTACCTCTCTGCCTTCACTTGCTGACACACCAGGCACTTTGATGTATATTCAGCGATCTCCTTCTTCATATTATCCCACCAAAAGTTTTCTCGGAGATCTCGATACATCTTTGTGCTCCCTGGGTGAATAGAGAAATTTGAACTATGTGCATCATCCAAAAGTTCCTTCTTCAGCTCCGAACTTGATGGGACACATAGTCTTTTCCCAAACCGCACAATTCCTTCTTCATTAACATTAAACTCTGAGGATTTTCCCTTTTTGATAGCTTCCACTTTTTCTTGGATTCTCGCATCATCCTTTTGAGCATCCTTTAACCTTTCCAAAAGAGATGTTTGAGCAATCATTTGTGAAAGGATTGATGATGTTCCCTTCTTTATGATTCCCACGTCCATCTTCATCAAGTATAAGAAGATTGGATCCTTCTCAATTCTCATCATTGATAGAATTGCTGGATCCTTTCTACTTAGGGCATCTGCCACCTTGTTCGGCTTCCCAGGGTGGTAATGTATTGAACAGTCATAATCCTTTATGAGCTCTATCCATCTTCTCTGGCGCATATTAAGCTCTTTCTATGTGAATATATATTTAAGACTCTTGTGGTCAGTATATATCTCACATTTATCTCCATAGAGATAATGCCGCCAGATTTTCAAGGCAAATATCACCGCCGCCAACTCCAGATCATGCGTTGGATAGTTTCGCTCATGGATTTTCAACTGTCTTGAGGCATAGGATATCACTTTATCATTCTGCATCAGCACACATCCTAAGCCCTTCTTCGAAGCATCACTGAATACCACAAAAATCTCCCCACTTGTGGGTAAAGTGAGCACAGGTGCAGTGATAAGCCTCCTTTTCAACTCCTTGAAGCTTTCTTCGCATTCATCACTCCAAGAAAACTTTACTACCTTTCGAGTTAGCTTGGTAAGAGGGTTGGACAATCGTGAGAAGTTTCTCACAAATCGTCGATAATATCCAGCTAACCCCAAGAAGCTACGGATATCAGTTACCGATGTTGGCCTCGGCCATCCCTCAATTGCATCTGTTTTGGAGGGGTCCACAGATATCCCATTGCTTGTGATGATATGGCCCAAGAATTAGACCTCCTTCAACCAGAACTCACACTTGCTGTACTTGGCATAGAGCTTCTCCTTGCGCAAAGTCTCCAGTACAGTTCTTAAATGCTCCTCATGGTCCTCCTTGGTTTTGGAGTATATTAGAATATCATCTATAAAGACTACCACAAATTTATCTAGGTAATCTATAAAGACTCTATTCATCAAGTCCATGAATATTGCTGGAGAATTGGTGAGTCCAAAAGGCATTACTATGAATTCATAGTGCCCGTACCTTGTACGAAAAGCAGTCTTGGGGATATCTTCCTTCTTCACCCTTACTTGATAATATCCCGACCGCAAGTCGACCTTGGAGAAGTATTGTGCTCCACGCAGCTGATCAAACAAGTCATCGATTCTTGGGAGAGGATACTTGTTCTTTATCGTGATTTTGTTAAGTTAACTATAATCGATGCAAAGCCGCATTGACCCATCCTTCTTCTTGACGAAGAGGACTGGTGCACCCCATGGTGATGCACTTGGGCGTATAAACCCTTTATCCAGATTCTCCTGTAGTTGTTTCTTCAGTTCTTCAAGCTCAACCACAGCCATTCTATATGGAGTCTTGGATATTGGTAGCGCCCCAGGTATAAGTTCAATTGAGAACTCAACATCTCTTCTTGGAGGAAGACCAGGAAGTTCCTCGGGAAATACTTCAGCGAATTCCCTCACAATAGGCATTTCTTCAAGGGTGGTTTCTTCCTTGGACTCAATCATCTGAGCTAGATATGCGTGCTCATAAGGTAGTAATATCCATGCTTGAGATTATGGAGCTAAATGAGATTCATCTTCCTCCTGACACTTGTAAAGAATCGGGGGTCGATTCTCCATATGGAGTGTGATTTCCATCTCCCGACAATTTATGTTGGCTCTATATAAGGAAAGCCAATCCATGCCAAGAATTGCATCAAATTCCACCAAAGGGAGTATGACGAGGTTCGCTGGGAAATTCAATCCACATATTATAACAGGGGAGGACTTATACTCATGGGATGAAATGATTGCCCCATTTTCCGTACTCACCGACATCTTTACTTCCATGATTTGTGGTGGTGCAGGGATTGTTCTACTAAACTTTTGAGATATAAAAGAATGCGTAGAACCTGAATCAAAAAGTACGTTCGCTATTCTTGAATGAATAACTAGCGTACCTGTCACCACTTCGTTTTCGGGGTTCACTTCGGCAGAAGTGATGGCAAAAGCTCTTCCTTGCTGTCTTGGAGGTTGTTGATTGCCTCTGATAACCCTTGGATTAGGGCACTGATTCGCAAAATGACCCGGTTCTCTGCATTTGAAGCATTGAACAACGCGTTGAGGTTCGAACGGAGCGTTCCTCCCCTCCGTCGCAGCCGCGGGTCCTTCTTGCTGACAGTTAACAGCTAGGTGCCCTTCTCTTCCACACTTGAAGCATTTTCTTGTCCCCCTAAGGCAATTTCCAGGGTGCTTCTTTCCACACTTTTGGCAAGTGGGGTGCTGGAATTTCTTAGCGCCGTTGGATTTATCCATCGGACCACCAGCATTGAATTCCACCTTCCGCTTCTTGTCCCCATGATACCCCTGTGATTCTCCGATCTCCATTTCAACCTTGAGGGCACATCGGACAATTTCCTCATAGCTGTCGAAGTCACGGATTGCTAATGCTTTCCGCAATCTAGGCTTCAACCCACCAAAGAAGCGGTCAACCTTGTATTCGGGGGTAACGACAAAGCCGGAAGCGTATCGTGCAAGCCTTGTGAAGTTTGCCTCGTACGCTCCCACAGATTCCTCATCTTTCTGCTTGAGGGAAAGGAAGTCCCTTTCCATCTTAAGACGGAGGGTGCACGGAAAATATTTATCGAAAAACATCTTCCGGAATTCCTTCCATTCCAAAGCCTCGATCTTCTCCTCAGGCTTCGTATTTTTGATCAACATCCACCATTGATCAGCTTCACCCTCCATACGATAAGCCGCCAGGAGAACCTTCTCTTTTTCAGAGCATTGGAGGATGGAGAATATCTTCTCAATGGAGTTGATCCATTGTTCAGCGATCATGGGATCAGATGATCCACTAAAAGTAGGAGGCCTTTATCTCATGAAGCTTTCAATAGCGACTTGTTCTTTCTTAGGGGGGGTTGAAAGTTCCTCTTGACCAGTGTTTCTATTCAAAACTTGAGTTAGCTGAGAGAGAAGCGTGACAAAGTTCGCGATTCCCGCTCCCATTGGATTGGGCATCTCATAAGTACAATCATCACACTGATCTTCACAACGGTTGTTAGCCCGAGTTCTCCTATTACCGGCCATTGGCTGGAATAAAAGGAAATTTAGGGGTAACACATAAAGGGTAATCCAAAGAAAAAAGTTGATGACTTATAAATAAACTTTAATCTCTTCAACTCATGAGTCTATAGGATTCAATCGAGGCTTTTCATGATCTTCCTTCTAACATATATTCTTAGGTGCATTTTTCCCTTAATAAGGGTTCATACTAAGATTGTGAATTTATCAAAACATATCCCCCGGGAGTGTCGTAACCAAGAGTGCAGCAAGGCCCGTTGTCGTGCACCAGTTCCCATTCGAGTCTAGCTCAAAGCGGTGTTTTCGGGTTTTACCCCTAGGATACATCTGTGCCAGAGCCTCCTCTACCTGCTCGTATCCAGACAGGGATGTATTTGTTTGATAAAACACTTACTTAGTATTTACCAAAACTTAGGGATGTTTTTATTATGCTTAGTCTTGTATCTAAGGCTTTACTAGGGTTTCCTAATCCCAAAAATAACTAAACCTATCCTCTGATACCAACTATGACAACCCTGGTTTTTATTACAACTTAAACATGCTTTATTACATAAAACTTCACTTGATACAACAAAGAAGATCGAGAGGTTTAGTGTCTTTGGGGCTTAGGATCATTACATAAAAACTTTAAACTTGAAATACAACATCCTTATTGAAAACTTCCTTTACATGACTACTACATTCCTTCGTACTTAGCATTGCATGGGATAACCTGAGGACATGCATAAGAAAAGGGTGAGCTATAAAGCCCAGTAAGGGAGTACACAATGAATAACATGAGGAGTACAATACATGTTAGGCAATAGGCATATCAATAGAGCATAAAAGAGACATGAACATAAAGGCATGATAAAGCATGATAATCATAACATGGAAATGTGGCAACAACACTTAACATTGAATTAGCATGAGCCAAGGCTCATTGCACATGGAGCATGAGTAAAACCTCATTGCACTTGAAGCACGAGTAAACCCTCGTTGAACTTGAATTAGCATGAGTCAACACTCATTGCACATGACGTATCATGATACTATACTTTACCCAATGCATTGGAGCGCTATAAAGGGCGCACCCTTCTTAAACATTTCATTTCATGCATAAGTGTGCCACATGGATCATAAAACATGGATTCATAAAACATAATCATTTCTTCCACGATAAAGGAATTTGGAATTCATAAATGAAACTTTATAATCAATATGTAAATGTGCATAAAGGTGAATACCCTTGATGGAGAAATGGGCATGGTATTCACTACACAAAGACATTGGCTTAGAAAATTGGTGCGATTTCGGCAGCGTAACGGCGTGACATAAGAATTCATAAAAAGGTTGATGAGAGAGAAAGGGGTTTCTAATCATATTTACATGTAATGGAAAGTAAGGAGATCATATATATACATGTCCCAACAATAGAAATGGAATTTTAGATTCATGATACAAAAGTATTGCTTGAATGTAAAAGAAGAGAGAGAAGTTCCTTTCGGAATTTCGGCATAGTAACGGGTGTACATGGGAGGCATTTAATGAGAGATAAAGGGTTCTCCCATCATTCAAACAATAATAGGGAAGTATGGGGGAGGTACGAAACCATACCCCAACATTCATAATTGAAATAAAAAGGGAAATACAACTTAAAGAAAATTGACAAAAAAATGAGAAAGGAAGAAAACCCCTTACTTGGAAGTGTGCTTCCAAAGGCTAGAGAGAGGCTTGTGAGAGGCTTCTTGGGAGCTTGGGGCACCTTGAGAGGATTCTAGAGAGAGTAGGGCAGAGGTTGGACGAACTTCAAGGGCTTTGAGTGAGGAGGAAGTGGGAGCTTGGGTGGGTTTATATAGGAAAGGTGAGAGAATTCTTTATTATTTAGGTTTGGGACCCCTTATATTAAAATAATCCAAACCACAAACCATCCCATGGTATTTGCCCATGGTTTCTGGAAAAGGAAAGAGGAAAAAAATATTTTACAAGGCCAAGGTCCGAACTTATTAAAAAATTAGGGTTGCTTATGTGGAGGTGAGTCACACTCCCATGGAAATTAATTTAAAAAGGCAAAGTGTAGAATAAGTCTTGAGGGCTCCATTAATGCTTTGAAAAGTGAGTCAAACAAACCCAAAACCTCATTATTTTAATGATAAAACACATATTGGCCAAACATAAGGATTATGGTATTTTATTACATCACCATTGGGTCATTATGATGTCATAAAACACATTATATATTTAAATGGTATTTAATTTTTACCCAAAAATTTGACTGTCTCAGAAAATTATGAAAAATTCACCGTTGGATAATTTCGACGTCCTGATTCCAAAAATAATATTTATTTTATCTAAATAATTTTCTAAATATGTGAATTTTCACTTTTAAAATAAAAACCGACATTTATAAAAAATTCACGGGTTTTGACAGAAATGGCTTTCAAACCTTAATAAAAATTTTAATTGCATTCATAAAATTATAAGATCATTTATATTTAATAAAAATTAATTTAATATTAATAACAATATTTTATTAAAATATTATTTAATTCAAAAAAATCCTTTAATTTAATAAAATATAATTCTTAATTAAATAATAACTAAAAAACACCATTTGTACTTTAAAAACTAATTACAATGTATCAAAAAAAAATTATATTCATTATTATATACAAAAAATAATGTACATGAACATGGTGCTACTTATTTGTTACATAACCCCTTGAAATAGCCGCATAAGACCTAAGGGTAAGGTGCGCGATGGTGACAGACTCTTGGGGCTGCTCGGATAACATCGCTCGAGTTGTAATCTCTATCAACTTCCATTTTTCCCGTAGACGATCACGTTCGAGCTTGACTTGATGAAGCTCAGCTTGGGCTTGGTCAAGGGCAAAGCCCAAAGACGCCACCTCTTTTCCGAGCTCCGACAAATGGGCTTCGTAAGGGGAAATTCTACTGGATGAGGCCATCGCTTCCTTTGTCTGAGTAGAAAATTGGTTCGTTAAAGCCTTATATTTAAACTACCCAGATGATCACTGTACAACGGCTATAAAAGTAACGGTCACAAATCTTAACGTTAAAATAAAGAAGTTGACATCTTATAAAAACATTTTTTTTTCATAAAGAAACATTTAACTGGATCAAGAGGGTTTTTCCATTAATGAAATTTTGGGTCGTTACATCTTGCACTCTGAAGAACATCTCCTTCCTCATCGAAGAACACGAAGAACATCGAAGATTTGACGAATAACGCAGTCTCATCTTGAATCTTCTTTCCACATAGAAGGAAGTGAGACCCCACATCCTTCATCGGGTGAACACCGAAGACGCTTACGGAGCCTCATCCCGTGACGCCGTCTTCCGCGATGTCTTTTTTCCCGCGACGAACCTCAATCAATGACTTCTTCGAGGTAGGGTTTTTATTTATGTATGATTTATTTCCCTTGTTTCTTTCGTTCTAAATAAAAACAAAGAACGCGGATCAACTTATTATCATGTTGATCCATGAATGTTTTAATTGCGGGTTGGGAATTTTGGTATGCTTCGAATTTATTAAAGAGATCATGAAATGATTTGATTTGATTTGATTAAATTTTATTTAAATAAAATTGATTGTTTGCTCTTTATAAACCCTGTGTAATCTTGGTTTATTGATAACGCCTAACGCGGAGGTCATGGGCCGAACAAACACGGCCCGACCACCCTCCGCAGATTGTTTTCGATGTGTGAATTGACAGCGACAAGGAAACGGGGCCACAATGACAATTTGCAGACTCCACAGATTATTTAATTGATGTGCGGATCGACGAGCGATGACGGAATGGGCCATAGAGGCGTTTGAAATCCATCACAGTGAAGAGAAGGCCCCGAGAGGACTGCTGACAAAGACGGTAGGCAAAACGGACCACCGGAGCGCGTCCGTGGAAAGTGGCAGAGGTGCGCCACCTCGGTGCGTTGGCACCGGTGACCGGCGGCGGTGGCGCGCCACCGGAAAAAGCCGCCGCGGCTGAGCCACGGCGGACCGGAACGACTTTGCCGTTCTGGGTTTAGGGGAGGCGGTGCGGAATTAAAGTCGCGCCATTCAGTCAACCGGGGGGGGGGAACAACACCCCCCCCCCCCCCCCCCCCGTGTCCGCTCAGCCAGCGGGCGCCCAAGGGGTCTCAGACCGGGTCGGTACGGGCCCAAAACCCCCTAAAAACGGACAGGTTCGTTCAAATGCCCGTAACATGGGTTACAGACCTCCAATAGACACACTGTCAGTTGAATTGCGATCCTTGGATCGAGACGGTCGTTTCAGTATATTATACTCAAGGTTTTGGAGAACTTTGTGTATTGTCGGGTTGGTTCGAACACGAAACCAACCGGGTCCTCGGAGCGGAAAAGCTTATAACTTGAGCTCTGGACGTCCGATTGACGTGCCGTCGACTTTGTTGGATTCCTCTTAGTGAGAAAGAACTTTTTTATTACTCCTCTTGAGGTTTGGATGTAGTTGGAGTACGGTCCGGTTGGTTTTGACTTAAAAACCAACCGGGCCCCTGGGACGAAAAAGCCGATAACTCTCAGACCGGGCATCCGATTGACGCGCCATCTGTCGCGTTGTGTTTCTATTGACATGACAGAACTTTGCGATACATCAACTCTGGTCTACGTGATAGTTTATGTATATACTTCTTGGCTCATGGAGAGGATCCTCCCGGAACGAGCGTGCTGTGTGCGGAAACCCTAGAGCTGGCTGAGACTTGACGACAGCTGATCGATCGACTCAGAGTGTTTCGATAGCCCAGTGGGGAGCGCTTGGTTGTAGCGGAAGACCCACAGTGGGGGAGTGCTTGGTTGTAGCGACAGACCCGCGATACTCAACAGAAGGAGTACCTCTGTAGGTTATGAGGGGGAGCGTTTGGTTGTAGCGGCAGACCCATGGTCGGAAGCGCTTGGTTGTAGCAGCAGGCCCACAGTACTCGACAGGTGGAGTACTGCAATAGTCCAAGGCTAGTGGGAAGTGCTTGGTTGTAGCGGCAGACCCACTGTACTCGATAGAGGAGGAGTTCCCTAGCATCTATGGGTTCGACGGTGAAGACTTTCGTACTGGAATCCTTCGTGGGTTCGACGACGACGACAACCGTACTGGAAATCCTCCGTGGGTTCGGCGGTGATAACTACAGTACTTGTATCCTACGTGGGTCCGACAGTATTGACCTATGTTCTAGTATCCTATGTGGGTCCCAACTAGATGAATCAGTGTCTACATCTGATCATCTCTATCACATTACGAAGAAGTATACATGTGTGAGCTAAGTCTTAACTTTCAATCATTATCTTCGATATGATTGACTTGCTTCCTAAGTGGATTGTGTTGTGCTTTCCTGTGTGGACTGGGTTATACTATCCTGTGTGGACGTGAACGAACTTGGGATCGGATGTTGGAGACGAACTAGAATTGATGACTTGGGTATATGTATGGGCATATACCTAAGTAGTGTTGGATGTTACTTCGTGATTGTATCTTTCTTTTGTGGATTATCCTTTGTAGATTCTTGGAGACCTTTGGGGGTCTCAGGGTCCCTACTGAGTAGCATATACTCACCCCTGCATGGGCTATGCCCGCACTACGTTGTGTTGGATGCAGACGACGGACATCGTTGATCGTGGTTGAGGCTTGTGGAGCAAGTCGGTACCTGGAGGTGGACCACTGGGCAAGACGTACACGGAGTGGATGGCTGGACCCGAGGAGATGAGGAGGCTATATGTACCCACCCTCCAGGTGGGATTTCCAGTGGATGGATCGGTGTTTCTTCTTTACTTTCAGTTGCTGTACTTTCTTTCCAGTTTTACTTTACTTTCAGTTTGGGTTTGTATTCTGGCCCATTTACTTTCCACACTTACTTTGTACTCCGTTTACTTAGTGTTTAATTCTGCTGGATTACTCTATGGTGTTTGATTACTTATAAAGGCAATGCCTTCCCCTTTTTGTTGGGATTTACGCCTTGGTGCTAGTCACCAACCCCTGGCCTATGGGAGGCGGGCTTGGGGTAGTCACGACACGGTTTCCGAGGACGGGTTGTGACAAACTGGTATCAGAGGAGTTCGGTTCTACCGCAGAACTCAAGACTCTGATCTTTCTTCTATGTGAAGAAATAATGTTAAGGGTATTGAGTGTGGTTATCAGTCCAGAGAGTCCAGTGTTGGTGCGGCAGCCGACGTATCCGTACACCAGGACCCTGACTTCTGTTTTCTGACTCAATGCATGAATGCATTGATTGCATGTGTGTTTCAAAAGTTTTCTTTGTGATTACTTTTTTTCAGCTGACCAGGTATACTGTATTGACCGTGGCACACCTGTTTCTTTTCAGGATGGCCCCACGACGGCAGCCAAATAGGGTTCAGAGCTTTGTGCGAGATGAAATCCCACCGAGTGATGAGGCCTCGGTGTAGGGACCTATTTCAGGGGAGGCACCGACGATACCTCTACCCGCTGAGACACCGATTCCACCAGCCCCAGCTGCTGAGAGTGCACATCGCCTTAGCGTACTGCACAAGTTCCAGCGTCAGAGAACACCCAGGTTCTGTGGGGAGACGAACCCTCAGGCAACCGAGGATTGGCCAGAGGCTGTAGTTCGAGTTTTCAGGTTAGTGGGGACACCAACTAACCTCATGGTGATCCTTGCAGTGAGCCTCCTGCACGCGGCAGCAGGAAGATGGTGGAGCTTGATGCTCCAGGTTCACGATGAGGAATCTCTCCTCTGGATGGACTTTGATAGCCTCTTCCACTCGGAGTTCGTCCCAGCCATCCTCCGTGCGGTGCGCATCTAGGAGCCACTACAGCTGCGACAGGGCAGCATGACGGTCGCCCAGTACTCGGCGAGATTTACCGATCTCTCGCGCTATTCGACGGACATGGTACGGGACCCGTTCTTCAGGGCCCGAAACTTCGAGTAGGGGCTAAAGAGAGAGATTAGAGCTTCAGTTGTTTCTCACAGCATCCCGATGCAGACAGGGGTGTTGGAGCGAGCCCTCTTAGTGGAGAGTTTCCTTGCTGAGCAGTATCCAGTAGCAGGACCCACCACTAGCCGGCATGTGGCCGAGTCTTCTGCAGCGGGCAGTAGACAGATGACGCAGAGGTCCAAGAGGACCAGACCTACAGGTGATCGACCGCATGACACAAGATCGTGTGTGCGAGGCACCCAGGGTAGAGAATGACTTACCAGGAGCGGACAGTGTTACTCCTGCGGAGGGGTTGGTCACATGGCTCATGACTATCCGACCCTCCATACAGATGACCAGAAGATAAATGAAGGACCTCCCAGGCAGAGGCAGAGGTTCAATCGGGGCGGATCACAAGGAGCAAGAGACCGAGGTAGGGGAGATGGCCGTGCAGCTAGAGGTGGACGATGCTTCGAGGTGTTGCCACCACCACCACCAGGAGGTCCACCCCGACCACAGGGAATAGGTGGACATGGGAGAGCTCAGCTTCAGGCATATGAGGCATTTGACTATGGAGCTCCGGAAGCTGGCAGACAGGAGTGAAACTAGTTCTAGGCATGGATGCCTTTGTTGTTGGTGCTTCTAGCTTTCTTTTTGTTGATGTTGTGGTTGTATGTGTCTTTGTACTTTGAGCTGCAGTAATAAAAGACACCTTTCTTATGGCGTTTACTTTCCTGTCCTCTCTTTATGTTGTTACTAAGAGGTTCCAGTTTAAAAACCGTTGACTTGACCCTCACTTTTGAGATACCTACTGAAGGAGACCCAGTGACCACACATTGATGCCGACAGTGTGACTCAACCCTTGGAGGTGAGAGTAACGGTTGGATATCCTGGTAGTAGCGTCGAGGCCTTACGACGTCATCCTTGGTATGGATTAGTATCATCCACGTCGGAATTTCCTGTATTAGGAAAAGAACGTTGTTCATCCAGGGGATGAGACTGGATTTATCTTATCAGAAAGGAAGAAATCTTAGCAGCTCTTGTAGGACAAGAGAAAGTCCAAGTCATCCAGGAGTGGATGAGGAAAACTCAGATCCAACAAAAGGCTTATGCTGACAGGAGGCGGAGACCACTAGAGTTCGAGGATGGCGACCACGTCTTCTTGTGGGTGTCACCTCGATGTGGATTACGGAGATTTGGCCAGGGCGGAAAGTTATCTCTACGCTTCATCGGACCATTCCAGGTTCTCAGCAGGTTAGGCAAGGTGGCTTACCGCCTGGCTCTACTACCTCAGTTGCACCGGGTGCACGACATCTTCAATGTATCTCAGCTGAGGAGATATCTGCACGACCTGATGCATATCATCGAACATGGGGAGTTGGACATTGACGATGGGGAGACTTTTGCGGAGGTCCCGATGGAGATCGAGGATTGATAGGAGTGGGTCCTATGTGGGCGGTCAATTCCTCTAGTGCGCACCAGATGGTAGCACGGGGACCTCCAGGAGAGCACTTGGGAGCGGGAGGCTTAGATGCGTGCTCAGTACCCTCTTTTGTTTCCCTAGTTTGTGATGTATCTTTACGGGGACGTAAAGCCCTGAGGTGGGAGTAATGTAAAGACCCATAAATTTCAAGGGATTTATTTTCTTTTTTCTTAATTTTCTTTGGGATTTTACGAGTATAGAGTTTCTTACGGAACCTAATTCCGAGGCCCGAAATCATTTTCTGAAGTTTTGCTCGGGTACGTTCAGTGAACGAACGAGTGGGTTTTTCTAACTTTTGAAACGGTGCTCAGAATCGAAATCTGAGGGCACCGATGAAATCGCAGCGCCGGTAATTGCTTAGGAACACCTTTTCTGGAGTTGCGTTTTCTCGGGTGAGGTTATTAAATAAATGGGTTAACCAAAGAATGAAAAAAAATTTGTTCTACAATTTTTATTTCTATTCTAAGAAGTGGTAACCTAGGCATGGTGGTTGGAGTGGGACCCACTACATCCTAACTCCACTAGGTAGGATATTAGTGAAGTGGGTCCCACATGATCCCCACCCCTTCAAATCCCTTAAAACCTCCCACGTGCATTTAATTTTGTAACCACCCAAACCCCAATTTATTGGAAAGTCAACCCTCAAAAATTAACTTGAATATTAAACTCTCTTCAATTAAGTAAATTAATTGAATGATATATTTTTGAATTTCAAATTAATGTCCTGCATGTGTTAATAAAATAAGGCAATGACTTATTTTTTTGGGGGTTGATTCGTTGTGCGGAAAGAAGGAGAGGACTCTTGTGCTCTGAAGAACATCTCCGTCCTCGTCGAAGAACACGAAGAACACCGAAGCTTCAACGAAGAACACCATCTCATCTTGCATCTTCTTTCCACGTTGAAGGAAGAAAGACACCGCATCCTTCATCGGGAAAACACCGATGATACTTACGGAGCCTCGTCCCGCGACGCCGTCTTCCGCGACGTCTTTTTTCCCGCGATGAACCTCGATCGACGACTTCTTCGAGGTAGGGTTTTTATTTATGTATGATATATTTCCCTTGTTTCTTTCGTTCTAAAGAAAAACAAAGAACACTGATCAACTTATTATCATGTTGATCCACGAATGTTTTAATTGCGGGTTGGAAATTTTTGTATGCTTCAAATTTATTAAAGAGATTGTGGAATGATTTGATTTGATTTGATTCAATTTTATTTAAATAAAATTTATTGTTTGCTCTTTATAAACCCTGTGTAATATTGGTTTATTGATAATTCCTAAAACGGAGGGCACGGGCCGAACAAACATGGCCTGACCACCCTCCACAGATTTTTGTCAATGTGTGAATTGATAGCAACTAGGAAACGGGGATGCAGTGGCAATTTGAAGACTCCGCAGATTGTTTAATTGATGTGCGGATCGACGGACGATGATGGAACGGGCTGCAGAGGCATTTGAAAGCCGTCGCAGTGAAGAGAAGGCCCCGAGAGGACCATTGGCGAAGATGGCAGGCAAAACGGACCACCGGAGCGCGTTCGATGGTCCGCAGAAAGCGGCAGCGGTGCACCGTCGGAAAAAGCCGCTGTGGCTGAGCCGCGGCGGACCGGAACGGATTTGCCGTTCCGGGTTTAGGGTAGGCGGCATGACATTAAAGTCGTGCAATTTTGTCAACTGGGGGGGAAGATCACCCCCCCACGTCTGCTCAGCCAGCGGGCGTCCAGGCCGGATCGGCCGCTCCGGGCCGGGTCGGGTCGACCCGGTTCGGGCCGGCCCAGGGGGTCTCGGACCGGGTCGGTCCGGGCCCAAAACCCCCTAAAAATGGACATGTTCATTCAAACGCCCGTAACGTGGTCTACAGACCTCTGATCGACACACTGTCAATTGCGATGTGATCCTTGGATTGAGACGGTCGTTTTGGTATATTACACTCAATGTTTTAGAGAACTTTGGGAACAGACGGGTTGGTTCGAACACGAAACCAACTGGGTCCTCGGAGTGGAAACGCTTATAACTTGAGCTCCGGACATCCGATTGACGTTCTGTCGACTTTGTTAGATTCCTATTAGTGAGACGGAACTTTTTGTTTACTCTGATCGAGGTTTGGACGTAGTTGGAGTATGATCGGGTTGGTTTTGACTTAAAAACCAACTGGGCCCCTTAGACGAAAAAGCCGATAACTCTCAGACCGGGCGTCCGATTGACGCGCCGTCTGTCACGTTGTGTTCCTATTGACATGACAGAACTTTGCGATACATAAGATCTGGTCTATGTGATAGTTGATGTATCAACTTCTCGGCTCGTGGAGCGGACCCTCCCGGAATGAGCGTGCTGTGTGCGGAAACCCTAGAGCTAGCTGAGACTTGACGACTACTGATCGATCGACTCAGAGTGTTTTGATAGCCCAGTGGGGAGTGCTTGGTTGTAGCAGTAGACCCATAGTGGAGGAGTTCTTGGTTGTAGCGGCAGACCCACAATACTCAACAGAAGAAGTACCTCTGTAGGCTATGAGGGGGAGCGCTTGGTTGTAGCGGCATACCCATGGTGGGAAGCGCTTGGTTGTAGCAGCAGGCCCACGTTACTCAACAGGTGGAGTACTACATCAGTCCAAGGTTAGTGTGAAGTGCTTGGTTGTAGCGGCAGACCCACTATACTCGATAGAGTAGGAGTTCCCCAATAGCTATGGGTTCGATGGTGAAGACTTTCGTACTAGAATCCTCCGTGGGTTCGACGACGATGACAACTGTACTGGAAATCCTTCGTGGGTTCGGCGGTGACAACTACAGTACTTGTATCCTACGTGGGTCCGACAGTATTGACCTCTGTTCTAGTATCCTACGTGGGTCCCAACTAGATGAATCAGTGGCTACATCTGATCATCTCTATCACCTTACGAAGAAGTATACCTGTGTGAGCTAAGTGTTGACTTTCAATCATTATCTTCGATATGATTGACTTGCTTTCTAAGTGGATTGTGTTTTTCTTTCCTATGTGGATTGGGTTGTACTATCCTGTGTGGACGTGAACGAACTTAGGCTCAGATGTTGGAGACGAACTGGAATTGATGATTTAGGTATATGTATGGGCATATACCTAAGTAGTGTTGGATGTTACTTCGTGATTGTATCTTTCTTTTGTGGATTCTGGGAGACCTTCGGGGGTCTCAGGGTCCCTACTGAGTAGCGTATACTCACCCCTACATGGAATATACCTGCACTACATTGTGTTGGATGTAGAGGATGGACATCGTTGATCATGGTTGAGGCTTGTGGTGCAAGTCGGTACCTGGAGGTGGACCACTTGGTGGGACATACACGGAGTGGACGGCTGGACCCGAGGAGCTAAGGAGGCTATCTGTACCCACCCTCCAGGTGGGATTTCTAGTGGACGGATCAGTGTTTCTGCTTTACTTTCAGTTGTTGTACTTTCTTTTCAGTTGTACTTTACTTTCAATTTGGGTTTGTATTTTGGTCCATTTACTTTCCACACTTACTTTTTACTCTGTTTACTTAGTGTTTACTTCTGCTGGCTTACTCTGTGGTGTTTGATTACTTATAAAGGCAATGTCTTCCCCTTTTTCATGATTTACGCCTTGGTGCTAGTCGCCAGCCCCTGGCCTATGGGAGGCGGGCTTGGGGTAGTCACGACACGATTTCTAAGGATGGGTCGTGACAATATCTCTTGAGCACAAACCTTTACCTTAACACAAAACCATAAAGTCTATATGCATCCTGAGGGGCCCATGTAGGGTGTGAGAAATAATCTTAGTAGGCCACCACCAACATGTGTCTATCCTATATCTATGATTAATTAGGTGTGTAAAATATATATATAATATCACGACACACATTCATAAAAATAACCCACTCCCCTTGTGCTCAGTAGCCACAGGGGAGAGGTCACTTGCTTCAAACAATTCCATAATACCATCATACAGAGGATCCTTATCCTAATCCCGAGAAATCCCCTAATATGAATTAGTCCAGGTGAACCCTGAGGTTCAACCTCTAATAAGATCATCCAACACCTCGTTCCAAATGATAACTCATGTCCAACAATATCCAACATCCCTAAGGCACTCCCCAATAATCAAACACCTGGTCCCATGGACCTCAAATCATTAGAAACCCTGTTGGATCATAGCACGATGCCCAAGCCACAATGATGTTCACCCTCCAATTATTGTCACCGTCAGCTCAAAAACTAATGTCCTGAGGAATGGTTATATACATAATTACAAACAATTCATGGCCTAATGGACTCAAGTATGGAATTTATTATCCCCCAACCAATAGTCTAAACACTGTCAACCAATGGATCCTCACCATCCCCATGGATTTCTATAGAAATCACCTCCAACCATTTCCCTATCATGCTACTAATGGACGCCTCTATCCACACAAGTGGTCAATACCACCTCATCAATTGAGTCCTACTATGTGAAAACAACTCCAAACATTGTATTGTTCAACACTGGTGAATAGAAAATGACCAAATAAATCCCTAATACACACCATTCTAACAGCTCATTCCCCTACAACCTTGTTTCTCAAACCAATGGTCAACACCATCCAATCATCACACATGCCTCACCCATAACTCGACGACATCATCACCTCATGACAACAACCAATTCTCATGACCTGTGATAATAATCACCCAAATACCTCAGGCCAAGATCATCCTAACTATCATATTACCTCAAAATAGATCAACAATGCCTTCTCAATCCCCAAGCTAAGACCATCCAGTTACCATAAAACTCACAATCAATACAATTAATTCAATTTAAAATAAATAAAACACCTGGCCTAATTTCCCAAGTGGTCTCAAGCCCCATACCCAACTCAATCATGGAAGTAATGGATTGGTCATGCCTAGAGGCATCCCATATGGCCTCATTTTCAATTTAAAGGCATGGTGTTAATTAATTTGGGTCTCAATCAATCTAACCAATGATGAAATCAAAGTCTCACCCCCGAAACAATTGAAAAATCACAAATAAATTTTATCACCACCCTCATGTTTTTAGATGCTCAATCATCCAATCTTACCCTCTAACTCAAGCTGATTCGGAAGAAATCATAATTTTATACAAACTCCCTAAAAATAGGGTAAATTGTCTCCCATGGATTTATAATTCCATAAAAATAGAGAAAATAATAAATGATATAAGAGGATTGAATAACTCACCAGAGTGGTTCCAACACACATAAAAGATCAAGAAATGGAGCTCATACTGGAATATTGGCTCAAATCCTAACTGGATGGAAAATGGAGATCTCCCCCACTATGTGTGTGATTTATAAGAGAAAGGAGGATGAAAATTGATATATGGAGGGAGGGAAAATGTGGTATTTTAATAATTTTGATGGGATTCATGGTTATCTTGCATGGTTTTACAAACCATGTAGAAACTATGAGATAACCACCGCCCAAAGCCCCAGGCTCGAACGATTCATGCACACGGTTTGAAAAATCATGCCCAAACCATGTGTGAGACCTCTGTTAAAAATTTTAGATATGGATGCATGAAAATTAACCCCCTCCTGCATAGTTTACAAAACCTTGAACATTAGACTTGGAAGTCCACATGGTTACTCCTTGGAGGCTGCATGGTTTTTCTAAATTGTGCATCTCAGTCTGCACACATTGAAAACTTGGGGTTTTAGCCTCTGACGGACCCGAAACACAACCAAACCCCCAAGAAACTTGATGATCATTAATAATAATACAAAAATAAGGTCTTGGGTCCAAGGGAAACACATAATTAAGTTCCATTGATCAAGACCAGATTTGTTCTACCCACCAAAATATACAAATTCAAAACAGCCGAGGAATTCGATGTGCTCCAAAAACCTAGGTCGTTACAATCTCCCACCTTAACATAGATCAAATATGAGCTATAAACCACAAATCTAAGATGGTACCAAACTTAACCATCCCATTAAAAATAGCCCAGGATACCCCAGTAAAAAATGGAATAGGTCAAATACCTTAAGGGGGATCCCCACCTTAGGAGTTACCTACCCTGGTCACTTCCCAACACAAAACTCAAATAAATCCAATGGTTAATCAACCATCCCTAGAGTCAAAATTCTTCCCATGACACATTTTCACTCCAACACCTCATTAGGTTCCTCAATGTCATACCTGACAACCACCATGTCTTGAATCTCAATAGATGTACACCTAATGTCCATGTCACACATAACACCTAAGTGGTCCCACATCTCATTAGATGCTCAAATCAGTCCTAGTGCCTCACACATCAATCAAGTACCACATCACAATGATGCCCAAATGCCAATGAACCTCAAAAGCCACGTTTCCAATGATTCTCATCGAAGATTCCAGTGCCACACACCTCATATATATCCATATATAACACATCCAAACTGATTCCAACCTACTAAACATCACCTGGTTAGTTTATAGATATATCCCATGCACCTCATGCACCCAAAATGACATACCTAGACAGGGTCCATGCTAAAATAAAACAAAAATAAACACACCTACACCCACATAGTACCTCTAACCCTAACTAGATCATTGGACTGGTCTGACCCTGGTAGCTCCACGGTATGAACCTAGCCCAAATCTAGATTTCCTAAAGCTTGATATCCTTATAGTGGTACACTGACCACTAGACACCAAAATCACTACTGGGTCCTGCTGTCTCTACCACAACCTCCGCATGTAGATGAATCATGACTACCAACTCATGGTACCACTCTTAGTCCTATCTTAGAACCCTGAGTCTACCTTTGTCCCTGACTTGCAGCTATTTGAGAAGTCTTCTTATAGAAACTCTTGAGATGCCTGACCTATATATATTCTTAACACTCCTTTTCAGCACCCGATCACACTATGTCCACACATGAACCGACTACCCACACCAGAATCACACCGTCAATGATCCAATCTGAGGTGGTATGCTTGATTGTCTATCCTGAATTCCATACTAAGAATCTTCTTGGACTCATTTTTAGATATCTAAAGTGTCTCCACTAAAATCACCTAATGCCATCACCCAACTTGATTAAGATGGATCCATCAAGTTTCCTATGGCTACGAGCACTTGGTTCACCACCTTCATGAATGAGGCTAACCTAAAGATGTTTACCTACACCTGAATAGTGTGCCTTAAACCATCCCCTAAACACCTCACCCTTTAGGTGTCTTCACCCACCATGCTGGGTATGAAATAAGACAACTAGGTGAAAGTGGATGCATAGTTCATGATGGACATTGATCCTTACTATAGGCTCAAGAACTCTTGATCTCTCTCTAACCTCAGTGTCTCTAGAAAGAAGTGCTCAAAGAACCTATCCTTAAAGTCTTTCCAGGACAATCCCTCATGTATGCCCGCATAAACCAGCATGTCCCAAAAGTGATTATCCAGTCCTCTAAGCATGTACATAGCTAGATTCACCCTCCAGCTTGGGGGTATCGTAAGCTACTCAAAGATCACCTGCATCAACTCGTTCTAGTTCTTAGCCGCATGTGGTCCACTCTCACACTAAAATAGTGGTGGGTTCTAAAACTAAAACTACCGAGTTAGGTATTCCATCAAAATATATTCTCCCTAATATCTCCTGTCAATAACCTAAATGACACATAACAGGCTCTCTCTGAGTTGCTCGTCAAGCCATGACCCAAAGGATTTCAAATCTGGTGGTTTACATGCCTATACTGAAGCCTATTCATAAGCATGTAC
Organism: Viscum album; assembly: GCA_963277665.1. Classification (NCBI taxonomy): domain Eukaryota; kingdom Viridiplantae; phylum Streptophyta; class Magnoliopsida; order Santalales; family Viscaceae; genus Viscum; species Viscum album. The sequence goes on from OY728162.1 coordinate 1,048,318,757, forward strand.
ATGATACTTCACCTATATATCATGATACTCTTGACCCTATGAGGCCTCATCCTAACCCTCATGGGTATCAATATGTGCGTGCTTCTGTGGCACCACATCACCGCCAGCCTGACACTCCATTGTATCCTATCTAGGTTGCATCTCTCTTAATACCAATATTGTCACCAGAAATCCCAGATAAAACATATATATAACATATATTGGGAAATAAGTAATAGGAAGCACCGAATAACTACAATTTACCTCCCCCATCACAACCATGTCTCAAAAAATCTAGTTTCTTGTTCCCTTATCTGCCCATATCAGAGCCATGTATCACAAATGCCTTGGGCCATGACCATCTCGACAAACCATGTCACCTCAATCCGATGAATTTTCATCCAAAATTGTGACCAAAATCACCCCACAACATCATCCCTTCCTACTCCTATAATATCCATTACCATATATATATATATATATATCACTTTTCAAAAAAACATTTCATTCGGTCCACTTTCCTAGGCTGGTTGAGTATGATGCCACCAAAGAGAGTCTAGGAAAAAAACATCTCTTAGATTATTTTATTGAAACTTTAAAAAACCCAACCCCTCTTAGCATAATCCAGGTCCTCAATGAAAATTACAAAGTAAATATATCACACACACACACACACACACACATATCTAAAACATCTTATGTTCCTAATCAGAAATTATAATCAAACACACTTTTCCATACTAGGCTAATGGTATATAATCCTCCATTTCCATATCAAGAAAAGGATCACATTTCATAACAGGTAACAAACACATATAGGTGTTCCACTAGATGTGGAAATCATATAAATTAAAATCAGAGTAAAAAAGAATAGAAATTCCCACCTTTGGAAACTTGGTATGTCCCCCGTGCATGGGGATACAGGCACTCAAACATGAGTTCAAAAAATTGTTCTGACAATATATAAATATATAGTCTACCATATACCAAATTTTAAGACCCAAAAAGTGGTAATATAAAGTCTTATGACACCATTTTTAGCACCCCAACCTGTTTATCCACCCGAACAGTGTTATGGGCTGAGTGCCACTGTCCTTAAGCGTGCCTCCCCATACTCCAAAGGTTGCTGATTAGTAGTGAGGGTGTAAAGAGGTGATAGTGGGTAGACTATACCATTAGGTGATGATATAATAATAATGGTCTAATACATATATAAGTAGTTGAAAAGAAATACAAATAGTCACTGGAACAGTAAACCGCTCATGATGGAAGCACAAGTAGTAACAAAAGCAATAATAAAAAACAATCTCAATACCATTTGCATAATTAAAAATCACAAAAAACTATTTGTAGATACTAAAATAGAACATGCATACATATTAGTTCATATATACAATAATCATATGGGTCACTAATGGTTGACCTCAATACGTATATATAATAGCATGCTATACAAAAGAAAAAATGGAAACTCAAGTTGAGTTAAGAACTCATAGCCACTTTCCTTCAATCCTATGTCAACTCAAGTACTAAGATCTAGCTTCTAAGACTGAAAATTTACCTAAATGAAAATCCATTTATTGTACATGCATCTTGAGGGGACCATGTAGGGTGTGAGAAATAATCTCATTAGGCCACCACCAACATGTGATAATCTTACATCTGTGATTAAGCAGGTTTGTAAAAACATAAATATAACTGCACAATACACATGCATAATAATAACCCACTCCCCTTGTGCTCTGAAACTACAAGTAATTGGTCACCTAATTCAACCAACAATGGAAGTCCATATTGGAGAGGATCCTTAAAATAATCCCAAGACATCCCATGATAGGAATTAGTTAAGGTGAACCCTCAGGTTTCACCTCTAATAAAATCACTCATCACCTCATGCCAACCGACAAATCGTGTTAAACAATATCTGACATCCCAAAGGCATGCCCCAATAATCAAACACCTATCCTCATAGACCTTAACTCATAATAAACCCGATCATCTCATAACATGATGTTTGAGGCATAGTGATGTCTACCCTCCAAGTAATTCCACCATCATCTCAACAACTGACGTCCTAAGGAACAACAATGTCCTTCCTCACTAACAAGTCCTGGACCTACAACCTCAAGTATGATCCACCTCAACCCCCAACTGATTATCTCAACACTGTTAACCGATGGCTCCTCACCATCCTAATGACTTCTATTAAAATCACCTCAAACCATTTCCCTAAGCTGTAACTACCAAAGCCTCTACCCACATGAGTGGTTAATACCACCTCATCAACTAAGTCCTACTATGTGAACATGAATCTAAATGATGCATTGGACAAAAAGGGTGAGTGAAAATCCCCAAATAAATCCATAATCCACACAATTTAATCCCCTCATGCCCCTAAAACCATTTCACTCAAGCTGATGTTCAACACCATCCAATCATCACATAGGACTCATCCATAAACCGATGACATCATCACCTCATCCTGATGAAAAAGTCACCCAACCTGTGATAATAATCACCCAAATGTCTCAAGACAAGCCCGTCCTGATGATCATATCACCTCAAACTAGATGACCAACTTCATATCAATCTTCAGGCCAAGCCAATACCATTCCCATGTAACTCAAAATTAATATAATTAATTTAAAAAATTCAATTTAAAATAAATAACACACCTAACCTAACTGCCCAAGTGGTCTCAAGCCCCTTACCTAGCCCAGTCATGGAAGCAACGACTTGGTCATTCCCAGAGGTATCCCATATTGTCTCATTTTCAATTTAAAGGCAAGGAATTAATTAATTTAGGTCTCACTAAATCTTCCCAACGACGTGCTAAAATACACCCCCCCAAAATAACCATTAAATTAGAAAGAAATATGAGAACCTCCTATCTCATTTTTTTAGCTCGTATATCCAATCTTAGCCTCTAAATCAAGCCGATTTAGAAGAAATTCGTGTTTTAGATGAACACCCTGAAAATAGGGTCAATTGGATCACATGGATTTAGTGCTCCATAAGACAAGAGTAAAAAATAAATGAGACAATAGGATTGAATAAATCAACAATTCAGTTCCAATGTACCTGAAAAATCAAGAAATGGAGCTTAGATGTGAATATTGGCTCAAATCCTAGCCAGAAGGAAAATAGAGATCACCGCTACTATGCATGTGATTTAGAGGAGAAAAGTGGAGTAAAATAGATTTAAGGAGGAAGGGGAAATTTTGTATTTTCACACTTTTAATGGGCCACATAGTTAGCTTGCACTGTTTTCCAAACTATACAGTAACCATGTGGCACCCATTGGCCAAAGCCCTGGTCTTGCACAATTCATGTGCACGATTTGAAAAATAGTGTGCAAACCATGCATGAGACCTCTATCAAAAGTTGAATACATGGCTGCACGACCATTTCCCCCCTCCTTCTTGGTTTGTAAAATCATGCATAGTACACCTGGATGGCCACACAATTACTCCTTGGAGGCTTCATGATTTGTCCAAACTATGTGACTCAGTCTTCACACATTGAAAACTTGAGTTTTTAGCCTCTGATGGACTCAAAACCAAACCAAAACCCTGAGAAACTTTCCAAGAATTAAGAATCATAAAAAAGGTCTTAGGTTAAAGGAAAACTCAAAATTAAGTTTTGTTGATTGAGAAAATAATTCTTCTACCCACCAAACTCTGAAAATCCAAAACATGCGAGGAATTCGACCTGCTCCAAAAACCCAGGATGTTACACATAGTTCTTCATTCTCTATTCACCTTGTATGTAAGAATATTTATAATTATATAAAAGAGTATTTTTATAGGTAAAACATGAAGAGATATATTTCAGAGTATGTAGCTCAATGCTTAGTATGCTAGTAAGCTAAGGATAAGAGATAAAAGTCTAAGAGGATGTTACAACCATTACCTATACCATAATGTAAATGAGAAAACATCACCATGGATTTTGTTATTAGACTCGCCAAAACATAAAAGGCACATAATGATATTTGGGTTGTATTTAAACACTTTAAAAATTCGTAACACTTAATTTCTATTAGAGAATATTTCTCTCTTGATCATATTTTCAAAATATACATTAAGAAAGTGGTAAAGTTTCATGAAGTACCACATTCTATTGTATCTGATTAGGATATGAGGTTTTCCTTTAAGTTATTGTGAATTCTTCAACAAGATCAAAATAAAGAGTTTAGTTTTAGTATTTATTATCATCTTCATATAGATAGTTAGTCTCATAGAACTATTCAATCTATGGAGGTTATGTTGAGATCTTTTTATATGGATTTTAAAGGTGGTTGGGATCAACACCTTACTCTAGTAGAGTTTTATTACAATAATAGTATTCAATTTGGCATTCATATGGATCCTTATAAGTCCCTATATGGAAGGAATTGCAGAACTCCAACAGGATGAGATAAAGTTAGAGAAATAAAGCTATTGAGATCTAAGATCGCTGAGGAAATTGTAGAGAAAGTTGGTGTCATTCAACAACACATCAAAGTATCTCAGAGTCAAAAAAAAAGTTATACTGAAAATCATTATTAAAATCTAGAATTTGAATTTAGTGAGAAGGTATTACTTTAAATATCTCCATGAAATAAAGTTATGAGATTAAAAAAGAAGTGAAATATGAGCCCTAGGTATATTTTCCCCTTCAATATTCTTGATTAACCAGGGATGGTAGCTTGTTTGTTCACAGTTCCACCAAACCACTCTTAAATTCACAATGTGTTCCATGTATCTCTACTGAGGAAATAAATATATGATCCTTTACATGTACTGAAATCAAAGTCCATATAATCATAGCGTGATCTTTCCTAGGAAGAATAAATGATATAAATCTTTGATCATAAAGATAAAGTGTTGTGGAATAAGACCACTCACCCGATTAATTTTCTATGGAGGAATCATAAATTCGAAGAAGCTATATAGAAACTCAATTATGTAATGAAAACTAGATATAATAATTTTTTTTGTATCAAAGTGATGGGATTTTAAGGGTCAAATTCATTTTAAAGGGGGTAGAATATAACTCCCCTATATTTTATGATATATATATAAATAAATTCAATTTCTTTGATAGCTTGTGATACAGACAACCCTGAGTCTAAATGAACTACAATTTAGTATACTGTTATAATATAGACATTAAACTAGAAATATGAATAAGAATAACCAAATTTTAATAATATTTATAATGGTTTTAGACAAATCAAATGCACATATACTCTATTTTTAATTATCATTATTTGGTTTAAAGATACATTTCCCTCAAAAATGGTTTTTGTGATAAAATATTATAATTATTTTTTTACACTTTTAGAAAATATAGTTGAAAAAATGGACTTATTTTTTGAAACTAACATGTCAAAATTATCTTAGTTTTAATTTTTGAGAATTTTATGAAAAGATTAATTTTTCAATGAAGAGTGAAAATATAAATTTCTATTAAAAAAATTTATTTTTTAAAAATCATATAAAAAGTGATTTTTTTTGTTTTAAAATGATTTTAAAAGTATAATAAATTTATTTTTATTATCAATAATACAATTATGGTCATTTTAATTAATTTTATAATAATTTTGGTATAAAAACATTGTATACTTAAGAAAATATTTTTTCTTGAAAACCTTTTTTCATCCTGTTTTGTGAGATTATTTTAAAAGTAATTTCTTCCAATTATGGTGATTTAATGTGATAAAATGTATTCAATATTTCTAATAATCATTTCCAAATTTTTTAATGATTAAAATTTCATTTTTTTTATAATTAATAGTATAAGATAAAAAATCCGTCATCGTGATTAAGGTTAAAACAGGTTTAGCGGGGGGGGGGGGGGGGTAAACCAAAAGATAACAATAAATTTGCCAATTAAACTTGTATAAATCCTATTTTAGGCCATATTTGGACCTTATCCTATTGAAAATTCAAATATGTGTACATTTCAAAGCATTTGGCTTGAGAATGACTTAATATATTTTATTCTTTTAAGAAATTCTAAGTGTGCCCTCGCCCCCACTTATAAAAGAACACCACTTCTTTCACTTATTTACACAATTTGAGCTTTTTATATTGACAAAAACCTACCCAAATCTATTATTAACTTCCATATAGATGAATTTGAGGTTTTTTCTTCTTAAAATACCATTATAAGGGTCGTTAATAAAGTATCTAAGGGAGGCTTACCGAAGGAGTGGTAATTATCTTTCCTATCTCTTTCAATTTATTTATTCTTATAACTCCTCTAAATATATGGTATTCATCATGAGATAATTAATTAATTATCATAAATATACTTAAATTTTATTATGATTATGTAACCACCAATATCAACCCTCTATTCCATCAAATGGGAAGTGAATGTATCGCTCGTGCGTACGTGTGAACGACCACATCCGTAGAGTGGTATAATTCATTTTCCATCACCATCTTTAATGGATGGTTATTATGATGGATTTAATGTTTATATATCATATTTATGAGATAATTATTCTTATATAATTATAATATCATATCTATCTTCTTACCTTCTATTTTTTTTGAAAATGATAACATCGCTTATGCATATACGTGATGACTACCACCTCCACAAAGCGATGTGATTAGTTTTTCATTTTCAATTACATGGATGGTAATAAGGATGGATTTAATAAATATATATAATATAATAATGATTATTTAAAGGTTAATTATTATTTACCTTTCTTTTATTCCATCTTTAGAAAAGGGAAAACAAAATTCATGCATACATATGACTTATTGTCTCCATGAAAGGTGTAATTAATTTTTTATCAATATCCTTTAAGGATTAATATATATATATATAATGAATATATATTATATTTATATTTTTATCAATATTATAGATATGATTTAAGCATGATCAAAGTAAAAGGGCCATAACTTCCAAACCGAAATTCTCATGAAAAACGGAACAATTAACACCCAAAAATGATGATTTTAATATAGAATTATTAATAAATGGGTATTTAAATGTAATAAGGGGATCATATATGATATTATAATTATCTAAATGAATATATTATATAATTTTAAATAATTAAAATTTATTATATTAGAGGTTATAGAACTTTATAAGCAAGTGAAACTTTAGGTAAGGGTTTTATGTTATAATCTCATTGTTTATCAGGATTATTTATAACCACTACAAGAAAACAGTGTTTTAGAGACGGTTTTATGTTTTTAAATCAAAAATTTAGTGGGGGTTTTTAAAACTGCCGTTAAAAAACTGCCGCAATTTTTTTTTAAAATATCATCTCAATTAAAAAAATTTCAATTTTTTAGCGGCGGTTTTTTCAAAACCGCCTCAAAAATTTAGAAAGTTTTAAAAAATTATTATTTATTTATTTATTTATTATTTACAATAAAATATAGTTTATTATTTATAATTTTAAATATTTTTAATGTGTCAATTAATTAATATTTATAATTATTAGTTAATAATATTTTTAAACTAAAAAAAAATCTTCAATAAGTAGCAGAATAGACTTCGACATCAAATGACCATAACTTCTGATCCGAGAGTCCATTTTAGCTTCAAAACCAGTCAAATCAAAGTTTATCAATTGAGAAAAAACCATGTGAGATTTAAATCATGTGATAATCAAAGGAAAAAAATATATTCAAAATTTAAAAGTTGAAAATCGAACTCAAACTTCAAACGACCATCACTTTTAATTCGGGTGTTTGTTTGATATCTAACACATATCAAATCGAAGCCTACGATGAGCTCTACCCTGCTTAGGTTTGGTACTAACTCGTAGAGTATTGTAGCACTTTTTATTCCACCAGAAAGGCCCAGAAGGCCTCCGAAACAGAGGTTTTAGTTGCAAACACTGTTTTCTTAAAATTCAAATCGTTATAACTTTCAATACAGGTGTCCGTTCGGTGAGAACCACATATCATATCGAAGCTCATTTCATGATATTCGATTTGACTAGTTGTGGCATTGAAAATGGAGTCTCATATCATATTTTATGGTCATTTCAGTGTTTCTAGGCTTTTTAGAAGTTCTTAACGTTTTATGATTTTTATTTATTTATTTACTTATTTAATACTTATTTATTAATTATTAATTAATTAATTATTATTTTTTATCTATTATTTATTTATTTATTTAATATTTAATATTTAATTATTTATTATTTAGTTATTGTGTCCACATTAATTATTAATTTTTTTAATTAATTAATTAATTAATTATTAATCATTTATCCGTTATTAATCATTTATTTATTAATTATTAATTATTAATTATTAATTATTAATTATTAATTAAATATTAAATATTGAATGTTAAAAATTAGACATTAATTGATAATTAATAATTAATAATTAATAATTATTAATAATCAATTGCTAATCATTAGTTATTAGTAATTATTAGTTATGAATTAATTATTTTTTATTTATCTATTTATTTATTTATGTTTTTATTTATTTATGATTTATGATTTATGATTTATGATTTATTCTTTATTCTTTATTAATTATTAATTATTAATTTATTTTTAATTTACTAAATATTAATTTATTAGTAGTTTATTATTCATTTATTATTTATTTATTTATTTATTTATTATTTATTGATTATTTATTAATTAAATATTAATTATTTATTAAATATTAAATATTTACTATTGAATATTAATAAATAGTTATTATTAATTATTAATTAATTAATTAATTATTTATTTATCTATTTATTTATTATTTAGTTTTTATTCTTTATTCTTTATTATTTATTATTTATTATTTTTTTAATTTAATAAATATTAATTTATTAGTTTTTTATTATGCATTTATTATTTATTTATTATTTATTAATTTAATCAGTATTTATTATTTATTAATTTTTAATTAATTAATTAATAATTATTTATTAATAATCAATTAATAATTTATTAATTATTTATAAATGTTTAAATATTAAATATTAAATATTAATTTTTAATTCTTAATGATCAATTATTAATTATTAGCTATTATTAATTATTAATTATTAATTATTAATTATTAATTATTAATTATTAATTATTAATTATTAATTATTTATTATTAAATATTAATTATTAATTCTTAATGATCAATTATTAATTATTAGTTATTATTATTTATTATTTATTAATTATTAATCATTTATTATTTATTATTTATTATTTATTATTTATTATTTATTATTTATTATTTATTTATTTATTTATCTATTATTTATTAATTTATTATCAATTTATTATTTATTTATCATATATTTAATTAATTTTTAATTAAATTATTATTTATACATTACGTATATATTATATGTTATATATTTTATATGATATATGATATATGATATATGATATATTATATATTTTATGTTATATATTGTCGATTATATATTATATATTATGCAATATACAATATAGAATATAGAATATATATTATATATTATATATTATATATATTATATGTTTTATATTATCGATTATATTATACAATATACAATATATATTAAGTAAGTAGGTTAGTAAGTAAGTAAGTAAATAAGTAAGTAAGTAAGTAAGGAAGTAAGTAAGTAAGTAAGGAATTAAGTAAGTAAGCAAGGAAGGAAGTAAGCAAGGAAGTAAGTAAGGAAGTAAGTAAGGGAGTAAGTAAGTAAGCAAGTAAGCAAGCAAGCAAGTAAGTAAGTAAGTAAGCAAGTAAGGAAGTAAGTAAGTAAGTAAGTAAGTAAGTAAGTAAGAAAATAACTAACTAAATAAATAAATAAATAAACAAGTAAGTAACTAAAAAAGTAAGTAAGTAAGTAAATAAATAAGGAAGGAAGTAAGCAAGTAAGCAAGTAAGGAAGTAAGTAAGTAACTAAAAAACTAACTAACTAACTAAATAAATGAATAAATAACTAAATAACTAAATAACTAAATAACTAAAAAACTAAATAAATAAATAAATAACTAAATAAATAAATAAATAACTAAATAAGTAAATAAGTAAATAAGTAAATAAGTAAATAAGTAAATAATTAAATAAGTAAATAAATAAATAAATAAATAAGTAAATAAGTAAATAAGTAAGTAAGTAAGTAAGTAAATAAATAAATAAATAAATAAATAAATAAGTAAATAAATAAATAAATAAATAAATAAATAAATAACTAAATAAATAAATAAATAAATAAATAACTAAATAAATAACTAAATTAGTAAATAAATAAATAAATAAATAAGTAAATAACTAAATAAGTAAATAAGTAAATAAGTAAAAAAGTAAATAGGTAAATAAATAAATAAATAAATAAATAAATAAGTAATTAAATAAATAAGTAAATAAGTAAATAAGTAAATAAGTAAACAAGTAAACAAGTAAATAAGTAAATAATTAAATAAGTAAATTAGTAAATAAGTAAATAAATAAATAAATAAATAAATAAATAAATAAATAAATAAATAAATAAATAAATAAATATCTAGGAAGGATTTAAAAAACCGCCACTAATTATTTCCCGAGACAAGATTTAGCGGCGGTCTAAAATGCCGCTAAACAAAAAAAAACCGCTGCAAAATACAAATTTTGGTGTAGTGAACTAAGTATACAATGATGAAATTTCATGATATAACTTTCAATAATCTCATGAATTTTATTATACTATTTCTATTTATAAAGAATAAATGTTTTCCTTTTATTTTATTCTCTTTATGTACTAAAGAGATTGAAAGACTATTTTTAAGGAAAAATGATTTTATTTACCTCTTCAGTCAAAAATCCTTTTTTATTCATGTTCCATGTTTTCTAAAATGTTTTCAAGAATATTTTTAATATTCTAATATGATTATTTAAAGTATTTTTAGTCATTTTTTACTTTTTAAAAAATGGTTTAAAAGTAATATTATTGTTTTTTTGAATGAGTAACTATTATATTTTTATCAAAAATGTGAAAGGAATATTTGTTTAACATTCACAACAAGAATGGAATTTTATGACATCATGACCGCTTAATTATTTGAATTTACTTTTTAAATTTTCCAAGTTTCTTTTGAAATTAAATATTTTTCTTAATATTTTGGAATTTTTTTAAAGAAGTGATTTCAAATATAAAAGGTTATTTTCCTCAATAAATATTCCAAGTGATCTTTTAAAATCATTTTATTTTATGATAACATTCATTGATGTTACTTATGATTTATCAGGGATATTATATAATGATTCCATCCACTTTATTTCATAGGATGGCTTATGATGATGATAATTTAATAATGATTATATGAAACTCATTTCTTTTCCATGGGTTAATTAAGTTATAAAATCTATTTCTTTTCCTTTGATATGCTATGATGAAATATTTATGAAACCAATTCCATTTTTATAGGATATAATATGATGAATTATTTATGATTTTTTGGTAGAAATATGTATGACATTCATTATGTTATGGGTGGGACTAAAATTATATTTCCTTCCAATGCATTGGAAAAGATGGATATCTCATGAGATAATAAGGGCTATAATGTTGAGTGAACCCAATTTAGTATAAGAATCTATCCACTATGATAGTATTTGGAGTGAAAATTGACTAATAAGATGGTTTGTGGAGTTAAGAAAATACACTATGATAGTCTTGGAAGTGAGCCTTGACTGTTAAGGAAATTATTTTCTTTACTTATGTGTATTCTACAAACATATGTATTGTGCCAATATTATGATCTCATAGATCATGTTATTTGATTTATCTATGATTCATGTCTTATGAACTACCAATATTTATTCCATGACTCAAGATTATGATCTATGATATGCATGTTATGTTTTTCAAATGTTATTATCATGTTCTCATACCCTTATGCGCATGTTATGATTAAGTGATCATTGATATCTCCCTATTTACCATTACTGAGCATATGAGAAAAACCTTACTTATGTTTCCTTTACCTAGGTTACGAATAAAGGTATTATTTAGTATTTTTCTAAATGGGGTGATAGTTATGAAGAACTTAGTGGGAGATTATATAGTTCACTTACGAACTAGTTGATTATGTATCCATGTTTCTAAAGATACAAGACCTATATGATTCTAGCACAGATCACAATGTTATGTACTTAATATTCATATAATAAGAATTTATATTTATTTATGAAAAGTATGTGTCACTATAAAAACCACTATACAACTACAGCTAGGACCTAAACTTGAAAATATGAGGATTGAAGTGGAGGAATTAAGTAACCAAATTAGAAGTCTTGTATAAATTATATAAAAAAACATAGGAAAACGTCCAGACCAATTAGTGCCCAATATAAAAGGAAATGTAAGTATGATGACTAAAATAAGTGGTAAGGAAATTCCAATACCAACCCCACATGAACCTGAACCAATAAAAATCAAAATTGAGGAAAACCAAGCAAAAAATTATGGGTAGATTCTTGAAAACCCATCCCTGAGAAGAAGATAAGAAAAAGTAAGAGGATAGGAATAGAGCAAGAAGAAAGAAGAAAGAGTCGCTGTAATGGCCCAATTTTTTTGAATGATAATTGTTTTTTGAAAATGTGTGTTGTATTGTATTATACACAAAAAAACTATATCACATTAATAAAAAAGTGAGTATAATTTGAAATGTGAAAATTGGGATTCAACTCTTATTTGAACATTGGTCAATTATGACCATTGGTCAATATGATCATTGAAAATTATGCACTTGATTTAATGTCATAATTAGTGTTTATAAATAGAAATGATAGAAAATAATTAATGTAGAAAAGAAAAAATGATGGCCTCAACTAGTAGATTCGTTCCGTACGAAGCCCATTTTTCAGAACATGGGTGGGAGGTAGTGTCACTAGGCTTATCTCTTTACCAATCCCAATCCGAGCTTCAATAAGTAAAGCTTGAACATAATCGCCAATGGGAGAATTTCAAGTTAGTGGAAATTACCACTCGAGCGATGTTAGCCGAGCCACCCCATGAATCTATCACCATTACACACCTTAACCTTAGGTCGTATGTGGGTATTACAAGGGGTTAGGTTTCAAGTCCTTAATTAATTTATAATCCCTTTGTATAAATATAATTATTGTTTAATCAATTCTGTTTTGAGATTATTTTTTCTTTAAAATATAAAAAATGTGATAAATCGATTTTTCAGACAGAAATTGTACTTTACAGAAAAGATATAATTATTATAATAAACTATGGTATTATTAAAAATGATTATTTTAATGAAATATCATGATTAAAACACTCCTATTTAAATATAAATGATAAAATATTTTTGTTTCAAGTGTTAGAAATTTCCCTATGCAATATCACTATGCATTTTCTATCCACTATTATTTTTAATAAATAAGGATTTTTATATTTAAAATATAAACTTGTAATTTTTATATAATTATTATAATAAAATAAACATCATTTTTTAAATTATCACGCCTAAATTAGTTTAGGGTGAATTTATGATAATTTTCTAAAATAATTTAATTTTTCATGAATAATAAAAATATAGTTTTTTGTTTTCAGTATGTTTAATGGAATCATAATTATGACATAATGATGAAATAAGTAATATAAAATTATGTTTGACTCTTTTGAATTAAAATAACATAATAGTTTTCCCAATTTTCCAATACCAGGGGAAAATACCACGAGCAAGCTCATGGTTTTGCATTTACCACTACATAGGCGTCTAAGGAAATTAATAAACAATTCCTCCTATTTTTCTATAAATACACACCCATTTCTCAATTTCCATTTACAATTAATCCTAAATTAATATATAATATTTTTACCTTTTAAGGATTCCTCAATCCCCCAAGGTCCTGATCCTCAAGTTTTAGGAACACTCTTCAAGGTAATGGAAATCTCAACTTCTCTTTTCCTTTAAAGTTCCCTTTTTATATGGTATGTCTTTCAAGTTTTCAAAATACATTCTTATGTCAATTTTATTCCACCCCATTACTTTATTAATATTATTTTAGGAATGGGATACCCTTTTCCCTTCTCTTTCTACCATTTTCTAAAATCATGTTTCATACTATTATAGTGCAAGATTTTCTTATTAAAAATTCTCTCTTTTTCTTAAGAAAATTCTTCTTTTGTTTTATTTTTGTGAATACCCAAACCTATTTATTTTCTAGGGGTGTTAAAATATATTTTAAATTGATCTATTTTATTAATGTATTAGTATACATGAAACTCTCTTTCAATTTATTTGGGTTTTAAAAAGACATAAAGATATCGTCTTTAAGAACTTCTTAAAAACATCATGATTTTGATATGAAACCTATTTCTTTTATTATATATAGGTTATTTATAAAATGTTTTATTATGATCTATATGGATCATATTAATTAATAAATATTAATGGTTCACCCCTATAACACTCCAATGCATTGAGTAAAGAATTTAATCTATAGAGACGACATGTTTTATGATACCTTGGTGAATAAACTTGGTAATTTTTATGACACCTCAGTGATAAAGCTTGGTGATATGCTTATGAGAGACTAAATTAAATGTTTCAGAAACATTTCATGTTATTATTCATGTTATTTTCACTATTATATGCATCTTTTTCATTTTATCATTCCTTTATGATATTCTTCAAGTTCATATTGATATTCCTCAAGATCACTTGTAAACTATTTCTTTTTCTTTCCCTTACCGGGCCTTATGCCCACCCTTTCCTTTGATGTATGTCCCCAAGTTATGAGATAAAGTAAATGTGCTTAGGATGAACCTATGATGAATAATTTTAAGTGGATTAGAATAATGTTTTATGTTTACATGTATCATGTACCTTATTTCCAAGAAACTAAACTTTAAAAATTCCTCTATTTGTATAATGTAATGAAAAGTTATGTAATAAAAAGGAAGGATTACATAGTTGGTATAAAAGGAAAGTTTAGTTATTTTTATAAATTAGGATTTGAAAACTTTAGTAAGAACCTTTGGGAAAATTTTAGCATCCTGTTATTTTTGTGAAATATTAAGTAAGTGGTTTCTGAGTAAAGAAATCCCTATCTGGATACAAATAAGTGGACATGGTTATAGAATATATGTACCTAGGGGTAATAAATCTGAAAAGTTGTGTCATTCCTAATTTGGCATAACCTGGTACATGACAACAAGCCTTACTTCGCACCTGATTTGACACTCCTAGGAGATATGTTTGGATAATCATTAGATTTTTATGAACCATTATGAAGGATTTATAGAAAATGTAATTGTTATTAAAGAATAACACATTTAATCATGTTGTTTTAACACATAAAATTCCTTTAGAGTTATAAGATTCTTAAATTAAACATGTTTCTCACTAAGTTTTTATTCTTTAAAAAATGGTGGGAAATAGGATAAACTGTGTAAATGGTGAGAAAAATGGACCAAGCGCTAACGAACCTCTGATGGAAGCCAGAATGGAAAACTTCATTAGAATGATGAATCAAATGACTCGAGTTATAAGCAATAACTTGAATAAATATGAGAGACCATATTCACCATGAATGGAATAAATTTTTGTTGATTCCTTCATGAATTAATGAATAACTTCTTTTAGTGGATCTACTGACCCATTGATCGTTGAACAATGGATAAGGTCTATAGAAAAGATCTTTTCAATACTCTATTATTTAGAAAAAGAGAAAGTAACCCTGGTTGTGTGTCTATTAGAGGGAGAAGCTGATTATTTTTGGACACTGATTAAAAAAACTAATCCAAGAAGGAATATTGAAGTTATGGAATGGGATGAGTTTAGGGGAACCTTTTTTATAAAATATTTTCCTCATTTGATGCAAAAAAATAGATAAGTAACTCCTAGATTTGAAGGAGAAGGAAAATTAATCTGTGAAAATCTATGAGATGAACTTCACAAGACTCTCTCGTTACACCTCTATATTTTTCATGGATGATTATGGGAAGGTTGATAGATTCTTAGGTGGGCTAAGACCCCATCTAATGAAGAATCTATCCAATCGAGACTATGAAAACTATGATGAGATAGTGAGAAGTGATATGATGGTTGAATTGGAGTTCGAAGAGACGCAATGGTCCCATAGATTGAATAAAAGATAATATATGAATAGAGCGAAGATTAGGAAGTAACTTTGATCATGAAAGATGAGGAAATAAAGTGAAACTTTCCACATGCAACAAATGTGGGAAGAATAATTTGGGGAACACTTTCTCAAGAGAATGAAATGTTACAAGTGTGGAAGAGATGACCATATTTATCCAAACTATCACAGTGAGGTGAAGCCTAAAATTATCAACACTAATGAAAAATGGAAGGTGGTGTAAGCCCATCCTGAATTACAATGCTTCAAGTGTGGAAAACTTGGCCCCTTTTCCAATTACTTAATAAATTTGAAGATAGTGGAGGGGAATCACGATGAAACTCATCATAGGCCAAGGGATAAGGTTTGGTATTTTTATATCATGATGAATAAAGTTGAAGCTCCAAATTATGTGGTGGCATATACTCTTTTTTTCTCTCTCAAATCTATAAAGTACTTTGTTTGATTTAGGTTATACACATTCCTTTGTTTCCTTCAAGTTTTAAAAGAATATATAAGCAACCTCTAAATTTCTAGAAGTAGATTTATCTACCAAGACTCCTAATGGGATTATCCAAGCATCAATAGTGTATAAAAACTCTAATATTCACTTTGGTGAGCATAATATCATCACAAATCTATCAGTCATTCCCATGCTGGAATTTGACATTATACTAGGGATAGACTAGATATAAAAGTATAATACTAATATCAACTACATAATCAAGTAAATCTCAGTAGTATTGAATGGAAAACCTATAGTTGTTTTCAATGGAGAGATATCTTGACCTAAACTTTGTCTATAAGCACCTCCCATAGCATTTTTTATGGAAATGATTGGTGAATATGAATAAGTAAATGAAATTATATGAATAGAGAATGTCCCCATAATTTAGGATTACATTGACATATTTCTTGAGGAGTTACCTTGACCTCCCCTAGAAATAGAGGTTGAGTTCTCCATTTAACTCATGAATGGATCCAAGCCATTATCAAAGACCCCATAAAGAATGGAAAATATGGAGCTGAAGGAATTAAAGAAACAAATCCAAGATATTTTGGAGAAGGAGTTTATCTGACCAAGTGTGTCTCATTGGGGAGCACATATTCTCTTTGTGAAGAAGATGGATGGATCAACGTAGATATGAATTTATTATAGATAACTTAATAGGATCACAGTGAATAAAAAGTACCCTCTTCCAAGTATTGATGATTTATTTGACGAGATTCATGAGGCTCAATTCATATCTAAGATTGATCTTAGATCTAGTTATCATCAATTGAGGGTGAAGAAAGAAGATATTCCAAATACCGCCTTCCAATCAAGATATGGGCATTATGAGTTTGTTATTATGCCCTTCGTCTTGAATAATGCTCCTACTATATTTGTTGATTTTATTAATAGAGTATTTAAGGACTACCTTGATAACATTGTAGTAGTTTTTATTGATGATATTATCATATATTCCAAAAGTCGCAGGGAGCATGATGATCATCTATGGGTTATACTACAAACTCTAACATAGGATAAGTTTTTTGGAAAGTTTAGAAAATATTTTTTTTTATTTCAATAAGTTTCTTTCTTCAGGAACATTGTAACCAATGAAAGAATCTTAGTTGACCCTTCCAAGACAAAGGTTGTGGAGTAGTGTCCTCATCCTACAATAATAAATGAGATTTATAGTTTCTTTGGTTTATCAGGATATTATAGAAGGTTTGTGAAAAAATTTCATGACTTTATAATATACTAACCATGTTAACTTGAAAAGGGGACAAGTTCATCTAGACAAAGGAGTGTTAATAAAGTTTCCAAGAGCTGAAGAAGAGATTAGTTACTTTACCCATGTCAACTCTACCCTCTATCATAGAAGGATTAATTATTTTTAATGATGTATATATGAAAGGAATTTGGTGTATCCTCATATAAAATGACAAGGTGTCTGCTTATGCATCTCTCCAGTTGAAGACTCATGAGAATAATTATCCAACGCATGACCTGGATATAACTACAATTGTTTTTGCTCTAAAGATATAAAGGAACTATATTTTTGGGGATAAATGTGATATATTCATAGACCATCAAAGTTTGAAGTATATTTTCACAAAAAAGGAATTGAACATGAGACATAGAATATGGATAGAACTTATTAAATACTAATATTTTTCAATTAATTATCACTTCAGAAGAGAAAACAATGTCTCTAATGCATTAATTAGGAAAGAACCTATTATGTTGGAAATGATTAGGATTCAAGGAGATCCTTTGATAAAAGACCTAGTAAAAATAGACATGTGAATCATAAGGGAAGATAAATCATCAATGCTATCCCAAATGATTTCTCAACCATCATTACTAGAGAAGATCAATAAATCTCAAAGATAAGATCCTTTTTTATAGAATAAGTTCAGGATGTGAATAATGAAAAGTGTTATGAGTTCAATATTGCTCAAGATGGTGTACTAAAATTTCTTAGAAGGCTATATGTTCCACCTATTCTAGAAATAAAGAAGGAACTTTTGGATGAAGCTCATAGATCTACTTTCTCTATACATCATAGAAGCACTAAAATGTATAGGGAACTTTGTGATTATTATTGGCATGATAACATGAAAAGGGAGATTACTGACTACACTAAAAGGTGCTTGGTGTGTCAATAAGTTAGGTTAGATAAAAAACTTCCTTAAGGGGTATTATAACCACTACCCATACCAATATAAAAGTGGGAAAATATAATAATGGAATTTTTCACTAGTCTCCCAATAAGATCCAAAGGAAACAATGCAATATGGGTTATAGTGGGCCATCTCACTAAGAATGACCATTTTATTTCTATTTGGGAAGATTTATCTCTTGAACATATCACCAAGATATACATGAAAGAAGTGGTAAGGATGCATGGAGCACCAATTTATATCATTTTTGATCATGATCCAAGGTTCAAATCAAAAATTTGGAGAAGTCTTCAATATGCTCTAAATACTGAATTGAATTTTAGTATGACCTATCACCCCCAAATTGATAGTAATTTGGAAGGACTATTCATACACTCAAGGACATGCTGAGAACATTCTCAATGGAATTTAAATTTGTATGGGATAAATATCTCCCATTAGTTGAGATCTCATACAACAATAGATTATATTCGAGTAATCAAATGGAACCCTATGAAGCTCTATATGAGAAGTGATGTAGAACTCCTACTTGTTGGGATGAAGTTGGTGAGGTAAATCTTTTTAGGCCTTATCTTGTGAAATATATGACAGAAAAGGTTCATTCCATCCAAAAACACATAAATACTGCTCATAGACGGAAGAAGAGCTATGTTGAAAACCATCAAGGGGGCCTAAAGTTTGATGTTGGAGACAAAGTATTCCTTCTAATATCACCTTATAAGAGAGTCACATGGTTTGGGAGGAAAGGTATGATTTTCCCCAGGTACATTCTCCCCTATGAAATCCTTGATCATATAGGAGTAGTGTCCTATCAGATATAACTTCTACAAAATCTATATCAAGTTTATAATTTTTTCCATATATCTCTCTCAAGTAAGTACGTACCTAACCCTTCACATGTACTAAATCCTGAGATGGTACAACTGGAACATGAAATCTCTTATAAGGAGTATATGATAGAGACATTTGACCATTGAGACGTGGTTATATGAAATAAGACTACCCACCTCATAAAAGTGTTGTGGAGGTAGAATCACTAGGATTTGATCTTGACCAATCCCAAGCTAATATTTAACAAGTTAATCTTGAACAAAATATCCTATAGGAGAATTTCATGTTAGTGGAAATTACCACTCAGGAGATATTAGCCAAACCACCTCATGGATCCATCACCATCACACACCTTATAATTATGTAGTATGTGGGTGTTATAATGGGTTATGTTTCAAGGAATTAGTTACTTAATGTATAATACCTTTGTATAAATAAAATTTTTGTTCCATCAATTCTGTTTTTAGATGAGTTTTTCTTCAAAATACAATGAATGTGATAAATTGATTTTTTGGAAAAAAATTATACTTTTTAAAATTGATATAATTTTTATAATAAACTAATGTATTATGAATAATTATTATTTTAATGAAATATAATGATTAAAACACTCATTTTTAAATATAAATGATAAAATAATTTTATTTTTTTCAAGTGTCAAAAGTTTCACTATGCAATCTCACCATGCATTTTCTATTTGCTATTATTTTTAATAAAAAAATATTTTTATATTTTAAAGTTTAAATAACCACATTTAGATAATTATTATGATAAAATAAATATCAAATTTGAAATCATCATGTTGAAAATTGGTTAGGGTGAATTTATGATAATTTTCTAAAATACTTCAGTTTTTTTGAGAATAGTAAAAATGCAATTTTTGGTTTTAGGTATATTTAATGACATCATAATTATGTAATAATGATGTAATAATTAATATAAAATGATGGTAGACTCTTTTGTATTAAAATAGAATAATATTTTTCCCATGTTTCCTATACCATGGGAAAATACCATGGGCGATCCCATGGGTTTTCATTTACCACTACCTAGGTGTCCAAGGAAATAAATAAACAATTCCCCCTCTTTTTATATAAATACCCACCCATTTATCCATTTCATTTCACTTAAAATTAATACTACATTAAGATATTATTTTTTTATCTCCCAATGGTTCCTCCCAAGGTGTCCTCAAACCCCCACGGTCCCAATCCTCAAGTTTTTGGAACACTCTTCAAGGGAAGAGAAATATCAACTTCTCTTTTCCTTTCAAGTTATATTTTTATGTTGTATGTATTTAAATTTTACAAACTATGTTCTTATATCTATTTTATTATATCTATTTACTATATTAATATTATTTTATGAATGCTATACCCCTTACCCATCTCTTTATACCATTTTCTAATACCAAGTTTCATACCATTATTCTATTGAATTGTCTTCTTAAAATTTCACTCATTTTCCTAAGAAAATTATATTTTTGTTTTATTTTTGTGAATAAACAAACCTTTTAATTTTCTAGGGGTATTCACACATATTTTATAATGATCTATTTTTATTAGGGATGAACATATATTAAACCTGGTTTTCTTTTCCATGGGTTTTAAAATGACAAAAATATCTTGTATTTAAAAACTTCTTAAAAACATCATCATTTTGATATGAAACCTATTTATTTTATTTTCCAAAAGTTATTTATGAAATGTTTTATTATGATCTATGTGTCTCACATTAATTAATACCTATTAAGGGTGCTCCTATATATCTCTCTAGTGCTATGAGTAAATAATTTAATCTCTAGAGATGACATATTTTATGATACCTTAGTGAATAACCTTGATAATTTTTATGACACCTCAGTGATAACACTTGGTGATATGATTATGAGTGAATCAATTAAATATTGTAGCCAAATTTACATGTTATTATTCATTTTTTACTATGATATATCTATTTTCAATTTTGTCACACCTTTATGATATTCTTCAAGTTCTTATTGATATTCCTTGAGATCACTTGTAAATTGCTTCCTTTAAGTTCTCTTATTGGGCCTTATGTTCACCATTTACTTTGATGTATGTACCCAAGTTATGAGAGGTAGTAAATTTACTTATTATTAACTTATTATGAATCATTTAAAGTGTATTAGAATAAATTTTTAAGTTTTCATGTATTATGTACCTTATTTCCATGAAACTAAACTTTAAAAGATCCTCTGTACAATTTAATGAAACGTTATGTAATAAAAAGGTGGGATGACATAAATACCATTAAAGAAGAAAAAAAGTGAGGAAAAATACATTACACTCACATTCCCATAAATAATGTTACAATCCAAAATTATTTAATAAGAAGAACTTTAACGAGAAATTATGGAAAATTTCCAGAACATTTTGATCAAAATAACCCTTCTTTAATATCTCAAAAAAAATCCAAAACTATAATAAGTTACTAAACGATATTTGAATAGAAAAAGAATTATTTGAGGGAATTATAGGGTAAAATTGTAAAGGAGTGTCTTAACTTTTATCACACTATATTTACCCACAAAATGTCATGATATAGATAAATTTTCTATTCCTTTCACCATAGGTTCCATAAAATTTTCTAATTATTTATGTGATTTATGTGTTTCCATAAATATTATGCCTCAGTCATTTTTTAATTCCTTTTAGATGGGATAATTAAATCTGATAAGAGTGGAGGTATAATATGTAAACACATCTAAAACTCTTCAAGCTAGAGTTATGGAAGATGTGTTAGTAAGAGTTCAACATATTATCTTCCTAGTAGAATTTTATTCATTGAACATAGAGGAATATAGAGAACCAAACCACTCACCCATAATTTAGGGGGGGGGACCATTCTTAAATATAAACAAGACAATCATCAATGTACATAAAGGAATAATCATTAACCAAGACAATCATCAATGTACATGAAGGAATAATCACCATGGAATTTTGGATACAACACTATTCGCTTCAACATTTTTGAATACATGATGAACCATTTAGAGGATCATTACATTATTACAATTTTAAAAATTAAATAGGTTGGAACTAGTGAAGATACATGTATATTTCATTAAATCTTATATTTAATAAAATACTTAATGATTGAAAACTCCATGGAGAAGGAAGATGTTTAGGAATCTAGAATAAATGTTTGTAGTTTGTAGGAAAAGGTAACCCATAAAATTTTTAATGTATTTTATTTTTTATTTAATAAAGAGTAAGATTATATTTCACCTTGTATGCATGAAATCTAATCTATGAAAGTGAGAAACAAAAATATTTTTTCATTACTGGAAAAAACACCAAATCTAGAATTAAAACCCTTTCTCAACTACTTTAAAATATTTATATCTCATGGAAGGAGAAAAATTACTATGATCATTGATACAAAATTTCCCCCTAACTAAGAACAATAGTTTATTAAACATTTAAGAGAAAATTTTCAAGCAACAGTCTGTTTTTTTGACATATTCTAGGAATTAACACCAAAATTTTCATGCATAGGATTCTACTTGAAGAAAATTCCAGACAAGTTAGACATCCCCAAAGGAGGATGAATCACACCATGAAAGATATTGTTAAGAAGTAGATAAAAGGGTCTTTTAGAGGTAGAAATAATATATTCAATTTCATAATAACAATGGGAAAACCCCATTCCCATTTTTCCAAAAAAAATGAGATAAATATAATAAAGAATGAGAAAAATGAGTTGATAACTATTAGAATTTAGAATAACTGGATAGTTTATATATATTATTGGAAAATGGATTAGGTCACTAGTAATGATCATTTTACCATTAAATTTATTGACCAAATATTATAGATATCAGTATGTGGAACTCACTATTGTTTACTAGATTAATTTTTAGGTTATTTTTAGGCACCCATTACCTTATTGGAACAAGAGAATACAACCTTTACATGTCCATTTGGAACATTTTATTACAAAAGAATTCCATTTTGATCATGTAATGCCCTAGGTACATTTTAGAGGTATATGGTAAGTATATTTTTTGATCAAATTGAGGACCAATTATAGGTATTTTTGGATGGGTTCACTATTTTTTGAGATTCTTTGGACCATTTCATGAAAACCTAGAAAACGTTTTGAAAACTTATATCGAAAAAAACTTGTTTTTTAAATTTAAAAAGTATTACTTCATGGTATAAAGAGGAATAATCCTTTGGAATGTTATTTAAAAAATGGAATTGATTTGGATAAATAAAAAATTTAATTGATAAATTCTTTTCCTTATCCAACTTATGTGAAACAAGTTAGATCTTTTATAGGAAATCCATGATTTTACAAAAGGTTTATTGATTACTTTAGTAATATTTCTCTTTCTATTTCTAATTTATTATTTAATGATACTGAATTTGATTTTGATACTAATTATAGGGAATTATTTGAAGATTTTAAGAGAATATTGATCACCCCACCATTGATGAAACCACAATCTGAGAGAAACCATTTGAGATAATTTTTGTGATTTGAACTATGCTATGGGAGTAGTTCTATACCAAATTTTTTAATAAAAATCTCAAGACATTATATATATATATATATCTGGGATACTAGATACTAATATTTAGGAGGTATGAAATGTAATGATTCCCTATTATGAGTGTATTGTTATAGTTTTAAAATCATTCACATTATCAAGGTTTATCCATTGAAACAACCAACTAATCCCACATATATAATGATATTTTAGTATACTTTCCAAATGTGAGATATCCTTAGGGTTTCTTACTAATGAAACTTAGGAACTTACATTGGTTGAGAGGATGAGAGGTCAATCTCATTTCACCCTATTGGGGAGAAATATTTCATACTCCAACACCCTATTACATATTTAAGATATGTTCATGAATCTTACCTAGATCTTGGTATGATATTGGTTACCCTAACAAAATGACTGGGTATTTAATTTCATTGATGTAAATCCCTATTACTATAGAATTATATAATACTAATGAATCTATGTTTATACATAAGAGGTTTCACATGTTTTTACCCATTATTACTTAATGATGATAGTTTGGGGTAAATCTATGTTTCAAATCCATACAATTGGGAACTCTAGAGTTTTTTACTGTCCATGGTGGATATTAATTTTTTAGGATTAGGATTGAAACTTGAAGTTTATTTCTATGTATCCTATGAGAAAAGGAACCAAAAACCATGTAGTTTGTTAGATATATGTTTCATGAATGGTATTATAACATAAGTTTGAGTGAGAATTATGCACATGAGGTTTCTCTGGTACACTTCATTGGGAATATGTCCATCTAAAGGAAATGATGATACAATATGACTTACATTTGAAGGGAGGCCCATATTAGGGTATTTGTGTCATGTTGATGGAACAATCACACTCTACCACTAAGACTATGTGAGATGTGATCAGTGTGAGAATCAAGAGATAAAGGAATATTAGACACATTTCATGAGAGAATAAGATTTAATTGTATGGGGAGTACAGACTAGGGTTTCCAAAATATTTATATGGTGATTACACACTGATGTCACCCTAATGTTTGGGGTAGGGTTTACACATTGAGGTTAGCGTAGAATCCCTATGAAAGATATAGATCATGTGTGATAAAAATGATCACAAGAAGGGTCCATCATTACTAGAATTACTAATTCGAGTCGCATGGCCTTGTGGTATCAAGGTGTCATTCCATTACTCAAAGGGGCATCACATGACTAATCTTAGGTTATGATACCATATATAAACCTCAACATGGATAGTGAATTTGTCTATCCAAGTCATGTTGTTGGATTATCATGGATATCCTTGTTGGTAAGAGGCCCTAGTTCAACCAATATATTCCATGTGGACATCGTGTGATCAATATAGTATCACACGATGACATGCCAAACTTTTCAGAGACATCCACTCTGATTGGATGTGTCATGTATTCTGATTTTCATGGGGCCATCACATGACTCAAGAGGGCATCATGTAAAGTACAATGATTACATAATCCTTCCAATATATACTACCTTGATAGCTAGAGTAAATTTTTGTTCAATCACCATATGTATTTAGGACATTGTGTGATCAATCCTAGATCACACAATGACATGCTAACCTTGTTAGGGATAACCTCTTTGCTTATCCAAGCCACATGACCTTATTTTCATGGGTCCATAAAATAACTCAAGAGGGAGTTGTGTAAATAAAAATGATCTCATGATCCTAAAATCATAGACAAATTTTTTGGATGAAGGCCCTTGTCATTCGGACACCATATATCTTCTAGACATCCTGTGATCAATCCTAGATCACGTAATTACATTACAACCTTGTTAGGGATAGTCAGTCTGCTGGGCTGAGTCACACAACCTGATTATCTTAGGGAAATCACATGACTCAAGAGGGTGATGTTTAAAGAACAATGATTTCATGATACTCCCATAATGTAAAACCTTTATTAAACCCATGACATTGATCGGGTTGTGTGAAGGATCATGAAGGGTGCCTCATGATTAATGAAAAATCTGTTAAGGGGATAATGTCCAGACCACATGGATAGTGTCGTGTAGGTCTGTCACATGAATTATTTGAATGATTAGGGGTTCATGTGATTAAGATATATGCATGACCAAGGATAAAATTATTTGTTTTTACAATTTTACACATGAATGAGTCACAAAAACCCAACCCAATATAGGTTTTGTGAGATTGAGTTCTGATGATGGCATCACATGATGTTCAAATCTTCATGAAATCACAAAAGGGGATCACATGATGAAGTTTTTCAAAAATCATGATTTCCTAGAGCACTCTTACAAATTCCCTACCAAGGAAAACCATTCTTGGCCAAGTTTCATCATTGGATTTCCATGGATTTGATAACATGAATTAAAAGGTATCACATAAAGAACAATGATCATACAATCATCCCATCATCACCAACTTCAATCATCTGGTGCCTTTTGTATTAGACCACTGTGATTATCTTGTACATCACACGATCAGCCCTGGAACATGTGACAACACACACTTCTTATTAGGGATAACTTCTCTAACTTTTCCTCGATGAATCACATGGTTATCTCATACAATCATGTATACCATTAAAGTTTATGCGATCAAATAACCCAACCACACGATTTCCAATGGGTTTATGCCTCCTTCTTTCCCTTTGTACCAAAATAATGATATTTTTTCTCTTTATTATTTTATCCAACTCCAAATTTCAAATGTTCATTTGGGGGAGGGTGTCAATAAATTCCCCCCATCTGAATCAAAGTCTGAAATAAAAATCAAGAACTCGATTATGAGGAAGTTAATTCCCACTTGATTCCCTTGGGCTTCCACCCATTGGTTTTCTGGGTGAATTTTAGTCTTCTGAGATAACTTCAGTATTGCATTATATTCCCTATAAATTGGTGGGCGAGGATCTACCCATTTCAATTGTGACTCAAAGGCTTTAGGATCACTAAATAGTTTCTTCTCACATGTGTTTACTTCACATGAACCCTTTTTACAACCAATTTTCATGACCCCTTCTCATGATCTGATCATGAGAACCGATCACATAACCACATTTTATGAAAACTCACATAACCAAGCTGTTGACTGATCACTGGTAACTAATTCAAATCTTATCACACATCCTTGGCGATGTAGTTTCTTTATATGATTCATATGATTTTCTTGGGTTTCATATGATACCATAATACTTTATGTGATTCTCATGACCTTACTATAGTGAACCTCAATTAACATACATTAACATTAAATAAATTTTTTGGAATACTTAATACATTACACAAACATATTCCCATTGACCGTATTAGTCTAGTACCTTTGGAAACATGGAAATGTAAGCACCAGTACATAAGTGAGCTACAATATCTCCCACTAGGTTCTTCATGAATATAACTCTTATTAGACACATCATACATAATACATATATTCAAAATATGGGGAATGGAAACATAATAAAGGGTGATCTCAGATGCTCAGTAAGGGTAAAAAAGGGAGATACACAAGAATAATCATGAAAATAAGGGTATGAGAACATGAAAATATCATTAGAAGATCATAACATATATATCAAAGATTATATACATGAGTCATGGAGTAAATATTGGTAGTTCATAAGACATGAATCATGAGGGAATCAAGAGAATAATACATAAAATCATAACCTAGGAATAAGACATGGAATTGTGGAATACATATAAACATGTAACATCATTCCCTATAAATAAAGTATCATTTACAAAACTTATCAAGGAACTTCATGGAGACTACACCTACTGGGTGGGACACACCACCATCCCTATTCAGAGTCCTTTCTTTATAAGGGATCAAGTTTACCCATCTCCCCATAGTGAATCGGGTTTCCCCATCTTCCTATATTAGGTTGAGTTTCCCTATATTCCCATAGTGGATTAGGTTTCCACATTATACATAGTGGATCAAGCCCATATACTTGATTACCATCATTATCTCATGATATATAAATATTTACCTAATGCACTAGAGGGTGATATAGGTCTAACTAATCAAATCATACATACATGTGCCACAAGATAATAAAATTTTCATCATATCATGACCTATAACAAGATAAGGGTTTTATAAAAATCATATCATAACCCATGAAATGAAATTAGTATCATAATAATTTCATCATATCATAAATTGTGGAAAAGAGATAGGTCTCATAATCATTTAATCAAAGCATAACCCATGAAAAGAAGTGGGTTTCAAAAGCATATAACCCATGGAAGAGGAACAAGTGTCATAAAAAACTTTTCATATTAAACATAACCATTAAAATAAAAAATAATAATGTTTTCCTTGGATCATATACTATTTTAATTTATTGTTTCTTATATGTAAAATATCTTTTGAAAACATTTTTTGAGGAAAATATCATTTCTACTTTAAAAAATGATTCTTAAAATATTAAAATTTTTGGAAATTTTTTTTCTTTGAAAATAGATTTGAAAACATAAATATAAAATAGTTAAATATTTTAAAAATAAAATTTCCTTAAAAGATAATTTTTTTTGAAAACATGGTTTTTTGAATAAAATAGATTTCCGACCGAAAAGATAAATGAGGTCAAATTTTATTCAAAACATTTTTAATTACATTAAGTAACAAAGAGTAGGAAATGGTAATAATACATGATGAAATCATGAATAAATAGAGGATAATAAAATTCATGAGTGTTATTGGGATATTTATCATAATATTTCATCAATAGAACCATAATCATAAACAATCCCAATAAACAATGAGATTTTTGAAATAAACTATTACAACTTGGAAACTTTGAATAAAACCCCCATGTAATAAAATGAAAATAAATAAAGATTATAATATCATTAAAGTAAGTATATTCATGAAATAACCTTTAAAATTGTAGTATATGCACCTCATAAAAGAATATAGGTGCATAACAATACATGTGCCTCAAAGAAGGCAAATTGAGACAAAACTCCCTTATCGATTTGGTAGCTTTTGAACCATAAAACCATATGAAACATATATAATATAATGTATAGGTAAATTCCAATAAATTTAATTATAGTAATCATATAATACATTCATGGGAATTATATATACCAAACAAAAGATTTTAGTGGTGAATAAGGCATAAGTATCACCAAAATAAAAGTGAGACGAGAAATCCCCTTACCCCATGTCTTGAATCTCATCGTAATCATTATATCCTCATGAATAATAAATATAAGTTTATTATAAATTTATTAAATAACTATATTTAATTATATCATACCATATATTATTTACATATGACCTTTTATTACCCTTTTATTAACAATTCCATGTTAAAGTTACATTTTGGGTAATAACCGCTTTGTTTTTCACATGTGTTTTGATTTACCATATTTTTGTTCCTATCATTATTTCATCATCTACAGAATGATAAAAATGACATAAAAATAAAATATATTCAGTATATATTTATCTATAATAGCCTATAATAGTTATAAATAGAAAATGAAATACACCAATGGAGACGATAAGCCGTATGTATGCATGAACACCGTTTCTATTTTCATATCATATTGAAAGAAAGAAAAGTAAATGGAATATAAGTATGTATATATATAATACCATTAAATTATAATAATTATGTAATATATTCCATATTATTCCACTAAACCCATCCTTAATACATTCCATGTAAATTGTGAATGAATCACATCACTTTGAGGAGACAATAGTCTACACGTCGACAAACGAAGTTATCATATTTACACAAAATGGAAAGTATGAAGGTATGTGTTATATAATAATTCAAGAGGAATAAATACATAATAAATATCATATATATCATATAAAATCATCATTTTCATTATAATTCCCAACCATGAGAGGTATTAAAGCAAAAACGAACAACATCATTTCACGAGGCGGTAGTCTAACATACACATGAATAGTAAGTTCGTTACCAATTTGATGGAAGTGTGTGCAGGTGTAGGACTAAAAATTAATATTTAAAAATATTAGTATATTTAGGATAATTAGGTTATTATTTAATCCTGTTATAAGAATATTTTATTATGGGATAATGAAAATAAAACAAAAGAGCTTGATGTAGGATGTTACCTCTTCTTTGGGTAACTCCTTTTGGTTTTCACCAAAGGGATTCCTTGGATGGATTTATGGAAAAATGGAGGCTTATAGGATTAAGGTATGGAATTTTAGAGGATATTTGGGAATGGTTTTTCCTATCTAAGAGGTATTGATATGTGTAAAGAGAGGGGGATGATAGGAGGCATTTTATAAGTGGGGAAAATAACACAGTGGGTATTCTTGAAATGATTTGAGTGATCCCCAAATTTTACTTGTACCCCAAAGGCTAAAAATAATTAATTATATATACTTATAGGTTTAATGGAATAAATATGACCATATAATAATTTTTATACAAGTTTAGGGTCATTTTTACATCTTATTTTCTAAGTTTAGTCATTAATTAAGCTCATTTTTACATTAATCATTGTAATTAATTTTAATTACTTTAACTAATTATTTTGGTAAAAAAATAATTTTAAATTATTATAAATTAGAAATTATTATGATTACAAATATGGAATAAGTTTTTATAAATTTATATCATATAAGTGGAATAAATTAATTTAAAATTAATCATGAAAAAGTGTCGCCACAACGCGTTTTTAAGCATAAATGTCTAAAAGTTTGAAATTTTTTTATATCCAATTTCATTGTGAAATTTGTTCCAATGACCTAAATTATATTACTTTATGTAAAATTTATCTAATTAAACTTTAATACCAAATTAAAATATAATTTAACTATATAAATAAATTATATGAAAAAATAGTTTTGAATTAAAATTCCATATTTTTCACTCTTTATCCAAAAATGATGTTTTTCAGAAAAGTATAAAAAATTTACCCTAAGATAATTTTGAAAATTTGAATGAAAAGATTAATTTTATTTTATAAAATTCAATTTCTAAAAGTTTCTAAAATTAATTTTATTATTGTTCAAAGAACAATATAAAAAGCAGTTCTTTTGAGAAAATAATATTTTCAAACATATAAAGACTTTACCAAAATTTATATGTTTTGTTGTAAGTGTATTTTATTTATAAAAATAACTTATAAATAATATTTAAAAACAGTTATCACTATTAATATTACAAATTTTAATGGTTAGATTATTAATATCTTGTTTAAATAATTATAATAATAAATTAAGGTTTCATAGAAACTTAGTGTTGCTTGTAATTCAAGGCAAGTTGGTGTTGCATGTAGCACAATATTATCTTGGTGTAGAATATAAAAAGTTTGAATTATTTTATAATTAAATACAATAATTCAATGAATATTAATTTATTCAAAATAAGATTAAAAAAAACTCAGGGTGTTACATTCTACCCCCCTTAAAGTGAATTTCACCCTCGAAATTCAACATTATGATACAAAAAAATGAGAATACTTCTGCCTCATAATATCCTTAAGTTCCCATATAGCTTACTATAACTAGTTGTTTCTCCAAAAAACTTTGACCAGCTGAGTGATATTGTTTCGTAGAACTTTCACTGTATAATCCATAATTTCAAAAGGTTGTTCCTTGTAAGAAAGATCATACTCTGATGGATTGAACTCTAAGTTCAGTACATGTTAATGGTCATATATGTACTTCTTTAGGAGAGATACATGGAAACATCATGTACTTGAGAGATATTTTTAGAAACTTCCATGTGATAGGATACTGTCCTGATACAATAAATAATATCAATTGGTCCGATATACCAAGGGATTTGTTTCCCTTTCTTTCCAAACTTCAAAACCTTATTCTAGGGAGATATTCATAGAAAAACCTTCTCACCAAATTCAAATTCTAGATCATTCTAACGTTTATCAATATAATTTTTTTTCCAACTTTGAGATGCCTTGATATTCTTCTGAATGGTTCTAACCCCCTCAACCATCTCTTCAGTGATCTTAGGTCCTAATAGATTTCTTACTCCAACTTAATCCTAATATATCAGAGCTCTATATTTCTTCCCATATAGGGATTTATAAAGAGCCATATAAATTATTGAGTGAAAGCTATTGTTGTAAGAAAACTCAACTAGAGGAAGGAGTTGATCCCAAACATCTTTGAAATCCAAAAAACAAGATCTCAACATATCCTCTAAAGTTTAAATTTTTCTTCCAGAATGAACATATGTATGAGGATGATAAGAAATTCTAAAACTCAATTATATATCAAGTTATTACTAAAGACTTTTCCAGAACTTTGAGGTAAACCTCAGGTCCTAATAAGATATAATGGAATGTGGTACTCCACGCAACCTTACCACTTCCTTAATGTATATCCTGACTAGATGATCTAGATAGAAGTCTTCTATAAGAGAAATAAAGTGTGTTGAATTTGTAAGGTGATTGACTACCACTCATATAACATTAAATCCTTTAGAGGTTTTGGGGAGTTTAATGAAAAAATCGATAGTGATGTTATCCCATTTCTATTCTAGTATGGGTAATGGATGAGACATCACCTTAGACTTTTTTCTTTCAGCCTTAACTTATTGGCATACCAAGAACTGAGATAAAAACTCTATGATATCTCTATTCATTACATCCCACCAGAAGTATTCTTTCAAGTCTCTATACATCTTAGTACTTCCAGGATGAATAGATAATGAAGAACTATGAGCTTCCTCTAATAGCTCATTCTTTAAATCTGGTATGGATGGAACACATACATGGTTCTTAAACCTTATCATTCCATCCCAATCAAGGTTAAACTCAAGAAAATTTATAGCCAACTTTTGTAGCTCCAAATCATCCTTTCACACCTATTTAATATTCACTTGGATTGTGGGTTGAAAATTCAATTGAGCAAGATAAGATTTATCCCCTTTTTAAAGATTTCTAGATCTATCATTTATAAATCCATAAATATTGGATCTTTTCTTTTCCTCAACATGGATAAGCTAGCGTGATCCTTTCAACTCAAAGCATCGGCCACCTTGTTCACTTTCCCAGGGTGGTAATGTATTGAGTAGTCATAATCCTTTATCAGTTCTAACAATATTCTCTGGTGCATATTCAACTCCTTCTATGTAAATATATATTTTAGACTTTTATGATCGATATATATATCACACTTTTCTTCATAAAGATAATGAATCCATATCTTTAATTAAAAAATTACTGTAACTAACTTCAAATCATGAGTTGGGTTATTTTTCTCATGAATCTTAAATTGTCATAAGGAATAGGCTACAACCATGTTATTTTAAATAATAAAACATCCCAATAGATTATTGGATGAATAACTATATATTAAAAACCCTTATCCACTATAGGGTAATGTAAGAATATGCGTGATAACAAACCTTCTCTTAAGTTCCTCAAAAGTTTCCCCACATTCATCTTTATAGAGAAACTTTATACCATTCTGAGTTAAATTGCTCATAGGATTAGATATTCATGAGAAATTCTCCACAAACCATCAATAATATCCTACTAAACCAAGAAAACTACGGATCTTATTCACCGTTTTTGGTCTAGGCTAGCATTGAATAGCCTTCCTATTTGATGGATATACTACTATACCCTCTCTTGAGATTATGTACCCAAAAATTAAAACCTTTTGTAGCCAAAATTCACACTTTGTAAAATTTTCATACAATTTATCCTTCCTTAGGGTCTTTAGTACAATTCTTAAGTAGTATTTATGCTCTTAATTTATCTTTCAATATATAATATTTTCATCTATAAAGAATACCACAAACTACTATAGGTAATATCTTAAGATTCTATTTATAAAATCCATGAAGACAATAGAATAATTGGAAAGACCAAAAGGAATAACTATATATTAATAATGTTCAGACCTTGTATATAATTCCATTTTGGTTATATCCTCCTTCTTGAACCTCAATTGATGATATACAGAATGAAGGTAAATTTTGGAAAAGAATTGAGATCCACATATTTGATCAAACAAGCCATCAATATGGGGAATAAGATGATTGTTCTTTATCATGATCTTGTTCAACTCCCAATAATCAATGTAGAGTCACATTGATCCATATTTCTTTTTTTTTTCAAAAAGAAAAAGTACACCCCAAGGTGACACACTTAGTATAATGAATCCCTTATCAAGGTTTTGTTGGAGTTTCTTTTTTAATTTCTATAACTCAATCAGGTCCATTCTATAGGAATTCTTTGAAATTGGTGTGGAACCAAGTATAAGTTCTATCGATAACTAAACTTAATGTTTTGGTGGAAGACTAGGAAAATATTTCATAAATTCATCAAAAAACTCCGGAACAATAGGCATATCATCGATTTCGATCTTATCCCTAACCATTTGAGATAAACACACCTTATAAATGGGAATTAATACCCATACACATGATGTAATCTCTATATTAAGTTCATACCTATCATCACATTGACAGATGATCATAGGTTGGTTTGAAACATAAAATGTAACTTCCCTTACCTGAAAATTGATATGGGATTTATTAAAATAAATCCAAGGCATGCCTAAGATGACATCAAATTCAACTAGGGGAATAATAAAAAGATTTTCAGGAAACACATTCCCACAAACTTCAACCAGAGAGGAATCATAGATTTGAGATGAAATAATCATACCATTTGGGGTACAAATTCCACATCTAATAATTTGGGTGGAATCTTAACACCCTTATAAAATTATTTATATATTAAAGAGTGGGTAGATCCAGAATCAAATAAGACATAAATAGTTATAGAGTGGATGTTAAGTGTACCTTTCACCAAGATGTTTTGTCACCCCATGTCAGAAATAGTGATCACATGATATTTCCCCCTTTTCATTAGTTTAAGAGGTTTATGACACTAATCATCATCACCAAACCTCACATTTGGGAGTTGGTTAGCATAACACCCATTCTACTTTCACTTGAAGCACTAAAGTGTGAGAGGTACATTTTGTGTAGATTTCCCTCTATTCGCATCACTATCCAACTTATTCCCATTAGTTTGGAAATAAATTTCCCCAATGGAATTACCTTCCAAACTTAAATTTTTTTTATTAAAACCTACAAGACAATTTCATCCATTCAATTTACAAACTTAGAGCATAACAGAAGGCTCATCTTCTTTTCTCTATGTTTTTTAGATTTTACTTTGAACTCCATCTTCCCTTTCTTTTTAAAACCAAGAGATTGATATATAACTCCAACCTCCATTTCAACCTTCATCACACAATGAAAAATCTATTTATATCAACTGAAGTCTATTATGGATAATACCATTTTGAGACTTAGCTTTAAGCCACTAAAGAATCATATATCCTTACTTTTGGATTGGATGATAATTCCAGAAGCGTACCTTACAAGTCTTGTAAAATTAACCTCTTAGTTACTGAGGGATTAATCATCCATTTTCTTTAACTCAAGGAACTCCTTTTCCATCTTCATAAGAAAAATTCGAGGAAAGTAATCATTAAAGAATAAGTTCTTGAACTCTTACCAATGCATGGATTCAATTTCATCTTGCTCCCTTGTATTATTGATTAGATTCCACCACTGTCCTGATTCACCTTATAAATGATAAAGAACCAAAATAACATTCCAATGTTCTGAGCACTAGATGATAGAAAATATCTTTTTAGTGGAATTTATCTAGTGTTCAGTAATAAGTGGATCATAAGACCCACTGAAAGAAGGTGGATGTTTCCTCATGAAGGAATCAAAATAATTTTTCCATCCATTTCTCATTTTGAAGTCCGGCATGGTTCATAGCTTAATAAATTTAGGTGATCATAGAAATAAGATTTTTCATTCTAGTTCCCATGTAATTCTATTTATTAGGGGAACAATTGTTGGATTTTACATCAAAATAACCATTAAAACAGTTCCTTTGGGTTTCAGTCATTTACTAGAACACAAAATTATAGAGTAAGAAACAAATTTCATAGTGAGGAACCATATAATCATTAAAAACACTTAAAGGATGTCTTAATTATGACACATTATTTAATCTATGAAACCTTAGGTTTATACTAGGTTATTCATATCCAACTTAAATTTAAATCCTTCATGATATTTTTTAAAGTGTTTGTGAATTCCCAAAGTGTATCCCTCAGGATTTTCAAACCATGTATGTAGCAAGGTCTATTGTTATACACCTATTCCCGATCGAGTCTAGCTCAATACAGTGTTTTCAAGGTTGTTACCCCTATGTATATCTATGATAGAGCCACATACACTTGTAGTATCTAGATAGGGGTATATTTCTAGGACAACACTCTCTCTATCCTTTAACAAAATTCTATGATATTTTTCTATACGTTTCCTCATCCTTAGACTTTTAGACATGTCCTTAGGGTTCTCACTAAGGTTTCCTCATCCTAGTTTCCAAAGGTTAACTAAAATTTTGATTTCATAATAACTATAACAACCCTTGCTTAATATAACTTAACATTATATAATTTTTTTATTACTTAATACATTACAAAAATAGATTCTGAAATAGCATATTAGTCTAGTTACTTTTAAATATAGAAATACAAGCATTGGTACATAAGTGAGTTACATTATCTCCCACCAATTTATTCATGACTCGAATCCTTCTTAGACACATCATATATATTACATATCTTCATAATAATGGTAAGGTAAACATAATAAAGGGTGAGATCAGATGCTCAATAAGGGTAAACAAGGGAGATACGTAAGCATAATCAAGAACATAAGGGTATCTGAACATGAACATAACATTATAAGGTCATAATCTGCATATCAAAGATAATATACATTATTCATGTCATAAATATTATTAGTTCATAAGACACTAATCATGAGTTAATAAAGAGAATCATAACATAGGAATAAGACATGAAATTTTGGTAGATATATAAAAAAGTAACATAATTCCTTATAAGTCAAGGATAATTTCCAAAACTTATCAGGGAAGTTCATAGGGACTAAACCTACATGGAATAATACACCACCATCCCTAGTCATAGTTCTTTCCTTATAATGGATAAAGTTTCCCCATCTTCCCATAGTGGATTAGGTTTCCCCATCTTCCCATAGTGGATAAAGTTTCTCCATCTTTCCATAGTGGATCGGGTTTCACCATATTCCATAGTGGATCAAGCTCATTGACTTGATTCCCATTATTATCTCATGAGATATAAATATTTATCTAACGCATTGTATGAAGATATAGGTCCCACATATTAAATCATATATACACGCGCCACAAGATAATAAAATTTTCATCATTTCATGAACAATAAAAAGAGATGGGTTTTATAAATATCACATAATAACCCATGAAATGAAATGAGCATCATAAAAATTTCATCATATCATAACATGTGGAAAATATACAGATTTTAATAATTTCATGAAAGCATAATCCATGAAAAGAAGCGGGTTTCAAAAGCATATAACCCGTGGAAGAGGAATAACTGTCAAAATCAACTTATCATTTTAAACATAAACAATTCAAAGAAACAATAAAAATGGTGACCTTAGAGAATAAAATATTTCAAATTATTTACTCTTATATAGAGAATATCTTTTGAAAAAATTTATTGAGAAAAATATTCTTTCTTTTTGAAAATTTCTTATTAAAACCTAAAACATTTTTGAAAACCTTTTTCTTTGAAAATAACTTTGAAAACGTATAAAGGAATATTTGAAATACAAAAAAAAAATTCAAAATCCTTTTTCCTTGAAAATTATCCTAAAATATAATTTTAAAAACATTATTGAGAATAAGTTTTTTAAACATGGTTTTTTGAATAAAATAGATTTTCGACCGAAAAGAGAAAAGAGATCAGATTTTCTTAAAAACATTTTTTTAATTATTTTAAGTACCAAAGAGTAGAAAAATGGTAATAATAAATTAATAAATAATTAATAATCATATTATAAGAAAATAAATGGGTGTTCTTGAGATATGGATCATAATATTTCATCAATATAAGCATAATCATAAATAATCCTAATAACTGATGAGATTGTTATAATAAATTCTTACCACTTGGTAACTTTGAATAAAACTCCCCATGTAAGAAAATTAGATTAAATGAAGCTTATAATATCATAAAAATAATTATATTAATGATATAAAATTTTAAATGTTAGTATATACACCTCATAAAGGAATATCGGTGCATAATAATACATGTGTCTCAAAGAAGGCAAATTGAGACAAAACTACCTTACTGATTTGATAACTTTTGAACCATAAAATCCTATGAAATAGAGATCATAAAATGGGTAGGTAAATAAATTTTTTTAATTATAATAATAATATAATAAATTAATGGTCAGTATATTCACCACACAAAATAAATGAGTCGTGAATAAAGCATAAGTCTCGTAGAAATAAAAGTGAGATGAGAAATCCCCTTACCTTATGTCTTGACTCTCATCATACACATTAAAAAATAATAAATAATAAATATAAGTTTATTATAAATTTATTATAGAACCATATTCAGTTATATCATACCATATATGATTTAATTACAATATGATATTACCCTTTATTAACAATTCAATGTTAAATTTACGTTCCGGGTAATAATCGCATTGTTTTTTACATGTGTTTTGATTTTTCATATTTTTGGTCTTATAATGATTTATTAATCTCTAGAATGACTAATGTGATATAAAAATCATATATATTATGTATATACTTATTTATAATAATATAAAAAATTTATAAATAGAAAATGAAATACACTGTTCATGGAGACGGTATGCCATATATACGCTTGAACGCTGTTTCTATTTTCTTATCTTATTGAAAGAAATAAGAGTAGATGAAATATAAGTATATAAATATATAATACCATTAAAGTATAATTATTAAGTCATATATATCATATATTTTCACTAAACCCATCCTTAATACATTCTATGTAAAGTATGAACGAATCACATCGCTCTAAGGGGGCAGTAGTCCACAAGTCCACAAATGAAGTTATCCTCTACGAAAAATGAAAAGTATGAAGTTATATTTTATATAATAATTATAGAAGAATAAATAAATAATAAATAAAATATATATATATTATAAAAATATTTTTTCCATCATAATTCCCAACCATAAGTGGTGGTAAAGGAGAAATGAACAACATCGTTTCGTGAGGCGGTAGTCCGCCGTACACATAAATGGTAAGTTCGTTACCCATTTGATGAAAGTGTGTGTAGTTTTAGATAGAAAAATTAATAAAAAATATATTAGTATATTTAGGAAACTAAGGTTATTATTTAATCATGTAATTATAAGAGTTTTATTGGAGGATAATGAAAATAAAACAAAAGAGTTTGAGGGAGGCTCTTACCTCTTCTTTGGGTAATTCCTTTTGGTTTGCACCAAAGGGCTTCCTTGGATGGATTTATGAAAAATGTGAGGCTTATATTATTAATTTATATAATTTTGGAGGATATTTTTTAGGGGTTTTCAGAGAAAAAAGGTATTGAGAGGTGTAAAGTGAGTGGGAGGAGAGGAGGTCTTTTATAAGTGGGAAAAAAGACACATTGGGTATTCTTGAAAAGATTTGAGTGATCCCCACATTTTAATTAACCCCAAAGGGTCCCAAATGGATAATTATAGATCCTTAAATGTGTAATGATAGAAATATATACATAAAATAATATTTATACAAGTTTATTTTCATTTTTACACCTTATTGTTCTAATTTTAATCATTAATTAAGACTGTTTTTACCTTAATCACTGTAATTAATTTTAATTACATTCACCAATAATTTTTTTAGAAAAATAATATGAACTTATTATAAATTATAAATTATTATTATTATCAATATGTAATCCATTTTTCCAAATTCAAATAAAATAATAGGTAGAAAGTAATTTAAAATTAATCCCATAGACGTGTCGCGATAGAGGGATTTTTTAAGCGTTAATGTTTAAAATTTCAAAATGTTTTAATATACAATTTAATTGTGAAATTGATTTCAATGAAATAAACTAGATTAAATGATTTATAATTGATATAATTAAACTTTATAACCAAATTAAAATATAATTTAACTATATAAATTAATTAGATGAACAATTCTGTATTTTTCACTATTCATCAAAAAATGAAGTTTTTTAGAAAAATATAAAAAATTAACCCTAAAATAATTTTGACATTAGAAATTAAAAAATTAATTTTATTTTATCAAACTAAATTTATAAATGTTTCTAAAATTAATTTTATTATTTTTTATAGAAGGACATAAAAAGAAGTTCTTTTGTGAAAATAGTATTTTCAAATATGTAAAGGCTTTACCAAAATTTAAATGTTTTATTATAAATATGTTTAATTTATATAAAACCAATATAAATAATATTTAAAAGTAGTTATTAATATTCATATTACAAAGTTTAAGGTATAGGTTATAACTATCTCGTTTAAATAATTATAATAATAAAGTGTTGTTTCGTAGAAACTCAGTGTTGTGTGTAACGCAATCCAAGTCATTATTGAATGTAGCACAAGATTAAATTGGTGTAGAGTATAAAAAAGTTTGAATTAGTGTAGCATGAAACATAAAAAATCAAATAAAATTAATTTATTTTAAAAAAATGTTCATAAAAACTCGTGGTGTTACACCTTACTATGGTCATATGATATCATGACTCAGAATGGATCACGTGATCTGTGTGATGCTACCCAAGTCACGAAATTATATGAATTAAGTTGAGTCACATGGTACTTTTAATCTTTAAATATTTAATTTATCTAGTTCCAACCATTTTTGGGGTATATGAATTCAAGCTCACAAAATTCATCTAATGTGGCTAGCTGTATGGCTATAATAATTGGGAATCAAAATATTGATCCCCTGTATTAGATCTTGTTTGATAACAAGATTCTAAAGGGTATTCTTCCATTATATCTTTAAAATTATCCTCAATGACATAGAATACCCCTATATAAATTCATCTACCTGTATGACACTTATATCCCTTCACCTAGCCATAATCTTTTAACTTTCTAGTTTTCATCCTCCTTCAACTATATCAAAGTGATTATCTCTGAGCATAAGAAAATGATCCTAGAACCATTATAAAGGGTTTCTTATGCATTTAATGACTCCCCTTATATTCTATACAGTTGAAATATAACTCATCAACCAATATCTTAGAGTAACTCTTCTCCTCTTTGGACAATCCAAATGGAGGATGGAGTTTTACATGGGATTTGGGCCCTAGTGAAAACTTTTCTAATGAATGGGTGTCACCATTTTGGGTTAATAAAAGCTATATATTTTTTTATTTCAAACTCAACAACATCTATTTCTATGAGTAAACATGGATTTTTTAGTTCATCATTTACTTTAAACTATATATTCTACAAGAATTGATCATTTATTGGTGTCTTGGAACAACTCTTTTTACTTGACCCATGGAAAAGTTCGAATCATCCTATAGGACATGAA
This sequence comes from Viscum album, assembly GCA_963277665.1. NCBI lineage: Eukaryota > Viridiplantae > Streptophyta > Magnoliopsida > Santalales > Viscaceae > Viscum > Viscum album. Next base: position 1,048,360,265 of record OY728162.1, read on the forward strand.
CCAAATTGGAGGAATACTTCCTCTTTGGGAGAAGTATGATGATTTCCTCCCTTAAATAAAAATTTATTATGACCCTTAATATAACCCCACTTTAGCTTGGGATATTATCACTATTGTGAGAGAAACTGAAGAATGAGATGAACCTATGCTCAATCATTTCCTTCAAAGACTGGATAAACATCTTCATTTGTAAAAGAGGGTATCTTCTAACTATGGTACACACTTATAACTTCCCCTCTCATATATTTTAGGATATTTAGTTATCTTATTAGTCTATTATAGAGGTTGGAGAGTAGTCCCCATGGGGTTATAAGGTTAAACTAGAAATGTATTCCAATATTTGGTTGATGGGATTTTTGGGCATGTTTCTAAAAAATGGATTTTCTGGGTCGGGTAAACATGTCTGGGCATCCAAGTCAGCACATTTGTAAATTACCTTGACTATCATAAGTATGACCCCTCGACCTAGTTATTCCAACCCTTTAACATATTTATCAACTTCTTACCTACATTCAATAGTGTAATACCCCTTACCAAATTAGTGGGACTTTCTAGTTTCTATTTAGCTAGATTCCCTCATTACCTATTCTTCCCTAGTCTATTAAATGTCTTAGGGTTAAAGTAAACACCACTATACATTTATGGTGATTTCAACATGTTGAGGAAACATAATTTTTAATTTTTTTTACCATACCTAGTACCTTCTTGGATGATCATTAAAAATGGTAGTGGTTCTCTTGATGAGTGGTTATATAAAGTCTCACTTTAGGATGAGGTTCTTTTAGATCATTTAGATAAACTATTCATTTGAAATCCATATTCCCCTTATAGTTTTTCTCCTCTATTCTGATTCACTTATAAAGAAACCCATCTTCCTTTTGTTGGTGTGTGAGGATAACACCATCCCAAGATTATTCATCAATTTTGGATGATGCTGAAACATTTGGATACCAATTCTAAGATTATCCTACTAGCTTCCAACACTCCTACTTACCTATTTCAGGATTATGACCATGGTTGGGCAGAATCCTACCTAGTAGGTGCACCAATCCAACTGGTTCGACGAGTGTATAAACCATTTTCCTTTTCAAACCCCTTTCTTATGGTCATAATGGAACCGATTCAAGACTCATGAGGTATTTCAAATAATCACCCTTATCATGATGATGAATATTTTGATGATTAGACTAATACTTTTAGGGAGAACGGACCCTCCATACCAATAGGGGTGATATACCAACCAAAATAGGGTTGGAGAACATTATTGGAAAAGAGAGTGTAATCGAGGCCACTTCCATTACTTCTTCATCAACTAAGTCGGTACTTCCCTCAGTGGGATTGATACCCAAGTATATTTCTATTGATTTACCTTACGCACCCACACCTTATGAGATGGTTAGCCAAGGTGAGATCATATAAAGAGAAGCCTAGAATGAAATTTTTTATTTAATCATCGATACTCCTTTCTAGGAACTCTATGGTCAATGAAAATGCCTCCACTAACTCTTCCATCAACTGAGGGTGTGTAGCTTTAATTATCAAGGATTATATGAAGTCATGTAGTGGATCATTCTGGTATGGGAGAAACTATCTGGTAATAAAATATACCTACACAACTTGGATGATAGAAAGTTTCTTCTCCAATCAATAATGGAATCCTCATAGGTATTGTATATAAAATATAGTAGTCTCCCATTTGCATTATAAAATGAAAAAACTATCTATATAGATAATATAACATGAAGTTATCATAGCTTGTGTAATGGATGATCTTTTAGAGGAATCATATTTATTGGATACCACCAAAAAAGAGGGACATGAGATATCCTCCTCGATTGAAGATCTTCATCCATTATTGATGGTGGAGGAAATGGAGTGGGTGAAACTTTGGCATGTGATTGATAACTCCCTCCAGACTCTTTCCAATCTAGAGAACTCAACAGACCCAATTTGAACTTGATCATATTTTATTACTTCTTGGGAATCATGAGATAGACTCCAAACCATGTAGATTCCTCCTCTATATCCCATTTTGAATTGTCAATAATCAAGTTTTTTTTTTCAAATTCCAAGTGTTGTTTCTTTCCTATTTATATTTCTCTATGTGCATGGTGTCTTAACAACTTAATGTCATATAGACCATTAAACAAATAAAGTTGTTTTGTAATTATTAATGAGCCTAGATCCAAACTCAAATGCTCGTGTTATGATAAATCTTCATTTATAATGTCTCATGAATGATTATTGGTATAAATTTCCTTGTTAATTTATCATAATCAGTCCCTTAAAAATCATCTGGTTCAATGGAATAAACCAGCTAGATATGTTCTGAAGAGGGAGTGGTCTAACTTTTTCCTAGTCTAGGGGCCTAATGAGCACATCTTGGTAGACACTAGTTTCATACGATGGGTCTCACAAGATTTTATGGTTCTTTTACTTTATATCCCTTAAATTTTCCTAAGTTTCATATGAGATCAATGGGTAGAGACTTGAATTTTTATTAGGGCACCCTTTATAGGTTTTTTACTTAAAATATTTTTTGTTTACTTTATTTTATATATTATTTTAGGTGATTAGTTTTGCATAGATCACATAAAGTGTGTATCTATTGAGAAAATAGTCAACTTCTTCCCAGACCACCCTTCACAGGTTTTCAGATCAGCTAGTACTCTATCTCTTTCAATTTGAAATTTAAGGTCTTGCATTTAAGGCTAATGTAACTAATGTTTTGGGTAGAATAGATTTTACTGAAGAACACTAAGGGTTAGGGTCATATATCTTGGACCTTATTTTTTTGTAGTTCAGTGTTATATATCTCGAGGATTATTTTGTTTTTTAGGGTTATATAGATAAAAACTTCTTTTTCTATAGTTTAGGTTTGTATAAATTAGAACTTCTTTTTACATTAGTTTAAGGTCCTATAGATCAGAAATTATTTTTCTGTATTTTAGGTTCATATACTCAAATATTTCTTTTCTGTAGTTTAGGGACATATAACTTAGACTTTCTGTGAATTAATACACTTATGATATGGAGGATGAATATTCAATAAGGGTTATGGAACCCTGCATCCTTTATAATGGATGGATATTTATGAAGGGTTCTGAAACACATAATCCTTAATGAAGATGAATATTGATGAAGGGTTTTGACACCCATCATCTTATGAAGTATGAATCTTCATGAAGGTATCTGACACTATGCATCCTTTCTGAATATGAATATGAAGGATGAATATTCATGAAGTGTTCTAACAACTTACATCCAATAAAGGATGAATATTCATAAAGGGATCTGGCACCTTTTACCATTTCTTTAAAGTCCCTTGGTTGATAGTGACATAATTTCAGGGATTTCTGATTCACTTAGATATTTTGAATATGGAGTGTGTAAATCACCCCTCAAGTAGTTTGAATCAAAGATGAAAATATAGGGAAAACACTATAAGGATAATCTCAAACACACTGAGGTTCCAAGTTCCACTGTGATGTTTCCCGGGATCATGAGAATTAGAGGTATTTTATTGTAAGGAGGAGACACCTCTAGTTGATAGGTCAAGGGACATTTACAGATCTAACTCATACATGGTCAAGTAGAGGGGTACCCACAACTTTCTAAGGGTTGTGGAGGTTTTGTGAAGATTCAAACACTTGGATAGTGAAGTATGGTATGGAGGAAAGACTTTACAAGGAGGGTTCATCTACCCTAGGTGTAGTTCATGGACCACCCCAAAAAGGGGGAGTTCAATTCATAGTCATAAATCTTGGGCCCATATATTATGCGGTTTAGGGTCACATGATGAGGATCACTAAATGTTTTTAGAAGGAAGTACCACATTACTTTTTTAAGATCCAATACGATACATGGTGATATAACATCAAGGAAGTCTAATCAACTTAAATAGTTTGGTTACGGGACATTAAATCATGATCTAGGAATATATGAGTCAAAAAGGAATGGATAATAATGGATATAGTTAAACCATTATTAATGGAAGAAACTAGTATTATATTAAATCATGGAAATAACTTATTTTTTAAGGGGGACCTCTCTTCTAGGACAAAAACATACCCTAGAAATAGGCTCTGAGTCATTATGTTATTCACCAGTGAATCCTAGCAGGTTCCATTTTGACCAGTCAGTCCCTATAACCCATATTCTATAGGGTAGAACCAATAGAAGTGATTAAAGGCTATGTGATTCCAAGATAACTTTAAAAAGTCATGTAATTGGTGGGTACAACACATAATTCATATATATGAAGTTGTTTTATGGAAAACACTTAATTTAAGAAGGGTTTGAGCACCCTAAAAGCTATTTCTCTTCATAATGAACATTTTATCATAGTGAGGGGATGTGATAAATAATTTCTCTAACTTTTTCCTAGAACAAAAGTTCCTAACATGTATGTATCATATTTTACTATGGTTATAAGGTGGACCCTAATATAATTTTTCCATTTTACTTATGATCTAAATCTTTTCCAAAACACTGGAGATGAAGATCTTAGAGACCAAATAATTGAATTCATATTAATTATACCTTTATAGGTTTCTATCCTAACAAGTTTTGTGTCTATTTTAATATTAGTTTAAGTTATTATGATTTGGATCATTAGAGTCTAGATCTTGAGGTCATACAACTTTAACTAAATCACATGGAGTTTAAGGTCATGATTCACAGAACCACAATTAGGGGAGTGTTACACAATAGCCAAATTAGGATTCCCAAGGTTGAGATTACTCCAACACCATTTTTAATAGGAGATGAAGATGTTGAAAATAATGTCTCAAGGTTATCTAATATGGAGTTATGGTATGGGATAGACACACTGAGGATGATTGGGAATCACACTAAGGTGATGAGTTATAGTAATATGTTGTTAGGGACCACAAGGTTTAGAAGCACCTTTTGGAAGGTAAATACACATCTAGTTGATAGGTTGTGGGATTAAATGTATGATTCAAGGGATGACATGCATATTCTAAAAAGGTCCCTTGAATCCGAGTGTTATTTTCCAAGGTCCATGGAAGATTTGCGATAATTCAAGAAATTCAAGACACAAAGTGTGATTTATGGATCGAGGTGCTTAAAAAGATGATGGAAGCACCCATAAATTTTGTTGAACATGATCAAGCACATATAGTTATTTGATAATAAGTGATGATGGATATTTGTTTGTGTAGTTTAATTTAGTGTATCAAGGATTCTCACCATTCAGTTTAACATCATATGAATAGGATGTAATTGCTTTGTAGTTTAATGTCACAAGATTAGGAATCCTTTTGTATATTTTAATATCATGTAGTATGGATGTAATTTTCATACAATTTAACATCATGAAACCCAGACTTAATTATTGTAAAGTTTAACATCTTATGACCATGACTTAATTATTGTGGAGTTTGTCGTTATATGATTATGGAATTGTGAAATGATGTGAAATTATGGAAGACATACTTGGAGGCACCCTGAATTGGTGGTGGAAATTTGAATTCATGAGGAATTTTCAACCTTTCACAGGTTGATAGGTCGACATCCATATATTGGGTGAACCTTTCTATAGATCTGGATCATGCACAAGTATGAAATATGTAGATCTGACTCATACATAGGTGAAAAAAGATTATACAACTTGACCATTCTTATAATGTTTGAGGTCTTCTAAGGTAGAAAATTTTCAAATAATCCCCTCTTCATAGATCAAGATCATAATTATAAGGGGAGAGGACATTTTTATTTTCAGATATTGTGGTTGGGTCTAGGGTGGTGAATCCATGTTTCATTATGTATCCTAAGGGGATAGGAATCAATCCATACATAATTATTTTATTTCTCCTAAAATACAACTCATACATACGGAGAAGGTAACCTTTACCAATTTGTGCACAATATTCATGGATCTTTCACTATGTGGGATAGATCATGTGTGGTGGAGAAGAGAATTAGGTCATAACTTACTGAAATACATGCATGGGTTGAGAAGAGTTAACATCCAAGTTAAACCACTAAGATAGGAGGGGAATTTTTGGTTTTGAAATTTTTGGTTGGGCCTAGTGATGAGGAACCTCAGTGTCACTATATATCCTATGTTGATATGAATCAATTCATACATAGTTATTATATGGAAATAATTACCCACACAAATATGAATCATATTTGGAAGAGGAGGAATTTTATTTTCTCTCCTGGATATTGTGGCTAGGAATAGGATTAGGGGATCTGAGAATCACTAAGTATCTTTTGATAACAAGAATCAAGGCACATGTAGTTATAGTAGAGAAAACTCTGCGAATAGGTTTGACCCACATATAGAGAGAGGGATATTTTTTAAATTGTAGTTTTTTCAAGGATTAGGGAATCCAGTAGTCATTACATATCCAAAATTAATGAGAATCAAGCCCACATAGTTCTTTAGAATAGAGTTCTATGCATATATTAGGTTCGTATGCAAGGAAGGGAAAATTTTTCATTGTAGTTGGGCCCATGAAATGGGATATGAGCATCACTATGTATCTCAAAGTAATGAGAATAAATACACGTGCTATTTTTATATAGAATCCTTATGTAGATCTAGCACTTATGAAGGGAGGGTCATTTCTTATCATTATCAGAGAAAACCTTGATATCATAGTCAGCCAAAGATCCACTATGTAGATCGAGCTCATATATAAGGGAATGGAATTTATCTTATACATATATGGATATCATATGAGTCATGGGTTCCAAAAGGTGGCCTTCTCTAAATTTTTTTAGGTCTTGTAGGATAGACCAAAAATCATGCATTTTAATGTCATATGAAAAAGACTATAAGAGGGATGATGTTTTATAGTTGTATATATTTGACCAAATTGGATTGCTAAGAGGAATGACTAACTCAGGGAATTTGTGTCTTCACAAGAGACCCATACCCTAAAATGAAAGTCTACAGAAACATGATGTTATTGTCACGAACCAACCCGGGTCGACCCTGAGCTGGTCACCCAAGCCGGTCCGCGACATGGCCTGAGGGGTGTTCTCGACCCCCATGGGCTGGAAACCAATGTTGGGAACCAAAATTTAACTATTGAGAATGATTTTTTCCCATGAAAAAAAGATAAAAAGATAAATAAAAACTATCAATAAAAATTAAACTACCAGCAAAAAGAAAATAAACCACACATACCTCCACATGACATTCTAGGTCACCGCCCAACCAAAGGCCGACCTTGCTCCAATAATGAGAAACTCGGCCAAGATAAACTAAGAAAAGGTAACCTACAACTAAAATGATAGAATAGGTGTGAGCATTAAAATGCTCATTAGGGTTGCCAAGATAAACCACAAAATCCAACGTATCCTTTTCCAAAACAATCCATTAACACAAGTTCGAGAATAAACTTACAAAAGTAATGTTTTTACATTTTATAAATAAGAAACATGTTTTTCTCATTTACAAGAAAACCCCACATACATTACATAACATTTCCAACACCATTTGTCATTTTATAAACAAAACCCAAAAAATGATACCAAAGTTGGGATAAAGTAAAATAAGTATACATTGTAAGATGAAAATAAACTAATACAATGGAAAGTAAACAAGCAATGAAAATAATTAAGTAACCATGGGTGATCCAAAACATCCCTATAAGAACCCTGAACGTACTCAGTTCGAAACCACCTGCTGGCGTATGGTTAAGCTCCTAAGTCTATAACCAATTGGGTGCACTAAAACTGACCTAATCTAGTGGCAATGCCCATCCGGACTAACAACCAAATAAAGGGGTACCAACCTGTCTAATTAGGGTTGGTCATAAACTGTCACTCGATCATCTAAAAGATTCCCAGGAGCCCATTGTGGTTATAATAATACTATGTAAATAGGAGGCCCTCACACGCATGACTCATATCGCTGTACTTGCCTACCCCAAACACGGATGCTTCCTATGTATTCACCCATAAAGGCTTACCCTATACAGGAGTGGCCCATACACAAATTCAGTCATTAAACATTAAAAAAGTGCCAATTGGACCATCACATCATGTCCATATCGAAACCATTTTCTAAAAATATTCAGAAACTCTGACCAGGCACACACAACTTCCAAAAAAACCATTATAAAAGTTAACACAACTTCAACCATGAGTTGGAAGATCCAAATAGGAATTTCATTCCAAATTCACCAAAAGCATTACCCAAACATCACCTTTGAATTGAAAGTGACAAATGGGCCTTTGAGTCAACATGTCTATATACATTTACCCAAAACATATTACCAATACCACTTTTAAATTTATAAAGACAAATGAGAACTGTTCTTTCCAAACTTACTCCAAAATAGTCCCATAAAAGTACTTCAGAACAAACCAAAAAATTTATAAACAAGTTTATAAATAGACTAAACAATTTATAAATAATTTTACAAACAATTTTATAAATGAATAAAAAAATTTATAGACAATTTTATAAATAGACCAAACAATTTAGTGGAAACCCCCAATCCCACTTTAAAGAACCACAACATTTAAAATACACATCCTATGCATCTTAACCTAGGAAATTCAAACAATCCCTTAGCAAAACATATTTTTAGTAAATTATAACAAAACAAAAACACTAAATGCATCAAACCATAAACATAATAGAGGTGTAATTAACCTTTAGGAAGTAATTGAAAACAATTCAAGTGACAATAAATCATTTCAGAAAGTAAATATTGGGATCACCTACCTCAAAGAGGAATCATGTCACGCCGAACACTTTGGCACCTAGAGAAAAAGGCAGCATCCACTCGTAACCATCCCACACTCACACACACATACCTATACATATATACATATATCTATAATCCAATGCATTTATTCCCCACACCATGAGGGAATACGTACTTGGAGGATATATATATATATTATATACATACCTTAAGTATATACATGCACATCCTCTGTCGTTGACCAAGAATTCACTATAACAACAAAAGATACCCAAAATTAAGGTAGCAAAGACCAATGCACAACCAAAAATTACCAGGGACTCACACAAACAAAATGAAAAAGTCATAAAACACAACCAAACACTACCAAAAGGATTTATATCCAAAACACACCCTGATCCATTTTAGAAACCATGAAACCATTTATCAAAAGAGAAAGGAAAAATGGAAATTGCAGTTCTTTTTAGAAAACCATGGTTCGAGAGAAGAACCACTCCAAATGTCATTTTTATTTGAAGGCCCATCCATGGGTGCACTCTGTGCATCCATGGATGTTCACACATAAAATGGAATAACAAGAGGTCTTCTCCCAACCATTTTAAAGAAACATACACCATTCATTGACACAAAAAACCATTTCATCAAGAGCACTATGTTTTATAAAACCAACCCAACACAAGCCAAACAATTTTCACAACATGCTTCCATAGACAAACACCATCCAAAACATTCAACATGACCATTTAAAAGAGAGATACATTTTATGAAACTCAATTAGCTAGGCACAAACATTGAATATATAGGTAAAAAACCATAATTTTTTTTAATAAAATATTTCAACACTAAATTAGTACCATAAATTAACTAAGATTATAATAACGGTGAGAAAATTGATTTAAGAATCAACTCATAAAACTCAAGCATCATATGGATTCAAATCAGAATAAATGGCATGAAAACACATATCGGAAGTTGTGCGAACACGACCCATCACTCGGAGAAGGGGGGAAATGTCCTGAGGACCAATCTGCATACTCTTGACACAAAAAAAAAACACATAAATCAATAATAGAGGAAAATGGGGTTTGTTCAATTTTATAAAAATAAAAAAAATAAAGATAAATACTGGAGGTGGAAATGGTTGCCGGAAAAGGGAAACACAAACACATCAGAGCAAGGTAGAGGCACCACACAGAGGTTTCCAGTCGTGTCAGAGTGGTAGGAGGCCGGAGCGGGGGAGGCCGGAGCGGCAGGAGGCTAGATTGGGAGGTCAGAGCATAGAAGGCCGACCTGGTTGGGTGCACAACATGGAGGAGGTGGAGGCCGAGGCGTGGCCTGGACAGAGGTGGCGGTTGGCTGGAGCAACTGGGTGGGTGGCCGGGTGTCGGCTTCAAGGAGAGGGTGAAGGCGGAGGGCCAGAGGCACGAGGGGATTAGGGGCAAGGCGGCTGGGGCGAGCGCAGAGGGGATAAAGGCGCGAGGTGAAGGTGGCAATGTAGGGAGGGGCTGAATAGCACTGAAGGTTGAGGGTGAGGGAAATAAGGGGGTTGGGGGTCGAGGTGTAGGGCCACTACACAGGGGAGAAGGAGAAGGGAATGGGGGGGGGGGGGGGTTAGGGCTAGGGTTTTTCATTTATTATTATTATTTTTATTCTATTATAATGTAGTAATAAAAATAAAAATAATATAAAGAATAATAAGAACAATAATAAAAATAATAATAATAAAATAAAGAATAATAATAATACAATAACAAAAAAAACAATAATAATAAGAATAATGAGAAATTACACGACTCCTGGGCCGACTGTGCGGCTACCGCCAACCGTGCGGTGATCGCACATGTGTCCGAACCCCAGTAAAATTTTTAAACAATTTTTTTTAAATCGAGACCCAGCCTAGACCTTGGTTTGAGAACTTGGATCCAAGGAAAAAAAATAAATTTAAAAGTTGGGTGTGACAATTCTCTCCACTACAGACACTTTCGGCCCCAAAAAAGTCACATAGCCGAACAATAGACAAAACAAGAATCCATACCCGATTGAAACCGAAAGAAACGACAATACAAGAGAATGAGAGAACATGAAAGGGTTTTCCCCAACATAAGAACTAAAATAGTGTGGAAAATTAACACCTAAACATATCACCCTGGGAGGGGGGTGGTGATGTGGGAACTCCCAACTGATCCAAACTAACTTCTATAGAGAAAGAAAAACAAAACCTCTATTGGAACTTGGAACCCTCAACCTAGACCAAAAACCCCAACACTAGAGAAAAACCTCCAAGAAGAACTTACCTAAATTAGTGAACCTGAGCATAACCACAAACATTGATTCTTCCACAGGCACTTAAATATCAAAATGAACACAACTAAACTGAGATCAACCCATACAGGGGCCAAGCATACTTAAGCACAATTCAAAAAACCATAATCAGACAACAAAACTATTGGATTACAAAAAAATGATTCCATAATAACTTCAGGACAAAACAATGAACTTAAAACAATGTCAAAACTTTAAAATCAAAAAACCAAGAACAAAAAACTTTAAATGTTCCACCACCAACATGGAACACAAAACCCTAACTGAGGCTTCCCACCCTAGACAACTCCTTACTGCACACAAGCTTCACCCCAAGACCCGTGGTTGTGGATCTGATGGATGAAGCATCTCTTGCCTCATATTTAGGCATTGGAATACTCCGGTCATAGCGTATTATTCAGGGGAAGCTTCCTATATAACTTCTCTAGATGACCCAGAAACCTGCAATGATGACACGTCTTCAGAGGGATGCAATATGATGGTTTCATCTGCCCGAACTGGACACACTAGTGGAACACCACTTAATGGTCTGATGAAATGGAAGCCAAAACCATTGTAGAGGACTCTTTAGAAACAGTTCCATTTGGTACTCCAAATAGGGAACCTTCAGGAGCAACTGGATATGCTAGATTTCCAACCATCTGCACTCTGGAGACTAACTCAGCTAGGAATTCCTCATCCACCAACTTCTTGAAACAATGATCCTTAAAAGGGATGACCCACTCCTTGATCTTTAGATGAATACCCAATATTAATAGAGAAGTATTCATCAAATCCTGTGATGCAACCTCTGAAGAAAAGGACAAAAGTTCCTTAAAATGGTCAAAATATGTCTTCACCATCCATTAGACTTGTTGAATATGCATGAGCTCTTCCATTTTCATCATCTTCACCTCTTCAGGTATGAACCATCAAACAAAGACAGATTTAAAGACATCCCACATCATCCCAAATTTCATTGAAGGTGGGGAAAACAACTCCAATTCGTCATGAGATGGACCTTTGGATAGACCCAAAATGGCACACACTATGATAGCTTCGGGAGTTCCCAATATCCTAAAGATGCGCTCGACCTCTTAAAGATACCCTGCTGCCTCTAACAGACCTCAATCACCCTGAAGGACATGCAATATCTGATAAGGATAAAAATCTGGGCATGACTTATCATAAACCTTAGGGTCATTTTTGGGCGGAATTTTCTGAACAACATTGTTGATGCTTATTTTTGTCATAGAGAATAACGAATGAAAAGGGATATACCTTAAACACAAACTGATTAATACTTGGAAGAAACATCAAAAATCGACAAAGACATGAACAAAGATTTCTTTAAGCAAGGGCCGTGCAAGTTCCAAGATGGTCACGTAGTTATACCTGCATGCCACATATTGGGAGTGTAGGTGACTTGCGCGCCCTATTTTATTCTCACCCAAGGTCTTCAGTAGCTTATAAATACCCCTTTTGGGCCCCCCATTTATGGGACAGAAAAATACCAAAATTCAGATTTGAGTTCCCGGCGCCCTAGTCTCTTCTTAAAGTCTTCCGAACACTTCTTAGTTAATTTCTTACCTAGAATGGAAGATCTAAAGAGGGGGGAAAAGGCCTAAGTGTTGGAATTCACCAACACTTGCGCGCCTAAGTGTCTAACCATTAAGGGAAAATGGACACACCTACGCACCGCCTTATCCCTTCAATAGAACCTACGCGCCACTCATTTGGAAGTCTTTAGGGATAATACTAAGGGCTTGAGCCAAGCCTCACCCAAGTATTACCCCATTGGTTAATCGGCGCGCAAGTACACCTGTGCCATGCAAGTACACTTGCATGGCCAAGACTTGCGTGCCCCACAAAGACTTGTGCGCCTACCTCTTTTTGGATGCATCTTCTACCTATCCAACTCATTTCTTCAAATCCACCTCTCCTCTTCAAGATTTAGGCTTCAAAACCCTTTTCAAAGTCATTTATGACATGGTTCCTTTGCTGTATTCCTTATCTGAAAGGAATTCTGTGAAGCATTTCTCAAAACCTAGTGATTTACATGTATTTATGTCACTAAGGTTAGAAATTTTATTCATTAAACCTCATCCTTTAAATATGAGAAGATCTTTAATATGGGTATGCTTCTTAGGAGTAAGCACCAAGTTCCCTAACCTGGGCCTCCTTCTCAGGAGTAATCCCCATTCATAATTCCCTAACCTGGGCCTCCTTCTCAGGAGAAATCCCTAGTCATAATTCCCTAACTTGGGCCTCATTTTCATGAGTAAGCCCTAGTCCAAGTTCCCTTAAAATGGGAATCCTACTCAGGAGTAAGCCCCAATAATAATTTCCATAAACTTGGGCCTCCTTATCAGGAGTAATACCTAGTTCTCAAGTCCCTTTAACCTAGGCCTCCTTCTCAGGAATAAGCCCCAATCATAATTTCTCTTAACCGGTCTTAATTTTTCTTGATCTGTGCTTCCTTCTCAGGAATAAAACCCAATCATAAGTACCCTCTAATTTGGGCATCCTTCTCAGGAGTAAGTCCTAAGTTAAGTATCCAAATCTCCATAAAGCACATATACCTTTATGGACCTTGTTCCTGGACTTCTCCCATAAAGTAAGTCCCGATATTCATCTACTTGGGCAGTCACACATACATAAGCCCCATATCATTCCTTGTGACCACATCTTTCATGGCACAAATCGTCAGGTTTACTGATACCTCTTGTTTCTCACACCGAGCATGACTCACATGAGCATAGAGTGTAAAAGTAACCCCGACACATCTATTTGGGCCATTAATCATACATAAGCCCCACACTTCTTAATTCTCAAACTACATGGGTTTTGCTTCATTTTTTAATAAGGATACATAGGTAGCCCATCTGTGTGTGCGATCCCAACTCTAGAACAATCCATGTCCTTCTGAATGAAAATATACTTCAAGTGCCCCACTGAGTGGCTTTAAAACCAGTATGGTCATCATAATGACCAGGATATTTCTATATAATGTATTAAAGGATACCATTGACTAAGAATATCCAATACATATGGATGATTCTCTATCGATGAAGAACCTCAAATACATATAAAATATTTTCTAAATCTCATACATATTAATAATTGATTGTCAGATCTTAAGGAAAGCTCATTTTCATACTTGGTAATGTAATAAGGATTCACAAACATAACTTAAATCTATAAAAGAGTCCCGAAGTAGACAATAATTCCCCCAAAAAAGGTGTGATGAGTCCGACCTCCCATCCTCTTGACCAATGAAAATTCTTAAACCTCATCGGTCCACAAATAATTAGCACCTACCTTTGGAAAGGAGGTCCAAATGGATATAGAATCATTGGATGTTTCCGGTTCTACGAAAAAACCCATTAGAAACCGATTGGAATGTTTAAACCTTAAGGAAATGAGGTCATCCCCATTTCCAGAGGAAACAAAAATGGTGAACCCAACGTGAATCCTTAACCAAGTTAAAATGATGTTTTACTTAATTGTTAGGCCCCTATTTAAACTCAATGAGAGGGACAAAATAATAATCAATAACATATGTGGTCATCCAAATGATGTAGTGGCTAAACTTATCTTGACCATGTCTGTTATATCAAACAGGCACTCTTTTTAAAGATCTTCTATGTTATAGAAATTGATTCTCTAAAGTTCACACCTGTGAATACCTCACATGTGAATGCATCTGCTGCTACTCCTGCTGAATATTCGTCCGCTCTGAGGATGAAATCACCTACTCAGCATCTGCAATGTTGGGTTTCAAATGCACTGGTTAAGGAATACCATCAAAACGGTACCATTCTGACTCTGGAGGCCACTCGACAAGCCCTCTAAGTCAATAAATCACCCTAGTTTTCCAGACTGCGACGACCAGCGATCAAGAAACAAGCACTGCTAACCACCGTCTCCAACCATTTCGGGTCATTATCCCCGGAACACAACAACCGGTCCCTCCCATATTATTGGGAGGTGAATGAAGAGGTCAATCAAGTCCTTAGTTAAAGAAAGCAGGAGTTCTTCCCGAGGGATCCCATCAAAAATCGCCATCAGACTCGTGCAACAGTGTGCCCTCAACATGATGAGGGTATCTCCTTTAGGGGTTCAGCTCAGGTTCCTCAGACCTGAGCATGCAAGACGAACCACCAGAGGCAAAATCCGACCAACAGGGAGTAGTTTCTTATCTCTATCCCCTTCGGAGAAGTCCATCAACCTAACTTGATGGAAAGAAACGAGCAGGAACATACACCCGTCCGTTCTAATTCTACTGTCCAGAAGACTCGTCTGGCAGCAACTCAACAATCCAGTCAGGAAATTCTGGCAGCGTATTATAGGCAGTCATATACACCTGTTTATAATTCATCAACCAGTTAGCAGGCTCATTTGACTGCACCCAAATAAGATCACCAATCTAATATGGTGGCAACTGATAAGCAGGCACATACACCTGTTTACAATCAAAAATTATGTCAGTAGTCTCCTCTGCCAGTATTGAAGGAAAATCATCAACCATACTTGATGAAGAATATAGATCAGGCACATACACCTGCCAATGTTAATCAAGCCTGCCAATAGTCTCGTTTGGTAGCACTCAGAGAAGTCATTCGGAAAGCCCCGAGGAAAAAGTTGGAGCAGACTCAACTCTCTTCCCCCACACATGAGTACTGTCAGAATTCACTGATAGGAAGAGGAGGACAGGAGCAGGAACACACACCTACTCCAATTATGGAATGGACGTATATTCCCATTCTGGCATCTGAAGTCACCAAGAACATTCTGACGATGGTGAAAGAGCAGAAGCAAATCCCTTCTCATATTCTGGATGCCTGCCAAAATATTATAACAGCTTCAACAACATCACAGGGAAAGAAATGAAAATACATCCCTACCAGTGGAGTGAAACATCAACAAATCACTCTATAATAGATACACACCTCTGTTCCAGTCCAAGAGGGTTGTGGGGCATACTCCCCCATATCATACAGACAATCAAGTCAGGCACATACACCTAGTTTGAATGGATATAATCAACCTAAACTAACTATTTCTCCTGAGCAGGCACATACACCTACCCATAATAACCACTTTCTTCAATAAGTGGTTTCTAAAGTGAGTAAAAAGGCATCTAAGAAGAAGACCCATTCAACACAGTCAAGAAATCAAGAGCCAATTTTTAATAAGGCCTTTCTCGATGTTGGAGTTCTTGAAGCCCTCAGACAATTATCTGTTAGAACTCAAGATTCTACTCTCTCATTTCACAATCGTGGGAACATTAATTCTGAAGGTCTGCATCAGACACTTCCTCATGAAGTCTTTCTTCATGATAGTTCAGTTGATCTCGAAGTATCATCTTCAGATGAGAGTCACGATAAACCTCTACATGGCCAAGAGATCAAGGAGAAAAATGTTTCAACTTTTGCTGTAACCCACCATGGTGGTCCTCCATATGATGATTAATTTAGTTGAGAAAGTCCTATCTGCAGTAGTAATTCACATTGCCTGGAAAATTTTTCAAAGGACAATGTAGTAATGAGAAAGCTCTCTTATCTTGAGGAACTTGAAAATGTGTAGCCAGTCATGTCTGATGATTTACCAATAGTAGGTGAAATACTTTCTCAACCAGAATATATCCTGGGGTGTAGGTCATTCTCCAAACCACCCCTGAGTCATGCATCTTCTAATTTGGTAAATGAATTCTCTACCAATATTGTTAAATCTGATGAAGCAACAAAGAATCACCAGATTTGGTCTAAACCGGTAGAATAATATTCATCAAATGATAAGGAGGAAGTACTAAATATGAGAAAACAACTGGCGAAAGGTGAAGTACCAGTCATGTTTTAGCCTTTGGATGACTCTCAGTATGACATTCCAGAAATGTTGACGAAAGATTGTATTCACGATATTCATCTCAACATATGGAAAAATCTTTGTCAATTGAAAAAGAAAATATTATCTTATGATGAATATGAAAATCATGTTAATGTAATTGAAGGGTTACAATGCCAAATTGATTTGGCATCTCTCTCAGTTTCTCGATATTTGAAGGCTGAAAAGTAGCAGAGAGACCTTCAACGTTCAAGCCTTGGCGCACTAAAATGGTTGCGCCAGTTAATTTCCAATGCCCCATCTGGTATTCATATAAGGAGATAGGGTGTTCATGGAGCACTGTATTTCACTGTACTCTCCAGTCAATAAAGCCCACCAAAAATTGTCTCATGCAATGTTATTTCCCATGGCCGACCACATCTAATTAGTTTTGTTTGTAATCAAAGGATTGATCAAAAACATGCCTCAACTAGTTCTTACCAGAATTAGGAATACAGATAAAAATTTGTAGAATTACTCTTTCATCAAGCAAATGAGAATATCGAACATGCTTCTCATTTAGAGCGTGCACATCATCAAGTGACATAAGTGTCAGAAATCATCCAATGGTCATTTGAGCCAGGTGATTTGAGTGGATGTAGGTTAATGTATCCAGCCAATTTCCGTACTAAAGTCTTCAAGATCAGGAGATCTTTTAAGAAAGTCTTAGATGTAGCAGTTCAAGAACCACCCCAGCTTTCCAGACTGTGGACTCTTTTAGAACAACCCTCAAAATCAGCAAATAGGATTTGAGGAGTTGAGAAGGAACAACCCCAATCTACCAGACTTGGGACTTCTTCAAATCCTCAATATCTTCCTTAGTGTAAGTCAGTCTTCTCTCAATTAGGGAAGAAGCCCCAAGAGGAATGAAGAGCCGAATTATCAGGAGATTCCCTCCAAATTACAGTTTGTTAAGAAGTTCATGAGGGGTCAAATAAAAAAAAGGCAATGTCTCATCAAGAACATGGAAGAAGAAAATATCATAGAAATGCTGATAGAAGATATGCAATGCGTTATGCATCAATAAATGTCATCAATTCCGTTGTTGCTGATCCTCTAGAACATGAGGCTCACTCAGAGGGATCAGATGAAGAAGTTTCTACTCAAGTGGTTGTACACGCATAGGCAAATGAAGAAGGTGTGCGTACACAAAATCAAAGGCTTACCCAGAATCTGGGTATTCCTTCAAATAACCAACTCCTCCCTCTTCGAAAGGTGTCCAATAATGGGAAAGAGAAGAATCAGGTTACATTCCACCCTACCTCTGGAGAAGGAAAATCACTCTAATTAGAGGAAAGGTTCGCACAACAAGATGCGGAAATGAAGGAGTTAAGGAGGATGAATGCAAAACTACTTCAAAGTAGTCTTCCTCTTAAACATGCTAGAGTCAGTCAGTCAAAGGAATTTTTTGCAGCTACTGGGATGGATCAAGAATATCCTCCTTTACCAGTACACCCTCACAGGTCCAATCCTATGGGTTATACGCAACAACAAACGATAATACTACCACCAGTGGAAGTCCCAATTGCTACACCCATTCAAACTCCAGTTCTTTCACCTACACAGGTTCAAGATCAACCAGATGTTTCTAAAAAATTAATGACTACCATTGAGTCATTAACAACTCGGTTGGAATCTATGGAAGGAAAGCATGCACCGGTTCAACCGAAGAATAGAGCTTACCCTGAATGGGTTGATGCAATTCCTCCCCTATCAAATTTTGCAAGTACCACATTCCCAATCTTTAATGGTTCGAGAGACCCAGAGCAACACTTAACACATTTTGTTTCTCGTTGCAATCCTATGATGGAAACACCTCAGCAACAAGAAGAAGTTAAGCTCATGTGTTTTGAATAGTCATTACAAGGGCCTTCTTTTTTCTGGTATAAAATCTTGCAATCCCAGTCAATTACTGGGTGGGAGGATCTCCGTCAAAAATTCCTTCTTAAATTCAGATTAACGTTGCCAAAGAAAATAGTTTTTTATCTTAAAAATTTTAATAAAAGGGAGAATGAAAGGGTTTCAAATTTTATTGCTTGCTGGAGGGGATTAATATATTCCCTAAGTTTATCACTCCCTCAAGAAGAGTTTTTGCCAATCTGTGTGGAAACTTTGCGTGATGAATTACGTACACCATTGATCCTTGTGAAATATATAGGAGGGTTTCAAGACCTTAATTCAATCGCTCAATAGATTGAAGACTCTCTTACAAAGACTAAGGATAAAACTCGTGTAATTCCATCAGATCCAGGAAAAAGAATGGGTAAAGCAAATACTGCTACAGTTACACTTAAACAAGCACCTGTACCTACTTCTACTTCAAAACCTTCATCTTATCGAAGGGATACACCTTCTAAGCATCAAAAACAAAGTCTGTTTCATTAATATGATCAAAGAGATCAAAGACATAAACAATTTGAGGATCTGAAGAGAAAAGTTTATTCTTTCTGAAATGAACAAGTTCCTGGTTACTTCATTTCGGCTCTGAAAAATAATTTGGTTCAATTTCCAAGGCCTAAAAGGCCGAACAAGGAAGGAGATGAAGACCGTACCAATTATTTCCCATTTCATCAGAAGTTGGGGCATCCCATTAATAAGTGTTTTTTCTTTAAAGACCTCCTGCAAAAGATGGTGGACTCGGGACAAGTCAAACTGAAAGGTTCTTCAGCTCAGGTAGCATGTGTTATTGCTAAAAATACAGAGGAAGAAGGCGAGTATCAAGAAGTCAAAAACAAAAATGCCCAAAAATATGATGATTGGATGGTTAGAAAAATAATCAACCAAACTCATGAAATTTTACGAAAGCAATTGAAGAAACCAATTGTGTCTTCTACTATGAATGCCACAAAAAACCCTCTTCATCAGAGAGAAAATCCTCAAAGAAAAAACATAATTCAAAGAAAGAGGAATAGTCAGAAGAAGATGAAATCAAGTTAAAGCCCAAGTTGTCTTTGAATCTGGCAAATTTTATGCCATCTAATTCAAAAGTACGGGCACTGCCCCGCCAAACGGAACAACCTAAATGGGCTAATCAAGCAGAATCTTCATCAGATGAAGAGTTGATCTTTGGTTCTGTTAATATGATTCATTTAACAGATCCTTATGCCAGTCATAGATTCGATCTTGATGATCCTGAGTTCCCAGTATCAAACAAAGGAATTAGAGGGAGTTCCAGAGGTCTGGGATATAGAGGAAGACATGGATATTCCAGAAACCATTATTCCAATTCTACCCCTACTAGAACTGTGTATACAGCAGAAACTCATGGTAGAGCACTTCAACAGGCTCAACAAGAACAAGCAAGTTCTTTCTCGCAAGGCAGATTCAGTCCTGGTATAGTTATTTTAGAAGATCGGTTGGAGGTTACAACTTCTTCCTCTCAGCAAGTAAATAGACATAGTCGGTCTAATCTTCCAAATACATGAGTATTTATAATCTTACCCCAATTCAAGATGCATCTACTTCCAAAGCATCAACTTCTAAGGCACCTACGAAACCACATGTTCCTACTGGGAAACGCGGACCTTAGGACCAAAAGTATGATGTCCTAAAACATTTGGCCCAAGTACCGACCAAGTTTTCAATTTTGGATGACTTAAATCTATCCAAGGATCTTCGGGAGGCACTCATTGAGGCTTTGTCAAGTCCTCAAGAGTTCAAAACTGAAATTGCTATGGCTGAAGTCTACCATGTAGAGAATAGTCCTGCAGAATGCCATGCAGTGATATCTTTTATAGATAAAGATGAAGATGATGTTGTGGATGGACATATTAGACCTTTGTATTTATCTGGAAAGGTCAATGATGTAGAAATTCGAAGAGCATTCATTGATAATGGTTCAGGAGTCAACCTCATCCCCATTCGTTCAATTCATAGATTGGGCCTCACTGAATCTGATTTATCTCCTTCTACTTTGATGTTGCAAGGATATGATAAAAATGAACAAGAACCTCTGGGCGAGATCAAACTCAGAACTCAGTTTGGAGATCTTGTATCAAATTCAGATTTCATGGCTGTTCGACATGACATGACCTTCAATATTTTTCTTGGAAGACCTTGGCTACATCAACATGCGGCTATCCCTTCGTCATACCATCAATGTCTCAAATATTGTTTCAATGGTCAAATTGGGACATTGTATGGTGATAAATCCCCATTCAAAACTTGTGAATCTCAATACATTGACGCGGAATTCTATCACATGGAGGGAAAAGAGAAATCCAGAACAAGGGAGGTTACCAAATTAATGCTCCATATAGTTTAGAAAAGATTCCAGTAAAACCATTCACACATGTGAGTACAGATTATGTGTTGCCTATCAGTCAAATTGACAAGATAGACCCGAATCCAAATACTCTTATGGAAACTTCCATAATTTCAATTACGGAAATCAAGCCAGACAGCATGGGAGAAATTGGTGATTCACCAAGCAATGATGAAAGCTCAAATGGCCAATCCATTTTATTTTTATTTTTTAAGAAGCCACTTTTTTAGAAAAGTGAGAACCATAAAAAAACCTCCCCAAGTACCCGCAAATCCCACTTAGACGATCACCATAACATACAAAATACAAAATTCAAAATCCACACCAGCCAAACCCTACCGCCACTACAGCGAACCAAAAATCCACAAAATTCAAAATTCAAAATAAAGGTATCACAATCCTTCATGGAAATCAAGTCGTCTCATCACGCATCGCCTTGAATCTCGCACCATTCCGGGAGTCTCGCACTGAACACGACATCCACCCAGTCCACATCAATCGCCGATGAACTCCACTGGCATCCGCCATCACTGTCGAAGAAACCTTCATAATCTTAGATGCATAAGTCGAAAGAATCATCGGTCAAAGCTCATACAAATCCATATCCATAGAAGGAACACATAGATCTTCATAAAAACTAAGAAACACAGGTCGCGCGAGAAGCATAAATTGCTGCCAGATCTAACCTCCCAAAAACTTTGAGGAACCACCGTTCCAGCTTCAACTCGGAGAGGAGTAGAGGTCCTTGGGGTCAGGGAAAGGATAAGAGCGGGCAATGCTTGGTGCGCACAAGAAACTAACTTCAATCATGTTCAACATGAAATCCAGAAGGTCTGCAATGCAAAATCCACAAACAACCACACACAACTCAACTGATCACATTTCATATCTGGATAGCTTGACTCAAATCGGCTTCAAGCTGCTCGGTTCAGCACAAATCACCCCGAACCAAAATCCCAAACACCGAAAATCCATCACCGGTCACCGGAACCGAAGGCGGAGCCCGACATCATCGAAACCACGCGCCACCAAGAACACCAAACCACCAAAACCAAAAATTACAGACAAAAGTTCAAAAAACACAAAACAAACCAGAAACCAGAACCTCTTAAATCCAAAATTTCCAAAAGAAGCCCCCTTCGCATACTGGAGAAGCAGATCTAGATCCCGCTACCGCCTTCAAAACCGCACTCAGAGACCAAATCCTCCCTACACACCCAGAGATGTCACGAAACATGAAATTAAACCCCAGCCCACAATAGTTGGAACTCGCACCCTGGACCAACACCGCACCGCCATGGGGAACCCTAGCCAGTTCTAAGGTTAGGGCGAGAAGAAGGCCAACCGTCGATGAGGTTCACCGAGGATACCGAGCCCTCTAAAATCCAGCAACTCTATACTTCACTAACCAGGCCAGAAGAAGTTATAGTAATGTCAGAGGTGAATGATGATGTCGATTCTCAATCCATCATCTCCTCTTTATTACCCAAGGAAGACCCTTCATCATCAATAAGGTCAAAAATGGAAGCTTCTTCCTCAAGATGTTCAGATTTTGACATCTCTCCAGATCATGGAAATTCTGCTTCATCATCTACTATGCAAGTAGAAGCAGAAGAGATAACATGTGTTGAAGAAGAAGATGAAGATCTCAGGGATGATCCTCTAGCTTTTGAAGAGGGTATCTCTAGCACTATGGATGAACTCAGAGAAATAAATATAGGTACAAAATAATATCCACGCCCCACATTAATTAGTGCGTCCATGACTCTTGAAGAGAAAGAGATGTATACTTCCTTTCTAACGAAGAATTGAGATATATTTTCTTGTAACTATACAGAAATTCCAGGGCTTGATCCTGATGTTGCTACTCATCATTTGGGTTTTCCAGAAGAACATTGAGGATTCAAGAAAGCCGCAATAAGAACACACCCAACTTATGCTTCTAAAATTGAAGCTGAAGTGGATAATCTTATCAAATATAACTTCACCAGAGAAGTTCAATATCCCAAATGGTTGGCTAATATTTTCCCTGTGAAAAATAAGAATGAAAAAATTAGAGTTTGCATTGATTTCAGATATCTTAATTGTCATTGTCCTAAGGATGATTTTCCAGTTCCGATTACATAACTCTTGATTGATGAAACAACTGGCTATGAAGCAGTTTCCTTCATGGATGGATATTCTAGGTATAATCAAATCCTAATGGATCTAGAAGATGAATAATCTATAGCCTTCAGAGCCCCTCAGGGTGTGTTTTTCTATTGGGTAATGCCCTTTGGCATGAAGAATGCAGGCACAACATATCAGCGTGCCATTCATCGTATCTTCAAACCTTTTTTAGGGAAATTTGTTGAATGTTATGTGGATGATTTGGTGGTTAAATCCATGAAACTTTCTAATCACTTGGCTGATTTGGAATTCATATTCCACAAACTTCGACAACCCAATTTGAAGATGAACCCCTTGAAATGTGCTTTTGGGGTAACCTTAGGAATATTTCTCGGCTTTGTTGTATGCCATCATGGTATTGAAGTCGATCCTGAGAAGACAAAGTCAATCCTTGGTATGTCACCTCCTCAAAATTTGAAATAATTGAGAGGAATTCAAGGAAACTTGGCCTATATTCAGCATTTCATTGCCAATATAGCAGGCAAATGTTTACCCTTCACCAAATTGATGAAGAAGGGAGTCACCTACCAGTGGACTGAAGAATGTCAAGAAGCATTTGATATCCTCAATAAATATCTCTTGAGTCCAGCAATATTAATTCCACCTGTTGAAGGAAGACCACTTAGCCTCTATGCGACAGCTTTAGAGCGATCATTGGGTGCCTTCCTTGCCCAGAAGAATGATGCTGGGAATGAAAAAAGCCTTTACTATCTCAATCGGACTATGTTTGAAGCAGAAACCCGATATTCAAGTATTGAAAAGTGCTTCCTGGCGTTAATTTTTGCAGTTCAGAAACTGAGACACTACCTGCAACATCATGAGGTCTAATTGGTATCTCGCAATAACCCGCTCAAATTTATCCTTAGTTTTCCAATTCTTACATGACGTTTGGCAACGTGGGCAGTTATTTTGTAGCAATTTGATATCCAGTGTGTGTCTCAAAAGGCAGTAAAGGGCCAAGATTTGGATGATTTTCTTGCTGAACACCCTTCTGTAGAAGATACATCTTTAGATACTGAACTTCCTGATGAGGAAGTCTTCTCTATTCAAGATA
The DNA here is from genome assembly GCA_963277665.1 of Viscum album. Lineage (NCBI taxonomy): Eukaryota > Viridiplantae > Streptophyta > Magnoliopsida > Santalales > Viscaceae > Viscum > Viscum album. The sequence goes on from OY728162.1 coordinate 1,048,384,635, forward strand.
ATATTCAAACATGAGAAATGTACTTTGATGGTGCTTTCAGAATTCCAACAGGGAAGAAAATGGAAGATCCTAAATTCAACAAGGTTGGGTTAGGAATTGTTCTTATTTCCTCAGAAAAGGAAGTGATACCTTATTCCTTTTTATTTCGGGAAGGTGGTACAAATAATGAAGCAGAATATCGAGCTTTCATTGCAGGATTGGAGTTGGCGCTTCAGGCACAAGTGAATCACTTAAAGGTGAAATGTGATTCAGACCTGGTAATCAAACAAGTCAATGGGGATTATGAAATCAGAAAAGAAGAGTTAATACCTTTATATGATTATGCCAGAGATTTAATGGAGGAATTTCCTTCATAACTGACATTTTTTATGTCCTACGATCTCAAAATGCCCAAGCTAATGCACAGGATAATATAGCCACAGCTCTGGAAGATCCAAATCGGGATGATACAATCATCAGTATTGCCCACTGTCGTACAATTTCACCTTATGTTCAAACCAGAATAGAGGAAATCAATGCAATTAGTCCCATATTTGAACCATATGGTCATACTATGGGATAGATGACACCTATCAGGGAATATCTTCAAAATGGAATACTCCCACCTGATAGAGCCGGGAAAGAACAAATCCGGTGACGTGTGGTCAATTTTACTCTTTATGATATCCCAGAACACCTAGAGAAAATTATCTAAAATAGAGGTTTTGATGGAATTATCTTTAGATGCATTGATGGTGAAGAGAAAATGGCTATCATGAAAGAAGTACATGTAGGAGTCTGTGGTGCCCACCGATCTGGACATAGACTGTCTGATCAAGTTTGAAGGCTTGAATACTTTTTGCCTTCAATGATACAAGATTGTGTTGATTTCACTAATAAGTGTCATTCTTTCCAAGTAAATTCCAACTTCATTCATCAACCCCCAGAGTTTCTTCATACAACTAAATACTCGTGGCCATTTTCCACATGGGGAATGGATGTAGTGGGACCTTAACCTTCAGCTACAACCAAGTAGTTTAAGTATTTTATTAATGCTACTTACTTCTTTTCCAAATGGGCAGTGGAAATACCTCTCAAAGAATTTAGTTCTAAAATCATTGTTAGCTTCATCAAGTCTAACATCATTACCAGATTTGGTTTCCCTCATACCATATTGATAGACAATGGCACCAATTTCTTTTCATCCGATTTAAGGAAGTTGTATCAACAGTACAATATCAAATCCAGCCATTCATCTAGGTATCATGTAGTGTTCAATGTCCAAATTTAAGCCTTCAACAAGACTCTTTCAAACATACTGCAAAATATAGTGGATAAAGATAAGAAATCATGTCCTGATAAACTATTTCATGCTTTATGGGCTTATTAGACAACCACCCGCACTACAATGCGGTCAGCTCCATATTCATTGGTATATGGAATGGAAGCAGTCTTTCCCATTGAGGTTCAATTACACTCGATCATAGTATCCATTTGTGATCAGTCATCTATAGATGAACAATCTCAAAAGAGATTGGATGAATTGGAATGATTAGATGAAAAACGATTGTGCACCCTGCACCACTTGGAAGTCTATCAGAATCGAATAGCACGGGATTTCAACAAAAAAATTCATCTTCGTTCATTCATTCAGGGAGAATTGGTATTGGTTCTCAGAACTCCAATGATACCAGAAAAGAAACCTCCCAAGCTTGAACCAAAGTGGGAAGGACCTTACTCAATACATAAGGTCTACTCCAATGGAGCTTATTCTTTAATATTAATGGATGGAGAACTCATCACGACTCCAACCAATGCCAAATTTCTGAAGAAGTATTTTGTGTAACACAAATACTCTTACGTCTAGAAAGATGTTAAACTGCATAACCAACGTCCTAACTACATGATGCTAAACTGTGTAGCACTCATCCAATATGACATTAAACTATATTTTCCCCCTTATGTCCAACATGACGTTAAACTGTATCATCCAACATGACATTAAACTATGAAAAAGTCCCTAATACATCCAACATGACGTTAAACTATGTCCCCATTGTTCTCACTGCAAGACATTAAATTGCATAGTCCCCCCTAAGTCCTTACTGCATGACATTAAACTGCACATTCCCTTATATGTCATACATGACATTAAACTGTGCATCGTTAGGGTTGATTGATACCTCTTGTTTCTCACACTGAGTATGACTCATGTGATCTTAGAGTAAAACTTCAACTATAACACCCTTTCTGGGCCTCTAACCATGTGTAAGTCCCAATACCATTTTTTATATCGTTGTCCTCAAGAACAACTTGATCACCAATTCATTCTTTAATCGAACTACGCGGACTTTGATCCTTTCCTTCTAGGTTGGGTACGTAAGAAACCTCCTAAGGTTCAATCCCAAAACCAATCTCTTCACATCGGTTCACCTCCATCTCATACGATGTTGATTCGTGAATCCACCCCCAGAACCAATATTTTTTTACATTGGTTCGCCATCGTCCTTGCTATATGACATTAAACTATTCACACTTTTTGTCCTGTATGACAATAAACTACAACATTCTTTGACACCCTTACCTAAGAGGGAATCATTATTTACATTGATCTCCAATCATGATATATTCCAAAGACTACATGCATACATGGAAATGCCCAAACCTTTAATCTTCGGTCAAACCATCATTGCACTAAAGTCCCCTTTCACCATTCACTTGTATAAACCAAATCTGTACAGAAGGTATTTCAAGAACTACGTATGGCTTGATTCCCATCCTTATGGGATACATAGGAACGTTCAAGCATCCATTTAATCCAGCCCCAAGTCTTTGGGCCTAACCCCAAATTCCACTTTCAGTCCCTTGGCTGAAAAGTCTTCCTGTGAAAACATGAATGTGGTATGAAAACCCTGGTCTTCATTCACATCAGGTTTATAAAACAAACTGTGTATTCCTTATTATGGTCCGAGATATATGACTCTAAACTAAGATCTCATACACTCTCATCCTACATGACGTTAAACTTTATTTCAAGAACTATGTATGGCTTGATTCCCATCCTTATGGGATATGTAGTGAAGTCCAACACTTTAGTCCAGGACCCAACCACAACATGGTTATGGTTAGCATTGGTCTGTGTATTTCCTTCATGCATTGGACAATACTCATTTTTCATGTGTCATACTCCTAACCTTAAATACTTACAGATCTCCATAACCCTTTTCTTGACTTCTAGTCACAAAATGTCTGATACCCGAGAGTTCTTTTGTCTGACTATGCAGCACGTGCCCTTAGGCGGCCTTGCATAAATAGTCTATATAACATACTTTTCAGAAAAAAGATACTATTATTTGACTATACAACCAATTCCCTTAAGCGTACCTACATAATTCAACCCCCTAATGGGTTTTTCAAATAGTGGTAACTTCATTCTTGGGAGGAAAACATCTTTTGTCCTTATTTTTCTTAATGAAAATATGTAGGTATCCACAAAAATATCTATCCTTAACATATTTGTACCACACTCTTTTTCATGATCTAAAAGTATTCAAGTCTATGGTTTATATTTCCCTTCCCTACATTTGGGTCAGACCTTCGCAGGAGTGACATTCATCCAATTATTTAATAATCTTGATTGGAAATATCCTCTCTATATTTGAGTACCTCTCTCCATATAGCAGACTCTGTGATATGGAAAATTTGAATCTCCATAAACTTTCACTGGATTTTTAGCAATAGAAAAGTAAAATTTCTGAGAGTTCTTTTTCCTGACTATGCAGCACGTGCCCTTAGGAGGTCTTGCATAAGTAGTCTACATAATGGACCTGTAAGCCAAAAGATGATATTATTTGACTATGCTGCCAATGACCTTAAGTGGCCCTGCATAATTCAACCCACTAATGGGTTTTTTAAATAATGGTAACTTCATTCTTGGGAAATACTTCTTCTAATGCCTTTTAGCCCTTTTTTCATATCATTCCTCAGATTAAAAATTTATTAAGTCATAGTTTACATATTTTCCTCTATACTTGAATATGGCAATATGTTTTCAAATAAATTATCAAGGAATTGAGTCAATTTTAATCCATTCGGTCAAATCTATTTCAACCTTAAACATTATCCATTTTATGCCCGACGTGCATGACTTTAAACTGCCCATAAAAGACAAGAGAACTCTGAACAGAAATTCAAGTCCCGTATCACTAAACATACATTTTGTATGATTTAGGTAATATTGAGAAATTAAAATATTCAAAGTTTGTAGGGTTATTTTTATAATCCTAGAAAAAAAATCAAACTATGCTTACTAGGCCCATTGGCTTAAGTAAAAAAGATTTAAAGTAGGTAGAAATAGAAGGCAAGCACAAATGATTGAAGATGAAAGTGTTTTTCATTTGATGTACAAGATTTAGAAGGATATCCACAGATTGGATTATCTTCTATTTTCTAAGAATTATAAGATGATATCAGCCTAAATCTTTATTTGATTTACAGCATCCTGAGCTTTATCAGTAGCCACTTGAAGTTCATGCACTCGACCAGCTTCACTCTTTTCAGCTTGATGGAGTGCTTTCTTGGAATCTGCAATGGATTTCATACCATTTGTTTGAACCCCTTCCAGTGAATTGTTAAGCTGGTCAAGTTCCCCAGTAACAACATCTAATAGTTACTGAAGGTGCATCTGCTGGACAACTTTCTCTTTGATCTTATGTTTTAGATCCTTCAATTTCGCAGCATGATTAGCCTCAGCTTGGGACACCGCAGCCTCAAATTCACTGATATTGGCCAAAAGTCTCACTCCGGTCAGGTCTTGATGATACCCCTGCTTCTTCTCCCTTATTAAGATGACTTGTTTCACCACGACATGGATCTCTTGAAATCCAAAACCGCCAAGTCCCAACATGACGAATAGGGATGACAGTCGGGGGATCTTCGATGACATCTCTTCTAGAGGCACTTCTGATATGATCTTCCATATGTTCTGCCATGCCTTGAGATGAGAAAAATGGAGCACCTTTTGTACCTCTGGATCTGACTCAACATCACTGTCACAGGGGGGAATATAATCTGGAATTAATGCACTTAAAGAAGTGCCCTTTTCTGCTCCTTCCCCCCTGACCCTTGTTACTTCACTTTCTATTCCCATTGGGGAAGAGTCTGAGGCTTCACCTCCAGATCTAGCCACTGAAATTGATGGCCCTGCATAGTCAATTGAAAACTTTTGTTAGTTTCAAAGGATAGAAAAATTTGGTTGGATGTCTTTCAAATTAATTACAGTCACAAATATTTTTATCCCTTACCCAATGGTAGGTCAACAACATGAGAAGACTCCTCCCTATCTTTCCTAGCTTCAACAGGATTTTCAAGACGAGTTTCAAGAATCTCTACCGGGTTTATCTCCACTTGAGATAGTGTCTATGAAATAGTAGGGTTGTCCATACCCCCTTCAGGCATTGTCAGTTTAGCAACTTACTCAGATGGAACTGCACATTTGAACCAATCATGGTCAGAGATATAGTAAGAAGTTATTTTAACAGGACGAAGGATAACACTCACGTCCAAAATATTCTAAATTACATGGTAATTTAACATGATATAAAATGTCTTCAAATGATGCGCCAAGTTTCATCATTTCATCCAATGATATCTCAGATTCCTGATTAGTCTCACCAGTGGGAGCATTTGATGTGTCTTCTTGGTGACCTTCATCTTGCAGCCTCTGACCTCAGACAACTTCTTCAGATAAAATTACGACATCAATTGAAGTGGACACCAAATTCTCTAGTGTATAGGTTGAACCTAAAGTATCACATAATGGAATTCATTTGATGTTTTCATTCAACATATTATGAAGCATTGTTAATTTACCAGAAGCGGGCTCTTCTCTCCTTGCAACAGCAGTTGGAGTGATACTGGGAACAGACGCAGGCTCTTCTTCAGGAGCAGCCAAGTCAGCATGAACTCGTGATTGTTCACCAGTACCCTCCATCATTCTCAAAGGAGGGTCAGCCCTCTTCCTCAAAGGGGAAATTGAATAACCCCCTACAATCCCAAGAAGTATGCACAATATTTTCATGGGTTAAGACTCATGACTATCTAAAGGAATTACCACTACTGATAAAATTTTTAGCTGTGGAATTATTCCTTATATGTCTTTGTTTCTTAGGATTTTTGGGAGTGATGACATCATCATTTTTAAATACAGGAATTGGAGAATGAAAATCCATTTCTAACTCCTCCTCCATGGCCTACTGGCCTGGAGATACCTCACCCGGCTCACGAGGAGATTCATTAGCCCCGATGGCAGTACCACTAGGGCTATACCGTGGTGAAGGAACCTCAGCAATTCTTTTCTTTGTAAGCTTCAGGATGAAGAAAGTAATTTCCTTGAGTAACAAAGATTTAACTGAAATCAAGTTTCAAAGAAAATATGGAAAGAGACTTACATCTTCAGGAGCCACGTAATCGTGCCACTCCTCATCTCCGGAAGCACCAGTCCCCTCAGTGGTCAATCTATCATTTCCTTCACCCACTTGGTGACAAGAATGGAATCATCGGTGGAATATATGAGCATCTCCAGCTCTCTGATGTAAGCCCGCACTTCATGGGGGTTATCCTCGAAACAGATATCGATAGAGGCCTGAAGTTTCCCTATTCCAGGGATGTGTAGCCCCTCACACAGATCCAGCCAGGTAGTTTCAGCATTGTAATATAAACTCCTCCATGTCTGTACAACCTCTGGTCGTAGATATTCAGCATGTGTGCCAAAAGGCTGCGAGGAGGGTCCTACAATCTTAGACTTCAGCTTCTTCCCAGCTCCTGCAACTATAGATAAAGGATAAGAAAATCAGACTTGTTGCTTTATAAAGTAATGGCGATTAAATCGCCTCAATGAAGTAACTCACTAGGAGTCGATGGAGTGGGTCTCTTGATTCAGATAGGAGGATTATATCAGGCATGAGGTCGCTTTGCCGCATGTTGTGCCTTATCATACCCATATTGGGAATCCGGTGAGTCAGCCCTAGATGAGGAACTTGGTGAATCAGCTCCAGGTGGGGAAACATCACCTTCCAGATAAAGGGTTTCTTTCTCTACAGTTATTTTCTTTTTACCCACCTTATGAACTAGATGATTTAGTACCCCTTCAGGGTATGATGTTATCCAGTTCTCGACATACCATGTAGTCAAATTACTCACCGCTTTATCAATTGGTAGATCAAACAATTCCCCAGTCTTCTCCATAGATTTCAGCAACCATAGTTTTTAGGAAACCATCGGATTCTACTCTGACCTGACATGCACAGGAGGGGATACAACAGTATGATGCAGACACTTGAATTTTCATGAAAATCTGTATAGAGCATAGGCCTTGCATATAATCTCTCCGTTAATCCTGATGGCCAATACACCATCTCTGAAAGCCAGCATATATGACCTCAATTCTAGGCCAGCTATTCCATCATCAACAAACCGCCCATTAGGTGGTTTTCCATAAGGAAAGAAATTGAATTTCTTGAACATGCTCAGCCTCACCTTCATATCATAGATGTTGAGAGCTAACAGAGAAACTCCAAAAAATGCCTACACTGATGGCCTGAAATAACTTCCAAGAACCTGTACTCCGTTCTGTACATCATATGTCCTGAAATGAGTGGCGATCCATACCCAAAAAACTTGGAATGGTCCCACTGTTCTCAAAGGATACTTTCCCATAAATACATAGAGTAAGCTCCTATGAATATTTTCCAAAATGGGGGTGGCCAACCCACACATTCTCCTCTCAGCCAACTTGGCTGCAACAACGAAGGTCCCTGGCCTGACGCCTCCCTTCGAATCCCTGACTAGCAGAAGATAAACACCGAGCCACACGACTAATAATCCCGCCATATGGGTCTTGTTTGGGATTCTCTGATCCACGTCGTACCCCCACTTATCAAATTCTCCTGCTTCTAGAGTTGGCTAGAATGTGCAAGAAGCACCCCTCTTCTCAATTCTGGGGAAAATAGTAGGACAAGTACAGTTGGGCCACTCCCCCTTCTTCCTGGTAAGAAACATATCCACCCACTCCTCTAGATGAATATCCTTTCTAGAATGAGTTTTGGAGGTCTTGGAGTTCTTGAGCTTGTAGAAAATTTTCAATAAATCCTGAGCCAAAGCCAGAGTCTTCTCCAAAGCATTCCAAGTCACCTTGGGGGGGGATGAATTCATCATACATATCACCCAAAATTGGATCCCCCGAGATCTTGTAGACATCCCACAAACTAATGCCTACTTCTCCATGAGTCAGATGGAAAGAATTGGTTTCTGGGCTCCAACAGCTGATTAGTTCCATAAGAAAGTCATCATTCCTGTAGACATACGTCTACCCAGCCCAGATGACTTCATATATTGCAACTCCTTTCAAATCCTCAAAAAACTCTGCGCAGGTTTGTTGCACCCAATATTCCCACATCTAAGTTGGCTTCACACCTCCTCTAGGACGGAAGTCCCAACTCTTCTTCCAGCCTTTGGATTGATCCATCTGAAAATTTCAGAAGATTGAAGGATAAAAATGTGGTTGTATCTCGAGCTTGTGAGGTTTCAGATCTGGGGAACAAGGGCTATGATGCATTATATAGGCCTTATCCACTGTTATAGTATTTACAAATGATCCTCCCATTGAGATATTTGCTGAAGCAAAATTGGTGTAACTCTGAAACCTAGAATGCAAAGGATAGTTCTTTGCCTCTGGAATATTGACTTCTTGCATATGACCATGCCCATATAGGGTCAAGTAGATGCTCTATGGAAAATTAAGATGATACTTCTTCAAGTACTTGGCCAAATATGGGAGAGTGCTATCGCACATATCATAGTAATCATGGCCAACAATGTTCATCATATCATCAATTCTCTTGCTAGCCAGTTCATCAGCCGTTCCAATTCTTCTAGGATCCATTTAACCTGCACAAGGTTCGAATGATTAACTCTTAAGTAAGATGATTTTTCATAAATTTTTTGAAGAAAAATGAAAAAAATGGATAAGGAATTAAGGCGCGCAAGTCTAAAATTGGCGCGCAAGTGTAACTGTGTCGTGCAAGTTTTGGCACGCAGGTATAACCGTGCAGGTCCAAATACCTCTGCAAAAGCACGACACTAACAGAAGCAATGAAACCATGAAAAATCAGAAACCTGCGCGACAAGAGCAACCTATGCGACGAGAGATCAGATGTGTTCAAAGTTGGGTGCTTTGCACGAGAATGGCACACATATTTATAGGCAAGGCCACAGTCCTGCGTGTCGAGGCCTCCGCGGCTCGCACCTGCATGCCGCTACCTGCGCGCTCAAAACTTGCGCGCCATTATTCCTTGGTTTTCTCCTTTACCTCAGAGTCAAATCCTCCTTCCTTTCGGATCCAACTATGAGGGGGGACTTTTGTTGATGCTCCTTTCTATCACAGAGTCTAACGAATGAAAAGGGAAATACCTTAAACACAAAGTAATTCATCCTTTGAAGAAACACCAAAAATCGACAAAGGCATGAACAAATATTTCTTTAAGCATGGGCCATGCAAGTTCCAAGATGGTCACCCAGGTATACCCGCGCGCTACATATTGGGCGCACAGGTGACTTGCACTCCCTATTTGATTTTTGCCCAAAGTCTTCAGCAGCCTATAAATACCCCTTGTGGGCCCCCCATTTCGGGGACAGAAAAATTCCAAAAGTCATATTTGAGCTCCCGGTGCCCTAGTCTCTTCTTGAAGTCTTCTGAACACTTATAAGGTAATTTATTACCTAGAATGGAAGATCTAAAGAGGAGGGACAAGGCCTAAGTGTTGGAATTCACCAACACTTGTGCGCCTAAGTGTCTAACCCTTAAGGGAAAATGGACACACCTGTACGCCGCCTTATCCCTTCAACAGAACCTGCATGCCACTCATTTGGAAGTCTTTAGGGATAATACTAAGGGTTTTATCCAAGCCTCGCCCAAGTATTACCCCATTGGTTAACTAGCGTGCAAGTACACCTGTGCCGTGCAAGTACACTTGCGCGACCAGGACTTGAACGCCCCACCAAGGCTTGCACACCTACCTCTTTTTGGATGCCTCTCCTGCCTATCCAGCTCATTTATTCAAATACACCTCTCCTATTAAAGATTTAGCCTTCAAAACCCTTTTCAAAGTCATTTATGACATGGTTACTTTGTTGGATTCCTTATTTGAAAGGAATTATGTGGAACATTTCTCAAAACCTAGTGATTTACATGTCTTTATGTCACCAAGGTTAGAGATTTCATTCATTCATCCTCATCCTTTAAAGATGAGAAGATCTTTAATATAGGAATCCTCCTTAGGAGTAATCCCCAAGTTACCTAACCTAGGCCTCCTTCTCAGGAGTAATCCCCAGTCATTATTCTCTAATGCGGGCCTCCTTCTCAGGAGTAAGCCCCAGTCATAATTACCTAACCTGGGCCTCCTTTTCAGAAGTAAGCCCCAGTCCAGGTTCCCTTAAAATGGGCATCCTCCTTAGGAGTAAGCCCCAATCATAATTTCTTTTAACCTGGTCCTCCTTCTTAGAAGTAAGCCCCAGTTCTCAAGTCCCTTTAACCTGGGCCTCCTTCTCAGAAATAAGCCCCAGTCATAATTACTCTTAACCATTCTTAATTTCTCTTGATCTGGGCTTCCTTCTCAGGAATAAAACCCGATCATAAGTACCCTCTAATTTGGGCATCCTTCTCAGGAGTAAGCCCTAATTTAAGTATCCAAATATCCATAAAGCACATATACCTTTATGGACCTTGTTCCCAGACTTCTCCCCTAAAGTAAGTCCCGATCTTCATCTACTTGGGAAGTTACACATACATAAGCCCCCTATCATTCATTGTGACCACATATTTCATGGAACAAATTGTTAAGTTTAATAATTCCTCTTGTTTCTCACACTGAGCATGACTCATGTGTGCTTAGAGTGTAAAAGTAACCACAACACATCTCTTTGGTCCGTTAATCATACATAAGCCCCACACTTCTTAATTCCCGAACTACATGGGTTCTGATTCCTTTTTTAACAAGGATATGTAGATAGCCCATCTGTGGGTACGATTCCAACTCTAAAATAATCCATGTCCTTCTAAATGAAAATAAACTTCAAGTGCCCCACTGAGTGGCTTTAAAACCAGTATGGTCATCATAATGACCAGGATATGTCTATATAATGTATTAAATGATACCATTGAAAAAGAATATCCAATACATACGGACAATTATCTATAAATGAAGAACCTCAAATACATATAAAAGACTCTCTAAATCTCATACATATTAATCATTGATTTTCAGATCTTAAGGAAAGATCATTTTCATACTTGGTAATGTAATAAGGATTCACGAACATAACTTAAATCTATAAAGAGAGTCCCGGAGTAGACAATAATTCCCCCCAAAAGGTGTGATGAGTCCGACCTCCCATCCTCTCGACCAATGAAAATTATTAAGCCTCATCAGTCCACAAATAATGAGAACATACCTTTGGAAAGTAGGTCCAAATGGATATAGAATCATTGGATGTTTCCGGTACTACAAACAAACCCATTAGAAACCGATTGGAATGTTTGAACCTTAAGAAAATGAGGTCATCCCCATTTCCAGAGGAAACAAACATATAAAGCACCAAGCCGAAACCGATATAAAATCAAAGTATAATTAAAAGTAACATCCTAAGCTAAAATGAAAAACTCAAAAACCAAACAAATACAAACACAAAGCAAAATTATCTTTTCATTTTTGATTTTAAAACTGCCCTCTTTTAAGGACACTTTACAAATTCTGAACCCACTTTTCAAACCAAATTTAATTTCTAAAATATTTTTCCCTTTTAAATTCACTTTATAAAAATAAGGTCAAGCCTTTAATTCCAAGTACACATTCCAGTAGTCCTATGAACCATTGCACACGTCTTTATATAATTTCATCCATACACACCAACACACACTTTCCATGCATCCCATCACATGTGAAAATGTTCATAATGAGTACCCGAGGTTGCACCCAAACCATTTCTCTACAATTCCAAGAAAACACTAGATTTTTAGACCAAGAGATTTCAAATTTAAAACCAATTTCATGAATTTAGAGCCATTTAAAATAAATCATTCTCATTAAAAAAACACTTTTCATTTTCAAAAGCGCACTTACAATAACCACAACCAAGATGACACTCAACTTTAATCAAACTACTGGAGTGAGGGACTAGTATTCATGCTAAACCTGGTGACATGATAGTGGGCCATTCCCCAAGTAAGTTTCAACAACTAGGAGGAACTTAAACCATGTACTCGGGCTCCACATTGGTCACTACTCCATATGAAATCACGATGTAACATCGACTTAAATTCCTTGTCATCCCTCAATCTTAAACAAACCAGAATGAGAAATTTACTCTGTAAGAACCTGGATCTTCATTCAGGTATGGTTTTCCTTTTTATGGAGTTTTTATGAAAAATGAACTTTCTAGAAATTTTTGAAGTACACGCCGTGTACTTTCTGAGTACATGCCGTGTACTCTTCTCCGGCTCAAAGCCGTGTGTTGGCCATGCCCGGGCCACACACACGGTGTGTAGGGGTGACGTGGAGGCTGATTTTGGCGGAGTACAGAAAAGACCCAGTACATGCCGTGTACTCTAAAAGTACATGCCGTGTACTTTCTTTTTTTCACTAAACGTACCGGGGTCACGCCTGACACACATAAACACCGCCTTCTAGGTCCCATTCATCCGAGAGCAACCCGTACGACCGAATCTTCAACGAGCTCCCGCCTCTTCATCCGTTATCTGATTCGAGTGCGGTCGATTGCACTGGAAGAGAAGTGGTGAGTTCTTCCTTCTGCTTGAGCCTTGTTTCTTGATTCCTCCTTGTTTTCAAGATATCATAGGTTGAGCGTTTTGTGCATTTTCTCAGATCTATGTCGTTCTAAGGGGAATCCACCATCGTCGTTCATGTATATCGATCTACTAGGATTGAGGTAGGTGGTTTGTTCCTTTCTGTAGAAAGTCTGTGAATATTTGGTGCAAATTCCACCAATTCCCTTGAACGGGGAATTGGGGGTTTCCTGTTTTAGCCCTGTTTTATGCCTGCTTTGCTTGATTGCTTTAGTATAAGTTTATGCTTGTGAGGAGAGTAATTTATTTTGTGCTCAGGTTGCTTTTCCATGCTTGTTTTGCTTATTAGGGGTTTCGCCAGTTTCCATGCCTAGTCGTAGGATTGTGGACTGTTGCCTTGTATTGCTGCTGAGCCTTAGTTGATATCCAAGTAGTTATTGAGGTTTACTTGGATGATGCACGCGCGCTGAGCATGTTTAGTTTCACTCAGGACTGTGTTAACCTAGAGTAGTAGACCAAAGAGAGAATTGATGGAAGGGCTTCTCCAGAGTGTCTTTTAATTATGATGCGAGACCATAGGGGGAATTGATGTTGAGTTCTTCCTTAGAGAGTATGTAGTTTCTCGACGCAGGCCATAGGGGGAATAAACGATGAGTGCTTCCCCAGAGAGCCTTTAGCACGATACGAGACTATAGGGGGAATTGACAGTGAGTGTTTCCCCAGAGATTCTATTATTTTCATAGCTGAACCAGAGGGGTGAGACTGTGTGTTCCTCCTAGAGGGTTGATAGTAATTGTAGGTTGAACCATAGGGGTTAGGCTGTGGGAGATACCCAGAGGGTTACCTGTTTTCTTCTTGTTGCTGGTTGTTTGCTTGTGTACTTTATTCGTTAGAACTGTGGATTGTAGCTGTTGTGTTTTTTCCTGTGTACTACTTCTTGTTTTGTTACTTGCCTTGTATTCATTGACTATTAGGCACATATCTTTGGGTTATTACCTACTGGGATTGTATCTCACACCCTGTTTGGGCCATACTTTTGGGCCCAAATAGACTATGTTGCTGTAGGTATAGATAAGGGAAAGCGCCCTTCTACTTCAGGTTCTTGATTGCGTTGGAGCTGGAGAGCATGGGACCGAGCCGGGGCTCGCGATGCTGAGGAGTTTATTTTGTTTTACTTTGCAATTGTTTTTGGTTGTATTCCAGCACGTTGTTGTGTTTGCTACTTTCCATAGATACTTTCACCTGCTGCATCTTTTTCATCGTTGCAATATATATTCATTGCTTCCACTGTTTGGTTTCTGTTGTTATGCATGTTGTTACTGCTTCCGCTGTTGACTATTGTTTTCCACTGTATACCTTACCAAACAAGGGCATAGTTTCCACACCGACTCACCAAGGCCCTCACTGCTAGTCGGCCACCTCTGGCGTTTGGGGAAATGTGGTTGAGGTCGTGTGGCGAACTGGATACGGGGCACCAGTGGAGGGGCTCCGGATTCGGGTCATTACAAAGTGGTATAAGAGGGGTTCTTTTCTCTTTCTTGAAATTTGGAGACTTTATCCAGGGATAGGATGGATTTGGTACTTGGCATTAAGCTGTGCTTGGGAGTAGCTAACCCGTGTATAGGTAAAATCCATACTACCTCGTTAATTGCAGCATTTGCTGGTTTTGAGATTTTATGGTTGATTTGATCTCACCTAGAGTGATTCACATGACTTGTGCTATTATTGTTTTGATATTTCAGTTCTATTTCTGTCGCAACCCGATGAGATGAGGGTATTCCATCTCATGCATCATATAGGAACTTGTAGAAATCACATGCCATGCATTCTTGCCATGCCATCTAGGGTGCATTAGCGACTGCATGCTATTGTGATAGACTCTGTGTAGATTATGCATGTTGTTGTGGTAGATGCTTGATAGATTCTCTGCTGTCATGTTAGAAAAACTATTGTTTTGTTCCTTGCTTTGGTTCTTGAGGTGTTATGTGCCCTCATTAATCGAAACTTGGTAGATCATGACCCTGTTTTCTCTTGTATATGACTGTAGGAGATGCCAAGATTTGATTCGTGGGGAGTATGGGCCCTCACATATCGCAATTTGGAACCTTTTCCCCTTGTTTTTAGTGTTTCTGGGAGTCTGAGCAGTTTCTGAGCTACTGCCCAGAAAAACCCAGAATACATGATGTGTACGTTTTGGATACACGTCGTGTAGTTTTCAGGCCGTGTCACTAACCGTGTGAGCAGAACACGGTGTCGTGGAAGTAACTTTGGGAACACGTCGTATATGACTGGTACACGCCATGTAAGTTCGGAGCTGTGTACCCGGCCGTGTCACTAACAACACGGGTCGGGGAAGCTCGAGTAGAACACGTCGTGTCCATAGGGAACACGCCGTGTGGTCCTGCCCAGGTACCCAGCCGTGTCACGAACAACACGGGCCGACATTACCTTCTTTCCCACACGCTGTGTTTGTTCGGAACACGCCATGTAGTATTGTTCAGGGACTCGGCTGTGTCACAGACAACACGGGGTAGTATTGCCTTCAACTATACACACCGTGTTTGTTCGGAGCACGCCGTGTAAGGTTCAGCCGTGTAGATATCCATGTGTTTAACAACACGGTCCGCTGAAGCCTTGTCCACTACACACCGTGTCTTCAGGGAACACACCGTGTAGTCTCAGTTTATGAAAACTGTGTGGGTCAGCCGTGTAAGAGACACGGGCATGGGAATAGTTTTCAGGTACATGCCGTGTGTTGGGGTCAACACGCTGTGTAGTTGAGGAGTACACGACTTGTAGGGAAGGAGTACACACCCATGTATGTGGTTTAAGAAGACACGCCGTGTAGTTTTCATACACGCCGTGTAGTTGTGTTTGCAAACTTGTGTGTTTTTCTTCCCCTATTTCCATTTTGTACTCTTGAGTTCTCTATCCTTGTTTTCCTAATCTAAGGCATGCTTTTGATATTTCAGAGATATGCCTCTAAGACGTCCTCCAGTTGTACGTCTGTCGCTAGGCAGTGATCAGACACCAGACAAGGCTGATCAGGGACTTCCTATCGATCCTCCAGTTGGGGCAGCCTTGGCATCAGCTGTTATACCAGTTGCAGGCGCGGATACACAGTTCAGGGAAGGTTTAATGAGGATGATGCAGGCCTTCTAGGGAGCAACGCCTCCTGCCATGTCTATGGCAGACTTGATGCGGGTTTTCCAGCAGCAGCATCCTCCTACTTTCTCGGGGGAAGGAGGACCTCAGGCTGCAAAGTCATGGCTGGAAGCCATGCTGACCATCTTTGAGCATCTGGAAATGCCTCCAGAGAGGTGGGTCAAGCTTGCCACCTACATGCTCCGAGACTCCACCAAGAGGTGGTGAGACGTGATATCACAGGCAGGTCCGCAGCAAGATATGGCTTGGGAGGAGTACTAGCGCATGTTCTATGACTACTTCTACCCGAAGACCCTGAGGGCTGACCGGGCCGGAGAGTTCATGAGATTAGAGTGGGGTACTCTTTCTATCATGGAGTATTCTTCTCGTTTCACCAAGCTGAAATGCTTCACACCCCTCCGGGATGGGAGTGGGGTGTTCTTAGCAAGGAAGTTTAAGGATGGTCTCAGGTAGGAGATCTGCTCGCAGGTGAAAATCTTCTAGCTGACTTCCATTACTTCCATCATCAACCAGGAACTGATTGTGGAACACAATCTGAGAGACTCTAGAGCTGCGATCTAGGGTGATTCTACTTCTAGATCTAGTTTACCTCCAGAATATAGCAAGAAGCGCTGTAGAGAGCCTACATGTGGTGATCCGAGGAAGCGAGATGCATCGTCAGGTAGCCAGGTGATATGCTACCAGTGTGGCCGGTCAGGGCACACGAGGACGCAGTGCCAGAGGGACCCCATAGAGTTCCGATCATGAAGCAAGATGGGTCACCTTCAGCGTTTCTGCCAGGTTTTCTCACTAGTATATGGTGACCGAGGTTCTTCCATTACTCCTCGTTCAGGAGCAGAACCACCGGTTTCTCACCAGTCGGGGAACTGGAGTTCTTCCGGCCATTCAGGCCGAGGTGGAGGTCGAGGCCGTGGCGGTCAGCCACTAGTTCCTCAGCACCAGCAGGGAGGTTCAGCTCAGAGTGGCCAGCCAGGGACACAGGGTCGCGGTGTAGGCCAATCTTTTGCCATGGAGCAGACTTATCAGGAGCAGGATCCCTGCCCTTCTACTGTCCGTGGTACGATTTTAGTAGCCTCAGTTTTATCTTCATCCCTTTTCGATACTGGTGCTATGCATAGCTTTATCTCTGTTGCTATTTTGGAGAGCCTTGGACTCTGCATCTTTTCTTCTACCGACTCGTTGACACTAGACACACCCTTGGGGACGAGGAACTATAGTGTACGCCAGTGTAGAGAGTTACCTCTCAAGGTTGTAGGGTATCGCTTCTTATAGGATATCTATGTCCTAGAGATGACATGCTATGATTTCATCCTTAGCATGGACTGGTTGATTCAATTTCAGGCATTCATCGACTGCTCTCACTGCAGGGTGAGTTTCGTTTCACTAGAGGGCGAGTCTTTTCTTCATAAAGGTGAGTGGGACGTTCGGGCAAGTTGGGCAGGACTTGAGCATCTTGGGCTAGGAGGGGTGACATCCCAGATTTCTAGTCTTTATCTGGATGACCAGGGGACTCCACAGTAGGACTTTCCTCCAGTGGTGGATCATTTCAGGAACGTCTTTCCAGAGGAATTTTCAGGTTTTCCTACAAAGCGTGAAGTAGAATTCTCTATTAATCTCGTTCCAAGAGCGGCACCAGTGTCCATTCCTCCCTATAGGATGGCCACACCTGAGTTGCAGGAGCTCAAGAAGTAGTTGGAGGAGCTACAGGATAAGGTTTTCATTCAACCCAGTACTTCTCCTTGGGGTTTTCCTGTTCTGTTTGCGAAGAAGGCAACCGGAACCCTTCGGCTTTTTGTGGATTATTGGAAGCTGAACCAGTTGACGGTCAACAACCGATATCATTTTCCGAGAATTGACGACCTTTTCAATCATCTTCGAGGATCCCGGGTGTTCTCGAAGATCGACTTGAGGTCCGGTTACCATCAGCTGCGTGTTAGACCATCAAATATACCTATGGCAGCCTTCAGGAGTAGGTATGGTCTATACGAATATACAGTCATGTTGTTCAGTATCACGAACGCACCTACAGTTTTCATGGCACTGATGAACCGAGTGTTCCATCCTTACTTGGACTCCTTTGTCATGGTCTTCGTGGACGATATCTTGGTGTACTCTCACACTTGACACGACCATGCCACACATCTTGAGATTGTTCTGAGTACATTGAGAGAGCATCGACTTTATGATAAAATCTCAAAGTGCCACTTCTGGATGGATCAGATTCACTTCTTAGGTCAAGTCATCTCAGAGGTAGGAGTATCTGTGGACCCAGGGAAAGTGAGAGCTGTAGTTTCCTGGGAGCAGCCGAAGAACCTCTTTGAGGTACGAAGCTTCCTAGGGCTGGCTGAATACTACATACGCTTCATTTAGTAATTTTCTCGTCTAGAAGCACCTTTGACAGGTCTGACCAAGAAGGGGGAGAAGTTCTTATAGTCAGATTCTTGTGATTCATCCTTTCAGGAGCTGAAAGGGAGGTTGACGTCAGCACTGATACTAGTCTTGCCAGATCCAGGCAAGAACTACACTGTTTACTATGATGCTTTAGGTATTGGGCTGGGAGATGTGCTTATGCAGTGGGATGGAGTCATTGCGTATGGGTCTCAGTAGTTGAGGCCACATGAGAGGAACTACCCGATGCACGATCTGGAGTTGGCAGCTGTTGTTCATGCCTTACGCTGTTGGAGACACTATCTGCTGGGGGATCACGTTTTGGTCTTCACTGACCACATGAGTCTCAAGTATATCTTCACTTAGCATGATATGAATATGAGGAAGTGCAGGTGGGTTGAGTATCTACAATATTTTTACTTCAAGATTGCCTATACTCCGGTTAAAGGCAACACAATGGCTGATGCGTTGAGCAGGAGAACTCAGATTCAGGCAGTTCAGGAGGCCAACAGTGAGTGGCAGCTGATGACTATGTTCTTTGAGATGCATCTAGAGGTGCATGAAAGATAGGGACAAACTTACCTTTATTCTATAGCAGTTACCTATACACTTCTTGATCAGGTGCAGATGAGGTAGCTATCAGACTCAGAAGGCTTAGTCCTGCGAGAGAGTGTATCAGGAGAGGACCCTCTTCCTAGATGGACAGTGGGTGAGGATGAGATCTTGCGTTTCCAGGGACACGTATGGGTGCCAGCAGACATACGTGAGGAGCTGATGTGAGATTTTCATTCCTCAGTTTGGGCAGTTCATCCTGGCGTCACCAAGATGTATCGGGATCTTCATCGCCAATACTGGTGGCCAGGTATGAAGAAATATGTTGCTGGTTTCATCATGAGATGTTCTACTTGTCAGTAGGTGAAGGCAAAGCACCAACGACCAGCCAGACTTTTACAATAGCTACCCATTCCGGAGTGGAAGTGGAACGACGTTGCGATGGACTTCGTGACTGGGTTGTCGAGGTCGCCTCGAGGGAACGATGCTATTTGGGTTGTCGTCGATAGGCTTACAAAGGTTACACACTTCTTGTCGATTAAAGAGACCTTCAGTGTTGATGATCTGGGACGACTTTAAATCCGAGAGATCGTTCATCTGCATGGAGTTCCACACTCCATTGTTTCAGATAGGGATGCACACTTTACCTCTTGATTCTGGAAAGGACTTCAAAAGGCCTTGGGTACATAGGTACTTTTGAGTACAATATATCATTCCCAGACTGATGGCCAGTCTGAGCGCACGATCCGGGTGCTTGAGGATATGCTCCGAGCCTAAATTCTAGACTTTGGCGGTTCTTGGGAGAAGCATATTCCTCTGGTAAAGTTCACCTACAAAAATAGTTTCCAGGCGACCTTTCAGATGGCGCCATATGAGGCTATGTACGGTAGGCCATGCCGATCAACCTTATGCTGGATGGAGGTAGGAGAGGTAGCTCTGCTAGGACCTCGTCTTGTTCAAGAGACCTCGGTGTAGATAGAGTTAATTAGGAAGAGGATGACTACAACACAGTCTCGACAGAAGTCTTATGCTGATCAGCAGAGACGACCTCTGGAGTTCGAGGTCAGAGATCAGGTTTTCCTGCGTGTCGCACCGTGGTTGGGACACAAGAGGATTCAGAGGCAGGGTAAGCTTTCACCACGGTACGTCGGGCTGTTTGAGGTAGTGGAGAGAATTGGGCCGGTTTCCTATCGGTTGCAGCTACCTCAGAGGTACTAGGCTATGCATGACGTCTTCCACGTCTCTTAGCTCCGACGTTACTTTTCAGACCCGTCTCATGTATTTTAGCCTGAGGAAGTCGAGCTTGAATAAGATGCATCGTTTGAGGAGCATCCTATCCGGATTTTCGATCACAGTACAAAGGTTCTCTGTAGGTGGTCTGTTCCTCTGGTACGAGTGCTATGGCAGCACGTGAAAGTACATGATGAGACCTGGGAGAGGGAGGCCGATGTACGATCGTAGTGGCCGGAGCTGTTTGGGGTTTCTTCTTCTCCACCTCGTTAGGGAAATTCGAGGATGAATTTCTTTAAGGGGAGAAGTTTGTAAGAACCTGGATCTTCATTCAGGTATGGTTTTCCTTTTTCTGGAGTTTTTAAGAAAAACAAACTTTCTGGAAATTTTTGAAGTAAATGCCGTGTAATTTCTGAGTACACGCCATGTACTCTTCTCCAGCTCGAAGCCGTGTGTTGGCCATGCTCGGGCCACACACACTGTGTGTAGGGGTGACGTGGAGGCCAATTTTGGAGGAGTACGAAAAAGACCCAGTACACGCCGTGTACTCTAAAAGTACACGCCGTGTACTTTTTTTTTCACTAAACGGACCGGGGTCACGCCTAATGCACAGAAACACCTCCTTCTAGGCCCCATTCATCCGAGAGTGACCCGTACGACCGAATCTTCTACGAGCTCCCACCTCTTCATCCGTTCTCCGATTCAAGTGCGGTCGATTGCGTTGGAAGCGCAGCGGTGAGTTATTCCTTCTACTTAAGCCTTGTTTATTGATTCCACCTTGTTTCAAGATACTGTAGGTTGAGAATTTTGTGCGTTTTCTCAGATCTACGTCGTTCTAAGGGGAATCCGCCATCATCGTTCACGTATATCAATCTCCTAGGATCAAGGTAGGTGGTTTGTTCCTTTCCGTAGAAAGTCTGTGAATATTTGGTGCAGATTCCACCAATTACCTTGAACGGGGAATTGGGGGTTTCTTGTTTTAGCCCTGTTTTATGCCTACTTTGCTTGATTGCTTTAGTATAAGTTGATGCTTGTGAGTAGAGTAATTTATTTTATTCTCAGGTTTCTTTTCCATGCTTGTTTTTCTTATTAGGCGTTTTTCCAGTTGCCATGCCTAGTCGTAGGATTGTGGACTATTGCCTTGTATTGCTGTTGAGCCTTAGTTGATAGCCAAGTAGTTCTTGAGGTTTACTTGGACGATGCACGCGTGCTGAGAATGTTTAGTTTCACTCAGGACTATGAGAACCTAGAGTAGTAGACCAAAGTGAGAATTGACGGAAGGGCTTCTCTAGAGTGTCTTTTAATTACGATGCGAGACCACAGGGGGAATTGACGTTGAGTGCTTCCTCATAGAGTCTGTAGTTCCTTGATGTGGTCCATATGGGGAATAGATGATGAGTGCTTCCCCAGAGAGCCTTTAGCATGATACGAGACTATAGGGGGAATTGACGGTGAGTGCTTCCCCAGAGAGTCTATTGATTTCATAGCTGAACCAGAGGGGTGAGACTGTGTGTTCCTCCTAGAGGGTTGCTAGTACTTGTAGGTTGAACCATAAGGGTTAGGCTGTGGGAGCTACCCAGAGGGTTACCTGTTTTCTTCTTGTTGCTGTCTGTTTGCTTGTGTACTTTATTCTTTAGAACTGTGGATTGTAGCTGTTGTGTTTTTTCCTATTTACTACTTCTTGTTTTATTACTTGCCTTGTATTCATTGATGGTTAGACACAGATCTTTGGGTGATTACCTACTGGGATTGTATCTCACACCCTGTTTGG
Source organism: Viscum album (assembly GCA_963277665.1). Lineage (NCBI taxonomy): Eukaryota > Viridiplantae > Streptophyta > Magnoliopsida > Santalales > Viscaceae > Viscum > Viscum album. The sequence goes on from OY728162.1 coordinate 1,048,406,579, forward strand.
GCCATGATTTTGGGCCCAAACAGACTATGTTGCTGTAGGTATAGATAAGGGCAAGCGCCCTTCTACTTCAGGTTCTTTATTGCGCTGGAGCTGGAGAGCATGGGACCGAGCCGGGGCTCACGATGCTAAGGAGTTTATTTTGTTTTCCTTTGCACTTGTTCTCGGTTGTATTCCAGTACGTTTTTGTGTTTGCTGCTTTCCATAGATACTTGTACCTGCTGCATCATTGTCATCATTGCTATATATATTCATTGCTTCCACTATTTGGTTTCTGTTGTTATGCATGTTGTTACTGCTTCCACTGTTGACTGTTGTTTTCCACTGTATACCTTACCGAATGAGGTCATAGTTTCCCCAACGACTCACCAAGGCCCTCTCTGATAGTCGACAACCTCTGGAATTTGGGTAAACATGCTTGAGGTCTTGTGGCGAACCGGATATGGGGCACCAGTGGAGGGGCTCAAGATTCGGGTCGTTACAGACTCAATTCCCAGACTAACCCTAGCGACTTGAGGTTCGTAACTAGTGAGGGTGCATAACGCCTTTCCCATACCTAACTACCAAGTCCCGACAGTCTTAATCTCCATCTACCAGACACCCCAATAACAAGGGCCTGCCTATGTTACTATTTTTGTCATGATCCAACTTGGGTCGACCGTGAGCTGGTCCGCAGGATGACCCAAGGGGCGTTCTCGATCCCCACAGGCTGGCAACCAGTGCCGAACACCAAAACTTAACTATTGGGAATGATTTGTCTCATGAAAAAAATATAAAAAGATAAATAAAAATTGTTGATAAAAATAAAACTAGCAGTGAAAAGAAAATAAACCGCACATACATCCACACGACCTTCCAGGTCATTACCCAACCAAAGGATGACCTTGCTCCAATAATAAGAAACTTGGACAAGAGAACCTGAGATAAGGAAACCAATAACTGAAATTATAGAATAGGAATGAGCGTTAAAATGATCATTAGGGTTTCCAAGATAAATCATAGAATCCAATATATCCTTTTCCGAAACAATCCATTAACAAAAGTTTGAAAATACACATGTAAAAGTAAGGTTTTCACATTTTAAAAATAAGTAACATCTTTTTCTCATTTAATAGAAAATACCACATATAATACCTATTATTTCCAAAACCATTTTTCATTTTATAAACAAAACACAAAATAAATGATACCAAAGTTAGGCTAAAGTAAAATAGGTATACAGTGAATGTTGGAAATAAACTAATACAACAGAAATTAAACAAGAAATGAAAATAATTAAGTAACCATGGGTGATTCTGAACATCCCTTGAAGACCCCTGGATATACTCAGTTCAGAACCACCTACTAGCGTATAGTGAATCTCATATGTCTATAACCAACTGGTTTCCCTAAAACTAACCAAATATAGTGGCAATGCCTTCCTGGACTAACAAGAAATCCAAGGGGTACCAACCTATCTAATCGGGGTTGGTCAGTAACAATAACTCGATCATCTAAAAGATGCCCAGGAACCCACGGTGGTTATAATAATAATGTGTAAGTAGGAGGCCCTCACATGCATGAACCATCTCACCGCACTTGCCTACCCCAAACACAGATGCTTCCTATGCATTCACCCATAAAGGGTTTCCCTAGACAAAAGATCCCCATATACAAATTCAATCATTACACATTAAAAAAAGTTCCAAATGGGCCATCACATCATGTCCATATCGAAACCATTTTCTAAAAACATTCATAAAATCCAACCAGGCACACACAACTTCCAAACACACATCATTCTAAAAGTTAACACAACTTTACCCATGAGTTGGAAGATCCAAACGGGCCATTAAGTTCAAGTCACCAAAATCATTACCTAAACATCACCCTTTAATTGAAAGTTCCAAATGGGACTTTGAGTCGACATGTCTAGATACATTTACCCAAAACATCTTACCAATACCACTTTTAAATTTATAAATCCAAATGGGCATTGTTCTTTCCAAACTTACTCCAAAATAGTCCCATAAAAGTACTTCAGAACAAACCAAAAAATTTATAAACAAGTTTATAAATAGAATAAACAATTTATAAATAATTTTATACACACTTTTATAAACAAATAAAACAATTTAGAGGTAATTTTATAAATAGACCAAACAATTTAGTGGAAACCCCAAAACCCACTTTGATGAACCACAAAATTTTAAATAAACTTCCAAGGCATATTAACCTAGGAAATTCACACAATCCCCTAGAAAAACTTATTTTTAGTAAATTATAACAAAACAAAAACACTAACTGCATCAAACCATAAGTATAATAGAGGTGCAATTAACCTTTAGGAAGTAATTTAAAACAATGAAAGTGCCAATAAATCATTTCGGAAAGGAAATATTGGGAATGCCTACCTCAAAGAGGAACCAAGTCATGCCAAACACTTTTGGAACCTGGAAAAAAGGTAGCAAGCACTTGTAACCAGCCCGCACTCGCATGCACATACCTATACATATATACATATATCCACAATCCAATGCATGTATTCCCTATTCCATGAGGGAATACGTACTTATAGGATATATATAATCAAATAGGTTCAGGAGCCGAGCAAGCCCATTCCTAAAAAATTATAATTAAAAAAAAGATAATGTGGCGGTACAAGGGGGTTTACAAAGCTAAGAGTATGACACCCCACGCATGTCCAAATCGACCAATTGAGAAAAAAATTCAGGGGAAATAAAAGACCACCTGGATGAGGCCTCCGCAATTTCCCTCTTTGAAAGCGCATCTGCTACTTGGTTGGCCTCCCTATAGACATGGGTGACATCAAGCTGTATGTGCTCAGCCATCCGCATACAGTCAATCCAGGAAGGAAGTATTTTCCACGGTACTGATCGGGACCGAGTCTTTAGGATGTGAACCGCGGTGGTGGAGTCGGATTCCACTCAAAGCTGCCTCCATCCAAAATGGGTGGCAAACCTTATTGCTTTGATCATAGCCCATAGCTCCGCTTCAATCGCCATGCCACTGCCAATATATTGGTGGAAGAAGCCTTTAACGAAGCCCTGATGAGTGCGGAAGATGCCACCACATCCCGATGGCCCTGGTGCACCAGAAGCCGCCCCATCAACATTCACTTTCAACCATCCTGGAATAGGTGTAATCCATCTAATGGATTTAAGAAAAAGAGGTTTTTTTATTCTGCCCGTTACACCAAAAGATCTCAGAATAACCAAGTCAGCAATGTCATTTTTCATAGTTCTAGTATGCAATTTGGAGGCAGTCATAACCTCCTGATAAACCATGTATAACCCATCCTGCAAGGATGGCCGCTGTCCCTCAAAAACGGTGAAATTCCTGGATTTCCATATCACTTTGAAGATAACAACAACAACCGTGATGAACATCTCCCCAATCTGTTCACTAAGCTATACATGCTGGACAGATGCCATCATTGCCTCTATTCTATGAAGATCAATCTGCACAGAAAAGGCAGCTTGCAGGTGCGACCAGAACTTACAAGAGAAGCTGCAAGAGAAAAATAGACGAGAGATAGATTCCTCAGCCCGGAGACATATGCTGCATGCAAATGCCAATTGGATCCCAGTTTTTTGGAGTAGGCTGTGCACTAACAACCTATTTTTCCACAACCTCCATAGCAGCAGATAGCGGGAAGGGGAAATGTGGCATACATGAAACATTCATAACCATGTAGGCATAAAAGAAGCAACATCACACATGTGCCTGTAGCATTCCCTGGAGGAGAAGCGCCCATTGGTGTTGGGAGTCCAAACAAGGGTGTCAACATCAGTGTAAATATAGACCTGAAGTTTGAGGTAGATGTCCGCATGTAGGAATCTCTGAAAATCAGCAGATGATGTTGCATTACCAATATTAAGGTTCTTCATGGAAGGGGGAACCATAGTCAGTTCATTAAGGGGTTTACCCAGCCAAGGTGTATACCAAGCATTGAGAGTAGATTGCTTACACACCAGCCAATTCGAGCAGCTCATGATCTCCAAATAGGAATGCCTAAGTGCTGGCCATATAGAAGAGGAACATGTCTGGAATAGCCATTCTGCAACTTCTCAAGAAACCTGTGGGAGAGGAATTCCAAAGACATATAATTGGATGTGAGTAAGTTCCATGTGAATTTACAAAGAAATGCATCATTGAATATCATTGGATCCTTAACACCCATGCCTCCCATGTCAATGGGATTTATATAATCCCTCCAAGAAACAGTGATGAGTTTCCTCTCATGAATGGATCCAGTCCATATAAAATTTCTGATCAAAACTTGCAGCTCCTTGAGCAGATTTCTAGGCCATCTATAGATAGAGAAAGCATAGACAAACATTGAGGTGATCACTAAATTAACAAGGCAGAACCTCCCCACTTGAGACATGTTTTTCCCTTTCCAGGTGGCCATTTGGGAGATGATATTTGAAGAAATGTTTTTAAGGTAATTTCTTTTCACCCTCTCCCAAAAAGGGTCACCCCCAGATAATTAAAAGGGAGAGTCCCTTTTTTGACACCAAGCTTCCTGACAATTTTTTTGTGCTTGTGAAGAGTAATACCATTTCCAAAAACCACAAAAGACTTAATTCAGCTTATAGCTTTCCCAAAGACCTCCTCATAATGTTCAAAGATCTTTTGGACATAAGAAATAGTACCTTTGTCAGCCTATCCAAATAGAAGAATGTCATCAGCATAGAGTAGATGCGATGGTGAAAAAAGGTTCCTGCTAGCTTTTATTTTCTGATAAAGACCAGCTTGGACCAGATCATTCATGCAGACACTTAAATAATCTTCTTCCATGGAAAATATCAGGCCAGATAATGGGTCACCTTTCCTGACACCCCTGGAGCATTGAAAATAACCTCTTGGGGACCCATTGATAAGGATGGAAAGTCTAGCACTTGTAAAAATTATATGAACCAACTTAATGAAAGAGATGGATATTCCGTGTCTCTTTAACATTGTAAAGATAAAAGTCACATTTAATCGTATTAAAGGCCTTCGAGATGTATAGCTTGAGTGCAAAGCTACCATGCTGAACTTTCCTTCTCATGATATTGACACACTCAGAAGCAGTGTAAAGACAGTTTTGAATGCATCTACCAGGAACAAAACCAAACTGGTTATGGGTGATAACATTCTTTGCAATGATCCCCAATCTTGAGGACATAATTTTACTAATAATCTTGGGTATGGTTTTTCCAATGGAAACCAGTCTGAAGTCCTTAATATCCAGCGCATTGTCTTTCTTTGGTAACAAAGCAATGAAGCACGCATTCACACCATGAGGCATTGAGGCATGAGTGAAAAATTCTTTGACATCACTAATGACATCCTGACGCACAATGTCCCAGTTGAACATGAATAACTTATTGGTAAATCCATAAGGTCCTTCCACACTGTCAATATTTAAAGAAAAAAGGGCAGCCTTGATCTCACATTCAAGAGGGACCTCAACCAATATCCTATTTTTCTGCTCATCAATAGTAGGATTAATATTGTCATGCATTCTGTACGTAAGGTCCTCATTCCCACCTGAGTATAAACTTTTTAAATAGCTAACCACTGCATTTGAAATCTCTAGCTTAGAGTTGAAGACAACTCCATTAATTTCCAAATATGTGACACCTTTTCGGATACGTCTCTACCTATGCAGGAAATGAAAGAACTTGGAATTTCTATCTCCCTCTTGCAACCATCAGAAATTATATTGGCTTCGGGCTAGCCTTTCCTACAGATTTAGCAAGTCATCAAGACGAGAGAGGGAACGTAACTCATCCCCATAGAGAGCATCTTGCTACTGGTTATCATTCTGACATTGAAGGAGCCGTTGTTTAGCATCCTTGATATCATTTTCCAGATTAGAAAAAGATGACCTGCTCCACTCTCTAATCAATTTTTTAGCATTTTTGAGCTTGCTGGAAAGAACAAAAATTGGGCTTCTAGAAAACTCAGCTTTCCAAGCATCAAGGATCACCTCGCGACATCCAGTCACAACAAGCCATGAGTTGTTAAATCTAAAAGGCAAAGGAGAAGACCTCATATTTCCAGCACATATATCAATCAGGATGGGATTATGATCAGAGCGTAGCTTTGGTAAGATGAGTCCAGAAACAGTCAGGGGCTCATTCCATTCATCAATGCAGGATAAACATCTATCGATTTTTCTGGCTTGCCTCCAATTAATGGTGTACCTGCTTCATGTGTAGTCACCCCCCACAGTGGTCACTTCAACCAACCTACAATTTTCAAGACAAGAAAGGAAATCAGAAGCATCCAACCTGTTGAAACTATCACCAGTTTTATCCTCTGGATATGATATATATATTATATATATACATACCTTAATTATATGCATACACACCCTCTGTCCTTGACCAAAAATTCACTGTAACAATGAAAGATACCCAAAATTAAGGCGGTAAAGACCAACGCACAACCAAAAATTACCAAGGACTCACATAGACCAAATGCACAAGCCATTAAACACAACCAAATGCTACCAAAAAGATTTATATACAAAACACACACTGATCCATTTTAGAAACCATGAAACCATTTACCAAAAGATAGAGGAAAAATGTAAATATGAGTTCTTTTTAGAAAAAAATGGTTCAAGAGAAGAACCACTCCAAATGTCATTTTCATTTGAAGGACCATCCATGGGTGCACTCCGTTCATCCATGGATGTGCCCACATCCAATGGCATAACAAGAGGTCTTATCCAGACCATTTTGAAGAAACCACACATACCCCATTTGTTGACATAATAAACCATTTCATCAAGAGTACCATGTTTTATAAAACCAACCCAACCCATGCCAAAAAACTTTCACAACTTTCTTTTATAGAAAAACACCATCCAAAACATACAAAAACACCATTTAAAAGAGAGAGACATTTGATGAAACTCAATTAGCTAGGAAAAACCATTGCATATATAGAAAACAACTGTAATTTTTTTTTAATAAAATACTTCAACAATAAATCACTACCTTAAATTAACCAAGATTATAATAATGATACAAAACTTGATTTAAGAATCAACTTATAAAATGAAATAATCATATGGATTAAAATCAGAATAAATGGAACAGAAAAACCTACCGGTCGATGTGAGAACATGACCCATCACTCGGAGAAGGGTTAAAGCATCCCGAGGACCAATTTTCATACTCTTAACATCAAGAAAAACATAAAAATCACAAACATATGCAAATGGGGTTTGTTCGATTTGAGAAAAATACATAAAATAAAGATAAATACAAGAGGAGGAAATAGTTTCTAGAAAGGGGAAACGTGTCCATGATGGAGTAAGAAAAAGGCGCTGCGAAGAGGGTTCGGTTCACACCGGAGCAGCAGGAGACCAGAGAGGGAGGCTGGAACATAGGAGGCTAGCTTGGTCAGGTGAATGTTGTGAAGGAGGTAGAGGCTGGGGCGCAGCCTGGTCAGAGGTGGCGGTCAGCAGGAGCGGATGGGCCGGTGGCTGGGTGTCGGCTGCTGGGAGAGGGCGAAGGCGAAGGGCCGGAGGCACGAGGGGACGGGGGGTGAGGCAGTTGGGGCGGGTGCAGAGGGGTCAGAGGTGTGAGGCAAAGGCAGAGATACAGGGAGGGGCTGGACGACGTTGAAGGTTGAGGGTGAGGGAAACAAGGGGACTGGGGGTTGGGGTGCAGCGTTATTGCGTAGGGGAGAAGGAGAAGAGAATTGGGGGGGGGGGTAGAGCTAGGTTTTTTCATTTATTATTATTTTTTCATTAAATTATAATGTAATAATAATAAAAAATATTAATAATAATAATATAAATAATAATAATAATATTACAAATAATAATAATAATAAAAAGAATAATAATAATACAATAACAAAAACAACAACAACAACAACAACAACAACAATAATAATAAGAATAATAATGAACAATTTCACGACTCCTGGTCCAACTACATGGCTACCACCAACCGTGTGGTGACCGCCCACAGGTCCAAAACCCAATAAAATTATTAAACGAAAAAGATTTTAAACCGAGACCCAGCCCGGACCTTGGTGAGAGAACCCAAAGCCCAGAAAAAAAATTTAAAAGTCGGGTGTGACAGTTATAATCTTTCTTTGACATTGAGAATGATGCATAGATGTGTAACATAGAAGGTATTTGAATCTACTTGAATAGTTGGGTTATAAGAATTGTAAATCCTAAACCAAGAATATATGAGTCAATGAGAAGTGGAGACCAACAAGTACAAGTTGACCACTAAGAATCGAGGAATCCCGTATCGCATAAATTTAGGATAATAGCTCTTAGATTTAAGGGGTACATATCCTATGATACTAAAACATTCCCTAGGTATAATATCTGAGGCATTGTGTTATTCACTAGTGAATCCTAGCGGGGTCTCTTCATATTATCCAGTCCCTATTACTAATATGCCACAATGGAGAACCAAGAGTACATGGGTTCAAGTTCCATGGAATTCCAAGAGAATATGTGCTTAAGGAATTGATTGATATTAACATAGATATAGAACGTATGAAGTTTTTTTATAGAGAACATAATATTCAATAAGGGTTTGATCAACCTAAAGGATATGCTGATGTGTATTGAACATATTTTCGAGGTGAAGGGATAAAACATGTGATTATTGAGTATGAAATCATTATAAGGGATGATTTGGTTAGTGTGAAGACATCATATCATGTAGTTTAAAATCATAAAACAAGGAAGTGGTTTCTTTTATTTGAGTAAAACACATCTCAATCATGATAGTCAAAGTGAATTTATAGGTTCTTTAATCTCACACGAGTCATTCTTGACATGAGAAACAAGACATGATTGGTAAGTCAATTAAATTGCATGAGAGTTCATAACAGAGAACATGTGGGGGAATTCAAATTTTTATGTGATTATGAATACCCAAATTGATTTGGTTCTCATCAAGGAATATAGTTAAAATTAACTAAGATATATTCTTGGTATATAAATAAATGATCCAGACATCACTATATATCCCATGAATATAGGAATCAATACACACATAGTTTTTTATATAGTCTTTATGTAGATATGGCTCTCAAATAGGAACATGGAATTTTATTTTCTTCACAGATCTGTCATGTGAGTAATGAATTTCCATAGAAGAGATGTCTTGGGTTAGGAAAGAGGAAAAAATGATGTGGATGAGGTTTCCATTCTAGGATGTAGGTGATATTACCTTGCTCACATGTAGGGTTATTAAAGAAAACAAAAGATGAGATGGTAAAACCCTACACCTGAAACCTTTTACATAGATCTAGATCATACATGGGGGGGAATCTCATAGGGTAAACATGTGCTGTGTAGCTTAAGGTCTTGAGATAAGGACCACCATGCAATTTAACATCATGAAACTAGGACATAAGTGTATTACAGTTTAAGATCATGTGATGAAGGATTGATATGCTATGAAATTTAATGTATTTACTCTAGGACTAATTTCCATGGATAAAATTATGAAAATTATTTCTTAAGAAAGCTTTCATTGGAGGGGGGAATGACACGTTCCCTATCCATCATGGGTAATGAGTAAGCTCTATTAGAATATACCTTATGTACGATGCAAGGCCTTTACTATTTAGGTTTTAGATTTAGGGGTTTCTTACTTGGTATTATTAGAGTTATGATAGCTAGTACCAATTCTACTTAGAGGAATGATCATCGGTGAAATTTTTTGTTAAAGGTCCAGACAATTCGATTCTGGTGTATTTCAAGGTTGTACAATGTATTAAACCTTTTATCATCAATCCATTATAACTCATCTAGTAACTTTTATGATTGTTCGCCATTTTATATTTGTCTATAGATGGCTATTTCGAGTGAGGGAAATTGAACTTAGATAGGTAATACTACCTATGTTCCATGGATCAATGAGTATGTGGCTACTTGTGTGGTAGTGTGGGTTGTGGTATGGTAAGGACGTAAAGCATGAAAGATCTTGTCTAGCCTGGACTTTGTATCTTATTCCACCAATTTAAATATTATATTTGATAGAGTCTTATTAAAGGTCTCTATCTGTCCATTTTATTCTGTATGACATTGAGATGAATGGTTGGGCTTGATATTATATTCTTGATATAGCTTCTTCAACTTAGAAGAAAAAAAGCTGGTGTACTTATCTGTTAGTATTATGTGATGGAAATTAAACCTAGTAATGATGTTAGACATCATGAAGTTGATGATACTCCTTTTCCAAATTTCCTTGAGGGGTATGACCTTGGTCTATTTGGAAAAGAAGTCATTAGCAGAAAGGATATACTCAAATTTCTTAGTTAGGGTTTGGGAATATTTCCTCAAGACATCCATTCCACATAGAGAAAATGACTAGGAATATTTATCTATACGTAGCAACTCTGAGGGTTGATTGATAAAGTTTTCAAATATATGACACACATGAATTTTCCTAGTGAACCCCACACAATCATGTATTATCTTTTTCAAGAAGTAAACAAGCCTTCTAATTTGGAGAGAGAGTCTGGTTCTAGAATGGTGAGCACCACATGAGCCTATGTGTACTTCCTTCATAACAGTGAGAGTCTCACATTCTATAATGAATTTGAGGAGGAATGCATAAAATACTCATGTATAGAGGACTTTCTATTCATTTTTCCCACCCAGAAGGAAAAAATTCACTTCCTAATATCATATTCATTCCCTTTTAGATCAATCTGAAGGGAGGATTCTATTTTGAAGGTAATATATTATGGGGTTCATCTATCTATAAATGGATGTTAGTTAATCATTCCTTGGGGAATGATTAACCTATTTGATTTTCTCCATGTCAAAAATGATTTCAAGTGAGACTACCATTTTGTGTTTGATACGGAAGACTATGTATTTCTGGTCGAGATCAACCAAAACCATGGATGCTTTGGCTAGTACATCAGCATGAGAATTATGTGATCGAGGGATGCAATGCAACTTTGGTTCAAAAGTGAACTCTTCCATCAGTCCCTTCATGTAACTGATGATAGGGGACAATTATTCTTTATTTATGGAATATTCACCATTGATCTATTTTATCACTAGATCAGGGTCATATATTACATTTAGATAAGCTATCTGTAGCTATATAGTTAGATCCAGGCCTGTAAAAAGGGATTGGTATTCCACCTCATTATTAGTGTATCCCTAAAACATTGAAAAGAATAAGGGAAAAATTCATTTTCTTGGGGTAACAAAGATAATCTCTAGGATAACGTAGTTTATCTTCAGGTTTTCCATTTTATTCCAGGTTAGACTTTGTGAGTCCCCATAAAAATATATCTCTAATGTTCAATGTGTATCATAGCCATAAAAAACTCCTTCATCTAGAAGTTTAGTGTCCACTAGGATGGTTTTTGGAGTAGGATGTGTAGAAAGGAAATCATCCAGTTCCTTCCATTGGATTTAATTTCATGAAACAAATTAAATATAATAATATTGCAGGATAACCACCCATCAGGCCAAACAACCATTCATTATTTGGAGGCTAATATTGTACTTATGTAAGTTGATACGAGAGACCAAGTGGACTTCATGGTGCTATAATTAATGCCTCATTTTTTTCATTATGAATATGAGTGTGATGAAGTATTATTGATATTATAATATCAGGTCTTAGTATCTATAATTATTTGTCTATGATAATTGAGATTGTTTTTGTCCCCAACATAATTTTTCTATGAGAGGAGGGCACTGAGAGATCTCTCCATGGTGGTCGTGTATAGGATGAGTGGATCACCTTCTACCAATGGAATTAAGACTGGTGGATATGGTAGGTACTTATTGAGGTCCTAAAAATCTTCTTGGTAGTCCTCATTCCTCTAGATGGTGACTCCTTTATTCATTATCCTAGTGAAGGGGAGTAATCTACTAGCCATGTTAGCCATGAACTTCTTGATATAAGCAAGGAATACCTAGATCCCTCCCAAATCTTTAAGATTCCATAGAGGTGGAATATTTAAAATTGAACTATTATTTTTATGGGTCAATATCAATGCCATGGTGCCATACCAAAAATATGAGGAATATCCATGACATTTCCCTAAAATAACACTTTAGTGGATTCATCTTCAAACTATACTACTATAATTTTATAAAGATTTTTTAAATATCAGTGAGGTGATCATAATTTTTTTGGGAGTTAACCACCAGTTCATCGATGTAATATTCTCCGATTATCCCCAAGAAGGGTTTGAAGATATGATGCATGACACATTGATAAGTGAAATTCAAATTCTTAAAGTTAATGGGAACGACTTGGTAACATAATAATCCTTGAGGTACTCTGAAGACAGTAACATTCTCATCTTCATCAACCATCTTGATCTGGTTATACCCTAAGTATCAATCCATAAAAGAAAGGGATTAGAATCCTGTAATCACATCAATCAAGAGTTCCATGACTGGTACTGGGAAATCTTTCTTTAGAAAATTTTGGTTGAGATCCCTAAAATTGATACAGACACTGATATTCTCATTCTTTGTCTTAACAGGGATGATGTTGGAAAGAAATTTTGGGTACTATACTTCTTAGTTAAAGTTTTATTTGATAAATTTTCCATTTTTGGATTCTAATTTAGTAGTGTGAGAGGGTTACATTCTCTTGGATACCAACTTAAAGGCTTGATGATCATCTGGTAGGCCCAAGTGATGAGTAACTACCTCAGTGTCTAGTCTGGGCATCTATGTATAATTATAGATGAACACTATTGACACCATAAAATGTGTTTCATGAACTTTTCCACACAATTCATGGTTTTATTTACATTTTATGTTATACTGCTCGACAATGAGGGATAAGTGGAAAGACCCCACCTCTCTAGGATTAGGACATGGATTTCAAAGATTGTTGATAAAAAGTTGTCGATGCATCAAAATTAAAATTTTGAGTTTATTATGAGAAGACTTAGTGTATTAACCATATCAAGAAGTGTATATATCTTTGAGATATTTTATTTGACTAGTCTCACAACCCAAACAAACTTACAAATCAAAATCTATGGAACGTGGAAGACAAATAAATTTTATAAAGGGATTTTCCTCATCTGTGTGAAGGACCTGTGCGGAGGACCTGCATGGAGGACTTGCACAGAGGATCTATATGGAGGACCTGAGCAGAGAACCTACATGGAGGACCTACATGGAGGACCTATACGGAGGACCTGTGTGGAGTAACTACTATGCCCAGATTTCCCTATTTTCCTATAAATAGGACCATTGGGCTCCCCATTTTATAGGTTGAAAATTCAGAAGAAGCCCCAGATCTCTCATTGTGCAGCCCCCCTTTTCCTAGGTCCTCAAAAAATCTCAAGTGACTCCCAAAAACATGATAGATGATATAATTAAAGGGTAAAGTGGATCAAAGTCCTATCAGGGTTTATAACACAATGACATATACTATAGACTTCCGTGGATGACCTGTTCGAAGGACCTGTGTGGAGGACCTGCACAGAGGACCTGCATGGAGGACCTGTGTAAAGGACCTGTATAGAGGACCTACACTATGGACCTTCACTAAGGAATTGTGCTAAGGAACTGCACTTAACATCTCCTCTTAGAACATACTCTAAGGATGTATGCTAAGAACCTATGCCAAGCACCTAAGATAAGGACTTGAGCCAAGGACCTGTGCAAAGCACTTGAGAAAAGGACCTCCTGAGCAAAGAATCAAAGCTAAATGGGAATCCTTTTTAGGAGTAAGACCCAAAAAATCCTCAAATGGGAATTCTTATTAGGAGTAATCCCCAACCAAACCTCAAATGGGAATTCTCTTTAGGATTAATCCCCAACCAAACATCAAATGATCATCCTCCATAAGAGTAAGCCCCAACCAAACCTCAAATGGAATCCTCATTAAGAGTAAGCCCCAAAAAACCTCAAATGGGAATCATACATAGGAATAATACCCAACCAAACATAAAATGGGCATCCTACTTAAGATTAAGCCCCAACAAAAACTCAAATGGGTGTCCTTTTTAGGAGTAATCCCCAACCAAAGCTCAAAAGGGAAGCCATCCTAGTGTAAGCCCCTTGCCTTTCACGTAGGAGGTTACAGTCTCAATACTCTCTAAACCCTTAACCTTCACCCCTTCCTTTCATTGGACCCTCATCCAATGTAAAGATAATAAGGGAAAGTTCCATATCCATGACCTCTTCCACCGTAAGTCTGTCCTCTTCCATCAGCAGGGGAGAAAGCTTTTGTGGTTTGTTGAATCTTTCACATCCTCTTATTTCTAACACTATGCGTGAGTCAAGTGGGATTAGAGGTTTTTAATTGTAATGGAATACAAAAAATACACCTAGTTGAATGAACTATAATAACTCTTATTCCCACCATAACTGGGATATGTAGGGGGCCTTTACCTAGGGCATGAGCTCACTGGACATCCTCCTCAAGAATACAACCCTAATTCCCTTAATTTGGGAATCCTCTTTAGGATTAAGCCCCAAATTAAGTCCCCTTTAAATATCCATGAGTTAAGAAATCTCTTGTGGACCCTATTACAAGGGAATAATTTTTATAATTAAGCCACAACCTATTTCTCTCAAAGGGTCATATTCCCCTGTGAGACTTACCGAACTACGTGTGCTTTGATTCCCATCCAAGTGGGATACATAGGAATCCTCCCTAAGGTTCAAACCCAACATCCCAAATAAACCCTATTATCTTTGGGACACATTCCCATTAGGTTCTAATCCAACTTGTAAACTCATATCCTTTCCATGTTCCTTGGGATTCGTCAGTATAAGTCCTGCACCAAACATTGACTAGGAACCTTCCGCCGAGATGTCATTGTCAAAGGATGTTAAACTGCATAGTTGGGTCCTTATCACACGACCTTAAAAGGTATGATGTGTCCTATTAAGCAGCACCAAACTATGTGGATTTTGATTCCTTTCACAAGGATATGTAGGAATATTATTTATGGGTTCAATACCAACATCGAAACAACTTCCATCTCCCTGGATAATGATGAAATCTAGAGTAAATTTCCACCTCCCTAGATGATAATAAATTCCAGAGTGACTTCCGTCTCCCTAGATGATGATAAATTATAGAGTGCCTCAGTGAGTGGATAAAAAACTAGAATTTACATAATAACGACCAAATAATAATGACCAATGAATATCTAAGTAGTATATGAGAGGATACCATTGGTGGAGAACCTCAAATACATACATATATCTCAATTGATTAAGAACCTCGAATAAATACATATGATTCTAATTTCCATACATGCTAATAATTGATTTAAAATTACAAGGGAAACCTACCTTACACTTGGTAAATTAATAAATATTCATGAAAATATCTTAAATCTATAATAGAGTCCCAATGTAGGTAATAAATCCCCTCAAAAGGGTGCGATGAGCTCGACCTACCATCATCTCAACCAATGTGGATTCTAAAGCATCGTGGGTCAAAATCCTTAACGAGCACATGCCTTTGGAAAGAAGTTCCCTTTGGATACAGAACCATTGGGTGTTTCTTATTCCATAAACAAATCTATTGGAATCCATTTGGAAATTGTGATTTCTAACCAGAACACACATTCGAAGGGAAAAAAACTAGTGAAACCGACATGAATCCTTAACCAAGATGATAGTGTTACCCATTTTCAGGCCCCTATCAATTGATAAGAGATAAATGAAAAGGAAATCAATCACGTATAAATTCATCCAAAAATATGATACTTTTCTAGAGTTAATTTTTTGTATTTGTCATATATACATGCACTTTCTTCTAAGAACTCACTTCATTCCAAATGACTTCCTTCAAGTTTACACATGTGAACACCCCGATTGCTGCTCAATTTGGATCCTCATCTTCTTGAAGGATGCCATCACTAACTCAGTGTCTTCAATACTAGATCTCTAACATATTGGTTCGAGAGTACCATCAACATGGTACCATTCCAAACATGGAGGCTGTCCGGTAGGCCCTCCAAATCAAGAATAACACCTGGTTGTCCTGTCAACGATGACTGATGATCTAGAAGCAGACGGTTCCAATCACCTTATTCAACCGTTTAGGGAGATTATATATGGAAAAAAATCACCAATCCCTTTAATATTATAGGGAGGTCGACCATGAGGCCACCTATGGCCTCGTATTGAATACATAGGGGTCCTTCCTAAGGGTTCCTGACAACAATTGTCATCAATAACAACACATGACAGAAAACCCTCAATATGATGAGGGTGTTATCTTCGGCTATCTATCCTAGGTCCCTCAGACTAAGACATGCAAGACGAACCATCGAGGAAAATAGCCAACTAATAGGTAGTAGGTTACTACCTTTTACCCCTCTAGAGAAGTCCACCAACCCAGTTTGGTGGAAAATAGTGACCGGGAACATACAACCATCCATCTTAATTCGACTAGCTGGGAGAATCATCTAGAGACACCCAAAAAATACCGTTATTCAAATACATTAGAGTACCATGAGAAGATATATACACCTTCTTACAATCTACTAACCAGTCATCAGACTCGTTTGGCTGCATTCAAATAATCCCACCAACCAAATGCGGCAGAAACTTGTAACTAGGAACATACACCTATCTACACCCACCAAGCATGCCAGTAGTCTCTTCTAGTAGCACTCAAATAAGACCACTAAACTTTCTTGGTAGAAAAAATCAGCATGCAGATACATGTACCAACATCCATCAATCCTGCCAACATTCTTGTTTGGAAGAACCTAGAGAAGTTAGTTGGAAATCTCCGATGACAAACATGGGGTAGACTCAACTCTCTACCCACACACATGAGTATTTTCAGTAACCACTAATTTGAAATAGAGGACATGAGTAGGCATATACACCCAATATAGATAAAAAATGGACATATATTCCTGTTTCAGCCACCAAACTCACTAAACACATTTTGAAAATGGTGAAAGGGAAGACATAAATTCCTACCCATATCCTGGAAGGTTGTGAGAATATCATAACAATAACTTTAGTAGTAATAGAGGGAATAACACATAATTATGTCACTATACCTAGAATGAATCATTAGTATGAAATCCTAGAGAAGATACACACCTATGTTCCAGTCTAGGTGGGTTATGGGGCATACACCCTCATATCATACGAACAACCTGATTGGGAACATACACCCGTTCCAATTAGAGATAATCGGCACATTTTAATGGCCACTCCCAAGAAGGCACATACACCTACTCATGATAACCACTTCTCCCAAAAAGTTTCCCCAACTACATGTAAGAAGGAATCTAAGAATATGTATCACTAAGAATAGTTGTATAATCAAGAGTCGATCTGCGATCTAGCTCCTATTAATTCTGGAGTTCTTGAAACCCTTATAAATTTATCTGTTGCAGCTCAAGATCCTACCCTACCATTACTAAATTATGGGATTAGTAGCAGTAATTCTGAAGTTTCTCATAATATACTTCATAACAAAGGCTTTGTTTATGGAAATTCGGTCAATCTCAAGAACCTATCTTTGGATGAGAGCCATGAAAACCCTCCATGTGGCCAGAAGACCAAGGATCAATAAGATTTATCCCTTACTATAATCCACCATGGTCATCCTTTCCATGATGACATTTTTTTTGTGAAATTTATTTACACAGTAGTGTTTCTCATTTTCAAGAGAATTATCCAACTGACAATGTAGTGATGAGAAATCCCTCTTATCTTGAGGCACTTGCAAATATATGTACAGTCATGTCTACTACCTTTTTACTGGAAGGTGAAATAATTTCTCACCCAGAAGATATCCCAAGGCAATAGTCGTTCTCTAAACCTCCCTTGGGTCATTTTACTTCTAATATAGAAAAGGAAACACAAACTAATACCATTTCTTATGGTAAAGCAATCAAGAAGCATCCACTCTATTCATAACAGGTTGAGAAACCACTAGAAAAATATGAATAGGATATTTTGAACATGAGAAAACAATTGGATAAGGGAGAAATACCATTCATGTTATAGCTTTTATGCACCTCTAAATACAACATTCCAGATATGTTGGCATAATATTGTATTCATTATATCCACCTCAACATATGGAAGAATATTCATCATCTGAAAGCCAAAGTATTACCATATAATGAATATCAAATTCACATCAAGGTAATAAAAAGTTTACATGGCCAAATTTACTTTAAATCTCTCCAGGTTTCCTGACATCCAAAGATCGAGAATGAACATGAGGCCCTTCAACATGCATGGCTTGATGCAATAAGGAGGTTGTGAAAAATGATCGTAGAAACCCCATATGGTGTTTATATTAGAGAATGGGGTGTACATGAAGTATTGGATTTCACTGTGCTCAAAATCTTTCAATTCCGATAAAAAAAGTGGTCTCATGCAATGTTATTAACCTAGGATGGGTACAAAATTTTTTTTATTCATGATCAAAGAGATGTTCCACAAGAATAGTCCTAGAATATATTTCACCAAAGTTAGGCCCAAAGAGAGCAGGATATGGAGATAATTTTTCATAAGGTGTCTGAGAACATTGAGGATGCCTCCTACTTAGAGTATTTCAATCACCAGATTGTGAAAATGTCTAAAATAAAACAATTATCTTCCGAAGAAGGAAATTTAAGTGAGTGCATGAAAATGCACACAACCAATGTTCAGACTAGAATTTATAAGATAATAAGAGATGCTATGTTGATATCATCCATATAAGTTTAGGTGTCAACCCAGCCTATAGGACTGGGAGATTTTTTAACCCAACCCCCAGAGTCAACAAACAGATCCCAAAGGGTTGAGAAATAAGGACAGGAACAACCCTATATCACAGGGATAAGGTATTTTTCACATTCACAATCTCCTCCTCAGTGGTAGTTAGTTTTCTCCCAATTAGAGAAGAATCCAAAAAATGATCACATAACTGAATTATAAGATAATTTCATTTGGGTTACTGTTCACCAGGTAATTCTCAGGGAATCAGTAAATAAGAGGACTAGGTCTCATGGAGGGCACAAGAAGGAAATATCACAAAGATACTGATAGAATTACATCAATACATTATGAATTAGTGAATTTAATTAATTCCATCATGGAAGATCCTATGGAAAATGAGTCTATTTTAGGGGAGTTAGAAGATGAAGTTCTTATTCATAATGCAGTCCACATTGAAGAAAATGAAGGAGGTGTGTGTACCCAAAACCAGAGGCCTACCCAAATTTAGGAATCCCATCGAATAATCAACTTCCACCTATTAAAAAGGAGTATAATAAGGGAAAAGTTAAAAGTTAGAACACGTCTCACCTTTACCCTAGATAAGTTCAATCCCTTTTTCTTAAGGAAAGATTTTCTCAATAAGAAGATGAGATGAAGGAGTTGAGAAGAATCAATGTAGAGTTACTACAAAGCAGCATTCCTACCAGACATGCTTCACAAGAAGATCCTCATCTTGCAATTCTAGTAGGAACACTTATTCAATGAGGATTTTCTACAACTAATTATACAGATAATGAATTCTCTCCATTGCAAGTACAACTAGA
Source organism: Viscum album (assembly GCA_963277665.1). Lineage (NCBI taxonomy): Eukaryota > Viridiplantae > Streptophyta > Magnoliopsida > Santalales > Viscaceae > Viscum > Viscum album. The sequence continues at coordinate 1,048,426,082 of OY728162.1, forward strand.
GAAAGGTCAAATAGATCCTTATATGCCTGTCCCTATTGGTTACCCATGATAAATACCAATAGAACCACCACCAGTGGTCTTTACAGTTGTCACACCTATTCAATCTCCAGCCACCATACCCATTTAGGTCCCAACTCAACCAAATATTCCCCAAATGCTTGTGAAAACCATTGAGTCACCGACGAATCGATTGGAAACTATGGAAGGAAAAAGTGCACCAATACATCCAGAAAAAAGGTTTATCCCGAATGGTTAGATCCAAATCCTCCTCCACCAAACTTTGGGAATCCCATATTTCCAATATTCAATGGATCAAGAGATATAGAATAGAACTTGATTCATTTTTCACTCACTATGATCCCATGATGGGGACCCCTGAGAAACAAGAGGCAGTGAAGCTCAGATGTTTTGCGTAATCATTGTAGGGGACAACCATCATCTAATATACAAGCTTGCAGTATCGATCGATTACTGGATGAGAAGATATCTATCAGAAGTTCCTTTCCTAGTTTAGCTCAATTCTACAAAAGACAATAGTCTTTGAACTCATAAACTAAAAGAAAAGGGAGAATTAAAGAGTTCCATATTTCATTGCTCGGTGGAAAGGATTAACATACTCCTTGAATATACCACCCCTAATGATGAATTGTTACCCATTTGTGTTGAAAATATACATAATGAGTTGTACACACCATTAATACCTGTAAAATACACAGGAGGGTTTAGGTATATGGATTTGATTTCTCAAAAGTGGAAAACTCCATAATAGAGACTAGATCCAAATCCCGAGTAATCCCATCAACTCTGGGAAGAAGATAAAGAAAAGAAGAGGTCGCTACAGTCACACTTAAGCAGGACCCTATACCTGGTCCTACATCAAAGACCTCATAATACCATAGGTATCCACCTCCTGAGCATTAGAAGCAATGAACACCTTGTAAATATGATAAAAAATATCAAAGAAAGAGACAATTTGAGGAGTTAAAAAACAAGGTCTATTATTTTTGAAATGACCAAGTACCTGGCTACTTCATCTCAGATTTGGAAAAAAACTTAGTTTAGTTTCCAAGGCCAAATAAACCTAGTAAAGAGGGATATGAGGACCTCCCAAACTATTTCCCCTTCCATCAAATTTTGGGTCACCCCATACAGAAGTGTTTTGTTTTTAAGGACCTCCTACAAAAGATGGTAGACTCTAGGAAAGTGAAGCTGAAAAATTCACCATCCCAGGTAGCATGTTTTACTACTACTGATCCAGAGGAGGAAGGCGAGTGACATGAAGTCAAGAGTAAGAATTATTATAAATTGGATGATTGGATGGTCATAAAAACAATAAATTGAACTCATCACATTCTACGAACATAGTTGAAGCTACCAACTATGTATTTTTCCACTTCCACTATAGTAAAGCTATCTTTATTAAAATCTCAGTCCTCTAAAGACCAATTATCAAAGAAGAAACATGATCGAAAGAATATGGAGGAAGCGGAAGAATATGAGTTTGTGTTAAGGAAAAATATTTCCTTGACCATAGTGGATTTCATTCCAACTATATCAAAATCACGGGAACCACCCATCCAAACTGAACAACAAGAATCGATCTGTCAGGTAAAATGTTCATCAGATAAGGAGTTGATTTTCAGTTCGGTTAACATTATTCACTTAACATATCCCTATGTAAATGATGATTTCTATTATGAACCTCAGTTCCCTATACTTCATTGGGGAACTGGGTGAAGAGGTCATCAAGTTCAAAGATATAGGGGAAGAAGTGGGAATGTTAGAAGCCACTATTTCAATTACACCCCTACTTGAACTATTTATGCAGTAGAAACTTGTGGGAGAGACTTCCAACAAGATTAGTAGGAAAAAGGGAATTCTCCCAAACATGACAAAGTATGTCCTGACATGATCATCTTGGAAGACTGATTAAAGTCTATACCACAACCTCATCAGAAAATGGATAGACCTAGCCAGCTTAACCCTCCAAGAGAAGAAGTATTTCTAACTTCCGCCCCAATAAATGGTCCATCCATATTAGGAGCATCAGCTTCCAAGGAACCTACAAAATAGCATTTCCATGCTGAAAAAATAGACCACTCGATATAAAATATGATTTTTTGAAGAAACTATCCCATGTAATGACCAATATATCAATCATGGATGCTACAAAACTTTTAAAGGATCTCCAGAAAGCACTTATTGAGGCTTTATCAAGCCCTCAAGAGTTTAAAACCGAGGTTTATTTTGCAGAGGTTTACTATATAGATAATGAATCATCATAATGCCATGTAGTCATATATTTCATGGAATAGGATGTGGATACTATTTTAAAAGGACACCTCAGACCCTTGAACATATCTAGTAGGATTAATGATATTGACATCCAACGAGCTTTCATTAATAATGGATCAGGGTTCAACCTCATTCCCATCCAGAAAATTTTTCAATTGGGACTCACTGAATCCAATTTTTTTCCTCCACTTTGATGTTATAGGGTTATGAAAAGAATGAGAAAGAACCTATTGGAAAGATTATGCTCAAAACTCAGTTTGGGGATATCATATCTGATTTAGAGTTCATGGTTGTCTGACAGGACACATATTTCAACATTTTGTTGGGGAGACCTTGGCGACATAAGCATTTGGATATTCCTTCACCATACCATCAATGTCTCAAATATTGTGTCAATGGTCAAATTGGGACATTTCATGGTGACAAGTCCCCATTCAAAACTTGTGAATCTCAGTACCTTAATGTAGAGTTCTTTCAGAAAAAGGGAAAACAATCCATGGTTAATGATGTTACTAGAATCAATGCACGAAATGGTCTGGAAAAGATCCTAGTTAACCCATTCAATCATATCAGTGTAGATTATGTGTTAACCAATAATCAAATTTAAAGGGATGGCTCAAATCAAAGTACTTGTTCAGCAGCTTCCATAATGTCAGTTGTAGAAACTGATCCTGATAGAACAAAAGTAATCATTGACTCACCAAGTAGTGATGAAAGCTTAAACTGAGATGTATTCATTCCATCCACTGAGATTCAGCAAGTCTTTTCTTCATCATCAAGACTATAATATGTATTCTCACTCATGGAAAAATAAATGTATGTCTATTCCCATCTCATAATATTCCCTTCATAACTTCAAAAATATCCTTCATCATTAGTTGAGTCGTAGATGGTTACCTCCTCTTCAGGATGCCCAAATACCAACTCATCCCCTTGCTCTAAAATTATTTCTTCATTAACTACCATTAAAAAAGAGGAATAATAATCAATACATGATGAATAGGAAGAAAATTATAACCTCAAAGAATCCCCTATAACATTTTAGGAAGGTGTCTCTACCATTGTGGATGAACTCAGAGAAATAAATCTAGGTACAAAGGAAGATCCAAGCCTCACTCTGATTAGTACGTCCATGACTCAATAAGAGAAAGAGGTGTATAATTCCTTTCTAAAGAAACATTAGGATGTGTTTTCTTGTAATTAAATAGATATTATATGTTTTCAACTTGAGGTGGCCACCCATAATTTGGGATTACCATAAGATCATCGGGGATACAAATAAGCAAAATGAAGAACACACCCGACTAACGTCACTAAAATTGAGGCTGAATTTCACAATATTATCAAATAAAAATTCATATGATAGGTTAAATATCCAAATTAGATAGCTAATATTGTCCTGTTGAAAAGGAATAATGGGAAAATTAGAGTCTAAATTGATTTTATAGATCTCAAAATTCATTTTCCCAAAGATGAATTTGAAGTCTTGATCATAGAACTATTAATTGATTAAACAGATGGATATGAGGATCTCTCCTTTATGGATAGATACTCTATGTACAATAAAATCTATATGGATCTAGAATATGAGGAATCTATAGCCTTCAGATCCCCTCAAGGTGTATTTTTCTATTGGGTAATACCCTTTTTCTTGAAGAATGCTGGTGCGACATATCAACGTGAAATGCACCACATCTTTAAACACATCTTGGGAAAATTCATTGAATGCTGTTATGATGATCTAGTGGTTAAATATAGAAAACATTATTATCACTTGATTGACTTGGAGACCATATTTAGAAATCTTTGACAATATAATCTGAAGATTAACCCCTTAAAATGTGATTTCAGAGTAACCTTGGGAAAATTTATCAGTTTTTTGTATGCCATCGTGGCATCGAATTCAATCCAGAGAAGAATAAATATATCCTTTGAATTTAACCTCCTCAAAACTTGAAAGAGTTGATAGGAATTCGAGGACACCTGGCCTACATTTGGGGCTTCATTAAAAATCTGATTGGAAAGTGTTTTCCCTTCACCAAATTGATAAACAATGGGGTCAGATATCAATGGACTAAGGAATACTAAGAATCATTTGATACCCTCAATAAATACCTATTGAGTCCACTGGTATTGATACCACAAGCTGAAGGAAAGCCGCTCATTCTTTATGTGATAGCCTTGGGGAGATCACTGGGTGCCTTCCTTTCACAAAAGAATGATACTGGGAATGAAAACGGCCTTTACTATCTCAGTCAAACCAGGATTGATGCAGAGACTCAATATTCCAATATTGAGAAAAACCACCTAGCATTAATCTTTGTGGTTTAGAAATTGAGAAACTATCTAAATCATCACAATTTCCACTTGGTATCTCGCAATAACCCACTCAAATTTATCCTCAGTCATCCTATGCTTATAGGATGTCTGGCAAGGTGGGCGATTATTCTGTAGAAGTTTGATATATATTTTGGGACTTAGAAAGAAGTAAAATTCCAAGCCTTAGAAAACTTACTTGATAAGAACCCTTATATGGAAGAGACATCATTGAATACTAAACTTCCTAATGAAAAAATATTCTCTATTCAAGATAGTCCCTGAATATGGGAAATGCACTTTGACAGTGCTTCCAAAAGTCCAAAGGGGAATATAATGGAAGACCCTAAACTCAACAAAGTTGTGTTAGGAATTGTGATTATCTCCCCAGAGAATGTAATGTTTCCATATTCCTTTCTATTATCAGAAGGTGGAACCAACAATGAGGAATAATATTAGGTTCTTATTGTAGGTTTGGAATTGGCACTCCGAGTACCTGTGAATCACCTAAAAGTGAAAGGTGATTCATAATTAATAATCAAGAAGATCAAAGGGGATTACACCATTAGAAAAGAAGAGTTAATACCCCTATATGATTATGTCTGAATTTTAATGGATTTTTTCCCTCAGATCCAACATTGTCTTACATCCCATGATCACAAAATGACCAAGATGATGCATTGGTGAATGCAGATACGACCCCAGAAGATCCAAATAGGGATGATACTGTCATTATCATTGCTCATGATCGTGTGATTTCACCTTATATTCAAATCAGAATATAGGAAATCAGTTAAATCAGTCCCATTTCCAAACCATATGGTCATACCATGGGATAGATTTCACCCATCATGGAATATCTACAAAACTACGTACTTCCACCAAATAGATTTTAAAGAGATAAGATCTGGTGACAACCAATGAATTTCACTCTTTATGATGGACCATATCACTATAAGATCATCTACAAACGATAATTTGATGGAATCCTCCTCAGATGCATTAATGGATAAGAGACTACAACTATCATGAAACAAGTACATGTAGGCTCCTGTGGTGCCCACCAGTTTGGGAATAGGCTTTCTGATCAAATATGAAGGCTTGGATACCTATGGCCTTCGATGATGCATGATTGCACAGATTTCACTAAGAAATGTCATCCCTTATAGGTGCACGCCAACTTCATTCATCAACCCACATAGTTTCTAAATACATCTAAATACTCCTAGCCATTTTCTACATGGGGAATTGATGTAGTGGGACCTTATCCTTCAGCTACGACTTAGTAGTCCAAGTACATTATTATTACTACTGATTTCTTCTCCCAATGAAATAAGGCAATACCTATTAAAGAAGTCGAGGAAAAAATCATTTTTAGCTTTGTCAAAGATAATATAATCACCATATTTGATGTCCCTCACACAATATTGATGAAAAACGACACTAATTTCTGTTCAATATAGGAAAAGCAACTATATTAGGAGCACAATATCAAATCCAACCATTCATCTTGGTATCATGTAGTGGCCAATGGATAGATATATGTTTTGAACAAGACCCTATCAAATATACTCCAGAAGATGGTGGATAAAGATAAAAAGTCTTGGCCTCATAATCTCTTGCATTCCCTGTGGGCTTATAGGACTAATACCTGCACTGCTATACAAGAAACTCCATAGTCATTGATATATGGAACAGAAGTAGTCTTTCCCATTGAATTTCAATTTACTTTGCTCTAATTTTCCATTTATGACCAATTATCTATAGACGATCTGTCTCATAAGTGACTAGATGAGCTGGAGCGATTATATGAAAATAGATTGCATACCTTTCATCACTTGGAAGTCTATCCTAATAGAATAAGACGAGCTTTCAATAAGAAAGTTCACCTCCATTCATTCATTCAAAGAGAATTGGTATTAGTCTTTAATATTCCAATGATACCAGGAAAGAATCCTCCAAAGCTCGAGACAAAGTGGGAAGGACCTTACTCCATACATAAGGTCCATTCTAATGGAGCTTATTCCCTAATATCAATGTATAGAGAACTCATTACAAATCCAACCAATGAAAGGTTCTTGAAGAAATACTTTTTGTAATCACACATAGTACATCTAGTTATATGATGCTAAACTACGTAACAACCGCCATCTTATCCACTAGTCATTAAATTTAATAGCACCATACATGTCCATGCTGCATGATGTTAAAATTCATAGAATCTTTTTCCTTGTCATATGATGTTAAACTACAAAACATCATTTGGCCTTGCTACACAACATTAAACTATATGATTAATATATAATTCATTTTATGTTAATAAATCCCCCAAGATACCATAAATTGGCATTCTTTATGTACATTTAAAAGATGAATAGAATCCATGCGCAAGCATTACTCACATCATTGTCACTCCTTAGTGTCACTTGAGCCCTATTTCCCCCTATGTTTGAATCATATCAGCATAGGGAACCCTTTTTAAGAACTACATGTGGCTTTATTATTTCCCCTAACAAGATATGTAGTGAAACATGGGTATTATTACATGGTCTAGCCATAATGTTTCTTTCACTTTAGGTGACTTACGTCCTTTCCATAAGATGTTAAACTACATGGTTCTTCAAGAACTACCTGTATGAGGCCCCAGCCTTAAACATTACTTAATCTTGAGTTATTACAAGAATACACATTGATGATCTTTTCATGTTTAGAGTTTTAGATAATTAGATCATAAATCATGCATTACATTCCACATTTCAACAAGGTGGTTAGATAAAAGACAGTATTCATTTTTCCCATCAAAGGAAACATATTTAAAATAAAACATGGATTCTTTCTTGACACTTACTTGACACTATCATCATATCATGTACTTTTCCCTTGACCTGTGAAAAACATTTCAAAAACTTGGGATGAGCATAAAAAGCTCAGTAAGGGATATAAAAGTACGGAATGAAAACATTATTCCATGTATTCATACGAATCAATGAAATCATACTTTACTCATAAAACATAAGCACTTTAACATACCTCATGAAATCATAATATATAAAGGTAACTTGAGGCATTCATAACATTCTTACGTAGGGAGTAACCCTCATGGTTACATTTGGAATACCCATCACAGTATATTCCCTAAATATCTTCAGAGAAACCATAGCATTTAACTCCTTCGCATTACCCAATGTATTGGAGAGATATCACGGGCTCACCCACCCTTAGTTTATCATGGAACCACTCGTCTTCATAAACAATGTCCAAGAACCATAACATAATCGTATCACATAAAACATGCATAAAGGAAACATAACATTTCCACATTTCAATCACAAGATATCAAAAACACATTGATATAATCAAAAAATTATCAAAACCATTTTCAATACCAAAATAAAATAAAAGTAAAACATGGTATTTGTTTTTCATTTAAAAAAAGTTATGGCTTGTAGAGGAATCCGAAACTCAAATAATGGTCATGGCGGCAGAGAAGTTGTTGTCGCCACATACGTAAGACAAAAACATTCCCTTTTGTTGTTTAGTAAAACACTTGGTATAAAAATATTCCTTTTGGATAAAAGTAAAAGTCAAAGGGGTTTATACACCGTATAAAATAAAGTTATGTATAAAACAAAATATGCCTCAATGAAAGGAGATTGAGACGAAGTCGCATACCTCTTGTCTGACTTGACTTGACCGTTATTTAATCTCCTAAATAACAAAATAGAGTTAATTTATACTTGATTAAGAACCTTTTTCAAGTTAATTATTCCTTTTATATCACTTATTACCATGTTATGAACATTATGTAATTATTTAAGTTAATAACGGTCGTTTTGTCGATCTTTGGTACTTGAGCCAAAAATTAAATTCTTATAATTACAAGTTGTTCATGTGGTAAAATATCCATTATATCCAGAATTATATTCATGATATAGATATCATATATATAATATATATCCAGTATATACATGCATTTATAATATTACATAATATTTAGAGGAAAGAAATGAAATGCACCGTTCATGGAGACGGTAAGCCGTACGTACGCATGAACGCTACTTTCATTTCTATTTCGTATTTAATAGAATGAAATAATAATGATATAAAGGTATATTATAATACCATTATAATATCATATATAACATCATAAACTCCAACCTTTATACATCCCACATATGGCATTAACGAATCAAATCACTTTGAGGGGGTGACAGTCCACACTTCCTAAAATGAAGATATCGCGTTTACCCATAATGGAAACCATAAAGGTATGCCATAAATGAAAAAATACAGAAGAATAAGGAAAACATAAAAATAATATATATCATATATAAATAGAGTTACATCTTAATGGCCACCATGAAAGGTGTTAAAATAAGATTGAACAATCATCGTTTTGTGAGGCAGAAATTCGCCATCCACAAAAATTGTATGTTATTTAACCATTAGACGAGAGTGTGTGTAAGTATAAATCAAATAATTCTCATAAAAAAATCCTAGTATATTGGAGATACTGTTGTTGTTACAAAAGAAAAGAATAAAAAGAGTTTAGGAGGTTGGAGAAGCAAAATAAAACAAAAGAACATTAGAGAAGACATTACCTTTAAATCGGGTAACTCCTCTTGGTTTGAACCAAAAGGGTTTCTTGAAGAGATTTATGTATAAGGTAAGGTTTATATAATTAATAGAGGTATGTGGAGAGACAAAATGATTAGAGTTTGGATGATCCAATGGCTTGAGAGGTGTGGGTAAGGTGGTATAGGTGGGAGTCTTTTATAAGAGGGAGGAGGGGCACTCTTGGAAAGTCAAAAAATGTTACTTTATTATATAATGAGTTTAGGATTTTAATGGTCCCAAAATTATATATTTCGAGGATAAGGTGATAAGGGTTCTAAATACACCCATCCAATATGTTTTTGAAAAGTGTAACTCTTATATATTACATTATCTTTTCATTTTATTTAAATCGTTCATTAATGAGGTAATCACTACATCATCATGGTGTCATAAATTAATTAATTTATCTAATGTCTAAAAATTATAAAAAAATATATCCTGATGTAGGAAATCTTTTTATCTTTCCAATGACTATTTATATTATAAGATATCATTTACACAGACAAAACTAAAATTGTTTTACTTGAGTGATACATACTTTGGTTATACTTTCCTTTTAAAAAACATAAAATGATAAAGTGTCACTATCACCCAAAAGTGACTCCATGGGGTCCCAATGTTTGGAAAAAGGCATTCCATGGTCGTCCATGACACAACCAGTAGCATTAAGACACATGTTGGGGTCATTTTTTATTATTATGATATTATTTTATTACCCTTAACTACTCGATTACTAATTAATCACGATAATTAAAGATAATTACCGTCGTTACTATTCATAATGTCCAAAAACAAAAGAGTCTTAATTACGTAATTTGTAACTTCTGATTACAAATATGGAATACATTTTACCAAATTAAAAACACAGAAATTTCAGTAATTAATTTAAAAATAATTCCTGTTGTCAAAACAAATAGCGGGTTTTTTAGAAACAATATCTATCAAAAGTTTGACAATTGTTTATGTCCAATTTCAAAGTGAAATTAATCCCAATGACCAACATTGGATTAAATGGTAAAAATATATTATATTTAAACTTTAAAACCAATTAAAAAGATAATATATACATATAATAAAAATAGATGAAAAAGCAGTTTTGAAGTAAAATGCAGTATTTTTCACTATGCATTAAAAAATGAACATTGTCAGAAAAATACAAAAAATTTATCCAAAGTAAATTTCAATGTCCCAATCCTAAATAATAAGTTTATTTTGATAAATAAAACTTATAAAATTTTCAAAATATAGATTGAAAAATGGTTCACCATCAAAAGGTGGTAAAACAATCTTTTAAAAATATTAGAGAATCCAATGCTTAAGATTGGATTTATTCTCATTTTAAGCCTCTAAAACACTATCTAATTCATAAATAGACATAGATATGAAAATCCATAATTCTTTACTTACTTGGGATATTACATCCTTCCCCCCTTTAAAAAATCGCGTCCCCGTAATTTTTTTACTTATCGAATAATTGGGGGTATTTATCCCTCATTGCATTTTCCGATTCCCATGTTGCCTCTTCAGTCATGTGGTTTTTACAAAAAACCATTACTTGATGAATCACCTTATTCCACAATAATTGCCCCCTGTGGTCAAGAATCTGTACCGTTTGTTCCTCATAAGATAGGTTCTCTTCTGGCTGAACTACCTCTAGACTCAAAACATGATATGGATCTAGCATGTACTTCCTTAACAATGAGACATGAAAAACATTGTGTACCTGAGATAAACTTGGAGGTAAATACACTTGGTATGCAACTGATCCAACTCTCTCCAGAATTTCATATGGTCCAATGAACCTTGGACTCAACTTTCCTTTATTACCAAATCGCATCACACTTTTCCATGGAGATACTTTGAGAAAAACATGATCACCTTCCTCAAAAGAGAGATCCTTCCTCCTGTTGTCCACATAACTTTTCTGCCTGCTCTGAGCTGTTCTCATGTGCTTCTGAATCTGCTGAACTTTTTCTGCCAACTCTTCTACCAATTCTGTTCCCATCAACTTCCTTTCACCCACTTCATCCCAAAAAGCTGGAGTTTGACACCACTTCCCATATAATGCCTCAAATGGTTCCATCTGTATACTGGAATGAAAACTATTATTATAAGAAAAATCAACCAATGAAAGATGTTGGTCCCAACTTCCCTAATAATCCATCGAACAAGCACGTATCATATCCTCCAAAGTCTAAATTGTTCGTTCTGATTTCCCATCTGATTGAGGATAAAAAGCTGTACTAAAATTTAATTCAGTACCCAACGGCTTCTGAAGGCCTTTCCAAAAGTTAGAAGTAAACCTGGGATCATGATCAGATACAATGGAGAGGGGAACTCCATGTAACCTGACTATCTCTTTAAGATACAAATGATAAAGTTGATCTAGAGAAAAAGTATCCCGTATAGCAAGGAAATGAGCATATTTTGTCAAGTGATCAACAATAACCCAGATTGCATTATTACCTCGAGGTGTCTTTGGAAATCCCACAATGAAGTCCATGGATATATTCTCCAATTTTCACTCTGGCACTGGTAAAGGCTGAAGCATCCCTTTTGGTAACTGCCGCTCTACTTTAACCTGTTGATAAGTCAAACTCTTCACAGTAAAATCAGCAATATCTCTTTTCATTCCATCCCACCAGTAATACTCCTGAAGATCTCTATACATCTTAGTAATGCCAAGATGAACTGAAAACTGAGAACTATGAGCTTAACATAACAACTCTCTTGTAACACCCCAAGATTCCATGGTACGATTCTCTTTTAATAATACAGTAGCGTGTGTGGTACGCAACTTTGAGATTCTAACACACCGCGAATAATCAAAGTAGCCGTTATAAATAGTAATACCCACTTTTTGAAATTTTATAAATTTTATCTCTCAAGATGTACTTCATTTTTGTATTTGGAATATCTAATTTCTCCTAGGGTGAAATTTTGGTACTTTTCAGATAACTTTTATATTTTGATGAATAGTGAAAATTACTAAATTTTAATTAAAAAAAACTTTTTTAATCAAAATAATTAATAGTGATAAATTTTGAATTTGAGTGGTCTTAAAGTATATTTAGAATATATTTTTACCATTTAATACAATGTTGGTAATTGGACATAATTTCACAATTAAACCGGACATAAACAAGTGTCAATCTTTTGATAGTTATTATATCTTAAAAACACGCTTTTTGTTTTGACAGCAGGAATTAATTTTAAATTAATTTCTTCCACTTCTGTGTTTTGAATTTGGAAAAATGGATTCCATATTTGGAATTAGGATGTCCAAATTTTGTAAATAGGTAACTTTTATTTTTATACATTTTGAATAATTAATTCGGTAAATATTTTACTTACCATGGTTAAAGGGTAAATTCGGTAAATAAGGGTAAAAAAATAATATTATAATAATAATAAATTACCCTAAAATGTGTCCTAACCTTATTGGTGGATACATTTCCGACCATGGTCATATTTGGGTTGATTTTCGGACCCCATGGGGCCACTTGTAGGTGATAGGGACACTTTATATTAATTAAGTTAAAGTAAATACAAAAATGACATAAGCTTATATCTTTTAGAAAAACAATTTTTACATAAGGTTATATATGTTATATTTTCTATTATAAATATTAATTAGAAAAATAAAAATATTTCCTATATAATGGTATTTTATTTATAATTTTTAGACATTAAAAAAGTAAAAATATATATGACACAATAATGATGCAGTATTTTCCTTATTAATGAAAGAATCAAATAATTGGTATTATAAATGTTAAAATAAATATAATTTGAAAGTTTTGATGACATACACGAATTTTATTGGTTAATATGAAATTTTAGGATTTATTAAATGAATTTGGTTCGAATTAATAAAGTTTGTAAGACTGAAAAAAATCAATTATTGAGTAGTGACAAAATTGACGTAAATGAGTTTTTAAAACAAATATTATATTATTAATTTATATTCTATTCCTAAAAATCTAACGTTCATCCAAAGGACTTATATCATTATTGGTGTATCATTAATGGACCACTTTGGGGTCTCTTGGTTGTATATAGTACGTTTATTAACTATATAATATTAAAATACAAAGTGACATGGTAAGTGTCAAACTAATTAACTAAGAGTTAAAACTAAAAGATAAGGTTAATATAATGACCCAAACCTGTCTAAAATATATTGGTTGAAATATTTAGACCCATACCCACCTTATAATTTGAATAATCCACTTTGGAGCCATTATAAACTGAATAATAATTTATTATAAATTAATACTTTAAGTTTTTTCAAAAGAGCCCCTCCTCCCCCTTATAAAAGGACCCAACTTCTAACCAATTATTCACACCTTCAAAGCCTTTTGGTTCGGCCAAATCCTACCCAAATACTCTATAAACTTCCCTCAATTCAACCTAGAGGCCTTAGTTTGATCAGAAAGCCACCCTATGGATCCCTTTTGATCAAATCAAAAGGAAGAACCCGAAGAAGAGGTAATGATTTCACCACCGTCTTTCAAGTTCCTTTCTTCTTAAACTTCTTCTTTCTTTGTTATTTCTATTCTAAAATAATAACTCCAGTATCTCATATATACTGTGATGTTATTATAAATATGGTACAACCATATTCAGTATTCTATCCATCCTTTGAATGACATGTCACTATACGTGCGTACGTACGACTGACCATCTCCACATTGTGGTGTAATTGTTATTCAATATATTATTATTTAGATGGGTATAATAATGATTTATAATTCATGTAAATAATAAATATAACATGATAATGATTCTGTCTATATGATATACCATCCAATTATATATTATTTTAATATCAAAATAATGATATTTTCGCTCGTGTGTACGTACGGATTACTGTCTCCACGACGCGATGAGATTCATTTCCAAGTTCACCATTCATCGACGATTATAAAAATATATATATTACTAATTAGTATTTAATATATGAAATAATAATGCTACTGTAGATATATATATTTATATATATAATTATTTATTTACTTACATATATCTTATTCACTTACTTCTGTTCAATACTATATGAAAACGGAAACAACGTTTATGCGTACGTACGGACTACCGTCTCCATAAACAGTGTTTTCAATTTCATATATGTGTCTATTATACATATTTATATTATAAATATATATGATATATAAATCATGTTTTTTATTCTGGAATTATTTAAATCACGATCTATGTGATACAATCAGGAGCAACAAGTTAAAACACGCATGATAAAGAAAGCGATTATTACCCGAAATATTAATATACCGTGGAAATTATTATTAATTGGGTAGTATAAAGTCATAAATGAACAATGTATGATATCATAAATATTAATATGGTTCTGGTATAATTTAATAACATACTATAGTCTTCATACATGAGGTTAAACATACCCTCGACTAAAGGAAAGTGCAAGGTAAGGGGGTTTTCATCTCACTCCTTATTCCCGTGAGATTCATGCCATATTTCCACTATAACATTTTGTGTGGTGTATGTACTACCAATAATTGTATTATTTGTGTAATACACTTTAATTTATGTTTATTTACATATTCATTGTATGATAACTCTTTCATGGGGTGTATGTTTCGTAAGGTACCAAATTGGTATGGGTTTATTTCACAATCTCTTCATTATCTGACGTTGCTTATACGTAATTATCTACTGGGACCTCTTTATCATCCACATCTATGTTTCTTAAAAATGTATTTCAAAACATTATTACTATTTTATAGACTATGGGTTAAAGTAATTTATACCATTTTTGACTTTTTATAAGAAGTTTATAATGGAATATTTCTGTCGTTTTCCAAACAAGGTCATTTTTATCCTTTTCGACAAAATTAAGGTAAGAAAGTATTTTTTAAATTATATGGTGGGTGCATCTATTTTCCACCATTGTAAAATTTTTTAAGCTTCTCTTACAATATTATAAGAATATTTTCAAAGTAAATGTTTTATTTTATAATTATGTTATTTTAAATGATTTCAAAAAAGAGATATTTCTCTCAAATATATGGAAATCCAGTGAAAATGTATACGTATATAACGCAAGATTAAAAATGTTTTCAGAAAACCTAACTCTCGAGTGTGGTAGATAGGAAGGGATTGGGCATGGACCCATCATGGCCTGAAATTAGTCGATCAGTCTTAGAATTAGTTATTTTTTTCAGAGGCTTGCATAATGTTTTCAGAAAAACACTAGAGTATATTTGATCAATTTTAAACGTAAGTACCTTATAAAAAAATTGGATCGGTAGGTCTCATGAGACAAACTAGTGTCTTGGAATGAGTCCTTGATGAAATATTATTTGTAGTCTTGGCACGAGGCCTTGTCTACGTGGTTATGATAGTCTGGCATTATGAATTCCATCGTTATGAAAGTGGTTATTGATATTTCATGTGATTATTCGATTAGTAGAATATCCATGTGAATAAGTAAATGGAATTATTTTATTTTATTTATGCCATATTATGCTGAAGTTCAAGTTTAAAAGGATTTTGTTTTAGTTTTATACATTGCCTTAAATGTTTATGCTTATTTACGAAAGTTTCCGCCGTATTGCTTACCCTTACTGAGCATTTGAGCTCACCCTTTCAATGTTTTATTTTTCCAGGATTCCAAGAAGTGTATTGTGATTGATATGCAGGGTTAAGACAAGGGAATAATGTTGTTAATAAAGGATTATTTATGTTGTTTTGTATGTTATAACATGTAATGTAACATTCATGTATGTAATCTATTTTCCAAGATTGCTAAACCGATCGGTCCTTCGGGACTTGATTCCTTGTAATCATGCCAATGTATTAAAATAATGCACCGACTCTGGGTAACTGGGGTCGGGGCTTTACATCTCTCTTCAACTGTGAATCACACGGCACACACAATCTCTTCCAAAATCTCAAAACACAATCATTATCAATGTTGAATTCAGGGAACTTACCCTTCTAAACCAGCTCTACCTTTTTCTACAACTCATTGTCTTGCTCTTGTGCTTGCTTAATGTTGTCTGATAGAGAAGATTTCACTGATACCTGAAACAAAACAGAATAAAATCCTGCACCAATAACTTCTATGCCAAAGTTCATCAAATTATTAACCAAAGGATCATGTTCCAAACGTAACATGGTTAATGAAGCATTACTTTTTCAACTAAAAGCATCAGCCACTTTATTTTTTTCCCGGATGGTAATGAATTGTACAATCATAATCCTTGATTAATTCTAGACATCTCCTCTGTCTCATGTTCAATTATTTCTGAGTGAATATATACTTTAAACTTTTGTGATCAGTATATATTTCACACTTTACACCATACAAATGATGCCTCTAAATTTTTAAAGCGAAAACAACAGCAGCTAATTCCAAATCATGTGTAGGGTAATTTACCTCATGAGTTTTCAACTGTCGTGAAACATAACCAATTTCCTGATCATTATTCATTAGGATGAAACGAATTCCTTTCAATGAAGCATCACTGTAGATAACAAACTCACCATTCTTGGAAGGTAGTTCCAAAACTGGAGCATTCACCAATCTTCTTTTCAATTCCTGAAAACAATCATCACATTCTTTTGTCCAGATAAACTTAACACCCTTCCGAGTTAGCTTAGTCATTGGACTGGATAACCATGAAACATTTCTAACAAACATTCGGTAATATCCTGCCAAACAAATAAAACTATGAATCTCAATTACATTTGTGGTTCTTGGCCATTCTTCAACAACCTTTGTTTTTGCAGGATTAACAATTATTCCATCTTTAGAAACAATGTGACCAAGGAAAGAAATTTGTTGCAACCAAAACTCACACTTGCTGAATTTCCCATATAATTTATTTTCTTTTAAGGTTTTAAAAATAACCCTTAAATGACTTTCATGCTCCTCTTTACTTTTAGAAAACACCAAAATATCATCAATGAAAACAACCAAAAACTTATCCAAGAACTCATGGAAAATTATATTCATAAGGTCCATGAATACAGTAGGTGCATTGGTTATCCCAAAAGGCATTACTACAAATTCAAAATGGCCATATCTTGTACAAAACGCGGTCTTCAGAACATCTAATTCCTTTACCTTCAACTGATGGTACCCCAATCTCAGGTCAATCTTTGAAAAATACTGAGCTCCCTGAAGCTGATCAAACAAATCATCGATATGAGGCAAAGGATATTTGTTCTTAATAGTGATGTTATTCAAGGCTCTATAATCAATGAAAATTCTCATAGAACCATCTTTATTTTTAACAAATAAGACAGGAGCACCCCATGGTGATGTGCTAGGTCGAATGAAACCTTTCTCTAATAAATCTTGCAATTTATTTTTCAACTCTAAAAGTTCAATTTGATCCATTCGATAAGGGGGTTTTGAAATTGGATTAGCATCAGGAACTAAGACAATAGTAAATTCAACTTCCCGATCTGGTATTATTCCAGGAAACTTTTCAGAAAAAACATCAAGATGGTCATTTACCACTGGCACATCATTAATCTGAATGGTTCCTTTGTTTTCAATAATATGTGCAAGGTAACATTCATTTCCATCTTTTACAATTTTCTCAGCCTCTTGATATGTTATCAACATTAAGGGTTCATTCTTGTACACAAACTAAAAGTCTTTTTGAAAAGAAACTTATTTATCTCTACAATAAATCTTAGCATGGTAAAGAAAGAGCCAATCCATACCCAGGATAACATCAAACTCTAATAGAGGTAAAACAATAAGGTTTTAAAGTAGGTTCTTTCCACAGATAAGATAGGAAGATTATTATAAATTATTTTTCCTCAACATTTCCCCCAAGTGTTTTTACCACAATTTCAGGAGTAATTTCTTGATATGGAATTCCCAATTTACTAGAAAATTTTTCAGATATGAAAGAATGTGTAGACCCCTAATCAAACAACACATTGGCATAATCCGAGAAAACAAACAAAGTACCTGATACCACTTCATTTGATGGCCCAACATCGGCCGAAGTAGTTACAAAGGATTTAACCACACCTTTCTGCTTATAGTCTAACTTCTTCCTATTATTTGAGCTCCTTGTCGAATACTAGTTTTCATATTGACCCGTCTCATTTCACTTGAAACATTTCACTAACTGTAAATCAAATTTGGTCTTACCGTCACCCAAATCTTTTTTAGTGCAATCAAAAGCCTTATGTCCCATCTTAACACATTGGTAACACTTTCCAGAATTCATAAGACATTCCCCAGCATTCCTTTTACCACATTTATCACAAACTGAAAAATTAGTTTTCTTACCATCAGACCTTTTTAAAGGATTCTTCCCTTTCTCCTGCCACCTCGGTCTCTTCTTCTGTTGGTTGTTATAGAACACTTGATCATTGGAAAACTCCATTTCCACCTTCTTAGCACATCAAACAATCTTTTCATAACTTTTGAACTCACGAGAAGCTAAAGACCTTCGATATTTTGGCTTTAATCCTGAGTAAAAATGATTGATTTTACTATCAAGGTCTCGGATAAAATTTGGAGCATACCTTGCCAATCGAGTGAAATTTTCTTCATAAGCAACCACTGAGTCGTCCTCTTGCCTCAATTCCAAGAATTGTTTTTTCCATCCTAATTCGAACAGACTTAGGAAAATATTTCTCAAGAAACATACCTTTGAATTCAACCCAGTCAAGAGCATCAATCTCATTAGCGTCCCTAATATTTTTAACCATCGACAACCACTGATCTTCTTCACCCTCCAAACGGTAAATAGAAAGACTAACCTTTTGATTGTCTGAACACCCCATGACATCAAAAATCCTCTACAGTGCTTTAATCCACACTTCAGCTAACAAAGGGTCAGATGATCCTCTGAATGATGGGGGATGTTTCCTCATGAAATGTTCCACCACTGACATGTTCCTCTGCGGTTGATCTGGCTGATCTCGTGCATGGATACCAACACCATTTATCGCTTGAGTCAACTGCGACATTACTAGAACAAATAGTTCAATTCCAATCCCGACTATCTCAGGATGTTGATTCCAAAGGTAATTTACTTCTGTTTGACTTCCTAGCACTACTTCCCTGTTTCCTCTGTGGAAAACCATTCTGAAAAAACATGTCTTAGATGAAGGAACATGGTAATCTTCAAATGCTATATCATTTCAATTTGACCATAAAAAAATATTTTTGCATAATCACTTAATAGAATTATAACTCCTAAAGTTATCTAAACCGACCTCTGATACCAACTATAAGGTCCCATCCTTAAACATTACTTAATCTTGAGTTATTACAAGAATAAACATTGAGGATCTTTTCAGGTTTAGGGTTTTAGAGAATTAGATCATAAATCATGCATTATATTCCACATTTCAACAAGGTGGTTACATAAAAGACAATATTCATTTTTCCCATCAAAGGAGACATATTTAAAATAAAACCTGGATTCTTTCTTGAAACTTCCTTGACACTATCATCACATCATGTACTTTTCCCTTGACCTGTGAAAAACATTTCAAAAGCTTGGGATGAGCATAAAAATCTCAGTAAGGGATATAAAAGTACAGAATGAAAACATTAGTCCATGTATTCATACGAATCAATGAAATCATACTTTACTCATAAAACATAAGAACTTTAAAATACCTCATGAAATCATAAGATTTATGAACAACTCATAGAATTCATAAGACATAAAGGTAACTTGAGGCATTCATAACATTATTACATAGGGAGTAACCCTCATGGTTACGTTTGGAATACCCATCATAGTATATTCCCTAAATCTCTTCGGAGAAACCTTAGCGTTTAACTCCTTCGCGTTACCCAATGCATTGGAGAGATATCACGGGCTCACCCACCCTTAGTTTATCATGGAACCACCCGTCTTCATAAAAAATTCCCAAGAACCATAACATAATCGTATCACATAAAACATGCATAAAAGAAAACATAACATTTTCACATTTCAATCACAAGATATCATAAACAAATTGATATAATCAAAAAATTATCAATACCATTTTCAATACCAAAATAAAATTAAAGTAAAACATGGTATTTATTTTTCATTTAAAAAAAGTTATGGCTTGTAGAGGAATCCGAAACTCAAATAATGGTCATGGCAGCGGAGAAGTCATTGTCGCCGCATACGTAAGACAAAAACATTCCCTTTTTTAATTTAGTAAAACACTTGGTAAAAAAGATTCCTTTTGAATAAAAGTAAAAGTCAAAGGGGTTATACACCGTATAAAATAAAGTTGTGTATAAAACAAAATATGCCTCAATGAAAGGAGATTGAGATGAAGTCCCATACCTCGTGTCCGACTAGACTCGATCGTTCTTTAATCTCCTGAATAACAAACTAGAGTTAATTTATACTCTATTAAGAAACTTTTTCAAGTTCATTATTCCTTTTATATCACTTATTACCATGTTATGAACATTATGTAATTATTTAAGTTAATAACGGTCGTTTTGTTGATCTTTGGTACTTGAGCCAAAAATAAACTTCTTATAATTACAAGTTGTTCATGTGGTAAAATATCCATTATATCTAGAATTATATTCATGATATAGATATCATATATATCATATATATCTAGTATATACATGCATTTATAATATTACGTAACATTTAGAGGTAAGAAATGAAATGCACCGTTCATGGAGACGGTAAGCCGCACGTACGCATGAACGCTACTTTCATTTATATTTCGTACTTAATGGAATGAAATCATAATTATATAAAGGTATATTATAATTATTTTATAATATAATATATAAAATCATAAACTCCAACCTTTATACATCCCACATATGGCATTAACGGATCAAATCACTTTGAGGGGGCGGTAGTCCGCACTTCCTAAAATGAAGATATCGCGTTTACCCATAATGGAAACCATAAAGGAATGCCATAAATGAAAAAATACATAAGCATAAGGAAAACATAAACATAATATATATCATATATAAATATAGTGACATCTTAATGTCCACCATGAAAGGTGTTAAAAGAATATTGAACAATCTTCGTTTTGTGAGGCAGAAATTCGCCATCCACAAAAACAGTATGTTCTTTAACCATTAGACGGGAGTGTGTGTAAGTGTAAATCAAATACTTCTCATAACAAAATCCTAGTATATTGGAGATACTGGTGTTGTTACGAAAGAAAATAATAAAAAGAGTTTAGGGGGTCTGAGAAGCAAAATAAAACAAAAGAACATTAGAGAAGACATTACCTTTAAATCAGGTAACTCCTCTTGGTTTGAACCAAAAGGGTTTCTTGAGAAGATTTCTACCTAAGGTAAGGCTTCTAGGATGAAGGGAGGTAAGTGGAGAGATAAAATGAGTAGAGTTTGGTCGAGCCAATAGCTTGAGAGGTGTGGGTAAGGTGGTAGAGGTGGGGGCCTTTTATAAGAGGGAGGAGGGGCAGTCTTGGAAAGTCAAGAAATGTTTTTTATTATATAATGAGTTTTGGATTTTAAAGGTCGCAAAATTATATATTTCTAGGATAAGGTGATAAGGGTTCTAAATCCACCCATCCAATATGTTTTTTACAAGTGTATGTAGAGACCCGAAGCCTGACGTACATGGACATTACATTACTTTTGCGGAATACTTAGTACATAACAAAAACACACACTAAAGGATCGCAATAGTTTAGTGTCTTTGGAAACTCGGAACGTAATCTTCTAATCTTGGTGAAAGATCTTCAATATCTCCCATAAAGATCTTCCCTTTTTTACCTAAAACCTTTATTTATATCCTGGGGAAAAGAAAACATAAAAGGGTGAGCTCAAATGCTCAGTAAGGGTATACAAAAGAAATAAAAATCATATCATATCTTTTTGAAAATCATAACCTGCAAAAGAGATCATAATATCTTAACATGGAACAAATCATAGAAGTGAAAATGAGATCACCATAATCATAACATGAAACTTGAAACTTTGTGGCATGCACACATAATCATGGAAAATCATTTCTTGTTAGTCATGACTCATCGCCAAGACTATCTTAGTGGACAAAGTCCCTTTCTGAACCGAGTTCACTCCTCGTTTCAGTCCTGTATCACTGAACCGAAATAACCTTCCGTTCCAGCCATGTCTATCTCATGAGATATAAAATCTTTACCCAATGCATTGGAGGGAGATATAGGTCCCACCCATCTCTTAATGAATCCTTTCTTATGTGTGCCACAAAATCATAAATCATACATCATTGCATAACCCATGTAATAAAAATGGGATTCTTAAACAACATGACATCATAAAACCATTCATATAAGATAAAGGAATTCATAAACATAATTTCATCACAACATAGTCAAATCAATGTAAAAATATGGATATAAACAGAACCCTTTATTATCTTATATGGAAAATAATTTTGATAAAACACTTGAATTGAATTCTTGAGGAAAATATCCTTTCTTCTTCAAAATCAATTTCTTTTCACAAAACATCATGCAATTTTAAAAGAAAGAGATTTTATTGAAAATAGTCATTAAATCCTTTAGAGTAAGCTTCATGAAAATAAGGCTTTATAAAACAGTATAAATCCGTTCGTGCCGTATAAGTTAAAAAAAACATTCTTCGTACTTTTGTCGGAAAAGTCAAAAAGTACCTCGTACGAAAAACGAAAAAAGATTCCTTTCATACATATTACTAAAAACTCACTAAAGGGTAAAAATGGATTTAAACAATTTTAGGTGGATGGAAATAATATTACATATTGAGTAAACATGGATGTGGATGATAAAATACACCCCAGTAAATACTTACGAATAAACAATCTCGGATAAAAATGAGATTGTGATATTTCCCTTACCTTAGGTCCGATTTGCTTTGTAAGTGTCCGAACCTCCTGTATAATGATTTAAATAATGTCATTGAATTATTACAGAATCATATTCATTGTTATGATATCATATATGGTTCACTTATGACATTATATTACCCGTTCTTTTGTAAATTCCATGTTAAAGAAGCGTTTTGGGTAAAATCGTTTCATTTATCGTAGGTGTTTTGACTTGTTGTTCTTGACATAATTATTACTTATATCATGATTTACTTACTTCCAGAATATAAAATATGATTTATATATCATATATATTCAGTATATATATATATATAATAGGTAGATAAATAAAATGAAAAACACCGTTCATGGAGACGGTAGTCCGTACGTACGCATGAACGCTGTTTTCCTTTCCTTATTGTCTTGAAATGGAAGTAAGTAGATGACATACATATGTATATATATAAATAAATCCAGTAGCTTTATAATGTCATATATTTCATTATTATTTCTTATATATACATTATAATCATTCTTAAATGGTTAACATAGAGAATGAATCTCATCGCGTCGTGGAGACGGTAGTCCGTACGTACGCACGAGCGATGATATCATTTCTATAAATATTGAATTGGAGTGGAGTGGATTATACAATATATCAGAATCAATATGATGTTGTAATAACTATGTATAGTTATTCTTTACACCATTATACCCATCCATGTAAGGTGGTGGTGGAAAATAGATTACACCACGGTGTGGAGACGGTATTCCGTACATACGCACGCGCGGTGATTTCTTTTTCCGTAGGATGGATAGATGGTGAAATAGGGTTGTTTCATACTTATAATAACATATCAGTATATGAGTGAAACTGATGTTATTAATTCATAATGAAACAACCTAAGAATAAGAAGTGGAAGAAGAAATAAAGATGAAAGAATTGGTAACGGTAATTACCTCTTCTTTGAAGTGCCTCTTTGAGACCTCCTCTTAGGGCACTAGAATTGGTCTTTGAGGAAGACCAGAACCTCTAAGATGTTTCTAGGGAAGTGGAGAAGAGATTTTGGCAGGGGTTGGCCGAGCTTGAGTGCTCAAATTGGTGTGAGGAGGAGGGGGAGGAGGTGTCCTTTTATAGGGGAGGAGAGGGGCACCTTAGGAATTCTTAAAAATATTAATTTATAATAACTATAACCCCACTTAAAAACCTCCACAAATGACTCATATTCGAAGCTTAGATGAGATAGGGTTGTAATCTCATCAACCAATCAAATTTAGACATGTTTGGATCTTATTTTAAACCTTATCAATTAGATTTAACTCTAAGTTAAATAATTTAACTTTTACCGTGTCTTTTTGTTTTCTTTCACTATATGGTTAATACACTTACTATAACATGCCAAACGAACCCCAAATTGTTTATTATTAATATATATATCCTTATCTAAGTCATTTGGCCGAACCTTAGATTTTTAGGAATAAAATAACAATTAATAATATAATATTTGATTTAAAAACTATTTTGTGTCAATTTTGACACTATTTGATATATGATTTTTGTGAAAGTCATAACAGAATTAAATGTTCGAACCAAGTTGATTAAATCAACATTAATATATCATAGTAACCTATAAAATTAGTGGAATTCATAAAAATTCTCAAATTACATTTATTTTCGTGTTTATAACATCAATTATGTCAATATTTCATAAATAAGATAATTACTGCATCATCTTTGTGTCATAAATTAATTAAATTATTTGATGTCTAAAAATTACAAATAAAATACCATTATGTAGGAAATCTTTTTAGCTTTCTAATGAATATTTACAATCGAATTTATCTTATGTATAACCCCATATTAAAAATGTTTTAGTAAATAAACTTTGATTTTAACTCTTTTAACTCTTCTTTGAATTAAATAATAATAAATGTCCTAATCTAATCCAAGTGGGGCTAAATGATAATATTTTACACTTAAGGTTGTTTTTGGTCGAGATACAATTGTCCAATAGGATTAGGACATGTGTTAGGGTAATATTAATATCATATTTACCCTTAGTTACCCTATTTACTATTAACCGCGGTAAAAAAAAGTAAAAAGTTACTATTCACCAAAAATTATTTTCATCTCATTGAACCACATTTTAGTCCTTGATATTAACCGTGTCTCTCGGATTTTCGAAATTCCATTCAAAGAAGCGGTAAAATTAAGTTTTATGCAAAATTCAGTTTTTAACCTACCACTTAGTGGTTTCACTATTCATCAAAAATTGAAGTTTTTCAGAAAAATGCCAAAATTTCACCCTAAGCTATAATTGATATTCCGAATTCAAAAATGATTTCTATTTTAAATAATTCCCAACATATAAGTTGCATTAATTAATTTTATAATTAAATCCCGCTGTTAAAACAAATAGCGTGTTTTTAAGAAACAATATCTATCAAAAGATTGACACTTGTTTATGTCTAGTTTAAATGTGAAATTACATCCAATGACCAACATTGTATTAAATTGTAAAAATATATTCTAAATATACTTTAAAACCACTCAAATTAATGATTTATCACTATTAATTATTTCGATTAAAAAAGTTGTTTTTAATTATAATTTAGTAATTTTCACTATTCATTAGAATATGAAAGTTATCCGAAAAGTACCAAAATTTCACCTTAGGCTAAATTCGATACTCCGAATCCAAAAATAAAGTTCATTTTGAAAAATAAGATTTACTGGATTTCAAAAAGTGGTTATTACTATTCATAATGGCTAGTTTTAATAATATTTTTATAGCATATCGTTGTTTAGTGAAACTCGGTATTGCGTACTACACACGCTATCGAGGAAGGTCGCGATTGCGTGTAATGCAAGTCAAGTCAAGGATGTGTGTTGTGCAAGCTCCTTTTGGTGTAGCGTACAACACAAGACATTAATTAAAAAGAATATTTTTTATAAAATCTTGGGCTGTTACATTCTACCCCCCTTAAAATGAATTTCGCCCTCGAAATTCGTCGGGGTTATAAATGGTTTACTATTTGAAAGTTTCTTTAATAGAAACCCACATCGTAAAAGGGAATAACAAAACTTGGCTTTAAAAACTAAAGTATGAAATGTAACGATTACCCAAATAAACTAATCACTGGGTTTCCACATAGGTGAAAATATGGATATGGAAGAGAAATCTAACCATCATGTTCTGATGGAGAGTGGTAGAGAACATGGCTATGGAAAAGCCAGTAATCACAAATCCATAAATTTGTGACGATCTAAGGTACCATCTGATTCATCAGGTATAAGATCACTAGGACAACATTTTTGGTTTTCAAGATCATTTCTCTAAAGTTGAAAATTTGAATTAGAATAAATACTTACTTTATTTTGATACAATATCACTGTTGTTCGTGCCTTGAACAATTTCCACTTCATCTCTTAAATAAATGAAGTTGAATTTATTATTCGTGAAGTGTTAGCAGATCATGTGATAGAATGACGGGTCATTCCATCTGTCTCAAACAAAAGGTAAGCAAAAGTTATTAAATATACATAAGTCATTCTATAGTGAGATTAATCATATATAGTTCCTAAAATGGACTTATACTTCATATATCATACTGCTTAATATAATAAAACTAGTTTCTACTAAACAGGGACTTCCTGTAGGCCAGTGGTAGGCGATAAAGGCCAGTCGCACTTCGGTTGTGGGTTCGATTCCCACAGCCTTGTCCGAAGCGATGGGCTGTCGCCCGTCCTGCAGGTTGTCCTTTTTATAAAACTATATTACTATAACATCCCATCAATAATATCGAAAAAAAACTTCTATCCTTAAACAATACTAACTTATGTCCAACATAATCCATTCCAATCTTTAGGCTTATCCATAATACTGCAGTCCACTCTCATAACATAGTGAAAACAATTACCAGAGATTTAATATCATCGTTGATCCCCATATATCATAAGATATTTTTTGTTGGTCACATTCCAAACATTCAAAGTCCTTAATCATGTATTCTCTTGAATACCTTAGTGAAAGCATGAATGCAGTTAAAAGTTAACACTTTCCACATACCAAAATCCTCAAAATTCTATATACTCAATCCATGATATCACTTAGTCCTTATATCAATCATGATCTCATGCATACAATCAAACATCTCATTATCGTATTATCCCTTCATTATGCGCATATCATATACTTTCCAAAAATACCTCAATCACTTCGAATACCACATTAGACCAATACATAAATATTCCAATACACCATAAAAGTACCTTAACAACATTATTCTTGAATACCAACACTTCAGTCCATCCACTTCAATGACTGTCCTGGAATAATTCCTTCCTTGATTTAGAAGTATCTTTTCAGATCAGGGCATTGAGTTGGGTAATGCCCATGTTCTCCACAAATATGACATTGAACTCCATAACAATTTGTCACTCTATGACCCTTTTCTCCACACAGATAACATCGGTCCCTCCATTTGAGGTATTCCTCAAGGTTCTTCTTCCCTTCTTTAGAAATCTCAATCTTCCTTTCTTTATGCTCCTCAACATGCGAACATGCATAATAGTTTATCTTCATCTTCTTTGAGGAATTAGTCATACCACTAAATTTCACCTTGTTAATCATATATCGCGATGACTGATTCGGCATAATCAGAATATCTTTATCTCTAGGCATCACACAATTTTGTTGCTCATAGTCACCAATTTGTCCATTGGATTCAATGTTAACCAAATTCCTTCTGGTTCCCTCCATTAACTAAAACACAAAAATAATTTTGTGAGAGGCGAAATCATGCTAGGGAAGACAACATAGTAAAGGGGGAGCACCCTCAATATCTAACATCTTAGGTTAAATTCTAAGATCGTTACCGTAGTTCTAGGACTATATCCTATACGTATACTTATCCTTAGGGGCATCCCTAGACATACCTTAGAAATATCTCTAGGGATCTCACTAACGTTTTCGCATCCTAGTTTCCAAAGGTTGACTAAACCTTTCCTCTGATACCAAATGTAGAGACCCGAAGCCTGACGTACATGGACATTACATTACTTTTGCGGAATACTTAGTACATAACAAAAACACACACTAAAGGATCGCAATAGTTTAGTGTCTTTGGAAACTCGGAACGTAATCTTCTAATCTTGGTGAAAGATCTTCAATATCTCCCATAAAGATCTTCCCTTTTTTACCTAAAACCTTTATTTATATCCTGGGGAAAAGAAAACATAAAAGGGTGAGCTCAAATGCTCAGTAAGGGTATACAAAAGAAATAAAAATCATATCATATCTTTTTGAAAATCATAACCTGCAAAAGAGATCATAATATCTTAACATGGAACAAATCATAGAAGTGAAAATGAGATCACCATAATCATAACATGAAACTTGAAACTTTGTGGCATGCACACATAATCATGGAAAATCATTTCTTGTTAGTCATGACTCATCGCCAATACTATCTTAGTGGACAAAGTCCCTTTCTGAACCGAGTTCACTCCTCGTTTCAGTCCTGTATCACTGAACCGAAATAACCTTCCGTTCCAGCCATGTCTATCTCATGAGATATAAAATCTTTACCCAATGCATTGGAGGGAGATATAGGTCCCACCCATCTCTTAATGAATCCTTTCTTATGTGTGCCACAAAATCATAAATCATACATCATTGCATAACCCATGTAATAAAAATGGGATTCTTAAACAACATGACATCATAAAACCATTCATATAAGATAAAGGAATTCATAAACATAATTTCATCACAACATAGTCAAATCAATGTAAAAATATGGATATAAACAGAACCCTTTATTATCTTATATGGAAAATAATTTTGATAAAACACTTGAATTGAATTCTTGAGGAAAATATCCTTTCTTCTTCAAAATCAATTTCTTTTCACAAAACATCATGCAATTTTAAAAGAAAGAGATTTTATTGAAAATAGTCATTAAATCCTTTAGAGTAAGCTTCATGAAAATAAGGCTTTATAAAACAGTATAAATCTGTTCGTGCCGTATAAGTTAAAAAAAACATTCTTCGTACTTTTGTCGGAAAAGTCAAAAAGTACCTCGTACGAAAAACGAAAAAAGATTCCTTTCATACATATTACTAAAAACTCACTAAAGGGTAAAAATGGATTTAAACAATTTTAGGTGGATGGAAATAATATTACATATTGAGTAAACATGGATGTGGATGATAAAATACACCCCAGTAAATACTTACGAATAAACAATCTCGGATAAAAATGAGATTGTGATATTTCCCTTACCTTAGGTCCGATTTGCTTTGTAAGTGTCCGAACCTCCTGTATAATGATTTAAATAATGTCATTGAATTATTACAGAATCATATTCATTGTTATGATATCATATATGGTTCACTTATGACATTATATTACCCGTTCTTTTGTAAATTCCATGTTAAAGAAGCGTTTTGGGTAAAATCGTTTCATTTATCGTAGGTGTTTTGACTTGTTGTTCTTGACATAATTATTACTTATATCATGATTTACTTACTTCCAGAATATAAAATATGATTTATATATCATATATATTCAGTATATATATATATATAATAGGTAGATAAATAAAATGAAAAACACCGTTCATGGAGACGGTAGTCCGTACGTACGCATGAACGCTGTTTTCCTTTCCTTATTGTCTTGAAATGGAAGTAAGTAGATGACATACATATGTATATATATACATAAATCCAGTAGCTTTATAATGTCATATATTTCATTATTATTTCTTATATATACATTATAATCATTCTTAAATGGTTAACATAGAGAATGAATCTCATCGCGTCGTGGAGACGGTAGTCCGTACGTACGCACGAGCGATGATATCATTTCTATAAATATTGAATTGGAGTGGAGTGGATTATACAATATATCAGAATCAATATGATGTTGTAATAACTATGTATAGTTATTC
The DNA here is from genome assembly GCA_963277665.1 of Viscum album. Lineage (NCBI taxonomy): Eukaryota > Viridiplantae > Streptophyta > Magnoliopsida > Santalales > Viscaceae > Viscum > Viscum album. The sequence continues at coordinate 1,048,456,066 of OY728162.1, forward strand.
TTTACACCATTATACCCATCCATGTAAGGTGGTGGTGGAAAATAGATTACACCACGGTGTGGAGACGGTATTCCGTACGTACGCACGCGCGGTGATTTCTTTTTCCGTAGGATGGATAGATGGTGAAATAGGGTTGTTTCATACTTATAATAACATATCAATATATGAGTGAAACTGATGTTATTAATTCATAATGAAACAACCTAAGAATAAGAAGTGGAAGAAGAAATAAAGATGAAAGAATTGGTAACGGTAATTACCTCTTCTTTGAAGTGCCTCTTTGAGACATCCTCTTAGGGCACTAGAATTGGTCTTTGAGGAAGACCAGAACCTCTAAGATGTTTCTAGGGAAGTGGAGAAGAGATTTTGGCAGGGGTTGGCCGAGCTTGAGTGCTCAAATTGGTGTGAGGAGGAGGGGGAGGAGGTGTCCTTTTATAGGGGAGGAGAGGGGCACCTTAGGAATTCTTAAAAATATTAATTTATAATAACTATAACCCCACTTAAAAACCTCCACAAATGACTCATATTCGAAGCTTAGATGAGATAGGGTTGTAATCTCATCAACCAATCAAATTTAGACATGTTTGGAGCTTATTTTAAACCTTATCAATTAGATTTAACTCTAAGTTAAATAATTTAACTTTTACTGTGTCTTTTTGTTTTCTTTCACTATATGGTTAATACACTTACTATAACATGCCAAACGAACCCCAAATTGTTTATTATTAATATATATATCCTTATCTAAGTCATTTGGCCGAACCTTAGATTTTTAGGAATAAAATAACAATTAATAATATAATATTTGATTTAAAAACTATTTTGTGTCAATTTTGACACTATTTGATATATGATTTTTGTGAAAGTCATAACAGAATTAAATGTTCGAACCAAGTTGATTAAATCAACATTAATATATCATAGTAACCTATAAAATTAGTTGAATTCATAAAAATTCTCAAATTACATTTATTTTCGTGTTTATAACATCAATTATGTCAATATTTCATAAATAAGATAATTACTGCATCATCTTTGTGTCATAAATTAATTAAATTATTTGATGTCTAAAAATTACAAATAAAATACCATTATGTAGGAAATCTTTTTAGCTTTCTAATGAATATTTACAATCGAATTTATCTTATGTATAACCCCATATTAAAAATGTTTTAGTAAATAAACTTTGATTTTAACTCTTTTAACTCTTCTTTGAATTAAATAATAATAAATGTCCTAATCTAATCCAAGTGGGGCTAAATGATAATATTTTACACTTAAGGTTGTTTTTGGTCGAGATAAAATTGTCCAATAGGATTAGGACATGTGTTAGGGTAATATTAATATCATATTTACCCTTAGTTACCCTATTTACTATTAACCGCGGTAAAAAAAAGTAAAAAGTTACTATTCACCAAAAATTATTTTCATCTCATTGAACCACATTTTAGTCCTTGATATTAACCGTGTCTCTCGGATTTTCGAAATTCCATTCACAGAAGCGGTAAAATTAAGTTTTATGCAAAATTCAGTTTTTAACCTACCACTTAGTGGTTTCACTATTCATCAAAAATTGAAGTTTTTCAGAAAAATGCCAAAATTTCACCCTAAGCTATAATTGATATTCCGAATTCAAAAATGATTTCTATTTTAAATAATTCCCAACATATAAGTTGCATTAATTAATTTTATAATTAAATCCCGCTGTTAAAACAAATAGCGTGTTTTTAAGAAACAATATCTATCAAAAGATTGACACTTGTTTATGTCTAGTTTAAATGTGAAATTACATCCAATGACCAACATTGTATTAAATTGTAAAAATATATTCTAAATATACTTTAAAACCACTCAAATTAATGATTTATCACTATTAATTATTTCGATTAAAAAAGTTGTTTTTAATTATAATTTAGTAATTTTCACTATTCATTAGAATATGAAAGTTATCCGAAAAGTACCAAAATTTCACCTTAGGCTAAATTCGATACTCCGAATCCAAAAATAAAGTTCATTTTGAAAAATAAGATTTACTGGATTTCAAAAAGTGGTTATTACTATTCATAATGGCTAGTTTTAATAATATTTTTATAGCATATCGTTGTTTAGTGAAACTCGGTATTGCGTACTACACACGCTATCGAGGAAGGTCGCGATTGCGTGTAATGCAAGTCAAGTCAAGGATGTGTGTTGTGCAAGCTCCTTTTGGTGTAGCGTACAACACAAGACATTAATTAAAAAGAATATTTTTTTATAAAATCTTGGGCTGTTACAGTGTAAGTCTTATATTTTTCATTATATTTTCATTTTATTTAAATCATTCATCAATGAGGTAATCACTACATCATCATGGTGTAATAAATAAATTAATTTATTTAATGTCTAAAAATTATAAAAAAATATCATGATATTGGAAATATTTTTAGCTTTACGATGACTATTTATAGTCTAAGAGATTATTTACACAGACAAAACTAATTTTTTTTACTTGGGTGATATATACTTTGGTTATACTTTCCTTTTAAAAAACATAAAATGATAAAGTGTCACTATCACCTAAAAGTTATTCCGTGGGGTCCCAAATTTTGGAACAAGGCATACCATGGTTGTCCATGACACAAACAGTATCATTAGGAGAAATGTTGTGGTCATTTTTTATTATTATGATATTATTTTATTACCCTTAACTACCCGATTACTAATTAATCACGATAATTAAAGATAATTACCGTCATTACTATTCATAATGTCCAAAAACAAGATTCTTAATTAAATAATTTGGACCTTTTGATTCAAAATATGGAATCCATTTTACCAAATTCCAAACACATAAATTTCAGTAATTAATTTAAAAATAATTCCCGTTCTCAAAACAAATAGCGGGTTTTTTAGAAACAATATCTATCAAAAGTTTGACAATTGTCTATGTCCAATTTAAAAGTGAAATTAATCACAATGACCAAAATTGGATTAAATGGTAAGAATATATTCTATTTACACTTTAAAACCAATTAAAATTATAATCTATCCATGTAACATCCCAGGTAATTAAAGAATAAAGAATTTTAATATTTATTAATATTTACGAATTAAATATTAATTTTAATTAAAAGGGGTTTCTACGTTCGATAGCGTACTCGATACACAACGATGAGTTTCTTTGAAAACTTACGTTGCACACAAGTAATAAAATAATATTATTTTAAATGTTAGTTAACAAGTAGCCGTTGTACTGGAGGGAATGGATAGAAATAACTAAAATATGATTATATATGTTTTTAAATGTTTTTACATTTACCCAATAAAAGATAAAGGCTTAAAATATGGAAAGAGTTCAATTTTAGGCATTTATACCCTAATTTTCACTAAGGGTTAACTTATCACCTTTTGACGGCGAGTCGTCATTAAATATAGTTTTGATCAATATTATAAATTCTATTGGACCAAAAATAACTCTTCTTTAGAATCGGGACATCAAAATTTACTTTGTGTAAATTTTTGGTACCTTTCCGATAAAGTTCATTTTTTAATGAATAGTGTAAAATGTTGTATTTTAATTCAAAACCCCTTTTTAATCTAATTTATTTACATGATTATATTATCTTTTGAATTGGTTTTAAAGTGAAATTAGAAAATATTTTTACCATTAAATCCAATAGTGGTCGTTGGAATTAATTTCAGTTTGAAATCGGACTTAAACTAGTGTCAATCTTTTGATACTTATTGTTTCATAAAAATACGTTATTTGCTCTGACAGCAGGAATTAATTATTAAATTAATTAATGTGACTTATATGTTTTGAATTTTGTAAAATATACTTCATTTTTGAATTCGTAATATCAAATATAGCTTAGGGTGAATTTTTGGTAATTTTCTGAAAAACTTCAATTTTTGATGAATAGTGAAACCACTAAGTGGTACTTATAAAAACTGATTTTTCCGTTTCAATGAAATTTTGCCATCATTGTGTTTTGATTTTAAAAAATCCGACATACATGGTTGTCATTAAGAAGTAAAATGTGGTTCAATGAGATTAAAATAATTTTTTGGTGAATATTAACTTATTAAGTTTTTAATCGCGATTAGTGGTAATTAGTGTAGTTTAAGGTAAAAATAATATTTTAATAATATGAGATGACCTAGACACATGTACTACCCTCATTGGATGTGTCATGGCCGACCAAGACAAGCAATGGGTCAACTTGGGGACCCCATGGAGTTACTTTGGTTGGAAAATGACATAAATACCTTTTATTTAATGTTAATGTAAAAAATGGCACAAACATGATATGTTTTACTAATTTTTTTTTTAAAATGGGGTTATACAAGTAATATTTTTTATTATAAATGGTCACTGGAAAGATAAAAAGATTTCCTACATTATAGTATTTTTTTTATAATTTTTAGACATTAAATAAATTAAATTATTTATGACATAATAATGATGCAGCGATGACATCATTATTTGACGATTTAAATAAAATGGAAAGATAATATAAAATCTAAGAACTAAACATGTCCAAAAATTATTGGATGGGTGTATTTCGAACCCTTATCACCTTATCCATGAATTATATCAATGTGGGACCTTTTAAAACCGAAACACATTTTCAAATAAAGTAATATTTCTTTACTTTCCAAAAGTGCCCCTCCTCTCCTCTTATAAAAGGCCCCCACCTCTACCACCTTACACAAACTCCTCAAGCCTTTGGCTCGGCCATCCCCTGCCCATTTAATCTCTCCACATCCCTCTCCTCATATTAGAGGATTCCCTTTGGGCATAATCCTTTAAAAGGAAGCCTTTAGGCTCAAATCAAAAGGAGTTACACTTTTAAAGGTGATTCATTCTCTCATGTTCATTTGTTTTATTTTGCTTCTCCAACCCCCCAAACTCTTTTTATTTACTTATTTTGTAACAACACCAGTATCTTCAATATACTAGGATGTTTTTATAATATTTATTCAAGCTACACTCTCACACAACTACATAAAATGGTTAAAGAACATACGGTTTCCGTGGATGGCGAAATTCTGCCTCCCGAAACGATGATTGTTCAATACTCATTTAACACCTTCAAAGGTGGCCATTATGATGTCACTATTTTTATATATGATATATAATATGTTTATGTTTTCCTTAAGCTTCTGTTTTTTTCATTTTGGGCATACCTTTATGGTTTCCATTATGGGTAAACACGATATCTTCATTTTAGGAAGTGCGTACTACCGCCCCTGAAAGTGATTTGATTCGTTAATACCATATGTGAGATGTGTAAAGGATAAAGTTAATGATATTATATATGTTATTATACTGGAATTATAATATACTCTTATATCATTATGATTCCATTCCAGAAAATACGAAATAGAAATGGAAGTAGCATTCATGCGTACGTACGGCTTACCGTCTCCATGAACGGTGCATTTCATTTCTTACCTCTAAATGTGATGTAATATTATAAATACATGTATATGCTGAATATATATGATATATATGTTATCCAAATAATTAATATCATTCTGGATATAATGAACCTTTGACCAAATTAACAACATGTAAGTGTAAGAAGTCTATTTTTGACTTAAGAACCAAATACTGACAAAATGAACATTATTAACTTAAATGATTACATGATGTTCATAACATGGTATAAAAGGAATAATGAACTTGAAAAAGGTTCTTAAGCAAGTAGAGATTAACTCAAGTTTATTATTCAGGATATTAAAGAACGGTCGGGTCAAGTCAGATACGAGGTACAGGAACTTCTTAACCCAATTTCCATTCTTTGGGTTAATCTCTTACTTTCAAATTACGTCATGATATTATTATGTCCTATCTTGTATTTGTACTTTATTTATGTGTAATTATAGTGAATACACATAATAGATCTATTTTATTTAAAAAATGATCCTTGTAAGGGACTTCGTCTCAATCTCCTTTCATTGAGGCATATTTCGTTTTATACACAACTTTCTTTTATACGGTGTATAAACCCCTTTGACTTTTACTTTTATACAAAAGGAATCTTTTTCTACGAAGCTTTTTACTAAACGACAAAAAGGAATGTTTTTTTAACGTACGCGGTGACAACGACCTTTTCCGCCGCCGCGAGTATTATTTGGTCTTTGGCTTCCTCAACAAGCCGTAATGTTTTTAAAATAAAATAAATACCATATACTCTTTTATGTATTTTGGTATTGAAAATGGTTTTGATAAAGGATTCTATTATGTCAATATATTTATGATATATTGTGATTGAAATGTGTAAATGTTATCATTCCTTTATATTGGTTTTATGTTTTATGATTTTATATTGGTACTTGGACATTTTAACTGGTGGTTACGTTATAAACCATATGACGGGTGGTTCCGTGAATACCAGGACGGGTGGTTACGTTATAACCTCCAATGCATTGGGTATGGAAGTCGGCCGTATGGCTATTCCATTAAGTATGTATGGAAATTGGCCGTATGGCTATTCCATTAAGTGATATGTGTGGAAGTCGACCGTATGGTTATTCCACTTAAGTATGTTTATGTCCCAAGTTTCCTTTATATATGTTATGTGTTCTTTATATGGGTTTTATGGTAATCCTTTGGTTACAAAAAGGTAAGTAATGATACTTTATTCAGTAAAGAGTTTTTACTACTTCATGAAGGTGAAGGTATTACTTTGATAGAGTATACATGGTTTACTTGATGTTTGAAAGACTAACAGTTTTCATTCTTTGTGTATCCCTTACTGAGATTTTTATGCTCACCCCAAGTTTTGTTTGAATTTTTTTTCACAGGACTTAATGTGGAATAAGGTCAAGGATGGGATCAAGGGAATGTCATGCTATATAAAACATGGAACTAGACATGTTTCTTTTAAGAGTTTTTTTATTATGGAAAATTAGTAGAAGTGACTAATTTGTAATCTTTTGTGATGTAATAGTTATGTTCTAATTCTCTAAAACTCTAAACCTGAAAATATCCTCAACGTGAATTATTCATTTAATTCAATATTAAGTAAGGTTTAAGGCCGGGGCCTTATAGTTGGTATTAGAGGTCGGTTTAGACAACTTTAGGAGTTAGAAAATTGTTAAATTATAAGTTAATTTATGATATGATTGAAATGATATAGCATTTACAGATTACCATGTTTCTTCGCCTAAGATATTTCTGTGTTCAGATTGGTTTTCCGCAGAGGAAACAAAGCAGCTATATTGGGACGACATCAGGAGGAAGACAACCTTCCAAATCAGCAACCTGAGATGGTCGGAATCAGAACTGAACAGTTTGTTGCAGTGATGACATAGTTGACTCAGGCTATAAATGGTGGTGGTATCCATGCACGAGATCAGCCAGATCAACCGTAGAGGAACATGTCAGTGGTGGAACATTTCATGAGGAAACATCCCCCATCATTCAGAGGATCATCTGACCCTGTGCAAGCTGAAGGGTGGATTAAAGCACTAGAGAAGATTTTTGATGTCATGGGGTGTTCAGAACATCAAATGGTTAGTCTTGCTGTTTACCGTTTTGAAGGTGAAGCTAATCAGTGGTGGTCGATGGTGAAAAATACCAGGGATAGTGATGAGATTGAGGATCTTCACTGGGACGAATTCAAAGGTATGTTTCTTGAGAAATATTTTCCTAAGGTGGTTCATCTTAGGATGGAAAAATAGTTCCTAGAATTGAGGCAGGAGGATGATTCAGTGGCTGCTTATGAAGCAAAGTTCACTTGATTGGCAAGGTATGCTCCAAAATTCATATGAGATCTTGATAGTAAAATAAACCGTTTTTACTCAGAGTTAAAGCCAAAGTATCGAAGGGCTTTAGCTTCTCATGAGTTCAAAAGTTATGAAAAACTTGTTCGATATGCGGAGAAGGTGGAAATAGAGTTTTCCGATGATCAGGTGTTCTATGAAAAACAACAGAATAAGAGGTCTAGTTGGAAGGCAAAGGGGAAGAATTCATCAAAGAAGCAAGGAGGTAAGAAAACCAAATATCCATCCTATGAGAAGTGTGGTAAAATGCATCCTGGAGAATGTTTATCGAAGTCTGGTAAGTGCTTTCGGTGTGGTAAGTCTGGTCATATTGCTCGTAACTGTAAGGAAGATGATCAAGTAGGCAATGAAAAGCCAACAGTAAGATGTTTTAAGTGTAATGAAATGGGTCATTATGCAAACGAGTGTCCAACTAAGAACTCAACTGGGGGAATGAAGCCAGACTACAAGCAGAAAGGGGTGGTGAAATCCTTTGAAACAACTTCAGCAGATGTTGGGACATCGAATGAAGTGGTATCAGCTCCAGGGAGCTCATTATTTTTCGAAGATTGACTTGAGGTCGGGGTACCATCAGTTGAAAGTAAAAGAAGAAGACATTCCGAAGACTGCGTTCCGTACTAGATATGGCCATTATGAATTTGCAGTTATGCCTTTTGGGTTAACCAATTCACCTGCTGTATTCATGGACCTTATGAATAGAATTTTCCATGAGTTCTTGGATAAGTTTGTGTTTGTGTTTTGAGGTTTGGGAAGAGATTATGTGTGCCTTGTGATTCACAGTTGAAGAATGAGTTGTTATGCGAGGCTCATAGTTCCCTGTTTTCAGTTCATCCTTGTAGTACTAAGATGTGCAGAGATCTGCGGGAGTATTACTGGTGGGATGGAATGAAAAGAGATATTGGTGATTTTATTGTGAAGTGTTTGACTTGTCAGCAGGTTAAAGCAGAGCGACAGTTACCTAAAGGGATGCTTCATCCTTTACCAGTGCCAGAGTGGAAATGGGAAAACATATCCATGGACTTTGTTGTGGGATTACCGAGGACATCTCGAGGTAATAATGCAATCTGGGTTATTGTTGATCGCTTGACCAAATCTGCTCATTTCCTTGCTATACGAGATACTTTCTCTCTAGATAAACTTTCCCGTTTGTATCTTAAAGAGATAATCAGGTTACATGGAGTTCCTCTATCCATTGTATCTGACCATGATCCCAGGTTCACTTCTAACTTTTGGAAAGGCCTTCAGAAGTCGTTGGGTACTGAATTAAATTTTAGTACAGCTTTTCATCCTCAATCAGATGGGCAGTCAGAACGAACAATTCAGAACTTGGAGGATATGTTACGAGCTTGTTCTATGGATTATCAGGGAAGTTGGGACCAACATATTTCTTTGGTTGAGTTTTCTTATAATAACAGCTTTCATTCCAGTATACAGATGGCACCATTTGAGGCATTATATGGGAAGCGGTGTCGAACTCCATCATTTTGGGATGAAGTGGGTGAAAGGAAGCTGATGGGACCAGAATTGGTAGAAGAGATGGCAGAAAAAGTTCAGTTGATTCAGAAGCACATGAGAACAGCTCAGAGCAGGCAGAAGAGCTATACGGATAACTGGAGGAAGGATCTATCTTTCGAGGTAGGTGATCATGTTTTTCTCAAGGTTTCTCCTTGGAAAAGTGTGATGAGATTTGGTAAGAAAGGAAAGCTGAGTCCAAGGTTTATTGGACCATATGAAATTCTGGAGAGAGTTGGATCAGTTGCTTACCGAGTGGCTTTACCTCTGAGTTTATCTCAGGTACACAATGTTTTTCATGTTTCAATGTTGAGGAAGTATATGCCAGATCCATGTCATGTTTTGAGTCCAGAGGTAGTTCAGCTGGAGGAGAACCTATCTTATGAAGAACAACCTGTCCAGATTCTTGACCACAGGGAGCAGGTGTTACGGAATAAGGTGATTCATCAGGTAAAGGTTTTGTGAAAAAACCATGTGATTGAAGAGGCAACGTGGGAATCTGAAAATGCTATGAGGGATAAATACCCCCACTTATTTTGATAAGTGAATAAAATTGCGAGGACGCAATTCCCAAAAGGGGGGAAGGATGTAACATCCTAGGTAATTAAAGAATAAATAATTTTCATATTTATTAATATTTACGAATTAAATATTAATTTTAATTAAAAGGGGTTTCTACGTTCGATAGCGTACTCGATACGCAACGATGAGTTTCTTTGAAAAATTACGTTGCACACAAGTAATAAAATAATATTATTTTAAATGTTAGTTAACAAGTAGCTGTTGTACTGGAGGGAATGGATAGAAATAACTAAAATATGATTATATATGTTTTTAAATGTTTTTACATTTACCCAATAAAAGATAAAGGCTTAAAATACGGAAAGAGTTCAATTTTAGGCATTTATACCCTAATTTTCACTAAGGGTTCACTTATCACCTTTTGACGGCGAACCGTCATTAAATATAGTTTTGATCAATCTTATAAATTCTATTGGACCAAAAATAACTCTTCTTTAGAATCAGGACATCAAAATTTACTTTGTGTAAATTTTTGGTACCTTTCCGATAAAGTTCATTTTTTAAGGAATAGTGTAAAATGTTGTATTTTAATTCAAAAAATCTTTTTAATCTAATTTATTTACATGATTAGATTACCTTTTTAATTGGTTTTAAAGTGAAATTAGAAAATATTTTTACCATTAAATCCAATATTGGTTGTTGGAATTAATTTCACTTTGAAATCGGACTTAAACTAGTATCAATCTTTTGATACTTATTGTTTCATAAAAACACGCTATTTGCTCTGACAGCGGGAATTAATTATTAAATTAATTAATTTGAATTATATGGTTTGAATTTTGTAAAATATACTTCATTTTTGAATTTGTAATATCAAATATAGCTTAGGGTGAATTTTTGGTAATTTTCTGAAAAACTTCAATTTTTGATGAATAGTGAAACCACTAAGTGGTACTTATAAAAACTGATTTTTCCGTTTAAATGAAATTTTGCCATCATTGTGTTTTGATTTTCAAAAATCTGATATACATGGTTTTCATTAAGAAGTAAAATGTGGTTCAATGAGATTAAAATAATTTTTTGGTGAATAGTAACTTATTAAGTTTTTAATCGCGATTAGTGGTAATTAGTGTAGTTTAAGGTAAAAATAATATTTTAATAATATAAGATGACCTAGACACATGTCCTACCCTAATTGGATGTGTCATGGCCGACCAAGACAAACCATGGGTCAACTTGGGGACCCCATGGAGCCACTTTGGTTGGAAAATTACATAAATACCTTTTATTTAATGTTAATGTAAAAAATGGCACAAACATGATATGTTTTACTAAAACAATTTTTAAATGGGGTTATACAAGTCAGATTTTTTATTATAAATAGTAATTGGAAAGATAAAACGATTTCATACATCATAGTATTTTGTTTATAATTTTTAGACATTAAATAAATTAAATTATTTATGACATAATAATGATGCAGCGATGACATCATTATTTGACGATTTAAATAAAATGGAAAGCTAATGTAAAATCTATGAACTAAACATGTCCAAAACTTATTATATGGGTGTATTTCGAACCCTTATCACCTTATACATGAATTATATCAATGTGGGACCTTTTAAAACCGAAACACATTTTCAAATAAAGCAATATTTCTTTACTTTCCAAAAGTGTCCCTCCTCTCGTCTTATAAAAGGCCCCCACCTCTACCACCTTACACACACTCCTCAAGCCTTTGGCTCGGCCATAACCTGCCCATTTACTCTCTCCACATCCCTCTCCTCATCCTAGAGGATTCCCTTTGGGAAGAATTCTTTCAAAGGAAGCCTTTAGGTTCAAATCAGAAGGAGTTACACTTTTAAAGGTGATTCATTCTCTCATGTTCATTTGTTTTATTTTGCTTCTCCAACCCCCTAAACTCTTTTTATCTACTTCTTTTGTAACAAAAACATTATCTTCAATATACTATGATGTTGTTATAATATTTATTCGAGCTACACTCTCACACAACTACATCAAATGGTTAAAGAACATACGGTTTCTGTGGATGACGAAATTCTGCCTCCCGAAACGATGATTGTTCAATACTCATTTAACACCTTCAAAGGTGGCCATTATGATGTCACTATTTTTATATATGATATATAATATGTTTATTTTTTCCTTAAGCTTCTGTTTTTTTTCACTATGTAAGTGTAAGAAGTCTATTTTTGACTTAAGAACCAAATACTGAAAAAATGAACATTATTAACTTAAATGATTACATGATGTTCATAACATGGTATAAAAGGAATAATGAACTTGAAAAAGGTTCTTAAGCAAGTAGATATTAACTCAAGTTTATTATTCAGGAGATTAAAGAACGGTCGGGTCAAGTCAGATACGAGGTACGGGAACTTCTTAACCCAATTTCCATTCTTTGGGTTAATCTCCTACTTTCAAATTACGTCATGATATTATTATGTCCTATCTTGTATTTGTACTTTATTTATGTGTAATTATAGTGAATACACATAATAGATCTATTTTATTTAAAAAATGATCCTTGTAAGGGACTTCGTCTCAATCTCCTTTCATTGAGGCATATTTCGTTTTATACACAACTTTCTTTTATACGGTGTATAAACCCCTTTGACTTTTACTTTTATACAAAAGGAATCTTTTTCTACGAAGATTTTTACTAAACAAAAAAAAGGAATGTTTTTTTAAAGTACGCGGTGACAACGACCTTTTCCGCCGCCACGAGTATTATTTGGTCTTTGGCTTCCTCAACAAGCCGTAATGTTTTTAAAATAAAATAAATACCATATACTCTTTTATGTATTTTGGTATTGAAAATGGTTTTGATAAAGGATTCTATTATGTCAATATATTTATGATATATTGTGATTGAAATGTGTAAATGTTATCATTCCTTTATATTGGTTTTATGTTTTATGATTTTATATTGGTACTTGGACATTTTAACGGGCGGTTACGTTATAAACCATATGACGGGTGGTGCCGTGAATACCAGGACGGGTGGTTACGTTATAACCTCCAATGCATTGGGTATGGAAGTCGGCCGTATGGCTATTCCATTACGTATGTATGGAAATTGGCCGTATGGCTATTCCATTAAGTGATATGTGTGGAAGTCGACCGTATGGTTATTCCATTTAAGTATGTTTACGTCCCAAGTTACCTTTATATATGTTATGTGTTATTTATATGGGGTTTATGGTAATCCTTTGGTTACAAAAAGGTAAGTAATGATACTTTATTCAGTAAAGAGTTTTTACTACTTCATGAAGGTGAAGGTATTACTTTGATAGAGTATACATGGTTTACTTGATGTTTGAAAAACTAACAGTTTTCATTCTTTGTGTATCCATTACTGAGCTTTTTATGCTCACCCCAAGTTTTTTTTGAAATGTTTTTCATAGGACTTAATGTGGAATAAGGTCAAGGATGGGATCAAGGGAATGTCATGATATATAAAACATGGAACTACACATGTTTCTTTTAAGAGTTTTTTTTATTATGGAAACTTAGTAGAAGTGACTACTTTGTAATCTTTTGAGATGTAATAGTTATGTTCTAATTCTATAAAACTCTAAACCTGAAAAGATCCTCAACGTGAATTATTCATTTAATTCAATATTAAGTAAGGTTTAAGGCTGGGGCCTTATAATCCATATAATTAAATTAGATGAAAAATCCATTTTGAAGTAAAATGCAGTATTTTTCACTATTCATTAAAAAATGAACATTGTCAGAAAAATACCAAAAATTTATCCAAAGTAAATTTAAATGTCCCAATCCTAAAGAATAAGTTTATTTTGACAAATATAACTTATAAAATTGTCAAAAGATATATTTTAAAATGGTTCTCCATCAAAAGGCGGCAAAACAATCTTTTAAAAATATTAGAGAATCCAATGCTTAAGATTGGATTTATTCTCATTTTAAGCCTCTAAAACACTATATAATTCATAAATAGACATAGATATGAAAATCCATAATTCTTTACTTACTTGGGATGTTACAACCTGTGTCTTGATTCTCATTTCAATGAGATATTTAGTGACACTAAAATCTCTAATCTTGGGCCCAGCCACAACCATAAAGAATTTTATTTCCCCTTTTCCTATATATGAACGAAACCTATATAGAGAACTGTAGAGAACCAACCTTTTCTTACATTACTATTACATAATTTTAAATATAAAAAACATAATAATACAACACATAGAGGATCCAACAGTTTAGTGTCTTGGACAAACTAGGACCATACATAATAATTACAACATCGAGTATAATTTTTTTTTATTTCTTCTTATCTAGCTTCTTATTGGAACTTGAACCCTCATCAGTACATGTAGTCACCTGAGGATATACATAAAAAAGGGTGAGATAAAATCCCAATAATAGAAAAAATATCATGAACATAAGAGGAATCATAAATATAAGACTTGAAATGTGGCAATGCATAAAAATCTATCATCATGTCTTAGTGGTTAACTACCACACATAATTGTGAAAAAATATAGCATCTTGTTTACACATAATTTCACATTAACTCATGATATTTATAAATTTACCCAATTCATTGGAGCACTGTATAATTCCGGGTGCACCCGTCACATTGAAACATTCATATTGAGCTATATAATTTCGGGTGCACCTGTCACGTCATAACATTATCATTTATCATGCATGACACAATGAACATATATCAAAAATGAAAATAACTAAACCATGAAATGGTATGGACTTCATATAATAATACCACATTCATAAAAAATGGGTTCCCAAAAGAAATATGGAATAACATACATGTTTCAAGAATCGTCAACCTTTAATGAGAAGTAAAAGGTGTGTTCTTAAAAGAAGAGTTCTTTTGGAAAACATTTTGTTTAACATAAACACCAGTGAAAAACATTTATATCCCAGAAAAGGAAAGAAAACGATGAAAAAATTATTTTTAAGGAATAACAATATAAAAAAAAGAGTGAAAGAGGGAGAACCCGAAGGATGAAATTTGGGTTCATGAATTTCCCCTACCTTGTATCCGAACGCTTCCTTCTCTTTAATGTCTTGTATAATGACATTATATTCATTAATTAGAAATTAAAGATCATTTTTTTCATGAATATAATTACTTATGGTTTCATTAAGTTATTTTATGTGCCTTTGGATGAGTTATAGAGTTTAAAAACATTGTTCAGGAATGTTTGTTTTTATGGTTTTTCTTGAGCGGTTCACTTGTATTCATAATTTGAAGTTCGGGTAGAATATGGGTAAAAATCCAGAACTAATATTACATATTATTAATTATATTCTATAAGTTTAAATGATCTTATAATTTATTATATTATATACCATGTGGAGGAATCATTAGATAAAAATTAAATGATGATTGTTTGAGTTAAATTGGGCGGTTTTTCGATCATAATGAATTTATTTTATTTTATCACTTAGTAATATGTACATATGTTAGTTATAGAACTTTAAATAGAACATAATATGTATAATATATTCTGGTTAAACCATAAAAATGGTTTCATGACCATATTTTAAGGTTAAAATGGAAAAAGAAAACATGTTGTTTTGAAGGTGATAAATTAACACCCCACGAACAACGTTTTCTTTAATAAAATAAAAGAAGAGGAGAAGGGGGTTGGATGATATAATATACCATTAGTATCATAACCTTCAAGTATATGTATGACAATAGATTTACCATACCATTTTTTTGAATACAGGTATGGATAGAAAAAGAGAAGAACTTGAAATTGAAAGGAATTTAAAGGAAAAGAAGGAGAGAAGTTACCTCTTGAATCCTCCTCATGATATCCTCCTTAAGAGGACTAGGAATGGTCTTTTGAAGAGACCAGAAGCTCGTGGATGTGGGGGGAGGGTCTAGGGAAGATGTTTGGGCAGAGTTTATACATGTATTCAAGATTGAGAGGTGTGAGGAAATGAGGGTGTGAAGGGTGGTATTTATAGTGGAGGGGAGAGGGGTTTCCTTAATATAAAATTCATTAGTTTATTAATTTCCCCTAAGACAAGGAATCTTGAGTCTTAAATGACCAAGAATAGTAAATAGGGAATGTGAGTTCGATATTTGGGTTCTTACATCACTTGTGATGTCAAGAATAGTGGGTTTAAATTATAATGTATTTATACGGTAAATTAATGTATTTTACTATTCACCAAAAATTCAAGTATTTCAGAAAAATACCAAAAATTTACCCCAACCATTTTTTGACATGTAGAATAAAAAAATGAAATATATTTTTCAAAAATAATTTTCTAAATATGATTAATTTAATATTTAATTAAAAACATAATTTTTTGTAAAATACTGTTTTTAAAATTAAAACTGATTTTATAATGCTTTCAAAAATTACGTAGGGTTTTATAAAATTATCTAAAAACTAGAAGACAAATATTTTTTAATTTATGATCACATTTTAAGAAAACTAATTTTCTTTTAAATTAATTAATTAATTATAATTAATTATTTATGACTTATAAAAATACCAAAACGTTTACTATGGTCAGATTGTCACTCTCTAAGATGACTAAATTTTATTTAATTATTCATGGGTAAGGTTACTCTTATATTGGACGATTTACTATTCATAAGGTTTGTAATACTATTCATAAGGGTAGGTTACTATTCATAAGTGTAGGTTACTATTCACAAAAAAATTATGTTTTTCTTATTGGACCCCAAATAACATACTGATTGCAACCGTGTATGTCAGATTTTTGAAATTCCCAACACATAAGTGAAAAACTTATGTTTAAAGGACACTTAACACTTAGTAGTTCATTATGTTCTATTTTCATGTTATTTTATGACATATTTATAAGAAGGGAATTTCCATTAAAAAACTTCGGGTCGTTACATTCTTCCCCCCTTATGAAATTTCACCCTCGAAATTTTGTTTTACATAAACAGGTGAGGGTAATTCTCCTTCATCACCTATTCTGGTTCCCAAGTAGCTTCTTCATACTTATGGTTCCTCCACAACACTTTTACTGGCTGCTCCTCATAAGAGAGATCATCTTCCAGCTATACCACCTATGAGTTTAGTACATGTGAGGGGTCTGGTATGTAATTACTCAGGAGTGATACATGAAAAACATCATGAAATTGAGCCATATTTGGTGGTCGTGTAATTCGATAGGCCACGACTTCTATATAGTCAAGGATTTCAAAGGGGCCAATGTACATTGGGCTTAACATATCTTTCTTCCCAAATCGCATGACTCTCTTCAATGGTGATATTTTAAGGAAGACTTTATCTCTAATGTCAAACTCCAAGTCCTTTTGAAAGTTGTTAGCATAGCTCTTCTGCTGACTCTGAGCAGCTTTGATGTGTTTCTGGATGACTTGAACCTTCTCTGTCATCTCTTGCACAAGATCAAGTCCAATTAGCTTTCTTTATCCAACTTCATCCCAACTGGTTGGAGTTCTACATCACTTTCCATACAAAGCTTCATATGGAGCCATATGAATACTCGAGTGGAAGCTATTGTTTTATGAGAACTCAACCAATGGGAGATGTTGATCCCATCCAACTTTTAATTCTAGAGAGCAGGCTCTTAACATATCTTCAAGTGTCTAAATAGTCCTTTCAGATTGGCCATCAGTTTGGAGGTGATAGGCCGTGCTGGAATTTAATTCAGTACTCAAAGCATGTTGAAGGATCCTCCAGAATTTATATGCTAAACTTGGATCACAATCAGAGACAATTGAGAGTGGAACACCATGCAGTATCACCACTTCCTTCACATATAACTTTTCAAGTTGTTCAAGTGAGAGTTCTTCCCGAATAGCGATAAAATGGGTAGTCTTACTGAGTCGGTCAACCACAAACCATATTGCATTATTTCCCTTCGACATCTTCGGGAGACTCGTGAAAAATTCCACAGTTACATCCTCCCATTTCCACATGGGTATATGCAATGGATTCATCATCCCTTTGGACTTTTTTTCTCTGCTTTAACTTGCTGACATACCAAGCACCTTGATATATATTCTAAAATCTCCTTCTTCATGTTATCCCACCAGAAGTGTTCTCAGAGATCACGGTACATCTTGGTACTCCCAGGATGGATAGAGAAATTTGAGCTATGTGCATTGTCCAATAGCTCCTTCTTTATCCTGGGTGATGAAGGCACACAAATCCACATTCTAAACTGAATCACACCATCATCGTTGATATGGAACTCTTGCAGCTTCCCTTCCTTTACTGCATTCATCATCTTTTGTAACTCCACATCATCCATTTGCGCTTCCTTAATATTCTCTTGGATGGATGGTTGCACAATAATTTGGGCGAGGCAGGATGTATCCACTTCCCTTATGATTTCTAAATATATCCTTTGAATATCTAATAAGATAGGGTCTTTCTCAATCCGTAACATGGATAGAGTAGTAGGTTCTTTTCTGCTTAGAGAATCAACTACCCTATTTGCCTTTCCAGGATGGTAGTGAATAGAGAAATCGTAATCATTGATTAGCTCTAACCATCTCCTTTGACACATGTTGAACTCCTTTTGTGTGAATATATACTTTAGGATATTTTGATCGGTGTATATGTCACACTTCTCACCATAAAGGTAGTGCCTCTAGATTTTCAAGGCAAAAATCATGGTTGCGAGCTCTAGATCATGCGTCGGGTAGTTCTGCTCATGGATATTCAGCTGCCGTGAGGCGTAGGCTATCACATTATAATTTTTCATGAGTACACAACCCAAGCCTTTCTTTGAAGCATCACTGTATATCACAAAACTTTCTCTACTTTTTTTTAGTTTGAGTACTAGTGTAGTGATCGACCTTCTCTTTAGCTCCTTGATGCTTCCTCACATTCTTCGGTCCAGACATACTTTACCCCTATCCTTGTTAACTTAGTTAGTTAGATTGACAATCGTGAGAAGTTTCCCACAAAACATTGTTAGTACCCAGCTAATCCAAGAAAACTACGGATTTATGTGACACTAGAGGGCCTGGGACATTCCTTAATCGCCTTTTTTTGAAGGATCCATAGAAATTACCTCACTTGTGATCACATGTCCCAAGAACCTAACTTTCTTCATCCAAAAGTCACACTTTCAAAAATTGGTGTACAAATTCTCCTTTCTCAATGTCGCCAACACAAGTCTTAGATGCTCTTCATGCTCTACCTTGCTCTTGGAGTAGATGAGAATATCATTAATAAACACTACCATAAATTTGTCGAGGTAATGTCTAAAGAATCTATTCATCAAATCCATAAAGATATTAGGGTAATTAGTAA
Organism: Viscum album; assembly: GCA_963277665.1. NCBI lineage: Eukaryota > Viridiplantae > Streptophyta > Magnoliopsida > Santalales > Viscaceae > Viscum > Viscum album. The sequence continues at coordinate 1,048,475,175 of OY728162.1, forward strand.
GTCCGAAGGGAATCACCAGAAAATCATAATGCCCATACCTTGTATGGAAGGTAGTCTTCTGAATATCTTCCTTATTCACCTTTAGCTTATGATATCCAAAATGAAGATCCACCTTTGAGAAGTATTGAGCTCCTCTTAACTAACTGAACAAGTCGTCAATCCTTGGGAGATGATACTTGTTATTTATGGTTATCTTGTTGAGTTCCCGATAATCGATACACAACCACATTGTTCCATCCTTCTTCTTCAAAAAGAGCACTGGCACACCCCAAGGTGATGCACTAGGGCATATGAACCCTTTGTCTAGATGCTCTTGCAGTTTCTTCTTTAACTCCTGTAGTTCGATAGGAGAAATCCTATAGGGAAACTTTGAGATAGGAGTAGCTCTGGGTATGATTTCAATTGAGAACTCTACCTCATGATCCGAGGGAATTCTAGCCAACTCTTCAGGAAATAAATCACCGTATTCCCACAAGATGGGAATTTCCTCAAGGTTGACACTTTCCTTTGACTCAACCATTTGCGTGAGGTATGCTTCTTCATAGGTAATCAACACCCACATAGATGAAGTATTTTTCAAAAGGATATTCACGATCTTCCTTGCATTTATAGAGGATTATGGGATAGTTTGGAATATGGAAATATATTTCCTTTTCCTGATAGTTGATACATGCTTTATATAATGAGAGCCAATCCATTCTAATTATAGCATCGAATTCCACCAAGGGAAGTATTATAAGATTCACTAGAAGAGACTTCCCACATAAGACAATAAGAGAAGATTCAAACACTTGGGTTGAAATGATTGCACCACTATGTGTTTTTATAGATATCTATACGTCAAGGTTTTGGGGATTCGATTCTATAGTTCTGGAAAACTTGCAAGATATAAAGGAATTCATAGAACTAGAATCAAATAAGACTTTTTTCCATTCTTGAGTGAATATGAAGTTTAACTTGTATGACTTTATTATATTTCTCTACTTACGCAATAGTGATGGCATAAGCCTTCCCTTGTACCTTTGGCTTTGGTGGCTACTGATGTTGATTACCCTTGAGAACTCGAGGTTTAGTGCACTGGCTTGCATAGTGCCCTAGCTCCCTACAGTTGTAGCATTGAACCATGAGTGGTTCTCTCCTTTATTTCACCACATTCCCCTTCCTTTTTATGTCTTTTAGACACTCTTGGGCATGGTTTCCTTCTTTCCCACACTTTAATCATTTCCCTATCCCTTTGAGGCAGTTCCCATGGTGCAACTTTCCACATTTTTGGCATGTGGGTCGTTGAGTTTTCTTCCCACCTTTATCATTAGATCCTCCAGATTGAAACTCCATCATTCGTTTCTTATCACCATAGCTATGGGACCATTCTCAAAACTCCATATACACTTTGAGAGAACACTGAACAAATTCTTCATAACTACCAAAGTCTCAAATTGCAAGAGCCTTTTGAAGGTTTGGTTTTAATCCACTAAAGAATCTATCAATTTTGCTATCATTTTTGATAAAAAAACCTGAAGCGTACCTTGAAAGACTTTTGAAATTCAATTAATAGGTTTTGACAGATTCTACTTATTTTTTCTTTATCTCTATGAATTATCTCTAAATATTTGAGAGAATATTTCGTGGGAAATACTTGTTAGGAAACATGATCTTAAAGTATTCCCATTCCATCTCTTCAATTTCCTACCTTGGTTTGGTGTTCTTAATAAAATACCACCATTTATCAGCCTCTCCATAAAGAGGATAAATAGATAGAGTCACCTTCTCTATCTCAGAATAGTTAAGCACAAAAAATAGATTCTCCATGGAGTTGACCCACTGTTCCACAACTAGTGGATCGGAAGATCCACTAAACGTCAGTGGTCGTTGCCGCATAAAACATTCGATAGCCAGTTTCTACCTCTTTGGTGAAGGAGGACGTTCCCCATTATCATGTTTATTGTTCATAACCTGAGATAGTTGGGTAATCATCTCCATAAAGTTCTGAACTCCACCTCCCAAATCATTGGGGATGTCGTTCAGGCAATCATTGCATTGGACCTCACACGAGTTGTTGGCCTAGTTTCTCCTGGTTCCCACCATTTTCTAAAATATAAAATGTTAGAACAAAACATAAGCAAAAAAGTCAGGAATAACTTATTAATTTGAACATTTTATACTAAAATCATAACATATAGGATCCCTATGTAAAGATTATAGTGTTCATATTTTTACTTAGTCTCATGCTAGAGGTTTTCTCTAGGGTTCACTAATCCTAATTCCCAAATTAACTAAACCTTTCATCTAATACCAACTATATTGACCCAAACATTTCTTAAATTACTATTACATCATTTTCAAGATAAAAAACATAATATTACTACACATAGAGGATCTAAGGGTTTAGTTTCTTCTGCAAACTAGGACCATACATAACAATTACAACATCGAGCATAAGCTTTTTTTATTTCTTCTTCTCAAGATTCTTATTGGAACTTGACCCCTCCTCAGTACATGTAGTAACCTTAGGATATACATCAAAAGGGGTGAGATAAAATCCCAGTAAGAGGATAAGAACAATATAACAATGGGTGAGCATAATCATAACATAGGCAAAATATCATGAACATAATAGGAAGCATAAATATAAGACTTGAAATGTGGCAATGCATAAAAATGTTACATCATGTCTTATTGGTTAACTACCACACATAAATATGAAAAAAGCTAGAATCTTGTTCACACATAATTTCACATTAACTCATGATATTCATTACTTTACCCAATGCATTGGAGATCTGTATAATTCTGGGCGCACCCGTCACATTGAAACATTCATATTGCGCTATATAATTCCGAGCGCACCCGTCACATCATAACATTATAATTTATCATGCATTCCAAAATGAACATATATAAAAAATGAACATAACTAACCCAAGAAAAGGGATGGGTTTCATCTCATAATAACACATTCATAAACAATGGGTTCCCAAAAGAAAGAGGGAATAACATACATGTTTCAAGAATCATCAACCTTTAATGAGAAGTAAAAGGTGTGTCCTTAAAAGAAGAGTTCTTTTGGAAAACATTTTGTTTGACATAAACACCAATGAAAAACATGTATATCCTAGAAAAGTAAATACAATGATGAAAAAATGATTTTCAAGGAGTAAACATATAAAAAAAGAGTGAAAGAGGGAGAACCCGAAGGATGAAATTTGGGTTCAAGAATTTCCCCTTACCTTGTATCCGAACGCTTCCTTCTCTTTAATGTCCTATATAATGACATTATATTCATTTATTAGAAATTTCAGAACATTTTTTTCATGAATATAGTTTATTATGGTTTCATTATTTTATGTGCCTTTAGATGATTTATAGAGTTTAAAAACATTGTTCGGGAATGTTTGTTTTTATAGTTTTTCTTGAGCGGTTCACTTGTATTTATAATTTGATGTTCGGGTAGAATATGGGTAAAAATCCAGAAATGATATTACATGTTATTAATTATATTATAGGATTTTAAATGATCTTATAATTTATTATATTATATACCATGTGGAGGAATCATTTGATAAGAATTAAATGATGATTGTTTGAGTTAAATTGGGTCGTTTTTCGATCATAATGAACTTATTTTATTTTATCACTTAGTAATATGTATATAAGTTAGTTAAAGAACATTAAATAAAACATAATACATATAAAATATTCTGGTTCAACCAAAAAAATGGTTTCATGGCCAGATTTGAAGGTTGAAATGGAAAAAGAAAACATGTCATTCTTGAAGGTGATAAATTAACACCTCACAAACAACGTTTTCTTTAATAAAATAAAAGAAGAGGGGAAGAGGGTTGGATGATATAATATCCCATTAGTATCATAACATTCCAGTATATGTATGATACTGGAGATACCATACCATTTGGACGAAGACAAGTAGGGAGAGAATAAGAGAAAAACGTGAAATTGAAAGGAATTTAAAGGGAAAGAAGGAGAGAAATTACCTCTTGAATCCTCCTCTTGAGATCCTCCTTAAGGGGAAAAATCTTGGTATTTTGATGAGACCAGAAGCTCTTGGATGTGGGGGAGGGTCTAGAGAAGATGTTTGGGCATAGTTTAGACAAGGCTTCAATCTTCATAGGTGTGAGGAAATGAGGGTGTGAAGGGTGGTATTTATAGTGGAGGGGAGAGGGGTTTCCTTAATATAAAATTCATTACTTTATTAATTTCCCCTAAGACAAGAAATAGTGAGTCTTAAATGACCAAGAATAGTAGAGAGGGAATGTGAGTTTAAGATTTGGGTTCTTACATCACTTGTGATGTTAGGAATAGTGGGTTTAAATTATAATGCATGTTTACGGTAAATTAATGTATTTTACTATTCACCAAAAATTCAAGTATTTCAGAAAAATCCCAAAAATTTACCCTAATAATTTTTCAATGTGTAGAATAAAAAAAATGAAATCCATTTTTCAAAAATAATTTGCTAAATATGATTAATTTAATATTTAATTAAAATCATAATTTACTTAAAAAATACAGTTTTTAAAGTTAGAACTGATTTTATAATACTTTCAAAAATTAAGTAGGGTCTTATAAAATTATCTAAAAAACTAGAAGATATATATTTGTTAATTTACGATCACATTTTAAGAAAATAAATGTTCTTTTAAAATAATTAATTAATTATAATTAATTATTTATGACTTACAAAAATACCAAAACGTTTACTATGGTCAAATTATCACTTTCTATGATGCCCAAATTTTATTTAATTATTCATGGGTAAGATTACTCTTATATTGGATGATTTACTATCCATATGGGTCGTACTACTATTCATAAGGGTAGGTTACTATTCAAAAAAAAATTACGTTTTTCTTATTGGACCCCAAATAACATACTGATTGCAACCGTGTATGTTAGATTTTTGAAATTCCCAACACAGAAGTGACAAAATTATGTTTAAAGGACACTTTTCACTTAGTAGTTCATTATGTTGTGTTTTCATGTGATTTTATTACATATTTATAAGAAGTGAATTTCTATTGAAAAACTTTGGGTCGTTACAAGCACTCTTCCAGAATACATGGTTTGATTCCCATACCATCATGTGTCTTGAGCTTAATCATCATCCTAGAATGTATCAAAAGCCCCCATATCTCACATCAAAATCAGTTGGTGTGGGGAGTGATATTTTCAAGAACTACATATGGCTTGATTCTAATTCCAATGAGATATGTAGTGACACCCAGATCTCTAATCATGGGTCCATCCATAACAAAAAAACCCCTTCCTCGCATCAAAATCTAGTCTGCGTGAGGAATCTCATCAAGAACTACATATGGATTGATTCTCATCCATATGAAATACGTAGAGATGTTTGTATCTCCAATATTGGGCCAATCCATGAAAAAATCCCCCTTCATTCCTTATGTGCATGAATCAAACCTGCATAGGGAATGTTTTAAGAACTACGTGTCGCATGATTCTTAGTCCAACAAGATACATAATGATGCCTAGGTTTTAAACCTAGACTAGCCACAATATCTCTGTCTTTTCACAATGATTCATCTTTTTCCATACCAAAATATGCTAAAATACATGGAATAACAAAGAACTACATGTGGATTGATCCTCATTCTATTGAGATATATAGTGACACCCAGATATCCTATCTCAAAACAATCCACAATTAAAAAAAATCACACACTCCCTGTGTATGGATCAAACCTACAAGGGAAACCCTTTCAAGAACTACGTGTGGCTTGATTCTTTCCTCTAGAATGATACTTAGTGACGCCATTGCCCTATATCCTAGCTCAGCCACCATTCAATCGTTACACCCTTATCTTTCACTTGTTTTATCTTTATGTTTCAAAAATAATCTTTTACCACTCCTTGTTTCTCATACCCAGCACAACTCACGGGGATTAGGAATTGGGTAAAGAACTTCTCTACATAAATATGATATCTCAATTCCTATTTGGGGTTATCAATGGCCCTAGATATAAGACCTTAAAAGACACAACATATGTCCTCATTGTATTATGATAAACTTCATGATCTTCTAAAAAAAACTACATGTGGTTCAATTCTCATTTTCATGAGATATATAATCATTTCACATAAGTTCACCTTCACCCTTACCATATGATGTTAAAATTAATGGAAGTACAAATAACTATGTTTGCTTGATTATCATTCTATTAAGACACATAGTGACACCCAAATCCCCTATCTCGGGTCCAATCACAATTAAGAAAAATCTCCCACTCACTGTATATGGATCAGACCTGCATGTTAAACCCTTTAAATAACTACATATGGCTTGATTCTCATCTATATGAGATACATAGTGATGTAAAAACTTTCAGTCTTGGACCCAGTTGAAACATCATGCAATTGATGCCTCTTTTATCCCATGTATGAGTCAGATATACTTAATGAGATCAATACGAGTTATCATCTTATGTATGAACCTATATTCAAGAAACCCCCATTATTCCCCACTTTTGAATTCAATTAGGGCGGGGTAAGATTTATTTAAGAACTACACATGGCTTGATTATTTCCCCAAAAAGATACATAGTGAAAATTGGGTCCTATACCCTGGTCTAACCACAATATTCCTTTCACATCAGAATCACTTCACATTTTCAATGAATGATGAAAAACTATATGGACCTACAAGAACTACGTGTTGCTTGATTATCATCTATATGAGATACGTAGTGACATCCAGATTTTTAATCTTGGTCCCAACTATTACATGATATGAAAAAGCCTCTTTTTTCCCATGTTCGATTCAGATATATATGAAGATATCCAATACATTTTTTCACATTATACATGAACTTGTATCTGATATAACTATGTGTGTCTTGATTCTTGCTTTGAAAAGACACACAGTGACACTTGGGCTCTATACCCTAGTCCAACCACAATATTCAATTGCTCTTCATATCAAATCCCCTAATGTCCTTACTGCATGAATCTAAACTGAACAACATAATGTTCTTACCGCATGACATTGAACTCCATGTTACCTAGGGAACAACATATGAATTTATTCTCATCCCATTGAGATACATAGTGAAGACTATGACATATATCCTAGTCCCATCCATGAAATAAAAGAAGTTTTCCCCCTCCTAAATATAACTAAAAATCTATGCAGGAACTTTTATTTTGGATCCTCTCCTTATAGATACCACCAAGGAAATAAAAGATGTCTCCATTATACATATGGGTCAGATCTATGTAAGGGACTCAAAACTCATGGAAAATATCATTCCAAATACTTCCCTTATGCATTGGAAATTGTCTCTTTCACATTTCATACTCCTAATATTGAATACTTTCTGATATTCACAATTTTTCCTCAGATTCTAGTGATAGAATGTATGATAAATGAGAGGTCTTTTACCTAACGATGAAGTACATGCCCCTAGGTGGCCTTGCATAAGTCTCCCACGTAACGATCCTGTCAGTCAAAAGATGCCACTGTTTGACTATGTAGCATATTCCCTGATCGGCCCTGCATAATACTACCCCCATAATGGGTTTGTCAAATAGTGGTAACTTTATTATTGGTAGAAGACTCTTCTGTCCCCTATAATATTTGATGATAGTATTCTAGAACCCATATTTTAAAGCGGCCATCATTTTCATATTTGTCCCATATCCTTTCCCCCATCCTGAAAGTATTCAAGACAGTGGTTTACTTCTCTCCCCTTCACTTGTTAAAAGAATACTGGAATAACCTTTTGTCATTTGACCACATACCATTCAATTTTTCCATAATATTATGGTCCTATTCATATGAACCAAAACTATAGACACCATAATTACTACATTTGGATCAGACCTTTGTAAAAAGGATATTCCTCCGATTCTTTGGAAATCATGACTGGAAATAATATTCTTGTATTAAGGTACTTTTCTCTATAAACCAAACTATGTTATTGGGAAAATAAATATATCCATATGATTTCATCAGATATTAGCAATAGAATGTCAAAATTCTTGAGAGCTCCTTTATCTAACTATGAAGTACATGCCCCAGTTGGCCATGCATAAAATTTTCCTACTTAATGGGCCTGTCAGCATAAGGATTCTACTATTTGGCTATGCATCACATGCCCTAGTTGTCCCTGCATAATACAACCCCCATAATAGGTTTTCCAAATAGTGGTAACTTCATTCTTGGAAGAGACCTCCTCTAATTCCATTCTTCCCCTTTTCCTATATCACTCTTCAGATTTGGAAATCCCAAAATTACAGCTTATAATTCCCCTTCTCCATACCAGAAAATGATAGCACATTTCCAAAAACATTACCTAGAATCGTAAAACCATAAAATCTATGGTCAAATATAAAGACCTTAAATCAAATCCCCATAATGTCCTTGTTACAAAACTTTAAAGTGCATGACATAATGTCCTTGCTGCATGAATTTAAACTACACAACCCATTAATGTCCTTGCTGCACGAATTTAAATTGAATGAAATAATATCCTTATTATCTGACTTTAAACTACACAACCCCCCAATTTCCTTACTTCATGAATTTAAACTACATAGTAAAATATCAGAAATCTCATTTCTAACAAATATACCCTCCTTCATACACTAAATTTGTGTAGTAGTCGTTCCTCATTCATGGAAGATATCGGTACAAATTCCCCCTTTATTTTATGATAATTTTTTTTGAAAATCCACCCACTGTGGTCTTGAGACATCCAAATCTTAAACCCCTTTGTTTATCAGCAGTAGAATGTCATAATTAATGAGAACTCCTTTATTTGACTATGTATTAAGTCCCCCCATTTGGCCTTGAATAATTTATCCAACATAATGGGTTTGCCAGCCCAAGGATTCCACTATTTGGCTATAAAGAACATGACCTAGTTGTCCCTACATAATAAAACCCACATAACAGGTTTTTCAAAAAGTAGTAATTTCATTCTTGGAAGATAATTCCTCTATTATTTATTTCAAATTTTAGATTTTGTGACCATAAAAATCATGACTCAAGTTTCCCCTTAGAAATATCTAAAATAAAAGATATCAAGACATTCCTAGCTCATGGTCAAAGCTATTCAACCTAAAACACTATATTTATTAGTCTGTCATGCATGTATTTAAACTGGACACAAAAAGAGACATAGTACTCACTAGGTTGAAAACCCAAAAAGGTCACTTTAGAAAAATATCAATTCTCAACTCGCTCGACCTACACTCTGTATGGTTCATGAAATATTGAGAAATAAAAAAGTTGAAAGGCACAAATATTGTTAGGTTGAAAACTCAAAAAGAAAAAGGGGTGACCCAATCAAAATCCAAATCTCACCCACTAAGTCTCCTCGATATTGAGTTTAGGAAAAAGTTAGGGTGATAACACAAAAGACACAAAGTTTATGGGGTTTTCCATAAAACCCTAATTAAAGTCAAACTATGATTTCTAGTACCCATGGTTTAGGAAAAAATTTGATCTTACTTCCATGCTTGAAGTCACTCCAAAGTCCCCCAAATTGTATTAGAGAGCGTTAAAGTTCCATACTATTACCTTAGAACTAGATTCTTTTCATTCCAAATGAATCTAGTTATAAGGGGGGGGGGGGATTTTATTGAAAACATAGAATGTGTTTCGTGTAATTTTCCACACAATTCATGGTTGGACTTCCATTTTTTGTGAGACTTCTCGATAATGAGGGATAAGCGAAAAGACCCCCCCTCTCTAGGAGTAGGCTTTGGATTTTAAAGATCGATGATAAAAAGGTGTTGATGAATTAAAATTCAAATTATGAGTTTCTTATGATAATACTTGGTGTATTAACCATCTCAATAAGTATATATATCTTTGAGATCTTTGATTTGATTTCTCTCAGAGCCCAAACAAACTTACAAATCAAAAGTTATGGAATTCAGAAGATGGATAAATTTTATAAAGAGATTTGCCTCGCCTGCATCAAAGGCCTACATGGAGGACCTGTGCTGAGGAACTATACAGAGGACTTGTGTAGAGGACCTATGCGGAGGACCTACGTAGAGGAACTTTATAGAGGAACTATGGGGAGGACCTACATAGAGGACCTGAGCGGAGGACCTGAACGAAGGACTTGAGAAGAGGACCTACGTGGAGGACCTTCATGGATCTGAATGGAGGACCTACATAGAGGACATTCACAGAGTAACTATTTTACCAGAGTTCCCTATTTTCCTATAAATAGGAACCTTGTGCTCCCCATTTGATAGTTTGTAAATTCAAAAGAATCCCCAGATCTCTCATTGAGTAGACCCTCTTTTCCCAGATCTTCAAAAATTATTATGTAATTATCCAAAACATGAGAGATGATATAATTAAAGGGGAACAGTGGGTCAAAGTCCCATCAGGGTCTAGAACACAAGGATATACACTATGGACCTATGTGGAGTACCTACGTGAAGGACCTGTGCTAAGGACCTATACTAAGGACCTACAATAAGGACCCACTCTTAGAACCTTCTCTTAGAACCTACTCTATGGACCTATGCTAAGAACCTATACAAAGAACATGAGCTAAGGACTTGAGCCAAGGATCTGTGAAAAGAACCTAAGCTAAGGACCTCCATATCTAAGAACTAATGGTCAATGTGAATCCTCCTTATGAGTAAGCCCCTACCAAACCTCAAATGGGCATCCTCCTTAGATTTAATCCCCAACCAAACCTCAAATGGGCATCCTTTTTTGGACTAATACCCATCCAAACCTCAAATGGGTATCCTCCTTAGGATTAAGCCCCAACCAAACCTCAAATGGAATTCTCCTTAGGAGTATGCCCCAACCAAAACTCAAATGGGAAGCCTCCTTAGAAGTAATCCATAAAAAAACCTCAAATGGGCATCCTCTTTAAGATTAATCCCTAAACAAAACTCAAATGGAAATCCTACTTAGGAGTAATACACAACCAAATATCAAAAGAGCAGTCATCCCGGTGTAATCCCCTAGCCTTTCACATAGGAGGTTTTAGTCTCTGTCTTCTCCACATGCTTGACCTTCACCCATTCCTTACATTGGACCCTCATCTGATGTAAATAGAATAGGGGAAAGTGCCGTAGCCATGAAATATTCCGCTGTAATACCTTCCTATTCCACCAGTGGGGGAGAAAGCATGTGTGGTTTGTTGAATCTTTCACATCCACTTGTTTCTCACATTGAGAACGACTCACGTGGTATTAGAGGTTTGTAATGATAAAAAAATCCACATAGTCCACCTGATTGAATTAACTAGAAGAACTATTATTCCCACCATAACTGGGATACGTCGGAAGCCTTTACCTAGGGCCTGATCTCACTAAACATCCTCCTTAGAAATCCAACCATAATTCCTTTAATCTATGAATCCTCCTTAGAAGTAATCCCCAAATTAAGTAACCCTTAAATCTACATGAGTTAAGATATATCTCGTAGACACTATTACAAGGAAACCATATTTAGGAGTAAGCCCCAACCAATTTCTCTCAAAGGGTCATATTCCCCTATGAGACTTACCAAACTACATGGGATTTGATTCCCATCCAAGTGGGACACATAGGAAGCCTCCCTAAGGTTCAAGATCAACATCACAAATCAACCCTATTCTCACTGGGCCACATTCCCAGTAGGGTCTAATCCAACTTGCAAACTCATATCCTTTACATGTTCCTTGGGCTACTTCAGTATAAGTCCCACACCAAAATTTGACTAGGAACCTTCTTCTTAGATGTCCTTACCACATGACGTTAAACTATATGGTTGGGTCATTATCACACAACCTTAAATGGTATAATGTGTCTCATTAAGAGACACTAAAGTAAGTGGGTTCTGATTCCTTCCATAAGGATACGCGGGAATCTCATTTATGGGTTCAATCCCAATATCAAATAAACTTTTATCTCCCTATATGATGATAAACTCTAGAGTAAATTTTCATATCCCTATATGATAATAAATTCTAGAGTGACTTCTGTCTCCCTAGATGATGATAAATTCCAGAGTTCCACACTGAGTGGATTAAAAACTAGCATTTTCGTAATAATGACCAAAGAATAATGACCAAAGAATATCTAAGTGGTATATGAGAGGATACCATTGATGGAGAACCTTGAATACATAGAGATATCACCATTGATTAAGAACCTAGAATACATATAGATGATTCTAATTTCTATACATGCTAATAATTGATTGCAAATTTATAAGAAAACCTACCTTATTCTTGGTAGATTAATAAGGATTAATGAACATATCTTAAATATATAAAAGAGTCCCAAAGTAGGAAATAATTCCCCTAAAAAGGGTGCGATGATCCTGACCTCCCATCCTATCGACCAATGTAAGTTCTAAAGCATCATTGGTCAAAATCCTTAACGATTGCCTACATTTGGAAAGAAGGTCCCTTTGGATATAGAATCATTGGGTGTTTCTGGTTCCATAAACAAAACTGTTAGATACCATTTGGAAATAGTGATTCCTAACAAGAACACACTTTCTTAGGTAAACAAACACATATCAATGTTTCTTTAGAAATGAAATATACATACCCTAATATTCAAGAGGCATGCTGATACTAATCAATATGGGTTTCATGTACTCTTCTTTACCTTGATTTAACTCTTTGAGCACATCAATGGTGGTGAAGATTCCTTCCCCAAATGGTGGAGGGTAATCCATAAGATTATCCTCTTCTTATTCCATTTAGACTTTTATGGAAGTTTCCTCAGGCATGGTAGAAAATACAGGGGTATCATTGTCCTTGAAAAATATGAGATATTACCAAAATAAACATTGACACCCTAAACTATTAGGGGAATCATGGACATATTTTATAGATTATTTTTTCTTTTCCACCACTACTGGGGGTAGGAGAGGTATAGAAACCCCAAGTGGGGGCATTAATAATTTCTATTGGTAGAATAAGAATTTTTTTTGACCAAAATGGGTAATTGGTCCTGCTTCCTTGTGATGGTCTCATGTCAGTTTTCATGACCATTATTGCATATATATGATCCATTGAAGTTTTTGGTTTATAATAGCCTATTGGGATTGTATTTACTACATTTATCTGGTATATGGGAAGCATGCAGTAACTACTGAACACGATATAAGGGTTTTTAGTGGAAATTCCCAAGATTCTAGGGGTGGAAATCTAAATTTCATCCTCTACAATTGCATGTTTTTTCTCCTGTCTTGAAGAAAATCACCTCAGCATAACATGATCCACAAGATTTAAAGGAGGGGATATCTCCATATAGTATGTCGACCTTTCCATTTAGGGGGTATTTTAAACATTTAAGTAATTTCTATGGAACCACCATATGGCTATGAATCCAAGATATTCTGAGTAATAAATTGTATTCCATGTCATGATGCATAACTAAGAACTCAACATTAGATGTGAGGTCCCTAAATTTTTCATTTAGCTTGATCATATCAGGAGGCCTTTTCTCACTCTTGTCATACACTTGATTGGTTATCTTCCTTGGGGATACATAATCCTCTCTATATCCAAAACATTAAAGAGTCTATACCAGTATGATATTGATCCTAGAACTATTTCAATAATAGAACATCATATGTTGACATTATCAATATTACCTAAAATATATAGGGGTCATATATCTCTAACTTTTTTCCAATTGATCTTGCTCCATGAATGAGATGCTATCATGAATGTATTCTAGGGAAGTTTATTCTTGATAAATGTTACCTGTATAGACCTATATCTAAAATTACTAGATAATCTCTAGGGACTCCATAAATTCTTGACTGAGATCTTTTGAAAACTGAAGAGCATCTAGTATTGAGAGGTTGATCGGGATAGTCACTAATTACTTCAAAATGTCATATTTCTATACCATAGGTCTGTACTTCCCAAGGTGGGGTTTCCCTTCAGCATGAGGACTAGGCAATAAAGTGATCAAGGTAGATGGGCCTGGTGCTTAATAGAATGGGATGTGCTGGTGTCCCCATTTTTTGGTCTAATTAGACGATTGCACACTTTCCAATCGGTTTTCCAAAACAAGTAGGTTTAGAAAGATGCTAAAAGAACCTGAGGCATCTCAATGATTCTATTGGGATTACTGGAGTGATCACACATAGGTATCATATTCATATATATATATTTAGTGAGGATGTGTATAAAATATTGAGTTTGACCACAATATCACCATCCCCTATGCCCTTCACTTTTGTAGTCTCAACCTATGGATCCCCAGTTAGATACATGGAACTCATATTCTTGGGTAAATTCATTATTAGAGAAAATGTTTTTTAATAAAATAAAATTAATAGATCCAAAATTATCTCCTCAACTGATGAGGATTCTATTTGGTGGGATATTTCCCATAATCCATAAGATGGAAAGAAATATGAGAGTGTCAGAGCTGGTGGATGGGTTGGATAAGACTCCTACTCTTATGCCATTTCCAAATTTTGATGAATATGTTTTCCTATGATAAGAGGTTTTAATGGGGTCACCTTAGGTTCTAGAATCATGACTAGTCCACAAAGCTACACTCTAATGTTGACATGAACTTAGTCAACTATATTTTGGGTCATCTTGTTATCGATATTCTATTCACACCTAGCCTAAACTTATTTCCAGTCAACTTTTTCTTTGGGTTGCATGGTTGTCACATGGTCCAATTGTGATGAGGAATTTACAAGTATCACATGTCCAGAATCAATCATTCCATAGAGAATATCCTTTAAGACAAAGAAGTCCTATATTATAAGATCCCATATCTTATGAAAAGGGAAATTGTCAGGATGATCACTAAGGCTATCCTCACCTGGTTTCCTAAGCCTAGGTAGCTTGAGGATATTGTTTTTCATCATTGTGAGCAAATAAATAGGAATTTTTTCATTTAAAAAGGAATATAGTTTGTTCTAAAATTTCTCAAATTGTGATCACCATTGATCCATCTTTTCCACTAATCAAGTGTGGTTTTGTTATTGTTGTCACGTAACAGGATATGATGGGTGATATAGGGTCTTATTAGGTGTTCTAGTAGGAACCAATACTGGTTTGAGTATGAAAAAAATAGTCACTGATTTTCTAGACCTTTTCCATTGTGCAATTGGATTAGGTAGATATTTGGAGTTGGTTCACTGAATAAAATCTTCTAGATGTTTTACTATTTATATGTACTATCAAAATATGCCTGGGTATTAAATTGTTATCAAAGGTTTCTAAAACTTTTCATAGAGGTTACCACTATAAAGTTCTAGAAATAAATCTAGTGGGTGTGGAATGATGAGCGGGTAAGTTAGACCTTTCCATCTAGTGACAACGTTAAAAACTCTCTCATTTTCACACTCTTTTCAATTTCTAAGGTTGATGATCATGGTTTTACTTAAATGGAACTAAATTTATAGAGGAATTCAAAATGAAGGTCTTCCCAGCCTGTGACAAACCCTGTTGGGAGGACGATATACCATATAAAAGTTGGACCAACCAAATTATTCATAACGAATCTTAGTTTTGTTGCTTATTTCTAGTCTTTGGGGCCTATAATAGGGCCACACTAGGACAAAAAGTGTATTATATGTTGTTATGGATCCCCCATGCCATCAAAGGCTAAAAAGGTTGGATTTCTAAAGGTGGGTGGGGGAAAAGCGTCATCCATAAATTTAGGGTATGAATTCCTCTTGGGGTGTATTGGGCACATCTCCCCTCCATAGATTCTATCCAAGTAGCTAAAGACCTAATGGTGTTGATGATTTCCTAGAGTAACACCATTTGGAGACCCCCTAAGCACAAGTAACGAGTGGAGATTGATGTAGTTATTCTAACTTCGTCTCCTATTGATTTACAGTTAATTTCAAGACCATATGAATCATCTTGATAATGAGGATGTTGTATGCATATTAGGGTAAAATAAAAGTTTTACTTGAATTACGTGTTTATGAAAGCTAATTTTATAGATCTAGAGCTATCCTGATGCTCATATTTCATCCTTAGAGGGGGATTAACTCACTCCTAATTGGTGTAAGGAAGGATATATGTTTCTTCTTGAATGTGGACCCCATTGAGAATATTTCCTCTGAGTAGTTCCTTATTGATCCATCTAAGGTTATATATCTCACTCACATACTATGCCATTCATTATTCCACAGAGGGGATTTTGTCCTTTCTAGGTAGAAAGTGGGATGTTTCCACACATTTCCATATATCATTTGTGGAATGTCTTCTCAGAGGTGGAAACTCATCATCCATAGGTTCCAGGTTTTGGTTCCTCCTCTGATTCCATGTACATGCAACCTAAGATTTTTCATCAACATCACTAAGCTATTAAGGTACTGTTTTCGCATTATACCCTTCAACATCCACATCTTGGTCCATATCTTATACCAAATTGATGATGATGTTTTTTAATGAGGTATACTGGTAAGTAGGAATCATACCATCATCTAAATGAAAGGGAAAATTTTCAGCATTCACTTCCACTTTGAGAGTTACATCAAAGTCTTCCCTATGGACTTTTATATCGCTGGGTCATTTTGGATTATGAACCTTTTAGGGTTTGATTTTCCTTACTAGATGCTCCCCAAGTCTTGGTCTATGAATAGTGACATTGAGGGAGTCTCCAACCATTCCTGCCGAGAGAAGACCCAAATATAATGACCCAAGATTAACATACATGGATAGTAAATTATTTTTTAGGAATAATTAATACTTTACACAAATAGATGCCCAAAGACCATATTAGTTTAATGCCTTTAAAAACATGGAATATATTATTTTAATTAGGTGAAAGATCTTCAACATCTCCCATAAAGATATCCCCCTTTAGTTTTCCTACCTAAAACCTTTCTTTATAACCTGTAGAAAAGAAAACGTAGGAAAAGGGTGATCTCAGATGATCAGTAAGGGTAAATAAGGAAAATATCAAATAGAATATGAATATAAGAATGTAAAAACATGAACATAACTTTTGAAAATCATTCCATGTATAACATATATCAAAATTCTTAGTCATGAGACAATTCTTGGTAATTTATAAGGTATAAACCAGAAAGGAACATGATCCATGGTAAAAATATCATTGGAATAAAACATGGAATTGTGGAAATCACATAAGCATAGAAAATCATTTCCATATAAGATAAGGCTCATTTCCAAGACCATAATAGTGGAAAAATTTCATTACTGATCTGAGTTCACTCCTTGTTATAGCCTTGAATAGGGTTTAATTACCATTCTATCGCTTTATTATTGAACTAAGATCATTTACCATTTCAACCCTATATTACTAAACCAAGATCATTTCCCATTCTAGTCTTGTCTATCTCATGAGATATAAATCTTTACCCAATGCATTGGGGGGATATATAAGTCCCACCCATCTCATAATGAAATAATTCTTACGTGTGACACAAAAACATAAATCACCCATCATATCATAACCCAAGGAATAAAATGGGGTTCTTAAACATCATTCCATCATATCATAATCCATGTAAAACAAATGGATTTCATAAAATAATTCCATCAAAAACAAAACCAAACCATAATAATAATATGAATAGTAAAATTGAAACATAACCTTATTAAATAATTCTATCTTAGATGGAAAATAATTTTGATGGAACACTCAAAATTAATTCATTAGGAAAATATCATTTCTTCTTCAATTTTTTTTTCTTTCTCAAAATCCCACACAATTTTAAATGAAAATAATTTCTTTCAAAAAACAACCTTGAAATATTGTAAAGGAAGCTTCATGGAAATATGGTGTTATGAAAATATAAAAATACATACATGAAATATAAGTTAAAATAAAACATTCTTCTTGTAGTTTTGTTGAATAATTCAAAAAGGACCTCATTTGGAAAATAAAAGAAATATTCTTTTCAAACAGTGTAGTAAAAATTCAAAAAAGTGTAAAAATGAATTTAAACATCCATAGAATAATATATATTTTTTACGAAATAATTTTTTATAAAACATGGAAATTAATGGTAAATAATACCAAGTAAATACTTATGTATAAATAATCTCATATAATAATGATATTTCAAAATTATCCCTTAAAAATCTATAATTAGTAGAATCATATTCCCCATGAAAGAAAGAAAATTATATGGATATAATATTATCATAATATTATGGTTAAGACTCATAAAAGGAATTCATGGGAAGTATATACACCACTTAGAAGAAACAAGTAGTGTATAAGGCATGTGTCTCATAGAAGTAAAGGTGGGACAAAAATCCCTAAGCTTAGGTCTGGGTTCCTTCGTACGTGTTCAAAACTCTTCTTCGATGAGCTCCCTTTATATCTCCTCTTAAAAGAACTAGAGTTGGTATTTTAAGAATAAAATAAACTATAGAATGTAATTAAGAATGTTTAGAAGTTAAATGGGCAGGGGATGACCAGTATTTAATACTCAAAGTGAAGTTAATAAGTGAGGGAGGATGTGCCCTTTTATAATTGAGGTAAGGGACACTTTTGGAATCTCCAAAAATATTAATTTATAATAAAATAAAAACACATCCAAAAACCTCAAAAATGTCATAGATTTGAATATAATATTAGATAAGTTTGTAATATCATCAACCATTACATTTTAGAAAAGTTTTTCTATCAATCTAAACCTTATCATTTTAATTGACACTTAGTTATTCTATTTAATTTTTAACTAAGGTAACAGATATTTCAATATCAAAAGGGTGAAATATTTATATATTTTATTTAAATTAGAAAAATAATTCATAAATTAGAACATTTTACACCATTTAATAATTATTATGTATTTTTAAAAATGTTTTATGATTTTTAAATAATTTAATAATACATTATTTTGATAAACTATCAATAATTTCAATTTTGACACTATTAAATTTATTGATTTTTAAAAATATCAATCTAATATGTTATCCCAAAAAAGTATATTTAATTATATCCATAATAGGTCAAGGTCATCTTGAAAATTAATTGGATCTATTAAATATCCCAAATTATAGTTATTTTAATATTTTTAATAACATTAATTTGATATTTCCATTAATAAAATAATTATTACAACATTTATGTGTAATTATTTAATATAATTATTTTTTTGAGTAAAAAATAAAAATAAAATACATTGAAAACTATAAATCCTCTATATTTCATAAGAATACTTATAGTTGAATATATATATTTGAAAATCCTACATTAAAAATGTTATATATATTAAAACATGAATGTGACAACTTTAACATCACTTTAAATAAAATATTATAAGTGTCGTAATATTTTCCATATAGATCCAAATGGTAAATAACTCAACCCTTGGATGATTATGGTCGAGATATACACAAAAAATAATATTTTATCAAGTGTTTTTATCTTTTAAAAGTTATTGTCATTTTGATAAAAATTATTTTATTGATTTTTCATCAATTAAATAATTTCTTCATCATAAATGTTTAAGCCTTTAAGGTCATTATTTATTTCCTAAAAATAAAAAATAAATTTTCAGGATAAATAAAAATATTTTGTCTTTGAAATGAGTATTTATATTCATACTTGGATTCTTTATAACATTATAGTAAAAATGATATAGTTATTAAAATTTGAGTAAGACATATTTAAATTTTCTTAAAATAAAATATATTAAATATCCTAATATCATCCTAGTTGTTCCTAAAGGAAACCATATCAACCCAAGGATGGTTTAGGTTAAAAAAAAATCATATAATGATGTTAAGAAAAGTTTTATGGTAAGTTTATAATATTAATTTCACCCTTAATTAACCTATTTACCCTTTTACCGTATTAATAAAAATTACCAAAGTTACTATTCATAATGCCAAAAAATGAAAGAGAGATATTTACATAATTTAAAACTACTGATTCTAAATATGGAATCCATTTTCAAAAATTCAAAACACAGAAGTTTTAGTAATTAATTTAAAATAAATTTCATTGTCTAAATGAGAAAACATGTTTTAAAAGTTAAAGCATTACAAAAGATTGGAATATTTTTACATCTAAATTCAATTTAAAATTAATTCCAATGACCTAAATGATATTAGATAATAAAAATATAACCTATTTATATTTTAAAACCATTAAATAATATAACTGAACCATATAAATTATTTTTATGAAAGAAGTTGTTTTCAGTTAATGTTTAGTATAATTTTACTATTCAGGAAAACTTGATTGTTATTAGAAAAATATCAAAAATTCACCCAAAGTAAATTTTTTATATACTTATCTCAAAGTATAAGTTTATTTTATTAAATAGAATATTTAAAAGTTTCAAAAAATAGATTTAAAATGGCTGCACCATCAAAAGGTGGTAAAAATTTATTTTTTAAAAATACTTCTTTTATCTGAAAAATTGCATTTGTTCTATTATATTGTATAAAAGATATATAATATGGATTTTAAACATTAGATTTAATATATTATATTTTTATTATTAATAAAATCCATCAAGAGTGATTTTATTATTTCATAAACTCAGTTATTTTCATATAAATAGTTTTTTAGAAAAAAACATTTCCATTTCAAAAGGGTTTTTTTATTTATAATTAATTACTCAACAAAGAATTAATTATATATAAATGCGTAAAGAATATTTTCATATTTTAGTTAATAATGTTAATACACTCCATTATAATGTCTAGGTCTTAAGTTAACATAGTAATATTTAGTTGTTCATGTAAACTCGGTTTTGCATGAAATGAAATCTATGAAAAGAACTCGAAATTGTATGTAAAACCAAATAAAATGTTGCCTATAATACAATATAAGTTGGTGTTGAGTGTAGTTCCAGATTTTACTAGTGTGTTATACAACACAAGATATAAATATATTTTAAAAATATATATATCTCATAAAAATCTCAGGTTGCTACATTCTACCCCCCTTAAAATGAATTTCACCCTCGAAATTCGTCTCAGTTATAAAAGAATTAATTCTTGAAAGTTTCTGTCATAGAAACCCACATCTTAAAAATTAATAATAAAACTTATTTTTTAAAAATAAAATTTAGAAATATAATGGTTACCCAAAGTAACTCATCACTGAGATTCCACATATGAGAACATAGGTGTAAAGTTAAAACATGGATATAGAAGAGAAATCAAACTTTCAAGTTCTGATGGAGAGTGGTAGAGAACATTATTAGGAGAAAGTTAACAATAAAAATCCATAAATCCATGATGGTCTAAAGGATCATCTGTTTCATCAGTAAATATGGTACTAGGATACAACTTTTGGTTTTAAGATCATTTTCATAGAGTTGATGAATGAGAAGAAATACGTAATTGGTTAAGTACAATGTCATCCTTTCATTTAGCATTGATCAATTTTTACTTCATCTCTTATTCCAAGAAATGAAGGTGAATTTTTCATTTCTTGATCATTGGTAGATTATGAGATCCATAACTAGAATGATAGGTCATTCCATATATATTTATCACAAAAAAGGATAGCACAAGGTATCAAATATGCATAAGTCCGCCTACAGTGATATAATAATTTAATCTAACAAACTTTATTTGAATTTTAACTTATACTTTCCACAAATTCATAAGATTACAATCCTTATGAATGAAAAAAAATCCAAGAATATAGAAAGAGGTGAACTAAACCGACTTAACATTTATCTCCCATATCTTATAAGACAGTTATTAGTTGTCACATTCCAAACATGTAAATACCTTAATAATTTATTTTCATGAAAGATGGTAATAATATAATTTACCATACATCCTTATTGAAAATATGAATGTTTACTTATTATTAAGTCTAGAAATATTTAAACTTCATCCATGATAGCATAAACCAGTTTTTAAGAAATCCTTAATCAGTTATAAGGAAATCATTACTGTCCAATTTACTTATTCATAACCAACACATTTTTATCCAAATATCATTATCTCATCATCATGATGATATTATGGGTTATCCTACCCTTAATCATGTCTTTTCAAAAAATATATACTTATTACATCAATCACATTTTTAATGGTTACCAGTACCATTAAGTATATACTCTTAAATCCTTATGAAAAAACTACAGTGGGCCAATACATAGAAGTTTCATTATTCCATAATACCAAAAATTTAATTCTAAAACATTATTATTTAATTCTAATACATAAACATTCAATCATACCAATATCTTATTAAACCATTTACCAAGTTTCATCCTTTTATTCATTAACACTTCTTTCATATCACATATAGTACATAGTCTCTTTATCATCAGAAATATAACAATTATTCATATGACCTTGCTGATTCTCTTCGTGATCTATCCCCCTAGGGAATTGATTTTTATAATTACTATACATTCTACATTTAAAACATTTAACTATTGTTGATGTCTTAGAAATACCATTTTACTTGTCCATTTTGTTATCTGAACATTTTCCTTTGCAATTACTTTCTTTTTGTCCTTATTTTCCACACCCAAAAAATCTTCCATTTACATTGAAAAATTATCCTTGATGCCTCTTACCACATGATTTACATGAGGAAAATTGAACTTTCTTTCCTCTATATTCACCATAAAACTCCATCTTTATCTTATTAGGTGGGTCAGAAAACTCACCAATGTCGAGAGTATTGATCATATTATGATATTTTTTATTAGTAATAATAACGGTTTTCACCATTATACTCCCATTTAATTTGGTTTCTCTTGAGGAATATCATTCTGTTTTCCATCATATTATCCATTAACATGAATCATCCTATTTTGTCCATTTTCTGAAACCCAAAACGAGAAGTGTAAACAACAATAATCATATAGGAGAAAACCTCATAATTAATGGAAATTACTTTAAATCTATAACATATTAGGTTTAATACAAAGTTTCCATGATTGTTACCAAAATTATAGTACTTTATACTAGACTTAGATTCATCATTAAAGACATCCATAGACATATCCATATAAATATATCTAGGGATATCAATAAATTTTTCACATATTAGTTTCCAAAGGTTGACTAAACCTGGATCTGATAGCAACTCTAACGAACCAAGATTGACATACTTGGACATTACATTACTTTTTTGGAATACTTAAGACATTACACAAATATATTCCCAAAGAACATATTAGTTTAGTGCCTTTATAAACATGGAACACATTCTTCTAATTTGGTGAAAGATCTTAAACATCTCCGATAAAGATCTTACCCTTTAGTTTTCCTACTTAAAACCTTTCTCTATATGCTATGGAAAAGAGAAAATTGGAAAAAGGTGAGATCAGATTCTCAGTAAGGGTAAACAAGGAAAATATCAAACAGAACATGAACATAAGAATATAAAAACATGAACATAAGAATTTAAAAATACGAACATAACTTTTAAAAATCATACCATGTATAATATATATCAAAATCTTGAGTTATGAAATAAATATTGTCAGTTATTAAGGCATAAATTATAATGAAACATGATCCATGAGAAAAATAACATTGGAATAAAACATGGAATTGTGTAAAACAAATAAGAATAAAAAATCATTACCATATTATCCAAGGCTCATTACCAAGACCATTATAGTGGAAAAATTTCATTACTGAATCGATTTCCCACCTCATTCCGTCTCTGCATTACTAAACCAAATTTACTTACCATTCTGGCCATATATCATTTAACTGAGATCACTTCCCATTCTAGCCTTGTATTACTAAACCAAGATCGTTTCCTATTCCAGTGTTGTCTATCTTAAGAGATATAAATATTTACCCAATGAATTTAAGGGAGATATAGTTCCCACCCATCTCATAATGAAATCATTATTATGTTTTCCAAAAAATAAAAAATAATTCACCACAGCACAACCCAAGGAAAAAATGGGTTTCTTAAAGATCATTCCCTTATAACATAATCCATGTAAAATTAATGGATTTCATAAAAATAATTCCATCATAAACAAAATAAAACCATAGAAATAATAGGGATAGTATACATGAAACATAACCCTATTAAATAATTCCATATTAGATGGAAAATAATTTTGACAGAACACTCAAAAATAATTCTCGTGGAAAATATCCTTTCTTCTTAAATATTTTTTCTTTTTGAAAATGACACACAATTTTAGAAGAAAATAATTTCTTTGAAAATAACTTTGAAATATTATAAAGAAATATTCATGGAAATAAGGCGTTATGAAAACATAAAAATCCATTCACGCAGTATAAGTTAAAAGAAAACCTTATTCTTATAATTTTCTCAGATTAGTAAAAAATCACATCATTTGGAAAACAAAAGAAATATTCTTTTCAAACCATGTATTAAAAAGTTAAAAAGGGTAAAAATGAATTTAAACATCCATATGAGAATACTAAAACATTTTATGAAATCATTTTTGGGAAAAAATAGACATGGATGATAAATAATTGCTAATTAATACTAATGTATTAATAATATTAGATAATGATGAAATTAGAAAATCATCCCTTACAACTCTATAATCAGTAGAATCGTATGCCCCATGAAAGAAATAAAATTATATGGATATGAAAAAACCACAATCTTATGGTTATGACTCATAAATGGAATTCAGGGGAAGTATATACACTACATAGAAGAAGAAATTATTGTATGATTCATGTGTCTCATATAAGTAAATGTGAAGAAAAAATCCCTTTCCTTAGGTTTGGGTTTCTTTGTATGTGCCCGAACTTGATCTTCTTTGACGAGATCCCTCTAGATCTCCTCTTAAAGGAACTAGAGTTGGAATTTTGAGAATACCAAAACCTTTAGAATGTTAATAAGGAATTTTATATGGGAAACTGGTAGGGTATGGACAATATTGAAGGATAAAAATTAAGTGAAGAAGTGAGGGAGGATGTACCCTTTTATAATTGAGGTGAGGGGCACTTTTGGAATCTCTAAAATTATTAATTTATAATAAAATAAAACCACATAGAAAAACATAAAAAATATAATTGTTTCAAATATGAGGTAATATAAGATTTTAATATCATAAACCAACAAATTTTAGATAGTTTTTTGTCAATTTAAACCTTATACTTTTAATTAACACTTAATTATTCTATTTAATTTTTAACTCAGGTAATAAATATTTAAATATTAAAAGGGTGAAATATTTACATATTTCATATCAATTATCCATAAATGCATAATTTAGAACATTTTGAACCCTATAATAATTATTATATATTTTTAAAAATGTTTTATGATTTTTAAATAATTTAATAATACATTATTTTGATAAACAATCAATAGTGTCAATTTTGACATTATTCAATTTATGGATTTTAAAAAATATCAATATAAGGTGTTATTATATAAAAAATTATTTTATTATGTCCATAATGGGTCTAGTTCATCTATAAAATTCATTGTATCTATTAATTATCCCAAATTATGTTTATTTTAATATTTTTAATAACATTAATTTGATATTTTCATTAATAAAATAATTATTACATCAGTTTTGTGTAATTATTTAATATACATATTTGCTGAATAAAAATTAAAAATAAAATACTAAGGAGAAGATAAATCCTCTTTATTTCATAATAATACTTATAGTCGAATATATCTTCTGTAAAATACTATATTAAGGATGTTATATGTATTAAAACATGGATGTGACAACTTTAACAACACTTTAAATAAAATATTATAAGTGTCATAGTATTTTACATATGGATCCAAATGGTCAATAACTTGACCCTTGGATGATTATAATCTAGATATACTTGACCAATAATATTTTTTCAAGTGTTTTTGTATTTTAAGGGTTATTATCATTTTAATAAAAATTATTTTATTGATTTTTCATCAATTAAATAACTTTTGCATTATCAATGTATAATCCTTTAAGGTCATTATTTATTTCCTAAATATTAAAAATAAATTACCATTATTAACAAAAAAATTTATATTTAAAATAAGTATTTATAGTTGAACTTATCTTCTTTATAACCTTATATTAAAAATGATATAGTTATTAAATTTTGAGTAAGAACTTTTCTTAAAATAAAATACATTAAATATACTAATCTAATCCAAGTGGATTCAAAGGATACAATTTCAACCCAAGGATGATTTTGTTTGAAAAAAACTCATCCAATGATATTAGTAAAAGTGTTAGGGTAATTTTATGATATTATTTTCACCCTTAATTACTCGATTTACCCTTTCACCGTATTAATAAAAATTACCGAAGATACTTTTCATAATGAACAAAAACAAAAGAAACATATTTATATAGTTGTACCTACTGATTCCAAATATGGAATCCATTTTTAAAAATTCAAAACATAAAAGTTTCATTAATTAATTTAAAATAAATCTCATTGTTGGAATGAGAAAATGAGTTTTAAAAGTTAAAACATTTCAAAATATTGAAATGTTTTTACATTTGAATTCAATGTAAAATTAATTCCAATGACCTATATGATATTAAATGATAAAAATAAAATATATTTATATTTTAAAACCATTAAATAATATATCTTAACCATATAAATTATTTCAATGAAAAAGTTTTTTTCAATTAAAATTTAGTATATTTTTACTATTCATCAAAACTTGAAAGTTATCAGAAAAATATAAAAAAACCATACAAAATAAATTTTTGTGGACAAATTTCAAATAATAAGTTAATTTTATTAAATAAAATATATAAATGTGTCAAAATCTAGATTTAAAATTGGTGCACCATCAAAAGGTTGTAAAAATGCATTTTTTGAAAAATGCTTCTTTTATCCAAAAAATTTCATTTATTCTTATATCATGTATAGAAAAAATATAAGATGAATTTTAAAAAATATATTATATATATTATATATATATATATTTCATTAATAAAACCAATCAATATTGATTTTATAATTTTATAAAATCAGTTTTTTTGCATTTAAATAGTTCTTCAGAAAAAAACATTTCCTTTTAAAAAGGGGTTTATTTTCATTTATAATTAATTTCTAAGAAAATAATAAATTATATATATATGTGTGTGTGTAAAGAATATTTTCATAATTCAGTTAATAGTGTTCGTACCCTCCATTATAATGGATAGATTATAAGGTAACATAGTAATATTTAGTTTTTCACTTAAACTCAGTCTTGTGTGAAATGGAATATATCAAAACAACTCAAAATTGTGTGTAACACAAGACAAAACTAGTGTTGCATATACCGCAAGCTAAGTCGGCATTGCATATAGTGTAATATTATCCTGGTGTGGTGTAAAACACAAGACATCAAATACATTAAAAAAATATATATCTCATAAAAATTTAGGGATGTTACACAAAATGGCAGGGGTATATCATTCCGTTGAAGGAACAAATGGGATGTCAACTATTAGTATCCATTACCTATCCTGGAGAAGACTGATCTACATAAGGGAGATGAAAAAAATTCCCCTAACCATATGGGATGGGGTTTATTGAGGGGCATCATAGGTATTATTTATTACTATTACTAAGGATTTGATTACTAATGGGATGGTGATTATGATAAAAATATCCCCATCCTTATGGGATGGGTTTGGTTTGGATCCATCACTAATTTCTTCCAGAATCTACTGGTATTTTATGACCCTAGGGGTGGAAGTGTCAATAAAAATTCCCCAATCCTTGAAGTCTGGGTTTTCTTTTGGATGGATTCTATAGTAGCCACTATCACAATCTTTCTTATTTGGAACATTTCTACTCATGCATGAGCCAAGTGTAGTGTATGCTCGTAACATGAGTCACTTTCTTTAGGTATTTATTGAGAAGTCTGAGGCACTATCATATTTTCTTAAGTAATGTTTCAATCCTTCTATTTGTCAATGCTTAGGATTCTGTTGGTGGATCTCTTCCTATGTTTATAATGATTTTGTGCTTTCAAAACAGGGGAGATTCATTGGATTGACCAACTAAAACATTCATTTTTTAGTCCCATGATCTCTCATGTGACTATAATGTTACAAGATGACATGTCTGGGAGGTTCTGGCATACTGGGGATAGGGTGAGATGCAATGCTCTGTACTGGACCCACTCTAAAATTCATACATCAATTGGGGCTTTAGTGATTAGTTTCCAAATATTTATTAGACTATGGAGGGAAATGTTCTATAGGATTTTACTATACCCTTTGGATCTTGGGTCCCAAGCCATAGAGAGAGATCCCATTTATATTTGACACCAGAGCGTGTTTATGGACTAAAGATGATATTCATACCCATGACAGGGGAGGTTCTTAGATTTTAGCTATTGAATTGTTTCTCACATTCTATGGCATAAGTAAGGTATTAATTCCCCCATTAGATTATCTAGTACTTCTTAATTGGAAGTAGCAATAGGCCAAAACATAGTTGGAAGGTTGTTTTTAGAAATATACTTCCATATATTTATCTCAACCCCTTCCTCATCAGAGGAATATCTATCCATATGGTCCGACCATAGAGGACAATTATCTGGGTCTCCTACTAAAAAAGGATAGATGTTTCTTGTGGTTTATGGGTCACTATAAATGATTAACCCCGATATTTAGAGAACCTCTTTATATGAATGTTTCTTTAAAAGGGGTGATTTTCTTATCTAGGTGACATCGAACTATAGATAGGTCATCCATGATGTATTTTAGGGGTTGGATCCTTATAATCCATCTCTATACTACTGTAGGGAGGACTATCATTGTAGTTTTCAATTTCTGCATTACATGTAGAGTCAAGAGACCCTTGATGATCTATAGATATGCATCGTATGGCCTCAAGGATACTAACATTGAGAAAGTTAGGAGTATGCACCTAATCCTATCTGATGGATGGAATATGTTGACCTACCATTTGGGGTTGAGAGGAACTATGTGTCTACTACTTGGAAGTTACTAAAATATAGCGATGACTGCCTATTATTATAGGAATATGGGCCCACTATCGAAAAGATGCTATAATATGTTGAGAAGAATTTGTTTTGTTATCATAAATATGATCCTTCCTTTGTTATTTTACTGAATATTTAAATCAACCCTAATTTAAGATGGGATATGTGTCCAATTCAAATATGCATTCCCTGCTGGAATATGCCAACAGACCTCCAGAATAGGAGAAGGAATATGAGCCTCTTCTGGTATATCCTCTAAAGGATGTTGGTGAAGACTCTTATTGGTGGGATTAAAAGTATATTCATGGATCTTGTAATATGTTTTAATATACCAAGTAACTTTATCGGCCAAGATATGATCCTCCCCTAAGGTAATTTCCAAACTATGTTGATGAACCCCAATCAGATTGGGAATATGAGACTTCTATTGTGCCTTTGGAGTATTCCACTAGATTTCTTCAATAGTAATATGTGATTTTCCTAAACTAGTTTAAAAAACCCCAATCAGATTGGGAATATGATCCCTATACTATGCATCTCCTTTTATTGGAATATTACCATAATCCTCATAGATGGGATAAAGGACATGTTATTGATATAGAGTAGCCATCTGTTCATGTTTATCATGGTGATATACTGCTCTAGCTATTAGGATAAGAACATGTTCCCATCCTTGTATCATTACGGGAATATGTCGGTGAAGCTCCTACTTCACTACTAGAATGTATTGCACTTCAGAAGGGTATATGTAGGAACATTGGCCTACATGTTCTCGGTTAGTAGTAAATACCAACAGACGTATTTGATTGAAGTGGGGTATATATTCTCACTCCTTTCATAATTGTGACATCATAATACATCTATGGGATACACATATAGGGGAAGAGGTATGCTTTTTCACCATGCATGATATCAATATATGTGAACAAACTTGGTTTGGGTGGGTAGGGATATGATCTTTCTTATAAGATATCACCATAAAATACTACGGAACATGGTTGGTGGAAGTGGAAATATGGACCTACTCCCCTAGACAATAGATTTACAATCCTAGTGAGATCACCTTGGTGCCTGGACATGAGCATCCGGAGAGGTTCCCTATGGGGTAGTACCCTTAACAGTTGACTGAGGGGTATTGGTGGGATGTTGCTGGTGGTGACGATTGACAGGATCCCTCCTAGGTGGCTCATAAACTAGGATGAATCCATGGAAAACACCTTGATCCACCTTCCTAAGGTAAGGGAGATGATTATTTTTACACCTTAGGGATAGGATCTTGAAGAATTTAGCAGTGGAGTGTGGTGTTTCTGGTTTCATCATAGAATTTCTTGAGTGAGGTGGTCTTATGGACTTCAGTGCATGAAGTTATAGGGTTAATTTCATACCATATCAATGGTACTCCCTAACCATCACATTTTCCACCTGATGCTTAAGGCGTCAAGTTAGTGACCTTGTTTCGTGATTTTTAGGGGGAAGTTTCTATAGATAAGGATCCAGAACTCTTTCTTAAAAATTCAATTACCTTAGGTTAAAGTGAAATTTATTAGAATACTATTTTTAGTGATAAGTACAACAATAAACAACGTCTCTAATCAGTTCAGTTCCATAAGTAAGAAACATGATCAATTATCTACTCACAAGTAACACAATCATTTATTCTCTTCCTTGTTATTGAAATTTTATTTTAATGGAATGTGCAATACAAAATGACTCATCCCCTAGGAATCCTGATTACATTAAATTATTCAAAGATTCATACCAGGTTCACCATTTTTGTTTTGAAAATATGAAATGAATCAATGCCAGGTTATGAGAGGTTTAGTATAGTTTCACAGTCATTCATGTTATTAAAGTTTATCTATAGAAACACTAGATATATCCCACATCTGTAACAAGAGAAAAAACTTCTTTCCAAATGCAGGTGGTCATTAGGGTTTCTTACCAATGACACTTAGGAACTCACATTGGTTTATAGGGTGGGAGGTTGGGCTCATCGCCCCCTATTGTGGGGAATTGTTGATTCCTATGGTACTCTATTATATATTTAAGATATTTTCATGAATATTTCCCAGATATTGGTATGATATTTATTACCCAAATAAAACAATCTGGTATTGAATTTTGCTGATATGAATCCCTATGTCTGTAGGACGGCATCCTATAAATACCACCATCTATATGTATCATATGTTCTATATCTTTCTAACCCATATTAATTAATGATGATGGTTTGGGGAATTTCTATATTTCAAATCCATGAAATTGGAAAATTTGGAGTTTATTTTCATATAGGGATGAAGTTAGAGTTTTGAGACTAAGATTGATCCTTGAAGAGGCTTCCCATGTAACCTCTAAGAATAAGAATCAAAACCCATGTAGTTCATTATATTTCTATGTCATTAAGGGTATGATAGTATAATTTAGAGTGGATCTTATGCACATGAGGCTTCCCTCATACACTTCATTGGAAATAAGTCCCTATGAAGGAAAAGAAGATGTAATATAACTTATATCTGAAGAGAGGAACATATTGGGGCATTTGAATCATGCTAATGACACAATCATCACTGACCTATAAGACCATGTGATTGATACTCTATATGAGAAATAAAAGATAACATATGATTGGAAACATCACATGAGAGTATAAGATTGAATTATTTTGGTCTTACATAGTGGGACTGCCTTGAATTTGTGATGGGTTTACACACTAAGGTTACAATAATGTTTGAGAGGGGATTATATGCTGAAGTTACCAAGAAGACCTATGAAGGATATGGATTATGTATGTTCAATTTTCAGGACTTAAAAAGTATTCCTATGTATTTTGATTATAACAGGAATAAGAATCCACATTGTTTATAGATTCCTGACCTACTGATAGATAGGGTAGGATGATTACACTCAATGGGATTATTTTTTCAGGGTTTAAGAAAGTTACAAGATTATACCATGTTGGATGCCCATATATAGAGGAATTTGTACCATGCTATTTACATGATCACCATAGATCTCTAATCCCATGTGAGTCATGATCAGTGTGAGAAAGAAGAGATAATAAAAGATCAAACATGTTACAATGGATACAATATTGAGTTTGTACAGGGCTTATGTGATTAGGTTTCTAAGATAGAGCAAGATTATAAACCTCATGAAGACTATTTCTAAATGAGGAAATTAGTGAGTGTTTACAAGAGTAATTATGATGTGAAGTCTATATGAGAAACCTCAGGATCTTCACAAGGAATATTTCAATGTGGAAATAGTCAATAAAGATATATTTGATATGGATCTCAGTCTTTAGAAAGGAATTATATATATCTTTCTTATAATAGGAATTAAAGTCCCCATAGTTCAATGATTCCTAACCTTATGGTGGGTAAGGAGTCATAGTTGTTCTCATAGGTATCCTAGCCCCTATAATCTTAGGGGTATTGAAGGGTTTTAAATGGGTATAACCTTTATGAGTGAGGAAGGAGTTAGGATCATAAGGGTGACACCCTTGGGAGTCATGTAGCCATATGGGTGTCTTAGGGTCATGAAATCATTGTGAAGGTAGAATTATCTCATTTTTTTCATGAAGGTTAAAGATTCAAGTGCTCCACATGAAGATTGAGAGGTCACAAAAGTACATGGGGATATGAGGGCCATGAAATAGTGAAATTGATGAGGGAATGGGTGATCACATAGCCTCATTCCATGACCAAGAGGTTGTATATTGATCGCATGCCTATCACATAATTTTAGATATGTCATGTGATCAATTAAATAGGAATACATCCTATGATACTCCTTTTTATAACTCATTATTCTTTTAAATTTATTCTAAGTTACTCACTGAACATTATTAAGTAGAAGGCTCTTACAGTTGTGTGATCCCTACACTCTAAAAAGTTCGCTTTGATTTTCCTCCATCTTCTTCTATCTCCATTAACCCTACTTGGGGGGGGGGGTGTTATAGGCATTGAATTCCCTATATCTATTACACTTTTCATTATGGAAAAGCCACATAACTTGTCTTAAGTTGATGAAAGAATTGTCTAAGTAAGTTAGTGATGTCTTATGATCTTCATATAACTGATTTGTACGTCATCATAGATGTTATCCAATTCATCGTGTGATAAAAAATGACCATGGTAAGGGTCAATCAATACCAGCCTCACGGAGTCGAGTCTCATGGAACAATTGTCTCAAGGGGTCATTGCATGACTCAAAGGGGTATCACATGACCAGTCTTAGGTCACACGACCATATGAAAACCTCACAATGGACATACAATTTTTCTAGCCAATTGATTTCATTGGTTTATTATAGACAACCATGTTGGTAGGTGGAACTAGGAGTTTGGCCACCATATGCTTTCTATATATCGTATGATCAATCATGGATCATGTGAATAAATTCCAAACTTTTTAGGGATAGTTGATCCACATGTCCTGACCATGCATCCTAATTGTCATGGGATTATCACATGAATCAATATGGAATCATGTAAATAAAAAATATCATGTGATACTCCTATTATGGATAACACTTCTGAATGGATACTCATTTTGTTCAGCCACCATATGTCTTTTGGATATCAAGTGGTCAAGTTAGGATCTAGTAAAGACATGCCAATATTTTCAGGGATAGCCTATCCTCTTGGACAATCCATGTGAAATGATTATCATGGGTTCATCACATGAATCAAGATGGAGTTGTGTCAATAAAAATGATTATGTGATCCTCCCATCATAGAAAACCTTACTGGATGGATGCCCTTATCTTTCAGTCACTGTATGTCTTCTAGACATCATGTGATCAGGGCTAGATCATGCAATAACATGGAAAATTTCACAGGGACATCCAATCCACTTGGACGAGCTATGTGAATTGATTATCATGCAATCATCACATTAATTTGGAGGGAGTCATGTAAATAACAATGATTATGTGTTCCTTTCATCATGGAAAACCTTTATCAAAACCATGAAATGGTCACGGCTGTGTGAACGTGCATGAGGGAGACAACATTATGAAGGAAGATCATATTCATGGGTTTATGGCTAGGTCACATGGACATTTCCACATAGGTACATCACATGAACACTTTTAATGACTGAGGTTTCACATTATCAAGAGTGACATAAGAACAATGAATAATGTCTTTGTGTTTACAAGTTTCCACATGAATGAGTCATTACACCCCAACTACAAGAAGTTTTTTTTGATACTGGTTTCACATGAGGAAGTCACATTATGTTCAAATCATCATGAGATCATTAAAATTGATCACATGATGATGTCTTGTGAAAAGAAATATTGTTTGGATAACTATTCTGAAGGCCCAATGAAAAGAACCATTTCTCGTTTGAGTTGCGTCATTGACTTGTCATGGAGTTGATCACATGAATTAAAAGGAATTAAGTAAAGAAAAATTACTGTGTGTTCAATTAATTATTACTAGATTTAATTATGAGGGGCCTTTTGTGTTCCACCACCACACATCTCTTAGAAATTTCATGATTATACTTGGATCATGAAATGATTTGAACATCTTGTTAGGGAAAACTAATCTTCCATGTTCTGGATGTATCACATGGTTATCATGGGAGAGTCATGCAATGATGTATCCCATTAAGGGTTATGTTATCATATAAACTAACTACCTGATCACCAATGGGTTATGCCTCATTCTTTCCCTTTGTGATAAAATAATGATATTTGTGTTCTTGGGTAGCTTATACATCCCTAATTTTTCCAATAAAAATTTGGTGTTCATAAATAATTTCCTATATCACCCATACAACCATAGAAAAATATTTTTTATCAGTTATTAATTCCATGGATAAATTTAGATGTTCTTTGTTAGTGTTGGAGTTGGTTCCCTTGAACCAACTAATTTTTTTTACTTTATATTTTCTATATATTCATAGATTTTAATATTAATACCATATCACGTATTGATTTTTATTCTACATATCAATCAATTTGATAATATCTTTGAATATATATCGCATTGAAAAGGTCATAATAGTTTCCTATTATGATAAGAACCTTAAAGTGACATGAAGATATTCTTAGATATTTTTTTTCTAAGATCAGATGACATTTTATGATGGGACACAAAGTATGTTTATTTTTAGGTATGAGTACTCATAAGAATATGGTTATTTATCTCATAAAGTTTTTACTTTGTAATCTAGAAGAGGGGAGTTTATACGAACAAACATGCCTATAAAAATTCAACAATTTTTTTGTGTCATAAAATATTCCTATCCATGATCATGTGTAATGGTACTTAGAATTTAATATTATTATTAACGCATGTCATAACTCACACACTTATATGTATTTTCATAAACCATGCTGAGGCAGTTCATAGTAAATTTGGGTGCTTTGGGTGCCTCAAAGATGATGTGTTATTAATGAATAAGTCAAGGAAAGATATATATATTCCATCTTTATTGAATTCAATATCTCATCCCTTTGATTAAAATGTAACCATCACATTAAATTCCCTGGTCATGGTGTAATGAAGAGTTTATTTCCAATAGTTAAAGAAAGACATATCAAGTATATAGATTGATGACACTAGTGTGAAACCTTCTTGATGAGATATCCTCAAAAATGGATTATATTACAAGTAAGCGTTCATTGTGTTTTTTTCATTGAGACATATCTTCTTCCTCTATGGGTTCTTTGAACTTTTTTTAGATAGTAATCTAGGAATTTTGGAAATCCCACATAATGACAATAAGGATCAAGTCTAAAGAGTCACACAAAATGTTTTTCATTGATCTTAGTTAAATGGTATATTTAATATTTGGAATAAATATTATTCTACAATATGAGAAGTAATATTTATTCAAGATTTTTTAAATGATTGCAAACATTAAATAAATATTTATTTTCAGGGTAATTGTTTAATTATACAAATATATAATATTTATTTATCCTTTGTTATTTTCAAGGTAGTAAATAATTATTTATTCATTAATAAAAAAATATTTAATTTCATTAATATAAAAATACATATTTTATTCACTAGACTATTAATATAATATTTATTAAATTCAGAATATTTATCTATTGTTATTCACATGGTAATAAATAATTACTTATTAATTAATAATTTATTTAATTATGTGAATGTTAAAATAAATATTTTATTTATCAGACTATGAATATAATATTTATTTATGGTATTTATTTGGAAATTTAATAAATTTCAAGGAGGATGAGAAAACCCAATTATTGGTCTAGTGATAAATATTTGTTTACCTGAGTGTAAATATTATTTATCATTATGCAGATTAGCACAAACCATGAAATAAAACTACTATATTATTATTTTAAATGGAATGGGGTTCATTTTGAGTATAATATATTATTAAGTGCCTTTGTGAAATTAATTAATTTGAAACCATAACCCTAGGTCTATAAAAGGAAAATTATAAGAATTGTGGGAGATTACAACATTCTCCTCCCTAGAGAATTCTCTCTCAATGAAGAACACCTCTAGGTTTTTCTCTCAAACTCAAGGGATTATATCTTCCTCTATTTCTCTCAAGATAGATAGAGGAAGTGGTGATCCTTTATATCCAAAAGGGATTATGGTTTTCATCAAGGTAACTATGTAAGATGATCATATCCATTTCTATAGCTATCAGAGTACCATCAATAAATTCCTGTGACCAATAAAGAATGTGTGGATCATTCCCAGAGGGGTTATACTCCTCGTCCTCCTCAAAAAAACAAAATTACAACTGAATGTAATTCATACGATCAACACCTGCATTGTAACACCCCAAGCTTCCAAAATACGTTTCCCTTTGAATAATGCAATAGCTTGCATTGTACGCAAATTCAAGATTCTAACACACAAAGACCAATCAAAGTAGCCGTTATGAATCGTAAAACCCAATTTTTGAAATTTTATAAATTTTATCTTTCAAAATTGAGTTCATTTTTGGATTCAGAATATTGAAATTAGCTTAAGGTGGATTTTTGGTATTTTCTGAAAACTTTCAATTTTTGATGAATAGTGAAAAACACTAAGATATAGTTTAAAACCGAATTTTTATATAAATAATTATTAATTTTATTTAAATTTATTTTAGGTCAAAATAGATACA
Organism: Viscum album; assembly: GCA_963277665.1. NCBI lineage: Eukaryota > Viridiplantae > Streptophyta > Magnoliopsida > Santalales > Viscaceae > Viscum > Viscum album. The sequence continues at coordinate 1,048,512,125 of OY728162.1, forward strand.
TAATACCTATGTAAGTCCAATTTAATTAATCTGAGTCAGTTTATAATAATTTTAGATATATAAAATTTTTATTGAACTTTTCACCGTCTTTTACCCACCTCCTAGGAGAATTTAAAAATTCACATAAAACATAATTTTACTGCTTTTGTGAGTGGAATTTCAAAAATCCAAGAGACACGGTTGATATTAGTAAGTAAAATTTTGTTCAATAAGATGAAAATAATTTTTTGGTGAATAGTAACTTTTTACTTTTATTTACCACGGTTAAAAGTAAATAGGGTAATTAAGGGTAAAAATGATATTATTATTACCCTAACACATGTCCTAATTCCATTGGATAAGTATAATTCGACCAAAAACAACCTTAAGAATAATATATTAACCTTTTTGGTCCACTTGTAGTAGATTTGGACACTTATTATTATTTTATTTAAAGAAGAGTTAAAAGAGTTAAAATCACTATTTAATAACTAATTTTTTTAATATAGGGTTATACATAAGATAAATTAGACTATAAATAATAATGATAAATATAAAAAGATTTAATAAATAATGTTATTTTATTTATATATTTTATAAATTAAATAATTTAATTTATTTATGACACAATGATGATGCAGTAATTACCAAATTAATGAAATATTAAAATAATTGATATTATAAATATCCAAATAAATGTAATTTGAGACTTGTTATGAATTAAAATAATTTTATAGGATAATATGACATGTTATAGTTGTTTAGATGATTTTTTTCGAAGTAAGAATGATTTTATAAATTTAGAAAAAACAAAATACCAAATAGTGTCAAAATTGACATAAAAGAGTTTTTTAAAAAAATATTATATTGTTAATTGATATTATATTCCTAAAAATCTAAGGCTCTATCAAAGGACTTATTTAATGATAGGTGTATCATTAATGAACCACTTAAGGTTCTCTTGGAAGTATATAGTAAGTTTATTAACCATATAATATAAAAATACAAAGAGACATGGTAAATGTCAAACTATTTAACTAAGAGTTAAATCTAAAAGACAATGTTAATATAATGACCCAAACATATATAAAACCTATTATTTGAGTGGATTTAGACCCATCCCCACAATATCCTTTAAATAATCCATTTTTAATCCATTAGAAACCGAAAATTATTTTATTATAAAATAACATTTCTAGCTTTTCCTAAGGTGCCCCTCACCCCTCTTATAAAAGGGCACTCCCCCTTCTCACTAATTCACACATTCAAAGATATTTGGATCAGCCAAAACCTGCCCAAATACCCTCTAAACTGTTCTCCCTTAATCTTAGATTCCTTCCTTTAGTCAGAAATCCAACTTAAGGAGACATTTTGATTAAATCAAAAGGAAGAACCCGAAGAAGAGGTAAATATCTCACCAGCTCTTTCAAGTTCCTTTCTTCTTCCACTTCCTTTTTCCTTGTTGTTTCCATTATAAAATAATAACTCCAGTATATTCTATATACTTTGATGTTATTATAAATATGGTATAACCAAATTCATTATTCTATCCATCCTTTGAATGACATGTCACCATACGTGCGTACGTACGACTCATCGTCTCCATGTTGTGGTGTAATTGTTATTCAATACATTATTATTTGGATGGGTATAATAATGATGTCTAATTAATGTAAATAATAAATATAACATGATAATGACTCTGTATATATGATATAACATCCAATTATATATTATTTTAATATCAAAAGAATGATATTGTCGCTCGTGCGTACATACGGATTACCGTCTCCACGAATGCGATGAGATTCATTCCCCATCGTATCCATTCAAGACTAATTTTCATTATATGATTAAAAATAATGTTTAAATACTTAATATAATTCTTAATATGAATAAGATACATCATATCCATAACAAACATTACTTACGTAACAAATCATATAAAGGAAAACAGATCAGTTAACACCCGAAACGACGATAATACTAAGATATTATTAACAAAGCAATATTAAAAGACCATATATGATATCATATTAATGTTTATGATTCTTGTATAATTTAATAACAATTATTTAACCATTAAACAAGTGGTTAATCTACCCTAGAACAAGGAAAAGTACAAGGTAAGGGTTAATTTTACAATCTCTTTATTATCCGAGGTTGTTTATAGGTAATTATCTGCTTGGACCTCTTTATCATCCACATTCATGTGTCTTAAAAACATATTTAAAAACATTATTAATATTTTATAGAATATGGGTTAAAGTCATTTATACCCTTGTTTTACTTTTATAATATTTTTATAAAGGAATCTTTCCGTCGTTTTCCAAACAAGGTACTTTATGACATTTTCGACAAAATTAAGGTAAGAATGTTTTTTTAACTTTTATGGAGGGTGCAGCTATATTACGTTGTTATAACATCGTCGGAGCTTACCTTACAAGATTATAAGAATATTTTAAAAATAAATATTTTCTCTATAATTATGTGACTCTTAAATGATTTCAAAATAGAAAGAGATATTTCTATAGAAAAGGTTTTGATTTCATCTATGTCAACATCCATTGATGGATTTTAAATTTATTTAAAGGTGATTTATTATGATACAAAACATCCATAATGTATTGAAGGTTTTGTGATATGTTTGACTATGGATGTGCTATTTGTATACCATTCATGGTTTATGGTTAAAGTATTGGCATTTCGTATGCTAGTTTTAATACAAATGTTTATGTTATATTTCAACCTTTTCATATGAGGAATGTATTGGACTTATTAAGTGATGGGTGGAGCCCGCTATAGCTTCTCGATGCATCGATAGGTCTCATGAGACAACTAGACGTGGAATTGGTCGAGGCCTTTCCCAATTTGATATATGGTTTTGACCGAGACCTTAATCATTTTTAGATGTCTTGGCCGAGGCCTTACCAAAATGTTTCATAATTTCTGGCATTATACATTCCCTCATTATGAAAATAATATTGATGGTTCATGTGGTCATTCGACTAGTAGAATACCCATAATTATGTTTTATTATGACATTATTTACTCAGCTCATATTCCTTCCATAAAATTATTCATGTTTATTATTGGTAAAGGCATGTGGTTTCAATTATTCACCATAATTAATATGTATGTTATCTTATGCTATATTGGTTACCCTTACCGAGCATTTGAACTCACCCCTTTCTTATGTTTCATTTTCATAGGATATGAAGAAGTTAGTTATGAGTGAATTTCATGCATAATCTAGAAGGCTGGGATGTTTCCAATTTAATATATTCATGTTGTATTTCTTTTCAAGCTGTAAAGTTGAACTTATGTATGAATCCTGTTTCCAATAATACGAAACTGATCGGTCTTTCGAGACATTATTTACTTGTGGTGATGCCAATGTTATGTAATAATGCACTGACTCTAGGTAACTAGGTTCGAGTCATTATAGTAGGTATCAGAGGAAGTTTAGTACAAACCTTGGAAACTAGATTTAGATAAACCCTGATTAGAGCACATTACCCTAAGATAGACTTTGAGGATTAGTATAGAAGAACTTCCTAGAATTTTGGTATTATAGAGATTTTGTAAGTTTTCTAAGAAATACATCCCTATCTGGATACAATCAGGTAGAGGCGGCTCTAACACATATGTACCTAATGGTAAAACCTAAAAACACTGCTTTGAGCTAGACTCGAATGAGAACTGGTACACGATAACGAGCCTTGCTGCACTCTTGGTTACGACACTCCTGGGGGATTTGCTTAGGATAATTCTCATTTTCTTTACAAACCATTATGAAGGGTTTATCAGAATATACTTCCTCAAAGAAAACATTTTTATTATTATGGATTATAACTATAAAATTTTCAATTTATGTTAAGTGTTTTACTTGTTTGGATTTATGTATTGCAATTCATAAACTAATCTTGTTTATGCCATTGTTTAGAAATGGAACCTAGTGGAAGAAATGGAAACCTTACCAATGCACGCACTCCATATTGGGATTTGCCTCCTGTTCAAGATAATTATAGTGTATTTGGTGATACAACTGGTGCTGATCAGCTTATCACCATACTGGGACAAATCACACAGGTTATGAATAATAACCTTACCCATATGGAGCACCCTGATCCACATCGCAGAGGATCAATGTTAGACCACTTCATGAGGAAAAAACCACCAACATTCAATGGGGGTACAAATCCATTAGTAGTCGAGAAATGGATAAATTCTTTAGAGAAAATATTCCACACCTTGGGGAGTAGAGAAAGGGAAAAAGTTGTCATGGCAGTTTACCGCCTCACTGGAGATGCTGATCAATGGTGGTCATTGATTCAAAACACAAAGGAATATGATGACGTATCAAATATGGAATGGAGGGAGTTTAAAGAAATTTTCTTAGAAAAATAATTTCCTCATAACCATTGAGCATATATAGAAAGACAATTTCTAAGTCTGAGGAAAAAGGAGGATGAGAATGTCGCAAAGTATGAAGATAACTTTACAAGGTTAGCGAGGCATGCAACAGATTATATACGTAACCCAAGAAGTAATATTGACCATTTCTTTGATGGGTTAAAACCATTTCTCCATTGAGCATTAGTATCAGAATCCTTCTCATCATACGAAGATATTTTCTCGTGTGCTATCAAGAAAGAAAAATAATTCTCTAAGTATTATGACTTTAAAGAAAATTAAGAGAAGAAGAGATCTACTGAACACTCTGGGAAAGGAAATAAGGAAACATGGAAGAAGGGAATAATTGAATTTCCACCCTATGATAATTGCAGAAGGAAGCACCCTGGTGCCTGTCTAAAAGGAAAAGGATTATGCTACAAATGTGGACAGAAAGATCATCTTGATGGTGATTGTAAGGGAAATAAAGACACTACCAATGTTCAATGCTACAATTGCAGAGATATGGGAAATTGTGAAAATTAATGTCCTAAGCATCAGAGAAACTAACCTCAAAAAATAACAAGGGATCAAGGCCAATCGTATGCAATCACTACTGCTGAGGTTGAAGCCCCGAAAGATATGGTGGTAGGAAATTTAATGGTTTACTCAAGTTTAGCCAATGATTTATTTGATTCTGGATCATCACATTGTTTCATATCTTCCCAGTTTTTTAAGAAAATTAGATATTTCCAATTTTATTTAACAAGGGAGTTGTTAGTCAAAACTTTTAAGGGAAGTATCATTACAACAAAGTTTTGTGAATCAGTCCCCATTAGGGCATATAAATGTTCTTTATCTACCGATCTCATCATCATACCCATTATTGAATTTGATATAATCCTTGGTATGGATTGGCTTTCAAAACATGATGCAAAAATTTATTGTAAGATAAAGGAGGTTACTAATTTTGATGACGGTGATAAATAACACCTTATCTTTAGAGAAGAATTTTCACCACCTAATTCTTATTTAGATCCACCCTCAGTAGCTTAACTAAATTCAATTATTGGGGAGAAAGAGAATGAAATAACTTTCAGTGAGGAAAGGAATGTTCAAATAGAGGACGTACCTATTGTGAAAGAATATGTTGATGTGTTTCCAGAAGATTTACCTGGAAATCCTCCAGAATGAGAAATTGAGTTTTCCATTGATTTAATTCCTGTTTCAAGGCCCATATCGAAGACCCCTTATAGAATGGACACTGTGGAATTAGTGGAACTAAAGAAACGACTAGTGGAATTGAGTAATAAGGGATTTATTCACCCTAGTTTTTCTCTATGGGGAGTCCCTGTTGATTTTGTTAAGAAGAAAGATGGATCTATGAGGTAATGCATTGACTACATGGAGATCAATGCTATAACAATAAAGAAAAAATATCCCCTACCTCGCATTGATGATTTATTCAACCAACTTCATGGACCTCAATACTTTTCAAATATTGACCTTCGATCTGGATATCATCAGTTGTGTGTGAAAAAGGAAGACATTCCGAAAACAACATTTCGAACCAGGTACGGGCATTACGAGTTTACAATAATGCCTTTTGGATTTACTAACACACCCTCTTTCTTCAGGGATCTAATGAATAGAGTTTTCAAGTAATATCTTGATGACCTTGTAGTGTTATTTATTGATGATATCTTGGTATACTCCAAAATCTACGAAGATCATGAAAATCGCTTGAGCATTATCCCAAAGACTCTGAGAAGACATGGATTTTATGGGAAGTTTAGCAAGTGTGAATTCTAGCTTCAGGAGATTTCTTTTCTTGGTCATATTTTCTCCAAGGATGGAATCTCTGTTGATCCTTCCAAGACCAAGGAAATCTAAGAATGTCCAGCACCGACGAGTATAACTGAGCTACGCAGTTTTATTGGTTTAACAGGTTATTATCGACATTTCGTCCAGAATTTTTCCCGGTTGGCTAACCCATTAACAAGGCTTACATGAAAAGTGGTTAAATTTGTTTGGACAAAAGAGCGTGAAGAATGTTTTGAATAACTGAAGATAAGATTAGTCAATTCTTCTATCTTGACTCTACCATCGGGGAATGACGAGTTTGTTATTTATATTGATGCATCGAAGAAAGGACTAGGTTGTGTCTTTATGTAGAATGATAGAGTTATTGCTTATGCATCACGACAACTGAAAATTCATGAGAAAACTATCCTACTAATGATCTTGAGTTAGAAATTGTAATCTTTTCTTTGAAGATTTGGAGACACTATATCTATGGTGAAAAATGGGAGATTTATACTAATCACAAGAGTTTGAAGCATATTTTCTCATATAAAGAACTCAACAAGAGGCAAAGGAGATGGATTGAACTACTCAAGGATTATGATTGCACAATACACTACCACCAAAGGATGACAAATAAGGTGGCAGATGCTTTGAGAAGAAAGGATCATGGAGTTTTGAACAAGATGATATTTTAAAAGGATCCTATATACATTTATCTAGTAAATATGGATATGTGAATCACCATGGAAGGTGAAACATCAATAATTTTTCAAATGGTTTCCAAAACATATTTACTAGAAAGGATAAAGAGTTCCCAGACCAATGATGAAGAGTTTTAAAAGAAGATCAAAGCTGTGAATGATGGGAGATTGAGTGACTTTGTGTATGAAGATTGAATTTTAAAATTTGGGAAGAGACTTTGTGTTCCTGATATACATGATCTAAAAAGGGAATTTTTGGATGATGCTCATAGTTCCAATTTCTCTATACACCCTGGTAGCACCAAAATATATGGAGATTTGAAGGAACATTTTTGGTGGGACAACATGAAGAGTAAGATTGATGATTTTGTGTCAAGATGTATGGTTTGTCAACAAGTGAATGCTGGAAGAAAACAGCCTGGAGGAGTCTTGAAACCTCTTCCCATACCAGAGTGGAAATGAGATAATATTACAATGGAATTTTTCATGGGACTACCAAAGAATACTAGAAGGAACGATGAAATATGGGTAATTGTTGATCGTCTTACCAATTCAGCACATATTCTTTCTATAAGAGAAGATTTACCACTTGAACGATTAGTAAGACTATATATTAATGAAGTTGTAAGACTTCATGGAGTATCACTATCGATTGTTTCTGATCGTGATCCCCATTTTACATCAAAATTTTGGAAAAGTCTTCAGAAAGCCTTAGATACTGAGCTTCGTTTGAGCACTGCCTACCACCCCCAAACCGATGGACAATCAAAACAAACTATTAAAACCTTATAAGCCAAGTTGAGATCATGCTCACTTGACTTTCAGGGTATGTGGGATTAATATTTACCTCTGGTAGAATTCTCCTATAAAAGTATCTTCCATTCAAGTATTCATATGGAACTATATGAAGCATTATACGGAAATATATATCACACACCAACCTGTTGGGACGATGTTGGCGAAAGAAAACTCATAGGCCCAGAACTTGTGGAGGAAATGATGGAAAATATGAAGGTAATCTAAAACCACATCAAAGAAGCTCAAATTAGGAAGGAGAGCTATGCTAATAACTGAAGGAAGGATTTGGAATTTTATGTAGGAGATCATGTATTCTTTAATGTATATCCATGTAAGGGTGTTATACATTTCGGTAAGAAGGGAAAATTAAGTCCCATGTACATCAGACCTTTCGAAATTCTAGAATTAATTGGAGTTATAGCTTACCATTTGGCAATGCCACCGAGTCTCTCCAAATTTCACGATGTGTTCCATCTATCACTGTTGAGAAAATACATGCCTGACCCAACAGATGTACTCACCTATGAGGAATTAGAACTAAAAACCGATCTGTCTTATTGCGAAGAGCCTGTCAAGATTCTTGATACAACAGAACAAGTGCTGAGAAACCGGACGACTCGTCTGGTAAAAGTTCTATGGAGAAACCATAAGATGGAAGAGGAAACGTGAGAACCCGAGGAACTTATGATGAAGAAACAACTGAGTCTTTTCCTGAGGTAGTATTCTAGAAATTTTTAGGACAAAATTATTTGAATTAGGGGATAATGTAACACCCCAAGCTTCTATGGTACATTTCCCTTTGAATAATGTAATAGCTTGCATTGTACGCAACTTCGATATTTTAACACACCGCAACCAATCAAAGTAGCCATTATGAATAGTAATACCCAATTCTTGAAATTTTATAAATTTTATCTTTCAAAATGGACTTCATTTTTGGATTCAAAATATCAAAATTAGCTTAGGGTGAATTTTTGGTATTTTTCTAAAAACTTTCAATTTTTTATGAATAGTGAAAAACACTGAGTTATAGTTTAAAAACGAATTTTTATTTAAATAATTATTTATTTTATTTAAATTTATTTTAGGTCAAAATATATACATAATACCTATATAAGTTCAATGTAATTCATTGGAGTTAGTTTATAATAATTTTAGATATATAAAATTTTTATTGAACTTTTCACCGTCTTTTACCCACCTCCTAAGAGAATTTGCAAATTCACATAAAACTTAATTTTACTGCTTTTGTGAGTGGAATTTCAAAACTTCGAGAGACACAGTTGATATCAGTAAGTAAAATTTGGTTCAATAAGATGAAAATAATTTTCGTTGAATAGTATCTTTTTACTTTTATTTACCACAGTTAAAAGTAAATAGGGTAATTAAGGGTAAAAATGATATTATTATTATCCTAACACATGTCCTAATTCTATTGGATAAGTATAATTCTACCAAAAACAACCTTAGGAATAAAATATGAACCTCTTTGGTTCACTTGGATTAGATTAAGACACTTATTATTATTTTATTTAAAGAAGAGTTAAAAGAGTTAGAATCAATGTTTAATAACTAAAACATTTTTAATATAGGGTTATACATAATATAAATTAGACTATAAATATTCATTAGAAATATAAAATTATTTCCTAAATAAGGGAATTTTATTTATATTTTTTAGACATTAAATAATTTAATTTATTTATGACACAATGATGATGCAGTAATTACATAATTAATGAAATATTAAAATAATTGATATTATAAATATCCAAATAAATGTAATTTGAGACTTTTTATGAATTAAACTAATTTTATAGGTTAATATGACATGTTAGGGTTAGTTAGATTATTTTTTTTTCTAATTAATAATGCTATTATAAATTTATAAAAAACAAAATACCAAATAGTGTCAAAATTGACATAAAAGAGTTTTTAAAAAAATATTATATTATTAATTGATATTCTATTCTTAAAAATACAAGGTTAGGCCAAAGGAATTATATAATGATAGGTGTATCATTAATAAACCACTTGATGTTCTCTTGGAAGTATATAGTAAATTTATTAACCATATAATATAAAAATACAAAGAGACATGGTAAATGTCAAACTATTTAACTATGAGTTAAATCTAAAAGATAAAGTTAATATAATGACCCAAACCTGTATAAAACCTATTGGTTGAGTGGTTTTCAACCCATCCCCACCTTATACTTTAAATAATTTATTTTTGAGCCATTATAAATCGAAAATTATTTTATTATAAAATAATATTTCTAGCTTTTCCTAAGGTGCCCCTGACCCCTCTTATAAAAGGGCACACCCCTTTCTCTCTAATTCACACCTTAAAATCCATTTGGTTTAGAAAAACCCTACCAAAATACCCTATAAATTGTACTCCCTTCATCCTAGAGTCCTTAATTTTGTCATAAAGCCAACCTAAGGATCCCTTTTGATCAAATTAAAAGGAAGAACCCAAAGAAGAGGTAAATATCTCACTACCTCTTTCAAGATCCTTTCTTCTTCCACTTCCTTTTTCTTTGTTGTTTCCATTCTAAAAAAATAACTCCAGTATATTCTATATACTATGATGTTATTATAAATATGGTACAACCAAATTCATTATTCTATCCATCCTTTGAATGACATGTCACCATATGTGCGTACATACGGCTTACCGTCTCCCCGTTGTGGTGTAATTGTTATTCAATACATTATTATTTGGATGGGTATAATAATGATGTTTAATTGATTTAAATTATGAATATAACATGTTAATTATTCTTTATATATGATATAACATCCAATTATATATATTTTTAATATAAAAAAATGATATTGTCGCTCATGCGTACGTACAGATTACCATCTCCACGAACACAATGAGATTCATTCCCTATCGTATCCATTCAAGACTAATTTTAATTAGATGATTAAAAATAATGTTTAAAGACTTAATGTAATTCTGAATATGAATAATATAAATCCTATCCATAACAAACATTACTTACATAACAAATCATATAAAGGAAAATGAATCATTCAACACCCAAAATGACGATAATACTAAGATATTATTAACAAATAATTATTAAAAGATCATATATGATATCATATTAATGTATATGATTCTTGTATAATTTAATAAAAATTATTTCACCATTATACAAGAGGTTAAACTACCCTCGAACAAGGAAACGTATAAGGTAAGGGTTAATTTCACAATCTCTTTATTATCTGAGGTTGTTTATACGTAATTATCTACTGGGACCTATTTATCATCCACATTCATGTTTCTTAAAAATGCATTTCAAAAAATTATTACTATTTTATAGAATATGGGTTAAAGTCATTTATACCCTTTTTTGACTTTTATAAGATGTTTATAAAGGAATATTTTCATCGTTTTCCAAACAAGGTACTTTATAACCTTTTCGAAAAAATTAAGGTAAGAATGTTTTTTAACTTATAAGGCGGGAGCGGCTATATTACATTGTTATAACATTGTCGAAGCTTACCTTACAAGATTATAATAATATTTTAAAAATAAACTTTTTCTCTATAATTATGTGACTATTAAATTATTTCAAAATAGAAAGAGATATTTCTCTAAAAAAAGGTTTTGATTTCATCTATGTCAACATCCTTTGATGGATTTTAAGTTTATTTGAAGTTGATTTATTATGATACAAAACTTCCATATTTTATTGAAGGGTTTTTATATGTTTTATTGTGGATGTGCTATTTTTATACCATTCATGGTTTATGGTTAAATTATTGAAATTTCGTATGCTAGTTTTAATACAAATGTTTATGTTATATTTCAACCTTTTCTTATGAGGAATGTATTGGACTTAGTAAGTGAGGGGTGGAGCCCGCTATAACTCCTTGATGCATCAGTAGGTCTTATGAGACAAATAGATGTGGAATTTTTTGAGGCATTTCCCAATTTGATATATGGTTCTGGCCGAGGCCTTAATCATTTTTAGATGTCTTGGTCTAGGCCTTGAAAAAATGTTTCAGAATGTCCGGCATTATACATTCCCTCATTATGAAAATAATATTGATGGTTCATGTGGTCATTCGACTAGTAGAATACCCATGATTATGTTTTATTATGTCATTATTTACTCATCTCACATTCCTTCGATAAAAGTATTCATGTTTATTATTGGTAAAGGCATGTGGTTTCAATTATTCACCATGCTTAATATTTATGTTATCTTCTACTGTATTGCTTACCCTTACTGAGCATTTGAGCTCACCCCTTTATTATGTTTCATTTTCCCAGGATATGAAGAAGTTGGTTATGAGTCACTTTCAGGCATAATCTAGGAGGCTTGGATGTTTCTAATGGAATATATTCTTGTTGTATTTCTTTTCAAGCTGTAAAGTTGAACTTATGTATGAATCTTGTTTCCAATAATACTAACCTGATCAGTCTTTCAAGACATGATTTCCTTGTGATCATGCCAATGTTATGTAAAAATGCACTGACTCTGGGTAACTAGGGTCGGGGCGTTACATGCATCAGTGAAAGAACTATAGATTGAGGTATTTCTTTATACTATTAAATTAATTGTAATCAATGTGAATGTTATATTATTTTGGTTTCAAAAAAAATATTTTTATATATTATTTGGAAAAATTTCATTATTCATCACATTAAAATCATTTACACTATGGTTTACTCATTGAATACAATAAAATTAAATTTTTACATAGGACCACAAGGCAATTATGCTGAATTTAGAACCAAAAAGTGGTATTAGAAAAGTCACACTCTATTTATAATTTTTTTTTGATCATGTACATATTTAAAATTTAGTTTTGATTTCAAGAAATTCATTATTATAATCTGATTATTTTTATATTTTCTTCCTCTATTAATTTCATACACATTTAATCTAGATATTATTAAATATTAATGAAGAACCACTAAAAAACCTATCTACAGGGGTTATGAAGTCTGGATGAACACAGGATTACATGGTGTGTATCGAGTGTACACGTCATGTATCCCAATTCATTTCACTAGGATATTTCATGGATTAATTTGATGGAACATGTGATGAATAACATTTGGTCCATTAAATGTTCTACATTATGATGAATCCATGATGTCACATGACATGTGGGACTATACACTGTGTAACTTGTTTACACACCTTGTAGTCTACATGTTTTCACAGTGGAAAAAACTTAGTCAAATATGTGTTGAGTAATAATTATGTGATGTGTAGGGAATAAAAATATTTTAACAAGGATATTTTAAGACATGTATCAACTTTACAAACCATGTACCCCACACATGATCATGAAATAATACATGACAAGACTCTAGGTGTGTAACAGGAACATACAGTGAGAATGATACACAACGTGTTACTAGATGTACATGTCGTATACCCAACCTATTTATACATATAATTAAAATTAATTTATTACTCTATAAACCATATAATTATGTGTTTTGTGTGTAATTTATTGAATCATACATTCCATATGATATGATTTATATGATATTAAAATCTTAATTAATTTCTATATAAAACCTGAACTATATTGCATGTATAGTTGTGATACGTTGACTACTCTACAAAAACTAAAAGCATTACACACAACATTAATTAACATGTGTTCCATTTTTCATTTAATTGACTCATACAATCTATGTAATTACTTGATAGAAAATTTATTATAAATGACAAATGAGTAGACAATATAAAATATTAATACATATTGATTAGTTTGAACATGTACTTGCCAAGTTTATTCCAAGTAAAATCTATCTACTTATTATATTAAATTTTAAATAAAATAAACTAATTTAATTTACATAAAATCTCAAAGTATTATGACCTCCTACATATATTGGGGGAATATTGAGACAAATTGAATTAATTGACTAATTATATAATTAATCAAATTTATTCATGCTTGTTTATATTAATAAATTAATGAATTGGAATGAATGCTAGATAGTTATTTTAAATGTGCATTCATTTAACTAGTGGATGATCATGATCTTATAAGGACCTATGTATGTGTATGTCTTATTTTAATTTAATTATTTCATGGGTTTATTTAATTATTTTATTAAATTTAATTGATGCTCTCTGAGTCATTCCTCCCTCATTATTATGTACGTGGCCTGCATGCCCAACGTTTCTTTTTTATAAAACCCCCTTTCTAGTTCCCTTCACCTATGAGTGAAGTAAAATAATTATAAGTATGGGTATCCCACATGTATGGAGTTGGTTAAAGATATAACCAATGAAAAGACAAACCAATGAGACACATATGAGAGAGGTATAATTCTATAATATCGATACTAGACCATCTTAAAGAAGTTTTTCCAATAGGGTGAAGGATTTGTTTATTATCTACTCAATAAAAAAACTGCTAGTTAAATCTCATGATCATACCAATTTTTTTTTTGTTGTATGATTTATTTTATGGACGAAATACCGTGATCACATAAATAAAGGGATTAATATGCAAAGATGGAATTTAAATAAAAATTATTATGCATAAATATTTTATCAAAACGTGGTTAATCACTAATGTAAAATCTAGTTAATATTATAAATAAATGTAAAAGATAAAATAATAAAATTTATACATTATAAAAAAACACTTCAAGATAATATTAAGTCATTATGACTTAATTATTTCAATTAAAAAACCATAGTTAAAGTTCCAATTCAGGACAGAGTGAGGGGTGACTTTAATTATAGGAGAGTTTAAACTAAGTTTATGGGTCGAATTAATAAAACATGTATTGAATTTAATGACTATAGTCTATTCAATACAAATTTGGATTCATGTTTTGAGGAAATAAGAGTCAGGATTTTAGGATTGAGGATTTCACTCAATAGAATAAGGAACTACATGACCGTAGTTGAAAATACCGCCTACCTAAACACCTTCTTATGGTTTTCATGACCATAGTATGGATCATGAGGAGGTAAATATGGATCATTTCCACTATAATTTTAAAAGTGATGGAACATTATAATTTCAATGGAGAGGGCCTCTGAGACTTGATAAAAAAGTGGGAGACTTAATGAAAAAAAATATTATGGATCACATAATTTGTAATCAAGTAAAGTACTAATTATTTGTTTTATTTATTGTAAAAATGGAAATAAAAAATGTTAAAATATTATGATAATTACTTAATGTCCTTATAGGAAAAAATTACCCATAGAGGAATATATTTTTTACACTAATTTACTATTGAAGAATTTGTAAAATGTGTTGGAATTGACCAAAATTGATCATACTCCCACCCAGAGGAGGTGAAAAGAATTCATACAAAAATATATATAGAAGGTGATTCCTCCATGATATCTTAACTTCTATCTCTTAAAAATAATAACAAGAGGCTTAAAGATAAATGAGATTATCACTACATTATTTTAGTGTAAACTGAAAATACGGTTCTTGGCTTATAGTTATGTATTCAAGTATTGAAGTACACTATTTAATGTTAAGTTTCCATTTTGATAAGATATAATCCATGAATTTCATGTTATCATATTTACCACCAAGGATATCCTTATTAATCTAAAACAAAATGAACAATATAAAGAATTTTCTCATAAAGCCTTTTGTATTTCTTTACCCAGAAATATAAGGTTTTGTGGAACTTATTTCCTTACTCATTATGGAAAGAATAATGAAATACAATCTTGTAATGAACATAGATTATTAAATAAAATGGTGTAATTACAACATCTTTTAAAGATACAAAGTATTTATAGGGAGGGTAATGAAAAAAGGTTATATAATTCTCATATGTAAAGAAATAATTATAGGAAGAGTTTCAATAAATTAAAGTAAACATAGTTATAAATCTATGTAACATTCATCATTGAATATAATATTTCAATTAAACGTATTGGTAATTAAATACAACATTATTTACATATATTATCATTCAATAATTAAGAAAGTTTTGAAATATTATAAAAAGTAAGGGGAATTCTCCCAGAGGATGAGAAAAGGTGATTCCTATGTCAGTATTGAGAAGAAAAAACTTTCTAATATTCTAGAATGAATTGATTCAATTTTTTCATGAGTGTTACCAAAAAAATTATCTCAGTGTCCAGCTATAAACAACTATACATTATTTCACATTTGGAATAATTTTTTTGGTACTTCATACTAAACTAATGGTTCAGTAACTCTTGAATCACACATATCCATTACAATGAAGGATGAATGTTAAATATAATACTCTTACCCAATTGGGGAAGGATAATTGTTTATTAAATAAAAATAAAATTAATTTACTTGTTTATACTCAAAAAAGTGTTTTAGTCTCTATTAAGCTAAGAAACTTGGTATAATAACAAAATAACTATCATGTTTTAGGTAAATAAATATTTATAAATAAAGGTACTCCACAAATTTTTTAGATTAGGTTCAACAAGGTCACATGAGATATTCTAAAGCTTAACATGATTTTCCTTTAAATGTTTTAGAAATTATCAGGGAGGTAAATGAGAACACTTGGTAAAGATAGGGGAACCTTTGTGATAAATTATTTAAGAACATATTATCCAACTAATAATTGATCATACATATAAATTAAAGGTATTTCAAAACTCACATTTTATTATATACATAAATATAGAGATGGTATTAAAAAGGAAGACCAATTATGAGTCATATATTTTGAAAATATTCACTAATTTCTTCCAAGACATGTTTTTCAAATAGTAGTGTAACAACTAGCCATATTCCAACTATATTAACTAATGGATATTATATAAATTCTGATATTATATAAATAAATTAGTTCATAGAAAAAAGTTTTTATTTAAAACCATTTGTTAAAATAAATTTTAAGCAATAACCGAACATCAAACACTTTGTGAATCTCAAATAATAATCCTATAGCCACTAAGGAAATTAATTTCTAGTCAAGACCAACTATGTTTCCATAAAGGAAACATATATATTTAAGGATAGTGGGATTATAATTAATTTATATGTCTTAAGGCTTTGGATGAACATGAGTTGACATGGTAATACTAGACTCCACTTAGCACAGTTTTAGGAGTATTTCCAGAGACACATATCACATAGGACTTCATAACCCATGAGGTGGTTAATTTTCATATTGGTGGGTGATAAATTATATTCCTACAAATAATTAGTAAATAGAAACATGGTAAGTTTGAAAAGTATGTATGAATTTAAGTAATTTATTCAATGGGTCAAAATTTGGTGACTCAGTACTTTGAATGATTCTAATACTTGATATTTCTTATGAATATTCAAGAGAAAGTGGATATGAATGGTACATTCTAGTACTAATAAAGAATGATTTATTATTTAAAGGTTTAGTATATGATATAACCAACACACAAATAATCATGAATAAAATCCTTTTAAATTCTATATATCAAATCATACCTTTATGATCATCATATTGGTCTATTTATTGTCAAGACCACCTAATTCAGAGGAAACCTTACAGAAGATGTCTATATGATGCAACAGAAATGAGACCCTATATTATATGTCTATAAGGAATGACTAAAAATGGTTGTGGACATCAATAAATAATAATAAGATATAAGACTAAATAAATTAATTTATGGATAATTTTTTCATAGTAATCATACAATATTAATTTGGAAATGAATGAGTGATATGTGTCTCTAACAGGTTAGTTGGAGTGCTATATGTTTTCAAGATATATATGTTGATAACATATGGAAAAAAATGTTGTGTATTACCAATTTGTTAAGAATAAGGAATGAATTTATCCAATAATGATTGAAAGTAGAGACCATGTTCTAATGAACAAGATCTAAAAAAATAGATCCTTGGGTTTACTGAATCTAGTCATAATAAATTTTTAAAAAACTATTAAAAAATATAATTTAAAATAATTCAATACCGAATTGTTGTTGTAATATAATATTTCTAGTAGAAAAACCATGTTCATGGGAAAATATTACTCAGATTAAAATAATTTCACAAGATTAAGTTCTAGGAATTTATATCTTATGACATTATATGTAAAAAGTTTATATATCACTGATGCATTATATATAGTAGGTGAATATCAAATAGATCCAATATAAATGCACTGACTTTCAATTAGAACATACTGATAGTACTTCAAAAAGTAGAACTGAATGATTTATCAGTGTCTATAATAGTGAGATTACTAGTGGTTAAAGGAATTGAACATTCACATTCATTTAGTACAACTTGATATAGTGTCGCAGTAAGGATAAGGTAATATGCAATGAAAACTTATTACAACTAATGGTTATTATATCCACAATATCCAAGTATGTTGCATCTTCTGATATAGCTTAAGAAGTGTTTTAACAATATCATATTCTTATTTTGGGTTATATGAATAGAAATAGTTTTATCATTATTATGAAAATCATATACTATGGAATTAATCATGATATTATGTTTTTGACATGGGAACATGAGGTGGGTACTCATTAATATTACAACTTGAGGTATTTTTCAAGGTAGTGATGTTGTAGTAAGTAGATTTTCCAAAAAAACATGTGGATTTACAAACCCTAGTCATAGAAATTTTTTAATCCTAACTATTGTAACCATAATTATCTGAATCATATTTATTACCTGAAAACTAATAAGTCTTTAGTAGTTGTCTATAGTGAAAGTGGGAGTCTGTTGCAGTTGGTTCCATAGAACTAGTCACTTTTTACTTTAGACTTCTTGCATATTCATGGATTTGAATATTAATACCTTGTCACATTTGATTGTTGTTCTAAATAAAACTAATGTGATAATGCTATAGAATATCAGTCACATTGAAAAAGTCAAAGCAGTTCCTCACTATGATGAGAAACTTGAAGTTTGATGATGATATTTTTAAAATTGTCCTATGTCCTAAGAAAATTTTATGATGGGACACATAGTATTTTGACTTTTAGGTGTGAAAACTCATAAGAATATGTGGAATTTTCTTAGGAAGTTCACACTTGGTAATATCCAAGATGGAAGATTATTAGAATAGACCCAGCTATGGTAATTCTATATGTTTATGTTTTATAAGATATTTCTATCTATGAGTGTGGATGGTCCTTATAATTTTAGATTATTATTAATGCATGTACTGACTCGCACACTTAGATGTATTGTTGTAAACCATGATGAGATAGTTCATGGAGAAGTTTGGGATGTTGGGTGCATCATGAATGATGTGTTATTAATGAATAAATTGAGGAAGTATTTGTCCCTTCTATAATTATGGAAGCTGATATCTCAACAATTAGATTAAAATGGGACCATGACATTAAATTCAATATCCATGGTGTAATGATGAGTTTATTTTAGATAGTCAAATAAATACACTTTAATCATATAGTTTTATGACACTAGTGTGAAACCTTCTTGATAAGATATCATGAAAAAGGGATTATATTACATAGTAAGAATTCATATTTGGTTGTTTTCATTGTGATATATGTTATTCATTTGCGGGTTCCTTATCCCATTGCCAAATATTTATCTCAGAATTGATGCATGCTCTCCAAATTATACTAAGGAAGAGGCCAAGAGGGTCACACACAAAGTGTTTCTATTGATCTCAGTTTAATATTATATTTAATAGTTGGAATAAATATTATTCTCCAGATCGAGAAGTGATATTCATTCAAGATTTACTAAATGATAAAAAATATTAAAAAAATATTTATTCACAAGGTAATTTTTTAATTAAATGAATATAAAATATTTATTTATCTCTTATTATTCACAATGTAATAAATAATTATTTATTCATTCATAAATAAATTATTAAATTATGTGAATATCAAAGTTAATATTATATTCATTTGACTATGAATATAATATTTCTTTATTTATTGAATATATAATATCTATATCTTATTATCCAAAAGGTAATAAATAATTATTTATTAATAAATAATTTATCTAATTATATGTATATTAAAATAAATATTTTATTAGGAAACATCTCAGTGATTTTTTAACATGGAAGATTTCGACCCCGAATGGGAAAAATCATTCATTTTTTGTGGAATCACGACGCAACTAGATCAATCCTCCCCTGATCGAAAGGCCCAAAGTAATTTCTTTCCTGGGAGCTCTCAAGGGTACAGATCTGTGCATGGATAATGCAATGAAGCAATATCTTTTCAAAAAAATAGAAGATGGACGCTATGTGGTTGAAGCTGATCCAAATGCCTTACAAAAACGTTCTCAGATGTGTAAGTTTTTGGTTATGGGTCGAATCTCATATATCAAAGGTTATAAACCCTGGTCGACTCTGGATCTCAAGCCTAGAATTTTGCATATATGGGGTTTCACTGATTGGAAGCTTGTTCCAATCAGATGAGGTTACTTTCATATTTTATTAAGTTCACTAGAGGAGATGGATCACGTCTAGAAATTAGGAAATGTTCAGCTCAAACCTGGTGTTCTTTGTCATTCAGAATGGGATTTTGCCATCAATTCGCACACCTATAGTAATACGATGGCCCAAATCCAGGTGTGACTTCACGGACTCAACTTCTTCTTCTGGAATCCTATGATCTTAAAAGACATAACCTCCTGTATCGGTACCCCGCTCAAGATTGATCAATGGATATTAAATGTAGAGCTTGAGCTTTACGTGTGAGTCATGGTTGAAGTAAATCTTGAATCCAAGCTTCCAGAGGCAATTACTTTCATTGCTAAGGACTATAAAATGGAAGTTCTCTTTGAATATGACTATAAACCTCCCTTCTACAATATTTGTAAAATTGTAGGTCACTCCTTTCTCAACTATAAATTGATGAAAAATCAGGCGAAGAGCCAGGAGGAATAACCAAGGGATGACGGGTGGAATCAAGTCAGAAAGAAGAAGAAGGATAAGTCCTCTGCACTAGAGAAACCTGAAGCTCTCACAAAGAAAATTAGAAAATGGGTGAAGAAAACACCCCACCTAGGAGAGACATCAGGTAATAACTAGGATGAGATGATCTATGAGGAGGATCAACTCCCTTTTGATGAAGGAATCCTCGAAGATATTGTGAAAATGGTGCTGGATACCGACGAGCAGTCACATGATTTCGATCTTAAAAATGAACCTAGAAAGACTGTAATTACTGGGGATGGCCAACAGGACTCAAAACCTACATAATCACACATCAGGAAGGAAATAATGGGTTCCTTTATGACTAAATATTGCACACCTTATGTCCCCGAGGGTCTTGCGCACCCCACTGTTAAAGCTGATGGAGGTGTCTTCTCTGATACTACAAGGTCCAATGGTTGTGGAAGCTGCGAAGTCTTAACAAATGCGATGGAAGCTACACATCCCTATGAAAAACATAAAGATTCCAATGAGAATGTTAGTAGTGAGGTCTTGGTAAACAGGAAGGAAGCTTTCCATCCCTTTGAGCATCCTGTTGGTACGGTGCAATTGGATGCTGCTGAAGGTGAATCTATAATGCCCAATCTCATTATTTCTAATGAAATATCAGAGGCAGTGGGCTCATACCTCACTGCCCTGATTGATGATTATACCTATGATGCTACCACTCAAACTAAACGCCAAGATATAACTTCAAGGGGCATCCCTATGGCCACACAAGCTCTTAGTTTCAAATAATATTTTAGTGTCAGTGGGATCTTTTATTAGTTCTCCTGTTATTGAATCTTTATGCAAAGCCATAAAATCTGATAAAATGTCTTCTAAGACTTTAAGAGATGGACTAATGACCATTCCATTGGATGAAAAATCCTTGAAAAAAAAACAAAGTGCTGATAATACAGGCACTACTAACATATCTGCTATTTCCTCTATGAGTAAATAGGGAAAGAAAACCAGCCCAACATCCTCTCAAGTTCCCAGAAGATCAGGGTGGAAGAAGGGATCAGGTGGCTCAAAAAAGGGAATTCTAACTCCAAACGTAGGTTTCAATGAATATTTTATTTTGGAATCTTCAGGGTATTGCTAACCCTGACACATTTATTATTCTTAAAAGATTTCTGTTGACTCACAAACCAAAGTTTTTTTCTATTTCTGAGCCTAAAATTAATTTTTCATCGAAATTTCTGCATCTCTGCTCTTATGGTTTTAATTTTATTAGTTATTGAAAATATGGTCTTGCTACTGAATCTCTTTGTATCCTTTATCATTAATCATTGTAGTCTATTAATACTTTCAATGTTTCTAAGAAGATGTTTACATGTGAATGTTATTATGATAGATTACATAGTTTTTGCACCATGATCTATGCTAATAATAGATTCCAATATCGAATATCCCTTTCTCTTGATCTTAATTATCTCTTTAATGCTATCCATGATAACTGGTTTGTGATTGGGGATTTTTATTCGATTCTTACCTCTAGTGAAAAAATTGGACCGTCCCACTCTTCTCTCACCTAAATAGAATTTAAATCTTTTATTGAGCATTGTAATCTTATTGAAATAAATCTCACTAATGCAAAGTTCACTTGGTATATAAGACATCACAATAGGGTAGTGGATAGTAAAATTGATCAGGCTTTTACTAATATCTATTCCCTCGAAAAATGGGACTCTATATCAAGTAATACATTACGTAAGATTAACTCAAACCATCATCAAATTCTTATTTGTATTTTCACCTAGAGTATTAAACCCACTCTTACTTTCATGTTTAATAATGTTTGGGTTGCAGATCCCGAGTGTACCAACATTATTAAATTTTTTTGGGAAGGCATGAGCCATCAAAATGATGATTTTTCTTGCATCACTAAGTTAAAACATCTTCAGCAGTGCCTTAAGGGATGGTGTATTTCCAAATCTAATCAACTTGAAAAGGACATATCCTCCCTTGAGAATGACCTTACTCAAATTCAAAATTCCAATACTTTCTCTGATTTATCTTTGGTCCCTCAACTAGAAGTCAATACCTCTTTGAAAATCAACTCTCTTCTGAAACTTAAAGATAACCTAAAAAAGAAAATTTTCAAAACTAAATAGATTTTGGATGGAGACAAGAACACAAAGTTCTACAATTATCTCCAAAGAGTTAGGAAAGTCTACAGACCTCTTGCTTTTCTTAGAAATGATGACACCCTCCTTGACACTGAGGAAGCTATTTCCAATCATATTGTCACTTAATTTCATAATTTGTTTAATGGTCCGACTATTAGAAAATATCTCCTACCTGACATCATTCTGACTATAGTGACTATTTATGACAATTATTATCTTTTAAGAATATCTCTTGATCATGAAATCAAAGACACTATTTTTAGCCTTAATCCTGATAGTGCCATGGGTCTTGATGGTTTCAAAAATGGTTTCTTCTAACACAATTGGGAGATTATTCATTTGGATGTTTGAAAATTTATCAAAAATTTCTTTTCCAATGGTTTTATCCCACATGGTTTAAATTCCCAATACCTTACTCTTATTCCTATAGTGGACAATGCTTATGAGATTCACCTTTTCTAACCTATTTCACTCATTAACACCATTTACAAAATTATTTCAAAACTTCTTGATAATAGACTTACTTCCATTTGAAATATAATTGTTTCTTGGAACCAATTTGGTTTTATAAAAGGTAGGTCTATACAAGATTGCATCTGTCTTTCTTCGGAATGAATTAATATATTAAACAAAGCCACTATAGGAGGTAGTGTTTCCATAAAAATAGATATTAAGAAACTTTTGATACCATGGATTGGTGTTTCATTATCAAGGTTCTAATTTTTTTGGGTTTAATGACTCTTTCACTGGTATGATAAGCACTTTATTCAATTTGTCCTTAATCTCTTTCCTTGTTAATGGTGAACCTAAGGGATTATTTAAAGGCACCAAGGGTTTTAGGAAAGGAGATCCCCTTTCTTCCATTATTTTTTTCCAAAGTTGAGGATTACTTAAGTAGGTTTCTCACTTTCCTTGTGGATCAAAACAAGATTAAACCTATCCAGGCCTATAGAAACCTGAAGGTTCATACCCATATCTTATATGCTGATGACATCATTCTATTGTTACAAGGTGATAAAAGGAATATCCAAAATCTTAAAAATGCCCTAGAACACTATGAAGAAATCTCTGGTCAACCTATAAGTTGGATAAAATACTTTTTGTTCTTTGGGAAAAATTTCACTTCTAACAAAAAAGGTAATATCATCAATTATTTGGGAATCAAGGAAGGTTACTTCCCCTTCACTTACCTTGGTGTAACTATCTTCTGGGGAAGACCTAAATTCAGTTACTTTTATAGCATTGTTGATTAAATTACCAATAAAATTTCTTCTTGGAAGGGTAAGTCTCTCTCTATGGCTGGTAGAATTTGTCTTGTGAAATCTACAATTTTTTCCAAAATGGTCTACTCGGTGATGATTTAAAATTGGCCCGTTGATCTTCTTAAGAAAATTAACGTTTAAATTAAAAACTTTGTTTGTACCGGTAGTATGATTGAACATAATATTTTGAACATTCTATGGGCCACTTGTTGTAAACCTTTAGACAAGGGTGTTCTTGGGATAAAGACTCCCTACTAAGCTTAATAGTGGAAATTTGAATTACACCACCTCTTCTATCTGGCCGTCCATTAGGCAGTCCTTCACCAACATTATGAAAAAATCTATATGGATGGTTAGTACTAATTCTTATATGAATTTTTGGCTTGACAACTAGACTGGTGCACATTTAATCTCTATGATTTCTCCAAATTCTCTTCCTAATAATACAAACTCTTCCATTAGGTATTTTGCTAATTCTCATGACACCACCCTCTATAATATCATCAGTAATGTTATTGAAAATTACCCATTTTCCAACTCTGAGGATTTCCTCATTTTGGAACCTGCTTATAATGGTGTGCTTGATTCCAAATTTTTTTACAATTTCAATTTCATAAATTCTGATTCTACCTTATGTTGTTTGATTTTTTTTTAACAAACCTTGGATTAATACCTTCATATTTACTCTTGTTTGGAATATTTCTCATAACAGAGTCCCCACTGAAGCTTGTCTACAATATTTTGGTATTCAGATTTGCTATAGTTTTCACTTATGCAACCAACACAAGGAATATGATAATAATTTGTTTTTGTCTTGTGATATAGCTACAACTCTTTTGAATTATATTCTTGACATTTTTTATTACTGATTGTTACTTTTGGATTCTATAAGCTCTCAATTACATCATTGTGCTGCTTTTGAATCTTATCAACAAATCAATAATCTTTTTCTGACTACTATTTCAGAGCTCTTACATGTGATCTGGTATGACATAAATAATATTATTTATAATAATGGATCATTCAGGATTAATGCAGGTAGGATGAGAATTCTCATTTCCATCTGGGATGCTTCCTGGATTCAAAAAGCTTATTGTGACAACACTGTTGGTGACTTTGAGATCCTTCAGCAACTCATGATTTCTGGTACAAAAAAATAGCCTCGATGCACATTTGAGGTATTATGGAAATATCTGCATCTAGGATGGATCAAAGTGAATGTTTATGGTTCATCTAAAGGCAACCTAGTACTTGCAGGGTGTGGTTCTATTTTCAGATACTATCTTGGCAAGGGTCACAGATGATTCTTTTTCAGATGTGGTAAAACCTTGTCTCTGGAAGTGGAAATTATGGGGGTCATCTATGCTATTTAATTTTCTAAACAAAAAGGTTAGAACAATATCTGGATTGAAAGTGATTCAACCACTATTGTCCAAGCTATTTTTAAGGGGGTGGTGCATCTTGCATGGCCCCTTACTTCCTGTTGGATGAATTGCCTTGTTTAACTCACAGAAATAAACTATATTGCCACTCATGCCTTTCGTGAAGTGAAAATGGTTGTTGATGGTCTTTCCAACAATGGAGTTAACTAAGATATTGTGTGGCATGATGATTTTCTTAGTGATTTTCTCCCCCTTTTGATAAAGATTGTAATAAGATTTCGTCTTTCAGACTCATGTAATCTGTTTTTTTATTGTTCAATAAATTGTGCCTTAACAAAAAATTATTTTATTAACTAGATGATAAATAATTATTTATTTATGATATTTATTAAAAAAGTTAATAAATGTAAAGTAGGATGAGTAGAACCAGTTATTAGTTGAGTGATAAATATTTATTTACTAGACTATAAAAAATATTTATTATTGCGCAAATTAGTGCTATATATGGAATAAAATAATTATATTATTATTTTACATGGAATGGGGTTAATTTTTGGTTTAAAATATTATTAATTTCATTTATTTAACTAATTAACTTTAAACCCTTACCTGATGTCAATAAATAGAAAACTATGAGAATTGTGGGAGTTTTTTCACTGTAAACAACATTACCTCTTATAGAATTATATCTCAATGAATAAAATCTCTTGGGTTTTATCTTAATATCAAGTGATTATCTATTCCTATATTTCTCTCAAGATGGATAGATCAAGAGATGATCCTATCCATTCTAAAGGAATCATGGTTGTGATCAATAGAGTAATGTAAGATGATCAATACCACCATACTTGAAACTGAAGTATAATCGGTGACATTTCAAGATCAAAGGAGAACATGTTAATCATCTCTAGATGGGATCTACTTTAGGTCCTCATAAATGAAATAAAAATACAACTTAATGGACTTCATACGATAAAAATTTTCATCAAATAAATAACTCAAAACCGAGGTATTTCTTCATGGTATTAAATTAATTATAAATAAAATTAAAATATCATCTCTTGGTTATGGAAAAAATGTTTGTTTATATTCTTAGAATAAATTTCATTGGTAATCAATTTCATGTCATGTATAATGTAGATGATCCATTTAATCTTAAAAAATTTGAGTTGGAAATAGGCCCACGAGTCTCTTCCACTACATTCATAACCAATATTTAAGTACTAATGTTGTTCTTTTTTTGGTCATACAACTCTTAGATACTTGATGAATATGGAAGAGGAAAATCCAAGGATTCTGAGATGGATGATTCCACTTCAATAGTTCAATCTAGAGATCAAGAATAAGAAGGTAGTGAAAAACTAAGCGATAATCACCTAAATAGATTACCCAACACAATTGAAGTTGAGATTCTAGACCAAGAACTAGTGAATGACCACATTCGTGGAGAGTAATTGAGAACCAACTGGCTAATCATCTTAGAAAACACATGAACTTTTAGACCATTATAAGTTATATATTTTCATACTTAAAATACCATTAATCATTCTAAACATTGATAATATATCCATTGCTCAATGGCCATTATTATTAGTATATGTTAAGAGTTATGATAAATCCAATGGACATAGATGAAAGAAGCAATGGACACGACCAGTAGGATCATACCCTATGATCCCCATATATGAAAGCCTATAAGGGAGATAGAATCAATAGGCTTTTACCTTGAACAATCCCAAGATATGATTCAACAACTAATGAATGAGAAAAACTGTTTACGGGAGAAGTTCAAGCTTATAAAGATCATGACCAAAACCATGTCCACCGAACCACCCCAAGAAAGTGTCACCATCGCACACCTTATCCTTAAGGACTATGACAGTGTAATTAGGGGTTATGTATCTATAACATAATAAAATGGGTTATTATTTTTATTTTTAATAAAATAATGATGATATTTATCCTTTTTTATTATTACTTTATAAATGATTAAATAATTATTTTGATAAAAATTATATTTTGATATGATGAAACTTTAATTTCATTTTTGGGAAATATATAGTTTCAATCAAGAAAATATATTTTTTTAATTCAAGAATTTTTAAAATAAATTTTATTTTTAGAAAATATTACTATTAAATAAAATTTATTTAAATATAAATGATAATGTAATTTTATAAGGATAAATGAATTTTTTATAAGGGTTAAAAAACTATTATGCACATAAAAATAAGTATTTTTCAATAAATAAGGATTTTAATTTAAAGGTTTAAATATAATAATTGTAGAATTATTTTGATAAAATAAATATTATTTTTTGAAATCAACACATTAAAATTAGCCAACATTTTATTTTTTATAATTTCCAAAGATAGTTAAATGTTTTGGGTTAAAATTAAATACGGTATAAATATATGGTAAGTATTATGACATCATAAAAGCACAAAGTGATGTAATAAATACTATAAGGATGACCCAAGACCAAAATTAGTTTTACCCTTTTGAATAATGTATTTTTTAATTTATTTGATAAATTTTATAAACCCTTAATGAATTCTCCAATACCTATATTATATTTTAAGGTTTTAAAATTAATTCATTATAAACATGACTCACTTCCACATCACTAAGGGGATTATTTTATTGAGTTAAATTATTATAAATATAAAAAATTTAAAACCAATCTAATTTGGAAGAAAATATGGGTAAAAACTATGAGAAGGTTTTTGGTTTTGATTATTTTATCATACAGAGTCTAAAAACTAAGTTTAGAAATTAATAAATAATTCCCCTCTCTTTGCTATAAAAACCCACCCATAATCCCATTCCTCTTCACTAAAAACCCTTTTATCACGATTTTACTCTACATTTCCATATATATATCCCTCCCAAGGTCTTCCCATTATCTTTATAATCTCTTTCGAAGCTTTTAGAAACACCCTATTAAGGTAAGGGATCCTCTCCACCTCTTTATTCAATTAGCTTCTTTATATTATGCATTTTATATTTCCAATTGTTCATGTTGTGATTTGTTTTTACATATTCCTCTTACTTTTCGCATGATTTAAAAGTTATCATAAGCCCATTTCACTCTCATTTAACCCTTCGATGAAACTCTATGTACCCCAATTATGCTGCCAAAATTATACTTTGATTTTCATGAAAAACATTTGTGTAGTGAATACTCATACCCATTTCTACTCAAGGTTATTCAAATAAATATAAATATCATTAATTGGTTTTGGAAATCCATTTTTAACCTATAAAACTTAATCATGGGATTAAAAGTGATGGAATACTTCCTTATGTTGTATAATATATGTGGCATACTTATGCATGTACATGATATGAATGTGATGAGTGGGGACAGAATTATGTTTCCCTCTAATGAATTGGGTATTGTTTTTATCTCAAGAGATACCATTTAGGGTGCACATGAGGTTAATATAACTACACTATGTTATGATTTCTTGGTGGTTAGAATTGACTTATACTTATGATTTCATGTTTCATGTTATTTCCACATTCTTATACTGCCTTGATGTTATCATCTTATTTAATGATTAGCTGGTCATGTTTATGATTCTCACACCTTTTATGTCACCTTGATATGAATCTTAAAATATTTATTGATTTCATAATGTTATTTTTTAGTTGTTCCCTTTTTAGGATTTATATCTCACCATTTCTTATGTACCTCCTCAGGTTATCCCATACAACTTTAAAAGACATGAAGAACCTAAGGGAATGTTATGGAATTTTTTAAATAATATTGTTGCACCCATATTTCATGTTAATGTGTTATGTAACTAATTTCACAAAGACACTAGGGATCATTATCTTTTCAAATTTTATTGTGTGTGACTTTATGTAATAAGTCAAAAATTAAGTTTTATTAAAGATATGGGTTGTCATAGAAAGCACCCCAACTTTGTTCAGTCAAATACTTTGAACTAAAAGGTTGATTTTGACTTAAGTAATGGAAGAATATACTAACTTAATATTTTATTTGAGTTATTTTAATCACTATACCTAAAAAAAGCACCATTTTATCTTATTTCATACCTTTTGGATATTAATTGGATTTTACATAAGTGATTAACCATGTCTGATAAAATATTTATGCATAATTGGGTTATATTTTATTTTATCACACATTCTTGTTAACTAATTTATTATGTGATCACATATCATCCACAAATATAAATAATCAACCATAAAATTTATAGAAATAAAATATAAGTGTAAAAATCATGATATTATTTAATGGTTAGTTTATCTAGGTGATGATAAACTAACCCTAAAACCTTAGGAAAAAACACCTTGAATCACATCTTGGTTCATGTTGCAACATTACACCTTGGATTATATGAATCAACTTGATTAGTTTTGCCTCCGATACTAGATTTGGACCACATCCTCTCTCTTGGGAGATCCATCCTTACATAATATTTTAATCACATTTAGGTGAGAAAATCCAATGGATAAGATAAATGCAGTTCACATAACATAAATCTTAGGCATGCATCCCTTAAATAATAAAGAGGGTATGGCCCACATTGCATCAATTTTAATTTAATTTTAATAAATTATAAAAAACTAATCACATACACAAGTATATTTTAATCTTATTATCATCCACACAACATGAAAAGAGAATAAATTTTCAATTTAGTTATTAATTACTTCGATTCATTCTTTATTGAAGATAAAACACAAAAAAATAATCCAATTAATTAAATATATCTTAATTCCATTAAAGAATTCATAAATTATAATCATCCATAATTTAAAAGAAATTAAATTAAATAATTTCATTTAAAATTAACAAAGTACACAATTACACTTGGAGGAAACATCATGTACTCATCTAAACTACCTAGCATGATCCTTTTGCTTGCATATTACCTTGTAATCCAAAACAAATTGTATAATATATAATTATATAGTGAGTACTGTCAAATGAAAGAAATAAGAAACACATGTCAATTACATTGCATGTGATGACCTTGATGTGTGTATAGTACACTATAAGAAAATAATATACCCAACCTGTAGTTTTAAAATTTAACATAGAGTTAATTTAATTAATTCCTCCCTTTGCATTAAACTGAGCACATTGTCTATAGAATACTACATGATGTGTACTGGGTTATATTCCATGTAGTATCTTCAACCTATGTCTATAATAAATATATTGGGGATTGGTGATGTTTCTTTATATAGACATGTATGAGGTACATGACGTGTTATAATTCTTACATGGTATGTAGCCTTAGAATTTCATAATCTGTCAGTCCCTATGTCATGTAGTAGATACATGAAACACTTAGACCCCTATGTTCTCAACCATGAGAAAATGAGGACTGAAATTCATTTGTAGGTGTTACATGACATGTATTTCTTTAATCCATGTATTGGTCTATTCAGATATACTCCCTGATGGGTTTTTATTGGATCACAAATCCGATTTCATCATAATGATAAGATTTTATCATGATATACAAACAATATACAAAGATACATTATGTCTAGTTAAGAGGTATACACTATTTAGCATTGTGTTGTATGATAATAAACTTTGGTAACTTAAGATGGTGTTTTTATATGTTTCTTCATTTTAATCTTAACCATTTATTGGTTGAGTTAGTGAGAAAGAAGAAAGGGAAGATATGATGATGTTAAGATATTAAGAATGAATTTATCTAAAGTAAATAAATTGCAAATGTATGCAAACAATCAATGAATAATAAATAATTATAAATTAAACTTTTGAATGATCTAATGACACTTGTAGGTTTGAATTATAGTGTAGCCACTTATATGGAATGACCAAATCAACTTTTTGTATTAATTTATGAATAATAATTGCTGTACATAACAATCAATGCCATAAAAAATGAAAATCATAGATTACTTGACTAGAGAAAATTCCAGAACCATAATAGGAGGATCCTAATGTGTAATTTATAATTAAGCTATAAATAGATACAGAATTTCCTAAACTTATAATTCCCTCTTCATTGATGATATCTTTGACTAGATCTTATTGTACTATTGTTGTGTTATAGTATTGAAGTGTCGAATCCCTCTTATAGTGACCCACACATACACCGTAATCTTTGAACGTTTCCATAGAATCACTAGGCTCTCATGACCCGACCCACCGAGGCCCACCTGGCCAGTGGAAAGCCGAATGTGACACCCCAATACCACCACCAATATTCTAGGGGATGAAGAACAACATTAAGTAGGCATATCACACACATGGGATGCTTTATCCTATGACACCTATACACGTGCACCCATATTTAAATACCCACACAATGCTGAAATGTAAAAATAAAGATGATAAAAAATGCATGAATACATCTATAGCCCACATAAGAGAATTACACAAGTACTTGTAATCATAAAGGGCTAAATACAACCCAAAAAAGCTATAAAAAGAGTTTAAAATACTAGAAAGTATGGGGATACTGTGAAATAAAAAACCTAGTAGGAACCATGGTTTGCCTAGCTCAACTATGCTCTGTTCGCTCTTGGTCCACCTAGGACTCTATAGAAAGTTTTTTTGTCTGTATAAGACATGACATGTGTGGGAAGAGCCCATGCATGGGTGATTGTATACACACTTAGTAGGACACCCCAAAATCACCAAACATAAATAATCAAGAGAGTATTCATCTCATCATCACAAAGTCATGTCAATCAGAATATGAGACACAACAACAACAACCCAGATATACTCATGATAGACACCAAATCTCAAAGAGGTCACAACCATACTACCATGAATGGATTATTCTTGAGTATTCAAGGTAATTCTCATCTGGTAGAATTGAATCCATGAGTCTAATAACATAGATGGGGATCATCATCGTCAGGACTCACCATGAAGAATTATATAATGGATCTATGAATATGTAGATACATATAAAGGGGATCCCACCCAGGGACAATGGGGGATTCCTAAATCAAACTAAGATAACCTACTAGGATGGGGATCTCACTCACTAATAGTCCATAATGGGATACCCAACCCAACCATGGGAAGAAATGACATAGGATCACACCTTGGTCCACATAGAGGGTTATATGAATCTATCTGAGACTAATCCCTTAGAGGGGATCACAACTTATGCTCAGGACGTGATGTATCAATGTAGCCTTAGAGGGATAGACCAAGGGAATTCACCCAATAGATACTGGTCTATACTGAAGAGATATTGGGCCTCAACCTTCTATGGAAGAAGTTAATTGAGTGTATTGGGAGTAAACAACATGTACCACTAATCACATACCTTCATGTGTCCATATCCACGTTAAACATCCCATTTTAATTCACTATAGTTGTGCCTTCATTGGTCGTACCCATGTATCTATCCATGTTTAAGAACTTCACCATGCACAAGTACACAGACGTTACCATGTACTTTGGAAATGATTGTGTTCTTGGACATATCTGTGTCCATGTACCCCTAGGGTATACACCAAGAAACTAGAATCGAGTTCCACAATGTGTTTTAGGACCTATAAGGTGTATTAAACTTTATTTTTTTGAAACCCTATCCACTGCATTAAGGGGTTCACACGACATGTGTTCTTTGGGATACATACTGTGTATATTGGGATTTTACAGAACCCAATGGTCTTTACACAGAACCACTCACACCATCATCGCCTTCACTCTGCTATATGTTAGGTCCACAAGGCTGAATAACCTAAGGGGGGGGGGGTGAATCAGGGTATGACTAATTTAAAATTAAAGCCCGTTCTGATCTTGTTTCACTGTTAAGAAAAACACTCTTCTCTCTCTTTCCTATTGCACAATATAAATAGAAGGTAAAACAAGCACAAGACACAACAATTTTACTTGGTTCACCGCTAAGGGCTACATCCAAGGAGCATACGCCGATAGGTTGCCGGTCGTACCAAGTCCACTAAACTTCACTAGTTGTGGATTACAATGTCCGGGCACAATCACTATGTCCTAGGATCACTGCCTTTACAAGTTTAGGGTCAGCTCACTGCTTTCCCAAGGGTCACTCCCGGTTTCTCTCTCTCTGGCTCACTGCCGGTGGAGAGGATCACCTTTTTCCTCTTCCTATGCTCACTGCACTTAGAAGGGATCCACTCACAGTTTATAGAAATGTAGGTCTCTTCATTATCACTACTGAATGCATCCTCCACTATATGTAGATGCTCTAATGAAGTCCAAATTTCATCCACTGAGGAATACCCCTTTGCCTCTTAACCACTGGGAAATTCCTTTGGAAACACCTTCGCAAAGAACCCTACTTCGCGAGGCTCCCAATTTCGCAAAGCTCAAACAACCCTTCACGAAGCACCTGCCTTTTCGTGAAGCACTCTCACGAAGCACTACCGCGAAGCACTACCGCGAAGCTCAAGTCGTTGCAGAACAACTTCCCTAGTGAAGCTCACTGAGTCAACGCGTAGCACATGTGTTTCATGGAGCTATATTAGCCACCGCAAAGCTCTTCTTTCGCGAAGCACACAGGCTACGCGAACTACCTTCACGAACTGAGAGCAAATGATTTTCTCTGAAAATTCTCTCTGCTTCTCTCGAGGGGGTCGGCCTCTATTTATAGGTGATTCCACCGACCCTCAAACTTTCCGCGTGAAGTCAACGCCATGTCATCTCAAATCGCAAAGCTCCAATGTTTCCGTCGGAATTCTGTCTAAATCGCGAAGAACCACGAAAATATTCGGATCGCAGAGATCATCGTAATCGCGGAGCATCACTGTCAACATTATTTCACGCCTTCACCGCGAAGCTCCCCCGCAAATCCCTTCACCGTCGCGATGTGCTTCAACTCTGCCGTTCACGAAGCTTTGACGTAATCGCGAAGCATCACCGCCTCCATTTTTCCGGCCTTCACGAAATCCAATCCATGCATCCCATCTTCACAAAACTCATTCCTTTTTCATATAAACATATGATCTTCATGGAAATCCTATTTTTGCGATGCTCACCAAACTCCAAATTTTGGACTCCAAAAATTTGGCAAACACTGGAAAACGGCGCCATCTTGTACTGCTCTTTTGTACCACCTCCAGATCGTCCTTTCCTTTGTCATCGTTCTTTGTCAACAAGGATTGACAACAAATTATCAGGAACTCAACAATTCTCCATGGAAACCTTCTTTGTCAACAAACACAATCAACCCAAAAATACTACAATGTTACCTTGAGGGATTTTTTCCCAACAATATCCCCCTTTGGGTTTGTTGACAATTCTTCATAACTCTTCTCAGAAAGATGTTCTACTCGTTGATACCTCACTGAGTCTTCTTCCAGCCGCTACCACCATTTGCCTCTTGCGATTTTGATAGCGTTCAAGGATTCACTTAACACGTACTCTAAGCCCACATGAGCAATGCTCGACGTGAGAAACAAGAGTAGTATGAAAAGTTCATCAATGAATCAATTCATGTCAAACACCCATTTTCGATTCCAACCTGATACCAATTCTTAAATTGATACCAATTGTTAAACCACACTGATACCAATTTATGATAGATAGAAACCTTCTTTCACCATTCCAACTCCACTGTTCTGCTTTTATCAGGATCCTGACCTGTCGTGATTTCTATTCGTTGATCGATCACTTCTAGCATCGTCAGCTTTAATACTCTCCCCCTATCTCGTTGCACTCCCCCTATCTGGCTAATCCACCTGTCAGCTCCTCCCCATATCATTCATGATTTATCAAATCTCCACACTGTCTCCCCCTTGAACAATCACTATTTTCTCTCCCTTTGTCAACGAACCCAAAGGTCACACCTTTGTAGTCTGTAACATAGTAGAGAACACATATCAACACAGTATGGAAAAACACATCATACCTCGGGGAGAGGGGGGGGGGACATCCCACATCCAAACCTTTTCATGTGCGGGGAATCGACTGAACTCCCAGAGCCAGTCTATGCCTTTCAAATGCTTCCTTGGGTAAGGCCTTTGTCAGAATGTCTGCAACCTGTAGTTCTGTAGGCACATACTCCAACTTCAGGATTCCCTGCTCAACTTTCTCTTTGATAAAATGATACTTTATCTCAATGTGCTTTGTCCTTGAGTGATGGAAGGGATTTTTTCTAAGATTTATAGCACTTGAGTTATCACACTGGATTCCGATTGGAGACTTCACTTCGACTCCCATATCTTCAAGCTGCTTCTTCATCCACAATAATTGTGTGCATGCTTGAGTGGCTGCAATATACTCAGCTTCTACGGTGCTCAATGAAATGAAATCTTTCTTCTTTATTAGCTGAAAAATACACAATCCACCAAGATAGAATGCACCACATGACATTGATTTTCTATCATCCGCTGAACCGGTCCAGTCTGCATCAGTATATCCCAATAACTCTGTCTGAGATTTATCTGTATATTTCAAGACGAAATCCATTGTGCCCTCGATATACCAAAGTATTATTTTCACTACAAGCATGTGGCTCTCCTTGGGATTACTCTGATATCTCGCTACTTGGCATGTGGCAAAAACAATATCATGCCTTGTTGCAGTTAAGTACAACAGACTTCCAATAATTTGCCTGTATTCTGTGATATTAACTGCCTTTCCATCCTCATCTTTTGATAATTTCATCCGGGTAGCAACTGGAGTCTTCATCTCCTTGGACTTCTCCATTAAAAACCTTCTCAGAACCTCCTTGGCATATTTGGATTGAGAAATGATTGTTCCATTCCTTCCTTGTGTCACCTGTAGACCAAAGAAACATGTTAGCTCTCCAATCATTGACATTTAAAACTCATTTTTCATGAATTCGGAAAACTATCTGCACTGATCTTCATCTGATCTGCCAAAAATTATGTCATCGACATACACCAGCACCATCATCCTTTGATTACTGTCATTGCTGAAATAAAGATTGTAATCAACTCCTCCATGTTGGAAACTAAGTTTCATCAAATACTGATCAAGCCTCGAGTACCATGCCCTTGGTGCTTGTTTCAGCCCATACAACGCCTTCTTCAGCCTGCAAACTTTATTATCATCCTCATGAATGAGAAAACCATCTGGATGCTCAATATACACCTCCTCTTCCAGAACTCCATTTAAGAATATGGATTTGACATCCTTCTGGAACACTTTGAACTTTCTTTGCACTACTATGGAAAAAAATAATCTGATTGTCTCCAACCTTGAAACTGGTGAAAATGTCTCATCTATATCTATTACCTCTATCTGGGAGTACCCCTTGCACACTAGTCGTGTTTTGTTCCGAATCACTGTGCCATCTTCATTCATCTTGTTGCGATAGACCCATTTAGTCCCGATGACATTTTTATCTGCTGGCCTCGAAACAATCTCCCATGTTTGATTCTTCTCAATATGATCTAGCTCTTCATTCATAGCCTGAACCCATTTTTCATCTTCAGCTGCATCGGAAAAAAATTTCGGCTCCACCTGAGATAAAAATGATGTTTGCTGTAATGACTTCATTCTTCGAGTCTGAACTGGAGCGGTCTGATCACCAATGATATTCTGCCTATCCATTTCAGCTCGACTCTTTGGCTTCCTTGCAAACACAGACTTGACACTTTCTTGTTCATTATCAGTATCTTCTTCTGTGTTAGCCTCTGCCACTTCTTCTCCCCCTGTGTTTCTTATCTCATCGTCACTTTCATCCAAGAACTGTTCACTAGGTCGTTGAGTATTCTGTTCATTTTCAACTATAGTGACATCATTTCTCTCAACCGTTTTTCCCAGCCTTTTGTTGAAACATTTATATGCTTTGCTTTTCCTTGAGTAGCCAAGGAATATCCCCTCATCTACTCGTGCCTCAAACTTCCTGTGATTTTCATTGTTGAGAATGAAACACTTACTTACAAAGATTCAAAAGTATTTCAATGTTTTCTTCTTTCCTTACCACAGTTCATACGGAGTCTTTCCTTGCTTCAGACACAACAGAGACCTGTTCGAAATGTAGACTGATGTCAGAACTGCTTCCTTCCAAAATTTCTCTAGTAGGTATTTATCAATAAGCATCGTTCTAGACATGTTGTTTATGATCATATTTCTTCTTTCAACCACTCCATTCTGTTGGGGAGTTCTCACTGATGAAACTTGATGCCTTATCCCATGTTTCTCAAGATAGTTTTCAACTTGACTGTTTGTGAATTCTGTACCGTTATCAGTACGAAACTTCAGAATTTTCTTCCCAAGCATCTTTTCTGATTCCCTCCTATACTACTTTATGCAACTGAACACCTCTGTATTATGGGTAATGATGAATACCCAGGCCATTCTGCTATAGTCTTCAATGAAAAGTACATAGTACCTTTTCCCATTTATATCTCGTGGTGAAATAGGTCCACATACATCAGCATGTACTAGTTCTCAGTTGATTTCAGTTCCTTTGGCCTGTATGTTTTTCTAATGATTTTCCCTTGATAGAAAGCATCACACATATGAGTGCGATCACGTGAAAGTTTGGGAAGTTCTCTAGCAGCATCACACTTCACCAGATCTTCCATGGACGGTTGGTATAGACGACCAAGTCGCTTATGCCATAGCTGGTTTTCTTCCTCTCTGGATAGAAGGCACGTATCTTCTTCCCCACCTACAAGATAAAGATTTCCCTTTGTCCTTTTTACTTGTAGAACAACTGCTCTATCTTTTCCTTTCACAACACACATATTCTTTGTAAATCAGATAGAACGCCCAGAGTCACACAGTTGACTGACACTGAGCAAGTTATGACTAAGACCCTCTACTAACAAGACATCAGCACATTTCATTTATTTTCCCCCAAACTTGTATTTTCCCGTGCCAAAAATATTCAGGCCTTCATCGTTTCCAAATTTGACAACTCCTTCTTTGTCATATTTTATGCCTGTAACAAGATCCTTATTGCCTGTCATGTGTGATGTGCAACCACTGTTAAGGATCCATACACCAGAACGATCTGATGCTTTAAGGGAAATCTCCGCCACCACAGACTTCTCATTTTTCTTCTTCTTGGTCCATACTTTTTCTTTCACACTCAACATAGATTGAGACTTCTGTTCTTTCTCAGAGTATCATGGACCAGCCTCATCTTGCAAAGCAACAAATCTATTCTGCATTTTTATCTCAACTGTTGGTTTATTGATCTGCTACTTGCGAATGTTTTGATTCTCCTTTGGCACATTTCTCTGAATGGTCGAAGTACAGTACCTAGCCATGTTCCCAAATCCTCTGCACCAAAAACAGTGTCCTTCAAAATATGTTCTGGAAAACCGTTCTCTGTTTGGCTGCCACCACTGTTCTTGTTCCCTTTGATATCTCTTGCCTATGGAACACACATACTGTGAATGTCCAATCTTCCCACAACAATAACATCTGATATATGGTGCATTCCTTTGTGACAATTCAGCACTCCGAGTTTCCTCTTGAGATTTCTGAATATTCTGATTTTGATTTGTGCCCAAATCAATCTTCAATCTCGGGACGGGTGCTTGCGGTCTGACTTCAATTTCCACAGATTTTTCTTTATGATCAAGCCTTGAATCAGCCTTAACAATTGAGCTCAATTACTGCTTCTTTCCTGCTGAACTATTGGGCCCCTCTTTCATCTTTTCAGTCTTCGGAATGATATTCTTTCCTAAGAATGTATTGGGAATCAAAGGCCTTTACTGGTCTTTAACTTTTCTCCGTATACTGACAACTTCTTCTTCAAGTTCTTTGATATTCTTGACATGAACTTTCACTTTTTTGTTCAATCCATCGATCTCCCTTTTTTGTTCTTCAATCTTGAGCTTATTCTCACTAACTGATTTTGAGTTCTCTGGTGTTGATAACTTGAGTTTTTCAATTTCTTCCATCAACTCAGACTTCTCATCTTCCTGCTGCTGCATATAGAGTTTGGCATCACGAACAACTTTATTGGATTTCTTCGTTTTTTCTCTCCAAACATCTATTTCCTCAAGAGCTGCTTCCAATTCGGCTTCCATATCAACTCTTTCTTCAACTTCTTCTTCCTCTTCTCTAACATCAGTTTCTTCTATTTCCTGAGAACTACCGACGACCGCTACCATAGCATTTTGTCTATGATCTTTACAATTTTCAAAACCCTCAACCTCTTCATCCTCAGACTCATCTGAACTGTCTATTTCTTGTGAATGAAGATTCTTCTTATTGAATAAATTTCTCTTGAACTGCTTCTTCCCTTTCACATAGGCTGAAGATTTCTTCTTGGGATTTTCAAATTCATCTTCATTATTTTCTTCTTGAAAATTTTTGGGGAATCTTGTAGCAAGATGACCAACCTTTCCACATCGAAAGCATGCTAGTGGAAATTTCCCTTTAAACCTTCCTTTTCCTCTTTGCAGATTTGAAGAAAGTAATGACATCACCTCATCTGTCTCTTCTTCCTCCAGATAATCTTCAATAGTGAGCTTCTTCATGGCCTTAAATGCCACCTATTTGGATTTACCCTTTTACACAGCGTCGTTATCATCATTTCTCATTTCATACGCAAAAAGAGTGCTATGCAGGTTATCCAATGTGCGCTCTTTTGGATCTTTATATTCCAAAACTGAAACTTTTGAATTGAACCGAGGTGGAAGTTTTCTCAAGATACACTTTAAAATTTTAATGTCTTCGATAATCTCACCAAGACCTCGCATGTCTTCTACCACAGCATTTACCCTGTCAAAGAATGCATCAACAGACTCATTCGGGTTCATTCTCAAATCTTCATACTTGTTCCACAATACTAGGAGCTTTGCCTCTCTGACTTTTGTATCCCCTTCATAAATATTAAAAAGCTTTTCCCACATCGCATGTGACGTTTTTCATGACATCACCTTTTTATAGATGGGATTGGAAAGGGCTCTACCTAAGGAATTAATTTCTTTGGCATCCACATCCAACTCTTTATGCTCAGCTTCTGATAATGCACTGCTAGTAATATCAGCTGTGATACCATGCATAGCTGCTGAAAACACATCCATTCCCAATGATCGGAAATAGTGTTGCATTCGATTCTTCTATATCTGAAAATTACATCCGTTGAAGATCGGAATCCCTCTATGATTAGTGACCTCCATTGAGAGAAGAACAAATATCAACCCTTCCCTCGGATACCAATTGTTAGGTCTACAAGGCTGAATACCCTGAGAGGGGGGGGGGTGAATTAGGGTATGACTAATTTAAAATTAAAGCTCGTTCTGATCTTGTTTCACTGTTAAGAAAAACACTCTTCTATCTCTTTCCTTTTGAACAATATAAACAGAAGTTAAAGAAAGAACAGGACACAACAATTTTACTTGGTTTACCGCTAAGGGCTACGTCCAAGGAGCATACGCCGACAGGTTTCCGGTCATACCAAGTCTAATAAACTTCACTAGATGTGGATTACAATGTTCGGGCATAGTCACTCTATCCCAGGCTCACTGCCTTTACAAGTTTAGGGTCCGTTCACTGCTTTCCCAAGGGTCACTCCCTGTTTCTCTCTCTCTGGATCACTACTGGTGGAGAGGATCACCTTTTTCCTCTTCCTATTCTCACTGCACTTGGAAGGGATCCACTCACAGTTTATAGACCTATAGGTCTCTTCATTATCACTAATTAATGCATCCTCCACTATATGTAGATGCTCTAATGAAGTCTAAATTTCATCCACTGATGAATACCCCTTTGCCTATTAACCACTGGGAAATTCCTTTGTAAACACCTTCGTAAAGCACCCTACTTCATGAGGCTCCCAATTTCACGAAGCTCAAACAACCCTTCGCGAAGCTCCTGCCTTTTCGCGAAGCACTCTCATGAAGCACTACCATGAAGCACTACCGAGAAGCTCAAGTCGTTGCAGAGAAACTTTGTAGAGACCCTAAGCCTGACGTACATGGACAATACATTACTTTTGCAGAATACTTAGTACATAACAAAAAGACACACACAAGGAACGTAATAGTTTAGTGTCTTTCGAAACTTGGAACGTAATCTTCTAATCATGGTGAAAGATCTTCAACATCTCCCATAAAGATCTTCCCTTTTTTTTCTTACCTAAAACCTTTCTTTATATCCTGGGGAAAAGAAAACATAAAAGGGTGAGCTCAAATGCTCAGTAAGGGTAAACAAAAGAAATATCAATCACATCATATTCATAAGAACACATCTTTTTGAAAACTTAACCTGCAAAAGAGATCATAATTTCATAACATGGGATAAATCATAGTAGTGAAATGTAATCCAAATAATCATAACTTAAAAGATGAAACTTTGTGGCATACACACATAATCATAGAGAATCATTTCTTATTAGTCAAGACTCATTTCCAAGACTATCTTAGTGGACAAAGTCCCTTTCTGAACCGAGTTCATTCCTCGTTTCAGTCCTGTTTCACTGAACCGGTATAACCTACTGTTCCAGCCATGTCTATCTCATGAGATATAAAATCTTTACCCAATGCATTGGAGGGAGATATAGGTCCCACCCATCTCATAATGATACCATTCTTATGTGTGCCACAAAATCATAAACCATACATCAAAGCATAACCCATGTAATAAAAATGGGATTCTTAAACATCGTGACATCGTAAAACAATTCATATAAGATAAAGGAATTCATAAAAATAATTCAATCACAACATAGTCAATTCAATTTAATAATAGGGATAGAAACAGAACCCTTTATTATCTTAGATGGAAAATAATTTTGATAAAACACTTGAACTCCATTCTTGAGGAAAATATCATTTCTTCTTCAAAAACACTTTTCCTTTCATAACATGTCATACAATTCTAAACTAAAAGAAGTTGATTAAAAATAAACTTGAAAACTTGTAAAGGAAGCATCTTGGAATTAATGCTTTAAAAATCCATTCATGCCGTATAAGTTAAAAAAACATTCTTCTTGTACTTTTGTCAGAAAAGTCAAAAAGTACCTCGTACGAAAAACGACAAAAGATTCCTTTCATATCTTTTACTAAAAACTCACCGAAGGGTAAATTTGGATTTAAAAAATTGTAGGTGGATAGAAATAACATGACATATTGAGGAAACATGGATGTGGATGATAAAATACACCCTAGTAAATACCAAAGTATAAACAATCTCAGATAAAAATGAGATTGTGATATTTCCCTTACCTTAGGTCCGATTTGATTCGTAAGTGTCCAAACCTCATGTATAATGATTTAAATAATGTCATTGACTTATTCTAGAATCATAATTATTTTTATGATATCATATATGGTCATATTCTTAGCTTCTTATTAGTAATATTTCATTACTACTTGTTATTCAGGTGTTTATTACTTTTTGTTCTTATGCGTGTTT
Source organism: Viscum album (assembly GCA_963277665.1). Lineage (NCBI taxonomy): Eukaryota > Viridiplantae > Streptophyta > Magnoliopsida > Santalales > Viscaceae > Viscum > Viscum album. The sequence continues at coordinate 1,048,554,768 of OY728162.1, forward strand.
TGTCGAATAAATTCTTATTATTATATTTAGGTTATAGATACCTCATTTCCAGAATGGTATTAGTGTAATATATATCATATTCATTCATTCAATTCATTTATATAATCATTATGCAATTAATATCATGTAGAACGAGTCGCATCACATCGTAGAGACGGTATTCCGTACGTACGCACGAGTGATGATATCGTTCCTAGGATCGTGGAATTGTATTGGAGTGTATGTATACTATTTCAAAATCAATATAACTTTATAATAGTCATATATAGTCGTTATTTACACCATTATATCCATCCAAGTATGGTGGTGGTGGAAAATAGATTATACCACGGCGTGAAGACGGTATTCCGTACGTACGCACGCGGGGTGATTTCTTTTTCCGTAGGATGGATAGATTGTGAAATAGGGTTGTTTCATACTTATAATAACATATCAGTATATTATTGATACTAATTTTATTACTTCATAATGAAACAACTAAAGAAGAAGAAGTGGAAGAAGAAATAAAGATGAAAGAATCGGTAACGGAAATTACCTCTTCTTTGAAGTGCTTCTTTGAGACCTCCTTTTAGGACACTAAAATAGGTCTTTGAAGAATACCAGAACCTCTAGGATGTTTCTATGGAATTGTAGAGGAGAAATTGGTAGGGGTTGTCCGATCTTGAAGGCTCAAAGTGGTGTGAGGAAGAGGGGGAGGAGGTGCCCTTTTATAAGGGAGGAGAGGGGCACCTTTGGAATAACTAAAACTATTATTTTATTATAAAGTTATGATCGGTTTTAAATAGCTCAAAATTGATTTATTTCGAAGATAAGGTGGGGATGGGTCGAAATACTCTCATCAAATATAATTTATACAGGTTTAGGTTCCTATTTTAACCTTATCATTTATATTTAACTTTAAGTTAGATAATTTTACTTTTACCGTGTCTTCTTGTTTTCTTACACTATAAGGTTAATAAACGTACTATATCAAGCCAAACGAACCCAAAGTTGTTTATTATTAGTATATATAACCTTATCTAAGTCATTTGGCCGAACCTTAGATTTTTAGGAATAAAAGAACAATTAATAATATAATATTTGTTTTAAAAACTATTTTATGTCAATTTTGACACTATTTAGTAATTGATTTTTGTGAAACTCATAACAGATTGATTAGTTCTTAAAAAATTAATTAAATCAATAATAACATGTAATATTAACATATAAAATTAGTGTAATTCATAAAAAAGTCTTAAATTACATTTATTTGGGTATTTATAACATCAATTAGGTCAATATTTTATTAATAAGAAAATTACTGCATCATCTTTGTGTCATAATAAATGATAATTATTTAATTCCTAAAAATTATAAATAAATTCCTATGATGTAGATATTTGTATTATATTTCTGGAGACTATTCATGTTCAAAGTTTCATGAAGTTTATCACTAAATTAAAATTATTATACTTATAAGATTTAAGAAAGTGACATGTTGTCACATTCTTTGGTTTTAATAATAATTAAATTATTTTCATGGAAAAAAGTCCATTAAATGAATCTAATCCGACCCTTAGGTGATATGGGTCGACGTTTAGTCATCCAATAGGTTTTTTACATGTGTTAGGGTAATTTTATAATATTATATTTACCCTTAATTACCCGATTTACCTTTAACTATGTTAAATAAAATTTACCGTAGTTACTATTCATAATTCCCAAAAATAAAAAGTAGCTTATTAACATAATTTGGATCCACTGATTCCAAATATGGAATCCATTTTTCCAAATTCAATACACAAAAGTTGCAGAAATTAAATTAAAATTAATCCCGTTGTCGAAAGAAAACGAGTTTTTCTTTAAAACATTGCAAAAGATTGAATTGATTTAACCTATGAATTCAAGGTAAAATCAATGCTAATGACATAAATTATATTAAATGGTAAAAATATATTATATTTATACTTTAAAACCATTCAATATTATAATTTAACCACATAAGATATTACGATGAAAAAAGTTGTTTTTAATTAAAATATAGCGTGTGTTTACTATTCATTAAAATATGAAAGTTATCAGAATAAAATGAAAAATTTATCCAAAGTAAATTTTTATTTCTTGATTCCAAAGAAGAATTTTATTTTGTCAAATTGAACTTATAAACGTGTCAAAAACTAGATTTAATGTGGGTGCGCTATCAAAAGGTGGTAAAACTACATTTTTTGAAAAATACTTATTTTACTCAAAAAATTTATTTTGTTCTTATACCATGTTCTAGAAAATGTTTAAGATGAATAATAATGTTATAAAATTAAAAATTTAGTTAATACTATTCATAACGGCTAGTTCATAACAATATTATAATAATATATTGTTGTTTAGTAAAACCCGGTATTGCGTACAACACACGCTATCAGGGAAGGTCGCGATTGCGTGTAATGCAAGCCAAGTCAGGGTTGCATGTAGTGCAGGACTCCTTTGTTGTTGCGTATAACAGAATCCAACCATATTTTATTTATACATTGAATATATATATATATATACACTCAATGTTGCGTAGAATAACTTCTATCAAACGAACTTGAAATTGTGTGTAACATAGGCCAAGAATAGTGTCGCGTATACTGCAAGCTAATATGGTGTTGAGTATAGTGCAAGATAATCATGGTGTAGCATACAAAACAAGACATGAATGAAATTAAAAAGAATGTATCTTATAAAATCTCGGGTTGTTACATTCTAACCCCCTTAAAATGAATTTCTCCCTCGAAATTCGTCGGGGTTATAAATCGTTTACTATTCATAGAAACCCACATCGTAAAAAGAAATACCAAAACTGAACATTAAAAACTAAATTATGAAATATAACGGTTACCCAAATTAACTCATCACTGGGTTTCCACGTAGGAGAACATAGGTGAAAATATGGATATGGAAGAAAAATCTAACCATCAAGTTCTGATGGAGAGTGGTAGAGAACATGGCTATGAAAAAGCCAACAATCACAAATCCGTAAATTTGTGATGATCTAGGGTACCATCTGGTTCATCGAATATAAGAGCACTAGGACAACATTTTTGGTTTTCAAGATCATTTCCCTAAAGTTGATGAATTAAAAGAAATACTTACATGATTTTGGTTCAATCTCATTGTTGTTCGTGAATTAAATAATTTACACTTCATATCTTAAAGAAATGAAGTTGAATTTGTTATTCATGAAGCATTTGCAGATCATGTGATAGAATGATGGGTCATTCCATCTGTTTCAAACAAAAGGTTAGAAAAAGTTATAAGTCCATCTTATGGTGAGATTAATCGTATATGGTTCCAAAAATGGACTTATACTTTATTTATCATACCGCTTAATAAAATAAAACTACTTTCCACTAACCAGAGACTTCCTGTAGGCCAGTGGTAGGTGATAAAGGCCTGTCGCACTTCAGTTGTGGGTTCGATTCCCACATCCTTGTCCGACGTGATGGGCTGTCGCCCGTCCTGCAGGTTGTCCTTTTTCTAAATCTATATTACTATAACATCCCATCAACAATATCAAAAAAAAGTTTTATCCTTAAACAATACTAACTTATGTCCAACATAATCCATTACAATCTTTAGGCTTATCTAAAATACTTCGGTCGAAGCTCATAGTATAAAGAAAATGATCACGTGAATTCCATCATTTATCCCCCATATATCATAAGATATATCTTGTTGGTCAAATTACAAACATGTGAATACCTTAATCATGTATTCTCTTGAATAGTGAATACCCATTGAACCTTATTGAAAACATGAATGCTGTTAAAAGTTAACTCTTTCCACATACCAAAATCCTCAAAATTCTATATACTAAAACCATGATATCACTTAGTCCTTATATCAATCATGAGCTCATGAATACTGTCAAACATTTCATTTTTTCGTTTTCCCTTCATTATGCGCAAATCAGCTTTTTTCCAAAAATATCTCAATCACATTCCATGGTTATCGGTACCATAAAATTATTGAAGACCACAATAGACCAATACATAAATATTCCAATACTCAACATTATTTTGGAATCCCATTACATAAACACTTAATCATTCCACCACATCATTATCATATTCAACATCGCCAATGGTGATCGCATGTGACTTCCCATTGTCCTTTGCCTTAAGTGGTTGCTCATGTCGATCATCACTAACCCTTGGATTAGGGAATTTATTGGCATAATGTACCATCTCCTTTCACTTGAAACATTGAAGTGTAGTAGGTTCATTCTGTGTATCCCTTCCTTTGTTTGCATCATTAGACATCTTCTTCCCATCATTGCGGTATTCAAATGCCCGATGACCTTCCTTTCCACATTTGAAACATTTACTTGCCCCTTTAAGACAATCTCCACCATGCTTCTTTCCACACCTTGAGCATAAGGAAACATTCATCTTTTTTTCACCATTATTCTGATATTTCTTCTTGAAGTCCATCTTTCGTTTCTTGTCAAAACTATGAGATGGATAAGTAACACCAACTTCCATTTCTACCTTGATAGCACAACACACAATTTCTTCATAGCTACTGAAGTCTCTTATAGATAATTCCCTTCGAAGACTTGGTTTTAAGCCACTGAAGAATCAATCAACTTTAATTTCAGGTTGGATGATAAATCCAGATGCATACCTTGCAAGCCTTGTAAAATTCGCTTCATATATACCAACAGATTCATCATCCTTTTGCTTTAGTTCAAGAAACTCCTTCTCCATCTCTGTTCGAAGAATACGAGGGAAGTACTTATTGAAAAATAAGTTCTTGAACTCGTCCCATTCCATGGACTCAATTTCATCTCTTTGCCTCGTATTCTTGATAAGATTCCACCATTGATCAGCTTAACCTTCCAAACGATATACTGCTAAGATGACTTTATCATGTTCAGAACATTGAAGAACTGAAAATATCTTTTCGGTGGTACTGATCCATTTTTCAACAACAGGTGGATCAGAAGACCCACTGAAAGAAGGTGGATGTTGCATCATGAAGGACTCAATAGAATATTGTTCCCTTCTCTGCTCATTTGGAAGTCCAGAATGATTCATAGCTTGTGTAAGTATAGCAATAAGATTTTGCACTCCATATCCCATAACATTTGTTTGTTCAGGAGGACAATCATTGCATTGTCCATTGCATTGATCAACACGGTTCCTTCAGGTTCCAGCCATCGTCAAAAACCCAAAAAGAATAGTGTGAGAGGCAAAAATCATGCTAGGGAAAACAACATAATGAAGGGGGAGTACCTTCAATATCTAACATCTTAGGTTTAATTATATGATCGTTAGCATAATTCTAGGACTATAACCTATACGTATACTTATCTTTAGGTACATCCCTAGACATACCTTAGGAATATCTCTAGGGATCTCACTAACGTTTTTGCATCTTAGTTTCCAAAGGTTGACTAAAAATTTCCTCTGATACCAACTGTAGAGACCCTAAGCCTGACGTATATGGACATTACATTACTTTTGCAGAATACTTAGTAGATAAAAAAAACACACACACAAGGACCGTAATAGTATGATGTATTTGGAAACTCGAAACGTAATCTTCTAATCATGGTGAAAGATCTTCAACATCTCCCATAAAGATCTTCCCCTTTTTTTCTTACCTAAAACCTTTCTTTATATCCTGGGGAAAAGAAAACATAAAAGGGTGAGCTCAAATGCTCAGTAAGGGTAAACAAAAGAAATATCAATCACATCATATTCATAAGAACATATCTTTTGGAAATCTTAACCTGCAAAAGAGATCATAATTTCATAACATGGGATAAATAATAGTAGTGAAATGTAATCCAAATAATCATAACTTAAAACATGAAACTTTGTGGAATACACACATAATCATAGAGAATCATTTCTTATTAGTCAAGACTCATTGCCAAGACTATCTTAGTGGACAAAGTCCCTTTCTGAACCGAGTTCATTCCTCGTTTCAGTCCTGTTTCACTGAACCGGTATAACCTACCGTTCCATCCATGTCTATCTCATGAGATATAAAATATTTACCCAATACATTGGAGGGAGATATAGGTTTCACCCATCTCATAATGATACCATTCTTATGTGTGCCACGAAATCATAAAACATACATCATATCATAACCCATGTAATAAAAATGGGAATCTTAAACATCGTGACATCGTAAAACAATTCATATAAGATAAAGAAATTCATAAAAATAATTCAATCACAACATAATCAAATCAATTTAATAATAGGGATAGAAATAGAACCCTTTATTATCTTAGATGGAAAATAATTTTGATAAAACACTTGAACTCCATTCTTGAGGAAAATATCCTTTTTTCTTCAAAAACACTTTTCCTTTCATAACATGTCATACAATTCTAAACTAAAAGAAGTTGATTAAAAATAAACTTGAAAACTTGTAAATTAATCTTCTTGGAAATAATGTTTTAAAAATCCATTCATGCCATATAAGTTAAAAAAACATTCTTCTTGTACTTTTGTCAGAAAAGTCAAAAAGTACCTCGTACGAAAAACGACAAAAGATTCCTTTCATATCTTTTAATAAAAACTCACCGAAGGGTAAATTTGGATTTAAACAATTTTAGGTGGATGGAAGTAACATGACATATTGAGGAAACATGGATGTGGATGATAAAATACACCCCAGTAAATACCAAAGTATAAACAATCTCGGATAAAAATGAGATTGTGATATTTCCATTACCTTAGGTACGATTTGCTTCGTAAGTGTCCGAACCTACAGTATAATGATTTAAATAATGTCATTGACTTATTACAGAATAATACTTATTTTTATGATATCATATATGGTCATATTATTAGCTTCTTATTATTAATATTTCATTACTACTTGTTATTCGGGTGTTTATTACGTTTTGTTCTTATGCGTGTTTTGTTGAATAAATTCTTATTATTATCTTTAGGTTATAGATACCTCATTTACAGAATGGTATTAGTGTAATATATATCATATTCATTCATTCAATTCATTTATATAATCATTATGCAATGAAGATCATGTAGAACGAGTCGCATCACATCGTGGAGACGGTATTCTGTACATACGCACGCGTGGTGATTTCTTTTTCCGTAGGATGGATAGATGGTGAAATAGGGTTGTTTCATACTTATAATAATATATCAGTATATTATTGATACTAGTGTTATTACTTCATAATGAAACAACTAAAGAAGAAGAAGTGGAAGAAGAAATAAAGATGAAAGAATCAGTAACGGAAATTACCTCTTCTTTGAAGTGCTTCTTTGAGACCACCTTTTAGGGCACTAAAATAGGTCTTTGAAGAAGAAAAGAACCTATAGGATGTTTCTAGGGAAGTTTAGAGGAGAAATTGGCAGGGGTTGGCCGAGCTTGAAGGCTCAAGGTGGTGTGAGGAAGAGGGGGAGGAGGTGCCCTTTTATAAGGGAGGAGAGGGGCACCTTTGGAATAACTAAAACTATTATTTTATTATAAAGTTAAGTTAGGTTTTAAATAGATAAAAATTGATTTATTTAGAATATAAGGTGGGGATGGGTCTAAATCCTCTCATCCAATATAATTTAGAAAAGTTTAGGTTCCTAGTTTAACCTTATCATTTATATTTAACTTTAAGTTAGATAATTTTACTTTTACCGTGTCTTCTTGTTTTCTTACACTATAAGGTTAATAAACTTACTATATCAAGCCAAACGAACCCCAAGTTGTTTATTATTAATATATATAACCTTATCTAAGCCATTTGGCCGAACCATAGATTTTTAGGAATAAAATAACAATTAATAATATAATATTTATTTTAAAAACTATTTTATGTCAATTTTGACACTATTTAGTAATTGATTTTTGTGAAACTTATAACAGATTGATTAGTTCTAAAAAAGTTAACTAAATCAATAATAACATGTCATATTAACATATAAAATTAGTATAATTCATAAAATGTCTTAAATTACATTTATTTGGGTATTTATAACATCAATTATGTCAATATTTCATTAATAAGACAATTACTGCATCATCTTTGTGTCATAATAAATGATAATTATTTAATACCTAAAAATTATAAATAAATTCGTATGATGTAGATAATTTTATTAGATTTCTGGAGACTATTCAGGTTCAATGTTTCATGAAGTTTATCACTAAATTAAAATTATTATACTTATAAGATTTAAGAAAGTGACATGTTGTCACATTCTTTGGTTTTAATAATAATTAAATTAGTTTCATGGGGAAAAGTCCATTAAATGAATCTAATCCGACCCTTAGGTGATATGGGTCGACTTTTAGTCATCCAATAGGATTTTGACAGGTGTTAGGATAATTTTATAATATTATATTTACCCTTAATTACCCGATTTACCTTTAACTATGGTAAATAAAATTTACCGTAGTTACTATTCATAATTCCCAAAAATAAAAAGTAGTTTGTTAACATAATTTGGATCCACTGATTCCGAATATGGAATCCATTTTTCCCAATTCAATACACAAAAGTTGCAGAAATTAAATTAAAATTAATCCCATTGTCGAAAGAAAACGGGTTTTTCTTTAAAACATTGCAAAAGATTGAATTGATTTAACCTATGAATTCAAGGTAAAATCAATGCTAATGACATAATAAATGGTAAAAATAAATTATATTTATACTTTAAAACCATTAAATATTATAATTTAACCACATAAGATATTACGACGAAAAAAGTTGTTTTTAATTAAAATATAGCGTGTTTTTACTATTCATTAAAATATGAAAGTTATCAGAATAAAATGAAAAATTTATCCAAAGTAAATTTTTATTTCTTGATTTCAAAGAAGAATTTTATTTTGTCAAATTGAACTTATAAACGTGTCAAAAACTAGATTTAATGTGGGTGCGCCATGAAAAGGCGGTAAAACTGCATTTTTTGAAAAATACTTATTTTACCCGAAAAAATTATTTTGTTCTTATACCATGTTCTAGAAAATGTGTAAGATGAATAATAATGTTATAAAATTAAAAATTTAGTTAATACTATTCATAACGGCTAGTTCATAACAATATTATAATAATATATTGTTGTTTAGTAAAACCCGGTATTGCGTACAACACACGCTATCAGGGAAGGTCGCGATTGCGTGTAATGCAAGCCAAGTCAGGGTTGCGTGTAGTGAAGGACTCCTTTGTTGTTGCGTATAACAGAATCCAACCATATTTTATTTATACATTGAATATATATATATATATATATATATATATACACTCAATGTTGCGTAGAATAACTTCTATCAAACGAACTTGAAATTGTGTGTAACATAGACCAAGAATAGTGTTGCGTATACTGCAAGCTAATACGGTGTTGCGTATAGCGCAAGATAATCATGGTGTATCATACAACACAAGACATGAATGAATTTAAAAAGAATGTGTCTTATAAAATCTCGGGTTGTTACAAACTTCCCTCGCAAAGATCACTGAGTCAACGCGGAGCACACGTCTTTCGCGGAGCTATAACAGCCGCCGCGAAGATTTTCTTTCACGAAGCACACAGGCTACACGAACTACCTTCGCAAACCGAGAGAAAATGATTATCTATGAAAATTATCTTTGCTTCTGTCGAGGGGGTCAGCCTCTATTTATAGGCGATTCCATCGACCCTTGAACTTTCTGCGTAAAGTCAACGCCACGTCATCTCAAATCTCGAAGCTCCAAAGTTTCCACTGGAATTCTGTCTAAATCACGAAGAACCACGGAAATTTTTGGATCGCGGAGCTCGTCGTAATCGCGGAGCATCACCATCAACATTATTTCGCGCCTTCGCCACGAAGATCCCCCACAAATCCCTTCACCGTTGCGATGCGCTTCAACTCTGTCGTTCGCAAAGCTTTGACGTAATCGTGAAGCATCACCGCCTCCATTTTTTCGGCCTTCGCGAAATCCAATCCATGCATCCCATCTTTACGAAACTCATGCCTTTTCCATATAAAAATATGATCTTCATGGAAATCCTATTTTTGCAATGCTCACCAAACTCCAAATTTTGGACCCCAAAAATTTGGAAAACACTGGGAAACGGCGCCACCTTGTACTGCTCTTTTGTACTCCATTCAGATCGTCCTTTCCTTTTTCAGCGTTCTTTGTCAATAAGGATTGTCAACTAATTCTCAGGAACTCGACAATTCTCCATGGAAACCTACTTTGTCAACAAACACAATCAACCCAAAAATACTACAATGTTACCTTGATGGATTTTTTCCCAACACTATAAATATCACCCATGAAACATGGCATTGAGTTAACAAAACTCCAATTGTCAGCATCAGCCAGTTTCTGTCCATCAATCTGCTCGTGAAATGATTCCTATAGCACTTCATTGTCTGAACACCAAATTATTTGAAATGAGAACTCCTAATAAATTCCAAATACCCTATCATCATCATTAACCGTAATCATTCCATCAATCATAAACCCGAAACAACTCTAACAATATATTACTCCAAAGAACAATTTCACAATAATTTTATATTAGGTATTTATTGAACTGCCATCCAAAGGAAACACCGATGATGAATGTAGGATGAACTATGGGACAAAATTCATAGAATACAAACATTAGGAATGAAAATATATAATTTTTTAGGTTTTCCTCAATATATTTCTGTTAGAATAATGAATGAATAATGAATTATCATGGATTATAAAGCAATATTAATTCCTAATTCTAGGAAGATAAATCAAAACCCATAAATCAAATAATCATCCAAAAAATATTTTTTAGAAGAATTGATTCATGTTCAACATTGAATAAATAAACAGGGATAAAAATAAACATAAAAAATTACCTACCTTGTGTATAGATCAATTTTTTATGAATAAAAATTACAAGTATCTATCATTGGTGAGATCTATGAACCGTATTAGCTCACCTATCATCAAACCACGATCCGTTGTAATTTTTCCAAGAACACTCATCTAAATTATACTCTCAAATAAATAGTTTTATGAGGTTAACCCTTGTGATTTTCCATAAATGGGATTAAATTGTGGATTTTAGGTTTTTTCCATTTAATAAATAATAAATAAATTAGTTACTTATTTATTTATTAATCCACCCTTGATTACACTTAAGAAAAACACATAATTAACACGAATATTATATTGCACCTAGGGTAAATCCAACATTCCAAATTTAACGGAGATATTAGATTTCCCATTCGAGACTCTATTTTGGAGCTATTTCATTATTTTAGAAAAATAGAACGAGTGTGATATAATATATTTAAAAATTTTATATTATCAATACCAAGCCCCCACAGAACCTATAATCCCGTGTCAACTTAGAGCCTAACCTTTAAAGTTTCCTTTAAAATATTATAAAGTTTTACAAGGAAAAACATAGTCTTTATATTATCCCCGCCTTAGTAATTTTCATCCTAAATAGAAAAAACATACTCAAACAGGTGAGGGTAGTAAGATTGCATATTGTTATCCCACTCATAGGTGTTATCCTGAAGATTCCCATACTGCTACAATACATGCATCGATGGAATCACTCACCAATGAAGGATCTTCCCATTATGACCTTTGATCTATTCTAGGTACTCTATGAAGGTGTCTCTATCCTTGATGTCTAACTCTCCCCAGTCGATAACATGAAATGGGTCATGCACATACCACCTTAGCTGCAAAACATGGAATACATCATGTAATTAGTCTAACTATAGTGGTTGGTATAAGTGGAATGCTACCTCACCAAACCTAAGCAGTATCTAGAAAGGTCTAATAAATCTTAGAGATACCTTTCCAACCCATCCAAAACATTTCAATCCTCATCGATGTGAGAACTTCATGGACACATGGTCCCCCTTTTCAAACTCCTAAGTCCTCCATCACTAGTCTTCATAATAATTATGAATGATCTAGGTAGTCTTAAAATTCTCTTCGATGATCTATACCTTATCTATTTTCACTCACACAAAATTTTGTCCCATGAGTGTAGACTACCTAGGATCATTTCCATACAGTGGTGGCATGTTGGGTATCCCATACAAGGCCTTGAATAGTGTCATATTGATGGTTCAATGGTAGCTATTTTTTGTACATAAAATCTAGCAAGGGTATATGATCCTCCTAAATATGGAAATATTCCTACATGTAATCCTGAAACATATCCATCATAACCTAAATGGTCTACTCAGTCTAGTCATCAGTTTGGAGGAGAACTACCATAGTCAAATGCAACTGAGTCCCAAGGGACTCCTAAAATCCCCTCCACAATCAATAAGTGAAGTGAGAATCACAATTTGAATGATCATCAAGGGAACTATATGAAGCTGGACTATCTCTTACATGTAAAGGAATCCCAGGATCTCTACTGAAATCTTCTCTTGAAAGGCTAGGAAGTGGTCCAACTTGGTGAGTTGGTCTACAATAACATAGATAACATCATTCCCTATAGAAGATCATGGAAACCCCATCATGAAGTCTATAGATATAACATCCCACTTCCACTATAGAACCTCAAGGGGTTGATCCAAACCTACTAGAACATGGTGATCATCCTTCACCTGCTGACAATTGAGGCATCAAGAGACAAGCTCCACTACACACTTATTCATTCATGGCCACCAAAACAGATGTTGAAGGTCATGGTACATCTTCTCCACTACTAGATTATCCCCTAAGGGGTATGTATTGAACTCCCTCAGTACCTTACCTTGTAGATTCATTGGTACCATCATCCACCATTTGAAAAGGATGACATTCTATCCACCATCATATTATCCATCAAGAGCACAACTAGTGTATATATGAACATTTAGGGTGTCACAATTAGTATCTAAAATATGGGACTCCCTAACACACTATATAAGTGGAGAGGGTATCAAACATTGACTTATGGTAAGATAAACCATCCTCATTCACTAAGGGAAACTAAAATGAGACCAAATACTCTAAAACATCACTCATAAACTACAAACAAGATCTCCTGCTAAGAGAATCTTCCACCATGTTCTCCTTCATGAGAGTATAGACTATCTATAATTCATAATCCTAGAGGAAATATAGCCATAATATCTATATCAAGTTAATATATTTATATGAGAATATATACTTGAGACTATTTTAGTCAGAATATATGATAAACCGCTCACTCATAATATATAATCACCACATCTTCTAGGTTAAGACCATAAACACAAGCTCTAGATCTTGGGTCACATAGTTCTAGTCATAAGTTCTTAGCTACATAGAACTATACTAAATCACTACCTGCTTCTATATATGAACACAACCAGGTCCATTTTTAGAGGCATCATTAAACACCACATACTCAACACCCTCTTTAGGAAATATCAAGATGGGGTTACTCATAAACCTCTTCCATAAATCATAAAACAATTTATGGATCCCTTTCATCCACATGAAAGGATACCCCTTCCAATTAAAAGTAGTCATGGGTGTCAATATGCTAGAGAAATCAGGCATGAATCTATGACAGTTGCCTGCCAACCAAAGGAAGCTTCACACCTTAGACAAACTATTGTGTAGATCCCATGCTAGCACCAACTCAACCTTTTTCAAGTCCACTACTACTCCCTATTTTGAGATGACATGTCCAAGAAAGTGGAACTTTGAAATCTTTAATTTACGCTTTGAGAGATTCCCATAAATATTGTTCTCTTAGAGTATATCCAGGACTATCCTCAAGTGTATCACACAATCCTCCACTAACATTGAGTACACCCGGATTTTATTAAAGAAGACCACCACATAATGATATAATAATGGATAAGATATCTAGTTCATGAGTCCCATGAACACGTATGGGGAAATCTTCATGCTGAAAGGCATCACCATGTACTCATATTCACCGTAGAAACATAAAAATGTTATATTTAATATATCCTCTACTAAAACTCAGAGATAGCGATAGCCTGACATGAGGTCAATATTCGAGAACCATCTCACCCCTTCCAATCGGCTGAATAGGTAGTTTATCCTTAGTAGTGGATACTTATTCTTCATAGTCACCTGATTTAGAAGATGGTAATCCACACATAACCTCAATCTCCGATACACATTCTTGGAGAATAACACTAGGGCTACCCAAGGTGACAAACTGAGTCTAAAAAATCCTTTCCTCTCCAAATCCTCCAACTTCACATTTAGTCCTTTAATATTTGTGGGAGCCATCCGATATACTAGAAAAAATATTAGGGAAGTACCTAGGTGAAATTATATTCAATATTCAATCTCTTGGTTGGGAGGTAAACCCATCATTTCCTTAGGGAAGATGTAATCATACTCTGCTACCATTGTAGAAAGTTAAAATCTCACAACATCTGCTTCTCTAAGGGTAATACTAGATAACTAATGAGTAATCAGTTATATCCGACTATATAAATGGATGAACCCGACTCTCCATAGAAAATAGTCAATTGTTAGGTCCACAAGGCTGAATACCCTGAGAGGGGGGGGGGGGTGAATCAGGGTATGGCTAATTTAAAATTAACTCCTGTTCTGATCTTGTTCCGCTGTTAAGAAAAACACTCTTCTCTCTCTTTCCTGTTGCACAATATAAGCAGAAAGTAAAGCAAGCACAGGACACATCAATTTTACTTGGTTCACCGCTAAGGGCTACGTCCAAGGAGCATACGACGATAAGTTTCTGGTTATACCAAATTCCACTATACTTCACTAGCTGTGGATTACAATGTTCGGGTACAGTCACTCTGTCCCAGGCTCACTGCCTTTGAAAGGTTTAGGGTCACCTCATTGCTTTCCCAAGGGTCACTCCTTATTTCTCTCTCTCTGGCTCACTGCCGATGGAGAGGATCACCTTCTTTCTCTTCCTAAGCTCACTGCTCTAGAAGGGAATCCACTCACAGTTTATAGACCTGTAGGTCTCTTAATTTTCATGAATACACGCATCCTAAACTGTTGATAGATGCTCTGTTAAAGTACAACTTTCATCCACTGATGAATAACCCTTTGCCTCTTAACCACTGGACAATTCATTTGGAAACACCTTCGCAAAGCACCCTACTTTGCGAGGCTCCCAATTTCACGAAGCTCAAACAAGCCTCCGTGAAGCTCATGAATTTTTGCGAAGCACTCTCGTGAAGCACTATCGCGAAGCACTACCGCGAAGCTCAAGTCGTTGCAGAGCAACTTCCCTCACGAAGCTCACTGAGCCAACGCGGAGCGCGCAGCTTTTGCGGAGCAACAATAGCCACCGCGAAGCTCTTCTTTCGCGAAGCACACAAGCTACGCGAACTACCTTCGCGAACTGAGAGCAAATGATTTTCTCTGAAAATTCTCTCTACTTCTCTCGAGGGGGTCGACCTATATTTATAGGTGATTCCACTAACCCTCGACCCTTCCGCGCGAAGTCAACGCCACGTCATCTCATATCGCGAAGCTCTGAAGTTCCCGCCGGAATTATCTCAAAATCGTGAAGCACCACGGAAATTTTCCGATCGCGGAGCTCGTCGTAATCGCGAAGCATCACCATCAACATTCCTTCGTGCCTTCACCGCGAATCTCCCTCACAAAGCCCTTCACTGCTGCGATGTGCTTCAACTCTGCCGTTCGCGAAGCGTTGACGTAATCGTGAAGCATCACCGCCTCCATTTTTCTGGTCTTCGCAAAATCCAATCCATGCATCCCATCTTCATGAAACTCATGCCTTTTCCATATAAAAATATAATCTTCATGGAAATCCTATTTTCGCGATGCTCACCAAACTCCAAATTTTGGACCCAAAAATTTGGCAAACACTGGGAAACGGCACCACCTTGTACTACTCTTTTGTACCGCCCCCAGATCTTCTAATCCTTTGTCATTGTTCTTTGTCAACATGGATTGTCAAAAACTTCTTGGGAACTCGACAATTCTCCATGGAAACCTGCTTTGTCAACAAACACAATCAACCCAAAAATACTACAATGTTACCTTGAGATATTTTTTCCCAACAATCTCCCCCTTTGGGTTTGTTGACAATTCTTCATAACTCTTCTCAGAATGATTTTCTTCACGTTGATACCTCACCGAGTCTTCTTCCAGCCGCTACCACCATTCGCCTCTTACTATTATGATAGCATTCAAGGATTCACTTAACACGTACTCTAAGCCCACATGAGCAATTCTCGGCGTGAGAAACAAGAGTAGTATGAAAAGATTATCAATGAATCACTTCATGTCAGACCCCAATTGTCGATTCCAACCTGATACCAATTCTTAAATTGATGCCAATTGTTGAACCACACTGATACCAATTGGTGATAGCTGGACACCTTCTCACACCATTCCAACACCATTTTTCTACTTTTATCACGATCCTCAACTGTCGTGATTTCTATGCTTTGATCGATCACTTCTAGCATCTTCAGATTTAAAAATCTCCCCCTTTCTCATTTCTCCCCCTATTTGGATGCTCCACGAGTCTGCTTCTCCCCATATCCGTCATGATTTCTCAGATATCCACACTATCTCCCCCTTGAACAATCACTATTTTCTCCCCCTTTGTCAATGAACCCAAAGGTCACTCCTTTGTAGTATGTAACATAGTAGAGAACACATATCATCACATTAGGGAAAAACACATCATACCTTGGGGAGAGGGGGTGGGGGACCCACATCCACACTGTTTCAAGTGCGGGGAATCAACTGAACTCCCAGAGCTAGTCGATTCCTTTCAAATGCTTCCTTGGGTAAAGCCTTTCTCAAAATGTCTGCAACCTGTAGCTCTGTAGGCACATACTTCAACTTCATGATTCCCTGCTCAACCTTCTCCTTGATAAAATGATACTTTATCTCAATGTTCTTTTTCCTGGAGTGATGGATGGGATTTTTGCTAAGATTTATTGCACTTGAGTTATCGCACTGGATTCCGATCGGAGACTTCACTTCAACTCCCATATCTTCAAGCTACTGCTTCATCCACAATAAATGTGCATGCTTGAGTGGCCGCAATATACTCAGCTTCCGCGGTGCTCAACAAAATGCAATCTTTCTTCTTGCTTAGCCAAGAAATACACAATCCACCAAGATAGAATGCACCAACTGACGTTGATTTTTTATCATCCGCTGAATCGGCCCAGTCTGCATCAGTATATCCCAATAACTCTATCTGAGATTTATCAGCATATTTCAAGACAAAATCCACTATGCCCTGAATATACCGATGTATTATTTTCACTGCAAGCATGGGGATCTCCTTGAGATTACTCTGATATCTCACTGCTTGACATGTGGAAAAAACAATATCAGGCCTTGTTGTAGTTAAGTACAACATACTTCCAATAATTTTCCTATATTCTGTGATATTAACTTCCTTTCCATCCTCATATTTTGATAATTTCATCCGGGTAGCAACCAGAGTCTTCATCTCCTTGTACTTCTCCATTCCAAACCTTCTCAGAACCTCCTTGGAATATTTGGATTGAGAAATGAAAGTTCCATTCCTTCCTTGTGTCACCTATAGACCAAGGAAAAATGTTAGCTCTCCAATCATTGACATTTCAAACTCATTTTCCATGAATTCGGAAAACTGTCTGCACTGATCTTCATCTGATCTGCCAAAAATTATTTCATCGACATTCACTAGCACCATAATCCTTTGATTACTGTCATTGCTGAAATAAATATTGTAATCAACTCCTCCACGTTGGAAACCAAGTTTCTTCAAATACTTATCAAGCCTTGAGTACCATGCCCGTGGTGCTTGTTTGAGCCCATATAACGCCTTCTTCAGCCTGCAAACTTTGTTCTCATCCTTATGAATGAGAAAACCATCTAGCTACTCAATATACACCTCCTCTTCCAGAACTTAATTTAAGAATGCAGATTTGACATCCATCCGGAACACTTTGAACTTTCTTTGCACTGCTATGGCAAAAAATAATCTGATTGTCTCTAGCCTCGCAACCAGGGCAAATGTCTCATCTACATCTATTCCCTCTATTTGGGAGTATCCCTTGCACACTAGCCGTGATTTGTGTCGAATCAAAGTTCCATCTTCATTCATCTTGTTGTGATAGACCCATTTAGTCCTGATTACATTCTTGTCTGCTGGCCTCAAAACAATCTCCCACGTCTGGTTCTTCTCAATCTGATCAAGCTCTTCATTCATAGCCTGAACCCAGTTTTCATCTTCAGCTGCATCGGAAAAACATTTCGGCTCCAGCTGAGATAAAAATGATGTTTGCTGTAATGATTTCATTCTTCGAGTCTAAAATGGAGCTATCTGATCACCAATGATATTCTACCTATCAATTTCAGCTCGACTCATTGGCTTCCTTGCAGACACAGACTTGACACTTTCTTGTTCATTATTAGTATCTTCTTCTGAGTCAGCCTCTGCCACTTATACTCCCCCTGTTTCACTTACCTCATCATCACTTTCATCCAAAAACTATTCACTAGGTCGTTGAGCATTCTGTTCATTTTTTACTATAGTGACATCATTGACCTCAACAATTTTTCCCAGCCTTTTGTTGAAAAATTTATATGCTTTTCTTTTCCCTGAGTTTCCAAGGAATATCCCCTCATCTACTCATGCCTCAAACTTTTGTGATTTTCTTTGTTGAGAATGAAACACTTACTTCCAAATATTCGAAAGTATTTCAACGTTGTCTTCTTTCCGTACCACAGTTAATACGAAGTCTTTCCTTGCTTCGGACACAACAAAGACCTGTTCGAAACATAGACCGATGTCAAAACTGCTTCCTTCCAAAATTTCTCTGGTAGGTCTTTATCAATAAGCATCGGTCTAGCCATGTTGTTGATGATCCGATTTATTCTTTCAACCACTCCATTCTGTTGGGGAGTTCTTAATGATGAAACTTGATGCCTTATCCCATGTTTCTCGAGATAGTGTTCAACTTGACTATTTGTGAATTCCGTACCGTTATCAGTAAGAAACTTCAGAATTTTTTGCCCAATCATCTTTTCTGATTCCCTCCTATACTTCTTTATGCAACTGAACACCTCTATTTTATGGGTAATGATGAATACTCAGGCCATTCTGCTATAGTAATCAATGAAAAGGACATAGTACCTTTGCCCATTTATAGCTCATGGTGAAATAGGTCCACATACATCAACATGTACCAATTAGAGCACTCTGGATGATTTCTATTCCTTTGGCCTGTATGTTTTTATGATGATCTTCCCTTGTTGACAAGCATCGCATGTATGAGCACTATCACGTGATAGTTTGGGAAGGTCTCTATCAGCATCACACTTTACCAGATATTCCATAGATGGTTGGCATAGATGACCAAGTCGCTTATTCCATAGCTGGTTTTCTTCCTCTCTGGATAAAAGACATATATCTTCTTCCCCACTTACAAGGTAAAGATTTCCCTTTGTCCTTTTTCCCTGCAGAAAAACTGATCCATCTTTTCCTTTCACAATACACATCTTCTTGGTAAATCGGATTGAGTGCCCAGAGTCACATAGTTGACTGACACTGAGTAAGTTATGACTAAGACCCTCTACTACCAAGACATCAGCACGTCTCATTTCTTTTCCCCCAAACATGGCTTTCCCTGAGCCAACTATCTTCAGGCCTTCATCATTTCCAAATTTGACAACTCCTTCTTTGTCATATTTTATGCCTATAACAACATCCTTATTAGCCATCATGTGGTATGTGCAACCACTGTCAAGGATCCACACACCAGATCAATCTGATGCTTTAAGTGAAATCTCCGCCACCACAGCCTTCTCATTTTTCTTCTTCTTGGTCCATACTTGTTCTTTCACACTCGACATGGATTGAGACTTACGTTATTTCTCAGAGTATGATGGACCAGCCTCATCTTGCAAAGCCACAAATCTATTCTACATTTTTAACTCACCTGTCGGTTTATTGATCTACTGCTTGTGAAAATTTTGATTCTGCTTTGGCACATTTCTCTGAATGGTCAAAGTACAATACCTAGCCATGTTCCCAAATCCTCCGCACCAAAAACAGTGTCCTTCAAAATATGTTCTGGAAAACTGTTCTCTGTTTGGCTGCCACCACTGTTCTTGTTCCCTTTGATATCTCTTGGCTATGGAACACATATACTGTGAATGTCCCATCTTACCACAACAATAACACCTGATATATGGTGCATTCCTTTGTGACAATTCAGCACACTGAGTTTCCACTTGGGATCTCTGAATATTCTGATTTTTTTTTGTTCCCAAATCACTCTTCAATCTCGGGACAGGTGCTTGCAGTTTGATTTCAATTTCCATAGATTTTTCTTTATGATCAAGCCCTGAATCAGCCTTAACAATTGAGCTAAATTTCTGATTCTTTCCTACTGAACTACTGGGCGAATATTTCATCTTTTTAGTCTTCAGAATGATCTGCTTTCCCAAGAATGTATTGGGAATCAAAGGCTTTTCCTGGTCTTTAACTTTTCTCCGTAGACTGAAAACTTCTTCTTTAAGCTCTTCGATATGCTTGACGTGATATTTCACTTTTATGTTCAAGACATTGATCTCCCTTTTCTGTTCTTGAATCTCGAGCTTATACTCACTAACTGATTTTGAGTTCTCTAGTGTTGATAACTTGAGTTTTTCAATTTCTTTCATCAACTCAGACTTCTCATCTTCCTACTACTGCATATAGATTTTGGCATCACGAACAACTTTATTGGATTTCTTTGTTTTTTCTCTCCAAACATCTATCTCCTCAAGAGCTACTTCCAATTCGGCTTCCATATCAACTCTTCCTTCAACTTCTTCTTCCTCTTATCCAACGTCAGTTTCTTCCTTTTCCTGAGAACTACCGACGACCGCTACCATTGCATTTTGTCTACGATCTTTACAATTTTCAAACTCCTCAACCTCTTCATCCTAAGACTCATCTGAACTGTCTATTTCTTGTGAAAGAATATTCTTCATCTTGAAGAAATTTCTCTTGAACTGCTTCTTCCCTTTCACATAGGCTGAAGATTTCTTCTGGGGATTTTCAACTTCATCTTCATCATTTTCTTCTTGAAACTTTTTGGGGCATCTTGCAGCAAGGTGACCAACCTTTCCACATTGAAAGCATGCTAGTGGAAGTTTCCCTTTAAACTTTCCTTTTCCTCTTTGTAGATTTGAAGAAAGGAATGACATTACCTCATCTCTCTCTTCTTCTTCTTGAGAATCTTCAATGGTGAGGTTCTTCATGGCCTTGAATGCCACTTCTTTGGATTTCCCATTTTCCACAGCCTCGTTGTCATCATTCCTCATCTCATATGCAACCAAGGTACTGTGCAAGTTGTCCAGTGATAGCTCTTTGGGATCTTTATCTTCTAGTACAGAAACTTTTGGATTTAACTGAGGTTGAAGCTTCCTCAAGATGCGCTTTATGATCTTTATGTCTTCATTGACTTCACCAAGACCTCACATATCTTCCACAACAATATTTACCCTATCAAAAAATGCATCAACAGACTCATTCGGGTTCATCTTCAGATCTTCATACTTATTCCACAACACTTGCAGCTTTGCCTCTCTGACCATTGTATCTCCTTCATATATATTCAATAGCTTTTCCCACATGGCACGTGACATTTTTCCTGACATCACCTTTGTATAGATAGGATTGGATATAGCTCCCCTAAGGAATTATTTGATTTGGCATCTGCATACAACTCTCTACGTTCATCTTCTGATAATGCGCCACTATTAATATCAGTAGTTATGCCCTGCATTGCTGCTGTGAATACATCCATTCCCAAAGATCAGAAGTAGTGTTGCATCTGATTCTTCCATAGCTGAAAGTTGTTCCCGTAGAAGATCGGAATCCCTTTATGAATGGTGACCTCCATTGAGAGAAGAACTAATATCAACCTTTCCCTCTGATACCAATTGTTAGGTCCACAAGGATGAATACCCTGAGGGGGGGGGGGGGTGAATCAGGGTATGACTAATTTAAAATGAACACCCGTTCTGATCTCGTTTCGCTGTTAAGAAAAACACTCTTCTCTCTCTTTCCTGTTGCACAATATAAGCAGAAAATAAAGCAAGCACATGACACATCAATTTTACTTGGTTCACCGCTAAGGGCTACATCCAAGGAGCATACGCCGACAAGTTTCCGGTTATACCAAATTACACTATACTTCACTAGCTGTGGATTTCAATGTTCGGGTACAGTCACTCTGTCCCAGACTCACTGCCTTTGCATGGTTTAAGGTTAGATCACTACTTTCCCAAGGGTCACTCCCTATTTCTCTCTCTCTGGCTCACTGCTGGTGGAGAGGATCACCTTCTTTCTCTTCCTAAGCTCACTTCTCTGGAAGGTAATGCACTCAATGTTTATAGACCTATAGGTCTCTTATTTTTTATGAATGCATGCATCCTAAACTGCTGATAGATGCTCTGTTAAAGTCCAACTTTCATCCACTGATGAATACCCCTTTTCCTCTTAACCATTGGGAAATTCCTTTGGAAACACCTTAGAAAATCACCCTACTTCACGAGGCTCCCAATTTTGCAAAGCTAAAACAAGCCTCCGCGAAGCTTCTGAATTTTCGCGAAGCACTCTCGCGAATCACTCTCGCGAAGCACTACCGCGAAACTCAAGTCGTTGCAGAGAAACTTCCCTCGCGAAGCTCACTGAGCCAACGCGGAGCGCGCAACTTTCGCGGAGCAATAATAGCCACCGCAAAGCTCTTCTTTCGTGAAGAACATAAGCTACACGAACTACCTTCGCGAACCGAGAGAAAATGATATTCTCTAAAAATTCCCTCTACTTCTCTCGAGGGGGTCGACCTGTATTTATAGGTGATTCCACCGACCCTCGACCCTTCCGCGCGAATTCAATGCCACATCATCTAAAATCGTGAATCTCTAAAGTTCCTGCTGGAATTATCTCAAAATCGCGAAGCACCATGGCAGTTTTCCGATCCCAGAGCTCGTTGTAATCGCGAAGCATCACCGTCAACATTCCTTCATGCCTTCGCCGCGAAGCTCCCTCACAAATCCCTTCACCGCCGCGATGCGCTTCAACTCTGCCGTTCGTGAAGCGCTGACGTAATCACAAAGCATCACCGACTCCATTTTTCTGGTCTTCGCAAAATCTAATCCATGCATCCCATCTTTGTGAAACTCATGCCTTTTCCATATAAAAATATGATCTTCTTGGAAATCTTATTTTCGCGATGCTCACAAAACTCCAAATTTTGGACCCAAAAATTTGGCAAACACTGGGAAATGACGCCACCTTGTACTGCTCTTTTGTAGCGCCCCCAGATCGTCCAATCCTTTGTCATCGTTCTTTGTCAACATGGATTGTAAACAACTTCTCAGTAACTTGACAATTCTCCATGGAAACCTGCTTTGTCAACAAACACAATCAACCCAAAAATACTGCAATGTTACCTTGAGGTATTTTTTCCAAACATCAATATATGCATGAATCATGGATATCTAGTCCATACCTAGAATTAAGCCATAATGCCTCATCATGGAAAAGAAAAGATCCTAAAGGAATATCTATTTTCCAAGAGTTAAGTTAAACTATTGACATAAGCATGTGATCCCAAAATCCTATCTGGTAGGAGTCTCTAAGTGCAAGGGTTGAGCCAAAGGCTCAACTAGAATATTTGGATATCGAACAAGGGATTTTTCATGAAAGTAATGGATTGAGAATGTGTCTATAAATACTAAAACTAAGGTAGAAAAGGCAAATATCATACCTATAATAATCTATAGACCCTTTCTTTCATAGGATTCCACTTTCTGTAGTTGTCCTCATCCATGAACACTGACTCCTTATGCCTGGAATGAACCACCTGGGGGTGGTGGTCAAAAAAGATCAAATCATTGACCACCTCCTGCTACTATCCCAACTCATATTTCATGTCTTCTTCCCTACAAACCTCCCTTATATATCCACTACCAATTCTTAGATGGTCTATCAACTGTATCCCTATCAGAACAACTATGAGTCAGAAAATCCCATTCGATATGTCCCCACCCATTGTAATAGAAACACCACAAATCCCTTGACTAACTAGAACCATATTATATTCCCTAATATATAGAACCCTGGCCCTAACACCATATCCATAAATTCCTAGATCACATGGAATGATGATTCCAATGTGGGATTCCAACAGATGAAGTCTCCACTACAGAGTTCCCAGTACCAACACCAACCATCAATGTCTACTCTGATAAGAATATCTCCACCACCAAATCCCACTTGAGAAACCTAGTATAATTATGCATACAAAGGGATATCATAGTATCCCATATATCTCTTAAGAGGCTGCGATCGATTCTATGTGTTTTAAAGAACACATCTTGAATCATATCCATGGAGTATCTTGAGAGGTTATTGAACATCGATGAATGATCTTCCATAGTCATGTTGCTCTGATAACGATCTAGATGCTCCTATATATGAAATTTTCACAATGTGGATGGATAGAAATCCTCTCTAAATATATTCTCAAACTTTGTCCATGAAATAGTCACCTCATCATGTGTCTAAGTTACCAGAATCCATCACCACCCTACAAATCCCTGAAGAAGGCTTACAACTAGGGTCACCATCTAATCTAGAGGTGTAACACCCCAAGTTTTTCTAAAGATAAATAGAAATTCACGGAACTTTGTTTTAAATAGATATTTTTAATTAGCCTTTAAAACATAACTTTTCTACTTCTATATTCTGAATTTCAAGAAACTTTCATCTACAATTGTGTTCAGTATGTTATTTGGAGTCTGTTGGAACCAAATTTTTTCTGGTGAATAGTAACATACCCTTATGAATAGTAATATGAACCTAATGAATAGTAAATTTTATTATTATTTTATTTTCTTAAGGTAATAAGATAATGAGATCTTAATTAATTTTTTACTAATTGCGCCTTAAAATCGTTATTTTTCAAATTAACTATGCATTTATTTAATAATTAAATTAATTATATTTTGAAAATTATTTTTGAAAAATGGAGTTCATTTTTGAATTCTACACATTAAAAAATTGTAGGGGTAAATTTTTTGGAATTTTCTGAAATTCAAGAATTTTTGGTGAATAGTGAAATACGATAAAATACCATATAATCAAATTATCACCAAAATTCACTATTTATGACATCATAAGTGATTAAAGGCCACTTTTTTCGGAATCACATGATATTATTACTATTTAGGGTCACTTTAATTGAGATTATTCATAGTCTTGATAAAATTATTATAATAATGATTAAAATAATCTAAAATACCTCCCCTCCTCCACTATAAATACCACCCTCACTCACCTATTCCTCCCACACCTCTCAAGCCTTGAGCATTGTCTAATTTCTGAAAAAGTCCCTCCCCAATCTTCTTCCCCACGTCCTAGAGCTTCTGGTCTCACCAAAATACCAAAATCAAATCCCTTAAGGAGGATCTCAAGGAGAAGAGATCAAGAGGTAAACATCCTCTTTTATTTTCTTTCTTTTATTTCATTTTATGTTATTCTCTTCCATTCCCTTTGTCTTGTGTTGGGATATTTCATTAAATATTCCCCCTTACTGTCCATTTTTTGTATGAATGATGAGATATTCCATTCCTCTCATCAATCTTGTTTTTATGAAATTTTAAGAGACGCCGTTAGGTTACTGAATTTTCGTGAGAAATTTCTCAAGATTTTATTTTATTTCATGATTCATTTTTCTTATTTCCTCACTAACTCTTATCAAAGAGGCATTAAATCTCCAGAATAATGTATATTCAGTATGTTAATATGTTTATGGAAAATTAATCATCAATATTATTCTCCTCTTCCACTTATTTAAAGAATAAAAACATTGTCCATTTGTGTCGAATTACCGACATTGTGGACGATGTATTTTCAATTTCCATTAATTATTTCAAGTCTGGTAATGAAACCATTTATATGGTTAAAACAGGTTATAATATATGTTTTATGACTCATATATGGTTCTGCAATTCTTTTGTACTCATGGTTCTAATTTATAAGACAAAATGAGGTTTTTATTATCAAAGAACCACTAAAATGATCTAAACGAACATCATTAATGTCTTAACTTATAAGTCATTCTCATATAAAGAATCAAAGTGATAAATGGTATAAATTATGGTACTATAAATATGAAAATTATACTCCATTTAAATTCTGGAGTTTCACTTACAATCAACAAGAATGATTCATCATGAACAGATCGTGAAAATCATAAAAGAACTCACCCAAAATAATGCAAGGAACAAAATACTAACAATTAAGTGGTGAAATGAGGTTATGAAATGACCATATAAGATGTTCTAAACATGAAAATGTTTTTGTAAAATACTAATAACACTATTTTTACAATTATACATTAGTTTTAAACATGTTTGAAGTAATACAAGCCTAAGGTAAGAGAATTCTTAACCCGATTTCCATTCTTTGGGTTAACATTCTACTTCGTCATTTATGAGGTATTTAAATTGTTTGTGTGATGACTTGAGATTATAATATTCTTAATAATGTTTATTTACAGAGTATATACATATTTATCCACTCTATTAAGTCTCACTTCAATTATATGATGTTTATGAGGGACCTTTATTATAAAATCCTCTTTCAAAATTCTGTTTTTACAAAATCCTATTTTAAAAATATGTTTTATGCTATTATTCATGTTGTATGATTATGTTTTGGTTATTGGGCATTGTTTATTATGAAGGGTGGGACCTATATTTCCCTCCAATGCATTGGGTATGAGTAATTTGTAGGTTGGACGTATGGTTACTCCAAGTGTAACTGCAATGGTTACACAAAGTAAGGTAGCTGTGAGGGTTACAAATTAAATGTAGCCAAGATAGTTACAAGATTATGTAATTAATGCCCCAAGATACCTATATGATTATATTTATGTTCTCATGTTGTGTGGATCTTGTGTAAATCTCATGTTACCCAAAGTAAGTATTTATGGGTGAAAATCATGTCTTTTGAAAATGTTTTCATACGTTATGAGTATTCATGGACTAATGTGTTTTTTCATTCTTTTCTATCCCTTGTTGAGATTTTGTGCTCATCCCAAGTTTTTAAATGATTTTTCACAGGTTAATGGATGTGTAATACAAGGAAGGAAGACACATTAAATGTTTAAGAATTGTCAAGGAGTCTTGTTTTATGTTTTAATGTTTTATATTTTGAGAAAAATAGAAACTGTTTTTATGGTATCCACTATGTAACAATGTGAAATGTTATGAATGTTTTGTACCAATTCTCTAAATATATAAACTTGAAAAGATCCTCAATGTAAAAGGAAGTTTTTTATTGACTAAATTCAATATTATGTATGTAATAAGGATGGGTCCTTATAGTTGGCATCAGAGGATGGTTTAGATAACTTTAGGGGTTAGGGTGATGTTAATAGAATACCATAAATGATTTTTACTCTATGTTTAATTTGAAATGTTATAGCATTTAAAGATTAATATTTCACTTAATCTAAGACAAGTTTGTTCAAAATGGTTGTCCGCAGAAGCAACCGGGATGTCGAAGAGGAGAGGCACCGATAGAATGACATCCTTCCTGATCTATATCCCGGAATAGTAGGGATTGGAACCGAGTAGTTTGTGACAGTAATGGACCAGATAACACATGAAATAAATGGTGGTGGTATCCATGCAAGAGGACCAATAGAGGTACCACAATGGAACACGACAGTGGTGGAACATTTTATGAGACAACATCCTCCTACATTCAATGGATCCTCTGACCCAGTGGCACCTGAAGGATGGATCAAAGCCCTTGAAAAGATATTTGATGTTATGGGATGTTCATACAATCAAAAGGTAAGTCTTGACATTTATCGTTTTGAAGGGGAATCTAATCAATGGTGGTCAATGGTAAGGAATAACATGGGTAGAGAGGATTTTGATGCCTTAGAGTGGGATGAATTTAAAAGTATTTTCCTCGAAAAATATTTTCCTAAGGTGGTGCGACTTAGAATGGAGAAGCAATTCCCTAAATTGAAACAGAAGGAGGAAGATTTAGTGGCTGTGTATGAAGCGAACTTCACCCGACCAGTGAGGTATTCTCCAAATATTATTCTAGATCTCGATATCAAAATCAACTGCTTTTACTCAGGATTTAAGCCAAGGTATCGAAGGGGATTGGCCTCTCGTGAATTCAAAAGTTATGAGAAACTTGTCCGATGTGCTGAGAGGGTAGAGATGCAGTTTTCTGATGATAATGTGCATTTTGGAAACAAAGAGAAGAAGAGGTCCAATTGGCAAGCAATGGGAAATAATCAACCAAAAAAAATCTGATGGTAAGAAAATAAAATTTCTTATTTGCGAAAAGTGCGGTAAGAAGCACCTTGGGGAATTTCAGAGAAAAACTGGGAAGTGTTTTAAATGTGGTAAGTTTGGACATATGGCCTGAGATTGCAATGAAAATGATCCAAAGACTAATCTTGATAAGTAAACTATAAAGTGTTTTAAATGTGGTGAGATGGGTCACTATGCAAATATCTTCCCAAAAAAAGATCCGAATGATGAAAAGAAGACAAACTACAAGAAGAAAGGTGTAGTGAGATCCTTTGCGACTACATCAGTAGACGTCAGGCCATCCAATGAAGTTGTATCAGGTACTTTGTTTGTTCACTCAGATTTTTCTAAAGTTTTTTTTGATACGGGGACTACACATTCCTTCATCTCCGAGAAATTTTCTGGTAAATTGGAAATATCACCTCAACAAATGAGACCTGAAATTTTTGTTAAAACACCCGGGGGAAATGTTATAGTAAAGAGGAATTATAAAAATCTTTCTATTGTGTTCTGTGGAAATACTTTACCTACAAACTTTTTTTTACCCTTAGTCGAGTTTGATGTTATTCTAGGGATGGACTGGCTTTCTGATTATCATTCTAAAATTGACTGTAGAGATAAATAATTTGTTTTTCAGAAAGAGTTTTAGTTTGTATACAAGAATGAACCCATACTGTTGATAACATATCAGGAAGCTAAGAAAATATTGAAATATGGAAATGAACGTTATCTTACTCATATTGTTGAAAACAAGGGAACTATTAAAATTAATGATGTGCTAGTGGTAAATGAATAACTTGATGTCTTTCCTGATGAGTTACCCGATGTCATACCTGATCAAGAATTCAAATTTACAATTGACTTAGTTCCTGATGCTATGCCAATTTCAAAACCCCCATATCGTATGGCTCCAATAGAACTTCTTGAATTGAAAAATCAGTTGTAGGATTTTCTTGTCAAAGGTTTCATTCGTCCTAGCACTTCACCATGGGGAGCTCCTGTTTTGTTTGTTAGAAAGAAAGATGGTTCCATGAGACTTTTCATTGATTATAGAGCTTTGAATAACATCACTATTAAAAACAAGTATCCTTTACCTCATATTGATGACTTGTTTGATCAGCTCTAGGGAGCTCAGTATTTTTTGATGATTGACTTGAGATCCGGATACCATCAGCTGAAGGTGAAGGAGGATGACATCCCAAAAACAACATTTCATACTAGATATGGGCATTATGAATTTGTTGTTATGCCATTTGGATCAACTAATGCACCAGCTGTATTCATGAATCTTATGAATAAAGTATTTCATGAGTTCATGGATAAGTTTTTGGTTGTATTTATTGATGACATTATGGTATTTTCTAAAAATAAATAGGATCATGAAAAACATATAAGGGTTGTTTTACAAACTTTAAAAGAAAAGAAACTATATGGAAAATTCCGCAAGTGTGATTTTTGGTTGAAACAAATTTCTTTTCTTGGGCACATTGTAAATAAGGATTGAATAACAGTTGATCCTGCCAAAACAAAAGTAGTTGATGAATGGCCAAGACCCACAAATGTTACAGAGATTCGTAGTTTTCTGGGCTTAGCAAGTTATTACTGATGGTTTGTTAATAACTTTTCATGGTTATCTAGCCTGATAACTAAGTTAACATAGAAAGGGGTTAAATTTTTTTAGACAGAGGAATGTGATGTTTGTTTTTAGGAACTAAATAATAGATTGGTGAATGCTCCGGTTTTGGCCTTACCTTCCTGGAATGGTGAGTTTTTCATCTACAGTGATGCTTCTTTGAAGGGACTTGGTTGTTTTTTGATGCAGAATGATCAGGTAATTTTCTATGCTTCGAGATAACTTAAACCTCATGATCTAAATTATCCCACACATGATTTGGAATTGGCATTTGTGGTTTTTTCATTGAAAATATGGAGGAATCATCTATACGGAACCAAATGCCAAATATATACTGACCATAAAAGTCTAAAGTATATATTCACTTAGAAGGAATTAAACATGAGGTAGAGAAGATGGCTGGAAATCATAAAGGATTATGACTGCATGATTAATTACCATCCTGGAAAAGAAAACAAAGTAGCAGATGCCTTAAGTCGGAAACATCATGCATCATTAACCATGATACATTTGGAACATGATCCATTGATTAACTATTTAATGAGTTTTGTATTAGAAGTTGTTGGTGCAGGGCATATATCTGTTTTGTTTCAGGTTTCAATGCAGTCTTCATTGTCAGACATAATTAAGCAAGTGAAGAGGGAACACCGTGAGCTACAGAAAAAGGTAGAATTGGTTAAAATGGGTAATTTTCCAGAATTTAATCTAGATAAAGATTGTGTTTTAAGATTTGGAAAAAGGTTGTGTGAGCCTCGTGATTCCCAGTTGAAGAAATAATTGTTGTGTGAAGCTTATATTTCTCCATTTTCTGTTCATCCTGGAAGTTCTAAGATGTACAGAGATCTTCGGGGTATTATTGGTGGAATGGGATGAAAAGAGATATTGTTGATTTTACAATGAAATGTTTGACATGTTAGGAGGTTAAAGAAGAGAGGAAATTACCGAAGGGGATTCTTCAGCCTTTTCCAGTGCCAGAGTGGAAATGGGAGAATATATCTATGGAATTTGTGGTGGGACTATGAAATACTTCTCGAGGTAACAATGCGATTTGTGTTATTGTCGACCGGCTAACAAAGTCTGCACATTTTTTTTCTATTCGAGATACAATGACTTTGGATCATCTTTCTCGATTGTACCTCAAGGAGATTTTCAGGTTACATGGAGTTTCTCTTTCAATGGTGTCTGACCGAGATCCCAGGTTCACTTCTAACTTTTGGAAGGGACTTCAGAAGTCGTTGGGAACATAGTTAAATTTTAGTACAGCTTTTCATCCTCAATCAGATGGGAAATCGGAACTAATTATTCAGACTTTGGAGGATATGATTTGAGCTTGTTCAATGGACTATCAGGGAAGTTGGTATCAACATATTTTTTTAGTTGATTTTTCTTATAATAACAGTTTTCATTCCAGTATTCAGATGGAACCTTTTGAGGCCTTGTATGGGAAGTGG
Organism: Viscum album; assembly: GCA_963277665.1. Lineage (NCBI taxonomy): Eukaryota > Viridiplantae > Streptophyta > Magnoliopsida > Santalales > Viscaceae > Viscum > Viscum album. Next base: position 1,048,586,110 of record OY728162.1, read on the forward strand.
TGTCGGACTCCAGCATTTTGGGATGAAGTTGGAAAAAGAAATTTGATGGGGCCAGAATTAGTTGAATAAGTGGCTGATAAAGTGAGGATGATCAAGCAACACATGAGGATAGCTCAGAGCAGGTAGAAACGTTATGCAGAAAATAGAAGGAAAGACTTCTCTTTGGAGGTAGGTGACCATGTTTTCCTTAAAATCTCTCATTGGAAAAGTGTGATGCGTTTCAGTAAGAAAGGGAAACTAAGTCCACAGTTCGTCAGTGCTTTTGAAATCTTGGAGAAAGTTGGAACATTTTTATACCGCTTAGCTTTTCCTATGAGTTTGTTTTAGGTACACAATGTTTTTCATGTTTCGATGTTGAGAAAGTATGTGCCAGATTCATCACATGTCTTGAACCCAGAAGCAATTCAACTGGAAGAGAACCATTCTTATGAAGAGAAACCAGTTCAGATTCTTGATCGAAGGGAACATGTATTTCAGAATAAAGTAATCCACCAGGCAATGGTTTTTTGGAGAAACTGCGTGGTTGAAGAAGCAACATGGGAGTTTGAAAATACTATGAGGGAAAAGTACCCTCATTTGTTTAATAAGTAAATAAAATTGTGAGGATGCAATTTCAAGAAAGTGGGGATAATGCAACACCCCATGTTTTTCTAAAGATAAATAGAAATTCATGGAAATTTGTTTTAAATATATATTTTTATTTATCCTTTAAAACATAACATTTATACTTCTATATTCTGAATTTCAAGAAACTGTCATCTACAATTGTGTTCAGAATGTTATTTGGAGTCTATTGGAACCAACTTGTTTTTTGGTGAATAGTAACATACCCTTATGAATATTATAATGAATAGTGATATGAACCTAATGAATAGTAAATTTTATTATTATTTTATTTTCTTAAGGAAATAAGATAACGAGATCTTAATTAATTTTTTTACTAATTGCGCCTTAAAATTGTTATTTTTTGAATTAACTATGCCTTTATTTAAAAATTAAATTAATAATATTTAGAAAATTATTTTTGAAAAATGGAGTTCATTTTTGAATTCTACACATCGAAAAATGGTAGGGGTAAATTTTTGGGAATTTTCTAAAATTCAAGAATTTTTGGAGAATAGTGAAATACGATAAAATACCGTATAATCAAATTATCAGTAAAATTCACTATTTATGACATCATAAGTGATTCAAGGCCCATTGGTTCGAAAACAAATGATATTATTACTATTTAGGGTCACTTTCATTGAGATTATTCATAGTCTTGATAAAATTATTATAATAATGATTAAAATAATCTAAAATACCTCCCCTGCTCCACTATAAATACCACCCTCGCTCCCCTCTTCCTCCCACACCTCTCAAGCCTTGAGAATTTTATAATTTCTTCCAAATTCCCTCCCAAATATTCTTCCCCACGTCCTAGAGCTTCTGGTCTCACCAAAAGACCAAAATAAAAGTCCTTAAGGAGGATCTCAAGGAGAAGAGATCAAGAGGTAAACATCCTCTTTTATTTTCTTTCTTTTCTTTCATTTTATGTTATTCTCTTCCATTCCATTTGTCTTGTGTTGGGATATTTCATTAAATATTACCCCTTAATTTCCATATTTTGTATGAATGATGAGATATTTCATTCCTTTCATCAATCTTGTTTTTATGAAATTTTTAGAGACACCGTTAGGCTGCCGAATTTTCATGAGAAATTTCTCAAGATTTTATTTTATTTCATGATTCCTTTTTCTAATTTCATCAATCCCTCTTATCCAAGAGGAATGAAATCTACAGAATCATGTATATTAATTATTTTATTATGTTTATGGAAAATTACTCATCATTATTCTTCTCCTCTTCCACTTATTTAAAGAATAAAAACATTGTCTATTTGTGTCGAATTACCGACATCGTGGACGATGTATTTTCAATTTCCATTAATTCTTTAAAGTATGGTCATGAAACCATTTATATGGTTGAACCAGGTTATAATATATGTTATATGACTCATATATGGTTATGGAATTCTTTTTTACTCATGGTTCAAATTTATTAGACAAAATGAGGTTGTTATTATCAAAGAACCACTAAAATGATCTAAACGAACATCATTAATGTTTTAACTTATAATTCATTCTCATATAAAGCATAAAAGTGATAAATGGTATAAATTATGGTACTGGAAATATTTAAATACTACTCCATTCCAATTCTAGAGTTTTACTTCATATCAACAAGAACGATTCATCATGAACTAATCATGAAAATCATAAAAGAACTCACCCAAAATAATGCAAGGAACAAAATACTAACAATTGAGGGGTAAAACGAGGTTATGAAATGACCATATAAGATGTTATAAACATGAAAATGTTTCTTTAAAATACTAATAACACTCTTTTAACCATTATACATGAGGTTTAAAAAAATTTTAAGTAAGAAAAGCCTAAGGTCAGGGAATTCTGAACCCGATTTCCATTCTTTGGGTTCACATTCTACTTCATCATTTATGTGGTATTTAAATTGTTTGTGTGATGACTTGAGATTATAACATGCTTAATAATGTGTATTTATAGAGTATATACATATTTCATCCACTCTATTAAGTCTCACTTCAAGTATATTATGTTTATGAGGAACCTTTCTTCTAAAATCCTCTTTTAAAATTCTATTTTTACAAAATCCTCTTTTAAAATTATGTTTTTATGCTATTATTCATGCTGTATGATTATGTTTTGGTTCTTGGTCATTGTTTATGATGAAGGGTGGGAACTATATGTCCCTCCAATTCATTGTGTATGAGTAAGTTGGAGGTCGGCCTTATGGTTACTCCAAGTGTAACTACGATGGTTACACAAAGGAAGGTAGCCGTGAGGGTTAGAAATTTAAGGTAGCCAAGATGGTTACAAGATTATGTAAGTAATTCCCAAAGATACCTCTATGATTATATTTATTTTCTCATGTTTTGTGGATTTTGTTTAAATATCATGTTACGTGAAGTAAATATTTATGGTTGAAAAGCATGTCTTTTGAAAATGTTTTCATACGTTATGAGTATTCATGGAATAATGTGTTTTTTCCTTCTTTTCCATCCCTTTCTTAGCTTTTGTGCTCATCCCATGTTTTTAAATGATTTTTCACAGGTTAATGGATGTTTAATACAAGGAATAAAGACATGTTAAATGTTGAAGAATTGTCAAGGAGTCTTGTTTTAGGTTTTAATGCTAAATATTTTGAGAAAAATAGAAACTGTTTTTATGGTATCCACTATATAACAATGTGAAATGTTATGAATGTTTTGTACCAATTATCTAAAGATTTAAACTTGAAAATATACTCAATGTAAAAGGAAGTTTTTTCTTGACTAAATTCAAGATTATGTATATAATAAGGCCGGGTCCTTAAAAGAGGGGTCCTAACCTGATATAAAATTCTTCCAACTGCTTAAATGTAGTCCTAAACTACATAGGGGTCTGGCTCACCCCAAAACATGAGTGTTCATTTTTTATGAAACTCATGAAGTGAACTCATCCGACACACATTCTCAGCTAGTACTACTCATGCAAACTAGTGCTCAATGGGTGGTGGTAAGGATAGAAAACTATATGGAGGTTCTAACTCATATACAATACCCTGTACTGAATCCTTATCACTAGGTGGTTCATCCTCATGATCCCAATATATAATAATATATGGCTATTTTCATGGAGGCATCCTAAAATAGAAAATATATACCATGGTCAAAGAGTATATCTACGAAGCTGTAGGGTCTTGAAAAATCTGCAAAGGAGATTCTACCCAATTACCCCAAATAATTGGGGGGAAGAATGGAGAAAACTCAAAGGATGCACAAAGCCGAACCGGTCCGTAGACCGGTCCAAATGATGACGCCACGTGGCCGGTTCCACGAAGCACTCCCTATGCAGACTATTTTCATTCACGGAATGGGGGTGGAGATCCTCCGCGGGCGCAAAATAGGACGAGTGCTGGACCGGTCCACCGTCACGAACTACCCCAGCCGCGAACCGCCTCAACCGGCCCGGTTCGAATCCATTGTCATTTGCGGAATGGAGGCGGAACCCTGTACGGCCATGAAGCACTCCCCGAGCTCGTTTGTTTCGCAGGGGAGATGCGCTCGATATCCCCCATGAGTTGCGGATTGACCGGGTCATCTGTGAATTGGGTTTTTGGTCATGGGCCTCCATAAAAGGTGCCGCATGACCATATATACATCCTTTTACCTACTCTATAAAAGGAGATCGAGGGGAAGAGAAGAGGGGATTCGAAGGAGATCGATCAGATTTGGGTCGAAGGATTTTTAAGGGAGGTTTAGGATTTCGTGGCAAAGTTCTAGTTCACGAACCAAAGAAAGGTATGAACCTGGGAAATAATTAATAAGGAACCAGAGAACACAAAATAACTTGGTGAACCACGAACTGAAAATAGAAAAGAAAAGAATACTGTAAACCATGGCCCCTCCGCGGATGTACTCCCCACAGACTAGGGAGTTTATTCCACTTTTTCAATCTGTCTCACCGTGTAGAATCCTTCTACGCGGATGAAGCCTCGACCGACGAACCCCCGACTAGTGCCACCCTTGGCCGCCACTGCTCACATGGAACCCTCCACAAACCACCCTAGTACGCGGATCGAACCCAAAGTCGCAAACCACCTTGGTTTGTGGAATTCTCACCGTTCTGCGAACCACCCTGGTTCGCGGACGGCTTCTCCAACCGCGTAGCACTTCCCTACGCGAAGGGTGACACCACCCATACCCTCGTGTGGCCCGCCGAATCCTTCGAGTTCTCATTCCCCAAGCCATATAAAAACCTTCCAATACAGCCTGATCCTCTATGACCCCCTCATTGGCATACTCATCGACCCTAAGCCGAGGCCCCTGCCAGATCCACCGGACCCATGTGATTTGACTTTCAGGTACATCAACACGCCGTTTTGAGTTCACATACCCATGGTAAGCAGAGGAAAAGGGGTTTCCTCGACCCTTGAGCGGATTTCAAAAGCATTCCTGGGTTAACATTCCCACGGTAATGTGGAGTCTGAGCTCGGGAGTTCATTTTCTGCCCCTCCACTTGTTGGGGATGGGGCACTTCTCCCTTCTTCGGGGTGTAGTAAAATACCCATCATAAGGAAGCCCCCATGAACTTCTGTACTTCCCCCAGGAACAAGAGAGGTGACAGGCATAGGAGCACCTCTTTCCCTCTCCATTTGCGCTTTGTCACCCTGGGCGTCCATCCCGGAGTAAGCCCCGACTCTATGGGCCGCTCCATGCATAATACCCACTCCACTTTCCAAAGACGCACCTTTCACGACGTGATCGTCTGGTCCTTATTGCCTCTTGTTTCTCACACCGAGCATGACTCACGTGGGTTTAGAGTAAGCATCGACCATGACATCCTCTTATGGGCTGCCTTAGAGTGTAATCCCCAATCCATTGCCCTGGGCCAGCTCAGAGCGTAAGCCCCACTCTTTCGAACTATGATTACTTTGATTCCCCACCATAGGGATACGTAGGAAGCCTCCAAGAGGTTCAAGCCCGATCACCATCGGACCCCCGGGTCCACCTTCACGTTGGTTCTCCGACACCCCAATTCGAACTACGTGGACTTTGATCCCTGTCTCCTAGGCAGGGTTCGTAGGAAGCCTCCTTGAGGTTCAAGCCCAACAACCGGTTGATTCAACTATCTTCATGATGGTTTATCGCACCAAACCTAGTGACGTCTCAACGATTCCAGATTCCTTGGGGTCAATAATCCAACGAGGGATGGTAAACCTCAGGCATAAATGATTCTGAACCCCCTGCGTCTAGCTGACCATTTCCAACCAGGAGTAATCTGTGGATACTATGCTTGGGTATAAACAAAAGATTTGTGAACATGTGAACATGTCTTAAATCTATAATAGAGTCCTGGAACAGGCAATAATTCCCCCCAAAAGGGTGTGATGAGCCCGACTTCACATCCTCTCGACCAATGTGAGTTCTTAAGTATTGCTGGTCAAATCACCTTGTAAACACCCGCATTTGGAAAGCAGGTCTATGTATTATTGGATATGGAACCGTTGGGAGTTTTGAGGCAGGAAATGGTGCACCCGATATGAGTGATTAAGTAGAACCCAACCTTCTCTAATCAACCATCGGGTAGCGCACGTTTCTTCCCCATGACCCCGTCGTGAGACTCCAAAAAAAAATGGTGAACCCAACATGAATCTTTAACCAAGCATGATGGATTTAACCTAATCCCACCCTGTTCCCCCTTTATGATCACAAGGAGGGCCAAGTAAGGTCATTAATTACGCATGGGATCATGAGATGCTGCTTTGCCGGGTTTGCTGTTTGTATTTGTTAAAATGTTTTACAGGTACCACACAGAAATCCCTTCGATCCAATGGCATCACGAAGGAAATATCAAGCACGTGCTTCCAACAAAGCAATGACCAGATGTCCTCACCAACGGAGGACCCTTTCACCTACCCAGCGTCTTCAACGCTGGGTCTTAGATGCGTTAATCCGAGTGTACCATGTGAACAGTACTCTCCCAATAGTAGAGGCGGCCATGCACGCCCACCAATCCGCCAGGACTCGCCGGTCGCCTGCCCAGCAGCGGCTGCAGAAGTAGATCCAGACGGATCCTGTTGCTGTCTCCAACTCTTTCGGGAGTCTATCCCCGAAACGAGACAATGCGTACCTCCCTTATATTAGGGAGGCGGATGAGGTCGACATTGAGGACTTCATCCCCACCGAACGGGGGTTCCGCTCTAATTCCCCCACTAGAAGATGTTATCATGGCCACGCCGCAACTCAACATCCTCACGCTCAGGAAGATGTAGCCCCGTGGATCCAAGCCCATGCTCTCCAAGCTCCGGCCCCTCAGACCGCCCGACGAGGGTGGAAAACATACAACCGGGGACCGGTCATTACCCTTGTCCCTAAGGAGGAGCTCTGCTTCCCAGTCACATAGATACATCACGAACAGGTGCATACACCTATTTTCTCCTCCAAATCCTACCATCCAGACATGGCGGCCCTCCATCCAGACATGGCAGACTCATACGAGCAGGCGGGCATCCCCGCCAATCTCCGTCAAGCCCGTCGCTCACACAGGACGACACTTACCGGGCATGCACCTCTCCCTACCCAGGGTCGTGAAGCCCACCAACCAGACGTGGTGGCAACCCGACACCTACAGGACCAGCTCTTAGAAGATGCTTCTGACGCCTACCATCCTGATGTGGTGGCGATCAACAAATCCCACCATCTAGATGTGGCGGAAACTCATAGGCGGGAACGTCTCCCCGCCAATAAAGGCCACCGACTCGATACAGTGGGAAACCAACATATGCAGGGCCATATCCCTACGGATGAAAGTAAAGTACGTCATCCTGATGTGGAGGCAAATAGAGAGATAAACTGGAATATCCTGGCCCAGGGGACGATTCGTTCACCTGCCCCAACACAGAAGAATTGTCAGTACCCACTGACCACTGGAGGACCGGAGCAGGATATTCCTACTCCGATACTGGAATGGGCCTTCATACCCATTCTAGCCAAAGATGTCTCTCTGTATATCCTGGAAATGATGGAGGAGCAGGTATCAATCCAAGATCACATCTTGCAGACTTTCCAAAGTGTAATTGCATCAGTGAAAATAGGAAGGACTCGGGCCCGTGAGCCCATCTCCCCAATTAAGGCGACTCATCTAAGAGACGAGATAGCTGCCTCGGAGTATATCTGCATCCCTGCTTCCGCCCAGGAGGGTCGCCGGCTATATTTCGCAACGCAAAGGAAACCAGATCGAGTAGCTTCACTCGTTCCAACTGGGGGACACCCATCCATCATGGTGGATGCTCCAAAGCAGGCATATATACCTGCTAAAAGTCAAGATGTTCGTCGGCATATCCCGGTAGCATCACGGGACCCAATTAGACAGGGACCCAAATTTGAAGGCCGTTATCAACAGCAGACGGTCCTCACTCACCACAAAAAAGCACCCCGAACGCGCCGAAGGCAGTAGGAAAATAAAGAGCAGGTTCATGACTCCGCTCTGCTGGAAGGTGGGGTTCCCAACGCCGTTAAGCGCATATCAGAGGCTCCGAACCCTACCCACCCATTACCATATTATGGGAGCTACAGTAGAATTTGTGAAGGTCCTCCCTGCAATGTTTCTACTAGAAGCTCTAGAGGTCCTCCCCAGAGCACCCGTGGGGGCCTCCCCCATGGGAATATAACGATCAATCATGAGAGCTCCTCTTTTGATGTGAGTCATGGAAACCCTTCACGTAACCAGAAGATCTAGCAACAAGAAGGCCCTCCACTTGCTGCGGTCCTCCCTCAAGGTTCTCCCCTAGGTATACGCTGCAAACACTCTCCATGCAGTGGGACCACATATTATGATAGTAGTCATTTCTATCATAGTTGAAACTACGGAGGCCCTCCCTGCGGTGACGTCTCTTCGCAACAAGAAGGCCCTCCCTTTGTTGTGGCCTGCCCTAGAGGTCCTACCGAGGGGTTACGTTGCAACGACACCCCGCGCAGCCGGGCATCAGATCACGGTGGCAGTCCTCGGCACCCTAATAATGGAGGTCCTCCCTGAAGAGACATCAAGCAACGAGAAGGCCCTCCGCTCATTGTGGTATGTTCTGAAGACCCTCCCCAGGGTGTACCCCACAGATGTTCTCCCTACGGCAGCTTTAATGGTAGTCCTTGCCATTGCAGCAGCTGTGATGGTAGTCCTCGCCATTGCGGCCGCCATTGCGAAGGTCCTCCCCATAGTGGCTCCAAGAAACAAGAAGGTCCTCCCTCTATCGCAGTGTGTCTTGAAGGTCCTCTTTAGGATTCACATCGAACGTCAAACCATGATGGTCATCCTCACCATGATGGCTGTTGTTGTGAAGGACCTCCCTGTAACAACGCTACGCAGCTAGAAGGTCCTCCCCTTCCTGTGACATGCCTTGGAGGTCCTCCCTAGGGTATGTACTACAAAAGTACTCTATACAGTGAGGCGTAAAGATGTGATGGTAGTCCTCACCATTACAGATGTCATTTTGAAGGTCCTCCCCACAATGACATATCATATCGACAGGAAGGTCCTCCCTCTGCCGAATCAAGCATAGAAAGCCCTCATAAGCCGAGACACTCAGAAGGACGGGATCGAGCATGTCAGATTCCCATCAAGTCTCCAAAGACACCCTTCTTCAATCGGGAGACGTTCCGGGGCCACGTTCATCTTCTGAACCACCTTGGAATCGCCCACATGATGATTTAGCACCAACCAGTCCCACTGCCTCCGACCAAACTATCGGCGAGCGTCTCAGTTGGGCTGACCAGGTAGAGGAGTCACTAGCGTAGGAGTATTCCAACATGTTTCACCTGAGGAAAATACTGGCAAGGGATGATATACCAGTTATGTTTTGTCCCACAGCCACCTCTCAATTCAACATACCCAGAGAATTGTTAGAAGAATGTGTGCATGAAATCTGCTACAATATATGGACAACCCTCCACCAGATGAAATCAAGATTCCTGCCCTACGACGGGTATGTAGACCACATCATGTCAATAGGAGACCTCCTGCATCACATCGACCTGGAAGATCTTCCATCAGCACAACAATATCGACCCGAGAGGCGTAAAGGAAACATGGAGATAGATTTCCTCCGTACGCTGCACCAGTTGCATCACCTCATTAGTGACGCCCCAATAGGAGTCTATATCAGAGGATGGGGAGAACATGGAGCTCTGCATTTCACTCTGCTCCCTGCCTAGAAGAACCCATTTGGCATGGTGTCTTGCAACATCATGACGTCAAGACATCAATCGAGTGGTCTCCCTATTCGCAAAAGGCAACACATCCACCAGAGTCAAGCCTTGAGTAAGTCCCAGTAGCGTCAGGAACGATGGGAACAAGCCATTCAAGAACTCCAGAATCAAGCCACCGAGAGCATACAATAGGCCTCTCGCTTAAGAGAGGCCAATCAGAGATCTTTGTCTGCCTCCCCAGAAGGGATTAATTCATAGAGAAACTCGGCACCAAACCCAGTTCACCCCTGAATGGGGGCACACACGGTTAGGTAGGTAGCGATAGCCACAACCACTACCACAATCTAGGGTCAACCCCAGCCTGTAGGGGTGGGGGAATTTTTAACAAAAAATGACCCCGTAAGACCAATAAAAATGGGAAAGGACCCAACGTACATGGAACGGAGCCAACCCTAGCCCTCAGGTCTGGGGGCATTATTAACCCCTCAACAACAACCTCCCCCACGAGAGTCAGTATTCTATCGTCTAGGGAGGACAGTCAGAAGAGGAGGTTCCCGTCCTATCCCATAATTTGAATCATCATCCCCTCCAAGAGGAAGGTGTACCGTAAGGTCACATCAAAGAACTCTCCGCATCACCCTTCGTCAAGAAGTCCGAAGGCAATACCGGCACATGAAAGGGAGGGCCAGTAAAAGATGCGGGAGATCCTCTTCCTATTTGGAAGATGACATCTTCTCTGCCCCGCGATATGCATCTATCAACATCATAGAGGTTAACCCCATGGGTGAAACCAGAGATGATGCAAATCAGGATGGATCGGGAGACGATGGTTCTGGTCAGGCTGCCACCCACAACGAACCACCAGGTGTGCACACCCATAACCAGAGGGCTACTTTAAACATAGAAACCCCTTCAGCTAACCTCCCTCTGCTTACCCTAAGATCTTCCAATAAGGATAAGAATAAAGGACCGGTTACCCTTAATCTGTCCCCTCCTCTTGACAAAAACGAGGCACTCGTGCTCGAAGAGAGGTTCGCTCGACAAGAAGAGGAAATGAAGGAATTGAGGACAACACCGAGCTACTCCAGAAGAACAGTCTTATTGAAAGCGCATCCCAAGAGTAGCCACATCTTGCACACCCAGTAAGTGAACCTTAATGACATAGGTTTACCCCACCCAATGAGGCGCCTGGTCCATCCAACTACCAAAATGTGGATCCGGATGAATACCAAGACTTCCCTCCACTCAGGAAGCAATCAGAGCAAGTATGCCCGAACCCTCCAAGGGTGTCTCGAATGACATATGAACCCTTGTTTCCGGCTGAGCCAGATCCTCGAGCAATGCCTCTTGATGCACCTGCCCCAGACCGGGCCCAACAGTATGTAAACCAGGGTCTCACCAACACCATCGAGGCACTGACAACTTGATTGGAAGTGATGGAGGGCTGACACGCTCCGATACAGCTATAGAGGAAGCCCTACCCAGATTGGGTGAGCAACACACCATCTCCACCCAATTTTGGGAGCCCTTTATTCCATATCTTCAATGTATCAGGCGATCCAGAACAACACTTGATTCACTACGCATCTTATTGCGACCCTATGATGGGAAATCTGGAACAACAAGAAACTGTAAAACTCAGATGCTTCATACAGACCTTGTAAGGACCTGCCTTCGTCTTGTATACGAGCCTGCCAATCCAGTCAATAAAAAGCTGGGAGGACCTTCAGCAGTAGTTCCTGTTCTATTTCATCTCAACAATACCTAAAACAATGGTCAAGGACCTCATGAACTGCAAGCAGAGGGAGAACGAGAGGGTCTCATATTTCATCACTAGATGGAAAGGTATGACCTACTCTCTGAATAGGCCAATGCCTCAAGATGAGCTGCTCACCATATGCATCGATAATCTTTGATATGAGCTGTGAACACCACTCATACCAGTGGAGTGCACCACTGGCTTCCGCCATCTCTCGGACATTGCCCATAGAATTGAGGACTCCCTGCAGCGGACCAATTTGAAGTCCCGAAAAGCCTCGCAGGCCCCTGAAAAGAGAGCAGCCAGAGCTAAAGCGTCCTCTATCACGCTCAAGCTAGCCCCTGTGCCTAATCCACTGCTCAGGCCTCCACCAAATCTTCAAGGGCCCCCTGAACATCAGTGGCCACCTCCGCCTAGGAGGGACGATCAGAGAGGTTCTAAGCAGAACCAGTTTGAGGAACAAAGACATAAATCATACTCATTTCGAGAGGACCATGTCTGCGGATACTTCATCGTTGTCATGAATTGCAACTTGCTCCGCCTACCGGAGCTGAGGAAACCCGAAGAAGTCGACCGCAATGACATTCCAGATTACTGTCCCTACCATCGAATGTTGGGGCACAATATTCGGGAATTCTTCATTTTCAAGGACCTATTACAAAGGATGGTGGACTCCGGGCAGGTCGAGCTGGGACCACCCCTAGAACATGTGACATATATTTCTACCACTAACTCCGAAAAAGAGGAGGGGTGGAAGGAAGTAACCAGCAAAAAGGGGCAGAAATTTGATAACTGGATGACTCAGAAGACTATCAAACAAGCCCGGGGCATACTTCGAGCTTAGCTACGGCAAAAAATGTTGCCGCTAACAGCCCTTGATGCCACACCACCAACAGTATCGGCCTCACAACCCTCCATGAGACAGTCATCCAGGAATAATCGAAAAGGGAGGGGACAAGCGCAAGAGGAGAAATCCGGAATAAGGCCGATGTTAGCCCCGACGCTGTCAGATTTCATGCCCCCAAACTTGGCGCCACGGGCACTGACCCACCAAACGACACCATCAGGGATGACCGAACAGGTTGACCTGTAAGAGGATGAGGAGAAGATCTTTGGTTCCATCAATGTCATCCATCTTACGGAATAATTCCCTGACGAAGGGTATGGTTGTGAACCCGAGTTCCCTACACGAGGAGCCAGGACGAGGAATCGCAGAGGCGGGGGATACCAGGGGAGGCACAGTCGCGGCCAAAACCAACCCTACAGTTGGACCTCGACCCAAACTTTCAATATCTATGAAACCTATCGGAGATCCCTTCAATAGACTCAGCAGGAGAAAGAACATCCCTCCACCTCCACAAGTGGCCACTCTTCCCCTGTCATTTTGCGGTACCCATCAGAGGATGAACAAGCGCCTAGCCACCTAGTGTGAACAAACAGACCAGCCGAGCCGAGCCCCCAGAACTTGGGGACATCATCGGCATCTTACCTTGCAGCTGGTCCCTCCTAATCACGAATTCCAACTCCAAATTTGCCTACTAAAACTCTCCTGAAAACAGAGAAGTGTCAGCCACTAGAACAGAAATACGACATCCTTTAGCACCTGGCATCGGTACCAGCCAAACTGTCGACCCTGGATGCCTTGAGTTTGTCATCCGACCTCAAGGAGGCACTTATAGAAGCCTTGCTCTGCCCCCCCTGGAGTTTCAAGCTGAGGTAGCTGCTGCTGTGATTTACTGGACGAAGACCGGCTCAGCTGAATGCGATGCAGTGACTTCCTTCACCGATCTAGATGAAGATTCCATCATACAGGGACATATCAAACCATTATATGTGTCTGGAACACTAGATGATGTTGAGATCTGCAAATTCTTTATTGACAATGTCTCTGGAGTTAACCTCCTTTCACTACGGAAACTCTGAAAGTTGGGATACAATGAGGGTGACCTAATCCCCTCAGTGACCACTTTGTTGGGTTATTGCAATAGCGAGCAGAAGCCAATGGGACAAATTAAGCTAAAGATCCATTTTGGCGACCTCGTGTCCTACTAGGAATTCCTGGTGGTCTGGTAGAACAAAACATTCAATGCCCTGCTGGGAAGGCCATGGCTCCATAAGCACATGGCCATTCCTTCATCCTACCACCAGTGTATTAAGTATTGCGTCAATGGGAAAAGTGGGACACTGCACGCCGACAAGGCCCCTTTCAAGCTCTCCGAGTCACACTAAATTGACACTGGGTTCTATGAGAAAAAGAGGAATAAGCTTTTGGCCAATGGTGTTGACTAGATCCCCGCTCCCAATAGTATGGAAGTGGTTCCTGACGACCCCCTCCGGCAGCTTGGTAGAGACTATGTACTGCCCATCAACCATATTGAGAGTAGTGGTTCAAGTTCGGACACACACTCAGCTGTCTTCATGACTTAAACCACAACGGCTGAGCGTGACAATACAAGAACATCTTCCAAACCAAAATCTAGGGACGAATACTCAAGCAGGGATGGCCGCGATGCCTTTCCCTCACCTCCAGACTCCCAAGAACCTGTGCCGGGAGCTCTCCCCTAGCCAGATCAAGAAGACGAGGATTTGGGAGAAGAAGAGGAGGAAGATCTTAGGGATGCACCTCCCGCATTTGAGGAGGGTATCTCCACCATGATGGATGAGCTCAGGGAAATAAACCTGGGTACCGAGGAATATCTGAGGCCTACTCTCATTAGTGCAGCCATGTCCCCCGAGGAGCACGAGGTATATAACTTTTTCCTAAAGCAACATCAGGATGTTTTTTTACAGGAGTTACACAGAAATGCCGGGACTCGATCCTGAAGTGGTGACGCATCACCTGGGTCTTGCCAAAGACCACAGGGGCTATAAACAGTCCTCCAGAAGGACACATCTCTCACATACCACCAAAATAGAGGGTGAAGTCAATAAGCTCATTAAAGAAGGATTCATTCGAGAGGTCCAGTACCCCATCTGGTTGGCCAACATCATCCCCATTAAGAAAAAGAATGGGCAAATCTGTGTCTGCGTCGATTTCAGAGATCTCAATCGACATTGCCTGAAAAATGACTTCCCAGTCCCGATCACCAAGTTATTAATTGATGCAACAACTGGGTATTAGGCTCTGTCCTTCATGGATAGCTATTCTGGCTACAATGAAATCAGGATGGCCCGAGAAGACAAGGAAGCCACTGTCTTTAGGGCCCCTCAAGGAATATTCTGTTACAAGGTCATGTCCTTTGGTCTCAAGAATGCTGGAGCCACATATCAGCACGCCATGTATCGTATTTTCAAGCCATTTCTGGGGAAAATTGTTGAATGTTATGTAGATGACTTGGTGGTCAAATCAAGACAGCGCTCAAATCACCCGCTGACTGGATGCCTATCTCGATGGGCAGTCATCCTGTAATAGTTTGACATCAGGTTTGTGCCTCAGAAGTCCATCAAGGGCCAGACATTAACATATTTTCTGGCAGAGCACCTCTCAATAGGGACTACTGCACCAGACATCGAGCTACTAGATGAAGAAATCTTCACGGTTCAAGAGGAGCTCCCAACATGGGAAATGTACTTCGACGGCGCGTCTCGAAGCCCGTCTGGGAAGAGGATGGAAGACCCCAAATTTAAAAAGGCAGGCTTGGGGATAATACTCATATCCCCGTAAAATGAAGTCTTGCCATATTCCTTCCTCCTGTTAGAGGGATGTACGAAAAATGAAGCGGAATATCAAGCCCTCATTTCATACCTGGAACTCGCACTCCAGGCACAAGTAAAACACCTTAAGGTAAAAGGTGACTCGGAACTGGTCATTAAGCAAGTCAATGGTGACTATGCTATTAAAAAGGAGGATTTGATTCCCTTGTTTGACCATGTATGAGGGTTAATTGAGGAATTTTCCACAGAACCAACATTGACCTATATTCCCCGGTCTCAGAATGCCCAGGCCGACACATTAGCCAATGCGGCCATAGCCTTAGCCGACCCAGACCGGGATGAAACCTTAATCAGTACTGCTCACCATTGCATGGTCTTGCCATTTTTCCAGACCAAGATGGAGGAGATTCATGAAATTAGTCCTGTCCCTGAGGCATATGCTCCCGCCACTAGTTGGATGACCCCCATTGCAAACTACCTTCAACGGGGAGAACTTCCATCAGACAGGGCTGAACGAGAGAAAATACGGAGAAGGGCAATTGACTTTGTCCTATATGGAGACACGGGTCAGCAAGAGGTCCTCTACAAACGAGGCCTCTAACGATTCCTCCTCAAATTCATTGATAAAGATGAAACCATTTCCGTCATGACTGAAGTACATGCCGGAGTATGTGGGGTACATCATCCAGGGTCCAAGCTTTCCCACCAGGTTCGAAGACTTGTATACTATTGGCCCACAATGGCACGAGATTACGATCACTTTACTAAAAAATTCCAGTCATGCCAGATTCATGCCAACTTCATACACCAACCCCCAGAGTTACTTCATCTGGAAAAGTACTCCTGGCCACTTGCTGTCTGGGGAATGGACATCGTGGGACCATAGCCCCCCGCCACATCCAAATAGATGAAGTATATCCTCATGAAAACTGACTTATTTTACAAATGGACAGAAGCTGCACCCCTTAAGGAAGTCGGGGCAAGAAGCGTTTTTTGCTTTGTGAAAACCAATATCATCACCAGATTTGGTGTCCCTCATACCATACTGACGGATAACGACACCAACTTCTGCTCTGCTGAATTGGAGAAACTATACCAAGAATATGGTATCAAGGCTAACCACTCATCCTGCTACCATGCAGTGGCCAACATACAAATAGAGGCTTTCAACAAGACCCTGTCCAACATTCTCTAGAAAATGGTGGACAAAGAAAATAAGTCATGGTCGGATAAAATCCTCCATGCATTGTGGTCTTATCAAACCACAATCCGCACCGCTACTCAGGCTACCCTGTACTCACTAGTATACAACATAGAGGCGGTCCTGCCAATTGAACTCCAACTTCCCTCACTCTGTGTTGCCATCTGTGGTCAATTATCCGATAATGAGCAATCAAAAAAGCAGATAGGTGAATTGGAACAGCTAGACGAGAAGCGGCTGCACACTTTTCACCCTCTGTAAGTCTACCAGAACCGGATTGCACGAGCCTTTAATCAAAAGGTCTGTCTTTAGTCTTTCTTGGATGGAGAATTGGTGTTGGTCTTCCAGACCCCAATGATACCTGGAAGGAAACCTTCAAATATGGAGCCTAAGTGGGAGGGACCATACATTATACACAAGGTCTACCCCAACAAAGCATATGCCCTGATATCCATAGACGGGAAATTAACCATGGCTCATACCAATGCGAGATTCCTGAAGAAGTATTTCGCATAGAAACCATAAGTATTCCCTGTCCTTACCGCATGACGTTAAACTGCACAGAAGTCATCCTTACTGCATGATGTTAAACTGCATGGATTTTAGAGAACTACGTATGGCTTGATTACTGCCCTCGCAGGATATGTAGCAACGCCAGGGTTCCCCATCTTGGCCCAGCCACCTCCAAATTAAAGTTTAAAATGTCCTCTTTCCCCTGTGTATGGACCAGACCTGCACGGGGTGTACCCCTCGTCCTTACTGCATGATGTTAAACTGCTCGGATTTTAGAGAACTACGTACAGCTTGATTCCTACCATTGTAGGATACGTAGCGACGCCAGGGTTCCCCATCTTGGCCCAGAAAACCCCCAAATTAAAGTTAAGAATGTCCTCTCTCCCCCGTGTACCGACCAAACCTGCATGGGGTGTACCCCACGTCCTTACTGCACGGAAATGAAAGGGGGTGGGGGAATCATCCGAGCTGCCTGACGTTAAACTGCCACGCACCCCACAGTCTAAACTCTATGACCCTAAACTAAGAGTATATCATCCTCACCACATGACTTTAAACTGCACGAACAAGAAGGTCTAGAAAATTCCCTTTCCCCCATGTATAGACCTGACCTGCACGAGGTGTGTTGTTTTTGAGAGAACTACATGAGGCTTGATTCCTGCCCTCACATGATATTTAGTAACGCCAGGAATGCCCATCCCGGACCAGCCACCTCTAAAAAAGAAGAAGAAGGAAAGATAAAAATTCTCCCTCCCCCCGTGAATGGACCATACCTGCACGGGGTGTATTTCACATCCTTACCACATGACGTTAAACTACACGGATTTTAGAGAACTACGTATGTCTTGATTCCTACCTTTGCAGGATACGTAGTGATGCCAGGATTCCCCGTTCTGGCCCAACAACCATCAAATAAGAGTTGAAAATGCCCCTTCCCCCGTGTACGGACTAGACCTGCATGAGGTGTATTTAGTAGAGAACTACATGAGGCTTGATTCCTGCCCTCGCAGGATACGTATTGACACCATAATTCCACACCCTGGCCCATCCACCTCAAATAAAAGTTAAAAATACTCTCTTCCCCCCATGTACGAACTAGCCATGCATGGGGTGTTTTTCTCTTCCTTACCACAGGATGTTAAACTGCATGGATAAGGATAAAAGAAATGCCCCTTTCCCTCGTGTATGGACCAGACCTGCATGAGGTGTATTTTTCGTCCTTACCGCACGACGTTAAATTGCATGGATAATAAGATTTAAGAATGCTCCCTTCCCCTCGTGTATGGACCAGACCTGCACGGGGTGTATTTTTGCATCCCTACCGCACGACGTTAAACTGCATAGATAATGAAAGGAAAAAAATACCCTTTTTCCCCATGTACGGACCATAACTGCATAGGGTGTGCTCGTCGTCCTTACCACATGACGTTAAACTGCATGGACTTCAGAGAACTACCTAGGGCTCCATTCCTGCCCTCGTAGGATACGTAGTGAAGCCAGGGTTACCTCACTCTGGATCAACTGTCCCCAAGTAGAAATTGAAAATGCCCTTTCCCCCTTGTATGGACCAGACCTGCATGGGGTGTATTTTTTTTCTTCCTCACCGCATGACGTTAAACTTCATGGACCACATCCTCACCGCACGACGTTAAACTGCACGGACCACGTCCTCACCACACGATGTTAAACTACACGGATTTCATCATGAATCACCTAAGATATATGGTGAAACAAGGTGGAAATACTCCTTGTGCATTTGGATGCATCCTCCCCATACATCAGACTCTACGACACGAATAATTGCGGATCCTCATAACCATTCATGGACATCAGAAGTGGAAAGTCATCGACTCGGGGACACCTTTTCATGACTATGCATACCATGACCTCAGCGGATTTGCATATTGATATCCCCTAGCATGTCTACAAAATGCAAGATTTCCATAGGCGACACTCTTCCTAGATCCGTACATTTACCGGCCTCAGAGCCTCCATACAATACCTCCCGATCTAGAATTTTATGGCGCAATGGTTTACAAGTCCGTCCCCTTTTCACATCCAAACGCCACCAGGGTATCCCTAACTGGTTAGCCTATGTATCCGCCCATGGTTCACATGACAACCTGCATCTACGAACATCAATCTAGGACTAGGCTACTTTGACTCAACGGAAAATTACAGTAAAGATGTTTCTTGTATGCTCGGACACCATTATCCCCACATGCAGAACTCTGTACTGTGAGCAATCTTAGATTTTCATAATCATTCATGGCTATCAGAAGAGGAAAGTTATCGACCCAGGGACACCTTTTCATGACTATTCATACTATTCCATCTGCGGCTCTACATATTGATAGCCCCTGTCCCGTATACCAAAGACAAGATTTCCTTGGGCGGCACTCTTCCTAGATCCGTACACTTACCGACCTCAGATCACCCACACGCTATCTCCTGATCTGGGAAACCTCAGAGCTTCAGTTTACAGCCTTCATCCCCCACCTTGTTCAGAGTATATTAGAGCATGTTGACTCAGTTATCCTTCGAGTGACTACAACAATAGTCACCTAGTGGTACGAGCTCTATGACCACTAAACTATGAGTAATTCATCCTTATCTCACAATGTTAAACTGCATAGGGTAAAGGTACACCCCCACACACAAAATAAATCAGTGCAGGGAGCTCTCTAAGCATTAACAAAAACCAGTGCCGAGTATGCCCGACATGTCCAGACATTTTCTTTCCAAATGACAGACTTCGTGGCCCAGAAAATTATGGATCCTCATAACCATTCATGACCATCAGAAGTGGAAAGTTATTGACCCGTGGAAATCTTTTCATGACTATTCATACCATGCCCTTAACGGCTCTGCATATTGATTTACCCTGGCCTGTCTACCAAAGGAAATATTTCCATAAGCGACACTCTTCCTAGCCCCGTACGGTTACCGGCCTCAGGGCCCCCATATCATTTCTCCTGATCCAAGAAGCCCCGAAACCATGATTTACACCAATCGACCCCTCTCCACATATTAGGAATGCTGAGATGCTCAAGCCCAGTTACATTCTAATCAAGAGCGGCCTTTGCAACTACGTCCTTACCACATGACGTTAAACTGCACAAAGCATCTTGGCTGCTTGGCGTAAAGATGCAAGGACCAAGCATTAAACATCTAGGGAAATGCCTCTAACCACAAGCATTTTCACTGGTTTAAAAATACCCCCATCCTTACCGCATGGCATTAAACTTCACGGAATCTAATAACACTCCTTTTCCTTACCGCATAACGTTAAAATGCACGGAAGTCATCCTTATCACATGACGTTAAACTACACGGTCAAACCTGTCATGGGTTCAGTAAGGAACGGGGGTTTTTCCCTGTCCCCCAGTGCATGGGTCAGACCTGCACAAACCACCGTCTCACACCAGCATGAGAAGGAATGAATTCACTTATTCTCGGGATATTTAGCCTAGACGCTTATCTCGTATCCAGGAACCCTCTCCTCATAAACCATACTCCGTACTCAAGAAAAATTCGAACTCTCATAAGCCACCCCTGGTGGTCATAATCTCAACTTCCTTGAAGTTTCTCGGCCATCGGGAGAATACAATCATTGACCCAAGGACACCTTTGTAGGACTATGCATACCATGCCCTCAGTGGCTCTGCATGTTGACAGCCCTTGGCCCGTCTACCAAAGGAAATATTTCCTCAGGAAATGATTCTCTCCGTATGCATCTTGGCCCTTGAGCCCCTATGTTCATCCTAGGATTCAGAAACCCTCTGAGATACATTTTACCATACTCTTTCACAACCTTGCCCGAATATGGTGGAACGTCTATGACGAGATTACCGAGGACCAGGAGAAGCCGTTCCATTCTAGATGATGTCCCAGCTGCATGACGTTAAACTGCGCCAAGATCCAACCGTCCTTATGATTGATAAATGTGTAGGACAGGAACCTTGCTTCCACACTCCTGATTGATACAAATGTTCTCAAAACCTTTCAGACATCACATACCCATTCCAAGCCACCCCCGGTGGTTTTCATAATTCTCCAAGCCACCCATGGTGGTTTCCATAAGCCGGAATTTCATGAAGTCCTATGGCCATCAGAAGTGGAGAGTTATTGACTTAAGGACACCTTCACATGACTATGCATACCATGACCTCAGCTTCTCTGCATGTTGATTGCCCCTGGCCCATCTACCAAAGGCAAGATTTCCTTAGGCGATGCTCTTCCCACCTCTGCACACCGATACGACTCCCATGCCTTGAGACATGCCCTTCATGTCATTCAAATCTAAACACACTCCCTCTATATGTGTCTGAAGGACATTGAGACATCTTTTAATTAACCAAACCACATTGGGGACCTCTCCCCACCATACTTTTTCAAAGTTTTTCGACCTAAAACATCAGTAATGATAGTCTTGTCGGTGGGACTTTAAACCGATCACAAAAAAAAGAGGCACAAAGCCTGTTAGGCCGAAAACCCAAAAAGGGCGACCTAAGAAAAAGTCGGGCCATACCCATTGGTTCTACACTAAATGGTCCCAGGAAAAATTAGGGAATTAAAATAAAAGACAAAAAGTTTGTTGGGTTTTTCTACAAAACCCTAGCAATAGTCAAACTATGCTCGCTAGATCTCATGATCCATGAAAAAGTTAGAGCTCTTTTTCTTTTTCTTGTTGTCCCAAACTCTGGTTATTCCAAGTTCGGTAAGTTTTCATATATAGTAATCATGCCAAACAATTCCTGCCACATGATAGGATAATCGGAGCGTTAAGGAAAACATTTATTTGTTCTATAACAAGGTTGGTAAGAAGGGAATCCACAATCCGGAGCCTCCTATGGCATGAAAGGTCATTACAGGAGGTTTTCAGTGGATTCAAAAAGTTGTATTAGGCACTGATGATAATCCTTGATTGCTTGATGGAGATCCCACAATAAGGAAGTCATAGATTCTGCACCATCCCGCAATACTTCTGCCTCCTGGGCCGCCTTTGAGCTCTCCCTTATCTTCTCCTCCATTCGCCGCTCCACTTCTTCAATTATGGCGGCGACGTTAGCCTCTTCCTATTGAAGCCGCTATATCTCATTCCTCAACACCTCCAGGAGAGAACGTTGCTCAGTGACTTCACCCTGGAGCCTCACAACTACCACAACATGATCATGAGCCTCTGTTAGGAAAAGCTGTCGGGTTGCGGAAAGGTAGGATTCATATTAAGCAGCAGAAAAGGGAGATTCGAAACCACCCAGTCTTTCTCGATTAGTGACCACCTGTTTGACTATGCCATAAATACCATGGTAGTCAAAGATGTAAAATCCCAACAGCATAAACAGATTGCGCAACTTTGGTAATTTTATCGGCATCTCATCCAAGGGCGTATGAGAAATTAGCTTCCAAATTCTCTCCCAAGCCCTTTGGCGAGCAGGCCGAAGACTGGAAAGGACTTTTTGATCAGGATCATAGTTTCTTTAGGATGAAGATACATATTCAGGGATGAATTTCACCAAGGAGGTACCCAATGCGGCTTCACCCACAAACTCTGGCACCGCAACAACTCCAGCCCCATCCGTTGTGGTCACATGCACAATCAGATCTGACGGCACAATAGTCAACTCCAAAGGTCATGGTCCTAGATCCCAAGAGCCGATAAGATATATGAGTATCCCTAATCAGAAATGGGAAAAGAATGGATTCAGTGGCAAGAGGTCGAAAAAACTTACCCCTAATCATCAAGGCGTCGGTATCCTCAAGCTCTGTGCCACCACAGCCACCCGGGGAAGACCCTGCATCTTCGAGAGGCAATGGAGTCCTAGGAACCCCCAGAGGTGTCCAAGACCTAAGGCCATGCCCAAGGCTAGCAGTTCCCAAAGCTTCCCCCAAACATTCGGTCACAGAGATCAAGCCCAGGGAAATCACTCCCCCAGTAAATAAAATAATGGCCCACTATGGGTTTCTGACAACTGGTCTGGTGACGGGATCTTCCTCCATCACCATGGGATCCATTGGGTCTGAGGCGGCTGGCCCCGTCTGATCAGGAGACCCCTTAGCAATTACAGGCACCCCATTCTCCCCCGCAATTGAAGGGGATGTCTGACCAGTAGGAGTCTCGAATTCCAGCTGTTTCTCCTCTGACATATCTCCGATTGATGAAGGCAGGAGTAAAGCATCCATATCACTAGCCCCTCCAGCAGGGCCCACCATCTTGTCACATCCAGATGTGGCTGTGGGTGATCCCTCCTAAGATAAAGGGGCAAAAGATACGGCTGCTGGTGTAGCCACGACCGTGCCTCCAAGTGGCCCTACACCATATGCCAAGAAAGTTAATAACTGACAGAGTCAGAATATACGAGTCGGCGATCGAGGAAACAAGAAGTAATAGTTACCCGACGTCCCCTGTCTGAGTCGTTCTGATAAACGGGATGCCATTTTCCATCTCCAGATCTACCCAGGGGGTAGTTCCTCACTCAAAATGCTAAGAGGAGCTGGAGGAGGAAAGACCCTGGCTGGGTCTGCAATGGTCGCTTCCATGAGATCAGCTATGCCAGGAGATCCCTCCTTGATGATCCATGTAGTAGGAAGCACGTGTTCGCCTACTACAGTACCATGGAGAGTATGATCCAGGGAAGGAACTGCCCTCTGGGACTCCTCGGCACCCTGAATAAAGGGATAAAACTTTAGAACCTTCATAGTAAAGGAGGAGGGAAGAACAAAATGGACAAACGGGACGACCTCTTCTTAGGGATCAGACGATTCAGGATGTCTTATCATCATGGACACCCGGGTAGACCCATAAAGACAGTTCCAGAGTGAGTGAATGTAGGTGTCCATCTCCTTCAGTGAGGTGACTATTTCATCCATATTCTCTTCCAACAACAAGTGGGTTGGAGCGAAGATCGTACCAATACCTGGAAGCTCGAGAGGGCCCGTTTGGAGCAATTCCCAAACCTCTTCATCTGAGCCACTGACCCTCAGGTCATCCCAAATCCTCCAAGACTCCAGAAATGCGGCTGTGACGGGAACATCCAGCCGGGGAGGATCAACCTGAGAGGGCCAGGCAGTGGCAGGGGCTGGTGGGGGCACCAATGACCGTGTTTGTTTTCTAGATCTCGCCGCCACCCTGGAACTCTCCGAAGCTACCTGCAGGTGGGACCTCATGGGTAGGGGGAGAATTCCCTTGCCTTAGCTACAGTGGGGGAGCCACCAAGATCACCACCCCCTGAGGAGTGATTGCTCTCTTCCTCTTATTTGTCAATCACCGGTTTCCGCATGGCCTGGACTCGATGAGTCAACACTGCATAACCCCGGCGTGAGTGAATGTAGGCCTAGAGGTCCCAGAGATACCGATCAACCCTCTTTGGGTCCGTATCATAAAGAATATAAACGAGAGAAGATATGTAACCTAGCTCATCGAAAGCCACCTCAGATTCTTGAAGATACTGCCACAGAGAACGGGGGTACTGGCTGCGAAAGGATGACCAGCTTTTGAATTCGTCCCATTGGCCCCAGGATGTTGGGAAGGAAACATCAGCAGGGATAAACAACCCTCTCTGGGTGGCTTTGAGGGCATGATAGGATACACCTCTGTCCATTAAAACCTTCCCCGAAAGCACAAAACCTGAAGGGTGGCGAAGAACCTTGCCCAGCCTGGTTGAAGCACCATCTCCCTTTCGCTTCCTCTTTCCCTTCGATGGCTTAGGACTTGAGATGGTAGGCACCCACAACCCTAGCTGGCCATTCGGGTACAATTTCACCCAGGAGTCAGTGTAACTCTTGGATAAGAAGGGCATGGAGTTTTCAAGTGCGGGAGTCATAACCTCGCAACCAGTATCTTCTCGGGTAAACATTAACCATAGTTGCCTGGCCACCATCAAATGGCGGTTATCGCGGGAGCCATTGAGCAAGGGAAGACACAGTTCCTGGACACAACCAAATTGGCATCCAAATCAGCAAGGTGAGTACCCCTCACAGATCAGTTCCCCACCGATACAGGCCACTAGAATTATCTTTTGGAGAGAAAAGAGGTAGACCCGCTTACTAAACTCCTCTGATATAGTATTCTTAATTGCATCAGCTGGGAAGGGATATGGATGGAAGATGAAATGATCATAACTCGAGATCTATATCGACAACATAATCATATTCTGAACCTTCTGTTGACCATCCTTATCTTGGGTCTCCCTCTCTTTGGGCATAACTCTGCTGGTTAGTTGCAAGTATAGCCGAAATGTGGTGCCTGGAATCTGAAATGGGTTGATGAAAGTATAGAAGTTCTTAATATGCGCTCCCAACCATCCCCAGAGGATTTGAAAAGGGCCGTCTACCTGGTTTGGCAAACTTCCATCGGTAGTATTGTTGGGAAATCGATAAATCCTAGACAATATTGGGACAACCAAGTTGATGACGTTGTCGGTAGCCAGCTGTGCTACCATGATAAAAGTAGAGACCCGCATGCCACCAGTCTCACGTACGGGCAATAGCCATCCCCTCAGGAACATGGCCAGGAACGCCACTAGATAGAGTATCCGATCAACATCTAGAACAAGCTCCCATCCCCTATCGTTGAACTGGACTTCTTCCAAGATCATCCAATAGGTTCCCCTCTGTTTTTGAGACTCCATCGTAGGACAGGTCATGGGCCTGCATGGGAGAGTCACAGACTTTCTCTCTATAGAAAAATCCTTGACCCATCCACGATATGGGACAAGGTATTTCGGAGACGCGTCCTTTGAATGCTTCTGGGCCTAGTCAATAAGATGCTTCACCAGGGGGGAGTCCTCTCTTCGTTGTACCACACAAAAGAAGGAGGCATGAATTCTTCATACATACCCCCAACGATGGGGACCCCAAAATCTGAAAGACGTCCCAAAGACTAATACCCACCTCACCATGGACTAGATGAAATGTGTTGGTGTCTGGAATCCAACGGCTCAAAAGTTTCCTGGAGAGGGCTTGAGGTCGACGGTTATAGGTTTGGGACACCCAGGCAGCTTCATATAAGCCTATGGCTCACAACTCTGCCTCAAACTTTTCACAACTTTGGCGAACCCAAAAGGTCCACCCCCAATCCAGTGACTTAAATTCCCCTTCAGGCCGGAGGTCTCAGTTCACTGACCAGCCATTCTGGTCGTTTACCATGGCATTGCGGGCAATGCTCTGGTAATAGTGAATTGCCCCTTCCTGATGATGTTGTTCTCCGGTTAGGGACATAGGAAGGTGATTCAACACAGATCCAGCAGCTGTATCCCTTGAGGCAGGCCTCCCTCTAGCAGATATCACAAATCGAGGGATATTGGCAGTAAATATCCATGCTCCAGGATTGTTGTCATGGGATGGAACTGGAATCAATGTATCAGATAGTAAACCGAACCCGTAGGTCGGAAGGCTATTGGAAAGGGGGTACTCTCGCTATGACTTGAAGAGAAGATCAAAAAGCAAGGAGCATAGTGGGGAGTGGAAGATTCCATCCTTAACAGAGTCAGCCACATCCTTTAGGCGTTGATCTCCAATTGGGAGAGGATCTACGACAGGTTTGGGTGCATGAAGAGGATGAACCATGTTTTCTCCCTGCATTATGAAGATCATAAAATGGTTAGTTCGGAGTAATCAAATATGGACAAAAATATTGGTAGTATGGAAAAGTAATCGAGAAGCCTTCGTGAGCAGGCCTCATAAAGTGGTTCATGATGACGACATCTTGCGAACCAACCCTACGCAGAAGGGGTTTGCGATATGCTGGCCCGTAGGGCGTTGGCCAGAAAACCACAAACCGGGTTGCTCCGTGGGATCCTTATCCCAGATTTAAGTAATTAAGTTCGGAGGACTTAGGAATTTTTAAAGTCAGCAAGTCCTCAGTCCGCGAAGCATCGAAACCGCGAGGTTAATTCCTCCGCGGCCCGTTGTGGCTTACTTTTTAATTAATTAAAAGTATTGGTTCATGGTTGGTAAATTGGTCCATGGGTGAAGGCGACCGCGAAGGAGGAATGATTCATGGAATGTGGCAGCTGGTTCGCGGACGAGGTGTTCCACGATGGAATGAGCACGCAGGAAAAAAAGAAGAAGCGAGAGGGCTCATGTTTCGCGAAGAATCTGGAAAAAGACAAAGGAAGGCCCCCCGTATTTATAGGTGTGGTCCCCTACTGGGTTCACACCTCTACCGCAAACCATCCAAGTTTCAGGACCACTCTGCATCGGAATGGCCTTCTCTTCATTCCGATCGGACCCCATTCTGATGGGGGGCATTTTTGGGGTCCTGAAAAATCCGCAAAGGAGATTCTATCCAATTCCCCCAAATAATCGGTGGGAAGAATGGAGAAAACTCAAAAGATGAAGAAAGACGAACCGGTCCATAGACCGGTCCAAATGATGATGCCACACGACCAGTTCTGCGAAGCACTCCCTCCGCGGACTATTGGCGTTTGCGGAATGTGGGCGGAGATCCTCTGCGGGCGCGAAGCAGGACGAACGCTGGACTGGTCCACCGTCACAAACCGCCCCAGCCGCGGACCACCTCAACTGGCCCGGTCTGAATCCGCTGTCATTCACGGAATAGAGGCGGAACCCTCCATGGCCATGAAGCACTCCCCGAGCTCGTTTGGTTCACGGGGGAGATGCGCTCAATGCCCCCCATGAGTTGCGGATTGACCGAGTCATCTGTGAATCAGGTTTTCTGTCATGGGACTTCGCAAAAGGTGCCACATGACCATAGATACATCCTTTTCCCCACTCTATAAAAAGAGATCGAGGGGAAGGGAAGAGGGGATTCTAAGGAGATCGATCAGATTCGGGTGGAAGGATTTCGAAGGAAGGTTTAGGATTTCGCAGCGAAGTTCGAGTTCACGAACCAAAGAAAGGTATGAACTAGGGAACGAATTAATAAGGAACGGGATAATGCATAATAACTTGGTGAACCGCGGACTTAAAATATCAAAGAAAAGAAGACCGCGAACCATGGCCCCTCCGTGGATGCACTCCCCGCGGATTAGGGAGTTTATGCCCCTTTTCCAATCCATCGCACCGTGTAGCATCCTCCTACGCGGGTGAAGCCCTGACCTATGGACCCCCGACCGGCACCACCCTTGGCCATCGCTGCTCACATGGAACCCTCCAAAAACCACCCTGGTATGTGGATCAAACCCGAAGATGTGAACCACCTTGGTTCACAGAATGATCACCATTCCACGAACCACCCTGGTTCGCAGGATGCCCATCAGTCCACGGACTACCCTGGTTTGCGGACGGCTTCTCCAACTGCGTAGCACTTCCCTACGTGAAGGGTGCCACCACCCATACCCTTGTGTGGCCCACCGAATCCTTCATAGTTATCATTCCCCGAGCCATATAAAAACCTTCCAATCTAGCCTGATCCTCCGCGACTCCCTCATTGGCCTACTCATCGGCCCAGAGCCGAGGCCCCTACCAGAGCCACCAGACCCATGTGATGTGACTTTCAGGCGCATCAACGCGCCGTTTTGAGTTCACATACCCACATTAAGTAGGGGCTAAGGGGTTTCCCCAACCCTTGAGTGGATTTTTGAAGCATTCCTGGGTTCACATTCCCACAGTAATGTGGAGTCTAAGCTCAGGAGTCCCTTTTCTGCCCCTCCACTTGTTGGGGCCGGGGCACTTCTCCCTTCTTCGGGGGGTAGTAAAATACCCATCAGAAGGAATCTCCCATGCATTTTCATACTTTCCCCAGGAACAATATAGGTGACGGGCACAGGAGCACCTCTTTCCCTCTCCCTCTGTGCTTTGTCTCCCTGGGCATCCATCCCGGAGTAAGCCCCGACTCTATGGGCCACTCCATGCATAAGCCCCACTCCACTTCCCACGGACACACCTTTCACGACGTGATAATCTGGTCCCTGCTGCCTCTTGTTTCTCACACTGAGCATGAATCACGTGGGCTTAGAGTAAGCATCGACCATGACATCCTCTCCTGGGCTGCCTTAGAGTGTAAGCCCCAATCTATTTCCCTAGGCCTCCTTAGAGCGTAAGCCCCACTCTTATGAACTATGAGGACTTTGATTCCACCCCATAGGGATACGTAGGAAGCCTCCAAGAGGTTCAATCCCGATCACCATCAGACCCCCAGGTCCACCTTTACATCTGTTCTCCGACACCCCAATTCGAACTACGTGGAATTTGATCCCTGTCTCCTAGGAAGGGTACATAGGAAGCCTCCTTGAGGTTCAAGCCCAACAACCGGTCGATCTGACTATCTTCACGAAGGTTCATCGCACCAACCCTAGTGCCATCTCAATGAGTCCAGATTCATTGGGATCATTAATCTAACGAGGGATGGTAAACCTTGGGCAGAAATGATTCTAAACCCCCTGCTTCTAGATGACAGTTTCCAACCAGGAGTAATCCATGGATACTATACTTGGTTATAAACCAAATATTCACGAACATATGAACATGTCTTAAATCTATAAGAGAGTCCCGAAAGAGGCAATAATTCCCCAAAAAAGGGTGCAATGATCCTGACTTCCCATCCTCTCGACCAATGTGAGTTCTTAAGTATTGCTGGTCAAATCACCCTGTAAATGACTACCTTTGGAAAGAAGGCCCATGTATTACTGGATATGGAACCGTTGGGAATTTTGAGGTGGAAAACGGTGCACCTGATATGAGTGATTAAGTAGAACCCAACCTTCTCTAATAAACCGTCGGGCAGCACAATTTTCTTTCCCACGACCCCATCGTGCACCTCCGAGATAGAAGCTGAACCAAGAAGGACATGAAAACCCCAATCTATTATTATATGTTTCATATAACAATTATTTCCTATAACCAGTGCCCATATGTATCAATTCAAAAGAAGTCTTTAAAATTCGTAGTGAAAGGATAAATCAACCGTCGTACCAACACTAGGTTACCTAGCCTTTGAGTCAAACTCGAAGCACTTTAACACTATTTCCCTAGTTCAAAAACCAAACCTCATAGCTAGAAAATTTCTGAAGTCCAATATTGAGATGAACCACTTTTGATAACAATCTATCATGATCCAACCCATCTTCACCTGTATAGTTGGTGGAAAATCAAATTTGGCACCCCAATACTTCCTCTAATCGGTCAGGGTATGGGGATAAGTACCAATTAGACATATTAAACACATGGAAGGCCTTATCCTAAGGTACACACAAACACATCTCTAAATAAGCATGTATTTCTGAAAGGTAAAAATAAAACTAATACCAAAATGCATGCATACTTCTATATCCTACATTAGAGTATGACATAAATACTAGAAAGCATAAAGAGATAAATACAAGTCCACCAAAGCTATAAAAATTTCCCAAACTGATAGTAAGAAGGGGATTGTTGTCAAATGAAACACCTGGTATGAACCACAATTTCTGTAGATCAACTACACTATACCTACTCCTGGTCCACCTAGGAATCCATCAAAAGGTCCATCATCTTCATAAAACATAGTATGTGCATGAAGCACCCATGCATGGGTGAGTATATAGAAACCAATTAGGATACCCCGAAATCACCAAACATAAAGCATAAAGTTTGTAGTCAAATAACCATAAAAAATGAATGTTAATCAGAATATGATACATAAAAATAACAACCCAGATATACTCATAGTAGACACTAAGACTAAAATAGGTCACAACTATACTACCTGTATAGGATTCGACTTGAGGCTTCATGGTTATGATCTTCCAATAGAATTGACTTCATGATTCCGATAAAAATGATGATTCACATCCAAGATGTTGTGATCATCATGACTTACCATGAGGAATTACACACTATATCTTTGAATATTTCAATACAATGATAAAATATCTCAACCAAGGCCTATGGGGGATTCATAACCCTAATTGGGACAACCCACTAGGATGGAAATATCACGCCCTGATACTCAGTAATGATATACATGACCCAAACTAAGGAATAAATGACAGAGTGTCAAACCTCATTCCGTACAGAGGGGGTACATAACTCTATTTTAGAATAATCCTATAGAGGAGATAAAAAGCTATGATTAGGATGTGATGCCTCATTATACCATTATAGGGATGGACTATGGTAACACACCCAATAGATACTAGTTTGTACTGAAGAAATCGAGGACCTCCAACTACCCTGGTAGAATTTAATGACGTATATTGGGAGTAAATAGCATGTTCCACTAATTTTTAAACTTCTTGTGTAAACCCCCATGTTTGAAATCCTATGCCCATGTACTATTGTCATGTCTGTATACACTGGCCCTACTCATGAACCTATCAATGTCTAAGAAATTTTCTATGTCTGAGAACCTATCCATGCCCGTGTACTTACAAGTCTCTATGGCCATATACCCCTATGTTACATGCCGATATGCTAGTATTGGGTCACAAAGTGAGTGGTAGGTCCTACACAACATGTGGTATTTTATTTTTCTGAAACACTATAGTAAGGGATCCAAATGGTGTGTGGTCTTCAAAATACACACCATGTATGTAAGGATTTTATAGAACCTATAGGTCTTCACGAAGAACCACTCACACAACCATCACCTTCACTCTAGTTGCAAATCTCACCCATGAAACATGGATTTGAGTTGACATAACTCCAATCATCACTGGTGGTCAGATTCTGGCCACCAATCTGCTCCCAAAATGATTCTCATAGTACTATGTAATCTGAATGCTCGATTATGTTAAATGATATATCTTGATATGATTCCAAATACTCTATAATTATGAAGTACCCCAATAATTTCATTGATCCCAAACCTAAACATGCGATACCAATACATGGTATAAATAATGATTGTGCAATGATCATCTATCGAGTATTTTTCAAACCACATGAAAAGGAAACACTAATGATCAGCATGTGAAAAATGATGGGATAAATTCACAAAAAAACAATCATGAAGAATGAAACTCAACCATTATTTGTGTTGGAATCAATCTATTTAATTTATAATGATGAAAAAAGAATAAAGAATAAATAATTATGATGTAATATTAATTGTTAATTCTAGGAAGATAAATCAAAACCCACAAATCGAAAAATTCACCCATGAATCAATTTGTTACAATAATTGATTCATGCTGGACATGGAATAAAAAAACATGAATAAAATCCAACATAAGAAACCCTATATAGAGTATGAATCAATCAATGATGAAGAAGGGTTCCACATCCTAGTCATTGGTGAGATCCACGAATTGCATTGGCACACCGATTATCAACCCATGATCCATTTTAATTCATTAAATAACTCTCCTCCAATGGATCCTTTTAAATCCCTAGGGTTATGAGGCTAACCCTAAGGATTTTCCCAAAATGGTATAAAATATAGTAGTTTAGGTTTTGGTCCATTTAATAAATAATAAATAAATTAGTTTATTCATTTTTTAATTAACCCACCTATGATTATACTTAACCTAAACACCCAATGCACATAATGGCTAGGTAAATCCTAGAGTAAAACCCACATTCTTGATTTAATTGAGGTCTTGTATTTCCCACCTGAGACTCTATTCAGGGTTTATTCCATTATTTAAAAAAACTATGCATGCGTGATATAATATATATAATATTTTTATTATATCAATATTGAGCATCCTCGAGCCTCGTAATTCCATGAAGACTTATCACCTAGCCTAAAAAATATCCTTTTAAATATTCCAAAGTTTTATAAGTCAAAAATAGAGCATTTACATAGGTTATAGAATGGTTAATCTCAGTACTTGTGTTTTTTGTGGTTGATTACACCAAAATTATTCTTGAACTGCTTGATGGATTGAGGGAGTAGGAGGATAGAGAATGTTCTAGGTCTCTAGATATCTCTCTAGGGATTGAGAGAGCTTTTCTCTATCCACTATTCACAATATGAATGATTATGGAAGTTTATATAATTAGATATTTATTATGGCTGGTTATTAACACACAAGACCATTGTTAATTCTATAACTCTCATTTGAATAATATAATTATTATTCATTGACACATGCATCAATTTTAGAATAAATAAATATCATTAATATAATTTTCAATCAGACCATTAAACTCAGTCTCCACATCCTCTTTTCAGATATCAAACATTGAATAATGACTATTTATTTAACAAATAAATATAAATTCATTATCCGTCAATTAATATAATAAATATTATATTTGAAAAACATTGAAAATAAATATTTATTATTATTATTTAACTCACTTATTATTATTAGTAACATGTCATTAAATAACGGGGATCAACCAAACTCAAATAAATATTATTTTTGACTTCTTAAATTGAATATTAAATTTAACAGAGATTGTAGATACACTTGGTATTTGAACCTCTAGGCCTCTTCCTCTATGTCATTAGGAATAAACACATGATGTCTAAAGTTATAATCAAGAAACATGACAAGGAACCATTATATAAATAATTTAATGTCACAATGACATAAATACTCCCACAAATTCTTATAGTGTATTATAATCCCTTTATCATGATATATCAAATTAATCAGGCTACATACTTGTTTCATCAACCAATGTTCTTGATGTCTCCTTATTTGAATTTATAGAAATGAACACACCCACTAAACCCCATTGACATAGATTTATCCAAGAAGTTTTATTTCTATAAAAGGTCCGGATATATCAACTTTCATCAAGGGACATAAATAATAAACCCTTTCTCGTATTATCCATAAATATAATATCAATCATGACACATCCAATGTATCCCACATTATCATGAGTATATGCTGTCATGGTTTTCATCAACACATCAAATGACATGACTCATTGTAACCATTAATGATAATAATAAATTTTAAGGATCAATAAACATGTCCATATATAGAAACATCTAATGACACATCTAAATGAATATTTCCAATTGGTAGTTCTTGTTCGCATAATATTATGCACTAGAAATTACCAATGGAATACACCATGAGAGGGTGCATCAAATTCCTATGAGGGACTACCCCTAATATATTGTATCATTCATGTCCCATAAAATTATATCATCCGTCCATAGAATATATATTCTAGTATACCATCATGGAACCTCAAGGTTATCATCGTAGAAGGTAATTCCTATGACCTTTTAGTCTGACATATGTTCTTAGGATATTATCAAATACACATATCTTGTAGAGGAACAATAATTATGAAATAAGATACTTAATTAATAATGAAAACATGTAATCAAGTAATTAGAATTTGGTTCTAGGGAACCAACTACAACTCCCATATCAGGCCATAATATACATTTAAATTAATTATAAACCATATATAATCAATTTAATAATTAATTATGACACTTATAATTAATTATTAAAATTATCCCAATGTGGAATAACCCCTAAAAACTCATTTAGTGATTCTATGAAATTATAATGGTGACTAAACACACACAAATGGTCCTTGAAGAACCCACTACCCTTCTACAAACAAAATCCCCATCAATCATAACCCGTACAATAAAAAATTTAATCAAATTAGATTCATTTTCCCAAAAACAAATCACCATACAACAACCTCAAATGAAACAAATAAATAAGAAAATAATTTATCATCTTAGGACATCCTCCATCCATTGCATGTAAAATCCCCATGGTTTGGGATGAATTTCACAATAATTTGGTGAAATTAATAAAAATACATAACCTAAAACCATTAAAAATCATACATAAAATATAGAGGAATACTGAAGGAAAAATGGATTGATTATACCTCAAATAACTATAAATACCAAGAATAAACTTCCATAGATCATGATAAAAAAGGGGGATAAGGAGACCCTCAATTGGGGGTTTAATAAAAGGGTCTAAAAAAAGACCCTTCTATCCCCACTAAAAAACATAGAAAAACATACCAGGTACCCGATCGACCTACTTTGGATACTTGGTGGTCCACTAAACACCTAATTCACCCCCACTAGTTAGATGGCGGGGCTTCAGACCATATGCACCTACTTTCCAATCCCCCGAGTACCTGATGGTAACTACAATAGTGATGCAGTTTGACTGCTGGCTCTCCCTTCCCTCGAGCACCCAAGACACCTCCCATTCCTCCCAAAACCACCAAATAATATCCAAAAACATTCTATAGGGTGGTCCAAACACTATAATTACTCAAATAACCCTGGATTTAAGACCAAAAATTCAAAATTCCTTTGAAAAAAGTATCCCATAAATTCATAGGTCATTAAAAACCCACACCACAAGTATTCTAATCCTCTATAAGCACCGAAGAACATATCTCATCTTCCAATAAATCAATTAGAAAATAAAACCACCCCTCATTCTCAATCCCAAAATAGAATGGATGTAGTTACACCACCCATATAGTAGTCATATATGTACCAACTTTTCTAAAAAAAAATTCTTGTCTAATTCCGAAAACATAAAACCACATATGAAATAATTCTATTGATATATTTTCCACATCATCACATCCAATTAGAAATGAAAACACCAGTAGGTCCTCCTCTGGTGGACCCTTCTCAAAAAAAATTTTCCCTCAACTACTGGAACAACACTACCTCAACCCAAAAATGACGTTTTAACTATCAGAGGCATTAAAAAATTATCCAACACCAGCGCTGATATCTAAAACTGACAGTCAATGTCATTCTATAGCTATATCCTTATCCAACCAATCAACTATTTTACTCTACCCATGGGAACCAATTCAACCCTCATATGAATCAGTCTCAGAACACATAAAATTCCTTCTTGAGTCAACCACCCATGGAAATGAATATATTTAAACACTATAACTAAATTCTAAATTATAGTATTCATTAGAAACCTAATAAAATTTTCTACCAAAGTAACAGTACCCCAAGCATAGTATCAATCTACATGATACTAGTTCTACTACATCCAAGACCCTTCTAATACGAGTGATACACACCCACAACTAATTTTATTCTCCCCACCATAAGAGTATCCTCATCACACCATACATAGATTGATTCCATCATTCCTTAAGCCATAACCAAAAAGAAAAATCCACATCCCATCTCCAATAACACTTTTAGTGTGATCATCACAAAACCCCACTCAGGTACCAACCAAGTATTTAGGACTAAGGTGAACTCACCACCATTACTGCTACACTGCTTGAGTAATCCTGTAACTAAGAAAATTCTAATAGATACATGCATAACCCTTTACACCAATCCATATTTAAGGAAACCCCACCTGTTACTAACGTACACTACCTTCATAGACCGATACTTACTTGAAAACACAAACCCCCACTCACTCTCCTCCTTCCAAGGTAGAGTGGTCATCAAAAGAAACCTCCCTTATGTTCTCTTTCACTACCTATATCTATCTTATCTGAACCAAAAATGGTATACACTCTTGTATTACCCAATCAAACAACCAGAATCATGATCCAATGAGTCACACACCATTAGACATTGGATCATGAACCTAAATAAGTGTCTATTAAACCCTTTCATTTCAATTACATTTAGCCTAAATCACCCACAGTTTTCTCATCCATTGACATGAGGAACTCACACATACCAAGGCCATCCATATGATCAATTACCACTAAAAAATTATTCCAAAACCATAGTGTGTCCACCCATTATATATCCATCATAGAATGAAACATCTAGGATCACCATCTTCTATCCTATCAAAATACACACTCTAAACCAACAAGGCCAAACATCTAACCTATCCCACCTCTGAACATAACTACAATACAATAATTAATCTATGTTTATTACATCTCAAAATCCCATGGAATCCCAAATACCTTTATCAACCCTCTCAATGGTATCCACATCCTCAAGGAAACCCGTGTCCAATATAAACCATCTCTCATACATAAATTACCTACATTGAAATATCTCTAAGACATACAATGCCAAAACCGGACCACCAAGGATTCTTATACATTCATTTCACTTGGGATTTTATAGCCATCACTAGAGAACATACCATTATATGAACCACATGACCTTTCATCAAAAAATACCATGGCTAAACTATGGAGAATTCCACCAAAAATATATATAATAAAACACTATATAAGTTGTGGTTGAAACTTTAAATAAGTGAACTCTATGTCATCGGTAAAATAGACAACATTCAAGCACATAAATGTCATTTGAATCCTATGTGACAAGTTTAATGAATGTACACATGATTATTACTACTTTGGGCTAAGGGAAAAATCCAAAACCATTGATATGAAACAAAAACATCATACTTAAATAAATATTACAACTATAACACTAAAAACCAATAAAAAAGACCCCATAACCATGATAAGTTGGACTTCTCATAAGACATGTGTTCAAAAATCACCATCTTGAGCTCCATCATAAGTTCCAACACATTAATATCTCATATTAACAGTCCCAAAATAGTACATAAAAAGAATGGAAACTCTAATACCACCTTTAAATTACCTGAATAAAACTTCTTAAACAATACCCTAACCAGAGTGCCACATGACCTCATGCATGCATCCCCATATGCAAGTGGATGATGACTCATGGAGGGGGTATAAACCATAAAGTAAGGATTCCATTATCTCAATAACATAAACATAAATAGATAATAAATAAATAATCATTAACTAACATAAAAAATCATAGAACATTGTATGTAATTACATCCAAAGAAAACCATACCCAAATAGGCATACACCCATGTTGTAATAGATAAATATGTAGTCATATAGTCAATAATCTGATCCAATATCCCGTGAGGTTGATTATGAGTAAAAAATAAATATATATACAAAGGTACTAGAATGATCCACTACAACCCCAAGACTCACCTCAACCCCATATCCTAACACTATCGAGATGCTCTTTCCAAATCCATCACACAAATTATGACCTAAAAGTCAAACATAAGGTCTGTATGTACACCAGGGTTCCCATGAAGGGTGTTTGAAATACATATATGTAGAGTCTGAACAAGTTTCCCTAATATACAATATCATATACTTGTATAATAATGAGGAAAATAAATAACAGAAACATATGGAATAAAGGAATTAATGTTGGCTCATCGTGTGCAAACTAGATCACCACAACACCCAACCCTATATAGCTCAACCAATTCTAGAATAAGAAGTCAACTCGATAACAAACCCTGAATCATACCCTGTAACTTATGGTATGGTATCATACAAAGAAATGACCACTAACCTCTCACTTAGGGTAGGGTCTATAATAAACCCCAACTACGTCATATCATGTCTCGACCTCTACCCTATTACTTAGGATAAGGTTCCACAATCACATCCTAGACTAGTACCCTTTCACTCAAGGAAGTATCTTCTTATATCCTCTCACTCATGCCAAGTATATACATCACATCCTTTTATCACATCACATAGACCAACCACTATCACTTAGGGTAGGTATCCCATCACATCCTATCCCATATTAGATCAACCGATCCACTCAAGGTGGGTATCAAATCAAGTCTAAAAATATATAACATTGACCACTACCCTCTCACTTAGGGTTAGAATCACATAAGGCCTTGTACCATATCATATCAACTACTCACCTCTCATATAGGGTGAGTCTCACATTAATCTCATCATCAATCATAGTTCCTCAGTTAGACACGCACACACAACAAAAAACATTACAACATAACCCATTCCATATGTAAGCAACGACTCACATGAATAAGTCTTAGCTGATGGATAGCCTCTAATTCTATTATTACTTCCCATAGCCTATTATCCCTATAAGTTGATCTCCTCAGAACTGTATGAATCACACAAGAACAACATGTTGAACCTATTGACATTCCCATCTCACTAGTGAGGGTATCCTCTAGGTTTACTAGACAGTACCATGATTCCACTCATCTATAAAAAGTAACACTCATCTCTCCATGGTGATACCATGACCCAAAAGCATAAAATTTCCCAATACTCAAGTGGCTGATCTAATTACACTTCCAAATCCCATATTTATAAACTCATTTTCATGCATAATTTTAAGTATTTTCTTAATGATTTTAATTTTTTTGAATGAATAAACTCATATAATTCAATGATTTATTAAAACATTATAAATTTGAAATAAATAATTAAAAGGAATTTAAATTTTATATTTTAATGATTTATTTCATTGAAGATTATTTTTTAGATTTTTTTACTATGATTTTTTAATTATTTTTAGGTAAAAAATGGTATAGGCTTGGATATCCCTCAACCATGGAATGAAATCTACCTAATTATCCCACAAGAGGCTGACCAGCCAAGCAATCCTTGAGAGATCCTTCACAAGATGACATATATGATCCCTAAATAGGATCCCATGTATAGGTGGGACAAAGCATGTAGGGACTAAATGAGGTTGGTACAACCCATTTAGTGTGTGTGAAATGGTTTTCAAGGATCCTATCCCTAGAGTAAGACTCTGAGATGGGTATGGAAGGATTTATATTATAAAAAAGCACCTCATCCTAGTGAAAAACTAATGTGGGACTCTAAAAATAGGGAAATGTTGACACTTAACAAAAATGGCACCATCCCACCTTATTTCTATTACCCCATGCTCGAAAATTACTAGATCCATGCTATTTATTTCCTTTAACCACTCAAATTCACCTTCTACCACTTAAACTCACCTAATACCACCGTCACTACCACTGAGAAGCTCGATCTCGAGTTGAAACAAAACTTTTGAAGCCTGTTGTGGCCATGGATGAAATCCAAAACTTAGGAAGACCACCACAATGCTATGTTTAAAGGAAACCAAATCCTCACAGGAAAGAAGAGAATATAGCCTCTATGAAGGCCATATAACTCAATGGAGGACTACATTATTACTACCACACCGATTAAGAAGTAATAGAAAACTACGACACACCCATGCAAACCTTTCACAAGCCTTGTACAAAGAGGAGTGAAACTCGAACACAGTGAAGGAAACATCATTTGAGGAGGAATTATGAGTTCACCACTACACCAAAGTGAATAATTAGGGAGAATATCCAAGGAAATAGATGTTTTGTTCCATTATACACTACCCCATGGTTATTTTTAACGTGGGAAGTGAAATGTTTTGAAGATGCGTGAGGATGATCAACCGTTGGTGAAATGGGAGATGTGATCTACCATTGGTGGAATGGTTGATATGGAGGAATGATCTGCTGTCAAATGTAACACCATATATAAGTCCAATATTGTTGGTTCTTTGTGAAATCACCAGGGAGATACACTAGTTGATGGTGAGTTCCACAATTTAGAATAGGTAGAGGTGATATAACATCATAAAAATGGTAGATGTGCCATAGTGGTAGATCCTGGAACCGTTGGTGGATATTTGGAATAGTGAATCATGAAGAAATGGTTGTTAATTAAGTAAATTGATAAATAATATGTTTATAAATGAGTAGTGGTGGAGAATTTATGAAGGTTCATTAATAATACCAAGAATAAGATATAATGGAAGAACATACTATGCTACCATCAAGAACTAATAATAGATGTGAAAAATTAGATTCTTAAACCATGGAGATGCCCAAATATAAATTCTATTACCGCTATTATGGATTGCATCTCAACATTGGAATTTGGAAACACCTAAGAATTTAGTATATTCAACGTAAAATATATTTAAAAAGAAATATTCAACACTTGACCATGATATAGAAATATACAAACATGGGAGATAAAGAGGATTTTTCCCTATATAATTACATGTATGTTGTCCCACTGAAGATCCGAGGGATGGGAGCAGACTACATCATTTCCATGTAAACTATTTTTTATTTTATACTGTAACTTTTTGTTTCTTTTATTTTTATGTAATAAATTTTGTATCTTTTTTTTTCAAAGTGATATTTTATTTATTTTCTTATATTTTATAACTTTATTTTTAATTTTCTCATTCTATTTCTCTCATATATTCCACCATGACCTCTTGAACTTGACAATGATTTACTAAACCGAGCCTTATCCTTGTGGGAGGATTGGGTGTACTTGAATTATATTCTTCAATTCATATATTATATTCACAATTGTGGTGAGAAAGAGTGACGTGTTTGAGTATGGTGGTTGACCACCATGAAATAGAAATTGAACTAACATTTATTTATTTATTTAAATATTTTCCCTTAATTAATTTGAATGTAAGCTCTTCACAAGATGGGGTTGAGCCATTCAAGGGATGAAATAACATACAATGGAGAAAGGTCTTGGAAGGTTTAACTCTCTTGATTGAGGCGTGGCATCAAAATTGATTATAGGAGGATGTGAAATCTTGTTTTCTAAGGCATTCAAGGTTTCCAAATCACTAAATAAAATAATAGTAATCCTAGAGTGAGATTTTACAATTGGGCTATTAAAATAATTTTAATCAATCGACATGAATAATCTAAGAAACCCATATCCAAACCCTAAAAGGCCAAGTAATTTATCCATTCTATTTTTTATTTAATATCAATCTAGATTTTTATTCTAATAATTCTATTAACCCTACTTTTATAAAAAAAAATTAATTCTTATTTGAATCCGAAATAGTAAGTTAACAAACTGCGAAGATCCTTAAGTGATATGAGCCCGGTCAAAAAAATTTCTTCAATAGGAAACAAAATATATTAGATTTTCCACACCCCATAATAGGTGTGCTATTAAAACCGACACCAAATTTTTGGGGATATAATTAGTTGTTTTATTTTTTTTATTTTAAATTTGTATATATTTTTTTGTTTTTTTATTTAAATAAAAAACTATATTTTTTTACTTGATGTTTTCAAATGATTATTTTTTAAGTTCATAGATCAATTACTCTATGGTGAAGGAACAAGATCGAGTGTTTCATGATGAAAAATATTCCATCCAAAAAAAATATGTAAATATCACATAAATGATCAAACAACTGATAAATGTCTAGGAAAATATATTTTTACTTCAATAATTTATGGACATGGAAAATGAAGTAAAAAATGATTATCAAAGATTGAAGGCCATGAGGGAAGTACCCCTATAACATCCAAATTTCTCTAAGTACATCCATGAAGTTGAGGCTATTCTTGAGGAGTATCCATATTACAACCCTATAAA
Organism: Viscum album; assembly: GCA_963277665.1. NCBI lineage: Eukaryota > Viridiplantae > Streptophyta > Magnoliopsida > Santalales > Viscaceae > Viscum > Viscum album. The sequence continues at coordinate 1,048,628,047 of OY728162.1, forward strand.
GGACCAAATCTAGACCTACTATGAAGATCTATAATGTGATGAGAAGTCCCACACACTGATGTGAATATGAGAGATCTTCAAGCCCACGAATAATTTTAGAGTAATTTTGAAAATAATGAAAAGAAAAGTGATCTCTCTATTTATAAGATAGAAGATCCAGTACCGTTTAATATCATTCCTGAATTGGAATAAGAACAATCCACCTATTATATGAAATTTGAATAAAATATGGAGGAGTTTTACAACCCACTTTAATATTGTGAGATCCAACTTCAAGAGGCACTTACCACTGAGGAAGTGATTAAACGAGAACCAAAACCAAGAGTTGAACCTTTCTTGAACTCTATACCTTCTGATTTTATTCAATCTAAAGTGAGTATCACTCCCTAATATTTTTAATTTTATTATTTTTTTAATATTTTTTTATTTAGAGGAAGATGAATAAACTACACATTCACTTTATGGGGAATACATGGATCCCCATAATTATGATGAACATACATTAGAGGAAGCTCATGAGAAAGTCCGAGTGGTTGATCCTAAGAAAACCAAGACACAATATGTTCACATTAAAAGGGATAATTATAATTATAATTCAATTATTTTAAATTATTCACAATTTAAAATACATTAAAAACTCCCCAATGACCATTCACTCTATGCATCCCATATTAAGAAAGCACTGGATAGTCAAGAAAAGGTTTCACAAGTAGAAACCAGCAATGAGGTTGATTCATACATAATCCTACCCCCACCATGAAGGATATACTTAATTGGGAAGGGTATGTATTTGGTTTACTATATAGATGTAATCCGCACCAATAATAGGAATAGGTGGAATATGGGAAAACCAATATGTGGTGGTTGGAATCCAAGAAGATCCACCCACCGTTAGACTATGTAAAAAAATTGGTGCTTCCCTTTTTGAGGTAGAAAAAACCCAAGAACCACTTGGGGGATTAAACCAATTCCTATATTTCTTTGTTATTTCTAGGAATTTAGATTTAGATTTCATTATTATGATTATTTTACCATGAATCCAATCCCTCTATCATATTGAACTATAATGACATGGTCCTTGAGTATTAATGATTGATTATCTTTTTTAGGTCCATGACGGCACAAGACCTCCCCCAAAAAGTGGAGTAAGAGGACTTAATATTCAAGTTAAATGGGAGTTCACTTTTGATGTTTATATTTTAAACTCCCTACATTGTTTTCTTCTAAAAACCTGTTTTTATCTTTAAAAAAGAAATTACATGCCCATGCCTTGAATTTATGCTTTACTAGACTTATCTAGGTGACATGAGTTTCATAAGAACCCCATGATTCCATTTTTCTTATTACAATGATAATGAGATTGAATGATTAAAATAGAGAATTGAATTATTAGAGTTATGAATGGATATTAAAATTATGACTCATGATTCAAGGGAATTATTTGATTCATGTAAATGAAATATCCCTATCATTTTTATTGATTTAGATTTTTGAAATTTATGTGAATTTATTTTTTGTTATTATTAATTCCATGAGTGATTTTTCCAAATCATATGTTCCATTACTTAGAGTACATATAGACCAAATATTTCATATTTAATATTAATTATATTTCTTGAGTGATTTTGGGACATTACACTTTCGAGAACTTGTATTGAATCTTTTAAAAGCTAATGGATATGAAAAAAACATTTAAAATGATTGAGGATTCTTTATTGATAATAATTTATCCTTGAGACCAAATTATACACTTATCCTTGTTTATTCCATAAAGATTATGAATTAACTAGTTAGTAATGAGCCAAATTTCAATCCATTTTTAACCACTCTTACCCCACACTTAGTATTTGTGTTATATTTTAAAGTTGAAGTGTGTGGGGGTGTTATCTTGGGTATTGTGAATTGAGAAAGGTTATTTATTCATCCATTAAGCTTAATTGTTTTCCTTTATTTAAAAAATGAAATTTATAGGAATGGGTTTTAAATTGGAATAATAAAATATAACCATTAATATAATGATTATTTTTATCATATGTGGTAAGGTGATGGATGTGAGTTTTATTACAAGAATGAATTTTTAAAGAGTAAAAATAATAATAAAAAAATTACATTGAAATAAATAAAAAAAGGTAAAAGTAAAAAATTCAAGAAGTTGAAAATCATTCATTATGATTTCGGATATCATGTTCTTACCTTGATCTTGGGAAGAATTATTTTTTATTTTGAAGGGGATAATTTTATTACACTTTTACTTTTTATATAATACACTTTACTCTAGAGATAAACCTCCTCCTTTGATCCTTAATTCTTAAAAATCAATTCCAACCAATCTGAAGCCTCAGAGTCATTTGATCCTTTATTTCAAGTCCTCGTGATTTTATTTTCCTTTTTTCTTTACAAAGTATAGAAAGTAGTTTTTTTAAATCTTATGGATAATGAGCGTGTTCTCATCATATGAGAATTAACCAATTTGAATTATATCATGAGTGGTGAGAGGAAAGATTCAAAGTAAGGAAAATCATGACTTGGTATGTTTAATAATAATAAATTGAGGAATGTAAATGAATGAAATGATAAGTTCCATCATTTTTCAATAGTAAATAGTAAAATTCTTGGGTTGATTGATTTTTTAAAAATTGAGAAGTTAAATTGATATTTTATGTAAAATTTGAAAATTATTTTACCATTAATAATTGTTCAATTTTATTCTTTGAATTTTAAATAATGGTAATATTAGTTCCCTCTGAAATTAAATGTTGAGATTTTATTCTTGAGGAAATGCATAGTTTAAGTGTGTGTGTATTTGAAACACTCAGTTATCTTTTATAACATTAAGTTTTTTATTAATGATTTTTAAATGTTTTTAATGGATAATGCCATATATTTCAATGATTTATTAAAACATGGGAAATTTAAAATAAATTATTAAAAGGAATTTAAATGTTATATTTTAATGAATTAGTTAATTCCAGATTATTTTTTTGAATTTCAATTATGATTTTTTAATTATTTTTAGGTAAATAATGGGTTATGTTCGGTTATCCCTCAACCATGGAAACCAATCCACTTAGCTATCCCATAATAGGCTAGCCAGCTAATAAATATATAGGAGAGGCCATGTGACGTCTTGGACCCAGATTCCACTTAATGGGTGCCCTATGACTGGTGGACTACATGGACTCAAGCGCATCTCCCCGAATGCCAATGGCTACCGACTAACAGCGAGGGCCTAGGATGTGTTTGTGGGGAGACTATGCTCTCATTACCAGAGTGAAGCACAATAGATCAATATAAATAGTGGTAAATAACAGATGAAATATAAGTAAACTAAAGGTACAATGTAGATTGGGAAAATAATAAAAATAATAAAAATAATTAGAATAACATACAAGCATACAAAAACTAATGATGATATGTCATGTCACTAGAAAACTAGAAAATATGGACATAATAAAGTAGGCATAACATGTTCCATAAAATTATAATAGAAATCAAAATACTATCCCAATCATCCCAAGCTTCGACTTAGTCCTCTTCTATCAAGCTCCATCCAAAACAACAATCAATCAAGTGTTCAAAGCTGTGTGCTGTCCTTTTTCAACAAATTCATTCATGTAATATACTCTTGGTACCAAACAATGCCTGAATAGGGTGTGAGATAACTCTCATTGGGTCACCACCAATGATATCTATATCATCCAACCCGTGTAATGGAATATATTTGTGTGCAATTATGTATATATAAATTAAATCAAAACAATGTAACTAAATACCCAAGTACCTACTTTATCCCTTGGATGGTGTCTAAACATGTAACCAGTTTTTTAATTGATTTTTACCAATTTATAAATAAGTCACATTTTAACAATAGTGAAGGCTCCAAGATGTAACGAGGAAACCTATAATGATAGTTAGTAATAAAGTTCTAAGGTAATCACCAAGGCGACATAGAACTCAAGGGTTGAAAACTCAGTAATAACTATAGCCATGCTATGGGTAAGAATGTAAACCAAGGAGCATATTCCAAGGAATTCCACAATATGATTCCTACCAAATCCAAGGTGATCATCCAAGTTAAAATGAGGATAAGTAGTGACTGAGACTTATGGGATTTAACCATGGAATCTACTTGTCAAAGATAGATCCAAGGATTATATCCAGGGAATCCTTTAATACTATGTGAGGTATCCTGTGGTGTCATACAAGACATCCAAGAAAAGACAAGTATTGGGATCTAGGTGGGTCTCAACCTAAGAAAGATGTTTCCTTGAGTTGGAATGGGGATCCCTAGTGATCAAGGCATTCCATGATAAGAATCCAAGGTGAGCTCAATTCAGGACACTCCTATTTGATTATGAAGTCATATAATATTTCACTTGGTTCAAGACTTGCCTTTCATTAGCATGATAAGGCCATGTAGCATGAAAGCCTTTAATAAATTCATAATTTATCAATAAGTCCATTTAGTTCAAGCCCTTGCTTTCATTACTGTTCCAAGGAAAAGTAGCATTAAGCCTTCTCTTAAATCCATTAAAGGAATTTTAAATAATGAAGGTTCACTATGATACCTTTCATCAACATGGTAAGGGGTGATACAGACATGCGACATATTATTAGTTCACATTTAATTTGGTCAATTCATATACTTAGTATATTTTCCAATTTATCTTTCACATTTAATTATAAATTTTAACAACTTACCATAGGTGGGTCAAGTGGAAGTGATACAGTACTTTCCATTCACCATTAAATGATACAAAAATAATTTATTATAAGGAGGCCTACCATTAGTGTGGTCAAGATCGAGCACATTCAAACGATGGCTCAAAAGTGTAAAAACACTAAAAACTCAACTATGACATATCATCATACAAGGGATGTTGGGAATTGTAGGAATAACCACCAACAAGTAATCAAATATTTGTAAAGAGCATAACCATGTGGTTTTAATGATTATAATCACATCATATAAACTTTATAAATAACCCTAGATGAGAATAGTGAGACCCACATGAAAAATTCCAAAATCAAAAAACTTGAGGGAGAAGTTATAGGCCACCCAAATTAAGGTTATATGAAACTAATCCTCTGATATCATACTCAAATTCAACTTATGATAGAGTAGATATGAGAAAAGGTTAAAAATACTCACACCTCAATAACTATATCGAGAGAAAGATACTAGAATAAAGGCTCAAACACAATCAATTACTTACCATTATGCATCCAACATGATGAACATAAGCTCGAATGGACCTCAGATGAAAAATATATCTTGATCCCTAGTTGAGGCCTTAAAAATGATCCAAAATGAGATCAATGGTGTCTAATACCTATGTAATTCGGATTAGGGAGGAAGGAGGAGGTTAATTAGATCATTAATGGAAAAAGGTAAAATTACCCAAAATTTAGCCTGTGCATGGTTTGTCTGCAAGGTTTTTCAAACCACCTTCAAACCAAGCATGTGTAACTGGGAAAAGTGGTGTACCACAAGGTTAGTCCAGACATATAGGGATACTTTTCACAAACCATGTGAGATGGATCTTCCTAAAATACAGACCATCTATAGAGTTAGATCTAAACGCACAACCTATCTACACAGATTTCTCTAACCATGTGACATTCCCAATTCTCCCTAATAGATGGATTCCAAGCTCCGAAAAAGACCTGAACACCCTCCGAACCTTCTCTAACTCATTAGGCATCCATATTAGGTCCAAAATAAGTAATTATACAAAAAATTTAAAGGATCCATACCTAAGTGAAAAACCAGGTTCCTACAGTCTTCCCCCTTAAAAGAACTTGTCCCTGAGTAAACCGTCCAAGGGTGGCGAAACACTGTCTGAGAACAATTATGGACACTGAGTATTTATATCATCCTTCCTCTCCCAAGTCTCATCCTACACATAGTCGTACTCCCATAACACACATACTAGAGGGATAGAACGACCTTGGAGAGCATTCATGCTCCGATCAATGATGCATAATGGATAATCTTCAAAGGTATCATTAGAATCTAACTCAACTTCCTCTCGATCAAAGGTATGATAAGGGCTGGCAATATATTGATGAATTTATGAAACTTGGAAGATTTTGTGCACGGAATAATACTTCTAAGGTAATAGTAACCAATAGGGTACTATCCCGACTCGCTCTAGAATTTCAAACAGCCCTACACACTGAGGTGACAACTTCCCTTGCTTCCGTAACCATATATTCCCAAGCCTGGGTGATACCCAAAGGAAAAAAATGATCCCCAACCTCGAACTATAGAGGTCATAGATGGTGAATGACATAATATTTCTATCTATACTGGGAAATAGTAATACACTTCTTGATGAATTGAACAATCTTCTAAGTCTCCTAAATGAGATGAGGACATAGTAGGTATGCCTCACCTACCACTAGCCAACACAGAGGTGAACGGAATGGCCTTCCACATAAGGCCTTAGAAGGAACCATCTAAATTGTCTCCTGAAATATATTATTATAGGTGAACTCAATGAGATGGATATTATTCTCCCAAGAACCACCAAAATTATGGACACATGCTTAAAGCATATACTCTAGAACATATATTGTTCATTTCAGTTGTCCATCGGTCTGAGGGTGAGAATTTGTGCTTAGAAGCACATTTTTCCCATAGGATTAAAAAATCCCTACTAGAACCATGAACTGAAATGGGAGTACCTATCTAAAATGATACATGGAACCCAGTGTAGTAATATTATTTCACTAAAATACATTCTTCTCATCTCATCGACTGAGAAAGTTTCCCGAATAGGAATGAAGTGGGATACTTTTTCTAGTCTGTCAATGACTACCCATACAACATCACTACCTCCAAGAGACTTGGGTAAAATAACTAAAAATTACATAAAAAAAATATTTCCATTTACATTTGGGGACTGGAAGTGTGTGTAGTAAGTTTTTAGGTCTATGGTGCTCCGCCTTCACTTGTTGAAAAGTGGAACACCTAATGATAAATCCTGTTATCCAACATTTCATCCCAGGCCACCAATACTAGCATCGCATGTCTCGATACATATTCAAGATTCCTGGATTAACTTCCCACTGATATTAATGGGACTCTTTCATCAACTCCTCTATCTTATCTATATGGACCCAGACATGTCCATGAATACACAAGATGTCATCTCTATCTATAGAAAAATCCGATGGCGGGTTATCTCTTGATATACTCTCACGGTGTACTAAAACTTCATGATCTGAAAATTGTCTACCCTTCAACTTATCAAGGAGAGAAGATGTAACTTTCAATTATATGAGGTAATATTTCTGATGACTATCATGAAACTCAAGATCTAGCTTAGATAATAGGGACATAAATTTCCAATCATCACTGGCTTCCCATACTACCTATTCTTGAGTTTTCCTACTCAGTTCATCTGCAACCACATTTCCCTTCCCAGGCATATAGGCAATCTCAAAATTAAAGGATTGTAGAAATTAAACCCATATCCACTATCTGAGGTTCAATTCATGTTAAGTAAAGATATATTTTAGGCTCTTATGGTCAATATACACCAAAAGTGCTCACCTAATAGAGAATGCCTCTAGAAATGTAAGGAATGGAAAACTACTGATAGCTCAAGTTCGTGCATCGTGTATTCTCTTTAATGAGGAATCAACTGTCGTGGTGTATATTTAATGAATCTATTCTCCATCATTACCACTTCTCCTAGGCTGATACCTGATCTATCATACAAGATGGTATAACCTATTCCTGGCTCTGAAAGAGTTCAAATAGGTGTTGAGACAAGTCTCTATTTCAGTTCATGAAAGGATTTCTCACATGATTCTGACCATAGGAACTTAACAACCTTCTTTGTAAGACCAGTGTGAGGTGAATCAATGCATGAGAAGTTATATATGAAATTTCTGTAATATCCATCCATCCCCAAGAAACACTGTATATCAAAAAAATTCATAGGATGATCCCAAGAAACTATAACATTAACCTTTCTTGGTTCAATAGAGACTCCATATTATGATATGATATGACCCAATAAGTGAACATTGTCAATATAGAAGTGTAACTTAGCAAAATTTTCATAAATATGAATCTATATAAGTGTACTTAGAATGATATCAAGATGATTGGCATGATTGTTATGAGTGTGGTAAAAAACCAAGTTGTCATCCACAAATAAAATGAAAAAAAGAATTCAAATAGGGGTGGAACACCCTATTCATAAGTTCCATGAAAATGGAAGGTATGTTCATGAGATCGAATTACAATATGAGTTACTCATATAGACCATACCTGCTAAAAAAATCTTTACAAGGTATGTATGATGGCTTGACTCACACGTGATTATATCCTAATCTTAGTTCAATCTTAGTGAAGTCCCTAGCTCTATGGACCTAGTCGAAGAGATCATCTATTCGAGGCACTGGATACCGAATCTTGACCATAAACTAGTTCAAACTTATATAATCCACACATAGATGTAAGGTTCAATCTTCCTTCTGGGTGAAAAGCATGGGTGGAACCTAAGAGGATGTACTAGGCTGTATAAATCATTTGGAATATAATTCCTCTAACTAACACTTGATCTACTGAATCTCTATAGGTGCCATCATGTATACAGGAATAGACACCAAAGATTCTCCTAGAACAATCTTGATCATAAAATCTACCTATCTCTCAGGAGGTAAGCTAGAAAAATCATCGAGAAAGACATCCCTGAATCTGTCCACTACTTGAGGTAAATTAGATTTTCATAAACCCTGATCCTCTGGGAATGTATTTTGAATCTGTGCGGTCCCTACACCTAGCCCATGATTCTATGGTCTTGCTCTACCAGCCTGTACATCCTTCTCACCCTTATATAGATAATTGTTTCCCTTTGGTGATATAAATGATACCTTGAAGTGATAGCAGTCTAAAAAATAATGATACCTAACCAACCAATCAATCCAAATAATGACATCTAAGCCTGCCATCTCACGAAATAAGAGGTTCCATTAAAAAATTTAACTACTTACTTCAAGGGGAAAATCCCTATATTGTCATATACCTCTAACTGCACTCCAAACGTTGTATCTATGGTCATTACACCATATTAATATTGTATCTCCAATCTAAGACTTTCCACGATATATATAGAGATAAAAGATTTTGGTGCACCTATATCAAATGAAGAAGATACTATAGTAGATTCCATAATAATAGTACCACATACTTTAGATAGTCCCTCATCATGATCCTTGGGTGTCATATATAGTGCATGAAACCGACCTGATCTGCAACCCTATGCAACAACTGGACTACCATGATCATAAATGCTCTGTTGGAACTATTGGTGATTAGGGGTATGGAAACCACGACCATGTACTCCTTCTCATCCAATTCTATCGGTGCTATTCCAACTCCCTGCCTGACATGGCGCAAAAGAACCTGCTCCTGAAGGTGGAGCTGGTGCTCATCCTTTTCTTCTCGAGGCGAGTGGTAAGTTCCTTCATAACCTATGAAGATTCTTCATATAGATGTAGTCCTAACACTCCATTGGGTATCTATCACAATGAGGATTTAGGTTCCCCCATCTTCCACACTAATGACAAACCGTGGAGTTATCAAAATAGATACTCTGGTTGTCAATGCCCTAGTGAGAAACGTCGAGGGAATGTTTCCTACCATTGGGAGGACTACCGGACTTCCATGACACTGATCCTCTATGCTCAGTACTATTTATGTCCCTTAGGCTGTGTTCAGTGATAAGAGATTGATTGACTATTTCATAAAATATAGGAAGGATAAAGACATTCACCTATATAATGATGGTGTACAAAATCCCATCCTCAAAGTGTCTAGCACGTGAAAGCTCATAACCGTATATAAGTGGTTGAAATAAGTGTAACTCTGTAAAACACTCAGAATATTCTATAACTGACATAGAACTTTGCTGAAGGCAGTCTGGAAATCAACCCATAACATGCCTTGATGACCACTGGCCTGGGTAACCACATCTGACCAATGCTTTTCCAAATCCCAAAACATATATATGGCTAGCTTGAACCTACCTTATGGAGGTATCTATAGATTCTCAAAGATAGATAGGGTGGCCTCTTTCCAAGAATCAATAGCCTATGGGCTTCCATCCCCTGAGAAGGTAGGAGGATGCTGCTATTGGAACTCACAAGTAAGATCGACCATCGTAAGTGCAACTCATGGAGCACCATGCATGGACTGCATCAGATGTAGGAAACTATTATGAATTTGGGAATGAGATTCAAAATTAGGTACAAAAAGTGGTTCCTTGAGTGTCACTACTTGAGTTAAGACTAGTGGATTAGGGCCCACCATGTCTAGAGAATGATCGTCACCATCTTCTTAGAGTACGATGTGAGGACGCCATGACAACATTGGTCTAAAACGGCCAAGCACACACCTCAAAATAGGCTTTAAGAATAAAGATAACATCACTAGTGGAATCTAAATATAAGAAAACTCACTACCCAAGGTACACTACCCCAACTACACGTTTAGACAATGAGGTACTGGTATGTAATCAAGTATAAGTTTCATTTCATTTTAAATTTAATTACTAGTTTCAATACTTTACCTTTCATAAACAAGAACATGTGAGATAATGATGGGAAACCATTTAATATTAGATGTCGTGTTTCACTTTATAATGGATATCCATTCATAGTGAATCTATTCTTATACACCTTATCACTAAAAACAACACTCATTTATATATAGCATAATGGCTCGACTCGGAAAATTACTTATCCCAACCCATGAGAGCCCATACACCTCATAAATTGAGATATACAATCACTCAATAACATCCAAGAGTAATACAACCATAATCCAACTATCACAACATAACTCAACAATCACAGGAATATCAAGCAAAGAAAAGTAGTGAAATGATCCTATATGGCATGGAAATATGCATGACATGAGAATTCTAGGTTCCTAATATGTTGTATGTAAAAAAGTTCCTTTCCCTAATTCCATTGGGACAAAGATGAAATAAATCCTCAATGAGAGTAATAATAAAAAACTACAGAGGACATGTACATCACCGAATAGTTAAATAATGTGAACAATAATTGGAAAAATAGAACGATAATAATATCTTGGGTAACTTGGATTTTACCCTAAACATGGGTTCACGACACCCAAGAACAACTTATGACCAAGTCACAAGAATTCCTAATCTCAAATATATCATCTATAAATATTAAATCAAGAAAATAAACCCATATGATACAACTATGTGCCATATCATACTTAGATGAGACATAATGGGTTCCCTGAGCCCAGTGGGTCACATTTCCTCAAGCGTATCTCCCCGAATGCCAAAAGCTTCCAAATAACAGTGAGGGCCTAGGGTGTGTCCGTGGGGAGACTATGACCTCATTAAAAGAGTATTTTATAATGGATAAATATAAACAGAGGTAAATAGTAGAAGAAATATAAGTAAAAATAAGGAACAACAGAGATAGGGATATCAAAAACAATAATTGAAACAACTAGAATAACATAGAAGAATACAAAAAATGACGATGACATGTAATTTCACTAGAAAAATGGAAAACATGGACACAATATAGTAGTCATAACATGTTACAAAAAAGTATAATAGAAATAAAAAGGCTATCACAAGCATCCCGAGCTCTGGATTGGTAATTTTCTATCAAGAGCCATCCTAAACAGCAAGAAATCAAGTGTTCAAAGATGTATGATTCACTTTGTCAATACCTGCATTCATGTAATCTACTCCGGGTACCAAAATAAGCTCAGATATGGTGTGTGATAAATCTCAGTGGGCCACCACCAGTGGTTTCTATGACATACAGCCCATGTAATGGAATGTATGAGTGTGTAAGTATGAATATATAAAGCAACGAAGTACAATATAACTAAATAACCAAGTACCTGCTTAAGCCCTTGGATGGTGTCTGAACATATAACCGATTCATTAATTTATTGTTACTGGTTTATAAATAAGTCTCATGTTAATAATAGTGAAGGTTTTAAGATGTAACAAAGAAACCTGAAATGATAGTTAGTAATGAAGTTCTTAGGTATTCACCAAGGCAATGTAGACCTCAAGGGCCACCAAATCAGGAATAAATGTATCCTAGAAAAGTTTAAGAGTATAATAAAAGGAGAATATTCCAAGGTATTTCCGAATAATATACATACAGAATCCAATTTGATCATCCGAGGTAAAATGGGTCTATGATATGACATCCCACATTTTTATTACATAACTTTTCATTACATTTTACAAATAGAGGATCTCTTAAAGTCTAGTGTTTTGGAAATAAGGAACATAAAACATGAAAACAACATAAAATATTATTACAGTAAACTTTTAAGGCTTCATCATAAGTTCATCCTAAGTACAATTACTTCTTCTCATAACCTAGAGACAAACATCAAAGGAAAGGGTGAGCTGAAGGCCTAGTAAGTGTAAACAAGGGAATCAGTTTACTTGTGATATTAATACGCACTTGATAAATACAAAAATATAAGAGCAATGAAAGAATAGGAATATGAAAATTAAAATAACTTGAAACATAACTTGAATATGTGGAAAAAACATTTCATTTAGACATTCATGAACATATCATCAAGGTTCATCCCCAAGGTGTCATACAAATTACCAAGGTTATTCACCAAGGTATCGTGAAACTTGTCATCACCAAGGATTAAATTATTTATCCAATGAATTAGAGTGCTATCAGGGATAACCCTTAATATGTATTTATTTTCATGTGATCCATATAGATCATAATAAAACATTTCATAAATAACCCAGAGATAATAAAAGAAATGGGTTTCATTTCAAAATCGCGACATTTTAAAAGTTCTTAAAAACTTGATCGTTATGTCATTTATAAACCATGGAAAGGGAGTGAGGGTTATATGCATGTAAATTCCAGATTAAAATATATAAATTATATGTATTTATGAATACCCATGGAAATGAAAATATATTTGGTTATTCTCATAAATAATACAAGAGAAATTCTTGAGTAAAAGAGAGATATTTTGAGACGAAAATTCTGCAGCATAACGACTATATAACATAGTTTTAGAAAACATTAAAAAGAGAGGGTAAAAGGGTAAACACTCATAAATAACTTATAATAATGTATAAAGATATAATAACATGGAAATAAGAACATGGTATGGAAATTTTAATGATATACCACATGAAAAGGGAACTTGAGAGGAAAGAGAAGATGCGATTTCTTTTACAAAAACTATGGCAGCCTAACTGTGTCAATTAAATATTCAGAGAATAAATTAATGAGAGAGGAAAGGGTCTTTCATAAATTTTACATGAAATTTAAAGTAATGAGGATATAGAAGAACAATCCCCCACATAATAAAATGGAAATATAAGACATAACATAAAGGAAGTCATGACTTAAAAAAGGAGGGTGAAAGTTTCCCATACCTTGAAGATTAACTTCGAAATCTTGAAGGTCGGGACCTTGGGAGGCTTGAGGGAACCTTGGGAGGACTTATTGGGAGGTAAAGAGACCAGAGCTTCGTTGAAGAGGATTTTGGAATGAAATTAATGAGGGAGTGGCTTGGTATTTATAGGAAAAGTGAAGGAATAAATTATTAATTTCCAAGGGACACCTCATCACTGGTATTGGAAAAACCATGCGCTTTCCCATGGTATTTTCCCATGGTATTTACCACTTGGGACACCTCATAGAATATATTAATTTTCATAAGTCTACCAGATTTCTTACATCATTATTACAACATTAATGATGTCATTAATTACCCGAAACTCAAAACTGTATTTTTACTATTCACTGAAAATTCAACTGTTTTGGAAAAATACCAAGAAATAACCTTAACCTAATATCGATGATTTGAATTCAAAAACAAACTCCATTTTATGAAAATAATTTTCTAAATATTTTTAGTTTAATTTTTAAATAAAAACACTATTCATCCCAAAAAACTAACACTTAACTAATAATTTTTGAAACACTTATTTACTTATTTTATTGAATCACATTACCTAATAAAGGTTCATAAATTATATTAATACTTTATTAAGTGTGTTTACTATTACATTTAGTCACATTACTATTCATAAGCGTAAAATTACTATTCATAATTTACTATTCACCAAAAATTAAGTTGATCTTATTAAACTCTAAATTTCTTACTGAACATAACTGCAGAAGACCATTTTTTGAAAAACATTACACATTATTAATTATTTAAGGTTTACATATATATTTTAAATATCATTTTTTTAAAATTCATCAATAATATACATCCTATATTTATTCGAACATTTGAAATTCACAAACTTTACCATAATAAGAAATACAAATTTTATTTATCTTAAAGGATTACACAAAGCAGCTAAGGTCTCATTTCATAGCCCCTTATAACACCAGCATATGACCTTAGTGTAAGGTGTGCTAAGGTGATAGAATCTAGGGGCGGCTTGGCCAACATTTCCCGAGTGGTGACTTCTATTAGCTTGAAATTATTCCATAGGTGATTCTGTTCAAGCTTCACATGATGAAGTTCGGCTTGGGCTTGGTGCAGAACAAAGCCCAATGGTGCTACCTCCTTCCCAAGTTCTGTCAAATGGGCTTCTAATGGACCGAGTCTACTGGATGAGGCCATAAAATATTCTTTCTGTATTAATTAACCAAGATCACTCGTATTTATAAACAATAATTGTAATGTTAAGAGTTTAGTTTCCAACGGTCATACAAAAATCGAAACCCAATAGTCTCATTTAATTATACTCACTTAATTAATTGAAGAATATATTTTTGTTGAGAATAAAATAAATAACAAAAAAATTGGAAATAAAAATTAATAAAAGTTCAGGTCGTTACATTCTCCCCCCCTTAGGAAATTTCATCCCCAAAATTTTTACTCATACCCTTAGAAAAGAAAAAGTGTGGGTACTTCTGCCTCATAGACTCCTCTGGTTCCCACGTGGATTCTTCGCATTTGTGGTTCCTCCATAACACCTTGACAAGGTGGGTTGTCTTATTGTGTAGAACCTTGTCTCTACGATCCAAGATCTCCACCGACTGCTCCTCATATGAGAGTTCATGTTCTAGTTGTACCACCTCTAGGTTTAGTACATGTGAAGGGTCAGGTATGTACTTCCTCAAGAGGGATACATGGAAGACATCATGCACTTTTGCTTGATTTGGAGGAAGTGCAAGATGATAGGCCACTGATCCTATGCGATCAAGGATTTCATAGGATCCAATGTACCTAGGGTTGAGCTTCCCTTTCATCCCAAACCTCATGACTCTCTTCCAAGGTGAAATTAAAATAAAGACCTTATTACCAACATAAAAATCCAAGTCCCTTTGACGGTTGTTACCATAGCTCTTTTTCCGACTCAGAGTTGCCTTAATGTGTTGCTGGATGGCATGGACTTTTTTTGTCATCTCTTGCACAAGATCAGTCCCAAGAAGCTTTATCTCACCATCTTCACCCCAAAAAGAGTTCTATATCACTTCCCATATAGAGATTCATAGGGTTCCATTTGAATACTCGAGTAAATGCAGTTGTTGTAAGATAACTCAAATAAATGGATATATTGATCCCATCCACCTTTAAATTTCACTGAGCATGTTCTCAGCATGTTATCGAGTATTTGAATAGTATTTTCAGATTTTTCATCAGTTTGGGGGTGATAGGCCATACTAAAATTCAATTCAGTGATCAGAGCATGTTGAAGACTTCTCCAAAATTTTGATGTGAACCTTGGATCACGATCAGATATAATAGAAAGTGGAACTCCATGCAGCCTTACCACATCCTTCACGTAAATCCTGGAAAGTTGATCAAGAGAGAAATATTCCCAAATGGAGATAAAATATGCAGTCTTGGTGAGACTGTCCACAATAACCCATATCACATTGTTTCCTTTGGAAGTTCTTGGAAGACAAGTGATGAAGTCCATAGTGATATTGTCCCACTTCCATGCTGGTATGGGTAGTGGTTGCAATACCCCTTTAGGAAGTTGTCGCTCTGCCATCATTTGCTGACATACCAAGAACCTCGAAGTTTCATCAGCGATATCCCTTTTCATATTATACCACTAATAATGATCACGAATGTCCCTATACATTGTTTTGCTTCCAGGATGTATAAAGGAAATAGAGATATGAGCTTCATCCATCAGCTCCTTCTTTATTCCTGGAATAGATGTAACACATAGTCTCGTATAAAATTTCATTACACCTTCTTAATCAATATTGAACTCATGAAACTTCCCATCCTTCATAGCCTCAAACTTCTTCTATATCAAAGGATCTTATTTTTGAGATTTCTTGATTTTCTATAGTAATGACAGTTGAGAAATCATTTGGTTTAGGGTTGATGGTGTCCCTTACCTTATAATTCCCATGTCTAGTTTTACTAGGTCATTGATCTAGGGATATATTTGAATCATCATCATGTAAAGAAGAACTGGGTATTTCCTGCTTAATGCATCAATGACTTTGTTTTCTCTTCGAAGATGATAATGAATTAAACAATCATAATCTTTAAGAAGCTCCAATGATATAATTTGTCTCATGTTCAATTCCTTTTATGTGAAAATATACTCCAAACTTTGATGGTATGTGTATATATCACATTTCTCTCCATAAAGATAGTGCCTCCACATATTTAGAGAAAAAACAACCGCAACCAGTTCCAGATCATGCGTAGGATAGTTCTTGTCATGAGTCTTCAACTGTTGAGATGAATAAGCAATGATTTTGTCATTTTTCATGAGGACACACCCAAGACCATTGAGAGATGAATCAAAAAAAATAACGAATCCTTATCCACTTGAGGGCAGAGTTAACACGGGTGCAATAACCAATCTCTTCTTCAGCTCTTGGAAACTTTCCTCACACTCCTTTGTCCAGATGAACTTGACCCTTTTTGAGGTAACATGGTTAATGGATTATAAAGTCGTGAAAAGTTTTTCACAAACCTCCTATAATATTCGGCTAATCCAAAGAAACTTGGAATATCAGTTATTGTTGTAGGTTGAGGCAACTCCTCTA
This sequence comes from Viscum album, assembly GCA_963277665.1. Classification (NCBI taxonomy): domain Eukaryota; kingdom Viridiplantae; phylum Streptophyta; class Magnoliopsida; order Santalales; family Viscaceae; genus Viscum; species Viscum album. Next base: position 1,048,645,105 of record OY728162.1, read on the forward strand.
CAACTTTTGTCTTTGTAGGGGAAACTATGATTCCTTCATTGGTAACAATGTTCCCCAAGAAATCATCCTTTTTTAACCAGAATTAAAATTTTCTAAACTTTACAAAAAGCGTCTCCTTCTATAGATTTTGTAAAATAACCCTTAGATGATATTCATGCTCCTCGCAAATTTTGGAATATATCATAATATCTTCAATAAAAACTACAGAAAAGTTATCAAGGTAGTCCTTAAAGACTCAATTCATTAGATCCATAAAAATAACAGGTACATTAGTCAGTCTGAAGGGCATAACAACAAACTCATAATGCCTATATCTTTATCAGAAAGTAGTTTTTATAATATCTTCTTTCTTCACCCTCAATTGATGATTACCAGATCAAAGATCAATCTCAGAGAAGAATTGAGCCCCATGAAGTTGGTCAAATAAGTCATCAATTCTTGTAAGAGGGTATTTTTTCTTCGCTGTGATCCCATTCAGTTCTATATAATCAATGCATAGCCACATCGATCCATCCTTCTTATTCACAAAGAGAAATAGTGCTCCCCAATGAGACACACTCGGTCAGATAAACCCCTTCTGAAAAAGATCTTGGAGTTGTTTCATTAATTCCTTTAGCTCTACATTTTTCATCCTATAGGGGGTCTTTGATATCGAATGAGATCCAAGTACGAGTTCAATGGATAAATCTACCTCTATTTCTGGGGGAGGTCTGGGTAACTCGTCAGAAAATACGTCAACGTATTATTGGACGATGGGGACATTTTATATCATTAAACTCTCATCTCCTTCTTCTTCTTCTTCTTCTGATCAAATCCATAAAGAAGGATATTGGAGGTTCTTCTAAATAAAGATCAGGTTGAGATATCTCTCCTTGGAAGATAACTATGGGTTTTCCATTCAAGACTACTGAGATTTCCTTGCTTCTGCATTTGATCTTAGCATTATACTTTGAGAGACAATCCATCCCTTGTATAATTTTGAATTCCAGCATGGGAATGACTACTAGATTTTCAATAATATTGTGCTCACTAAAGTAAATAATAGAGTTTCTAAACACTGATGATGCTTGTATAATCCCACTAGGAGTATTGAATGATTACTCTACTTTTAGAAAATCAGGGGTTGATTCTAAATTCTTTGCAAACATGGAGGAAATAAAGGAATCCGTAGAACCAGAATCAAATAAAGTACTTTCTAGATTTGAGAGGAAAATAAGAGTACCTGCTACCACATCATTCGGAGCTTCAAATTCAGCTTCCTTGATAATAAAAGCACAAACTTTCTCCCTTGGCCTTTGATGAGTTTGACAGGGGTTCCCCTCCACTGCCCTCAGATTTGGACAGTGATTGGAAAATTTCCAAATTTTTACACACATAAAACACTAGACATCAGGTAGGGCCTACACCATCTTCCCCTTTTTTTTAGTGTTTGGAAGTTTAGGATTCACCTCACTATGAAAATTCTTTTCAATATGTCCATCTCTTCCACACTTATAGAATTTCCTACTCCCAAGCAGGCAGTTCCATGAATTCTTCTTCCCACATTTATTACTTGTGGTACATTTCACTTTCATTCCTCCTCTTCCCTGATAAAAGGTCCTCCCTAAGCTGGGATTCATCAATATATTATTATCTTTTGATTTATGAGAACACTGTATCTCACCAAACTCTAGTTTCACTTTCATCGCACTCTGCATGATCTTCTCATAGCATTCATAGTCTTGGTTGGCTAGATTATTCTGCAGATGAGGTCTCAGTCCACCGAAGAATCTATCAAACTTACCATTTGGATCCATGAAAAATCTACAGGAGTAATGTGAAATCTTTGTGAATTTCATCTCATAGTTTCTTACAGATTCATTCTCCTTTTTCTTCATCTCGAGAAACTTTTTCTCCATTCTTGTTCTCATGGAACAAGGGAAATACTTACTGAAGAAGATCCGTATGAACTCTTCCCACTCCATAGATTAAACCTCCACTCTTTTCCTAATGTTTTTAATCAGTTCCCACCACTTATCAGCTTCTATTTCTAAGAGATAGATAGCCAGGGAGACCTTCTCTTTCTCTGAATATCAGAGCACAAAAAATATCTTCTCGATGGAGCTAATCCACTACTCAGAAATCAATGGGTCAGTCGATCCACTGAAGGTTGTTGGTCATTAAAGCATAAAGTAATCAACCGAATTTTTTTCTCTTTGTGGTGAGATTGGTCTCTAATATTGATTCAATTTATTTTCCATAACATGATTTAGTTGGTTCATCATTTGTTTGAATTCTTCCATTCCAGTTTCCATCAGAGGGCCATCAGCGTATGGTCCATTGCGGTCACCATTTGAATAGTTCCTCATATTTCCCGCCATTTTCTAAAAGAATAAAACCTTATTGAGAAACTTATTTCATTTACGAATCATTTAACTACAAAGGATTTTATGTATTAAAACTTCATGCTTAAACAATTACATTTCTCTATAATTACTTCATAATGATTCATAAAAAGCTTGCGATTAACCAAACATATCACCCAAGAGTGTCGTAATAAAGAGTGAAGAAAGGCCCGTTTTCATGCACCAATTCCCGTTCGAGTCTAGCTCAAAGTGGAGTTTTTGGGTTTTACACCTCTGTACATCTGTTCCAGAGCCGCCTCTACCTACTCGTATCCAGACAGAGATGTATTTGTTGATAAACCACTTACTCAATACTTACCAAAATACCAGGAAGCTTTCCTATATTTAAAGTTTTATATAGGGTTCTTCCTAAAGTTTTCATATCTTAATTTCCATAAATAACTAAACTATCCTTTGATACCAACTATAACATCCCACATTTTTATTACATAACTTTTCATTACATTTTACAAACAGAGGATCTTTTAAAGTATAGTGCCTTAGAAATAAAGAACATAAAACATGAAAAAAACCAAAAAAATTATTATAATCCACTTGTAAGGCTTCATAATAAGTTTATCCTAAGTAAAATTACTACATCTCATAACCTGGAGACATACATCAAGGGAAAGGGTGAGCTGAAGGCCTAGTAAGGGTAAACAAGGGTATCCGTTTACTTGTTATATCAATACAAACTTGATAAATACACAAAGACAACAGAAATAAAAGAATAGGCATATAATAATTAAAATAACTTGAAAAATAACTTGAATATGTGGCTACAACATTTCATTTAGACATTCATGAACATATCACCAAGGTTTATCCCCAATGTGTCATAGAAATTACCATGGTTATTCACCAAGGTATCATGAAACTTGTCATCTCCAGAGATTAATTTCTTTACCCAATGCATTGGAGCGCTATCAGAGTGAAAAATTAATATGTATTTATTTTCATGTGAGTCACATATATCATTATCAAACATTTCATAAATAAACCATAGAGAATATAAAAAATGGATTTCATTTCAAAATTGTGACGTTTTAAAAGTTCTTAAAAACTTGATCGTTATGTCATTTATAAACAATGGAATGGGAGTGAGGGTTATATGTATGTCAATTCCAAAAAAATAGATAAATAATATGTATTTATGAATACCCCTAGAAATGAAAATAGATTTGGGTATTCTCATAAATAATACAAGGAAATTTCTTGAGAAAAAGACAGAGATTTTGAGACGAAAATTCTGCAACATAACGACTCTATAACATAGTTTTAAAAAACATTAAAAAGAGTGGGTACAAGGGTAAAAAACTCATAAATAACTTATAATACATTATACATACATAATAACATGGAAATAAGAACATGTTATGGAAATCGTAATGACATACCATATGAAAAGGAAACTTGAGAGGAAAGAAAAGATGTAATTTCTTTTACAAAACCTTCGGTAGCCTAACAACGTCACTTAAGAATTCAGAAAATAAATTTATGAGAGTTGAAAGGGTCTCTAATAAATTGGAAATTAAATGGATAGTAATGAGGATATATAAGAAAAATCCCCCACATAATAAAATGGAACTATAAGACATAACATAAAGGAAGTCACGACTTAAAAAAGGAGGGTGAAATTTTCCCTTCCCTTGAAGAGTAACATAGAAAGAATGAATTTTGGGACCTTGGGAGGCTTGGGAAAACCTTGGGAGGACTCCCTGGGAAGTAAAGAGACCAGCGATTCATTGAGTAGGAATTTGGAATGAAATGAATGAGGGAGTGTCTTGGTATTTATAGGAAAATTGAGGGAATAAATTATTAATTTCCAAGGGATACCTCGTTGGTGGTATTGAAAAAACCATGGGATTTCCCATGGTATTGGCCACTTGGGACAAATCATAGAATATATTACTATTCATAAGTCGACCAGATTTCTTACATCATTATTACATCATTAATGATTTCATTAAACATCTGAAACTCAAAACTGTATTTTTACTATTGACTGAAAATTCTACTGTTTCAGAAAAATCCCAAAAATTCACCTTAACCTAATATTGATGCTCTGAATTAAAAAATGAACTCCATTTTATGAGAATAATTTTCTGAATATTTTTAATTTAATTTTTAAATAAAAATACTATTCACCTAAAAAAACTAATACTTAACTAATAATTTCTGAAACACTTATTTACTTATTTTATTGAATCACATTGCCCAATCAAGGTGCCTAAATTATATTAATACATTATTAAGTTAGTTTACTATTCCATTTGGTCACATTACTATTAATAAGTGTAAAATTAATGTTCATAATTTACTATTCACTAACAATTAAGTTGATCTTATTAGACTCTAAATTTCTTACTAAACACCACTGTAGAAGACCATTTTTTGAAACAAATTACACATTATTAATTATTTAAGGTTTACATATATATTTTAAAATATACATTTTTTTACAAAATTCATCAATAATATAAATCCTATATTTACCTGGACATTTTAAATTTACAAACTTTACCATAATAAGAAATAAAATTTTTATTTATCTCAAAGGATTACAAAAAGCAGATAAGGCCTAGTTACATTGCCCCTTATAACACTAGTATATAACCTAAGTGTAAGGTGTGCTAAGGTGATAAAATCTTGGGGCAGCTCAACCAACATTACCTGAGTGGTGACTTCTATCAGCTTGAACTTCTCCCATAGGAGATTCAGTTTAAGCTTTACATGATGAAGTTTGGCTTGGGCTTGGTCCAGAGCAAAGCCCGGTGGTGCTACCTCCTTCCAAATTTCTATCAGATGGGCTTCGAATGGCCCGAGTCTACTGGATGAGGCCATCGAATCTTCTTTCTGTATTAATTAACCAAGATCACTCGTATTTATAAACAATAATTATAATAACTACCACAAAACTGTGTTTTCACAGCGCCACCCCTTATCAGGGCTAAAAAAGCACTCATAAAGGGGGGGGGCTTTATGAGCGCTAAAAAAAGCACTGATAAAGGGGTACTTTTAACAGCGTTAAAAAATCACTATTAAAATTCACCTTTTATTAGTGCTTTTTTAACGCTAATAAAGGTCTCCCCCCCTTTATCAGTGCTTTTCCCAGCACTGATAAAATTTATATTTAAAAAAAAATTCATGAAAATTTATATATTGTTATATAAGTATATTTATATTGATATAAATATAATATATATTTCTTAAATATGTTTTATATAAGTATAAATAGACTATTACATTTAATATATAATAAATTTAGTGAAAATGTATTTAAAATATTTTATAAAATATTACTAATTAAAAATTTCCAAATTATCATCGATTAATAATTATTTAATAACAATATGAAGACACAAAAATAAAAAAAATGAATAAAAGATCAAAAATAAGTTGAAAATGTAACTCAAACTTAAAAGGACCATAAATTTTTATCCGGGTGTCCGTTTGAGCTCTAAAACATATGGAATAGAATCTTGGTATGATCTCTACACGCTGGTGACCTAAGGAAATATTCTGTCACATTTCTCGAGGCACTAAAAGGCCTAGAAGGCCTCTAAAACTGATTTTTTAATCGGGATACCTTGATTCTTTAACATTAAAACAGGTATAACTTCTCATATGGATGTCCTCTAGGCCTGTACCACATATCATATCAAATATTGTTTCATTTTCTTCAATTTTATTTGTTTTGGAGATGAAATGGACATTTGGATTACAAGTTATGGCCATTTTAAAATTCTATGTCTTTTCAAAGACACATATATATGTATTTATTCATATATATATATATATATATATATATATATATATCTGTGTGTGTAGTTTCTCTCTCTGTGTGTGTGTTGTATATATCTATGTATGTATGTATTTATTTATAAATATACATGAAAAAAACATATTTTATAAATGTATTTAAAACTAATCTTATAAATATATATTAATATACAAATAAATATATGGATAAAAAATTATAACTAAAAATATAAATATAAATTAATATACGAATAAATATATATATACTAATATATTAATAAATATATATGTATTAATACAACTAAATATATTTAAATTAATATGAGTCTATATTAATATATGAATAAATATAACTATATATATATATATTAATGTATGAATAAATATATATGTATTAATATAACTAAATATATTTATATTTTAATTTGAATCTATATTAATCTACAAATAAATATAACTATATATAGATATATATAAATCAACAGATATATCATTAAACATAGAAAAAACAAAATGGCTTAGTGGTAAAGGAGCAGGTGCGCAAGGGGGAGGTTGCAGGTTCGAGTTCGGGTGGAAGCAAGGAGGTGCGCGCGGGCATGTGGAGGATGCGCGGGCAAGGGCAATGCGCATGTGAGTGGGAGGGGGTCCACCTAGCACTGATAAGGGGGGGGGGGGAGCGCTGTTAAAAGCTCCCCCCCCGAATTATATATTGTTTTTAATTTTTTTTGACTTTTATGAGGGCTAAAAAAGCGCTGATAAAGGACCCTTATATCAGTGCTTTTTTAGCACTAATAAAAGGGGTCTTTTATCAGTGCTTTTTTAGCACTAATAAAAGGGGTCTTTCATCAGGTATTTTTTAGCACTATTAAAAGGGGACTTTTATCATCGCTTTTTTTAGCATTGATAAAATGTGCCTTTATCAGTGCTTTTCTGAGTGTTGATAAAAGGGATCCCCTTTATCTTCACCTTGATTAACAACACTTTTTTAGCACTGTTATTGCACTTTTCTAGCCCTGATAAAAGCCGTATTTGTAGTAGTTAATGTTAAGAGTTTAGTTTCCAATGGTCATATAACAGTTAAAACCCAATAGTCTCATTTAATTATACTCACTATTTTTTTAAAAAAGGTGGGGCTGAAGCTTCATTTATTTTTAAATCAAAGCAAAGAACTCTTTAACTGGGTAGAGGGAGACCCATTACATAGCCCGAAGGGTCAACTGTCATTTTTCCCATTACATGGCCCGTAGGCCCAATTTTTGGGCCCAAGGCCCATTCTGTGAATAGTACTACTAAAGTACTCGCACTATTATAGCCCCACACAGTACCTGCCACTGCTACACTGCTCTGTCGCCACTACAGTACCCGTCATTGCATAAGAAGTGACTGCGCCCTATGGGATTTAACCGTGAAACCTACTTTCCATTGCTAGATCCAAGGAGTGTATCCAAGGAATCCTTTAATATTATGTGAGGTATCCTATAGTGTCGTACCAGACATCCAAGAATAGACAAGGATCATGATCTAGGTGGGTCTCAACCTAAGCAAGTTGTATCCTTGAATCAAAATGGGGTTCCTAAGTGCTCAAGGCATTCCCCGATAAGAATCCATGGTGAGATCAAGTCGGGCCAGTCCTATTTGATAATGAAGTCATATAATATTTCATTTGGTTCAAGCCTTTCCTTTCATTAGTGTGATAAGGCAAAGTAGCATGAAACCCTTTAGTCAATTCATAATGTATCAATAAGTCCATTTGGTTCAAGCCTTTTCTTTCATTAGTGTGATAAGGACAAATAGCATGTAACCTTATTTAAATTCATTTAAGGTATATTCAATAATTAAGGTTCACTTCACTACATTCCATCAACATGGTAAGGGGTTCTATAGACATTAAACCTATTATTCATTCACATTTAATCCGCTCAAGTCATATAATTAATATACTTTCCAATTTCCCTTTCACATTTAATTATCAATTTGAATAACTTACATTAGTTTGGTTAAGTGGATGTGACCTGGTAATTTCCATTCACCATTTAATGATACAATAAGAATTCATTATAATGATGCCAACCATTATTGTGGTCAAGCTCGATCACATCCGAATGATGTCTCAAAAGTGTCAAAACACTAAAAAATCAACTATAGAATATCATCCTACAAGGTATGTTGAGAGTTGTGGGCCTAACCACCAAAAATTAAACATATATTTTGAAGGAGAATAACCATACAGTTCTCATTATTATAAACATGACATATAAATTTTATAAACAGCACCCGATGAAATTGGAAAGCCCCACATGAAAAATTCCAAAATCAAAAAACATTAGGGATGAGTTATAGACCACCCACTTTAGGGTCGTATGAATCTAATCCTATGATATTAGCCTATGATTTATCTTATAATAGAGTATATTTGAGAAAAGGTTAAAAATTATCACACCTCAATAACTAGGTTGATAGAAACAGAGAAAGAGAAAGTCTCAAACAGACTTGAGTACATATCGTTGCACATCCAACATGATAAATGAAAACTCGAACAAATAATGGATGAAGGAGATCTATTTATCCCTAGATTAGAACTTCAAAATGATCCAAAATTAGATCAATGGTATCTAATCCTACTAGAATTTAGATTAGGAAAGAAGGTGTGGGTTAATTATATCATTTAGCGGAAAAGGAAAAATTACCCAAAATTTAGCCTGTGCATGGTTTGTCTGTACAATTTTCCAAACAATGTACAAACTATGCATGAGTACTTGGGAAAAGGGGCATACCACATAGTTAGGCCACACAGTTAGGGAAACCATGTTCCCACCATGCAAGATAGATTCGACAGAAAATGCATACCATCCACATGGTTATATCTAATAGTACAATCTACAAGCACAATTTTATATAACCATGTGACAAACCCAATTTTCCCTGAAAGATGGATTCCGAGCTCCAAACAAGCCCCATACACCCTTGAATCCTTTTCTAACTCATTAGGCATCCATATTAGGTCAAAAATAAAGAATTATACCGAAAATTAAAGGATCCATTACAAAGTGAAAAATCAAGTTCTTACATCCCACATGAGTCGAAATGTGTGAATCCCAAAGAGGATACCATGTATAGTTGATCCAAAGACCACAGGAGATGCACAGGGTTGCTGTTGACCATTTAGTGTGTCTGAAAAGGTGTACTAAGATCCCATCCATAGAGCTAGATTCTGATTCAATGGTAGCCTGATTTTTATTATAAATAATCACATTATGTTGGAAAAAAACTGACGTGGGACTCGATTCATAGGGTATTATTTACACTTAACAAAAAACAATTCTACCTTATTTCTGCACCCCACACTTGAAATGTTTTGGATACATGCTCTCTACTACTCATGACCACTCTACATCACTGGTTTCCACTATAACTCACCATAGGCCTCCATCGGCAACACCAAGAAGCTCGATCCGGAGATGAAACACCAACATCAATGCTTGGGATGACCATGAATCAACTCTGACACTTAGGATGACCACCATAATGCTCTGTGTGAAGAAAAATTAATCCCCACATGAATGAAGAGAATATAAACACTATTAGGGAAGGATAAATTAGATTAGGATCCCATCACCTCTACCAAAACTGTAGATAAGTAATCCCACAATTCCACACACACATGCAACCCATGAACAAGAAATGCATGAAGATGAGTGTGATCCTGCCACTGTGAAGGTCAGATCGTTTGAGGATGAATACTGAGTTCATCACTACACTAAAGTGAAGAATTAGGGAGAATATCTATGGTTGGATATTTTTTGTACCATTATGCACCACCCCATAGAGATTTTTAATGTGTTAAGTGGCATTTTTCAAGAAGCGTGAGGATCATCTACCATTGATGAAATAATATATGTGATCTTAATTTGGTGAAACTGTAGATGCGATCTACCATTGGTGCAATGGTGGTTATGAATGAATGATATTCCATAAAATATACCATTTTGGATAAGGAAAAGGTATATGATTCTTTGTTGAAGTAACATGGAGATACACTAGTTGATGATGAGATCTACCATTGAGAAATAGTGGAGGCAATCTTCCATTATTACAATGGTATATTTTCCATAGAGTCAGATCATAGAACTGATGGTGGATATTTGGAATGTTGGATCATAGAGAAATGGTTGATGATAAAGTACTATAGAAAATAATTCATTTGTAAATGAGCAGTGGAGGATAATTCACAAAGTTTCATGAAGAAGCCCATGCAGAAGATAGAATGGAAGCACATACTATGCAACTGTCAAGCACTAATAGTAGATGTGTAGTGGTAGATTCTGCTACTATGGATATTTCCAAAGGTAGATTCTACCACCACCACTGTGGATTGCATCTCAACACTATAATTTCAAAACACCAAATAATTTAGCATATTCAATGAAGAATAATGTTAAAATGATATATTAAATGCTTGAACAAGATATAAAAAGATAAAAATTAGGGAGATGAATAGGGTTATTCCCTCTATAAATATAACGATGTTTCACCACTCTAAAGGAGTTTAGAATCAAAGGACTAAGTGTAGACTTCTATGTTTCTCTATTTTCTATTTTTATTTTATTTTCCACTATAAATTTTTATTTATTTTATTTTAATTTAATTCATTATGTCGCTTTTAAATTAAAAGTGATCTTTTGTTTTTTCTTCAACCGTCACACTTTATTTATAATTATCTCATCATATTTCTCTCATCTCTTCCACTGACACCTCTTATACTAAACAAAGAGTGACTAACCTGAGGGTTGGAATCGGGGGAGTACCGGGTGTACCTGAATTATATTCTTTAATTAATATATTTTATATAAGTTTTTGGTGAGAAATAGTGAAGTGTATGGGTGTGGAGATTTCCTACCATGATAGGGAACTCAAAGTCACTTCTATTCATTTATTTAAATATTTTACCTTCCTTTATTTGAACACAATCTCTTCACATTATGGATTTGGTATGTTTATGTGATGAAACATCATACGTTGGAGTTGGGTTCTTGAAGGTGTCACACTCTCAATTGAATTATTCCATAAACCTTGGTTATAGGAGGTGGTGGAATCTATTTTGATTAGGAATTCAAAATTTTACAATCACTAAATAAAACAATTGTAATCCAAGAGTGAGATTTCACAATTGGTCTATCAAAATAAATCTAATCAATCAATACAAATAATGCAAGGTACCCAAATCAAAATACTAAAACGACATGTAATTTATCCATTCTATTTTTCATTTCATTCTAATATATATTTTCATTATATTTATTATATTTCCACTATTTTCATAAAAAAACAAAACAATAAAAATAATTAATGCTTAGGTGAATTGGAATTAGTAAGTGAACAAACTTTGAAGCTACTAAAGGGAGATGACCCTATTCAGCAACTGTGATGCACTATAAAACAATAGAAATTAACTTCTTCCACACTCTACAAGAATTTTGATGTCACATATCAATGTTCTAGTATGGTACCCATGGACCATACAAGCCTAAGCTCCTAAGGTCTCATAAAAAATCTCTATCATGACACCCAAACATTTTTATGACCCACTACCATGTACCACCTCATACCTCCCTTAGGAGAACTCGCAATCCCATCATCTAGAGAAAAGACTCCACACCACACATTATCTATCCACAAAGGACTTATCCCTCTCAAGGAACACACCAAGGATTTAATACACCATCAAGAGGGTATTCCCAATCATGCATGAGATGTAGAGTCATCTCACCCATTATCTATAGGACTAAGCCCCTTATGACTACACCAATAGCCTTAAAGAATCCAACCTAGGACATTCACCACCAACCTCAAGCCCTGAAACCTATCCCAATCCCCTCAAAAACCAAACAGACATCTGTATCCCCCCTTATAGGTATTGCCTATGAGAAATTCCATTCCCTCAACATGCATTAGAGGACTGGATCCAGGCCTAGAAGGGTATAATCCACCAAATTCTTAACTAAATTTCTCTAAGTACCTATCTAATTAATCCGAACCTATATTCTGAATCATAACTACAAAATCATGAATAAACAAGCATATGGTTAAGAATTATAGGGACCACCCAAATAATACAAAGAGTTACCATCATTAATCTATTTTCGAACCATCCTAGATAAGCCTATGATAAGCCACACCAACACTTAATCCCATATCTTAGGCTAAAAAATCCATCTAAATTAATTATAAATTTTTTATTTAATTATAACAGTTATAATTAATTAATAAAATTAAAACAACATGAAATATCACCCATAAACTAACTTATCCATTCAACAACACCAAAATTAAGACTAAACATACATAGATAGTTCATAACACACCCATAAAACCTATATGGAAGAAATCCCCATCAATTGGAACCAAACAAATCACTACCAATTAAATTGAATTTCCTAATTAAATTCACCAAAAACCATAAATCAATAAAAATAAGGATAATAGGCTTGAATTTACCATCTTTGGATGTCCTCCATTTATTACAAGAAAAATCCTCACGGTTTGGTGTAAAATTCCCCATGATTTAGTGAAATTCATAAAAAAACCTTTACCAAAGACCACTGAAAATCATATAAAAATGAATTTAGGAAGAATGAAGGAGAAAAGGGAGTGATCATCTCTCAGATTTTAGTGAATACTATACCCTAAACACCATATGTTGGGGGATTAAAAGGGGGGTAGAAGGTGTCCCTCAAGCGGGAGTCTAGTACAAGGGTTTAAAAAATAATCTTCCAACCCCATTAAAAAAACACAAAACAACACACCAGTACCTATCCATACAAAACTAGATACTTTGTCTACAAAAAAAGGACACCTAGTTCTCCACCAAATAGTTGGTGGGGCTGTAGGCCTTACCTTCCTAATTTCCAAACCACTGAGTACTTGATGGTAATTACAACAATGCTACAATTCTACCAATGACCTGTCCTTCCCCCAAACACCTAAAACACCTTATAAGAATCCCAAAACCACCCAAAAAAATTATAAAACATCCCCTAGGGATGTCTAAACACCCATATTACCAATTTTAATCAAATTCCTCAAATCAAACATGTTTCAAGACTTAAAATTCAAAATTACCTTGAAAAAAAAACAACCCATAAATTCACATTCCATTATAGTTAGTATTCCCATGGTATAAGTAAACCCTCAGGGGCATTCCCATTAAAATAATTTGTGGTACTCTCACATTAGGGAATGAATTTAATGGTTATACTCCTATGATATGGATATACCCATAGTAGAACTCCCACTGATATCATGTATGGTACTCCCATATCATTTAATAAATACCCATTTCTAGTAACCAAGAGTGGGTGTATGACAATGCTCATGTAAATCAAGTCATATGAACTCCCAATTAATCATGTCACCACCCCCTAGGAAACCCTTTAGGGAGATTATATCCATTTGAAATATCCTAGGAGTTTCTATTGAGAATAAGAGACCATATAAATACCCATAGTTATATAAATAAAATGAACATGTCATGAGCTACCGTACCACCCAAGTAATCACGATCCTAGTTGTAAACATCACTATAGTCACCACCACCACCAAAAAAACCACCGTCATAATCATCCTTGAGTCATCATTATCATACTAGATCATGTAATATAGAACATAGTGTATTAATATTCAATGAAAAAAATTTAATCAACAACACATCAGTATGTTTTATTCTTGAATATGTCATTTCCTTATGGTTATGGGTCAAAATATTGAATATCATTTATACTCATCCTAAAATTTCATCTCACACTCAACACTATTCATAATATAATGGAAGAAATAATTTAGAGTTTCCAAATTTAAAACACCATTAAAACAAAATAACGTGTCGTGGTGAAAATCCTCAATCATCTACATAATCATTTCCTTATTTTTAGGTCCCAATAGAATCTAATCATGTGTCATAGTTATTGAAATCATCACTAGATTTACCAAACATGAATCTATGACCAAAATTATAAATTTATAAATTTTAAAACATTTATAAATCTTGGTTAAAAAATGGAGGGTTATATCATGTTTAACTCATAAAAAATGTCTTCATTGTGCCCTAAATTTTTTTATGGATTTGATGTTGACATAGTCTATAAATTTATAATATTTTTTTTGATATTAAATTCATTTAATTCCCCTATATTCATTTATTTTATGATTTCTAATAATTTTAGGATTTAAAGTGCCTAATTATTTGATTGTGTGAGTATTGTTTGAAATGGATAAATTGGGTATTTAATTTAGTTACTTAATTTTTGTAATGAATTTATATTGATCATTCTTTAAATTACTATTATAAATTCTTAGAGCATGTAATGTTACATTGGATGTCATGATTGATATGAAAAAATATTAAATAAAGTGGTGACTATTGGGGGATTATTATGGGTTACTATTCCATAAGAAAACATGAAGAAATTGAAAAGGAATTAGTGCATATGAGTCATTTTATGTCTATGTATGTGTCATTTCCCATAAATATGAGTGAATATTTCTCTGTGTATAAGTGAATCCTCCTCTATGTATATGTGATTTTCACCTGTATATGTGTGTTTTTCTAGTGAATATATATCACACCTTTGAGAAAATTAACTGAAGGATGATCACATGAAGAATTTAGGGGATTCCCCTATTCTTTAATACAAGGATATGGGGTTCCAATTTGGTATGCATGAAACTAATCTGAGGAGGCCATATGGATCATAATATGAGAAATATTTCGTTTAAAAACAATGAAATAAGGGTGTGGATGTTTAGGATGATTGGACCACATAGTGATTTTAAGCTGTAAAAAAGAAGGAAAATATCTTAATATTAAAAAATAAAATATTTTTTGGATATTATTAGTGGAATAAAAATGAATTTGCGACTCTAAAAAAATAAGGGGAGGTCTATGGAAGAATGGGATGAGGTTCGATTGAGATTTCATGCTGGAGAGTTCACTACTAATATTGATGCTATTTTAGTTTTTATTTATTGTCTTCTTTAATGACTTACCCTTCTCTATTATTCACTGATACCCTTAAAACGGATTTGTAAAAATTAAGTGATTGTTGAAGTTAATGTTTTTCTTTTTTAATGCTATATTACATCATTTTATGAATAAAAATCTCTAATGATAATTGATTTTAGGTTCTAGTGATTTTTTAAAATTTAAATACAATAATGTTTAATCTTTTGAAATTATTAATTTTTTACTAGTTAGATTGATAACTTGTAATGTATATCCACCTAATGAAAATTATCTACTAAGGAACATATTTTATTGGGTGGGGAGTGATTAAAAATTTCTAACATGTGCTTGATATCAATGAGTTACATTTTAATTTCCAAAGAACACCAAAATACGATATGTTATTTACATTTTAGTTTAAGAATGGTTTACTATTTCAATATCTTTAACACTTTTTAGACACATAAAAAGGGGGTCTTAACAAATAATAATCATGATTATAATAGTATTCACAATAATGTTCAACCTCATGTGTTTGATGAATCAATTTAGGAGTCTTTCATTTATTAATTAATAAGAAGATTGAAAAAACTATTTTAAAGATTATGATTGCATTATAAATGGGAATTCAACCCTAAACCAATCACCATTTCACTATATTGTTTTCATTCACTTGATTAATTTCTTTACTTAGTTTTTAAAAATAATATTTTTTTAAAAAAACACCCATTTTCTTAAGTGACCAACTATTTTTGAGCACCCTTATCTAGAGACAATCCTAGGGACACCACAAATACTATATATAACCTAGTAAATAATTAATTTTCCACACACCATGATAGGTGTATTTCAAAACATGGAATCATTTCCAATGGTATTTCCAAAAATATAACTTTTAAATTTCATGATTATGACTTCTAACAATAACCTTTACTTTTATGATCTAGAAATTGAAGGAACTTTGTTAATGAAGATTAAAAATTTAAACATACATGATGGATTTAAGGATGTTTCATTGATATAATCAAGTGATACTTATCATGTTTATCTAGAGTCTGTCATCATGTAAAATAACCCAAATCAAACCTTAAGTGACCCATGTGCCCTATAATTCACAAATCATAACAATCAGATTGTTATGCCTATTTTTTAAAATTATTTTGAGTTAAAAACTTGTCTAATATAATTTCTACTAGAATTAATGTATTTTTAGTAGAAGATACAAACAATAATATCAAATAATTTATCATTTTTATCCATATTTTATCCTATAGGAGTGGCTAAGGAACACATTATGCAGAGGGAATTACCCTTTTCACTTAAATAAATAACTAAGGAATGTTTGTAAAATATACAATGTAATGGCCCAAAGTTTTAACAATATAAATTCCCTTATTATAATTATATAATATGGTATAAAAAAATAAGATAACAGAATAAAAGCTTTATAAATGATTAATGAATTAAACAAGAAGTGTTTATAAAAGTTAAGGAACCTATACTTGTGAAATAGTAACTTGACCTTTGGAATAGTAATGTGACCCTTATGAATAGTAAACTGGCCAATTGAATAGTAATCTCACCAATAAAAGTATGAATAAAATTTTTCAATATTAGAAGTGACAATATTATATAATTATATCATATTATAAGTAAATAAATATTATTAAAATTTTTAATTAAGTGTTGGTTTTTTTGTACGTCATAAATATTTAATTACAAATTTATGAATAATTTTAATAATTTAAAATAAAATTTATTTTCATAAAAGTATTTTTAAATTAATATTTTTATTCCTTATGATTATGTTATTATTTTATGAGACCTTAATTATTTTTTTCAAAGTGTTAGAAAAAAAGTTTTAATTTTAAAATTTATATTTTCCATGTAAATGATTATTTTAATTAAAAATTATATTTATCATATTTAGAAAATTATTTTCATAAAATAGAGTTAATTTTTTAATTCTACATGTTGAAAAATGGTTAGGTTAAATATTTGGGATTTTTCTGAAAAACATGAATTTTTGGTGAATAGTAAATTATAGTAATTTACAATATATATATACATTATAAGTTAAATACACTATTAATTGAGCCATGGATGATTTAATCACAATTAGTTCAAACTAAAATGATATAATTACCATTTTTAGTGTAAATAAGAAACAATATTTCTTGTCTTGAGAATAATAATAAACTAATGAATTAAATAATGAGAAAACACCCCTCTCCTCCACTATAAATACCACCCCTCATCACCTCTTCTCCTCACACCTCTCAATCCTTGATCCTTTTACAAATTATACTAAAATATCATCTAAATCCCTTATCTAATGTATAGTATCTTTTGGTCTTAACAAAAGATCTAATCCAATCCCCTAAAGAGGTTCTCAAGAAGAAGAAATCAAGAGGTAAAACAGTCTTCCTTTACTTTTAATTTATTTTAAAGTTCCTTTCTTTTCTTTTTCTCTCCTCACCTCACCTAATAAAAATGGAATGATAACTCTAGTATATTAAATATACTGTAATTTTATCATGGTTATGTAATAATTCTTCATCAAAGCTTTTCTCCTCTCTCTTTAACTTTAAGAATGAAAACATCATCCATGAAGTGCCAATTTACCACCTTCACGGACGACGTGCTTTCATATTTCAATTACATATTCAAGTCTGGTCATGAAACCATTTTTATGGTTGAAATAGATTATAATATACTTATTATATATTATTTAATGTTCAATAATCATTTTTTACACATGATATTAATTTATAAAACAAAATGAGTTCGTTGTGATAAAAAAATGCTAAATTAATCTAAAAGATTATTATCTAATGAATCATCTTCACTTATAGAAAAATGGTATTTTAATATTATATAAGTTAATTCATAAAATATAAGTTTATTTCTGGACAACTATCCTCATTCTACATGATTTTCCATACACTTATACAAGTAAACCGATCATGAAAACCAAGGAAATCAATGCTCTAAAACAATGAAATTGAATCTTTTAACCCATCAAAAAAGCCATAAATCAACTTAATAATGTTATAATAAATAAAATAAATGTATAAATGGTTCTTTAATTATTAATTAATGAATCTAATTTGATTATTTATTACATTAAGATCAAGTGTAGAATCGTTTCAGACATAAGGTAAGAGATTCTACCCAAACCTCCTTTATTCCTTCAAGTCACTCTTTCTCTCTTTTTACCCAAATTAAATTCTATTTATTTATATTTAAATATTAAAAATTATGTGTATATGTTCTAAACTCATGAATAAATATCCATTAATCCTTATTTTTTTGGGATATATGTGTTTTAAAATATTCCCTACTCAATTATTCCTGATAAGAAAGCCTGATTTAAGGGAACCTCCTAAATTATTACCCAATTTTAAGTGCACTCTATAATATTTTATGAGCCACCATTATTTTTCTAAAAAAATAATTTTATTATGAAAACAATATCAATTAAATTCTGGTTTTATATAAAATATTATTCTCTTATCTGCTTTAAATGCTCTGTAAAATTTTTCTTTAAACCACACTAAAATGTTTTAATTTTAAAGTTTCTTAAATGATATTTTTTACATGTTATCACTTTAGTTTGAAAGAACTAATAATTATCTATGCCTATTTTAATTTATGAATTTAAATGTATTATTTTATTCCTTTCTTTCATGGACACTTATACGATATGTCCATTTATTATACTTTATGACATGATTATGATACCCAATTCTTTCCATGGGTAACCCTTATGTTTATGTTTTATTTATTATGTATGATTATTTATATGGAAAATATATTCTTGAACATGTTATTATGGGTTAACCTAGAGATATCTCTAAGGAATTTGGTAATTTTTAGTATCATGAGACGTTATGTGCAATAGTTTTTGCGGTTATCCTTGACTCGTGCTCTACTATGTGAAACGATGTTTGACTTGAGCCCCTCTATGTGCAATGGGCCTTGATTAGTGCTAAAGTCTTGTTTTATATTTCTGATAAATTACTTTTAATCCATGATTTTATGATCCCATGTTATGATTTCGTATCTTTAAGCATGTTCTATACCATTTTATATCATTAATTTATACCATATAACCCATGTCTTAAGCGTTATTTTATTGTTTATTCCCTTACTGGGCTTTTTAGATTATCCCTTTTTTCTTGTTATCCCCAGGTTATCCTATAGAGGTATAAGGTATCAAAGGAAGTTATGAGATCATAATGGATGATATGTAAAGAAATGTTTTATTTAGTCCCATGTTTTTAGTTTTATGTACCTAGTCTTCCAAGACACTAGACTTTATGATCCTTGGCCTATAATTTGATGTTAAATTATGCTTGAAACCATGTAATGATATGTGTAAAAGAATCGGGTCACTATATAAAAATAGGTAAAATTTTGACTGAGATGAACTATAATAATGAATTATTTAGATATTATACCCTCCCTCTGGAAGTAAATCTACCAAGAAGGAGTTTAAAGATATTAAAAAAGATTCTATAGATATACTCTTTGAGTACTATGAGAGGTTTAAGAATCTATATGCTAGTTTCCAACATAAATATATAATGGTAATCACTTGTTTTATTTTATAAAGGATTTTTGGAAAATGATAATAAATTATTGGGTTTTTCATCTAGAGGAGACTTGATAGAAAAATAACCATCAAAATTCAAAGTATTGATTGAGAAAACTTTATGAAACTATCAATAGTCTGGAATAAGAGGTCCTATCACCAAAAATAATTATGAGGTAAGATTTTTTGAATCATCTTAATTATTAGAATCTAAACTTGAAGAGATAGCCTATATTGAGAGGAAAATATATTTGAAGAAAACTAGTGAACAATAATCACCAACCAAGTTATATGGTTTATTTTTATCCACTCATAATTTTACAGACTAGTTTTTTAGGTGTGGGGAATAGAAATATGTGTAGAAATAATTCAACTGAGACTATTCCAATAACCCAATCAAGGATTGAGAGACAATTCCCAAGTAAAATATGGATTTGGGAACCATTAAAATTATTCTATGTGGAATAACCTAATATTTTATAATTTATTTCCTCTAAATAATATATTTGATAGCATGTGGTATACTTAATATGAATCTTAAATGAAACATCAAAAAAATATTATTATTTAAAAATAATAATTATAGACTAGTACTTGATTTGGAGAGTATAAATATAAATAACCATATTAATAAATATATAGTAAGTTTTAATTTAAAAATGTAAATATCCAATCATATATTGTTTATAAATTGGTAGGAAATGAAGATATAATATTTTGAAGGAAAAAGAAATATTTTTATAAAACTATTTTTAAGTTTGTGTATGTATTTTTATCGATTTAATTAATCCTTATTGATAAATGATTGTAATTAACTAATTAAATCATATATATTTACATCCAATTTAATTAATTAAAGACTATTTAATTATGGTTATTAGGCAAGTAATGGGAATAAAGTCATTTTATGCTTCAAAAATACATTTTCTTTATTTTTTTTCAAAAATGGGTTTTATTGCATTTTTCTTACGAATATTATATTTAATATCTGATTTTTTTATAAATTTTATGTGTAAAAATGGGAACCATTTTTAAAACCATCATTTAAAAGTTATCTTAGAGTGAATTTTTTGTATTTTTCTAAAATGATTGATTCTTGAATGAATAAGTGAAAAATTCAAGGTTTTTGTAAAACTATCATTTATTTTATTTAAAATAGAGTAATTTAAAACTACCAATTTTTTTTATTTTTAAATTGAGATAAAATACCATTTACTAAAAATAATATATTTAATTCTATATGAATAAAAATTATATATGATTTTGGTATATGTTCATTTTTATGCCTAAAAACACATTATCAAAAAACTATTTTCATTGCATTTTAGACACTTATATTAAAATTAATTTCCAATATTTATAAGAATTGAATATTTAAAATTGGTTATAATATTTGGAATCATAACTTTCAAATTTAGTAATAAGGAATTTATTTTTTTGTGTTATGAATAGAAACCATGATAAATATTTTTCACCACAGTAAAAGGTTAATCATGCGATTAAGGTTAAATATAATGTTATTGTATTTAAAAATATATCTAAATCTTGGTAGTATTATATTTTATGACTTTATTTCAACCATATTAATCAAATATTTTTTTATATATTTCAACTTGGTTCCTTTTTTATTTGATAATGGCCTATATATTATTTTAATTAAATAATAAACACAAAATATCAATATCTTTCTTTTAATTTTGGAATCATATTATCATAGGGATAAAAGAATTTAATATCATCTATAAATAATTATTTTTAACATTAATACACTTTTTTTATTATATTAAATTATTTTAAATTTTTAGTGATGAGATAATCACCTAGAATGATTACGTAACATTGACGTAGTGCTTGTGCAAGTTGTAGTAAAAACAAGTAAATGACTTTGAAAACATTAAATGTGGAAATATTTTGATGAATTATGATGTTACAAGAATATAATGGATATTTATATTATATCAATTATGATTTGAGTATATATATTCAAATTAAATTTTTATCGTTATGAAATTAAATTCATGTTTTGCGAATTGTACTTAAAAGACTTTAAATGGTTTTTATTATTTAAAAATTATTTTTAAATCACTATTAAAAATATAATAAATAAATTTAATGAGAAATTGTTTACTATATAATTAATGGTCCATTTTTATGATACTTTTCATTTTTAAAATTACTTTCATGACCTATAATGAGTGAAAAATTTGTTATCACAGTAATCGTTAAAATGAGTTTAAGAGGGGTTAAACTAAAGAGATAAGGGTACAAATGCCACTTAAACTTGTCTAAATATTATTATTTGAAGATATTTATACGTTATATTATTTAATATTATATTTATTTTTCATTTTTTGTTACTTTAATAATAAAATTATTATTTTTATTTAAATATTTTAAGTAATTCCATGCTTCCCCCTCCCTTCACTTATAAAATGGCACGTATTCTCATCCCTTATTCAAAAAATTTGAACCTTATTGATCTAAAAAAACCTAAAGAAAATTACTAGGTTCTTTTTATTTGTTATTGATCTTATATCATCCTCCTAGGATGATCTTAACAATTCTAAAGCTGCAATATAAAGGTGGTATCTCAAATAAGAGAAAATCATCTTTACCTAATATTTCAAATTTTATTTATTCTTAAAATTCCTATAAATATGTGGTATATACCCTAACATAATTAATTAATTAAATTAAATATGTTTATATTTTATTTTAGTTATGGTACAACAATATTCCACCTCCTTCTCATAAAAAATGAAGTGAATGTGTCATTCTTGTGTACGTATGAACTACTGCCTCTATATAGAGATGTGATTCGTCTCCTATAAATGCCTTTCATGGATGGTTTTAATGATGTATTTAATTAATATATATTATATTTATGATATAATAATAATTATTTAATGATGAAATATTATCTTATTTCTTTCACCCTTTGTCGTTAGAAAATGGAAGTATCATTCATGCGTACATACGAACCACCGTCTCCATGAACGATACATTTCATTTTTAATGTAAATATTTTATAGATGATTATAAAATGTTATATAAAGAATATATATAATAATTATGACATGAATAATATTATATATATATTATGTTAATATTATAAGTTAGAATGTTCTTAATCTTTCTGTCTTTATAACACCCTCTTATTTAGGTCCATTTTACCACCTACTTGAGTGATATTATAGTGTTTGTGAAACGAATTGTTAAGAAATATTGTATACTGATGATATTATGTAATAATAATATATAAATAAAATGGTAAAAATTATGTACATAATGTAACCATGATTAAAGTGTAATTACAATGACTACTGAACCAAAACATGTATCAAAAAAACACTTATCACCCGAAAGCGTGATGTCATGAAGAATTATTAATAAATGAGTGATAAGATGTTATAATTGGACCATATATGGTATTATAAGAATTAATATGGTTATTTTTTATATTTATAACTAATTTAAATTTATTATACAAGAGTTTAAATGTACTTAATGGAAATGTTTAACTTGAGGTAAGGGTTTCTCGTCTCACTTTTTTTTTTCTGTAGGACATATATCATATTCAACACTTGTTTCTTTCAGGGGCTTTATATAATTACCCTTTGATGTTTTATATCATTAATATCTGTATATTCATGTAATTTCATGTTTTTTAGAAGTTATTTATTTTATGGGTGTTATGATTCAAAAGTTATCAAAGATGTCAGGGTTTATTTCAAAATCTAATCCTCATTTAGGATTGTTTATGTTTAAGTTTAAATTGAGTAAATTATATTATATTTCTAAATTAAAACAAATATATTTTATTATCCTATGTTTTTTCAACTACTAGGTCAATTTTTATCATCTTTGATAATTAATATGGACATGAATATTTTTTAGGAAAATATGACGATATTTTCTCTTTTGTTGATGAAAAGTTTCTTCCATGTCCACAATATATTTTCAAGAATGTTATATTTTATTATAAAATTACGATTTAAATTAATTTTCAAAAATATTAGACTTTCTTTTATATTTATAAAAGGAATATTCTTTCTAATTTCTGAATTAGGTACTCTTTACCAAAAGTGTGAAAAGAATCTTAGTCTTAATGTTTACCAAATTATCAGATTGTCCCATCATCCTCCTCCAATGGACTGAAGGCCTTCATTTTTTATTGATTTTTGATAATCCACCTTTAAAGGGGTGAGGTGGAAACCTTACAAGGCCCGTAGGCATAAGAATTACATGACCCATAGACCTTAGAGGATTTAATTTCCCGCATGCTTTAAACATTACATACAACCCAAACTAACTACTTGAACCGCTCATCCCCAACATCTTCATCGTGAAATCAGCTATCCACCTTCGCATGGCTGTTCGGCTAGGATTTTTCGTGCATCCACAGGCCTTTCCCGATGGAAGGTTCCATAAACTCTCATTTAAGGATTTATTTATAAGTTTAAAATTTTATTTTAAATAATTTTATTTATTCAATATTCTAGAAATTTTTATTTATTTTTTTCAAAAGAGAAGGATATTTTCCAATATTTTCAAAGAAAGGTATGAATGATCTCTTGTAAATATTTTCATCTATATAAACTTCATTTAATGAATCTTATGCTTTACTGGGGATATATTGTAATGATACCATCTTCCATATTACTCTATATGGGTCATCATATTTTTATTCTAGTTATTTACTGGAGAAATATTTTAACATTTTGTATGCTATTTTTTCAATAATACAGTTTATGTTGATTATCTATTTAATTCTTATTAATTTATTTCATATTATAAATCAATTGGACTTATTAAGTAATGTGATGGGTCTGTTATAGCCACTTGATGCATTTATAGGACTTATAATGATAACTAGTTTGGGTATTTGGTTTATTCCATACTTATTTATATATGATGACTTGGAACTAGGCCTTGATGGTAATATCACAATGTCTGAAATTATGCATTCTATAATTATGAAACGAGTTTTTTCCCATGTGATTATTTATGTATTTATGTCATTCATTGATTTATTCCCCTATTTATGATATTAATTATTTGGAATATATTATTATTGTCTATCTCTTTTATATTATTCATTCTTTATTTATTCTGTGATAGCTTCCAATGTACACTTTCCATTAATGAGCTTCTAAGATCACCCTTTATTATTTTTTCCTTTCCTTAGGATACCAAGTTGACATTTATGAATGATTTTAGGGATATATTAGAATAAACCATAAATTTGTCACTAGAATATTAAGTTGTATTTTGTTTTTTCAAATGTAATGTGAGAATCATGTATGTATCTAGTCTCCCAAGACTGTTAAACTATTTCATCCTTCAGAATGTGTTCTATGGTATAATATGATAATGTAGTAAGGTAACCACTAGCTCTTGGTTATGGGAGTTGGGGTCTTATAGTTGGTATCGAGGGAAGTTTATAGGACCCTTGGGTACTATATTTAGGTAAAAAAGATTAAATCACATAACCATTTGATAGATTCTAAGGATAAGTCTAATTATAGGGTAATATTTTAAAGTGTAGGTAAAGTAGATATTGTGTGGTTTTCCTAGAAAATACATACTTGTATGGATACTGGTAAGTGGATAATGTTGTGGCATAGATGCACTTAGGAGTAAAAACTCTAAAAGGGGTGTATTATGTATTAACTCGATCATCACCAGTGCATGAAGAGTGGGCCTAAGACAAAACATTTGGCTAAAGACTCTCAGGAGATATTCATGGATTAATTTATATTTTCTTTATCAACTATTATAAAAAATGAGCGGATAAAACCTATGGTAACCTATGATATTCTATAGTGATATGTGATAAATATAAAGTGTAATGGGTTGATAATTATAAGGTTAATCATAAGATTAAAGTCATAGATAACCCTTTTTAGGTTTTATGTGATGGGATTTTAAGATGTTTATGAATATGTTGGGAGATATTTATAGGAATAAAACCATTTGGTTTAGTAAGTGTTATAGTGAAAAGTTCGTTTGAGGAAGAATGATATTATATTTTTTAGACATAAGATGAAAGGTATTGATAAATTTAGTTTTAACATTATCTTTGATTTTACTATGGTTATTTTGGATAAAAGGGTTATTATATATTTTTGGAACATATGTTTTATTGTATAGATAAACATAGGATTATAAAGTGATTTTGGGACTAAGTGATTAATGTTATTTTTTAAGTACAAAATATTGGGAACGTTGTATGACTAAGGTAAACATAATTTTAGGAATAAATATTGAGTTAATTTATAGAAGCATATATGTTTTTTGTGGATTTATGTTGATTCAGGTTATTTATGGAAATGCTAATATAATTTGGTGATTTTGTGATTAGAAATATACATTTTAGGTATGGGAATTTAGGAGTGATTAATTTTACTTGGATATAAATGTTAGATTAATCTTGAAAGAACATGTGATCAAATATTTTGGATTTTTGGGTTTATAAATTTACTTATATTTTTTTGAAGTGTTTTAAGGTTAGTTATTTATGGAATGATTTAAGTTGAACTTTGGGTGTTATTATTGAGGTTTTAGAGATTATATGTATTATTTATTCATATGAAAATTTATTTTAGATATTATATTTAATTTTTTTACCAACTTGGCTATAATAAATGTTTAGAGACAAGAGGAATAACTTTTAATCTTTTTTGTGGATCTTTCGATCCATTGGATGTTAATTTTAGTGCACTGGGGATGAAAATTTCATCATGGTTATTTATCATTTATAATATGAGGTGAAGTAGAGATATAAAACTGCTCTAAGAACAACCAAAGGATTAAATTATGTTTATGTAATTTAATAAATCAAGTAAGTATGTTTTCTTATTCTCTTTGTGATAAGGATTTAAAAATATATTTCATGCTTGATTTTATTATATCTTATGAGTTTATTTAGACCCTACTCATAAAATATTTTAATATAAGACAAATTTATTCAATTTTTCATTGATAATGACATGTATTTTATTTTAAGTAAAGAAAAAATAAGAAATATCACTATCCCTTGTTTTAATTTTTCTAAGATATTATCCTAGGGATAAAAATAATTTAAGATCGGTTATAAATTGTTTTTCTTCAATATTGATGAAATATTTTTATGATATAAAATTATTTTTAATTTTTAGTGATGATATAATTACCTAGAATTTTTTTTCTAACGCCGACACAACGCTTGTGAAAGAAGTAGAAAAAATAAGTAATTTTTTTTTAAAAATTAAAACTTATATGATTTTGAGGAATTATGATGTTACATCAATGTAATGGATAATTATAAAATATATGTTATGTTTGAAGTATTTATATTATAATTAAATTTTTATCTTGATTATTTCAATGTTATGTTTTTTGAGTTGTCCCAAAAAATATTTTAAATGGTAATTAAAGTTTAAAGTTTATTTTTAAATCATTATAAAATTTGAAAAATTTTATAACGAAAAAATTTAATGATAAATTTTCTAGGATATATTAAATGGTCTATATATGTGATACTTAAAAATTTTAAAATTACTTTCATGTCCCTTAAAGATTGAAAAATTTGTTATCACGATAATAATTAAAATGAGTTAACAAGGGGTTAAACTAAAGATATAAGGGTAAAAATGAAACATAAAACTGTCTAGATATTATTGGTATAAGTTATTTATAACTTATAATATCTTGAATTCTAATTATTTTTTATTTTATGAAACTTTCACAAGAAAATGAATTTATATTATTTAAATATTTAAAGTAATTCCATGTGTGTCCCTCCATTCACTTATAAAATGAAACCTCTTATCCTCCATTATTCATAAAATTTTATCCCTTTATATATGATAAAAATTATAAAAATACCCTCTTAGATTAATTAAATTATTTATTTATATTATGTTATTCTCATAAGATCGTATTAATAAGGATTGGGGTGTAATATAAAGGAGGTCTGTCAAAGAAGAGACAATAATCTAAACCGACTCTTTCAAAGTTTATTTCTTATTGCACTCCCTCTAAATATTTTGTTTCCATAATAACAAAATTAATATATTATATTAAATATACTAATATTTTATTGTTATTATTGGATAACCATTTTTCACCTCCTTCACATCATTTTAGAAATGAAAGTATCACTCATTCATACGCGTGGACTACCACTTCGACGTAGCGATGTGATTCATTTCCCAACAATGGTTCTCATAGATGGTTTTAATAAATGATTTAATAAATATATATGATATTTAAAATATAATAATTATTTTATAATGATTAAATATTTTCTTATTTATTTTCATTTTTCTCATTATAAGATGGATGTATAATTCATACGTACATACAAATTACCGTCTCCATGAGTGATATATTTCATTTTCAATCTATAATGTTTATAGAATGTTATAAAATTATATATAATGAATATATATATATACATATAATACTTATGACTTGAATAATATTCGATAAATTTTATATTAATATTATACCTTAACATGTTCTTTCTCATTTAGTGTTTATAATATGCTCTTATTTATGTTAATTTTACCACCTACATGAGTGATATTATAATGTTTATAACATGAATGATAATGAATATTTAATTTTAGTGATATTGTTTAATAATAATATATAAATTATAATTTTAACATCTTGGAGATAAATTAACCATGATCAAAGTGCAATAACCATAACCGCCAAACCAAGACATGCATGAATAACGAAATAGTTATCACCGAGAACAATGATTTAACAGAGTTATTAACAAAAAAGTGGTAAGATGTTATAATTGGATTATATATGGTATTATAAATATTAATATAGTTATGATATAGATTCATAAAAAAATTCAATTTATTATATAGGAGGATAAAGTCACTTATATGGAAATTTTAAATTGTGGTAAGGATTTCTCATCTCACTTTTGTTTCTATAAGACATACATCATATTCAAAACTTGTTTCTTTTATGTGGTGTATATAACACCAATTTGATATGTGATATAATGAATATATTTATATTTCATGTTATTTATTATTTC
This sequence comes from Viscum album, assembly GCA_963277665.1. NCBI lineage: Eukaryota > Viridiplantae > Streptophyta > Magnoliopsida > Santalales > Viscaceae > Viscum > Viscum album. The sequence goes on from OY728162.1 coordinate 1,048,673,892, forward strand.
ATTTTAAGTTATTTCTTCATGGACGTTATGATTCAAAAGTTACCAAAGAAGTAAGGGTTTATTTCACAATCTCATCTTTATTTGAGATTATATTTGTTTAAGTTTAAATTTGTGAAATTATATGATATTTATATCTCAAAAACCATATATTTTATTCTCATAAGATTATTTAAAGATTTTCAAGTATTATTTCCTTGTTTATCTTTTATGATACTTAATCTAGTTTAGAAAACATTTTTTAAAAAAATCAGCCTGATTTCCTCTTTAGTTGATGAAATTTTTTTTCTATGTCCACACAATGTTTTAAAGGATGCTATTATATATTAAAAAATTATTATTTAAATTAATTTTAAACCATATTTTAATTTATTTTCAATGTTTTAAAAGTAATATTTTTTTTCCAAATGAGGTACTTTTTACCAAAAGCGTAAAAATAATATTTGTTTTGACATTTACAACATGAATTAATTTTCCATATATAATATCCATTAGATTAATTGAATATTACTTTAAAATTTTCCATGTTTATATTCAAAGAAAATAATTTCTTCAATATTATGGAAATTTTAATTTAAAATGTTATCAAAATAAACAAATATTTTCTCACATTTTAAAATAAAGGTACAAATGTTATTTTAAAAGTATTTATATCTTTGTCAACATCCTTTTATGAGTCTTATAATTAACTGTTGATATACTCTAATGATATCATCCATAATATTACTCAATATGGATTATTATTATGTTGTTCCAATTATTGACTAGAAAATATATTAACATTTTGTATACTAGTTTTTTAATATGAATGTTTATGATGACTATAAATTGAATTATTATTCATTTATTTCAAATGATGAATGAATTAGACTTATTAAGTGATAAGTCATGATTTTTATAGCCCCTTGATGCATCATTTATTATCATGAGACAAACTATATTGGTCATTTGGTGTATTAAATACCTGTTTTTTCATGATGTATTGGCATGAGGCCTTGATAGAAAGATTATGATGTTCAACATTATGCATTCTACAATTATAAAACTAGTTTTTGTTACCCATGTGATTATTTATGTTGTTATTTTGTACCTAGATTTCGTCCCCTTTTGATGATATTAGTTATTTGATATATTTTATTATTATTTATCTATGCCATATTATTCATGATTTATTTATTCTATGATATTGTATGTTTCACAATTCCCTTTACTGAGCATCTAATCTCACCCTTTATTATGATTTCCTTTCCCTAGGATACCAAGAAGTGATTTATGAATGATTTTAGGTATATACAATAAGAAATGATAAATTTATAACTCAAATAAGATATCTCATGTTTTCAGATTTAATGAGAGAATCATGTATATATCTTGTCTACAAAGACTACTAAACTATTAGATCATTGGAGGTGGTTCTTTTATATCTTGTGATAATGTAGTAATATAACCACTCTCTCTAGGTTACTAGAGTCAGGGTGTTACACTAGGGAACCCAACCAAAATCAACATCATCAACAACCACCATTTCAAAATAAAAACCCTCCATTATAGAACCCACAAAATTTCAAAAAACCATTTAAGTAACCTTACACCAAACTAGAATATAAACACACCTTATTTAGATTAAAAGAGACCATTTTAATAACCCTAACTCAACACAAAAACTACAAAAACTCAAGATTTTATAATATATATTTTTAAATAAATTTAATTTTTTCGATTGGTTGTGATACACACAACCCTAAGTCTAAACGAACCATAATATAGTATACTATTGTAACTCATCCATTAAATTAATATTATTAAAAGGAATAAACACATTTTAAAAATATGTATAAAGGATTCAGATAAATTAAATTTATAAGTAGTTAATTTTTAATAAAGAAATTATATCTTTTAAAGATATATTTTTCATGAAAATGGTTTTTATGAGAAAATAATATAATTACATATTTTTAAAAATTTTGAAAATATATTTGAAAAAATTAACTTCAATTTTTAAATTAAAAGTTAAAATTATCTTAGAGTTAAATTTTAATAATTTTCTAAAAATATTAATTTTCCAATTAATTGTTGAAAATACTAATTTTTATTGTAAAAAATATTTCCATTTATAGCATATTAAAAAATAATTTTTTAAAAAATATTTTTAAAAGTATCGTAAGTTAATTTATATTATTAATAATAAAATTATGGTCATTGTAACTATTTTTATGTTAATTTTGTTACAAACACTTTGTATAGTTTAGATTTGTTTTTAAAAACAATTTTTCATTGAGTTTTGTTAGTTTATTTTAAAATCAATTTCTACCAATTATGGAGATTGAATATATTAAAATGTATTCCATATTTGGAATAAAAATTTCCAAATTTTTAAATGACAACAATTTCTTTTTTGGTCACATTGAAGTGTAAAAGCAATATAATTTTTCAATGCGGTTAAAGTTAAAACAAGTTTTCGAGGGGGGGGGGGTTAAACAAAAATAAGGGTATGTTTGAAAATTAAACTTGTATAAATACTAATTTATGGAAATATTTAGACATAATAATATCCCACATTTTAATTTCAATCCATTTGAAATCATTTTTCTTGAGATGAATTTATTATATTTTATTCTTTTAAGAAATTATAACCGTGTCTTCTCCCTCAATTATAATAGGACACCTATAGTTTAACTTATTTACACCACATTAAGTATTTTAACTCTTCTAAATCCTAAAAATATATATTCTAAACTTCCCTATTAATTAATTTGGGGTTATGGTATTCTTAAAATACCATTCCTATGGTCCTTAAGAAAGGATTTAAGGGAGGTCAACCGATTGAGAGACAATCATCTTACCCGAACTCTTTCAATTTATTTATTCTCAAACCTAATATAAATCTATGGTATTAATAAAATAAATAAATAAATGTCCTCACTATAAAAAAATTATATTATTATTATGGGAAAACCAATATCCACCTTATATTCCATGAAATGGAAAGTGAAAGTATCGCTCCTGTGTATATTTTGATTGCCGCCTCCAAATAGCGATACAATTAATTTTACATCACCAACATTAATGGATGAATATTATGATGGTTATAATGTTTATAAATTATATTAATGACATAATTATTAATATTTAATTATAATATTTTATCCACCTTCTTACATTTAATGTTTTGGAAAACAATAACATCACTTCTACGTAAGGGTAGACAACCACCTCCACAAACCGATGTGATTCATTTTTAATTTAGGATTACATGGATGGTAATAAGGATAGATTAAAAAAATATATATGATATATTTTATGTAATAATGATTCTATAAAGGTTAATTATTATTTACCTTTCTTTTGTTCCATCCATAGAAATATGAAAACAATGTTTATATGTACGTATGACTTACTGTCTCCTTGAATGATGTAATTTTTTTATCTCTATCATTTATGAATGAATATAAATATATATAATTAATATATATTAAATTTATATAATGATTAAAATTATGTAGTTTATTGAACTATGATCAATATACTGAGACTGTAACTACTAAACCATAATTCTCATGAAAAATGAAACTATTAACACCCAAAAACGATGATTTTAATAAGGAATTATTAATAAATGGGTATTTAAATATTATAAAGGGATAATATATGATTTTATATGTATTTAAAATAATAAATTGTAAAATTTAAATTAATTTAAATCTATTATTCAGGAGGTTAGATAGATTTTGATTCAATTGGAACTTTATGTAATGTTTTTATGTTACAATCTAATTATTTTTCAGGATTGTTTTTGACTAAGTTTCCCATAATGAAATTTCATGCTCTAACTTTAAATAATCTCTTGAATTTTAATATAACATTTTTATTTTTATAAAATACATGTTTCCTTTCATTTTATTCTCTTTAAGTACTTAATATATTGAATGAATTATTTTAAGGAAAGATGACAATATTTTTCTTTTCGATTGAAAATCATTTTTCTTACATGTCCATGTTTTCTAAAAACATTTTAAATAATTTATTATATTATCCTATGATTATTTAAATTCATTTTTATCCCTCATTTAATTTTCAAAAAATTGTTTAAAATGAATCTTCTTATCATTTTATGAACGTTGTATTTTTGACTTTTTACTGAAAATGTGAAAGGGATATTTATTTTAATGCACACAACATGAATGGAATTTCCCACCATAATGACTTGTAAAATCTTAAAAGATTAATTTATATGGTTTTAAGTTTATTTTTATTTAAAAAGTTTTCCTTAATATTTGGTATTTTTGTAAATATTTTATTTCAAAATGAAAAAGTTTTTTTCCTCAAAAAATAGTTTAAGCTATGTTTTAAAGGAAGTTTCTTTTATGATGAAATTTTGAGAAAAGTGAGCACTCAGGCCCTATCATTATAAGAAACAATAATTACACAATTTGAAATGAAGGATTTTTACATTTATCTCTTAGGAAAATAGTGGTCATGTCAATAGGTAAAGTGGTTTATTGTTGGCGTCCTTCCACATTCACTCGTCTATTAGCCAACCCATCTGCAATATAGTTCGCCTACCTATAAGAATGAGTGATGATGTAATTAAAAGAAGGTAGAATGTCCAGAAAATTCACCCATTTGGAGGCCAGCTTCTTTAAGAGTTGGCCCACTCTAATAGCTTGAACAAGGGTTGTGAAGTCACAATCGAACCATATATTATACAATTTTATCTAAGGAGAAGTATCAACCACCATTATAAGGCCCATTATTTCTAATTCAAGCACTGTGGATATTTCACAAGGCCCGTATATCATTCAATAACATCCCCACTCTCGTCTCTGAAAATTTCATTATAACCCGAGGGGCCTGGGTTACCCCGAGAAGCTCCGTCCATGTTGTACTTGATCCATACTACAAAAGATGAGATCAAGAAAACATCCATGGTTTGATGGGGTTCAAGAAAATTACCAGTAATATTAAGCCACTGAAGGATGAGCGAGTCCTCAATCAAGTTACTGCATTTTTTCGAATGTAGGTTATTAGCAGCATACACTGCAGTAATTACGCAGGCCATCCTGCGACTAGCATTGAAGCTGCACCTGCCAGGAACCACTACATTTCTGCTGCTCCAGAGCCAGTGCAGGGTTTTAGTGCATGCCACTTGAAAGAAAACTTTGTTCTGCTTGAAAAAATGCTTTCTGAACAAAGATTTAATATATTGTTGAACCAATACCGAGCAAGGAATTTGAAGGCCTAAAATCTACTGTACTCCTACCCAAAGGGAAGAGGAATCCTTGCAACTTAGAAAGAGGTGATCACATCCTCTTTGTACTACATGAAAAGAGGACATATAGAGCAAAGGGGAATGCCTACTCTTTGAATATTGGTATCAATGAGTATTTTTTTAAAAGAAAGCCTCCAAAGAAGCATAAACTGAGAAGGTTTCAACCATTTTTTGTTCAACCGACCAATACAACGTTTTCATCCTCACTTAAATGTTGAGAGAATGTTTTTTAATCATGAAATCCATTTTCCGACCCTTCTCAGAGCAGCGTGTCATCATGCTTGATGAAATCATTGCTGTTTACAATATTGACAACATCCTCCGGAATAATATCCATATTTTCCAGCTGCTCCTTGATTGTGATGGTATGATTAATGTGATTTTCCTCTGGATTGATATGAGAGATGAGTGTCTCGCCGGTCCAATTTTCATACCAAAAATGATGGGAGGAGTTTTTATTAACCATCCATTTAGAGTGGCTGAGAATTTTTTGAAATGTGACTGTAATACCAAGACAAATGGAGGACTCTAGATAAATGGATTTTCCATATATGAGTATGGTCTTAAATATATTTCATAAGAATTATATAGAATAAGTTTTGTAATCTATAAGTTTCCAAAAAAAATTTTCTTGTAGAGACTGGTTGAAGGCTTTCATATTTTTAATACCTAATCCTCCCAAATCATGTGGTATGTAACATTTCTTCCATTGATTAGTAATAATCTTTATTTCCATGATGTTTCCACTCTAGAAAAAGTTCTTGATCACAGTGTTGAGATTTTTAATAATGGAAGTAGGACAAATATAAACCACGAAAGAGTAAACAAGATTTGAAATAACCACGTGCCTAATCAGGGAAATGCGTCCAACAATTGAGAAGGATTTCTCCTTTGAAGAGGTCAGATTTTTTCTGAATTGATCCATTGCATTAGATAAGTAAGACTGTCTAGGCTTTCCCCAAAACATTGGGACACCCGGGTAATTGAAAGGAAAGTCTCCCTCATTTATTCCCAAGTCAGATGTGAGTCGCACCTTCCTAGAGACTGAGAATCCCTTACAAAAATAAATATATGACTTTATCCAGCTGATGGACTGTCCAGAAACACTCTCATAATGTTGTAAGGAATTTTTAATATTATTAATGTTTCTTATATCCACCTGTGTAAAAATGACAATGTCATCAGAAAAGAAAAGGTGAGAGGCAGTAGGGTTACCTCATCCTACTTTGATGATGGAAAGTTCTCCATTGTTCACCGTGTCTAGGAGGAGTCTACTCAGGTAGTCCTCAGCTAAAGAAAAGATAATGGCTTAGAGGGGGTCCCCTTGCCTCACCCCCTTGAGAAAGCAATGTATCCCTCTGGGGATCCATTATCAATAATGAAGACTTGGGCTAAGTTTTAAAGAATAATGATCCATGAAATGAATTTAGAATTGAAACCCAAAGTGTTTATCACTATGCTGATAAAGCCCTAGTCCATGGTGTCAAAAGGCTTAGTGAAAACTAATTTGAGAGTGATGTTCCCACATCTAGTTGTTTTTGTAATCATGTTGACACATTCCGAGGTAGTTAGCAAGTAATACTGAATGTTCCGGCCTTTTAAAAAGGAAAATTTATTCTAGGATATAATTTTCTCAGAAATGCGAATGAGCCTGTTGGATAAAATTTTAGTGTTTTCCTTGTATATGGTGTTGACAAGAGAAACCAGCCTGAATTGGCCAATCTCACTAGAATTCTCAACCTTTGGGATGAGTGTTTTGAATTGTGCATTGAATCCCAGAGGAAAAGTTCCATCTTTGAAGAATTGTTGAAAAAGATAAAAAATGTCGTTCTAAATGATTTCCCAATATGTCTGAAAGAATTCATGGGTGAACCCGTCCGACCATAGGGAGATTTATTTTCTAAGACCAAAGGACGACTCTTTGATTTCAAAGTCCATTGGCATAGTAGTGAGGAGGCTGTTAGCCTCCCTCATGACCAAGTTAGGGATGATGTTATCCCTTATCGATTCAGTTTTTGGTGGACCACTGAACAAACTCATATAGAATGAGATAATGTGATCTGAGAGTTCATACCTTCCTTAGAAAATCATATACCTCTTCCTGAGAAGAGCAATAGGCCTGTTGGATCTTCAAACTCTCTGAAGTGAATGAAATAATTTAGCATTTCTGTCCCCGTTTGAGATCCATCTTTCTTTAAATATATCTTTTTTAATGTTGTCACGAAGTTTCAGTAGGATGCATAGCCTAGAAGAAATATCCTCTTCTTGCCTCATGTCTCCACTAAAGTCATCTATGGTAAAGCTATCCTATAAATCATGCAAAAGGAATTCAAGCCCATCGATTTTAGCATCCATTGAGATATACTTGTCTTTACTCCACTGTTTCAGTTTCATTTTCACTTGTTTAATCTTCATAAGACATATCAGAGGGTTGGCTCCATCAATCCTCAAGTTCTGAGAATTCTGCACTATAGTTAAGCATTCTGGGAGGGATATCCAAGCACTGTTAAATCTGAAGGGAAGTGGGTTATCTCTTTCAAGATTCATAAGGCTCACCAAAATATGGAGATGGTCTGAGTTTTGTTTAGCTAAGGTGACACATGAGATAGACTTCCAAATCTTAAGTGAAGCATCACCGACAAACATCCTATTGATCCTACTGGATCTCATGCCATTCAAGTTCCACCTATACCAGGTGGACTTGGCTCCAACAAGGTTGAATTTTTTCAGGAATTCCCCCTCAATAAATCCACGAAATTCAGTCATGGATGTTCTATTGGTCAGAGGACCAATCTTCTATTCTGTGTGTAGTATAGAGTTGAAATCCCCAAAAATAATCCATGGGTTGGAAATTATATTTTCTAGGTAACAGATGTGATTCCAAAGTAGTCTCATATCAATGTAGTTAGTGTGGGAATACACAATCAAGCAATATATTTTTATCCCCGACTCCAAAAAATTGCATGTGAGTATCTGTTCATTTTCAAGAACAATAGCTGGACAGACAACTGATTTGTGAACAAATAGCCACATTTTGTCTGGTACTCCCTCAGCACTAGAACAACTCAGAAGAGAAAATCCTACTTTGAAAAAGATTTTATCAAGCATTATAGAGACTTTAGTGGGCTCAGAAATGCCTAATATGTCTGGTTTATACTTACCTGTAATCAGACAGATGGAACCCAAGGTGTCAGGATTGGCCTGCCCCTGACAGTTCCAAAATAGTATCCTCATTGATGTAAAGATTTAGGGGTTATCCCCCCTTTCCTTTAGCATATGAGATTTGGATTTTTCGACCAGATCTGATTGAAGCAGCTGGGCCTCAAGTTTTTGGGTCTTTACAGACCTCCAGAGTATGTTGTCACATGTCTAGGTTACTCTCTATTCCTTTAAGGGGATGATTTTAATAGTCTAATACTTTCTTCTCTAATCTGTTCATAAAGTTATCAATAGCTTCAATCCTTGTTGTGATGTTACCTTCCTTAATCTCATCCTGCATAATCAAACAACCCCTCTGATCTGGAGATCCTGGGGCATAGATTTCCAGATCCAGCGTTAAGCCCAAATCCCCCAGCACATCATTGGACATATGATCGATAGAATCCTGAATCAACGCCAAATTATCCTAGATATCTTTGTCAATCAATTCCAAGATAAAATCCTCAATCTGGAGTGAAATTGATACTGAGAGAAAGTCCGTTGAAAAATCCAGATCCTTATGCTTCTCTTGTTGGTGCATAGGTTTTTCTGAATTGCCCTCATATCCAAGTCGCTAATTGTGATGATCCTCTTCCTCAACCATGTTATCCCATGAATTGGAGTTCACTTGCATTCTTGAAGAACTCCCCTTTTGCAGATCAGGACCCAGGTCCCTCTTCTTTTCCATGTTAGTGCCTCATTTTCCCCTAGATACCTCCATCCATGCTACTGAATTAGAGGTTGTCTTAACCAATTTTTGTAGAACCCAACAATTGTTAACAAGATGAAAAACCATTTTAAAATGTTCACAATAATTGTGAAGGATCTCAAACACATAATTGATTTCCAGCTGATGATCCTCTGAGGCTAAAATGATTCGACCAGGAGGAGGCGCTTCCATGTCAATTTCAATGAGAACCCTGGCATACAAACCAAATCACCATTAATGAAATGATAATCTATTTTCAATGGCGTGCCCAAACCCGAAGCAATATCACTGAGGACTTTGGGATACCATTAGAACCACAACAAGCCATGGATCCTTGTCCACACCCGAGCCATTGATACCTGTTACTTTAATGGATTAAAATTGGCATCCCATTATGGGAGACGAATAAAACCTGGTCTGAGATTGAGATTCCATATTCTACAGGCCATGTTGAGGTCAACCATCCTTTAAAAAATAATCTGAAAAAATACCTTCCTGATTGGAATCAGTCTCCATCCTCAGAAACCCCAACAATGATAAAATATATTTTTCAGATCTGCATAGGACCATTATTTTATTCCCTTTTCATATGATGTTCTGCTGTGATTAAATGTTTATGAAACCCATTTACATTTCATAGGTTATGATATGATAAAATATTTATGATTTCATTGCACACAAATGTATGAATCTCATTATGTGATGTGTGGGCCCAGAATTACATTACCCACCAATACATTTGAGAAATATGGATTTATCATGAGATAATAAGAACATGAATGTCATGTGAACTCAGTTAAGTAAGGGACACTATCCACTATGATAGTCTTGGGAGTGAAACTTAACTAATATGATGGTTTGGGGAGTGACCCAATCCACTATGATAGTCTTACAAGTGATCCTTGACTACTAAGGAAATTATTTTCTATAATCATGTTTATGGAACAAACATATGTCTTATGCCAATGTTATGCTATCAGGGATCATGATATTTGATGTCACTATAATTAATGTCTTACTAGCTACTAATATTTATGGCATGAATAAATACCATGATCTATGATGTTAATTACATGGTTATAAAATTTTGTGCTTCTATTCTCATAACATTATGCTCATTTTACGCTTAAGTGATCATTGATATCTCAATTTATTCCCCTTACTGGGCATCTAAGCTCACCCTTTCTTATGTTTCCTTTACCCTGGTCATGAAGAAAGTTATTATGTATGATATGTCTAATATAGGTTCTAGTCATTATGAAATCAGTTGGAGATAATATAATTCACTTATGAACAGATGGATTATGTTTCCATGTTTCCAAATATACTAGAATTATATGATTATTACATGGATCATAATGTTATGTATTGAATATTCATCTAATATGACATGATATTTATATATAAAAAGTATGTATCACTATTTTTGTTATCCGAGTAATATTTAGTTACCTTTGTAAACCTGGATGAGGAAAATTTAGTAAGAACCCATAGGATAATCCTTGGCATAGGATAACATTTTAAGTTATGACAAAGAAAGGATTGTGGTTTCCCTAGAAAAAAATCCTTGTTTGGATACTATAAGTAGACATGGTTTTGGAATAGATTAATCCTAAGGTAATAACCCTAAAAAGAGTTGGTTGAGTATATCTCGACCATCACTCTAGTGCGTGGTGAGTGTGCCCTTATTAAACACATACTTTGAAACTCCTAAAGGATATGCTTGGATTGATTCCTATTTTATTTATGAATCATTAAGAAGGATTTGAATAGATGATGATCAGGGATAACCTAAGTTAAACATAAGGTTTCATATATTAAAAATAAGGTGTCATGATTTTGACATCCTATAAATTATTTTTCATGATTATGTGGTTTCCAAATATGATTATTGTTTCTTATACTATTATTTTTTATTTTAGTCAACGGATGGAACCTAAAAAAATCCTATTAATATTGAATATGATGGAAAATTCAATGATTTAACTATAGATTAACAAAATATTATTAGGGTGGGAATGAAAAATATTATTTCTATGATTATGAAACTTTATAAAGTACGAATCATGATGAGCTTCCAAATGAGAAAAGGAGAGAACAATATTATGTTTAGTTCTTCATGATGAAACATCCAATATCATTTACTGGTTCTACTGATCCATTAGTTATTGATAAATGGACCCGTACCACTATAAAAATAATTTTTGTTCTATAGTATTTGGAACATTAAAAAGTTATTTTAGTTGTTTATTAATTGGTAAGTAAAGTAGATCAATGGTATACTCTTATCAAGAATATGAGGAAACATGAAGAAATTAACTCCCATGAGTTGTATTAGTTTAGGATATTATTTTTCAATAAGTACTTTATTCATATTATTCATACAAAAAAAAGGCTAAATAATTCCATGGGTTAAAGTAGAAGGTGAATGAATCTATCACATTTGAGGAAAATTTTATAACACTTATTTGGTACACTTCTGGTATAATCATCCATTCTGAAAGTAAGGTTTATTGATTTTTTAGTGGCTTAAAATCAAGTCTCTAAAGGTTGTTATACATAGAGGTCCTTAGTAGCTATTAAGAAATCATTTTATGTATGATTAATGTGGAAATTTAGATTAGAGTTTCCCATAAATATCATGGTTTTGATAAGAAAATAATTATAGAATTCAAAAGAAATTCTAAATACCATGGAGATAAGAAGATGATATTTTCTCTAAGATCAATGTATAGAAGGAATCATAGTAGAAATTTAATTAAGTGGATAGGTAAATGTTTCATGTGTGTAATGAAAATTACTCAAGCAATCAAATATCGATGTGATGAGAATAAGTTTTCTAATGATGAAAATTGAGATAAAACTCCACAATAATAACCAACCACAATCCAATGTTTCAAATGTAAGGAGTATGAGAATTATTATAACTAGTTATAAAATATGAAGGTAAATAATAATGATAAAAATCATTTAAATCTTCATCCCAAATACAAAGATAAATCTCATTTGATCACTATTTATAATGAGGGTTATGATAATTACATGGTTAAAGGTATACTTACTATACATTCTATAACTACAAATGTATTTTTTTTATGGATATACCTACTATTTTATATCTAAATAATTTAAAAGGGTATCGAAATTTCAACACAACAATTAGATATTTAATTAGTAGTGAAAACTCTTAATGGTATGATGATCACATCCTAAGTTTATGATTATTCTCCAATTGGAGTTTGTGGGAATGTTCTTTAAGTAAATATTGTTATTCTATCTCTAGTTTATTTTGATGTTATCTTAAGTATGAATTAGATTTCTCTACATAAATCCCACATCAAGTTTCTAGGAAGGGACATTACATTTTATATTCTAAACCAACCTATTATCATCTATAAATGTGATGATAAATATGAAATTTTAATTTAAATCATATCCATTATATGGGTCTTGATTTATATTAAAATTGGGTGTTTATCTAAGATGGTTGGGGAAGTAATCAATATAAAAAATGTCCTATTATGAAGGATTTTTTAAATCTCTTTTCAGAAGAGTTACCTAGTCTTCCATAAAATCATGAAGTTGAGTTTTCAATTGAACTAATACCTAGTAATACACCTTTTTCAAAGACTTTATATATAATGGACCCAGAGTTGTAAGAATTGAATAAGAAACTCCATGAGAATATTGATAAGGGATTTATTTTGAAATGTGCATCACCTTAGGGTGAACCTATCCTTTTTGTTAAGAAGAAAGATAGATCAATGCGACTTGACATTTATTACCAGAAACATAACAAGATAATAATCAAGAATAAGTATCCTCAACACCGTATTGATGTATCCTTTCATAAAGCTCAATAATTTTCTAAGATTTAAATTCTTTATTTATATAATATATTTAAGGTCAATAAGGGGGATATACATAAGAAAACATTTCATATCAGGTATGAAAACTATGATTTTTTAGTGATGCTATTTGGTTTTAAAAATTAACCTTCAATATTTATGGATTTAATGAATATAATATTTAGATATTAACTTGAAAATTTTGTTGTAGTATTTATAGGTGATATTATTATATACACAAAGATAATGGAAGATCATGAAGCAAAATTTATGGTTTTACTAAATACCTTAAATAAGGATCACCTGTATCGAAAATTTATGAAGTGTGAATTTTGGCTATAAAAAAGTTTCATTTTTGGTTCATATAATCTCAAGAGTGGGTATATATGTGGATCCAAAAATGATATAAGTTATTGAATATTGGCCTTGAAAAACCATGGTGATTGAGATCTATAGTTTTCTTGATTTGGCTGGATATTATGGATTTTTTTAAAAAATTTCTAATGACTATCTAATTGACTCACCATGTTAAACTAAAAAGGGAAATAAGTTCTTTCGGATAGATTACTGTGAGGAAAATTTTAAGGAATTGAAGAAAATGTTAGTCACCAGACCTGCGCTTACACTACCCTACATTGGAGAGAGGTTTGTGAACTATGATGATGCATTAAAAAAGTGACTAGGAAGTGTTCTCACGAAAAATGATATAATGATAGCCTATACCTCAAAACAATTAATTCTCCATGAGAAAAATCACCCAACTCATGATTTGGACTTTTTGGTGGTAACATTTTCATTAAAGATATGGAGGTATTATCTTTACCATGAATGGTGTGACATATATACTAATTAAAAAATTTTAAAGTATATATTCAATCATAAAGAGGTGTATATATTATAGAGAATACGTTTTGAGTTAATTAAAAATTATGACTTTTAAATAAATTACCACCATGTGAAATAAAACAAGGTGTAAAATGATTGGATTCAATAGGATCATGATATATTATATATGAGGAGGATAAAAAAGATCCAATATTTATGAATTTTCAAAGGATGGATATGAAAATAATGAAGGAAGGATAGAAATCCAATCTTTCTCAAATGATTGTTCAATCATCTATCCATGTAAGTATTAAGGAGGTGTGGACGGAAGATGTAGAACTGTATAAGAAGGTCATAAATGTTCCTAAGTTAAATATTGATTTTAATGGAATGATACAGTATACAGAACCATGTATTTGTTCCATATATACCATATTCAGTGAAGGAGATGTTGGATGAGGCTCATAGTTCTTAATTCTATATTCATATTGTAAGTAAGAAGATGTATAAATATCTAAAAGAGTATTTTTTGTGGGACAAAATGAAGAGAGATATTGCAGAGTATGTATCTTAGTGCATAGTATGATAGAAAGTTAAGGATAAGAGATAGTTTGGTAAGGGGATGTTACAACCATTACCCATACCCCAATGGAAATGGGAAAACATCACAATGGATTTTGTTACCAGACCTCCCCAAAAATCAAAGGGACATAATACTATTTAGGTTTTTGTCACCCACTTTATGAATTTAGAAACCTCAATTCTATCATATAATATTTATCACTTGATCATGTTTCTAGAATACACATTATGGAAGTGGTAAAGTTACATGGGGTACCACATTCTATTGTATCTGATTGGGACATGCGGGTTTTCTTGAAGTTATTGAGAAGTCTTCAACAAGATCTAGATATAGAGTTGAGTTTTAGTACTACTTATCATTCACATATATATGGTCATTATAAGATAACCATTCAAACACTGGAGGATATATTGAGGTCTTTTTTATGGATTTCAATGGTGGTTGGGAACAAAACCATACTATAGTTGAGTTTTCTCACAACAATAGTTTTCACACAAGTATTCAGATATCTCTTTATGAATCCCTCTATGGAAGGAAGTGTAGAAATCCAATGTACTAAGATTAATTTAGAGAAATAAATCTATTGGCACCTGAGGCAGCTAAGGAAATAGAATAGAAAGTTAGAGTCATTCAGGAACACATAAAAGTAGCTCAAAGTCAATAGAAAAGTTATACTGACAATCATTATTGAAATTTGGAATTCGATGTTAGTGAGAATGTATTCCTATAAATATCTCAATGGAAGAAATTTACGAGATTCAAAAATAAGTGAAAGCTAAACCCTATGTATATTTCCTCTTTAGAGATTCTTGATAGACTAGGGATGGTATCTTATTACTTCACGCTTCCACCAAACCTCTCTCAAGTTCACATTGTGTTCCTTGTATCTCTCCTGAATAAATACATACATGATCCTTAAAACTTACTAAAATCTAAGGTTGTGTAACTATATTTTTATATTTATTATGTAGAAAACTGATATAAATTTTATATCTTAGAGGCAAAGTGCTGTGGAATAAGACTAATCACCAGGCTAAAGTTCTCTTGTGGAATAATAAATTTGAAGAAGCTACATGGGAACTCATGGATGTGATAAAACATAGATATCCTCATTTTTTGCATCAAAGTGATGTAATTTGAAGGTATAAATTAATTTTAAGTGGGGTAGAACGTAACTCCCTCAGATGTTATGATATATATATTTTAAATAAATTTATTTTCTTTGAAAGTACACGAAACGCCCAAACCTGAGTCAAAATGAACCACAATATAGTATACCATTATAAACTTTCCATTAAATTATTTTTATGAATAAAAATAAACAAATTTTATAAATACTAACAAAGGTTTTAGATAATTCAAATACATATGTACTCAATTTTTAATAAAGTCCTTATATGTTTTAAAGATATATGTTCATGTAATTTTTTTGTGTGAGAATAATATAATTAATTATTTTCCATATTTAGAAACTATATTTGAAAACAATGAATGAAATTTTTTAAATTAATATGTCAAAATTATCTTATTGTGAATTTTTGATAATTTTATGAAAAGATTAATTTTTGGATGAATAATAAAAATATTGATTTTCATTGAAAATATTTATTTCATTTAAAGAAAAAAAGTTACATTTTGTTTTTAAAATGGTTTTAAAATTATAATTAGATAGTTTTTATTATTAATAATCCAATTGTAATTGTAATTAATTTTATGTTAATTTTGGTATAAAAACTTTATTACTTAACAAACATTTTTTTTCTTGAAAACCATTTTTAACATGTCTTGTGAGTTTATCTTAAAATTAATTTCATCAAATTATAGATATTTAATTTGATAGAAATGATTAAATATTTTTAATAATCATGTAAAAATATTTTAATTATTACAATTTCATATTTATTCATAATTGACAGTAAAAAGAGAAAAACATTTCCACCACTGTTAAGGTGAAAATTAGTTTACTCGGGGGGGGGGGGGGTTAAAACAAATGATAAGGGTAATTTTTAAAATTAAACTTATATAAATTATATTTTATATAATTAGTTTGACATCATAATACACCCTTAAAATATATGGCCATTTGGAAGCATTTATCTTTATAATGAATTTATTATATTTTATTCTTTTAATAAATTACAAGTTTGTCCTCTCTCCCACTTATAAAAGGACACCCCTACTTTTGGTTCTTTACACTATTTGATATTTTTATCTTAAAAAAAACTACATAAATATATTCTCAACTTCCCTATACATGTATTTATGGGTTTTTATTCTTAATAGTCCATTATAAGGGTCCTTAAGAAAGGATCAAAGGGAGTTCAACTAAAGGAGTGGTAATTGTATTACCTGACCTATTTAAATTAATTTCTTCTTATAATTCCTCAAAATATATGGTATTCATCATAAAAAAATAAATTAAGTAACCTAAATATACTTAAATTTTATTATGATTATGTAACCACCAATATCCACCCTCTATTTCGTCAAATGAGAATTTAATGTATCATTCGTGCGTACGTGTTGACTACCGCCTCCACATAGAGATATAATTCATTTTCCATCACCATATTTTATGGGAGGTTATTATGACAAATTTAATGTTTATAAATTATATTTATGACATAATTATGATTCTTTAATTAAAATATCATATCTTCATTCTTACCTTCCAATCCGTTAGAAAATGATAACGTCCCTCATGCATACGTGTGGACTACCACCTCTACAAAGCGATGTGATTTTTTTTCATTTTAAATTATATGGATGATAATAAGGATGGATTTAATATATATATATATATGATATATATAATACAATAATGATTATTTAATGGTGAATCATTATTTACTTTTTGTTTATTCTATTGTTCAAAAAGAGAAAAAAATGTTCATGTGTACGTATGACTTTCCATCTCCATGAATGATGTAATTAATTTTTTATCTCTATACTTTATGGATGAATATATATATATATATATATTTAAAGAAAATATATAATATTTATCTCATTATAAAAAAACTATAGATGATGGAACCATGATCTAAGTACAAGGACCAGAACTACCGTACCCAAATTCTCACGAAAAATGAAACAATTAACACCCAAAAATGATAATTTTAATAAGAATTATTAATTAATGGGTGTTAAAATGTAATGAGGGGATAATATATGTTATTATAAGTATGTAAATGAATATATTATATAATTTTAATTAATTTAAATTTATTATACTTTAGGTTAGAGAACTTTCTAAGAAAGTGGAACTTAAGGTAGGGGATTTATGTAACAATCTCATTGTTTACTGGGATTTATTATGAATGAGTTTATAATGATGAAATTCAATGATTTAAATTTCAATAATATCATAAATTTTAATCTCCTATGGTTATTTATATATAAAATTTTCTTTCCTTTTATTTTATTCTCTTTAATTACTAAAGAGCGTGAAATAATATTTTTAAGGAAAAATGATTTTATTTCTCTCTTTAGTAAAAAATAATTTTTCTTCCTTGTCCATATTTCTAAATATTATTTTCGGAATTTTTTACTATTATCATCTTATTTTTAAATATTTTTATCCATTTTTTACTTTTTAAAAACTGGTTTAAAAATAATATTCTTGTTGTTTTCTGAATGAGGTACTTTTATCTTTTTATTGAAAATGTGAAAGGAATATTTATTTAAATGTATACGGAAAGAATGGAATTTTTTTCCATCATGAATTCTCAATTATTTTAAGATTCCTTTGAAATTTTCTGAGGTTATTTTTCCATAAAATATGTTCCGTAATATTTTTTATTTTTTTTAAAGAAGTGATTTGAAAATGAAAATTTTATGTTCCTCATGAAATATTCCAAGTGACATTTTAAAGGCATTTTATTTTATGATAACATTCATTGATGTTACTTATGGTTTATTAATAATATTATATATTGATGAAATTCACTTTAATTCATAGGATGGTTTATGATGATGAAACTTAAGGGATGATTTTATGAAACCCGTTTCTTTTCCATGGGTTAATTAAGTTATAATTCCTTTTTCTTTTCCATGAGTTATGATATGATAAAATGTTTGTGAAACCTATTTCCTTTTCATGGGTAATGATATGATGAGTTATTGATGATTTTTGGTAAAAATATTTATGATATTAATTATGTTATGGGTGGTCTTAGAATTATATATTCCACTAATGAATTGGGTAAAGATGGATATCTAATGAGATAATAAGGGATGTAATGGGGAGTGAACTAAGCTTAGTAAGAGACTATATCCACTCTGATATTATTTGGAGTGAACCTTGACTAATAATATGGTTTTGGGAGTTTACCCAATCTACTATGATCATCTTTGATTTGATCCTTGTCCAATAAAGAAATTATTTTCTTTACCTATGTGTATTCCATAGATATATGTATTATGAAAATGTTATGATATCATGGATCATGTTATTTTATTTATCTATGATTAATGTCTTATAAACTACTAATATTTATTTTATGACTCAATATTTTAAACTATGATATACATGATACTGTTTTCAAATTTTATTCTCATGTTTTTACACCCTTATGTTCATGTTATTCTTAAGTGATCACTGATATCTCCCTTATTTACCCTTAATGAGCATTCGAGATCACCCTTTCTTGTGTTTCCTTTACCAAGGTTAGGAAGAAAAGTATAATTTATGATATGTCTAAGAGGAGTTCTAGTTATAAAGAACTTAGTGGGAGATTATGTAGTTCACTTATGGACTAGTTCATTATGTATCCAAGTTTCCAAAGATACTATCCCAATATGATTCTATAATTTATCATAATGTTATGTACATATTATTAATTTAATAAGATGTTATACATTTATATAAAATGTATGGTTCTCTATTAAAACCACTGTAAAGATGCAACCAGGACCTAAACTTGAGAATATGAGGACTGAAGTGGAGTAATTAAGGAACCAGATTAGAAGTCTTGTAGAAATTGAATCAAAAAAATATAGGAAATAATCCATCATGATTTTTGCCTAATATAAAAGGAAATTTAAGTATGATGACTAAAAGAATTTATAAAGAAACTATAATACCAACCCCAGTTGAAACTAAATAGAAACAAATAGAACTTGAGGAAAACATAGCTAAAAATATTTGTAGATTATTGAAAACCATCTATAAGAAGAAGAGAGGAAAGAGGATGAGGATCGTACTGGGCCATGATGAAATAAGAAAGAGAAACCATTAAAGAAGAAAAAAGTGATAAAATTTACATTACACACACATTCCCATCAATAATGATACGATCTAAAATAATTCAAGAGGAATAAAATCCATGAATTTTTTCAAAAAGTTTCAAGAAAGTGGATATCAAAATAACCCTTCTAGAATATCTTGAAAAAATCCCAAAATATTCTAAGTTCCTTAAAGATATTTGAATAAAAAAAGAAGGATTCAATAGAATGAGAGGGTTAACTTGGGAAGGAGTGTCTCAGATTTTATCAAACCATAATTTCCCAAAAAATGTCATGACCCATAAAATTTTTCCATTTCTTTCACCATAGGTTACATGAATTTTTCTGATTATTAATGTAATTAATGTGTTTCCATAAATGTTATTTTTAAACCAATTTTTACTTCTTTTTAGATGGGATAATAAAATCTAATAAAAGTGGCATCACAACATGAAAACCTCTCTACAGTTTCTCGAGCTGGTGATTTGGAATCTGTGTTAGTTAGAGTTCAAAATATGATCTTCTTAGAAGAACTTTATCCATTGAGCAAAGATAATGACAGAGAACCAACCCACTCAACCATCATCTTGGGGAGACCATTCTTAAATAGAACCATGACAATTATTAATGTATATAAAGGAATACACACCATGGAATTTTTGATACAACACTATCAAATTTAACATTTTTGACTACATGAGTCACCCTTTAATGGATAACTCCATTATTACACTTTTCCACATTAAATAGGTTGGACCTAGTGAAGATACCTGAATTTTTCATTTAATTGTATCGTTACAAAAAAAATTAATGATTTAAAACTCTATGGAGAAGGAATATGTTTAGAAATATAGAATAACTATTTTTAGTTTAGAGTAAGAGGTAACCCATAAATTATTTAATGGATTTTATTTTTTATTTCATAATGAGTAATCTTATATTTCATCTTGTGTTCATGAAATCCAAGCTATGAAAGTGATAAAAAAAATATTTTTTCATCATTGTAAAAACAAAAAAATAAATAATTAAAATTTATATAAATTGATTTTAAATATATATACCTCATGGAAATAGAAACATTACCATGATAATTGCTAAAATATTTCCCCATAACTGAGAATAATAATTGATTAAACTTTTGTGATAAAATTTGAATGAAATAGGATGGATTTTTTGAGATATTATATGCATTAAAAAAATTCATGCATAGGATTCTACCTGAGGAAAATTATATACCTGTTAAGAAACCCAAAAGTAGGATTATTCCTACCATGATTGATGTTGTTAAGAAATAGATAAAGAATATTTTAGGGGTAGAAACCATCTAATCTATTTCAAACTCATAATGGGGAAACCCCATTCACATTGTTACTAAAATATCTTGGATGAATATAATAAATAATGAGAAAAATGAGCTAATAAAACTTAGAATTTAAAATAAATGGATAGTTTATATAGATTATTGTAATGTGCATGATTTTTGAATAGGGTCGAAAACCACTCTCGTTTTGAAATTTTGAATTAGTGGGGGTGCAGTTTTTTTTATGATAACTCAATTATAAGAGTTACATTAGCCTAATATAATATTTTTTATTGTGTTTAGGGTCTTGGAGAGTTATTCAGGTGTTTTTATGAATTTTGGGATCATCATAGGCACAACAATCATGTTTTGGAGTTGAAGGTTAAGGTACATGGTTTGAGGGAAAATAATGCAGCCTCTTCCAGTTGACCATACTACTCAATTTTTTTTAAAGTGTGCATGGTTTGGGAGAAACCATGAGAGGGGGGAGTACGGAAGTGTAGCCTTGTCTATAATGGTTTCATAGGGATTCCACATGGTTTTATCATGGTTAGGGAAAATCATGTAGCAAGCCGCATGGGTAGTTCCACTTTGGTAGTAACCATGCACTGTAGCCTACATGGATTGAGCACGGTTTGGAAAACCGTGCAAGCTAAACATGTGGAACCCTTTAAAGAAGTTATTTTTAACATTTTAACCTCTTGTATTTTTTTTAATTTTTATCCTCTTTTCCCTCCTCCTTCGTTCGTGGGTAGTGTAGCAGTAGGTGGAAATCCTCCTCCTCTCCTCCTAGTGATTTCCCTAGATCCTTCATCAATGATCTATTTTGGTCACTGACACGTGAAATAGAACCACATCGGTGAGTATCTCATCTCCCATGATTCTATTTAGTTTTTATCCCACCTCATGGAGCACTAAATCAATTTGATAGATTGTTACCTATTTTCAGGGCATACAAATAAAAATATGATTTCTTCCAAACCGCTTTGAATTTGAGACTAATACCAAAAAATCCTAAGTCTCTGAGTTCATGTTTTGTGTTTCATACCTTTATTTATGTTTATGTGGAGATTTTGGGGGAGATTATTTTTAGGGATTTGTTGGTTAGTCGATATAGACCCTATTGCTTCATATTAAATTGATCGTATGAACCTATGAGATCCAATTGGGCATGCCCAAGTCTTGTTCACTAGAGCAAGGCTAGGATAGAGGCCATCTCTCCTTGGGTGGTTTTGGATGGGGGTGTTATATTTTTTTATTTGAGTTTTTATATTTAAGTTGAGTTCTTCATTTAATTTGAGATGTTCAATTCCCTGTTATTGAATTATTTAATTAACTCCAAGTTTTTCAATTCAATCGTATTAAATTGAATTGTCTGTTTATAGTGAATTGATTGTTTAAAGTGATTCATTTTGGATTATATATATATAAAATTATTGAGATTCTTCTAATGAGACCCTTGGGGTCATGATGGTAATGAACTAAGGAATTGAGGTGGCATGACCATTAGGATTGAGGTGACATGGTCGCCTAGATGGTCTTGGCTTGGGTTACTTCGGTGATGAGATCATTAGTTTGGCATATTGGATGTTAGTTGAGGTGGAGAGACCACCAGATTGAGGTATTTAACCATGATATTGGGTGGTGAGGCCATTGGTCTTGAGATACATGGTCGCAGGGGAATGAGTTGTTAGTGTTTATGTGGTATAGTTATTTTATTTGGTGATTCCCACTCACCTATGATGGCCAAAGCACTAATTTTACTTATGTGCACATAGGTTGACTCCGTGATGAGGTGGTTTTGAAAACTCGTGTGGGTTGATTCCCTCAGTAGCATGTATTAAGAATTTTGTTGGGGTGATTGTCTTAGAAAGCCAAGTGAAAGGTGAGGAGCCTTTAGATGATAGTGTTGGGGCTATCAGTTGGGGAATGGGGCTCACTGTGATTGAGGCCATTGGACTTGGACTATTTTTAGAGGATGGATATTTCCATTACTTAGGACATCATGATATGAGACAATGGTGACTTATATTTTAGGAACAATATCACTATTCCTTCAGATGTTGGTATTCGAGATGATTAGTGCTTTTGAGAAGGGGTCTAAGGGACCGGATTATTTTACATGGGTTTGCCTTATGGACAACGGTGGCATTATTTGAGACACACGGTTTTTGGTTGGAACAAGGTGTAGATGAATTTTTGAGGTGGAACCTAAGGGTTCACCATAACTATGTGACATCAGGGGATACCTTGGGATATAAACTATGGATCCTATTATATTATGTGATTCCAATATTGATTGAGGAAGGTGATGGTTTCTTGGTGGCTATTGAGCACCAAGGAAGCCCGTGTTTACTCTATGCATGAGTTTTTTTATTTATTATAATTCATACCTACTTAAACACTAATGTTGGGTATGCACATGTAGTTGGTATCCTATTGAGACATGTTATCAGACCCTACAGGGGCTCTTTGAAATGCATATAGATTTTATATCTTTACGTTCAGGTAAGGGTCCAGGCTCTAAAGATGGACCGTAGTAGCTATTTGGCATGGGATATTGGGATAGGACCTTGGTTATTAACACTAATAGAGATTTCTATTTTAGTTTCCTTTCTATTTTACTATTGTTCTTGTTATATTAATATAGTTACTATGGTCAGCCATGGGTGACCCTTTTTTGGATATTTTTATGTTCAACCATGTATTGGATGAAAGTTTTGGTTAGTAGCTGCAAGTGGAATTTTTAGATTATCTATTTATTTCCACTATTTAGATATTATTTCTTATAATATTTATTGATATTTATTATTCTTCCCCGATTAGTGGGTTTGGTTCAAGTCTTATAAGTTTGTATCATTCCATTTCATGTTATATAGATGTAATCAGTCCAGTATTGTACCTATCCTTTGAGGGTATAACCTCCCCAATATACCTATCTAGAACCTCTATAGTAGTCAACTTCAGTTGAAATTTGGAGAGTTGTGCATAAGTCCAATTATCCCTCCAACCCAGAGCATTGTTTGAAATTGGCTCCGAGGTCAAGGACACCACAAGTGGTATCATAGGAATTCTTCACTGGGATTTAGTTGCAGTGTTTTGCTGGATACTAATGAGATCAAGATTTATTTTACTTTTCTTTCCTGCTATCATACTATTTGGGTTATGGTAGACTAGGGATTGGGTTTTTATGGAAGTGAGTTTATATCTTGTTCTTAGGTTCCTCAAACCCCATGTATGAGGGACGAATCATGTTACAAATGGTGAGAATTGTTATTATATTTTTCTCAATTTATAGTTGGTTTGATTTCCACCAAGGGTGGATTATTTGGAATGTGATTATTATACAGTTTTGACTTTTAAACCTTGGTTTGGTACAAAAAAGAATAATATTTGGGACCATGGATTGATGAGGCATGGTGTAATTGTGATGCTTATTTCAATTTTTCTAGGCACATATTAGGGTGTTTTAAATTATGAATGTGAAAGTTCATGTGTTTTTAAATTTTCATTTTAAATGTGAAATGTGATATTTGATGTGTTATATATATATATATAAATTTTATTTGACATGTGTAATGGGATTGGATATTATAGAAGTAGGAATTTATGATTAAATAGGGTGATGTTGATCACTAGGTTGGGTGACTTGGTCGTTGGTTCAAGGCGACATCATTTTTTGGGATGGGTATGACCCGAGGTACTTGTGATACATGGCTCTGTTAAAGGTGGGTAAGGATTCCATGAGGCCAGGATTCCATGTGGATTGGTTGTAATAAGAAAGGGTATGGTTAGTGAGGATGTACTACCTATTATTACTTTCCCTATCTAAATTTTATATATTTATTTGATTTGGTTTTCTGACATTGTGATGGTATTCAGCGGGTTGCTACCTAGAATGATTGGATAGAGTGTTAGGAGGGTAAGGAAAAATTAATTCTAGAGAATGAGTAGGTTCAGACCCTTGAGGGTCAGGAATAGTAGGTACAAGATTAGGTAAAGAATCAGGTTCCAGTGAAGGTAGGTCAGCCACAAGATTTGACCACGTTTGGATTTTGGCTTAATGAGTAGCTCCGAGAGAGCCTTGTATAGGTTATCTAGGGTATCAACTAGGGTGATTAGGGTGTAGATCCATATATGGAATATCTGAATCAAGAGTTCCAGTCACAAAAACTTTCATTTTTAGGTTGAGGGTGGTCCACAGGTAGCTGAAAACTGGATTGAATCCGTGTAGATGATCTTTTAGAAGTTAGATATGCCTCCCAAGTGGAGAGTGAAACAGGAAACATATATGCTCAGAGGACCAGAAAAGTGTTAGTGGAACATGAAGGTTCAAGATTTCAAACACAAGGGATTTTCCGGAAAGTATTTTGAGGATAAGTTCTTTGAGCATTTCTTTTCAGAGATATTGAGGGAGGAAAATGATCGAGAGTTATTGATCCTCCAATAGATCGACATGTCCGTCATGGACTATGCAGTGACATTAACTGAATCTTCCCTCTTTTCAAATAGTATGGTAAGTAATGAAACCTTGAGGGTGTGGGATTTTTTTATGGTTTACGGCATGTCATTTTTGTGCTGGTAAACATATTTATGTTGGCCTCATTCTTAGAGGTGGTGAACTAGGTGGTCATGTTCGAGGGAAACCTGACAGATAGGTCTTACTCAAGCTAAGAAATGGCTTTAGGTAATTTTAGTGAAAAATATTAAGAGGATATGAACAATGAAAGATATGAGTTCATGTAGGGTAGTCAGGCGGAGGACTCAACTAAACCTCTTCAGAGTGGGTCATTGGAAATTTTATTTCAGTGTGGGTAGCTTGGACATGTTCAGAATGAGTGTGAGTGGCTTCCAAAGGAGTGCCTGGCATATTTTCTGGTCAGGAATCTTGAGAGGTTCTATAGGAATCCTTTTCTGAAAACCAAAGGTCAAGGAATAGGGTATAATTAGGCTTCTGAGGTCTTCCAGGGATCAACACCATGTGAGGGTAGTTGAGTTTCAGATGCATGTGGAGGTTGTGGAAAAGATAGCAAGACCTAGGAGTTGGGTTAGTGTCTTTTGGCTAGTGCAGTACCACAGATAGTTCAGGATTCAAAAAATTAGGCTTCAGGCCAAGTACATACTTTAGAGATTCCAGGGGCTGAGAAGGATGGGGAGTTGATAACGATCAGAGGTTCGACATGGGAATAGCCGTTATTTTGTTTTTATTTAGAATGGACGGTTGAGGCATGTCCGTTTTGGTGCACGAGGTCCATGAGCTATGTAAATGGACCAACTAAGAACTGATTAGTAGGTTAGAACTAGCTCAGGTTCATGTGGTATATATATATATATATATTAGGTGTGTGGAACCTAGTTTTGTATTTGAGCATATCTGGATGCATGTTTCTAAGGTTCTTGATCGTACTGTGCTTTACTATTTTATTTCACCCTTATACCAATGTATTAAACTGGTTTTGTATTGAAAATTACAAGTATAATAACAAATTTAACTTCATGTTTTATTAAATTATTTTTTGATTAACTCTTTTAAAAAGGGAAATGTTACCTGTTTTGATAATTACATTATAGTTGTAGGTGATTCGGAGGGCCCATGATGAAGTCCAAGAAAAAAGGGACAATCTTCACAGGATCCAAGCACACCAGTGAACTAAAATGCATAATTATACTAATAAGTTATTACAAATGGGATGCAATTTTGTGGTCTGGTCCAAAATTTAAGGGTATACTTTTCATATGAAAGAAATCAAACCCAATTAAGCCTCTATGATGCCCATACAATCTAATCTGTCTAGGGAATCTAATCCCCAAAAACTCAAAATCAGTGTTATGTATTCTATCAATATATTGAGATTTTTTTGTCCAAAAGTTTACATATTTTTGGATTATATATCCAAGACGTGGTTATAAAAGTTTTTAGCTTTCTAAAAAGTGATATAAGACTGTATGACGGTCTAAAACAATGTTCCAACTATTTTTAAACAATATGTGTGCTCAAAACCACCTTCCAATTTGCTTATAAAAAGGAGACCTTGGGCACCCCATTTGGAAATTAGACTAGGGGGAATGTTACTACCATTTTGGAGTCTTGAAGGAGTCTTCTAATCAATCCTATAAGTTTTATAGGCCATTGGATGTTCTAATTTATCATCATTTTCTTCCTCTCCTCCCATGGAGTTCTAAACGCCTTGTGATCACACGAGGAGAGACATGATGTAATCCAGATATTTTTTTTTGTAATATTTCAATGGAATTTTAAATTAAAGGTTTTTGTGTTTTTTAATCATAATATATTCTTATTTTATTGAGTTATGCACTGTTATGTCATGCTCAACTCATATGATCATGTTTGGGGGTACCCATTCAAGTGATGTTTCACACACCATTCACCACTTCTTCTTCCCCCTTTCAATTGTAGTGTTTGTGTGGATCATATTGCTTAATTAATCTCACATAAACAATTTCATGGACATGTACTTTAAATTAATAGAATAAAATTTAAATAACATACAATCCTGGATAGTGCATCCACTTATTCATGTGTTTCCTTGATGAGTTTGGTTATGAAGTCGAACACAAATCACCCAATCATCAGTGGTATTCAATGAATCATTATGTGTTTCCAACTGAACCAGGAGGTATACTAGTATTAAATTAGTTAAATTATGGTTCTTGGTGTTCGAAAACTGGGATTAAAAGATCATAACCCTATCTCTTGAAGTGATGATGGATGGGAATCATGAGATTGCCCTAGGTTGATCACACTTAATCAAATCTATTAATTTCTGTTGTCTTATGTTGATTGATTTTTTTATGATTTTAGTTTAAATCATAAAAACCAAATTTCATAAAATAAAATTCCCAATTTTCTTAAATAAAAAAATTATTTTAAATCAATGATCTAAGTCTTCATCTAGAGATGACTTACGGTTCCTTCTATACAGTAGAAATTCTAGTAAAAAATAAACATTTAATTTGACACACTCGACAACACAATAAAATTTTGCCACCATTTTAGGGAGAGAAGATAATTATTTATTTATTTATTTATTTTTATTTATTTATTTTACTTATAAATTAGTACTCCTTTTAGTATCCCCCCATCCCTTTTGTTTATTTTTGGTTTTGTTTTTTGTTGTTGTTTGTTTTTGTGTATTCTTCCTCTCTCTCTTAATTCCTCTCTCTATCTGTCACTCTCTCTCTAATTATACAGTATTAAATTCTCTTTTATTTTATCCTTTAATTTTGTAAGTGTTTATATTTCATTCAAATTCCATGAAAAAACTAAAAAAAATCACAAGAAAAAAAACAACAAACAATCAATCAATCAAACTGGACATCATTATT
This sequence comes from Viscum album, assembly GCA_963277665.1. Classification (NCBI taxonomy): domain Eukaryota; kingdom Viridiplantae; phylum Streptophyta; class Magnoliopsida; order Santalales; family Viscaceae; genus Viscum; species Viscum album. Next base: position 1,048,702,194 of record OY728162.1, read on the forward strand.
GCATAGGAAGATATTGTAAAGAAACTGTACTTGAATTTGACCCTGAACTTGAAAAGTCAATTTACACAAAACATTAGGTCATACAGAGTATTAAAACCAATTAACAATGAGTAACCACTTGTGGAACCTCAATTTTTCCCAAACCAATCACATATTGAACCAAATCAAACCTTAGAAATCATGGATACAAATAATCAAATCTTAAAAGAACTAACCACCCTTGATGGGGAGTACCAACATGTGTACATAAAATATCTTGAGGAATCATCCAACTTTGATCTGAGATCAAGCCTCATCCAACTCCTTCTTAAATTACATTTTCTTTCCAGTGAGGACCCTCATAAACATCTGAAAGAGTTTTAGATAGTGTTCTCCACCATGAAACCCCAAAATGTATCCGAGGACCTAATTAAGTTTAGGGACTTCCCTTTCTCCCTTGATGGTGTTGCCAAATACTGGATACACTATCTACCTACCAAAATTTGGGGTTAGAATGGCCTTAAAATACTTTTTTATAGAATTTATTCCTCGCCTCCTAAACCGCATCAGTTAGGAAAGAAATATGTGGCATTAGGCAATAACCAAGACATACCCTTAATCAATACTGGGAAAGATTCAAAAGACTTTCCTCAAGCTACCTCCCAATATATTAGTGAACAAATATTAATCCAATACTTTTATGAGGTACTTATCCCCATGGATCATGGAATTATTGAGGCTACAACTGGTGGTTCCCCAGTTGATAAAACTACTTCCGCTACTCATGACATAATAGCCAACATGGATCAAAATGCACAACAATTTGGTACATGTGATATTGTACCCACCTGATGAGTTCATGAGGTAAGTCATTCATATCTAGAAAAAATGTAGATAATAATCTTGATGAGATGCATAACATTTTAAGGAAATTAGCTCAGGAACAAGGTAACTCACAATATCCTCCTGTTTCATTACATTGTGTTATTTGTTTTGATAACACTCATTTTTTTGAATAGTGCTCACAACTTCATGATTCAATTGAGTCTTTTGAAATAGTATTCCCTGGGTGTCCATTCCAAAAATTACTTCCCTTCAAGAAAGAACCATTTAGGCAAAATCCAAACCCCGAGTCATAAGAACAACCACAATACCAACAAGGAGGAAAATCAAGCTACCCTAAGAAGAACTGCTATCAATAAGGCCAAGGTATGAAACCTTATTATCAATCAATATCTCAAAACTATCCTCCTCCTCCAAAATATGAATCAAGTATTGAGAAAATGGTACATAAATGGAAACCTAGAACCTCCAGTTTCAACAAACCACAAAATTATCTATTCAAGACCTAAGAACTCATGTGGGACAACTGGATAACACCATCGATGAGATAAAGATTCAAGGTTCTGTACAACTACCTTCCAAACCTATTTTTAATCCAAAAGGAAAAGGTAATGTTTGTTCAATCACACTTTTTAGTGGTAAAGAAGTTTATTCATCCAATGATTTTACACAACATGTATGTCCCCTTCTTGAAAACACTCCTTTTCACACATAGAAGATTCTAATGAAGAGAAAAAAAATAAAAAGGGTAAAAAAATAATCATTAAGGATTCTTATAAACAATTTGTTCCTCTTAATTCCCACAAAATACTCTCTAAACCTAATAAAAATTATTATAATGAGATTGATAATGAAATAATGGATACATTTAAAAATGTTCAAGTTAATATTCCCTTATTGGATACAACCAAGAAAATTCCCAATTATTACAAATTTCTTAAAGAACTTTGCACCCATAGATGAAGGATAAAGGGGAATGAGAGAGTAAACATCAGAAGGAATGTATCAGCCTTGATTAAACTAGCAATTCCAACCAAGTTCAAGGATTAGGGAACTTTAATGATACCTTGCACCATAGGGGAGACATTATTTTGAGATGATATGATATATTTAGGTGCTTCCATTAATGTACTGTCTTACTCTGTGTACACTTCTCTATAGGTTAGAGAGATTCAACCAAAAGTAATCATAGTGTGACATTCCAATTAGATAAAAACATACCCATCATGAGGGGTTGCGGATGTCCTCATAAAAGTGAAGAATCTCATCTTCCTCTCTTAATTCTATATTCTTGATATGGAGGATACACAAACCCAAGGACATGGCCCTCTCATACTAGGAAGACCATTCTTGAAAACAAAAAATATGATTATCAATGTTCATAATGGTACACTGCTCATGTGGTTCAGTGGAGAAAAGTTAAGTTTTAACATCCTTGAAGCTATGAAACACACCGTTGATTATCACTCCACTCTTCCTGTATATTCGATGGAAGTTCTCTCAAATGATGCACACACACACAATTATCTCCTTGACCCATACACTAATTAAATTATATTTTCTTCACCCTTGTATGATTTGAATTTTGATTCATGTTTTGAGTGTTGTGTGGGTTATGATAAGTGTAAATTTTTTGATTAAATTGATGAGTGTGTTCATTATGAGGTTCCCATGACCATTATTGATTCTAAAAATATCATTTCAATAGATTATCCATCCTTAGAAAATAAAAATGAGAAGAAAAACAGTTTCATGGAACTCAAACCCCCTAGATCTACTACCTTAATCCAAAAACCACTAATGTTGGAATTAAATCGTCTTACATATAATTTAAAATATTCCTATATTGAGGGTATTGACCAATTTACCCTCATTATTTCTTATAAAATCTCTCTAAAAAAAGACTCAAAACTGCTCGAACTTTGGAGAGGGTTTAAAAAGGCTATTAGACAGACATTGGCGAATATTCTCAGGATTAACCCATCCATTTATATGCACCATACACTTTTAGATGATTAGGCTAAGCCCTTAAGGAAAGATCAATGATGGTTAAATCCCAGTCTCCGTGATGTGTTAAAACTGGAAATCAGTAAATTACTTGCTAGTGGGATCATTTATCCTATATCTAATTGTAAATGGGCTATCCTAGTGAAAATTGTTCCTAAAAAACTAGAATAATGGTTGTGTCAAATGAATGAAATGAATTTGTTCCAACACGTGTGAAAAATAGTTGGCGAGTCTATATTGACTACCATCAACTGAACCAAGCCACAGGAAAGGACCCCTGTATTCTACATTTCCATGACCAAATATTCAAAAGATTAGTTCGTAAGTCCTGTTATTGTTTCCTTGATGGAAATTAAGGTTATTTACAAATCCATATAGCCTCTAAGGATCAAAAAAATACAACATTTACCTATTCATTCGACACAGTTTCATAGAGAATAATGCCTTTTGGTCTATGTAATTCTCTTGGTACTTTTCATCGATGTCTGTTGAGTATTTTCTCATAGTACCTTGAGAATTTCATGGAATTTTTTATGTATGATTTCAATGTTTATGACACTTCCTTTGATGATTATTTGAAACACCTAGGTTCTATCCTCCACCATTGCATAGAAAAATATATTATATTAAATTACAAGAAAATCCATTTCATGGTTGAGAGGGGGATAGTTCTTGGGAATGTTATTTTAAATGGATGAATTCAAGTGGATAAATAAAAAATTGAAATAATCTCATCCCTTCCATGTCAAAAATGTGTTCATGAGGTGCGATCATTCTTGGGTCATGTTGGTTTTTACCACCAATTCATTAAAGACTTTAGTAATATTGTAATTCCCCTGTCTCGATTGTTACAAAAGGATTATGAATTTATTTCTGATAAATGTTGTGAGGATTCTTTCCATTCACTTAAAAGGGGACTCACATCACCTATAATAATCCAACCACCAAGGTGGGATCTTCCCTTTGATCTTATGTGTGATGCCTATAACTTTTAATTTGGGGAAGTTTTATCACAAAGGGTTGAGAAGTCTACCCATTTTATTTTTTATGCCTCACATACCCTTGAACCATGCTAGGAAAACTACACAACCACTAAAAAAATCCTTTATATTGTTTTTTACTTGGATAAATTCCATTCATATCTTATTGATTAAAAATAATTGTCTTTTCTGATCATTCTTACCTTTATTACCTCCTAAATAAACAAAAAGTAAATCACCTCCTCATTCGGTGGATGATCCTCCTCTAGGATTTTTACCTTGAGATTAGAGAAAACCTAGGAGTAGAAAATGTGGTATCTGACCACATTAGAAGGATTAACCCACCACTGGACCACCATATTGACTCACCCTCCCCATTGGAGAATTATTCCCTCATGAGAACCTTTGTGATGCTGTGTAACTTACCCTAGGTATGTGGACTTTTTGAATTTCATACACACATATAAAGTCCCCACTGATTTAAGCACTTCACAATAATAGAGACATAATAATTATTCAAGATGGTACATTTCAGATGACCCTTACTTGTGGAGATTTTTTAGTGAACAAGTTGTTCTTCAGTGTGTCCCTAACCATGAGTTCACCTCTGTTTTGACCTACATCCAAACTTTGGATTGTGGGGGAACCTTTGGCACTCAACGTATAGCTCGAAAGGTCCTTGAATCGAAAATTTATTAGAAAACATTGTATAGATAGGACCATCAGTTTTTTATGTCATGTAATTGATATGAATTCACATGGAATATCTCTAAGAGGAATGAAATTCCCCAATAACCCATGTTATTTTGTGAGATCTTTGATGCATGGGGAATTTAATTCATGGGTCCTTTTCCAAATTAATTTGGATTAATGTACATATTTATAGCTATTAAATATGTGTCTAAATGGGTGGAGCCAATGACCACTAGGACCGATTCCTCTTGAGTTGTTGTTGATTTTTGAGGTCCCATATTTTCAGCAGGTTTGGTTTGCCAAGATTCATCATTAGTGATCAAGGTTCACATTTTTGCAATCACAACATGAAAAATTTTCTTTGTAAGTGTGGGGTTTTTCATATATTCTAAACTTCATATCATCCCAAAACTAATGGAAAAATAGAAATCTCAAATCAAGAAGTTAAGTGAATCTTGGAAAAAAATGATGCAACCCTATATGAAAGATTGGAGTTTTCACTTGGATGATGTACTTTGGGAATACAATACAACTTTTAAAACTCCAATATGATTGTCACTATATATGATTGTGTTTTTAAGTTATTATCACCTACTGGTATAGGTAGAGCACCATGAATGTTGGGCTGTTAAACAAATCTAATATGAATCTATGAGATACAAATGAGCATAGAAAGTTAAAGATTCCGGAATTGGAAAAAATTCGTTGTGATGCATATGAGAACTAATGAATATTTAATTAGAAGGAAAAGTATATCCCTGATGGGATGATTCAACAATGTAAGTATCATATTGGTGATACGGTTCTCATATATAATTCTAGGCTAAATCTCTACCCAAGTAAGCTTTGTTCCTGATGGCTTGGTCCATATACTATTACTGAGGTTTAACATTCTTGTGGTATAATGTTTTTACATGAGAAGAGTGGAAAGAGGTTTAATATAAATGGGTAGAGGCTCAAACACATCTATGAGTATTTTAAAAAGCATCTTGTGGAGGAAATCCAATTGATGGATGCCACATATGACACCACTTTGCAGGCTGTCCCTTCTCCCTACAATTATTTACTTGTCTATTTATCTAAAATACTTTCATTGAGGGCAATGTAATTTTTAGGTGTGGGGGAGGGTGAAATGTCATAGTTAGGATTAAAAAAACAAAAAAATGTGTCTGGTTTCATTTTTTACCTTTTTCATTATTTTTTGTTTTTAGATAAAAATTTATCTTAAAAAGAATATTGAAAATCATTTTTCATGCTTGAGTCGATTGTGTGGAGAATTTCATTTTTTTGGAAAAATGTTTTTCAAATGAATGTTGTTATGGAATATTTATATATAATTTTTATTTTCAATTCATTCTTAGGTGTTTAATGGATTTGTGAATCCCATGACTCATTAGCACTGACCAATATTTTAATCCATTACCTCAGAGGCATTCTAATCCCTTTATTTCATATTCTTCATTTTAATCACTTTCTTGAGAGTCTCGGGTTATGTAATGAAAATATAACTTTCCTTGATTCCATTTAAAGCCATAAGATTTGAGTATTCTACATTCAGGATAGAGTCAATCATTTATTGAAAATCCCTTTGTACAATTAACTTCTATTTTCATCCACCTTGATATTTTACCCTTCTTAAGCCTAGAGACCATGAAATTCCTATTAGGTAGCCACATTAAAAACTAATTTATTTCTAAATACCCTTCTATTATGTATAATATTGTTTTATATTCAGAAAGTTTGAGGGATTGGGTGTTTCCATGGGAATTTTGGGGAGAGAATCATTGATATTGGTTGATATTAAGGGTGCATAAAGTTTACTTGGATAGTGGGTTCACAAGACATATTGTATAATTGTTTTACACATGTTTCCCTCTTTATATAAAATGGAAATTTTTAAACAATATAGTTCTATATATTGAAAAAAAGAACATAAAGGAAAAAATAGAGAAAATATGAAGTTTATTCATTATTATTCACTAATTGTCTATCACCCACACATATAGACAATGGGGATAGTGAGTTAGAATTGATACATATTTTTAGGGGTGGAGTGTGTACATTCAATGTGAAAACTTTCTGAATTTTGACATTTTTTATACTAAATATATTAAAACACTCCTCCTCTGCCTCATATTTTTTAAACATTAAATCCTACCAACCCTTGAACTTCAGAACAACCTATCGGAAGTCCTCTTAAGTAACACACTAGTTTCTTCCAGTAGAGAATGAAAAATCATGGAAAGAATATGGTAAGATAAAATGAAATCAGGGAAAAGATCATAAATCTAGTCTCATATGTTCCTTGAGTGAAGAGGGAAAATATTTATGTGAGGTAGGTTGCGATGTGTTTCATGGGTGGACCAATGATTTTGAAAAAATTCAAACGTGAGAGAAGAAAAATGATAGGAAAATTGACTTCATAGATGAGACATGATGAATTTAATTTCAGAATATTATTGTATTTTTTATCACCATTTTATTTAGGAATGAAAATTAATTAGGATATAAGACTTTTCCCAAGAGTCAAAATGTTTAGGTGTGGGGGTGTGATCGTACCACATTTCCCTATTTTATTTTACCCTTATAACAATGTATTAAAATGGTTTTGTATTGAACATTTCAAGTATAATAACAAATTGAACTTCATGTTTGATTCAATTATTTATTTACACTGTTAAAAATGTTAATGTTACTTGTTTTGATAATTACATTACAGGTGGAGGTAATTTGGAGGTCCCATAATGAAGCCAAGAAAAATGGGCCAATCTGATGAGGATCCAAGAACACCAGTGGGATAAACCACATTATTATTCTAAATTGTGCATCCAAATGGGATCAAATTTTGTGTATGGGTTCCAAATTTAATGGGATAAATTTCATCTGAAGGAAAACAAGCCCCATTCGGCCTCTATGATTCCCATATAAATTGATATGTCTAGGGATCAAATCTGCACAAAGTCCACAATGGTGTTCTGTATTATGTCAATATATCGAGCTGTAGTTATCCAACAAGTGAAATTTTTTAGTGGATATATTCAATAGGAGGTTATAAAACTTTTTAGTTTTCTCTAAAGCGATATAAGTCTGTATGGAGGTCTAAAACAATTGGACAAGTAGTTTCATAAAATATGTGTGCTCAAAACCACCTTCCAATTTGCCTATAAAAAAAGAGACCTCGGGAACCCAATTTTGGAGTTCAACTAGGAGGAATGGTGTGGCCATTTTGGAGTTCCAAAGGATTATTCTAATCAATTATATATGTTCTAGAGTCCATGGGAGTTACTACATCATCATCATTTTCTTCCTCTCCACCAATGGACTTCTAAAAGCATTGTGATCACTCCGAGAGAAACGTGATTTAATTCCTAGTATTTTTTTTAATATTTGAATAGTATTTTAAATTCAAGTTTTTTGTGATTTTGATCATCATCCTATCTTATTATTTCATTGAGTTATGTACTGGTATTTCATGCTCAACTCATATGATCATGTTTGGGGGTACCCATTCATGTGATGTTTAACACACCATTAACCACTTCTTCTTCCCCTTTTAATTGTATTGTTTGTATGGTTAATATTTCTTAATTGAACTCACTTAAACATTGTAATGGAAATTTAATTTCATGTCATGGTAGCACATTGAATAAAATACAAACCTAGATATCACATTGAGTTCTTTGTGTGTTACCTTGGTGAGTTTCGGTTATGAAGTCGAACACAAATCACCCAATCATCCGCAGTATTTGGTGAATCATTGTGTGTTTCCGAATGAACCCTAGGAGGTATTCTAGTATAAAATCAGTAACATTATAGTTATAGGTGTTAAAAATAAGGTATTAAAATATCATAACCATATCTCTTTAAGCTATTAAGGAGGAGCATCATGAGATTTCCTCGGGTTGATCACACTTAATAAAATCCATTAATTTATGTTGTCTTGTGTCAATTTATTTTATATGATTTCATATTAAATCATAAAAAACAAATTTCATACAATCCCATTCCACCTTTTCTTAAATAAAAACATTAGTTTTAAATTAACTATCTAAGTATCTATATAGAGATGACCTAGGGTTCCTACTTTACTGTATAAATTCTAGTAAAAACTAAACATTTAATTTGATGTGATCGACAACATGATCAATGATTAGAACTAGGAAGTTTAAGAGATGTGGGATACTTGAGGTTCTAGGGGTCTTGCCTTCGTTTTGGTGCTATATTTTACTGAGGTATGTGGCACATTACTTTTGAGCATCTATTGCGATGCAGGACCTCATTGGTTCTATGTGTGACAAGGGCATGAGGCAGGCACCGATGCAGTGTAGGATTCTGTTGGGTGTCTGGTATGACATGGGGGAACTTGATGAGGTGAAAAACTGACTATGCATCATAGGAGGAATTTTGAGTCTAATAATTGGTCGATGAACTATTGCTTGATTTGAGTTTTTGTCCTTTTTAGACTAGGGTAGGTCAATCCTAAGGCTGGGATCCCCCCTTGGGGTAGTTGAATCATACCCTTGAGACTAGGGTAGTCTAGGTTAATTCTAATGGGATGTGTATGTTTGGTACAAAATCTATGTTTTTTATAACGCAAGGATTATTTATGTTAAATTACAGATATTATCACGTCCTGAGTTTTTCAATCTGATTGAAAACCACTCCTATTTTGATTTTTTGAATTAGAGGGGGTTTAGTTTTCTATTTTAGTGACCAAAACTCAAATTTGATAGTTATGTTAGCCTTATATCTTGTTTTGGATGATTTTAGAGGATTAGAGAGTTCCTTGGGTGTCTGGATGGGTTTTAAGTGTATCAGAGGCCCAAAACTCATGTTTTGGTTTTGTAGGTCAGGGCGCATGGTTTGAGGGAAAACTATTCAGCCTCTTCTAGTTAACTGTGCGACCCCTTTTTGAAATGATCATGGTTTGGGAGAAACTGTTAAAGTGGGAACACGACCATGTGGACTTGTCTGTAGTGGTTGTATAGGGATACCACTTGGTTTTTGAAAACTGTGCGGAAAGCCACATGGGTATTTCCACTTAAGTAGTGCCCATGTACTGTAAGTAGTACCCATGTACTGTAACCCATATGGTTTGCACATGTTTTGGAAAACCGTGAGATATAACCTTGTGTACCCTTTAAATAAGTGGGTTTACCATTTCCCACTCATCTATTATTATTTTTTCTCCCTTTTCCCTTCTCCTTTTTTCATGGGTCATGTAATAGCAGGAGGAAAACCTCCTCCTCCTCTCATCCTAGAGATTTCCCTAGATCCTTCATCAATACTCCGTTTTGGTCACCATCGAGTGTAATAGAACCACATTGGCGAATCTTTCCTCTACCATGATTTTATTTTGTTTATATATCACCTTAGGGAGCTATAAATCCATTTGATCTATTTTCCCATATTTTCAGGGAATACGATGAAAACTTTCATTTCTTACTAACTACTTCAAATTAGAGGCTAAAACCAGACGTGCCTATGTATATATGATTTTATGGTAGGTGGTGAATACCTTTATTTGTGTTTTCATAGACTTTTGGGGGGTTTGGATTTTTATAATGTCATTGTAAAGTCAATAATGACCCTACTACTTCATATTAAATTGATCGTAAGAACATATGGGATACCGTTGGGCATGGCCAAGTCTGGTTTTCTTAAGCAAGGATGGGTTAGAGGTTGTCGCTCTTTAAGTGGTTTTGGATGGCGTGTTATATTCTTTTAAATTGAGTTCTTATATTTATGTCGAGTTTTTAGTTATATTTGAGATGTTCAATTCACTGATATTGTATTTTTTAATTAATTCCAAGTTGTCCAATTCAATCATATTAAATTTAATTGACTGTTTATAGTGAATTGATTGTTTAAAGTGATTCATTTTGAATTATATATATGAAATTCTTGAGATGCGTGTGATGAGACCCATGGGGTCTTGACAAGAATAGAACTATGAATTGATATGGAATGACCATCACGATTAAGGTGACGTGGTCATCTGGTTGGGCTTGGCCTGAGTTACTTGGATGATGAGATCACCAGTTGTGAATCTTGGATGTCAGTTGGGGTAGTGAGGACATCAGGTTGAGGGATTATACCATGATATTAGATGGGGAGGCCATCAGACTTTAGAGACTTGGATGTAGGGGAATGAGGTGCTGATGTTGATGTCATTTATGTATTTCATTTGGTGATTTATGCTCACACATGATAGAAAGATAACAGATTTGAGTCATGTGAAAACATGTTGACTCTATGATGAGGTAGTTTTGATCACTTGTGTGGGTATAGGCCCTTGATAGTGGGACTTAGGAATTGTGTTTGGGGTGGTTTCTATAGAAATCCACATGCAAGGTGAAGATCCTTTGGATCATTGTGTTGAGGCTATTTGTTGAGGGATAAGGCTCACCACAATTGAGTTCATTGGCCCTGTAATATTTTTGGATGAAAAATATCACCATTCCTTGGGATGTCATGCTATGAGCCGATGATGATTTATATTTTAGGATAGATATAACTATGCCTCGAGATATTGATCTTTGACCTCATGAGTGATTTTGGGTAGGGGTCCAGGGGACTAGACTGTTTTACTTAGGCATTCCCTTGGGATGTTGGTGGTTTTATTTGAGGCACGAGGTGTCATATTGGAATAAGGTGTTGGTGAATTTTGAGGTGGAACATGAGGGTTCACCTATGCTCTGTGACATCAAGTGATACCTTAGGCCACTGGCCAATGATTCACTCATATTCAGTTATTCTGGCATTTTCCAAGGCAGATGATTGATTCTTGGTGGCTATTGAGGAGCAGGGAAGTCTGTGTTTACTCTATGCATGTTCTTTTTTATTTATTATAATTCACACCTAATTAAACAATTATGTTGGGTATGCACACGTGGGTTGTATCCTATTGTGACTTGTTCTCACACCCAACACATGCCCTTTAGGACGCATATAAACTTTATATCTTTAAATTAAGGTAAGGGTTTGGTATCAAAAGATTGACCATAGTAGCAGTTTAGCATGGTATTTCATCATAGGACCTTAGTTCTTTCCTCTGCTGGAGATTTGTATTTTAGTTTCCTTTCAGTTTTAGCATACTTCTTCTTATATGTATATAGCTACTGTGGTCAACCATAAGAGACCCCATTTTGGATATTTTTATGTATGACCATGTATTGGTTGCATGTTATATTTAGTAGCTGAAAATGGAATGTTTAACATATTAATCTATTTCCATTGTTCTGTAATTATTACTTACACTATTTATTTATATTGATTACTCTTCTACCATTTGAGGGTTTGGTTCACGTATGCTGATTCTTTATCATTTTACTACAAATTATAAATATTTACTTGAAGCAATATTATATCTATCCTTTGTTGGAATAGTCTCCCCACTATAACTATTTACACCCTCTCTACTAGTTGGAAGACTTTGTCATTTTTGGAGGTGCACCTAATGCCCGGTATCCCTCCATCCCATAGCACTGTTTGAAAGTTTCTTCCCAGTTAGGGATGAAACAATTATTGTAAAATAGATTAGGTCATTATGAAATATCCTTCCAACATTCACATTTTTGACCAAATATTATATAATTAGTAGGCTTAACTCAAATTTGTTTTCTATATGGGGTTAATGTAATTTTCAGGAAAACATTACCCTATAATAACAATAGAAGACGACTTTTACATGTCCATTTGGAACATTTTCTTATATAAGGATTATATTTGGATCACGTAATGATGTAGGTACATTTCAGAAGTATATGGTAAGTATATTTTCTGATCACATCGAGGACCTATTAAAGGTATTATTGGATGAATTCACTATTTTTAGAGATTATTTGAATCATTTCATGAAAAACCTGGAAAACGTTTTGAAAAATTATATTGAAAAGAACTTGGTTTTGAACTTTGAAAAGTGTTACTTCATGATAGAAAGGGTAATAATCATTGGGCATGTTATTTAAAAAAACTAATTGAGGGGGATAAATAAAAAATTTATTTGAAATATTCCTTTTCTTATAAAACATATATTAAACATGTTAGATCTTTTCTAGGAAATCTATGCTTTTATAGAAGGTTTATTGAGTACTTTAGTATGATTTCTCTTCCCCTTTATAGTTTAAATTTAAAATATAATGATTTTTTTTGATACTAGTCATAGGGACTCATTTTATGAGTTAAATAAGAGATTCATCACCCTACTGGTGATGCGACAACCAATATGTGAGTAGCCCCTTGAGATAATTTTTGAGTTTTTAACCATGCTATGGGAGTTGTTCTATCCCAAAAGATTTAAGGTAAATCTCAATCCATTTCATATAAATCTGGGATACTAGATTATACTATTTAATAAGGATGTAATGTCACGATGCATGATTATGAGAGGCTTAGTATAGTTTCACAATAATTCACATTTTCAAGGTTTATTCATTGAAACACCCGACTACTCCAACATCTATAACGATCTACAAGACTACATTACAACAGTGTGTGTTCATTAGGGTTTCTTTCTAATGACACTTAGGAACTCACATTGGTCTAGAGGATGGGAGGTTAGGCTCATCACACCCTATTGGGGGGAATTATTTTCTACTCCAAGACTCTCTTATAGATTTAAGAAATGTTAATGAATCTTTCCCAGATTTTGGTACATGATTGGTTACACTAACAAAATGATCAGGTATTGAATTTCACCAATGTAAATCCCTATTACTATAGGATGGAATCCTACTAATGACTCTATGTTTTTACATCATAGGTTTCATATCTTTATAACCCTTATTACTTAATGATGATGGTTTGGGGTAAATATATATTTCAAATCCATACAACTTGGCACACTAGATTTTATTACTGTCTATGGATATAATTATTTTTTCAGGACTAGGATTGAACCTTGAAGAGGTTTCCTATGTATCATTTGATAAAAATAATAAAAAACAACTTAGTTCATTAGTTTAACTTGTCATTAATGGTCTGGTAATATAAGTTTGAGTGAGGATTATGCACATGAGGATTCCCTAGGAAACTTAATTGGGAATATGGCCCTATAAAGGAAATGAAGATATAATATGACTTATATATGAATGGAGGCCCATATTAGGGTATTAGTGCCATGATGATGGTACAATTTTCCCCAACCACCAATCCCATGTGACCTATTCTCAATGTGATAATCCAGAGATAGAGGAATATTAGAAACATTGTATGAGAGAATAAGATTTAATTTTACAAGGCTTACACACCGGGGCTGCCGTAACATTTATATGGGTGTTTCACACTGAGCTCACCCTAATGATTGAGTGGGGCCTACACACTGAAGTTGGCCAAGAATCCCTATAAATGATATATCTTATGTGGGGTAAATAATGATCATTAGAAGGGTCCTTCATTACTAGCTTTATTGATTTGATCCACATGACCTAATAGTTTAAAGGGGTCATCACATGACTCTAGAGGGTATCACATGACTAGTCTTAGGTCATGAGACCTTATACAAACATCTTTATCGATAATAAATTTGTCTAACTGAGTCATATTTACATATTATCATGGAAAACCTCATTTTTTGGAGGCCCTTAGAGTTACACTTATATATCCTATCTATACATCTTGTGATCAATCTTGGATCACATTAAGACTTTCAAACATTTCTAGAGATATCTACTCTTCTTATCCGAGTCTTGTATCCTAATTTTCATGGGGCCATCCTGTGACTTAAGAGGGAATTGTATTATGAATAAGTATTTTTTGATACTCCCATCATGGAAAACCATTCAAGCAGTAAGACTTTTTTCAATGACCATATATATTATGGACATCAGGTGATCAATCATGCATCATGTAATGAAATTATAACCTTGTTAGGGATAACTGATTTTATTGTCTAAGCCACATGACCTGATTGTCATGGGGTCATCACATGACTCAATAAGGAATTGTGTAAATAGAAATGATCTCCAAATCCTCCCATCATGGAAAACCTTGCTATCTAAAGGCCCTTATCATTTGGCCACAATATATCTACTGAAAATTCTATGATCAATCCTGGATCATGCGATTCCATTAAAACCTTGTTAGGGATAGATGTATCTCTTGGCTGAGCCACACGAACTAATTATCATGGGGCCATCACATGACTCAAGAGGGTGATATATAAAGAATAAGGATTTCATGGTCTGCCAATTAAGGAAAAACTTTATTAAGACCATGAAATGGATAGGGTTCTGTAAAGATTAATGAAGGAGGCCTGATGATTGAGGAAGAACATGTCCAAGGGGTCCCAACTAGACCACATGGATAGTGATGCGTAGGGCCATCAAATTAATGCATTACATGACCAGAGGTTCATGTGATCAAGAGAAAAGAATGACCAAGGATGCAAGGATTTGTTTTTATAAGTTTCCACATGAATGAGTCAAAAAACGCCAAATATATAAAGGTTTTCTGATATCGGGTTCGCATGATGGAATCACATGATGTTCAAATAGTCATGAAATCATGAAATGGGATCAAGCAATGAAGTCTTGCACAAAAAAAGATTTCTTATAGCGCTCTTCCCAAGGACTTTTCAAGGAAAAAATTTCTTGGATGAGTTGATTCATCCACTTTCGATGGATTCATCCACTTAACTTAAAAGGAATCATGTAAAGAACATTTATCACACGATTTAACTATCATTTCCAGCTTCAATCATCAGGTGACCTTTGTGTTTAACTACCACGAGTCTCTTGGTCATCACATTATTGGACCTAGAACATGTGATGACACAAAAATCATGTCAAGGATATATTTTACACCTTTTCCTTGATGAATTACATGTTTATCATGTGAGAGTCATAAAATCATGTATTCCATTAAGGGTTATGTGATCACATGGGATAACCAGATGATCTCCATTGGGTTATACCTTCTTCTTTTCATTTTTTCCCAAATAATGATATTTTTTCTCTTTGGTATTTTCTCATACTCCAATTTTTCCAATATTAATTTGAGGGGTGTCAATAAATGCCCCCATATGAAGAAAAGTCCAATAGAAAAAAGAAATAAATTGGTTATGAGGAAGTTAATTCCCATATGGGTCCCTTGGGATTCCACCTGTTGGTTTTCTATGCAACTTTTGGTATTCTGAGGGACCTTTTTTATTATACAATATGCCCTATAAATTGGTGGGTGAGGAGATACCCATTTCAATTTTGAATCAGAGGATTTCAGAGCGCTTAATAGTTTCCCCTCCTATGTGTTCACTTCCCAAAAACCCATTTCATAATGACTTCATGTCACCCCTTTTCATTATTGGATCATGAGAACCATTCATGTAACCTCATTTTCGAAACAAATCACAAAAATAAACTGCTTCCTAATCAATGGTAATTTATTCAAATCATGTTGCACATCATTCGTGAGGAGATTTCATTATACGATTCAAATTATTTACTTGAGTGTCATGTGATCACATAATAATTAATGTGATTCACATGACCATATTTTATCAAGACATATCATGAATTAGAAAGGATTACGTAATTTTTGTGACACTACCTTAGTCACACACTTATATGACTGAATTTGAGTCACATGGTCCTTTGACTCTTTAAATCTATAATTCTTCTAAAGACCACATTTTCTAGTCTATAAGGATTTGAGATCCAAAACATCATCTAATGTGTCCATCCATAGGGTTATGATCATTGGTAATCATAATGTCAATCCCCAGTATCGGGTCTTGTTTAACAATAAGATTCAAAAGGGTCTTCTTCTAATAAATCTTTAGAATTATCCTCTATCACATACACTACCTCTATATAGATGTGGCCTTTTGGATTAATATTATATCCCTTTACCTAGCTACAATATTCTATCTTTTTAGTTTCATCCTCCTTCAACTATATCTAGGTGATTGTCTATGAGCATATCCAACTGACCCAAACACCATTCTAGGGGTCGTCCTATGAATTTAATCACTCCCCTTTAAGTCTCTATGTTTGGAATATCACTCATCAACCTATTTCCTAGAGTTACTAAAATATAATCATCTCCTCATTGGGCAATCCAAAACGTGGTATGATTTTTTAATAAGATATCATTCCTAGAAGAAACTTTTATAATGAATATGCATCACTATTCTAGGCTAATCAAAGCTATAAAATTTTATATCCAACTTCACACCATCCATAACTACTAGGAAACATGGATTTTGTATTTCATAATGTATTATAAACTATATATTCTTCAAGAAATGATCTTTCATTAGTGTCTTGGCACTAACTCTTTTCACTTTGAACCATATAAAAAGTTGGAATCGACCAATAAAAAATCCCCCATAATGGAGGAATACTTTCTCTTAGGGATATTTATATTGAGTTCATCCATACTGTAAACATTTGGGAAGACCCTAAATAGACTCCCAATTTTTCTTGGTATATGCTCACCATTATGAGAGAGAAGCTGTAGATTGAGATGAATCTATGCTCAATCATTTCCATCAAAGGCCAGATAAGTATCTTCCTTTTTAAAATAAGGTATCTTACAAGTATGGTAAACCCTTATCACTACCCCTATGACCATAGTTTAAACCATATTTGTTTCCAAATATATGGATGGTGGGATTTTTTCCATGATTCTGAATAAATGGATTTTCATGGCTTGGGAAACATGTCCTTGAATCTAGTTTAGTACATTGGTTATAGAGGATCAGTGATTAGAAGGATGAACCCTAAACCTATTTATATCAACCATTTCCCATATTTATCAACTTCTTGGATACATTTAATAGGGTAACACCCCTTACCAAATTATGGGGCCCTTACAGTTTCAATTTAGCTGGATTGGAAAGCACTTTAGGTGTTACAAGTATCAGAATACCTTTGAGGTCCGTCATTCCCTATTCATCCCTAGGATAATAAATGTATCTAGGGTCAAGGAAACACTTCTTATGTTAATGAGGCTTTCAACATGTTTATAAAACATAATTTTTTCAATTTTTACCATACACCACACATTTTTGGTTGGTCATTAACAATGGTTGTAGTTTCCTTGATGAGAGGTCATATAAATTATCAAATTGGGATGAGGTTATTTTAACTATTTTAGACAAAATATTGATTTGGGATCCATATTACCCTTATAGGTTTTATCTTTTATTCCAATAAACTTAGAAGGTGGATTCTTTTCCTTTTACTGGTGTGTGAGGAGAATGAAATCATGAGATTATTCATCAACTTTTGATAATGCTGACATGTGAGGACACAAATAATAATATTTTCCTATTTCTTATCAACACTAAAACTTACCTATCTTATAAATATACCCAAACATGGGTGTAATATTACCCAGTATCTACAATGAGACAATTGGTTCGACAAGTGGATAAACCCTATTCCTTTTCAAACCACTTGCTCATGGACGTAATGAAATAAATTCAAGACTCAGTGGGCCTTTCAAAAAAAAATTCCCTTATTGTAATGATGAGTCTTTTGATGAAGAGGATATGTTTTTAGGTAAACTATCCTCTTAATACCAATAGGGGGTGATGTGTTAATGACAATAGGTCTAGTGAACATTCTTATAAAAGAGAGGGTAATCAAGGCAACTTACATCGCTTCTTCCTTAACTAAGATTGTCCTTCCCTTAGTGGGATTGATACCCAATTTTATCTCAGTCAATGTCCCTTATGCACCCACACCCTCTGATAGGGCCACAATATGAAGGGTTATATGAAGAGGAGCCTGAAATGAGATTTTTTATTTAATCATCTACACTCCTTTAGAGGAACTCCATGGTCAAGGGGGAAAATCCACAAACTCTTCCATCAACTAGGTGTGAATGGATTTAATTATTGAGGATTATATAATGTCATGTAGTGGATAATTCTAGGCTAGGAACAACTATCTAGTAATAAAATATACCTGCAAAACTTTAAAGATAGAAATTTTCTGCTACAATTGATAAGGGAAGCCTCTGAGATGCTGTAGAAAAAATATAGTAGACTCCTAGTTTCATGATCAGATAAACAAATTTGTTGCACAGATAATAGAACACAAATCAATCATATCTCATGTGAAGGATTATCTTTTAGAGACATCATATTTGTTGGATACCACCTAAAAAGAGGAACCAGAACTTTCCTCCTCAATCGGGGATTTTCATCCATTAACAATGGTGGAGGAAATAGAGTGGGTTGAACTTGATCATAAGATTGATACCTCCCTTCAGACTCTTTACGATATGGATAACTCTGTAGATCAAAATTTATCTTGATCATATTTTATTTTTTATAGGAAAAAATGGGAGAGACTCTAAACCATGAAGATTCATCCTCTATATCTTAAATTAAATTTTCAATAAGAATGTTTTTTTAAAATTAAATGTGTTGTTTTTTCCTCTTTATATTTCACTATGTTCATGGTGTCTTGAAAAATTAATATCATATAATTTATTAAACACATAAAGTTGTTATGTAATTATTAATGAACCAAGATCGAAAATACAATACTTGATTTATGATAGTTATTTCAATTATAATATCTCATTAACGATCATTAGTATAAATTCCCTTGTTATTGTATCATCAATAGTCCCTTCAAAATAATCTAGTTCAAAAGAATGACCTAGGTGGATATGTTCCAAATATGGAGTGCTATAATTGTTTTCTAGTCTTGGGGCCCAATTAGCATTTCTTGGCTTCCACTAGGGTGGTATGACTAGACCCACAATCTTTTTATGTACCTATCACTTTATATCTCTTACTTTTTCCTAATTTTCATATGAGGAAAGCTTAGCGGGTAGGGACTTGACTTTTTTATAGGGCACCCTTTATGGGTTTTTCTTAACAAGTTTTATGTGTCATTTATTTTATATATTATTTTAGGTGATTAATTTGGGTATATCATAAAAATTATGTATCTTGAGAGAAAATAGTCAAATTCTTCCCAGACTTCCCTTTGTGAGATTTTAGCCCAGGTAGAACTATGTCTCCTTCAATTGAAAATTTAAGGTATTGCATGTCAGGATGATGTAACTAATGTTTAGGGTAGAAAACATTTTACTCAAAAAAACTAATGTTTATGTTTATATATCTTAAACATTTTTTTGTAGTTTAGTTTCATAGATATTGTGTATTCTTTTGATGTCGTTTAGGGTTTTATAGCTCAGACCCTCATTTTTGTAAAGTTTAGGTTTATATAGCTTGTAAATTATTTTTCTTTAGTTTAGTTTCGTATAGTTCATTCCTTGTTTTGATGTAGTTTATGGTCATATTCTCAATTATTCATTTTTTTATAGTTTAGGGTCATATAACTTATACTTTATGAATTCATACACATAATATATAGAGGATTAATATTTAAGAAGGGTTCTGGAACCATTTATCCTTTATAAAGGATCCATATGCATATAGTATTCTGACACCCTATATCCTTGATGAATATGGATATGAAGGATGATTATTGATGAACTATTTTTACACCATGCATTCTATGAAGGATGAATGTTCATAAAGGGCTCTAAAACATTATATATTTGTAGAAGATATCTATAAAGGATGAATATTCATGAAGGGTTCTGGAACCTTACATACAATAAATAATTCTTATTCATGAAGGGAGATAACACCTTGAACCCTTTCTTAAAATGCCCATGGTAGATAGTTACATAATGTTAGAGATGTTAGATTCACATATATAGTCAGAATATAAAGTCTGGAGCATCAACGTGAAAAACTACTTAGACAGGCTCCAATGCATGCGTGCGATGCTGACATGAGATGTTCTCTAGGAGACGATGCTTTGGGGTACGTTCATGGAAAAGAAGTACAGTGGTGACATGGTATTGATAAGAGGCTTCCCTTGTTATCTTTATTATATCATTCACCCACACCAATTTAACCTCCAAGACCATGCCCGATGGATCGTGGTAGAGGGGATTTTGTTATGGATTCATAATTGGGTTAGGTTGGATATTAGGTTTCCCGAATTCCTAGTTCTAGATATTACCTTCAATGATGCATGAATTCATCATAATTTCATTAATTTCATTCTGGAAAAGCAGAAGTGATATTTCTTTGACCTCATCAAATTGAATAGGGATTTAGATAAGTGTGTGTTTATGGATTTCTCAATACAATACTTCTTGATAAAGGATTACAAAAGGGTGTTGATGTCACCTAAAAATGAGGATAGATATGGGAGATGATTTGGTGTAAGGATATTCTTACAAAATAAAACTTTATTCTATAGAGAATCAGTAACCAAGACTTTCCAACTGATGAAAATATAAAACGTATAGGGATTAATCTAGAATATAGGTATTCATTTTGTAGGGACCGTGAGGAGATGAGCTCCGAGCATCTATTTTTCAAGGTGGTTGGGACCATAGAGTGTGGAGCACATTATGCTATTTCACTGGTATCTCATCCCAGGGTGTGAAAGGTGCATATTTTCTAGAATTATGGTTCTAGGGCGTGAGATCAGTGAGTGTGGAACGGAAGGCCAGATCACTGGTTCCCCTTGTATGTTTCTAAAACCTCTATAAAGCATAGAACAATGATCATGTTGATGAAATCTCATTCACGATAAGAGAAATAGAGATCATAACTATAAATATCTTCATCGATCTGACCCTCCTCATCCTCAACTAGGAATACACTCCTAATCTTCATCTGATTTTGGCATGTAGGCCCTCCACTCCTACTTCCAAAAACAATAAAAAAGGTCATTGGGTATGTTAGGAATCTCCCCTCTAAGGTTCAATACTTAAAACTGATGGATCATATTGTATGGGTGTGATGAGGGGAGGAGGCATGGTCTGAAACCCATGGTGGATAATTATTATAGTGTTAACAATGGTCTTCATCCCCAAGGAATCTCTTCAAGAAGAGGTGATGTATATATTCATAGGTATCCTTCTATGCAGATAGAAGAATATCATCTTATAAGAGATTTTAATGGACTTCATATCATGGTACAACTCCCTACAAAATTGAGGAACCATCCATTGGATTATTTCATACACTACTAGAAAGTGTATGGCTCTAATTAGTAACCAGATAAATGTCCTTCACACTTGGAGTGAAGAAAATAAATTGGCGGGATTCATAGAATAAAATATGAGACATGGATATTGGACTTATTGTATTCATAGAATGAGTTATATATCAGTTTAGGGATTGAAATTCATGGAGGAATATGCCCTCAGGCTACCATATTTTAGGCCCCCTAAATCTTGGATTTCATTATTTTAGTTTCCTATTTCATGTTTTGTACAAGATGATTCTGTTTTTTATTGACCTTCATATCTTTGATAATGAAATATAATGATTTGAGGTACATATATAGTTGGAATATTGAGTGTGTAAATCACCCCTCAAGGAGTTTTAATCCAAGATGATGAGATTGGGGAAACACTCTAGGGATTATCTCAAAACACACAGAGGTTCCAAGTTCCATTGTGATGTTTGTAGGGAACATTAGGATCATAAGTATTTTCATGCAATGAGGAGATTCCTATATTTGATAGGTCAAGGAAACTTATATTGATCTAACTCATACATGGTCAGGAAGAGGGCTCCCCACCACTTTCTAAGGGTTTTGTAATGTTTTTAAAGATTTAAACACTTATACAGTTAAGTGTAGTATAAAGGAAAGACTATCTAAGGAGTTTTTATCCACCCTGGGGGTAGTTCATGGACCACCCTAGAAAAGGGGTAATTCAGTTCATAGTCATGAAGATAGAGACCATATTTCATGAAATTTAGGGTCACATGAAGAGGACCACAAAAGGATTGGTAACGAAGTACCACATTCCTTATTCGAGATTCAATACTATACATGGTGAAATAACATCGAGGATGTTGAATCCACTTGAATATTTCATTTACAGGACTTTTAAATAATGATATGTGAATATATAAGTCAATGAGTAGTGGATACTGATTGATATATTTTAACCATTATTAATGGAAGAAACCAGTATTATATATAATCCGGGCAATAACATATGGTTTTAAGGGGTAACTCTCTTCTTGGACAAAAACATACCCTAGAAACAAGCTCCAAGGTAATATATTATTCACTAGAAAATCCTATCAAGGTCCCTTTAGACCATTCATTCCCTATAACCAATATTATATAAGGGAGAACCAAGAGAAATTAGTCAATGATATGGGGGTCCAAGATAATTTTAACAACTCATGTAATTGTCGGGTATTAACTCATACTTCAAAGATATGGAGTTTATTTACGGAAAAAAATATTATTTAAGAAGGGTTTGAGCACCCTAAATGTTGTGTCACCACATAATTAACTCGTTATTGTAGTGAGGGGATGTGATAAATCATTTCCCTAACATTTTCCTAGACCACAAGGTTCCAACATGCTTGGATCAAATTTTACTAGGGTCAAAAGGTGGACCCTAAGAGATCTAAGCCTTTTTATTGATGCTCTAACCTTTTTCCTAAAATCTATAGATGAAGATATTGTTGAGCATATTGTTGACATTTTTTAAATATACCTTTTGAGAATTCCAGCTTGACATGTTTTGTTTCTCTTTCCCTTTTAGTTTAAGGTCTTGTGATTTGGATCAAAAAGGCTAGAGAATGAGCTCTTACAACTTTAACCAAAGTGAATGTAGCTTAACATCATGATTCATGGACCCACCATTAGGGGAGTTTTACCAAACAACCTAATTAGGATTACAAGGTTGATACCACTATAACTTCTTTTTTAATATGAGATAAAGATGTTGTAAATCGCGGCTCAAGGCTCTTGAATTAGGAGTGATGATATTGAATAGACACACTAAGGATGATCATTAATCACATTAAGGTGATGTGTTCCACTATGATGTTTTTTAGGATCACAAGATTTAAAGGCACTTTTTAGAAGATAAAGATACATCTGGTTGATAGGATGGAGGATCATATATAAGACCTAGAAGATGATATGAATAGTAAAAAAAGGTTCCATTGAATCGAGGAATTATATTCCAAAGTCCATTGAATATTTTTGATAATTCAATATAATCATGACATAAAGTTTGATTTATGGATCAAGGTGATTAAAAAGATGAAAGAATCACCCCAAACTTTGGTTGAACATGATTAGGCTCACATGGTCCTTTGATAAGGTGTGATAACAAATGTTAGTCTATGCATTTTAATGTCATGTAATAAGGATGAACCTACCATGAAGTTTAAAAACATGTGACATAGATTTAATTTTGGTTTAATTTAATTTCATGTGACTAGGACTCCATTCATGTAGTTTAACATCATATAGTAAAGATATAATTGTCATGTAGTTTAATGCCATGCGACCATGACATCATTGTTGTACAGTTTAACATCATGCAACCAGAACTTAATTATTCTATAGTTTTTGTTATATGACTTGGCCATTGTGAATCTATGATAAATTATGCAACGTATCCATAGAGACACCCTACATTGGTCAGGGGAATTTAAATGCGGGAGTAATTTTCAAACATTGATAGGGTAACACGTTGATATCCAAATATTGGGGACCCCTTAGCATGGATCTAGATCATACGTAAGTAGGCCATATGAAGATAATAATTAGACCTAGGTGAAACGTTCTTATACAACCCAACCATTATTAGGGTATTTAAGGTATTATAAAGAAGACAATTTTCAAAGAAACCCCTCTAAGTATATCTTTCTTATACGCAGAAGTGGAGAAGAAAATTTTCTTTTCAGAGATTATGGTTGGTTTTGGGGTAGAAAATCTAGGTTTCACTAAAAATATTATGGGGATAGGAATCAAGACATATATAGTTATTTTATGGATCCGTAGATAAAACTCACACATTGGGAGAAGGGAAACTTTACCAAGTCATGCACAATATTCATGGATATTTCACTTTGTGGGATACCTCATACATGGGGAAGAAGAGAATTAAGTCACAAATTAGTGAAATAAATACAAGGGAGGTGAAATTTCCACATCCATGTTCATGAACCAATATAATAGGATCATTTTTGGTTTTGAAATTTTTGGCTGGGCCCAATGATGAGAATCTCAGGAGTCACTATGTGTCTTGTGCTAATATAAATCAATTCGTACATAGTTCTTATAAGGAAATGATTCATACACAGATCTGAATCATATGCAGAAGAGGAGGAATTTTATTTTTTCTCTTGGATATTATGGATTGGACTACGGTTAGAGGATATGGGCATCACTATATATATTTTTATAACAAGAATCAAACCACCTATTGTTCTAGTAGAGAAAAATCCATACACAGGTTTGAACCATATACAGGGAGAGGAATTTTTTTTTGAAATTGCATTTGTTCTTAGGATTAGGGAATCATGGAGTGACTATATATCACAAGGTAAGATGAATCATTCCAAACATAGTTCTTTATCATAATCTTCAATGCATAGATTAGGTTCATGTGCAAAGAATGGAAAATTTTTCATTAATGTTGGACGCATGACATGGGGTCCAAGTTTCACTTGGTATCTCAAAGAAATTATAATCAAGTCACATGTTATTGTTATATATAATTCCTTTATAGATAGATCTCATATTAAGGGAGGGATGTTTCTTGTCATTATCATAGAAACCATTGATATCATAGTCGGCCAAAAGTTACTCTATATAAATTGAGCTCATACATAGGGGAAGGGAATATCTCTTATACATAGATGGGCCTCATGTGCATCATGGGTCCCATAAGGTGGCCTCCTCTAAGCAGTTTTAGGCCTTACCAGATGGAAAAAAATCATGCATTTTCATATCATATGAAAAAGGATATAAGAGGGGTGATGTTTCATGGTCATGCATCTTTGACCAAATTAGATTTCTGAAAGGAATGACTAAATTAGGGAATTTTGGTATTAATAGGAGATCCATACCTTGTAATGAAAGGGTAAAAGAATCCTATGTTATAATCTTTATTTGATAATTAGTATGATGTGCATATGTGTAATATCTAGGGTATTTGAATGCACTTGAATAGTTGGGTTATAGGAAGTTTAAATCATAACCCAAGAATTTACGAGTCAATGAGAAGTGGATATCGGTGGATATAGGTCTACAATTGGGAATGGAAGAATCCTGTAACACACATAGTTAGGAAAATAGCTTATGGGTTTAAGGGGGACCCCCTATGGGAACAAAACATGCCCTAAGAAAAAGCTTTGAGTCATTGTGTTATTAAAAAGAGAATCCTAGAGGGGTCCCTTCAGATCGACTAGTCCCTACTATGAATATGATATAGTGGAGATCCAAGCCTACATGGACTCAATGTTTGTTGAATTCTAAGAGAATATATGATCAAGTTATAAGTTGGTATTAAGTTAGGTATGAAAGGCATGGAGTTGATTTATGTAGGACATAATTTTCAAGAAGGGTTTGAGAACCCTAAAGGTTATTAAAACGTGTATTGAACACATTATCAGGGTGAATGGATGAAACATGGGATTCTAGAGTACACAATAATTATAAGGGATGATTTTTTCAGTGTGAATACCTCATTTCATTCAGTTTAAAATCATGAAACAACGATGTGGTTCCCTAAATTTGTGTAAAACATATCTCAATAATTCTAGTCAGAGAGACTTTCCTAATTTTTTATTTTCACGTGAGGGATGATGGTCATGAGAAAGAAGATATGATTGGGAAGTAAATTTAACTGCATGAGAGTGCATGAAATGGAACTTTTTGGGGAATTCAATTTTTATGTTAGTAAGAATCACCACATAGATTTGGTTATCATCAAGGAATATAGTTAAAAGTAACTGAGATCTATTCTTGGGACAAATATAAATAATATGGACATCACTACTGTTGGGAAAAAATCCCTCAAGGCATTATTGAAGTATTTTTGAGGTGATTGTGTTTGTTGACAAAGTGATCATCTGTGTTGGGATTATTGACAATGAAAACAATGAAAAAGAGGATTTCATGGTGGAATGTCGAGTTTAAGAGCTGTGGTCAATGTTCCATGTTTGATTCAAGAACGTCGATAATGGAATAGAAGATCTGGAGGCGGTACAAAAAGAACAGATACAAGGTGGCGTCATTTTCCAGTGTTTGCTAAATTTTTGGGTCTAAAAATCGACAAATGAAGAAAAGTGTTTGTGGAAAAGGGAC
This sequence comes from Viscum album, assembly GCA_963277665.1. NCBI lineage: Eukaryota > Viridiplantae > Streptophyta > Magnoliopsida > Santalales > Viscaceae > Viscum > Viscum album. Next base: position 1,048,728,820 of record OY728162.1, read on the forward strand.
TTGCGCGATGAGGACTTGGAGTATAGGAAAAATGCACACCATATGTTTTTCAAGATTATAAGATCAAAATATGGCAAAGGAAACATGTTTGCACAAGTTTGGGAGTTGGTCGCGCAAGTGTCTAGGAGGAAAGAAGACTTGCACGCCGAGACGGGGCCGTGCAGGTGACTTCCACACTGTCGCGTAGGGTGGTCAATTTTCCTATAAATACTGGACCGACCTCCTCATTTCTTACCAGAGTTCAACACTTTGAGAAATTAGAGATCCTGTCACGCAGGTGTGGTGGTCATGCAGGTGGTGTGTGTGGTCGCGCAGGTGGAGTTGCGCGCCAGTGTGAGGAGTTGCACGCCAATGTGAGAAGTTGCGCGCTGGTTGGCAGTTGCATGCCAATGTTCTTTTTGGGCGTAAAAGGAAGTGTGTCATGCAAGTTTGGAGTTGAGGAATCTTGAGTCACGAAAGTGTTTGAGGAGGACTTGCGCGCCCATTGTGACTTGCACGCCGATACTTGCGCGCCGAGATTTAATTGCGTGCTAAGTAAGGTTTATATCCAGCAGTGATTTTTGGGCTGCGTGGAAGCTAGAAGTTTGCCCGATACCTTCGGTGCAAGGAGAGATTCATCTATGGGTGAAAATTGGGCTTCAACAGAGCATCTACTTATAGAGGAAGATGCATTCCTTCATGCAAATGAAGAGACCTACAGGTCTATAAACTGTGCGTGGATCCTTTCCGACGCAGTGAGAAAAGGAAGAGGAAGAAGGTGATCCTCTCCACCGGCAGTGAGACAGAGAAAGAGAAACAGGGACTGACCCTTGGGAAAGCAGTGAGCTGACCCTAAACCTTGTAAAGGCAGTGAGCCTAGGATATAGTGAGTATGCCCGAACATTGTAATCCACATCTAGTGAAGAATAGTGGAATTTGGTACGACCGGAAACTTGTCGGCATATTCTCCTTGGACGTAGCCCTTAGCGGTGAACCATGTAAAAATTGCTGTGTCCTGTGTATGATTTACCTTCTGTTTATATTGTGTAACAGGAAAGTGAGAGAAGAGTGTTTTTCTTAACAGCGAAATAAGATCAGAACGTGCTTTATTTTTGAATTAGTCATACCTTGATTCACCCCCCCTCTCTGGGTACTTAGCCTAGTGGACCTAACAACTACATATCCCATGACTATTAGAATCAATACGCACATAGTTCTTTTCTGTAGTCTCTATGTATATCTGGCTCTCACATAGGAATTTGGTATTTTATTTTCTACATAGACCTGGAATGTGCGCAATGAAATTCCATTGAAGAGATATCCTAGGTTTAGAAAGAGGGGAAAATAATGTGTATGAAGTTTACATTCTAGGATATATATGAGTCTACCTTGTTCACATGTAGGTTTATTAAAGAAAACACAACATCATCTGGTAAACACTAACACTAGAAACCTTTTACAATGATCTGGATCATATGTGAATGGGGGGAATGTCCCATAAGGTAAACACATGTAGTACAGCTTAAGGTTTTGCGACAAGGACCACCATGAAATTTAACATTGTGTAATTAGGATGTACGTGTCTTTTAGTTTAAGTTCATGTGATGAAGGATTAATATAAACAATATACAGTTTAATCTACTTTCACTAGGACTAATTTTCATGGAGACCATTATGAAAATTATTTCTTAAGAAACCATGCATTATTGGGGGTGGAACATTCCCCATCCATCAAGGCCAATGAGTAAGATCAGTTGGAATAGACCTTTTGTATGATTCAAGGCCCTTGATATTTAGGTTTTATATTTGGGGGATTCTTCCCTGGCATCATCAGGGTTTTAAGAACGAGTACCAATTCTACCTAAATGAATGAGAAGAGGTGAACCTTTTTGTTGAAGGCTCACACAATTTTATTTTGGGGGAATTTGAGGTTGTAAAATGTATGAAACCTTTTATCATGAATCCATTCTAACTCATCCATCCAAATATGTGATTGTTTACCATTTGATATTTTTCTATAGATGGATGTTTTGAGTGAGGGAAATTAGACTTTAGTTGGTAATACTACCTATGTAACACGGGCCAGTGAGTATTGGGTTGTATGGGTGGTAGTGTGGGTTGTGTTATGGTAAGGACATAAATCATTCATGATATTTTCCATTCTAGACTTCATATCTTTGTCCACCATTTTCTGGAGTATATTTGATAAAGTCTTATTAAAGAACTCTATCTAACCATTTTCCACCACAAGACAATGAGATAAATGGTTAGAATTCTTATTATATCCTTATCACAACTTCTCCAGATAAGAATAATAGAATGTGGTTTCATTATCAGTTAGTATTATATAAGGGACACTAAACCAAGTAATGATATTGGTATTCATGAAGTTGATGATACTCTTTATTCCAATTTTCTTTAGGGGTATGGCCTTGTTCTATTTTGAAAATAAGTTATTTGTAGAAGGTATGTAATTAATTTGCTTAGTTATGGTTAGAGGGTATGTCCCAAATACATCCATTTCCCATAGTAAAAATGACTAGGAATATTTAGTCGTATATAGAAACTCCAGGGGATGATGGAAAAAGTTTTCATAAGTTAACAAACCTGGATTTTCATAGTGAACCCCATACAGACCTATATAATCTTTTTCAAGAATTAAAAAAGACTCATAATTTGGTGAGAGAGGCTAGTTCTGGACTGTTGAGTGCCATATGAGCCTATGTGAACTTCATTTAGGACAGTGACAGTCACTTCTTCTATAATTAATCTAAGGATTAATCCATCAAAGCCTTTTTTAAAGAGGGATATCGATTCATTTGACCCACCACAATGGTAAAAGTATAATACCCAATATCAGATCTATTCCCTTTTGTCTCAATCTGATGGGAGGGATCCATTTTGGAGGCAATCTATTATGGGTTCATCCATATAGAAATAGATTCTAGATAATAATTCCATGTTGAAGTATTGACCTAGTTGATTTCTTCTATGCCACAAATGATGACTGATGATACTATCTTTTGGTGTATGATGTGGAAGACTACGTCATCCTGGTCGAGATCGAATAGGACTATGGATACATTGGCTAGTGCATCATCATGAGCATTTTGTGATTGAGGGATGCAATGCAACTTTGGTTCAAAAGTGAAATCTACCATCAGGCCACTCATATAACCGATGAGAGGGGAAAATTATTCTTTCTTGATGGAATATTCCCCATTGATATAATTGATCACTAGATTCTAGTCACCTCTATCATTAAGGTAGTCTATCTATAGCTACATAGATAGATCCTGTCTTGTAATAAGGGATTGATATTCCGCCTCATTATTAGTGAAACTGTCAGACATTAAGAGTACAAAGGAAAAAATTTATTTTCATGGTGAAACAAAGATAATGCCTAGGACAAGCTGGTTGAGTTTCAGGTTTTCCGTTTTCTTCTTAGTTAGACTTTAGGAGGACCCATCAAAATATATAAATAATATTCAATGGGTATCATAGGCATAGAAGAAATTTGTATCTAGAAGTTTAGTGCCCACTAGCATGGTTTTTGGAGTAGAATGTAAACAAAGGAAATCATCTGGTTCATTCCATTTGATTAATTACCAAGATATTAATTGAATGTAATACTTTTTCTGTATAACCACCCTTCAGGCCAAGCACCCATTCAGGATAGGATGACTAATAACATATTTGACCAGGTTGATATGGGAGACAAAGTGGAATTTATGGTGTTGTATGTTATGCCTTAACCTTTTCATTATGAATATGATCTTGAGGTAGTTATTAATGATATTTTAATATCATGTCTCAATATCTAGAATTTTTTGGCCAAGATAAGAGAGATTGTTCTCTTTCCCTGCATCATTTTTTTGTGTGAGGAGGGAATCGAGTGATGGCTCTGTGATAGATATGTATAGGATGAGTGGATTCCCTTATACTAATGGAATTATAAATGGTGGATATAGTAGTAATTATTGAGGTCCTTAAAAACTTTTTGGTAACCTTAATTCCTCTATAATGTGAGTCATTTCTTCATTATCCTTGTGAAGGGGTGTCATATTCTAGCTGGGTTATCCAGGAACCACTTGATACAAGTGAGTAATCCCTAGATCTCTTTCAGCTGTTTAGGAATCCATAGATGTGGAATATCTATAATTGAACTAGTATTTTCTAGGTCAATATCAATTCCATTGTGTCATACCAAAAAGATAAGGAATATCCACAAAATTACCTTAAAAGAACACTTTAAAGGATTCATCTTCAAACAATACTATCACAATTTTCTGAATATTATTTAAAGATCAGTGAGATGATCAAAATGGTGTTAGGACTTAACAACCAATTTATCAAAGAACTTTTCTAATTTTCACCCCAATAATGGTTTGAAGATATGATACATGACACATTGATAAGTTTAATCTACATTATTTAAGATAAAGGGAATGAATTTATTAGATAATACTCTTTGAGGTACTCTGAAGATAGTAACTTCCTCATCTTCAATGGACATATTGATATGGTTATATGTTGAGTATCCATAAACAAATAAAAGGGAATAAAATCTTTCAATTAAATCAATCAAGAGTTCCATGATTGGTATTGGGAAATATTCCTTTCTTAAATGTCAGTTGAGATCCTTAAAACCAATGTAGACACTGATATTCTCAGACTTTTTATTAATGGATATGATGTTGGCAAGAAACTTTGGGCACTTCACCTATCAAATAAAGTTGTATTTGATCAATTTTCTATCATTGGATTCTACTTTTTTATTGTGAGAGGGTTTAATTCTATTGGATTCCTACATAAGGCTTGATGGTCATTTGGTAGGCCCAGGTGATTAGTAACTATATCAGTGTCTTGTCAAGGTATGTCCATATAATTCCAGGTGAACATATATCAGTGTTTCTTTAGAAAGTAAATATAAATCTCTTGACATACAAGAGGCAAGACGATACTAATAAATGTGGGTTTCATGTCCTATTATTTACCCAGATTTATATGTTCGATCTCATCAATTATGATGGAGATGAATTCCTAAAATGGTGGAGGTAAATCCCTTATATTTTCATCTTCCTCTTCTATTTATTCTTTGATTAATGTTTCCATGGGCATGGAATACAACATGGTTATCTATATAATTGAAAAATGATGAGAGGTTACTGAAGGAAATAATGAAAGCCTAAAATATTATAGGAATATTAGAGAATTTTTAAAAATTCATTCTTTCCTTTCCCCCACTACCGAGGGTAAGATTGGTATGGACACCCAAAGTTAGGGCATTCTTAATTTCCATTGATAAAACATGGAAATTTTCTGAGTCAAATGAGGAACTGGTCCACCTTCCTTCTAATGGTCTCATTTCATCTAACATGACCTTTATTTCATATAGATGATATAGTGAATTTTATAGTCTATAATGGCTTATTGAGATAGAATATACAGCCTTTATCAGGTTTCTGGAAAGTATGTAGTCACTCTTTAGAAAGATTTAGGGGTTTTTAGTGGATATTACAAATCTGATAGGGGTGGAAACATGCATTTTAGCCTTTATAATTGGTCATTTCCCTACTCACTTAAATAAAATCACCTTAGTATATCAAGATTCAAGAGATTCAAAGGGGGAACTATCTCCACATTGTAAGTTTACATTTCCATTGATGAGGTATTTTAAAAACTGATGGAATGTAGATGTAACTGCCATATAAATATGAAGACAAGTTCTTTCAAGTAGGACATTGCATTTCATGTCATGTTAGATAACCATGAACTCAAAATTATATGTGAAGTCCCTAAATTTTTTCTTTTCCTTGATCATTCCAAGAGGCATTTACTCACTCTTGTTATACCCTTGAATGGTTATCTTCCTTGGGGGTAAATAATCCTCACCTTATCCCAAATACTAGAATTTCTAGACCGAGATGAGGTTCATCCCAGAAGAATTTTCAACAATATCCTGTTAGATATCAACATTATTGAGATTACCTAAAACATATAGGTGTCTAATGTATCTCTAAATTGTTTCCACTCGATCTTTCTCCATGAATAATATGGTGGCATGATATTCTTCTAGGTATTTTTTCACCTGATAAAGCACGGATCTTGTAACCCCCCAAGTTTCAGCACATAAATTTAATATTGAATTTATGAAATAATAAGTCCCTACAAAACACCACTTTGTTATAATCTAGCCAGTAAACATAATTTTTCCACCTTTGTGATTTGAATTTTGAAAAACTAACATACACAGCTGCGTTTAGTAAGATATTTAGAGTTTCATAAGGAAAACATAATTTTTTATAAATAGTAACATACCCTTATGAATAGTAATATGACCTTTATGAATATTAAATCATATTATTATTTTATTTTCTTAAGGTTATATGATAATGAGATCTTGATTAATTTTTCAATGTGATATAAAACAATATATAGATTTAAAATTGTTATTTTTCAAATAAATTATGATTTTATTTAAGAATTAAATTAATAAGATATATTTTTTTTAAAAAATTTAGTTCATTTTCTAATTCTACATGTCGAAAAATGTTTAGGGTGAATTTTTGTGATTTTTCTGAAATACTCAAATTTTGAAGAATAGTAAAATATGGCAATTTACCGTATATATACATCATCTGTTAAATTCACTATTGCTAGAACCATGGATTATGTAAGCACACTAGTTAGAACTCACATGATCATATTACTATTCTTGGTCACAAGAATCAATACTATTGGTTGTCTTTGAAAAAATAATAAAATAATGACTAAAATAATGGGAAAATCGTCCTCTCCTCCACTATAAACCCCCCTCACTACCTCTTATATTCATTATTCTAAGACTTTAATCTCCTAAATTTTCTGCCCAAATATCCTACCCTAGTCACTCCCCATGTCCATGAGATCTTGGTCTTTCCAAAATACAAAAACCCCTCCCCTTAAAGATATTCACAAGGAGGTGGATTCAAGATGTAAATTCACATTCTATTTCTTTCAATTTCATTTCAAGTTCCTTTATATTGTTATCCTATCCCCACATCTGCTATCAAAATGACAATAATAACTAAATTATCATCTATATACTAAGATTATATCATATAATGGGATAACCATCATGAATATCCTTACTCTCTCTCTTTTATTTTGTAAACGAAATCATTGTCCGTGAGGTGCCAATTTACAACCATCATGGACGACGAATTTTCGTTCTTCAATTTAACCTTCAATATTGGTCATGAAACTATTTTTATCATTTAAATAGTCTATAATATATGTATTATAACATTTTTAATATTCATGAACCAGTATATGTACATAATATTAAATCATATGACCAAACTAGTTCCTTATAATCAAAATACTGCTAATATAATCTAAGTGATTGTCATTAATATTTTATCTAGTGATTAATCCTCATTCCATGTAACCAAATGATATAAATGACAATTAACACATATATATGTTTATAGATAATGTTTAAATTCAATTATATATATTTTCATCCATTCCACATGAACTCCATTACTTAAAAACAAGTGAACCAATTATGAAAATCAAGAAAATGAACACTCCAAAACGACAGAATTCAATATTTTAACTTATCAATAAGGACATAAATGAAATAAAAGAATTATGATAAACAAGATACATGTATAATATCTTCCTAATTAAGTTATTAATTATTCTAATTTCATATTCAAATACCATATGGTCAACAACAGAACATTCATACTTAATGTAAGGGTTTTCTACCCGAACCTCCATTTTAATTCGTGTTACTCTTATTCTCTAATTTCCTCAATTAAATTATTATTTATTCATATTTACTCCCCATATATTCTGTGATAATGTTATATATATGTGTAAAAATCAGAATCCTACTTTCATTTATGGGGAGTTATATGTTTTAAAAGGAGCTTTCAAAAATTCTTCCCGTAATACAAGCCCGATTCAAGGTAATTCCTAAAATTCATACCTATTTTCAAGGACACTATATAATATATATTTTGAAACCATTATCTTTATAAAATAAATTATTTCATTATGAAAATACTATCTTACTTCACTTCTAGTTTTATACAAATATTTTTCCAAAAGAAATATTCTTTTTAAAGTAAGAGAGTATTTATCTCAAGAATTACTCGAAGATTTTATAAGAGGATCTTCATCAATTTCAAAAATCTTGTTAATTATTAAGTATTATTGGGATTAATATTTTATGTTATCATATAACATATCTAATTTAATGGGTTATTATTAGTATGTCTGTGTATGTTCTATCTTAAAACCATTCCCCAATTTACTTTGAATGGTTAGTGTTTATGCATAATGTTTAGGGAAAGTTATTGGTATTTAATATATTAGTTTCAATAGGAATGTATATGTTTTTTATGGTTATCCCCATTCATAAGAGGAATTAATTATACATATTAAGTTTCAGGTGGGGCCCTCTATACTCCTTGGTGCATCAGTAGGTATCATGAGACAAACTACGGTCTTGGCACAATGCCTTGACAAAATGATTATTTATGGTATAGGAAGGAAGCCTTAATGGTATGGTTACGATGACGAAAATTATGCATTCCCTCATTATGAAAATAGTATTGATGGTTCATGTGGTTATTTAACTATTATAATACCGATTATTATGGTTAATTATGGCATTATTTATTCAACTCTTATTCCTACAATAATATGTTCAAGTTTTTTTTGTTAAAGGCTTGTGTTTTTAGTTATTCAACATGCCTAATGATTATGTTTATGATATCTTCCACTGTATTGCTTACCCTTACTTTGTATTTGAACTCAACCCTTTCTTATGTTTCATTTCTCAGGATATGAATATTTTTAGTATTAATGACATGCATAAATATCCTAGGAGTTATGGATGTTGTCGGAGGAATTTATATATGGTTTTTTGTTTCAAGTTGTAATGCTGAACTTATGTATGTTTCTTATTTCCAATGCTACTAAAATACTTGGCCCTTCAGGATGAATAATACATATCTATATGCCAATGTCTTTAAATAAGGCACTTACAGCAGACAATTGGGGTCGGGTCCTTAGATTTGGTATTAGAGTAAGTACAGTAGAAAACTTGGAAACTCGATTTTGAGAGCGTATATTAGGAAAAAACCCCCTAAGATAGTCTATGAGGATAAAACATACAAGAACATCTTGGAATTTTTGGTAAGGAATAGATTATGTGGATATTTCTAAAAAATACATCCCTGTTTGGATACTACAAGTGGATGTGGTTCTAGCATAGATTTACATAGGAGTGAAAACTCTGACAAGGTGTTTTGGGCTTGACCCAGGGTATCCTGGTACACAAAAACAGGCCTTACTGTGCACCTAGTTTAACTCTCCTGGAAGATATTCTTAGGATAATTCACATTTTCTTTACAAGCAATTATGAAGGATTTATATGGAAAGTTTTCCTCAAAATGATTATCAGATTATCTATGTATAGAATTTAAATTCATACTAAGTATTTATCTACAATGAGATTACACATTATGATTCATAACCTAATCTAGTGTAAACCGCATGAACACACGTGTCCCATGTAGAGATTTCTCTTCGATGCAAGATAATGATGATGGCTCTAGAGCTACGACTGGTGCAAAGAAAATTATAACTATACTGGGACAACTAACTCAGGTTATGATCAATAACCTTACCCACATGGATAATACTGATCCAAAATGTAGAGGAGACATGTAGGATCACTTTATGTGACAACAACCTCTATCATTCTGTGGGACTAAAAACCCATTTGTAGCTGAGCAGTGGATAAGTTCCCTAAAGAAGATATTTCTCTCTTTGATATGTAACTAAAGAGATAAGTTTGTCATGGTATTTTATCATCTATTGGGAGATGTGGATGAGTGGTGGTCATTAATCCAAAATACAAATGAGGAGGAAGAAGTAGAAGAGATTTAATAAATGGATTTTAAGGAAATATTCCTAGAAAAATATTTTCCTCGCGAACAACGAGCAGATATGGAAAGGAAATTTCTGAATGTGAGGAAGAATGAAGATTAAAATGTTTCAAAGTATGAAGAAAAATTTAAAAGGTTAGAAAGAAATTTCACAGAATACATATGTAATCTAAGGAGAAATATTGATATATTATTTTATGGTTTAAAACCACTCCTCTAAAGGAAACTAGTCTCCCAACGTTTCTCATGATATGAAGATATAGTATCAAGTGCCATCAGGATGGAAAAGGAATTTTCTAAGTATTATGAATTTAATGGAAAACAAGAGAATAATAGGGATGTCAAAAATATCTATAAAAGGAAATAAGGAAATGGGGAAGAAGGGCAGAGTTTTCCTTCCATCATTTAGTAATTGTTGGAAGAAATTCCCTATAACATGCCTGAAGTGAATGAGAGTCTATTACAAGTGCGGAGAAAAAGGCCACCTATCATAGGATTATAAGAGGAAGAAAAAATATACCAATTTTTAATGATACAATTGCAGGGAGTTGGAATATTATAAACATGAATATCATAAGAATAAGGGAAAATGTAACGCCCCGACCCCAGCTTCCCAGAATCGGTGCATTACTTCGTAACATTGGCATGATCACAAAAGATCAAGTCTCGAAAGACCGATTAGTTTAGTAGCCTTGGAAACACTAGATACATTCATAAGTCTTACATTACATCCTAAAGTAAAGAAAACTACAATAAAAAAGTCTCCATAGTCCACACTTATATCCTCTTCTGACTATCCCTGCAGATCATTCATAAAATACTTCTTCACATCCTGGAAAATATTAAAACATTGAAAGGGGTGAGATCAAATGCTCAATAAGGATAACAATATTGCCGAAGCTTTCATAAAAAAAATTAACATTTAAGGCAATGTATAACTAAAACAAAAGCCTTTTTAAACTTGAAATTTAGCATAATATGGCAAAAAATAAAATTAAATAATTCCATTTACTTACTCACATGGATATTCTACTAGTCGAATAATCACATGCAATATCAATAACCACTTTCATAATGATGGAATGCATAATGCCAGACTATCATAACCACGTAGCCAAGGCCTCATTACAAGACCACAAATAAGATTTTGTCAAGGCCTCGTGCCAAGACACTAGTTTGTCTCATGAGACCTACCGATGCATTGAGGAGCTATGGTAGGCTCCACCCGTCACTTATTAAGTCCAATGCATTCCTCATATGAACAGGTTTAAACATATCATATAACATAATCGTATCACATAAAACATGCATAAAGGAAACTTAACATTTCCACATTTCAATCAAAAGATATGAATACAACACATTGATATAGTAAAAACAATTTCAAAACCATTTTCAATACCAAAATAAAATAAAATTAAAACTTGTATTTATTTTTCATTTAAAAAAAAGTTATGGCTTGTAGAGGAAGCCGAAACTCAAATAATGGTCACGGCGGCAGGGAAGTCATTGTCGCCGCATATGTACGGCAAGAAAAACATTCCTTTTTGTCGTTTAGTAAAACGCTTCGTATAAAAAAGATTCCTTTTGAATAAACGTAAAAGTCAAAGGGGTTTATACAACTTATAAAATAAAGTTGTGTATAAAACCAAATATGTCTCAATGAAAGGAGATTGAGACGAAGTCCTTACAAAGATCATTTTTAAAATAAAATAGATCTATTATGTGTATTCACTAGAAGTAAAAATAAACAAATTACAAATACAAGATATGACATAATAATATCATGAAATAATTTGAAAGTATTAGATTAACCCAAAGAATGGAAATTGGGTTAAGAAGTTTCCTTACCTTGTGTCCGACTTGACTCAACCGTTCTTTAACCTCCTGAATAATAAACTAGAGTTAATATATACTTTCTTAAGAACATTTTTTAAGTTCATTATCCCTTTTATATCACTTATTAAATGTTATGAAAATTATGTAGTCATTTAAGTTAATAACGGTCGTTTTGTCGATCTTTGGTACTTGAGTCAACAATAATCTTCTTATAATTACAAGTTGCTTGTGTTGTAGAATATCAATTATCTCTAGAATTATATTCATTATGTAGATATCATATATATCATATATATCCAGTATATACATTAATTTATAATATTACATAACATTTAGAGGTAAGAAATGAAATACACCGTTCATGGAGACGGTAAGCCGTACGTACGCATGAATGCTACTTTAATTTCTATTTCATATTTAATGGAATGAAATTATAATTATATAAAGGTATAATATAATTTCAGTATAATATAATGTATAATACCATTTACTCCATCCTTTATACATCCCACATATGGCATTAACGATTCAAATCACTTTGAGGGGGCGGCAGTCGGGCACTTCCTAACAAGAAATTATCGCGTTTACCCATAATGGAAATCATAAAGTATTCCATAAATGAGAAATACAGAAGCATAATGAAAACATAAACATAATATATATATCATATATGAAAATAGTGTCATCAAAATGGCCACCATTAGAGGTGTTAAAAGAATATTGAATAATCATCGTTTCGTGATGCAGTATTTCACCACCCACAGAAACAGTATGTCCTTTAACCATTATATGAAGGTGTGTGTAAGTGTAAACCAAATGCTTATCATAAAAACATCCTAGTATATTTTAGATACTGGTTTTGTTACAAAATAAAGGAATAAAAAGCGTTTAAGGGGTTGAAGAAGCAAAATAAAACAAAACAACATTAGAGAAGACATTACCTTAAAATTGGGTAACTCTTTTTGATTTGAGCCAAATGCTTCCTTGGGAAGACTTCTGCCAAAAGTGAGGCTTCTAATATTAAGGGAGGGAAGTTGATAAAGTATTTGGGCAGAGGTTGGCCGAGCCAAAAGGCCTTGAAGGTGTGAGTAAGGTGGTAGTGGTGGGGGCCTTTTATAAGAGGAGAGAAGGGGCACTCTTGGAAAGATTGAAATGTTACTTTATTATGCAATGCTTTTTTTTGGATTATAAAGGTCCCACAGATATATATTTTGAGGACAAGGTGATAAGGGTTCGAAATCTACTCATCCAATAGGTTTTTGACAAGTGTATGCCTTATATTTTACATTATCTTTTCATTTTATTTAAATCGTTAATTAATGAGGTAATCGCTGCATCATCATAGTGTCATAAATAATTTAATTTATTTAATGTTGAAAAATTATAAAAAAAATATCATGATGTAGTAAATATTTTTATCTTTCTAATTAATATTTATAGTAAAAAATATGAATTGTATAACCCCATTTAAAAATTGTTTTAGTAAAAAAACTCATGTTTGTGACATTTTTATTTTAACATTAAATAAATAGTTTTTAATGTCATTTTCCTACCAAAGTGGCTCCGTGGGGTCCTCAAGTTGACCCATGGATTGTCTTGCTCGGAAATTACTCATCTAATAGGGGTAGGACAAGTGTAAATGTCATTTCATATTTTTATAATACCATTTTTACCTTAAATTTTACTAATTACCTTTAATCGCGATTAATTAAACATAAAAGTTACTATTCACCAAAAAATTATTTTAAACCCATTGAACCACATTTTAATTTTTAATGACAACCATGTATGTCGGATTTTTGAAAATCAAATCACAGAAGTGGTAATGTTTCATTTAAACAAAAAATCAGTTTTTTAACTACCACTTAGTGGTTTCACTATTCATCAAAAATTGATGTTTTTCAGAACAACGCCAAACTTTCACCCTAAGCTATTATTGATATTCTGAATTAAAAAATGATGTATATTTTACAAAATTCCAGCCATATAAGTTGCATTAATTAATTTTATAATTAATTCCACTATCACAATAAATAGCGTATTTTTAAGAAATAATATATACCAAAAGATTGACAATTGTTTATGTACAATTTCAAAGTGAAATTAATTATAATGAACACCATTGGATAAAATGGTAAAAATATATTATAATTATACTTTAAAACCACTAAATAGTATAATTTATCACTATAAATTATTTTGATTAAAAAAGTTGTTTTAAGTATTTTTCACTATTCATAGAAAAATTGGATGTTCTCAGAAAATTACAAAAAATTAAACTTAGAATAATTTCGATATTAAAAATAAAAAATGAAGTCCATTTTGAAATATAAAATTTCTATAATTTTAAAAAGTGGGTATTACTATTCATAACAGCTACTTTGATTAGTCGCAGTGTGTTAGAACTCAAACTTGCGTACAATGCAAGCTATTATATTATTAAAAGAGAAGCGTATCATGGAAGCTCGAGGTGTTACATTCTACCCTCCTTAAATAAATTTCGTCCTCGCAATTTGAAATTTTTCTTTGAAAATAAAAGGTTGAAAATAGAAAATACCTTTTTGGAAAACCCACATCAGAAATAGGGTTAATAAAAATATAACATTAAAAGAAAGAAAGAGAGGTACAAAGGTCACCCGAGATAGCCCATACTAGGATTCTATGAAAATATGGATTTGGCGGAGAAACAAACCATCAAGGTCTGATGGAGAGTTGTAGAAAATAGGATTAGGAGAAAGTTAACCATAAGAAAATCACAAACTTGAGATTGGTTAAACGGTCATTGAATCCCCAGTTGGAAAAGTTAACTGACAACATTTTTGTTTCAAGTAACATTTCATAAAGTTGAGGAATTTATTTAAGAGATTTACTAAGAATGTAAGGAAATATACTTACTTGTCATGTAGGCTTTCATTCTTTAATAAATTTTACCACAACCCATCTGTCACTCAAAAAGATAATAGAACTCAAAAATATTATATTTATCATAATCTTATAAGGTTTAAAATATTAACACATTCCATTTATATTAGGAAAACTATTTTTTAATAACCAGGGACTTCCTGTAGGCTAGTGGTAGGTAATAAAGGCCTGTCTCACTATGGTTGTGGGTTCGATTCCTGCAGCTTTGTCCGATGCGACGGGTTATCCCCCACCCTGCAGGTTGTCCTTTTCCTAAAACTATAGTATTATAATATTCCAAAAATAATCTTCATAAATGTTTTAACCTTAAACAATACTATCCAAAGTTCAAATTAATCCATTCCAACCTTTATAGTTATCCAAAATACCTCTGTCCAGACTTTCTCTAAAAGGTCTTTTAATTCCAAAATCAATTTATCAGATTCCCCAAACAAATTAAAGTTTCTCTTATTGTCACATATTAAAAATATGATTACCTTCATCATATTAAAACCTTAATGAAAACAACAAGTACTGTAGTATAATACTTATATATATCACATTATTCTTATAACCAAAATATAATCCTTGTTTCCAAAAGCACCAATACATTAATTATTCCACTTCAACTATAGTAATAGCATAAGATTGTCCTTGATCCCTTGGCCTTTTCTAAGGTAAGTTTCCCTGATTCTTAGGACATTCATTTGCATAATGCCCCATTTCTCTACAATTGTAGCATTCAACATTGATAGCCTCTTTCTTTCCCTTGCAATCACAAGCCTGATGACCTTTTTCTCCACATTTATAACAAACTCCCATTCCTTTTAGGCAAGTACCAGGGTGATTCTTCCCACAATTATCACATAATGGAAAATCCTTCTTTACCTTTTCCCCTTTATCCGTCTCTTGTTCCACCATCCTCTTCTTCTCTTTCTTTACTTTATTTTCATAAGATTTAGAGAATTTCTTTTCTATCATGATAGCACACGAGACTATACCTTCGTACGACGAGAAAGATTATGAGACTAAGGGTCGACGGAGAAATGGTTTTAACCCATCAAAGAAATGATCAATCTTACTTCCTGGGTTACGTATATAATCTGCCGCATGCCTCACTAACCTTGTAAAGTTAGCCTCATACTTTGCGACATTCTCATCCTCCTTCTTCCTCAGACTCAGAAATTGCCTTTCCATATCTGCTCGATGGTCATGTGGAAAGTATTTTCTAAGAAAAGAACTTTGAACTCTCTCCATTCCATATTTGATACTTCATCATATTCCTTTGTATTTTGAATCAACGACCACCATTGATCAGCATCTCCAGTGAGGAGGTAAACTGTCATGACAACCTTCTCCCTTTCGCTACTCCCCAAGGCATGGAATATTTTTTCTATGGAGTTTATCCATTGCTCAGCTACTAATGTATTTCTACCCACATTAAATGTTAGCGGTTGTTGCCTCATGAAGCGGTCTAACATTGATCCTCCACGTTGCGGATCAGGGTGCTCCATACGAGTAAGGTTATTATTCATAACCTGAGTGAGTTGTCCCATTATGGTAATAAGTTGATCAGCACCAGTTGTATCTCCAGATCCACAATAATTATCTTGAGCAGGAGGGAAATCCCTACACGGAGTGCGTGAATTGATACGGTTTCCATTCCTTCCACTAGGAGCCATTTATAAACAATGACATAAACTAGATTAGTTTATGATTCAAAATACATAATTCCATACGTGTAAAATACCTAACATAAATTGAACTATTTATAGATATAATCCATAATCATAAAAAGAAATGTTTTCTTTGAGGAAGTATATACTCATAAACCCTTCATAATGGTTTGTAAAGAAAATGAGAATTATCCTAAGCATATCCCCCAGGAGTGTCGTAACCAAGAGTGCAGCAAGGCCTGTTGTCGTGCACTAGTTCCCGTTCGAGTCTAGCTCAAAGAGGTGTTTTTAGGTTTTACCCCTAGGTACATCTGTGCCGGAGCCGCCTCTACCTGCTCATATCCAGACATGGATGTATTGCTTGGAAAACTCACAAAACCTCTATAATACCAAAATTCTAGGAAGTTCTTCTATACTAATCCTCAAATTCTATCTTTGGGATATGTTCTCTAATCAGTGTTTATCTAAATCTAGCTTCCAATTTTAGTACTAAACTGCCTCTGATACCAACTGTAACGCCCTGACCCCAGCTGCCCAGAGTCGGTGCATTACTTCTTAACATTGGCATGATCACAAAAGTTCAAGTCTCGAAAGACCGATTAGTTTAGTAGCCTTGGAAACACTAGATACATTCATAATTCTTACATTACATCATAAAGTAAAAAAAACTACAATAACAAAGTCTCCATAGTCCACAATCATATCCTCTTCTGACTATCCCTACAGATCATTCATAAAATACTTCTTCACATCCTGGAAAATATTAAAACATTGAAAGGGGTGAGCTCAGATGCTCAGTAAGGATAACAATATTTCGGAAGCTTTCATAAATAAAAATTAACATTTAAGGCAATGTATAACTAAAACAAAATCCTTTTTAAACTTGAACTTCCGCATAATATGGCAAAAAATAAAATTAAATAATTCCATTTACTTACTCACATGGATATTCTACTAGTCGAATAATCACATGGAATATCAATAACCACTTTCATAATGATGGAATGCATAATGCTAGACTATCATAACCACGTAGACAAGGCCTCATGCCAATACCACAAATAAGATTTTGTCAAGGCCTCGTTCCAAGAAACTAGTTTGTCTCATGAGACCTACCGATGCATCGAGGAGCTATGGGGGGCTCCACCCGTCACTTATTAAGTCCAATGCATTCCTCATATGAACATGTTTAAACATATCATATAACATAATCGTATCACATAAAACATGCATAAAGGAAACATAACATTTCCACATTTCAATCACAAGATATCAGTACAACACATTGATATAGTAAAAACACTTTCAAAACCATTTTCAAAACCAAAATAAAAGAAAATTAAAAATTGTATTTATTTTTCATTTTAAAAAAAGTTATGGATTGTAGAGGAAGAAAAAACTCAAATAATGGTCACAGTGGCGGGGAAGTCATTGTCGACGCATACGTACGGCAAGAAAAACATTCCTTTTTGTAGTTTAGTAAAACTCTTCGTATAAAAAAGATTCCTTTTGAATAAACGTAAAAGGTAAAGGGGTTTATACACCGTATAAAAGAAAGTTGTGTATAAAACCAAATATGTCTCAATGAAAGGAGATTGAGACGAAGTCCCTACAAAGATCATTTTTAAAATAAAATAGATCTATTTTGTGTATTCACTTGAAGTACACATAAATAAAGTAAAAATACAAGATATGACATAATAATATAATGACATAATTTGAAAGTAGGAGATTAACCCAAAGAATGGAAATTGGATTAAGAAGTTCCCTTACCTTATGTCCGACTTGACTCGACCATTCTTTAACCTACTGAATAATAAACTAGAGTTAATATCTACTTGCTTAAGAACCTTTTTCAAGTTCATTATCCCTTTTATATCACTTATTAAATGTTATGAAAATTATGTAGTCATTTAAGTTAATAACGGTCGTTTTGTCGATCTTTGGTACTTGAGTCAACAATAATCTTCTTATAATTACAAGTTACTTGTGTGGAAGAATATCCATTATCTCCAGAATTATATTCATGATGTAGATATAATATATATCATATATATCCAGTATATACATTCATTTATAATATTACATAACATTTAGAGGCAAGAAATGAAATGCACCATTTATGGAGATGGTAAGCCGTACGTACGCATGAACGCTACTTTCATTTATATTTCATATTTAATGGAATGAAATTATAATTATATAAAGGTATAATATATTTCCAGTATAATATAATGTATAATACCATTTACTCCATCCTTTATACATCCCACATATGGCATTAACGATTCAAATCACTTTGAGGGGGCGGTAGTCCGCACTTCCTAAAATGAAATTATCGCGTTTACCCATAATGGAAATCATAAAGTATGCCATAAATGAAAAATACAGAAGCATAAGGAAAACATAAAAATAATATATATATCATATATGAAAATAGTGTCATCAAAATGGCCACCATTAGAGGTGTTAAAAGAATATTGAACAATCATCGTTTCGTGAAGTAGTATTTCACAACCCACAGAAATAGTATGTTATTTAACCATTAGACGAAGGTGTGAGTAAGTGTAAACCAAATACTTATCATAAAAACATCCTAGTATATTTTAGATACTTTTTTGTTACAAAATAAAGGAATAAAAAGAGTTTAAGGGGTTGAAGAAGCAAAATAAAACAAAACAACATTAGAGAAGACATTATCTTAAAATCGTGAAACTCTTTTTGATTTGATCCAAATGCTTCCTTGGGAAAAATTCTCCCAAAAGTGATTATTCTAAGAGTAAGGGAGGGAAGTCGAGAGAGTATTTGGGCATAGGTTGGATGAGCCAAAAGGCTTTGAAGGTGTGAGTAAGGTGGTCGTGGTGGGGGCCTTTTATAAGAGGAGAGAAGGGGCACTCTTGGAAAGATTGAAATGATACTTTATTATGAAATGATTTTTCAGATTATAAAGGTCCCATAATTATATATTTCTAGGATAAGGTGATAAGGGTTCTAAATATACTCATCCAATAGGTTTATGACAAGTGTAAGCCTTAGATTTTACATTATCTTTTCATTTTATTTAAATCGTTAATTAATGAGGTAATCGCTGCATCATCATAGTGTCATAAATAATTTAATTTATTTAATGTCCAAAAAAATATAAAAAAACTATCATGATGTAGGAAATATCTTTTTCTTTATAATGACTATTTATAGTCAAAAATATGACTTGTATAACCCCATTTAAAAATTGTTTTAGTAAAACAACTCATGTTTGTGACATTTTTATTTTAACATTAAATAAAAAGTTTTTAATGTCATTTTCCTACCAAAGTGGCTCCATGGGGTCCCCAAGTTAACCCATGGATTTTCTTGGTCGGAAATTACTCATAAAATAGGGGTAGGACTAGTGTAAAGGTCATTTTATATTTTTATAATACCATTTTTACCTTAAATTTCACTAATTACCTTTAATCACGATTAATTAAACTTAAAAGTTACTATTCACAGAAAAATTATTTTATTCCCATTGAACCACATTTTACTTCCTAATGAAAACCATGTATGTTGTATTTTTTAAAATAAAATCATAGAAGTGGTAATGTTTCATTGAAACAAAAAATCAGTTTTTTAACTACAACTTAGTGGTTTCACTATTCATCAAAATTGAAGTTTTTCAGAACAACGCCAAAATTTCACCCTAAGATATAATTGATATTCCGAATTCAAAAATGATGTCTATTTTACAAAATTCCAGACATATAAGTTTCATTAGTTAATTTTATAATTAATTCCCACTGTCACAACAAATAGCGTGTTTTTAAGAAACAATATATATCAAAAGATTGACAATTATTTATGTTCAATTTCAAAGTGAAATTAATTCTAATGAACACCATTGGATAAAATGGTAAAAATATATTCTAATTATATTTTAAAACCACTAAATATTATAATTTATCCCTATAAATTAGTTTGATTAAAAAGTTATTTTAAGTATTTTTCACTATTCATAAAATAATTGGATGTTCTCAGAAAATTACAAAAAATTAAACTTAGGATAATTTCGATATTACGAATACAAAAAATGAAGTCCATTTTGAAATATAAAATTTGTATAATTTTAAAAAGTGGATATTACTATTCATAATGGCTACATTGATTAGTCGCGGTGTGTTAGAACTCGAACTTGCGTACAATGCAAGCTATTGCATTATTGAAAGAGAAGCGTATCATAGAAGCTCATGGTGTTACAGAAAAATTCTCCAAATAAGGACAAGGGTGGAATGCCAAGCTTATGCAGTCACAACTATAGAGGTTTATGTTACTAACAATGTGGTGATTGGTACTTTAATCATTTCCTTGAACTTAGACAATTATTTATTTCATTCTACATCATCACATTATTTCATATCTTCCCAGTTTTAAAAGAAAAGTTGATATTTAAAATTTTATTTAATAAGGGATTTGTCAGTCAAAAATCCTATGGGAAGTATCATTGCAACAAATTTGTGTCAGGAAGTCCCTATTATGGCATATAAACATGATTTATCTTCTGATTTTTTTGTCATACCCATGGTTTAAATTGATATAATACTCGATACAGATTGTCTTTAGAACCATGATGTTAAAATTTATTACAAGAAGAAGGAGGTAACAATTTTTGAGGATGATGTGGAATCCCTTATCTTTAGAGAATAAACACCACCATTTGATTCTCATCTGGATCCACCCCCAGTAGCTCTAATGGATTAAATTATTAGAGATGAAGAGAACACAATATCTTTGGGTGAGGAAAGGAATGTTCAAATAGAGGATGTACCAATTGTGCCAGAATATGTTTATGTGTTTCCAGAGGATTTACTTAGACATCCTCTAGAGTGGGAAATTGAGTATTAAATTGATTTAATTCCTGGTTCAAGGCCCACATTAAAGACCCCTTATATAATAACCATTGTGAAATTAGTGGAATTTAATAAACAGCCAGAGAAATTAAGTGATAAAGGATTTATTCTACTTAGTGTTTCTCCATGGGTATCCCCTGTTCTTTTCGTTAAAAAGAAAGATGGATCTATGAGGTTGTGACTATAGGGATATCAATGCTATGAAAATAAAGAACAAGTATCCCCTACCTTGCATTGATGATTTATTTGATCAAATTCATGGAGCTCAATATTTCTCAAAGATTGAACTTAAATATGGATATAATCAGTTTCTTGTGAGGAAGGAAGACATTCCAAAAATAGAATTTCAAACTAGGTATGGGCATTATGAGTTTATAGTAATGCCTTTTGGACAGACTAATGCACCCTATATTTTCATGGATCTAATAAATAGTGTTTTTAAGGAATATCTTTATGAATTTATGGTTTTTTTATTGATGATATCTTGGTATACTCAAAAGAAATTAAGATCTTGAAAATCACTTACCTACTATTATAAAGACTCTTAGAAGAAATGAATTATATAGGAAGTTTAACAAGTGTGAATTTTGGAATTAATCAATATACTTTTTGGCCAAATTGTCTATAAGGATGGAATATCTATTAGTCCTATGATGAAAATGGGTTTTAAAGAATTTATTACTCCAACAAACATAACTAAGGTATGTATTTTTATTGTTGTAGCAGGTTATTATTAGTGTTTCATTCATAACTTCACCAAATTATCCAACCCAATGACCAAGATTACACATAAAGGGGTTAAGTTTGTATGGACAAAAGAATTTGAGGATTATTTAGAATAATTGAAGAAGGTAATATTGAATTATCTGATCCTAACTCTACCATCAGGGAATGACGGGCTTATGATATATAGTGATGTATCAAAGAAAGGACTCGGTTGTGTCCTTATGAATAATGATAGATTTATTGCCTATGAATGAAGAAGTTATAAATTCAAGAACAAAAATATCCTACTCATGATCTTGAGTTAGTAGTGGTAATATTTTCTATTAATATATAGAGACATTATGTTGATGGAAAAATGTGAGATATATATAGATCATAAGAGTCTAAAATATATCTTATCATAGAAGAACTCAACATGAGGAAAAGGAGATGGTTTGAACTACTCAAGGATTATGATTATTTCATACACTACCACCCAGGAAAGGAAAACAAGGTAGCTAATGCATTGAGTAGGAAGGATCATGGATTTCTTAACAAAATGAGGATTTATAAGGATCCTTTGTATATGGATCTAGTGAGGATTGATATTGGAATTACCAAAGAAGGTGAAACATCACTAATTTCTCAAATGGTTTCCCAACTATCTTTATTGAAAATAATTAATTCTTCATAGTCTGATGAATATAATCTTCAAAAGAAAATTAATGTTGTGAAATATGGGATGTTGGTTGACTTCAAGTGTGAATATGGAGTTATGAAATTTGGGAAGAGGCTATGTGTTCCCTCTCAACCCAAGAAGAAAAGAGAATTATTGGATGATGATCATAGGTCAATTTTCTTTATACACCTTGGAATCACTTAAATTTATAGATATGTGAAAGAACATTTCTGGTGGGATAACATGAAGAGGAAAATTGCTGATTATGTATAAAGATATTTAGTCTGTCAACAAGTGAAGGCCAAATGAAAACATCCTAGAGGTGTCGTGCAACCTCTACCTATTATTTCTTGAGAATGGGATGACATCACTAGGGATTTTTTCACTAGATTACCCAAAACCCCTAGGAAGAATGATGCAATATGGGTAATTGTTTACCGACTTACGAAATCTTCACATTTCCTTCCAATAGGGGAGTATTTTCCACTGAAGCGCCTATAAAGACTCTATATAAATGGAGTTGTAAGACTTCATGGAGAACCACTTTCAATAGTGTTTGATTTCGATCCTTGATTTACATAGAAATTATAGGAAAGTATTTTGGAATATTTAGATACTCAACTTCATTTGAGTACTTCTTATTATACTCAAACTAATGGGAAATGAGAAAGGAAGATCCAAAACGTAGAGGACATGTTGAGATCATTTTCACTTGACTTTCAAGGTATTTGGGATAAATACTTACCATTAGTGTAGTTCTCCAACAATAATAGTTTCCATTAAAATATACAAATGGCACCATATGAAGCATTGTATGGAAAGAGATGTCGTACACCAAATTTTTGGGATGAAGTTAGAGAAAGGAAAATTATGGGCCCAGATCTTGTGGAAGAAGGTAAAGAATATTCAAGGCCATATCAAAGAATCTCAAATAAGACAATAAAGATATGCTGAAAATCAATAAAGGATTTGAAATTTCAAGTGTGAGATCATGTTTTATTAAAAGTATCTCCATAGAAGGGTGTTATAAGATTTGGGAAGAAAGGGAAACTAAGCCCTAGGTATATAGGACCTTTTGAAATTTTAGAGAGTATTGAAGTTGTTGCTTATAATTTTGAAATTCCACCTATCATGTCTAAAGTACACAATGTGTTCTATGTCTCATTATTGAGAATGTACATTCCAAAACCAATACATGTCCTAACTTCTAAAGGTATAGAATTGGAACCTGAAATATCTTACTATAAAGATCCTATCCAGATTATGGACACTAAAGAACAAGTGTTGAGAAATCAGCTAACTTGACTGGTAAATATACTTTTGAAAAATCATAAAATATATGAGGCAACATTGAATCCTGAGGAGATTATGTTGAAGAACTACCCAAATATTTTTGTGCGGAAACATTCTGGTAATTTCAAGGATGAATGTTTTGTAAGGAGGGGATAATGTAACACCCCAATTTCTAGCACATAAAATTAATATTTAATTCATGAAACACTACGTCTCAACAAAACAAAACTTTCTTATAACCTAGCCAGTAAACCAAAATTTTTCAACCTATGTGATTTGAATTTCAAAAAACTGACATACAGAGTTGCGTTCTATAAGATATATAGAGTCTGATAAGACAAAATTAATATTTGGTGAATAGTAACATACCCTTATGAATATTAATATGACCTTTATGAATAGTAAATCATATTATTATTTTATTATCTTAAGGTTATAAGATAATGAGATCTTGATTAATTTCTCAATGTGATATAAAACGAAATATAGATTTAAAATTGTTATTTTTCAAATAAATTATGATTTTATTTAAAAATTAAATTAATAATATTTTGAAAATTATTTAAAAAAATGGAGTTCAATTTTGAATTCTACACATTGAAAAATTTTTAGGGTGAAATTTTGGGATTTTTCTGAAATACTCGAATTTTTGATAAATAGTAAAATATATTAATTTCTGTATATATACATTATCAGTTAAATTCACTATTCTTATCATCATGGATGATGTAAGAACACTTGGTTCGAACTCAAATGGCCATATTACTATAATGTTTCACAAAAATCAATACTATTGGTTACCTTTGGAAAAATAATAGAATAATGAGTAAAATAATGGGAAAACCCACTTCTCCTCCACTATAACCCCCCAACCCCCTATTCTCTTCATTCCTATAATCCATGAAGCAACTCAATGTTCTATACAAATTAACTTCCCTAGTAAATCCCCACATAAAAGGGCTCTTGGCCTTTCAAAAATACCAAAACCCATTCCCTTAAAGAGATACTCGAGGAGGTGGATTCAAGAGGTAAATTCACATTCTGTTTCTTTCAATTTCTTTTGAAGTTCCTTTCTATTGTTATAATCTCCACACCTCCACTGTCTAGATGACCATTATAACTATAGTATCATATATATAATTGAATTATATCATGTGAATGTAAGAAAAATCATCAATATCCTTACTCTCTCTCTTTTATTTTGTAAACTAAATCATCGTCTGTGAGGTGCCAATTTACGACCTTTGTGGATGACGAAGTTTCGTTCTTCAATTTCCCAATCAATACTGGTCATTAAACCATTATTATGGTTGAAACAAGATATAATATATGTATTATAACATATTTAATATTCATAAACCAGTATATGTACATAATATTAAATCATATGACCAAACTTGTTCCTAATAATCAAAATACAGCTAAAATAATATAAGTGACTGTCAATAATATTTAATCTAATGATTAATCCTCATTACATGCAACCAAATGATATAAATGACCATTAAAACATATCTATGTTCATAAATAATGTTTAAATTCAATTCTGGATATTTACATCCATTCCACATGAACTCCATTACTTAAAAACAAGTGATCCGATTATGAAAATCAAGAAAAGAAACACTCCAGAACAAAAAAATTCAATATTATAATTTATCAAAAAGGGCATAATTGAACTGAAAAAATTATAATAAACTAAATAAATGTATAATAGGTCATTAATTAAGTTATTAATGATTCTAATTTCATATTCCAGGAACATAATGTCAAGAGAAGAACATTCCAACTAAAGTTACGGGTTTTCTACCCGAACCTCCGTTTTCATTCAGGTTACTCTTATGATCTACCTACCTTAATTAAATTAGTATTTATTAATATGCACTCATAATATATTTTTTAACAATTCTCTATATATTTTAAAAAACCATAATCCAACTTTTATTTTTTTGGAGTTATATGTTTTAAAAGGATCTTTCAAATATTATTCTCGTAATACAAGCCCAATTCAAGGGAATTCCTCAAATTCACACCCATTTTCAAGGGAACTCTATAATATTTTTTTAAAACCATTATATTTTTAAAATCACTCTTATTATTTTTCAGATAATATCTCACTTCACTTTGGGTTTTATACAGATACTTTTCCCAAATAACTCTTCTTTTCAAAGTAAAAGTGTATTTATCTCAAGAATTACTCGATGATATTATAACAGTATCTTCATCTATTTCCAAAATATTGTTGATTATTATGTATTATTGGGATAAATATTTTATTTTATCATCTTAAATATCTAATTTAATGGTTTATGATTAGTTTGAATATGCATGTTCTATCTTAAAACCATTCACCAATTTATTCCGAATGGTTAGTGTTTATGATTAATATTTGGGGACAGTTATTTACATTCCATATATTAGTTTCAATATGAATGTATATGTTGTTTATGTTTATACCTATTTATATGAAGAATTAATTGGACATATTAAGTGTCAGGTGGGGCCTTCTAAGCCTCTCGGTGCATCAATGGGTCTCATGAGATAAACTGTAGTCTTGGCACAAGGCCTTGAAAAAATGATTATTTATGGTCTTGGAATGAGGGAATTAACGATTTGGTTTTGATGTCATGCATTTTGAGTTAACTCATTATGAAAAATAGTATTTATGGTTTATGTGGTTATTCAGCTAGTATAATACCATGATTATGTTTTCATATGACATTTTTTATTCAGCTCTTATTTCTTCCATAATGTGCCCATGTTTTTTGTTAAAGGCATGTGTTGTTAGTTATTCAACATGCCTAATGTTTATGTTTATGTTATCTTCTGCTTTATTTCTTAACCTTACTGAGAAATTGATCTCACCCATTTCTTATGTTTCATTTTCTCAGGACTTGATGATTTTTATTATGAATGACATGAAAAAATACCCCAGGAGTTATGGATGTTGTCGAAGGAATTTATATGTTTTTTTCATTTCAATTTATAATGATGAACTTATGTATGTATCTTGTTTCCAATTCTACTAAACTAATCACTCCTTCGAGATGCATATTCCTTGTTTATATGCCAATGTAATTAAATAAGGCACTAACTCTAGGCAATCAGTGCTGGGTCCTTACAGATGCAACAACCATTATGTTGAACTCCTAGTTACTCTATAAGGACTTAATAAAGATCTAATTGATCTATTTTGAAATGCAGAGAGCATTCAGGATTGAGATTTTGACTAGGATGGTCACTAACTACTTCAAAATGTCTTTTTTTTGTATCATAGGTCTATAATTCCCAAGGTGGTATTTCCCTTTGGTATGAATCCTAGGAACTGAAGTGCTTAAGGTAGATGGGATTTGTGTTTGACATAGGTTTAGGGAATGTTTTTTTTCTAATGGCATGGGCCATGCTAGTGTCCCCCATTTTTTTTGTTTTTCAGACGATTGTACACCTGAAAACCGTTAATCCAAAACCCTCAAGTTCAGACAACTACTAAAAGACCCTGATTCATCTCAATGCTACTTTTGAGATTGATTAAGTTATCACCTATAGGTATCATCAATATATATATCTTTTTCGAGGATGTGATAGAAATATTTATTTCAAACAAGACCACACAATCCCCTTTTCCCTTTGATTTTGCAGCCTTGGCCTACGACACCCCATTTAGATATAAAAAACTCATATTATTGGGAACATTAATTATCAGAGAAATGGTTTCTTAAGTGAATAAAATTAATAGACCCAAAATGATCTATTCATCTGTTGAGGATTATATTTAGTGAGACATTCCCCAAAGTCTAGATGATGGAACGAAATCTTTGAGAGTTAATGCCAGTGTTGGGGTTGGATAAGACTCTTCTTCTTGTTTCCTTTCCAAATTTTAATGAGTATATATGACTCTGATATTAGGTTTTAATGGTGTAACCTTTAGTTCTAGAATCATGATTGGTCCACAAATATACCATCTAAAGGTGGCATCAACTCAATCAACTATCTTTGGGGTTATCTAATTATCGATTTTCTATTCACACCTAGCTATAACTTCTCACCACTCACCATTTTCTTGCGGTTGATGGAGGTCACATTTCCACTTGTGTGGGAGAATTTGCCAGTGTCACCTATTCAGAATAGATATTATCTAAAATATGACCTTGAAGAAAATTTAGTCCTTGATTGTGTGGCCTGATCTCTTAGGAAAAGGGAAATAGTTTGGATGACAGCTGAGGCTATCCTCACTGGGTTTCCTAGGACCAAGTAGCTTGAGGTTTTTTTTCATCACTATGATGAAATAACTAGGAACCTATTCATTTTTAAAGGAATATACTTTGTTTTTTCATTCCTAAAATTTTTATTAGCCCTGATCTCTCATTTCTTCCAATCAGAGGTGGTTTTGTTATTGTTTTCACTCATCGGGAGATGCCATGTGATACAGTGTCTGTTTGGGTGTTATAACGAGCGCTGATACTAGCTTGATTGTGAAAATTATAGTCTCTACTTTTATATAACTTTTCCCTTGTGCCATGGGATTTGGTGTATATTTAGACCTAGTTTACCAAATGAAATCTTCTAGACGTTTTTCTATTTCATTGAACTCTCAAAATATTCCTTGGTATTTCATTGGGATCAAAGGTGTCTACATCTTGTCATGAAGGGTCTCAGTGAATAGTTATAAAAAAAGATTTTATGGGAGTGGAATGATGGGTGAGAAATTCAGACCTTTATATATGGTGATAAAATCATAATCTCTATCATTTCCACACTATTTAAAATTTGTAAGGGTTGTGATCAGGGTTTTCATTAGCATGGAGTGAAATTGATGAAGGAATTTAAAATGAAGGTATTCCTAGCTTTTGATGGGCCCTATTGGGAGACTTCTATACCAAATAAAACCTAGAACCACTAGATTATATATATATATAATCTTATTTTTATTGCTTCTTTATTCTCTTGGGGTCCCATCATAGGTCCACATCAAGACACAAAGTGTATGAGATTCTGTTATAGATACCCCATGCCATTGAATGCTGAAAAGGTAGGAGTGCCGATGTTGGGTGGGGAAAAGTGTCACCTACCAATTCAAGGAATGAATTCCTCTTGGTGTGCAGAGGGGAACACCAACCCCAAATAGATCTCATCCAAGTCTCTAAATACCCGATGGTGTTGTGGATTTTTGGGGGTACCATCGTATGGACACCCCCTAAGCCTGAGCGATGACTGGAGATTCATATGGTACTTTTTCCTTCTTCTCATATTGATTTTTTGGTTCAAATCAGAACTGGATGGTCATCTTGATAAAGTGGAAGTTGTCTCCATAACTAGAAAATATCAAAATTTTCCTTAACTCCTATGTTTTTGAAAGCTAGTTTTTTAGATCCAAAGCTATCCTGATTCTTAGATTTTATCTTTGGAGGAAGATTAACTCCCTTCTAATGAGTGTGATGTTTGATATATGTTTTTTTGTTGAAGGTGTTACCTAATGAAAATATTTCCCCTGGGCAGTTCCTTATTTATCCATATGAGTTTGTATATCTCACTCCCATATTATGCCATTAATTCTTCCATAGAGAGAACTTTATCCTTTATTGGTAGAAAATGGGATGTTTCCACACCTTTCCATTTATCTCAGGTAGAATGTCTTCAGGGAGGTGGAAAATCATCATCCATAGATTCTATATTCTATTTCCTCCTCTAATTCAACATCCATGCACCTTCAGTTTTTCCATCAACATCACTCACCTCTTATGGTATTATTTCTACAATATACCCCTCAACATCTACACTTCAGTTTGTATCTTCTACCTGATTGATGATGATTATTTTTACTAAGACTTATTGGGAAGTAAGAATCATACCATCATCCCATGAATTAGAGAAAAATTTATCATCACTTACTTTCCTTTAGAGAGTTACATTTAATTCATTCCACTAACCCTTTATCTTAATAGGTTATTTTGTCTTACAACCCTTATAGGGTTTTCTTTTTCTTACCAGTAGCTCACTTACTTTTGGTCTATGAATAGTGACCTTGAGGGAATTTCCAAATTTTCTTGTCAAGAGATACCTAAATTTTAGGGGTATATCATGAAGTTGGAGGAATGAATGGGGTGTCAGCCTTTGGTATCCACAATAAAGACTACAGAAGACCAATATCCACAGGAGAGATGAAAAATTCCCCTAACCCTATATAATGGGGATGATTAATGGCCATTGTTGGTATTATTTGATCCTATTACTAAGGATTTTATGACTCAAGGGATGGTCATTATGATAAAACTACCCCCAACCGTATGGGTGGGGTTGGATTGGAGCCACCGCCATTTTGTTTATAACCCTACTGGGATTTGTTGACCTTTTTTATTAAAACAGGGAGTATTAATGACTAAAATCAGTAGAAGTACACTTGCAAAGCCATGAGGGGAAATTGTCCAGCCAGAGCCAGTTTGAGTCGGAAGGGCCTGAGGCCGCAAGCTGATGGGTCGCATTGTTACCTTCCCTTTTTGTAAAGGAGAAGGTGTAAAAGGAAAAGTGTTGGAAAAGTGAGAGAATTCTCCTGATGATGATGCCAAATTCCTGGAGCCCACCATCATTGTGGTGAATAGAATCGATAACGGTAAGGTAGTCGGACTCAAGAATGATATCAATCCATCTACATTACAAAGCAATAAACATACCAGAAAGGATGGCCATGGGCTCAGCAACTGCAGGTTCCCAGAACAATTGATTTTGTTCGTATTTTGCAGCAAGGATTTTCCCTAGATGATTTCGGGCCAGGAGGCCTAGGGCGATAAGGCCATCCTTTGGGAGTGACACATCCACATTGATATTAAGAGTCCCTTCTGTTGGGGGATTCTAATGAGTGGGGGGGGGGAGGTTAACACCTGGTATAAAATGTCTATTGTGGCCTTTTAAGCCCTCAATCCATGATGTGGCCTATTAAATCCAGAATTTGGGGGGTTTGTGAGCTTGATGAAAAACAACATCGTTGCGCCGAACCCAAATAATCTATGCCAGATTGCAAAGTGAACCTAAAGAAGCCGAGGAAAGAGAAGAGAACCAATGCATCAGAGGATCGGGAAGGTCAGTGGCCGATTCAAATGAAGGAGAAGAAGTCGGGGCCCATTTATACTAAATTTTCTTAGCTCCTGGGCAGTGAATGATGGCGTGAAAAGGAGTTTCTAGAATGTCCGGGGAGAAAGGGAAAAATGAAGAACTAGCCATATTATGGTGAGAGAGGGGGATCATGGTTGGGAGAGTAGCCGTGCAGACCTGCCACCAAAATTGGATTATTTTAGGGTGAACGGTGAGCATCCGAATCAAATTCCAAGGTCCCTATTCCAAGATGACTGAGTGGTTTCCAAGAGCCAGTCTATAGCTGGACCTCACCGTGTATTCGTCCGAGAGATCATTGATCCAAAAGAGCTGGTCAGGGCCTGCATCAGGGGCCCAAGGAATGCTAAGGATAATTCTTTGATCACTTTAATCAAACCAATCAATTATTTTTTCCAGACACCACCCCCGTCCTTGGTCGGAAAGGAGGCTGCTGACATAGGCGTTTTCAAGACCTGGTTGGACGGGGGATGTAGCCTGCATTCCATCCTTATCGATAAGCCAAGGATTAGTCCAGATATTGACCAATGATCCAGACCCAATCCTCTATCCTAGCCTTTTATCCATGAGCTTTTTATCCCCCAGATGCTTCTCCAGAGGAAGCTAGGATGGGGACCAAGAGAGGAAGCATGAAATTCCATGCGGGGAAAGTACTTAGCCTGGAGAAAATGTGCACAAAGAGATGATGTGCGGTTTAGGAGGTGCAATCCTTTCTTGGCCAAAAGTACATCATTGAAGAGACATAGATTCTGAAATCATATCCCTCCCTCTGATTTGGATATGCATAGTTTCTCCCAGGCCATCTAGTGGGGCCGATTCCTTCCATCATTCTTCCCTCACCAGAAATTGGTAGTGTGTGTGTGGATCTGGTCAACGATGATTCACGGGAGCTTAAATAGGGACATAAAGTAGCTGGGAATGGACTGGATGACAACATTGATGAGGGTATCTTTACCAGCTTTAGATATTCCTTTAGGTGACCAGCCTAGAATTTTTTTCACGATCCTATCCAAAAGAGATGCGAATATTTCTTTTTTGGATCGGCCAATCACCATGGGAAGCCCAAGGTAATTCTGATGTTTCACAACCATATGGATACCAGCTAATGCACATAGATTATCCCTCTTAGAAAGAGGAACCCCAAAACCAAAAGAAATTTCAGATTTTCCATGATTGATCGATTGGGCAGACGCCCTCTCATACTATTGGATCGCTTGGCTAATCACCCAGCATTCATTAATTTTTACTCTGGAAAATAGGAGGCAGTCGTCTGCGAAGAAAAGATGTGACACTGGTGAGCTAGCATGACCGACCTTTTCACCACGAATAGAATTAGGCGATGGAAACCTCAAAATAAGATTATAAAAAACATCATCCACTAGTATGAAGAGAAAAGTGGAGAGAGGATCTCTCTGGTAAAGGCCTCGAGATGGGGTGAATCCTCTGGTTATCTCCCCATTGACCTTGATTCTGATAGAGACAGTCGAGATGTATTCCATAACCATATCTGTCCATTTAGAGAAAAACCCATTTTTAGCATGACAACACTAATTAAGTGCCATTCCACTCTATCGTAGTCCTTGGTCATATCCAGTTTCCAGGACATGGTTCCTCTTTTCGCGGTGGAGCATGATTTCATATAATGGAACACTTCATGGGAAAAAATCACATTATCAGTGATCAGTGTCTTGGCCATGAAGGCACTTTAATTATCAGAGATAATATCAGGTATCCAAGGTCACAACCAATTGACAACGATCTTTGAAAAGATTTTGTAAGAGACATTGGAATGGATGATAAGTCTAAAATCAGGGATCACCAGAGGTTTCTTAATTTTGGGGATAAGGACAAGGACTGTTTAATTGATGGAATCCATGCTAGTATTCCAATCCCTGATATTTTTTTATCATGTTGCAGATGTCAGGACAAATAATTTGCTAGTATTGTTTAAGGAAAAGGGTGTGGAACCCATCCGGTCCCAGGGCCTTAGTGGGTTGAAGATGTTTTAGATCCATGCGTATCTCTTCATCTATCACATCTTTAGTGAGCTTTCTATTGGTCTCATCGGTGATCATGGGTATGATACAATCTTCCACCTCGACAGACATGAAAGGGGTTCCTGCAGCGAAGATTTCCTGGAAATAGTCTGTCAAGGCCTCGTGGATACCATTGTTGTCAGAAACATTGCTACCATCGGGTTGTAATATGCAAGTTATAGCATTTTTCCTACTCCTGGCTGAAGCTTTCTGGTGAAAAAACCGGGTATTAGCGTCCCCCTCTTTAATGTGGTTATCCCATGCCCACATGGCACAGAAGCTTTCCTTGATGCGTAGGGCCGCGTCCAGCTCTCTTTTCGTGGCTCCAATCTTAGAGAGAATGAAATTAGATGTGGGTTTTTTGAGGAGGTATTTCAGTCTTTTTTCAAGGGCACTATAGTTTCGGTCGGGGTGGCAGAATTTCTTATTGCTCCAAGACCTCAGATCAGATGCAACCTATTGGAGATTGAGGCAAACATCCACTTAGGCGTGGAAGTGGAATTAAAAATTCACCCAAGCATGTAGGTTGGGTTTTCTTCTATATTCCTTTTATAGTTTATTCCATCATGATCTTCCTTATTAAGAAAATTTTCACTCATGAATGAGCTGAGTGTAGTGTCTGCTCAGGATTGGAGTCACCTACAATAATGATTTTTTGAGTAGAATAAGGCTCTAACCTCTTTTATTAAGACATTTTCCATCCTTATTTGCAAAAAAGATTATGATCATGTTTGAGTCCCTATACCTATTCTTACAACACCTTTTTTCTTTCAAAATGTTAGAGCTTCATTGGATTGACTAACTTGATCATGTTTTGTTTTGTCCTGTGATCTCTACTATGACTATGATGTTAAAGGATTCCATGTTTGGGAGGTTATGCTATCCTAGGGATGGGGTGAAAGTAAACGATTCATAGTAGCCCTGCCTTCAAATGTATGCATCCATTGGGGATTTTTCTATTAGTTTCTAGATATATTTTTGACTATAGAGGGTATCTTGCCATAAAATTTTACTATATATTTTCAATCTTGAGTCCCAATCTATATAGAATGTGGCTGGGTATATCCATTACTAGAGTGTTTTTTGGCCTAAATATGATCTTCATACCCTTGATAGGGGAGGTTCATAGATTTCATCTATTGAAAGGCTTACCACATGCTCTGGTGTATGTAACTTAGGAATTCCTCCTTTTTCCAGGTGTTCTTCCTTTCTAATGTGTCTCATTTTAAACCGGAGGGGGTGAACTTGATTCGGGGTGATGCCCTTGTCCTTCATTATTTCTACCCCCTAGGTGTGGGTGAACTATTACATGTATTGTCCCCTTTTTGAAATAAAAATCCTAATTTTGGATGGTTAGACTATTGAGGCCAACTCTTTGGGCCTCCTGCTGACCAAGGTGAGGTATTTCTGGTAGTTGATGGGGCACTATATATGATCAACCCTAGTATTTAAAGAACCTATTTATATGAATGTTTCTTGAAAAGTGTAGGATTTCCTTATTTGGTTGACATATCTCTATATAGAGGTCATCCATGATGGATTTCAGGTGTTGGATCCTAATAATACATCTCTATACTACTATGGAGAGGACTATCATTGTAGCTTTAACATTATACTTTAGATAAAGAGTAAGTAGACCCTTGAGGTGTTGAAGATATGCATCGTATGACCTCAAGGATACATGCATCGAGCAAGTCAGAAGTATGATCCTCATCATATACTATCGATCGAATATTTTGACCTTCAATTTGGGGTTAATAAAGTGTATATTCCTACTGCATGGTTGTTACTGAAATATGATGATGTCCATCTGTTACTATGGCAACACGAGCTCACTGTATAAAATATACTAGAATATGTTAAGTTGATTTTGTTTTATTATCATAAATATGATTCGGAATTTTGGTGTTTCGAGAATATTCTGGTCAACCCTAATAATGAATGGATATGTATCATATTAAAATATGCATTCCTTACTAAAATATGATAACAAAACTCCATAATAAGAGAAGGAATATGAGACTCCTCCTGTATATCCTCTAAAGGATGTTGGTGAAGTATTTCATAAGTGGGAGAAGAAATATATGTCTGGATTCTCTAAGCTACTAGAATATTCCATGTGACTTTATCATCTAGGATATCATCCTACCCTGTGGTGATTTACAAACTATATTTATAAACCCCAGTTAGATCAGAAATATGAGCCCGATCTTGGGCCTTTGGAGTTAGTCACTATATTTATTCAACATTAATACGTTCTTATCCCAAGGTGATTTACAAACTACTTTGATGAACCCAAGTAAGATCATAAATATGATCTTGATCCTATGCCTCTCCCTTTATCTAAATATGATAATAATCCTCCTGGATGAGAGAAAGGATATGTTATTGATTTGGGGTAGACATCTATTTATTTTTATCATGGTGATACACTGCTCTAAATATTGGGATAGGAATACAATCCCGTACATGTATCACTATTGAAATATGCCAATGAGGCACCTGCATCACTACTAGAATTAATTAGAACTTTAGAAGGGTATATTCTAGAACATAGTACTTCCTGTTCATGATCTCTATGACATACCAATAGACATATTCAATTTAAGTGGGGGATATATGCCCACCCCATTCATCCTTGTTCCTTAAAAAAATTTCAATTGGTTTTATATATATGAGAGAAGGTATGTGTCATCCCCATGCATGTTTTCATGATATAGAAGAAGACTTAGTTTGGGTGAGTAGAGATATGATCCATCTCACTAGATGTAATTAGAATATACGAGTGAAATTTGTTGTTGGAAGTTGAAATATTGTTCTGCTCTCCTAGTTCAAATATTTCCACTCCCATTGAGA
Source organism: Viscum album (assembly GCA_963277665.1). Classification (NCBI taxonomy): domain Eukaryota; kingdom Viridiplantae; phylum Streptophyta; class Magnoliopsida; order Santalales; family Viscaceae; genus Viscum; species Viscum album. The sequence continues at coordinate 1,048,764,724 of OY728162.1, forward strand.
TCACCTTGGTTCCTGGATATGAGTATCTAGGGAGGTGACTTGTTTGGTAGTACCCATAGTAGGTGACCAAGGGGAATTGGTGGGAAGATGCTATTAGTTGATAGGGCCCCTATTTGGCGGATCCTAAAATGGAATGGATCCATGGTCGACTCCTTGATCTACCTTCCTGAGTTAAGGGAGATGTTGATTTTCAAAACTTGGGGATATTATCCTAATGAAATTAGTATTCATGACATGTGTTAATGGTTTTATCAAATCATACATTGAGGGATATGGTCTTATGTACTTCCATGCCAGAAGCTCGAGGGTCAAGTTTGTACAACATCAATGGTACTCCTTGACCATCGCATTTTCCACCCAACGATTAAGGCATCATGTTGGTGACTTTGTTTCATGATTGTTTTTGGGAAGATGCTATATGTGAGATTCCATAACTCTTTATTGAAAATTCCATGAACTTATTTTAAAGTGAGATTTTTGAGAATAATATTTTTATTCATATAGAAAAAAATAAACAAGGTCACCAATCATTTTAGTTTTTCAAGTAATAAAGATGCTCAATTAACTATGAATTAGTAACATAAGAATTTGTTCTTATCATTACTTTAGTCATTTTATTTCATATGTTCTCTATCTTTCTACCCCATATTAATTAATGATTATGGTTTATGGAATTTCTATATTTAAAATCCATGAAGTTTGGAACATTGGAGTTTATTGTTATCGAGTGAGGAAATTAGATTTTTGGTATTGAGATTGTTCCATGAAGAGGCATCCTATGTATCATGTGAGAATAATAATCAAATCCCATGTAGTTTCTTATATTTCATAGTCTTTAAGGGTATGATCGTAGAATTTGGAGCGGATCTTATGCACATGAAGCATCTATAAAAAAACTTTAATGGAAATATTTCCCTATTAAGGAAAAGAATATGTAATCAAACTTACATATTAAGGAAGGACAATTTTGGGGAATTTTCATCATATTGATGACACAATCATTGCTATCCCCTAAGACCATTCGAGCCATAATCTATGTAAAAAAGAAGAGATAAAGGAATATTGGACACATCATATGAGAGAATAATATTGAATTATATGGTTCTTACATAAAGAGGTTTCCTTGAATTTTTAGGGCCTTATAGATTAAGGTTTCCCTGATGATTGAGTGGCGGTTACACACTAAATATTTCCTATAAGAAATGTGAAGGATATGGCTTATGTATGATACGAAGCTCAAGCCTTTAGAATCCATCATATGTATTGTTCTTATAACAATAATTAGACTCCACAAATTTCATATATTACTGACCTAAGGATGATTACGCTCAAGGGTATTATTGCTTCACGGTTTAAGAAATATAAGGGATTATACGAGGGTGGATGCCTATATTTAGAGGCGTTTGTACCATGATATTGAAATGATCACAATGGATCTCTAATACCATGCGAGACTTGTTCGATGTGAGGAACATGAGATAATAGAAGATCAAAAATATTTCCATGGATAAAATATTGAGTTTGTAAAGGGATTACATGCATAGGTTTCCCTAATAGATTATGATTATAAACCTCGTGAAGAATATGATTCCATGGGGAATGAAATCTGGGTTTCCATAAGGTATTATGATGTGATGGCTATATGAGAAACCTCAAGATCTTCATGAGGAATATCTAAAAGTGTAAATAGTAAATGAAAATATGTTTGATATGTAGCATGGGCATTATAAAGGCATCATACATATCTTTCATAATATGAATCAAAATACTCATAGTTCATATATTCCTAACCCACTGACGGGAAAGGAGTAACAGTTGGGATTATAGGGATCCAAGTACTATAATCTTAGGATTATATAAGGGGTTTAAAGAGGTATAACATTTATGAGTGAGGTAGTACTTAGGAGCACAAGGGTGAAACCCTTGTGAGTCATGTATCCATATGGGTGTCATAGGGTCATGCACTCCACGTGAAGAGAAAAATATCACATGCTTTGTATGAGGGTTACAGAGTCATGTGATCCAAATGAATCTTGATAAGTCACACATGTTTATGAGGATATTAGGGCAATGAAATCATAAAACTAATGAGGGACTAAGTGATCAAATTAATTCACATCTTGACCAAGAGTTTGTCTCTTGATCACATTCTTATCTCATAATCTTTGAGCTGTCATGTGATCGAGTAACTAGGGGTCCATCCTATGAAAAGCCCTTGTATAACTGATTATACTAAAAATTTCTCCTATTTTACTCACTAGACAATATTAATTATAAATATATTGTGATTTCATGATCCTTATTATCTATAAAGTACTCTATGATTCTCTTTCTCTTGTTTCTATCTCCGTTCACCCTACCAGGGGGTGTTATAGAAATTTTCTCCCCTATATCTATGAGACTTTTCATAGTGGAAAATCCATGTAGCTCAGTGTAATTTTATGAAATTATTATCTATGTAAGTTAATGATGTATCATCTTATTCATTTAATCGAGTGGTATTCCATTTGTGATGTCCACCCCTTCATTACATGATAAACAATGATTGTGAGAAGGGTCCATCATTACCATCCTCACTGAGTCAATTCTCATTGCCTGATTGTCTCAAGGGGTCATCACATAAATATAAGGGGTATCACGTGATCGGCCTTAGGTCACATGATTATATGGGAACCTCACCACATACATCCACTTTTTTCTAGCCAATTCATGTCATCGGCCTATCATATAAATCCTTGCGGCTAGTGGCTATATGAGTTTGGACGACGTATGATTTTTAGAGATTGTGCGATCAATATTGTATCATGTGACTGTATTCCAACCTTTTTTTGGGATAATCACTCTACTTGGACAAGTCATGTATCCTAATTTTCATTGGTCTATCACATGAATCAAGAGAAAATCATGGAAAGAACAACGATCAAGTGATACTCTATCATGGAGAAACTTTCTAAATGGAGAACCATTCCATTCAGACACAATATGTCTTTTGCACATCATGTGATTAAGACTAGATCACGTGATGAGAAGACAATATTTTCAGGTTTAGAATCTCCACTTGTACAATCCATTTGACCTTATAATCATGGGGCCATCATTTGATTTAATAGGGAGTTGTGTAATGAAAAATGATTGCATGGTCCTCCTATCATGGAAAACCTTGCAGGATGGATGCCATTGTCCTTTAGTCACTGTATGTATTCTAGGAATCATGTGATCATGAATAGATCAGGAGAGAACATGAAAAACTTGTTCGGGATATCTTTTACACTTGTTCAAGATACATGAAATGATTATCATGTGGTCACTGCATGAATAGAGAGGGTGTCATGTAAAGAATAATGATCACGTGATCCTACCATCGCATATGACCTTTCTCAAACCAATGAAATGGATGGAGTTTTGAAAAGGTGTTTGAGGGACACTACATGATTAAGAAATAATATTTCCAGGGGTTCAGGGCTAGGCCTCTTGGAAAATGACACTTAGGGAAATCACAAGAACACTTTTCTTGATTGAGGGTTTTTATGATCAAGAGAGACACATAACCAAGGATGTGAGGATTTGCATTCACAAGTTTCTGTACAAATGAATCATTAAACCCCAACCACATGAAGGTGTTTTGAGATTGGGTTTACATGAGGGAGTCACATTATTCCCAAATAATCATGTGACCATGAAAGGGGATGACACAACAAAGTCTTGTGCAAAGAATGATTACTTGGATCATTGTTTTGAAGGCCCTATCAAATACAGCCTTTCTCATTTGATTTTCCTCATCGTATTTTCATGGAGTTGATCCCATGACTTAAAAGGCATTGAGTAAATAATAATGACTTCATTATCAAACCATCATTACCAAATTTAATTTTCAGGAGGCTTTTGAGTTTGACCACCACACATCTCTTAGACATTTCATGATTATCCCAGGATCATGAAATGATGTGAACACCATATCAGGGTAAACTTATCTTCCTTGTACTTGATGAATCACATGTCCATTTTGGGATATTCATGTAATCATGTATACCATTAAGTGTTAAGATATCACGTAACCTATCTTCCTGATCACCAATGGGTTATTCCTTATTCTTTACATTTGTGCTAAAATAAAAATATTTGGGTTCTTTGTTAGTTTCTACAAACATACTTTTTGATAGTCATTTTGTGGGCATAAAAAGATTCCTATATCCCCCATAAAAAAATAGAAACAGAGTTTTTAGCAGTTTTTATTTCCTTTGATAAATTTACATTTTATTTGTTAGTGTTGGAGTTGGTTCCCATGAACCAACTAATTTTTACTTTAGATTGACTATAAATTCATAGACTTGAATATTAATACCTTATCACATATTTATTTTTCTTTTACATAACATTAAATATGATAATGTCTTATAATATCTTTCATATTGAAAATTCCATATAATATCCTTGCTATGATAAGAACCTTGAAGGGACATGAAAATATTCATAAATATTTTTTGATATGATCACATGACATTACATGATACGACACATAATATATTGATTTTAAGTACGAGTACTCATTAGAATATGGGGATTTATCTCACAAAGGTTTAACTTGGTAATATCTAAGAGGGGAGTTTATGAGAAAAATCCTACCTGTATGAATTCTACATGTTTCTGTGTTATCATATATTCCTATCATCAAGAATGTGAAATGGAAATTAGAATTTAAAATTATTATTAATTCATATAATGACTCACACACATAGAGGTATTTTCGAAAACTATTCTAAGATAGTTTATAGTAAAGTTGGGTGATTTGGGTGCCTCAATGTTGAAGTGTTATTAATGAATAATTCGAGGAAATATTTTTCTCTTCCACCTTTAAAGAAGTTGATATCTATTCCCTTTGTTTGAAATGGAACCATCGAATTGAATTCCATGGTCATGGTGTGATGAAGAGTTTATTTCAGATAGTCAAGGAAATACACATCAAGAATATAGGTTGATTACATAGGTGTGAAATTTACATGATGATATATCATGTCAAATGGATTATATTACATAGAAAGAATTCATTCTGGTTTTTATCATTGTGACATATATTATTATTCTATGTGTTATTTGAACCATTGTTAGATGGTAATCTTGGAATTTTGTCAAGCCCACCTAATGCCACTAAGGATGAGGCCCGAAGAGTTACACACAAAGTGTTTCCTTTTATCCTAGTAAAATATTAAATTTAATAGTTGGAACAAATATTATTCTCAAAATTGAGAAGTAATATTTAATCTGTATATATTAAATTATTTCAAACATTAAATGGATATTTATTTTCAAAGTAATTATTTAATTAATAAATTATTTATATATATTTTTTCATATTCTTTTTAATTTCATGGTAATATATAATTATTTATTCATTAATAAATAAATTATTTAATTTCATGAATATCGAAATAAATATTTTAGTCACCATACTCTTAATATAATAGTTATTTATTTATTAAATGGATAATATTTATCTCTTGTTTTTTACAGGGTAATAAATAAATATATATTAATAAATAATTTATTTAATTATGTGAATATGAAAATAAATATATTTTTTCACCAGAACAGGAATATAATATTTATTTATGGTATTTATTAAAAAATATAATAAATTCTAAGAGGATGAGAAAACCCAGTCATTGGTCTGGTGATAAATATTTATTTACCATAATTTAAATAATCTTTATCATTACATGGATTAGCAGAAAACATGGAATAAAATTATTATATTGTTATTTTAAATGGATTGGGGTTCATATTTTGTTTAGCATATTTTTAATTACCTTTGTCCGATTAATTAATATGAAACCATAACCCTAGGTCTATAAATAGAAAATTATGAGAATTGTGGGAGATTACAATATTCTCCTCCCTCGAGAATTCTCTCTCATTGAAGAACACCTATAGTGTTTTCTCATAAACCCAAGAGATTCTCTCTTCCTCTATTTTTATTAAGCTGGAGAGATCAAGAGATGATCCTTTCCAGCCTAAAGGGATCATGGTTTTGATCATGGGAGCGATGCAAGATGATCAGTACCATCACTCTACATCTTAGAGATCCATCAATGAATTTCTATGATCAATGGAGCAGTCGTGGATCATCGCTAGAGGGGATCTACTCTAGTCCCTATTCAACAAAACAAAAATACAACCTAAGGCCTTCATAGGATCAACAACTATATTGATAAAAGAACCCTAGACTAATATATTTATTCATACTATGACATTAATTATAATTTAATGTGAAAAAGATATTCTCTTTGTTACAACAAAACTATTTTTGTATATTATTTGAAAAAATTTAAATTTTCATAACATTTTCATCATGTACACTGTGGATGAAACATTGGATTAAAAAAAATAAAATTTGGAAATAGGCCTATGAGACACTTATGATGCATCTGAACGTATCAAGTGGTATCAGAGAAGTAACAATCTATTTATAATTATGTATTTTTTGTTGATCATTTACATATTTAAAATTTAGTTCTCAATTGAATAAATTCATTATTAAACCCAATTGTTGGTATATTTTCTTCCCCCTTTAATTCTTGACCATTTAATCCAAATATAATTAAATATTAATTAAGAACATAAAAAAAACATATTTTTAGGAGTTGAGAGTTATAGTCAAACAACACATGATTATAGGGTGTATAGCCAGTGTACACATCGTGTGTCCCGGTTCATTACACTGGGATATGGAATGAATTAATTTGAATCATCATGTAATTAAGAACATGTTGTGTATTAAACGTTCCACATATTGATGAATCCATGTTGGCACATGACATGTTGGAATATACGCTCTGTAACTTGGTTACACGACATGTAGTCCACGAATTTTCATGGAGGAAAATGAATCTTTAAATATGCATTGAATAATAATTATGTGATGTGTAGGGACTGAAAATCATGTACCAAGGAGGTTTTATAGAATGTATCAGTTTTACACACCATGTATACCACATGTTCTCATGAATTAATACATTACAAGTTCCTAAGCATGAATCATAGACATATGATGAGAAAGATACACCACATTTATCTATATGTACATATCATGTTCGAAAAATGTTTATACATAAAATTAAATTAAATTTATTACTAAATAAACCTTATCATTATGTGTTCTATCTATTATTTACTAACATGTACATTCAATATTATATAATTTACATGATATTATATTCTTAATTAATTTCTACAAAAAATATGAAATACATTCCATATATAGTAGAAATATGTTTAATACTCTACGCACATTAAAATCATTACACACAAAATTAATTAACATGTGTTCCATGGGTCATTTAATTGAATCATATACACCATGTAATTACATGATAAAATATTTATTATAAATGAAAAATGATTACACAATACACAATCTTAATTAATATTTATTAGTTTGAACTTGAACTTTTTGAGATTCTTCTTATTAAATATTTATACTTATTATATTAAAATTTAAATAAAATAAAACAATTTAATTTACTTAAAATATCAATCAATTGGTACATCCTCTATAAATAGGTCGAACATTAAGATAAATTGAATTAATTTATTAATTATCTAATTAATAACATTTAATCATGCATGTTTATCTTAATAAAATAACGAATCGAAATTAATTCAAGATAGTTATTTTCAATGTGAACTCATTTCACAAGTGGATAATCATGAGATTATAATGACCTATGTATGTGTATTATTTCTTTTAATTTAATTATTTCATGGGGTTTCTCAATTATTTTATTAAATTTAATTTATGGTCTATGATTCATTCCTCCCTTATTATTATATATGGGCCTACATGCCAAAAGTTTCTTTTATAGAAAAACCCATTTATATATCCCTTAACGTATGAGTGAAGTAAAATATTTTTAAGGATGGATATCCCTCATTTATGGAGTTTGTTCGAGATATATCCAAGGAAAATCAAAAACAATGAGATACATAGGATAGAGTATAAATTCTATAATCTCAATCCTAGACCATCTTAAAGTAGTTTTTCTCTTAGGATAATTTTTTTATTTATTGTCCACTCAATAAACAACATCTAGTTAATTCTCATGGCTATGACACATTTTATTTATTTTATTTGTTTTTGTTTCCTGATTCATTTTATGGATTAAAGAAAATTATCTTATTAATAAATGGATTAATATTGAAATATGAAATTAAAATAAAACTATTTGGTATGAATATTTTATCAAAAAATTGTTAATCACTTAATTAAAATCCAATTAATATTAACAAGACATGTAAAATAAAAAATAATAAAATTTATGAATAATAAAAAAAGTCCCATAGGATAATATTAAGTCATTATTTCAATTAGGAAACCATAGTTAAAGTTCCAGTCCAAGCCATAGTCAGGGAGATTTTAATTGTCGAAGAGTCTTAACTAAGATGATGGGTCAACTTATCCAAAATTTTATTGAATTTAATGACCATATTTGTTTTCAATACTTTCACTGGGGCAAGATCATCTAGCTTATTGATGTGAACTGACATGAATTTTTCCCCACATTCCTGCTTTCCAAAGGTGGGACACATTAATCACTTTCATCAATGATGTATACTCCTTGATCAAAACAGGTTGATGGGATTTTAGTTCCTCCTTCCATGGACCACTCCTTGTAATTTTTTACATATTCTTGGTCGCCCTCATAGATTTGAGTCATGTTCGTGAAACTCTTTCTCAGTGCCATCTTTGTCTGGATGTTGGTAAATTATACTGCTTATGTGTGGAAATGCCAATTGGTCTTTATTGGGCAATGGACTTCGGTCAGGTGTGTAGTCACATTGGGAATCACTGAAATTTTGGGATGATGGGAACATTGGTTACCTTTATTATTCCTCTTAAGAGGGCATCTCATTGAGGTATCTTGGGAGTAGAACCCAAGGAATCCAATTTCGATCAGAATGCATCTTATTCCAAAGGAATATTTCTTCTAGGTATTTCAACCTAGTAATCCCATGTCTAGAATGAGGTAGCTATTATAGATACATGTCATGGTTTTAATGTCTTATGGAGAAGAGAAAAGTTTGATCAGAATTCCCCATGGAGGCATATCATGAAGGTATGTCCCTAGGATGGAGAACTTGAATTGATTACCATTTTTTGGGATTATCCTCAAAGAGGTGTCATACAAACCCTATCTAAAAGGAATGGATCAAAACCCACATTGTTCAATGTCATAGTTTAAGTTCATATGACTAGACATGTTTATTCAATTTAACGTCATTCGGTAAGGGATCTCGCAATGTGAAGGGTACATCAATGAGGTATGGCATGGGGCTTATACATAGAAGTTATACTTCACAAGAATATTTTTCTTGGTTGGATTTAGTGTGGGTATTATGCATGGAAACTACTCGAGGGAACTAGAGTAGATGTTTTCTCCCAGGTAAGTGGCATGATCATATTGGGATATTGAAGCCCTGAGGAAAATCATGATAGATATGGATGTTGGTTTTGAACAATAGGGTGGCTTTCTATGTATCCAAGTTAGTTGGGAATCAAATCCCACATAAATCATAATGGATGGGGATTATGCATAGGATCATCCCATGGAGTGGATGTGGTTAGGCGTTACATATAGGAGCATCCCATGGGGTTGGAATATGATTGGGTATTAAACCTAAATGATTCCCATGTGGTGGTTTGGGATGATGTAATGATATCCACTAACCACTAAGCCCATGTGGAGGTTTGGGATGATGTAATAATCTACACTAACCTTTAAGACCATGTGATTCATGTTCAGTCTGAGAAATAAGAGGAAATAGTAGGCCTGATGCTCGTGTCATGAAAGAAGCAACAATGAGAGATGGTGTGGGGATTACACATGGAAGCTTACCAAGGAGGATTTCATTCAGTGAGGAGAGGATATAATTCCACGTGAGGAGGACCTCATTCCATCTAAGGATAGGTGGTGTGAAGACCATCTCATTCCACACATACACAAAGCATCATATGATGATTGCACATGTTAAGGCTATAGTTTAATGATATGCGTTGAGGATGTTGAGGCTAGGTAGTTTTACATCGTGCATCTCATATATTTAGGAGTCACTCTACACCCCTTGGTCTTACATACCCACAGATCATGATTCTTTGTGAGGGGCATGGATTTAGAAATGATAAAAAATAATGATGTGGAAGAGTGGTTAATCACGAGGTCCACATTAGTGTGCCTATGCTAAGAAAAAAAGGCATTATCATACCTATGATAAGAATAAAAATATATGGAAACACATGCACTATCAGTATGGGATACATCTTATGAGAAACCATAAAATTGTTGCGTACAAGTTTGGAGGGTTGCACACAAAAGGTGATCAAACATGGTGGTGTAACACAAAGGCTTCCCATCAAGCACCAAATAATGGGTGTTCACAAGAATGGAGGCCTACACTCAAGGTGAAGGTTGCACACAATATTCTATATCTGTACACAAGGTCATGGTTGTGTGTAATATTGGAGGTCTATGCGCATGTTCAAGGCCACACACAAGATTAGAGGTCTCCCCGCAAGTTCAAGGGTGCGTGCAAGAGGACACTTTGGTTAGACCCAACTTGGATTCAAAAAGGTTGAGGATGGAATGCACAACCATGGTACCACTCAAGGGGGGACCCACATGGAATCTTTCATGGAATATTTTCTAGCTCGATGGTTCCATTCTTTCACGATGTCATGGAAGATCGATCTTACACACAACAGAGCAACATTTCATCTTAAATAGGATCACCCGAACAAAGGACTATACTTATATTTATATCTGATTTGTTTGGTGATGGGTGTGGAAGATTTTGGTCATGGAAGATGTATTATGTGTATATTCACTCTTATCTATGGAAACAATTATGCAATGTCTCATTTAACATCGTATCTAGAGTGCAAGAGGGTTGCATGTGGATTAGGGGTCTTGCACGCAATGTCGAACTCTTGTGTGTGATTTCCTTTTTCCAGTAGAGTGGTATTTGAGGAAGGTAAATTAAATTAATTATATTTAGTGAGAAAATATCTTGAACATTGTTATCAATCTTGTACACATAGCCTGGATCTTGTGCGCACCTTCCTTGTAATTTTTGGAATGCTTCATCATGTCAGATGATGGATTCAGTTTTCCAAATGTTGGGTGTGTATGACTTCAGATGGAGTTTCAATGCAAAAATATTTTATTCAATTAAAATTTAGATTCATGTTTTTATGAAATAAGAATCCGGATTTTAGGATTAGAGATTCCACTCCACAGAACCTGGAACTAAATTACCATAGTTGTCAAGACCAGCCACCTAAACACCTTCTTATGGTTTTTATGACCATAGTATGTATCTTGAGGTGAGAAACATGGATCCTCTCCACTATAATTTCCAAATTTATGGAACATTCATATTTCAATAGTTAAGACCATGTGGAAGACTTATTGAATTCAAAAAATATTTTGTCTTACATACTTTGTAATCAAGTAATGTAATAATATATCTATTTTAGTTATTATAAAAAATGTAATTAAAAAATATGAAATGATTATGATAATTACTTAAAACATAGGGAATGTCCTCATAAGAAAGAATCTCCCAGAGTGGCATAGATGTTTTACATTACTTTAATATTGGATAATTTTTAATATATGTTGTAATTCATCAATCTTGATAATATTCCCACCAAGAGGAAGTAAAAAAGGATGACTACAGAATATATATATATAGGTTGATTACTCCAAGATATCTTATATTATATCTATTAAGAATAATAATGGGTGGTTTAAAGATTAATAATATTATTGATACATTATTTTAGTGCAAACTAAAAAAGGAGTGCCTGGCTTGTAATCATGTATTCAATTATTGAAGTAAATTATTTAAGGCTAAGTTTCCAATTTTATAAGATATCATCCATTAATTTCATGTTATCATCCTTACCACCAAGGATATCCTTATTCATCTAAGTATACATGAAAAATATAGGGAAAATTCTCATAAATACTTTTTTCTATTCTTCACCAAGAAGTATAAGGTTTTGTTGAAACTTATTTCCTTACACATTATAGTGAGAAGAATGAAAGATAAGGTTGTAAATACCATGTATTTTTAAATAAATTGGTGAACATACAATGTATTTCAAAGTGAAAAAGAACTTAGATGGAGGGTAATGAACAAAATGCTTTTTACATATCATATGGAAAGATATTATTATAGGAAGAGTTACAATAAATTAAAGTAGAAGTAGTTATAAAAATCTGGAACATTCATCATTGAATATAATATTTCCATTGGACTTATTGTGCATTAAATACAACATGATTTACATATATTATAATTAAATAATTAATAATATTTGGAAATATTATATAAAGTAAGGGGAATTGTCTCATATGATGAGAAACTAAAATTTCTATATCAATAGTAATAAGGAACAACTTCTAATTATCTTCAATGGATTTATTCAATTATTTCATGAGTGTTGCCAAAAAAGTATCTCAGTTTCTAGCTAGCCACAACTAAACAGTGTTTCACATTTAGAATAAATGTTTTTTTGGTACTTCATACTAAACTAATTGTTTAATGACTCTTAAATCACAAATACCCATTGCAATGAATGATAAATGTTAAATATAAGACTCTTACCAAATTTGGGAAAGGTAATTATTTATTATATATAAATAAAATTAGTTGACCTTTTTGTAACCAGAAAAGTGTTTTAGTCTCTATTGAGCTAAGATACTAGGTATACTGACAAAATAATTATAATGTTTTAGATAAATAAATATTTATACTTAAATTCACTCCAAAAATATTTTAGAGTTATTTCAAGAAGACCACATGAACTATTATAAATTTTGAGCTAAATTAAAATACTTAATGAGATTCCTTTAAAATATTTAGAAATGCCTAGGGAATTAATTGAGTGTAGTTGGTAAAGATAGAGGAACCTCCAAGATATATTTTCTTAGAACATCTTATCAAACTAACCATTTATCATACATATAGAGAAAATGTATTCCCAAACTCATATTTCCTTATCTACATCAATATAGTGATATTAGTAAAAAGGAAGATCAATGATGAGTTATATATTTATTTAAAATATCCCATAATTTGTTGTAAGACATGTTTTTTAAATAGTAGTGTAACAACTAAACATATTCTAAATATATTAACTAATGGATATTATATTAATTATATATGGTAATAAAAAATGAGTAAATAATCACAATTGTTCATTAAAAACTATTTTTAAAAGAAATATTTAGCAATAACGAAATATGAAACACTTAGTGCATCTTAATAAATAATCCTATATAAATGAAGGATATTAATGTTTATTCAAGACAAAATGTGTTTCAATAAAGAAAACCTATATCATTAAGGATAGTGGGTGAATCCTTAACTTATAAGAGTTAAGGATTTGGAATCACATGATTTGGAATAGGAATAATAGACTCTATTGAGAAAAGTGGGAGGAGTAGTTTGAAAGACACATATAACATAGAATGTCATAACCAACAAAGTTTTTAATGTTCATTGTGGTGGGTGATAAATTTTATTCCAACAAATAATCAATAAATGGAAACATGTTAATATTGAAAATTATGCATGGATTCATTTAATGGATTCCATGCATTAAAATTTGAAACTATTTATTTTGAATGTTTCTATGACTTGATATTACTGGTGAGTATTCATGACAAACAAGACATGGATGGTACAATCTAGTACCAATAATGTATTATTGATTATTGAAAGGTTTAGTCTATGATAGAACCTATAGACAATCATCATGACTTAAATGCTTTTAAATTCTACTTATTAAAGAATACCTTTTTGACCATCATATTGGATTATTAATTGTCAAGGACACCTCATTTGGAGGAAACCTTATAGAAGATGAGTTTTTGATGTGACTAAAAGGAAAATATATAGTATATGTCTATAAGGGATGACTAAAAAGGTTTGGTGACATCAATAAATACCAATAAGATACACATTTTACAAAAATTCCTTTATAGATAAATTATTCATAGTGATCATAAAATATTAATTGGGGAATTAATGATTGATATGTGTATCTAATAGGTTAGTGGGATTGATATAAATTTTAAAGGTAGATATATTGATAACATATAGAGAAAAAATTTGATGTCTTACCATTTTATTAAGACTAAGGGATGAATTTATCCAAGAATGAATAAAATTAGAGAACATGTTATAATGAAAAAGATAAAAAAATAGATCCTTGGGTTTAATGAATCTTATCATAATGAATTATTAACAAAGTATTGAAAAATAAAAATTTAAACAATTCAATACCAAATTTTTGTTGGCATATAAAATTTCTAGTAGAACATGCATGTTTAGGAGAAGTGATTATTGATATTAAACATAATTTCCCAAGTTTAAGTTCTATGAATTCATATTATATGACATGATATGTACAAAATTTATATATCACCGATTCATAATACATAGTAGGTGAATATCAAATAGGTCAAACACAACTGCATTGAATTTCAGTTATAACTCTCTGATTGTAATTGAAAAAGTAGAACTAGATGAGTTCGTAGTGTCTATAATAGTGGGATTTCTAGTGGTCAAGGTAAATTAACATTTGTCTTTGATTAGTTCAATTTTATATAGTGTCATACTAAGGGTAAGGTAATATGTAAGAAAAAATGATTATAACCAATGGTTACTATATCCTCAATATTTGAGTATGTTGCAGCTTATGATGTATCTTACAAATTAGTTTAGCAGTGTTACATTATGATTTTGGGTTATACTAAACAAAATATTTTTATCATTATTATGATAATCTTGGACTATGGACTTAATCCAGATGTTAGTATTTATACATGGGAACATGAGGTGGGTACTTGGTAATACCAAAACATAAGGGATTTTCTTGAGGTAGTGATGTTTTAGTTAGTATATTTTCCACACAGACATGTGTATTTACCTACACTAGTCATATAAATTTTATAAGACTAGATGTTTTAACCATACTTAGAAGAATAATATTTAACATCTAAGAAATAACTAGTCTTTAGCAGTTTTCTCTAGTGTAAGTGGGATTCTATTGGAATTGGTGCCATAGAATTATCTACTTTTTACATTAGTCTTCCTATATATTCATGTATTTGAATATTAATAACTTATTACATATTGATGGTTATTGCTCATAACATTAATGCGAAAATGTCCTGGAATATCTATCAAATTGAAAAGGCCATAGCAGTTCCACACTATGATGAAAACCTTGAAGTTCCATGATGATATTCCTAAATAATGTTCTACAGTCGGATAACATTCTATAACAGGACACATAGTATATTTAATTTCATGTGGGATTACTCATAAATAGATGTGGCATTATCTCATGAATTTCACACTTGGTAATATATAAGATAAAAGATTATGAGAATAGAAACACCTATGGGAATTACCTATGTTTACGTGTAATCAGATATTCCTCTATATGAGTGTGAACATTCCTTAGACATTTAAATTATTATTAATGTATTTAATGACACACACACACTTAAATGTATTATCATAAACCACGATGAGATAATATATAGAGAATTTGTGAATGTTGGGTGCATCATGAATGATGCTTTATTGATGAATAAGGAGAGGAATTATTTGACCCTTCCATATTTATAGAAGTTGATATCTCGACCCATTGATTGAAATGGAACAATCATATTAAATTCAATAACCATGGTGTAATGATGATTTTATTTTTGATTCTAAAAAAATACATATAAATCATATAGTTTGATGACATTGGTGTGAAACTTTCTTGATGAGATATCATGAAAAGGGATTATCTTACATTGTAAGTGTTCATATGCGGTTTTTTTCATTATGATATATCTTATTATTTTATGGCTTCCTTGGCCAATTTCTTAATAGGTATCTTGGAATTTTGGCATGCTCAACTAATTCCAATGAGGAAGAGGCCAAGAGGGCCACACACAAAGTATTTCCTTTGATATCAGTCAAATATTATATTTAATAGTTGTAATAAATATGATTCTTCAGATCAAGAAGTGACATTTATTCACAATTTACTAAATGATCACAAATATTAATTAAATATTTATTCATATGGTAATTTTTTAATTACTTGAATAAAAAATATTTATTTATATCTTATTATTCAAAAGGTAAGAAATAAATATTTATTAATTAATAAATAAATCATTAAATTATGAGAATATCAAAATAAATATTTTATTCACAAGGCTGCGAATATAATATTTATTTATTTATTTAATGCATAATATCTATATCTTATTATTCACAATGTAATAAATAATTATTTATTAATTAATATTTTATTAAATTATGTGAATATTAGAACAAATATTTTATTCACCCGATGATAAATATAATATTTATTTAACATATTTATTAGAAAATTTAATAAATGTCAAGGCGGATGAGTTGACCAAATTATTATTCCAGTGTTAAATATTTATTTAATATATTTTAAATGATATTTTTCATCATATAGATTAGCGTAGGTCATGGAATAAAATAATTACATTCTTATTTTATATAAAATGAGACTCATTTTGGACTTAACATATTCTAAAGGGCCTTTGTACAATTAATCAAATTGAAACCCTAACCCCATATCAATAAAAATAAAATTATGAGCACTATGAGAGTTTGGTCACCATGGACAACATTCTCATTTCTATATAATTCTCTCTCAAAAAAGATATTCTTTAGGGTTTTCAATTAATCTTGAGAGATTATCTCTTCCTATATTTATCTCACAAAGGTGAGATAAAGGGAATATTCTATCCTGTCTAAAGGGATCATTCTTTTTATCAAGGGAGTGATGTAAGATAATTGATACCACCATACTCTCACCCTAAGTGCCATTGGTGACATTTCAAGATCAAAGAAGCATGTGTGGATAATCAGTAGAGGGGATATAATTTGGCCCTCATCAATGTAATAGAACTAAAACTGCATGACCTTCAAACGATCAAATTTTTTACCAAATAAAGAACTCAATACCAAGGTATTCCTTCAAGATATTAAATTAATTATAAATTACATGGAGAAGATCATATCTTGGTTCTATAAAAAAATGTTTTTTTTCTATTATTTATAAAAATTTCATTTGTCATCACGTTCACATCATATACATTGTAGATATTCTGTAAAATCTGAAAAAATTTGAGTTGGCCATTAGCCCATGAGTCTCTTCCACTACAATTATAACCAATAGTTAGGTACTATTTTTTTTGTTTTTTTTATGATTATACAACTCTTAGATACTCGATGAAGAATGAACAGGGAAATCCCAATATTATAAGATAGATTATGCCACTTCAAGAGTTCAATCTAAATATAAAGTATAAGAATAGAGTCTAGAAACATGTGGATGATCACCTTATAATATTAACCAACACAACAAAAGTTGAGATTTTAGAACAAGAACCAGTGAATGAACACATTATAGGATAGTAGTTGTATTTGATTGAATGAGAAGTTACCTGATATGATAACACGATCAATTATCTTGTAACCTCTAAAATTCCATCCCACTTGAACCCCCCAAAAATTTAGAGTCTCATATATGAATAAAAATTTTACATTTTGGAAGAAACTTATATTTACAAAATTTATAATGGACAATTCCTAATTGGATTCTTACCTGTGAGTGAAATTGAATTTATTCTTGAATTTTTCCATTATATAGATTTTGGAGGCCACTTTAGACCCCAAAGTATGGCTAAAATTTTTTTATAATTAGAAATTTATTGGAATACGTAGTTCAAATTTGAACATGTTTTTTGTAAAACATATGACAAATTTTAATTCACTGGAAACATCTATAAGAGAAAATAATACCCAAAATTGAATTAATTATTATGATCTTTTTGAATTATGGGGAATAGATTCCATGGGACCATTTCCCATGTGATTTGTGTTTTTCTAGAAGTTGATTATGTATCCAAATGGATGAAATATATGTACACCAAGGATAATGATGTTAATGTTGTATGTGATTTTGTTATGTCTAATTTTTTTGTAGGTTTGGTGTCCCAAGACGCATCATCAGTTATCAAGGAATTTTTTTTTACTATAAGTTCATGAAAACTTTGATGTGGAAGGATTAAGTGAATCAAAAGGAAACAATAGCTTACCACCCCCAAATAAATGGCCAAGATGAAGTATCCAACCCAAAGATAAAAGGTATTTTGGAGAAAACTATTAATGAAAACTGAACATATTATATCCAAATATTAGAAGACACCTTATGGGATTATAGGATTGGTTACAAAATCCCGATTGGAATGAGACCATACAAGATGATTTATGGAAAGATATTTCAGTTACCCATGGAGTTAGTGTTCAATTTGGTTCCTTAGAACAAACTCATGTATACTGAATGATAACATTTAATTCATAGTTTTCAATATAAATAAACTTCTTATCATATAGTTATTGTTCTTATGCATGACATAGTATGTGATAATGTCTTGAAAATATATATCACTCTAAAAGGTCAAAGCAGTTCCCCGCTATAACGAGAACCCATAAGTGGTATGAAACTATTCTTAAATATACATTCTATAGGAGAATGATATCATTTGAGAGAAAATAATGATACATGATATCATGTGTGGAGACTCATAGGAATTCTAGGGTCCTTCTCATGGTGTACTCCCTCAGTAATATCCAGTAGGGTATTATGAGAATGAGACACTCCAGTAGAAAATCCACATTTATATTCGACATTAGATGTTCCAATATTTATATGTTTGTGTTGATCCTTATACTTTAAGTTTATTATTAATGAGTATTATGAGTCACATACTTAGTTGTATTGATGAAAACCATGATGAAAAATGTTCATGGTGAGTTAGGATATGCTGGGTGCATCATGCGTAATATTTATTTAATGAATAATGATGAAATGACTTTTTTTCCTTCAGTTGTTTAATAGATGTTGATATCTCATTCCCCTGTATGTAAATGAAATAGCCTAAATAAATCCATGGCCATGGTGTTCTATAGAAAAGTTCAATTTTCGGAAAGTCAAAGAAAGATACATCAAACACATTGGTTGATGGAACCACCATGTAACCTTCTTGATTTGAGATATCGTGATAAAGGAACTATATTACACAATAGGCATCTATATGATGTATCATGTCATTGTAGTAATAAATTATTTCTATATGGGTGCCTTGGCGTGTTGTGAGACAATAACCTTGGACTTTAGGCTACTTCGCCTAATGCCACTGAGAAATAGTCCTAGAGGGTCGCACACTAAGTATATCGAGAATCTCAGTTAAATAATATATTACTATTTATTATTTAATAAGTTGAATAAATATTATTCCCACATGTGACTTAATAATTATACATATATGTTTGATTACAAATATTCCTTCCCTACTTATTCTATAGAATATAATGTGAACGAAATATTTAATAAATATTTATTTCCTATTTAATTAATATAATATTTATTAATTCATTGGAAAGTAATGAAGTGAAATTTATTTAATAAATAAATAGTCATTATTTAAGACCCAATATACATTATGGAGTAATGGAAGACCAAGTTTAAATGATATGATTAGAAATATTAAATATTGAATATTATTTCATTAAATAGTATTTAATACAATTATCAATTTAAGAACATGTTTAGAAATAATAATAATATTATTATTATTTGACATGGGGTTCCACAGGGATTAAATAAATAATAAAATGAACTTGCACAATTATTTTATTTTTACCCTAGTGATATATAAACCTATTTTTTTGTTTTCTCTAAGATCTAATTCATATGTTTGGTTGTGAAAAATTGATATAGAGAATCCTCTCAAGCATAGGTGAGATACCTTATCTAAGATCACTCCCAATAATGAAGATACATCTTCCTCCACCTCCCACTCTAAAGTCAAAAGAGATCCATGAGAATTCTTTAGAAGTTGTTTTCAAGGTGATAAAAGGTGGGAATCGCAAGCGACATGATCTACTGTGCTTGCACCTGGAGAACTCTATGACAAAATTTGGAGATTTTTGAAATATGTGTGGATCAACGCTATATAGAATCTTCTTTGATTCCTATAACATAACGACAAAACAATGTTGTTCTATTGTAAAATCCATCAAAAAAGGAAGAGTTCCATCAATGTAATTATTAATTTATTAAATTGATTATAAATAATATGTGATGATCCGCCATCGAGTTATGGAATGGTTTCCATTTTCCATTTTCTTTTATTCAATTCTATTGATCACAATGTTGATAGTTGTATAGATCTTGGATTGATCATCGATCCTAAAAAAAGAAAAGTTGGGAATGACCCATAACATTCATCCACTATGACAAAAACCTACAAGTGGTATCAAAACAATCATATAATTATTTATAATTATTTAAAGATTATTTATTATTTATGCATATTTCATTTAGTTTTCAATTCTAGGGTAATTTTTCTTTTCATTTGAATTGAAAGATATGATTCTTCCTCTTTAATTTCCCATAGATCAAATAAAAATGATTAATTTTAAGAATAAAATAAAATTGAAGATTTAATTAGAAGGTGGAAATAATTCTGGATGGATGAAACATGATTACACATTGTTAAATCGGAGTTACACACTGTGTACTTGTGTTCAATGCATTTAGAATTATTTCGGAAATGAATTTGAAGTGTGTGAATCGATGACACACAATGTTTTTAATTCGTACACTACATGTTGACGTGGAAAGGGCGGTTCATGGTAAACTGGAGTACATTCCATGTTGCCCACACACATAGTGTGTAGTCCATTTGATTCATATACGAGCCATGTTTTTCATACAAAACCTATTTGACTGGTTACCATGTAACTTAGATCCCACACGCTATGTAGTCATTTATATACGTCATGTACTCCAATTTTCCGATTCATTATTTACACACTGAGTCTCTAGGCATGTGACTCATATACAAGGTGAGATATGTACATGTCATGTAGCTCACCTGTACACGACATGTACTTATACCAAATTACTTGAATTTAATAAATATTTATTATATTGTGTAAACCTTGAGACATGTACTTGCAAGTGGTCGTAAATATAGGACATTCCATGTGATAGGTTTTAATATATAAATATATATATATACATGTTTAATTAATATCTGCATAATGTTTAGATCTACATATCTTGAATGAGCCGTATTACAGGTTTCTACTCTACATTCATTGAAGCATGACACATGATGGAAAATCTTGTAATTCGTGTAATATTCCATGAAGAAAAAATAGTAAAAGTACATGATAATTCATGTATACCATATATCACCAGAGTAAAATAGTATACAAGTATAATATATATTGGTTAGAATCAGATGGGTTTTCACTGTGTTTCGTCCCTAGTAAATTTATTTACATGTTTAATTTTAAATAAATTTATTAATTTTTTTAAAATTATGAGGTATGAAAATATCAAGGAAATTCAGATTAGAATTAAGAAAAAAATTGATTAATTAAAGAATATAGTTAATTTATTCACACATGATTTATCATAAATAAGAACAATGAAGAATTGAATGCTAGTATTATTCAATGTGTAATTCGTTTCATGCATGTGGATGATCACATGAATAGACTAGACCTTTGTATGTTATTGGTTTCATTTAATTTACTATTAAATTAAATTATTGGACTGTGTGTCTTCTATCCTCTTATTATATAAGGTAATGCATTCCCATGGTTTAATTTATGTGATCCACTTCCCCCTCACCTACGTGTGATTAAAAGAATATGTAATGGATGGATATCCCAAGCAAGTGGAGGTGGTTCAGTTTTAGAGTTGAGGAAAAACCAATCCAAGAGAGATACATTGGGGGATAGGTGAAAAGTTGTTACAAAAACCTTAATTTGTTTAAGGTATTTTCCCATTGGTCATTGTTTAGTATATCAACCAAGAGATAAACTAACCATTAGTATAATCTCATGATCATACCACTTAATTATTTTATTTCTGTCAACTTTCATGGTTCTTTTATTATGGATTTTTTTTTCACGATCACATAATTTAATGAAATTAAGGAGCATGCAATATAGAACTGTAATAAATTAGCTTATCTGTAAATATTATCTAAGGAATGTTTAATCACTTAAGTAAATACACTTAATATTAAAAATAATATAATAAAGCTAATAATATGAAATTTTTGAATAAAAGGATAAAATCCCTCAATTATATATGTTATGTTATTATAACCTTCCACTACATCAGTTAAAATCGAACCATAGTTCAAAGTATTTAAACTGTCAAAGTTGGGGTTATTTGAATTATTAGAGAATTCTAACTTTAATTTTTGGGTTGACTTAACATATTTCACATCAAGGGCTTACTTCCAAATAAGGAATTGGTATAACTGAGAGGCAAAGTTTGAGGATATCCATTTTAAGGATTTTAAGATCGGGGAGTCCACTCAGTGGATCGAGGAATTATGAGTTAATGTAGTTGGAATTTGGAATGACTATCTAAAACCATTCAAGTTACTTGACCAACCAAAGTTGGGGTAATGAGAAGGTTAATATGGATCATTTCTACTAGGATTGCCAAGCAACATGATATTTCAAATCCAATGGTGAGGGCTATTGGTTTTGATAAAATAGTGGGAGTCTAATAAATGAAATATTTATTTATTTGCCTAAATTTTATCATATAAAGTACTAAAATATATACTCATCTTATTTATAGAAATAAAAATAAATTGAAACCAAACATATCATTTTGATCCATACTTGAGAACGAAAACCTTATCACCGGAAAAAATTTCAAAGAGTAACAAAGGTGCCAACATGTTATCCTTCTCCATGAAATAAAATTATATGTGTTGGAAGAACCTCTTCCTAAAGTGTCTAGAAATGAGGCTAGTGATGAAGAGTTAAAACACTGTGAGAAACATTTGAATGATTCCAAATATGTTCAATATTTCATGCTATCATCCATCTCTAATAAATTTTGAATCACCATGAGTACATGGATGTGTATAACATGATGTATCATGTTCGTGATCTCTATCATGATAAGGCGAGATAAGAGAGGTATTTGACCTCCAATGATTGGTTTACCACTAATATTGGAGATTCTGTGCTAGATGGGACTCATGTAGTAAAGTTTATTGGCTACATTGAATGCTTAGACAACTTAGGGATTAATTTCCAGGATTAGTTCCATACAGATCTCATACATTCATCATTTCCCAAGACCTTCTCCAGCTTTATTTTTAATTAAAATATGAGAAATAATGAGGAGAGTCTTTTAGAACATCTTACATTAATTTTACAGGTGGATAAGGATAGGGGGCTTGATAAACCCATAATCCTTATAGGGAATAAGAAAAGGAATTCTAAGGTAAAAGAGACCAAGACTTATAAAAATTATAAATCTCCTAAGCACTGTCCTTCCAAGAAGAAGAGGATCCAAAGGATGGGAAAATAAAATATGGAAGTATGTTTTTCATGTGAAAAGTCAAGCCACTGGTAGTGGAACTGCACCCAAAAGCAAGGGTAAGCTAAAGGTGTGTTCATTTTTGAGTGTAATCTTTCAATATCAACACATTGGGTATTATATATTGCTTTTGGGGATCACATATGTATTAAAATTCTATAACCATGTAGATTCTAAAATATTTCTAGAGGAGAGTTGGATTTGAGTGATGCCAATAGTGAAAGGATGGATACATTGGCCATTGGTGACTGCCAAATTTTATTGACAACATGAATGATTTTGGTTTTCAAATATTTTCATTATTGACCAATGGTTAATAAGAATAAAATATCTGTATCATGCCTAGACGCAGATGGGTTTATTTGAAAGTTTGGAAATAAATGTTATTTATAATATAAGCACAACGTATGTTATGGTATGAATCATTTTAATAACAGTCTGTATGTATTAAATTATGAAAACCAATTATTGGAAATAGATAACAAATCATTTTTACACAACTCCTATAACAACCAGATATGGCATCACCATCTTGGTCATGTAAATGAGAAGTTATTGAAAAATCGTTATCAAGATGGTTATTTATACTCTTTTGAGCTAAAACCACTTGAAATATGTCATGCTTGTTTACAGGAAAAAATAACCAAACCACCATTTGATGGACAGGGTGAAAGGGACACATAGCTTTTAGGATTGGTACATAAAGATGTCTGTGGACTATTTTTGGTAGAGGCTAGAGGTGAATATTCTTACTTAATAAATTTTACTAATGAATTGAGTAGATATGGCTTTGTCTACAAGATGAGGTATAAGTTTGAGTCCTTTGAGAAATTCAAGGAATTAAATAATTAGTTAGACAATAATCTTGGAATAAATAAAAATAAGCTTTTATCAGATCGAGGTGGTGAATATCTTAACCTAGAGTTTATCAGCTTTCTACAGGAGTTTGGGATTCTATCTCAACTCACTCCACCTTACACACCATAGTGAAATGATGTTAGTTAAATGAATAATCATACCTTATTAGACATGGTAATGTTGATATTGATTCCTGAAAATGTTCCATTATCCTTTTGGGGATATTAATTACAAATTATGACATTCACAACAAACTGAGTACCAACTATAGTGGAAAATGGAATACTCTTAGAGTAATGGAGTGGAAGGAAACCTATTTTGTTGGATACAGATGTATGAATATGTGTGTAGTTTTTAAGGCCATCTGAGGTAACAAACTATAACCCTAGAGTCCAAATTGTATCTTTATATTGTATCCTAAGGAAACAAAGGGATACTAGCTATACAGACCCTCATACAAGAAAGTGATTTTTTCCAAATGATACATCTTTCTTGAAAGGGGGTACATCATCAAAAGAGATAGTGGGAGAAATATTGAATTCAATGAATTTGATGATCAAGATACACAAGAGTATGTACAAGAAATTATTGCACATGTCCTCATGGAAGAAGTAGTTTGAGAAACACAAGTACTACGTAGGATCGTAAGAGATGTAAGAGAAGTAGAGAGATATGGTTTTCTAGTAACCAATGACAGTGAATCTTTATTGGTTGAAAATGATGAACCTCTCTCCAACAAGTAGGCAGTAGAGATCTCAAAATCTACAAGACGGAAGGAATATGTGAACTATAAAATGGGTTCCATGTATCAAAACCAATTTTGGGTTTTGTTCGACGTGTTAGTTAATGTAAAGACAGTTGGTTGAAAATGTGTGTTTTAGAGGAAATAAGACATGGAGGGTAAAATAAATACCTATAAATCAATGCCTGTGGCCAAAGGGTTTAAAAATTTACTTGTAATTTACTATGATGAAAACTTTTCACAAGTTTCCATGTATAAATATATCAAAATTATAATTTCTATAAAAAATTAACACAATTATGAAATTTTGAAGATGAATGTCAAAAATGCAGTACCTAATGGGAACCTTCAGGAAGACGACTATATAAGAGAACCATAAGTGTTTATGACTCTAGGTGATACCAAAAGTATTAGAAAGTTGCATAGATCCATTTATGGATTGAAGAAAGAATCCAGGTCATGTAATATTTTATTTTATTAATCTATAAAAGAATTTGGTTTCATTAAGAAAAAATGCAAGATGTGTATTTACAAGAGGTTTAGTGGGATTGCTGTCATTACCCTAATAGTATATGTTGATGGAATATTTATTATTGTAAATGATATACCGGTCTTACAGTCTATTAATGACTAGTTAAAAATATGTTTCTCTATGAATGAATTTGGTGAAACGACCTATATTCTGGGGATCAAGATCATTCATGATAGATCCAAGAGGATACATTGACTAAGTCAAAGTACATATGTTGAAAAGATACTAATGAAATATAGTATAGAACAATTAAAGTGGGTATTGGCTATAGTGTCACAAGGCTTACAC
Source organism: Viscum album (assembly GCA_963277665.1). Taxonomy (NCBI): domain Eukaryota; kingdom Viridiplantae; phylum Streptophyta; class Magnoliopsida; order Santalales; family Viscaceae; genus Viscum; species Viscum album. Next base: position 1,048,790,683 of record OY728162.1, read on the forward strand.
ATTTTTATGAAAATGTTTCCCCAATCACAATAAGAGAAAGGGAGAATGAGTAAGATCTCATACAATTAAACAATAGGATCAATTATGTATTCCATGTTATTTACTATACTTGATGTTTCTTATTCATTGAGTAGGGTATGCAGATATCAATAATATTTAAGAGAACAATATTGGTCTTCTATTAGGGATATATTTATGTTTCTATGAAAAAATAAGGATATGTTCTTAGTGTATGGAGGGGACAAGGAGCTAGTCATAAAAGGTTATACTAATGCTATTTTTAGACAGATCTGTATGATCTAAAGTCGCAATCATGATATGTTTTCTATCTCAATGGAGGATCTGTGAACTAGAAGAGTTCAAAGCATCCAATTTTCTAGGATTCTATAGTGGATTTCGAGTATATAACAACTTCTAATGTAACCAAGGAATCCATTTGTATATGGATCTTTTTCTATGAGCTTGATCAGGTAACTATCAATAAATACCCTTTCATGTTGTATTTTTAGAATACTATATGGTGGATCCTACTAAACAATAAACGACACACCATTAGACAAAACATATACTCCATTAGTATCACATCTTAACGGATTTCTATAAGAGGGGGGAAGTTGTAGAAAAATATGTACCCATAGAAGAGAAAATGGTGGACCCCTTCAATGAAGGCCTATCTCATTAGAAACATGAGTATCATATGGGAGCTAGCATACTGAAGGTTGTTAGCAGTTCTATCTAGTGAAAGTGGTAGTCTGTTGGAGTTGGTGCCCTAGAACCAACTTCCGTGTACTTAATGATAACATGTATTCATAGTTTTTAATATAAATAAACATATTATCACATCATGATTTTTCTTCTGAGTAACATTGTATGTGATGATGTCCTAAAAATATCTATCTCATGAAAATGTCATAGTAGTTCTCCGCTATGATGAGAACCTAAAAATGCTATGACACTATTCTTAAATATTTGTTCTATATCCAGATGATATCATTTGAGGGAGAGAAATTATACATTATACTAGGTGTGGAGACTCATAGTAATTTGAGGCACCTTCTCATGGTGTACTCCCTTGGTAATATCCAGTAGGATATTATGAGAACGAGACCCAGTAGTAAAAAATCCACTTTTATTTGTGTCATTGGATGTTACTATATCCGGATGTGTTTATTTATCCTTAGACATTAAGATTATTAATAATGAGTTTTATGATTCATGTACTTATATGTATGGATGGAAACCATGATGATAGATGTTCGCGGTGAGGTAGGATACGTTGCGTGCATCACGAGTCATATTTAATTAATGAATAACGCGAGAGAGGATTATTTTCCTTCTGTTATTTAATTAATGTTGATATCTCATGCCCTTTTATGGAAATGATATTGCATAAAGAAGTCCATGGTCGTGGTCTTCTATAGGAAAGTTCAATTTCAAAGGAGTCAAAGAAAGGGACATCGAGCACATAGGTTGATGGCACTATCATGCAACCTACATTATTTGATATATAATTATAAAGGGATTATATTACACATTAATCATCCATATGAGGTATCATGTTGTTGTAGAAATAAATTTTTTCTCTATGGGTTCCTTTACGTGTTGCTAGATGCTAACCATGGACTTTAGGATGCTTCTCCTAATTCCACTAAGAAATATTCCTAGGGGGTCACACACTAAGTTTATCAAAAATTACAGTTAAATAATATATTATTTTTTATTATTTAACAATTTAAATACATATTATTCCTTCACCTGTTTTAATATTTATTCATATATGATTGATTGAAAATATCACATCACTTGTTATTTGAAAGAATATATTGCGAACACAATATTTAATGAACATTTATTTTCTATTTGGTGAATATATTATTTATTTATTTATTAGTGAATATTACAGTGATATTTATTTAATGAATGAATAATAATTATTCAATACCCAATAAATATTGTGGAGGAATGCAGAACAGAGTTTAAATGGTCTGATGAGAAATTATAAATATTGAATATTATTTGATTAAATAATACATAATATGATTTGAAAGTTAAGAAAATGTCAAGAGATAATTATAATAATAATATTATTTGACATAGGGGTCTAAAGGGATTACATAAATAATAAAGGGAACTTGTTTAATTATTTTATTTTAACCATACTGATATATAAACCCAATTATGTTATTTTCTATGTGATTTAATTATTATTTTTTTCGTTTTCCACAAAGGATATGGATAATCCTCTCAAGACCAAGTGAGATCCCTTCTCAAATAATTATCCCAAGAATGGATAGATATCTTCCTCCACATCCCACTCTCAAGTAAATTGAGATATAAGAGAGCACTTTTGAAGTAGTTCTCAAGGAGATCAAAGGTTGATGATGCATGCGAGATGATCTTCCTTTCTAGCACCTAGAGATTCTTAAGATGACATTCAAAGATTTGTGGAACACGTGAGGATCACCACTAGAGGGAATCTACTTTGATTCTTATCGCACAATGATGAAAAAACCATATATCAATTTTCAAATCCAATAACAAATAAATAATTTTATAAAGGTAATTATTAATTAATTAAATTTATTATAAAGAATATGTGATGATCCTCCCTCTGGTTCTACCGAGATTTCTATTTTCTGATTTCATTGATTCAATTCCATTGATCACGATGTTTATCATAGTATAGCTCTCAGATTGATCATCTATAATGAAAAAAAAAAATCAAAGATTGGCACGAACCATCAGATGATTCTACCACGCCTAGAACCTATAGTTAGAACAAAAGGCACACTGGGTAGTGATAAAGATGAATTTAGAAGTAGAAAAGGATGGGAAAGAAAGAAAACAATATAAGTAGGGGTTGATGAAAAATATATATAGATTCTTTTGGGATGTATAGAATTTTAAATGAACTAACTTGAGTGTCTCATGAAAAGTTAATTCAATAGAAATTTTTATATCTAAGGGACCAAGTTTCGTTATACAAATAAATATTTAGGTTGATTATGTGTAAACTATGTTATTGGTAGTAAGGTTAATTTTTAGTTTCTAATGTATATCCATTTAGTGTTGTTCAGATCAATAAATAAGGAAATAAAAACACATTCATTATCAATGGGATCAAGATAAATAAATAATATTGAAACATTTTTAAAAAATAGTGGAGGAGATCACACCCCCTAAATTCTTTATCCACAAAGATCCATCATTTTTACATCTCCTTAACACTTGATTGATTTTTGTTATTCTATTTAAAATTTAAATTACATGATGAATCTATTATATTTCATTTAGGGAACTACATCATTTAATTGTGGGGTATGGAAACTTTGTAGGTTATTATTTTTAAATTTTAGTTTATTTTTTATTTTTTCATGTCATTTTAATTTTTTTGTTTTTGAAATTTATAGAGCTCAATTTTAAAACCCTTGTAAATTTTTAATACAATCCATGGTTGAAAAATTGATTTTTCCCATCTATTACCCTTAAATAAATGTTGAAATATTGTTTTTTAAATTCCATGTGAAATAATTTAATGAAATGACCACTGAATTTTGAATCTCATGGATTGACATACTACCTTAAATTTGAAGTCACTTACCTGAGAGGATTCTAAAACTATTTTTAAATCTTCTTAAAATGACCTTTCTCTTGAGATAACCACAACATATTTTAAAACCTAGAACATTCTGAGTAAACTAGTCATAACCTTGCAGCATTTCAGGATTCATGCTATATATGATTAATGCATTCATTTTATTTTTAATAACCTTTTTTAATAAGTTCTATTTTCAATCCTACCTTTACATTATAAAATTATTTACCCTATAATCCATGTATGAGATTTTTATGAATCCAATTTACAAGGGAAAATATATTTATATACCTTTACCCAAAATATGATGTATGATCTAGGTTGAATTCAAGTGCGATTCAATACAATGAACTTGAACAAGCTGTTCAGACAGATTAATTTTAACTAATGTAAGGAAGTGATGAAAATATTATGCTACTTATTTGTGTGGAAATCATTTTGAGGAGAATTGGATGTTGGCACATATTTCATAAAAAGTCAGGCATCAAATTCAACCACTGTTTTAAAGTGAAATGGCCACTCTTTATCTAAAAAATCAAAATCCTTACTAAATTCCAGATCTTAAATCCACTAGATAAAACTACAGAAAATGAATGGAATGAGTGAATAAATTGTTTTTTATGTTTAATTTTTTGAAATTTTGACTTCCCTAGAATTCTAAGAGGAGTTTGGAGGAAATTTGGAGTTATAAAAAGATCTATAATATGTTTAATAGTAATTGGTACAAGCATTCTCCAAAAAATGATATTTTTAAAGTATTTTATAATTTTATTAAATAAAGGATCTAAAACATATAATGTATGAACCTCATGATTCAATTAAAGTTAGACCACACACCTTATAAAATAAATTCAAAGTCCCCCTCTTTCTTTAAGGGAAGAACCAAAGTATAACTATAATTATCAATCAGAATTAGTTGATGGAAATAGAATTTTTACTACTACTAAAATGAAAATGGTTTATAATTTCAAATAAAAAATAATGGAGTTGAAGATAAATAGATTTACCTGGAATAGAATAGAATAATATATTGTTTAAGGAACCTAAAAATCATGACTAATTCTTAAAAAATAAATCCAATCCTTCTTAATCTACCTCAAATTTTCTGATTAGAAACCACTAACCTTAAGTCTCAGAATGAACATTAAAAATACATCATGATATGAAACAATACATTAATCAATGGATAGATATGAATAAATTCATCAAGAATTCATGGAACCTTTCATGAACTTGGAATGAGAAAATAATTTCTTGAAATACTTAACCAATGAGTGAAATGATTTCAGGAAGGTAGGTATAAGTGTGCATGCAATAATAAAAGAAGTGAAAAATTATTAAATTAACTTAATAATGGAGTTGTAAATGAGAATATTAAGGATGAATGATATGTTTTATGACAATGGTTTTTATAAGGTTAACTCACATTGGTTACTATTTGAATTTTTATTTGGTAATCGTTTTGGAAATTACTTGTCTAGGAGTCCAAGGATTAAGCGCGGGGGAATTGGCATAGTTCATAAATTAAAAATAATTTTTTTGATATCCAATTAATTATATTCTATCATAGTTATTTATTTTTTTAGTTATAATATTGTTTTTAATTAAAGTGTAAAATAATTTTACTTTATGAATATTGTTGGAAATAGAAAAAATGGTTATTTAATTTACTTAATTATTTTTTATAATGGATTTCTACTGATCATCCTTTATCCTTCCATTACGAAATATTGGAGTATGTAACATGACATTATATTTAATAATGGATAAAAAACTATTAATGAATCTTATGATTATTGGAACATTATTATGGATCCATCTTCCCTAATAAATCACGAAGAAATAAAACATTCATGATTGTGTATGGGTCATTTCCCCTACAAATCAGTGAATCTTCCTCTACGTGTGAGTGAATATTCTTCTATGTATGTGTCATGTTCACCCTTGTATGTGTAAGTTTCAAGTGTGTATGTGCCATTACTTTGATAAATTCTACTTAAGGATGATAAAAAATATAATTTAAGAGACTTACATGTTCTTCAATCCAATTAATTGGGGTTTCACTTTAGCATGCATGCAACCAACTAAAGGAGGCCACTTGGATCATAATATGAAGCATATTGCAATCCATAATAAGGAGAAAACGTTTTATATTTTCTTTAATATAATATTAAATATAGATTTGAATATGAAAATAATAAGGGAAATTTCTAAAAATTTAATAAAAAATATTGTGATTTCATCAGTAGATAGAGAAGAAATATGCAGATCTAAAAAAAGATGGGGTGGGTGAAGGAAAAAGTGGATGAGGTTCGATCAAGAGTTAGGTATGGAGAGTTTGATACTACTAATGTATTAATTTAAATTTTATGTATTATTTAATTAATTCCTCTTCCCTATACATATTTTCTATCCATAAAATGGAGGGGTAAAACTTTATTGATCAGAGAGAATAATTTTTCCCTTTTTCAATTATTGAGTCCTATATGTGATAAATAAAACTATCTTTAGTTAATTGATTTTAGTTTTCAGTCACTATATGACACTTAATACAACTATATTTATTCTTTTGAACATGTTATTTTTTTATTGTGTAGATAAATAAATTTTAATATCCCTCTACCTAGTGTAGCTTATCCATGAAGGATCATTTTGTATTGGGTGGCGAGGGTTTAAAATTTGCTGGAATATGTGAAAACGTTGTGAGCCGCTTCTGAATTTCCACGAACACCAAAACTCTATTGAGGTTTTCCTTCATATTTTAAAAGTGTATTACTATTTGGGTGTCTTTTATACTTTTAACACACATAAAAATGGGGTATGAACAAGAAATAATCAATATTAGATTATCATCAATAATAATTTTCAACTCTAATTTTTTAATGAATAAATCGAGGAATATTTAATTTATTAATTTATAAGAATAGAATTGAATTTTTTAAATACTATGATAGAATCAAAATAGGAAATTCAACCCTGAACCAATCACACTTTCATTATTTTATTTTCAATCATCATTTTAATTTCTTTTCAGTTTTTTTAAAACCAAAATAATTTCAAATACACTCTTTTTCTTAAGTGGAAATTTATTCTTGAGGTCTTCTCTATTGAGGCAACCATAGGGTTACAAATAATTCGTTATTTAACATGGGAAATAATTTATTTTTCTACATTCCATTAAAGGTGTGTGTCCAAATTCATCAATATATACATTTGAAACTTAAAATACCCAAAACACTCCTCAAATTCCCATCTTACCCCCTTAACAATATCACAATCAGGATTTGTGTAGAAAAAATGTGTGGTTTTGACTCTTTGTTTTTCAAAACCATACACTGTGTTGAATTTCCTTATTTTCCATAATAATCCTTGTTTTAATAATTAATTAAATATTTTAAATGATTATATATTTATTCAAAATAAATGGAAAGGTGTCCCATAAAATAGATTCCCAAACTCCACAACCTATTTAAAATTCTACATTTTTTATGAAACATTTATTATATTATCAATGATATTTTTATTATAGTTAATCGAAATTTTTAATTTTTTTAAAATGAGTAAGGTGGATAGAATTTAGAACCACCATTCTCTCTTGGCTCATTATCCCTACATGGTATGAACCTACTCACCCTTATATACCTTCTTCTAGACACAACCACCACATCACACCCAAAACCCTAACTATTTATTCTTCTCATCTAGTTTGTTACTGCCTCTAACCTCCCTCTTATATAATAAAAATATCTCAATTACTCATAACCTTTTATTAAAACATGCTCCATCCTTACAATCTTGCTTCACTAGACCCACCATAGTAGATCATCCCTCTATCATACCTCACTGCACCTTTTAAATATAGAATCTATTTTTTCTGGCACCAAATCATCATACAAACTTCTCACACTATACGATTTAGAACCTACCACCATCATTTAACCATATTTGGTCTACCTCTATGTTTCCCCCAGAACATGTGTTTTTGTTGGGAATCACTAATTTTGAAATGTTTCCCTCAGATTTATTTATAGAACCAAAAACATCAAATGGTTCTATATCCAAAGGGACCTACTTTTGAAAGGTAGGTGTTTGTTAGGTTTGAAACTATGATACTTAATAAATCACATTGGTCGAGAGGATGAGAGGTCAAGCTCATCACACCCTTTTGGGGGGAATTATTGCTGACTTAGGGACTCTCTTATTGATTAAAGATATGTTCACGAATCCTTATTAATTTACCAAATATAACATAGGTTTCCCTGGAAATTTGAAATCAATTATTTGCATGTGTGGAATTTATAATCATTCGTATGTATTAAATGTTATATGTTATTGGATATATTCTTATTTATTTGAGTTTCTCCATCAATTATTTTCTTTTTATATACTACTTAGATATCCTTCTAGTCATTGTTATGATGATGTTGGTTTTAAAACCACATAATGGAGTACTATATAATTTATGGTCATCCAGGTATACAAAAGTTGTTTTGATGTTGGGGTCATACCCATAAACGGGATACCAATGTATCCTTGTGAAAGGAATCAGAACCCTCAAATTTCGATGTCACTTAATGGGAAACATCATTCCTTTTAAGGATATGTGATAAGGACCTAACTTTACAGTTTAATGTCATGTGGTAAGGACATATAAATGGAAGGTGGTTAGTTAAAGAATGGTGTGGGACATAAAACTAAGCGACCCAAGGAACCTAGAAAGGAAATGAGTTTAATAGTTGGATTAGAACCTTTTTGGAATATGGACTAGAAATAACATGTTCAATTTGGAGTGTTGGGTTTGTACCTCAGGGAGGCTTCCTACATATCCCACTGAGATGGGAATCAATGCCCACATAGTTTGGTAAGTCTCGTAGGGTTGTATGACCCCGTGAGATAAATTGGTTGGGGATTACTCCTAAAGAGGATGCACTTGTAACAAGGTCCATGAGAGATTTCTTAACTCATAGAGATTTATGGGGGCTTAACTCAGGGCTTACTCTTAAGGAGGATGCCCAAATTTAGGGAATTAGGGTTGGATTCTTGAAGAGGATATCTAGTGAACTCGGGCCCCTAGATTAATGCTTCCTATATATCCCAATTATAGTGGGAATAAGAGTTCTCATAGTTCAAGATAAAAAAGTTGATTGTGTGGATTTTGTACTCAACACAATCTATAAGCCCCAATGAGTCATGCTCGGTGTGAGAAATAAGACAATGTGAAAGAATCAATAAACCACACACTTTCTCTTCTACTGATGGAAGAGGCTAGGCCTACGGCGAAATAATCCATGCTAATGGTGGGTGAGGGAGAAAAACAATGAAGCCTTTAATGTGATATAAAAGTGAAGGTCATTGGGTATGGCCCAAAATACTAGGGGATTAGTCTAGGAGGGATTCCCTCGAATGGGTCCCATGAGAGGAGGGAGGATTTTCTTTTGTTTAATGGAAAAAAAGTGTGACCCTTACTCTCCCTATTGGAAACCGGAGGTTCCATATCTTTGAGATGAAATGGGGGGATAGAGTCCTATCCCTTTAATCATGTAATGGGAAATTTCTAACACTATATCTAGGGTAAGTTTCTATGTGACTGTAGATATAAAAACCTACAAACATCCCAATGATCCTGACTTTCTTAGAAAAGGAATGTGGAAAGCCTCTGGCTTTAGAAATACAAACCCAAGCGGAGGACATGTTGATGTGTCTTTCCAAAATGTGTAGTAAGTCAAGTGGTTTTGGTGGAGGTTTTAAATTAGCCCATTTTAGGTAAGGTAGATGAGGAAAGAGACACCACTCCTCTATAAGTGGATAAGAAGAGGCCTTTAAATATGGCTCATGTAGGTGTACCTTGTAGGTCTTCCACGTGGGCATGCTATGTAGGTTTATTTCAAAGGTCCTAGGAGGAACTAAGAAAAAATGCTCAACAAAGGGAAATTAATCCTATAAAACCTTAAAAGGACTACCAAGAAAACAAAACTTGCGTGATATCTAAATCTAAACAGCCTAGGTCTCTTTTGGTGTATTTGGAAGATCCCTGTAGATGTCCTTAAGGAACAAGACTTGCATAGGTAGCTTATTCTTGATATAAAATGGGTCCTTAATGAGATGTTTTGTATTTTAAACTGTAAAAGGACTTCAATATTACTTATCCCAACTAATTATCTCTTCTCTCGTGTTTTAGAGAGTTATTTGAGAAAATTTAGGGGACTTGGGTGAAAGAGCTATGCAGTGGAAGCTTCAACAGTTCTTCCAACTTTTTTAGTCTCTTAAATGTGGGGACCAAGTGTCCTATTTATAGGTAAGGATAAGGGCTGTTAGAAAGGAGGTTTTTGACATAGGTTGACCATGTATCTCTTTAGAATAGTTCATTCATGTAGGGGTACAAAAATTATACTACTGCTTAGGTCCTTCAAGTAGGTCCTCTGCCTAGCTCCAAAATGTAGGTCTATGGTGTAGGGGCTGCGCATAGGGCTGTATGAGTAGAACGTGGGCAAGTCTTCTTGATGTGGAGGTGTGCTATGTAGGTCCCTAATGTAGTGGTCCCACAAAGGTCCCTTGAACTTTATGATTTTTTATTCCTTTATCTTCTTCTTTGATACTTTGAAATATCCAAAGGACTTGTTCATATTATATTTGCCTTCCTAAGGAGTGTCAATGAAAGCCCCCGCTCAGGATTGGATCCAATTGAAAATAGGTTCACGTCCCGAGGTATGAGTATGAGGAAGAGATTATGGAGAGTTAATTCTAGACTACCCATGTCTATGGGATAACTATGTTGCACAAGTCAGTGACATAGATATGGGGTGGTAGTTCAAAGCGTAGATATAGTGCACTAGTCTGAAGCGTAGCTATGGAATGCAGGTTTGCGATATAGGCCAAGGGTGCCTATAAATACCCTCATTCATTTGCAATTTTCTTAACTTGTAATATCATATTTTTTTCTCTCATTGCGTAGCTCGTTCATCCAACTTTACTGCATTGTTCTCTCATGCAGGTCCCTTAAAAATATATCAAGGTAAGACCATTTGAGTGATGGATCTATGTGGAAGGATGTAATCGAAGTACCTGTTCTAGAATCCTTATCAATGGACCTACACAGATGACCTTGTCAAAGAAGATACACATAGATTCTCATTTTCCAAATTCTTGAATTCATTTAAGTTAAAATTATAACTCTCTTAAGTCAAAATTCCATATTAATGAGAAAAATTTGGTATTTATTTTTTAGGAACTGGTTCAATTGATGACCAAAAATGAGGAAGCTAAATTTTTTCAAAATGAAATGAAGAAAATCATTGGAGCAGACTATTATGACATTGTTGAGAGTGACCTATCTAGGTTTATGAAAGGATTTATTCTATACAATCATTAATATCCATGAAGCCACTATGTTCCTCTGTATGGGCATAGGATTTTTCAAGATTCCCATATTCCAAATAATAAGAGACAATTTCCAAATACTTGGTTCTTCCAACACTTTAACTGCCATTGCATGAATATTACTACAAAGGGTATGCCTGTTAATGAGGGAAAAATCCCTATTGGATTCATCATACATCAGAGTGGTTATAATCTTGATATGAGAGATTATGTTGTAGAGCCAAGGCGACATTACTATGATTCAACTTTTCATGCTTCAAAAAACAAATCAGTCTAACAGCTAGAAGGAAGACTGGGACCTTCATTCTATAGTAGGAGTAAAACCTGAATTCATGTAGGAATTCTATGTATGCCAGACTTGAGAAAATTTTATGAAATAACTAACAGATGTTCACATTTTTTTAGCTGTCTGGATTAGATAAACTTATGTTTACAAAAATAACTTTATTCATGAATTACTAAGTTGATGGAGTCTGCAATTTTTCTTTCACTTGAAATATGATGCAGTTGGCATTAATATATGGGATATCTAACAAATATATGGGGTTTCTATTATCAGGGAGATGGATGATGAATTCATTCCACCAAAAACAACATGAGGTGATTCCAATAGGATGCCACAATTGGCTCATGAAGTATTGAATATTGAAAAGTAGTTTCCAATAGAAGATAAATATTCTCATTCTAGGGATAATATTCACACAAGAGTGTGGATGAAATATTTTTTAGAACCAAAAAAGAAAAAGGGCCAACCAGCGAACATCCTTCCGTTTTTCAAACTGTTGATAATTAGGGTATGTCAGGTACATACTGGCCCACATTGGAGAGAGGTGACTAAAAGCATTAGGGGTATAAAGTCAAGTATGATATTGATTCAAAGTTACAACTAGTCGGATTCCTTTCCATGTGGATATGTATTTACTTTTTTCCAATCCATGAGTCTGGTGGCGGTGTAAGGATAGTGACTTTTGTTATTGCAGAAAAGTTGGTAGAGGAGAAATAAATTGGTTTGGAAACCCCTATATTATCAAGAATCTATCACTCCATACTACATTTGTACAATGGGAAGGCTCCATTTAGACTTTTAGGACAATTTCAAGTGTTGTGGGGCTATATTTTAGCACAGTTTTGGTCATATTAAGTGTTCAGTTTAGTTATAATCCCCAATTTTTGTTTTACCCCATTTTTATAGAAAATATCCAGGATTCAACTTTTTAACCTGAAGCCTAATGAAGTGCTGAGAGCACTAAATGCATAAGGAGAATTCGACTTCTTTCTTTTTGGTAACCCACCATCTGTAACATTTATTGATGATGGCAATGAAGAAAATTAAAAGATGAGGGATTATATAATAGAATTTAGGGTTAGAGTGTTATCAACCAATATTGATGGTGAAATCATCTGTAAGGATTATGTGCCTTATTGGTTTTGTCTCCAGTTTAAATTTCATCAACAATTGATCAATTTTCCTCCCACGTAAGATATACAATAAAAACATCTAATGGTATCCTGAAAATTATGGATTTTGATGTCTTTAGATACATACAAAATTCCAATTATACTACCTCCACCAGACACATTAATTGTATTAGAGTATGGATATGCTAAAGATGAGGCTCATTCATACCCTCAGGGGGTTTAACAAAAGGAATATATTGGGTAGCAACCATAAGAACTGTTGTTTATAGAAACTGTGGTAAAAGATTTAAATCCAAATATGGTGCAGAGGCTTCAGAAACATCAAAACCTTCAAAAACTCTCCATAGAAAATCCACCAAGATGAATAATTCCAAGTAAAAAATCCCTCTAGTACCGAGGATATCTAGTCACCATTATAAAAAAGTGATTATCGTCCCATCTTCTGATTCTTCTAAAGAAGAAGGGAGTCCTGAAGATTCCTTCCAATCAGAAGGTGTTTAGTTTTCTCTACATCCAACCATATCAAATCCAAATTATGTGCGGACTTTAGAAATATATTACTAGAAAAACATGACTTGTGGACTCATGGATGTTTGGGAATTTCTCCAATATAGCTTAAGAATAGAGAATGTGGTTAATATTAAAGAACCTTCAGATTATCATCTAGATAGTTATTAGGCTGAAGTACAGGATAACATCGTAGAGTTGGAGACCTTTATATATGAAACCAATTACCAAGTCTTGACCTCAAAATTAGTATCTGACATGATGGATCAATGGACATGTGAATGGTAAATTGTTCACCTTGAAGAAGAATGGTAAATTTATGCAAATACAAATAATGTATTTCCTCTTTTTATATTTCAATTTTTCTTCATCATCCATCATCATTAATCTTGATGGGATTTCATTTTTCATCTTTATATTAGAGAAGGAAGCTTTGGAAGGGTTCTTGATTCACCAAAACAAAAACCCACATGCACCCCTATTGATACATTGGATGAAATCCTCAGGTCTCCCAGAATTTCTCCAGGTGGGAAAACCATGATAGAGGTGATGGAGATAGAAAATCCCCAGGCGATACCTAAATTTTCTTCTGCCAATAAGAGTATTTCAATACCTTCACTATCTTATGAAAGGAAACACAAGATATCATTGATATTGATCTGAAGTGTACATCAAAAAACTAAGTATTCATGCTATCCTATAGTATTATGACCTTATTTATACACCTTGGTTACCACGTTCATCTTGTCACAGGATCTCCATCTATTTCTTCTCTTATGGGATTAAATACTGGTCCTTCAAGGATTTATAAGGAAACTCCAAGAGCATTACAAATTATTACTGATGAATATTTTACCTTAATAGACTAAGTAACAAGGGATATGGTTTTATGTGATTATGTTTCTACAGAGAGAGAAAAGGGTCATGGTAATATAAAATGAATTTCTTCTAGGTATAACATTTTGTTTCTAACATTATTTTCTCTATAATATTTCAGATCGGTTTTCTGTGCTGGTGGATCCTATGATAATCATTTATGATATTCTTATTTATCTAGAAGGAAAGAATGGGGATCCTAGGAAATTTGAGGTATATAATGGTGCTGATCCTAACTTGACAGGACCAGAAGACATTGAAACAATTGCATAATTAATGGAACAAAATGTTAGAGGATCCATTTTTTGCATTAAACAACATTTAATGGATGCAATAAATGTTGAGGATGCTATAACATACAAATCCATATACACTGATATGATGGATGCCCTTAATCCAAACATTTATACTCCAGGCTTCATCAAGGAGTTTGGGGACTTCCATGAGGAATTAAAATGATGTATGTTCTCATTCCTGCAATTTTCATGCCTAATAATTATTTTATCTAATACTTCATATTCAAACTCATTTTATGTAGTATTATCTATATAGAACATTGTGAAGGCCCTTCAAGAACAAGGAAATTGTAGAGACCCGAAGCTTGACGTACATGGACATTACATTACTTTTGCGGAATACTTAGTACATAACAAAAACACACACACAAGGACCATAATAGTTTAGTGTCTTTGGAAACTCGGAATATAATCTTCTAATCGTGGTGAAAGATCTTCAACATCTCCCATAAAGATCTTTTTTTAAAAAACCTAAATCCTTTCTTTATGTCCCGGGGAAAAGAAAACATAAAAGGGTGAGCTCAAATGCTCTGTAAGGGTAAACAAATGAAATATTAATCACGTCATATTCATAAGAACATATCTTTTGGAAATCTTAACCTGCAAAAGAGATCATAATTTCATAACATGGGATAAATCATAGTAGTGAAATTTAATCCCAATAATCATAACTTAAAACCTGAAACTTTGTGTCATACACACATAATCATAGAGAATCATTTCTTATTAGTCAAGACTCATTTCCAAGACTATCTTAGTGGACAAATTCCCTTTCTGAACCGAGTTCATTCCTCGTTTCAGTCCTGTTTCACTGAACCGGTATAACCTACCATTCCAGCCATGTCTATCTCATGAGATATAAAATCATTACCCAATGCATTGGAGGGAGATATAGGTCCCACCCATCTCATAATGATACCATTCTTTTGTGTGCCACAAAATCATAAATCATACATCATTGCATAGACCATGTAATAAAAATGGGAATCTTAAACATCGTGACATCATAAAACAATTCATATAATATAAAGGAATTCATAAAAATAATTCCATCACAACATAATAAAATCAATGTAATAATAGGGATAGAAACAGAACCCTATATTATCTTAGATGGAAAATAATTTTGATAAAACACTTGAACTCCATTCTTGAGGAAAATATCCTTTCTACTTCAAAAACACTTTCCTTTATTTAAATGTCATACAATTTTAAACTAAAATAAGTTGATTAAAAATAAACATGAAAACTTGTAAAGGAAGCTTCTTGGAAATAATGTTTTAAAAATCCATTCATGTTGTATAAGTTAAAAAAAACATTCTTCGTACTTTTGTCGGAAAATTCAAAAAGTACCTCGTACGAAAAACGACAAAAGATTCCTTTCAAATCCTTTAATAAACACTCACCGAAGGGTAAAATTGGATTTAAAAAATTTTAGGTGGATGGAAATAATATTACATATTGAGGAAACATGGATGTGGATGATAAAATACACCCTAGTAAATTGCAAAGTATAAACAATCTCAGATAAAAATGGGATTGTGATATTTTCCCTTACCTTAGGCCTGATTTGCCTCGTAAGTGTCCGAACCTCCTGTATAATGATTTAAATAATGTTATTGACTTATTCTAGAATCATAATTATTTCTATGATATCATATATGGTCATATTCTTAGCTTCTTAGTAGTAATATTTCATTGCTACTTGTTATTCAGGTGTTTATAACTTTTTGTTCTTATGCATGTTTTGTCGAATAAATTCTTATTCTTCTCTTTAGGTTATAGATACATCATTTCCAGAATGGTATTTATGTACTATATATCATATTTATTCATTCAATTCATTCAATTCATTTATATAATCATTATGCAATGAAGATCATGTAGAATGAATCACATCACATCGTGGAGACGGTATTCCGTACGGATGCACGAGCGATGATATCATTCCCATGATCGTGGAATTGTATTGGAGTGTATGTATACTATTTCAGAATCAATATCACTTTACAATAATCATATATAGTAATTATTTACACCATTATACCCATCCAAGTAAGGTGGTGGTGGAAAATAGATTACACCACGGCGTGGAGACGGTATTCCGTACGTCTGCACACGCGGTGATTTCGTTTTCCGTAGGATGGATAGATGTTGAAATAGGGTTGTTTCATACTAATAATAACATATCAGTATATGAGTGATACTTATGTTATTACTTCATAATGAAACAACTAAATAAGAAGAAGTTGAAGAAGAAATAATTTGGAAAGGATCGGTAATGGATATTACCTCTTTTTGACGCGCCTCTTCTTAACCTCCACTTAAAGAACTAAGGATGGTCTTTCAAGAAGACCATGACCTCTAGGATGATATTAGGGAAGTGGATAAGAGATTTTGGCAGGGGTTGGCCGAGCTTGAAGGCTCAATGTGGTGTGAGGAAGAGGGGGAGGAGGTTCCCTTTTATAAGGGAGGAGAGGGGCACCTTTGGGAAAAATAAAAATATTATTTTATTATAAAGTCATGTTCGGTTTTATATAGCTCCAAATTGATATATTTTGAAGCTAAGGGGGGGATGGGTCTAAATCCTCTCATCCAATATAATTTAGACAAGTTTAGGTATCAATTTTAACCTTATCATTTAGATTTAACTTTAAGTTAGATAATTTATCTTTTACCATGTCTTCTTGTTTTCTTACACTATAAGGTTAATAAACTTACTATATCAAGCCAAACGAACCCCAAGTTGTTTATTATTAATATATATAGCCTTATATAAGTCATTTGGCCGAACCATAGATTTTTAGGAATAAAATAACAATTAATAATATAATATTTATTTTTAAAAACTATGTTATGTCAATTTTGACACTATTTAGTAATTGATTTTTGTGAAAATCATAACAGAATTATTAGTTCGAACCAAGTTAATTTAATCAATACTAACATGTAATATTAACCTATAAAATTAGTGTAATTCATAAAAAGTCTCTAATTACATTTATTTGGGTATTTATAACATCAATTATGTCAATATTTCATTCATAAGATAATTACTGCATCATCGTTGTGTCATAAATAAATTATATTATTTAATGTCTAAAAATTACAAATAAAATACCATTATGTAGGAAATTGTTTTATATTTCTGATGAGAATTTATAGTTGAATTTATCTTATGTATAACACCATATTAAAAATGATTTACTTATTAAACTTTGATTCTTAACTATTTAACCCTTCTTTAAATAAATTAATAATAAATGTCCTAATCTAATCCAAGTGGGTCTAAATGGTCATATTTTATCCCTATGGTTGTTTTTGGTCGAATTAAACTTGTCCAATAGAATTAGGACATGTGTTAGGGTAATAATAATATCATTTTTACCCTTAATTACCCTATTTACTTTTAACCGTGGTAAAAAAGAAGTCAAAAGTTACTATTCACCAAAAATTATTTTCATCTCATTGAACCACATTTTAGTCCTAGATATGAACCACGTCTCTCGGGTTTTTGAAATTCCACTCATAGAAGCGGTAAAATTAAGTTTTATGAAAAATTCAGTTTTTTTAACTACCACTTAGTGGTTTCACTATTCATCAAAAAATGAACGTTTCCAGAAAAATACAAAAAATTAGGCCTAAGATATATTTGATATTATGAATTCAAAAATGACGTCGATTTTACCAAATTCAAAACATATAAGTTACATTAATTAATTTAAAAATTAATTCCCGTCGTCAAAACAAATAGCGTGTTTTTGAGAGATAATAACTATCAAAAGATTGACACTTGTTTATGTCTGGTTTAAATGTGAAATTACATCCAATGACCAAAATTGTATTAAATTGTAAAAATATATTCTAAATATAATTTAAAACCACTCAAATTAATAATTTATCACTATTAATTTTTTATATTAAAAAAGTTGTTTTTAATTAAAATTTAGTAGTTTTCACTATTCATCAGAAAATGAAAGTTATCCGAAAAGTACCAAAATTTCACCCTAAGCTAATTTCGATATTCTGAATCCAAAAATGAAGTCCATTTTGAAAAATAAAATTTACAAAATTTCAAAAAGTGGTTATTACTATTCATAACGGCTAGTTTTAATAATATTTTAATAGCATATCGTTGTTTAGTAAACCCGGTATTGCATACAACACACGCTATTGAGGAAGGTCGCGATTGCGTGTAATGCAAGCCAAGTCCGGGTTGCGTGCTGTGCAATAATCCTTCATTGTTTTGTATAACATAATCCAACCATATTTCATTTATACATTGAATATATATATACATATATACTCAATGTTGCGTAGAATAACTATTATCAAAATTGTGTGTAACACGATCCAAGAATAGTGTTGCATATACTGCAAGCGAATACGGTGTTGCGTATAGCGCAAGGTAATCTTGGTGTAGCATACAACACAAGACATTAATGAAATTAAAAGAATATTTTTCATAAAATCTCAGGGTGTTACAGAAACCCACTATATCCTACTTCTATTTAAGAGACACCAACTGAAAATGCAATGTTGGGAGATGCTCTAGAGACTATGGTTATGGATAATAGGCATGATCATGAGAATTATCCTCCTCAAGAAGTACTTTCCAAAATTACTAACGTTATGAATATTGGGGAGGAATCTACTCAAGCATCAAAGTTATTATCAGGTAAATTTCATTTATTGTCTTCATAATGTTTTGTTCTTGATACACTTTTAGAGATAACAATCATTCTAATTCACAATTTAGGGCTATCAGATCCCATTTTTAGGTCCATAGGTGAATCCTCTACATTGGCTCAATCAACATTGAAAGATGAAGCACCAGCTACTTTGAAAGGAGTAGAGCCAAGAACTTTCTCGAGTGAATTGATTTTAGAATATGTTCCAACTCATAGTAGTGATTCTAATTTGGACTTATAGATTCATTGTGATCTCAGTATTATGAAAAATAAAACATGGAGAACCATTTATGATATAATCTCTATGAATCCTTTGGATGAGATACCTTCAAAATTTGGCTGACATGCAGCACTTTTTAGCATACTGGGATTTTGTGGATTTTATTATCATCCAGTTTATAATGTAGTGAAAGAAATAGTTCGCCAGTGGATGAAAGAATCAAAATTGAAGCAATATCTTTTAAAGTCCAAAATTCTCACCAATGTTACAGGTTTCCAATCCACAATATCTGAGGTATAAGCCAACCATAGAAAAAGTTGGAGAAACTTAATCAGAAAATTAAGGAGGCAATGAAGGAAATGGCACATCTCCGGAAGCAAATGAATATTGTTCAAAATAATCTTGAGAAACTAAAATAATAATTGGGAGAAAGCCACTTATAATTTGTAACTTCCATTTCAATTTCCACAGATGCACTTTGTCAGGCTGAGGAGGCTGAAACTTCTCAACTGACTGAGCTTCAGTAAGCGGTTAATAAGGACCATGAGGCTATTAAAATAATAAAGTGTCAAGATGAAATCTTTTTGTAACAGATGATAGATAGAATATATTATGTGGATGTTCCTATAATTTTTCCATATAAATTAAAATGATTTAATCTCTAATCATATATACGTCTTTATCCATGATTTATCTCTATAATTTCAAAATCAAATCCCATTTTAATAACATAGAATTTTTATGCCAGATAATCATAATTACCTTAATGGGGATAGGAGAACTTTAACCTTTATCTAAGACAGGGGTTCTAATGAGCACAGTTTAACTATTTCTAGGGTTTTATGGAAAACCCCCCAAAATCTATTTCTTTTGATTTTTTATGACTTGATATTTCCTAAACCATAAAAAGTTTAGTCCTGGTGAGATGAGACACAAATTTTTTTAGAGTACCCTTTGCGCGTTTTCAACCTGGTGAGTGTTAGGTTTCTTTTAATGGGAAGTTTAAAATCATGCATGTTGGACTAATAAGGCAAACATTTTAGGTTAGATAGTTTTGACTATAAATTTTCATATTAAAATCCAAACAAGACTTCGATGGGAGGGGAGGTCCGAATATATATTTTCTAGATACTTCCAAGGGCAATCTTTAGTCATGATTTTTTTACATGGTTACCAAATCGAGAATTTTATGTATTATAATATAAGAGGTATCCTTTGACTGGAATTCCCATTATTTAGGTGACTTATGCTAGGCCACCTATGGGAACGTACTGCATATTTTGGCAAAAGAGATCTCCAGAATTCTAACAATATATTATTGATTAAGAAAGGGGGTTAAAATTTGGATGTCTCAAGACCACAGTGGGTGGATTTACCAAGGAAAGGTATTTAAGAATATAAGGGGGCATCCGTGCTGATATCGACCATGAATGAGGAACCAATCCTACATGAATTAAGGGTACAAATAAGGATATATTTTTCCGAAAGGGGGTTTTTGATATTTTTATATGTATTTTAAAGTCAAGCAGCAACAAAATTGGGAGATGTGCAGTTTCAAGTCTTACAGAAAAGACATTAGAGGGCTTTAATTTAAGGTCTTTAAATTTGAACAAAGGTTTATGAGACTCCAATTTCTTGACAATTTATTTAGAAATATATTACCATGTTTAGGTATGGAAAGGAATAAATGTAAACTATGATTTGAGAATTTATAGATCTAGAGAGTGGCATGGGAAAAGGGTTAAAGGCATTAGAGGAAGTCTTTCCCCAGAATGATGTTACCACTTTTGAAGAACCCATTATGGGGGCTCTATTATGTAGGGATAACTAGGGAATATACTACCTAGAAAAATAGTGGCAAATTTTTACTAACACTACTATTATGTAGGAGAATTTTCATTGCCACATATGGGTACATACTTTATAGTTAGGTAAAAGAGATCTTTGGTATCAGACACTCTTTTTCTAAAATCCAAAGAAAGTTTATGGAGATTCAAATTTTTCAAAGAACGGAGTTTGTTTTATGGGGAAAAGTACCTGAACACCAAAAGAGTATTTCCAATCAAGATTTCCAAAGAAATGGAGGAATAGACATTCTACGAAGGTCTGATCCAAACGTAGGAAATATGGTGTATGTAGTTTTTTAGGTTATAGGACTATGAACATAATATCATGGAAGTAATGGATGATATGTGGTTAAATGATCCAAGTTTATTTCAATATGCATTGAACACATGGAGAGGAAAAGTTAATAAACTATGGGCTTGGATAATTTCGATTTAAGAGAAAAGATATGGGAAAAATATACAATGGATGACCTCTTTAGAATACAGATTCCTATAAATCATTAGAAAAGATTAAAGGGGACAAAATATGCTTCTACCAAGAATGAAGTTACTATTGTTTGAAAAACCCGTTATGGGGGATGTATCGTGTAGGGCCAACTGGATCATATGATGCATATCCAAACAATGAAATCCTTTTGGCTGGCATGCCTGTTATATATGCTAATTTTATGAAAGGACACCTAGAGGAACATAATGCATAGTAATGTAAATGATTTATCAATTATTATATAATCTACCAATAGAAAATGAATAAATATTTTAATGATATGAAAGTATTCAAGATTGAGAGTGTGAAATGTGAAACGTGTGATGCTAAATGCACATGAGAAATATTTGATTCAATATAGGCTATGATATTAGAGTCCCTTACATAGATCCGACTCATATGTATAATGGGAATATCTTTTGTTTCCTTGTTATGTTCTCTAAGGATTGGACCTAAATATAGGGATTCTACATGGATTTTTAATTGTATACAGGATATGTGGAATTTTCTTTTATCCCATCGCTATAATTGAGATCTAAGTCATAGTTTTCACTACGTATCTCATAGGATGAGAATCAATCCATTCATAGTTCTTTGGGTACCGTGCAGTTAAATTCATGTGGGAATGACATTAAGGGATTTGATATAAATAGAATTTGAATATTCTCATGTAGATCTAACTCATACATGGGAGAGAAGAGGCTTTTTCACATCATGCTACATCTAGGCCCATGATTGAAAGTTTGGAAGTCACTACATATCTCATATAAATGAGAATCAATCCACCTCCAATGCAGTTTAATATCATGTGGTGATGATGAAGGTGAACTGACATGAAATTACTACATATCTCATTAAAATTAGAATTAGAACACACATAGTTTTTTTGAAAATATTGTGTAGTTTATCATCATGCGATGAGGAAATCTATTGTGTCTTTTAAGGTCTTACAACTAGGACAATTGATAACCCCACATAAGAATTGAGATACCTTATTTATGCCGAGAAGTAATTTTCCCAATTCCTAAGCCCACGTGAGCTATGCTGAGTGTGATAAATAAGGGTTAGTAAAAAGGTCCCTTCTATAACATAATGGTATAAACACTGAAGAATAAGGGTATAATAATTATATGGTGGCTGAGCGAGGTTATAGGAATTAGGTACCAATACATATTTTACTGAAGTAATAATAAATCCACACATAGTTTTTCAGATTGTTCCCCATATAAATCACGTTTTGATGTGATAGACGAGGGATTTTAATGCATTCTGAAATAATGGTTAAACATAAGACACACGAAGGTATGAAGATCAAACCATGTATTCTGGAAGAGTACTATGTATAGATTTGGTTCATATAAAGGAGGAAAATGGGAAATAAATCTCCATATGGTTGTGGTTGGGCCCAATATTGGAGATCTGGGCGTCACTATGCATCCCATTGAAATGTGAATCAAGTCACACCTAGTTCTTGAAAATAGTATTCCTTGTG
This sequence comes from Viscum album, assembly GCA_963277665.1. NCBI lineage: Eukaryota > Viridiplantae > Streptophyta > Magnoliopsida > Santalales > Viscaceae > Viscum > Viscum album. Next base: position 1,048,813,490 of record OY728162.1, read on the forward strand.
CATATCTAACTCATAAACACACTGGATGGGGGAATTTTTTTGTCATGTCTTGGCCCAAGATTGAATATCTAGGAATATCTATTTATCTCATTGGAATGATAATCAAGCCATAGATAGTTCATTAAAATGGGTCTCTATGATGATTTGATTCAAACATAGAGAGAAACAGGACTCATGTTCCACTACGTATTAGCAATGATGTGAGTAATGATTTCACATGAAAGCTACTATTTTTTTTAAAGAATTACAAGGAATGATAATTTTTGGTATCATTGAGGATTTATTAACATCAAATGAAGGAGACATTAATCGTATATTTTAATGTCATGTAGCGAGGACAAATGATGTCGTGCAGTTTAACATCATGTGATAAGGACAAAGATGCTATAAATTTTGACATCGTGCAACATGAGAACATATGGTTGTTATGCAGTTTAATGTCTTTCAAATATGAAATTACTTTTTGTGATTACACAAAGTACTTCATCAGGAATCTTTCATTGGTTGGAGTTGTAATAATTTCTCTATCCATTAATATTAGGGAATAATCTCTATTATAGCAGACCTTATGTATGGAAAAAGGTCGTTACCACTTTGGATCTTGATTTAGATGTTTATTTCCTGATATCATCAGAGTCATGAGGACTAATACCAATTATCCTTGAAGAAATGAGAAGACATGAACTTCCTTATTATACGCCCATGCTACTCTATTCTGATAGACTTATAGATGATGCAATGTATTCAATTTATTTTCATTTAATCATTCTAGCCCATCAAAACACTTTGGAGACTGTTCATTTGTAGATAATTGATCACTGATGGAAACATGGAGTGAAGGGAATTTAATTCCAATAGAAAACATTGATTATATTTTGTATACCGATGAGTATAGAGTTTCTTGTGTGGCAGTATAGGTAGTAGTCCAATAAGCCCCTAAAGCATGATTTTTTTATCAAACCCAGATTTCTTATCTTTTTCCACCATTTTTTGTAGTATATTTTTTAGGGTCTTGTTGAAAGCATATATCTATCCATTGGACACCGCATGATAGTGAGACAAATGGTTGGATTTGATATTGTGCTCCTGATACAACTTCTTTACTACAATAAAACAGAAATTGGCATCGTTGTTTATTAATATAGTATGAGGGACACCAAATCTGGTAATGATATTAGCTTTGAAAAAACTAACAATTATTTTGGACCCAACTCTCTTGAGAGGTATTTATTTATCCTATTTTGAGAAGAAATCCTTGGTAGTAGGAATATAAATGAATTTCTTATCCATAACTGTAGGATAAGGTCCTACTACATCCATTACCCATGTATAAAAATGCCAAGAGTATTTAGTTGTATGTAGAAAATTAGAGGGTTGATGAATGAAGTTGGAATGCACCGGGCATGGATGATACTTTTTAGTAAAATCTATGCCATCATGTGTCATCGAATGCCAAAAGTATTCAAGCCTTCAGATTTTATCAGGAAGCCTATGCCCAGACTGGTGAGCACCACATGATACTGTATTTACTTCTTTCATGATAGTTACAGTTTCTTCCCCATCAATTAATCAGAAAATAATTCCATCAAATCCTTATCTATATAGGATCTTTTGATGATCTGGGCCATCATAAAGAGTGAAAATAATTTCTCATCACTGGATTTGTTCTCTTTTAATTCAATATGGTGGAAGTACCACAATTTGGATATATTGCATGATACATGTCATCCATCCCATGGTATGACCATATGTCTTAGAAATGGGTCTAGTGTCATTGATTTCCTCTATTTTTTTAAAGAATGTAAAACCACTTGACGATGAGAAATTCTAATGATTATTTTATACTGTTTTTGATCATCCAAGGTCGTGGAAACATTTTCCAATGCATCAACCTGGGAATTATGTAACTGCCAGACATAATAAAATGTTTGGTTTGAGGGAAATTAGACCATTAACCCTAAAGCATTATCACATAGGAAATTGTTTTCTTCTTTTCTAATGGAATAATACCCATTGATTTGTTTGATTACCGATTCTGAATCACCTTTCACATCCACGTAGTTTATTGGTACTTGGAGTGCTAATTCCAAGCCAGTAATGACATCTTGATATTCTGATTCATTGTTGGTACCACCTTCTATTAACAAAAAGGAATATGGAAACACTGCCTTCTCTAGGGAGATAATCACAATTCCTCATACAACTTTGTTAAGTTTAGGGTTTTCCATTCTCTTTCCCATCAGAATTCTAGAAGAACCATCAAAATTAATTTCCCATATTCAAGGATTTTCTTGTATAAAGAATATTTCTTCATCAGGAAATTCAATATTCAATGATGTGTCTCCCACAGATGGGTTCTTCGAAACGAAATATGCTAAATCTTGGACTTTTACTACTTTTTGAGGTACAAACTCTATATCAATCTATTGTAGAATAACCACCCACCATTCAAGACGTCCTATAAGCATAGGAAGAAAGAGGAAAAATTTGGACGTGTTATTGTGAGATACCTAGTGAACCTCGTGATGTTACAAATAGTGACTCAATTTATGAACAGAAAAGATAAATTCAAGGAATATTTTCTCTATATTTGAATATTGAGTCTCTATGTTGATCATGGTTTGACTTAGAGAGTAATGAATATTTTCATTTCCTACACAGTTCTTTTGTGGAATAAAGTCACCCAATGATCTCTCCAAGGCTATCAAATAAAGAATGAGTAGCTTTCCTTCAACAAGTGGCATTAATATCAGTGGGCTCAAGAGGTATTTTTTGAGGATATCAAATGATTCTTGTCATTCATTAGTTTACTGATATATAACCCCTTTCTTCATCAAAATTTTTAAGGGAAAACAATTCCCTGCAAAATTGGCTATAAAGAACCAGATATTAGCATAGTGTCCTTGAATTACTCTCAATTATTTCAAGTTTTTATGAGGTGAAATTACAAGGATATCCTTTTTCATCTCAGGGTAAACTTTGATGCCACGATGGAGCACGGAAAAACAGAGAAATTTCCTCGAGGTTATCCCGAAATCACATTTCAAGGGGATCATCTTAAAATTTTGTTGTCGAAGCTTATTGAATATGGTATCTAGATCAGAAAAGTGACCAGAATATTGTCTGGAATTAACCACTAGATCAACCAAATAAAATTCAATAAATTTCCCTAAGAAAGGTTAAAAAATATGGGGCATTGCATGCTGATCTGTCACACCATCATTACTCAATCCAAATGGAATTACTCGATAGAAAAATAGTCCTAGAGGGGATCTAAAAGATATAGAATCATCATCTTCTAGGGCCATTCAAATTTGGTTATACCCAGAGTAGCCATTCATGAAGGAGAGAGCTTCATAGCTACCAATTATGTCAATCAAAAGTTCTATGATTGGATCTAGAAAGTCATCCATGGTATAATTATAGTTAAGATCTCTGAAATCAATGAAAACTCTAATTTTTCCATTCTTATTTTTCAATGTGACAATTTTGTCCAACCATTTGGGATACTACACCTCCCTGAAAAAGTTACCTTTGATAATATTGTAGACTTCAACCTCAATTTTAGTGGTGTGAGTTGGTTTCATTCTTATTGCTTCCTACTTAAATCCCCTATGCACTTCTGGAAAACCCAAATGATGATTTTCTACATCAGGGTAAAGGCCTATAATTTTATTATAGTTCCATGAAAACACATCTTGGTGTCTCTTTAGAAATAAATTGTACACCTCTTTCTCTTTAAAATTCATGGACACAATAATTAAAGTGTAGCGTTGATCTTATTCTATACCCAGATATATTTCTCTGAGTTCATCTACAATGGTGGAGACACCTTCAGTAAATACTAGAGGGTCGTCCTTGAGGTCATATTATTTTTCTTCCTCACGTATTACCCCTTCTATTTCTTCATAATGTGTAGATGATGAAGCAATACTTTCAGAGCTAGAGGAGGATTCATTATTTGGACATCCTAAATAGGAGTCAACCATTTCTAAACCTGATAACGATGAAGGGTCTTCCTAGAGCATTAAAGAGAAAATGATGGGTTTGGAATCATCATCCTTGTCTTTCTATATTAACATGAAAACATCTTTTAGATTGACCGATGAAGAAAAGACTTTTTAATGATCAGTGGATGAAGTAAATACATCTCCATTTAATATTTCACTACTGCTTGGTAGATTAACAATTTATCTCGTGCTTTTTGGCTAAATTTCCACAAATGACATTATGGAAGTCATTGTATGAGTTCTTAGATTTGGGTATATCCTTTAAAATTTATTGATATTAAAAACATAATCTACACTAAAATGTTTGAATAGGTTATCTGGGATATTTTACAGACCATTCAGAGCATTGATTGTTGTTCAATATTTTTCACAGACTATGTTCCCTTTGTGTGATAGAACTATGCCTCAATATAATGAGATTTACATGTTTTTAATGGGGTATTCTCACCATTAAATGTCTATATTTTTCCATTGAATAAATACTTTATATATTGATGGTATAATTAATTAATGGCCACATGTTGATGTAACCAAGGTCTTACCATAAAAATATTGATAGTTGTTTCTTGTCAGAAAACCATGAAATCTGAATTAGATACAAGATCCCCAAAGTAATTTCTGAGTGTAATATTGACTAGAGTTTCTTGTTCATTCTTATCATAACCTTGCAAAATCAAAGTGGAGGGAGATAAATCATATTTAGTGAGATCCAATCGACCAAGTGCATGAATGGTAATGAGGTTGAATCCCGATCCATTATCAATGAAGGCTCACCAGATTTCTATATCATGAACCTTTCTAGATAAATACTAGGGCCTAATGTTTCCATGTAAAATATCATCCACATATTGTGATGTGAAATATAAGACTACGTGAAATTCTATAGGACCATTCGCTATACGATAAACCTTAGCAACAACAACATTGGTTTCAAACTTTTGAGGACTTGGAAAAGCCTCAATAACTACTTCTCAAAGATCTTTTGAAAAATTTATAGCATCCAAGATTAATAGCTTGGATGATACTTGGGACAACTATATCAAAACTTCATACTTCTCATCCAAAGGCCTATGATTTCTAGAATGAAGATTCGGTTTTTTAGGTTCCTTGGTAGTTGATGTTCCTAATGTAGATGGACCATGTGTGAGAGAAAAAGCTGGAAACACTTCTACTCTTGGTGAATTAAACTGACTAGGTCCATATACTTGCCGAGAGAGTAGTATTGTAGCATCTAATAGGTCTTCCAAGATGATCATATCTAGGTCAATATTTTCATATGTGGGAGGATTCTCCTATTTTTGATGAGCTCATTTAAGATACCTCCCACTATTTTTTTCTATATAAACATTTCGAGAAGGGGTGTAATTAAAATAGTGGCTTACAACATATCCATTTATTCCCCTATATCCCTAACCTTGAATTCTTCCCCTAATTCCCCAATTAAGTACAGGGAAATCAGGTTCATAATCAGAATCATCATTTTCATAGGGGTCCATTAAGTGAATAACGTTAACAGAAGCGAAAATCAATTCTTCATCTGATAAAGATTCTTCCTGATAGTTTTATTTTTATTGTACCATTTGGTGGGGGTGGTTCCCGTGATTTTGACACATTGGGAATGAAATATTCTAATGTCAAGGACAACATTGGCCCTAACATGGGGTCATCATCTTTCGACTTCTATTTATCTTTTTTACTATGTATATTATTTTAGGATTAGCCTTTGGATGACTAATATTTTTGTGAATATGGATTTTCTGTAGCAGAAGTGGAAGAAGGAACAGTTGATTGTTTCAACTAAGTTCATAAAATTTCATGAGTTTTTTTTATCATTTTCTGAACAATCTAATCATCATACTTCTATTCATTTTGTCTTTTTCACTTCCTTCCATCCTCCTTCTTCCTTTGGATCGGTAGTAGCAACATATGCTACTTGGGCGGATGAACTTTTTAGTTTCACTTATCCAGAATCTACCATTTTTGGTAGGATACCTTTTAAAACTAAACACTTTTGAATAGAGTGACCTAACATTTTATGAAAGGGGAAATAATTTTTGAGCTCTTAATCCCCTTCTTTGTTCGATTTCTTGGGCATTCCCAATTGGACTAATTTGTTTTCCAAGGCTGAAATGAAGTTACCTGTAACTTATTCATTCCCAAAGGAATATAACCTTTTCTTTAACTCCTAAAATTGTCTTTGCCTCTAATAGTTTTGATCATATTCATGAAGTGGTCGTTTATGATGATGCTTAAGATATGAGTCTTATGGTATGATGATGGATTTTCAATAGAATCAGATATAGTTGACTTCTTAAGTGTGACTATGGAAGCCTCTTATTTTACGGTTCTCCTTATTGGAGAAAATGGGATTACATGGGACATAGTTTTGGTTTCTGTGATGGAATTATCTACTTTTTTGGAAATTTAAACAAGTTCCCAAAACCCTTCTATGTATTTCACAGTGATTAGTAGTGTACACATCTCATCACGATGATTTCCACACAAATGGTAGCAACTCTTCTTGAGGGAGTGGTAAGTTTTAAGAATATGTTATTACTTTCCATCAAGAAATGAAATCCAAAAATATTTCATTATCCCTTGGTTTGATGTTTTTATGAACAAATACTATTGTCTTCTACAATGTTGAGATGAATGGGAAATGGAATTTCTGAGAAAGATCTTCCCATCCCGTAATTGATCAAGACTGTAAACTTGTATACAAGAAAAAGGATGACCCCTGTAGTGATTTCACAAAACATCTGATATTTATTTCTTCTTTTTGTTGAGGTTTCCCCATCATGAGCTAATAATGGGAAAAAATGCCAAGGTACTACTCTGAATCTCCCAAACCATTAAATATTTGAAATGTGGTATTAACAATGTTTGATGGGGTAGGGATCAGATCTACCCATTTGGGGTTAGCTTTATTTTCTAGTTGTATTGGTGTGATCCATTCCTCCATTGCTTCCAATCTAGTTTTTAATCCCTCAATTGTATTCATAATCATTTGGGGAATATTTGTATGAACTGGGACTTGTACAGGTACAACAAATTGATCCTGAACTGGCCCGACGACCAACAAAACCACTGGTGGTTGTACTACTTGTATTTTTTTGGATATCCAATGGGGATAGGCCTGCAAGGATGTGGTTGACCCTATTATTAATATGTTCCCAATAGAGTGAATTCATTATCCCTATCATCAATTACAACAAACCCTCTTTTCTACAGAAAACTTAGTGGTAGTTCAAGATGAGGTTCTGCTTGTGGAGCATGTATAATAGGAATGCTTCTTCGGAGTAACTATACATTAAGTCTTCTCAACTCCTATATCCCCTACCCTTTATAATAAAATATTTATTCAAAAGAAAGAGATTAAACTTCTCCAGTGGAAAAGTAAGACATAATATGACCTTTACCTTTCCTCTTATTAGAATCCTTTCGAAGTAGTGGAAGTTATTTATTTGAGGGAATACCTAAATTTTGGTTAAGCCCTTGATTTTGGTTAGGAACACCTCCTTTATTTGATTTGGTGCATACTGTATTATGAGTACAAACTTCACCTTTTGAATCCCTTAAAATGGACTGATTTTCATAAGGATCTTCTATAATGTAATTAATGACATTCACTAATGCATAATGTATTGTTGACATTCTGTCAGTATCTTTGTAAGATTGTATCAATATGTGCCCTCCATGAAACTTTGTTCTCCTATATGCTGATTTCTAGATAATTTTTGACAGACAGTGACTTGAATGGAATCCTTGGATAGTTCAGTTGTGCATTCACTTTATGACTTCTTCCATAATCAAGAGAAAACTGACATCCACTAAGGAACGGATTGTGGATGTGAAAAATGACCCAACCCTATAGGTTTGGGCTATTCCTATTATTCTTCCTCAACCTTTTGGGCTTTTATTGTTGAATCAAATGGTTGTGCTAACCCCCCATCCCTATGGGATGGGGTGGTTCTTGAACAACTATAGATGATATTAGTGGATCTTATCTTCTTAATTTTATAAATACTCGTCTGAACATTGGCTGAGTGCATTATCCGACAACCACTTAAATCACATGTTTTGGAAGACTGTTATTATATTTCAGACCTTTTTTTAATTTGTTGGATGAAATATTCTTAGTGGGAAGCCTACTTAATGCTCTCAAATACTTGATGAAAAAGTATCTCAAGAACATGTCTCTTTGGTCTTGAATTCATTGAAAATTGACCAAGGCTTGTCCTTACTGAGCATTTCTTTGTTGTAGTCTTCCTGGGGCAATAAAATTGCATAAGACCACATTAGGCAGACTTTTCAAATTTGGGAGTGCAGTGAAACACAATTTTCCATGTGCATCCCATCCTCTGATTTGAACACCGAATGGGGTTTCCATAATATATTTTTGTAACTTCTTTAATGCATTGACGTATGCACATTGAAGAGATACTTGTTTCTTCTCAACCATTGGAGGTTGGGAAACTCGGAGAGATGCCAACCCAATTTGGAGCTGTAACCCTTATATTACCTTAACATGACTTTGATATTCATTATATGGTAATACTATGTATTTCAGATGATGAAGAGTCTTCCGTATGTTGATGCGTATATCATGAATGAAATATTCTACTTTCAATTCTAGAATGTCGTATTTAGAGGTTTCCAAAGGACAGAACATGACTAGTATTTTACCCTTATTTAGTTGTTTTATCAAATTCAATATTTCATCTTCATCTTTTTCTAGAGGTTTATAAACATTGTCCAACCAAAGTGGATGCTTCTCGATTACCTTATCACAAGAAATGGGATCTATTGATGTTTCCTCTAATATTTTAGGGGAAAAATGATCTGAAGGAGGTTTAGAGAATGACTCTCGCATTGGGATATCCTATGGTAGAGAAATTATTTCACCTTCCATTAATAAGGAATTAGACATGACAGTAATTATATTTTCAAGTTCCTCAAGATAAAATGGCTTTCTCATCACTACATTTTCAGTTGGAGAATTTTCTTGACAATACAAAACACTACTGCAGATAGAACTTTTGCAGTGAATTCCATCTTAGAGAGGACCACCATGGTGAATTATTTAATGGGATAATTCATCTTTCTCCTTAGTCTTCTAGGTATATAGAGGTTTTTTGTGGATCTTATCTAGAGATAAGTTCTCTAAATTTAATGAATTGCCATGAAGAAAGCCTTCATGATGAAGTATACGATGAGGAACTTTATAATTACTACTACCACTCCCATAATTAAGAAATAGGAGGGTTGGATCTCGAGCTTCACCAGATAAATATATGAGGGCTTCAATAAATATAACATTAAGAGGATCCATATCGTAGATTGAGTATTTATTTTCCAACTGTGTTTGGCGAGAATTATTCTTTGAGGCTCTTTTACACATAGTTAGGGAAACTTTATGGGAGAAGTGGTTATCATGGGAAGGTGTATGTTCTTTCCATAGAGTGACCATTAGAATATGATGATTATTATTTATTAAAAAGTGTGTACGTTCTTGATCTAGTTGTCCGTATGATATAGGGGAGTATGCCCCATAACCCTATTGGACTGGAATAGATGTATGTATCTTCTCCGAGAAGGAATGATGATGAGTCATCCAAGGCATAAGGATAGAATTATGTGTTCGTCCTTCTAGTACTACTGAATTTTCTATTATAATATTCTGGAAAGCTTTCAAGATATGGGAAGGAATATGTGTATTCCCTATTACCATTTCCAAAAACATGTTTGGTGACTTCAGTGACCTAAATGAGAATATACGTCTATTCCGTATCTAGATTAGGTGTATGTACCTAATATTTACCTCCCTTTCGTATTAATAGATGCTGATAGTACTCATGTGTGAGGGTAGAGAGTTCAATCTGACACAAGTTTTTCATCAGATATTTCTCACTCACTTCCCCAGGTGCTACCAAATGATATTATTATCATGCTTGATGGATAATTGTATATTTATGTGTGTGTTTACATGTTTATACCACATTTGATTGATGGGATTCATTGAATTGATCTAGACAAGCCTGCTAACAAGATGATAGATTTTAATAATGTTCATGTGACTGACCACAGTACTCCATAGAATTTGTATGGAGGGATTGGTCGGGCACCGCCAGATGAGTCTAATGGCTGAAAGAATAAATGCGGATTGGTGTATGTTTGCATTTTTAGTTTTACATCAAGCTGGGATGATAGAATTATATAGAGGGGGAAAAGGTAGGAACCTACTTCTTGTTGAAAGGTTGTTGCCCCTGGTGGTTCGTCTTGCGTGTTCAGGTTTTAGGGAAATAGGGTAGAAAACCAAAGATAACACCCTCATATTGTGGAGGGTTTGGTATCACACAGTGTTGGTAGTGGTTATTGTTGTAAGGATCCCTTAGGAAGGACTCTTGTGTCTCTGGGATGAGGCCATGGGTGGCGTATTGTTTTACCTATCTAGCATAGGCGAGTGATTGGTGATGGAATTTTGGGGATAAAATCCTAAAATGGTTGAAGATGGTGGTTGTCACCATTGGATTCGGAACCACTGGTCATTATTGAATGGACAACTGAGGGTTATTTCGGATTTGGAGGACCTATCAGGTAGCCTCCAAGGTTGGGAAAATACTATGTTGACGATACTCTAGGACCAATGCATTGGAGACCCAATGTTGAAGATATTGAGTTGGTAATAATGTCCGTCGAGCAAATGATTATCCTACTTGAGCAGAAACCAGGGAATTCATGGGTGCAAACTTGAAGAAATTCATTTGTAATGAAAGGAGTTCTTGGAATGAATGTTCCTATATATTTAAAAAATATAAACAATGAACTCTAGAAAGAAGCATCTTTTAGATGAACACATGCATGATTGATTCTCTTATCTGTCCCTTTTCTATCATTTTACAGGGGATTTAAAAATCAGTAACACTATCATCTTAGTTAAGGATTCACGTTGGGTTCAACATTTTATTGTGTATGGGTGAAAAAATGGCCCGATGGAGAATAACCAACCATCTATTTTATAGTGTTTTTTCATCGGGTAACATATTAACTTGGTTAAGTATTCATGTCAGGTTCACCATTTTTTGTTTGTTTACGGGTTTATAAAAAACGGAGCGACGAATAATAACCAACCATCTATTTTATAGTGCTTTTTTTCATCGGGTAACCTATTAACTTGGTTAAGGATTCACACCGGGTTAACCATTTTTTGTTTACCTAAGAACATGTGTTCTGGTTAGGAATTAATAGTTCCAAATGGTTTCCATCGAATTTATTTATGGAACCAAAAAAATCCAATTGTTCTATATACAAAGGGACCTTCTTTCCAAAGGAAGGCATTCATTAGGTTTCGACCTACGATATTTAAGAACTCAAATTTCTTGAGAGGATGGGAGGTCAGGCTCGTCACACCCTATTGGGGATAATTACTGCCTAATATGGGACTCTCTTATAGATTTAAGTTGTGTTCATGAATCCTTATTAATTTACCAAGTATAACATAGGTTTCCCTTGAAAATTTCAATCAATTATTAGCATGTGTGGAATTTAGAACCATCCATATGCATTTGAGGTTCTTCATTAATGGTGATATTCCTATGTATTTGAGGTTATACGTCAATGGTATCCTATTATATACTAATTAGAGATCCTTCTAGTCGTTCTTATGATGATTATGGTTTTTAATGAACATAGTAGGGCACTCTAGAATTTATGATCATCTAGGTAGACAAGAGTTGTTTCTATGTTGGGTCATATCCATAAATGGGATACCTACTATTCCTTGTAAAAGGAATTAAAACCCTCATAGTTCGATTCCACTTAATGAAAAAAATCATACCTTTTAAGCTTGTATGGTAAGGACCTAACAATATAGTTTAGTGTCATGTGGTAATAACATCTAAGCGGAAGGTGCTTAGTCAAATATTGGTGCGGGACTTGTGCCTAAAAAACCTAAGGAACCTAGAAAGGATATGAGTTTCTAAGTTGTATTAGACCATGTTGGGAATATAGACTTGAAAGAATAGGGTTTATTTGGAGTGTTGGGTTTGAACCTCAGGGTGGATTCCTACATATCCCACTTAGTTGAGAATCAAAGCCCACATAGTTTGGTAAGTCCCGTAGGGGTGTATGACCGCTTGAGAGAAATAGGGTGGGGCTTACTATTAAATAATATTCCCTTATAATAAGGTCCATGAGATATGTATTAACTTATAGAGATTTAGGAGGGGATTAATTTGGGGCTTACTTATAAAGTAGATGCTCAGATTAAGGGAATTAGTGTAATATTTCTTAGGATATCAAGCGAGCTTAGACCCCTAGATGAAGGCTTCATATGTATACCAACTACGGTTAGAATCAGATTTCTCATAGTTCAAGATACAAAAGTTTATTGTGTGGATGTTTTACTCATCAAAAACCTCTAATACCATGTGATTCATGCTCGGTGTGAGAAATAAGAGGATGTGAAAGATTCAACAAACCACACACTTTATCTTCTACTAATGGAAGAGGCCTAGCCTACGGGGAAAGAAGATGAGAAGACGGTGGGTGAGGGTGCAGAGAAACGAACCCTTCAATGTGAAATAAAAGTGATGGTCATTGGGTCTGGACCAAAATACTAGGGGATTAATCTAGGAGGGATTCCTTCAAATGGTTCCGCGAAGAGGGGGTACTTTTGTTTTATTGAATGGATAAGAATGTGTGACCCTCATTCTCCCTATTGGGAAACTAAGGCTCTAGATCATAGGGACGAAAAGGGGAGGACATAGTTCTATTACTAGAATCCAATACTAGGAACTTTCCAACACTATCTCTGGGGTAAGGTTCCTTGTGACTATAAATATACAAACCTACACACTTCCCAAGGATCCTGACTCACTTGAAGATGAATGTGGAAAACCATTGACTGTAGAAATACTAACCCATGTGTAGGAATGTTGATGTATCTTTCCCAAAGGTTTGGTAAGTCAAGATCTTTGGGTGGTGGTTTCAACTTAGTCCCATTAAAGTAAGGTATTCAAGGAAATAGGGACCCCTCCTCCATATGTGGATTAAAATAGTCCTTCAAAGATGGCTCACGTTGGTGTACTGTGCAGGTCTTACACATAGGTATGTTGCGTAGGTGTATCACACAGGTCCTAGGAATAACTAATAAAAAATTATCAAAAAATGGGAATTAAGACTTTTTAAGAATAAAAAGGACTACTTGGAAAAAAACACTTGGGTGAGATATGAATTTAAACACCCTGGGTCTCCTTTGGTGTTTTTGGAAGAGCCCCACGTTGGTCCTTAAGGAAGAGGCCTTGAGTAGGTAGGTTCTTCTTGATAGAATAAGGTTCTTTAATTAGATGTTTTATACTTCAAACTATGAAATAAATTCAATCTTGCTCATCCCAATTAATTATCTATTCTCCCGTGTTTTAGAGTGATACCTAAGAAAATTTAGGGGACTTGGTTAAAAGAACTATGCAATGGTAGATTCAAGATTTCTTAAAACTATGTTAGTCTCTTAAATGGGGAGCCCAAGGGTCCTTTTTATAGGCATGGAAGAGGGTTGTTCAAAAGGAGGTCTCCATTGTAGGTCAGCTGCATAGCTCTTTAGCACAGATCCTCCATGGAGGGGTAGAGAAATTATACTTCTTAGGTCCTTCACGTAGGTCCTCTACGTAGCTCTATATTGTAATTATGCGGTGTAGGGGTTGTTTACTACTCTGTACAAGAAGAACGTGTGCTGGTCTTATGTATGTGGAGGTGTTCTGCGTTATTCCCTAACATAGGTGTCCCACATAGGTCCCCTACACTTTATGTATTTTTCCTCCTTTAGCTTCTTCTTTTATACTTTGAAATATCCAAAGGACTTATTCATAATATTTTTTTCCTTTATTAGGAGTGTCAACACTCCTCTATTATCTCACCTAATTTAAGATGTTGGTTTCACTGAATGTGCTCTTTTACCTTCACTTCAACACTTGGTTGAACAACTATGTTATCACCACCATCCTGCTCCACTCAATTTGCAACCTTAAGGTCATAGATGTAGGGTTGAACCATCATTATTTCCCAATGGTGTGGATATTGATAACCATCCATAACATGGCATGTTGAACACAATTCATGACGAAAAACTTTCTTATAAATAAGTTCATATTAATCTTTTTGACATATAAAAAGTAAAAAAATCACTTATTCGATAAATATAATCTAATAATTTATTCAAAAAAATCCAATAAACATATTAGAGGCTTGAATCATAAATTAATTAACAATATTAAATAACCCAACCTTATGGGGAAACTGTCAATCCTTTTTTCATAGAAAACCTAAGAGTTGATCACCTTTATTTGAATGAAAAATAAGTTTTATAGTGACTAAAATAATATTTAAACCACCAAATATGGCCCACGATGGGTTCATAATCCAAAAAAAAAGCATATATGTTAAATGTAAAACCACATTTTTAGAAATAATTCGATGATATGTTTTTAATTTAATACATGCTTTGAATGAATTTTAAATATATATTACATAAATTTAATAAATTTTTAAAAAAAGTAAAAAACACAGAAAAATTTGATGTCATATGAATGAAATTACAATTATAATCAAAGTAAATAATGTGTTCCAAACTCAATGGAATTATCATAAGAGTTTTCCGGAGTCAATCTGTAGTCTAAAATTACTATTTTCCTTTAGATAAAAAATTACCAAAATTTTGACAAAAATTTATAAACTTAAAAACATTAATTTTCTAGGCCTTTACAATAGACGAAACTTTAAAATGATTCATCTTATAAATTTATAACATCATACTTAAAACCTCATTTACTCTAACACCTGGATAGTTGTAATCCGGGAAATTAATCTTAAGAGAAGATGCACCTTCAAAAGAACTCATATCACAGTTCAATACACAAATCTCCAAAAAATATACACCTTAAAATGTGTGAGCCTTTATTCCAAAAGGTATCAACCAAGTGTCAAATGGAATCCATAATTTCAAATAAATTTATTTATCCTTGAACACTGACTCATTCTCAACATGTGAAAAAATGATAAGTGAAAAAACCTAACAAAAATTAAGAAACTTTACCCTGAACTGGAACCTTTCACCAAAGCATTCATATTTACACCTATATAATTACACAACACACAAATAAAAGTAATCACCCACCTATCACAAAACCTATGGGTTATAAGCCCCTAGAAATCCGCTATAGTGTTCTTGAACGTGATCCCAGATCTAAATAATATCTATAATAGATAAAAAATATCTTATTTATTACCCAACCTTATATCTATCTATGAAATAAAATTGATATCATGATCTAACAAGAGAATCAATAGAAATTCGTATAACCCCGTCTTCTCATCCACTAAAAATCTCATCAAGACCAAACTGAAAACATAGAAAAATAGGATAACTCTCTCTATATTTTAATAAACTTGAAACTAATTGAAATTTTATAAAATCGAAACAAAGGGTTAATATCATATTCATTAATCATTAATGATAAAGTTTAACCCCCATTTTATCATGATGAATTAAATAATATTGTTGTCTCAATCCAATAGATAGATATTAATAGAAACGTAGATATCATTATTTTTCTTACCAATATTTGGGCATATTAATTTTATGGACCTTAATTATATAATAATATAATTAAAATAACAATAAAAAATCACCTCAACCTTTTCATAACTTCCTCCTTACCTCAATGTTACAAACTTTTCATTTCATGTCTCTTCAACAATTCCATTAATATAGTATTTCACTTACAAAAGATTAAGTTTCCATTTATCCTTTTTCCATCCATCATTACCATCACTAAAACTTGTGGAAAAATATCATAACACCTAGGTGTACCATTATTTGAGGAAAAGGTGTTTCAAACCCCACCTATTTATTCAATAAAAAACCAAATCATCATTATCAAATTAGAGGAGTAACGTTTACCATACTTTATATGCCAACACATATCATCGTCAACTAATTTGATTAAATCATTATATGATTCTACTGGAAATTTTATCTCTATGATACATTAAGTTTAAAACTCAGTTAAAAAAATAGAATTAAAATGTTACCACACAATCATTTTAGATATACTTATTAATTTTCTAACACTAATTGCTATTCTATCTTGACCACATAGTCATTTCATATTCCATCATTAACCACCTCATAGAAGTAGCTAAAGAACAAACCATTGAACTATAAAGAAATATATTTATCATCACACCATGCATATTTTACCTAATGAATTTTAATAATGGAACTTGCTTGTAGCCCATACCACAACAATCATAGGTGATTGAGGTCATGGACACCTTGATGACCTCAAACAGTCTACTTCAAACCCCAAGAAAGAACATAACTGAGAAAGTAACTCTATATTAAACTCTACCTCCCAATATAGAGGTAGAATCTCCAAATTTCATAGATTAACAATATTAAATTAATGAATATCATGGAAAATTATTCTCTTCATGCCTATTAAATACAGAACACTTGAATCACTCATTGTGAATAAACAATAAATATTGTACACTTTGATAGTTCAACTTTCAACCCCACTAGACAATGGGAAAAAATGATAAAATATTGGTTTAATGGATTCCATTCTTTATCAATTTAATAATTGGATGTTTTCATTGAAATAACCAATATATAACATTAATAATAATGTATAAATATATTTTCAATGGGATAAATTACCATAGAACTAAGACTTACCATCCTTTTTAACTAAAAAATGGGATAGATCTCCAACAACCTTAAATATCCTTATGATTTTGTTAATAA
The DNA here is from genome assembly GCA_963277665.1 of Viscum album. Lineage (NCBI taxonomy): Eukaryota > Viridiplantae > Streptophyta > Magnoliopsida > Santalales > Viscaceae > Viscum > Viscum album. Next base: position 1,048,830,305 of record OY728162.1, read on the forward strand.
CTCCATTTTTTTATTAAAATTCTCAAAAATAATACTCAAAACCCAAACTAGAGAGATAAAATTATGAAATAACACTATAATATCCCACTATCTAATATGAAAACATGAATATATTAAGAAAAAATCATACTTTCCACTTCCTCAAGTCTATCTTCCTTAGTTACCTATGATTCTAAGACTTTTCCTCAAATAACTTCTTTGATTGTATGAAAATGATTAGAACGTATTATATAAACATGAGGGAGTATAAGAGTTGAAAAATTCATACACTATTATTATATATAACAAGATCCACCTAGGATTGAGGGTATGATAGGTTTCTAATTATAATTCTTTCCCAACTGAAATAACTATATCTACGAAAAAATGACTAAGGTTAAGGTTACTACCACTAAGAAAGATAGGGATGAAAATGAATATCATCCAATTTCATGTTCTACCTAAGAACCTGATGCCTATATAGGAAATAAGGTCACATATCAATGTTGTGTCTTCTTCTACAACCTGAGAAACATATAGTACCCCAGTCCCAAATAGGTTTCATGGATGCTCTCAAGATTTATGATTTTTATATAAACTTATGAAGAAATTATCTCCATGATCTAGATACCCTAATATAGAAAAAATTTGGACACCTTGCTTCCCACCAACAGATGTCTTATAAACTCTTATCTAGGAAAAATCCCACCCTTGTAATTTCGCTCTCTTCTATCTATGACCTCTCCACTACTTCAAGATATATAATCAACTTTAATATTATAATTTTTTTTTCTAGATATCTATTTTTAATACCATCTTATATAAGAATACTATTAAATTATTATTGAACAGAATATATAGGGAATATCAAATCTGAATCATAAATTGCACCCCAAAGACAGTAATAATAGTGTTTCCCAACTAAAGAGTCTATAAATCCTACTAATTATTGACTCCCAAGGTAGAGTAGAGGAACCCCCTATGAAATATGTTTTTAGTTAGTTCCATGTGATCAGAAACCCATTTCAGTTTCCCGGATGGATATCCCATTATTATAGAACTATGGATCACAATAAATAGGTAACAATAAATATATGATACTCAACAAGTGTCTAAACTAATTGGAACATGATTTATACCCCCACAATATAGTTCATTGTATTTTTATCCAATATGGATCCCTAGTATCTATGTAGTGCTTGTCCTTCAAAAAATGACAATGGGATACTTCATGTCTTATCTTTAACATGTACCTTTTTCATTAACCTTTGTCACACTATTGGAACCTCTTAATCCTCAACAACACATTTCAAACATTTCTTGGTATCATATGAATGGAAAACAAGTATAACATCAATCAAATTCATTCATTATACCTCATTAATGGCGTTTTTAACACATTGAGGTTAGATTGAACAAGTTGAATACTTCAAATAATTTTAGAAGAAAATAATTCTAATATAAGAACACCACATCCCAGTGAACTAAAACCACAATATGATTATCCAGTAATATTAACATCAAATAAAATAAATACTATCCCTGACTAAAGTGAGATTGATCAAGGAAGAATTGTGAATAAAGAAACCTTGCTGTATGTTGGAAGGAGACTCATTTTTTTGAGACCTCATGTTTTATATATTAAAGAAGATAGATGTATATTTTTTTATATGTTTTTATATCAAAGAGATTATTATTTTTTGAATTAAATAGGTAGGATACAATTAAACCATGTCATAGTGTACTTATTTTAGTTATGTAGAGATAACTAAACAATCTCTTACAAGTTCACAAGATCCATGAAGCATGTTAAATATGATTACCCCAAGTCATTCCCATAGTGATAACATTTGTGAAATTCACTATTTTAGTCTACTTACATTAAAATAATATAAAGGAATTATTCAAATATGTGTTGTTATTATGATGAGGGAGAAAGTTAATAATAAAATTGATAAATACTGTGTGAGTTATTATTATACTAGTAAGAAAGAAAACATGTAATATAGATAGGAATAAGATTAATAAAAAATGGTTAAGGTATCAAAGATGAGACAATGAGTGTGTTGGGAATATATTTTTGGTCTCAGATTATGTACAATTTAATTCATTTATTATATACTAGAATGATCACCCTGTCCTTTGAGTACTATTTCGATGCACTATATAGCTTATTAGTATATCCATAACCCCATATAAGGTTTTTGGTTCTTGCTACTCTTAGGAGACTATAATTATTTATAGAACCAAGTATTTTCATATAGTGTATATAATGGACTTCAAATATAATTAATTTACATAATTTTGAAAGATCATGGACCTAGGGATTATATTAGTGATGCATTAAGAAAAAAAGCGAAAAATTTCTAGTGGTTAATTCATTCAATCAAAAAATAATAAAAAACTCCAACTCGCCTAAACACATCTATAAAATCATCTAATAAGGATCATAAATGAAACAAAATGAAAAGGGGATCATGAAGGATTCTCCACAATTCTTCGGTCCTCCTCTATAAGAGAAATCCTCTAAATACTAACTCTAAAAATTCAAACCATTTGCCCTGAGATTTGTGAATTCATCATACTTTTTAACTTCTAGTTTATTAATTATTATTATTTCATTTTGTCAGCATGAATTAATATCCCTTCATGTGTATAACATCCCGAATTCTCCCACATAAAGCTCCAATATCATTTCCCATGAACCCACCATCTCTATTTTCATGATTTATTTTCACCTGGACTTGTTATTATTGCATTATCCAATTTGGTAAGGTAGGTATGTACATGATTTCCATTTCTCCCACATGGGATTACATGCCCTCTACATATCCTTCATGATTCATACATGGATTTCATGGATTAGTATCCCTTCCTTCATTACATATTAATCATTTAATATCATTCTATTATGATTATGAATTACTTGGATCATAGGAAAATCACTCAAGACATGTGAAAAATTGAAAAATTGTATTTATGTAATCTTATATTTTTGGTTTTCATTGGCCCAAACACAATCTATGGTGAGGATGTATATGGAATTTATCTAAAAATAAATTATTGTGTAAAATATTGTCAATAATTATAACTTATAGTCATTGTGAAATTGCGATTCTAATTGGAATAAACATTCAACCTCACTTTAGTCATAACTTTAGAGTGAATCTTAAACTATCCAATGTACTCCATAGTTTCTTGATTTTCTGGGAGTGAAAAAATTATCTTTTCCACATTGATTTGAAGTTGTGTTTTTATAATATCAATAGTATCTTGAGTAGTGAAATTAAAAAAAAACTATTTCCCTTTCCCTCCTTTTTTACTTTAATTTTAATGCTCAAATAGTTTCAAAAAACAAGGAAATATCTTAAACCTCTTATTTTACCCATTGTTTCATATCTCAAATTATTTCCTCTTATGTATTCATTTCCTTGAGAAGAGTAGGAGTGAAATGGAGTGACTTACTGGTAGGGAAGATAAAATTATAGTAAAATATTGCTTTCACATAAAGCATATGGACTTTATCTCCTAGTAATTTCACATATTACTTAAAGATTACATTTTGAATATTCTTATATACTTTATTTTCCATAATCTTGAGGACCCATAAAAAACCCTATCTAAGAATTTAAAGCGCTCACTCATGATAACCCTATAATTTTTTTGATGGCACAAAGAGGTTACCTTGGAGAAGTTGGTAGTGATGGATGTCATTCTTTCATAACAAGTGGTGGGAGAATTTAAAGTGGAAGCTTATTCACACTCCCATGGTATTAAAATATTTATTTCATGTTGATAACGACATTAAATCCAAATATTATTATACTTAATACCATACATGGATGATGTACATACCTTGGTATGCTTATTATAGATTCTGATTATAAAAAAAACAATATTCTGTAATATCAATGAATAAAACTTCTATCACCTTATTATTGGCTTATATCACTATATTGAGTATCTGAAATTTTAAATTCCATCAATGCAGAGCATGATTAAACCTTTTATGATTTCATTATTTAACCATATCATGTTTACTCATATGAAATGTCATATTTTTGATCTTTTACTGAGAATAAAATATCCTCTCATCGAGTGAAATAGAGTAATAATTGGTTTCCTTATATTTTGATGTACTTGAAATTGGATTTCATCACTATCCAAAGTGTTTTTTTTACAAAGTTTTTCTATAAAATGTTATCCCATTAATTTGACATACACTGCATCCTTGAAATTATTCTCTCTTGAGAAAATATTTTCTTTCATTGTCACAATTATTTCACTGGAATGGGTTGGGATATATTCTAGTATTGAAATAGTTTCACTGACTTTAGATTGAATATAGGGTAGCATTTTATTTTTCACACCTTTAGGTCATGGTGCATGCAACATTAGTACTTTGGTGATGTATTTAGTTTACACATATGAAATATACATATGAGTTTACTTTATTATGGGTTTATAAAAACAAAATCCTCATATTGTTTCCCATTGGATTTCTCAGAAATTTCATATGCACTCCTTTTATTACATCATTTAATATTATATATCCTTCTCCCTATTATTACTTATCATCAAAATATTTAAGTTAATTATCAACATCCTTAAAATTTCAAAAATATATCTTAAATGATTAAAAAACATCATAAACATTTTATATTTTTGTCCTAGTACAAAATATAATAAAATATCTAAACTACAATTTAACCATTATTTTAAAAATTATGTTACAGAAAAAAATACATAGAAACAATAATAAAATATTAATAAAATTATGATAATCCTGGAACATCTTGTTGTTGATAAATACAGATTCATTTAGAGGAAAATTCACCATTTTTTCAATTTCATGGAAAATTTATAGTCATTTTTATCATTACATAGTGAACCCACAAGTTGGTTTAGTTCACCACAATTTTGTTTGTATATGAATTTAAATAAATGTGTTTTATAGAGTTGTAGTGATTGATGTTTTTTTCTGAAGCTATGTCTTAATGTTTTATTTTCTAAAAAACTCAATAGATGTTTCTTTTCATAACTTCTTTTTAATATTTACTTCTATTTCATTATTTTTCCATTATTTTTTTCAAATCATTCATTCATACACTTTTTCCCTTAAGATAATTATCCAATTAAGGGAAAAAGATCATTTATTCATGAGTGGATTATCACATAAGTAAAAACTAATGAGTAGAAAGACGAGTTACTATTATTTTATATTCATTCAAAAATAATATTTATTTTAATTTAGAATCATCTTGAGTATTAATTTATTAATATATTCTTTAGTAATTGCTTTAAAAATATAATTCTTTTTGAAGGATAAGTAAGATGTTTTATAGGATTAAATATAGAACAATGATTTGGATTCATGTTTTGAAAAATAGGTTGGAACATTAATTAACTTATTTTGATTTGAATATTTGATCAAGAGAGTTGAGTTAAATAAGTAGTATTGGTATATTTGCTATACTGAAATTAATTACCTTGGAAAATTTTACGACCAATTAACTCAATGTATTTATTCCTCTAAATAATTTTTCTTGAATTTTCAAAAGCCACTTTAGGATGAGTGGTCACCTTTAATATTTCTAGATGGTACAAGATTAAAAATAAATCACTAAAAAAGTCCATATATTGACATAGAATTTGAACTAAAACTATGAAAGTAGAAATAGTGATGAGCTGTATCCTAATCATTAATGAATCCCACACATCCACTCCATACATGAATGACATCCACTTCACCACCGAATAAGAAAAAATTAAGGGATTTGAATTTCAAAATTTAAACAATAAAGAGAATAAATAATCATTTCCTTGGTTAAAGAGCTTCCTCACATCATATACGCTAACCCAAACTATTCTTCTTGGCCACACCAGGCCTCCAGTGAGATCTGCACATTAGAAACCAACATCTCCATCGATGAACCTCCAAAATGCACACCGAAAAAAAGAACCACCAGATGAAGATTCGACGCCACTCCACAACCGCTATGAAGAAACGAAAACCCAGAAGAATTAGAAAAATTCACTGAAATAACTTTTCTAAACCTCGAAGGAATATTTCTTACATCATTGTCTCAAAATAAAACACCAAAAATCATCATGAACATTAACTATATCAACCATCAGAACCAAAGAATATGAATGTATTCATCGAAACCACATTCTGCCAACATACCAGACCTCCAAACAAGGAACTTCCCTCCTCGAAAGCTGATGGCCACCAAAACACCACATCCCAAAGCTCAGAATAACCACCACACTAGACTGGCCTGGGGATGGGAGATATAACTCAAGTCAGGGTAGAGTTGGGTGGATGAATCTTACATAGAGAGATGAGTCCTCTACCTTGAAAAAACCTAGTAAAACTATGACCAATATAAGTCATTTCAGAACATAATACCACCAAGCATAAACATAACATATGAATGAACAATAAAAAAGAAACTAAAATACTCCATCATAATTAAAATACCAATAATAAGAAAATAAGGACCAAGCTCAAGAGGAAATGAAGCCAAATACGAAGAGGAACAAGAATGAGACTGTTGTAGGTCTCCCTCCAACACCATCCCAAGATAACTTGAGACCCACATAGAGCCTAACTAGGATGGATTCGAACCTGATGGGTTAGACATCAAGGGAAGAGGATAAGGAGAGAACAAGAAACCACCACCGACATCTACCCAAGACATTCAAAGATCCATCACATGGACCCCGATGGAGGTACGATGCACATGGCTTAGTCGAAAAGAGGGGTGGTGAGTGGTGAAAAAAATCTGCACCAACCACAAATTAGGTCAAGGAGGGATAAGAGAAGAAGAACCTACGAAATAAAAAAACAAGCATACACATGGATAACAATTTGTTTTTATCTGGTTCAAATTTTTATCTTACATCTATGGGAGAATACAACAATAGTGTTATATTTTAAAAGTTAGAAGATATGTAACTATGTATTTTCATCCATGTGGATAAATTATATAACCACATTAAAACACAATAGGTATCATCTATTTGGTTGCAACAACATCCTACATTCGTAGGCCTCCCTCGATTAGAAATAGTTAACATTGATCTCTTACACCAATCCTCAATCTGAATGGATACATTGACTAGAATCAGTGATTAAATATCTCATAGATACCTAACTTCACATCATGAGAAATATTCTAATGAACACATCAGTACTTTCCCATGGTTATCCTTCCATTGGTTTAATTCTCTCTTCCTTATCAATTTTCTGGTGAATTTAATCTCAAAATTTAGTTGAACTGATTGCTGATATTGAGAATGATTTACATTGATGACAATATCCCATTTGAAGACATATTCAAATATACTTATGAAACCTCTGACACTTGATGGATTTGAAACTCATATCCTACTTATTCACACATTCACTGCACTCCTCCACCTTTTTGTAACCCTAATCCCACTAAGGCATATTTTTTCCTTAAACATTATTTGATCAAAACCATGGTGTACATACTAACCATAATTTTCATTCCAGTGATATTCCATAGATCTATCCCAAATATGTATAAACAATAGAGTAATATATTATTCCAAACTTTTCTAAGTTATTATTAAATACACCTCAACCAAACCATTTCCTTCGTTACATACAATACAACTATATTTTTTGCCTCCATAGTAGATAGTGAGATTTATAACCACAACTTAGAAATCCAACTGATTTTTGTTCCAGCAAATGAAAAAAAAGTCATATTGTATTTTTCGGAGTTTCATAATAACCCAAAAGTCCAAATCTACATACCCTTATAATGATTTTGATATATCGGAGCATAAGGATATATCTTTCATTGACTTGAGATACCCGATGAATCACTTCATGTATTCCCATTGTTCTTTCCCTAGATTTACCATATACCCATCAACAAATCACATCATAAAGGAAATTTAAAAGAAAATGCATATAATTGTGTAAATTAAACTTTTAAATACCAAAGAAAACTAAACATTTTCCATTTATCTCTCCTTATCTTCCATTCATGGTGTTTTACCCTTTGAAAACATAATGTTCTCGAATAGAAGAGTTGAAAAATATTTTAATATGGACATTTAAAATCACATGATGATCTCCAAGAGGTATTCCATTTAAGAAAACAATAATCTCTAATTGATTTTTTCTATTTTAATACTCATTTAGAGAATCTTTTTTCCAACAGTTAGATCCTTTATTTCAAAAGTTTTTGTAAAATGACACATCAATTCCTTGATTTGTTGGATGTGTATACCCATAATAAAAATATCATCAATCTATAAGAAAATGAAGAAAAATAAATCATCATTACACACATTTCAATAAAAAATGATTCATATTTCTTCCCATGAATCCATTTTTAACCATAAAATGTCCAAATTTCTAGTTCAAAAAATGTGGTACTTGTTTCAAGACATAAAGGCCATGTTTAATCATACACAACAAAAACCTCTTCAAATTTTCCTAAAAATAGTTGGATGTTACATGTAGATTATTTCTTCCAAATAATCACGAAAGGATTATATATTTATATCGATTTATTCTAAATGAAAATCATCAGTTTTAACAAAATATAAGGTCACCCTTTATGGTAGTCTGTTTTACTATCAGTGGGAATATTTCAAAAAATTCCACTCCATATTTTTGATGAAATCCATTCAACACCAATACAACTTTATATATCAAAAACCAATTTATTAGATAATTATTTATTTCCTCATGGAAAATTCGTTATCTATAAAGCTTTGTTGGAATATACTGAATCCATTTCATCCACCATATATATGCTAGAATTTTTGAGTGATTCTTCTTCCTCAAGACATTTTGGTTCACATAAAACCTTTAAAAATTAGTTGTTAAGGGCATACATGAGCCTATTTAGAAATGGTTTGACTATATAGGACATTTTCTATTAAATCTTTGATTCTTCCCCTTTGGGTTATACATCTTACAGTTCTTGAAATTCTCACATATTAAATTTTTAATCTCCGCTTCACACCTTTGTAGCTTTTGATATTTTAGGTATATATTCCATTAACCTATCTTCTAGAAAACATATTCCATTATGTAAATTTTAGGATATTGGTGTACCTCTAGCGTTCCCATCAAGATCAATCAAATTTTGACCTTTAGATTGTTTGTACTAAATTTTATCCTCTACTAAATTATGCTGTTTGTATAAGTCTCTCTCATTAAATTGAATATTTCAATATTTGATGATTTATTGAAAATTATCATCCCAGAGTCGATAAATATTGTTATCATCTCCATATCCCATAGAGAAACAAATATTTGATTTAGCCTCATTCTTATCACCTCTCCTTATACTAAATATTAACATATGAAAGTGTTTTGAAATATTTTAGATGATAAATTTAAATTGATTTGTTAAAACATAGATACTTAGGAATATCCTAAAACCACAGGTTCTAAAATACTCTTGTTGACTAAGTAAAAAAAATCCGTTCTTCCACCCAAATTTCATTCCACATTACAAAGTGAAACATCATGATGTGTTCCTCATTAGAATTTTTTTCCTCTATTTATACAAACCATTTTTTTCTAGTTTTCTAGGAATATTTTTCTCCTTCCAGATTCCTTTATTATAGAGGTAAAACATGAAGTCCATTGTGATTTATTCACCACCATTATCCAACCGAAGGCATTTGAGTTATCCTCCAGTTTCCTTTTTAACCATGGACATCCATTGACTAATACATCTAAACACATACGACTCATGCTTCATAAAATATACACTCACCTTTATTATTTTATAAATAATAAATTTAAAAAAGTATATGGAACCCCCATAAAAACAAACTAGGGATAATACCCAAACATTAGAGTAATCATGTTCAAGATTCTAGTTGGTAGAATTTTCTATTTAAATTAAATAAAAATTTCTTCTATTTTCATGTATGAATCATTCACATTTTCTGTCCTCATTAGGATATTACTTCATCACACCATTTTGATCTATAAATTGATGTTTTCTCTCAGTAACATAACCAAATTTACCATTCCCTAACTTCTAACATCTGGAAATTTAATTTCCCACCATAAAACTTCCATATGATGTTCCGGTCATGTATAAGGATCGATACTTCCTCTTTCCACAACCATTAATCATAGAGTAATTATCCATACACCCATAGAAATTTTATTTCCATTAACTGCTTCATCTAGGGGTGCCATAGAAGTAATATTTTTCTACAAACCTGGATATGTATCAGTTCGTTGATCTTCAGAAATTTCCCATTCAGAATCCGTACACTCACATCACCCTTTATAAAAACCTCAAGAGTCTTATAATTTTCCAAGTGTACCTTACTAATTATTCAATATATGTAATTATTCATGAAAGCTTACTCTATTATAGAGTGGGATTAATCTCTAGAATATAAAATCCATGATCCCATGAGAATATTGATGCTCAATAGTAACACACTGCTATCTTCAATTGAATTTAATGACCAAAATCTTTCAATGAATAATATTCTAGAATTAACTTTTAGATCATTTCAATAATTCTTGAGATACCCCCTCTTACCATAGTTACAAAAAGAATGTTTAGGTATATTATATTTACCCATACCATAATCTATTTATTTATTCTCTATTTTATGACTCATCTTCTAGTTTGGTGACTATCTTCTACCCTCGAGATTTAATGCTTTGATGATAGGTTCTTAGGCCTCCCTCCATCAGATATATTTATTTAGAATTTGTTTCTTGACATTTTGAAATAGTAAAAAAGTTTTTTTTTGTAGAATTACTAATTGTAGTTGTAACACCCCAAGCTTCCATGGTACGTTTCCCTTTGAATAATGCAATGGCGTGTGTTGTACGCAACATCGAGTTCTAACACACACCGCAACCGATCAAACTAGCTGTTAGGAATAGTAATACATACTTTTTGAAATTTTATACATTTTTTCATTAAAAATGGACTTTATTTTTGGATTATTAATATCAAAATTATCTTAGGGTGAAATTTTCGTACTTTTAGGATAACTTTCATATTTTGATGAATAGTGGAAATTGCTAAATTTTAATTAAAAACAAATTTTTTAATAAAAATAATTAATAATGATAAATTATGAATTTGAGAGGTTTTAAAGTATATTTAGAATATATTTTTACCATTTAATACAATTTTTGTCATTTGAAATAATTTCACAATTAAAACGAACATATACAAGTATCAATCTTTTGATAGTTATTATATCTTAAAAACACGCTTTTTGTTTTTACAACGGGAATTAATTTTAAATTAATTTCTACCACTTCTATGTTTTGAATTTGAAAAAATAGATTCCATATTTTGAATCAGGATGTCCAAATTGTGTAAATATATAACTTTTATTTTTAGACATTTTGAATAATTACTTCGGTAAATATTTTATTTACAATGGTTAATGGGTAAATCCGGTAAATAAGGGTTGAAAATAATATTATAATAATACTAAATTACCCTAAAACGTGTCCTAACCTTATTGGTGGATACATTTCCAACCATGGCCATATTTGGGTCTATTTTGGGACCACATAGAGCCACTTGTAGGTGATAGGGACACTTTATTTTAATTAAGTTAAAACAAATACAAAAATCACATAAGCATATATCTTTTAGAAATTTTTTTACAAAGGGTTATATATGTTGGATTTTTGATTATAAATATTCATTAGAAAGATAAAAATCCTTCCTACATAATGGTAATTTATTTAAAATTTTTAGACATTAGATAATTTAATTTATTTTTGACTCAATGATGATGCAGTAATTACCATAATAGTGAAAAATTAAAATAATTGATATTATAAATACCCAAATAAATAAAATTTGAGACTTTTTATGAATTAAAATAATTTTATAGAATAATATGACATGTTAGTAAATATTTGATTAACTTTTTTCGAAGTAATAATTCTGTTATAATTTTCACAAAAATCCATTTTCCAAATAGTGTCAAAAATTGACATAAAAATGTTTTTAAAACAAATATTATATTATTAATTCATATTAAATTCCTAAAAATATATGGTTCGGCCAAGAGACTTATATCATGATAGCTTTATCATTAATGTACCACATGGGGGTCGGTTGGATGTATATAGTACGTTTATTAACCATATAATATAAAAATACAAAGAGACATTGTAAAAGTGAAACTAATTAACTTAGAGTTAATACTTAATGATAAGGTTAATATAGTAACCCAAACCTGTCTAAATCATATTGGTTGAGTGGTTTACGACCTATCCCCACCTTAACCATTAAATAATACACTTTTGATCCATTATAAACTGAATATGAATTTATTATAAAATAATATTTCTAGATTTTCCAAAGGTTCCCCTCACCCCTCTTATAAAAGGGCACTCCCCCTTCTCACTAATTCACACCTTCAAAGCCATTTGGATCAGCCAAACTCTGCCCAAATACTCTCTCTACTTCCTGCACTTAATCCTAGAGGCCTTCCTTTATTCATAAAGCCAACCTAAGAAGCCCTTTTGATCAAATCAAAAGGAAGAACCTGAAGAAGGGGTAATGATTTCACCACCCTCTTTCATGTTCCTTTCTTCTTCCACTTATTCTTTATTTGTTATTACCATTCTAAAATAATAACTCCAGTATCTTATATATACTGTGATGTTATTATAAATATGGTACAATCATATTCTGTATTCTTTCCATCCTTTCAATAACATGTCACCATACTTGCGTATGTACGGCTTACCGTCTCCACGTCGTGGGGTAATTGTTACTCAATAAATTATTATTTGGATGGGTATAATAATTGTTGGAACCAGGCTCTTCAAAGCATGATTTGGTGTATGGTTTGTGTTTGTTGTCAATCCTCAGTGGAAGTTCTGAATGTGTTCCAGCAAAGTGATCATACAGTTCAAGAAGACAACAGTATTGAAGGTGGCGCTGTTTCCCAGTGTTTGCCAAATTTTTGGGCCTCAAAATCGGAAAATGAAGACATGGATTGTCTGCAAAAGGAGCTTCGCAGAAAAAGGAAGTGGTGCGCGAAATATAAGAGGCTTGCGCGAAAAACCTATCTTAGGCGCGAAAAACAGCGGGATGCGCGAAATAGTTTTTCGCGCAAACAGTGTTTCGAAATCAGAGAGGTGAAAATGGAAAAGGCATGGGATGCGCGGAAAATCAGGGATGTGCGCGAAATACTTAAGTTGGGCGCGGAAAATAGCGGGATGCGTGAAATAGTTTTTCGCGCAAATTCTGTTTCAGAATCAGTTTGGTGAAAAATGGCAAAGGCATGGGCTGCGCGGAAAATAAGGGTTGTGCGCGAAATACTTAAGCTGGGCGAAAGATTACGCGCCAGATGAGAGGTTTTCCGCGCCGAAGGGGATTTTGCGCGCGGTGGTCTCAGTCGCCTATAAATATGAGGTGACCCCCTTCTTTCGTGTCGTTAGAAGACTTAGAGAAGATCTGAGGTCTGATGCGCGAAAAAGGATAGCGTAAAGGGGCTTGCGCGAAATATTCGGAGTTGCGCGAAAAGGGGGATTTTTGCGCGAAATATTTTTCCGCGCGAAAAGTAATTTTTGCGCGCAATAGGAAGGTTTTGCGCGCAAAGGGTTGGTGTTGCGCGCAATTGTTAGTCAGGTTTGTCTACACGTTCTTGTTATCCGGTTCAGTGGTTCTGTGCGTTCCAGTGCATCTATTTCGGAATTCGATGCAAGCAGAGTCTCATGCTGAGCAGAGGCAAAGACTTCAATGCAAATCTACTGAAGAGACCTTCACGTCTATAAACTGAGTGGGACTTCACCGACGGCAGTGAGCCAGGGGGAGTCAACGGGAGTGACCCGAGGGACGCAGTGAGCTATCCCTGAACAATTGTAAAGGCAGTGTGCCTGGGACAGAGTGTCTGTACCTGAACTTTTGTATCCGCAGCTAGTGAAGTATAGTGGATTTAGGTACGATCGGAAACCTGTCGGCGTATGCTCCTTGGACGTAGCCCTTAGTGGTGAACCAAGTAAAAATGGCTGTGTCTTCTCTGTGCATGTGAATGTTTTCATTCTAATCATAATCATCATACAGATTCAACAAGTTCCTACCAACGTGGGAACAAGATCCAACACATTAAAAGAAAAAGTGGTCACCCTGATTCACCCCTCCCCTCTCAGGGTGTCCCGGGGTCCTTCAAGTGGTATCAGAGCATAAAGGTTGCTGGTGTTGAATCTGACCTTCTTCGTCATGGAAAACGCAGTCAATGTTAGGGGAGTCCCTCACTTCGATGGAAGCAATTTCCAGATCTGGAAGAACAGAATGAGATCTCATCTAAGATCTCTTGGAATGGATGTTCTTTTTTCTACTGTGCAAGGAATACATGTCACTGATCCAACAGGTCTGGCTTTGACTGAAACAGACATGAAACTTCTTGATGCAGATGCTAAAGCACAGAATGCTCTCACTGCATCCCTTTCTGATCAGATCTACCTAAAGGTGATGAATTGCACCTCAGAAAAATCCATGTGGGATAAACTTGAGAATATTTATGAAGGTGATAGAAAAGTGAAGGAGGCGAAACTACAAGTGCTGCACAATCGGTTTGATGATCTGAAGATGCATCCAGACGAGAATGCAGACTCTTTCTTCAATAGAATTACCGAAGTGGTTGGAGCTATTCGGGGCCTAGGCGAAGAAATCAAAGACATTGATATTTTAAAGAAAATATTGAGAAGACTTCCACCTCTTTATAATGCGAAGGTGTCATCCCTTGAGGAAAGAGATCTTTCCAAACTTTCTTTAGATGATCTACTGAGCAGTTTGGTAGCATATGAAATGAGAGTCAAACCTGAAGATGCTACGAATCGGATGAGCAAGGAAATGGCATTCAAGGCCATGGATAAACTGAAAATATCAAAGGATAGTAGCGGTGAAGATGATGAAGAAAAAGAAATTCTTTCTCTCATTGCAAAGAAGTTCCAGAAGGGGAAAGGGAAATTCAAAGGGAAGTTACCTCTCGCGTGTTTCCGTTGTGGAAAAGTTGGGCACATTGCTTCTCAGTGTTTAAAAATGATCAATGATGAAGATAGTGAGGATGAAAACTTCAAGAAGCCTCAGAGAAGGTTCTTCAAAAAAGGAGACTTCAAATCTGGTAAGAAAATGGAAAGGAAGAGTTTTGTCTGTGAAGAGGAAGAAGATGATAATGAATTCTGTGATGAAGAAGAACCAGAATTCAAAACTGGGAACCATGCTTCTATGACGGCCACTGTTGAAAAGCCAGAAGATACTGAAGGAGAAAAACAACTGAGAACTTGTGTAGATCCTGAGATGCAACTTAAGGATGCGGTTAGTAAGCTTAAGATAAAATGTAAGAGCTGCAATAAGTGGAAATCAATTGTGGAAGAATCAACTGAATATGTTGATCAACTAGAAGCTGAAATTGAACGACTGGAAGAATTTGTGAAGGTACAATCTAAAATAATTGAAAGCAATGATGATGTAGTAGATCTGAAGCTGAGAATTGAAGAGCAGGCAAAGGTCATCAATGACCTCACATCCAGACTGGATGAAAAATCCAAGACTGCTGAGGGTCTTGAGGAGGAAGTAGTTACTCTAAGGAGTAAACTGGAGACTGAATCAGTTCCAAAAGAATCAAGGAAGAAAATACAGTTTGGATGATTCTCAGATGCAGAATTACTAGCAAGAGCCAAGTGTGGTTCAGATGGGGTTGGAAAAATCTTGAGTGATCAAAGACCCGCTTGCATGGGAAAGAGTGGAATTGGCTCTGAGGCTGAGTCATCAACTGCTGGAAGTGCAAAGATCCAA
Source organism: Viscum album (assembly GCA_963277665.1). Taxonomy (NCBI): domain Eukaryota; kingdom Viridiplantae; phylum Streptophyta; class Magnoliopsida; order Santalales; family Viscaceae; genus Viscum; species Viscum album. The sequence continues at coordinate 1,048,846,096 of OY728162.1, forward strand.
AAGAAAGATAAGATGAAAGTTGAACATGTTGAAATATTACCTAGAGTGCTGAAAAGGGAACCCTAAATCCAAACTAAAAGGAGACCTGAAAATTATCCTCAAACTTTCAAAAATGACAGACAGTCTTACTATTCTCCCAAGGAAGAAGCTATAAGGAGAAATTCAAGTCAGAAGACATTTCTTCTCATGAAGTGTCAGTTCTGTGGCTATCTGGGCCATACCATGTCTTATTGTGAAGAGGCAAGAAGGTATCTGAATGGAGAAGATATAGATGCTCAACAAAGGAGAACAATTTCATATCCTAATTATTATAGAAGAAATAATTTCTATGGATATTGTTTTCATTGTTCTAACTTTGGTCATAAGGCCATTAATTGCAGGCAGAGAAGGGACATTGACACCTCATACAGATGTTCCAGACATGTCAAGTCTCGTCAGCAAGACAATGTTGCTATTTCAAACAGGTTCTCACCTCTTAAAGAAGACTTTGACTATGAAGAACCTGGGTTTGCGGAAGAGATAGTTGAAAGGCCATCAGTTCTATTTACTCAATCTAATGTCTCATGGAAGGAAAGGAGGAAGATTGAGAAATCAAACCTTGCAGAGGTAGCCCTCAAAGCTACCAAGAACAACAGTACCTGGATTCTAGATAGCGGTTGTTCATCTCATATGACAGGTAATGCCGGCCTACTAACAAATATCATAAAGAATGTTGATGGTACAGTAAGATTTGGTAATGATGGGGCTCTGAAAATCAAAGGGAGTGGAAGTACCAAATTAGCTAATGGAGAACTAAAGAAGACTGAAGTCCTTTACGTAGATGGCCTACGTCATAATCTCCTCAGCGTGAGTCAACTCTGTGACTCAGGACTTGTTGTTACTTTTAATCAGAAAGGCTGCACTATCAAGGGAAAAACTGGCAATTCTCTCATGAAGGGATGTAGAACAGAAGGAAACTTGTATCAGGTTGATAGTGAAGAAAATGTATGTTACATGACTGTTGAAGAAGAAAACAATCTGTGGCATTGGAGATTGGGACACATCAATCAACAAGACATGGAGAAAATATCAAAATTGAGAATTGTCATGGACATTCTCAACCTGAAGCGTGAGCGTGAAAAATCGTGTGATGCTTGTATTCGTGGGAAGCTGGTCTGCAGTTCATATCGGCCAAAGAAGAAAAGGGCATCTCACCTTCTTGATCTGATTCATACAGATGTTTGTGGTCCAATAAATGTTGCAGGAACACATGGAGAAAGGTACTTTCTCCTTTTCATTGATGATTACAGTAGAATGGCATGTGTGCTGGTCATTCACAGGAAAAGACAAGTCCTTGACTGCATGAAAACATATCGGCGAATCGCTGAGAATGATACTGGACGAACAATCAAAGTGTTGCGATCTGACAATGGAGGAGAATACACGTCCATTGAATTTGAAAATTATCTGGAGAAGCATGGGATACAACATGAGGTAGCTGCTATGAGAACTCCACAACAAAATGGAGTTGTTGAACGAAGGAATCGACAGGTGAACAACATGGCACGAACTATGCTGATTGAGAGTCGTATTCCACGACATTACTGGAAAGAGGTTGTTCAAGCTGCAGTGTACATTCAGAATCGAACAGGACTTTATATGGGTGAGACGAAGACACCATATGAATTATGGAATGGACGGAAGCCTTCTCTAAAATACTTTCGTTTCTTTGGAAGTAAGTGCTTCATCAGAAACAAAGAAGGAAATCAGGGGAAATATGGTGACAACGCAGATGAAGGAATCTTCCTCGGTTACTCAATGAACAGCAAAGCCTACAAATGCTTCAACAGTCGTTTGGGAAGGATTGTGGAAAGAAATGATGTTAAGATAATTGAAGAGAAAACCACAAATGCTTCACGGACGTCATATGCTGATGTGATAGAAAGTCATGAAGAATGTGAACATGAAGAAACTACAAATGCAGAAATAGAGGAAGCTGTTCAAAATACTCATCAATCACATAATGATGTTGACTCAGAAGAAGAATCTGAAGAAGAAACTATGGCTGAAGAGAATACTACTGAACCTCGCAGGAGAAATCGAAGAGCTGAGATTGATCCATCCAACATAATTGGGGATAGGAGTGCACCCACTCAAACCAGAAGAATGATGAATACCACGCAATCTGCATTTCTATCAGTTGTAGAGCCATCCTCATTCGAAGAAGCTGCACAAGATATATCTTGGGTGAAAGCCATGAATGATGAATTAGACCAAATTGACAAGAATCAGACATGGGATCTTGTCCAGAGACCCGAAGGTCACAATGTGATTGGCACCAAATGGATCTTCAAAAATAAGTTTGATGAGCATGGAAGTGTCATCAGAAACAAGGCACGACTGGTGTGTAAAGGATACTCTCAGATTGAAGGCATTGATGTCGAAGAAACCTTTGCTCCAGTGGCTATACTGGAGTCAATCTGGTTTTTCCTTGCCATGGCACTCCGAAGAGGATATAAAGTATATCAAATGGATGTCAAGACAGCATTCTTGAATGGTGTACTCGAAGAAGAAGTCTACATTGAACAACCAGTGGGCTTTGTCTTGGGTACCGATGAAACAAAGGTCTGCAAACTAAAGAAAGCTCTATATGGTTTGAAGCAGGCACCACGGGGCGTGGTACTCACGGCTAGATTCATATCTCAAGAAGTTGGAATTCAAAAGAGGAGGAGATGATCACAATCTCTATGTGAAGAATTCTCCAAAAGATCAGTTCATGGTTCTTGTCTACGTTGATGATATCATTTTTGGTGGCAGCAGACAGAAATCAGTGGATGAATTTGCCAACCACATGAAATCAGAATTTGAAATGTCTATGATTGGGGAGCTCACATATTTCTTGGGGTTGCATGTGATTCAAAAGAAGGAATACACTTTCATTTCTCAGGAAAAATATGCAAGAGAGTTGCTGAAGAAGTTTAATATGCAAGACTCCAAACCAATGTCAACTCCGATTGCTGTTGGAACTAAACTTGGAAAGCATGAGGATGGGAACTCTATTGATCCCACCATGTACAGGAGGATCATTGGAAGCCTACTGTACCTGACAGCGACAAGGCCAGATATTGTCTTTGCAACATGCCTTGCGGCCCGCTTTCAGAGTAATCCAAAGGAGGAACATATGTCAGCAGTAAAAAGAATCATGAGGTATATTCAAGGCACACATAACTTCAGGTTATTTTTTGCTGCAGGCAGGGACAGTGAATTATCAGCGTTTTCTGATGCTGACTGGGCTGGGGATGTAGTAGACAGAAAGTCCACTAGTGGTGGAGCTTTCTATATTGGGCATAAATGTGTTGGCTGGTTGAGCAAGAAGCAAGAAAGTACTTCTCTTAGTACTGCTGAAGCTGAATATATCTCGGCCACAAAAGCATGCACTCAACTTCTTTGGATGAAGCAGCAGCTAACAGATATTGGTGATAAGGTGCAGCAACCAATGGTGATTTATTGTGATAACAAAAGTGCAATTGATCTTACGAAGAATCCGGTTCAGCATTCTCGTACAAAACATATTGAAATACGGTATCATTTTATCAAAGAAAAGGTTGAACAAGGTGTGATTAAAATGGATCATGTTGGAACTAATGAGCAAGTGGCTGATATCCTAACCAAGCCATTGTCCGCAGCTGTGTTCGAGAAGCATCGGTTGATCCTCGGTGTTCGACCACCTCCTACTGCATAAGGAGGCACCGGAAGTCCCCTCTCCCCGTTTGTCTTAACTGTTTTTATCTGCTTATGGCTGTGATGCAGGTTTATGAGGGGAGATACTATCCAGGGGGAGTATGGCTTGAGCTGAACGATGAACAAACTTTTCGGTCTTTGGTTTTATTGTCAATGGGGGAGAAAGGAATAAATTCAAGGCAAGAGAATTCAAGGCAAGAAATTCACGGCAAGCGGCAAGAAATACTTCCGTGATGGAAGTGTAAGATTGTGATGAGAAGTTTAATTAGGATAACATCGGGCGTCATGGAGAATTTCAAAACACTAAGACCCAATTCAAGCTTCCTCTCTTGTTTTCTACACCGAGCATTGCTCACGTAGACTTAGAGTGTTGGCTGAGTTGAATCTTGCGTTTTGGAATTGCTCATGGTTAGAGATCTATTGAATTTATTCTGATTGCCAACAAACCCAAAGGGGGAGATTGTTGGAACCAGGCTCTTCAAAGCATGATTTGGTGTATGGTTTGTGTTTGTTGTCAATCCTCAGTGGAAGTTCCGAATGTGTTCCAGCAAAGTGATCATACAGTTCAAGCAGACAACAGTATTGAAGGTGGCGCTGTTTCCCAGTGTTTGCCAAATTTTTGGGCCTCAAAATCGGAAAATGAAGACATGGATTGTCTGCAAAAGGAGCTTCGTAGAAAAAGGAAGTGGTGCACGAAATATAAGAGGCTTGCGCGAAAAACCTATGTTAGGCGCGAAAAACAGCGGGATGCACGAAATAGTTTTTTGCGCAAACAGTGTTTCGAAATCAGAGAGGTGAAAATGGCAAAGGCATGGGCTGCGCGGAAAATCAGGGATGTGCGCGAAATACTTAAGTTGGGCGCGGAAAATAGCGGGATGCGCGAAATAGTTTTTCGTGCAAATTCTGTTTCAGAATCAGTTTGGTGAAAAATGGAAAAGGCATGGGCTGCGCGGAAAATAAGGGTTGTGCGCGAAATACTTAAGCTGGGCGAAAGATTACGCGCCAGATGAGAGGTTTTCCGTGCCGAAGGGGATTTTGCGCGCGGTGGTCTCAGTCGCCTATAAATATGAGGTGACCCCCTTCTTTCGTGTTGTTAGAAGACTTAGAGAAGATCCGAGGTCTGATGCGCGAAAAAGGATAGCGTAAAGGGGCTTGCGCGAAATATTCGGAGTTGCGCGAAAAGGGGGATTTTTGCGCGAAATATTTTTCCGCGCGAAAAGTAATTTTTGCGCGCAATAGGAAGGTTTTGCGTGCAAAGGGTTGGTGTTGCGCACAATTGTTAGTCAGGTTTGTCTACACGTTCTGGTTATCCGGTTCAGTGGTTCTGTGCGTTCCAGTGCATCTATTTCGGAATTCGATGCAAGCAGAGTCTCATGCTGAGCAGAGGCAAAGACTTCAATGAAAATCTACTGAAGAGACCTTCACGTCTATAAACTGAGTGGGACTTCACCGACGGCAGTGAGCCAGGGGGAGTCAACGGGAGTGACCCGAGGGACGCAGTGAGGTATCCCTGAACAATTGTAAAGGCAGTGTGCCTGGGACAGAGTGTCTGTACCTGAACTTTTGTATCCGCAGCTAGTGAAGCATAGTGGATTTAGATACGATCGGCAACCTGTCGGCGTATGCTCCTTGGACGTAGCCCTTAGTGGTGAACCAAGTAAAAATGGTTGTGTCTTCTCTGTGCATGTGAATGTTTTCATTCTGATCATAATCATCATACAGATTCAACAAGTTCCTACCAACGTGGGAACAAGATCCAACACATTAAAAGAAAAAGTGGTCACCCTGATTCACCCCTCCCCTCTCAGGGTGTCCCGGGGTCCTTCAATAATGATGTGTAATTCTTGTAAATAATAAATTTAACATGATAATTATTCTTTATATATGATATACCATCCAATTATGTATTATTTTAATATCAAAAGAATGATATTGTCGCTCGTGCGTACGTACGGACTACCGTCTCCACGAACGGGATGAGAATCATTATCCATCGTATCCATTCAGGTATAATTATCATTTGATGATTTAAAAATAATGTTTAAGGACTTTATATAATTATGGATATGAATAAGATACAACCTATTCCTGAAAATGATGGCTTATGTAACAAAACATCTAAAGGAAAATGAACCAGTTAACACCCGAAACGACAATAATTCTAAGATATTATTAACAAATCAATGTTAAAAGATCATATATGATATCATATTAATGAATATGATTATTTTATAATTCAATAAAAATTATTTAACCATTATAATGGAGGTTAAAATACCCTCAACCAAGGAAAAAGTATAAAGTAAGGGGTTTCTTATCTCACTTTTAATTCAGTGAGATTTCCATTGTTCACCACTTATTTATTGCATGTGGTGTGTGTACTGCCCATGATTGTATTCATTGTGTAATATACTTTAATTTATGGGTTTTTACATCATCATTGTATGATCCTTCTTTCATGGGTGTTTTTTTCATAAGTTAGCTAATCGATAAAGGAATTTGAAATTTCATTTTCCACTCATTCGGCTTTACGCATACTTCATTCATTATTTTACTCCAAGATTATGTATGGAATCACTATTCATTTTATTATGTCATAATTTACACACCCCTTTCTGTGGATATACTTTTTATACACATAATAACTCCATTTATAAATTCTCAATTCATCGGTATGAACTTGATAAGAGTAATATTTACTCAATATCGATTTGTTGAGATAAACATCCAATTCATTGGTGTTGTTTTTACAAGAATAAGTGTGAATGTACTTTGATTGTTTTACACTGAATATCCAATAAAATTTAGTGTATTTATATTTTTCACACATAATTATGTCATTGATTTATCCTTAACCTAAGGATACAACCTTTACGAGAGATTTCATCTCAATTTACATTCCATTGATACTTCTTTGTTGTTATACACCAAATAACTTTTATGTGGTGTATATAATGTACATTGAAATAGTATATCATGAATCCATTTATTCTCATGATATTACAATGTTTTAATTACCTTAATTATTTGTATTCAAGTGTCTCTCTTTTGGTTAGAAACTCTAACTAAAATATCAATTTTAAATGTTTTAAAAACTTATTCTTCTAAATCATTCTCATTAATGTCCATGTTTTAAAAACGGTTTTAAGGATTTATTTATATGGACATTAAAGTTTTAAAATTGAAACTCCTTTTAAAAGTTTCATAGTGGTATGGGACACTTTGATTCAAAAATATATTTTTAAATGGCTTCTTGACAAATAGTGTGACTTTTGAATGATTTCAAGAGAAAGGGGGATATTTCTCTCAAATAGTTTTGATGATTATTTTCATCTATGTCAATATCCTTCATTATTCTTGATTGAGGTTAATATAATACAATAAAATCTTCCATATTGAATCGAATGACTTATTTTTGATTGTGGATGTGGTATTTTTATACCATTCATGGTTTTTGGATAAGTATTGACATTTCATATGATAGTTTTAATAGAAATGTTTATGTTATGTTTCAAACTTTTCATATGAAGAATGCATTGGACTTAGTAAGTGACGGGTGGAGCCCGCTATAGCTCCTCGAGGCATCAGTAGGTCTCATGAGACAAACTAGTGTCTTGGCATAAGGCCTTGACAAAATCTTATTTGTAGTCTTGGCACGAGGCATTGGCTATGTGGTTATGATAGTCTAGCATTATGCATTCCATCGTTATGAAAGTGATTATTGATATTACCTGTGATTGTTCGACTAGTAGAATATCCATGTGAATAAGTAAATGACATTATTTCATTTTATCTTTTCCATATTATGCTTAAGTTCAAGTTTAAAAGGCTTTTGTTTTAGTTATAAATTGATTTAAGTGTTTATGCTTATCTATGAAAGCTTATGCTATATTGTTATCCTTACTGAGCATCTGAGCTCAGCCCTTTCAATGTTTTATTTTTCCCAGGATGTGAAGAAGTAATTTATGAATGGCCTATAGGGATAGTATGAGGGGATATGAAGACAAGATGTTGTTGTAGTTTTTTTACCTTATGATGTAATGTAAGACTTATGAATATATCTAGGGTTTCCAATACTACTAAACTAATCGGTCTTTCAAGACATGATCCTTTGTGATCATGCCAATGATACGTAATAATGCACCGACTCTGGGTAACTGGGGTTGGGGCGTTACAGTTGGTATCAGAGGGAGGTTTAGTACAAACATTGGAAGCTAGATTTAGATAAAATCTGATTAGAGCATGTAGAACTAAGATGAACTTTGAGGATTAGTATAGAATAACTTCCTAGAATTTTGGTATTGTAGAGATTTTGTGAGTTTTCTGAGCAATACATCCCTGTCTGGATATGATCAGGTAGAGGCGGCTCTGGCACAGATTTACCTAGGGGTAAAACTTAAAAAAACTGCTTTGAGATAGACTCGAACGGGAACTGGTGCACGACAACGGGCCTTTCCGCACTCTAGGTTACGACACTCCCGGGGGATATGCTTAGGATAATTTACATTTTCTTTACAAACCGATTTGAAGTATTATATATATAAGATGAGAGTAAATGACCTTGGTTAATCCTAATGTGTTTCAAATTGATAATATGGTGACATGTTAATCTCTAAATGATTTTTTGACTACTTTTACTCACACAATGATTTTTGGTTTTAGTCAATGGATGGATTCCAAGGAAGTCATAGTGACTTTGAGAATGATGTACAAGGTGGGAACGGTGGTGGCAATGAGAAACAAAATGGAATGTTGATAGGCGTAAAAGATATCGTCTTTATGCCAAATAAATTTTCCAAATATATGATCAACAATATATATATTAACCAATTCCCGGACTCAACAAAGAAGATAAAGGTGATGAATGATAAGAGCTCCAGCAGTGGAGACCATGGAGAAAGGAATCCTAAATTTCCATCATGTAGGAAATGTGGAAGGAGACACCCAGGAAAGTGTCTCAATGGGACAAATAAATGCTTTACGTGAGGGAAGGAAGGATATAAAGTGAAGAATTTCCGAAGAAAAATGAAGAGTACTATGGAAGAAGATAAAAATGGTCCCAAGAGTCCATTTACAGTCATTTGCCATAAATGTAGGGGATCTGGCCATTACCCAAGTGAATGCCCTATTCTATAGGATATTTTCTTGGTCAAAGAAGAAGCTATGTGGAAATAAATTGTTGGAGAAATGTTTAAAAAGTATTAGTGCTCCTTGTTTATGGGTTTACTTTGGAATAATTTTCCCTTGTATTTTTAACCCTACAGTTTTCCATGTGAGAATGATATTTGAGGAAGAATTATATTTTATCTTGTGGATATAGTTATAAATAACCATTTGGTTTTATATGATCGTTGGGTTTGAGGAAATTATAAGTTATTATAATTTGGGATGAAAATGCAAGGTATGAGTTAAGATTTGTCGTTAAATTATGTTATGGTTATTTTGAGGAATTTATCTCATTTTGGTAATGTTATAAAATATAGTTTTTGAAAAAGGACAACACAGAGACCGTGTGATAACCCATCGCGTCGGACAAAGCTGTGGGAATCGAACCCACAACTAAAGTGCGATTGGGATTTATCGCCGACCACTGGACTACGTGAAGTCCCTGGTTAGCGTGACTATTATTTTTAGTTAAATGATTTTATTGATCAAAAAAAATTTTATTTGGGATCTTATGTCTTATCAAATGAATACCCTTAGTATAGAAAAATGATTTGGTGATTAAGTGATAAATGTTATTTTGGAAGTTGTTCACTTTGTTGTGAACACTATATGCCCAAGGAAAATAGAATAGTATGGGATTTCATTAGAGGAGTAATGGTGGATTATTATCTATGTTTTTATTGTGGATTTATAGTGATTTGGGTTATTTATGGAAATGATTAGGTTTATTACTTTTAAGTATGTGACTTTAAGAGTAATTAATGTCATTTGGAGATACAATTTAACGTGGAAGACTACATTATTATAAGTTTTGGATTTCAATATTTTTTTGGATTATATTGAAGGATTTTAAGGACAATTTATTATTTAATGGTATTTATTTAACTTTGGGGTATTGATGGTTTAATTTTAGAAATTAAGATTAGTGTTATTTTTTCTCTAATGGAATATCCATTTGGGAGATCATTAGATATTATACTAAACATTTTGGTTTTGATTAATCTCTAAAGACAAGTTAAATATATATTTTATCCTACGTGGATCATGTATTTCTATAGAAGTTTATTATTTCTCTTCCATTGTGACCAAGTCTTCTTGAATACTCATTGTTCAAAAAAATGAGTTAGTGGTAAAAATTTATTAAATAATGAAACTATACTTAAAAATTAAGTATATCTCTTTATGTTCTTGGTCAATATCATAAATTAATTCCTCTTCCTTATGTAATTTAACTTAAAACAAAAAATGTTGTCCGTTTACTTTTCCTACTGGGAGACTAATGACCGTTTGTCCCACCATAACTTTGTGATTTTCTTATTGTTAACTTTCTCGTGATCATGTTTTCTATCCCTCTCCATCAAGACTTAACACCTAGTTTATCGTCCATTTACATGTTTTCCTACATGGAATCCTAGTATGGGTTATCTTGGGTGACCTTTATACCTCTCTTCCTTTCTATTAAAGTGATAGTTTTACTGACTCTTTTTCCGATGTGGGACTTCCCATTATATTCTCAAGACCAATTTAAAAAAAATAGCGAGGACGCAATTTATTGAAGGAGGGGAGAATGTAACACCCCAAGCATACATGGTAAATTTCCCTTTGAATAATGAAATGGCGTGTGTTGTACGCAACATCGAGTTCTAACACACACCACAACCGATCAAACTAGCCGTTATGAATAGTAATACCTACTTTTTGAAATTTTCTATATTTTATCTTTAAAAATAGACTTTATTTTTAGATTCTTAATATCAAAATTAACTTAGGGTGAAATTTTGGAACTTTTCGGATATCTTTCATATTTTGATGAATAGTGAAAATTGCTAAATTTTAATTAAAAAAAACATTTTTAAGAAAAATAATTAAAAAGGATAAATTATGAATTTGAGTGGTTTTAAAGTATATTTAGAATATATTATTACCATTTAATACAATGTTGGTCAATGGAAATAATTTCACAATTAAACCGAACATAAACAAGTATCAATCTTTTGATAGTTATTATACCTTAAAAACAAGCTTTTTGTTTTGACAACGGGAATTAATTTTAAATTAATTTCTTCCAATTATGTGTTTTGAATTTGGAAAAATGGATTCCATATTTTTAATCAGGAAGTACATATTGTGTAAATAGGTAACTTTTATTTTTAGACATTTTGAATAATTACTTCGGTAAATATTTTATTTACCATGGTTAATGGCTAAATCCGGTAAATAATGGTTAAACAATAATATTATAAGAATACTAAATTACCCAAAAACGTGTCATAACCTTATTGGTGGATATATGTCTGACCATGGGCATCTTTGGGTCGATTTTGGGACCCCATGGAGCCACTTGTAGGTGATAGGGACAGTTTATTTTAATTAAGTTAAAAAAAATAAAAAAATGACATGAGCATATATCTTTTAGAAATGTTTTAAAAAAAAAGGTTATATATGTTGGATTTTCGACTATAAATATTCATTAGAAAGATAAAAAGATTTCCTAAATAATGATAATTTATTTATAATTTTTATAAATTACATTAGTTAATTTATTTATGACCTAATGATGATGCAGTAATTACCATAATAGTGAAAGATTAAAATAATTGATATTATAAATACCCAAATAAATAAAATTTGATACTTTTTATGAATTAAAATAATTTTATAGGTTAATAGAACATGTTATTCATGATTTAATTAAATGTTCTAGAAGTAATAAATCTGTTATGAGTTTCACAAAAATCAATTTTCCAAATAGTGTCAAAATTGACATAAAAGAGTTTTTTAAAAAATATTATATTATTAATTGATATTAAATTCCTAAAAATCTATTGTTCGGCCCAGAGACTTATATAATTATAGGTGTATCATTAATGGAACAATTGGGGGTCTCTTGGATGTATATAGGAAGTTTATTAACCATATAATATAAAAATACAAAGAGACATTGTAAAAGTGAAACTAATTATCTAAGAGTTAATACTTAAAGATAAGGTTAATATAGTAACCCAAACCTGTCTAAATCCTATTGGTTGAGTGGTTTTCGACCTATACCCACCTTAAAATTTACATAATAAACTTTTGAGCCATTATAAACCGAATATGAATTTATTATAAAATAATATTTCTAGCTTTTCCAAAGGTGCCCCTCACCCCTCTTATAAAAGGGCACTCCCCCTTCTCACTAATTCACACCTTCAAATCCATTTGGATCATCCAAACTCTACCCAAATACTCTCTCTACTTCTCTAACTTAATCCTATAGGCCTTCCTTTAGTCATAAATCCATCCTAAGGAGCCCTTTTGATCAAATCAAAAGGAATAACCCGAAGAAGAGGTAATGATTTCACCACCCTCTTTCAAGTTCCTTTCTTCTTCCACATCTTTTTTCATTTTTATTACCATTATAAAATAGCAACTCCAGTATCTTATATATACTGTGATGTTATTATGAATATTGTACAATAATATTCAGTAATCTATCCATCCTTTGAATAATATGTCACCATACGTGCGTACGTACGACTTACCGTCTCCACGTCATGGTGTAGTTGTTATTCAATAAATTATTATTTGGATGAGTATAATAATGCTGTGTAATTAATGTAAATAATAAATATAACATGATAATGATTCTGTATATATGATATACAATCTAATTATGTATTATTTTAATATCAAAAGAATGATATTGTCGCTCGTGCGTACGTACGGACTACCGTCTCCACGAACGTGATGAGAATCATTATCTATCGTATCCATTCAAGTATAATTATCATTTTATGATTTCAAAATAATTTTTAAGTACTTGATATCATTCTGTATATGAATAAGATACAACCTATCCATGAAAAACACGACTTATGTAACAAAACATATAAAGGAAAATGAACCCGTTAACACCCGAAATGACGATAATTATAAGATATTATTAACAAATCAATGTTAAAGGATATTATATGATATCATATTAATGCATATGATTATTGTATAATTCAATAAAAATTATTTCAGCATTATACAGGAGGTTAACCTAACCACGACCAAGGAAAAATTACAAAGTAAGGGGTTTCTTATCTCACTTTTAATTCAGTGAGATTTCCATTGTTCACCACTTATTTATTGCATGTGGTGTGTGTACTTCCCATGCTTGTATTCATTGTGTAATATAATTTAATTTATGGGTATTTACATCATCATTTTATGACCCTTATTTCATGGGTGTATGTTTCATAAGTTAGCTAATCGATAAAAGAATTTGAAATTTCAATTTCTACTCATTCAGCTTTACGCATACTTCATTGATTATTTTACTCCAAGACTATGTGTGGAATCACTATTAATTTGATTATGTCATAATTTACACTCCCCTTTCTGTGGATATACTTTTTATACACATAATCACTCCATTGATAAATTCTCAAGTCATCGGTATGAACTTGAAAAGAGTAATTTTTACTCAATCTCGATTTGTTGAGATAAACATCCAATTCATTGGTGTTGTTTTTACAAGAATATGTGTGCATGTACTTTGATTTTTTTAAACTGAATATCCAATCATATTTAGTGTATTTATATTTTTCACACATAATTATGTCGTTGATTTATCCTTAACCTAAGGATACGTCCTTTATGAGAGATTTCATCTCAATTTACATTCCATTGAGACTTCTTTATTGTTATACACCAAATAACTTTTATGTGGTGTATATAATGTACTTTGACATAGTATATCATGAATCCCTTTATTCTCATGATATTACAATGTTTTAATTACCTCAATTATTTTTATTCAAGTGTCTCTCTTTTGGTTAGAAACTCTAACTAAAATACCAATTTTAAATGTTTTAAAGACATATTCTTCTAAATATTTCTCATTAATGTCCATGTTTTAAAAATGGTTTTAAAGATTTATTTATATGGACCTTAAATTTTTAAAATTAAAACTCCTTTTAAAAGTTTCAAAGTGGTAAGGGACACTTTGATTAAAAAATATATTTTTAAATGGCTTCTTGACAAACAGTGTGACTTTTAAATGATTTCAAGAGAAGGGGGATATTTCTCTCAAATAGTTTTGATGATTATTTTCATCTATGTCAATATCCTTAATTTTTCTTGACTTAGGTTAATATGATACAATAGAATCTTCCACATTGTATCGAATGAGTTATTTTTGACTGTGGATGTGCTATTTTTATACCATTCATGGTTTGTGGATAAGTATTGACATTTCATATGCTAGTTTTAATATGAATGTTTATGTTATGTTTCAAACGTTTCATATGAGGAATGCATTGGACTTAGTATGTGACGGGTGGAGCCCGCTATAGCTCCTCGATGCATTGGTAGGTCTCATGAGACAAACTAGTGTCTTAGCACAAGGCCTTGACAAAATATTATATGTAGTATTGGCACGAGGCATTGGCTATGTGGTTATGATAGTCTGGCATTATGAATTCCATCATTATTAAAGTGATTATTGATATTTCATGTGATTGTTCGACTAGTAGAATATCCATGTGAATAAGTAAATGGAATTATTTCATTTTATCGTTTCCATATTATGCTTAAGTTCAAGTTTAAAAGGCTTTTGTTTTAGTTATAAATTCCTTTAAGTATTTATGGTTATCTAAGAAAGCTTATTCTATATTTTTATCCTTACTAAGCATCTGATCTCACCCCTTTCAATGTTTTATTTTTCCCAGGATGTGAAGAGGTAATTTATGAATGGCCTGCAGGGATAGTATGAGGGGATATGAAGACAAGATGTTGTTGTAGTTTTTTTACCTCATGATGTAATGTAAGACTTATGAATATATCTAGTGTTTCCAATACTACTAAACTAAATGGTCTTTCGAGACTTGATCTATTGTGATCATGCCAATGATACGTAATAATGCACCAACTTTGGGTAACTGGGGTCGGGGCGTTACAGTAGTTACCATTGCCTTCAAAATATTTGATAAAAATGAAAATAAAAGTAATGCACATATGTCATTTAATAAAGTGAAATTTATTTACTCAAGCTAACTCTGGATCATATTAATTTACTCAACATCATCTAAAAAACTTTACTTATAATTTCAAATAAAAAATATACACATAATAAACACCTTGGTTAAAGTCATCAGTTTTTCATGCATGTCTATTAAATAAAACCATCAGTTCCACATTTGTTATATTTTTTTAGATATTAAAAGAATCAATTACCACTAATGAAATCGACACTAAAAAAATTGAATTAAAATATAGCCATTCCCATTAATCACTGTCTATTTTATCTATTGTATCACTAATTATTTGAATCTCGTGGTCATTTTGGATGAGAAAATATTCTTTATACACCCTCCATAAGCCAAATTACATTCTATAATAATTATCAATCCTGATATTTACATCTTTTAATGCAATTATAGTGATTTAGTATCTCCAAATGAGTCAAATAACATCAAGGAGAAAATAAAAAATGAGATACCAGAGTATGTTGTGAGTAGAACCATATCATGTATAAATCTTTGATACAAATAATTGGGAGAAAATTTAGGTGTGAAAAATTGATTTCATGAGATTTAAACTAGAAAATATAGGATGATGAATCTAATGGACACCCAGACCCAAAATAATTTATGTGAAGCAACACACGACACCATCTGGAATAAATTTTCTAGAACTTAGAAAGATTGAATACACCCTAAATCACTATACATATTGTATTCTAAAAACCAAACACACAATCATAAAAAAAATCAA
This sequence comes from Viscum album, assembly GCA_963277665.1. Classification (NCBI taxonomy): domain Eukaryota; kingdom Viridiplantae; phylum Streptophyta; class Magnoliopsida; order Santalales; family Viscaceae; genus Viscum; species Viscum album. Next base: position 1,048,861,726 of record OY728162.1, read on the forward strand.
TGATAGAGGTAATGAAAAATTTGAATTAATGTGGTTATTATTTTCTTCCTCATTCCATGAGAGAACAAAATAATAGTTTTATTTCACAAGAAGTAAAAATATTTACAATTATGACTTACCAACCATGTAGATCACTTAATCAAGTAATCACATTAAAACTCAATAAGTTCCCCCATATATAAAGAAGTCCAACTGGTCATTCAGTTCCACCGAACTCCTATATTTGTGGGACTCCATATATTGGAAATAATAAGTGATGATATATTATGATTATTCTCAATTTGAGTGGATAAATCTGTTATACTCAACACATCAGAATATCTGGGATACCTAACCTCACTTAATGATCTATATTCTACTAAACTCATCTGAACATCCACTTGATCATCATACCATTAGTTTACATCTCACTACCTTATACATCTTTTAGTGAACTGAATCATAAAATTCTAGTGAACTAATTTTAGTTACTATAGGGAATCAAAATCCTAATAAATTTCTCATAGGAGTGACCTCATACGTAATCTACACCAAGTCTTAGCAGTTTTATTATTAGGGTAGAGAATGATACAAATTTCAAACATTGATGCCTTATGAAAATAATGAAGCCAGCGACCATTAAAAGTTTATGACATTATTTATGGATATTAATAGGAAAAAATAAATATTCAAATATTTATAGTTGTTTAGTTATCAACTCTTATCGTCCTTTTATTTTTAATTTTAATCCTTTTCATGCACTCTTTTTATTATCATTTTCCTTATTGGTTTACAAGTTACTAATAAAGACTCCCAAAACATGATTTAGAAGTGATAATTTTAGAATAACTATATATTAAAATCTAGAGATTGAGATTACCTCTTTAGTCAGTAATGAGTCGCCCAAGAAGAGTAGAAATGAACCCATTGAAAATGATAATGTTCTTGGACAATTGACAGAGAAAGATCATTAAAATGAATCTCAATAATCAAAACAAGCTAGAATCATCATGGAATATTGTCTATCTTCCATCAATGGGGATAACCCAAAATTACATAACCTCTTATTTAGTTGAAATACTTAAAAATTAAGTTTTCCATACTCTATGTGATACAAAACAAGGAAATATGAGGTTCTATAAGGTGAATTTTTAATTTTTTAAGAAATATATGTTATATTTTGTCATAATGGTTTCTTGAATTATGTCATTGGATTGAGGTAACTAACTCTCTTATTATTGTAAATAGAAAAATATTTGTTGAAAATCCTATTAACCAATTCCATTTCCACTTGGGACAAGATGGATAAAATGTTCGTGGAAGAGAAAATCCCACCTTCATAGAAGGTGGAACTATAAAATAAAATCCAAGATATCATAAAAATTATAGAGAGTTATATTTTTATGATTGATGTATATTAAATGAGATTTTAAAAAAATTATAACAAAATTTATTTGATTCTTTGCTTCAAATGAATTCTTTTTTACTATGGTTTATAACTAATTCCTTGAATTGTGATTAATGCCCTAGTGAATAAAAGCATGAAATTGAGAGCTACATAAGTCACACAAGACCTCCCCAATGAAATATACAATAATTAAAGCTACTGGTAAAGTGATTTAGGGATATTGAGGAGAGGAATTTATTAAATAAATGGGATTACTTGTTTGGTTGTCCAAGTGGAAGCATTATCAAATAATCCTGATAGCTTTCAAATGATCCGACCTGTAACTCCAACAACCACTCCTATATCATAATATTGTAACTTTTAATTATATTTATATTTTTTAGGAGTGTAGATATTTTTAGAGGATAATAAACCATTGTATTTTAATTACATGATCTCTAATTAACCTCCATAAATTTTTTAATGTTTTTATATTTATGGATGGATAAAAAATAAAACTCTAAATCTGGGTTATAATTAGATAAAAATGGAAACGTGTTTATCCAAAATCAAGATCCAACCATGTATAACCCTAAACCATAAGGCCTTATGCCATTCAATAAAGGTTTTTATCCTTTGAGTCCATAACATAATTAGCCACTGCATTTGGTCCAGTTGTAACAACAAATTCAAAAACACTTTCTCGAAGATAATCATACTAATTTTATTTATAAAATGGATTAATAGATAAAAAATATAAAGAAATATTCTCATAAATAAATATTCCACTATATATAATATTGAACACTAAGTGAAGAAATTGTCTATAATTTGTTAGATCATTAAAGAAATTAACTATAGGGAAACAAAAAGAAAAATACAAGTGAGGAAGTTTAGGAGGTAACAATTTATCAGGGGTGAGATATAGAAGATATTTAACCATGAATATTTACAAGGTGAAGAAAAATAAAAAAGGATAAAAAATGTGGAAATAGACGAGCTGAAAGAGAGGCAAAAAAAGAAAAAACATATTCAGAAATATAAGAAGATAATCTAGAACTATAAAAGAATATAGATTTTTACAAATCCCTATTTTCCATTTCTGTATAGGATATAACAAGGTAGGAACAATATTTTATACAATATATTCCTTAAGGTCTTCATGAAGCTCCATAGTAACTTACCTTTCACCATGAAAATTTCTCAAATTTTGTTATATGAAATTTTATAAATGATCTCTTTTCTAGTAAGATTAAATTGGTGGATATCAAAGTAATATCTCTAAGTGTGGAGGAATCTAATTTAGATTCAATAAAATACTCTACAAGGATTAGAGATATGGGAAGATTATCTATCCTATGCACAACTAGATTGTGAAATGTTTTTAAAGAACTTTATAACATGGATGAAAGCATCAACATGATTCCCCTAAGAATGTTTTGAAATTTTGGATTGAAAAAAACATAATGAATGTGAGTTAAACTCTAACTCACTAAATAATTTGTGAAATACCCTAGTGGAATTATTTAAGACATACTTTTCAATGTGGGAAAGTAAATTTTATCACTGATTATTTAATTTTTTAAATAAAAGATTATGATGAAGTTCTCATCATTCTTAGGATATGTTTAAGTTATATGAGGAATGAAATATCAGATGTCAATTAATAATGGCTTATATTCAAAGTTTGTGATGAACATGTTACCTTTTTCCTCATGGAATCCATCCATTACGGAGTAAATTATGAATAAAACCTTATAATGTTTCTACTAATGAATACTCATCCTCTATGAGTTTACAGTAAGAGGAGTAGAAAACATGATGGATCTCATATGGTACATGGTGGATAATAGAGAAGAACATGAAAATTAAGAGTAAGAAGAATAATTTTTAGAAATAAAATGGGTTTTCATTAATGGTAAATTATATAGGGTTGGTCTCTATAAAACAATGTGTTTAATACACTCCCAAAAACTCTGTGTTATTAAATTATTAGAGAAAAGGAGACTCACTAATGAATATTAATGATAAATTATCAACGGAGAAAGAGGAAAAATGACAAAATGTTTTAAATAATATGAATCAAGTGAAACTTGGGATATTTTTGACATCCTATTAATTATACCAATTATTTATATTCAAAAGGATTTTTAATAAAATGGTATTAATTTTATCTTACTCCCACAATAGATATGTACAACCTAGATTGGGGAATATGTTAAAAAGGATGAATTGAAACTAATGAGAACTAGGATTAAATATTCTATTTTTGATAGTGTATGGGTAATACCAATACAAGTGTCTCTAAATAACAAGGAATTGATAGTGATCAATATTAAATATAGTGAGTTGATTCTGATAAGGATTTTCAAGTGATAGAGAGTGTTTTTGGATTATCTCAAGCTGAATGAAATCATAAGAAATAATTACCATTTAATAACAATCATGGAATTAATTCTTGATAGGTTTGATTGATATATATATTATCATTATATATATAGTTATTATATTTCCAACTAAATGTAGGTTGATTTAGTAAACGTAGAAATCATGACTTTTACATGTCTTTATAAATCTCTTCCATTTATTATTATGTCTGTCATTATGTTCAATTGAAAAAAAAAATCCAATATTTCGTGTAAAATATTTCACATGATAAAAAGAGGATTTATAAGAAATATTGATTATTGATCTCCCTATTTATGTAATATTATTCGAAGTATAATTGAGCAATCATAATTTGGAACTAAAATTTTGTAAAGTGATATGTTTGATTCAGAATTGGGGAAAATTTCATTTCTTGGTTAGAGGGGGAATCATCCTTGGACACTAGATATATAAATAAGTAATTGAGATTGATCCATAAAGATTGAGGCGATAAAAATATTTTCCCTATCCCACCATAGTGAATGGGATTCAAATATTTATTTTTCATTCTTGTTTTAACATGGGGTATGGAAAACCCCTTCAGGCTGAGCAATAGATATGTTAAGATGATTCCAGCTTTGTAATAAAAGGAACATCAGTCTGGAAGCGGTGGAAAAAGACTCTAGAATTATTTATGATTACCTGCATATCTTGTTTAACTCTCCTTAGAGTATTTCATATATCATCAGAAGATTCCAGAAGTTAATTGAAAATCATATGCATGTATTACACACCTAGAAAGAGGGAAATAGAGTAGTGGAATTTCTAGTATCCATGCCCATCCATGATGACACCATAAACTACTTCTATATAATGGAATATCTTCTGTCTGAGGGTCAAAATATGGTAAGAGTTAATACACTAGGCCTTCACTATTTCAGGCCACCTTGACTCTTTCTTTTCATATATTCCTTGTTTTTCTTATTATACTCTTCCTTTTTTGAATATATAATTAAATAATGATGATGATGATTATTGGAATTGTTTGTTGAGCCTAAGATATATGTGGAAGATATTGAGTACTTGGGGAGATTTTTGAGTCCCAAGTAGTGTCTGTTGTGTTTTTGAATGTTAAGAAGTTTCCTCTAGATATTATAATTATGTCTAGAGAAGAATAATTAGAGTGGTTGAAGTGGATAGGGTTAATGTGTTGGATTTTTTTAAATTTATAAATCATGTTCAAACTCAATTTATATTTGTTTTTTCATTTTAGTTGAAGTATTTTGGAATATTTTAAGATGATTGGATGATTTTTATAAAATTTTAGAAGTGATTTTTAAGTAATGGGGAAGTTTTTGATGGTTGGGAAGAATTTTAAACGAAAAGATTATAGAATTTATGATCTATGTAGACATCATAAAGTGTCTTAAGTTTATTCCAATGTTTTCATCTAGTTTACATTGGTACTATATTTTTTAAAGGAAAGAAAACTTCATAGGGTTGAACAAGTGTGTATAATTCTTTAATTTGTGAAAAATTAATTTTGTGGAGTTGATTGAAGGTGTAAGTTGGGGATACAATAACTATATAGAATTACCTAGAGTTTATAAAGTAAATCAATAGTTTCATAGAGTTTAATAATGAAGTTCATAGATTTTTAATTAGTTTGTGATGTTTATTATATTTTTCCATGAGTTCATAAAATACTTTATAGAGTTGAGGAAGTCCTTTATATACTTTATTTGTACATATATTTCAACACTTATATAAATTTCAAAATTATATAGAAAAAAATGATTTCCAGAATTAATATTTTGATGGAAAAATATTAGATGATACTGGTGGTATTGATTCATAGATTACAAATCATAAAATCGGTTTTGTGATTCATGAAAAGGGATAATAAGGTTTGCATTATAAAAAGAAGAGTTACCATGAAGAAAAAAATTAGTCACTATAGAACTACTTTATCACACTAAAAAATGTAAAAATGTTCCACATTGACCTGGAGAAAAATTTCAAATGAAGAAATAATTATTGGGATAAATTTGTAGAGGTAGATAGAAATCAATTAACTATAATATGAATTCATAATTAAGATTTGATCACGTTGTTTTTTCTACTTCTATATGAGATAAATAACCAAGGTCTTGCATGAATTAAAGATTGAATGAGAGAGTAAAAGAAGAGTACATTCACTATTAATGAAAAAATAATACATTATTTAGTGTAGTTTATAAGATATGATGATAATTAAGATTATTCAGTATAGATAAAGGAAGAAGAATAAGTGAATTGAAAAAGTTAAAGGAAAAAACATGATAAGGATAAACACTAAACAACACAATGGAGGTCATGTTCAGTAGAATAACCCTCTGTTATTAAAATTAATTTTCATATCCTTATAAGAGATTAATATGAAACAACACACCCATGAGTCTAATTATAATATTATTAGTTGGAAACACCCTAGATATTGTAAATAAAATTTTTATACTAGCGGTTTATATGTGATTAGTTAAATTATGATCATACTAAAGATTAACATTCTAATTTTCATAGGCGAACCATGTAAATCAAATATTCTATTTCTGTGTGTGATTGGATGCACTGATAAATGTTATTTTTCATAGATTAATTGGCGGTGAATTTTGCATCAAGATGGTAAAGTTAGAAAGGAAATTAAATTCCGATTCACCTCCCTTCTAGTGTTTCTCATTGGTCTTGAGGGAATTTAAAAGTGGCATCAGAACCACGATTCCATTTGTTTGTGATTAACTATTTGATGTTTGAAGGAAATGTGTTTCAATATGGTTTGAGATTTATTTAATGAAATATTTTTATTAAATAATGGAAAATTAAAATTTAGTGAACAGAAAGGGTATTTTTATGTTTGATGGGAACAATATTCATATTTTTAAATATCATATTCTACCCTCACCACTATGTTTTAGTTTGGATTTATTAGACAATCCTACCGATATATTTTATTCCCATACTAAAAATTCTACCATGATGAAATAATATAAAGAATATAGATAATGATGGAAATAGATGAAATTATATATGTTTTTCATTTTTAGAGTAATAATTGTTTAAAGTTAAAAGAATAAAAATATCTAAAGTCTCATGGAAAACACATGAAAATATCCATGAAGTAAATAACTAATTAAATCAATATAAGTTACAAATTTATAGTTTTAAAAATGAAGATATGAAGATAAAGAGTAATGAATCTATATATGATTTATTTATAAGGGTAAAAGATATTATGAGCACAATCAGAAACATTATTGAGAAATAAAATATTTCATAAGGGTTAAGAATATATTCTTTGTCATACTAGATAGATTAAATTATAAAGTCTCATACCATTAATATAAATACCCATTCAAACTTTTTCTAAATTACACACAATATTATTATAATATATGATATGAGGAATGATAATTTTACCAAAATTAAGGGTAAGGATGAAAAATAAATATATTTTAAATCCTATCAAAAGGAGAGTAGAATGAAGAAATTTTAAGATGTTAATAAAGATTATTTTGATTTAGAAAATGAAGTGGAAGAAAATTATGGAAAACCTATACATTTTATCTCTATAAAAGTTATAAGAATCACATTAAAAAAGTAAGGGGAATCTTCCACTAAAATTATAATAATGGAGCTATTGAACACTATGTAGAAAAAAATACAAAATTAAAAGAAGGCAAAGATAATGATGATGAAGATGAAATTACTATAATACCCATCAAAAAATAATTTTAAAAATAAAAACACTATTTAAAAATGGAATGGTAATAATTTTTCTAAATATATAAATATGAAATTGTTATCTAAGTGTGAAGGAAACGATGATAGTGAATATGAGGTGGATTTTAAGACTTCTAAAGACGAAGTTGATGAGAAGATACTCATCACTAATATGAATGATGATAATTTCACTGGTGATGAAAATATTTACTAGGGAAGTGAATAAAAAGAAACTCAGATGGATTTTTTGTTGAATAGAGAGATGAAAAAATTTCACTCAAAAATTTCCAAGATTGAAAAATAGAATAGAAATTTGAAGAAACATGATTAATTTACTAACATTAAGGATTCTGATAATATATAAGAAAAATATATGTTACAGAAATAAATTGATGATCTAAATATTTTTCTTAATTATGATAATACTTTGAACATCAACATAGAGGAGAAAATAAAATAGAGAGAGACGGATCTTGACCTTGTGCAATAGAAAATAGTTAATGATGAATAATATATAAAAAATATAGATTCAATTTCAAAAATTATATTAATTTTTTTGGGTGTGTTCAAATAATAAAGGTGAATGTCAAGATTATAAAAAATAATCTTTAAATGAAGAAATCATTTTTAGAATGTTTGTGAATTTTTTATAAGATTATGTGGGTTAATAGGAACTATTTTTTTTTGCTAAATTAGATGAATCTCCAAAATCTAGAATTTATAAGAGGCCAAACATAAACTAAAAAACTACTATAATTAGTGAATCTAAAAATTATTACAATAATACCAACTTAAGAAAAATATTCCAGGATTTCACAGTAATTTTTGTTCATAAAGAGGAGAAAATATTAATAACTCAAAGAAGATGGAAATAATCTTATCAACTTTTAGATAACATGTGGATTTAGATATATGAAAATGATATTTTTGTTTAATTACCAATATAATATTTATACTAGGTGTCTTAGGAGGCTGATCATGAGGGATATTTTTATCAATCAAATGAGAAATATTCATAAGTATGCAAATTTGTTTGGTCCTAAATCACATATTATATTTGAAATACGCAATGAAGTTTTTGAGAGATGTGAACAGGTGGATCATCTGGCTATAAAATATCTCAACATGATGTGATTGCAATTGGGTATATTTAATAATACTTATGAGGCTCTAAATAATTATATTCAAGGAAAGGAAAATTCCTTACTCGTTGAAGTGACACTTAAGGCATTAAAATTAAAAACTCCATGGGTTATTTATAGTGGAAATTATTTTGACATTATATTTGAAATAATATTTCAAAATGATTTTAAAAATTAAAATTAACGATTAGTGAAATATGGGAATGATGGTCCACTTAATATTAATGGTGTTGGATCAACTATGATTGGGAAAGATCCACAAAATCTAAGAACACATTATTTGTTAAAGAATTGAAACACAATATTTGTAGTGTGTATCAATTATGTGCTGAAGTAAATGAAGTGGTTTATTAAAATAATGGCTTAGTGGTAAATGTATTGAAATATGGATTTAATTTTACAAGTGGATAATAGATAAGAGGTAATCTATTTCATGTTATCGATAATGAAAATTATTTCTAATTTAGTATGAAAACAATCATTTATGACATTTAAGTTTCATTCAATTAGATCATAAGTAAATGATTAAGATTATTAGAAGAGATAATTTTAATGGTGTTCCTATTTTTAAAATATAAATTAATTATAGGTTCTTCAAATTTCAAAAATAAATGATCATTAATTATTTACACAAGAAGGTAGATATTAAATCTACTCTTTCTTTGGAGTATATTCACTATGGCATTTATATGCACATGAGAAAGTAATCAAAAAATGGAGATAAGTACGTGGTTACCTAATTGATAAATTTTTTCAAATTACATGTATTATGTTTATTAAATAAAATTAAAAGTCTATAAATATGATCAAAAGTTCTAAAAAATTATAGAGAAGTAGTATGGTTTATCCTTAAAGAAGGTATAGAAAAATAATGGTTATGAATATACAAGTGGAATATTTGATGATTATCATGAGAGTAATGGTATTAAACATGAAATAATTTCACCATATAAATCACACTAATTGTTTTGAATGAAAAAATATAAGTTTGCTGAAATAGCTTAGACTACGTTAATAGATCATGATACCTCTCAGTATTTTTTGAGACAAGATATTGGTTCAGTGGTTCACAATAAAAATAATTTATTGTAGATTCAAAATTCATATATTTCCCTATAAAATATTTATTATAAGAAGAATAAAAGATTTAATTATTTAAGGATAATTTTAAGACCTTATGTAATCAAATTTAATTGAGGAAATCATGGGATGTTTGAGTAGAAAAATGTTGATAGAATATTCCTTGGTTATCATCTAAATAAGGTAGCATACCATTAATATAAATAAGGGGAATGTATTTTTTTAAACTACTAATATAAATGTTATAAAACACATAAATTAATAAATTATACAAGAAAAATAATGTTTTAGAAGTGTTAGAGATGAATAATTTTTTTATTAAATAATAGGATGATGTTTCCCAAAATGGTGAAAATTTAGAAGATGTTGAACTAGAAGATAATGATTCATCCAATTCAAGTGATGGATAAAAACCTCATTCACTTCATCGAATGATGACAAAGATATTGAATGTTTCAAATATCATTGGATATAAAATATAAGAGGGTCAAAATAAAAAAATACTGTGGAAAACAACACATTCCTCATTGTTTTCTAAAGTTTAACCAAGAGATGTACAAAAGATATGGGGAATGAAGAGTGAATTTATTAAATATATAACGATTTAAATCAAATAGAGAAAAATTAAACTTGGGAGTTGGTTACCATCGTAAAAAAATGTTATTAGAGTTAAATGGGCATTCTAGAACAAGTTGGGTGAAAAGGGAGATGTTGTGATTAATAGAGCAATATTTTTATATAAAGGTTAATCCCAAGTAGAAATAATTTATTTTAATGATAAAGTTTCATTAATTTAAAGACATGAAACCATAATAATTATTATTACTATTATAGCACAAAGGAAACACAAGATATTTCAAATGAATGTCAAGTCTTATTTTCAAAATAATGAATTTGAAGAAGTGATTTATATTGAATAGTGTGACACCTCAATATTTTTAAATTATATATTTTCCATTAAAACCTAATGTGTTCAATATATTGATTAAAAAAAATTAAATAATTTATGAAATTTTATATAACCATTTAAATGTATCCATTGAATTTGTTCGTAAATTCTTTTTATTGATCCCACTATAGTGTAAGGGATTCAAATATTAATTGGAAATGATTTTTTGATTTCAAGAGATATGAGGATTATATTGAGTACTTGGGTTTATTTTTGAGACCTAAGTAGCAATTGTTGTGTTTTTGGAAGTTAATAATATTACTATAGAAATTATAATCATGTCTAGAGAAGAATAATCGGAGGTGTTGAAGTGGATACGGTTAACACGTTGAATTGTGTTTTCAATTCAAAAATCATGTTCAAACTCAAGTGATATTTTTTGATACATTTTAGGTGAATAATGATAGAATATTTTCAAATGAGTGGATGAGTTTTGAAAAATGTTGGAAGTGTTTTTTATTTAATTAAAATGTTTGTAACAGTTGGTTAGAAGTTTAAAGTAACTATTCACAGAGTTTATAAATTTCATAGAGTTCATAAAGTGTATATAGTTCATTTCAATGTTTTATTCTAGTTCACTTTGGTACTATATTTCTTGAATGGCATGAAAACTTTATAGGATTGATCAAGTACATTGAATTTTTTAATTTTCAAAAAAAAATAAGCCTTTTGTATTTGATTCAAGAAGTTATTAGGGTATAACTTATCTATATAGAGGTACCTAGAGTTAAATATAGTTCATCAAGTATGTCATAATGTTTAAGGATGAAGTTCATAGAGTTTGAAGTAGTTTTTAAAGCTTCCATGAATTTTCAGAGTGACTATTAATGACCTCACAGATGTTATGAGGTGATTTATATAGTTTATTTCTATAAAGAGTTCAACATTTTGATAAATTTAATAATTATGAATAATTAAAACTTTTAATTTCAAGGATGAATATTCTAAAGGAAAAATATTAGATGATACCATTTCTATTAATTCATAAATTAATCATAAGAAATTTGTTTTGTGATTCATTAAGTGGAATAAAGTGGTTTGTATCATGAATAGGCGAGTCCCCATGAAGAGAAACAATGTATTTACTACATAACTACTTTATCACACTGAAACATGTACACATTCTCCGTAATTACCAAGGAAAAAAAATTTAAATGAATAAAGAATTATTTGGAAGAAGTAGAAGAAGTTAAAAAGAATCTATTAATTTTTATTTGATTTTGTAATTCAAATTTTATCACACTACTATATGAGAAAAATAACCAAGGACTTTCATGCTTTAAAATTTGAATAAAATATAGATTAGAAGAAAATTACATGAACTATTCATGAAAAATAACAATAAATTCTTTAGAAAAGATTATAAGATATTATAATCAATCACTTTATTTAGCAGATAAAAAGGAAAAATAATGAATAACTTGGAAAAATAAAAGGAAAGTTGTTAAAGAAGAAGAAACACTTATCAATATAATGTTGGTCTTGTTTAGCAAAAAGATTCTCTATATTTGGAATCAATTTAAAATCTTTATAAGAGAGTGATATGCATTGAAATAGCCAAGAGTCTTATTATAACATGATTAAATGCATATTACCTGCTTTTTGTAACTGACATATTGATACTAGTGGGTCATATGGTCTTAGTGAAATTTTAATCATGCTAAGGATGAGACTTCTCATTTTTAGAGATCAAACATTTAAATCAACTATGTCATTTATGTTTGTGATTAGATGCATTGAATAAAATTTAGATTAACATGTTAATAGGTGAAGAATATTTTTAAATAAAATAAATTCAGAAAGGAATTGAAACACTAATTCACCTCTATCCTATTTTTTCTCACTAATCCTGAGGGTATTTTCAAGTGTAATTAAAGCCACAATTCCCTTTATTTGTGATATTTTGTTTGGTGTTTAAAGGGAAGATTTTCTTTGTGATTTTATATTTAGTCAAAGAATTATTTGTCTTGAATTATAGATAACTTAAATTCAGTGAATATTAAGGGGATTTACTTGTTTTATGGTAAGAACTATTATATCATGAAAGAATATATTCTACCCCATCTATTGGGTATTAGTTTGGATTTATTAGACAATGTTACTGAGATATTTTTCACCGTTTCAATAAATTATACCATGATTAAAAACATAGAAGAATATATATAATGATGTATCTGATTGAAATTATATACATTTTTTAAGATGAATAGTTCTTGATAGTTAATAGAATCAAAATATCTAATGATTTTAGGAAAAAATGAAAATATCTTTTAAGGATATAAAAAAGTAAAGAAATAAAATATAAATAATTAGAGATTAAAATATGATGTATGGAAGATAAATAATAAAGAATCTATAGATGAATTATTGATAAGGGTAAAAAATATCATGAGCACAATAAGAAGAATTTATGAGAAATTAAAATATTTCATAGTGAATGAGAAGATCTTGTGCATCTTACTAGATAGATTTATTGATAAAGGCTCATCCCTTGAAGATAAATACTAATTATCACTTACTCTCAATGACCTACATAATAATCTAATATTTTATGAGATGTGGAAGGACACTTTTACAAAAAATAAGAGCAATTCTAAAACATAATTCTGTTTTGAATAATAAAATAAAGAGAAAATAAAGAAATTAGTTGAAGATTATGATGTTGACTATTTTGATTAAGAAGAAGAAACAGAAGAAAATTATAACAAATTTATGATTTTTTTCATTATAAAATAATTAAGAGGCACATGAAATTAGAATGGAAAGGTTCCACTAAAATTTTAAGTGCAAAGATATAGAAAACATTATAGTAAACAATCCAAAATTAAGAGGTGATGAAGATAATGATGATGAAGAAAAATTTAATAGAAGAAACCTGAAAAAAATAATTAAAAGACCCCATATTTATAAATATATGGGTAAGAATTTATGTAAATATTAAAAATATAGACTTCTTATCTAAGTTTGAAGGAAATTATGATAGTGAAGGTGAATATTAATTTGAGACTTTTAGTTATGAATTTGATGATAAGATACACATTTCTAATACGAATGATGAAAATTTCACTTATGATGACAATAGTGATTAGGGAAGTGAATAACAAGAAACTAATATGGATTTTATTTTGAATATAGAGATGAAAATATGATTCTCAAATATTAAAATATTGAGAAAGAGAACACGAAGTAAAAAATTGATCAATTTACCAATATCAATGAATCTAATAACACATAATAAAAATATTAGTTATACAAATAAAATTATGATCTAAATAAGTTTTTTAATGACGAGAGTGCTTTGAACATATATATGGGAGATGAAATTAAATAGAAATAAAAGGAAAATGACTGTATGAAACAAAAATGGGTTAAAGATGAAGAAGAGTTGAAAAAATACAGATTCAATTTCAAAGATTATATTCAAGAATTTGAGTGTTCAAAAAATAAAGGTGAATGTGAATAATATAAAAAATATTCATCAAAGGGAAAAAATATTTTAAAAATGTTTGTGAAATTTTTTGGAAGAATAAAAATGCTAAAAAGAACAATTTTAGAGATAAATCAAGTAACATTTATAAATCTATATGTTATGGGAATCAAAATTCAAACTACAAAACAATTATAAGTAGTTAATAGAACAATACTTCATATAATTATAATATTGAAAAAAATATTATAGGAATTCACAATAATTTTTTTATAAAAAAGATACAATATTGTAAAGTCAAATAAGAAATAAATAATATTATTAAATTCTACATAACATAAGGATTTGAGCGTATAAAAAATAAGTTTTTGTTTAATTAAAAATATCTTAATAATAATAGTAGTATTTGAAGTAAGATATTGGGGGGAATTTAGACCACTCAAATGAGAATTTTTTAATAGAAGACAAAACTTTATTATTAGAAATCATAGAACAGATTTGAAATACTTTAATAAGTTTGTGGGAGATGTGACCAACTAGGTCATCTAACTAAACAATAATTCAATATCATGTTATCTAGAATAGATACATGTTATAATACTTAGGAGTATCAAAAGAAGAATATTAATGGAAAGAAAAATACCTAAGTAGTTGAAGTGAAAATTGAATAATTAAAAGGGGAAATTCCATGAATTCTTAATATTATATATTATTCTAACATGATACATGACATAAAACTTACAAGGGATGTCAAAAAGTAAAAATAGTCATTTATTAACTTTATAAATTCTAGGTAACCTAAAAACATAGATGTTGGATCAACTATTATTGGGAAAGTTCAATGAAATCCAAGAGAACATTCTTTGTCGAATAATTGAAACAAAATCTTCTTAGTGTGTCTTAGTTATGTAATGAAGTAAATGAAGTGTTTTTAAAAACAATGTATTGGTGGTGAATATATTTAAATATGGGTATAGTTTAATAATATGATAATCAATAAAGGGTAATCCATTTTATGTTTTTAATGCCTAAAATTATTACTCATTATGTATGAAAAAATAAAATAATTTGGGGAATTGAAGGATTTTTCATTTAGGACAAAAGAAATTTTTTAATATTACTAGAGTATATAATTTTCATGATGTTATAAATTTGAAAATAGAAAAAAATTATAGGTTCTAAATATTTCAAAGGGGAATGATAATGAATTCTACACCCAAGAAGATGGCGATTCAATTTAGTCTTTATTTGGAGCTTATCCACTTTGGCATTTATGGTCCCATTAGGAATTAATCACCAGATAGATATAAGTACTTTTTCTTCATTTATGACTTTGATTGAGCTAATTGTATTATGTTTGTGAAAAAAGTCCCAGGATCTGAAATTGTTCCAAATGTTTTAGAATAAGTACAAAGAAGGATTTTGGTTTCTACTTAAATAAGACATTTACAAATAATGGTTCTAAATGTAGAAGTGAATGATTTTATGACTATGGTGGGAAGAATGATATTGAATATAAAACTATTCCACTAGATAAAACACAATAAAATGGCATTTTTGAATGGAAAAATAGATTTTATTGAAATTTATCATGCTATGTTGATAGAGCATGAAACCACTCATTATTTTTTTGGTACAATACATTGTTTTAGTGGTTCACATTGAAAATCATTTCTTTTATAGAAAAATTTCATATATTTCCCCATATGAGATATATTATATCATGTCTAAAATATTTAATTATTTAAGCCTATTTGTAATCCCTTTTATAATCAAATTAATAGGAGATAATCTTGGAATGTTTGAGATGAATGGTGTCGATAGAATCTTCCTTGGTTATCCTCTAAATATAATAGGATAGTTTTTTTTATTAAAAAGAGTAATGGAACATTTTTAACCCTCCTGATGTAAATGTTACAGAACATTCAAATAAAGAAACGATACATGAATAATCAAGTTCAGTATGTGATGGAGATCAATATGTTTTTATTAAATAATATGACGATGTTTCTAAAAATAGTGAAAATTTTTAAGAGGTTGATCAATAAGATGAAGATTCATCATATTAAAGTGATTAATAACAACCTTGTTCACATCATCCAATTATGAGAAATAAAGTGATACTCAAAAACATCATTAGAGAGAAAAGTAAGTAGGTTTGAACTAGAGAAAACTATGAGGACAACAACACATACCTAATTGTTTTTTCATGTTTAAACAATTGATGTTTTAGAATATTTGGAGCATCAAGAGTGAACTTATTCAATGAATAAAGTGTTAAATTAGAGAGATAATAAAAAAACATAGGTCTTAGTTACTTTTTAGAAAAAAAGGTTATTAGAGTAAAATGGGTATCCCAGAATAAGTTGTGTGAAAAGTGAAACGTTTTGAGAAACAAAGAAAGATTTATGTGTAAAGGTTATTATCAAGTATAAATAATTTATTTTTATGAGACCTTCGAACCAGTTAAAAGGCCTGAAACTATTATAATTCCCCTTGATATTATAGCACAGTGGCAAAACAAGATATTTCAAATGGACTTCAAGTCTTCTTTCTTAAATGATGAATTTTATGAACATTTTTATATTGAACAGTGTAACACCCTGATATTTTTAAAATATATATTTTACTTTAAAATATAACTTGTTAAATATATTGATTCACACAAAACACAAAAAAATGAACTATGAAATGTTATATAACATTTTAAATATAGCCATTGAACTGGTGGGTACAAATAGTGGTTAACAAATTATAAAATACATGAATAAATAGAATAAAATTCATATTAATTCTAACGTATCAATAAAATTAATGTGGTTAAATAATTTATAAAATCATTTAATGTTAGAAATATATTTTATTATAAAATTTTATTTTTATACACATTATCTTAATAAGATAAATATATTATAAATAAGGCATTGTTCTGATATGAATAATATATATTTTGATATGAATTATATAATAACACTAATTTTACTAGTAATTGATAGAAAATAAAAATAATAATGGTTAATACTTTTAAAAATTATTTTCCTATAAAAACAAATTTTCATTGTATTATTTTTTAATGTTTAATTATAAATTTTTTAAATATCAATTTTTAAAAATGAATTAAATTTTTAGATTCATCATAAAAATATCATATTGGTATTAACTTTTGGGCTTTATATAAAAAAGTTGATTTTTAGGTGAATGGTGAAAATTCAATTTATAATGAAACTAAAACATTATAATTGTATAAGAAAGACATAAAAGATTATAAACCTTTTATTTTATCATATATGTTTTTAATAATTAAATATATATATATTTTAAAAATACTATTTTGAATTTAGAAAACCTATGATTTACATTTAAAGAACTTATGTAATATTTTCAAATAAAAATTGTTTTTTGTATCTTATTTTAACAAAATAATATTTGGGTAAAATATGATATTTAATTTATTTGAAATACACATAAAATTTAGTTTTTTTATAGTGAACCAATTTATATTATGAATATATATAATATTGATAAATTTACCATACATATATACTTTTACCTTAAAAATACATTGTTTTATCTAAAAACAAGTTTTTACACGTTACATGTGATAATGTTAAAATTGATTTATCTTTAGAATATAAATTTTATTTTATAATATAGGTTTTATATTTTTAATATTTGGGTCCCAATTTTTTAATATTTTCTATTTTTAGGCATATTAATGATTTACTTAGTTAAAAATTAGTTACCATGGTAAAACCAAAACATGAAAAAGTGAAAATTCTAGTATTAACATCTTTTTTGGCATAAAAATTGTATCTTGGGCCTCGAAAAATGTGTTCTCACAATTTTGATAGGAAAAAATCCTTGTTTATCATTCCAAAACTAAGGAGAAACTTATGAAAAACATTTAATGTTTGCGTGGAATGAGAATATTTATCATGTAACTATTTTCATGAGGAAGGTGTCGTCAAACACCCAAAGTTCCATGGATACCAGGTATGCCCTGAAACACAAATGGGAGGTTACACACAAAAATTTTAACTAGTAAGTACAAATATTTAAATATCACTCAATTAGTTTCATGAAAAAGGTGACGATAATCAGAAAATTGCAATTAGCTTCCCAGTTCAACTCTATTGGAAAATACATGGGTGCCGTGTTGAAAAACATTGCATAACATAGGGTCACAATAACATTAATTCCAATATCATGCACAATATAGTAAGTTTTGTGTTTCATAAAATAATTTTTGAGACACAATTCCCCAAGAAGGCCAAACGTTCTAGAAATAGAGACCCCCCCATTTTTGGGGAAGACCTTTAGAATCTGGAGAGGTTTCATCTCATATTGTGAAACTCCTATTTAATGAAATCATGAAACTAGGGCCTCCCATGGATCCTCACAGGAAAATAAATTGTGTGAAAATCCACAATTAGGTCTATAATCATCTTGGATTATATTAGAGATGATTTCATGAAAATTCCCTTTGATGAAAAGGTGAGTTGGAACAAGATTTCTATAATTTACGCACCTCCATACTTTACACAACACTAAACATCTCATGCAATTATGACTTGAAAATCCATTCCTCATCCTTATACTAAGGAACAAGGTTTTTACAACTCTAAATATTCACAAAACTCCATTGTTATGCAATACAACATAGAGGTCCTTGATTTGATGCCTCTTTCCTACATGTATAGTTGCATGCATGTTGGGTGCTCATGGGATCCACACCAATTATAATTGAGTTCACACATAGAAACCTCACTCACATGAAAAATACTATGTACCCTAATGTAGAATTCCTTCATTATAATAATGGGATGGGCATCCTCACTTCTTTTTTCCCTTAAAAATATCCATCTTAATATTGAGACCCATGCATCTTTCCTAATACAAGAAGTGTTCATGCCCTTTTCTCTCTAAAATAACTTATGTAGTGGATATGTAAGTACATGTCATGGAATTATATTGGTAAACTGTTCATTTTCCCCTCATTTAGTGTATAACGTATCCTTATATCCTTCTCACCTCCCCTCTAACTAGGAATTTGTAGCTTCACACATGAGCCCCAATAATGTTTGAGTTGCAAAAATGTAATGCACATAGAACTAACATCAAAGATGCCAGAATTTAAAACACTCAGAACAAAATTCTAGTTACCTGAAAATAAATTAAACAACAATGTACTCAACATAAGGCATTAAATTTTAGCCTTGCCCAATGTGACAAGCTTGAGATACCCTATGCGATGATAAAAGTTTACCTCCTTATAATAAGAACGATATACCTAATGCGATAGGAATGAGATGATCTCCCCATCCTCTAAGTATCTATTATGCATAATCACCACACCATCCCTTGTTGTTTCTCATTTTTTGATACAAGCACCCTTACCACATGATGTTATACTACAAGGTATGATCCTATCACATTATCTTAAACTATGTAATTGGACTACATGGAATTTTTCCTATTTCACAATAGGGTACATAGGATCCCTCTCCAAGGTCCAATAACAGTATCCCGATATCCAACAATATTTTCCCCTATTCATGGGTGGTAAGAAGAATGCGACTTTACCATTTCAAAAATAATAATTTCCATCACATATCACCTCCCTCTAGGGAGCCAACTACTCTAAATACTGATCATCTTTATATAGTACACTAAACCTCCAATAAATCCCAATCCCCCTAGATTTTAGTGTCACCATAGGATGTTTACATGTACCTAAACCTATACATGATGAGTGTATATGGGAATCAACCATCCAATAGACATTAAATATATGACCACCCCCACTAGATATTAAACCATGAATTTACTCACTCTAATGAAAATTTATACTTATCCGAGTATGTGGTGATATTTTTGTGAGGTTCCAACATTATAAGTTAAATCTATAAGCATATTTAATCATTTGTGATCTTGTGACCCCTTATGATAATTCATAATTCTAGACCTAAGTGATAAGGCTAGGGATCCTTATGTGATGATCCTAAAAATCATGTGTGATGCTCATATAATATCTTATTCCTATAAAAGGTAATTATATATGGATTCTACCAAATGTGATGAGCATGAGATACCATATGTTATGAGTATAAAAAGACTATGTGATGAGAATTTAATTTTTATTGCTATCCTAGGAGATGAGACTAGAATTCTACCTAATATGATAAGCATGATAATATTTATGTTATGATAATAGGAATCCCCTATGTGAAGAACATATGATCTCACCACCCTTTTTCTTAGGTGATAATCCTATATTCTTACCCAGTGTGATGGGAACAAGATGCTCAAGATGACGATCCTAGAAAGCCTTATGCGATGGCCAAAAGTTCCCTAGGTAACGAGTTACAGATTCCTTATATAATGAATCTGATATAACTTATTCTTTTAAAACAAAAATTAATTAGTTGATGAGACTTGGATTTTTTATGCATTGGACATAAGTTTCCTCATGGAAGTAACAATATGGACCGAGTTTTTCACCAAATATGCCTTATATCACATGCATATAGTTCTATCAAAACCTTTAATGGGGAAGGATTTTCTAGATTCCATACACACCCAATTTCATCATTATCTCTATCCACAAGAACTAGCTCTGACACAATGGAGGGAAACATAATTCACTGGTTTTCATAAGAAGATGGTGTCCTGAATGAGATTCACGAAAATGTCTTAGATCTGAAAGAGATACACATACTATGCAATGAGATTAAAGGAATAATCCTTTGAAGTAAGAGATAAAATACCATCATACTATTATGATCAAGGATATGAAATCATATACATTATTAATTAAGGCTTCCCACCTTTGGAAACTAGGAATGCATGAAATATGGATCTCAGCCAGTCTAATGATTCATATTATAACATGAGAGCATGCCTTGATGAAATCATTAAAAAACAAACATATAACATGTTTAAAACTTTATTTAAATGAATTTTTGAGTTATTTTGGACTTCAACGCCTCCCAAACTCTATTATTGTCCATTTTTTCCACTTTACTTGACTAACATGTTCTCACTTTATATCAAGTGATTATAATTCCAAATAATGTTATTCTTTCAACTTATAAAAGGGGCCTCTCACCACCATTTCAATAACATTAAAATAATTTAATTTCCTTTTTAATATCTTTTATTTTTTCTTTCTATATAATAATATTCATTTATGTTGAAGATATGGTTATAATATTTTGTTTTAAGATCTCCATTTCTGAGTAATCCTCCAATAAAAATAAAAAAATTTCATTGTAAGTACTAGTTTTTGAAAAATTATTTTCATTTACACCTCACAATTTCTATTATAATTTTATAATTAATATAAAATATAATTATTATTTTTAGGATTAATTTATTATACTATGTTAATAAATATTAACCCCTTTCCCCTTTTCGATTAATAAAAATGAAACCATCATTTGTGCGTTGTGAGGACTACCGCATCCATGAAGCAATGACTTCCATTTTTTCACCAATGATACTATTTAATAATAATAAGGGATAAATTAAAGAATAAATATTACAAAATATAAATAATAATGAGTATCAATAGAAATAAATTGATCTTCTTTCCCTACCATTCTTTATGTAATGAAAACACTAACCTTGTATGGTGGGGACCACTTCCTCCATAATATATCATTTTTCATTTTTATTTATTTATTAAAACCTATTAAAATATAATTCAACTAATTAAAAGTATATAAATAATATCATTATACTTATTTAATAATGACATTATTCCAAAAGAAACCATTTTTATAATCATAATCATACATTTACTATGATTTTTTCCATGTTTGGGTCTATCTACCTAACAACTTGAACATTGGTATAAAATAATATCCTGGATTACGTTGATAAATTATTTATAAATATTTTATGACATAAATAATAAAATAAATTTTTTATTTTGGTTATAGAATCTTAATATTAAAATTAAACTTACTCACTAAGATACCACCACTCGTTTGTTCAAAATTACTGAAACATGATCATCACCGAGATCATCTTCAAGGATCATAATAAAAAATACCATAGAATGAAGTAATATATTTATTAATAATTATAGAAAATAAATTATATTAACTTGAATGGAATCATAATTATTTACTTTTATTGATTAATTAATTCCTACAACACTATCAAGATGTTCGTTAAAAAATCATGATTATTAACAATCAATATTTTAAATAGATAATAAATAATGAAAATAAATATAAATAATGATTATAAAAGGGAGTATAAATGGTAAATATTTTGAATGTGGTTCTGAAATAAATTATTAAGAGAGTCATATTTTTCATATAGGATTTTATAACACATTTAATAATTAAAGAAAAAACATAATAGTTTATTGATCACAATTTTGTTTCATTAAGATATGAATCATATTCAAGATTTGTCTAATTGTGTGGTGTATATCTTGGACATGGATATTTTTCTCATAAATTTCATGAAATATAGGGTATTTAAAAATCAATCTCATGTTTCACCATCTATTTATTTACAATTCAAAATACTATGAACTTATAAGGGGTTTTTTCAACCCAAACCCCCTTTCCTTGATTTTATTATGCTTCATCTTGAACTTTTTACTTAAATGATCTCTTTCTTCCAAAATGAAGTTTTTATCTAATGGTAAATTTTTTTCCTCTCTGGGGAAAATATACTTTAAAATTAAAAGATTTTACGTTGATGAACATCTTCCTAAAAAAGTAAATCATTGTTGGGAATAATTCTCATCCTCCATAATGATGGTTTCCCCTCCATGTCTATAATTTTCCATTGATCTAATGTTATCATTTTTAATCAGGAACCTAATTATGTGTTCACTCATTTGAGCTTAATATTTCAGTTTTAAATTTTTACAAGAATTTTTTAGTATCCATTTTATTATATGGTATTTCAAGAAAGTTTTTTTTAAAACATAAAAAATGATCTTTTGAAACACCCCTTATTAGTTTCAGATTGCACATTATATTTATTTCTCCCTTTATCTAGAATTTCTTATAATTATTTACATCCCTAAATCATAAATAAATAAATAAATATATATATATATATATATATATATTCATTTCATATATAACTATTTTACATTACCTTACTTTTATATGTATAATACATGTTTATATCATCTATAAATTTCTCTTTTAAGAAAAAAATTATTTAATAGAAATTTATTTTCTCATTTTATGCAAAGTACTAGATATATAAATTGTTTTTCACCCTGAATAGATTGTAAAATACCTCATTATTCTATAAATAATCCTCATGGTTTAATTTTTTTTAAAATTTAAATAACAATCCCTTTATTTTATTAAAAAATCCTTTACTCGTTTTGAAAAGAATCACTTATGCTGTTAGTTTTTATTACTAATTTTCCTTTATCCTTCTCATGAATTTTCCTATATTGGAACCCAATGTTCAAAAAATATATTTCTTTGTTAAAATATCAATATCCATAATGATTTAATTATTTTGTCTCTTGGGAATTCTTATGATATATCCTCGGATCATTGTTTGAGATAGGATTTTGAAACCCACTTATTTCTCATCGATTTTATCATACTTATGCTTTATATAAGGTTTCTTTTACTCACATGGAACACATATGAATATATTATTATTTTCATTATGTAAAGTGTGGTAATGGAATTATATATTCCTCCAATGAATTAGGTAATTTTTTTATCTCATGTGATACCATGTATAGTGAAAGGGATGTTATCCTAAGCACACTATATTATGTGTTAGGTGAGTCAAAAATTATATAGCACTCCGATGAATTTGGTGAAGATTTATATATCATAAAATAATATGAAAAGAAATGGGTAGTGAACCAAATCCATTACGGGACTATATCCACTATGATAGTCTTTGTCTCAATCCTTGACTTATACATATGATGTTATGTTTTATGTTGTTGCTACATATTTTGGATTCCTTATACTCATGATATAATTTCCTTACGTGATGTTACCCTGATTATCTAACATTGTTATGTTATAGTAAATGTTTGTTATTTTGAAATTATATTTCATGTCTTCATGATTTATTATAATAAGGGCTCGAAGCATGAGTTAAAAAACAACTCATTCTCCCAAAAAATTTATTAAAGAAAAGAGTTACAATGATTGTATGAGGTAAAAAAATATTGCACCAATAAAAAGTCAATGAAAGGAAAAAAATGAAGGATGTAAAACAATGTTAATGTGAACTTCATCCAAATTACCTTACCAAATCATCAAGACCTCTAACATAAAATTAATCTAGTTTGTTCCTTCAGTAAATGAAAAATCCTCTGCTACCTCCTTTAAACAAGAAAAATATGTCAATCAAAATCCAATAAAACATTTCCATAAATATTTTCACCAAACCACAAAGATTGAGATACAATAGTCATCATAAAAATATGTCTAGAAAAAATCATAAAGTTGTTATCAACCCTGTATGGATAAATAGAAATAAGAAGAAATAACTCTACAACCATTTAAGAAGCCTCTTATATGGAACAACATCTCAATAGAATGATCTTGCTGCACATAAAAAAGTGAAAAATGTTGCTGCATTTTTACTGCACACAACAATTAAAAGATAAAAAATAGTCTCGAATAGTCTTCAAGAAATTTCTTCTAGATCAACAAAAACCAAATATCACAAGAAGGTTATGAGTTACATACTTTGTCAGTTGAAAGAAAGAAATTCTGAATACAACGTCTTTTATTGCCACTATCAACTATTAATAACATAAAAAAAATATTCAACAGAAAAGATCAAACTCTTATAATGTTTGTGACTCTAAAACATCCTTGAGGCTGCATATAAAATTTGTGATCAATAATATAAAAATTAATTGCATAGATGTTCCTTGAATTGCATCTAAATAAAGTCCCCCTATAGCTAGTAATCCATCTTGATGAAGGCTCAAACATTTGACCCTTGATTTGTTCATATTGCTTCATAGATCACGCAATATACAAAGAAGATATAAATAAGACAACCAAAACATCTAGAGTATAGGACTGAGTGCCACATAAATGGATAAACATCTTTTTAAAGACTCGTACACATTAATCTATTCGCATGAAAGTTGCAAGAAATAAAATTCAGGGTCTCTATCACGTTCAAATTCCACCCTATAAAACATCTTATATTTGATACTTATATACTCATATAGAGTTATCTTCATGTAAATATATCTTTCCAAGGAGTATATCTCTTTTTACTCAATACATGGGTAAAATTCATTCTTATATACCTCCTTGATAACATGAGTTCAATTTTTGATATTAGTAGCATTTTCCGACTCCTCTAGATTTGAAGACAAGGAGGAATTTTCTTCATCTGATGATGATGAGGGATCCCCTCCAACATTTGGATGAGGATTTTGCATGGGTTTTTCTAATTGAATCCCCAAGGATATGATAATAATAGTTATCTTCAACATAGAATAATCTATTAATTTCTAGGTCTTCTTGGAGGGTAGGATAATAAATCAATCTGAGTCAACAATCATCTTTTTTCCACTTTCTAGTACTCGAACTTAGTTAGGCATCCAGAATTTGACATATGTGATAAATTACATATTGTCTAGATTAACTAGAGTTAGATTGCGTCTCATTTGTTTTCCTTCTAAATAGAAGGTGTGGCTTCTTATGTAACAATTGTGGGTTGAACATTATTAACGACATCCACAAATCCTTAAAAATCATCAATAATCGGAATCAAAGACTGGGACTGTTTAAAATGACCAGCCACATCCCTATTGGGTGTAAGCCACATTGGGGCCTCTTTATCCACTGTTTCATGGTCTGATTGTGCAATATCAATCGACATAGTCTCTTTAGGAGGTTGGGTATTAGCAGATCCATAAAAGTCTATAGGTTTCCATAAGGTCTTATCATCATATTCATTATGTTCTTCAATATCTAATTTCAGGTTACACTTTTCCTCCCATACTTAATTGTAACGGGTGAGAGGGCGTGGGATAGTTAATTCAGGAATGTAATATCTTTGGGAATAACCAATCTTATTAAATTTATTATAACTTTTTGGTATATTTTCATAATTTATTTCTTGAAGAAAATCCCGACTCAACATTTTGTATGCAAACAACTGGTGAAATGGGTTGAGAGATGCCAATTTCTGTGCAAACCCACACCAATGAGGGTCTGGAAAAAATTTTGGTAGCATAGTCTATTTCAAGAAGATGTCAAATTTGTATGGAAATTGAATAAAGGGATGATCATTTTAACAGATTAAGAAGAAGGCTGGAAAATCCTAACTTGATTGGGATGATAGATTGTTGTAAGTTATGATCGAAATCTGGGGTCCATTTAATAACATTCAGGATAAAAACCCCAATCACCCACAAAATTCTCATATAGAAAAGTTAGTAATCATCTTCATAAGAATGTAAAAAGATAAAATTTGAGGATCTAAATAATCCAATATAAAAACTAATGAACCTAATACCTTTTAGAGTCCTTAAATAGTTCAAAGAGGTCATATCTTTTAATAACTTATCGATAAGCATGGAATAATGATTCGATGAGTGTACGAGAACCTCAGGTTCTGAATATAAGTTCAACATATGATAAGTCTAGAAGGGGATTTTGAAGAGTTTGATTATGTAAAATTTTTATGAAGTTTTTTAAAATAATTTTCCACTTTAACTGGTCCTCAAACACACTAAAAAAGTAGGTTATCTTACCTGTGTGACACTTTTGTGAGATGTAATATTTAAATTATGGTAATGATGATAAATAAAGATATGTTTTGTAACACCCTAATAATTTAAAATATTTTAATTTTCTAATAAAACTATTTTTTTCCATCGTTCTTTTTAAACAACTTCATTTTAAGCTTACACTACACACAACAATGAGTTATCTTTCATGACTTGTAAGACTGAGTTTTATTTCCTTTTTGTGGAAAAAATTATAACCTAAATTTTGACACTTTTAAATTTTTTCCTTCAAAATAATTTTCATTTTTATATTAGTAATTTCAAAATTATATTATTATTATTTTTGGTATGTTTCTGAGAAGTTCTATTTTTTGATGTATATTAAAAAAACTCGACTTTAGTTAAAAACTGCGTTTTATTCTAAATAATCATTAATGATAAATTATATTTTGAAATGGGTTTTAAAGTCTAAATAGGTAAATTATAAATATATTAATCCAATTTATTTGATTGGAATCATTTTTTATTTGTAATTTAGATATAAAAACTTATTGAACATTAGAATATTTTCACTTTAAAAAACTACTTTCTTGCTACATCTATAGGATTATATTTAAATTTAACTTTTCCACTTATGTGAATTAAACTTGAAAAAAAGGAAATCAAAACTTTAAATCACTAAAATATTTATAGTCTAATAATATCAAATTATATTTTGACCAAAATGTTTTGTGAATGTAATTAAAATTAATTTCGGTGATTAAGGAAAAATAAAGCTTAAGAAGGGTTAAAACATACAATTAAGGGTAAAAAGCAACCAAGAAACTTGTATAAAAGATATTGGATGAAAATATTTCTACCATATCCTCCCTTTTAGGATTTATGTGTTATTTGGATACTAATCCCTGAACGTGACCTATATAATAAGTTATGTATGGAAAAAGAAAAAAAGGAACCTTCTTTACCTTTAAAATTTGCAAAGATTTATAGTATGGAAGAAGCAACATGGTTTCAGTTATAAAAATTATTTCGAAAGGAAAATGATTTTTTGTATCATTATAATTTAAATATAATTTATAGAGATGAATTTGTTACATAAATTCTTAACAAATGATAACTCAGGGATTATTTAGTTAATAATAAATTAAAATAAATGATGCTAAAAACATTAGAAGGAAAGAAAATTTAACGAATTAGTATGTTACATTATTTTTTAGATTAATATATCGTGTTTTAAATTTGTGAAGATAATATATTTTAATTCAAAATTCTTATTATATCTTTGTATTAAAATTAAATAAATGATTTAAGAATTCACATTAATGTTATTTTTAAATCAATTTTATTTTATTTGATGATTTAAAATTAATAAAAATCCAATATTTGAAAAAGTGATTTTAAAATGTTATTATATTTAAAATATATTCAATTAAAGGACCAAATGATATTTTATAATTAACATATTTACCCATATACAGGAAAAAACATTTTTAGCATGGTTCGTGTTACAATAATGTTTATTGCAATTTAGATGATCATATTTTAAAATTAATTTACAACCGACATGAGATTTCTATTTTTTAAATTATATAAAATATTTATAATTCAGTGGGTCTATATTTTATAATAAATATAACTTTAAATCATTATTAATTTTTAAATTTCTTAAGATATAAAACTAGTTACTTTTATAAAAACTAAAATTAAAAGAAATAAGGAAACATAAACACTAAGGAACAAAATGATAAAAATGATGTTTTTAGTGTTTTCTTAGTGTTTCTAGACAACAATTCCCATTTACTACATTTTTCTACATTTTTTAAGAATATTAGGTAAGGGATACCTCCCAAGAGTGTTTATACTTTGTTATTTACAAGAATGCCACTCCTCCTCTAGTATAAAAATACATTCACCACTCTCCTTCCACACACCTCAAAAGATAATTTGGATCATCCAAAATAAACCAAAATTAGATAAAAAACTCGTACCCTAAAAATAAATTCCTCAAATTGTGTATAAATAAAAACAATGATGTCATTTGGTGCAAACCAATAGGAGTAACCCGAAAAGATATAACATTCTTCAAACATGCATTTATCATTTATTTATTTCTCCACCCACTAAATTATTATTATTTTATACTTATATAATAACATCAGTTTCATAAATTTACTTATATGTTTTTATTTTAATTTCTATTCCTAAAACTACACAAACTTTCATGAAAGGTGTAATGAAATTATCGTTTGTGTATGGAGAACTACATCCTCGCGAAACGATGTCATTCATTTTTCATTTAACACATCTCATGGTTGGGGATTATGACAGAAAAAATATTTTTATATGATATATAAGATATTTATGTTTTATTAACACCTCTATAATTTTTATATAAAATATACCGTTATGTGTTTAACTTATTGTAAATACGATAACATCGTTTGTGGATGTGTCGAAAACTGCCTCCTCAAAGTGATGTGATACGTCCACACATTACATGGAATGTATTAAGGATAGGATTAATTAAAAATATGTTACATAAATGAATTATATATAATATTAATTACATATTTAACTTTCTTTCAATATAATATATAATTTTATTTATTACCCTTTACACACACTGAAAATGATACAACATCATTCGAAGATATCTGGACCACTGCCTCCTCGACATTATGAGATTAATTTTACATCAAAAAAATTATATATATAAGTATATATGATTAAATAAAATTTTATTTATCATATAAATAAAATTCATTAAATATTTAACATTGCATACCTTCTTTCCATAATTATCATTGAAAAATAGGAACATTACTCATGCGTACGTACGACCTACCGTCTCCATGATTGTAACATTGGTTCATTTTTCATAACTATCATTAATTGTTGGTTTTAAAAGTATAATTGATGTGTAAATATGATAATAATTTCATAATTATTATTATTTATATGTTTATTTAAGGAACCTTTTAAACACAGTATATATACTAATGTCTTTTTGGAGACATGAACCGAATTTTGAAAAAACAACTGATGTAAAATTAATTGTTTATGTAGTTTTATAAAACATTGTAATAAGTGAAATAAAATAAATAATTAACATGAAATAGGTTATAAATCAAGATAAAAGTTAACATTATTTTATTATTCATGAATATAAATACACACGTGACAATTCAGACTCAACATAAGGGATTTTGTCTCAATTTTATTTCATTGAGACATATTGTAATGTTATGCACCTAGTTTCTTATATATGGTGTATATTATTCACTTTAGAATGATATATAATTAATATCCTTATTATAATTATATTATAAGATTCATTTAACATTATTACTTCATGGGGATTATGATTCAAAGGTTTCAAGGTGGTATGGGACACTTTGGAATGTTCGATGATTATTGTTCCCAAGAATGTTTTTAATGTTTTTTCAATGGTATTTTCATTAATCAACCACATCAACCATGGTTTTAAATTATCCTAAATTGGGTAATTATTTATAAATCATTATTATTTGTTGAATATGGATATTTTATGACAAGTCACATTTTTTATTAATTTAATCGATTATTCGTTATATAAGGAATTATTTAGATTGGTAAGATACAGGTTGGGGACCATTTAATGGACGCCCATCGATGGAACGATGGTATCATGAGATGAAAAATGTCAGTGAAAAACTATTCAGGTTTTTTTACAATTATAATAGACTAGTTTCTACCCATAGATTTAAATTTTCTTATGAATGGACTTGATAGTAGTATGCGAAACCACCTGGTAAAAGGTCTTGTGAGTAATGTTGTCATGTGACTAGGAAACTTGAAATCCAATAACTTAGAATTTATTTTATTGAGAATACAGTTATTATTATTTTTATCCATGAGATTTTATTCTTTTAAATAATATCTAGATTCATTTTATTCTCAGTTTATTGATTAAATGGAATGTGTTTCAGTTATTTACCTTTCCATATTTATTATACCACATCTAGTTGTTTAAATGGAAACTATGTTCAGTTATTTACATTTCCATATTTTTTATTCTTATTGATTCATTATTTTTTCCACTGTATGATTACCCTTAATGATAATTTGAGATTTCCCTTATTTTTTTTCTTTTACCCAAGATATGAAGATGAATTATTGTAAGGAGTTTCAAGGATGCAGTTTGTTAGTATTTTTTGTGTATTAAATTTTATTTTCAATTTTCCAGTGTAATATTGGTATAATATATGTAATATGGTTTTCAAGAACTGCTAAACTGATTGGACCTTCATGATTTCATTATTTTTAATCATTACAATTTAATAGAGTAATGTAGCATCTCCGAGATTTTTGGTTCGGGACATTACAATTGGTATCAAAGAATGTTGAGTATAAACCATGTAAATTATATTTAGCAAATTTAAAATAAGGAATAAAACCCTATGATAGAATTTTTGTATGGCAATATAATAACATCCCAAATAAACCATGTTTATGATAATGATATTAGATAAGAAAAAAACTTTTAAGTTAATTTTAAGTATTTTACTAGTTTTCTGATTATAAATTATGTTTTGCAATGATATGATATAACCTAGTGTTCATCATCATTTAGAAATAGAGCCTAGTAGAAGGAATGTGAACCTCACCAATGCACATGATCCAAAGAGTAAGAATGATTGTTTTATTTATGGTCTTAATATGATCTTTTTAAGGGAAGTAGCCTCCCTAATATTATTTTCATATGAGGTAAAAATATCATTTGTTAACGAGAAAGAGAAAGTATTTTCTATGTATTATAGATTTAGAGGGAAGCACGAGAACAAGAGGACAACATTAAAAAAATAGATAAGGGGAAGGAGGGAAAAAAGTATTTTCCCGTATGTAATAATTGTGGAAATAAACACCATAGTACTTTCTTAAAAGGAATGATATTTTTCTACAAGTGTTGAAATAAAGTCAAACATGCTAGTGGTTGTATGTATAACAAAAAGGTTCCCATTGTACAATGATTCGACTATAAGAAGGAAGAAAAATATGAAAATCATTGTCTCAAGTGTTAGAGGAATATACCCTAAAAGAGGCCGATCAAGGTCAATATTTTACTACTACCATTAATGAAGAGTAATGGTTAATATGCCTATGTTTGGATTCATGAATTATTTCATCTGAGCATTTTAGCATTAATTTAATAGTCATAAGAATTATAAATCATTTAAGGATTGTACTATCTTACTTTTTATAATGGACATAAAAACGTCTGTTGATTGGTATTGATAATAATGAAAAGTTATTTAGTATCAAGTTTATTTTTTTGGATAACAAATGGCTGAGGAAAGATAATGTGACACCCCAATAATTTACAAAAAAATATAGAATGTAATGCATGAAACACTAAGTATCTACAAAAAAACACTTTGTTATTATATTTATTTAAACAATATATCTATAACCTTCCCATTAAACATAGTAATAAAAATATTAATAACTACTATTAAAATATATTTATTACATTTTTAAATAAATAAAACCTATTTTTAATGATATATATATATTTTGGTAAAATTAAATTCTTTTGGAATTTGGAATGTCAAAATTTATTTTGGGTGAAATTTTAGTATTTCTCTAAGAATATTTATTTTTTAACGAGTAATGAAAAATGTTACATTGTAGTTAAAAACTAAGTTTAGTTTAAATAATTATTATAATTTCAATTGATTCTTAATGTTAGAATATATCTATTATAAATATATTAATCTAATATAGATTAGTAGAATAATTTTTGTATAGATATAAAAACTTAATGAATTTTTTAAAATTCTTTTTTACCTTCCATCAATCTACACCTATGAGATTTAAAGTAAAAATAATTTTTTTGCTACTGTGATTTGAATTTCAAAAAATGGGTATACATGGTTACAGTCAGTAACATATTTATAGTCTGATAGGATAAACAAATATTTTTGGTAAATAAGTAACTTGACCATTTGGAATATTAATGTACCCTTATTAATAGTAATATGACCCTTATAAATAGTAAAATGGACAAATTAATATTAAACTCACTCATGAATGTATAAATAAAATTTAGGCACCATATAAATGAGAGTGAATATTTTAAAAATTAATTATTAATTATCATAAGTTTTGTGATAAATAAATATTTAATTACAATTTTAAAATAATAAAATTATTTAAAATAAAATTAGTTTTTATAAAAATTATTCCAAAATAAATATTTGTTGTCCTATGATTTTAGGGTAATTTTATGAGACCTTAGTTTATTTATGAAAGTGTTATAATATCAATTTTAAAATTAAAATCTATATTTTTCAATTAGACAATGATATTATTTAAAAATTAAAAGTTTTTTATTTAAAAAAATATTTTGATAAACTAGAGTCTATTTTTATATTCTATACCTTAAAAATGGTTATAGTGAATATTTTTTATTTTTATAAAATACTTGAATTTTTGGAGAATAGTAAAATATGATAATTTATGATATAAATACATTAGAAGGTAAATAAACTATTCCTTGAGAAAAATTTGACGTAAGAACACTTGTTTCTAATTCACATGCTCTAATTACTATTTTTGGTCACAATAATCCACAATATTACTTGTATTGAAAAAAATAATAAAATAATGAATAAGATATTCAAAAAACATCCCACTCCTCCACTATAAAACCCACGCCTCACCCCCTCTTCTACTCACTCATATTAGTTTGAATATACTGAATGTTCTTCCCAAATCCTGTTCCATATCATTTTCCCATCTGTAGTAGCTCTTCGTCTTTCCAAACGACCAAAACCCTATTCCTTTAAGGAGGCTCTCAAGGTTGATATTTCAAGAGGTAAAACCTCATCCCTTTTCTTTTAATTTCATTTTAAATTTCATTTTATTTCTTATCATCTCCTCACATGCTCTGTAAAAATTATCATGATAACTCTAGTATCATATATATAATATAATTATATCATGTTAGTGGAATATCCTTCCTCATAAAACTATATATCTCCTTTTTTTAGAAAAATTAAATCATCATTAGGGTGGTGCTAATTTACATCCTTTGTGCATGACGAACCTTCGTTCTTCAATTTATCCTTCAAGGATGGTCATGAAGAAAATTTTATGGTTGAATCAGATTATAAAATATATAATATTTTTTATGTAATGTTATGGAACTAGTATATATACATAATACTAATTCATACGACAAAACTAGTTTGTAATAATCGAAATATCGCCAAAATATTCTAAATGACTACCAACAATGTTCTATCTAATAAATCATGATCATACCATATAAAAAATTAATTATATAAAAATTTAATATTATATATTTTCATTAGTATCATATAAATCAAATTATATATAATTATACCAATTCTATATGAATTTTCATACTCATATACAAGTATACCGATCATGAAAACTAAGGAATAGAACATTCCCGAGCAATACAAATGTATCTTATAACTCTTCCAAAATTCCATAAATAAACTTAATAAAATTATAATAAATAAAATAATTGTATATAATTTTATTTATTAAATAATTAATGGATTTAATATTATTATTAATGACATTAAGGTCAAGTGCATAACTCATTCAGACATAAGGTAAGGGTTTTCTACCCAAACATCCATTTTCTTTCGGGTTACTCTTTGTCTCTATTAATTCCAAACAAATTTTTATTTATTATTATTTACTACCCATAAATTATTTTATAAGGTTCTATATGTTTTTATCAATAACAATCCTTCATTTTCTAATATTAAGTTAAATATTTTATAAATATCTTTCTCAATTATTCACTTTAAACAAGCCTGACTGAAGGGAACTTCTCAAGTTCATACCTATTTTAATGTAATATATATAATATATTTTATGCCATAATTATTTTCCAAAAACCAATAATTTAATCATGGAAAAAATACATTAGTTCATTTCTGGTTTTATACAAATATTTTTCCAAAAGAACTCTTTTTTTTCAAAGTAAAAGTGCATTTCTCTCAAATATTCATAGATGATTTTATTAGTGTATTTTTGTCTAGTTTAATAACTTTATTGTATTTTATGTCTTATTGAGGATAATATCACATTTTATCATCTAAAATATTATTTTAAATGGTTTATGATCAGTTTAACTATGGATGTACTATCTTGATACCTTTCACCATACTACTTGGAATGGTTAGTGTTTGTGTGTGTATATTAGGTAATGCTATTTCATATGTTCATGTAGTTTATGTTTAGACCCTTCTATATGAGGAATGAATTGTAATTAACAAGTGATGGATGGGGATCTCTATATCCCCTTGATGCATCAAATTAGACAAAATATAATTGGGTTTTGTATGAGGCCTTGCCCTAATATTTTTAGAAGTATTGGATGAGGCTTCGACGATTGGTTTATGACATATTGGATTTTGAATTACCTAATTATGGTAGTAGTAATTAATAAATAATGTGATTATTATAATTGTAGAATATAAATGGTAAAGTTTCATATTATCACTTATGTATATTTATTTACCTGTCTTTTATTCCTGCCAATTATTCTGAAGATTATTTTTAAAGGAATGCATTTTTAGTTATTCACCATCCCCAATATTTAGGTTTATAACAACTTCTGCTATATTAATTATACTTAATATTCATAAGATCTCACCCCATTATTATAAATCCTTTCCCTAGGTTTTTAAGAATAAAACCTTGAATAAACTTTCAAGGATGCAGTTTATTTCATATTTTATTTTCTTTTCTCAATGTATTATAGGTATCATGAATGTAATTTGGTATTACAAGACTTCCTAACTAATCAGTCCTTTGGGATTTGATTCCTTTTGGTCCCTAGTAGCCCTAATGATTTTTTTTATTTTGGATAATCCCCTATTTGAGGGTTTAAGGAGAACCATTACATGACCTATAGGCCCAAGGCACAGGGTCCAGCAGACCCGAAGGCCAATAAATGACCCGAAGGCCCAAAGGAATACTATACCCATTAAATGACCCGTAGGCCGAACCTACAAGAACTTCCAATCCCCATATTCTACATTATTAATCACCTATCTCTCCACATTCCATTGCTGATCGATTAGCATTGCTCTTTAAAAAGTTGCACGCTGCCTGATCCAAATGGAGATTTCCATACCCTCTCATTTTTCCAATCCGGTTAGCTCTGCTTCTAGTGACTACTACTATTTTCTTTGATCCTCGTCTTGGGCCTTCTCTGTGTGAACTAGGCTACTCCATGGTCTCTGTGGCCCAAAGACCCTGAGGTCTGAAGGCCTTTGATGACCCAAAGGCCCTCAGACCTGTAGGCCCAAACTAGTGGCCCGAAGGTCCAAATCGGGCGAATAGTTCTAAATACTATAGTACCAAACAATGGATACTATAGTACTACTATAGTGCCTGCTACAATACTACTATAGTACTCAGAAATACACCTCCACCCAGTCTCAAACCTGGGTCTCTTGGATGCCAATAAGAAGCATTTACCACTCGGGTACGGGCTCGTCGGTTAATTTGATTCCTTGTAATCATGCCAATGTAATAAAATAATGCACCGAATCTAGGGAACATGGGTTAGGGAATTATAGATAACACTTAATATATTACGGATACTAAGATCATTATGTTTCAATAAATATATGATTGATAAGGATAAAGTAAATTGGATTATATAGACTACCTTGGAATTGATTAATGTCTTGTTTACAACGTGGCTTATGTTATCATTGATGGGGTTTATAACGCTTTTTGATTTATATAATATATCCAATAATTTGTATTTTACTTAAGTAATAAGGAATCATGCATGTTATCAATAATTTTTTCTGTTAATTCATGTTATTACCATATTTCAAGAGAATACACAATGAAGGTATTCGTATTTTTAGATTGTAATAATTTACATCTATTTCATGTTGATTAAAGGATAATGATAAGTTTAGTTTTACAATTTAGTGTCCTTTCTTATAATGTGATCAATCATAATATTTTGGAAATTTTATCCAGTTTTGAAAATGTTTATGTTGGTCTTTGTATGGGGTTTTAATGATTGATTAATTACTTCACCCTATGATGAAACTTCCTCCATGAAATTCAGTATAAATAGTTCAAGGCACCACCAAAATATAAGATTGTGTTTATAAAATAGAAACATATATTTACTTATATTCTAAGAGGGTGAAAGAATTATGACCCTATAGGAAATGGGTCTTGAAATAAGAATGTTTTCCTATTATAATATTTTTTAACGATATCAATGACCTGTTTCATAACATGGGTTTAAGGATTTATGGTCATCAACTTTCATCTTAGCCTTTTCTATATCACTCTCCATCAGAACTTGATAATTAGATTTCTCTTACAAGTCTATGTTTTTTCTCGTGTTGTCCTATTTGAAAATATTTTTTTTGGTGACCTTTTACTTTTATTCTATCTTTCATTAATAATATGGGTTATTAACCCCATTTATGAAGTGTATTTGTAAACTATGGTTTATTTTCAAATATCAAACCCTGAATTATTGAAAACTAGTTTAAAATATGAGGATGAAATATAATTATTTTAGGGAGAATGTGACACCATAATAATTTAAAATATTTTCATTTTAGAAAAAAAAATTTGTTTCTATCTTTATTTATAAGAAACACCACGTTAATCATACACTACGAAATACATAGTTAGCTTATGTTACACGTAAAACTGCATTTTACTATGTTTTAGTGGATCACCTATTTGAAAACTAAATGTTGAACCTTTTATAATTTTTTTTTAAAAATAAATCTCATTTTTGGATTTTTAATTTAAAAATTTTATTAGGATTATTCTTTCTTAGTTTTCTGAGAAGCTACATTTTTTAAGGAATAGTGAAACATACTTAATTTTAGTTAAAAATCATCTTTTTGTTAAAATAATTATAAATGTTAAATTATATTTTAAATTATATTTAAACTCAATATAGATAAATTATACATCTATTATTCCTATTTAAGAAATTTTAATCATTTTTATTTTGAATTTAGATGTAAAAACCTATAGAATTTTGAACATTTTCACTTTAGAAACCAACTTTCTTGCCACATCTTTGGGATTACCTTTAAATTTAATTTTGTAACTTACATGAAATGAACTTAGAATATGTACATAAAATGTTTTAATAAATATAAAATTTATTGTATAATAATATCAAATTATTTTTTACCAAAAATATTAGTGAATTTAAATAAAATTAATTTAAATTATTAAAGTAGAATTAAACTTAACAAAGGACTAAACCTTAAACGTAATGTCAAACATCACCTAGACACTTGTCCAAAAGCCATTGAATTCCAATATTTTGACCATATCCCTTATTTCTTAGAATGTTATGAGTTATTCGGATACAAATATAGGACAACAACCTATATAATAAATTAATTAATGAAAAAATCAAAAAAGGAACCTTCATTACATTTAACATTTGTAAAGATTTAGAGTTTGGAAGAAGCTACATAGTTAAATATATAAACATTATTTTGAAATTTAAATTAGTTTTTTATCATGATAATTTATCTTTAATTTTAAGAGATGAATTATTTTCATGAATGTCTTCAAAAATGCTAACACATGGATTATTTAGTTAATTATTAAATAAAATAAATGACGCTTAAAACATTTAAAGGAAAGTAAATTTAGTGAATTATTATGTTACATTATTTTATAGAAAAATATATCATTTTTCATAGGTATGAAATTTATATATTTGAATTCAAATATGGGTTTGAGATCTTTAAATTAAAATTAAATAAATAAGGTCAAAATATGCATTAATGTTATTTTAAAATAATTATTATTTTATTAAATGACTTAAAATTAATAAAAAACCAAGATTATTTCAAGTAATTTATATGTGTTATTAAAAAAAATATTTTTCATTAATGTACCAAATTATCTTTTATAATTAAAACATTGAAACATGGATAATACAATCATTGAAAGCACGGTTTGGGTTAAAGCAATGTTTTTTTTGCGCGTTACATGTGCTTGTTTTAAA
Source organism: Viscum album (assembly GCA_963277665.1). NCBI lineage: Eukaryota > Viridiplantae > Streptophyta > Magnoliopsida > Santalales > Viscaceae > Viscum > Viscum album. Next base: position 1,048,900,580 of record OY728162.1, read on the forward strand.
ATTACTTTCCAAAATAAATGGGATTTATAGTTTTTAAATTAGTTATAAAAATTATAATTATTTTTTTATATATTTCGTAATAAATATCACTTTAGTTTATTCTTAATGGTAATATTTTTTGGGATAAAAAAACTAGTTATTAAAAAAACAAAAATGAAAAAAATAATGAAATTTAATGAATATGGGCCAAAATGATAAAAAAAATTCATTTATTTTTCTATTATATGAGTGTTTATGGACCATAATTCTAATTTAATCCATTATTTTTACCTTTTTTAAGCACATAATGTTAGGGAGAACTCCCATTAGTGTTTACCCTTTGGTATTTACAAGAATGACACTCCTCCTCCACTACAAAAATGAATTTACTCTTTCCTTTAATAACACCTCTAAAGCCAATTTATATCATAAAAAATAAACAAATATAATATCCCAACGTCCATAAACTAAGACTAGAGTACACAATTTTGTAAGAGAAACAACCATGGAATACCATTGGTGGAAACCAAAACGAGTTACTTGAAAAGAGTGACATTTTTCAAACACAAATTTATGTTTTATTTCTTTGTCCACTCATTAAATTATACTTATTACATTATTATACAACAACATCGGTATCCAAAATGTACTAATATGTTTTATTTTAATGTTTATACCTACACCTACAAACACTTCTATTCAATGGGTAATGAAATTATTATTTGTGTATGGAGAACTACTTCCTTATGAAACAATGTTGTTCTTTTTTCCTTTATCACCTCTCAAGGTTGGGAATTATGATGAAAACACTATTTTTATATGATATATATCATATTTATGTTTTATTTAACTTCCTTATTTGTTATATAGAAAATATATTTATGTGTTATATTTTTCTTACATATGATAACATCGTTTGTGGACATATGAACTACTAACTCTTTAAGTCAGTGTGATACATTCACAAATGACCTGGAATGTATCGAGGATTGGTTTAATTAAACATATGTTACATAAATGAAATTTATAATATATTCATTAAAAAATTACATTTCATAAACTATAATATATTATTTTCATTTTACCCTTTTCAAACACTAAAAAAAGTGATAACGTCGTTCGTGGATGTGTGGACTACTTATATCACGAATATACATTTTATAATGATATTATATGGTTCATTTAATGTTACTAATTACTCGGGATTATTATTCAAAATTTTAAAATTGTAATGAGACACATTGTAATATTTAAGGATTATTTTCCTTAAGAACACTTTTAATAATATTTCAATGGTATTTCTATTCATAAACCTAAAAACACCCTTGTTTTTTACTTATCATCCACTGGGGAATTATTGATAAATTTGTATTATTTATTCAATATTTATATTTGATGATAATAAGAATTTTTTATTAATTCAATAAATTATTTGATCTATAAGGAATGATTTGGACTAGTATGACAAAGGTTGAGGATTATTTATAGTAATCCACTCAATGCATTAATAGTATCTTGATATGAAATTAGTTGGAGAAAAAACGGGTCATGTTTGTTTCCAAATTGAATAGACTATTTTTTACCCACATACTTAAACTGTCTTGTGAATTGTCTTGACAAGTAGTATACAAAACCATTTTGTGAAAGGTTTTTATGGTAAATGTATCATGTTCCTGGGAAACATGACATAAAATAATTAGGCATTCAATTTATGGAAAATTAAATTATTATTATTATTATCCATAATATTTTTTCATTCAAATTATCTGTGGATGAATTTCACTATCATTTTATTGATCAAATGGAACGTATTTCAGTTATTTACCTTTACATATTTATTATACCTTATTCGGGTTTTAAATATAATGTGTGTTCAGTTATCTACCTTTCTATAGTATTCATTCATATAGATTCATGATTTCTTCCACTATTCTATTACCCTTATCGAGCATTTGAGATCACCCTTATTTTTTTTCCTTTCTCAAAGATAAGAATTTGAATTATTGTAAAGAGTTTCAAGGAAATTGTTTATTAGTGTTTGTTGTGTATTATGGTTTATTTTATTTTTACCAGTATAATATGGTTATCATGTATGTTATATGGTTTTCCAAAACTAATTAACTAATCAAACCTCTAGGATTTGATTTATTGTAACCAAACCAATGTAATAAAGTAATGAACATCCTCCATGATTCTTGTGTTGGAAAATTACTTTTGTAGCTTGGGTTTTTACAAAAAATCTTCTATAGCCTTTCTTGGTGAAGAATGAAATCATGATTTTAGGTTAAAAAAGGATTTATATACCCCCAAGATATTGGTATTACAAGCTTGATTATAATTTGAAGAAGTTAAAATTTTAAAAATGAAGAGTGGACAAAAATATTAACATCAAAGATGACAACTAGGTTTAATTTTATTTTTATTTTTTATTCATAGGATATTATATTTCTGGTAAATGAAAAATTATTTTGTGAATAATTTGGTTTATAGATAAAGAAATTACTTTAATTGTAAATTTCGAGTGAGATGATATATTTTTTGGGTTTAAAAATTTCATAAGAAGAAGATCAGATTTTATTTCTCAAGAGAAGCATTATTATAGAATTATAAAAGAGTTTTCAATAGGAGATTATAAACGAGTTTCTACTCCCATTTAAATGAGAACTATGTTTTCTAAAGATATAAAAGGAAATAATGTGGATCTAGGATAATTTCATAAGCTTATAGAAATATTTCTATAGTTTAAAGCGTCATAAAAAAATATTATCTTGGTTATACACTTTCTTCTATGTAGTAAAGTACACCAAAATAATCTAATTTTTGTGTTATAAATAGGTTTCTATGGTACACAATACGAATAATAAATTTGGGATTGATTTATGATAGTAAAGTAAATCTTGATCTATTTTGGTATATAGATTTATACTGGGAAGGTAATATTGATAATAGAATGTCTATATCTGGTGGTGTTTTATCCCATTGAAATGGGTTTTTATATTGTAAAATAATAAAGGCATGTTTTTTCACATTGATAATTACTGAATAAGAGTGTGTGGATGAAACTCAAGCCACAGACCAATTGATGTGGATGATAATTCAGTTGGAAGAACTCAAGGTTTAAGTGATGTTTCCATTACATTTGGGTGGTAATAATCAAAGGGATATTAATTTGTTAAATAACCCTATTCAATAGTCAATATCAAATAAAATGGATATAAAATATCACTTAATCAAAGATCATGTTTAAGGAAATGTGTAAAAGCTAGAACTTGTTTCTAAAGTGTAGATAATAACATATGTTATCACTAAACCATTGGGAAATGATGGCTTCTAAATACTGAGGTTGATGATGTGAGTTCAACCTCATTCCTCTCAAGGCTATGGTATAGTTAATCTATTCCACCAATCATATTATTTATTGGATATTATTGCAAAAGGGAAATTAAAATGGAATTACATATTTCTTAAGGCTTATTCCCTTATATATTTACAAATGGTAAGAAAAATATTTTTGATAATATAAAATGATATATTCTTTACCAAATATAGTATATTTCTCTTATTAAAGGTGAGAATTTATTTTGAGAGAGTTATTAAAGTGGGAAAGCTGTGAGGGGACAACATGTGGTGTGTGAGTCCATATGAATTATTTTAATAGTTTTTAGGATCCAATGTATATGAATGTGTAGGAATATTTTTTTTATATTGATAATTTGTAGAAATGTGTTTCTATATAGGTTTCAAATATATTTGTGGAACATAGACTGATTTTATGAGATAAAAAATCTATAATTCTCATAAGGTATCTGAAATGTTATTTCCATTGCTATGAAGGATAATAAAATTTGAATGATATTGTTCAAAGTGGTTTCAAAAGAATCATAGTCTATAAAGGTACATATGTAAGTAAATATTTTTATTAATAACATGCTATTATAATTAAATATTCATGTTTCATACACTAAGTTCATTCATGTAGGCTTAGAATAGTTGAATGGTGATTCATTTAAAAGTGTTTTGAGTTTTAAAGTGATTTATATTCATTGGTTTATAACAAAATCTAGGGGGGATGGTTGAGCCTAACATCTCTATAGAAATATTGAGTAATTATGGTGATTTTTGTGACTTGTTCAATAGTTGTTTCCTTTTAATAATTTAATGATTTTTCTTAATCATTTATAATTATGATAAGATGAGAATAATTTGATGTGTTGAAGTGTATATTGTAAACGAAATTTTTTAATCCATAAATCATGTGATTTTTTTTTTCATTTACTATGAAGGATGTTGGGAAGTTTCAATATGAGTAAAAGAGTTTTGGATAAGGTTGGAATTGATTTTAAAGTATCGAGGACATATTGCAATGTTTCATAGATGTTTAAAGGAAAATTTATTAGAGTTTATTATCTAATTAGGGTTCATGATGTGAATAGAGTATATTCGAGTGTTTTTATAGAGTACAATATTTTGTTTTATTTTGGTGATAATTGAGATCAATATTTTTAAACTATTAAAATGAATTTTTTTCTGCATTGATAATGATATCTGTAACGTCCCAGTTCAGGAAGACACCCAGAGGTGCCCCGTACCCTGTTGGTCACATGGCCTCAAGAACATTTCCCCAATTTCCAGAGGATGCCAACTAGAAGTGAGGGCCTTGGGTGAGATAGTGGGGAAAATATGCCCTCAATGGCAGAGTACACAGCGGAATAAAATAAACATACAGTAATGGAAGCAGTAATAACCAACAATATAAACAACGGAAGACTAAATCAAAAAACTGGAGCACATATGTATATATATGAAATGATTCCTGATACATAACTAGGAAAGGATGCAATCAAGTCACAATGCTAGAAAACACTACAGTACCAAAACAAGTACAAAAATAGAAGTAAACTGATCCTCAGCATCGCGAGCCAAAACTCGGTCCCATGCTCTCCTGGTCCAAGTAATCAAGTTCTAGAAGTCGAAGGGTTCTTTCCCTTGTCTATACCTACAACAACATAGTCTTTTTGGGCCCAAAATCATTTCCCAAACAGGGTGTGGGATAAAATCACTGTAAGCAACCACCCGAAGATCAGTGCCTAACAGTCAGTGAGTATATGGCAGGTAAAATCACACTAAGCAGTAAACAGTAATAGCAAAGAAGTAGGAAGTAAATAGTAAACAGTAAGCAGGATGATACAAAGCAGTAATCAAATCCACAACCAACAACATCAGTGGAGCAATAACCAACAAGCTGAAAACCCTCTGGGAAGTACTCGCAGCCATTCCCTCTAGTCCTATCCAAGAAGTATGACAACCCTACGGGCAGTGCGCTCAGCCTAACCCCTCTGTCTTAGTCATACTCATTTATGAGACTCTATGGGGAAGCTCACTTGGTCAATTCCCATTATAGTCTAGGGTAGTCAGGGGTTCTCTTGAGGAAGATCACACGGTCTATCCATCTTAGCTCCAAGTTCTAGAGACTCTCTGAGGAAGCTATCTCGGTCAATTCCTCCTATAGCCTCAGTTATACCACAGACTATCTGAGGAATCTCACTCGGTGAATTCCCCCTCTAGCATCGGAATGTTCTTAAAGAGATTCAACAAGGTAAGACTCTCTGAGGAAGCTCACTCGGTCTACCCTCCTATAGTCTATAAAATCCAAGACTCTCTGGGAGCGCACTCGGTCCATCCCCTCTATAGTCTGTAATATCTAAGACTCTCTGGGATTCTCACTCGGTCTATCCGTTATAGTCTATAGCACCATGTTCTCTCAACCTCGTGCCAGTCAGTGCATAATAATCCTATAAGGCCAAAGCATACTTATAGAGCTAGTTTGCTAACCAAAGTACACCTATAGAGATACTTAGCTAAACAGTCTACAAGGCAACAATCATGTTATGAGTTTCACTTCAACCTATAACCGCGAGGCATGAAAACAGGTATAGCAGCCAGAGGAAAACGAGACCCCAAGGTCGGAAATAGAACAAAGAAAGGGCAACAATATCCTAGCACAACTAATTATCATATTACATGGTCAAAATTACCTCTACACAAGCATATAGTCAAGGAAAGAAATAAACAAGGGAAAAAAGGTAAACACGCAATACCCCCTTCACAGGTATCGGTGGAAATTCACAAATAAAACTTAGATACTTTGAATGGTAAGGCACATACCACCTACCTCGATCCTAAAAGATTGATATACTTTAACCATGATGGAAAATTATCCCTAGAACGTCGTAGATCTGAGAAAACGCACAAAACGTTCAACCTTAGATATCTTGAGATGGAGGAAGAATTTGAAAACAAGACTCAAGAAGAAAGAAGAACTCACTACTGTTCTTCCAACTCAATCGACCATGCTTGAATCAGAGAACGGACAAAGAGGAGGGCGCTCAGAGAAGATTCATCCGTACGGGTCACTCTCGGACGAACCAGACCTAGAAGAAGGTGATTATGGCGATTAGGCACGACCCCGGTCCGTTTAGTGAAAAAAAGTACATGAAGTGTATTTCTAAAGTACACGATGTGTAGTGGGTGTTTCTGTACTCTGCCAAAATCGGCCTCCACATCACCCCTACACACCATGTGTGTGGCCCTGGCATGGCCAGTACAGGGCTTCAAGCCAGAGAAGAGTACATGACATGTACTCAGAAATTACACGGCGTGTACTTTGAAATTTTTCAGAAACTACATTTTTCTTAAAAACTCTAGAAAAAGGAAAAGAGTACTTGAAAAGATGATCCAGGTTCTTACAAACTTCCCCCCTTAAAGAAATTCTTCCATTAATTTACCTATGTGGGTGTAGAAGATGGATCCTCAAACAGCTCCGGCCACTACGATCGAACTTCATCCTCCCTCTCCCAAGTCTCGTCCTGTACTTTCTCGTGCTGCGATAGCACTCGTACCATATGAACAGACCGGCCTTGGAGAACCTGTGTACTGTGATGGACAATCCGGATAGGATGCTCTTAAAATGACGCATCTGCTTCGAGCTCAACCCCCTCAGGTTGAAAGATATGAGACGGGTCTGAAAAGTAACGTCGAAGATGAGAGACGTGGAAGACGTCATGCATAGCCCAGTACCTCTAAGGTAGCTGCAAACGATAGGCAACCGGCCCAACTCTCTCCAACACCTCAAATGGCCCGACGTACCACGGTGAAAGCTTACCCTATCTCTGAATCCTCTTGTGTCTCAACCTCGGTGCGGCACGCAGGAAAAACTGATCTCCGACCTCAAACTCCAGAGGTCTTCTCCGCTGATCAGCATAAGACTTCTGTCGAGACTGTGGTGTAGCCATACTCTTCCGAATCAACTCTATCTGCTCTGAGGTATCCTGAACAAGACGAGGTCCTAGAAAAGAGGCCTCTCATGCCTCCATCCAGCATAAGGGTGATCGGCATGGCCTACCGTACAAAGCATCGTATGGTGCCATCTGAATGGTCACCTGAAAATTGTTGTTGTAGGCGAACTCCACAAGACGTATATTCTTCACCCAAGAACCAACGAAGTATAAAATTGAAAATCTGAGCATATCCTCTAGCACCTGGATCGTACGCTCGGACTGACCATCAGTCTGGGGATGGTATGCTTTACTCAAAAGTACCTTTGTACCCAAGGCCTTCTGAAGTCCCTGCTTGAACCGAGAGGTAAAGTGCGCATCCCTGTCTGAAACAATGGAGTGTGGAACTCTATGTAGATGTATAATCTCTCAGATGTACAGTCATCCCAGATCATCAACACTAAAGGTTTCCTTGATCGGCAGGAAGTGTGCTACCTTCGTAAGCCTATCGGCGATGACCCAAACAACATCACTTCCCCGAGGTGACCTCGGTAACCTGGTCACGAAGTCCATTGTGACATTGTTCCACTTCTAATAAGGAATGAATAACTGATGTAAAAGACCTGCTGGTCGCTGATTCTCTGCTTTCACCTGCTGACTAGTAGAACATTTCATGACAAAACTAGCAACATCCTTCTTCATACGTAGCCACCAGTACTGGCGGTGTAGATCACAATACATCTTGGTGACGCCAAGATGAACTGCCCAAACTGAGGAATGAAAACCCCACATCATCTCCTCACGTATGTCTGCCGGCACCCATACGCATCCATAGAAATGCAAGATTTCATCCTCACCCACTATCCATCTTGGAAGATGGTCCCCTCCTGAAACACTCTCCCACAGGACTAAGGCCCCTGAGTCTGATAGCTTCCTCATTCGTACCTGCTCAAGAAGTGTAGAGGTAATAGCCACAGATGAAGGAATGGTTTGCCCTACCTATCGTCCACCTTCAGATGCATCTCAGAGAACAGAGCCATAAGATGCCACTCACTGTTGGCCTCCTGAACTTCCTGAATCAGAGCTCATCTGCTCAACGCATCTGCCACTGCATTGCTCTTTCCTAGCATATAGGTGAGATCGATGTCAAAGGACTGAAGCTAATCGACCCACCAGTACTGTCTCAGATTCAGATCACACTGAGTGAAGATATACTTGAGACTCTTGTTGTCGGTAAAAACCACAAAGTGCTCTCCCAGAAGATAGTGTCTCCAACAGCGTAAGGCATGAACAATAGTTGCCAACTCCAGATTGTGTGTAGGGTAGTTCCTCTCGTGTGGCCTCAACTGGAGAGACCCATACGCAACGACTTCATCTCCCTGCATAAGCACAACTCCCATCCCGATACCTAAAGCATCACAGTAAACAGTGTAGCCCTTTCCCGACTCTGGAAAGACTAGTATTGGTGCCGACGTCAACCTCCCTTTCAGCACCTAAAAGGCAGACTCACAAGAATCTGACCATAAAAACTTCTCCCCCTTCTTGGTCAGACTTGTCAACGGTTCTTCTAGGCACGAGAAGTCCTGAATAAAGCATCTATAGTACCCAGGAATCCCTAGGAAACTCCACACCTCAAAGATGTTCTTCAGATGCTCCCAGAAAACCACATCTCCCACTTTCTCTGGGTCCACTGACACTCCTGTCTCCAAGATAACATGACCCAGGAAGTGAATCTGATCCATAAAAAAGTGGCACTTCGAGAGTTTAGCATAAAGGTGATGCTCTCTCAGTGTACTCAGAACGATCTCAAAATGTGTGTCATGGTCGTGTAGAGTGTGAGAGTACACCAAGATATCGTCCACAAATACCACGAAAATGGAGTCCAAGTACAGATGGAACACTTGGTTCATTAGTTCCATGAAAACTGTAGGCATGTTCGTGAGACCGAACGACATGACTGTATACTCGAAAAGACCATACCTGCTCCTGAAAGCTGCCAGAGGTATATCTGATGGTCTAACACGCAACTGATGATAACCGGACCTCATGTCGATCTTTGAGAACACCTGGGATCCTCGAAGATGATAAAATAGGTCACCGATCCTCGATAAGGGATATAGGTTCTTGACCGTCAACTGGTTCAGTTTCCGATAATCCACACAAAGTCGAAGGGTACCTTATGCCTTCTTTGCAAACAAGACAGGCGAACCCCAAGGAGATGTACTGGGTCGGATGAAACCCTTTTCCTAAAACTCCTCCAACTACTTCTTGAGCTCCTGCAACTTAGTTGTAGCCATCTTATAAGGAGGAATGGACACTGGTGCCGCTCCTGGCACAAGATCAATCGAGAATTATACCTCACGCTCTGGTGGTAAACCTGAAAAGTCTTCTGGAAAGACATCCCTGAAACAATCCACCACTGGAGGAAAGTCTAACTGTGAAGTCCCCTGGTCATCTAGATAAAGACTAGCAATCTGGGCCATCACTTCCCCTAGCCCATGATGCTATGGTCCAGCTCTACCCGCCTGGACATCCCAGTTGCCTCTATGAAGGAAGGATCCGCCCTCTGGTGATACGAAACTCACCCTACGGCGATATAAATCAACGACTGCCTGGAAGTGAACCAACCAGTCCATACCATAAATGAAATCATAGCTCGTCATCTCTAAGACATAGAGGTCCCATAATAAATGAAACCCTGAAACCTCGAGAGGGCACTCTCTACACTGACGTATGCTAGATGTCGTTGTTCCCAACGGTGTGTCAAGAGTCAACAATTCGGCAGACAAAAAGATACAGAGCCCAAGGCTCTCTAAAATCGCAACAGAGATAAAGCTATGGGAAGCACCAGTATTGAAAAAACTGAAGATAAAACTGAGGCTACTAGGATCATACCACGAACTGTTGAAGGGATGAGATCCTGCTCCTGATAGGTCTACTCCACGGTGAAAGACTGCCCTGCACCGCAGCCCTGCGCCCCTAGCTGACCGCTCTGAGCTGATCCACTCTGTTGTCGCTGATGACCTGGAGACAAACCAACACGGCCGCGACCTCCACCTCGGCCTGAATTGCCGTAAGAACTCCAGTTCCCTGACTGGTGGGAAACTGGTGAAGCATCTCCAGAACAAGGGGTCATAGAGAAACCCCTACCACCAGCTGAAGGTGAGAAGATGTGACAGAAATGCTGAATATGGCCCATCTTTCCGAAAGAACAACACTCCATCAGATCCCTCTGGAACTGAGGCCTAGTATTCCCACTCCTACCGCACTGGTAGCACACAACCTGGTTTCTAGAAGACGCATCCCGTGTATCTAGATCTCCTCGAGAAGACTCTCTACGATGCTTCCTACTGTCTGTAGGAGGAGCACCATATCTGGATGATGAAACGCCCTGGCTCACTACTCCAGAATCCCTCAGATTGGGCTCAGTGATCAGTGCTTGGTTGACGATGGAGGATATGGAAGGTAACTGGAAGATATTCACATGGGAACAGATCTCCTTCCTGATACCATCATCAAACTTCCTAGAAAGGAACAAATCACCACTTACTGGGATCGGTGTGCAACACTGCAGCTTAGTGAATCGAGACGATTACTCCATAATAGATGGAGTACCCTACTGCAGACTCATAAACTCCCGGGCTCGATCGGACCTCAGGGTCTTCGGATAGAAGTAGTCATAGAAGGTGTATCAAAACTCATCCGAAGACATATCCTGCTGACACCCTGATCGTGAGATCACCACCCACTACCTCTTTGCGGTGTCCTGGAGCATATAAGTAGCTAGATTTAACCTTTTCAACGGAGGTATCTCTTGGTTCTCAAGGATCCTCAGCGTGGCCTCTATCCAAAACACTACATCCTGGGGTCCTCCATACCCTGAAAATGTGGGAGGATGCTGTAGTTGGAAAACCCGCGTCAACTCAGCCATCGACAGGGCAGGAGGCTGCGCTCCCTGGAAGGTCTGAATCATCCTCAGGAAGTCCTCCCTGAACTACGCCTTGGTACCTGAAACAGGTATGATAGCCGGTTCCAAGGCTGCCTCAACTGGAGGATGGGTAGGAAGTCCCTGATCAACCATATCTAGCGTTTGATCACTGCCTAATGATAGATGTACAACCGGAGGATGTCTCATAGTCATAGCTCGGAAAGATCAAAGGCACACATTAGATCAAGAAAACAAGGACAGAGAACACAAGAGTACAAAATAGGAATAGGGGAAGAAAAAAAACACATGTTTACAAAACATGACTACATGAAATGTATAAAAACTACACGGCGTGTCTTATTAAGCCACTGACATGGGCGTGTACCCCTGCCCTACAGGTCATGTAACACCTCAAACTACACGGCGTGTTGACCCAGCAAACATCGTGTATTTGTAAACTATTCCCCTACCCGAGTATCCTTACATGGATAACTCACACGGTTCAAACTAACCTCAAACTACACGGCGTGTTCCCTCAGGACACAGAGTGTACTAGTCACTAACTCGGCGGCCAGTGTTGTTAGTTACATAACCATCTACATGGCTGGCCCTTACACGGCGTGTTACGAACAAACACAATGTGTATAGGAGAAGGTGATACTGTCCCGTGTTGTTCGTGGCATGGCCAGGTACCTAGCCAAGACTACACGATGTGTTCCAAAAGCAACACGACGTGTCTTAGAGAATGTCATGCCGACCCGTGATGTTCGTGACATGTCCGGGTACACAGCTCGAAACTACACGGTGTGTACCTACCGTACACGGGGTGTTCCTGAAGGCATTTCTACAATGGCGTGTCCTTGCTCACATGGTCAGTGACACAGTATAAAAACTACACGACGTGTAGTCAAAAGTACACGCTGTGTATTCTGGGTTTTTCTGGCCAGTAGCTCAGAAACTGCACAGAAGCCCACAAAACAATGAAACAAGGAAAAGAGGTGCCAAATTCTGATCTGTGAGGGCCCATACACACCGCGTATCAAAGCTTGGAATCTCCTACAGTCATGTACAAGAAAAAATAGGGTCAAGATCAACCAATTTATGATTCAAGAGGGCCCATAACACCTCAAGAATCAAAATTTAGCATTCGTTTAAGAAATTTACAATATAAACAATCCTCTAACAAGGTAGAAAAGATTCTATCAAGAATCTATCACAACAGCATGCATAATCTGCAATGATTCTATCACAACAACATGCAATCGCTAATTCCCCCTAGATGGCATGAATAGAATGCATGGCATGTGATTTCTAACAAGTTCCTATATGATGCATGAGATGGAATACCCTCATCTCATCAGGTTGTGATAGAAATAGAACCGCAATATCAAAATAATAACAACACAAATAATGTGAATCACTCTAGGTGAAATAATTTCAACAGTAAAATCTCAAAACCAGAAAACTGCAATAAAGAGGTAGTATGGCTTTTCCCTATAAACGGGTTAGCTACTCCTGGGCACAACATATTACCATTTACTGAATCCATGCTATCCCTGGCTAAAGTATCCAATAGTAAAGCAAGAGAAAAGAATTCCTCTGATACCAGTTTGTAACGTCCCAGTTTCAGAAGCCACTAAGAGGCACCCCGTAACCGATTGGTCACATGGCCTCAAGCGCATTTCCCTAAATTCCAAAGGTTTCTGACTAGCAGCGAGGGCCTTGGGTGTGATAGTGGGAAAACTATTCCCTCATTGGTAGAGTACACAACAGAAGAAAATAAACATACATTAATGGAAGCAGTAATAACCAACAATATAACCAGCGGAAGACTAAAACAAAAAACTGGAGAACATATGTATATATATGAAATGATGCATGATACATAACTAGGAAAGAATCCAAACAACTCACAATGATGGAAAACACTACAGTACCAAAAAAAGTACAAAAATAGAAGTAAACATCTCTTCAGAATCACGAGCCAAGACTCGGTCCCATGCTCTCCTGCTCCAAGAAATCAAGTTCCAAATGTCGAAGGGAACTTACCCTTGTCTATACTTCCAATAAAATAGTCTGATTGGGCCCAAAAGCATGGGCCAAACAAGGTGTGAGATAAAATCTCAGTAGGAAACCCCCTGAAGATCTGTACCTAATAGTCAGTGAGTATATGGCAGGTAAAAGCACACAAAGCAGGAAACAGCAAAAACAAAGCAGTAGGCAGTAAACAGTAAACAGTAAGCAAGATGATACACAACAGTAATCAAATCAACAACCAACAACAGTAGTGAACCAACAACCGATAAGCAGGGAACCCTCTGGGAAGTACTCGTAGCCATTCCCTCTAGTCCTATCCAAGAAGTACCCCAACCCTCTGGGCAGTGAACTCAGCCTAACCCCTCTGCCTTGGTCATACGCATTTATGAGACTCTTTGGGGAATCTCACTCGATCAATTCCCCTTATAGTCTAGGGTAGTCAGGGGCTCTCTTGAGGAAGATCACGCGGCCTAAACCTCTTATCCCCAAGGTCTAGAGACTCTCTAAGGAAGCTATATTGGTCAATTACTCCTATAGCCCCAGGTATACCATAGACTCTCTAAGGAAGCTCACTTGGTCAATTCCCCCTCTATCCTGGGAAGGTTCTTAAAGAGATTCAACAAGGTAAGACTCTCTGAGGAAGCTCACTCGGTCTACCCTCCTATATTCTATAAAATCCTAGACTCTCTGGGAGCCCACTAGGTCCATCCCCTCTGTAGTCTGTAATATCTAAGACTCTCTGGGAAGCTTACTCGGTCTATACCTTATAGTCTATAGCACCAGGTTCTCTCATCCCCATTCCAGTCAGTGCATAATAATTCTATAAGGCTAAATTACACCTATAGAGCTACTTGGATAACCAAAGTACACCTATAGAGATAATTATCTAAATAGTCTACAAGGCAACAAGCATGTTATGAGTTTTACTTCAACCTATAACCGAGAGGCCTGAAAACAGGTATAGCAGCCAAAGGCAAATGAGACCCCAAGGTCGGAAACAGAACAAAGGAAGGGAAACAACATCCAAGAACAAAAAATTATCCTCTAACATGGTCAAAATTACCTCTACAAAAGAATACATTCAAGGCAGGAAATCAACAAGGGAAAAAAGGTAAACAAAGAATACCCCATTCACGGGTATCAGTGGAAATTCGCACATAAAACTCAGAGACTTTGAACGGTAAGGAACAAACCATCTAACTTGATCCTAGGAGATCGATATACTTGAACCATGACAGCTAATTCTCCCTATAACGTCATAGATCTGAGAAAATTCACAAAACTTTCAACCTTAGATAACTTGAGAAATAGGATGAATTAGAAAACAAGACTCAAGCAGAAAGAATAACTCACCGCTGTGCTTCAAACGCAATCGACCACGCTCGAATCGGCGAACGGATGGAGAGGCGAGAGCTCAGAGAAGATCTATCCGTATGGGTCGCTCTCGGACGAACCATACCGAGAAGAAGGTGATTATGGTGATTAGGCGTGACCCCGGTCCATTTAGTGAAAAAAAAAGAAAAGTACACAGCGTGTATTTCAAATGTACACGACATGTAGTGGGTTTTTCCGTACTCTGCCAAAATTGGCCTCTACGTCACCCCTACACACCCTGTGTGTGGCCCAGACACGACTAGTATACAACTTCAATCCAGAGAAGAGTACACGACGTGTACTCAGAAAGTACACGGTGTGTACTTTGAAATTTTCCTGAAACTCCATTTTTCTTAAAAACACATGAAAAAGGAAAAGCGTACATGAAATGAAGATCCGGCTTCTTACAATATCACTCAACATGAGAATAATATTTGTGATCATTTTTGTTGGTAGAGACCTTGTTTTGGGAAAATATCTAGGATAATGGGTTTATCAAAATTTTAAACAATATTTAATGAAATCCTCACCCTCACTAATTCCCAAATAGACTAAAATATCATAGAAAAGGATGTATTAGTAGTTGTATTTTCCCTTGATAGGTATCAATAAAACCATATACATTCTAAGGAATTTATCATTAAAAATAATGTCACACTAAATTATTTTACTAATAAGAAAAATGACAGTCCATAATTAAATTTAAGTATTTTCTTATTATGAGAGTTCAATATTATCATCAAAGAAACAAAATGACTTAGATAATGTGGTATCTAATCATTTTTAAGGATAACTTTGATAAATATAGAGTAGTAAGTGATGATTGATATTGATGAATGTTTATTTATTTATTTTTAGTTCAAACTAATTTATAAGGGAATCAACGGTTTTCTAACATTTAAAACTATTTAGAAGAAATAAAAAATTATACCCACTTATAATAGTTATATTGAAATTGATTTTTGGCTAACATGACTCCTTAGTTTCTGGAAGAATATTTAATGTTTAAGAAATATAGATATATAATTATTAGGTGATTTGTTCTTAAACTTGAGGTAAAAAGTGTAATTTCCCATAATTAGTTATATCAGTGAAACTAAAGAAAATTGGGATTGACTGAAATAAGAGTCAGGTTTTGAGTCAAAATGACTCTTATATATCATTTATTGGAAAAATCACAGTACACTTCACTTTTTATTTTGAGTTAACTTATAGTTTTTTCATGTTCTATTTTTACAGAGGCTTTACTTTCTAGTCATTGAAATCCAATTAGTTGAATTTGATCTATATAACTTCCAAATCTTTGTGAAGTAAAAATGAATAATTTTAATAGAAGATAGGGCTACTTAATTGTTTTTATAACCATATAAAATTTCTTGGAGAAGTTTATTACAAAAACATATATAAATAGAGACCATGATTCAAGGAATAGAAGATACAAAGATTCTAAATCATATTGCATTGAGATATACACCACCACAATGTCGAGGGATTGTGTTTGTAATATTCATTAGTGTGATACTTAGAGCTTATATTTTTGATATTTTTCATTGAAAAATATCAATGTTTGATTTTTATAATAATTGATTCTTATTCTTATTGATCTAATATATTCCAAGATTAAGAATCAATATATTCTGACTAGTTATTTTAATAATTATGGTAAAGGACTTACTGTCAATCAGGTTTATCAACAAATAGATTAAGGATAAAACTTATTACTACTATTGTTTTGGATGTTTTAGGGTTTAGAAGTCATATTTTACAATTGGTTTGATTGATGAAGTTCTAGGCCTCAGAACTCACATCCCTTATATTCAGGTATTGATGCACCCAAAATTTTAGATTAAAATAAAAGGGTACCCATCATAGGAACTAATTGTAATAACTTTCAAAGAAGAATATAGTTTTTTTTATCATGGAATCTCTGTTTTTATTCATATTTTTAATTTTCTTATAATTGCTATTATTTATCTCTATTATTATTATAACTTGAAAGGCTTTTAATTTTAACTGCATGTATCACTTATTTATTTATTGAACTCTGATCTGTTTGAATTTTATAACTTATAGATAGTTTATCTTTATGATTTATAAAAAGGTTATTTGTTTTATTTTATCTTTAATTTAACACCTCTTGAGATACCATAATGTGATAGTATTTGTTACTAGATATTTTATCTATATTATTTCCTTAGAATAAATATATTTTTATCATGAAATTTGATATAGTAGTTACGAATTTAAAATATTTTAATCCAAATAATATATTTATTTTTGATGGAGTAGGTTATGAATATTAATGAGATCAGATGAAGACTTATGTTTAATACACAAGAGATGAGAATTTTCTCACATTGATTAGAGATTATAATATTCTTGATAAAATAATTCAACATATTAGTTTATAGAATAATTTGGAGTTTCAGTTGAATTTTAGAGTTGGAATTAGTCTTCTATGTTCTATTTAGAGAAATATATATAGTCAGGTGTCATCCTATAAGACTTCCCATAAAATCTAGAAAAAAATTGGGATTAATCATTTCAGAACTTCTATGTTTCTTGAGAAGAAGAGAGTTATATTCTAGAAAGATTAATAATCTTTTTATTTTCTACCTATTTAATTAGTTCCATAAATTCATCAATTCATTATGATTATTATTGATAGATTATAATCTCTTAGATAATGAAAAATAATAAATGAATGATTGGTTGAGAAAATCATTGACATACTACCGATATAATGTGAGCTTTAAAGAGAAAATATAGATGATATTAATAATATTAAATATTTTATCTTGGATGATTTAATAAGATTATTAATGAAATTCTAAAAGTCATTGAATAGAGATTCTACAAAGGAAAAGTAAAAGAACATATTTTTTTCTCCAACTCCAAGAGTTATAAATTTTGGAGATAATAATTTAATGATGAGTACTTTAAAATTGAAGTCTAAGAGTTGTTTATATGATATTTGATTATAAATTACTGAAGGATAATCTTCTTAGATGGCTAGAAGAAATAAATAATTTAAAAAATTACCATAAAGGAAGGAAATGAAGGAATTATAAATCAAGAAGAATGAAAGATTCATCAAATGTTATATGGTATGAATATAAGAAACCTATTTACATAAGATTTGATTTTTAAAAGATAAAAAATAGTGAAAAATAATTCATGATATATTCGAAAATTAATGGGTAGATGGTTATTAAATAATTGGATACATGGAGTATAAGTTAATCTTGGACTAGTTCTGAAAGTTCCTTGAATAGTGATGGTATCCAGAAGATAATTGGTTTTTATACTAAAGATCATAAGAATAATTTAATTTTTATATGAAAAGTTACAGTATATTTTCCTTCATATTTATCACTAGATTAAAATTATACTTTTTTCACTAGATTATATTGATTAAAAGTCATAGTCATATGAAGAAATGAAGAGTTATGTATCGTATGTTGAGGATATATAACATATATTGTTTAAGAGATATAATAAAGTAGTGTTTGAGATAGCTAATTCCAAAAACTAAATTTAAAATTTATCTTATGAGTTGAATAAAAAGACTATAAAAAATTTATCTTCTTATAATTAGAGTGAACTTTTTATGCTGAAGTCAGAGGAAGAAATATTAAATAAATTTTGTTCGAGGTTTTATTATAGAAGTAAGAGATTTAAAAAGAAATATAAGTAGTATAAGATGAAGATAAAATATTCTAGAGTGGGATATAAATATACTATAAGGAATAATTTTTAGTTTATTAAATTTCTTCCATAGAGTGTACCATTAGGAATTAAATTTTAAATAAATGGAAATTGGGAAACTTTTTTCTCATTGAATAAACCAAACTCTTTTGGCACTTGTAGAGATTTTATTTCCAAAGAACATAAAACTATTAAGTATTAACTGGTTGAATAGATTTATGTATTGGTGGTGTTATTTAAAAACATTAATAGACCCAAGAAGGGTGCGGTGCCAAATAATTATGTTTTATTTCAAATAAAAAAGATACCAGCGATTAAAATAATTGGTCCTTGGTACTTTTTTATTTGAATTTACGTTTTTGAATGATATTTTGAATTGTAAATATAAATATTTATATGGGAAAAAAAAAACTTGTGTATAAAGTTTTATTCGTATATATGTTTTTTCATAAATATATATATGAATCCCAGTATACATAATATTCATTACTCTGAAGGTTTTTCTTTATATTTTGATTAACTCCTCGAGTGAGGAGAAGTTGGTTTGGATAACTAGTATATAGAAAGTTTATTTTTGAGAAGAATATCAATGAAATTTGATGGATGAATTTATAAAATATTCCAAATCCATATTCCTTGGAATAAATGTTTCCATGAATATCAAATGATACATTTTTTATTGCTATCTATTTTATACTTGTCTTATGATTTTACAAAAGACATTATTTTACTTTGTGTATTTATTTGTTTGTGTTTTTGGAATGTAACTAAATATATTTTCATTAAATTCATAATTTATTCTTATGATATATGTCTTTCCATGGTTTTTAAAGAGATTAAATTCTTTCCATCTAATTAGTCTAAGATCAATCATTAAGATATATTACTATATAAAGGCTTATGGATCGTGCTTACATTGGTGTTATTTATTGTAGAGAATTGTGTATTTTTTAGAATATTAATTACCAACTCACTACTAATTAATTCTAGATCATAATGGAATATTCAAGAGATATGACATATTTTGAGCTTTTGTAACAAAATAAAATTTTTATGAAATATTTCACTTTAAATAATTGTCTTTCTTCGATTTCCTATGTTACACAACACAATGAGTTTAGACGAACTGTGTAACCATTATCTCATATCCATTAGATTTGTGGGAAAAAATATTAATTACTAAATTATGAAAAATATACGGTATAAAAATTTATTATATGACTAAATTATTTTTAAAATTATTATAATTAAAAACAAATAATAATAATAAAGTGTTGTTTTTTTGAATAATTGTTTTTATACACGAAATGTATTTTTTATGTTAATAAATTAAATTATTTAGTTTTGGTAAAATATATTAATGAAATATATATATAATTTATTAGATCAAAATGTTTTAATCATTCAATAAATATTTTTCTAGGCAGAGGATAATAATAAATCTGCTTTTAGGCTTAAACATGTATAAAAAACATTTCGCCATGTGTAGCATGATTATTTTAAAATTAATTTCATACAATATTTGAAATTAAATTTGATAAATTGATTCCATATTTTGGAAATTGGTGGTTCAAATTTGTTAAATAGGCCCCTTTTATTTTCAGTCAATATGAATTGTAATCAGGGTGAAATTTATCACCTCAGTCAAGGGTAAATTAGGTTAATTTAGGTTTAAAATAAGTGATAAGGACACAAATTTTCATCTTAATTATTTTTGTATGAATATAGTTATAAATATAACACAGTAATCTATAAATTAATTTGTTTAATGGACACATTTCATGAAAATTGCTTATATATTATTTAATTTTTAGAAAGTTACATAATTTCATTCTCTTTGTTTTTAGCATCTTCTACGTGTCAACAGAGGGAAGAAATCTAGTTATGAACGAATATAAGTTTATATTTTAAAATTAACAAAATTATTTTCATGATAAAAATTAATTTATAATATTTAGTAATTTTATAATTACCTGAATTGCTTAAGGAACACCGATGAAATATTTCTACATTTAAAAAAAATATAATAATTGATTTTAGAAATACTAAAAGTCAAATAATTTGAATACGATAATGTTTACCATGAATTATATATATCTATAAGAAATATTAGGGCGTTTTTAAATTATTATATTCTAATTACACATTTTTCTTGATGTATTTAAGTTTTAATTAAATGAATAAATTCAAAAGTGATAATAATGATATTTTTTCAAAATAATATTTTATTATCTTATTTAAAAATTATAAAAATATTTAAATAAGACAAGGTCCTTATAAAATTCTTCAAAAATTTAACAAATTTTCTATTTATGGAATAATGTTTACCTTATAAGTAAAAATTACATTCCGTTAATATTAATAATATTGTTACCGAACTTAAAATTAAAATTGTTTTACTAAGGGTTAATTAAAATAATAAGGTTCAAAATGACTTGAACACTTATATAAATTATATTGGTTGATGTTATTAAAAATCTATATGAGTTTATATTCTAATCCATCAAAATTTCAGATGAATTCGGTTTGTGAATTAACTTTTTATAATTTAATATTATAAGTAATTCCAAATGTACCCCTCACCAAAATTATAAAAGGGCACCTCCTCCATGACTTCTTTACACCACTTTGAGACTTCTATCTAGAATAAAATCTACCAATTTATCTTTTAAAATTCCCAATCCACATTATATAGGTTATGGTCTTCCCAAAATACCACCCATAGATCCCTCAAGAGTAGATCAAATTGATTCTATTCTAAGAAGAGGTAATCACCTAAAACGATTTATTCCTTTTTTAATCTTATATATATACTCTAAATATTTGATATTTATAATAAAATAATAACATAAGTATTGTAAATTTTATGAAGTTTTATTAGGATTATGAAGAAACTATTATAAAGCCTTTTTACAATAAATGATATAATAAAGTATTGCTCACTCGTATGCACAACTTACTGTCTCAATATAGAGATGTAGTTCATTTCACGTCACTATATTTTATGGATGAGAATTATTATCAGTCTAAAGTTTATATATAAAAATTATGACATAATTAATTTTTTTAATTATAATATATCATCTACCATCATACCTTCCAAACCACTAGAAAATGAAAATGTTTTTCGTATGTACGTGTGGAATACCTCCTATACGAAGCGATGCGATTCAATTTTCGTTTATATTTTAATTAGTTGTTAGTGAGGATTAATTCAAAAATAATATATGATATATATTATATAATTATTATCCTTTAAAGGATAATTGATAATTACCATTATTTTTTTTCTCTTCATCGAAAAAGGAAAATATCGTTCATTTGTATTTACGACCCACTGTCTCCCTGAAAAGTGTAATTAAATTTTCTATATCTAAATTTTATGTATAACTATAAATATTCATATAATTAATATATATGGTATTTATATAATAATAATTATTTCATAAGCTTTGTAACCATGATAAATGTACATGGAATGAAACTACTGAACTAAAATACCCACGATAAACTAAGTAGTTAGCACTAAGAAATAATATTTTTTATACAGAATTATAGATATATGGTGTGTTGAAATGTTATAAAGGGATTTTATATGATGTTATAAGTATGAAAAAATATGTTATATAATAATAATATATTTTAATTTTTATTATACTAACGTTTAAATTTATTTTTATGCTTGGAGAACTCGATGTAAGGGTTTTATTTTACAATCTCATCAATATTCGAGATTATTTACATTGAAGTATCCATTTGGATAATTATTTGTTCTTTATATTATATATCCATGTTTTATAATTTTTTTATGGATGTAATTATTATCCTCCAGTTAATTTTTAATGTAATTTCTACCCATGTTTTACTTTTTTAAAAAATGTTTTAAAAGGAATCTTTTAATTTTTTCCCAACAAGGTACAATTTGGATTTATGAAAGGAATGTTTTTAACTTATAAGTAATGATCATATTATACCACATTAATGAATAATAATAAATTTTAAGCTTTATTTACATATTTACAAGTATATTTTCAAAGAAAATTTTTCCTTTATAATTTCACTCATTTTTTAAAGAAGTGATTTCATAATGGAAATGTTATTTTACTCAATAATTATTCTAAGTTATCTTTAAAAATCATTTTTCTTCTAATTTGACATATTATGATGTCACATAAGGTTTATTAGGGATATGATCTAAGGAGACTATCATCATTCTTTCTCTATATGGTTTATTTTTTTTATTAAAGTATGAAACGTTTATAAAACCCATTTTGTTTAAACATATTACGCTATGACGAAATGTTTATGAAACCCATTTCTTTTATAGGTTATGATTTGATAAATTTTTTATGATCTTGTGGGATTAATATGTATGAAATTAATTATGTGATATATGGGAATTATATCTACCTTAAATTCAATGTGTAATGTTTTATATCTCATGAGATAACTATGGGATGCAAGTCGATTTTCATGATATACAATGGGATATAGGTGGTTATGCATGATCTATTATAGTTTTATTTGTCTTAGTAGGTATCCTTAACATTATTAAATGGTTTTTATACCTATATTGGTGCCAAAATTTTACTAATGACATGATATTATGATATATGATGATTTTTCACTCTTATGATCAATTTATTTTGAAATGTTATTGTTTTATTCCAGGAATCATGTTTATGATCTATAAAAGATTGGGTATATAATTTTTAAGTTATGTTAACTATATAAAACTTTCTTATGCTAATCTAATGATTTTATATGATCATATATTGATGTCTCCCATGTTTACCCTTATTTAGAATCTAATATCACATGTTTCTTATATTTACTTATCCATGTTTTAAGGAAAAGTATTAAGTGTGATATATATTAGAAGGGTTTTATTTATAAAGAAATATGTGGGATAAAATATAGATATTTTATGTACCAGTTGTTTATGTTTCTAAGTTCACAAATTCACTAGACCTAAATGGTTATGGAAGGGACTGGAAATTTATTTAATGAATTTTCATCAATTAAGATGTAATATCTATGTATGAAAAGTATGAGTCACTATAGTTGGTATTAGATAAATATTTAGTTAACATATTATAACTAGGACAAGAAAATTTAGTGAGAACCCCATTTATAAGTTTATATATATAATAATATTCTAATGTTTTGGTAATGATCATGAATGGCCTATGTTAACCCTAAGGTGTTATATATTAAAAAGAATGTGTCCCAATTTAGACACCCTATAAATTATTTCTTCATGATTATGTGGTTTTACACCATGTTTATTACTGGCCACACTATGATTTTATGGTTTTTTCCAATGGTTGGAACATGAAGGAAACATGTTAACTATGAATGCAATGGGATGTGTAATGATTATCCACCTAAACAACTGAATGTCATAGGAGCTATAATACAAAATATCATTGGTATGGTAACACAATATTCTTAGGCCATGAATCATGTTGAGCATAAGAAACATCAAAGAAAGGAGAATCATATTGTTGAGTCTTTATTTGGGGAAAATTAAATATATTTTAGTGGATCATATGATCCACTAGTGGCTGACCAATGAATCAACCCCATTGAGAAAATAATTTTCTGTTATTCAGTTCATAGAACATGAAATTGTGATCTTAACAGCTTATTATTTAAATGGTGAATCTAATCAATGGTGGAACCTTGTTAATAATAAAATAAAAGGGGAAAAATTGACTACATAGAATGGGATGAGTTTAAGAGGATATTTATCAGAATTTTCTTCCATCATATTCTATATACAAATATGGAGAAGTAATTCTATTATCATAATAAAACGTATGATGAATCCATTGGAACAAATAAGGAAAATTTTATAAGACTTTAAATATATGCTTCTAGATTTATCATTGTCCTTTAAAGAAATATTTGTTTATTCTTTGTTGGATTAAATAAAAGCAACCAAAAGGAATAATCTATAAGATACTTTAGTAGATATAATGAAATAATTCAATGTGTAATCCTGTTTGAAATTGAATTTGGAGATTCCCAATATATTCATGGTTTTGATAAAACAAGGGAAGATCATGTCTCATGAAAGATCAAATAATACACATGGTGGAAAGAAAGTACATCCATCTAAATGCTAGAAATATGGGAAAAAATATCATCAGAACTTCTTGAATGGAATTGGGAGGTTATTTATATATGTAAAGGGTGGTCATAAATCCCATTATTGTCAAAATGTGATGAATAGGCCAGTAAATCCACCAGTTGAAAAGAAGGATCCATCTAATTCGCCACGTAAACTCCAATTATTACAATTAAATGTATTTAATAATTAGGAAAATAAATACATGAATATGAGACTCTTTGATTATCATAATATATAGCCTCCCAGACATAAAAATAGATGGAAGTATCTTATGAACACGATAACTAATGTGGTTTATGAGAATAACATGGATAATGGTAAACTTATTATCCATTCTATAATAACTAATTTATTATTTTATTTTAGGTCTACCCACTCTTTTATATATTTGGAATTTTCAATGTGTATTGAATTTCTATCTTAACAATTAGATATTGAGATAATAGTGAAAAATTCTAATGGTAAAATTTTCATGTCTCAGGAATATAGTTTGACTCTAATTGAAGTTTATGGGAAAGTGGTTCATGAAAATCTTATAATTATCCATTTAGTCTAATTTGATCTGATTTTAAGAATGGATTGGATTTATTTATATGCATATGTCATCAATTTTCTAGGTAGGGAAGTCACACTTCAAATTCTAGATAAACTAGTGGTCATTTATTAGTGTGAGGAAAAATATGAATTTCCAATGGGGATTAATTCTCTCTTGTGATTCTTAGTTACTATTCATGGAGGGTATCTATCTCATATAGTTGAGAAAAACTAAAAATCTTGGATACACCTATTGATCATGAGTTTTTTATTTTTTCCAAAAAAAATCATAGTCTTCCATCAAATCAGGGATTTGAGTTTTCATTAGAACACATACCTAGTGCCACACATATTTCAAATACTTATTATATAATGGAAACCATTGAGTTGTAGTAATTAAAGAGGAAACACTCAAATAATATTTATATGGGATTTATACATCCTAGTGTATCACCTTGGGATGTACTAATTATTTTTTCAAAGAAGAAAGACATATCAATGTGAGTATTCATTGATTCTCAAGAACTTAACAAGATCACTATCATGAAGAAGTATCATCTACCCCGTATTGTATATTTGTTTGATCAATTAAGAGGAGGTCAATATTTTCCAAAATTGATATTCATTCTAGACATCAAAAATTTAGGGTCAAGAAGGATGATATACCCAAGATAACATTCCATAAAAGGCATGTACACTATGAATTTATAGTGATGCGATTTAGTCTTATTTATTTGTTTTCTATCATCCTTGATGTAATGAATTGAGTCTTTAGAGAATATCTTGTGCATTTTGTAGTAGTATTTATAATATATATTCTTATTTATTATAAGATCATGGAATATCATGAATATGATTTGATAGTTTCGAAGAAGACCCTAGGAAAAGATAATATTTATTCAAAATTTACCAATTGGGAAATTTGGATTTGGAAAGTTTCAATCTTGGTTCATATAATCTCATGAGAGGGTATATTAGTAGACCCTTTAAAGGTAGAATTTATTTAGAACTTTCCCAGAAAAACCACTGTGACTAATATCCATATTTTTCTTGGCTTGGATGGATATTATTGGTGAATTGTGGAGAATTTTTCCCTGCTATCAAATCCACTCAAAAATTTTGTAGAAACCTCTAGCCTTTTAGACATAACATTATATGATTTTTAGTATAGTTATAAATCAGAGTACAAGCCAAGGATCATTAAGTCTAGTGTCTTGGAGGACTAGGTAAATACAACATAACACATGGTTCTAAAAACACTTACTTATTTAATATCCACAAAAAGATAATAACTTCCTTCAAGACCTTACATATTCATAGGGTACCCTGGTGAAGACATGGAAAAAGGGATGAGCTAAAAATCCCAGTAATGGAATGTACATAAGAATACATCTTAAGAAAATGAGTTAGGTGGAATTCTATAATGATATCCAAAGCATGGATCATGCCATATAATAATGTGATAATATAAACATAGAATCATATAAATGTGGTAGAATCATAAAACATGTCTTTATTATGGGTCAAGGATAACCACCAATCCTGTTTCCCATTTTAGTACGGGTCAAGGCTAACCGCCAATCCCGATTCCCATTTTAGTATGGGTCAAGGCTGACCGCCAATCCCGTTTCACATCACATCTCATGAGACTTAACTTTACCCAATGCATTGGAGCACTATCTAATTTCACCCATCTCAAAATTTTCATGAATATTATTTCCACATAAATAATCATACATAATAAACTATACATAAATATAAGGGCACCTGATGAAAGAATTAGGTACCACAATCATGACATAAAGAATAACCAATAGCGTATCATGAAAGTTTAGATGAAACAAAGGGATTAGAACATAAATGGATGTTAATAAGGTTAAATAGGAATATAAAATGGTATTTGGTGTCAAACATAAGTGATAACATATAAGAAATTCAATTGAGAAACATTAGTATTAAATCATTTTTTGTGCGGTTTTAAGGAAAATAAAATTGAGCTTTTAAAATAGAAAAGAAGAAAATATTTTATATAAAACCAGAATTGAACCAAAATTTTTTTCATAATAAAAATAATTAATTTATAAAGATAACAGTGGATTTAAATATAGGATATAGTTCACTTGAAATTTGGTAAACATTATGGGAAGTTCCCTTAAAATAGATTTGCTTATTGGATGTTGTAAGGAGGGAATATTTAAAAAAATATGTAGATCCACGAAAGAGAGTGATAAAGGGTCTTCATAAATGAATTTTGTAAAACTAAACTAAATTTAGAATATTTACATAAACAGATAAGATAACTTCATTTTGACATAAATAAAGATAAGGAATCCCAAAATAACAAAAAGGTTCAGGTAGAATTCGTTACAGATTATTGGCATGGTCCCAGGTGTTCTTAAGAGAGAATGATGAGAGAGAAATGGGTTTTTCATTACTTATATACCATTAGAGAATTATGGGGGAGGTGAGAAAACATACCCAATCATTTGGGATTTCACATAAAAACTCATATCATAGAGGAAAATCTTGATTAAGAGATAAATGAGGAGGATCCCTTACCTAAAATCTGTTGGTGTTCTACACTTGTTAATAATGAACTGAATAAAAATATCAGGTTTATTGATTAATTAATAAATAAACTGTTATATATTTAATTGATTTATTATAACCCTTTTTGGTTCATTCAATACCATTTTGTTGGTTATAAGGTTCAATTTCATTGTTCAGGCTCGTTTGCTTACTTTATTTTAGTTACCGATTTTCTTATATTCATGCTTGGATGCACATGTAAGATGAAGAAGGTTTTATAGAATTGATGTTATTTGGTATTAGTGAACATCCTGTAATTATATGGTTTCAAAAAAAATTTGGTTACTTTAATTGAAGTTAAACTATTATATATAACTTTAGTGACAACCATTTTGGGTTAGTCTGTGGGTTTGATTACAAAGAGCATGTTTTTCTTTATAATGTACCACCATTTGTACAAATAGTATTATAGAAACATAATAAAGATATATTAAATATATAATAATCTGGTTAAATCATAACACAAATGGTGTTATGACCATAATTAAGGATGATAATATAAATTGATAAAACGTTGTCCTTGAATGTGCTAAATTAACACATCTCAAATAGTGTTTTCATTTATTTCTAAAAAAGGTATGGAAAAGATAGATGATAAAAAATTATCCCATTATCATAATAGAATCTTCGTACATGTAAGATACTGGATTTATCATACCATTTTGGTGAAGAGTGGCGAGGAAAGAAATAAGAAAAGAAATGAACATAAAAGTAATGAAATAATTTGAAAGAGGAACTTACCTCTTGAGTCTACCTCGTTTGAGAACCTCTTAAGGGGTGAGGTTTTGGTATTTTTAAGAGACTAGGGGAATTTGGAAGTGAGGTAGAAGCTTTGAGAGAAATTTTCATAGAATATTGGCAACGTACAAGGCTTGAGAGTAGTGAATTGAAGGAGGAGTGGGGTGGGGGGTAGTGGAGGAGAGGAGGGTTTTCATAATATTATATTCATTAGTTTATTATTTTTCCATATGAAAAGAAACAATGAGTGTTCATTAACCATGAAATGTAATAAATTCTTGTGAATTATAACCAATGGTCATTTACATTATCCTTGACTCATGCATGATGAAAAAATTATGGTTTTACATTTATTGTGAATTATCGGATTTTACAATTCATAAAAATTCAAGTATTTTTGAAAAATCCAAAAAATTAACCCTAGCCATTTTTTTCATGTGTTGAATACAAAAATGAAGTCCATTTTTGGAAAATAATTTTCTAAATATGATTAATTTAATATTTAAATAAAATCATTATTTATTATTAAAAAAACCGGATTTAAAACATTCATTTACATATTCTAAAATATTGGTAGATCATAATTTTAATTTAATATTATGTTAATACTATCACAGGTAAGGTTACTATTCATTAGGGTATATAAATATTCATAAGGGTATACTACTATTCAAAAGGGTAGGTTACTATTCACCAAAAAAATATGTTTTCATTATCGGACTCCAAATAACTTACTGATCGCAACCATGTTTGACGAATTTTCGAAATTCCAAACACAGAAGGGAAAAACTTATTTTTAAAGGTCACATAGAACTTAGTAGTAATTATGTGGTGATTTCCTGACATATTTCTAAGAAATTAATTTTCATTTACAAATCATTATGTTGTTACATTATCCACCCCCTATGAAATATCACCTTCGAAATTTCATTTTACATTCTAAACCAAAATCATGTACATGCAATTTTCCTTCATTGCCTCCTCTAGTTCCCATGTTTTGTCTTCGTACTTGTGGTTCTGCCACTATACTTTTACCAAGTGAATATTCTTGTCACGTAGAAAATTATCTCTACAATCCAAGATCTTCACTAGCTGCTCCTCATAAGAAAGATCATCCTCCAACTATACCACCTCTAAAGAGAGTACATGTGAAGGATCTGGTATGTACTTCCTTAAGAGGGATACATAAAAGAAATCATGTACTTTTGAAATTTTAGGTTGAAGTGGTAGTCGATATGAGAAAACTCCAACTCGATCAAGGATCTCAAAGGGGAAAATATACCTGGGACTTATCTTTATTTTCTTCCCAAATATCATGACCTTCTTTCACAAATATATGCATAGAAATACCATGTCCATAACTTTGAACTCAAGGTCTCAATGACGGTTATCTGCATAACTATTATTTAAACTTTGGGATGTCTTGATATGATTTTGAATAGTTTTCACCTTCTCCACCATTTCATTGACCATTTCTGGTCCTAGAATCTTATGCTCACCATCTTCATCCCAACACACCGGTGTTCTGCACCTTTTCCATTAAAGGGATTCATATAGTGCCATTCGGATGCTCGAGTGGAAACAATTGTTTTAAGTGAATTCAACCAGTGGAAGATGTTTATCCCATCATCCTTTTAATTCCATAGAACATGCACTCAACATATTTTCCAGTATCTGAATAGTCCACTCAGATTGGCCATCAGTTTGAGGATTATAGGACGTACTGAAGTTCAGTTCAGTTCTAAGAGCAAGTTGGAGAATTTTCCAGAATATTAAGGTGAATCTAGGTTCATGATTGGATACAATAGACAGTGGCACTCCATTTATCCTTAAAAACTCTTTGATATATATCCATGAAAGTTGATCTTATGAGAATTCATCTCGAATCGCGATAAAGTGAGTTGTCTTTGTAAGACGATCCACAACGACCCATGTAGCATTGGTTCCTATGGATGTCCTTGGAAGTCCAGTGACAAAGTCCATGGTAATGTTGTCCCACTTCCATGTGGGTATGGGTAATTGTTTCATCATCCACTTAGAAATTTTCCTCTCAACCTTCACTTGCTGACATACTAGGCACATTGATGTATATTCAGAAATATCTCTTTTCATGTTTTCCCACCAAAAGTTTTCTCAGAGATATTGATACATCTTTTTGCTCCTTGGGTGAATAGAGACGGTCAAGCTATGTGCATCATTCAGAAGATCCTTATTTTTCTTTTTATTGGATAGTACACATAATCATGACCCAAATCTTACAAATCATTCCTCATCAATCCTGAACTCCAAGGATTTCCTATTTCAAATAGCTTCCACCATTTTCAAAATTTCCATATCTTTTCATTGAGCATCATTTATTTTCACCATGAGAGATGGTTGATCAATAATTTGAGAAAGGATTGATGATTTTACTCCCTTAATGATTCCCATGTCCATCCATTTTAAATCTAAGAAGATTAGATCCTTTTAAATTCTCATCATTTATAAAGATGCATGATCCTTTCTACTTAGAGCATTTGCTACCTTATTTTCCATACCGAGATAGTAGTGGATTAAGAAGTAATAATCCTTGATGATCTATATCCATCCTCTCTGGCGCATATTATGCTCTTTCTATGTGAATATATATTTTAGAGTCTTGTGGTCATTATATATCTCACACTTCTACCCATTGAGATAATGCTGTAAGATTTTCAATGAAAATATCACAACCCCCAACTCCAGATCATGTGTGGGATAGTTTTTCTCATGGATTTTATGATTCCTTGAGGCATACTCTATCACTTTATAATTTTTCCTCAACACACATTCTAATCCTTTCTTTTAAGCATCACTGTACACCATAAAGAGTTCTCCACTCATTGGGAGTGTGAGTACTGGCACAATGATAAGCCTCTTTTTCAACTCCTTAAAACTGTATTCACATTTTTGTTACTAGACAAAGTTTACTCCCTTCCATGTCATCTTGGTCATTGGGTTTGATGATCATGAAATTTCTTCACAAATCATTGATAATACCCAGCTAGACACAAAAATCAGCAGATCTTCATTACATTTGTTGGCTTGGGACACTCTTCAATTTCCTTTACATTGGAAGGGTATATAGATATCCCTTTGTGGGTGATAACGTTCCCCAAAAATGATACTTCCTCCATCCAAAACTCACATTTACTTTACTTTTCATACAAATTCTCCCTTCGCATATTCTTTAACACAATATTGAAATACTCCTCATGTTCCTCCTTACCCTTGGATTATATCAGAATATCATCAATAAAGACTACAAAATATTTGTCGAGGTAATCTATAATGACTCTATTTATTAAATCCAGGAAAACTTTTGGAGTATTAGTGAGTCTGAAGGGAATCACTATGTTCTCATAGTGTCCATACCTTGTTCAAATGGTGGTTTTGGGAATATCTTCCTTCCTCACTTTTAGTTGGTGATATCCTGACCGAAGGTCCACCTTAGAGAAATAACAGGCCCAATGAAGCTAATAAAACATGTAATCTATCCATGGAAGGGGATACATGTTATTTATTGCGATTTTATTGAGCACAAGATAATCAATGCAGATGCGCATAGATCCATACATATTCTTGATGAAGAGGACTGTCACACCCCATGATGAATCACTCTGGCATATAAAACCCTTCGACATATTCTCCAACATCTACTTTTTAAACTCCTCTAGATCTACGATGGCCATTCTGTAAGGTGTCTTTGATATTGGTAGAGATTCAGGGATTAGTTCAATTGGGAACTCAACCTCTCGATTAAAGGAAGACCGGTCAACTCTTTAAGGAATACATCAGTGATATCCCTCACGATGGGAATTTATTTAAGAATTATTCTCTCCTTTGTCTCAATCATTTGAGCAAGATATGAATTATTATAATGAAAAAATATCCACACTTGGGACGATGATTCTAAAAGAGATTCATCTTCCTCTTTACACTTGTAAAGAATCAGAGGATGCTTAGGGATGGGAAGAGTGTTATCCATTTCCTGACAGTTGACGTTGGCCTTGTACAAATATAGACAATCCATTCCCAAGATAGCATCAAACTCCACTAAAGGAAGTATGAAAAGATTTTTTGGGAGGTTCAGTTTGCAAACTTTAATAGGGGAGGAGTAATAAACCATGGATGCAATAATTTCCCCATTTATTGTTCTCACAGATAACTTTTCCTCTAAATTTTGAGGTGGTGTTTGAATAGTTCTACAAAACTTGAAACATATGAAAGAATGTGTAGAACCAAAATCAAATATTTTGTATCCTATTCTTGAATGAATAACTAGCATACCTATCACCACATAGTTATCCAACTCCACCTCAGAAATAGTGATTGCATAAGACCACCCTTGTTTCGTTGGAGTTTGTTGTTGATTGTATCCAACAACCCTCATCTTAGGGAAATTGTTCACATAATTCCCATGCTTCTTGTAGTTGTAACACCGCTCTACATGCTGAGTGTTGATCTGAACCTTCATTTATTCTTCCAAATTAGTGGTATTCTTCATATCTCATTGGCAGTTTTTATCCAGATCTCCAAACATTCCACATTTGATGCAATTCTTGGTTACCTTCAGATAGTTCCCAGAATTATTCTTCCCACATATTTTACCGGGGGAAAATTCAGGCTTCCTTCCATCATGGGATTTGTTCGATGAACCTCCCATGTTTTTCTCCACTTTCCGCTTCTTGTCCCTGGGCCCACAAGACCACTGAGAGTCTCCAATCTCCCTCTCAACCTTGAGGGCACAATAGAAATTATCCTCATAACTTTCGAATTCTCTAATCACCAATGCTTTTTGTAGACTCTGATTTAGTCTACTAAAGAAGTGATACACCTTGATTTTAGTTTTCATGACAAAGACATATGCGTACCTTGAAATCCTTGTAAATTTTGCTTTATATGCCCCGACAGACTCATCTTCCTTCTACTTGAGTCTGAGGAACTCTTTTTCTATCTTTAGATGGAGGGTTTGAGGAAAATATATGTTGAAAAAATATGCTCTTGAATTCCTCATAATCCCAGGAATCAATTTCCTCTTAGGACTTTGTATTATTGATCAATGTTGATCACTGAACATCTTCCCCATAAAAATGATAGACCGCGATTAAACCTTTCTCTTCTTCCAATCTCTGAAGGACAGA
The DNA here is from genome assembly GCA_963277665.1 of Viscum album. NCBI lineage: Eukaryota > Viridiplantae > Streptophyta > Magnoliopsida > Santalales > Viscaceae > Viscum > Viscum album. The sequence continues at coordinate 1,048,934,039 of OY728162.1, forward strand.
GAATATATTTTCAATGAAGTTAATTCATTATTCCACGTGAAGGGGGTCATAAGATCCGCTAAACATGTGAGGCCTTTTCTACATTAAGGATTCTCTGAAACATTTCTCTTTCCTTGGAGGAGGAGGGAATTCCACATTATTCATGTTATTATTCATAACTCGAGCCAGCTGAGAATGTACTTTCATGAAGTTTTGAGTACCCATTCCCATCATACATGGAATATCATTAGGGAAATCCTTACACTACCAATCACATTTATTGTTGAAATGTTTTTTTCTATTTCCCGCTATTTTATATGAAAAAGAACGTATAATTAGAGTACTTGAATACATAGATATTGAGAATAAAAGGAAATATTGAACTTTAATGGATAAACTTGTAATGGTGAATTATATCATAAATTTTGATTCCATAGGTTTAAATCTAGGTTATCCTTGACCTATTTCTTATCTTATATTATCCTAATATTGTTTTTTTATTCCCATAATAATGGTTTTTACTATGCGTGTGAATTTACTAGAGTATATCCCCTAGGAGTTTCATAACCAAGAGTGAAAAAAGGCTCATTGATGTGCACTAGTTTCCGTTCGAGTCTATATCAAAGTGGGTTTTCGGGTTTTACATCTAGTTACATCTATGCCAGATCAACCTCTATCTGCTTGTATCCAGAAAGGGATATATTTTCTTGATAAAACACATACTTAATACTCACCAAAATTTAGTAATGTTTTATTATACTTAGTGTCATCCTTAAGGTTATCACTAAGGTGATATATTCTTAATCTCCAAAAATAACTAGACCATCCCCAAATACCAACTATAGTGACCCTAAACTTTTACACATAAAATTACATGATATTAAGCATAATTATACATTAGAGTACAAGCCAAGGATCATTAATTTCAGTGTCTTGGAAGACTAGGTACATAGAACATAAAACATAGTGCTAAAAGAATCACTTCTTTATTAAATCTCCAGAAAAATCTTCTAACTTCCTCTGATCCCTTAAATCTGCATAGATTACCCTAGGGAACACATGAATAATGGGATGAGCTAAAAATATCATTATGTGAATAAACATAAGAATACATCTTAAGCACATGAGTTAGGAGGAATGACATGATGATATGAAATGCATGGATCATATCATATAAGTATGGGATCATATAAAAATGGAATCATATAAATGTCAAAGAACCATAAAACATGTCTTTAATACCAGTCAAGGATAACCGTCAATCCCTTTTCCCATTTTAGTATGGGTCAAGCCTAACCACCAATACAGATTCCCATTTTAGTATGGGTCAAGGCTAACCGCCAATCCCGTTTCACATCGCATCTCATGGGACTTAACATTAGCCAATGCATTGGAGCGCTATATGGGAACACCCATATCAACACTTTCATGAATATTCTTTCCACATAAATAATAATACATAATCAAACGTACGTAATCATAAGGGTACCCGTGGAATGAATTGGGTACCACAATCCTAACATAAAGCATAACAAATGGTGTATCATAAATGTGTCCATGAAATAAAGGGATTAGAAAATAGATGGATGTTCATAAGGTAAAATAGGCATATAACATGGTATGTGGTGTCAAATATAAGTTACAAAGTATAATAACTGAATTTGATAATTATTAGCATTAAAACATTTTTTGTGTGGTTTTAAGGAAAATATTATAGTTCTTTTAAAATAGAAAAGTGGAAAATATTTTATATAAAACCAGAATTGAACCAATAAGGTTATCATAATAAAAATAATGAATTTATAACTACAATGGTGTTTTTAAAAATAAGACAGAGTGCACTTTAAATTGGGTAAACATATGATAAGTTCCCTTAAAATAGGTTTGATTATTGGAGGTTCTAAGGAGGGAATCTTTTAAAAAAACTTGTATATCCTCGAAAGAGAGTGATTAAAGGGTCCTCATAATTAATTTTTTTAAAACTAACCAGTATTTACAATATGTACATAAATATATAAGATAAATCAATTTTGAAATAAAGAAAGACAAGGAAACCTGAAAGAACAAAAAGTTTCAGGAAGAATTCGTTACGATTTATTGGCATGGTGTCAGGTGTACTTATGAGGGATTCATGAGAGAGAGAATGGGTTTATAAAAACTTATACATCATGAGGGAAGTATGGGGGAGGTGTGAAAACATACCCAATAATTTTTCATTTCACATAAAATGGCATAACATAGAGGGAAATATTAATTAAGAGAGAAATGGAGAGGATCCCTTACCTTAAATCTAGTGGTGATCTCCACTTGTTATTAATGACCTGAGAATACAAATTAGGTTTTTAATTAATAAATAAAGAACCTATTCTGTATTTAATAGATTTATTATAACCCTTTTTTGGTTCATTCAAGACCTTTTTATTTGTTTTAAGTTTCAATTTTATTTTTTGGGCTCGTTTTCTTACTTGGTTTTTATGACTAGTTTACTTATATCCATGTTTGGATACACATGTAAGATGAAGGTGGTTGTCCCGAATTGAAGTTTTATGATATTAGTGAAAATATAGGAGATTACATTGTTTCAAACATAATTTGGTTACTTGGAGGGAAGTTGAACAATTATATATATCTTTAGTGAAAACCGTTTCAGATTAATTGGTGGGATTGATTACAAAGAGCATGTTTTGCGTTATCACTTACTACCATTTGTAAAAAATAATTAAAGAACCATTACAAGGAAATATTATGTATATAATAATATGGTTCAACCATAAAAAATGGCTTCATGACTAGAATTAAGGATGATAGTAGAAATTGACAAACCATTGTCCTTGAATGTGCTAAATTAACAAATATCAAATAGTGCTTTCATTTCTTTCAAAAAAAAGGTAGCGAAAGGAGAGATGATAAAGAATTATCACATTATAATAATATAATCCCAGTAAATGTATGCTACTGGAGTTATCATAACATTTGGGTGAAGGTAGGTGAGTAAAGAAACTAGAAAATAAAATAACATAAAAGAAATGAATGAATCGGAAAGAGAAAGTTACCTATTGAGCCTACCTCATTTAAGAACCTTTTAAAGGGAGAGGTTTTGGTATTCTGAAGATACTTGGTGCCTTTGGAAGTGGGGGAGGATCTTGGAGAGATATTTGGGAATAATATTGGTAAGGAACAAGAGTTGAGAGTAGTGAAGATAAGGATGAGCGGGGGGGGGGGTTATAGTGGAGGAGATGAGGGTTTTCATAATATTATTATCATTAGTTTATTATTTTTTTATAATATAATAAATAGTAAGTATTCATTGAACTAGAATAGTAATAAATGCATGTGAGTTTGAACCAATGTTCATTTACATCATCAATTGTGACACCCCAAGATATTACCAATAGATTTATTATAGAATTCATGGATCACTGAGTCTCTACAAACACCACTTTGTTATAACTTTGCCAAGTAAACATAATTTTTTCACTTCTGTGGTTCGAATTTCCAAAATCTGACATACACGATTGCGATGCGTAAGTTATTTTGAGTGTAATAAGAAAAACCTAATTTTTGGTGAATATTAAACTCCCCTTATGAATAGTAACAAACACTTATGAATAGTGATATACCCTAATGAATATTAACCTCATCTATGATATTATATAAATAATATTCAAGTTGGAGTACGATATACCTATGTTTTGGAATACATAAATAAATATTTTAAAACTGTTTTTTGAATAAATAATGATTTTAAATAAATATTTAAATATTCATATTTATGAAATTATTTTTGAAAGATAGACTTCATTTTGGGATTCTACAGGTCGAAAAACGGTTGTGGTGAATTTTTGGGATTTTTTTGAAGTACCTGAATTTTTTATGAATAGTGAAATACCATAATTTAGAAAATAAGCTAATACACAAATTATAGAGTCATGTATGATGTTCTACTGATGTAAGAACAATTAATTAGGATTCAAATGATAAAATTACTATTCTTTGTCATGGAAGACTCACTATTCCTTTTCTTGTGAAGAAATAATAAATTGATGAATATAAAGCTGAGAAACCCCCTCTCCCGTCCACTATAAAAACCCCCCATCACTCCTTCTTCTCTTCACTCCTCCCGAGCCTTGTGTCTTCTCCAAATTCTATCCAAATATCTTCCCAACCACCTATCCCACGTCTATAAATCCATGGTCTCATAATAATAACAAAAACTCTCCCTTAAATAGGCTCTCAAAGAAGTTTTGTGAAAGAGGTAAATTCATCTTTTTAATTCTTTTCCTTTCCTTTCAAGTTCATTTGTATTATTTTTCTATTATTACCTATCCTTATACAAATATTGTGATGACTCCAGTACCATACATTGTAATGTAATGTTGTATTGATAATGGAATAAGTTATCATCATCTCTTCCTTTTACTTTCTTTTATACTAGAATCAAGAACACCATCCGAGATGTGTCAATTTACCACATTCAAGGACGATGAGATTTCAATTTCTATTATCATTCTTAATTATGGTCATGAAACCATTATTGTTATGTTTGAACCATATTATTAAATATTTAATATACCCTGTGTATTTTTATGTAATCCCTTTGTACAAATGGTATTACGTTATAAATAAAAATGAGTTCGTTGTAATCAAGACCCAAAAATTACTGAAATAGTTATCATTAAAGTTCTATATAATAATTCATTCTCATTATAGGTAGAAAAATTATATAAATGACAACTAACACCTATAAATGATAATAAATAATATTCTAAGTCAATTATGGAGATTTACATCCATTCCACATGAACTCAATTACTTAAGAACAAGTGAACCGATTATGAAAGTAAAGAAAACAAACACTGCGGAACGACGAAATTCAATATAATAACTTATCCAAAAGGGAATAAATGAACTAAAAATAATTATGATAAAATAAATACATGTTTATTATGTTCTTAAATAACTTATTATAAAGTCTAATTTCATATTCCAGGACCTTATGTTCAAGAGCAGAACACATTCAGACTTAAGGTAAGGGTTTCTTCATCTCACTTCCATTTTTGTGAGATTTTCCGTATTCACTACTAATACTTGTGTATGATGTATGTATACTGACCATTGATTTAAAATATCATAAGCATATTTATTTTCATGTTATTAAATTTATCACTTAAATATTATTAATTTTGGGTCATACACATCGATTGATTATAAAGTGGTAAGGGAATTCGACCCGAACCTCCATTTTCATTCAAATTACCCCTATTCTCTACTTACCTCAATTAAGTTATTATTTATTCTTATTTAATCCACATAATTCTTTTTAATTTCCTATATATGTTTACCATCCAGAATAATTCTTTATTTTAATGGTATTTACATGTTTTATAAGAATCATTCAAAAACATTATCTCGATAAACAAACCCGATTCGAGGGATATTTTGAAATTCATACCCATTTTCATGTGTAAACAAGAATCTGTTATAAGACACCATTATTTTTATAAAAAAACAAATTTTATAATGAAAAATTATCTTGGATCATTTCTGGATTTAACAGAATAGGTGTGCCTTTCCGCTTTAAAATTCTCTTCAATACTTTCCTTTAAATGCTCTAAAATGTTTTATTTCTAAAGAATCTTAAGAACCCTTTTTACATGATTTCACTTCAGTGGGACACCATTTATTCCAAAAAATATAATTTCAATGTCCTGGTATTTTATTTTTGGGATATTAATGTTTACAATATGATTTCATGGAAAATATAAATTATTTTTCAAAATTACTCTTCTTTTAAAAGTAAAAAGGTTTTTTATCATCTCACACTAACTTTTATGAGATATATTCATTGATAACCACTTATTTATTTATTGTGGTGTATGTAATTACCTTTTTTATATAATATCAAGAGTCTCCTTATTCTCATGATATTCTAAGGGATTATTATTTTAATGTTTCAAGGTGGTATGGGTCACTTTGGAATGTTTAAGGATTATTTCATCAAGGATTTTTCAATGGTCTCATTTAAAGGTATCCTTATCTATGTCAACATACATTGTTAAATCTTTTAATCCATTGAGGTTTGTCTCCTTTGATATAGTCCACTATTTTTATTGAATGTTCTATGATTTGTAAGACTATGTATGCGCTATCTTGAAACCATTCACCATATTACTCGGAATTCTTAGTATTTCGGATCAATGATTGGGGAAAGTTATTTACATTTCTTATGTTATTTTCAATATGAATGTTTATGATGTTTATGCTTATCCCTATTCATAATAGGGATGCATTGGGCATTGTAAATGTCAAATGGGGCCCGCTATATCCCCTTGGTGCATCAGTAGGTCTCATGAGACAAACTATGTTCTTGGCACTAGGCCTTGACAAAATGATTATTTATGGTCTTTGCAAGAGGCCTCGACGGTTTGGTTATGTTGTCCTGCATTATTTATTCGCTAATTATGAAAATATAAATTATGGTTCATGTGGTTTTTTGACTATTAGAATACCCATGATTATGTTTTGTTGTGGAATCACTTACTCAGATCTTATTCCTACCATAATGTGCCCATGTTTTTGTTAAAGGCACATGTTTTTATGTATTCAACATGCCTAATGTTTATGTTACAATATCTTCTACTGTATTTCTTAACCTTACTGAGATTTTGAGCTCCCCCATTTCATTTGTTTTTTCTTCCCCAGGTTAAGAAGAGGAGATCATTTATTGAGTTTTCAAGGATGTAGTTTAATAGAATTTTTTATGTATCATATTTTGTTTCATTTCAAAATGTAAAATTGGTTCAATGTATATATATAGTTTCATCAAGACTACTAAATCGATCGGCCCTTCAGGATAATTAATCTTTATTTATATAATAATTTAATCAATTAAGGCCCTAGCTCTGGGTAACTGGGGTCGGGTCCGTACAGTTGGTATCAAAGGAAGTTTAGTAGAAACCTTGGGAACCAGAATTAGAAAACTTAGGTTAGAGAAAAAATCCCTAAGATGGTCTTTGAGGATAAACAAACAATAAAATACAAGAATTTTGGTAATTAATATATTATGTGGATATTTCTATCAAATATATCCCTGTATGGATATAAAAAAGTAGAGGTGGCTTTGGCACAGATGTACTTAGGAGTGAAAACTCTGACAAGAAGTTTCAGGCTTGACTCGAGGTATCCTGTTACATGACAACGAGCCTTGTAGAAATATTGGTTTGACACTCCCGATGGATATGATTTGGATAATTCAAATTTTATTTACCCACCATTGTGTGGGATTTATGCCCCCAATGTAACCAAAATATATGGTTCTAGGACATACGATGTAGACTTTTATCCTATGTGTTATACCATGTTTAGAGTTATACAAAGTTTATAATTTTATGAGCTAATATAAAATATGGAATTGATTTGATATGGATCCAAGAAGAAGGAATGAAAAATTCACCAATGAATAGGATGTGAAGAGTAAGAAGTATTATATATCTAATGGTCTTAATCCATATTTTCAAAAGATGATTGTCTCCCATTTATCCTCATCATATGATGAAATAATATAATGTGTTAACAAGAAATGTAAAGACTTATCTGATTCCTACGGATTTGAAGGGAAGAAAAAGAATAAGAGGATGGAAGAGAGAGACAAGGATAATGGAAAGAAGGTAAAGAAGTGTTTTCCCCAATGTGCTAACTGTGGAAAGAATCACCCTAGTAAATGATTGAAGGGAATGGTTGTTTGCTACAAGTGTGGAGAAAAAGAACACCAAGTCCATGATTACATGGGTATGAAATTGGTTTCTAATGTATAATGGTTCAATTTCAAGGAGATGGGACACAATGTGAATCAATTTCCCCATCGTCAAAGGAATATGTCCCAAATGATGATTTTGGAAAATGCGAAAGTTATGATTCTACGATAGATGAGGTAGAATGATTAATATACCCAGTCAAAAATCATTCCATTTGTATATTTTTTAGTAATGTACTGGTTTTCTAAATTATGATATATATAAGGATTATACTGAAGTACTCTTTCATTAAGTATTTGAGGTCATATTTTGAATGGTACAAAGTGAAAGTGATTAAGTGGAAAGTTAAAAATTTTATAAAAAAACACGATTGAGGAAAAAAAAACCCTTAATATATATCTGATGTTGAGATAATAATGAAGAAATTATTGATTCAGATAAGTATTGACTACCTTGGAACTGATTATCTATTTTTTGAGAAGTGTTCTATGCTATCATCAATGAAGTTTACAAAAATTTGGATTTACAGAATATATTCAATAACATGTATCTTACCTAAGTAATACAGAATAATCCATGTTTCTAATATGGTTTTTAGGGTAATTCTTGTTATTATGATATTTCTAGAGGATACATTATGATGTTATTCCAATGTTTGTAATGTGAATTTTAGATCCACTTCTTGTTGATTAAGGGTTAATGATATGTTCATCTTTGAAATTTAGAAGACTTTATTATAAAGTGTTAAATCATTATATTTTGGATTTTTTTTAACCATTTATGTAATGGTTTAAGTTGATCATTATATGAGCTATTAGAGGTTAATGTATTTCTTTACCAAATGGTGTAACCCATTCTATGTGATGAGGTATAGATAGTTGAACTATAATAAAATGATGAGTTTATATATATAAATCTATATTTATACTCTCATAGACTGGAATAATTCCTTGAAACAAGGAAAATAGTATTAAATAAAATGTTTTCCTATTATCATAATCATTGATAATATCGATGATTTTTTAGTTTATTGGATTGTAGTAATCAACATTCATCTGAACATGTCCTCTATCATGTTGCATCAGAATTTCATAGTTAGTTTTTTCTTCCATGTCCTGTGTTTTCCAACTAATGTCGCCTCATTTGAAAGCCTACTTTTTGGGGTGACCACCTCATCTCCTTTAACCATTTTTGGAAGATATTTTATTATACCTATTTCTGATGTGGGTTTCCATAAGGTAATTTTCATGTATCAACCATTAACTTTCAAAGTTCAATTTCAAATTTTGAGGAAAATTTTTTTTAAAGAGGGGATAATGTAACACCCCATGAAATTAAAAATAGAATTATTATAGAATGCATTGATCACTGAGTCTCTATAAACACCAATTTTTTATAACCTAGCCATGTAAACATAAGTTTTCACTTCTGTGATTTGAATTTCGAAAATTTGACATACACGGTTGCGATGAGAAAGTTATTTGGAGTCCGATAAGAAAAACCTATTTTTTAGTGTATAGTAAGCTACCTTTATGAATAGTAACAAACCCGTATGAATAGTGATATAACCTAATGAATAGTAACCTCACCTATGATATTAATTAAATAATATTCATGTTGGATTACGATATACCTATGTTTTCGAATACATAAATAAATGTTTTAAAACGGTTTTTTAGAATAAATAATGATTTTAAATAAATATTAAATTAATCATATTTATAAAATTATGTTTGAAAAATGGTCTTCATTTTTGGAATCTATAGGTCGAAAAATGGTTGGCGTGAATTTTTTGGATTTTTTTGAAATACTTGAGTTTTTTTGATGAATAGTGAAATACCATAATTTACAAAATAAGCTAAATACACTAATTATAGAGTCATGTATGATGTTTTTCTTATGTAAGCCCAATTGATTCGGATTAACTTGATAATATTACTATTTTTGGTCATTGAAGACTCACAAATTCCTGTCTTGTGGAGTAGTAATAAATTAATGAATATAAAATTGAGAAATCCCCTCTCCCCTCCACTATAAAAACCCCCCATCACTCCCTCTTATCTTCACTTTTCGAAAGATTTGTTCCTTCTCCAAATTATGTCTGAATATCCTACCAAACTCCTCTATCACTTCAAAGAATCCTTGGTCTCAAAAAATACCAAAACCTCTCCCTTAAAAAGGCTCTCAACGAAGTTTGGTTCAAGAGGAAAATTCATCTTTTCAATTCTTTGTCTTTCCTTCCAAGTTCATTTGTTTTCTTTTTCAATTATTACCTATTCGTATCCAAATGTTATGATGAATCTAGTTCCCTACATGTACTGGAATTTTTTCAGGATAGTGGAGTAAGTTATCATCGTCTCTTCCTTTTAGTTTCTTTTATACTAGTAGTAAGAACACCATCCGAGATGTGTCAATTTACCACATTCAAGGATGGTGGGCTTTCAATTTCTAATATCATTCCCAATTCTGGTCATGAAACCATTATATTTATGGTTAAACCAGATTTTTATACATGTAATATACCCTATTTAAGGTTGTTTAATTCCTTTTTACAAATGAAATTAATTTATAAATAAAAATGAGTTTATTGTAATCAAATCCCATAAATTAACTGAAACAGTTATCATTAAAGTTCTATATAATAATTCATCCTCATGACATGTAACCAAATTATATAAATGAAAATTAAAATCTATAAATGATCATAAATAATATTCAAATTAAATTATGGAGATTCACATTCATTCCACATGAACACCATTACTTAAGAACAAATGAACCGATTATAAAGATAATGAAAACGAACACTGCGGAATGATGAAATTCAATATAATAACTTATCGAGAAGGGAATATAGAAACTAAAAATGATTCTGATAAAATAAATAAATTTCTAATAGGCTATGAAATATGTTATCAATAAGTTTAATTTAATATTCTAGGACCTAATGTTCAAGAGAGGAACACATTCATACTTAAGGTAAGGGTTTCTTCATCTCACTACCATTTTTTTGAGATTTTCTGTATTCAATACAATTACCTATGTATGGTGTATATATACTTCCCATTGATGTGACATATAATAAATATATTTATTTTCAAGGTATTCAATGTATCACTTAAATATATTTAATTTTGGGGCACAAGAATTGATTGATTACAATGTGGTAAGGGATTTCTACCCGAACCTCCATTTTCATTCGGGTTACTCTTATTCTCTACTTAACTCGATTAAATTATTATTTATTATTATGTAATAGTAATAAATTATGTTTTAATTTCTTTTATATGTTTACCATACATAATCCTTCTTTATTTTACGTGGATTTAAATGTTTTAAAAGGACCATTCAATAACTTTATTCCGATAAACAAACCCGATTCAAGGGATATTTTCAAAATCTTACCCATTTTCAAGTGTACACAAAAATATGTTTTAAGATATCATTATTTTTATAAAAACACTAATTTTATCATGAAAAATTATCTTTTATCATTTCTGGATTCAATAGAACAATTTTTTTCCGCTTTAAAATTCTCTTTAATACTTTCCTTTAAATGCTCTAAAATGTTTTGTTTCTAAAGAATCTCAAGAACCCTTTTTACATGATTTCACTTCAGTGGGACATCATTTATACCAAAACTATAATTTCAATGTATGAGTATTTTTTTTTCTAGAATATTAATGTTAAAAATATTATTTCATGGAAAATATAAACAATTTTCCAAGAGAAAAGATAAAAGTGTTTTTCTCATCTCACATTAACTTTTATGAGATATATTCATTGTTCACCACATATTTCTTTCATGTGGTGTATGTAATTACCTTTGTTATATCATATCAAGATTCCCCTTATTCTCATGATATTCTAAGGGATTATGATTTGAATGTTTCAAGGTAGTATGGGAAACTTTTTAATGTTTAAGGATTATTTCCCCCAGGATTTTTCAATGGTCTCAGTTAAAAGTATACTCATCTCTGTCAACATACATTGTTGAATCATTTACTTAATTGAGGGTTATCTCATATGATATCATCCACTATTTCTATTTAATGTTTTATGAATATTTTTACCATGGATGTGCTATCTTGAAACCATTCACCATATTACTTTGAATGGAGAGTGTTTATTATTAATGGTTGGGGAAAGTTATTTACATTTCTTATGTTAGTTTCAATATGAATGTATATGATGTTTATGTTTATCCATATTCATAAGAGGAATGCGTTGGAAAAAATAAGTGTTGGGTGGGGCCCAATATATTCCCTTGGTGCATCGGTAGGTGTCTTGATACAACCTACGGTCTTGGCACAAGTCCTTGACAAAATGATTATTTATGGTCTTGGAACGAGGCGTTGGTAGTATTGTTATGTTGTCCCACATTTTTCATTCCCCCATTATGAAAATAGAATTTATGGTTCATGTGGTTATTATACTAGTAGAATATCCATGATTATGTTTTATTATGGTATTACTTACTCAGCTCTTATTCCTACCATAATGTGTTTAGGTTTTTGTTAAAGGCACATGTTTTTATGTATTTAACATGCCAAATGTTTATGTTATTATATATTCTGCTGTATTTACTACCCTTACTGAGCATTTGAGCTCACTACATTCATTTGTTTTCCTTTCCTAGGTTAACTAGATGAGATCATTTATTGAGTTTTCAAGGATTCAGTCTATTAGCATTTGTTATGTATCATATTTTGTTTCATTTCAAAATGTAAAATGAGTTCCATGTATGTATATCATTTCTTCAAGACTACAAAACTGATTAGTCCTTAGAGATGCTTATTCCTTGTTCATATTCCAATGTAATAAAATAAGGCCCCATCTCTAGGTAAATATGTTCAGGTCCTTATAGTTGGTATCAAAGGAATTTTATTAGAACCCTTAGGAACTATATTTAGAAAACGTAGGTTAGGGAACAAAGACCTGATATGGTATTTGATGATAAAAAAATAAAATCGTAGAATTTTGGTAAGTAATATATTATGTGGATCTTTTTATCAAATATATCCATGTCTGGATACAAAAATGTAGAGGTGGATCTGACACACATGTACGTAGGGGTGAAAACTCCGACAAGGAGTTTTGGGCTTGACCTAAGGTATCCTGGTACATGAAAACAACACTTGTTACACTCTTGGTCTGACACTCTCAAAGGATATTCTTAGGATAATTAAAATTTTATTTACCCACCATTGTAAGGGATTTATGTCCCCAAAGTAACCAAAGTATATGGTTATAGGACTTACGATACATAACTTTATGCTATGTTCTATACCATGTTTAGAGTTATAGAGAGTTAATAATTTTATGAGCTAATATATAATATGGAATTGATTTGATATGGCGCCTAGTAGAAAAAATTATAACATCACCAATGAACGGGATGTGAAGAGTAAGAAGGATCATATCTCTAATGGTCTTATGCCACCATTTCAAAGGAATATTGTCTCCCATGTATCCTTATCACATGATTAAATAATATCATGTGTTAAGAAGGTATGTAAATACTTCTCTAAGTCTTATGAATTTTATAGGAAGAAAACGAATAAGAGGATGACAGAGAGATATATGGATAATGGGAAGAAGTGAAAGAAGTGTTTTCCCACAAGTGATAACTGTGGAAAGAATCACCCTGGTAAATGCTTGAAGGGAATGGGTGTTTGCTACATGTCTGGAGAAATATGACACTAAGTTCATGATTGCAAGTGTACGAAAATGGTTTCCAATGTTCAATGGTTCAACTTCAAAGATATGGGACACTATGTGAATCAATGTCCCAATCGCCAAACGAATATACCCCAAATGGCAATTTTGGATAATGAGTAAGTTATAATGCTACCGTAGATGAAGTAGAATGATTAATATGCCTAGTAAAGAATCATTCCATTTATATATTTTTTCATTAATGTACAGGTTGTATGAATTATGATATATATAAGGATTGTATTGTAGTACTCTTTCATTATGTATCTGAGGTCATATGATGAATGGTACAAAGGAAAAGTGATTAAGTGGAAAGTTAAAATTTTTAGAAAAAAACTTGATTGAGGGAAATACAACCCTTAATATATATATGATGTTGAGATAATGATGAAGAAATGATTGATTCAGATAAGTATTGAATACCTTGGATCTGATTATTGACTTTTTGAGAAGTGTTCTATGCTATATTCAATGAAGTTTAGAACAATTTTGGATTAAACTAATATATCAAATAACATGAATCTTACTTCAATAATATGGAAGAATGCACCTTTCCAATATGGTTTTTATGGTAATTCAAGTTATTACGATATTTCAAGAGGATACATGATGAAGTTATTTACATGTCTGTAATGTGATTTTTAGAGATACTTCTTATTGATTAAGGGTTAATGATAAGTTAATCTTGGAAATTTAGAGGAATTTATTATAATAAGTTAAATCATTATTTTTTGGAATTTTTTAACCATTTATGAAATGCTTTAAGTTTATCATTGTATGAGATTTTAGAGGTTTACGTATTTCTTCACCAAATGGAATAACCCATGCTATGTGATGAGGTATAGATAGTTAAACTACAATAAAAAGATGAGTTTATAAGTAGAAATGTATATTTACACTCTCAGAGAGTGGGATAATTCTTTGACTCAAGGAAAATAATATTAAATAAAATTTTTTCCTATTATCATAATCATTGATAATATCAATGATTTTTTTAGTTTTTACGTTTTTAGTAATCAAAATTCTTCTGAACATGTTTTCTATCAGGGTGCATCAGAACTTCAAAGTTAGAGTTTTCTTCCATGTCTAATTTTTTCCTATCTCTGAAGTAGGTTTTCGTAAGAGAATTTTCAAGTATCATCCATTAAGTTTCAATGTTCAATTTCAAATTTCGAGGATGAAATTTTTGTACGGAGGGGATAATGTAACACCCCAAGAAATTACAAATAGATTTAATATATAATAAATAGATCACTGAGTCTATAAAAACACCACTTTGTTATAACCTAGCCATTTAAACAAAAGTTTTTCACTTCTGTGATGTGAATTTCAAAAATCTGACATACACAGTGGCGATCAGTAAGTTATTTAGAGTCTGATAAGAAAAACCTAATTTTTAGTGCATAGTAACCTACCCATATGATTAGCAACAAACCCTTATTAATAGTGATATACCCTAATTAATAGTAACCTCAGCTATGATATTATATAAATAATATTCAAGTTGGAGTACGATTTACCTATGTTTTACAATACATAAATAAATGTTTTAAAACTGTTTTTTTAGAATAAATAATAATTTTAAATAAATATTAAATTAATTATATATATTAATTTTGTTCTAAAAAATGGACTTCATTTTTGGATTCTACAAGTCGAAAAATGGTTGGGGTGAATTTTTGGGATTTTTTTTGAAATACTTGAATTTTGGATGAATAGTGAAATACCCAATTTTACAAAATAAGATAAATACACTAATTATAGAGTCATGTATGATGTTCTGTTGATATAAGCCCAATTTATTCGGGTTCTCATGATAAAATTACAATTCTTGGTCATCGAAAAATCACTATTACTTTTCTTGTGGAGAAATAACAAATTAATGAATATAAAATTTAGAAATCCCCTCTCCCCTCCACTATAAAACCCCCCATCACTCCCTCTTCTCTTCAATGCTTTCTAGACTTGTGCCTTCTCCAAATTTTGTCCAAATATCCTCCCCACCTACCCTCCCACGTCCATCAAGCCTCAGTCTCATAAAGATACCAAAACCTCTCCCTTAAAGAGGCTCTCAAAGAAGTTTGGTTCAAGAGGTAAATTACCCTTTTCAGTTAATTGTGTTTCCTTTCAAGTTCATTTGTTTTCTTTTTATATTAATACATATCCTTATCCAAATTTGTGATGACTAGAGTACCTTACAAGTTCTATAATGTTGTCATGATAGTTTATTAATTTATCATCATCACTTCCTTTTACCTTCTTTTATACTAGTAGCAAGAACACCATCTGAGATGTGTCAATTTACCACATTCAAGGGCGATGGACTTTTGATTTCTATTATAATTCTCAATTATGGTCATGAAACCATTCTTGTTATGGTTGAACTAGATTATTATATATGTAATATGCACTATTTAATTTAGGATTGAAATGATACTTATTGTAGTATCTATTGATGTAGATGATCAATATACAAGAGGGATGGGGGGGGGGGGTGAATTGTATACTTTAAAAAATTTCTTTGGAACTTTTAAAGTTGGTAATGTTTAACAAAGTTAAACATAGTAAATTCACAATATCTCTAAGTTATACAAACATGCCTGATTTTGGAAAAGTGGTTTTAGAAAGGAAACCTAAGAAAAGTTTACAAAGATAAAGTTTCTACCTTAAAGCGTATAGAATCTTACTAATCAGTGTACAAGTATAAGAAAGTATAAGATAGTTATAATTTTCTTAACAATCAGAATGCAGCAAAAAACTTGAAACAAAACAAGTAACAAGTAGTAAATCTTTTAACCCAATGATAAGGGTATCCAACAACCTTGGATAAAGGTCCCTTGATTTATACTTTCAAAAAATTATGTCTTACCCACAACAAGTTAAGCCCTCGATACAAAGATCAGAGTATGTATTGTTATACCCACAAGACGTCAACTTCAAGGTAGTCAGAACCTCTATCTCCCTTAGCAAGGAAGTCCTCGAACTTTAAGGTAGTCGACACCTTTGTCTTCCTATCCACGAAAGCCCTCGAATGTACTCATCAACATTAGGAGTCGCATAAAGCAAGTCTAAAAAAGATGTTTAGTACACACAAATCATGAGAGTCTTTCTCTCTAGAAATCAAATCAATTACATTTAATCTCTAGAGTCATAGAACAGTATTGAGCTAGTTCAAATGAGCTCCTATTTATAGGAACATCTTCAACAGTCAGCTCCCTCCTCCAACGGTCATATTTTTCCTTGAAACTTGGAGGGACCTGTACACGTGTCCCTCAAACAATGGTTGGTTAGAAACCGAAAGCACGACATTGTTTTATAACTATAAAAAGAGTAAGAAAAAAAATTATGCTTAACCAAATTCATTTTTAGAGTCTAAGTAAAAATTAAAGTTTGGTGTCTAACCGAAAACCATTCGGTGTCTATAATATATGAATATTCAGATTCTGTATTCAAAAGAATTATGAAAATGAATTCTATAGAATTCAGAGTCTAAATTTTGTGGAAATTCAGTGTCTGAATTCAGTTTACGTCGGATTCTGAATTTCAAGGAAATTCAGAGATTGAATTCACAAGAATTTGAAACCTGAACTCATAAGAGTTCAGAGTCTAAATTCAGAGAACTTAGAGTCTGAACTCATAAAAATTTGGAGTCTAAATTCATAATAATTTAGAGTCTGAATTCATAATAGTTCAAAGTTTGAATTCAGAGAATTCCAAACCTAAAATCATAATAGTTTGGAGTCTAAATTCAAAGAACTCGGAAACCGAACTCTTAAAATTTTGGAGTCTAAATTCGGAGAACTCGGAACCTGAAATCATAAAATTTCGGAGTGTGAATTCAGAGAACTCAGAGTCTGAACTCATAAATGTTCGAAGTCTGAATTCGAATCCTAAAAACAGAATTCTTTATATCTAAGTATATATATGATTTTGATGTTTTGGATATGAAACTGAATTTTATACTTAGAATATAAACAATCAAAACATGGTAAGGATAAATTTCCTTGGGGTAGAAAAATTTTCATTATGAAGATAAAATATAGGAAAATGAAATTTTCCTTAATAAAGTGTGTTTGTGATTTTAAAAACATAATGGAATGGAAAAGTCATTAGGAAACCTTATTGACTCAACAATGTCCCCCTTTTATAAAAGTAAAAACATCCTTATGAAAAACAATATAAGTACATAGAAAATATTTTTCTAGACATTGAATATAAAAATTATCTCCCTTAACACATGGGAAATGATGAATATGACTATCTCCCCATTAGGCTTTGGAACACTAGGGATCGTATTCTAATTTCTTGAATGAGATTTTTCATTGTCTTGAGTACACAAATCTTTATAATGAAAAATCCCCCTTAGATGAAATCCCCCTGACTTAGGGAAAATCCATCTTACTAAGTATTATTTTTGACACTCATTTCTACAACTTTGTGATTTTTAAAAATGATTAAAGGAATGGAAAATAATTTATGATACCTGAAAAATTAGTACTAAACATCCAAAATACAGGAAACCAAAAATATCATTAGGATTGGAAAAATTTACAAAAGGAAAATACAACAAAATATCCGAATTGAAAAATTTTATCCTTCCTTCTCCTGGGAATCAGCTTATTCAATATTTTTTTCAACTTTTTGAGCTCCTTGTGATCTTCCTCTACTCGCTTAAGAAGCTGATCTTGATACTCTTCCTTCTTCTATAAGGCTTTGATCTTTTCTTCTTGAGCCTTGAGAGATTCTGCCTGACCCTTTAGAACTTCTTCCTACATGGAAAGCTTCACTTCTATCTCAATCTTGAGATCCCTTTCTCCCTCCCATCTCTGAGAAAATGAATACATTGTACCATTCAGATGTTTCAATTGTTTCTTCCTAGAATTTTATTCAAGAGATAGATTTTCTTCAAAATACTTGGCGAGATCTTTTAACTTACTATCTTCATTTTCAAAGGCATCATTGACATCATATTTAAATTAATCAAGAATTCTCATGTATTATATAGTATTATTTGACAAGATGTTCATTTTCTTACAAGATCTTTAGTGGGTTTCATAGTTTATGTAAACGGTTTTGAAATTAGACTCTAGATTGACACACTTATCCATCACCATGGATACTGAATCTAATTTTTTATTTATTGTGTATTGAAGAATCTAGAATCTGGAATCTATACTAGGAAATATTAGAATAGTCTTATCAATCTTTTTCAAAGACTGAACTACAAAATCGTGTCCAAGGGATGATGATTCTGATTTAGAGACTTTACTTGGTGAGGCTTATTTCTCTATTTCAACTGCCTTCCTCTTCGATGATCCACCAACTTCTTTCTTCTTCACAAAAACTTTACATGGTGTATCAACAACCACATGTTTTCCCTTATCATCTTTCTGAATGACTTCTTCTTGATTAGGAGATATATGTTCACTATCTGATAGGTGAACAGTTTTGTATTCATCAATTAGTTCCTTCTCAGCTCCTGCCTCAGCATCCTCAAGGTGAATGAAATGATGATTATAAATTTTTTCTTCAGATATATTATTCACTTCTTCTTCAACCTTGTCATCTTCACCTTTCTCATATTTCCCAGGGGTAGTATGATTTGAATAGTCTGCTTCAGAAGTACGGATTAAAAGTTTCTCAGATGGACATTCCTTCTTAGGAAAATCTTAAACTTTCTTAATGAGATCTTCAGTATCACCACTACCTTCTTCTTCCACTTCTTCTACTTATTTTTCTTTGCCTTTTTCTAGAGTAACATATTTCTTTCCCGGTGTCTCTGGTAACGTTTCTAATAAGAAGGATTGTGGTACCCGAATATTTTTAGAGGCTTTCTCAATAGCCTTTAGAAGAGATTGCACAATCTCTGCTTCAGTCATCTTCTTCTTTTGTTTCTTTTCTTTTCCCTCCTTTTCAAGCTCATTAGCAGTCTTTTCTTTTAAAGATTTTTATTCAGTAGGATCCAAACCATATCTAGTCTCCCCTATTTTCGTTTTCTCTTTATCTTCACTCTATTTTTCTACTACCTCATACTGATATGAGTTTTTTCTTCATAGGCTTTGGTGGTGCAGATTGGGTTTCCTTAGCCTTTGGGGATTTTCTCTCTCTCTTATACTTCCTTCAGCTTCCTCTTCATTTCACCCTTTTTAGATGGTTCATCCACTTCATATTTCTTCGATATGTCTTCAGCTTCTTCTTCTAGAATGTCAAATAATTCTCCGTATTATTTAGAAAAACCAATTTTTATTCCCTTCAGAGTATCATCACTTACCAGCATGATTTTGAAATTCCTTGGCTTAGATCTACATGGTATTTTGAAGGACTCTAAACACCAAAAAAATCAGCTTTGAGAGTATGGATGGATTCATAATAATTCGAGCCTTCATATTTATATTCTTTATGTTCTCAAACGTAATAATGAATATGCTTAACCAGATTAATATTTCTTAGATTTACCAAGAAATACAGAAAATACATGTCACTCTTCTTCAAAGTATCCTTGTCCCCTTTTTTCAGAATGAAGAATCCTTGAACCCATAATTAAATAAACCTAAAATTTATAGATAAGTGAACAATATTCAGAGTATTTATATCGAAAAGACTGAGGCATACCATAGCCTTCACCTTATCAAAAATTATTTTAACATCAAGAAGCTTATGTGAGCAGAACTCTACCTCACCCTCATAAGGAACTCCAATTAAACTGGATTCATTGGTGTAAGAAATAGAATAAGTCTTCCCATAGCTCTTGAAAGAGAATTTATCTTTTCCTTATTCCTTGAAAAAACTTATTGACTCATTGAATTCAATGAACAAGTCCAGATATTCCAGATCCTGAGCTCCTGGTTTCGATATGGAAACACTCTCCCATCTATTCAGCTTGATGTTCTTTGAGATGATATAATCATACATAGAAAAGAAATTTGGATATACCAACCATTATCTGTAAATATTCCATTCAAGAATTGTCATGATAGTTGACATGCCTTTCTGAGAAGGTACTTCAACAAACATTCATAGTTGAGGAAGATGTGAGAAGTTCAGAACGAGCTTATGTAGGAGGTCAAAACTACAACACGCTAAGGCTTGAGTTTCGATGTGGTACAACCATCAGGGTTCCTTTATATAGGTGTTTCAAGTGACAGTTCAACTTCTTTTTTCAATACAATGGTTGAAGAACCTTCTGATCTGATTTGATGGTTAAGATGATAGCTGTAAGGAGTTCTTGATAGAATCTGATCTTTTGAGGTTTCAAAGAAAAAAATTCTGATTTAAGGAAAAGTGAATCTGAATTTTTTTTAAAACAAAATGAAAATACCAATAAGTAAAATATGAATATAAAAACTCAAGAAAGGAAACATACCTTTTGGAATTCTAGTAAGATTATTCGTAGTGAGGAAAATTCTTCTTGAAGAACTTTTAGATTCTGAAAATTTGGTAATGAAAATTTTGAAAATATGACTATGAATATTTTTAGAAAATTTTCTTTAGGAAACTTTTTTGGAAAATATTCATTACGAAAATTTAGAAAATATTCATTACGAAAATTCAGAAAAACTTTATTATAGAAATTTAACTACAAAATTTTCATTATGAAAAAAAAATTAGACTATGAATTTTTTTAGAAATATAACAAAAAAGTGTACTACCCCTATGAAAAAGAGTTTATTACTATAAGGATATTGGTTTCAACATTATGTTAACATGGAAGATTACCTTACGGTTATCATTCCTAACTTCTTTTTAATGTAATCGAATCTATCAGAAGGTAAAGATTTTGTGAAAATATCAGCAAGTTGAACTTGGGTTCTGATAAATTGATTAATGATATCTAGTTTTTGTGTGTGATTCCTGAGAAAATGATGCGAAATATCTATGTGTTTTGCACACGAGTGATATACAAGGTTTTTACTAAGATTAATGGAACTAGTATTATAACATAAAATTTTTGTTTTGGTAAAACTCATACCATAGTTTGTCAGTGTGTGTTGCATTCACAACACTTGAGCACAACAACTTCCAGCTGTTACATACTCAGATTCAGCAGTAGAACATGCTACTATGTGTTGTTTTTTGCATGACCAAGAAACTAATGAATCTCATATTAAATGAAAAGTTCCGGATGTACTTTTCCTTTCCATTCTACATCCACCAAATTCTGCATCCGAATTTTTTTTAAAAAAACATTATTTCCAGAAGTATAAAAGATTCCAAGATCCATGGTTCCCTTTAAGTAGCGAAAAATTATTTTCACTGCCTTTAAATGAGATTCCTTAGGATTGGATTTATTTCTTGCACATAAGTATACTAAAAACATTAAATCTGGATGACATGCTATCAAGTAACGTAGAATTCCTGTCATACCTCTAAAATATGTTTGATCTACTGGTTTCCCAGCCTCATCTAGATCAAGTGAATTTGAGGTACCAATGGGAGTAATTATACTATTAGTGTTATCATATCCATTCTTTTTAAGAATATCTTTAATATACTTATGTTGGGATATTTTGATTCCTTTTGGTTCTTGAGAAATTTGAAAACCTAGGAAAAATGTTAACTCACCCATCATACTCATTTCAAACTCACATTTCATTAGATCCGTAAAGGAATTAGTTAAATATTGCTATGCCGAACCAAATATAATGTCATCAACATAAATTTGAACAATCAAAAATTTTTTCTTATCTTTCGTTATAAAAAGGGTTGGATCATCATTTACCTTAACATAATTATTTGGAAAAAAATCATGTATTTCATCAACATAAATTTGACAACATCCTGGTGGAGTCATGAAACCCCTTCCTATACCTATGTGGAAATGGGATGATATTATGATAGACATTTTCATGGGGAAACCAAATACTCCAAGAAAGAAAGATACGATATGGGTAATTGTTGACCGTCTTTCAAAATATGCTCATTTTTATGCTATAAGGGAAGATTTAGCACCTGAACATTTAGCAAGAATATATTTTAATGAAGTTGAAAGACTTCATGGTTTACCCAAATCAATTATTTCCTATCATGATCCCTGTTTTACATCATGATTCTTGAAGAGTCTTCAGAAGGCCCTAGATACTGGTCTTCATTTGAGCACTTCCTAAAACCCACAAAATGAGGGAAAATCCGAGTGGACTATTAAAATGTTGGAAGACATGTTGAGGTCTTGTTCAATTGATTTTCAAGGCATGTGGGACTAGTATTTACCTCTAGTGGAATTTTCCTACAACAATAGTTTCAATTACAGTATTCAGATGGCACACTATGAAGCATTATATGGGAGGAGATGTTGTACACCAACTTCCTGGGATGAAGTTGGTGAAAGAAAGCTTGTGGGCCCAAAACTTGTTGAAGAAACAATGAAAAAGGTAAATATTATCCAGAACCATATCAAAACAGCTCAAAGTAGGCAAAAGATCTATGCTGATAACCAATGGAAGGATTTGGAATTTCAAGAAGGTGATCATGTTTTCTTAAAGGTATCTCCATGGAAGAGTATTATACGATTTAGTAAGAAGGGAAAATTAAGTCCCAGGTACATCAGACATTTTGAAATTCTAGACCGAATTGGTGCTGTGGCTTACTATTTAGAAATTCTGTCAAGTCTCTCCAAGGTTCACAATGTGTTCCATGTGTCTATGATAAGAAATTAAATGCTAGAACCAGCACATGTACTCACTTATGAAGAAGTAGAAATTGAGCCCAATCTATCTTATTGTGAAGAGTCTATCAAGATTATTCCTACTAGAGAATAAGTATTGTGAAATCGGATGACTCATCTGGTAAAGGTTCTTTGGAGGAACCATAAGATGGAGGAAGCAACATGGGATCCTGAGGAGCTTATGTTAACGACATATCCGAATCTTTTTAGGTAATATTTTTTAAATTTCGAGGATGAAATTTGTTTAAGGAGGGGAGAATGTAACACCCCATAGTTTTGAAAATAAATATAGAATGCAATTTTATAATCTATCTATTAATCACAACTTTGCCTCTTCTATGTTTTGAATTTTGAAAAATGGTCATCTAGAGGTGTGTTCAGTAATTTATTTGGAGTCTAATAGAACAAACTTGATTTTTGGTGAATAGTTACATACCATTATGAATATTAATATAAATAGTAATATGACCCTTATGAATAGTAAATAATTATACTATTTTATTTTCTTAAGGTAATAAGATAATGGGATATTAATTGATTTTCCAATTTAACATAAAACTAATTATACCTCTAAGATTGTTATTTTTAGAATTAACTATGAATTTATTTAAAAATTAAATTAATAATATTTAGAAAATTATTCTTGAAAAATGGATTTCACTTTTTAATTATAAACGCCGAAAAATGGTTGGGGTGAATTTTTTGGATTTTTCTAAAATACTTGAATTTTTCATGAATAGTAAAAAATACAGTTTTGAGTATTCAGTAGTTTAATGACATCATAGTGAAATAATAATTAAAATATAAGTCTGGGATACTTGTATATAGTAACATATTACATGAGGTGTCCAAAGTGGCTAAAACCATTGATAAATACCATGGGAAAGCCCATGGTTTGGAAAAAACCACTAATGAGGTGTCCCTATGAAATTATTTAAAAACTCCCTCTCTTTTTCCATAAATACCCACTCATCCATTCATTTTATTTCATTCAAAATACCTCATCCTAGAATTTCTGGTGTTTTAACCTCTCTATGAGTCCTCCCATGGTGTCATTAAGCCTCCAAGGTCCCAACCTTCAAGTTCTAGGAGTTACTCTACAAGGTAAGGGAATCCTTCACCCTCCTCTTTTAGTTGACACTTATTTTATGTTATCTATTTTAATTTTAAATTATAATATGTTGGGGTTTGAATTTATGTAGTCTTCTTACTATCCTTTTTATTTCAATGTGATTATTTACCCTTTTTATCCCATCATTTTATTTTATGAAAATTTAAGCGACGCCGTTAGGCTGTCGAATTTTCATATGGGATCTCTCACCATTTCTCTTATTTTCAAGATCATATCTTTTATTTTTCTCTCCTCACATCCTATTTCCAAAAGATCATTATAAACTCCAGTATCATTTATATACTGTAATAATATCATGTTAATTGTAGAACTATCCTAAATACTCTTACTCCCTCCTTTTTATTTTTATAACTGAAATCAACGTCCATGATGTTCCAATTTATAGCCTTCATGGATGATGAAGTTTCATTCATCAATTTATTCTTCATAACTGGTGATGAAATCATATTTATGGTTGAACCAGAATATAATATATGTAATATTACATAATAAATATTCAGGAACCAGAGTATGTACAGATAATTAAGTTATATGAAAAAACTAGTTCATAGTAATCCAAATACCGACGAATAATCGAAGTGGTTGTCATCTAATGATTCATCCTCATTCCTTGTAACCAAATGATAAAAATTACCATTATATATTATTTAAGTCCATAAATAATATATAATTTTAATCCTTTAGATTTATAATAATTCCACATGAAATCCATTACTTAAAAACATGTTAACCGATTATGAAAATAAAGAAAACGAACACCCCAGAACAACAAAATTCAATATAATAACTTAGTTGTAAGGTTATATATGAACTAAAACGAATTATGATAAACTAAATACATGTATAATAGGTCCTAAAATAAGTTATTAATATGTATAATTTCATATTCCAGGAGCCTAATTTCAATAGCGGAACACGTTTGGAGTTAAGGTAAGAGTTTTGCACCCGAACTTCCATTTTCACGCAGGTTACTGTTATTGTCTAATTTCCTCGACGAAATTATTACATATTGTTATGTACTCATCAATAATTATGTATGATTATTCTATATATATACAAAAACCATAACCATTCTATATTTTTTGGATAGTTACATGTTTTAAAATAATCTCTGAAAACTATTTCCAAAAATACAAGCCCGATACAAGGGAATTTCTCAAATTCATATCTATTTTGAAGGGAAATATATAATCTATTATTGGAAAACAATAACCTTATAAAACCAAAAATTTAATCATGAAATAAAATATTAATTCACTACTGGTTTTATACAGATTTTTTTCCAAAATAAGTATCCTTTTCAAAATAAAAGAGTATTTATCTCAAGAATTGCTTAAGGATTTTATAAAGATTATTCTCATTTGATTCAACAATCTTGTTGATTATTCTATATTATTGGGGTTAATAATTTATGATTTCATCTACCATATTTTATTTAATGGTTTAGGACTAACTGTATTATGTATTATCTATCCTAAAACCATTCACCATTTTACTCGGAATGGTTAGTGTTTTATGTTTAATGATTGGGGAAAGTTAGTTAAATTTCATATGATAGTTTCAATATGGATGTATATGTTGTTTATGGTTATCCCCGCTCATATGAGGAATGAATTGGACTTATTATGTGATTGGTGGGTCCCGATATAGCCCCTCGATGCATCGGTATGTCTCATGAGCCAAATAGACACGGAATTGGTTGAGGCCTTACCCAATGTGTTACCTGGATTTTGGCCGAGGCCTTAATCATTAGACTTCTTGGACGAGGCCTTGACAAAATGTTTCAGAATGTCCATAATATGCACTTACCTCATTATAAATCTAGTTATTGAAAGTTCATGTGGTCATTCAACTATTAGAATACCCATGATTATGTTTCATTATGGAATTATTTACTCAACTCATATTCCTTCCATAATGTGTTCAAGTTTTTTGTTAAAGGCATGTGTTTTCAATTATGCACTATGTCTTATGTTTATGCTATCCTCCACTGTATTTCTTACTTTTACCGAGTGATTGAGATCACCCCTTTCTTATGTTTCATTTTTCCCAGGATATGAAGAAGTAAATTATGAATGACTTGCAAGCATAATCTAGGAGGCATGGATGTTTCTAATGGAATAAACTAGTGTTATATTTCCCTTTATGAAATAAGTTTAACTTATTTATGTATCTTGTTTTGTAATAATACTAAACTACTCGGTCCTTCTGGATGATTATTCCTTGATTGTCTTCCAGTGTAATCAAATAAGGCATCGGCTCAGGGCAACTGGGGTCGGGTCCTTATAGTGTCATATCCCTCAATTATAGAGGGACACCCCTATCATCTATTGTACACACCTCAAGATCCACTAAGATTAGAAAGTACCTATAAATATACTTTCATTACATATATCTCCATATCCTAGATGATTTCTTATTATAATTCCATCCTTTCAAGTTTTAAGGTGTAAAATGTAGTAGGGTTCCCAATGTAATGACCCAAAATTTTGAATAATATTTGAATTCAGAAGTTGTGTGTTATTTTATTTTATAATCAACAAAAATATATCCTTTTATTAATGAAGTGAGTATAATTAAAATGATACAGTTGGGTTTCTACTATTTTATGACCATTGGTCAATATGACTGTTGGTCAATATGACCGTTGGAATCTAAATTCTTAATGTTATGATAATTGTTTATAAATTAATATGATCATGGTAAATTAATAAAGAATGAAAAGTCGATGGCCACATCTATTAGACTAGGGTCATACGAAGCCCATCTTTTGGAGCTTGGGAAGGAGGTAGCATAACTGGTCTTTTCTCTGAACCAATCCCAAGACAAGCTCCAACAAATTAAGCTTGATCAGAATCACCTATGGGAGAGGTTTATGATGATAGAAATCACAAATCGGGCAATGTTGTCCAAGCCGCCTCATGATTCTATCACCATTGCACACCTTACTCTTAG
Organism: Viscum album; assembly: GCA_963277665.1. Lineage (NCBI taxonomy): Eukaryota > Viridiplantae > Streptophyta > Magnoliopsida > Santalales > Viscaceae > Viscum > Viscum album. The sequence goes on from OY728162.1 coordinate 1,048,961,238, forward strand.
CTCCTATGCAGCTCTTATAAGGGGCTATGTAATGAGGCCTTAGATAATGTGTGTAATACTTTTTTATTAATAAAATTGTAATTTAGTAGTATGGTAGAAATTTTGTATAACATCAAGATAAATATAAGATGAATTCATAGAAGTTCCATATTTTTTATGAATATTAGAAAAAAAGTTATTTTAATTTTTTTTACTTTAAATAATTTTTAATGTGAAATTATTTTCAAAAAATGGTCTTCCATAGTTCTGATGAGTAAAAAATTTGGATTCTAATATGATCAACTTAATTTTTGGTGAATAGTAAATTATGAATTGTAATATTTCCCTTATGAATAGTAATGTGACAAATGGAATAATAACTTTACTTAAGAAATTATAAATATATTTTTATCATATTGATTCGTAATGTGATATAATAGCATAAGTAAAAAACTGTTTCCAAAATTATTATTTAACTATTAGTATTTTTTCCACATAAATAGTGAAATTACATTAAAATTAAATATCCACTATTAAAAAACAATATTTTCTTGAATTTGTGTTCATTATTGATTTCAGAACATCAATATTAGGTTAGCGTGAATTTATGAGATTTTTATAAAATGTTTTGTTTTTCAGGGAATATTAAAAATACAGTTATGAGTTTTGGTGTATTTAATGGCATAATAAATGATGTAATAATGATTTAATAATTCTGGTATAATTGTGTACATTAAAATATGTTATGTGGTTTCCCAAGTGGCTAATACTATGGGAAAATACTATGGGAAATCCCATGGTTTTTAAAATACCACTAATGAGGTGTCCCAGAGAAATTTATAAAATATTCCCTCACTTTTTCTATAAATACAAACCCATTCCTTCATTTAATTCATTCCAAATTCCTCATAAATTAATATCTATTCTTTTTACCTCCCAAATAGTCCTCCCAAGTATTACTCCCAAGGATTACTCCCATGGAGTCCTCCCAAGGTTCCCTCAATCCCCCTAGTGTCGCATCCTTCTAGTTTTGGAAGTTACTCTTTAAGGTAAGGGAACCTTTCACCCTCCTTTTTAGTCAACACTTATTTTATGTTATTTCATTGAATTTCCATTTTCTTATGTTAGTGTATGATATTATTTATCCCTCTTACTTTTCTTTTTTATTTCAATATTATGATAATCACTTTTTTCTCACATCAAATCATTTTCTAAATTTTTATGTGACACCTTTAGGCCGGAAAATTTTCATAAAAAAACTGCATCTACTCTTTTCTTTCATGTTTCCTTTTTATGTAATATGTCACTCAAATATCCGTACCATGATCTTATTTCTTTTTTATTATTTCCCTATACTATATCATTAGTTATCTATGAGTGGGTGACCCTTGGCCCCTCTCTTTTTTAATATTTTCTGAAGCCATGTTATATAGCTATTATATTGTAGAATTTTCATCTCAAAATATATCTCTTTTTGTCATGAAATTATCTTTTTTTATTTATGTGAATACCCAAAACTATGTCATTTCCATATGTATTCCTCAATACATAAAAATGATATATTTTATTCTATAATTGACATACATGAAGCCCTTATTCCCTTTCTAGGGGCTATAAATGAAATAATGATCTAGTTTTAAAGCACTTTTTAAAATGTCAAGATTTTGATATGAAACAAATTTATTTTATTATATTTGGGTAATTTATGAAATTTGTGATTATGATATATGTGGATCATATGAAAATAAATACATATTAAGGGTGCACCCTGATATCACTCCAATGCATCGGGTAAAGAATTAATCTCTAGAGATGAATTGTTTTACGATGCCTTGGTGAATAACCATATTAATTTTTATGACACCTTGGGGATGGGCCTTAGTAATATGCTTATGAATGACTAAATTAAATTTTGTAGCCACATTGTCATGTTATGTTTCATGTTATTATTATGATATGCCTCTTTATCCCCATGTTCGTATTGTTATCGCTCAAGTTCTCATGTAAACTATTTCACTTGTTTTCCTATCTGGGCCTTCTGCTCACCCTTTCCTTTATGTATGTATGAAGGTTATGAGATGTAGTAATTATACACAGGATTAACTTTTAAAGAATATTTTAAAAGATATTAAAATAAAATTTTATGTTTTCATGTATTATGTACTCTTTTTTCCAAGACACCAGTCATTAAAGATCCTCTGTTTGTAAAATGAAATGAAAAGTTATGTAATAAAAAAACATGAAGCCATAATCGGTATCAAAGGATAGTTTAGTTATTTATGGAAATTATGATATGAAATATTTAGTAATAACCATATAATAAATTTTAAATATATTAAACCTTCCTGGTATTTTGGTGAATTATTATATAAGTGGTTCCCGAACTAATAAATCCATGTTTGGATTCGAACAACAGGATGTGGCTCTAGCACATATGTACCTAGGAGTGAAAAATATGACAAGGCGTTTTGACCTTGACCCAAGGTATCATGGTACATGACAATGGGCCTTACTTCACTATTGGTTTGACACTCTTGGGGGAATTTTTTTTTAATCACAAGAATTTTATTAATCATTATAATGAATTTATAGAAAAATGTAATTGTTTAAGCATGAGGTTTGAAGACATAAAATTATTTATAGTTATAACATTAGTAAATTAAATAAGCATCTTAGTAAGGTTTTATTATTTTAGAAACTGTTGGGTAATAAGAAGAACTATGAAAATGGTGACAACAATGGACCATGTGCTTATGCCCCTCTAATGGAAGCCAGAATTGAAACTTTCTTGAGAATGATGAACTGAATGACTGATGTTTTGGAAAATAACTTGAATCAAGTTGAGAGGATGATTTCAATGTGAAGGGATAAAAATTATTTTGATTCCATTATGCATTAATGACCACCACCATTTAGTGGATTCACCAACCAATTGATTGTTGGAAAGTGGATGAGCTCTATCAAGAAGATCTTTTATGTGATCCACTTTTCAAAACAATAGAAGGTCGCCCTGGCTATTTATTGGTTAGAGGGAGAATCTGATTAGTGATGGGAACTAATTTTAAAAATGGGGCCCAGAGTGAAGTCTTAAGTTATCAAGTGGGACGATTTAAGAGGGATCTTCTTCAATAATTATTTCCCTTGTTCCATGAGTACAAAAATGGAGGAGTTTCTCGAGCTGAAGTAAAAGGAGAATGAATCTGTTGGAAGCTACGAGATAAACTTCACAAGACTTTCTCATTACACCTCAATCTTTGTCAACGACCCTACTGGGAAGGTTGATTGAATATTTTATGGACTAAGACCCCATCTATAAAATAATCTAGAAAATAAATACTATGATAACTACGAGGAGATCGTGCAGAGTTTGATGAGAGTCAAACTGGAGTTTGGTGAGATGAAGTAGTCTCATAAATCCAATTACATGGATAGATCAATAGATCATAGATTAGGGAGGAAAAATGATCTGGGAAGAGGAGGAAAGAAGGTACAATGTCCCACGTGTAATAAATGTTGTAATAATCATGTAGGGAACTACCTTCTCAAAAGAAGGACGTGCTACAAGTGTGGAAGAGATTTCCATATCGCATGGAATTGTTGTCGTGAGTTGAAACCTCAACATACCAACACTAATGGGAAATGGTAGATGGTGCAGTACCTACCTGGTGTCTAAAAATTCATACGTGGAAAACATGGACACTTTTCTAATCAATGTCCAAATCTGAGGGCAGTGGAGGGGAATCACCATTAGCCTTAGCCAAGGCCAAGAGAGTGAGGTTGTGCTTTTTCAATCATGACAGTTGATGTTGAAGCTACAAATGGTGTGGTGGAAGATACTCTTGTTATTCTCTCAAATCTATAAAATACATTTTTTGATTCTGGTTCTACGAATTCTGTTATTTCCGTCATGTTTTCATGAAATTTAGAATCAACCCCTGAATTTCTAAAAGCAGAGTTATCAGTCAAGACTCATGGTGGGGTTATCCAAGCATCGTCGGTGTTTAGAAACTCTAGTATTTACTTTTGTGAGCACAATCTTATCACAAATCTAGTAGTCATTCCCATGATGGAATTCAACATTATACTAGGGATGTATAGAATCTCAAAGTATAATACAAATTTCAAATGCAGAATCAAGTAAATTTTATTTGTCTTGAATGGAAAACCTATAGTTATCTTCCAATGAGAGATATCTCAACATGATAATTGCCTAGAATAACCTCCTATATCCTTATATATGGAGTTGATTGGTGAATAAGAAGTAGGAAATGAGAGTGTAAGGATAGAAAATGTCCCAATAATCTTAGAATATATAGGCATATTTCTTGAGGAGTTTCCTAGAACTCCCCCAGAAAGAGAGGTAGAGTTATCCATTGAACCCATACATGGATTTCATCCAATATCAAAGACGGTGTATAGGATGGAAAATGTAGGGCTAGAATAATTAAAGAAACAACTCTAAGATCTATTGGAGGAGGGGTTTATCTAACTAAGTGTGTCTCCTTGGGGAGCACCTATTGTCTTTGTAATGAATAATGATGGATCAATGTGGCTATTCATTGATTATAGAGAACTGAGTGAGATCACAATAAAGAACAAATACCCTATTCCAAGAATTGACGACTTATTTGACCAACTTCACAGGGATTAATTATTCTCAAAGATCAATATTTAATCCATTTTAAATTAACTGAGGGTGAAGAAGTAAGATTTTACAAAAACCACCTTCTGATCAGGATATAGGCATTATGAGTTTGTTTTTATCCCCTTTGTATTGACAAATGAACTTTTTATTTTTATGGATTTTCAAAATAGAGTCTTTAAGGACAACCTTGATTATTTTTTGGTATTTGTTATTGATGATATTATGAAATATTCCAAAAGTTTAAAGGATCATGGGGATCATATAAGTGTTATCTTACGATATCCATAGAAGGAGAGGATTTTTGGAATGATCGGAAAATGTGAATTTTGGTTGCAAATAGTTTCTCTCTTGGGGGAACATTATAACCAATGAAGGAACCACAAATTACCCTTAAAAGAAAAATGTTATAGAGGAGTGGCCTCATCCTAAAATAATGACTAAGATTCATAGTTTTTTTGGATTAATGGAATATTATACGAGGTTTGTGAATAACTTTTCATGACTTTCTAATCCATTAAAAAAGTTAACATGTAAATGGATCAAGTTCATCTTGAAAAAGGAGTGTGAAGAAATTTTCCCAGAGGTGAAGAAGAGATTAGATACTGAACCTATGTTAAATTTACTCTTAGGTGGAGAAGGATTCATTATTTTTAGTGATGTATCCCATAAAGGGATTGCGTGAATCCTCATTAAAACATGACAAAGTCATTTCTTATTCATCTTGACAGTTGGAGACTCATGAGAAGAACTATCCTATGCATGATATGGAGCTCGATGTGGTCGTTTTTGCTTTGAGGATTTGGAGGCACTATCTTTATTGGAAGAAATGTGATATATATATAGACTATCGAAGTTTGAAGTATATTTTTACACAAAATGAATTGAACATGAGATAGATAATATGGTTGAAACTTCTTAAAGACTATGATTGTTCAATTCCATATCACCCTAAAGAAAAAAATAGTTTCATTGATCCATTAAGTAGGAAAGACCCAACTGTTATATCTATTATGAGGATTCAATGATATCATTTGATCAATGACCTAGTAAATCCATACATGGGAATTATAAGGGAAGGAAAATCATCAACCCTAACCCAAATGATTTCTCAACTGTAATTACTAGAGAAGATCAAGAATCCTTAAGAAATAAGATCCTTTGTTACAAAAGAATTTTGAGGCTTTGAAGGATGTGATGTTTTCTGAGTTAAATATTAATCAATAATGTGTACTGAAATTTCTTACAAGACTATGTGTTCCATCTATTTTCGAAATAAAGAAGAAGGTGATGGATGAATCTCATAACACTACATTATCAATACATCCCAGAAGAATAAAAATATCTTGGGACCTCCGTGATAATTATTAGTGGGATAATATAAAAAGGGAGATTTCTGACTACACTACAAGGTTCCTGGTATGTCAGCAAGTGAAGGCAGAGTGACAACTTTCTAAAGGGGTATTACAACCTCTACCCACACCAGAATGGATGTGGGACAATATCACTATGAATTTTGTCACTGGTCTCCCAAGAACTCCAAAGGAAACAATGAGATATGGGTTATAGTAGACCATATCACCAAGACTTCCCATTTTATCTCTATTTAGGAACATTCCTCTCTTGATCAACTTTACATGATTTATGTGAAGGAAGTGGTAGGGCTGTAAGGTGTTCCACTTTCTATCGTATCTAACTTTTATCCAATGTTCACATCAAAATTCTAGATAAGTCTTAAACATGCTAAGTGTACTGAATTGAATTTAAATATGGACAATCACCCACAAAATGATGTGCAATAGAAAATGACTATTCACACACTCGAGGACATACTAAGAACACCCTAAATTAAATTTAAAGGTGGATGAGATAAACATATCACATTATAAGATGTTATCTTAAAAAAATAGTTTCCACTTGAGCATTCAAATGGAACCCTATGAATCTATATATGAGAAGCTATATAGAGCTCCTACTTATTGAGATGATGTCAGTGAGAGAATTCTTCATAGGCCTGATCTTGTGCAAGAGACAATAGAAAAGGTTCATTCTATCCAACAACACATTAAGGCTGCTCAGAGTTGGTAGAAGAGCTATATCGACAACCATCAAAGGGACTTGGAGTTCGATGTGGGTGACAAAGTCTTTCTTCTAATTTCACATTGTATAAGATTTGTGATTTTTGGGAAGAAACAGAAGCTCATCCCTAGGTACATTGGCCCCTATGAAATCCATGATCGTATAGGAGTAGTGGCCTATCAGATTTCACATCCTCCAAATCTAGCACACGTTCATGATGTCTTCCATGTATCCCTCTTGAGGAAGTACATACCTGACCCTTCAAATGTACTAAATCTAATAGTGGTACAACTAGAACATGACCTATATTATGTGGAGCCACCAGTGGAGATCTTGGATCTTAGGGATATGGTTCGACACAACAAGACTACACAACTTGTTAAGTTGTTGTGGTGGAACCACAAATGTGAAGAATCAACATGGGAACCATAAGAGTCTATGAGGTAGATGTACCCACACTCTTTCTCTTATGAGGGTTCTAGTTGAAAATTTGGGGAAGAAATTTCCTAAGGTGGTTGAATGTAACGACATGAACATTTGAATAATATTTATTACATGAATTTGTGTGTTATTTTATTTTATACACAACAAAACTATATCGTTTTATTAATGATGTGAGTATAATTAAAATTTGACCATTGGGATTCAATTTTTATATGACCACTGATCAATATTACCATTTGAATCTATAATCTTAACAATATGATTATTGTTTTTGAATATAAACGATCATCATTAATTAATACAGAATGAAGGGTCGATGGACTCGTAAAGTTGACTCGGGTTGTACAAATCCCATCTACTGGACCATGGGAAGAAGGTAGCATCACTGGGATTTGCTTTGGACCAAGACCTAGCCAATCTCGAACACGTTTAGCTTTAATAGAATCACTTATGGGAGAAGTTCAAGCTGATAGAAATCACCACTCTGGAAATGTTGTCTGGGACACCCCATGATTCTATCACTAGTGAACACCTCACTCTTAGGTCCTATGTAGGTGTAATAAGAGGATATGTAATGAGGATATAGTTAATTTGTGTAATTCTTTTGTATAAATAAAATTTTTATTTCCCATTATGGTAATATTTGTGAATTTCAAATATCAATATAAAAATTGGATGAATTTATAAAAGTTCTATATTATTGATGAATATTTTAAAAAAGTTAGTTTAAAATATTTTTTCCTTGAAATAATATATAATATGATATTATTTTTAAAAAATGATCTTCACAGTTTTGATGAGTAACAAATTTAGATTCTAATAAGATTAACATAATTTTTTTGTGAATTGTAAATTATGAATAGTAATATTACCCTTATGAATAGTAACATGACCAATGGAAAAGTAACCCCACTTAAGAAAGTATAAATACAATTTTGGCATCTTGATTGGTAATGTGATATAATAGCATTAGTAAATAACTATTTCCAAAATTATTAGTTAAGAATTATTATTATTTTGGGTAAATAGTGATTTTACATAATAATTAAATATCTATAATTTAGAAAATTATTTTCATAAAATGGAGTTCATTATTTAATTTAGAACATCAATATTTGGTTAATGTGAATTACGAGTTTTGTATAAAATGTTTTGTTTTTCGGTGAATAGTTAAAATACATTTGTGAGTTTTAGTGTGTTTAGTGACATCATTAATGATGTAATAATGATGTAATAATTCTATTAGACTAATGTATAGTAAAACATGTTATGAGGTGTCCCATGATTCCAATACCATGGGAAAAATACAATGGGTAAGCCTATCGTTTTTCATATACAACTAATGATGTTTCCCTTGAAAATTAATAAAATATTCCCTCAATTTTTCTATAAATAACAACCCATTCCTTCATTAAATAAATTCCAAATTCCTCCTCAACAAATCTATGGTCTTTTTACCTTCCAAAGAGTCCTCCCAAGGTGCCCTCAGGCCCCCAAGGTCCCAACATTTGAGTTTTTGAAGTTTCCACTCAAGGTAAGGGAACCTTTTAAACTCTTATTTAGTCAACACTTCTTTTATGTTATTTATTTGAATTTCCATTTTCATATGTTGGGGTATTGTATTACATATCCATATTACTATACTTTTTATTTCCATATTATTATATCCCCTTTATTCTCTCATCAATTCATTTTCATAATTTTTATGTGACACTGTTAGGGTGACGGATTTTTGTAAAAGAAATCACATCTTCTCTTTTCTTTCAAGTTTCTTTTTCTTGTGTAATATCCATAAAATATCCACAAAATGATCTTATTTTTTTATTATTTACCTATAATATATTATGATATATTCATTAGTGGGTGATCGTTTTCCCCTCTATTTTTATTGATTTATAAAACCAAGTTATATAGCTCTTATGCTGCATAATTTTCGTCTAAAAATCTATCTCTTTTTCTCAAGAAATTATCTTATTTTATTTATGTGAATACCTAAAACTAATTACATTATTAGGGTATTCATCAAGACAAAAAAAATTATATATTTTATTCATAAATTTACATACATAAAACCTATGTTCTCTTTCAATGGGTTATAAATGATATAATAATCCTGTTTTTAAGCACTTTTTAAAACATCCCGATTTTAATATGAAACCCATTTATTTTATTCTTTTTGAGTTATTTTGGAAAATTTATATTATTATCTATGTGAATCACATGAAAATAACTAAATATTAAGGGTGCACCCTAATACTCCTCCAACGCATTGGTTAAAAAATTAATCTCTAGTGATAAAAAATTTTATGATATCTTGTGGAATAACCTCTGTAAATTTAATGAAACATTAGGGTTAGACCATGGTGATATGCTTATGAATGTTTAAATTAAATATTGTAGCAACATTTTCATGTTATTTTTCAAGTTATTATTATGATATTCATATTTATCCCTATGTTTTATTGTTATCACCAATGTTCACATTTAAACTTCTTCACTTTTTTTCCTTACTGGGCCTTCTTCTCACCCTTTCCTTTAATGTATATATCCAGGTTATGAGATGAAATAATTGTACTCAGGATAAAATTTTAAAGATTCTTTCCAGTGGTATTAAAATAATGTTTTATGTTTTCATGTATTATGTAAACTTTTCTCCATTTAACTAGACTTTAAAGATCCCTTGTTTGTAAAATTAAATGAAATGTTTTGTAATAAAAAGGTTGGAAGCCATACCCAACAAAGCTGTATAACTTTTAACCAAGTAATTTCATTATTATTTCTATTTCCACCTTCTATAAACCTATTTTATTCATAATTATATGAGTAATATAGTTTCATAAATATACTGATTTGTTATTATTAAAATGTAAATAGACTCTATTCAAAACCTTTTACATCAAATGGGAATCAAAAGCATTGTTCAGGTGTACATGAAGACTGCTGCCCCATGAAGTGATGTATTTAGTCTTTCGAAACCACATTTCAAATATTTTTATTATGATGGATTTATTGTTTACATTTAAAATTTATGACATAATTATATTTTTGGAATTGTAGTATCTTGTCTTTCTACTTACCATTCCACCCATTATAAAATGATAACATCGCTCATGTGTACGTATGGACTACCACCTCCACGAAGCATTGTGACTCATTTTTAATCGCCTATTTATAAGAATAATTATTAATTTATTTTTTATGAAAAAACATGAAACTTATTTCATGATTAAAATTCTTCATTGGAGGAAAGAATAACCAAGGGAAATTATCAAGGCCATTGAACTAAAAATGCATAGAAAGCAGAACAGTTTTCACCTAATGTTCTTCAAATGAGAAAATATTATTAAAAAGGATAATTAGAAACTATAAAGGAAGGATACATAGTTATTTATATATTAATATTGTTCTAGGATATATTAATATAAAATATAAATTTATTATATAAGACATTTAAATGCGTATGATGCCCAAAGAGGCTCGATGTAAGAGATTTATGTTACAATCTTATTTTATTTCGGGATTTCCTATACTAAATTTATACATGATTTATTTAAAAATGTTTGAAGAATATTTTTATAATTTTAAAATAATTTAATAAATTCATTTTTACCAAATTTATATCTTTTTGTAAAAGGGTTTATAAGAAATTTACTTTTTGTTTTCCTAGAAAGGTATTTTTTTACAAAATGTGTGAACCTAATCATTGATTTAATGTATAAAACATGGGAAACATTTTATTCTATCATGAAAAATATTCACTTTTAAGATTTCTTTAAGAAAATAAATTTTTATAATCATAATTTTTTTATTTGGTAATTTGTTTTGGTTTAAATAAGTGATTTCAAAATGAAATGGGTATTTTCCTGAAGAAATGTTCTAGTGATCTTTTTAATGTATTTTCATTTATGAAAAAAATCCTTTGATGGTAATTATTCTTCACCAGGGAAATTATTCAATGATATAATCCTTATTCTTTATCTTATTGGTTATTGATTATGGTGATAAAATATTTATATAACCCATTTTCTTTTCCATAGGTTAATTTATGATGAAATGATAAATGTTTTCATGACCTTATGATATACATATTAATATATTATGATTATGTGATAGTTTTTTCCATTATAACCCTGTAGTGAAATGGGTAATGTGATATTGATATCTCAATAGATGATGAGGATAAGTGTATACATGACTGAGAATATATTTTTTCACATTTAGATGAATGAGTATGATTTATTCAAGCTATGCTCACAAGATTAAGCAGGAACATGATTATAAATTGATATGTTAACATTTTGATGCATGAGTATGAATTATTCTAGCTTTGGTCATAAGATTATATATGGAAATGCTTGATAATAACTAACTTCACAGGATTATGATTTCCTATGATTATCATGAAACATTATTATGTTATGACTCTTGAGTTATTATTATTGATTTATCAGCCTTATCTATTATGCTACTTGATATGAATTTACATTTGAGTTTATGATATAAGATCTTATAGTAATGAATAATATACATTGATAACATAAACTTTATTATACTATCATTCCCTTATAATCATATTATGATCTTATGATTGATATATCCCATGTTTTACTATATTGAGCATATGAGCACACCCTTTCTTATGATTTTCTTCCCTATTATTTGATGGGAAGTTTTAAGGATGATATGTTTAGGGGGAACAATTATGAAGTTATTTTTAGGTGATGATGAATATATTTTATGAAATAAATTGATTATAAATCTATTATCAAAATAATATAATCATTTTCAGTCGTAATGTGTGTATAAATGTGATATTTATTTAATATTCATCTAGAATGATGTAATTTTTATGTATGTTTTCTTCAGGTTTCTATAATTTGTTTCAAACCACAATTTTATTATTTTTGGTGATCAGTATTAGAAAAAATTAGTAATAACCCTTAGGATAATGTACATATCAGAGAACATATTATGTTATGGTAAAGAAAGGAGTAGGGTTTTCTGAGTAAATACATCACTATCTGGATACTAGAATGTGGATTGTATTGTGGCATAGATGCACATAGGGATAGAAACTTTGAAAGGGGTGGATTGAGTATTAACTCAATCATCACTAGTGAATGAAGAGAGGCCGTAAGACTACAAAACTGGATAGTCACTCTTAAGGGATATTATTTTGTCAATTCACATTCTATTTATGAATAATTATATATAATAAAATGATAAAACTAATGAAAACTGATGAAAAATCATAGTTATATGATATAAACTTAGAGTATCATTGGTTGAACTAAGTATTCATAATTTACAACATCATAAGAATTATTTTCATAATCATATGAATTATTAATTTTATTATTGATATTTTATACTCACATTATGTTTTTCATGTTTTAATCAATGTTTTGAACTAGGATTAATTATTATACAATGATATTCTAAAAGAACACTAGGTTTGATATCATAAATAACACGCAACACCAAACATTGATGACTAAAAAATATTATTATTTAAATATTACTATTATAACATACCCATTGAACTAGAATATATAAATAGGAGTATCCAAATTATGAAATATATATAGAGGTCCTACTGAATATAAATCTATTGATTAATTCTTAATAAATATGTAGTCAATTTTTAGTAAAGTGTTTCTATATTTCAAAAATATGTTTTCTTCCAAAAGGGGTTAATTTATTTGTATGAGTAAATAATATCATTACCTTACGCCACATAGGTAATTTATAATATAAAATTAATATCATTTTCAAAATCAACAAATGGAAATTAGATTAGGTTTATGATTTGTGATTTTTCAAAAAAGATTAAATTTTCAGTGAATTGTGATATTCCTAATTTCATTGAAAACTATATTTTCTTTTAAAATATTTTAAAATTACCATTTTTTTGGAAATCATTTCCAAATATCAATATTTCATTTTGATTAAAAATCATCGAGTTAATTTGATTTAAATCAAAAATTTTCTTATGGTTGATATAAAAACTTTTTTATATTTAAAATGTATTTTTCTAAAAAAATGCTTTCACCATATTTTTTGGGTTTATTTTAAAATATATTTATAAAAATTATATTTATTTAATTTTATAAAATAGAAATCATATTTTTATTCTTTATGCCTATTTTTTTAAAATTATTAAACTTTGTTTTTGGATATAATGAATAGTAACCGTGGTAAAAATGATGTCACCATGGGTAATGGTAACACATGTGGAACAAGGTTGAAACTATGAACTAAGGCTTAAAAATAATTCAAAAACATTTATATATTTCACTCGAAATGTTTAATATTAGTACACTCTTCATATATTGAAAAACATGGTATTTTGGTTCCATTTGTCTTTGATGAAGTCTATAATATTATTTTTAGTAAAGGAATATTAAAAAAGGTGTGTTTCTTTATTTTAATATAAATAATACTTTTGTGAAATGGATAAAAAAATTTATTAATGGATATAAACGTTTATTTTTAATATAAATAATTTTTTTTGTCATAGTAATTTTTTTAAATTTTTAGTGATGAAATAATTTCCTTTAATTCTTATCCAATATCAATATAGGGATTGTACAGGCCATAGAAAAATCATTTAAATTATTTATAAAAAATTAAAAGTAAAGTTTTTTAGTGGATTTATGATGTCCCATGATTTTTCTAAAAAATATAATGTATTAGGGTTGTTTAAAAAGTATATATTTTAATTAAATCACTATTTCTTTTAGTGTTAAATTATTTGAAAAAGTTTGAATAATATTTTTATAATTTTAAAATAATTTAATAAACTCATTTTTACCAAATTTATATCTTTTTATAAAATTGTTTATAAGGAATTTACTTTTTATTTTTCTAGAAAGGTATTTTTTTACCAAATGTGTGAACCTAATCATTATTTTAATGTATAACATAGGGTAAACTTTTTATACTATCATGAAAAATATTCACTTTTAATATTTCTTTAAGAAATTAGATCTTTTGAATCATAATTGTTTTTATTCAGTAATTTTTTTTGGTTTAAATAAGTGATTTCAAAATGAAATGGTTATTTTCCCGATAAAATGTTCTAGTGATCTTTTAAATGTATTTTTATTTATGAAAAATATCCTTTGATTGTAATTATTCTTCACTAGGTAAATTATTAAATGATATAATCCTTATTCATTATCTTGTTGGTTATTGATTATGATGATAAAATATTTATGTAACCCGTTTTATTTTCCATAGGTTAAGTTATGTTGGAATAATAAATGTTTTCATGACCTTATGACATACATATGAATATATTATGATTATGTGATAGTTTGTTCCATTATAACCTTCTAGTGAAATGGCTAATATGATATTGATATCTCAATAGATGATGATGATAAGTGTATACATGACTGAGAATATATTTGTTCACATTTAGATGAATGAGTATGATTTATTCAAGATATGCTCACATGATTAAGCATGGACATGATTATAAATTGATATTATAACATTTTGATGCTTGAGTATGAATGATTCTAGCTATGGTCACAAGATTATGTATGGAAATGATTGATAATAGCTAACTTCACAGGATTTTGATTTCCAATGATTATCACGAAACATTAATATGTTATGACTCTTGAGTTATTATTATTTCATTATCAACGTTATCTATTATGCTACTAGATATGAATTTACATTGGAATTTATGATCAATGATCTTATATTAAATAATATTATACATTGATAACAAAAACTTTATTATGCTATTATAACTATTCAATCATATTTTGATCTTATGATTGATATCTCCCATGTTTTATGATATTGATCACATGAGCACAACCTTTCTTATGATTTTCTTCCCTAGGATTTTATGGGAAGTTTTAAGGATGATATGTCTAGAGGGGAACTATTATGAAGTTATTTTTAGGTGATGGTGAATATATTTTATGAAATAAAATTATAATGAATCTATTATGAAAATAATATAATCATTTTTGGTCATAAAGTGTGTATAAATGTGATATCAATTTAATATTCAACTTGAATAATGTAATTTTTATGTATGTTTTCTTCAGGTTTCTATAATTGGTTTCAGACCACAATTTTATTATATTTGGTGATTAGTATTAGAAAAGATTAGTAATAACCCTTAGTATAATGTACATATTAGAGAATATAATAAGTTATTGTAAAGAAAAGAGTGTGGTTTTTTGAGTAAATACATCACTATCTAGATAATAGAATGCAAATTGTATTGTGGTATAGATGAACATAGGGTTAAAAACATTGAAATGGGTGTATTGAGTATTAATTCAATCATCATTAGTGAATGAAGAGAGGCCCTATGACTACACAATTGGATAATCACTCTAAGGGGATATTATTTGGCTAATTCACATTCTATTTATGAACAATTATAAATAATAAAAGGATAAAACCAATGAAAACTGCTGAAAAATCATACTTATTTGAGATGAACTTACAGTATCATTGGTTGAATGAAGTAATCATAATTTACAACATCATAAGAATGATTTTCATTATCATATGAATTATTAATTTTATTATTGATATTTTGTACTCACATTAGGTTTTTTATGTTTTAATCAATGTTTGGAACTACGATTAATTCTAATACCATGATATTCTAAAAGAACACTAGGATTGATATCATACATAACACGCCACACCAAACATTGATGACTACAATATATTATTATTTAAATATTACTATTATAACATGCCCATTGAACTAGAATATATAAATAGGAGTAACCAAATTTTGAAATATATATAGAGGTCCTACTCAATATAAACGCATTGATTAATTCTTAATAAATAAGTAGTCAATTTGTAGTAAAGTGTTTCTATATTTCAAAAATATGTTTTCTTCCAAAAGGGGTTAATTTATTTTTATGAGTAAATAATATCATTACATTACAGCACTTAGGTAATTTATAAAATAAAATTAATATCATTTTTGAAATCATCATATGGAAATTAGATTAGGTTTATGATTTTTGATTTTTCTAAGAAGATTAAATTTTCAGTGAATTGTGAAATTCCTAATTTCATAGAAAACTATATTTTATTTTAAAATATTTTAAAATTACCATTTTATTTGGAAATAATTTTAAAATTTCATTATTTTATTTTTGATTAGAAATCATATAGTTAATTTTATTTAAATCAAATTTTTTCTTAAGGTTGATATAAAAAAATTTTTATATTTAAAATTCATTTTTCTAAAAAATTCCTTCACCGTATTTTTTGGGTTTATTTTAAAATTTATTTATAAAAATTATATTAATTTAATTTTATAAAATAGATATCATATTTTTATTCTGTATGTATATATTTTTTTAAATTATTCAACTTTGTTTTTGGATATAATGAATAATAACTTCGGTAAAAATGTTGTCACCATGGGTAATAGTGACACATGTGTTACAAGGTTGAAACTATGAACTAAGGCATAAAATTAATTCAAAAACATTTATATATTTCATTTGATAATTTTAATATGAGTATACCCTTCATATATTGAAAAACCATGGTATTTTGGTTCCATTTGTCTTTGATAAAGTCCATTATATTATTTTTAGTAAAAGAATATTAAAAAAGGCATGATTATTTCTTTAAATATAAATAATATATATTTTTTGAAAAGGATAAAAAATGTTATTAATGGATATAAACGTTTATTTTTAATATAAATAAATATATTTTATTATGGTAAATTTTTTAAATTTTTAGTGATGAAATAATTTCTTTTCATTATTATGTAATGTCAATATAGTGACTGTGCATGCAGTAGAAAAATCATTTAAGTGATTTAAAAAAAACTAAAAGTAATATTTTTTAGTGGATTTATGATGTCCCATTATTTTTTTTAAAAAAAATAATGTATTACGGATGTTTAAAAAGTATATATTTAAATTACATCACTATTTTTTTAGTGTTAAATTATTTGAATAGTCCAGAAAATGGATTTAATGTTATTTTATGTTAAATAAAATTTTATAAAATGATTTAAAACTAAAAAAATATTATTTTTTTTCAAGTGAATTTTGGTTAATGATATCAAAAAAATTTCACCGATTGGTATGTTTTCCTTTTATAGTCACTTTCCTAACCCATACTGTGTAAAGAACTTATTATCACAATAATAATTAAATATGGTTATTGAGGAGCTAAAACTATGATATGAGGATTAAAAAATAAACTAAAATTGTCTAAATTTTATTTTATGAGATTAATTATACTTATTAAAATCATATTTTCAAAATATATCAATTTTTTTCCAATTTAACAAGAAAATTAATTTATATTTATTTAATACTTTAAGTAATTCCAAGGTGTCCCTCTATATCTTATATAAGGGAACCCTGATCATATCTTCTTCACACTTATTGAGACACATAACTGCACCAAACCCTAAAAAAATATTATTATCTTCCTTATATAATTTATAACGGTTCTGGTCTTCTTAAATAACCATCCATGTGTTCTTTAATGAGAGATCCAAGTAAGGTTCTTTAAAGAGGTGGAAATCTTCTTAACTGAGCACTTTAATTTTAGTTATTCTTATAAGTACTAAAATTTTATCCCAAACATTAAAATATAATATCATAATTATCTTTTATATTCATATCATTTTCAGTCAAATGGGAACTGAAATCATCATTTTTGCAAACGTGTGGACTATAATCTCGCAAATCGATGTATTTCGTTTCTCATCACCACATTTCATGGATTTTTATTACGATGGATGAAATTTAAATATATGATATTAATGAAATAATTATGATTCTATAAATATAATATTTTATTTATCTTCATACCATTACAATAATTAAAAATGGAAGAATCGTACATGTGTACGTATGGACTACCGTCTCCACATAGCGATGTACTTCATTTTTTGTAAAATTTCTATCAAAGATAGTCATAGAGATTGATTTAATGAAGATATTTTTTGTTTATAACATCATAATGATTATATAAAAATAATATGTTATTTTATTTCTCTATTTTACATCCAATTAAAATAAAAAACATCACTCAAGTTTATGGGTAAACTACCACCTCACGAGCCGATGTATTTTTTTTCATGAATGATTTTCATGGGCGGCTCTTAAATTGTATTTTATGTATAAAAATATTAATTATATCATTATTATTATTATGAAAATCCTAGAAAAATTACTCATTTTACCATGATCAACCAACCAAATTCTTTTTTTAATTATACACCAAACGTCCTCAAAACACCTAACGTGGACTTAACCAATTATGTAATTAAACATTTCATTTAAATATATTAAATAAAAGGTTTAATTATAAATTAATAAACCTATAAAATTTTATTATGAAAGTAAATAATTCATATATGTTTTTATATAGGTGTTAAAGGACATTCATAGAAAGTCTACACTCAAGGTAAGAAGTTTCCTAACTCAATTTCCATTCATTAGGTTATAACACTTCTTCATTAACTTGTTTTTCAATGATTATGTGTAAATTAAACTACAAATTGTATTATTTTTTATCTATAATTATTTTATTTATATTTACATATGTACACACAATCACATCATGGATTAAATAACACATTAATTTTATGATCATTAAAAGAGTTTTCTTTGAATCAATCTCATTTTCTAGAGACATGTTTCATGTCACGAAATATGATTTATTTGTATGGTTTACTTACATTCCCAGTAATGAATTTTGAAAAATTAATTCATTAAATTCCTGGGATTTATAGAATGATATCAAATTATTTTCGTCCATGAATTTTTATTTGAAAGCTACCAAAGCGGTAATGGTTTTATGTTACAATGTCATTTTATTATAGAAGTATTTATGTTTAAAGATCATTTAGAGGAACATTTATGATAACATTTTCATAAACCATATATATTTTCTTATAATCTAATTATTTACATTCCTTACATAATTTTCTTTAATTTTCCTCTCTTTGGTACTCGAAAAGACCAAACAAATATTTTTAAGAAAAACTGAACTTATTAATCCTTTTAGTAAAGAATATTTTATCTTTCATAAACATGTTTTATAAAATAAAACTAATATTTTTTTACTATACTCCAATGATAGTTTAAAAATAATTTTTATGAATATTTTACTTTTTCTAAAGGGGTTTATAAAATAATATTTTAATCATTTCCTATACATCATATTTTGACATTCAATACCAAAGTGTAAAATGATTATTTTTTAACATATATAACTCAACCTCCTTTTTCCACCATCATAAATATTTTTTTAATATTAATTTAAAAGGTTACATGGTTCTTTTCAATGAAAATACTTTTCTCAATATTTTTTGAATTTGTTGTTTTTAAAGGTATTAAAAGAAAAGTGTATTTCCCCTATTTTCAAAGAAATGTTTTAAATTTTATTCTAAATATATTTTCATCTATATAAACATTATTTAATGATTTATGTACTTATAAAGTAATATGAACATAATATACCATCAATATTATTTATTTTAGTGGGATATAATGATTATATTAAAGATATTATCATGAAACCTGTTTCTTTTCCTTAGGTAAATAAAACTATAAAGGTATTTATGTTGTTTTTAAAAGTATAATAATGAAAATAAAAGATTACATATATGATCTTAATTTATGTTACTTGGAAATTATTGATGGTAAATGTGTTCCTAATAGAGCTCATGACTATGGGTGAGATGGATTTAGCTTCTGTAACATCCCCAAAATAATATACCATTGTTTCTTTATATATATAAATATTTTTTAAATGAATTAATTTATAAACTAATATGAAATTTCATTAAGAATTATTTATATTAAACATTAACTAAATATCAATAATAGATAACATTTATTATACTCATAAATGGAAATTTATAAATATTTCATATTTCGAATTAAAATATACTAATTTAACCACACAAATAAACATTATTTTATAAATTTTTTTGATAATATTTTAATTTTAAAATAATTATTAAATCATATTTTGAATTATAATTTGAAACTTGAAAATTTATTTATAAATTATAAATACTTATATTTATATAAATTAATTACAACAATTATTTTAAAAAAATTCATATTAATTTTGTAAATAAAATTCTTATTAGAAGTAAATCGTTGTAAAAAATATTAATAATAAATTAAAATGGGTAACACATATTATAATTTTAGAATTAAATTTTGATAATTATATAATTATGAAAATTTTAATAAATAAAAATTTGAGAGTATGTATTTATGAACATTTAATAAATATAAAGTAAATATTATTTTTAAAGAATGAATATGAATTAAAGCTTCTTAAAAAAACAAAATAAATAACTTATAATTCATATAAAATTAATTTACAATTAAAAATTATGATTTAAAAGTATTATATATATATAAATTATGTTAGTCTTTAAAATTTCATTAAAGAAATTTAATTATATAAATAATAATAAAAAAATGATAAACAACGAAAATAATAATAAACAATAAAATAAAAAACAAAAAATGAGGATAAGGGGTTTCATGGTTAGAAATAGGCTTCGAATTTGGGAATTCCAGGAGGACCGAGTAGAATAAGAAGAGAGGGATTTTTATCCTGGGTGATTTTTGAGCATAGTTTGAGCTGAGAAAAAAGAGATCTGAGCTCGCCTGATGAGGCAAGGCCAAGAGACTAAGGTTGGAGTGCGAGTTTTGACCATTGGGATGGTGTTAAATGAACATCGAGTACAGAACATAGATCGAGATGGGATTTGAATCAGGTGTCTGAGTGAAATCTATGAAAAGGGGTATCAAACTAGCACTGATGTTGGAAGAGGGAAATTAAACCAAATCTACAAGTAGATGTATTTGTATTTTTTATTAGAGTTTGAATATTCTACAAAGTTGGTGTCCGCATGACTATTGGGTTTATATTCCTCATCCTATTTCCAGTAGTGGTCAATTTCTAAAATATGTTATTTTATGGTCAATGTATATACCATTTTGTCATCATTTTTAGTTAGAAAATCCTTGTTTTTTCTTCCATCATCATTATCAGTTGTCCTTGTTATTGTTTTACGGTGGACATTTTAAATTCATTTCATTTTATCCACAATTTATGATATTTTTATGTATATGTATAACAATGATTCACTAAGAATCTTGAAATAACTACATATCAAAAATTTAACAGATGTATGTTTTTTATTCTTGTTGATGTTAATGAATTTTTTCTTCATATGAATGTAATACTTAACGTTTTCCTTATTAGCTTGCACCACAATCATCAAAGTGAATGGTAATTTATTTTTTCTATAATTGTAGATGAAATAAAACCCTGAAAATCTTTTTTAAATTTTAAAACTAATAGATATTAATGATTTGTATAATATTATAATTTTACTATGACATGAGTCTATAAACAATTCTTCTCAGTTGTAAGGAATATGCATAACTGCAACTACTATTTTTTGATTCTCTCTATGTATAAGTCTGTCAAGGTAGATTCAATGAAAGGAATTATTTTCAAATTTTGATGCATTCTAATTCTTGGGAAGTTTGAGAGACAGTGAGTGTAAGAGACGATGATTGAGTGTTCTGTCAAGAAGAATAAGATGAAGAAAATTTCTGAAAATAAACATCTAGAAGGGGAAATATTTATTTTAAAATTATTTTGAAGGTATTAATTAATTATTAAATTTAAAATAATTTATTTTCCACTCAATTTTCTCATAAGTAATTATTTGCATATTTATTTTTAGGATAAATTTTATTCTGCAAGGGAAAAATATTTTAAAAATTTCTTCAAACATATTTGTTTATTTATTTCAAAATCAAAGATTTTTTTCTTTGTTTTATATTTTCAAAAATTTATTTTTTATAATATTTTTATTATAATGGATTATTATTTAATTAAAAATATTATCTTTATATTTATATTTGTTTAAATGGAACAATTATGTTAGATAAATTATTTATTCAAATTATATTACAACAAGAGTTTATTTATTCTTTTTAAAAAGACTTATGTTGTTCAAAAGCAATATTATTTATATATAAGTATGAATTTAATTGTGTAAGGGAAACATTTAATTTTTAAACTTTTATTATTCGCATAATTATATTAATGTAATGATATTATTTTCGAATTTTTTATGTTTATATTTGAAAGATATCATTTCAGGTGTATTTTCTAAAATTTAGTATGTTTTGAGTAATAAAGACTATCATTTAATGAGTACAAATAATTTATATATTCATGAATGTCATTTAAAATACAATAAATGGACATTATCTGTAACTTGTGAAACTTTATTCATGTAGAAGTCTAACTTTTATTGAATCTTTGATTTATATATATATACAATGAACAATTAATTCTTTTATAGGAAATTATTTTCCAAGTGGATGTTATTTTATATTTTCATTAATAGTCCAAGAATTTAATAAATTTATAATGAAGATGAGACTCATTTTCTTCAAGTTTTCTTATGAATTTATATATAAATATATATCCATATAAAGGAACATAACAAGGATTTCAATTTTTTAAAGTAAAAACTCTAATGAAAGTACATATTTTTAAATCAAGATTAATTTTTTTGCAGAAATTAGCACTTGAACATTGTAAATATGGCAGGGAATTATGGAGTGAACCCATCCCTCAGAATATGGGTAGGCCCAAGACAACTGTAAATGTTTTAAGTGGCCTCATTGTTTTTTTCAAAAGATCGGATAATGTTTTCTAAAGACCACTAGATTATTTTTAAATCATTTTAAATGCATAAATATATTCAAAGTATTACTTTATTTTCAAAATCATAAGTCTTTTTGATAATATTTTCCCCATATTTTCAAAAGAATTTCCAAATTATATCCAAAAAGAAATTTTCAAAATAATATTTCATAAAGGGGATTTCAATGTTTTCAAAACCCCTTATAGGGAAATTTTATGATCATCCCATTATTTTAAAAATATTTTCAAAGGTATTATTGAAGTTATAAGATGAACATAATCACTTATAGAGTTAGCACATGTGAGGAAAATTGTTCTATTTTATTACAACTCTGAAAAATTGTAAGATGTTGTCTAATTCTCCAGAACCTATAACAGAAATATTCCTGGATTTTACTAAGTGTTGTGTATTTGTTTAATTTCCCTTTATAAAAATAATAAACAACATTTTATGTGATGAACCCAAAGACACGGGTTGAGGGTGTTATAATTGGTATCAAAGAAATGGTATAGAAAACTTTCGAGATTAGATACTGTATTTTGAGAAACAGAAAATCTACACAATATAATTTTCTTTAGATAATTCAGTTTCCTTAAAAATTTTAGTTTTTATTAATCTTGATGTTGAAAATTCAGAATTTTCATAAGTCCAACAAACGAATTGTGAGGGGAGAATTCTTTTAAGGGGGAGAATGAAAATTCCTAAAAATTATACAACGTGGTTTATATATATAAATATTTTATTAAATTAATTAATTTATAAACTAATATGAGTTTTAAATAAGAATTATTTATTTTAAACATTAATTCTAGATCACTAATAAATAATAATAATAAAACTCATAAATGAATTTTTTTTTCATACTTTGAATTACAAATGTAGTAATTTAATCTCATAAATGCACATTTTTTATAACAAAAATGTTAAATATATTTGAAATGTAAAATAAATATCAAAAATAATATTTTTTTATAAATTAACACTTAAAAATTGATTTATGACTTATAAATACTTATATTTATATAAATTAATTATAAAAATTATTTGTAACAAAATTCATACTCATTTTATAAATAATATATTTATTAGAAGTAAAAAATTGTGAAAAATATTTATAATGTGTTAAAAGGGGTAAGATATATGATTCTATGAAATTATAAAATTAAATTATGAAAATATTACCAAATAAAAAATTGATAGTTCAAAATTATGAATGTTTAAGTAAATATAAAATATATATTATTTTAAAAAAATGAATATAAATAAAATTTTATGAAAAAATAACTTATAAATCATATAAAATTAATTGAAATTTAAAAATCATGAAATAAAAGTATTATATATATATATGGATTATGTTATTATTTAAAATGTAATTTAAGAAATTTAATAAAATAAATAATTATAATAATAATGAAAAACGGTGAAAATAAAAATAAATAAGAATAATAAAAACTAAAAGTGAGGATAAGGTGTTTTAGGATTAGAAAAAGTGTTCGACTTCAGGAATTCCAGAATAGATGATTACTATTAGCATTGAGGGATTTCGACCTGAGATGATTTTTGAGTATAGTTTGAGCTAAGAATTTGTAGTTTTTTGCTCGACGGTGGAGGAAAGCCCGAGATATTGAGGTTTGAGTATAAGGTTTGACCCCCGAGACGATGTTGATCACATATCGGGTAAAGAATAGGTATCAATATGGCCTTTCATTCAAGAGTCTGAGTGGCATCTTGGAAAGGGTGCATTGATGTATATTTAAAGGGGGGAGAGGGGAATCAAACCATATCTATAAGTAGATGTATTTTTTTATTATTAGAGACGAAATTTATTTAGTTTATATGGTTTCTTAATGACTTTTCCATTCTTCTATGTTTTGAAAATAACAAACACTCTATTTCAAGGAAAATTTTATTTGCCCTAAGATTTATTTTAATAAGGAAGATTTTTCATAAGGAAATTTTTTCCTTACTCATATTTACCTAAACAAGGAAAATTTTCTTTCCGCAAGGAATATTTTTCCTTACCTGTTTTTCATTGTCCATATTTCAGTTTTTCAAAATCCAACTCATTTTCTTTCTAAGTGTGAAAATCAGTTTCATATCTAAATCTCAGAATCCTATAAATACCTAGATATAGAGTATTAAGTTTTCAGGACCTGAATTCAGGTTCTGAATTCCTCTTAATTCAGACTCCGAATTCTCTAAAATTTAGACTCCAAATTCTCTGAAATTCAGACTCTGAATTCTCTCAATTTCAGACTCCGAATTCCCGAAAATCAGACTCTAAATTCCTCAGAATTCACATTCCAAATTCCACAGAATTCAGACTCCGAATTCATTAGAATTCAGACTCTGATGTATATAGAAGTCCGACTCCAAATTCCATGGAAAAAAAAATCTGAATATCCATGTAATATAGACTCTAAATGACTATTTTCTTAGACTCAGAACTTTTATTTTTCCTTAGACTCTGAAAAATTGGATTTGGTTAAGAAACCAAATTTTTATTATCCTTGTTATAGTTATGAAACGATGTCATAAAATCTATTTATAAATAATCATTTTTTGAGTGCTATGTGTATAGGTCCCTCCGAGATTCAAGGAAAAATATTACCATTGGAGAAGGGAGCCGACCGTTGGAGAAGTGCCTATAAATTGGAGCTTATTTGAATGATCTCACAACTTTTGATGACACATGATGATAATTCCAGAACTCTAGAGACTACATGATGTTGAAGTGATTTCTAGATATTGGTACTCTCATTATTTGTGTGTACTGAACATCTTGTTTATCTTGCTTCGTGTGACTCTGATTGTTTCTATTTATAATCAAGGGCTTCCGGGGATAGGAAGACAGAGGTGCCAACTATATTACAGGTGAGGACTTCCATTGCAAGGAACATAATGGTGCCGACTACCTTAATTTTGAGGGCTTTTAAGGATAGTAAGACGGATTCTGATATTCATATCGAGGGCTTAACCTAGTGTGGGTAAGATATAATTTGATTAAAAATAAATCAAGGGACCTTTATCCAGGGTTGTTGGACATCTTACTCTTAGGGTTAAAAGATTTCATACTAGTTACTTGTTTGGTTTCAAGTTTATTTCTGATTTATTTTTATTAATAAGGAATGTATAACTATCTTATACTTCCTTGTTTTTGTATACTCTGATTAATAATAATCTATAAGCTTTAACATATAATAATTTCCTTTTCAACTTTTCTTATGTTTCATTTCCGGAACCATATTTCTGAAACCTAGTATGTTTGTATAACTAAGAGGTATTGTGAATTTATCTTGTTTAACCTTGTTCAACATAGTTTTCTTTAAGGTTAAAAACCAAAGTTTTATACCAACTGTAAAGTTTCCAAAGTAATTTTTAAAGAATAAAATTCACCCCCTTTTATTTTGAGCATCTACATCATATTTCACTCCTACAATTGGTATCAGAGAAGGTCTATGAAATACTTATATTCACATATAAGTTTTCTTGATCAAGTTTTTATTGTTATAATTTTTCCTGGCTTAGGATTTTTATTCTTGTTTATAATATTTTAAGATTAATAAGTTTTTGTGGAAGGATATATTTTCTATTAGATGACATGAAAGAATGTCAGTTGGATTGACAATCTAAATCCTACTAGACCACCTATTTTTGATGGGAATGATTATGAATATTAGAGAGATCGTATGAAGACATTTTCTATTAATACTGGAGTGGAAAACTTTTTTATGCTTAATGGAAACTACAAGATTCCGAATAAGGAAGTCATAATATTTACTAATCAAGAAAAGTCATAATATCAACTACACTAAATGTTATGCAAAACATTGTTGTGTTCCCTGACCTGGAATATATATAATTAGTTTTCTTCTTTTGAAGATTCAAATTGTATTTGGATGAAATTTGAGGTCACTCATTTTGGTACATCCAATATTATAGAAACTAGAAGAGCTATACTTAGAGTAGAATATCTTGGATTTCTATTTCCTTATGGAGAACCAGTGTGAAAAGTGCAACAAAGGTTTATGACTATGGTTCACAATTTACAATCAATGGGTGAGAAAGGTCTAGATGATGAAGCTATTGTGGACAAGATTATTTATATCATTCCTAATGATTTGGAATCCAAGAGAACCACTATTGATGAGATCAAGAAAGTATCTCAAAATACTTTTGATGAGCTTTTTGGAACTATTCTTAAACATGAGACAAGAATGAAAAGAGATGCTAATATGAATTATAATATGAATGAAAAAAGAAGTGTAGCCTTTACTACTACTAAAGTAAAAACTCCTGAAAGGGTTACAAGATTCAAATCTAAGTAAGTCACCATTTTATCTAAATCCAATGAAAGTGAAAATTCTGAGAATGAACTAGCAAATCCTTCTTGAAGGATGAACAATATAGTGGGGAAGAAATACATTTAGTATAGTTTTAAGATGAAAGAAAGGGAAGACAAGAAAGATTTGTAAGTCACATGTTATGAATTCAAAAGAGCAGGACATATAAGGACACATTTTCATATGCTTAAGAAAAATGATAGAAAGGAAAATCATTTTGTGAAGAATAGATAGAAATACTAAAAGGCTAAAGCTAAGAAATATTTTAATGAAAATAACACATGGAGTTCCTATGCTGGTGACTCTTCTAATAAATCCTCAGAGTACAAATCTTCGGTTCAGAAGAATCTTGGACTAATAGAAAAACTAACCTTTAAAAATCATTATCTTATAGTTATGGTACACAATGATGAATCTATAAAAAATGTATATTTGAATGAAAATTATAGTGATAATAAATAATATGAGTCTTTGGATGAATAAGTTTCTTATGATTAAGATAATACTTTACATAATTACGAAGAATTTTCTCGATTTTCTAAACATCTTGAGAATGAAAATTCTAATCTCAAGAAAATACATGATAAGGAAAATTCTAGATATACTATTCTAACTAATGAAATATCATTTCTTTCTAAAGTTCTTGATAAGAAATTTTTTTATTTTGAAATTATTTCATAAAACCTTGAGGATTTTAATTCTGAGATGGATAAACATTCTATGGATCTTGAAAATTTAGTTTCTATGAAAAATATTTTAGAGGCTAACTCTAGTTCTAAAACTAATTTTTTTAGGATAAAACATGGTTATTAAACTAAAGTCGGAAATATTTTCCATGAGGATGTGTTTGTAAAACTTTACCTTAGGTAATTTTTTTGATAAAATGTATTCTCAAATTCGAACTATTGGTTATATTCATTCTAAATAAGTTTTCAGTAATAAATTTTTCTTCCTCAATGTTCTCCATTCTATATTAAAATGTCATTGTGGTGGAAATTTGGAAAATTCTGTTCCTAAAAAAAACCAGTCATTTAGTTTTTATAAAGCTTGTTTTTCAAAGAAAATATGGATACCTATGATTTGTCTTTCTAAAATTTCCGGATCTAAGAAAGTTTGGGTTCAAAAATTATAACATTCTTATTTTTAGGAAAATAAAGAATGTACCAATAGCAATATATATTACATAGATAGTGGATGTTCCTGGAATATGAATGGTAACAAAAACTTCTTTGAAAACATTATCAAGATGAAAGGAGGAAAAGTAACTTTCAGAGATAATTCTCAGGAAGAAATTATTAATATAGGTAAAATTGTTCTTCCTGAAAAACTTTTATTTCAAATGTTTTATTTGTTAAGGGTCTTAATAAAAATCTCATTAACAAAAGTCAATTATGTGATGAAGGATACCTTGTGAATTTTAGGAATGACAATTGCTTAGTACCCATTTACAAGGACATGTTTATTCTTTCTGCCAATAGATAAGAGAATGTATATACAATAAACATAGAAGACCTTAAGAACCAAGATCTACCTTGTCTTAGTGCACTGGAAGATCATTCTTGGTTATGGAATAGAAGATTAGGACACTGTAACCTTATGAACCTATGTAAACTCTCTAAAAAAATTCTTATTAAGGATCTACAAGAGCTTAGATATTATTCTTCAAAAGTCTTCAATCCTTTTGAATATGGTAGGAAACAGAAATCATGTTTTAAATCAATCGGTGAAGTCTCAAATACAGATGTATTACAGTTAGTGCATATGGATATTTTTGGTCCAACACAAACTGGAAGCATTGGAGGAAAATATTATGTATTTGTCTTAGTTGATGATTACACTATATTTATGTGGGTATATATTATAGAAAATAAATCTGAAGCTTTTTATTATTTCAAAAGTTATAGAGACCAAGTTAAAAATTAGAAAAACCATCGATTTATAACTATTCATAGTTATCATGGAGGATAATTTCAAAATTCTGATTTTGAAACTTTTTGTAGTAAAAAGGAATTACTCATAATTTCTCAGCACCAAGAACTCCTCAATAAAATGACGTTATTGAAAGAAGAAATAGAATTTTTCATGGGATAACTAGAACAATGATGAGTGAATATTTTATAGCCAATCATTTTTGAGCTGAAGCTGTAAGTACTGCTTGTTATTCTATAAATCGAGTTTTGATTAGATATTTTCATTATAATACACCTTATGAGTTATGGAACGGTAGAAAACCTAGACTTTCCTACTTCAAGGTATTTGGTAGAAAAGTATTCATCTTGAATACTACAGATAATTTACATAAATTCTCACCCAAATATGATGAAGGAATTTTCTTCAGTTACTCCACAACCTCTAAGGCCTATAGAGTTTTAAATAAAAACACTTGTACTGTAGAAGAAATTGTGCATGTCAAATTTGATAAAACTAATCCTTTAGTTTTTAAACAACCTCAACCTACATTCTTGGATGTGTTTAAAAAAACTGATTATCAACTCTTGGTAGAATATCCTTATGTTAAGGAAAATATTGAAGAAAATGTTTCTGAGACATTTACCCCAGAAGATTTTATACCCTTTGTTTTTGAACAGGTTTTACAAAACCCAAAACAGTTGTTTCATAAGAATCATCCTAGTGATAGAATCATTGGTTAGGAAAATCAACTTGTAAGGAATAAAAGTTCCTTAATAAATGAAGTAAAGAATATATCATTAGTTACCTAGTTAAAACCAAAAATCATCGATGTAGCTTTAGGTGATAATGGTTGGATTAAATCCATGCAAGATGAGCTAAATGAATTCGAAAGGAATAAAGTCTGGACCTTAGTTGAAAGGAATAAAGAAACTTTTGTTATTGGAGTAAAATGGGTCTTCAGATATAAGTGTGATGAAAATGGAATCATAGTAATAAATAAAGATAGATTGGTTGCTAAAGGCTATAATCGACAAGAATGAATAGACTATGAAGAAACCTATACTCCAGTATCTAGACCTGAATCTATTTGTATTTTACTTGCCTTTGTAGCATTACTTAATTTATAAGATTTTCAAATGGATGTTAAATGTGATTTACAAAATGGTTATTTTAAAGAGGATGTTTTTGTTCAACAACCACCTATTTTGAAGATATAAAACATCCTGAACATATTTTTAATTTTAAAAAAACATTATATGGACTTAAACAAGCTCCTAGAGCCCGGTATGATAGACTTACAAGATTATTTCTTCAAAATCATTATGTTAAGGGAAATGCTAATCCAAACCTTTTTATAAATAATGACAAGAAAAATGTTTTTATTGGTTAAATATATGTTTATTACATTATATTTGGTCCAAATCATCAATCATTAACTGATTCCTTTGTAGATCTATTGAAATAGGAATTTGAAATGAGTATTATTGGTGAGTTAACATTTTTCCTAGGTTTTAAAATTTCTCAAAAACCAGAAGGAAAATATATATCTCAATATAAATATATTTATGATCTTCCTAAAAATTATGGATATGACAAAACTAAGAGTATATGTACTCCCATTGTTACCTCAAATTCACTTGATCTTGATGAAGTAGGGAAACAAGTGGAGCAAACATTATTCAGAGGTATGATAAGATGTTTATTATACTTAAAATCTAGTCATCCAGAGTTAATGTTTTCAGTATGCTTATGTGCAAGATATCAATATATTCCTAAGTAATCTCATTTAAAGGTAGCGAATTTTTTTTCACTACTTAATGGGAACCATGGATTTAGGACTCTTTTATACTTTTGGAAATGTTTTTGTTTTAAACATATTTTTGGATGCTGACTTTGGTGGATGTAGAATAGATAGGAAATGTAAATCTGGAACTTTTCATTTCTTAGGATATTAATTAGTTTCTTGGTCATTAAAAAAACACTCAGTAGCACTTTCCATTGTTGAAGCTGAATATGTTGTAGATGGAAGTTGTTGTGCTCAAGTGTAGTGAATGAAACACGCACTCACAGACTATGGTATGAGTTTTACCAAAACACAAGTTTTGTGTGATAATACTAGTTCCATTGCCTAAATTAAAAACCCCACACACCACTCTCGTGAAAAACACATAGATATTTGGAATCACTTTCTTAGTGATCAAACACAAAAGTAGATATCATTCTTCAATTTATCGGAACACAAGATCAATGTGCTGATCTTTTAAGAAAATATTTACCATCCAATATATCTGAATACATTAAATAGACGTTAGGAATGATAACCTTAAGGTAATTCTCCTTGTTAAATTCATGTTAAAACCTATCTCCTTACAGTAAAAACTCTTTTTCATAGGGGGTGTAGATTTTATTGTTAGTTAGTTAATATTTTTCGTAGTTTATAATTTTTCATAGTTAAAAATATTTTGTAGTTAACTTTTTTTCATAGTCTAAATTTTTTCGACACTAAAATTTTTGATAGTATAAATTTTTTTGTAGTCTAATTTTTTTTTCATAATCTAAAATTTTTCGTAGTTAAATTTTTTCGTGGTTAAAATTTTCTTAATTAAACTTTCTCATAGTCTAATATTTTTTCACAGTCTAAAACTTTTCGTAGTTAATTTTTTTTCGTAGTTACATTTTTTCGTAGTATAAAATCATTCGTAGTCTATAATTTTTCGTAGTATAAATTTTTTTGTAGTTAAAAGTTTTCATAGTTAAAATTTTTCATAGTCTAATTTTTTTTATAGTCTAAAGTTTATCATAGTCTAAATTTGTTCGTAGTCTAAATTTTTCAGAGTCTAAATTTTTCATAGTCTAAATTTTTCATAGTCTAAATTTTTTGTAGTCTAAAATTTTTCAAAGTCTAAAATTTTCCTTATCAAAATTTTCCAAAATCTAAAGTTCATTAGGAAGAATTTACCTCATTACAAATAAATTTTCTAGAAATCCGAAAGGTATGTTTCCTTTCATAATTTTTTATAATATTTTTTACCTGTTTGTATTTTCATTTTAATTTAAATTTTTCGAATTCAATGTTTCCTAAAATCTGAATGTTTTTCATAAAAACCTCAAAAGATTCAAACCTATAAAAATCCTTTCTTCGATCATCTTTTCAACCGTCAGATCTGATCGAAAGTTTTTCATCCATTGGATCAAGTATGGAAGATGAACCGTCACCTCAAATTCCTATATAAGGACCCCTGATTCTTGTCTCACATTGAATTCCAAACCTTCACGTGCTGAACCTATGCCTCTGTATTTATGGTCGTTCCAGATCTTCAATGTTTCCTCAGTTCTGAATGTCTGTTGAAGCCTCCCCTCAGAAATAAATTTCGACTGTTAAGGAAATATCTCAATGGAAGATATACAGTGAAAGATTAGTCAATCCAATGTTTTATGCTAAGTATGATTGTATTATATCTATGAATATCATGATAAATGGAAAGGATAGTCTTTGTATTTCAACACCAAGGGGACATGATTCGGAGTATCCAGAATTGTTGGTTGAGTTCTATGAGAAAACAATTTTTTTTAATGAAGGAGGGAGAGATTAATTTTCTTTCAATAGTTACGGGAAGACCTACTCTCTTTCATACAGAAAGGAATAGAGTCTTATTATAATTCCTTATGATGGTTAAGAAAATTTCTTCTCTCACAAATTACATGATGTAGTAAGATCATTTATCAAGTAAAATGCTCTATCTTGTCTTGTTCTTTCATTGGTGAACTCTCTCAATATTGTTCATATATCTACCAACATAAGGATTCTGGAACTATGGGTTCAAGGTTTTCTCATACCGAGGAAAGGAGATAAGGATACTCTAAAGAAGAGTGACATATAAGGTTTGGATTTCCTGGTAAACCAAATAATGAAAACTTGGTCAAGTATATCCTGGTTATGATTGAGAATATCAAGAATGTAAATTTGAACTCTCCGATGATCATGTATCCGGCCATTCTATAAAAATTTATTGTTCTTTGTCTTTAGTCTTTCATGATTCCTTGTAGTTATAAGATGAGAAATAACAAGGTGATGCTTTTGAGTGATATGACTCTAAGGTGGATGAAGATTGGTTTTTCCAGTGAATCAATAAAATTTTATGTTTTATCAGATGAAGAAGTTGAAGCTCTTTCAAAGAAACAAGAATTGGTTAAAACATCTTAGAAGGGTGGAAAGAAAAGGAAGTCCAGTGAACTAGAAGAGAAAGGAAAAACCCCTGTAGCTAAGGAAACTCAATCCATACCCCAAAACATAAGAATAAAAAGACTTAAACTGATGAAGTTGATGTTAAGTAGAGAGAGGATAAGAAGAACAAAACGGCAGGGGAGCCTTGCTTTGGTTTGGATCCTGCTGAGGAAAAAGCCTTGAAAATGAAGGTTGCTGAAGATCTTGAGAAATAAGAGAAGGAGAAAAAGGAAAAGAAGAAGATGTCTGAGGATGATATAGTACAACCTCTTCTTAAAGATGCTGAGAAAGATTCTAATAAAATTCATGTACCAGAATCCTTTTTAATAGAATCACTCCTAGAGACTCCAGGAAATATGTTAGTATTTCCATAACCTCACCAATAACAAAAATTAGTTGAAGAGGAGGAAGAAGAATAAGAAGAAGAATAAGAAGAAGGAAGTAGTGATACTGATGATGTGATAAATCAAGTAGAGGAATATCATGATAAAGAGAGTCCTTCTGAGAAGCTCTCAATCCAAACTTCTGAAGCCGAGACTTAAAAACATGATACACCAGTAAAATATGAGAAGGATTAGATGAAGTTAATAAACTTTCTGAAGAATAAAGAATCAATCATGATTTCATTCTTCTTGGGGATGTTGAGGCAGTAGATGAGAAGGAAGAAATAGATTAAGATAATATTGTTCTATTATCAGATAGTGAACATGAATCTCCTAAGAAAAAATAAATCATTTCGAGAGCTAATAAGGGAAAACAAGTGGTACTTGATACACCTAGTAAATCAGTTGTAATAAAGAAAGAAGTTGGTGATCCATCAAAGGGGAATGTTTTTGAGATAGAAAAATAATCCACACCATCCAAACTCACAGATTCAGAATCATCCTCTCTTGGAAATGATTTTGTCATCCAGTATTTAAAAAAGTTGGTTGGTACTATTCCCCTATTCCCAAGTACTGATTCGAGGTGTCAAATAATTCAAAATTCCTTAAATCAAAAATCAGATTTACTTATCATGGTGATGGAAAAAAGTGTTAGTCTCGAGGTAGATTTAAAATCTGTTCTCATTGGCTTTGAGGCTCATAAAAGATCTTTCAAGAATATTACAAGTTGTTAAAAGAATACAATTGAATAAATGAAGATCTTTGATGAATTTTATGAAAATGTCATGGATTCCTTAGACACTGAATATAGTAATCTTGATGATCTTACCAATAATTTTGAGGAGAAGTTAAGTCTTGAATGGACTTCTCGGAAGGAAGAAGATAAGGAAATGAATAGAAAGCATAAATCAGTGCCCATGAAATAGAAAAAATAAATAGATCTCAGAATTGAGTTTCTGGAAAAACTTTTTAAGAAAGAAGAAGTCTTGAAGGATCATGGAGATATTCATAAGGCTCATGAAGAGAAGGTAAAAGCATTAGAGAAGAAAAGTGAATATCAAGATCAGATTCTCAAGTATGTAGAGGAGGATCACAAATAGCTAAAGAAGTTGAAAACCACTATGAAGAAGCTGATGCCGAAAGAGAAAGAAGGATAATATTTTCCAAATCCGATCTTTTGTTGAATTTACTTTTTGTGAAAATTATTTCAATCTTAATGAAATTTTCATTGCACTCTATATTTTTAGTTGTGTAGTATTTATCTTTTAGGTACTATATTTTTTTCCATTCCCTTTATTTCTTTTTGAATATAACCATGGGGGAGAAAGGAATGACAAAAAGAATACTATGTAAAGAAGAAATTTCCCTATGTAAGGGGAGTTAATATAAGGGGGATTTTTTATCTTGAAGATTTTCATATGCAAAAAAATGTGAAATATCATTCATGAAATCAATAATATTATCCTTATGGATTTTGGAGACTAAGGGGAAGTTAGTCATATTCACTTTGATCCATAATTAAAGGGATATAATTTTTTATTTACAAGTCCATAAAATTTTTAAGTCCTTATATTCTTTTTCGTAAGGATGTTTGTTCTTTCCAAAATGGGGGAGATTACTGAGTCAATTAGGTTTTGTTATGAATGTTTCATTCCTCTATGATCTAGAAATCACTAACACTCTATTTCTTGGCACATTGTATTTCCCCTAGGATTGATTTTAATAAGGAATATTTTCCTTCCTCAATGATATTTTCCCCTTACCCATATTTAACTTAATAAGGAAATTTTTCATTCCCCAAGGAAAATTTATCCTTACCTATTTTTCCTTGTCCATATTTGAGTTTTTCTAAATACAACTAATTTTATTTCTAAGTGTAAAAATCAGTTTCATATCTAAATCTCGGAATCCTATAAATACATAGATAAAAAGTATTCTATTTTTAGGACCTAGATTCTGGTTCCAAATTCCTCTGAATTCATACACTAAATTCTCTGAAATTCAGACTCAAAATTCTCTAAAATTCATACTCTAGATTTAATGAAATTAGGACTCCAAATTCTCTGAATTTAGACTCTGAATTTCACAGAATTTAGACTCCAAATTCCTCAAAATTCAAGCACTTATTTCCTTACAATTCTGACTCCGAGTTCCTCAAAATCATGACTCTAAATTCCTCAGAAATCAGACTCCTAATTCATTATAATTCAGAATCCAAAGTCTATATAATTTTGACTCCAAATTCCTTGAAAAATAGACTCTAAATATCCACGTATTATAGACATTGAATGCCTATTTTCTTAGACTCTGATGTTTTATTTTTTCATTATGCTCTGGAAAATGGGATTTAGTTATGCAAGATTATTTTGCTTACCCTTGTTATAGATATGAAACGATGTCGTACAATTTTTTTATAATTAACCATTGTTTGAGTGACACATGTACAGGTCCCTCTGAGATTCCAGGAAAAATATGACTGTTGTAGGAGAGAGCAGACCATTAGAGAAGTGCCTATAAATAGGAGCTCATTGAAACGAGCTCACAACTTTTGATGACACATGATGATAGTTCCATAACTCTAGAGACTACATACTGTTGAAGTGATTTCTAGAGAGAGATACTTGCATGCTTTGTGCATACTTAACATCTTGATCAGCTTGCTTCATGCGACTCCTATTGTTGCTATGTACAATCGAGGGCTTACAGGGATAGCAAGATATAGGTGATGACTACCTTAAATTTGAGGAATTCCTTATTGAGGAAGAAAAAGGTGATGATCTACCTTGAAGTTGAGGGCTTGTGGGGATAGAAATATAGATTCTGATATTCCTATTGAGGGCTTACCCTAGTGTGGGTATGACATACTTTCTTGAAAGTTTAAATCAAGGGACCTTTATCCAATGTTATTGGATATCTTAATCTTTGGGTTAAAAGATTTCATACTTGTTACTTGTTTTGTTTCAAGTTTATTTCCACTGCATTTTGATTAATAAAAAAAGAAAAACTATCTTATAATTCCTTGTTTTTGTATAATCTGAGTAATAATATTCGATATGCTTTAAGCTGGAATCTTTTCCTTGTGAAATTTTCATAAGCTTCATTTCCAGAACCATATTTCGGGAAACTATAATGCTTGTAGAACTAAGTGGTTTTGTGAATTTATCTTGTTTAACCATGTTAAATATAGTTTTCTTTAAGGTTAAAAACAAAAGTTTTATACCAACTTTAAAGGTTTCAAATGAATTTTTAAAGAATAAAAATCACCCCACTTGTATTTTGAGAATCTTCATCATATTTCAATCCTACAAAATCTTCTAATAATATTTCATTCTATTTCCCTTGGTTTCCATACTTCATTTTATTTCTAGTAGTGGTCAATTTTCATTTTATCTTATGTTATGATCAATGTATATACAATTATTTTGACATTTCTAGTTGGAAAATACTTTTTTTTTCTTCCATCGTCATTATCATGCATCCTTCTTATTATATAATAATGTCAATTTTATATTTCAATCATTTTATCAAAGATTTATAATCATTTTTTGTGTGGATTTATATTGATGTTTCACTAAGAAGAATGAAATCATTTAAAATTGAAGATTAAATCAGTGGATTTTTCGAGTTTTTGTGGTTTTTCTTGAGTTTGGCTCTTCAAAATAAAGCAATACTTGTATTATTCTTCATTATATTTCACCCAAAGAATTTAATTGAATGATTATTTTTGTTTTCTATAACTATATATGAATTAAATCCCTCTAAATCTCTTTAAATTTATCAAACTACTAGATATTAGCGATTTGTGTTATATTATAATTATAAATTGATTTGAGTATGAAAATAGTGTTCTCAATTGGATGGAATAAGAACCACTACCTCTAATTTTTTTTCTTTTTTATTTTTCTCTTTGTATAAGTCTATTAAGATGCAGGTCTAGCACATCATTATTTTTGATACTATATGTTTTCAAAATCCTAGGAAGTATGAGAGACACTGAGTGTAAAGGGCGGTGATTGGGTATTCGACTAAGGAAACCATCACTGTTTTAAGTGGCCTCACTGTTTTGTTATCATAATCATTCATAATGTTTTCTAGAAATCAATATATTATTTTTAAGGCATTTTCAAAGAATAAATATTTTCAAAGTATAAAAAATATTTTCAAAATTGTAAGTGTTTTCTATAATATTTACATGATATTTTCAACATAATTTAAAAATAATTTATAGAAATTAATTTTCTAAAGAATATTTCATAAATGGTATTTAAATGATTTTATATCCCCTTACTAGGAAATTTAATGCTCATCCCATATTTTTATAATATATTAAAATATATCATAGATGTTATAATAGGAACATTGTAGCTTATGGAGTTACCACAAGTGAAGAAAATTGTAAAATTTTATTATAAATCTGATAAATTATGTGATGTTTTCTAATTATTTAGAACCTAGACCGAACCATTTCGTATATTTCATTAAGTGTTGTGTATTTTTTAATTTATTTTATAAAAAAATACACAAAAATTTATGTGTTGAAGCTAAAAGCATGAGTTCGGGTGTTAATGTTTATGTTATGGGTTATCTCAATATTTCCCTCCAATTCATTGGGTAATTTTCCTTGTATTCAAGGGAAAGAATAAGGGAGTTAACCTGGGAGGTTTCTCCTTGTGATTTAATTATGGTCTAGTTATTTCTAACATGAGTAAACATGGGTGATGAAGATAATGTTTCAATACACCAACATATTTTCTCTATGATTTATAAGAGTTTTTAGTGGCTCTTTTGATCATGATTAATATCACATATCTTATGATTATTGATTCTTATGATTTATTCCTTTTTAAACCTTCATTACATGTTAAATTTTTATTGATCCATGTTTTTATGGGTATGAATTATCTTATTTAATTATTGTTCACTTTGACTATGTTCTAATACACATATTATTATCTTATTATCAATGGATATATTAAATTTATAATTCATATATTTACCCTTAATAATCATTTTATCATACCCTTCTTATTTTTTTTATACTTTATAAATAATTATGTTAATTAATATATATATATATATATAGAAGGGGTTTATCTAGGTGATTATGAATTCATAATGTAGAATAAGAAACTATATATATAGTGGATAAAATGAACACTTAAAGATATGACCATTGTTATGTAAGAGTTTATCCTAATTCTACAAAACACTAAACCTAAAAGGTCCATATATTTTTAAGTGATATTAAACTTTTATTTTATATTTTAGATGAATAAATTTAGGTAATGATTATTGGTATCAAATTAAAAATTAAATTTTTTTATCATTATATCCATGAGTACAGGTTTGGGGTTATGGTTGTTGGTATTGGGGTTTAGTTAAGATAACTTTTAGAGTAATATGTTTTCATGTGAGTTTAACTTAAGAGTTTTGGATACCATCTAAGGCTTATAAGTTTTAGATTGATAATAAGCTAAAAGTAATATACCAACATTTTGAGGTTTTTCATAATTATATTTTAAGGTGATTGATGATATTTTGAATTATATTTTATTAGGTTGATGTACAAGTAACCCTTAGGTGTGTCATATGATTTAACATGAAGGATTCATTGGGAATAACTCAATTACATTTTTGTGTTGTAATTTAATTTCCATCGGATAATTTTATGTTATTTTGGATATAATGTTAATTATTTTTTGTCTGATTTAATTTGAATTTTGTGTATTATTATTTAATTTTGGAGAAAATGTATTATTTTTACATATATAGGTTTATTAATTTTGGGTATTATCATATAATGTTCTACCAATTTTGGATTTATTATGGATAGTCAGATTATCATTTTTTCCTTATCTAGATCCTAATATCTATTAAAATTTGATTCTTTGGGCATATAAAAGTTTCATCATGGACCCCATAGCTGGGATACATGATGAGATATCCATGGAATGTTTTTATAACACGAAAACAATGGATGAAATTTTGTTTATGGATTTGAAGGAAATCAAGTAAGTATATGTTATCATGTTTATTGTATTAATGGTGAAAGTATCCCTCACCTTTAGATGAATGATTTGGAAAATGAAAATTATTTCTATCATTTCTAATGAATTTTTGTTCTTTTTTACACCTCATTGGTTTATGGTCTTGTGGTCATGGAATTTTTTCGGATCATTCACATTATTGGGATCCATTTTCTCTATCAATATATATCATTATCTAGTCATTACTTTTCTCCTCCATGTCTATATTTTCATTTCATACTAATGGTGTCTTATTTGGGAGACCCGTTATGTGCTATTGTTGATGGAATTTTATTTTAAACCCAAAGGATTATGGTTATTTTTGTATGGGGAATCACACAAATTATTAATATGGTTTCTAGTGAGTTTTATTCATAGAACCTAAAACACCCAATGGTTCCCACATTCCTGCAAATATATAGACTTCCTTTTTAAAGGAAGGTGGGCATTAAGGTATCATACCAATGATTTCTAAGAACTCACATTGGTTTAGAGGATGAGAGGTTAGTCTTATCACAATCTATTGTAGGGAATTATTTCCCAATCTGGAAACCTCTTATAGATTTATGCAATGTTTCAAGTCCTTCCCAAATCTCAATATAGGGCTGTTTACCCATTATTTAGGAATCCATTTTTAAAATGTGTAAATGTGAACATTTATATGTGTTTTAGGTTTATAATTTATGGGGAAATAAATAAGTATTAGAGGTTGTAAATAAATGTTACCATCTCTATTTTTCACAGGTTCTCTATCTAGTTTCATTATTACTTCATGATTTTTGGTTTTTGGTAACTATAGTTTAAAGCCACATAGTTGCGTTCTCTAGAGTTTTCCACCATATATTGGGGAAATTATAGATTTGGTATCAAGATCTATACCATGATAGGTCTTCCTATATATCATGGTAAGAGGAATGAGAAGCCATGTATTTTGGGGCCACTTAAAGGGATATGTCGTAACTTTTTAGGTCATCAAATAAGGACCAATCATTACAGTTGAATATCATGAAACAAGGATCATGAAGTGAAAGATTCCATGTAATGGTTTGTGTGAGACTTATGCATGAGCATCCCTATCCAGTTGGATTTGAAGGGAATAAGTCCCTATGAGTTTAGATAGATATTATAAGTAATTTTGTCTTATGAAGATATATGCCACAAGGATATTTCCCAATGATGATTAGATGACATTGTTGGGGCTTGAAACTAAGGATGATGCCCATATATGCTTCCTTAGGAATGTTCACCATTGAAGAAGTTACTTATTGGGAGTATATGTAACGCCCCGACCCCAGTTACCTAGAGTCCGTGCATTATTACGTATCATTGGCATGATAAAAAAGGATCAAGTCTCGAAAGACTGATTAGTTTAGTAGTATTGGAAACACTAGATATATTCATAAGTCTTACATTACATCATAAGGTAAAAAAACGACAACAACATCTTGTATTCCTATCCCCTCATACTATCCCTGCAAGCCATTCATAAATTACTTCTTCACATCCTGGAAAAAATAAAACATTGAAAGGGGTGAGCTCAGACACTCAGTAAGGATAACAATATAGCATAAGCTTTCGTAGATAAGCATAAACACTTAAAGCAATTTATAACTAAAACAAAAGCCTTTTAAACTTTAACTTAAGCATAATATGGCAAAGATAAAATGAAATAATTCCATTTAATTATTCACATGGATATTCTACTAGTCGAACAATCACATGCAATATCAATAATCACTTTCATAATGATGGAATGCATAATGCCAGACTATCATAACCACATAGCCAATGCCTCGTGCCAAGACTGCAAATAAGATTTTGTCAAGGACTTGTGCCAAGACACTAGTATGTCTCATGAGACCTACCGATGCATCGATGAGATATAGCGGGCTCCACCCGTCACATACTAAGTCCAATGCATTTCTCATATGAAAAGTTTGAATCATAACATAACCATTCATATTAAAACTAGCATACAAAATGTCAATACTTATCCACAAGCCATGAATGGTATAAAAATAGCACATCCACAGTCCAAAATAACTCATTCAATACAATATGGAAGATTGTATTGTATCATATTAACCTCAATCAAGAATAACGAAGGATATTTACATAGATGAAAATAATCATCAATATTATATGAGAGAAATATCCCCATTTCTCTTGGAATCATTTAAAAGTCACACTATTAGTCAAGAAGCCATTTAGAAATAGATTTTTGAATAAAAGTGTCCCATACCACTTTTAAACTTTTAAAAAGAGTTTTAATTTTAAAACTTTAATGTCCATATAAATAAATCCTTAAAACCATTTTTAAAACATGGACATTAATGAGAATGATTTAGAAGAATAAGTCTTTAAAACATTTAAAATTGGTATTTTAGTTAGAGTTTCAAACCAAAAGAGATACACTTGAATACAAATAATTGAGGTAATTAAAAGATTTTAATATCATGAGAATAAAGGGATTCATGATATACTATGTCAAAGTACATTTTATACACCACATAAAAGTGATTTGGTGTATAACCACAAAGAAGTCTCAATGGAATGTAAATTGAGATGAAATCTCTCATAAAGGCCGTATCCTTAGGTTAAGGATAAATAAACGACATAATTATGTGTGAAAAATATAAATACACTAAATATTATTGGATATTCAGTGTAAAACAATCAAAGGACATTCACACATATTCTTGTAAAAACAACACCAATGAATTGGATGTTTATCTCAACAAATCGGGATTGAGTAAAAATTACTCTTATCAAGTTCATACCGATGTATTGAGAGTTTATTAATGGAGTGATTATGTGTATAAAAAGTATATCCATAGAAAGGGGAGTGGAAATTATGACATAATAAAATTAATAGTGATTCCACACATAATCTTGGAGTAAAATAATCAATGAAGTATGCGTAAAGCCGAATGAGTGGAAATTGAAATTTCAAATTCCTTTATCGATTAGCTAACTTATGAAACATACACCCATGAAAGAATGATCATACAATGATGATTTAAATACCCATAAATTAAAGTATATTACACCATGAATAC
Source organism: Viscum album (assembly GCA_963277665.1). NCBI lineage: Eukaryota > Viridiplantae > Streptophyta > Magnoliopsida > Santalales > Viscaceae > Viscum > Viscum album. Next base: position 1,049,004,065 of record OY728162.1, read on the forward strand.
AATCATCGGCAGTACACACACCACATGCAATAAATAAGTGGTGGACAATGGAAATCTCACTGAATTAAAAGTGAGATAAGAAACCCCTTACTTTGTACTTTTTCCTCGGTCGAGGGTTAGTTAACCTCCTTTATAATGTTGAAATAATTTTTATTGAATTATACAAGAATCATATGCATTAATATGATATCATATATGATCTTTTAACATTGATTTGTTAATAATATCTTAAAATTATCGTCGTTTCGGGTGTTAACGGGTTCATTTTCCTTTATATGTTTTGTTACATATGCCATTTTTGTCATGGATAGGTTGTATCTTATTCATATACAAAATAATATCAAAACCTTAAACATTATTTTGAAATCATCAAATGATAATTATACTTGAATGGATATGATGGATAATGATTCTCATCGCGTTCGTGCAGACGGTAGTCCGTACGTACGCACGAGCGGCAATATCATTCTTTTGATATTAAAATAATACATAATTGGACGGTATATCATATATAAAGAATCATTATCATGTTAAATTTATTATTTAAATGAATTAAACATCATTATTATACCCATCAAAATAATAATTTATTGAATAACAATTACACCACGACGTGGAGACGGTAAGCCGTACGTACGCACGTATGGTGACATGTTATTCAAAGGATGGATAGAATACTGAATATGATTGTACCATATTTATAATAAAATAACAGGATATATAAGATACTTGATTTATTATTTTATAATGGTAATAACAAAGAAAGAAGAAGTGGAAGAAGAAATGAACTTGAAAAAGGGTGGTGAAATCATTAACTCTTCTTCGGGTTCTTCCTTTTGATTTGATCAAAATGGATCCTTATGTTGGATTTATGACTAAAGGAAGGCCTTTAGGACTAAGTGAGGGAAGTATAGAGAGTATTTGGGCAGAGTTTGGGCGAGCCAACTGGCTTTGAAGGTGTGAATTATTGAGAAGGGGTAGTGCCCTTTTATAAGAGGGGTGAGAGGCACCTTTGGAAAAGATAGAAATATTATTTTATAATAAATTCATATTCGGTTTATAATGCCTACAAAGTGGATTATTTAAAGTTTATGGTGGGTATAGGTCTAAAACCACTCAACCAATAGGATTTAGACAGGTTTGGGTTGCTATATTAACCTTATCTTTAAGTATTAACTCTTAGTTAATTAGTTTCACCTTTACAATGTCTCTTTGTATTTTTATATTATATGGTTAATAAACATACTATATACATCCAAGAAACCCCCAAGTTGTCCATTAATGATAAAAATGTCATGATATATGTCTCGTGGCCTAACAATAGATTTTTATGAATTTAATATGAATTAATAATATAATATTTGTTTTAAAAACTCTTTTATGTCAATTTTGACGCTATTTGGAAAATTGATTTTTGTGAAAATCATAACAGAATTATTACTTCAAAAAAAGTTAATTAAATCATTAATAACATGTAATTGTAACCTAGAATATTTTTTTAATTCATAAAAATTCTCAAATTTTATTTATTTGGGTATTTATAATATCAATTATTTTAATTTTTCACTATTATACTAATTATGACATCATCATTGGGTCATAAATAAATTAAACTATTTAATGTCTAAAAATTATAAATAAATTACAATTAAGTAGGAAAGAATGCTATATTTCTAATGAATATTTATAGTCGAAAATACAACATATATAACCCTTTGTAATTTTTTTGTTTCTAAAAGATATATGCTTATGTCATTTTTGTATTTGTTTTAACTTAATTAAAATAATGTGTCCCTATCACCTACAAGTGGCTCCATGGGGTCCCCAAATCGACCCAAAGATGCCCATGGTCGGACATGTATCCTCCAATAAGGTTTGGACACGTTTTAGGGTAATTTAGTATTATTATAATATTATTTGTCAACCCTTATTTACCGGATTTATCCATTCACTATGGTAAATAAAATATTTACCAAAGTAATTATTCAAAATGTCTAAAAATAAAAGTTACCTATTTACACAATTTGGACATCCTGATTTAAAATATGGAATCCATTTTTCCAAATTCAAAACACATAAGTGGCAGAAATTAATTTAAAATTTATTCCCGCTGTCAAAACAAAAAGCGTGTTTTTAAGATATAATAACTATAAAAAGATTTGATACTTGATTATGTTCAGTTTAATTGTGAAATTTTGTTCAATGACCAACATTGTATTAAGTGGTAAAAATATATTCTAAATATACTTTAATACAACTCAAATTCAAAATTTATCATTATTAGTTAATTTTATTAAAAAAGTTTTTTTTAATTAAAATTTTGCAATTTTCACTATTAATCAAAATATGAATGTTATCCGAAAAGAACCAAAATTTCACCCTAAGCTAATTTCTATATTATGAATCCAAAAATAAAGTCCATTTTTAAAGATAAAATGTATAAAATTTCAAAAATTAGGTATTACTATTTATAACGGCTAGTTTGATTGGTTGCGGTGTGTGTTAGAACTCGATGTTGTGTACAACACACGCCATTGCATTATTCAAAGGTAAACGTACCGTGGAATCTTGGTGTGTTACATTCTCCCATACTTCAATAAATTTCTTCCTTGCAATTTTTTATTAAAATTGGTCTTGAGAATATAATGGAAAGTCCCACATCGAAAAAAGAGTCAATAAAACTATCACTTTAATAGAAAGGAAGAGAGGTATAAAGGTCACCCAAGATAACCCATACTAGGATTCCATGAAGGAAAACATGGATATGGACGATAAACTAAGTGTTACGTTCTTATGGAGAGGGATAGAAAACATGATCAGGAGAAAGTTAACAATAAGAAAATCACAAACTTCTGGTGGGACAAACGGTCATTAGTCTCCCAGTAGGTAAAGTAAACAGACAAAATTTTTTGTTTTAAGTTACATTACATATGGAAGAGGAATTAATTTATGATATTGAATAAGAACATAAAGAGATATACTTAATATTTTTTGTAGAGTTTCATTCTTTAATAAATTTTTACCACTAACTCAATTTTTTGAACAATGAGTATTCAAGAAGACTTGGTCACAATGGAAGAGCTAGAATAAACTTCTATAGAAATACATGATCCACGCAGGGTAAAATATATATTTACCTTGTCTTTAGAGATTAATCAAAACCAAAATTTTTTGTATAATATCTGATGATCCCCCAAATGGATATTCCATTAGAGAAAAAAGAACACTAATCTTAATTTCTAAAATTAAACCATCAATAACCCAAAGTTAAATAAATACCATTCAATAATCAATTGTCCTTAAAATAATTCAATATTATCAAAACTAATATTGAAACCCAAAACTTATAAGAATGTAGTCTTCCACATTAAATTGTATCTCCAAATAAAATTTACTACTCTTAAAGTCACATACTTAAAAGTAATAAACCTAATCATTTCCATAAAAAACCCAAATCACTATAAATCCACAATAAAAAAAAGATAAAAATACACCATTACTCCTCAAATGAAACCCCATATTATTCTATTTTCCTTGGGCATATAGTGTTCACAACAAAGCGAACAACTTCCAAAATAACATTTATCACTTAATCACCAAATCATTTTCCTATACTAAGGGTATTTATTTGATAAGAGATAAGATCCCAAATAAAATTATTATTGATCAATAAAATCATTTAACTAAAAATAATAGTCACGCTAACCAGGGACTTCAAGTAGTCTAGTGGTAGGTGATAAATCCCAATCGCACTTTTGTTGTGGGTTCGATTCCCACAGCTTTGTCCGATGCGACGTGTTGTCACATGGTCTGCGTGTTGTCCTTTTTCAAAAACTATATTTTATAACATTACCAAAATGAGATAAATTTCTCAAAATAATGATAACATAATTTAACCACAAATCTTATCTCATACCTTTCATTTTCATCCCAAATTATAATAACTTATAATTGCCTCAAACCCAATGATCATATAAAACCAAATGGTTATTTATAACTGTATCCACAAGAGAAAAGATAATTCTTCCTCAAATATCATTCTCACATGGAATACTATAGGGTTAAAAATACAAGGGAAAATTATTCCAATGTAAACCCATCAACAAGGAGCACTAATAATTTTTAAACATCTCTCCAACCATTTATTTCCACATAGCTTCTTCTTTGACCAAGAAAATATCCTATAGAATAGGGAATTCACTTGGGTAATGGCCAGGACCCCTACATTTACGGAAAATGACAGTAAATGGACTCTTGGGACCATTTTTATCTTCTTCCATAGTACTCTTCATTTTTCTTCGGCAATTCCTCACTTTATGTCCTTCCTTCCCGCATGTAAAGCATTTCTTTGTCCCATTGAGACACTTTCCTGGGTGTCTCCTTCCACATTTCCTACATGATGGAAATTTAGGATTCCTTTCTCCATGGTCTCCACTGATGGTGCTCTTATAATTCATCACCTTTCTCTTCTTTATTGAGTCCGGGAATTGGTTAATATATATATCGTTGTTCATATTTTTGGAAAATTGATTAGGCATAAAGATGATATCTTTTACGCCTATCAACATTCCATTTTGTTTCTCATTGCCACCACCGTTCCCACCTTGTACATCATTCTCAATGTCACTATGACTTCTTTGGAATCCATCTATTGACTAAAACCAGAAATCATTGCGTGAGTAATAGTAGTCAAAAAATCATTTAGAGAATAACATGTCACCATATTCTCATTTTGAAACACATTGGGATTAACCAAGGTCATTTACTCTCATATTATATATATAATACTTCAAATCTATTTGTAAAGAAAATGTAAATTATCATAAGCATATCCCCTGGGAGTGTCGTAACCAAGAGTGCAGCAAGGCTCGTTATCGTGCACCAGTTACCGTTCGAGTCTAGCTCAAAGTAGTGTTTTCAGGTTTTACCCCTAGGTACATCTGTGCCAGAGCCACCTCTACCTGCTCGTATCCAGACAGGGATGTATTGCACGTAAAACTCACAAAATCTCTACAATACCAAAATTCTAGGAAGTTCTTCTATACTAATCCTCAAAGTTCATCTTAGTTCTACGTGCTCTAATCAGATTTTATCTAAATCTAACTTCCAAGGTTTGTACTAAACATTCTCTGATACCAACTGTAACGCCCCGACCCCAGTTACCCAGAGTCGGTGCATTGTTACGTATCATTGGCATGATCACAAATGATCAAGTCTCTAAAGGCCGATTAGTTTAGTAGTATTGGAAACACTAGATATATTTATAAGTCTTACATTACATCATAAGGTAAAAAAACTACAACAACATCTAGTCTTCATATCCCCTCATACTATCCCTGCAGGCCATTCATAAATTACTTCTTCACATCCTGGGAAAACTAAAACATTGAAAGGGGTGAGCTCAGATGATCATTAAGGATAACAATATAGAATAAGCTTTCATAGATAAGCATAAACACTTAAAGCAATTTATATCTAAAACAAAAGCCTTCTAAACTTGAACTTCAGCATAATATGGAAAAGATAAAATGAAATAATGCAATTTACTAATTCACATGGATATTCTACTAGTCGAACAATCACATGCAATATCAATAATCACTTTCATAATGATGGAATGCATAATGCAAGACTATCATAGCCACATAGCCAATGCCTCGTGCCAAGAATACAAATAAGATTTTGTCAAGGCCTTGTGCCAAGACACTAGTTTGTCTCATGAGACCTACCGATGCATCGAGGAGCTATAACGGGCTCCACCAATCACTTAATAAGTCCAATTAATTCCTCATATGAAAAGTTTGAAACATAACATAAACATTCATATTAAAACTAGTATACGAAATGTCAATACATATCCACAAACCATGAATGGTATAAAAATAGCACATTCACAGTCAAAAATAACTCATTCGAAACAATATGGAAGATTGTATTGTATCATATTAACCTCAATCGAGAATAATGAAAGATATTGACATAGATGAAAATAATTATCAAAACTATTTGAGAGAAATATCCCCCTTTCTCTTGAAATCATTTAAAAGTCACACTATTTGTCAAGAAGCCATTTAAAAATTGATTTTTGAATCAAAGTGTCCCATACAACTTTGAAACTTTTAAAAGGATATTTAATTTTAAAACTTTAATGTCCATATAAATAAATCCTTAAAACCATTTTTAAAACATGGACATTAATGAGAAAGATTTAGAAGAATAAGTCTTTGAAACAATTAAAATTGGTATTTTAGTTAGAGTTTCTAACCAAAAGAGAGACACTTTAATACATATAATTGAGGTAATTTAAACATTGTAATATCATGAGAATAAAGGGATTCATGATATACTATGTCAAAGTACATTATATACCCCACATAAAAGTGATTTGGTGTATAACAACAAAGAAGTCTCAGTGGAATGTAAATTGAGATGAAATCTCTCATAAAGGCCGTATCCTTAGGTTAAGGATAAATAAACGACATAATTATGTGTGAAAAATATAAATACACTAAATATTATTGGATATTCAGTGTAAAAAAATCAAAGGACATTCACACATATTCTTGTAAAATCAACACCAATGAATTGGATGTTAATCTCAACAAATCGAGATTGAGTAAAAATTACTCTTATCAAGTTCATACCGATGACTTGTGAATTTATCAATGGAGTGATTATGTGTATAAAAAGTATATACATAGAAAGGGGAGTGGAAATTATGAAATAATCAAATGAATAGTGATTCCACACATAATCTTGGAGTAAAATAATCAATGAAGTATGCGTAAAGCTGAATGAGTGGAAATTGAAATTTCAAATTCCTTTATCGATTAGCTAACTTATGAAACATACACCCATGAAATAAGGATCATACAATGATGATTTAAATACCCATAAATTAAAGTATATTACACAATTATTACAATCATGGGCAGTACACACACCACACGCAATAAATAAGTGGTGAGCAATGAAAATCTCACTGAATTAAAAGTGAGATAAGAAACCCCTTACTTTCTAATTTTCCCTTGGTCGAGGGCAGGTTAACCTCCTCTATAATAGTGAAATAATTTTTGTTGAATTAGAAAAGAATCATATGCATTAATATGATATCATATATGATCTTTTAACATTGATTTGTTAATAATATCTTAGAATTCTCGTCGTTTCTGGTGTTAATGGGTTCATCTTCCTTTATATGTTTTGTTACATAAGCTGTGTTTGTCATGGATAGGTTGTATCTTATTCATATCCAGAATGATATCAAGTCCTTAAACATTATTTTCAAATCATCAAATGATAATTATACTTGAATGGATACGATGGATAATGATTCCCATCGCGTTCGTGGAGACGGTAGTCCGTACGTAGGCACGAGCGACAATATCATTCTTTTGATATTAAAATAATACATAATTGGATGACATATCATATATAAAGAATCATTATCATGTTACATTTATTATTTTCATGAATTATACATCATTATTATACCCATCCTAATAATAATTTATTGAATAACAATTACACCACGACGTGGAGACAGTAAGCCGTACGTACGCACGTATGGTGACATGTTATTCAAAGGATGGATAGAATACTGAATATGATTGTACCATATTTATAATAAAATAAAAGTATATATAAGATACTGGAGTTATTATTTTAGAATGGTAATAACAACGAAAGAAGAAGTTCAAGAAGAAAGGAACTTGAAAAAGGGTGGTGAAATCATTACCTCTTCTTCGGGTTTTTTCTTTTGATTTGATCTAAAGGTCTCCTTAGGTTGGCTTTCTGACTAATGGAAGGCCTCTAGGATTAAGTGATGGAAGTAGAGAGAGTATATGGGAAGAGTTTGGTCGAGCCAAATGGCTTTGAAGGTGGGAATTAGTAAGAAGGCGGAGTGCCCTTTTATAAGAGGGGTGAGGCACACCTTTGGAAAAGCTAGAAATATTATTTTATAATAAATTCATATTCGGTTTATAATGGCTCCAAAGTAGATTATTTAAAGTTTAAGGTGGGTATAGGTCGAAAAACACTCAAACAATAGGATTTATACAGGTTTGGGTGACTATATTAACCTTATCTTTAAGTATTAACTCTTAGTTAATTAGTTTCACTTTTACAATGTCTCTTTGTATTTTTATATTATATGGTTAATAAACATACTATATACATCCAAGAGACCCCCAAGTGGTCCATTAATGATACACCTATCATGATATATGTCTCTTGGACGAACCATAGATTTTTAGGAATTTAATTACAATTAATAATATAATATTTGTTTTAAAAACTCTTTTATGTCAATTTTCACAGTATTTGGAAATTTGATTTTTGTGAAACTCATATCAGAATATTACTTCGAAAATAGTTAATTAAATCATTACTAACATGTAATATTAACCTATAAAATTATTGTAATTCATAAAAAGTATCAAATTTTATTTATTTAGGTTTTTATAATATCAATTATTTTAATTTTTCACTATTATGGTAATTACTGCATCATCATTGGGTCACAAATAAGTTAAATTATTTAATGTCTAAAAATTATAAATAAATTACCATTATGTATTAAAGCCTTTATATTTCTAATGAATATTTATAGATGAAAATCCAACATATATAACCCTTTGTAAATTTTGTTTTCTAAAATATATATGCTTATGTGTTTTTTGTATTTGTTTTAACTTAATTAAAATAAAGTGTCCCTATCACCTACAAGTGGCTCCATGGGGTCCCCAAATCGATCCAAAGATGCCCATGGTCGGACATGCTTCCACTAATAAGGTTAGGACACTTTTTAGGGTAATTTAGTATTTCTAAAATATTATTTTTAACCCTTATTTACCGGATTTACCCATTAACCATGGTAAATAAAATATTTACCGAAATAATTATTCAAAATGTTTAAAAATAAAAGTTACCTATTTACACAATTTGGAAATCCTAATTAAAAATATGGAATCCATTTTTCCAAATTCAAAACACAGAAGTGGCAGAAATTAATTTAAAATTAATTTCCGCTGTCAAAACAAAAAGTGTGTTTTTAAGATATAATAACTATCAAAAGATTGATACTTGTTTATGTTCGGTTTAATTGTGAAATTATGTCCAATGACCAAAATTGTATTAAATGGTAAAAATATATTCTAAATATATTTTAAAACCACTAAAATTCATAATTTATCATTATTAATTATTTTGATTAAAAAAGTTGTTTTTAATTAAAATTTAGCAATTTTCACTATTCATCAAAATATGAATGTTATCCGAAAAGTACCAAAATTTCTCCCTAAGATAATTTAGATATTACGAATCCAAAAATAAAGTCATTTTTTAATGATAAAATGTATAAAATTTCAAAAACTAGGTATTACTATTCATAACGGCTAGTTTGATCGGTTGCGGTGTGTGTTAGAACTCGATGTTGTATACAACACACGCCATTGCATTATTCAAAGGGAAACATACCGTGGAAGCTTGGGGTGTTACAGTATATCCCTTTGAGAGGAATTTAATTATGGTTGGGGATTACACCTAATGTGGAGGACTACGGGAAGATTTTTTGTTATGACACAGACATGATTGGATCATGTCTCTAAGATGAGATAACCATGTTCAATGTTTGAATTAAGGAGCACTAGGAAATTAGTTACATTTCATAGTCAGATATTAATGAGGATTATTCATTAGAGCTTCCCATAAATTCATTCCCTCTCATCCTATGGATGTGGGAGGAGATATAAAATGTAAGATGGATATTATATCCTATTGGGAAATATAAGAGATTACCCCACATGGGATTCCCTACGTAAATCTAATACCCTCCATGTAAGGACACCGACTCCATAATACCCGGTACCAGTGCATTAGAACGTGATGTGGAATTTTTTAGAGGTAAACATGCACTGATACATTACACATCATGTTCCATGCAGAGGATCGAATTTGGTTCAGGTTCAGGGAAACCAACTACATCTGACAAGATTCTTCTATTTGAAACTGGTACCTGAAAAATTTTATTAAAAATTTTAGGGTGAGCATACGGATGCCCAGTAAGGGGTTTTAAAATAACTTATTATACCAATAATAATATTTTGAAAATATTCCAAAATTTTCCAGAAAACATTTACTGATGAAATATTTTAACACAAGTATCATAACATAACAACTATCTTGGAATTAAAAGAGCGCATTACAAGGAATACTAATAGTGTAAAAGGGAAACATGATTCAACTCAAACCATGCCCATTCAGAATATTAAGTAAAGTCATTCTAATAGTAGTAGTTATAACTTGTGAAAATGAAAGTATAAAACTTATAACTAAGAGTAATACATGATCAGTGTTGCGCATGAAATAATAACTTCAATTTCATCCTTCTAATGTGAAACATACACTGGTTAATATTCTCTGAGTATTGAATAGATAATATGCCATTACTTTTACTTTTTCTAATTCTCATAAACATAATCTCTTTAATAAAAAATATTATACTAGTCAAATATTCTTCTGGTTAATTAAAGTACATAGTCATAATGAGGAAAGTGTATATGCTGAACATCATAACCATACTGTCCAGGCCTCATGATAGGACTATAAATAATCATTTTATCAAGGCCTTATTCCAAGACTGTAGTTTGTCTCATGAGACCTTCTGATGCATCAATTGTCTATAGATGGCCCCAACCATCACATACTAAGTCCAATGCATTCTCCATACCTCTAAATCATAGTGCACATACCACTTTGATTTAGAAAGTTACTTATTACTTATCATTTCAAGTGCCACATATTACTTGTTTCCTTATTTCATATTATTCAAAGTGTCCCATACCACCTTGATAAATTTAGTGTTTAATACATATTTGGTCATAGAAGTTAAATTACGTATTTTAACATTTACATAAATACAAATTGAGTCATTACTTTATAGGTTAATAAAAAACTATCAACTACAAGACATTTTCATTGAAGTGTGAATATAGTAAGAAGACTATGGCATATGTGATGACAACCTAGGTACTAAAGAAAATAAAAGTTTTGTCACATGTAATGGTAACCTTAATATTATAAAACCGTATTAATTAAAATTAATATTGGAATTTCTTCTAGATGTACATTTAATTTAATGATAAAATAAAATATTTCATGTGGGGAATTAAACTGACCAATGCTCATGTATTGATTATTTATATGCTTTGGTATAACAGATTACAAAGGTATACATAATTATAAAAAGAAAGCACATGATTCAACCATAAACAATACCATTTAACACACACACACACACACAAATATGTAATTCATTCATAAGAATATAATGGTTTCAAACTAAAAATAGTAAATTCATGAATTCTCCATTAATACTAAAAGTATCAAAAGCATAGTATTTGGAGTATTGAAAATTAAGGTTTAGTATAGTATAAATCTGTTTATACACAAGGGTATAAATAGTAGTGTCTTTAAAAAAAAAACCTATCATATTTTGAAATCACCATTTTTATTCATTCTTAGACAACCCTGGAAAAACATTTGATAAAATTGAGGATCCTAATTCATATTTTTACATATATATTCACAAAACAGAAAACACATTATGTATCGAAGGGTTTTAACTGAAAAACTAATAACACCCATATGACTTAAAATTAACAGGGGTTCTTGAATTTACAACCTTATAGTGATATTTAAAAGGTTTACATATTAAAAATACTTATGAATGTACATATATGCTTATTTAAACATGTATATATCACATGTATAATCAAGTTCACTAATGGTTCTTACACCAAAGTCAGTTTCCACATTCTTATTTATCAAAAACATCGATTAATCATAGAAGTTCAACGTTGAAGGAATTATAAATGTCCCAAAAGGTGAGATAAACAAACTATACCATTATATAAGACTTTATATACTATATATATACATATATATATGATAATATAACAAAATTCTATCTCATAATTGAAACTCAATGTATAAGGGACTTGAAACTGAACCTCAAGGAGGATCTTTTAAAACCATATGTATATATATATATATAAGAACATGCATAATTGAGTATGTAATGTATATAAAAGTTTTATAAAAAATATAAGACTTTTCATTATGATGTTATTTATTAACTTTGAAGCTCGAAGTTTAGAAATCTTAAATCTATACATAAGGGGTTTATGTAAAACTGCAAGGTTATATATATATATACATACGTAACCGATTATGTATATATGGTATGTAAGAATGTTCTTTATGAGATAATTATGGTTTAGGTATAATAATACCATATAAAATCGAAATCTAGAAGTCATGCATTGGGTATAGAAGGGTTTATATCCAAACTGCAAGACATATATATATATATAAGAGTGTACATAAATATACAACTTCAACTCACCGAGAAAGGAAATATAAATCTCTTACCTTAGTTCGAGGAGGAGGAGATGCTCGGGGAAGACTCGTGGAAGCCTGATGGAGGTTTTAGTAGGAAAGAACTGAGGGGTTCTTGGGGGTGAAAATGGTTGATTATATATACTATATTATACGAGACTTATACAGAATATTTTAATGACACTAGCATGGGATACGATGCCTCTTTGGTATATTAAAAGACTAGGGGAATGTCCTTCTAGGAAACACGTGAAAGGAGGGGGACAATAGTGTCACGGGTGTGGAAAATAAAGAGGGAGGGAGGGTAGGGTACTGGTCTGGCGCAGGTGGAAGAGAAAGAAGATAGTGTGTGGGATGAAAATTTAGAGAGTGAATGGATGACCGGGAATTGTTCTGGCCTTGATCCGATGGTTGGGGCGTGTATGTGAAAAGATGAAATAATTGAAATCTTAGATTACATCCGAGTTTTGATAGGACAACAGACACCAAGCCCAGAGAATACTGAGGCTTCAAAGTGAGCCCCAGATCGAGATGGATGGTCCCAGTCGCTCGCAATATGATCCAACGACCCAGATCCCATTTTGCCCAAAAATTTTCATCCCACATCGAAACGGAGAGACTCTCGTGGAATCTTTAGAAGCCTAGGACACCCTTCTTATGTTCAAAAATCACTACACACACAAAGGGGGCCTTATACACAAGCTCCCCCTGTAGGCCACGACCTACCCCTGCCTTGCTGTGGCCTCATGCCCATGGTGGCACGCTCTGATCCCTCATGTGTTTCTGTGTGCCCTTTGGGGAAACTATTACCACGCTCAGGCTGGGATAAGCTGACGCTGAGGGCTAGGCTCAGCTGCTTAGCATGATCTTCCTCCCTTGGCCTAGATAAAGGGATGTCCCTGGTGGGATTATTTTAAAAAAAATCATCTTTCCAAATTATAAAGTCATATGGGATTTAATACATTCATTTTAAATATATGGAAAATATCTTATAAAGAAATAATTTTATTTAAACATTGAAAGGTTAAAGAATACAAAATAAATTATACATTATCTTAACTAAGAGTATTACTAAAATTATTTACAAACAATACTGTTTTAATATAAGAAGTTACAAATTGAAAATTAATATATCCACAAGAAAACATCTATACAATTATTATAAAAAAACAAAGTTTCATTTTATGCTTTAAGAATGAGAAAATTTACACGATATTTAAAATATTTGTAAGACGTTTTAAATCCTCGTATCATTTAAAAAAGACCTAAATGTAGTTCAATATATTATAAAATTTCATCTTAAAATTCATAATTAGAGGTTATATTATAAATTTAAATTCATAACTTATAAATTTGGAAAACTAAACATTTATATTTAAATGTTTTTAATTAATTAATCAAAAGGAAAATGACTATAATTATAGCTGTTGGAATTCAATGGTCACCCAGGGCAGCAGTTGAGTTGATGTCTTATAAAACCATGACTTAGGGTGACCTAAATTCAAGGCAATTGTCTAAGATGTTGCTTGCTATACCACTGATGCTTAGTACCACTGTCTTGGTCTAGGCCAAGATATTCTTCATCATAACTGACTCGAAGGGTTTACATTATTTATTGTGTCTTGCTGTTGTACTAGGTGTCCTCCCAGTGGCTCTGATAGGCTTCTTATTTGGTAATTTTGGGTAGAATGGTTTCTTGTGATCTTGGTGCGTTTTAAAGACTTCAGTGTCTTGTTCAACTAAAAACACATGTGTTGATCTCATAAGTTTTTTTCAGTTAAAAAGAAATTTAAACAAAATAAAATAATAATATTATCATTATATGAGATACAATTTTGAGGGTGTTACATTATTCCCCCTACAAAGAATTGTGTCTTCACAATTTCATTCACATGACCATATTAATAATACTCTCTAGAGAACTTCACAACATCCTGCATTGTGGAGGGTCCTCCGGTGTTTCTAGGTGAATTCTCACATTGGTGTTCAACTCCTCTATTTCCAAGGCCTAAACACAGCTCATGAAAAAAGGGTTAAACTATCACATAATGAATTTGGGCTTCCAGAGTGAGGCTCGAATGGTGGAAAGATTAGTGATGTCCGAATAGAAAAAGTCTCTAAAGACTCGCCAGACTATCTCTTGATTGATAACATCTAACCCTTAGAGGTTGTTAAATGAGTTAAAACTGAGGAGTGAGTATATGTAGGTTTAGTAAATGTTTCACTCCAAAGAAGCCTCTTCAAATATTATTCTAGCTTTGAAGTTCCGAGCTAGAGTAAAGAATAAGAAAATCCCTTGGTGGTATTTTCCACTTCTCATATACTCGGCCAGTTGGGTCGTGTCTATATGGTGGTATATGTAAGCATTCTCTTGACAAGAGCAGAGAATTTCCACACTGTTTCATACTTCATAAATGTTCTTGCACGTTCTTCACATGTTTTGGAAGGGTAGGTACTATTACTCAATGTTTATGACCATAATAACCTCTAGTACCTCAATGGGAAGGGGTAAAATGTGGGTTTGTCAATACATCAAAAAATTAATTATGAAAGTTCAATCGGTGAAACCCATCCAAAAGTAAAACAATGAAAATATAGTAGAAAAAAGAGATAACAATTTCAATTCTCATATAACCAATAGTACATAAAAAATGGATAATGGTTTCTCCAGTTCCCGGTAACACTAATCCCCAGAACAAGTTCAAAACTCTTGATCTGCCTAAAGCAAATGCAACCCGAGCAGTCTGGTTCTATCTTGTGGGTGCATTTATGGTGTCTCTAGAGTGTGACATGAGGGGTTTGAAGTCAAAAGACATCATTATGTACTTTATGTATGTAAAAGAATGAAATGCCTCAATTTCAGGGATTCCAAAGTGTATTAATCGACCAAATTGGCCATAAGACCTGATCTGACAGAAATATGATGCATAGAGGTCACCTGTTGCTACAAATTCCTAAAAGTCCATGAGGTACTGAATACATTCCACTGTGGTTAATCATCTAAAGAGGCATTTGAAATACTTCCCCTGACTTTTTTAGGATGGGAATTGGAGTTGCATCATAAAGACATAATCCAAACCTGCTCCTCGGTGGAGCTTTAGTACATGAGGGGTGTTTGACACATCATAGAGGAGTTTTCACGACATTCGTATGTGTGCATAGTTTACAAAACTGTCATGCCTGGATTAAGAAACTACAGTTTCAAAAGCATAAAAAGGAAGAGACAAAAGGATAGTATTTTCGTTTTCTATCTGTAAATTAAGAAAACATCACACATAGTAAATCTTAAGTAAAATTTTCATTGTTCTGTTCTGGTTTTCCAGAGTTATCTAAACTGAATCCTCTGATACCAACTGTAAGGACCCCGAATCTAGAATACTCAGATCCAGTTCCTTATAACATGATGTGAAATTTATTACAAGTAAACATGCACTGATACATTACACATAATGTCCTATACAGAGGATCAAATTCGGTTTAGGTTCTAGGAAACCAGCTACTTCAAACATGTTTTTTCTGTTAAAAACTATTACCTAAAAATTTTTCTTCAAAAAATAGGGTGAGCATACAGATGCCCTATAAGGGGTTTTAAAATAACTATTTATATCAATAATAATATTTTAAAAAAATTCATAATATTTTTTAAGAACGAATTTTCTAATGAAATATTGTAACACAAGTATCATAACCTAACAACTTTCTAGGAATTAAAAGATCGCATTACAAGGAAAACTAATAGTGTAAAAGGGAAACATGATTCAATTATAATCATGATCATTTAGAATAATAATTAAAGTAATTCTAATCATAGTATGTATGAAATGTGAAAAATCATGTAAAAAACATATAACTAAGAGTAATTCATGATCAGAGTAGTGCTTAAAATAATACCTTCAATTTCATCCTTCTAATGTGAAACATACATTGGTTAATAATCTCTGATTACCGAGTGGATAATATTCCATAAATTTTACTTCTTCTTATTCTCATAAACATAAGCACATTAAACTTTAATATTCTACTAGTAGAATATTCTTCTAGTTAATTAAATTACATAGTCATAAT
The DNA here is from genome assembly GCA_963277665.1 of Viscum album. NCBI lineage: Eukaryota > Viridiplantae > Streptophyta > Magnoliopsida > Santalales > Viscaceae > Viscum > Viscum album. The sequence continues at coordinate 1,049,020,529 of OY728162.1, forward strand.
GAGGACAATGCATATGCCGGACATCATAACCATACTATCTAGGACTCATGCTAAGACCAATAATCATTTTTTCAAGGCCTTATACCTAGACCGTAGATTGTCTCATAAGACCTACCGATACATTGAGGGTATATAGGGGGCCCACCCATCAAATACAAAGTCCAATTAATTCCTTATATCTCTAAATCATAGTGCACATACCACTTTGATTTAGTAAGTTACTTATTACTTATCATTTCAAGATCCACATATTACTTGTTTTCTTATTTCATATTATTCAGTGTCCCCCATAATACCTTGAACAATTTAGTGTTTAATCCATTTTTGTCATAGTAGTTAAATTACATTGTTTAACATTTACATAAATACAAAGCGAGTCATTCCTTTAAAGGATAATAACAAAACTATCAACTACAAGACATTGTCATTGAAGGGTGAATATAGTAAGAAGACTACGAAATATGTGATGAAAACCATGGTACTAAAGGAAATACATGTTTTGTCACATGTAATGGTAAATTTAAAATTATAAAGACTTTTTAATTAAAATTCATATTGGAATTTCATCTCGATGCATATTTAATTAAAAGGTAAAATAAAATATTTCATGTGGGGTATTAAACTGACAGATGCTCATGTATTGATGACTGATATTCATTGGAATAACAAATTACAAAGGTATACATAATGCTAAAAAGAAATCATGATATTCAACCATAACCAATACCATTTAACACACACATATATATTTATAAATAAGTAATTAATACATAGGAAAAAAATGTTTCAAACTCCAAATATTATATTAATGAATTCTCCATTAATACTAAATGCATCAAAATCATAGTATTTGGAGTATCCAAAAGTAGGGTTTTGTGTTGTATAAATATATTTATACACAAGGGTTCAAATATTAGTGTTTTTAAACAAAAAAATAATATTTTGAAATGAACATTTCTATTCCTTCTTAGACAACCTTGGAAAAACTTTTGACAAAAATGAGGATCCTAATTCATATGTCTACATATATATTCACAAAATGAAAAACACATTATGTATCGAATGGTTTAAACCAAAAAACTAAAAACACCCATATGACTTAAAATTAATAGTGGTTCTTGAATTTAAAACCATAGAGTGAAATTTATAAGGTTTTGTATATTATAAATACTTATGAATGTACAAATATGCTTATGTAAACATGAATATCTCACATGTATAATCGAGTACACAAAGGGGTGTTACACCAATGTTAGTTTCCAATTTCTTATTTGACAAAAACATTCATTAATCATAAAAGTTCAATGTTAAAGGATTTATAACTGGTCCAGAAGGTGAGATACATAAACTATACCATTATATGTATGTACTGTATATAAATATATATGTGTGTGTATATATATATATGAAAATATATCAAAATGATATCTCATCTTTGAAACTCAAAGTGTATAGGACATGAAACTAAACATGAAGGAGGTTCTTATAAAACCGTTTTATAATATATATATATATATATATATAATAACATACATAATTGGGTATGTAAAAAATATAAAATTTTTATATAAAATAAAAGTCTTTTCATTTTGAAGTTCTTTATTAACTTTGAAGCTCAAAGTTTAGAAATCTTAAATTTGGACATAATAGGTTTATGTAAAACTGTGAGGTTGTATATATTTATATATACACACACATATAAGTAACCTATTATGTATATATGGTATGTAAAGATGTTTTTCATGAGATAATTTATGCTTCAGGTCTAATAATACCATATAAACTCGAAATCCAGAAGTCCTGAATCGGTTATAGAAGGGTTTATGTAGAAACCTCAAGACATATATATTTATATATACAAGAGTGTACATAAATATACAACTTAAACTCAAAGACAAAGGAAATATAAATACCTTACTATAGTTCGAGGAGGTGGAGAGGCTTGGGAAGACTCATGGGAGCTTGCTGGAGGTTTGAGTGGGGACGAACCAAGGGGTTCTTGGGGGTGCAATGTGTTGCTAATATAAACTATATTATACGAGACTTATACAGAATATTATAATAAGACTATCATGGGATACGACGCATCTTTGGTATATTAAAAGACCAGGGGTGGTCCTTGTAAAAAATGCGTGAAAATGAGGTGGAAAGCATGGTCACGGGCGTGGAAAACAAAGAGTTGAGGATAATAGGGTACTGGTTTGGTGTAGTTGGGAGAGGAAAAAGAAGGTGTTGGGAAAGATAATCCAAAGATTGAATGGATGGCCAAGATTTGATCTGACCTTTATCCGATCGTTGGGGTGCATCCATAAAAAAAACAAGAATGGGAGGCTCATATTAAATATGAGTTTTGATCGGACGACACACACCAAGCGCAGAGAATAACCTAGCTTCCAATTGAGCCCCAAATCGAGATGGAGGGTCCCGATTGCTCACGATATGATCCAATGACCAAGATCCCATTTCACCAAAAATGTTTAATCCCACATCGAAACGAAGAGACTCTCACGTCCTCTTTATAAGTGTGAGACTCTCGGCTTATTTTTAGAAATCACAACACACGGAAAGGGGGATTTATAAAAGGGCTCCCCCTACAGGCCTCAGCCTACCCCTACCTCGCCATGGCATCACCCCCATGTTGGCACGCTCTGATCCGTCATGCGCTCTTATGTGCCCTTTGGAGACAATATTCCCACGCTCGGGCTGGCCTAAGATGATGTTGAGGGCTAGGATCAGATGCCTAGGGCGAGCTATCTCCCTAGGCTCAACCAAAGGGCTAGCCCTAGTAGGATTATTTTTAACAAAAACCAACTTTTAGAATTATAATGTCATAAAGAAATCAATACATCCATTTTAACTACATAGAAAATATCTTATAAAGCATGAATTTTATTTAAACTTTGGAAGTTTAATTTATAAAAATTAAATAATACATTGTCTTAACTAAGAGTATGAATAAAATTATTTATAAACACAAAATTTTTAATATTCAAAGTTATAAACTTAAATTTAATATACCCACATGAAAACTTTTATACTAATATTATTGAAATAAAAAACATATTTTGGTTTTAAGCTTTAAGAATTAAATCATTTACAAGATATTTAAAATATGTTTAAGATGTTTGAAATCCTCATCTTATTTTAAAAAAACCTATGTGTAGTTAACAATATTATACCAAGTCCTTTTAAAGATCATAATTAGAGGTTAAATTATAATTTTAAATTCATAACTTAAATATTTGGAAAACTAAACATTTATAATTAATTGTTTTCAATTAATTCACCAAAAGGCCAATGACTATATTTATAGTCATTGGAATTCAAAAGTCACCCAAGGAAATGGTCGAGTTGATGCCTTATAAAACCATTCCTTAGGGTGTCTTAAATTCAAGGTAATTGCTGAAGATGGTGCTTGCTATACCTTCGATGCTCATTACCAATGTCATGATCCTGGTCGTGATGTTCTTCTTCATGAAGGACCCAAAGTATTTACATTATTTATTGGGTCTCATTGTTGTACTAGGTGGCCTCCTGGTTTCTCTGATAGGGTTCTTAGTAGGTATTTTTTAGGTAGAATGGTTTCTTGTGATCTTGGTGCATTTTAAACATTTAGGTGTCTTGTTTAAATAAGATTCCTTGTGTTTATCTCATAAGTTTTGTTCAGTTAAAAGGTAATTTAAACAAAATAAAATCATAATATTATCATTATATGAGATAAAATTTTTGGGGTGTTACACTCCAACTGATGGATAAGGCAGGGGACATGGTTGGCAATACAAAAAGAAAGACATGAAGATAACTCCAAGATGGATCCCATGATGAGTCCACTCCATGTATTACTACCTATTTATAAACCATATATTTTGTTTTATGCATCCAATGATTAGAAAAAACACATGAGAATATTACTGATAATGATTCACATTTCTGGAAGCAGGTGGGAAGTAAGTGCCGCTTCCTGAGATAGATGGATTACAAAAACCACCTCTATAATTAGGGTCCTTGTTACCAAGGGGATTCATAATGGAAAATTCATGAGAACACACTTAGTTATGGAGTACAAGTGAGATACATCCCTTAACAAGGTAAGGAATGATAAAAAAGGGGAACACTGATGTGCCCAGTACTCCAGTCTTGTGGATCTAGTTGCAATGGGGTAGGTCATAATGACACTATTAAATGGGATACTCAGGTAAAGGAATATGACATTTTAAGTAATAAAAAACCTTGGTTGAACATTCTCTTATATGGGTAGCCCTGGGCAGTTGTTTTCTTTGGTGGGTAGTTTTGTTGGTCGTTTTCTTAGGTGGAAAATCCTGGGCGGTTAGTCTCTCATGTGAGGGACCCTGGGATGTTGCTCACCTAGGGGAGTGACCTCAGGTGGATGCTCAGCAAGGTGAGGGAACACAGGTGGTTGGTAACCAAGGTGAAGAGGCATGAGTGGTTGGTTTCCGAGGTAAGGGATTTAGATAATACATTACTCTGGAATATGCTAATTTTCATAATTACTAGAGTGTTTTAGCATAACTAGAGAATATACTGAAGGAATAATTGAGGAATATTCTGTAGATCTATCTCTCTTACAAAGTTATGAAACTTTTTATCTATATAGTGGTCAAATGGCCCATGTTTTAGGAAAAATAGTGGTTGGGCAGAGTAGTCTGATAGATAAAGGTAGTGCTCTTTGGTGAGAAAGGTGGTGCAGGTTGGGTGGATAAAGGATACCTAAGTAAAGTAGGCCTAGGGACTAAATATTACATGTCCTAGGTATACATAGTGAAGAGAGAAACTTTTACAAGACATTATGAGAAAAAATAGGGGAACATTATCCTTATCTTTAATTCCCCTTTCTCTTGAAAAGGGGGAACCAACAAATACCCCCATATGAATGGTAATCAAGTGGAAGGATGAATATTAGATTATGAGGTCACCCTACCATGTATGAATATTAGACCAAGGTATCTACATCCTTTTCAATGAGGTGTTTAGGGTGATCTGTAGTAGTCATTTTGAGTAGACCACACTGGCCATGTTGAGTGGAAAACACCAGAAATGTTGAGAGAGGATATAGATATCCTTATAAATAGTGTGGTCGCACATCACCTAAATGTGTGATTATCTTCATTTATTTCTATTAATTTTATTCACCACTCTATGGTGAGTTCATGTTTTCATTCAACTTGGAGAGGAGACCCAAGAAAGGGGGTGTAAGAGAGGCTACCATAGATAAGGGGAATTAGTGAGGCTACCCTATATAGGGGTTGTATGCAAGTCCACCCAAGTGATGGGGCCTTAGAGAATCCATGCAATGAGGGGGATGATCAATGACACCTCAATGAGGCCATCTGTGAAAGGTTACATGATCTAAAATTTGAAATTTGTTAAATATTCAACTTGTTAACTTCAAACCTAACTCACCCTCATTTTTTACCTATTTTTATTTCTTGATTTATTATACTAACATAATCTTTGAAGCACCTATAATATTTCAATTTTCTAAATTTCTAACATTGTCCCAGATGCCGAAGCAGCAACTGGTATCTAAGAAATGATTATAGATGTTAAGCCTGAATCAATAAACATGATCATATCATGCCATCAATATCTAGATGGAAATATAAAACTAGATTTTCTAAAATACCAATTTTTAAATATAATTCCCTTTTATGGGATCAATCAGCTAATTTATAATGCACTTCCCAATGTAGAACTTTCTGGAATTCTGATTTTGTGGACTTGGGGTAGCACTCGAGTGAATATTTCTCTTATCAGGTTGTTCATTCATGAAAATAATATTAAAATATTGTAACATAATCTCTATGATTCAGTTTAAAAGTAATTTGAATTAAAATCATACATTATGATTAAAAAATCCTCCATTTTGATCTAATGAAGGGGATAAATTCTCCAATGGGACTTTTATCCTAGAGGGAACTTCTCCACGAAATTGGAATGGCCTTATTACGTGAACCAACACTGTATTGCATAAAAGCATTATTTGTGGGATGTTGGAAGTTAAAAGGCTATTTATAATTCATAGATATATGTATATAATTGTCTGCATCTCATCATTGAGTTGGTCATTAAGTTGTGCTATGAGAACAACACATTTCATCCACTACATAAGGAGGTTAGAATTATCCTATGAGATGGTCTTGAAATCGGAGGAATCTCCATCGATAGGGATATATATAAATAATTAAATCCTATTAAAAAAACATTAAAATATTCTAAGAGAACTTCTATACCAATAAATGACTTACTTTAATTTTTTGAAAATGATTTGAGGAATTAAATTCATCATTCTATTATTGTCCTTTATGGAATATGGGTTAAAATTTTCCCTCTACTTCTAAGATCGAGACCTAGAGAAAAAAGTGCAAGGACCATCCATACATGGTAATTTGATGGTTCTTAGAATATATATTGGTATATCATTGATGATGGGCAATAAGTTTTTTGGGGGTTTTGAATCAATCAAGGGTTAATATTAGATCACCAATTGGTGGGACTGCAAGCCATGTTTCTTAGAAGACTATTGTTCCATACATGATATGTATGTATTCGAGTAAGGTAATAAAATTTAATAATGATGGATAAAATAGAACCGGAAATAGTAGTGAGACTCGATATGTAAGATTTAGGGAGGCTCTCTCACGTTTGAGTATAAGTTATATGTTGTGAATACCATCATAGAACATGAAAACTGATACAACTCTTTCATAGCTAGATAACAATGCATCTCAGTGGTTATGAATCGAGACTAAAAAACATGGCTTATTAACTTTCTCTATTTACTACATTACTATATATTGTGGGTGTGAGAGCTATTATAATTTATATGAAATCCTTTCATTATATTATGGGAGACCATTACTTTTTTTTACTTCACTCCTCATGGGACTCCCATCATCACACTAGTGGAGGATATAAAGGGACTGGTCAACACCCAATCTTATCAGATTGCTTAATAGGATTTATTTCTTAGGGATAGGGTTGATGGTGTCCCAATTTTTTAACCCTAAATAGAATATAGGTTTTGTAAAAAGTTTCAACGTGTTTGGGAGGTAAAAACCATTTTTTTTGTGAATCATGCAGTGAGTTGAACCTAATTATTCTGCATCAATGTTAGATAATGTAGATTTAGACTAACAGAAATGTCCCAATTATGTTGGAACTGGTTAAGGATTCAACTATCCTATCCCTAGAGTATTCTCATGCTAGTATTGAATTTTACCATAATAGGTATTTAAGTGGAGTCACACCATGAATACATGGTCAACCATTTATTATTATAGGGGAAATCCCAGAAGAAACATCACAAGATGAATAAATATTACCGTATATTGATATCATTGAGTTTACTTCCTCAGGTAATGAAGCAAATTCCCATACCATTGGACAAAACATTGAGATTTCCAATCATAGGGATAAATTCATGAGTGGAACATCTTTTTAGATAAAATTAACTATTGAAATTCTAGACAATAGCGTTAGTCAACAACTCTAGGTCAAGTACATATTGTTAGAGAATCCCCAAATCCACCCCAGGTCATTTCTTTTACATCAACATGGGGAGAACCAACATGTGACTACTTTTCAATATATATTCCTATTCTTGATGATGCAACCATTTTTATTTCGGGCCTACTTATATGAAATGTTAATCTGATGAATGGGCATAGAAAAACATGTTTTCTATGATCACTAGGACCCCTTTTGAAAAAATAAATAGGAGGGGTAGTCCTCAGTATCAACTACTCATCAATATTGGAACAAGATTCTTTGATTATCTATAGTAATATTTGATCACCTATTAGATGATAATTATCCATGAGTTACTTGTGAATTTAGACAAATATCTTTAGAAGTTTGAAAGTGTGAATCACGAAGTTGTACTTGAAGAGATAATTACTAAAGAGTATACTCAATAAATTGTTAAGGAATATGGAATTTAGGAGACTATACATTTAATGAATGTGGAATTAAATAAATATGAGGCCCTTATGTTAAATAAAATGGACCAACCATCAGAATAAATGAATTAGCTTGAGGATTCCAAGATTAGAGGACATGAGCTATCTGATTGACTATTAGAAATGAACGTTTTTGATAGGGATAAATCTTCACATCACACACTCCTTTACTAATTTATTTCTAATTCTCAGTTAGAATTAGCTGACCTGTGACATCTAGATAACAATTTTATAGCTTATCTACTTTTATTAGCTTATTAATTTATCTTGATAGGAGAGAGTCCAATATTTGGATCCTACAATAATTCTTATTTGTTTGAATAAATGAAAATTAAGTTTATTATAAGTAATCTATATGTTGTTATATCATTTATCACTATTTTATAATACCTATGAATTCTATGAAAAGTAATATCAAAACATCCTAAATATTTTTACTACTATAATCTAAATAACGATGTAAATCATAATTATTTAATACTAAGGTCAAAATTATCTCCTCATAGGAATGGATCCTTGGCATAAATAGGTATAATATTATTTCATCATAACCCCAGAGTTTGTCCATTTTGAGGGATGATCTCATATAACAATTTTGTAAGTGTTTTTTGGAAGTATCTAAACCAATATGTATGGAGGGCACATATTTTATCCTTTTACCCATAGAGCCTTTGAATCACAATAGGTATTTAGGACATTGGGACTTTGGGCTACCTGAGGCCTTTAGGTCATGCTTTTTTAGACTATAGGATCAGTTTGCCATGAAGTAGTTAGTTCATAAAACACATGAGCATGCAAAACAAGAGGAATTAGAGTTTATTATTTCCACTAGAGTAGAAATAACATGATTGGTAAGGAAGAGAGGGTATTTCAACTTTTCAATCGATATCATGCACCGTGAAACTCTACATGGGGAAATTCCAGGTGATTATCCATGTGAGGTAGGGAGTTATACGAGATCAATAAAGAAGATGATGGGGAGGGGTAGTTCCAGTGTAGTAGGGTCATTAGGCCTTTGGGTCATGTATTGGGAATTGTGTTAATGGGCCTCTAGGTAATATTCTGGACCATGTTCCTTTTGTTCTATTGGTCATGTAAGGTTTCCTTATCAACCATGTTAAAGAGGGTATTATCTAAAATAAATAAAAAAACCAATACCTTCGGTCCATTCTTGCTAGCTATCTAGTACTAATATTGTATGTATGGAAGTATGATCTAACTTTTTCCTTGGCTAGGGTATTTGCGAGAATAACTTGACTATTTATAGGTCATGTAGGGGAACCCACAAGCTTTGTGTTCTTTCACTTTTTATATCCTTAAATTTTGACTAATCATGATATAGAGAATACTTATTAGAATATATATTTTTGTTTTTTGGAAACAATTTTTTGGTTTTTGACATAAAAAAATTTATTCCCTATAAATTTCAAGTGCTTTATTTTAAATATACCTTTAAATGTTTGTGTCTAGGGATAGAAGACTAATGTTTTTCTGATAACAAAATTTTCATGTTTTCATTCTATTGAGTTCCAGGACTCTTTAATTTTGTAGTTTAAGGTCATAAACGTAGGAATAATGGTTTCTATGATTTATGTTTGTATAACATTAATAATAAGATGAAGCAATTTAAGGTCACATAGCTTTGACCAATGGGTTTATTACTAGAAATAGGGATGATACATAAGTGTTTCATATCATAGATGATAAATCTATTGGAATAATTTCATTATGGAATGCATAAATCATAACCTACAAATGTCTGGATCAATTGGAAACAAAGATAAGAGGGAGTTAAATAAGAATAAGTAATGGTGGAAAACTAATTCCACACCCAGTCAATGGAATATTGTGGGGTAATATGGCCTTTATAACACTCAATCTAGGTATAGCTTATAGGGTTTAGGTGGACCATTATCTGGGGAATAAAATTCCCCTAGGGGTTATGTCACATTCTCAGTGGAAAATGTGTTATTCACCATAAAATAATAATTTCCCCCTTTATATCAATAAATACTTATTACAAAAATTTCATTGAAAGAGATAACCTAGTGTATTTATTGACTTGAGTTTTATTGATTTCGTTAGTATTATTTTGACTTATGGAATTGGTTAGTTTTGAATTAGACATAAGAGATATAAATATGGTTTACAGAGATTGGAATATTTATGATGGGTTAATTCCCCTTAACAATTACATCACTTTGTATTGGATATATATTCATGGTGGAAATATTTCATTTGGATCCAATCCCATGAAGCTATTCAGAATGTTTAAGTTCATAGTTCATAGATTAATGAGATGGGAATAATGGCCCGACTTATAGATTAGATGCTAAGAATTCTCCAAATCTTATAGAACTTGGGGAGAGACATTGTAAATCATCACTTGAGGCTCTATGATATGAAAAAGTGGAATGGGATAGGTACATAAGTAATGAAAATGGAATATGTATGAATGTTTAATTAAATTATAATACTATTAGGGAATAATTAGATAATAGGATTTTCTCCTTAGGATGTAGATACCTCTTTTTTAGACTCTATATTGGGGGGAACAATTGTAGAACCATGTCAGGAGTGTAGTAAGCATAGTAAAAATAGAGGTTTCCTATGGATTTATATTCTCTTGTTACTAATAAAAAATAATGGTTTTCATTAATCTATGAATCTCAATATATGAATTTTGGTTTATGAAATGAAGATGTTTAGAAAGAATTGTGTAGTTATTTAAATTCGGGCATTCTATGATTGGTTGATTGTGATCTTATCGAGATACAGAGACTGAACTACATGTGTCTCTCATGATGATTTATTTTCATAAATATGGATTATGTGTAAGAAAATGGGTGTTTTTTTATTTTATTTGTAGATAGACTTAGAATAATGGATCTCAACAATACTATATTTATCATGAGAATGAGAATCAAGACACAACTAGTTCTCTATAAGAAATTACCCACATAGGTATGGATCATATATTTTGGAGGGGGTATTTTGATTTTGAATTTGCAGTTGGGACTAGGATAGGGTATCTAGGAATACTGATGTATCTCATCAGAATGCGAGTAAAGACACAATAGTTCTCTATAAGAATCCCCCTACATAGATTTGACTCATATGCATGGGGAGGAAATTTTCCAAGACCTTACAGCTGGGCCCAGGATAAGGAATCTAGTTGTCTCTACACATACTATATTTACTTGAATCAATCTATATGTAGTTATTGAAATGAAAATGTCCCCTACATATATCTTACACATATACATGGGAAGGTGTATTTTATTCTGACCATGTGTTTATGAATTAAAGAACCCACATCCCAATCTCCCATGAATATCCATCTCATACATAGGAGGACGAAAATAATGGTCTGATTCACATATAGGTTTCATTCCAAAGACTTAAAAAAGGATTGATCTCTTATGTAGGGTAAGAATAGGCCACATATAATGATCTAACCTGAGAATCTTAGAGTCATTCTTGATAGACATCAAATTCACAGTTTAAATTCATAGAATAAGGACTGTACGAGGTATGTGTCTTTATTTCATATTATAAGGCTTATGATCAAGAATTGTAACATCAATAGGTAAGGATTTTGTAATATAGTTCTATATCCAGAAACTAGTATGTGAACTATATAGGCAAAAGTATTTATGCCATGACTACAATGCTAGATAGTTTAAATCCTTTACACCTAGACTACTTTTGGATTTATGAAATGTATATTTTTAGAAACATTGTGTTGGTAGGGGGAGTGACATTCTAACTATCTATTTTGAATAAGGAATATACTACATTGAAGTATAACTTTATTATATTGTAAGGTCCTTTTAACTTTGGATGATGTTTTGGGGGATTCTTCTTAGGAATCATTAGGGTCATAATATCCAATACCAATTCCCCTTATAGGAAAGAAAATATGTAAAATTTGTTGTGGATGGATCATGGTAATCAATATTGAGGAACATACAAGTTTGGTAGGGTACACAAAATTCTATCCTAAATAAATTTCAACTCATATAATCAATTATGAGATTTATTTTTTACAGGAAAATGATTACAAATGGCAATGTAGACTGAGATTAATTAGACCTCAATGGGTCAAACCACTTATGTTCCATGTATAAGTCGATATGAAGATTCTTGTGTAGACATTAATGTATTCTTGTGATAAGCCCACAAAAGTGTAGATGTTTGTTAGGAAAGGATTTCATTTATTTCTCCACCATCATATTGAGTATTTTGGATAAAGTTTTCTTATAATCCTATTTTTATCCATTTGTTGTTTATGATAGTAGGATGTGTGATTATACTGAATATCGTATTGAAAATTGTAACTTTTCAGTTTGAAGGATCATAAGTTGGTACTATTATCCATCAGCATTATACGAGGGACACCAAATATGATAATAATTTTAGTATTCACCAAAACGATGATAACCTTCATCCTATCTTTTTTGAGGGATACTGACATGGCCCATTTGGAGAAAAATATTGCGACAGTATGGATGTACTTAAACTACCTAGATATTTATGGGGATATTTATCCAATAAATTAATTCCCCATATAACAAATTTTCATGAATATTTTGAAGTGGGTAACAATAATAGGTGTTTATGGATAAAGATTCCATTTATCTGAAAAGCATGAAATATATTGGGTAAATTCAAACAATAACCTTTTTTTATAACCAGAAATAACTAAGACACTTTATTTGATGGAAATGTTTGGTCCCAAGATGATGATCACCATAGGTACCAATATTAACGTCCTTAATAAACTTCCTACATGACAATGATAATTTCCCCTCCTTTAATGCATCTAAGGTTAATCATTTCAAATATTTAATTATAGAATAATTTCTGGGAATTTAATACATTATAAAGGGTAAAATTGACTATCTATTAGAATATTCTCTCCTTTATTTACCTATATGATGGAAGAATCCCATTTTGGAGGTTTTCCAATATGTGATACATCCACCCATTTGAAAAATAATATTTTTCATGGGTGGAATTGGCCTCATTGATCTCTTCCATGTTATTTAAAATAAGTGGTGATACCCCTCAATGATTTGAAATGTAGATGACTGTTTCATTCTAGTATGGATCTTCTAGGGATATGGAAAAATTATCATATATAATGTGTGATATTTTTGTTTACGAGTGAGATTCTATATTTAATCCTTATGTGTAGTTGATAAGAGGAATACACTCTTGTTTTTTGATGGTACAATCACTATTTATCAACATGATCTTTGAATATGAGTCATCTTTTACTTTCTAGTTGACCACTAGCATTTTTAGAATTAATTCCAAGCCGGTAATGAGGTCTTGTAATTATTCCTCATTGTTGGTGAAAAATTATACCAATAAGAAGGATTAGGTAAATATTTCCTTTTGATTGAGAGAAAAGGATGAATTCTAAACCGACGATGTTTTGTTTGGGTTTTTTCATTATTTTTCTCACTGGATACTAGATGTTCCATAAAAGTACATCTCCAATATATAGGGGGTGTTAATGAATAGTAAATAATTACTCATTGGGAATCTCAGTGTTCAATGGTGTTTTTTTGAATAAGGAAACATTGCAAGAAAATCATCTAATTCTTATCCCATTTTTTCCTTTTGTGGTATGAACCAAATTTTGGACTTCTGTAAAATGACCAACCACCATGAAAAGGGTCCAATTAACCTAATATGATTAAGGAAATATTTGATCAAGTTATTATGCAGACCAAGTGTATCTCTTGGTGATGAAGTTAGTGCCTTAATTATTAGGTTGTAATGGTTAACACAAGATAAATTGTATTGATATATGAATGTCAAGTATCATTATTAAGAAAAGATCTTCTAATATAATAGATACTATTCTCATTACCTTAATCATTATTATGTGAAAGAGTAGAACCTTAGGACCACTCTATTTCTTTCACAAATAAAATAATTGGATTTCCTTCAACAAAGGGCATCAATACAAGTGGGAGGGAAAGATTTACTTTGAGACTATCAAAATATCTCTAAAAATCATTAGTCCAATAATAGATGAATCCATTATTTATTAAATTATTAAATGGTATAAAATTTATTTTAGGGTTTTATATTAATTATATAATGTATGCAAGGAGTTATTGAAGTCCTCTTAGCTATTTGTGGTTTTTAGGAGGCCTTGTGTCTAGGATAGCCTTGGTTATCACAAGATTGTCTTTGATTCTATGGTGGCATACTATAAATATGAGATATATTCCTTAAGTGACATGAAATGTGAATTTTAAGGGGTTTGTATTTAATTTGTTTTATCATATCTTATTGAATATAACTGCATGTTTGGAAAGATGATCAGAATGCTATTTGGATTTTACCACAAGCTCATTAACATAAAATTTAATAGTATTACATAAGAAGAGTTTCAAAATATGATGCATGGAATGTTGGTATGTGGAACCAATTATCATTAAAACAAAATGCATTATTTGATAGAAATATATTTTTTGAGGATCTCTAAATGCAGTAGCTTCTTTATCTTCAAGAGACATTCATATTTGGTTGTATCACAAATATCCATCCCTAATGAAAATGTCCTGATAGAATGTTTTTTTATTGATAAGAATTTATGTAATGTGGATTAGGAAATCATGTTTTGGAAGACATTGGTTGAGATCTCTAAAGTTGATGCAAACTCTAATCTATCTGTTTATCTTTTAGTCTAGGATATTACTGGAAATCCATTTTATATATTGAACCACCAGAATGAATTTGGATTTGATATGATTGTCAACCTCAATTTCAATCATACAAGCATGATTTGGGTGCATCATTCCGGAGACATACCTATAACCACAATGATATTCTAGAAAACCTAATTGATAGGAAGATATATTGGGATCAAGTATTGAAATTCTTATATACTTTTACATGTACAAATCTCAATGTTTCTTTAAAAAATTAGTGTAAACCTTTTATATTTTATAAGTCACGACTTCATTGATTTATGTGGGTAACATGTCTTCTTCTATGAATATATTTATTTGAAAGATCTCATGGATAGTGTTATATACACCCTCCTCAATTGATGGGGTAGTGTCTCTAAGAATCAATTCTTATTATCCGTCGTCATTACCATCAAAAGGGGTAGAAGAGGAACCAATATCCCACCATTTTGGAAATGTGAAAGAGATATTCCCACTCTATCTTTTTTATATGAGAGACTCTTTAAATCTATCTAATAATGCATGGGTCTTTTGAGACAGAAAGGGAAGAATGATGGAATTTTTACCTTGGGAATTTCCTCTTTTATGACTATTAGAAACATTATCAATATTATTAGGTATAAATGATGTGACTCATATCATTAAAATTGATAAAACATTCCAAAATATAAAATTTTCATCTCGATTTGATTGATGGATAATATATATTCATTTTCAAGCTATCTAAATGGGTAAACTAGGGTTATTTCTAAACTATTTGGTGTGGTATACCAATAAAATTCATCAATAATGGGTTATTTTTCTTTCAATTTTGTAAAATTCTATGTCGATGTATTGAGACTCACATGACTCGTATGGAGTCCTATCACCATGAAATGTCTCAATTTATTCATCAAAACAGTATTTTAGACATCGATGGTAAGGAGAGGTAATTGTTTCATACTGATATGACAGGGGTATTCATAACAAGACATTTAAAATTCCATCTTACTGAACTATAGGGATTTCAGTGTTGGATATAAGGTCCTCAAATTTATCTCTTATCTTGATTCATAGAAGATTTTTCTTCTGACTTGTTCATAGTCCTGAAGTGTAAAAGATGAAGGAACTAATTTATTTTACTATAACAAACCATTGGATCATCTAGAATGTAATGATGTTTATTCCTCAGTAGTTATCAATGAAATATAATCATAAGCCAATGTCATATAGTTTTCTAAACACATACAGTGGGTTTGATGTGTCCTTGTATAACAGTCTCACTATCATACTCTATTATAGAGAAGTCTGTGTAATGTTCATATGTATAGATCTATGGAAGATATAATCCCATAGTGATAACCTTACTTTTGAACTATTTAGGAGTTAATAGTCCCCCTACTAGGGAATCATGGTTATCTTTTCATAAATTAAAGGTGTAGAATATTTAAATCTTTCTTAGAACCACAAACAACTCCTTCAAGATGTCATATTTTTGAATTTGAGGTTTTTCCTTCCCAATGTGAGTTTATAGTTACTCCTTGTCAGGTTCCTTAGAGGATAAAGTGTGTCAGGTAGACATGACATGTTCGTGAAGAGAGGTTAAAGGAACACCTTTCACCGATGTATTTGGACAAATATTTCATCCCTCTCATATAGGATAATCTAATATTTCCACACCCTCTATACAATCTAAAATAAATTGGTTTGGATGACTCTTGAAATATGTTAGGGTGTATCTATAATACTTTTATCCCGGCCAAAGAACGTGAATGTAAGTTTCATCCACATATATGGCTCAAGTAGGGATGTGGAAGAGATATTATTCATGTATAAGACTACATATTTCCATGTTACCTCAAATAATGTGGCCTCTGACTCCATCTCCATGATTAGTTATTGGGAACTAAGGTTCATATCAATATTCATCATTAAATAATAGTTCTATTAACGGATTACTATTGAGATCACCAAATAGTTTCTCTTCATTAGATGGTTGTCCCATTTTTTGGAGTGGTTCCCATTATCATAGTAATAATGATATGAAATTAGAGAGGGGAAAGACTGGATTAGACATTGATACATGTTCATCTTCATGTAATTTAGTCCCAGCATTCTAGTTACATCAAATTTTAGAATAATAGATCATAGAAGACAAAAGTATGGCTAAGTATGATCACACTATAGAAGAGAATATTAGGAAATTACTAGTTTATTTAACTACTACTTTAGGATATAAATAATTATTGACTATCAATATGGAAAACAAATCATTAACATCCATGTACCCATATTTGAAACTTTTTTTAGTTGTTTTATTCCTCTAGAGTGGTGAAAATACACACCACTTGTGTTGGTTCCTTTCCCAATTCCACTGGTCCAGAATCAACCATATTTTCAGGGATAAATTTAAAAATAGGAACTCATTGATGGTGTTTCCAAATATTTGGTGAAAGGTGAAGTATTTTGGGTGATCACTAATTCCAACCAGATCAGAAATTTTATCATATAATAAAAGGAACAAAGGTATTTGATCAACCACCAAGATTTTATTTTGTCACGAGGTTTCAATTCACGAAAGATCAATGTGGAGGAATATATCTAGACTTCGAACAAGCTATTTACCCACTTTTAAGACTTAATCCAAGATGATCCGTGCATGAAATTTGAAGTACTTCAATGGGGATTATACAAGGTATGCTGTTCTAACAATATTAGTCTTGTTTTCAATGATTTTGTGATATCATTTAGAGTTGTCTAATCTTCCAATTTGATTGTAATTGTGTGGTTTCTAACTTTTTTTCAAAAGTGTTTTTAATAAAAAATTAATTGTCCAGTCAAAAAAATAACAATAATAAATTGGTAAAGGACCTACACATCTAAAAATTAATAATAATTATTCTTTGGTTCCTAGTAAAGTGGAAACTTATACTATTTTGTCCAATTAAAAATGGGTTGTTGTTTTTTCTATTTATTTGTGGGTTTCCCTTGAGACCACACTTGATTGAATGTTGGAGTTGCTGTTAGATTTTTCATAAGTGTAAAAATTGTGTTTTCCACTTTTCCAGTTCTTTTCTCTTGGTATACAGACATGGGTTTGGAATTGGTTTTGGATCATTTAATAGATTCTTACAATATTTTCAAAACTATGGAAAGTTCATTTAACCTTCCTTAACACCTTAATAGAGTGAGTGACATTTTCAACTTGTCCTGTAGGTTCTCTGTAGAGAGACCGAATAACTTCTCTAAGAGAAGTTGCAAGTTCATGGAGAAGGTCAAAACCTTCCACATAAAAATTAAGTTTTCACTCTCTACTTCACATATTTTTTACAATTTAAGAGATAAAGTATTTTTATATTTCACATCATAGATACTAATTTATAAATAAATTTTTGATAGATTTTTTCCCAATATTAAATTGACCTAGGTAGGAAACTATTATACCAAATGAAATTTGGTCCCTATAGAGTCTGTATAATTTATCAAAGTTTAGATGCCCCCTACTACTCAAGGGTTCTCATCATGGGACCAAATAGAGATACAAAAAGTTTAAAGTTATACTCTATGTCATCGTTTCCAATAAAAGACGGGTATGTAGGACCCTTAATGTATGGTGGATGTAGTGTTTCTTTCACATCCTCGAGGTAAAGATTTATTTCTTATTCCACTAATGAGCACCACCATTCCATAGAATCTAGTCAGGTTTTCATTAAAACAATGGTTTTAATTAGTAATAATGGTACAAATGGTTAGGCTACTACTTGAATATGGGTAGCGATGGGTGGGGGTTGACATGGTGGTCCTACCAGTATTTAAAGCTGATTAAAGTTTGGGGTGGCATAAAATAATTCACAAGAGATTGTCTTGACTGATATTATAATGGGTGGAAATCAAGAAATACTCACACCATTGGGTCTAAATAATATATTTTTATAGATCCTAGATTGAGAGTATCTCTTATATTCACTTTTATTGGTCATAACATGATATTATTTTTAAGGGAAATATATTTAATGATCAATGTGAGGATCCTCCTAGAGAACTTACCCAGTGGAGATATTTTCCTTGAGAAAATTAGTATTATTTATCTCTAACTCCTTCATTTGTGAATCATACTGATTGAATCACTCATTAATTTTAAGGGGTTACACTTATTCATTTAATGATCAGGGCAATAGCCACATTTTTTCTTTTTTTTATTTGAATCCCACTATGGAGGTAAAAACTGATTATTTGATAGAGTGTTGAAAAGTTTAACATTACATTGATTCTTAGTGTAAAAATCATCATTAATAATTTTTATATGGATAATATTTTTAATAGAAACATGATTCTTATATTCCAATGTACTATATTCATACTTCGTAGCATTTGTAGGGATAGTGCTGAGGAAATTTACCATTGCATAATGCAATTCATGCATCACATGTCCATTAGAAGTATGAGAATATTGATCACTCATGATAGATATGTTGAGTGGAAAATCATGATATTCCATACTGTTTTATCTTATGATGGGAAACTTTTACTTATGGCCTCTACAACGAGTCATCTTTTGATTTAAGGATTATCCCACAAATAATTTCTGGAGGGTAATCTAGATAGATTCTCTAAAAAACAATCTTTTAGATGTTCCCTAGGAGAAATAAGGGTTATGGTTGTGAAAAACCGTGGATATTTATTTGGTGGCATACCTCCCAACTAAAAAATATAGAATTCCATAAGGATGGAAGAGGAGAAGGTAAAAATTACCCCAAACATACAGGATGGGGCTGCTCCTATTCTAATACTACAACATTGAGGTCATATTAGAGATTTTATCACCTTTAGGGGGTGGTGGTGATAAAAGTTACTCTAGCTTTATGGGATGAGGTTTCTATTAGATTTCCTTTATTATATCTATTTTTATTCATATTGATCATGTGAATTTACATCTGAGAATGAGTTGAGTGTAATATGTATTATGAGTGTGAGATTCTTACTGCTATACACAACACTACTACTTGAAGATTAAATTTACTCAAATGTGAATATTTCTAAATCCTCTGATATTATTAATGTATGATTTTTTTACAGATCTCTCTCACTAGGTCTAATATTTCTAGGTTCTGATCATAGTTTATCCCTATTGATAATACTGGCTAATGTCTATATATTATTGTTTCAAGAGACATTCTGAAGAAATAATATTGAATAGGGTCACTTTATGTGGAATTTTATGGTTGGGGAGTGAGTTAAAATTAAATTAACCTTTTTCTCCATATCATATGATATTGACTTTATATGGGGACTTAAAAATAAAATGATTTATATTTGTCATAACATTATGGAATGGGGGTTAAAGAATACCATGTGGGTGTGTCGATGACTCTCAATGATGGGAGCAAGAATATGTGCCTTCTCTTGAGTAACCCACCAAGTGTACTGATGAGATACTCTAGTGATGGGGGTGGTAATCTTTTCTTGCCTCTTGAATATTGAAACCAAAAATATTTATTATCATATTTATAGAATAGGGGAATGGATGTATTCCCGCCCCTCTATTGCCACCAGATGTGCTGATGCGATTTCATAACTTTATTGGTAATGTGTACCCATTCGTTTGTTGGACTACAAATTTTTTCCTGTTCATATACTATAGGTTCAATTATAACACACCAATTACCTTAATATGTGGGGGGGATAATTTGTGGCGACAACCTATTTATTATCAGGATTTATCAACAACCTTATCCAAGCACTTCTAGAAAATGCCAGCAGGCTTGTTGGGTATGTGAAATAATATATACCTGCTCATAGGTTTACCCCATAGTATATTTGAAACATCTTCTTGTGGTTTCATTGTCATGGTATTGAATGAAATTATTGATGGTTTTAGACTCTTGACAGTCTTTCTAGGGTGCTCTGGTTTGAGTGACCGGATATGGGACCTACGAGGCATTGTCCTCAATGTGCTATAGGGGAACTGATTCTACATAACATTAGTGGTGGTGATTGTTGGTAGGAGAAATCTTGAGTTAAACACACATTTTAGAGTTGACACTATCAACATACTTGTATACCTCCCTATGTTTAGGGAGGTACTCATTATCATGTTCTTGAGAGAGGCTCCTCAAATGGTTTAAAATGACAATACATGTTTTTTACCGTTTTACCCACCACTCATTGTTGGATATATGATTGGTGGGGATTCATGTCATAAAGGGATTCACGAGTGACCTCCATCATCGAGATAGTACAATATAGATGGTACTCACTCATTAATGATGTTTGTACCAGGTGTTGAAGGTGATGGGTGGGAACCGATGGTTTCTAGTTTGATGAGGACCCAACTTTTATAGATACAGATGCATAAGTTCATCATGATTGGTAAGAATTTATTTTGATTAAAGAAATTTATGATGAATACTACTATTGAGAATAAAAAAAATAGACAATAAAATCTATCGTAATAGTATCATAAGTAAAAAAAATACATGAAAGGATGACTAATTTAAAGGATCCATGTTCCAACAAAGTTTATTTCATATAATACATAGAATAAATTTCCCGATGTGTGGGAAACCCAATTATTTTGGATAATGAATGATTCACATCAGGTTCAAAATTTGTCTTTTAGGCATGAAGGGGATGCATTTATTCATGCATGGGGAATTAATCACATTATTAAAATGGTTTCCAATAGAGTTTATTCATAGAAATCGAAATTTCCAATGGTTCTAAAATTTGTGAAAATCTATGGACCTTCATTCCAAAGGAATGTGGCCATTGGGATACCTTAAATATAAAACATATGAACTCACAGTGGCTGAGAGGATGAGAGGTCCAACACATCACACCATATTAGGCATAATTATTTCCTAATCCTAGTCTCTCATATAGATTTAAGTCACGTTTATGAATCCTTTCTAATTACCATCGTGGGATTGGTTTCCCACCATGTTAGAAATCAATTATTATCATGCATCAATGAAAACTTATATATGTTTAAGTGGTTTATCATTGATATGAAAATCTGTATGTATCAGAGGTTATCAACCAATGGTACCATAAGTTTGTATCATAGGTTCACCATCTAGATTCATTATTACCTAGTGCTTCCTAGTTTTAAGGAACTATATTATAAATCCATATATCTAGGTGCTCTAGAGTTTGTTTCCATCCATGATGTTAATGATAAATTCTATATCACGATTGAGCCATGGTAGGGATTTCCATGTATCCTTACGTAAGGAATTAGAGCCCATGTATTTTGGTTCCAATTTATGAGACACGTTATAACTATTAATTTCATGAAACCGGGACAAATCCATGAAGTCTAACATTATGTGACAAGGGAGACTAGGAAAAAGAACCTAGAATTGATTGGTGCATGACTTATGCATGAGAAACCCTATTTTATTGGATCCAAAGGGAATGTGGCCCTATGAATTTGGATTGATCTTATATAGAATATGGACTTGTTAATATAGATATCATTATTAACAATGTCCTTTGAGGATGAGATGATATGGTTGGGTCATTCAACTAAGGATGATGCCCACAATTTCATCATTTAGAATGTAATCCTTTAAATAAGTGTCTCAAAAGGGAATACAAAGCTTTGATAAGAAATTAATAGCATATGGGTATTTCACCAAAGGTTTAGACATGAGGGAGGCATTTTAATTATTCCAATGACATGATAAACTTGTGTCCTTAAGCCAATGTTATTCATGATTTCTTTGAGAGATAATAAATAATTGGAAATCAGCCACATTGCATAATTGTATTTGTATGAGGTTTACACCTCTGATCTGACCATAAATTCACTCTATTTATAGTGATATATAAGGGAGGGGTGGTGGAATATAGGATAGATTTTTTTCCTATAAGGAAGGATAGATTATTAATCCCCATTGGATTCACTACGTAAATATTCACCCCACCAGCTGATGGATAGGGGAAAGTACATGGAGGGATAGCCAATAAGAAATACTAGAATCTTAATCTTGGAGGGATTCGCTATAACAACAATTATATTTATTACATGCATAAACATGATTTATTATATAAAATTTTCACATGATACAACATATAAGATAAATTGGTATAGTGTATTTTGAGTTTAGGAACATTACATAATGACTTAAAACTTGAAACACAATATCTTTGTTGAAAATGTCCTTTACATGACCACTACATTCCCCCATACATAGTACTGCATGGGATAACATGGGGTCATGAATAAGAAAAGGGTGAGATATAAATCCCAGTGAGGGAGTAAACAAGGTATAGCATGAATATTAGAATACATGTTAGGAAATAGGCGTATCAATGTAGCGCAATAGAAACATGAACATAAAGGCATGATATAGCATGATTATCATAACATGGAAATGTGGACACAAGACTTAACATGGTATTAGCATGAACCAAGGATAATCACACATAGAGCATGATTAAACCCTAATTTCACTTGAAATAGCATGATTAAACCCCCATTTCACTTGACGTATCATGATACTAATATTTACCCAATGCATTGGAGCGCTATCAGGGAACACCCTTATTAAACATTAAATTCCATGCATAAGTGTGCCACATGGATCATACAAAATTGGTTCAATAAACATAATAATTTATTACACGATAACAGAATATGGAATTAATAAATGTAACTATATAATCAATAAGTAAATGTGCATAACGGTGAATTCCATTGATATAGAAATTGTCATGGTATTCACTACACAATGACTTTAGCTTGGAAAATCGCATTGCAATTTCGACATCATAACTACGTGACATAAGAATTCATAAAATTGGTTGATGAGAGAGAAATGGGTGTCTCATCATATGTACATAAAATGGATAGTAATGGGGTCATATAGATACATTTCCAAACAAATTAATTGGAATTTAGATTCATAATACAAAAGAATTGCATGAATGTAATTGAGGAGAGAGAAATTCCTTAAGGAATTTTGGCATTGTAACAAGTGTACGTGGAAGGTATTAATGAGAGAGAAAGGGGTATATCTTCATTCAATCATTAATAGAGAATTATGGGGGAGATTTTAAATCATACCCCAATATTTATAATTGAATATAAAAGGACATAGCAATATTAAGAAACATGGATAAAATGAGAAAGGAAGGAATCTCATACTGAAATTTGGCATGGTAAGAGGTATACATGGGAGGCAATAATGAGAGATAAATGGGCCTCTAATCATTCAAAAATAATGTGGAAAGTATGGGGGAGGTTATAAATCATACCAATACATTAGAAATTGAAAATAAAACGGCATAAAAATATATGAAAACTTGGACATAAATAAGGAAGGAAAAAATCCCTTACTTGGTAGTGTGATCCCAAAGGCTTGTGAGGGTCTTGAGGAAGGATTATTGGGAGATTGGGGAACCTTGAAAGGATTCTAGTGGGAGGAGTGATTATTTTGGACGAACTCCAAACGCTTTGAGTGAAGAGTAATTGGGATATTGGAAGGGTTTATAAAGGAAAGGAGAGAGAATTCTTTATTATTTAGGTTTGGGACACCACACATTTTGTTAATCAAAACCACAAACCAGACCATGGTTTTTCCCATGGTTTTTGAAAAAGGGTAGTGGAAAATAATATTTTATAAGGCTAATGGCCTAATTTCCTAAAATAATAGGGTTGATTATGTGGTTGTGAGTCACACTCACAAGGAAATCAATTTAAAAAAGATAAAATGTTTTATAAGTCCTAGAGGGTTCACTAAAGATTTGTAAAATAAATTAAACAAACCTAAAATAATATTATTTTAATGGTGAAACATATATTTTACAAATATAATGTTTATAGTATTTTATTACATCGCTATTGGGTCATTATGATGTCATAATACTCATTAAATAATTAAATGGTATATAATTTTTACCCAAAAAATCGAATGTCTCAAAAATTATGAAAAATTTACCATTGGATACTTTCAATGTCCAGATTCCCAAACTAATATTTATTTTATCTAATTATTTTCGAGATATTTAAATATTTACTTTTAAAATAAAAACACACATTTATCTAAAATTCATGGTTTTAAAGAAAAATAGATTTCAAACCTTGATAAAAAATCACAATTATGTTCATAATAATTATATAGTCAGTTATATTTAATAAAAATTAATTTAGTAATAATATTTAATTAAAATATTATTGAATTAAAAAATCAATTATTTCATCAAAATAGATTTCTTAATTAACAAAAAATGCTATTTTTTCATTAAAAACTATTTACAAAGTAACAATAATAAATATAACTTTATATTATCTATACAAAAATAATGTACATCATCATAGTACTTGGTTCTCATTACATAACCCCTTATATCACCTGCTTACGATCAAAGGGTATGGTCTACGATGGTGAAAGAATCTTGGGGTGGATCAGATAACATTTCTCGGGAGGTAATCTCTATTAACTTCCACTTATCTATTAGGAGGTTCTGCTTGAGCTTAATGTGTTGAAGCTCGGCCTGGGCACCATCAATAGAGAATCCCAATGACGCCACCTACTTTACAAGATCTGAAAAATGGGCTTCATACAGGGCAATTCTAGTGGATGAGTCCATCGCTTCTTTTGTCTGAGTAAATCGGATTTATTAAATCCCTATATTTTTACTAATCATGTGATCACTGTTTAAAGACTATATTAGCAATGGTCACAATTTTTAATGGCATTTTAAAATAGAAAAACATATAACCAATGAAGTTCATATGTTATATAACCATTTCACATAATAAGAAATTAAATTAGATCAAGAGTAATTTCCATTAATAAAAGATTAGGTCGTTACTTTCACTAGATTAGTACACTCTCATACTTCATTCCCAAATCTTAAACCTAGATTTGGGATTACACATCTTCTGAATGAAAAAAAAGTCTTAGATTCTGCGGATTTCACTTCATGTTTCAGGCAACAAGTGGGATGAAAGTACCACTACCTACGATGGGATGATTCACACCACCACCTCTAATATCGAGGTCCTCATTACTAGGGGGATGAATTATTTCAAAAATTATAGTAAACCTGTATTTAGGGAGAAAATATGTGGGATATCCTTTACCTTGGGAATGTTTGATCAAAAGGGATCACATTGGTGTTCCCGGAACTCCAGTTAGAAGAATCTAACGGCCATGGAGGAGGTCTTAGTAGCACCCCAAAATGGAATACCTAGGTAATAGAGGAACTAATTATAGTTAAGAAAAAACCTTGGGTAAATTGTTTATTAGGTGGGTTGCACTTGGTGGTTGTTTGCTCAGGCTGGCAGCCCTGGGTGATTTTCTAATTATGTTACTAGACAAGGAAGCTATTTTCTTAGGTTGGAAGACTATGGAAGATCGTCACCTAGGTGAGAGAATCTAGGATGTTTGTCTCATGGGTGAGGGACCTCAGGTGATTAGTCAACAAGGTGGTGAGCCTTGGGTGGTTGGTTTCCCCTGTGAGGGCATCAGATAAACCGAAAATCTCACTTGTGTTAATTTTCCTAATTACTAGAGTATTGTGGGCCACCAATCAAAAGTGTTGATGGACAGATAAAGGAATATCCAAGAAGATTTATGTCTCGCCCAAAATTGAACAAATAATGCTCTATGTTCTGTATAATGGGGTCCATTTATATTTAAAAATAATGGTCTTCTAAGATCAGGCTGAGTGAGTAAGGTGTTGTGTTCACGTGAGCGAGCTGATGTGGGTTATGTAGATAAAGAAGATAATAGAGGGGTATGATTAGAAACCTGATATGACAAGGGTGTGAAATTCTTAATGACTTCATATGTCTTAAGAGTGAGGTTTCTAGTAGCATAAAGGTCCCTTATCCTTATATTTATTTCTTGTTTGTCTTGAAAATGGAGGACCAACAAATTCATATTCCCCTTTCTCTGTTTTCTAAAGGATGTTTTATTATCCATTTTTAGAATGTGCTTTTCAGCAGGGGTAATTTAAAATTTTAAAAACTTGATTACAAAGATCAAGATAATTTTTTAGGAATAAATTTATTATATTATGGGATAATTTAATTCACTAATATTTTAAAATGAAACTATGTTTGATAGCATACACAACACGCATCACTGATCTCTAACAACTCTCAAATATTATTATTTAAATATGACAGTTATAAACTAGCCATTTAATTGAAGGACTTGAATATGAATGATTGAATTATGATGTATATATAAATATATAAAGGTCATAATCATTAAAAATATATTGATTAATTCTTAGTAAATAAACCTTCAATGTTTAGAAAAATCATTTTATGATTAAAAAATTGGTTTTCTTTAAAAATGATTTTTATTTACTTTTAAGAGTGAATATTATAATAAATATATAGATATTTTAGCTATTTTATTTTATAAATAAGATATTTTTTTAAAACCATAATATCAAAATTATATTATGTTTAAAGTTTGGTGTTTTTTTAAAAGATTGATTTTTAGTAAATATTGAAAAGCACTGATTTTATATAAAACCATAGTTTTTTTTCAACAATTTAAAAACTCCCTTTCTTCTATGAGTTTTTTTAAAATTTTATGTAATTAATTTTTGTTAAAAATAATAAATTTAATATTTTTTAAATTAAAATTATGAATAATTTTGATATAAATAATTTTTTATACTTAAAAATACATTTATCTATAAAACTAATTTTCTTCTTGTTTTAAAAATTAATTTTATATTAAATTTATACCACTTATATGAATTAAATTTGATAAAATGGATCACATGTTTATAACAATAATATCCCAATTTTATCAATAGTTTAACATTATATTTTGTTATAATTAATAGTAACATTGGATAAAAATATTGTTACCATGGTAAGTTTAAAATTTGTAGAATATATCTAAAATGATGAAATAAGGCTTTAAAAGTATCCATAAAATAACATATTTTTTAATTTAATAGTTTAAATAAACCAAAACCTTCATATATGAAAAACTATGGAATTTTGGTGCCATTGTTATTTGATAAATACCTTTATATTATTTTAAGTAACGGAATATTCCAAAATGTCTATTTGTATCATTTAATATCAATAATATTTTTTACGAGGAATAAAAATGTTATTAATGGATATATAATGTTATTCTAAAGTTTAATAAATATAATTTATTTTTGGTAATTTATTTTTAATTTTTAGTTATTAAATAACTACATCAAATACTTACTCAACGCCGACACTAAGCTTATTGAAGTAGGAGTAATATCAAGTAAATGATATTAAAAACACAAAAACAAACAATTTTTTTGGGTGAGTTATAGTTTCCCAAGAATAATTTAGATAAATATAATGTGTTATATATTTTTTAGATGTTTATATTATAATTACATTACTGGATTTATTTTTTTGTACAGTCACATTATTTTAATAGTATTGAAAATGAATTTAATGGTATTTTTTGTTAAACAATATTTAATTAAATTATTTAAAATTAATTAAAAACTTTTATTTTTTCAAGTTAATGGTATATGGTTTATTAAATCAAACCCATTTCACTTATGATTTACTTTTCCTTTTATATTAACTCTCTTAACCCATAATATGTAAAAATCGTGTTATAAGGGTAATCATTAAATATGGTTAATGAGGGGTTAAAACTAAGAGATATAGGTTAAAACATCATATAAACTCTTATAAATTTTATTGGATATGATTATTTAAACTTATATCCATATTATTTTCTAAATATATAAATTTATCTCTACTTTAACATGAACATTAATTTATATTAATTTAATTCATTATGTAATTCAAGGGAGCTCTTCTCCACTATTTTACAAGGACACCACCTATCCTCTCTTACTCACACTTATTGATCCAAATATATTGAAAAAACAATGAACAAACATTATTAAATTTGTTTTATACATTATATAGGTTATTTTATTCTTAAAACACCAACCCTAGGTCTCTTAAAGAGAGATCCAATGGATGGTCTCCAAAGAGTAGGTTATCATCTTAATAGTGCATTTTCAATTTTCTTATTCGTATACCTCCTTTAATTCCATAATAAACCTTAATATATAATATCATAAGTATATCCTATATACTAAGATATTATTATGTTTATTTTTTATCCTCATTCATCTCCTTTTCCTTTAAATAGAAAATAAATCCATAATTCATTTGTATGTGTGGACTACTACCTCATGAACCAATGTATTTAGTTCCACATCACAACCTTTAAACGATGGTTATTATGATTTATTTAATTTACATATATGATCATAATAATATAATTATTATTTTTTGAGTATAATATATCATCTATCATCATACCATTGAAATCATTAAAATGGAATCATCACACGTATGTATGTACAGACTACTATCTCCATGTAGGGAGGTACTTCATTTTTCAAAAGTTGTATCTCATGGTTAATCATGGGAATGTATTTAATGATGTTATATAAGGTTTAAAATATTCTAATTATTAAATTATGATAATAATTCACTTTATTTCTTTAATTTCTATTCAATGGAAAGTAATACAATTACTCATGTGTATGTGCACACAACCACCATGCGAGCCAATGTATTTTTTTCATGACTGATTTTAATGGGTATCTATAAAATTGTATGTTATTTTTTAAAATGATAGTTATTTCATGATTATTATTCTATAGATGACGGAATGATGAACCTCTTGACAATGACAAACCTACCAAATTCATTTTTTAATTATGAACCTAACATCCTCAAAACACCTATCATAGAATTAACCAATTACATAATTAAATATGTCGTTGAAGTAAATAAAATAAATCATTTAATGATATATTAATAAAAATAAAAATTTTCTTAATCAAGTACATAATTAATATATGTTTATTAAAATGGAGTTAAATGACATGCATAACAACCTTGGACACAAGCTAAGGGGTTTCTTAACTCAATTTCATTTATATTGGTTATAACCCTTATTCATTGACATTATTATTTAATTATTATGTGTAAATTGAACTATAAATTACATTATGGTTTATTTTAAAAATAATTATTTGGATTTACATTTGTTCACATAATCACTTCATGAATTAATTATCACATAAAATGTTATAACCCTTCCAAGGGTTATCTTTGTATACATATAATTTTCATGAGATGTGTTTTATATCATGCACCGTGATTTATTTTTATGATGCACCTACTACCCAATGAATGAATTTTATCATATTAGTTCCTGAAATGTATTGGATTTACAAATCCATATCATATTATTTTTTTAAATGGTTTTTATATGAATGTTATTAAAGTGGAAAAGGTTTTATGTAACAATAACATTTTATTTTGGGACTTTTCATGTTCAATGTTCAATTAATGGAATTTTTATGATCCTATTTTCATGAACCACATATATTATTATCTCATGTTATAATTTTTTAGGTTTAATATTTTTCCTTTCATTTTAGTCTCTTTGGTTCTATTTTGACGGAAATGAGGTGACCACGAGGTGTATATGGGAAGGCCCAATGCTTGATTGTGGGGGGTTCATTTCTTTTAGATTCTTTCACATCAGGTTACTATAGCCATTATTAATAAAAAATCACAATAATTCCCTCATGTATAACTAGGTAATGAATTTCTTTCCAAAGCTAGGCATTCAATTTGGTTTTTAGACCCAGTGTCACATAAAGACTCACATTGGTCGAGAGGATGGGAGCCTAGGCTCATTGAACCTTTTTAGGGGAATGGTTGCATAATATGGGACTCTATTATTGATTAAATACTTGTTTAATAAACTCTTCCAAATCCCGATATGGGACTAGTTAGAATAACAAAATAATTATTGGTTAAATCTCATTTATTAAAAAAAATAAATGGGATATCTCATTATTGAATCCATCTGCATATATCTTAGATTATTCATCCATTCCCTCGGAATGAATATATCATATATATGCTAAATCTTTGTTACCATATACATTAGAATTTTCTACCATGCTTAGAGTCAGTTAGTGTTCTGAGGAGTGTATTGATCCATTATGAGGCATCCTATGTATCCTAATTATTATAGGAATAAAAACCCATGAAGTTCATTAAACCCATTCAGTTTAATGTCATGCAGAGAGGACATATGTGTGGGTAGTTGGATTATAGATAGTTGAGCTTGAGTCTTGTGGAGAAAACCTACATATCCTGGTTATAGAAGGAATCATAAATATTGTTATTAGATCATTCCCATAGGAGTGTCCCCAAGGTAGATATCCTCATATGGGGGACATTTATATATATCATGAAACTCATCAAGGATTACATAAAAGGAATTCCTTCACTGGCAGAGATTCATGATGCAGATGATATGACTGTTTCACCTCCCTAAGCCAATGTGAGCTATGCTCGGTGGGAGAGATTAGGGATAACAAGTCATCATCAACATTGAATGTTGATTTGAAGATTTTGTGCTGGCTTTGGAACCAAAATTTATGCCTTGGAAAAATAATAAAAGGAAACTAAAAATGGGGCAAAAGAGGCTGATTTGTGAATCAACTTCAGAATTCCCACCAACATTGCAGTCGGCACAAAGATTCGGGTTGTCTCTGCGAAATCCATAGAGAAAAAGAGATAGTCACCACTACAATTCTGAGGAAATTAACAGTAGACTACGTGCTATAGAGGGAAGAATGTTTTCTTAAAAGAGTCATATGAACTTGATGAAATCCTCTATGACCTCCATAGATGAAATGAATGAATCCTCTATTCCATAGATGGGATGTCATTCAACTTCGCGACTCAGAGAAAATTGAGGAAATATGCCTCCAATGGAGAAGTAAAAGATTCTTCGCATCATACCCTCATCCAATCGTGCCACCTAAAACCTATAAATGCATGATTTCACCCACTCCAAAAGAGAGAGACCCTAACCATTCACCTTACGAATTCACAAATCAAAAAGTGGTATTTTCTCTATGAACCAATCAGTAAAATGAATCATCTAAGGTTCTTAAGAATTGTGAAACCCTTTTCCCTTTGCTAAAAATATCACCTCTTCAAAGAGGGATTCAATTCATAAAGCCTATGGTCTGTTGGAAAGGAAGTAGATCCCTTCGGGAACTTGGGACTCCATGAAGCACCCATGCTTCACCAATCAACCTCCAAGAGCATATTAATCCCATTCATAGACTGGGTCACTATGATTATCGAAGCCCCCTCCTTTGCAAAGACCTATGACATATGAGCCCTCTCTACTATGAGCCCCGTGCTCTATGAGCCATGTGCTATACAGGACCTGTGCTCTGTGAGCTATGTTCTCTTCGAGACCCTGATCTCTATGAAGACCTATGATCTATGAGCCATGTTATATATCAGCATTCTACTTTTCCAGCCCCTGAGATCTTCGAAGCACTGTGCTCTGCGAGTCCCATTATTCGCGAGCCCTATTCTCTGTGAGCCCCTGAGAAATGTGAATCCATATGATATGCAAGCCCCTATCCCTTCTGATCCCCTTACCTTTGCAATGCTCATATCCATGAGGCATCTTTCATTGATAACCCTCTTCCGTGTGGCTCTCCAACCATTTAAAAAGTGATTATAAAGTCTCTCGAGTGGTTCTCTATGTTGCATTGCATTGTATCATGCTTCTTCGCATATGTATGATAACTTCTATTGATCCATTAAATTACCATGATAATGTTCGAAACCTAATGAAACTATCCCCAACCCTCTCCACAGCTTTTTGGGTGCCTTTCCTTCACCAATTCTTTATGGTGTGCCAGTTATATAAGTCTCGGGGGTGAGGAATGAATTCCCACCGTTGGAGTTGTAGGACATGAAACTTCCAAGCACCCAAATTCACAACACATGTTGTTAAACTGTGATCAGCACATAAGTGACAAACCTTGAGGGGTTCATGAAGGTTATGTGAACCGACACCCTCTTACTCCCTTACACCTCCACGCTTTGTCACCAATCACACCTCATGCAGTCTCTATGTAAGCCCTGACCCACGTTTTCAAGGTGCTCCATGTAATGTGGCCATATCCTCCTCATACATCAAGAACCCTACTCAGGTCTCCCTATCAGAGTAATCCTCTCAATTTCCTCATCAGGATGATAACCATACATACGCCACACTACCTTCCTTGGAGATGTACCTTTCGCGACCCGATCATCAGGTCTTTTTTTGCCTCCTGTTTATAACACCAAACATACCTGATGGGGGCTTAGAGTAGGCATCGACCATGAAATTCTATATGAGCCACCATAGTGGGTAATCCCTAAACCCTCTCAACTGAACTATGTGGACATTGATCCTTGTCCTTTTCAAGTGAGGTACGTAGGAATCCTCCCAGAGGTTCAATCCCATCACTCATCTATCTCGACCATCATCACATTTGTTCATTCTCATCCCACATGATGTTAAATTGTATGATATCAAACTTTGTGGGCTTCTAATCCCTACCACAGGGATATGTAGGAATCCTTATTGAGGTCCAACCCCAAACACTTGTAAACCTTGGCTTCCCCTTTATTGGGACCCATATCCTTGGTACACCACTTAGTGGTGTCATACTAGTAATCGGGCATCTAATCATGTGTAAGTCCCACCCTCAATCCATACATCTTCAACGAAGTGTGTCCCTCTTGCGATGGGCCACTGACCACACGTAAACCCCAAGCATGACTTTGGGTTGTTGTGCTATGTGTACACTATGATTCCATGCCCCAGCCTATGCTATGTGGACTTTGATTCACTTATATGTGGATGCGTAGGAAGCCTGACTAAGGTTGAATATCATCACCCATGTCCCATCCTATACTCTCCCTTGAGCCCTTGGTGTTTTGGGAAGATCACGCCTAAACCCATTGATTCTATTTCCTTCGGGTCCCCATCCATGCATCCATGTTCACGTGCTACCACCTTAGGCGTCTCATTGCCCCATCCTAGAACTATATGGCCTTTGATTCCCTATTAGCGGTGGTGGTTTATACTATTGATATTCCAATATTGGTCCCCAGAACAACCCTTAATTGTGTATTTTTGATGTAGAGAATGATCATGTTGATGATATAGAGGATTACAAGATTACACAATTCTGGTAATCCTCGACCGGGGAAACAGGGGCAGGGGAAGGTATAGCGTACTCTCAGTGAGTTTCATCATAGTGATCTCCAAAACCATACCCTTCTAGATAAGGTAGAGGCTTGGTTTTATGGAAAGCGACCACGATATGCATCACCAAAACCACCTGAGCTATGTGGTGACCTATCTCAGGACCTGCCTCAAGTTCCATTAGCCACTCCACATGTCCAACCGATCACTCCACATGTTATTTTCCAATCTCCTCATGTAATTCCTCAAGTCACCCCACAATCCACAAGGCTCACTTACCATGTTGAAGAACCATCCAATGCATTGGTGGTCAGGGAACCTCTTTATGATCAGAATCCTTGACTAGATGATCCAATGGAAGCACTAATTTCCCACCTCGAGGATCTAGAAACTCGATAGGTGGAAATCCCGCTTGATGGAAAGAAAAATGTAGGAGGGGTGTATGATATTCCAGAAAACCCACGTTTCAAAAATACTACCGCCTAACCCTTTAATGGGATGGGTGATCTGCTATGGCATTTGACAGATTTTATTTCAAGGTTTGGAACCATGATGGGAACTCCAAGATAATAGGATGTTGTTAAGCTCTGGTTTTCTATACAAACATTGTTAGGGGATACATTTGTCTGGCACAACTAGTTACCCATTTCGTTAATATCTAGTTTGGGGGACCTTTATATTATGATTCTCTAACAGTTTAGTTCCATGAACCAGTTGACAATAATTACGGACCCCTTAATGTGCAAATAGTGTCCTAACGAGTGTGTTTCAGACTTTGTCATGTGGTGGAAGGGCCTCACATATTTACATGATATGAGGCTAACCCATGAATAGCTACTAACGATGTGTGAGGGGAATGTGATGACTAAAATGGTCCATTTTATCATCACTCATAACATCCTAGGTGGGTTCTGGGATTTATCGGACAAATCTAAATGTTTATAAGATTCCTTATAGCAAGCCTAGAAAGCACATCCATTGCATCTTGTAGCTCCCGCAAGAAGAGATGCCAGGCCAAGACCGCTGTGGTTACATAAATAGTGGCCACCAGGTAGATGTAATTGTTACTGGTAGAGCCACCTCCACTGCATCACTAAGTCCCACCACCTCACGTGTAGCCTCTAGCTCAGCAATGCCCACCTCAGAATTGGAAGCCCCCCTGTAATGTGCCACTTCCACCTAGGTGAGATAATCATGTTCCACCTCCTCAACAGGCTCCCCCAGCCCCTCGTCAGGGTCAGGCTTGCAGGGATCTTTTCTTGGATAAGAGAAACTATACCAACTCATTTAATGAGGATCAGGGTACTAGTGATTTTTGAAGCGCCTTAGACCAGGAAATCCTACGGTTTCCAGAATTCAAATGGCCCGGAGAGGAAAATTTCACTATTCGAACCAATTACTGCCCTTATAACTAGTTCCTTGGGCACACACACCAGCATTGCTAGGTGTTTAAATAATGGATTCCTGACCGAGTTGATAACAATGTTGTCGGATTGGGTCCAGCCTCGACACATGTGGAATGTGTGTTTATAAAGCTTGAGAGCGACATCGAGGGTGAATGTCATAAGGTTTCTGACTACAGTTATCAACAATACAACAACCAGATGGCTCGAAAGGCAGTCTACCATGGCAATGGTATTATTTGTGCACATTTAAATCAGACCGATCCTTCAGAATTTGTTACTCTACCTTCAGCTACTACCTCTACATTAATATATCAGCCTTCATCCACGAAGGGGAGTAAGCACAAATGACGGAAGAGAAAACAAATACCTCCTATTGTGCCAAATCCATCCCACAATATTTGCGATTTAATGAACTTATTGATGAGAGTTTTCCACAGATTCTACCCAATAATGGAGGATTGGTCCTGTAATTAATACGTGGTTTCTTCTCTTAAAATCGTCGAACTGGTAAACCCTTAAATGGTTCCTAATGACGAAGAGTGCCAGGAGGACCCACCCATCATCCGCAATTGATTCTATCCTCATAAGAAGACATGGGTATGTGTATAATTAGAGTGCATTGGATAGTTCTTCCATCCACGTAGTGCATGACATCGAGGGAAGATAGTAGTCCTAGTGTAGAGCTCAGCATGTGCATCCTTCTCATCTCATTTCATTAGATTTTCCCCCACCACCGTTTGTACTCCTTGAGCAGGAAAATCCACCATGACCGTGCTATGATCACCCATATTACCTTGTGGATGGAACTCAGTCATCTTTCCATCAATTTATAGTCACTCTATTCGACTAGTGAGTGACAAGAAATTTCCAACACTATCCATAATCTGCTGGTTTGACCAGCAGTGCCTATCATAGAACCTATCATTGAGTGACCTCCTATCAGTAGAAGTGTGCGCCTTGAAAAGAAATATGATGTTATCAACTATATTGTCCTCATTCCCAATTATCTCTTGATCCTTGAGGCTCTATTCAAATCAAAATATATGCGTTAATCCCTTTTTAGAGGATTTAAGGACCCCCCTACAGTTTGAAACAGAGGTAACAACTACAGAATCCTTCCACACTAAGAAGGTAGAGCATGCAGAATATTAGGCCATCATCACTTTATCTAGAGAAGATGAAGGATCTCTTATACAGGAGAACATCTACCCAATACACATCACTGGTTAATGGCATGGAGTTACACCTTTGTCTTGTCGACACAGGGTTTTGGATCAACCTTATCCTGAACCAAAAACTCTACAAGATTTGGATATCTAAAATAGATCGGTGTCCCTCTGAACTGAGGATTAACAATTATGATAGGATATAACATAAATTAGTTGATAAGATACATCTGAATACCTTGTTTGGTGGATTAGTTCCTTCACTATGTTCATGGTTGTATCATAGGACATCGCTTACAATGCATAAATGGGTAGACCGTGGCTCCAACTACATGCGGCTATCACTTCTTCATATCACCCATGATGGATCGGATCCCTCGGCCCAGCAATATTGTCCACTCTGGCCCAGTTGTTATCCC
The DNA here is from genome assembly GCA_963277665.1 of Viscum album. NCBI lineage: Eukaryota > Viridiplantae > Streptophyta > Magnoliopsida > Santalales > Viscaceae > Viscum > Viscum album. The sequence goes on from OY728162.1 coordinate 1,049,057,276, forward strand.
AGGCCTCACGGCTTTAAAACGCGTTGCTGAGGGGAAGGTAGGCATGGGAATTTCAAGCACCCACCAATCTCCCTCCACAACCGATGAGGGATTGGTTACCGGGGCACAGGCGCCAACAATCCTGGCGGGGGCCCAACAATCCTGGGCCCAGGACACAACATCCCCCCCCCAAGCCCACACTGATCCCGAGACCAACCACCCTCTGATACCAATTGATGGATCGGATCCCTCGGCCCAGCAATATTGTCCGCTCTGGCCCAGTTGTTATCCCAGGCCTCACGGCTTTAAAACGCGTTGCTGAGGTGAAGGTAGGCACGGGAATTTCAAGCACCCACCAATCTCCATCCACAACCGATGAGGGATTGGTTACCGGGGCACAGGCGCCAACAATCCTGGCGGGGGCCCAACAATCCTGGGCCCAGGACAGAACAACCCATACCTTAAGTACTCCATTAATGGTCTATTAGGCCCAAAACAAGGGTATGTGTCTACCTTTGCCTCTTATGAGGCCCACTATCTAGATTATGACTACTACATGAGAAAGGATAATCAGGTTCATGCCAATGAGGGTGAAAACACTACCACTGTGGATGCCCCATGGATTGACATGGATGATTCTTATGTCCATTCAATTCATGAATTAGAGGCCAATAACCCAGAGTTTGGGAAATGATTTTTTGTGTCTATGAAGAGTTAAAATCACATTCCCATGTCTATGTAACTCATAATGATCATTTCATATTCCTACACAAATTAGGATCAGCTGATCCTAGAGTCCCTACCCCAATAAGGTGTCGGGATGTCCACCCCATGGAAATAGAAATAGATCACACTTGCTTATTTAGATGGGATTCTATAAACCCTCTGAAGCTGATGTGCCACTATTTCTTTGATTTTATCAAATGTGTCCCCATAGTTTAGAGTTCATATGAAATTTGGAAGACATATTTCATCACCATGGTTTTCGCAGTGTAGGATTCCACAAATGAGGTTTCCACTTCCACTTAGGATGGCACTAGTTTCCCTTAAAGATCATCCAGTTCAGAATAGTTTCCCCACACTGATGATCTTCTATCTATGTATAATGTATAAGATTTGTAAGATTCTCCTCCCAAATTTGAGGAGTGTGTCTCCACTACAATCAACTAGTTGGTACATGTGAACCTTAGTACCAAGATAGATTCAAAACCGACATTGACCAATGTGGACATGTCTGTAGAATAATAGCATCAATGTGTGGATTTCCTAAGTAAGGATCATGATATATTTTCCTAGAGCTATGATGTGATTCCAGGGCTAGATCCTCAGGTCACATTCCACAACATTGGCCTCCTAATAAACCATCAAGGGTTTAAATAGTCTCCCAGAAAGATACACCCCTCTCATAGTTCCATGGTCACAGCTAAGGTTGTTATGCTAATCAAATCCATCTTCTTTAAGGATGTCCAGTACCCCAGATGGTTAACCAACATTCTGCTTGTTAGGAAGATGAATAGATAGATCGGAGTATGAATCAACTTTCAGGATCTCAACCATCACTTCCTGAAAAATGATTTTCTCCTTCCAATGAAAGAATTGTGGATTGATGCCACTACTGGATTACATGCCCTCTGCTTCATGTATGGGTATTCCTAATATAATAAAATACGAATGGCCCCAAGGTTTAAGATTCTACCACTTTTAGGGAACCGTAATATACTTTATACTATCAGGTAATGCCTTTCTGTATATAAAATATAGGTTCCACCAATCATCGTTCAATGCACCACATATTCATGCCAATTATTGGGATGTCGGTGGAATGCTATGTGGATGATCTGGTGGTTAAATATATCCAGTTTCAGGAACATATGAGGGATATTTATAAAGTGTTCTTCTTCCTCCATCCCTAACATTTGAATATGAAACCCTTGAAGTGTGCCTTTGTGTTCACCTCCAGAAAGTTTCTCATATCCATTGTTAGATACAGAGGCCTTGAGGTCAATCCCGAGAAGAATGGCGCTATCAGCCAGATGCCTCCTCAGATAAACCTTCATGAAATCTATGTTTTTCAAGCCAATGTTGTCTACATATGCCAATTAATCACAAATCTGTCTAGATAGTGTAATCTCCTTTCCCAACTCATGAATAGAGATTCCAATTATCAATGGGATGAGGAGTGTCAGGATAATTTTGAGGAAATAAAAAAGTACCTACTTCAGCCTTTTGTTCTGGTTCCTTCTATTTTTATAAAGACTCTAGTCCTCTTTGTGACCACTCTAGAATATCCCCTCGATTCCCTTCTCAACTAGAAGAATAGTTAAGGGATAGAAAATGTTTTATTTTATCTCATCCACATGCTCCTCAATAAATAGGTAAGATATTCCTATATCGAGAAGAGATGCCTTTAGCTAGTATTTGTATTGCATAAATTGAGACATTACATAAATCAATATAAGATAAAACTTATTCCTTGAGTGGATATGCTAATGTACAGTCTGAAATTCCTCATGTTATTGGGTCATTTAGCTCGGTGGGCATTTATCCTTCAATAGTTCGATGTCAGGTTCATTCCCCAGAAGGCTATCAAGGGGAAGCCCCTGACAGACAATATATCCACCTATACATCCCCCACAGAGCAGTCTCTAGATCATGACATCCTAGATGAGGGAATACTCTCAGTGGATCAATCAGTTTTGTGTTGGAAAATGTAGTTTGACGGTTCCTTGAGGATCCCTACATGAAGGAGACTCAATGATCCCAGACTAAATAGAGTAGGGTTTTATATCGTCTTCATCATGCCTATACAAGCTGTCTGACCCTATTAATTCTTATTTTTATAATGCTACACCAAAAATGAGGTTGAGTATCAAGCCCTCATCACTAGTCTCAAACTATCCATTGAGATTGATGTTCCCCACCTACATGTGAAAGGGGACTCCAAAATAGTCAACAAGAAGATCAATGGTGATTATTTCTTCACGAAGTCAGAGCTCGTACCCCTGCTAGAGAGAACTCACCAGTTCATGGACTAGTTCCCTTCTCGCCCAAAGGTTACTCATGTACCTTGATTGTAGAATGGATGAGTCAATTCCTTGTCCATCCTTGGAATGTCTCTTATAGATCCTAACCAAGATGATATGATTATCATTGTGGCTCATCGAAGGGTCATTTCTCCCATCAACTCAGGAGATGATGATAACCAACAAGAAAGCAACCTTAGCACCCATGCCTCCATATCGGGACCTCTAGTTCCCCCTTCCACTACATTTGAAGAGACCTCTAACTTGATGACTCCCATTATCGAATATATCTAGCATAGTAATATCTCGATAGACAAAGATGAACGTGAGTGAGTCCGTCAGAGAACAGTGACGTTGAACCTCCATAGTGGTAGCAGTCTTGAGTAGATCCTCTATAGACATGGGATTGATGGGATTATCCTCCATTTAATTCAAGGAGATGATATTTTTTCAGGTTATAAAAGAATTAAATGTTGGTTTCTATGGAGCTCATCAGATTGGGATGAATGTTTTTCATCATATCCAAAGATTAGGATACTTATGTCCCACTATGGTCCATGATTTCATCGAGTTTTCCAAGGGGTTATACATATTCTATATCCATGCTAATTTTTTTCATTGGCCACTAGAACCTCCCCATGCTACCAGGTACTCTTGGACCGTCGTTGTATGGGGACTTGATGTTGTGGGACCATATCCACCAGTAACAGCTCTCTAGTGAAAGTTCATCCTGACTGCTACAAATTTATTTTCCAAGTGGATAGAGGAAATTACACTCCAGGTATTCAAGGATCATTCTATATTTTACTTTTTGAGCTCTAATATAATCCACCGATTTGGAGTCCCTAATTCCATCCACACCAATATCTAAACCAACTACTTAGCATTCGAGATGATGAAATTGTACGCCAAGTACACTTTTCATTCCAGTCATACCTCTCCTTATCATGCATAAGAAAATGAAAAGATCGAGGATTTCAAAAAACCATCTATAAATTATACAAAATATGGTTGGACAGAATAAGTAATTTTTTTTGGAAAACTCTCTAACACTCTCTAGGATTACCGGATTATGACTCATAATTCCACCAAGGTGACCCCATATTCATTGGTATATAGAATAGAGGCATTACTACCTAACGAGATTCAGTTATCACTTTCACATACTTCTATGATCAGTAGAAGCCAAAAAATTTATCAGAAGCCTGTTTGGATGAATTAGAATCCCTCAATGAGAAAAGGTATCATTCCTTGCGCAATCTAGAGAGGCATCAAAACAAGATAGCTAGGGATTTCAAGAAGAATGCATGTATCTATTCATTCATTAAAGATGGAATATTATTGGACCTGATAATTAAAATGATACCTGGAAGGAAGCTTCCAATGTTAGATCCCATGTGTTAGAGACCTTACATCATTCATAAGGTTTAACCCAACGGTTCATACTCCCTAGTCACTATGGATAGTGAGCTTATAACTCTTCTAACCAATTCCAAATTACCCAATAGGTATTTCACCTAAGAATACATGCTTCTATCCCTACCACACGACATTAAACTAAGTGATATGTATAGACTGAAAGATGTAAAACCATCCAACACTCATCCCTCATGACGATAAACAACAAAATGGTTTGATTTATATGACCTTAGGCTAAGGCCCCAACCATCTTCTATGATGTTTAACTATCAATGAAAAATACCCTACATTCTATGCTCTATGACCTTAAAATAAGATCCCTTTCATCCCAAAACACATTAAAATATATATGGTCCAAGCTATATGAACTTAAAATAATATCCCTTTCATATCGCAAGACATTAAACTGTATATGGTATGAGCTCTATGACCTTAAACTAAGATCCACTTCATCCCACAAGATGTTAAAATGTATATGGTTCGAGTTCTACTACCTTTAACTAAGATCCCTTTCATCCCACAAGACATTAAACTGTATACAATCTGATCTCTATGACCTTTAACTAAGTTCCCTTTCATCCTGCATGATGATAAACTGCAAGAGGTAAACACCCTATGGTCCAATCTATATGAATTTAAACTAAGATATCCATCATCCTTAACGTATGATGTTAAACTGCAAGGAATCATAGGAACTACATGTGTCTTGATTCTCATCCTTATTGGATACATATGAATGCTCATACATTTCATCTTCGTGTTCAACCCCACTTTTTAGAAGCCTTCTCTTTCGCATTGTCTCTTGGATTACGTTCTCCTAGGAGTATGTCATGTGGGGTGGACTTACATCCTCATTCAAATTGGGTGTGCAAAAACCATTCTACATACCTCTCTTGAGAGATCTCCATTCACTATCTCTACTACATGACGTTAAACTGAAATACATTTCCAGAACTACGTGTGTCTTGATTCCCATCTTTATGGGATACATAGGAATGCCCAGACATTTCATATTCTAGCCCAACCCTAAGTATAATAGATTATTTCTTCCATCTAGCGTCTCAGACCGAGTATCCCAGGAGCACAGGGCATGGTGTGGATTCTTTTCCTCATTAACATCGGGTTTGTAACAACTACAACATGTGCCCCTCATTCTAGAGAATTTCTTTTTATTTTCATCCTTACCACGTGAATTTAAGTTGAGCACCTTTTTTTGAAACCTATTTGTGGATTAATCCCCATCATTATGGAATATGTAGGAATGATGGGAAATTTCATATTTCTATCAAGCCACAGGTCACTAAATCTTTTCTTCCCCCTTGGCCTGAGGTTCCCCCTTGAGATTGCACACAGTGTGGTGTGGACTTTTCTTTCCCCCATTCACATTGGGTATGAATTATCATTCCTTTCACAGTCACTTTAGGAACTCATTATTATATAATATTCCTATCCAAATGATGTTAAACTATGATGCCTGGACCCACATGACTTTAAACTATTGAATCTCTTCCCCATGACATTAAAGTGAATGAGATGATCCTATCATATGACCTCAAACTATGACACTACCATCCTATCCATACGATGGAAAAAAACCTCAATATGGTGTCCTATATCGAGAGGGCATAACAATTGGCATTATCCATCTACCATGATATTTTTCAAATCCTATATACAGTTTGATTACTACAGTGACCTCCAGATTCTCCATCCTAGGTCTGTTGCTTCGAAAATCACAACCACACTAAAGAACAAACAATATCCATCAAATGCCTCTCCTTTCGGTGCATGGGACCGACCTACACAACAATACTTTTCAGAACTACATATGTCTTGATTCGCACCCTTATGGGATACTTAGGAATGCTCAGACATTTCATCTTCAGGTCCAGCCCCATGTACCTCAAATCATTTCTTCTCCCCACTCCCTTGTCCTGAACTCTATTGGAATCACATGGTGTGGGGTGGACCTTTTTTCCTCATTCATGTTGTGTTTATAATATCCATTCCATGTACTTACCTTCGGGTATCTCCCTTCTATTTCCCCTCATCCTTACAACATGAATTTAAACTGCACGGATCTCCAGAACTATGTATGGCTTGATTCCACCATTATGGGATACGAAGGAATTCCGAGACATGTTATCCTTAGGTCCAAAATCAGTTATTCTATTCATTATCCCATCATCTTATCCCGGGTTCTCTCATGAGATCGTGAATGGTGTAGTATGTGTAAAATTCTCCTCATTCACGTCAGGTTATTCTGCAATTCCATACACATTTATCTCTTGAGAATCCTCAACCCCATGTGTACTTACAACCTGATGTTAAACTACATGGCATGTCTATAACTATTATGTATTTATTACCATCCTTATGGATAAAAAGTAATGCCTAGAAATATCATCTATGGGTCCATCCCCTGGTTCCTCAATCCATTTTCCCCTATTCCCCCACTCACCTCCTTGAGTCATCCTCTCTTAATTGGATCCCTCGAACCTTTTTATACCTCACAAACATGCATAGTTGCACTACGGTTTAGGACATAGAGTGTTGGATTTTTCATGGAAATGATTTCATTTATTTACCTACTTCACATCACCCTTTCCTTGGGTTTACATCATCACTAACATCTAAAAGGACCACTTGATGATATAGATGCTCTACCTTAGGGATCACCTACTTCTTTGAGTCAATTTCCGAGAGGATTTCAAATGAAATTATGAGGCAGTCCCTAGGAATAATATTTGGTCAGAGATCGACCCTATTTTGTTGTTCCCATTATAGGTCACATGATATGGATGCTGTGTTTTGAAAATGGGAAACATTCATCCTCCATCATTATGAAACCCCAATAATTCTATAAATATTTATCTCATTATTCAAATTCCCTTACACTTTATCATGTTCAAGTTGAATTTTGACACCCTTGGAATAATCCCAATATGCAACTTTGTAGATTAAGTGGATGAATCATCCTCATGGGGTCATCTTCAACTCCACACCATCTCCTACGACTAAGTATTCCATGTGTTGTAATGATCTTCTCAACCATTTGTTTCCCACACCGAGCATAGCTCTCATTGGATTGGGGATATGGGATTGGTTTTTATCTGCACAGAATAACCAAAATTCTTTTTGTCCGAACCATATGACCCTAAACTAGAAGTTCATGTCTTATACTAGATGCCAAATTCCAGACATCACGACTCTAAACGGTGTGTGTTTTCTCTTGGGAATCTATAATGCAGTGTGGAATTATTTTTCCTCATTCATGTCAGGATATATTTATAGCACCGTGTTACATATTTCTGCCTTGTCAGTCTCACCATATGATCCGGGCTCTATGACCATCAACTAAGATCTCTTACGCCTTTAGTGTACGACGCTAAACTATAACTTCTTCATCCAGGCAGTGTGTTGATAACTATCTAGACATATAATATATTCCCTCAAGAAGCGATTATTCCTCTGGAATTGGACTTTTTACATGACATGTTTAAGAACAATTTGTTCTTGATTATCACCATTGTGGGATATGTAGATATTTATGGGGACTTTGCCTCTGGGTCCAACCATAGATTTATAAACCATGTTAATCCCCTTTTTTGGGTCTGGGTCCTTTATTCTTGGAAAGGTGTTATCTAGTATGGAAATCTTCTATCTTACCCAAATTAGGTTTTCCCAATGGAACTACTCCACACCTTATAGTCTGAACTCCCTGACCTTGAAATATGATATTCAGTAGTGAAGTCCATCCATCATGACATTGAACTAAATGTATTATTCTGGATGTGTGTGGTGTGGGGTGGAATTCTCTGTCTTCATTCATGTAGGGTTTACAATAACGACACTATATACCTCCCTTTAGAGCTCTTAATCCTTCATTCATACCACATGATGAAAAACTGCACGGGCAGGTCCTGCCTACATGACATTAAACCTGGAACTTTACTATCTAATCTCTACAACCTTGATCTTGGATTATTCACATTTATATTTGAAAAACGTTAAACTACATAACAATTATGATATTCCTCATTATGATAGGATATAACCACCTTCTAGTATTGTCTTCCTGCTCGAACTACTTCAAGAACAACGTGTGGATTGATTTCTTTCCTTATGGGATATGTAGTGATGACCATACTTCTTGTCTATGGCCCATTTACAACCAATTTCACCTCCCCAACCCATTCTGGTGTAGGTTCTCCTAGAAGTATGTAGTTTGGTGAGAACTTATTCATTCATCATTCATGTCTTGTTTATAATAGTTGTGCCATGTACTTCTTGAAAATTACACTCCTTGCACTCATCCTACATGAAACTTAAATTGCATGGGAAATGTTCATGCTTCACACGTTCCTTAATTTGGGTATTCATTATATTTCACATCTATAGGGACCCTCTAATAGAGTGGATGATAGGCATCAGTGCTCTCCTACCATCCCAGGCCAATGTCCTGAAGCATTTTAAATGATATTATGAGACATGTTTCATGTAGAGAATTTGGTCATTGGTTGACCCTCATTTTCATCCCATTCTAGGCTAACACGAAATGGATGTTATGATTAAAACATGGTTAAAAGTTTGCCTTTATCACCACACCACTTCCATTTTATCCCAAATATCAAATGATGTGAATCACATGTTTAATTCCCCTTTCAGTTTTACAGATCCTTGATACTCCTGGTGTTGTAACTCCACGCATTCACGTGAATCGAGTAGGAATGTTAGTTTATCTAGGATTTTCTCTACTTGACATTTCCTTTACATCGCGACACAAACTCATTAGATAGAGAAGGCCTAACTATGATCCTTGTTTCCTACACCAAGGATGGATCATTTAGTCTTAGGGGTTGTGGTTGGGTAATATCCATATACTAGATTGTGTGACCCATTGGTCCTACCATACGACATTAAAATGTGACAGTATCATCTTCAACACATGAAATTAAAATGTTTGGGATATAAAGATTTATTAATGTTTTGATTCATATTTTTTTGGATATGTTGAAACATTCAGGAATATAATCCCCATGTCCAGCCACCGAATGGTAAACTACTTGTCTTGGCCTTCTCGACCCCAACATCTCCTTCTAGAACACGCGTTATGGTGTAGACCTCTTGGGTCCGCATTCATGTTGGGTTATGAACTGTACAACACATTTCTCTTTTGGGGTACCCATTTCCTAAATGCATGAATCTAAACTACAAATCTGCCTCAAACATGTTCAGGATGGTACACGATAATTATAGTATGCGTCAACTTCCACATCAGAAAGGATTTCCCACACCAGTGTTGGTTAATGACAACGCTATGGTCAAGAACAATGTTTTGCTTGATTCTCATCCTTATGCGATACATAGTGACACCCATGACTTTCACCTCGGGCCCAACCCCATGAAGATTAACATTCCTGGTTCTTTTCCGCTAATCAGGGTCTGAACTATGTGACCTTAAACTAGGGGATTCTAGTCCATGTAACATGTATTTTAACTATTCGTAATGGTCCTGGTTGTATGGACTTGAACTATGTGAAACATCTAGACCATACAATGTTAAATTATTTTATGCATCATCTATAACTTATGATGACAAAATGCGATTTTATCCTCTCCATTTACATGATTTAAAAATATTTACCATTCTAGGTCCTCATCATAGAGGTCCCTTCCATATGTAGGCCTAATCTCAATTCAGACCGATACACTCACCTAATGCATTTTTTTCATGGTGCATTAATTCTAATATTGTTAGACTCCATTGAAACAACCCATCAGTCCACCCCACTCTTTGTATGCCCCTTATTCAGATCTTCACCCTCTTTCACATGTGAAGGGACCCAAAAATGACATTGATTCCCGGCCTTTTGTCTCTCCTACCATTTAGGGTCAACATTCTGAAAGATATTGGATGACGTTTCGTGTTAAGACATGTGTTTTTGAATATGTTCAGTGGATGGAACTCTTTTTTCCCCATTACAGGAAAATGAAATATGGATACTCTGTTTCAAATACAATCTATAGTTATCCTCCATCATCATGCCTCATCTTACTATGTTCCAAATTTCTGGTATCATGATTCATACTTATCATTCCCCTTTGTTCGGATTGATTCTAACGACCCTTGATTTATCCTGTTGATGTACTAGATCATGATGGGAAAGGTAATTTAGTTTCTTTGAGAACCTTATTATCAAGTTACAACCCCTCTCCTAGTTCCAAATGTACCATACGGATGTCCGAGCTTTGATTTCATAAAAATTGGCTTGTACACTCATACACAAGGTAAATTATTATGTAGTCATCCCTTTTTTTTTCTCTCAATGGGTATGACCCATGTGAGATTAGGGATTGATGGCTAGTTATTTCACGGATATGATTGAGGTGAATTAATGTGTGAATCTATAATAAGAAATAAACCATGTATGTATGCTTATGAGTTAGTGAGAATTACATCCCCCATGGATCAACCGCTCCTATAGATGGGTTGAGCTCTTCAATGGAGCATACTAGCTCCACTACCCTCTTAATTGTGGCCTCTTTGATTTAATATTTTCTGCTAAGCTCCATCCCTTCTTCTCTAGCTGTGGGGTATAGTTTATTGGCCGTGATCCACGTTTGATTATCCTCATCTCGGATGTTAACGATTTCTTCATATGCCCACCACATCTTCTCCTATACCTCAATCAACTGTGCCTTCAATCAGGATATGAGTTTAGATTGTGCATTAAGAAATGAATAATTTTTATTTTCCCATTCCCTCATGCATTTGATCTATTGATCAGACTCCTACAGCCTCTTGGTGTCAACATAATTTCTCCACAACCAGCCAACACCAAGGCCACAATCATATTCTCGTAATTTCTCTTCCATGTAATCTTGAATGAGGATGTAAGGACATCAGAAATCCACACATCCAATGCATAGTTAGAACAGTCATGAAAAACATCGCTCTATATTTTTTATCCACTCTACTTTTGGGTTCTGCATGATGTAGATCTTGATCAGTTTCCATGACCAATGATGGAGGACCTTTATATCCTCTTCATCAGAAGCAGTCTCATCCCGGTCCTCGGGGGTGGTATGTTCCTATGCTAGGAATTCACCCAGAAATTCATCAGTAAGATCTTTCTATACTATCCTGTTAGGTAGGTTTGGCTCCACATCATGTGGTTGTTATTCGTCACTATATTCCACCTTGGCAATGTCTAATTTAGTCTTTCTGGTAACCACACCTATAGTCAAAACTACTGTGATTTGTTCCACGAAAACTGGCATTCCCCTTGAAAATGGACTATTGGGATCCCTATCCATCCTCACCAGTATAGCCCATGCCATTTGATTAACTGTTTAGATAGAACAACGCAATGTCAGTGGTCCAGGAATAATAGAAATCAGATATGCATTCTGTGAAGGAGGGTACTTAAAGAAGTCAAACTGTGGGTCTCGCTCTCGAGATGTTGTTGTCAAAATCCTTGGAAATGGAACCCCATATATTGTCGGGAACTTTGAAGACTCTAGGAGAACCACCCTAGGTGTCACATGCCTACTAGATTCTGCAATCACTATTGTCCCAAGTGCAGGCCCTGAAGCTACGTCTGGTATTCTGCAGGAATGAGTTTTTCGTATAAGGTTCTCCTGCATAGGAAAAATGTCAATTGAGAAAGAATAGATTGCCAAAATTAGGACCACAACAGTACCATTTAGAATTTACCTTTCGTAACACCCCATGCTTCCATGGTACATTTCCCTTTGAATAATGAAATAGCTTGTATTGTACGCAACTTCAAGATTCTAACACACTGTGACCAATCAAAGTAGCCACTATGAATAGTAATACCCAATTTTTGAAATTTTATAAATTCTATCTTTCAAAAATGACCTCATTTTTGGATTCTGAATTTCAAAATTAGATTAGGGTGAATTTTTGGTATTCTTCTGAAAACATTCAATTTTTGATGAATAGTTAAAAACACTGAGTCATAGTTTAAAACTGAATTTTTATTTAAATAATTATTTATATTATTTAAATTTATTTTTAGTCAATATAGATACATAATATCTATATAAGTTAAATGTAATTCATTGGTGTATGTTGAAAATAATTTTAGATATATAAAAATTTTATTGAACTTTTGACCATCTTTTACCCACCTCCTAGGAGAATTTTCAAATTCCCATAAAAATTAATTTTACCACTTCTATTAGTAAAATATAAAAAATATTAGAGACATGGTTGATATATTTAAGTAGAATGTGGTTCAATAAGATGAAAATAATATTTGGTGAATAATAGCTTTTTACTTTTATTTACCACGGTTAAAAGTAAACATGGTAACTAAGGGTGAAAATTATGTTAGTATTACCCTAACACATGTCCTAATTCTATTAAATAAGTTTAATTAGACCAAGAACAACTTAGCAATAAAATATTAACCTCTTTGGTCAACTTGGATTATATTAGGACAGTTATTATTATTTTATTTAAAGAAGAGTTATAAGAGTTAAAATAAACGTTTAATAACTAAAACATTTTTAATATAAGGTTATACATAAGATAAATTGAACTATAAATATTTATTATAAATATAAAAATATTTCCTACATAATGGTATTTTATTTATATTTTTTATACATTAAATAATTATATTTAGTTATGAGACAATGATGATGCAGTAATTACTTAATTAATGAAATATTAAAATAATTGACATTATAAATATCCAAATAAATGTATTTTGAGAATTTTTATAGATTGCACTAATTTTCTTGGTTAATATGACATGGTAGGGTTGGTTAGATGAATTGTTTTCCAAGTAATAATGCTTTTATGAATTTAGAAAAAAACCAAATAGTGTTAAAATTGACATAAAAGAGTTTTTAAAACAAATATTATATTATTAATTGATATTCTATTTTTAAAAATCTAAGGCTCAGAAAAAGGACTTATATAATGATAGGTGTATCATTAATGAACCACTTTAGGTTTTCTTCAAATTATATAGTAATTATAGTAACCATATAATATAAAAATACCAAGAGACATGGTAAATGTCAAACTATTTAACTAAGAGTTAAATCTAAAAGATAAAGTTAATATAATGACCCAAACCTGCCTAAAACCTATTGGTTGAGTGGTTTTGATTCATACCAACCTTAGCATTTAAATAATACATTTTGGATCCATTAGAAATTGAAAATTATTTTATAATAAAATAATATTTTTAGCTTTTCCTAAGGAACCCTTTTGATCAAATCAAAAGGAAGAACCCGAAGAAGAGGTAAATATCTCACCACCTCATTCAATTTCCTTTCTTCTTCCACTTCGTTTTTATTTGTTGTTTCAATTGAAAAATAATAACTCCAGTATCTTCTATATAATTTCATGTTATTATAAATATGGTTCAACAAATTTCATTATTCTATCCATCCGTTGAATGACTTGTCACCATGCAGGCGTACGTACGACTTACCATCTCCACGTTGTGGTGTAATTGTTATTCAATACATTGTTTTTTGGATGATTATAATATTCATGGTTATGTGATGTAAGTAATAAATATAACATGATAATTATTTTGTATATATGATATACCATCCAATAATATATTATTTTAATATCAAAAGAATGATATTGTCGATTGTACGTATGCACGTATTACCATATCCATGAATGCGCTGAGATTCATTCCCCATCGTATCCATTCATGAATAATTTTCATTATATGATTAAAAATAATGTTTAAAGACTTAATATCATTCTGAATATTAATAATATACATCCTATCCATAACAAACATTACTTACTTAACAAAGCATATAAAGGAAAACGAATCAGTTAACACCCGAAACGACGATAATACTAAGATATTATTAACAAAGCAATATTAAAAGATAATATATGATATAATATTAATGTATATGATTCTTGTATAATTTAATAACAATTATTTCACCATTATACAAGAGTTTAACATACCATCGACCAAGGAAAAGTACAAGGTAAGGGTTAATTTCACAATCTCTTTATTATCCGAGGTTATTTATACATAATTATCTACTAGGATCTCTTTATCATCTACATTCATTTTTCTGAAAAACGTATTTCAAAACATTCTTAATATTCTATTGACTATGGGTTAAAGTCATTCATACCATTGTTTGACTTTTATAAGATTTTTATAAAGTAATATTTCATTCGTTTTCCAAATAAGGTACTTTATAACCTTTTTGACAAAATTAAGATAAGAATGTTTTTTTGACTTATACAGTGGGTGCTGCTATATTACGTCGTTATAACACCATCAATGCTTCCATTACAATGATATATAAATATTTTCAAAATAAATGTTTTCCCTATAATTATGTGACTCTTAAATGATTTCAAAATAGAAAGAGATATTTCTCTAAAAAAGGTTTCGATTTCATCTATATCAACATCTTTTGATTAATTTTAAGTTTATTTGAAGATGATTAATTATGATACAAAACTTTTATATTGTATTGAATGGTTTGTTATATTTTTGACTATGGATGTCCTATTTGTATACCAGTCATGGTTTATGGTTAATGTATTGAAATTTCATATGGTAGTTTTAATAAAAATGTTAATGTTATATTTCAACCTTTTCATATGGGGAATGCATTCAATTTAGTAACTGACAGGTGGAGCCCACTATAGCTCCTCAATGCATCGGTTGGTCTCGTGAGACAAATAGATGTGGAATTCGCCGAGACCTTTCCCAATTTGATATATGGTTTTGGACAAGGCCTTAATCATTTTTAGATGTCTTGGCCAAGGCCCTGACAAAATGTTTCAGAATCTCCGGCATTATTGATTCCCTCATTATGAAAATAATATTGATGGTCCATGTGGTCATTCAACCAGTAGAATAACCATGATGATTTTTTATTATGGAATTATTTACTTAGCTAATATTCCTTCCATAAAATTATTCAGGATTATTATTGGTGTAGGCATGTGATTTCAATTATTCACCATGCTTATTATTTATGTTATAATTCACTGTATTGCTTACCCTTACTGAGCATTTGAGCTCACCCCTTTCTTATGTTTCATTTTTCAGGGATATGAAGAAGTTATTTAAGAGTGACCTTTAGGAATAATCAAGGAGGCTTGGATGTTTCTAATGGAATATATTCACGTTGTATTTATTTTCACGTTGTAAAGTTGAACTTATGTATGAATCTTTTTCCAGTAATACTAAAATGATCGGTCATTCGAGACATGATTTCCTTGTGATCCTGACAATGTTATGTAATAAGGCACCAAATATGGGTAACTAGGGTCGGGGAATTACAGTTGGTATTAGAGGAAGTTTAGTACAATCCTTGGAAAACTATATTTAGATAAACTCTGATTAGAGCACATTACCCTATGATAGACTTTAAGGATTAAAATAGAAGAACTTCCTAGAATTTTGGTATTGTAGAGATTTTTTGAGTTTTCCAATAAATAAATCCCTGTCTAGATATGAGAAGGTAGAGGTATCTCTGGCATAGATTTACGTTTGGGTAAAACTCGAACACACCACTTTGAGCTAGACTCGAACGGGAACTGCTGCACGACAATGGGCCTGACTGAACTCTTGGTTACGACACTCCTAGGGGATATTCTTAGGATATTTATCATTTTCATTACAAACCATTATGAAGGGTTTTTGAGTATATAATTTCTCAAATAAAACATTTTTATGGTTATAAATTATATCCATAAACGGTTCAATTTATGTTAAGTGTTTTACAAGTTTGGATTTATGTAGTGTGATTCAAAAAATAATCTATTGTATGAAATTGTTTAGAAATGGCACATAGTGGAAGGAATGGAAACTGTATCTATTCACTCACTACATGTAGGGATTTCCCTTATGTTCAAGATAATTATAGTGGAGCTGGTGATACCACTAGTGCTGATCATCTTATCACCATAATGGGACAACTCACACAGGTTATGAATAATAACTTTACCCGTATGGAGCATCCTGATCCACATCACAGAGGATCAATGTTAGACCACTTAATGAGACAACGACCACCAACATTAAATGGGCATACAAATATGTTAGTATATGAGAAATGGATAAATTCATTAGAGAAAATATTCCACACCTTGTGGAGTAGCGAAACAGAAATAGTTGTCATGGCAGTTTACCGCCTCACTGGAGATGCTGAGGAATGGTGGCCATTGATTCAAAACACAAAGGAAGATGATAAATTGTCAAATATAGAATGGAGGTAGTTTAAAGAAGTTTTATTAGAAAAATACTTTCCTCATGACCATCAAGCATATATGGAAAGACAATTTCTGAGTCTAAGGAAAAAGGATGATGATAATGTCGCAAAGTATGAAGCTAACTTTACAAGGATAGCGAGGCATGCAGCATATTATATACGTATCCTAAGAAGTATGGTTGACCATTTCTTTGATGATTTAAACCCATTTTCCCATCAAGAATTAGTATAAAAATCCTTCTCATCATATGTAGATATTGTGTTTTGTACTATCAGGACAGAAAAGGAATTCTCTATGTCTTATGACTTTAAAGAAAAGTAATAGAAGAAGAGATCCACAGAACACTCTAGGAAAGGAAATACGGAAACAAGGAAGAAGGTAAGAATTGAATTTTCACCCCGTGATAATTGTGGAAGGAAGCACCCTGGTGCCTGTCTAAAAGGAAAAGGAGTATGCTACAAATGTGGACAGAAAGGCCATATTTCTGGTGATTGTAAGGGAAAGAAAGACACTACTAATGTTCAATCCTACAATTGTAGAGTGATGAGACATTATGAAAATGAGTGTCCTAAGTGTCAGGGAAACATACCTCGGAAAAGGCCAATGGATCAAGGCCAAGATTATGTGATCACTACTGATAAGGTTGAAGCCCTGAAAGACGTAGTTGTGGGTAATTTAATTGTTTCCTCATGTTTAGATAATGATTTATTTGACAATGGATTTAACGCCCCGACCATAGTTACCCAGAGTCAGTGCATTATTACATTACATTGGCATGATCACAAGAAAGATCAAATCTCGAAAGACCGATTGGTTTAGTAGCCTTGGAAACACTAGATATATTCATAAAGTTTTACATTACATTACAAAGTGAAAAATTACTACAACAACATAGTCTCCATATTCCACACTCATATCCCCACATACTATCCCTACAGGTCATTCATAACTTACTTCTTCACATCCTGGAAAAAATAAAACATAGAAAAGGGGTGAGCTCAAATGCCCAGTAAGGATAACAATATAGGAAAAACTTTAAAAAATGAGCATAAACATTTAAGGAAATGTATAACTAAAACAAAAGCCTTTTAAACTTGAACTTCAACATAGTATGGAAAAAAGAATGAAATAATGCGATTTAATTATTCACATGGATATTCTACTAATCGAATAATCACATGCAATATCAATAACCACTTTCATAATGATGGAATGCATAATGCCAGACTATCATAACCACATAGCCAAGGCCTCGTGCCAAGACTAAAAATAAGATTTTTTCAAGGCCTTGTGCCAAGACACTAGTTTGTCTCATGAGACCTACCGATGCATCGAGGAGCTATAGCTGGCTCCACCCGTCATATATTAAGTCCAATGCATTCCCATATCAAAAGGTTTAAACATAACATAAACATTCGTATTAAAACTAGCATACGAAATTTAAATACTTTCATCATAAACTATGAATGGTATAAAAATAGCACATCCACAGTCAAACATATCACAAATCCTTCAATACAGTATAGAAGTTTTGTATCTTAATAAATCAAATTCAAATAAGCATAAAATCCATCAAAGGATGTTGACATAGATGAAATCAAAACTCTTTTTAAAGAAATATCTCTTTCTATTTTTGAAATCATTTAAGAGTCATATATTTATAAAATAAAACATTTTCTTTGAAAATATTCTTATAATCTTGTAAGGGAAGATTTGACGATTTTATAACGGCGTAAAATAACCGCACCCACCATATAAGTTAAAAAAAACATTCTTACCTTAATTTTGTCGAAAAGGTTAAAAGAACCTTGTTTGGAAAACGACAGAAAGATTCCTTTATAAAACTCTTATAAAAAGTCAAACAAGGGTATAAATGACTTTAAACCATATTCTTTTAAATAGTTAAAATGTTTTGAAATACATTTCTAAGAAACATGGATGTGGATGATAAAGAGATCCCAGTAGATTATTACGTATAAACAACCTCAGATAATGAAAAGATTATGAAATAACCCTTACCTTTTACTTTTCCTCGGTTGGGGTAGGTTAACCTCCTGTATAATCGTGAAATAATTGTTATTAAATTATACAAGAATCATATATATTAATATGATATCATATATTATCTTTTAACATTGATTTTTTAATAATATCTTAGAATTATCGTCGTTTCGGGTGTTAACATACTTGTTTTCTTTTATATGTTTTGTTACATAAGCCATGTTTGTCATGGATAGGTGGTATATTATTCATATACATAATGATATCAAGTCCTTAAAAATCATTTTTAAATCATCAAATGATAATTATTCTTTAATGGATACGATGGAGAATGAATCTCATCGCGTTCGTGGAGACGGTAGTCCGTACGTACGCACGAGCGACAATATCATTATTTTGATTAAAATAATATATAAATGGATGTTATATCATATATAAAGAATCATTAACATGCTATATTTATTATTTACATGATTTACACATCATTATTATACCCATCCAAATAATAATATATTGAATAACAATTACACCACGACGTGGAGACGGCAAGCCGTACGTACGCACGTATGGTGAAATGTTATTCAAAGGGTGGATATAATACTGAATATGGTTTTACCATATTTATAATAACATCACAGTATATATATGATACTGGAGTTATTATTTTAGAATGGTAACAACAAAGGAAGAAGAAGTGGAAGAAGAAAGGAACTTGGAAAAGGGTGGTGAAATCATTACCTCTTCTTCGGATTCTTCCTTTTGATTTGATCAAAAGGGCTCCTTAGGATGGCTTTATGAACAAACTAAGGCCTCTAGGTTGTAGTAAGGGATTTTGGGAGAGTATTTGGGAAGATGTTTGCCGAACCAAAAGGATTTTAAGGTGTAAATAAATGACAAGGAGCCGTGCCCTTTTATAAGAGGGGTGAGGGGCACCTTTGGAAAAGCTAGAAATATTAATTTATAATAAATTCATATTTGGTTTCTAATGGCTCAAAAGTTTATTATTCGAAGGTTAAGGTGGGTATATGTCGAAAACCACTCAACCAATAGAATTTAGACAGGTTTGGGTACTTATATTAACCTTATCTTTAAGTATTAACTCTAAGTTAATTAGTTTCACATTTACAATGTCTCTTTGTATTTTTATATTATATGGTTAATAAACATACTATATACATCCAAGAGACCCCCAAGTGGTCCATTAATAATACACCTATTATGATTTATGTCTCTTGGCCGAACATTAGATTTTTAAGAATTTAATATCAATTAATAATATAATATTTGTTTTAAAAACTCTTTGATGTCAATTTTGACACTATTCAATAGTTTATTTTTGTGAAACTCCTAACAGAATTATTACTTCGAAAAAAGTTAATTAAATCAATCCTAATATGTCATATTATCCTAGAAAAGTATTGTAATTCATTAAAAGTCTCAAATGATATTTATTTCGCTATTTATAATATCAATTCATTTAAATTTTCACTATTATGGTAATTACTGCATCATCATTGTGTCGTAAATAAGTTAAATTATTTAATCTCTAAAAATTATAAATAAGATATCATTATCTAGGAAATATTTTTATCTTTCTAATGAATATTTATAGTCGAAAATCCAACATATATAATCCTATGTAAAAATTGTTTTTCTAAAAGATATATTCTTGTGTCATTTTTGTATTCATTTTAACTTAATTAAAATTAAGTGTCCCTATCAACTAAAAGTGGCTCTATGGGGTCCCAAAATCGACCCAAAGATGTCTATGGTCGAACATGTATCAACCAATAAGGTTAGGAAACTTTTTAGGATAATTTTCTATTATTATAATATTAATGTTTAACCCTTATTTACCGGATTTACCCTTAACCATGGTAAATAAAATATTTACCGCAGTAATTATTCAAAATGTATAAAAATAAAAGTTACCTATTTACACAATTTCAACATCCTGATTCCAAATATAGAATCCATTTTTTCAAATTCAAAACACAAAAGTGGCAGAAATTAATTTAAAATTAATTTCCGTTGTTAAAATAAAAAGCGTGTTTTTAAGAGATAATAACTATCAAAAGAGTGACACTTGTTTATGTCCGGTTTAATTGTAAAATTATGTCCAATGACCAAAACTGTATTAAATGGTAAAAATATATTCTAAATATACTTTAAAACCACTCAAATTCATAATTTATCACTATTAATTATTTTGATTAAAAAAGTTGTTTTTAATTAAAATTTAGTAATTTTCACTATTCATCAAAATATTAAATTTATCCGAAAAGTACCAAAATTTCACCTTAGGCTAAATTCGACATTCCTAATCCAAAAATGAAGTCCATTTTGAAATATAAAATATATATAATTTCAAAAAGTAGGTTTTACTATTCATAACGGCTAGTTTGATTGGTTGTGGTGTGTTAGAACTCGATGTTGCGTACAACACACGCTATCACATTATTCAAAGAGAAGTGTACCGTAAAATCTTGGGGTGTTACATTCTCCCCTCCTTCAAATAATTTCGTCCTAGAAATTTCTAGAATAGTTATCACATGAAAAGACTCGGGTGGTTCTTCATCATAAGTTCCTCGGGTTCCCACGTTGCCTCTTCCATCTTATGGTTACTCCACAAAACTTTTACCAGACGCGTTGTCTGGTTTCTCAGTACTTGTTCTCTCGTATCAAGAATCTTGATGGGATCTTCACAATAGGAATGATCAGGTTCCAGTTCTAATTCCTCATAGGTGAGTACATGCGTTGGGTCAGGCATGCATTTCCTCAACAGAGATACGTGGAACACATCGTGAATTTTGGAGAGACTTGGCGGCATTTCCAATCGGTAAGCCACAACCCCAATTCGTTCTAGTATTTCGAAGGGTCCGATGTACCTGGGACTCAATTTACCTTTCTTACCTAAATGTATGACTCCCTTCCATGGAGATACCTTCAGGAAAACATGATCACCGACTTAAAATTCCAAATCCTTCCTTCGATTATCCGCATAGCTATTCTGCCTACTTTGAGCTGCTTTGATGTGATTTTGGATTACCTTCACCTTTTCCACCGTTTCCTCCACCAGTTCTGGGCCTACAAGTTTTCTTTCACCAACGTCATCCCAACAGGTTGGTGTACGACATCTCTTTCCGTATAACTCTTCATATGGTTCCATTTGAATACTCGAATGGAAGCTATTGTTATAGGAAAATTCTACCAGAGGTAAATATTGATCCCACATACCCTAAAAGTCAAGTGAGAAAGATCTCAACATGTCTTCTATGGTTTGAATAGTCCGTTCTGATTGTCCATCTATCTGAGGGTGGTAAGCAGTGCTGAAATGAAGTTTAGTATCCAGGGATTTCTGATGACTTTTCTAGAATCTTGAAGTAAAATGGGGATCACGATCAGAAACAATCGATAGGGGTACTCCATGAAGTCTCACAACTTCATTAATATATAGTCTTGCTAGAGGTTCCAGGGGTAGATCTTCTCTTATAGAAAGAAAATGTGCTGACTTGGTAAGACGATCAACAATAACCCATATTGCATCATTCCTTCTAGGAGTCTTTGGTAGTCCCATGACAAAGTCCATCGCAATATTTTCCCATTTCCACTCCGGTATGGGAAGAGGTTGCATGAATCCTACAGGTTGTTTCCGTCCAGCTTTCAATTGTTGACAAACCATACATCTTGACACAAAATCAGAAATCTCCCTCTTCATATTGTCACACCAAAAATGTTCCTTCAAATCTCTATACATTTTGGTGCTCCCAGGGTGTATAGAGAAATTGGAACTATGAGCATCATACAACAATTCCCTTTTTAGATCAGGTATATCGGGAACACAAAGTCTCTTCCCGAATTTCAAAATTAAATCTTCATACACAAAGTCTCTCAGTCTCCCATCATTCACAACTTTAATCTTCTTTTGAAATTATTCATCACCAGTCTGAGAACTCTTAATCCTTTCTAGTAAAGATGGTTTGGAAACTACTTGGAAAATCATTGATGTTTCTCCTTCCCTGGTTATTCCCATGTCCATCTTCACTAGATCCATGAAAATTGGATCCCTTTCAATTCTCATATTGTTCAAAACTCCATGGTCTTTTCTGCTCAAAGCATCTGCTACCCTGTTTGCCTTCCCCGAGTGTTAGTGTATCATACAATCATAAAACTTGAGTAATTCAAGCCATCTCTTTTACCTCATGTTAAGTTCTTTTTGTGAGAAAATATACTTCAAAATCTTGTTAAATATCACATTTTTCACCATAGAGGTAGTGCCTCCATTTCTTCAAAGCAAAGATCACAGCTTCTAACTCGAGATCATGAGTAGGATAGTTTTGTTCATGAATTTTCTACTTTCGTGATGCATAGGCAATAACTCTATCATTCTGCATAAGGACACAACCATGTCCTTTCTTCGATGCATCACTATAAATAATGAACCCATCATTCCCAGATGGTAGAGTCAATATAGGAGCATTGACTAATCTTCTCTTCAGTTCTTCGAAACATTCTTCACACTCTTTTGTCCAAACAAATTTAACCCCTTTACGTGTGAGCTTCGTTAATGGGTTAGCCAATCAGGCCAAATTCTGGACGAAACGTTGATAATAACCTGCCAAACCGATAAAACTACGTACCTCGGTTATACTCGTAGGTTCTGGCCATTCTTGGCTGCCTTGGTCTTAGAAGGATCAACAGAGATTCCATCTTTAGAGACAATATGGCCAAGAAAAGAAATCTCATGAAGCCAGAATTCACACTTGCTAAACTTTCCATATAATTCATGTCTTCTCAGAGTCTTCAGGATAATGCGCAAGTTATTTTCATGATCTTAGTAGATTTTGGAGTATACCAAGATATCATCAATAAATACCACCACGAATTCATCGAGATACTCCTTGAAAACTCTATTCATCAGATCCATGAATACAGAGGGTGCATTAGTCAATCCAAAAGGCATTACAGTAAACTCATAATGCCCGTACCTGGTTTGAAATGCTGTCTTTGGAATGTCTTCCTTCTTCACACACAACTGATGGTATCCAAATCGAAGGTCAATCTTGGAAAAGTATTGATATCCATGCAGTTGGTCAAATAAATCATCAATGTGTGGTAGGGGATACTTGTTCTTTATTGCTATAGCATTGATCTCCCTGTAGTCGATACATAACCTCATAGATATGTCTTTCTTTTTAACAAAAAGAACAGGGGCTCCCCATGGAGAAACACTAGGATGAATAAATCCCTTATTACTCAATTCCTCTAGTTGTTTCTTTTGTTCAAATAATTATACAGTGGCCATTCTATAAGGGGTCTTTGATATAGGCCTTGATCCAGGAATTAAATCAATGGAAAACTCAACTTCTCGTTCTGGAGGATGTCCAGGTAAGTCTTCCGGAAATACATCTACAAATTCTTTCACAATAGGTACATCCTCTATTTGAACATTCCTTTCCTCACCCACAGTTATTTCATTCTCTTCCTCCCCAATAATTGAATTTAGTTGAGCTACTGGGGTGGATCTAAATAAGAATTAAGTGGTGACGATTCTTCTCTAAAAATAAGGTGTTCCTTATCATTATCATCAAGAATCATAACCTCTTTCTTCTTACAATAAATCTTCGCATCATAGTCCGAAAGCTAGTCCATACCGAGGATTATATCAAACTCAATCATAGGTATGACGATGAGATCAGCAGATAAAGAACATTTATGTGCTCTAATGGGGACTGATTCACAAAACATTGTTGCAATGATACTTCCCTTAGGAGTTTTAACTGACAACTCCCTTGTTAAATCAAATTGGAAATATCTAATTTTCTTAGAAAACTGGGAAGATATGAAACAATGCGATGATCCAGAATCAAATAATGCATTTTCTAAACTTGAGGAAACCATTAAATTACCTGCCACCACGTCTTTTGGAGCTTCTACCTCAGCAGTAGTGATAGCATAATCCTGGCCTTGATCCCTTGGCCTTTTCTGAGGTAAGTTTTCCTGACGCTTAGGACATTCATTTGAATAATGCCCCATCTCCCTGCAATTGTAGCACTGAACATTGGTATCTTCCTTCTTCCCTTTGCAATCATGAGCTTGGTGGCCTTTTTCACCACATTTGTAACAGACACCCATTCCCTTCAAGCAAGTACCGGGGTGTTTCTTCCCACATTTACCACAGGATGGATATTCAACCTTTCCTTTCTTCCCCTTATTTCCATTCCCAGATTGATCAGCATGCCTCTTCTGCTCTTGCTTTTCTTTAAAGTCATAAGACTTAGAGAAATCCTTTTAGGTCTTGATAGCACATGAGACAATGTCTTCGTATGACGAGAAGGATTGTGAGAATAATGCTCGACGGAGAAATGGTTTTAACCCATCAAAGAAACGATCAATCTTACTTCTTGGGTTACGTATATAATCACCAGCATACCTTGCTAACCTTGTAAAGATAGCCTCATACTTTGTGACATTCTCATCCTCCTTTTGTCTCAGACTTAGAAATTGCCTTTCCATATCTGCTCGATGGTCGTGAGGAAAGTATTTTTCTAAAAACAGGTCTTTGAACTCCCTCCATTCCATATTTGATACTTCATCATCTTCCTTCGTATTTTGAATCAATGACCACCATTGATCAGCATCTCCAGTGAGTCGGTAAACTGCCATGATAACTTTTTCCCTTTCATTACTCCCCAAAGCCTGAAATATTTTCTCTAGGGAAAATATCCATTGCTTAGATACTAAGGGATTTGTACTCCCATTGAACGTTGTTGGTTGTTACCTCATGAATCGATCTAACATTTATCCTCCACACTTCGGATCAGGGTGCTCCATACGGGTAAGGTTATTATTCATAACCTTAGTGAGTTGTCCCAGTATGGTGATTAGCTGATCAGAACTAGTTGCATCACCAGCTCCACTATAATTATCTTGAGCAGGAGGGAAATACCTACATGGAGGGTGTGAATTGATACGGTTTCCATTTCTTCCACTAGGCGCCATTTCTAAACAATGGCATAAACTAGATCAGTTTATGAAGCAAAATACATAATCCCATACTTATAAAACACTTAACATAAATTGAACTATTTATGGATATAATCCATAAAAATATTTTCTTTGAGAAAGTATATACTCATAAACCCTTCATAATGATTTTTAAATAAAATTATAGTTATCCTAATCATATCCCCCGGGAGTGTCGTAACCAAGAGTGCAGCAAGGCCCGTTGTCGTGCACCAGTTCCCGTTCGAGTCTATCTCAAAGCGGTGTTTTCGGGTTTTACCCCTAGGTACATCTGTGCCAGAGCCGCCTCTACCTCCTCGTATCCAGACAGGGATGTATTGCTCAAAAAACTCACAAAATCTCTACAATACCAAAATTCTAGGATGTTCTTCTATACTAATCCTCAAAGTTCATCTTAGGTCTACGTGCTCTAATCTGAGTTTATCTAAATCTAGCTTCCAAGGTTTGTACTAAACTTTCTCTGATACCAACTTTAATGCCCCGACCCTAGTTACCCAGATTCGGTGCATTATTACATTACATTGGCATGATCACAAGAAAGATCAAATCTCGAAAGACCGATTGGTTTAGTAGCCTTGGAAACACTAGATATATTCATAAAGTTTTACATTACATTACAAAGTGAAAAATTACTACAACAACATAGTCTCCATATTCCACACTCATATACCCACATACTATCCCTGCAGGTCATTCATAACTTACTTCTTCACATCCTGGGAAAAATAAAACATAGAAAAGGGGTGAGCCCAAATGCCAAGTAAGGATAACAATATAGCAGAAACTTTCAAAAATAAGCATAAACATTTAAGGCAATGTATAACTAAAACAAAAGCCTTTTAAACTTGAACTTCAACATAGTATGGCAAAAAAAGAATGAAATAATTCCATTTAATTATTTACATGTATATTCTACTAATCGAATAATCACATGCAATATCAATAACCACTTTCATAATGATGGAATGCATAACGCCATACTATCATAACCACATAGCCAAGGCCTCGTGCCAAGACTACAAATAAGATTTTGTCAAGGCCTTGTTCCAAGACACTAGTTTGTCTCCTGAGACCTACCGATGCATCGAGGAGCTATAGCGGGCTCCACCCGTCACATATTAAGTCCAATGCATTCCCATATGAAAAGGTTTAAACATAACATAAACATTCGTATTAAAACTAGCATACGAATTGTCAATACTTTCATCATAAACTATGAATGGTATAAAAATAGCACATCCATAGTCAAACATATCACAAAACCCTCAATACAATATAGAAGTTTTGTATCTTAATAAATCAACTACAAATTAGCATAAAATCCATCAAAGGATGTTGACATAGATGAAATCAAAACTCTTTTTAGAGAAATATCTCTTTATATTTTTGAAATCATTTAAGAGTCATATATTTATAAAATAAAACATTTTCTTTGAAAATATTCTTATAATCTTGTAAGGGAAGCTTTGACGATTATATAATGGTGTAAAATAACCTCACCCACCGTATAAGTTAAAAAAACATTCTTACCTTAATTTAGTCGAAAAGGTTAAAAGCACCTTGTTTGGAAAACGACAGAAAGATTCCTTTATAAAAATCTTATAAAAAGTCAAACAAGGGTATAAATGACTTTAACCCATATTCTTTTAAATATTAAAAATGTTTTGAAATACATTTCTATGAAACATGAATGTGGATGATAAAGAGATCCCAGTAGATTATTACGTATAAACAACATCAGATAATGAAAAGATTTTGAAATAAACCTTACCTTGTACTTTTCCTTGGTTGGGGTAGGTTAAAATCCTGTATAATGGTGAAATAATTGTTATTAAATTATACAAGAATCATATATATTAATATGATCTCATATATGATCTTTTAACATTGATTTTTTAATAATATCTTAGAATTATCGTCGTTTCGGGTGTTAACTTACTTGTTTTCTTTTATATGTTTTGTTACATAAGCCATGTTTGTCATGGATTGGTTGTATATTATTCATATACATAATTATATCAAGTCCTTAAACATCATTTTTAAATCATCAAATGATAATTATACTTTAATGGATATGATGGCGAATGAATCTCATCGCGTTCGTGGAGACGGTAGTCCGTACGTACGCCTGAGCGAAAATATCATTATTTTGATTAAAATAATATATAAATGGATGTTATATCATATATACAGAATCATTAACATGTTATATTTATTATTTACAATATTTACACATCATTATTATACCCATCCAAATAATAATATATTGAATAACAATTACACCATGACGTGGAGACGGTAAGTCATACGTACGCACGTATAGTGACATGTTATTCAAAGGGTGGATAGAATACTGAATATGGTTGTACCATATTTATAATAACATCACAGTATATATATGATACTGGAGTTATTATTTTAGAATGGTAACAACAAAGGAAGAAGAAGTGGAAGAAGAAAGGAACTTGGAAAAGGGTGGTGAAATCATTACCTCTTTTTCGGGTTCTTCCTTTTTATTTGATCAAAAGGGCTCCTTAGGTTGGCTTTCTGATCAATCTAAGGCCTGTAGGTTGTAGTGAGGGATGTTGGGAGAGTATTTGGGCAGAGTTTTTCAGATCCAAAAGGCTTTGAAGGTGTGAATAAATGAGAAGTAGGATTTCCCTTTTATAAGAGGGGTGTGGGGCACCTTTGGAAAAGCTAGAAATATTAATTTATAATAAATTCACATTCGGTTTCTAATGGCTCCAAAGTTTATTATTCAAATTTTAAGGTGGGTATAGGTCGAAAACCACTCAACCAGTAGAATTTAGACAGGTTTGGGAACTTATATTAACATTATCATTGTGTATTAACTCTAAGTTAATTAGTTTCACTTTTACAATGTCTCTTTGTATATTTATATTATATGGTTAATAAACTTACTATATACATCCAAGCGACCCCAAAGTGGTCCATTAATAATACACCTATTATGGGGTAAGTCTCTTGGCCTAACCTTATATTTTTAAGAATTTAATATCAATTTCTAATATACTATTTTTTTTAAAAACTTTTTTATGTCAATTTTGACACTATTCAATAGTTGATTTTTGTGAAACTCCTATCATAATCATTACTTCAAAAAAAGTTAATTAAATAAATCCTAATATGTCATATTATCCTATAAATTTTTTTTAATTCATTAAAAATCCCAAATGATATTTATTTGGGTATTTATAATATCAATTAATTTAAATTTTCACTATTATGGTAATTACTGCATCATCATTGTGTCATAAATAAGTTAAATTATTTAATCTCTAAACATTATAAATAAAATATCATTATCTAGGAAAGATTTTTAGCTTTATAATGAATATTTATAGTCGAACATCCAACATATATAACCCTATGTAAAAATTGTTTTTCTAAAAGATATATGCTTGTGTCAATTTTGTATTCATTTTAACTTAATTAAAATTAAGTGTCCCTATCAACTACAAGTGGCTCTAAGGGGTCCCACAATCGACCCAAAGATGCCTTTGGTCGAACATGTATCAACCAATAAGGTTAGGACACGTTTTAGGGTAATGTTTTATTATTATAATATTATTTTTTAACCCTTATTTACCGGATTTATCCTTAACCATGGTAAATAAAATATTTTCCGCAGTAATTATTCAAAATGTCTAAAAATAAAAGTTACCGATTTACACAATTTGAACATATTGATTCCAAAAATGGAATCCATTTTTCCAAATTCATAACACAGAAGTGGCAGAAATTAATTTAAAATTAATTCATGTTGTTAAAACAAAAAGCGTGTTTTTAAGAGATAATAACTATCAAAAGATTGACACTTGTTTATGTCCAGTTTAATTGTCAAATTATGTCCAATGACCAACATTGTATTAAATGGTAAAAATATATTCTAAATATACTTTAAAACCACTCAAATTCATAATTTATCACTATTAATTATTTTGATTAAAAAAGTTGTTTTAATTATAATTTAGTAATTTACACTATTCATCAAAATATTAAAGTTATCCGAAAAGTACCAAAATTTCACCTTAGGCTGAATTTTATATTCCAAATCCAAAAATGAAGTCCATTTTGAAATATAAAATATATATAATTTCAAAAAGTAGGTATTACTATTCTTAACGGCTAGTTTGATGGGTTGTGGTGTGTTAGAACTTGATGTTGCGTACAACACATGTTATCGTATTATTCAAAGAGAAGAGTACCGTAGAAGCTTGGGGTGTTACAATGGATCATCACATTGTTTCATATCTTCCCAGTTTGCTATGAAAATTGCATATTTCCAATTTGATTTAACAAGGGAGTTTTCAGTAAAAACTCCTAAGGGAAGTCTCATTGCAACAATGTTTTGTGTATTAGTTCCCATTATAGCATATAAATGTTCTTTATCTGCTGATCTCATCGTCATACCCATGATTGAATTTGATATAATCCTCGATATGGATTGTCTTTCAGACCGTGATGAAAAAATTTATTGTAAGAAGAAGGAGGTTACTATTTTTGATGACGATGATAAATAACACATTATCTTAAGAGCCG
The DNA here is from genome assembly GCA_963277665.1 of Viscum album. Taxonomy (NCBI): domain Eukaryota; kingdom Viridiplantae; phylum Streptophyta; class Magnoliopsida; order Santalales; family Viscaceae; genus Viscum; species Viscum album. Next base: position 1,049,087,546 of record OY728162.1, read on the forward strand.
AATCATCACCACATAATTCTTATTTAGATCCACCTCTAGTAGATCAACAACATTCAATTATTGGGGAGGAAGAGAATGAAATAACTGTGGGTGAGGAAACTAATGTTCAAAAAGAGGACATACCTATTGTGAATGAATATGTTGATGTGTTTCCAGTAGATTTACCTGGACATCCTCCAGAACGAGAAATTGAGTTTTCCATTTATTTAATTCATGGTTCAAGGCCATATTGAAGACCGCTTATAGAATGGTCACTGTGGAATTAGTGGAACTAAATAAACAAATATAGGAATTGAGTAATAAAGGATTTATTCACCCTAGTGTTTCTCTATGGGGAGCTCCTGTTCTTTTTGTAAAGAATAAAGACAGATCAATGAGGTTGTGCATTGACTACAGGGATATAAATGATATAAAAATAAAGAACAAATATCCCCAACCTCACATTGATGATTTATTCCACCAACTTCATGGATCTCAATACAATTCAAAGATTTTCCTTTGATCTGGATATCATTTGTTGTGTGTGATGAAGGAAGACATTCCGAAAACAGCATTTCAAACCAGGTACGTGCATTTCGAGTTTACAGTAATGCCTTTAGGATTGACTAATGCACCCTATGTCTTCATGGATCTAATGAATAGAGTATTAAAGGAATATCTTGATGAATTTATAGTGGTATTTATTGATGATATCTTGGTATACTCCAAAAGCTACGAAGATCATAAAAATCACTTGCGCATTATCCTAAAGATTCTGAGAAGACATTAATTATATGGGAAGTTTAGAAAGTGTGAATTATGCTTTCAGGAGATTTATTTTCTTGGAAATATTCTCTCCAAGGGTGGAATCTCTGTTGATCCTTCTAAGACCAAGGAAATCCAAGAATGGACGACACTGACGACTATAACTGAGGTATGCTATTTTATTGGTTTAGCAGGTTATTATCGACATTTAGTCTAGAATTTTGTCCGGCTTGCTAACCCATTAACAAATATCACACGAAAAGGGGTTAAATTTGTTTGGAAAAAAGAGTGTGACGAATGTTTTGAATAACTGAAAAGAATATTAGTCAATTCTCCTATCTTGACTCTACCATTGGGGAATGATGGGTTTCTTATTTATAGTGATGCATTGAAGAAAGGACTTGGTTGTGTCCTTACACAAAATGATAGAGTTATTGCCTATGCGTCACGACAACTAAATATTCTTGAGAAAATGTATCATACTCATGATCTTGAGTTATCAGCTGTAATCATTTATTTGAAGATTTAGAGACACTGTCTCTGTGGTGAAAAATGTGAGATTTATACTGATCACAAGAGTTTGAAGTATATTTATGATAGAAAGAACTCAACATGAGGCAAAGGAGATGATTTTAACTACTCAAGGATTATGATTTCATGATACACTACCACCTGGGGAACAAAAATAAGGTGTCAGATGCTTTGAGCAGAAAGGATCATGGAGTTTTTAACAAGATTAGAGTTGAAAAGGGTTCTATATACATGGATCTAGTAATGATGGATATGTGAATCACCATGGAAGGTGAAACATCAATACATTTTCAAATGTTTCCCAAACCATCTTTACTAGATAGGATAAAGAGTTATCATACCAATTATGAAGAGTTTCAAAAGAAGCTTAACGTTTTGAATGATGGGAGATTGAGTGACATTGTGTATGAAGATGGATTTTTGAAATTGGGGAAGAGACTTTGTGTTCTCGATATACCTAATATAAAAAGGGAATTGATAGATGATGCTAATAGTTCCAATTTCACAATACACCCTAGTAGCACCAAAATGTATAGATATTTGAAGGAACATTTTAGGTGGGACAACATGAAGAGGGAGATTGCTGATTTTGTGTCAAGATGTATGGTTTGTCAACATGTGAAAACCGGAAGGCAACAGCCTAGATAAGTCTTGCAACCTCTTCCCACACCTGAGTGGAAATGGGATAATATTCTAATGGAATTTGTCATGGGACTACCGAAGAATCCTAGAAGGAATGATGAAATATGGTTCATTGTTGACCGTCTTACCAAAAAAGCATGTTTTCTTGCTATAAGAGAAGATTTACCACTTGAACGATTAGCAAGAATATATATTAATAAAGTTTTAATACTTCATGGAGCACCACAACTGATTTTTTCTGATCGTTATCCCCGTTTTACATCAAGATTCTAGAAAATTATTCAGAAAGCCCTGGATACTGAGCTTCTTTTGAGCACTGCCTACCACCCCCAAACTGATGGACAATCTTAACGGACTATTCAAACCTTAGACGACATGTTGATATCATGATGAAGTGACATTCAAGGTATGTGGGATCAATATTGTAGAATTATCCTTTAACAATAGTTCCATTCAAGTATTCTTATGGTGCCATATGAAGCATTATACGGTAAAATATGTCGCACACTAACAGGTTGGGATGATGTTGGTGAATGAGAACTCGTAGGCCTAGAACTTGTGGAGGAAATGATGGAAAAGGTGAAGGTAATCCAAAACCACATTAAAGGAGATCAAAGTAGGTAGAAGAGCTATACTGATAACCAAATGAAGGATTTGGAATTTTAGGTAGGAAATCATGCTTTCTTGAAGGTATCACCATGGAAGGGTGTTATACGTTTCGGTAAGAATGGAAAATTATGTCTGAGGTACATCAGACCTTTCAAAATTCTAGAATGAATTGGGGTAGTAGCTTACCGTTTGGAAATGCCACCGAGTCTCCCCAAAGATCACGATGTCTTCCACATATCACTGTTGAGAAAATATATTCCTGACCCAACGCATGTACTAACCTTTGACGAATTAGAACTGGAACCGATCTGTCTTATTGCGAAGAGACTGCCATGATTCTTGATATAAAGAACAATTGCTGAGAAACCGGATGACTCATCTAGTAAAAGTTCTATGGATAAACCATAAGATGGAAGATGCAATGTGGGAACCCGAGGAACTTATGAGGAAATACCACCCAAGTCTTTTCATGTGGTAGTATTCTAGAAATTTCAATGATGAAATTATTTGAAGGAGGGGAGAATGTATCACGCCAAGCTTCCATGGTACTTTTCCCTTTGAATATTGCAATAGCTTACATTGTACGCAATTTCGAGATTCTAACACATCGCGACCAATCAAAGTAGTAGTAATGGATAGTAATACCCAACTTTTGAAATTTTATAAATGTTATCATACAAAATGGACTTCTTTTTTGGATTTTTAATATCGAAATTATCATAGGGTGAATTTTTGGTATTTTTCTGAACACTTTCAATTTTCGATGAATAGTGAAAAAAACTCAGTTATAGTTTGTAACCGAATTTTTATTTAAATAATTATTTATTTTTTAAATATTCATTTGAAGTAAAAATAGATCCATAATACCAATATATATGTTAAATTTAATTCATTGGAGTTATTTTATAATAATTTTAGATATATAAAATTTTTATTGAACTTTTCACCGTCTTTTACCCACCTCCTAGGATAATTTTCAAATTCACATAAAACATAATTTTACCGATTATGTGACTGGAATTTCAAAAATCCAAGAGACACGGTTGATATCAGTATGTAAAATTTGGTTCAATAAAATGAAAATAATTTTTGGTGAAGAGTAACTTTCAACTTTTATTTAACACGGTTAAAAGTAAATAGGGTAATTAAGGGTAAAAATGATATTATTATTACCCTAACACATGTCCTAATTTTATTGGACACGTATAATTAGACCCAAAAAACCTTAGGAATAAAATAAAAACGTCTTTGGTCCACTTGGATTATATTAGAACACTTATTATTATTTTATTTGTAGAAGAGTTAAAAGAGTTAAAATAAACGTTTAATAACTAAAAAATTTATAATATAGGGTTATACATAAGATAAGTTTGACTAAAAATATTCATTAGAAAGATAAATAGACATCCTATATAATGGTATTTTGTTTATATTTTTTAGACATTAAATAATTTAATTTATTTATAACAGAATGATGATGGAGTAATTACCTAATTAATGAAATATTAAAATAATTGATATTATAAATATCCAAATAAATGTAATTTGAGACTTTTTATGAATTCCACTAATTTTATTGGCTAATATGACATGTTAGGGTTAGTTATATTAATTGCTTTCCAGGTAACTATACTGTTATAAATTTATAAAAACCAAAATACTAAATAGTGTCAAAATTGACAAAAAAGACTTTTCAAAACAAATATTTTAATATTAATTGATATTCTATTCCTAAAAATCTAAGGGTTGGCCAAAGGACATATATAATGATAGGTTTATCATTAATGAACCACTTGAGGTTATCTTGTAAGTATATAGAATGTTTATTAACCATACAATATAAAAATACAAAGAGACATGGTAAATGTCAAACTATATAACGAAGAGTTAAATCTAAAAGATAATGTTAATATAATGACCCAAACCTGTCTAAAACCTATAGGTTGAGTGGTTTTAAAACCATCCCCACATTAGCCTTTAAATATTCTATTTTAGAGCCACTAGAAACCGAAAATTATTTCATTATAAACTAATATTTCTAGCTTTTCTTAAGGATCCCTTTTGATCAAATCAAATGGAAGAACCTGCAGAAGAGGTAAATATCTCACCACCTCTTTCAATTTCCTTTATTCTTCCACTTACATTTTATTTGTTGTTCCAATTCTAAAATAATAACTTCAGTATTTTCTATATACCGAAATGTTATTACAAATATGGTACAACCAAATTCATTACTCTATCCATCCTTTGAATGACATGTCACCATACCTATGTACGTACGACTTACCGTCTCCACGTTGTGGTGTAATTGTTATTCAATACATTGTTATTTGGATGGGGATAATAGTGATGTGTAATTGATGTAAATAATAAATATATTATTATAATGATTCTGTTTATATGCTATACCATCTAATTATATAATATTTTAATATCAAAATAATGATATTGTCACTCGTGCGTATGTATGGATTACCGTCTCCACTAACGCGATGAGATTCATTCCACATTGTATCTATTCAAGAATATTTTTCATTAGTTGATTAAAAATAAATTTTAAAGACTTAATATCATCCTGAATATGAATAAGATACATCCTATCCACAATAAACATTACTTATGTAACAAATCATATAAAGGAAAATGAATCAGTTAACACCCTAAACGATGATAATACTAAGATATTATTAACAATGAAATATTAAAAAATCATATATGATATCATATTAATCTATATGATTATTTTATAATTTAATAAAAATTATTTCACCATTATATAGGTGGATAACCCACCCATGACCAAAGAAACGTACGAGGTAAGGGTTAATTTCAAAATATCTTTATTATCCGAGGTTGTTTATACGTAATTATCTACTGGGACCTCTTTATCATACACATTCATGTTTCTTAAAAACACATTTCAAAACATTCTTATTATTTTATATATTATGGGTTAAAGTCATTTATACCTTTGTTTGGATTTTATAAGATGATTATAAAGGAATCTTTCCATCATTTTCCAAACAAGGTACTTTATGACCTTTTCAACCAAATTAATGCAAGAATGTTTTATTAACTTATACGGTGGGTGTGGCTACATTACGTCATTATAACATTGTCGAAGCTTCCATTAAAAGATTATAAGAATACTTTATAAATAAATGTTTTCTATATAATTATGCGACTCTTAAATTATTTCAAAATAGAAAGATATATTTATCTAAAAAAGTGTTTTATTTCTTCTATGTCAACATCCTTTGATGGATTTTTAGTTTATTTGAAGTTGATTTCTTATGATACAAAACTTCCATATTTTATTGAAGGTTTTGTGATATGTTTGACTGTGGATATGCTATTTGTATACCCTTCATGTTTTAGGGTTTAATTACTGAAATTTCGTATGCTAGTTTCAATACCAATTTTTAGGTTATATTTCAACCTTTTCATATGAGGAATGTGACGGACTAAGTAAGTGACGGGTGGAGCCCGCTATAGCTCCTCGATTCATCGGAAGGCCTCTTGAGAGACTAGATGTGGAATAGGACGAGGCCTTTCCCAATTTGATATATGGTTTTGGATGAGGCCTTAATCATTTTTAGATGTCTTGGCCGAGGCCTTGAAAGAATGTTCTAGAATGTCAGGCATTATACATTCCCTCATTGTGAAAATAATATTGATGGTTCATGTGGTCATTCATCTAGTAGAATACCCATGATTATGTTTTATTATGGAATTATTTACTCAGATCATATTCCTGTAATAAAAGTATTCATGTTTATTATTTGTAAAGGCATGTGGTTTCAATTATTCACCATGCTTAATATTTATGTTATCTTCCACTGTATTTCATACCCTTTCTGAGAATTTGAACTCACCCCTTTCTTATGTTTCATTTTCCCAATATATGAAATGTTTTTTACGAGTGACTTTCAGAAATAATCTAGGAGGATTTTATGTTTCTAATTGAATATATTCATGTTATATTTATTTTCAATCAGTAAAGTTAAACTTATGTATGAATCTTGTTTCCAATAATACTAAACTGATCGGTCTTTTGAGACATGATTTCCTTGTGATCATGCTAATGTTAGGTAATAATGCACCGACTCTGGGTAACTAGGGTCGGGGAGTTACACCTTAAGATTTTTGACATGCTCTTCCAACACTGAGGCCCCAACATCGCCTTCCTCCAAAGGGCTCCCCCTTTCAGCTTTTTATCTAAAGGAGGACCCCTCAGATTCATCAGGTAAAGGGAAACACTTCCTCATCTCTGTGGCATACAACTAGGGTGGACTATTTGATTGAGCATTACTTGCACCCAGTTTGTGAATGGATTCCTAGTAACCTGAGAATGTATGAAGTCCTCCAGTTCATTGATTTATTTTTCCCTTTCCATCTGAGAATCTAAAAATATTTCCATAGCTCGACTGATCTTTGATAGATCCATCCAATGAAGATTTATGTATTGCCACATCTGAGAATATATGAGAATTTTTTGTTGACTTAACAATTTTACCAAACCATCAGATATATAGGATCAATAGGCACATCTATATGGAAAAACCATTTCCCGAGAGCCTGAGTGGGAATCCTATGGAACATTCTGGTTGGCCTTTTTCTCTTATGGCCCAGCTTAGCTGGGGCAACCAGGTCCATTGCTGCTGCCTACCATCCACTCAGCACCTAACATGGGATCATTGGCTCTGCCACAACCCTACCACTAAGATGATCATCGTCTCCACCAACATGACATGTTCTTCCCATTTTCTAACACCATCCTCTAGGTTGAGGGGCTGCCCCATAGTTGGCATGAATGGATCGTCACTTCAGTATCTCCCCTTGGTAGGAAGATTCCCAACTAATGGAATATTCCATAACAAACATGTAAGCAGTAGTGGGAGGAGGAAGATAATTAGAAATTTTCCATCCTATGGTGTAAGGATGAGCTACATCTGCCAAAACATGCACGGATTATCCTCATTAAATACTCCCAAGTAGAATTGTGGGGTCAACCATTTTATGAACGAGAACTACCTCACAATGTGGTGCACAATGTATGGATCATAGATAGGCTCATGGAATTTCTATGCCACCAAAACACTTCTCTAGAAGTCCAAGAGATAAGACCAATTCTTCTCAGTTCACTAGCTGTCATATGTGAATACAGATGTTGGAATCGTACATCGATGGAAGTTGAATTCATCCACCTTTCAGATTCAATTTAGCATGAGTGGTGGAGTCAGCTTGTCCAGAAAGCTCCCCACTACATTGCCAGTCGAAAGTGTGATATAGGAGGAGAAATATGGTTTGGATATTCATAGACACTCATGTGAACTACTATCCATCCATACAAGAAATTGAATGGTCCTCTATCCCATAGGATTCTCTAGTAGGAATTATATTTGTAGAACTAGGCTCCCTTTGGAAATGTGGGAGGCCTGACTAGTAGCTTCTTGGGTGCATCCTCCACTTCAGTTCCATGCTTTGGTGGGATGTTTATAAAACACCCAAACCAAAACTCAAAATGGACTTCCCTCACCACCTTCTTGTCCTCACCCGACACCAGATCCATTAGTTACTTTTCCTACTATGTCATCTACTCTGGATCATCCCATGGGTTCTCCACAATAAGGAACTAATCATATATCTCCCCAAGAATTGGCATCCCAGAGATCTTATGAAGAACCTAAAGGCTGATACCGACCTCCCCATAGTGAATTAGTAAAGTGTTGGTCCTCAATGAACATGTACTCAACCACTATAGTGTCATTTGTTTTGGCCGGCAAATGTTAAATTAGGAGTCCCACATAGATTCATATATCCCCACTCGCTTCATCTATGCATCAAATTCCTCATAGGATGCACAAAACATGTAATCCCACGCCCAATCCTCCATGATGTTGGCCCCCTAGAGAAGGTCCCAATAGTCAGTCCACCCCTAATTCACATTACCTAAAGACACCTTAAGGATGATATGATACTTTAGCGGAGATACCGCTAGCAACAGTACCTTCCCGTCAATGTTGTTGAAGTGATTGTATAGAGATTCTGCATTAAGTGGCATGTAATCCTCCCATGTATGGCAGTTGGTAGAGGTGGACTAGTAGTGCTAACAGTGCATGCTAATGAACCAGTAAGTTGGTTCATTTCTACTTGATTTAGGGATGAAAACGTCATAACTCAGACCAAATATATACAGAGGCAGTCTCTAATAGAGAGGATAGTTCCTTTTGTATTTCCAACATGATATCCACCAAGGATTCAAGATCGGAGTGGCATCACACATATTCCCCAATTCCCAGATTATTCACCATATCTTCCCTTCATGCATGCTCCAAGAGGACCCCTAATCAGCTTCTTGGTTGGACATTTTTTTCCAAGACTTTAGTATTTTTTTGTTCCACTTCGCATAGATCAGTTCGAAAGATCGATCGCAAAGCTCAAATGCAGAGCTCAGTCAAAGAGTTTTACCATAGAGATCTCACACACAAATCATGGAGCACACGATCATAGAGTGTAAGGACACTATGTGAAGTGCAGAGTAAAAATAATCCATTATAGAATGTATATTCACAGTGCGTAGGGATCTTTGTGATTCGAAATCTCAATCATCAAAACTTAGAAGAAGGTGAAGAAAGAAGACGAGTTTTCACCATCTATTTATAGGTGATGACCTCTCGGCACATCGCGTCACGTATACCCATGGAGAGAATCATGACACTTTTTTCCATGTTAAGATCTGTAGTGTTCTCAGCCCATGCTTTGTATTCCCCCATCACAATCCTTTTTAGAAATCCTATTAATTTTTTTGATCTTTCCTAAGAATATGATTTTTGTTTTTAACCTTGACTCCCATTAAATGGGGGGAATTTATTGGAACCAAAATCCAAGTTTTGAAAAATATGGAAATGGCACTAAAAAGGGGGAAAATGGGCTACTTTATGATGCATCTTCAAAAACCCTACCAGCACCATGACTGACACAATGATTTGGGTTGTGTCTCCGAACGCTGCAGAGAAAAATACTTTGTCACCTATACAAGTATGAGGAAATTGATGGAGGACTCTCTGCCACAGAGGGTAGGACTATTGCCTCATCAAGTCCTATTAACCTGATGGAAGACTCTATGATCTCATATAAGGGAACGAAGGAAGCCTCTACTCCCTGGAGAGGATGACAGTCAACTTCACGACTCTGAGAATCTTTACAAAATATGCCTATGGTAAAAGAGCACAAGTTTCTTCGCAATGGTCACTCAACACATTGTTCCCCCTAGTGCCTATAAATACCTGACTTCCCCCATCCAAAGGAGTGAGACTCCAACCTTTCTCCTTTAGAATTTCCAAATCACAAATTTTTATTTTCTTTGGGAATAAATTAGGAAAATGATTCATCTGAGGTACTTAAGCATTAAGAAACCATTTTCCCTTTGCTCACAATATTCCCCTCTTTGAAGAGGGATTCCATTTGTGAAGCTTATGGGATATCAAAAAGGAATGAAACCCCTTTGGGTACTCGAGACTCCATGAAGTAGACAGGCTTCATGAAGAACCCGCCATGAACAAATGAACTCCATGCCTGGAATGTGTTACTATGCTTTGCGAAGCTCTCTCATTTGTGAATCCCTATGCACTGTGAGCCCTATGCTTTGTGAGCCCTGTGCTATGAGAGTCATGTGCTATACGAGCCCTGTGCTTTGCAACTCCTAAGGTCTACAATGCCTTTTCCCTGTGAGCCCTATTCTCTATGAGCCCTATACTCTGTGATCCCATAAGCTCTATGAAGCCCTATTCTCTATGATCCCCTATCATTTTGATCCTCTAATCATTGAAAATACCATCTATGAAAGGCATATTTATTAATGAAACCCTCTTCTGTGTGCCCCTCCAATCTTGTACAAAGTGATTACAATGTCCCTCGAGCAGTGATCCATGTTTCATTAGATTTCCTCATGCTTCTTCCCATTGGAATGCGAAGGACTATTGATTCTTTTCATATCCATGCTAATCTGGACTCACCCAATGGATCACTCCACAACCCTCTCCACAAAGTTTCTAGTATATTCCCTTAAACAAGGGTTTAAAGTGAACTAGTTATGTAAGTCCTAAGGGTGAGGAGTGAATCTACATTTTATATGATGTAGAATGCTAAACTGTCAATCACCCGCGTCCACGACACATTATGTTAAACTGTGATCATCTCATAAGTGACAGGCCTCGAGAGGGTCACGAAGTGTTCAGGAACCAATGCCCTCTCAATCACCTCTCCCTCCGCATTTTGTCACCATATGCACCTCAGGCAGTTTCTACATAAGCCTCGACCCAACTTGTCAGGGTGCTCCATGTATAGTGGGCATATTATTCTCCTACATCTGGACCCCTGCTTAGGCCAACCTCTCTGAGTAAGTACCCCTATTTCCTCCATGGGACACTTACCATGCATAATCACCGCTCCATTCCTTGTTGACGCACCTTTCATGACATGATCATCAGGTTTACATTGAATCTTTTTTCTCTCACTGATAATGACTCACATGGGCCTAGAGTAAGAATCGGTAATGACATCCTCTATGGTCCACCTTAGTGTGTATACCCCAAGCCCCTCTCTAAAGAACTACATGGACTTTGATCCTTGACCTTTTCATGTTAGGTATGCAGGAAGTCTCCATGATGTTCAATACCATCACTCATATGTCCCAACCATATTCACGTCAATTCATTCTAGTCCCTCATGACATCAAACTATATGCTATAGAACTATGTGTGTTTTTATTCCCTTTCACATGGATATATAGGAAGCCTCTTGGATGTCCAACCCCAAAAACTAGTACACTTTGGAATCCCTTTTTTCCGACCCATATCCTTGGTCCACCCCTTAGTGGTGTCATACTAGTTCATTTGAAGCTAACCATGTGTAAGTACCACCATCAATCCATACTTATTAAACCAATAGTGTCCCTCTTGCGATAGGACACTAACCACACGTAGTCCCCATGAGTTTATTTGGGTTTCTCTCCCTTGTTTACACTCTGATTCCATGCACCATCCTGAACTGTGTGGAAAATGATTCTTTATGATGGGGATATGTAGGAAGAATCCATTTGGTTCAAGACCATCACCAATGTCCCATCCTTATCTCTCCCATGAACACTTTGTGTTTCGGGAAGATCATGCCATAAACCATTGGTTCCATTCCCTTTGGGTCCCCATAAATGCATCTGTTCTCATGATCCTCCTCCTTAGGTGACTCATTTCCCCACACTATAACTACGTGGTCTTTGATTCCCTATCGTGGGGATACGTAGGAAACCTCTTAGAGGATCAAGACCAATAGAGTCACCTCTACACTGGTTCTCAGTTCCATCAATATTCATTTTATCCTTCGACACATCATATATATCCATCTGGACATTAATTAGGACACCAAAATATTGGTTAAATAATTACATCAATTCAAGAAGCTAACCATAGATAACCCCCATTCCTCTCATTTCTTTGTGTCTAGGATGATAACCATGCATAAAACCCAACATGTCTTAGGGTTGTTTTCCGTTATGTACACCCTGATCACATGACTCACCCTCTAAAACTATGTAGGTTTTGTTCCCTATCTTCTATAACTGATACATAGCAAGCCTCCATGAGGTTCAATCCCAACAAATGGTAAATCATAGTGTCCTCTCTTCTGGGACCCCAATGATCCTCTAAACCGCCCTTTGAGGCATCCAGACCAGCCTTCATGGTGTGATGTATTCCCTCTGTAGGACACACCACCATAGAGACGTCCACATTGGGTGTCTTGATCTACTAATCTGGTAAACCTTTGTGGTACTCTATTTGAGGGATATACCCATCTATTCCAATCTACTTAGTGTTTTGATAAGTTTGATCTATCTCTCCTGGACATTAAACACATGGAATTCCCCATGATAAATTGGGTAAGCTGAGGAAAACCTCGGAGACATGCCTCTGGAATATAATTACCCACATTCGACATGGGATTCCTTATGATTATACGCCCTCATGAAGCCCTGTCATAAGGGGAAGAAATCTAGGTATACCAATGTTTCAACATCCAAACACGCCAGTGATGCCCAACATGAAAACTACTCTGACAGAAGGTTTCTTCACGGACTTGACCTAATGGAAAATCCAGCCAGAAGTAGTGTAATTAATTGGGATCCACAAAGATATGGAATCACAAAGAGTTTCATGAGAAAAGTATTAATATTTATGGGATACTTGGAATAGGTAATGAAATTCTAGGAGAAATCCCTGAAAGGAGAGGCTGAAATCCCATCATCTATTTTCGATCAAGGAGAAAACATCACTGAAGAAGTGATGGATACTTCCTAGCATTGGAAAGATGGAATGAGGGGAAAAATAGCTTTCTTTCATCCTTGATAGATGAATTTGAACACCCTGGTGAATGTGTTGGATATATCTGGGACTACCCTTAGGATATTTAATATGGATCTTAGGACTTAGGGATGCATCCTACATATCCTAGTTATTACCGGAATTAGATTTATCATAGTTCAGTTTTTTATTAGTCCGATGGTGGATGAGGTATTGATCATCCATTAGATATGATTTAATTTTTATGGTTGAAATTTTAGAGAAGTGGTGGGGCTTTTACTGATGTGAATTCCTAGTTCAACTTGAAATCAGGCCTTAGGATGGAGTCATGCGTATCCTGGTTATAGTAGGAATCAGAGTCCATACAGTTTAGTTGAGTTTCTTAGTCCACTGATGGATGAGGTAGAGTGATCATCCCATGGGAATTATTGGGTCCCAATGGTTGAAATTTCATAGGCATGATGGATCTTACAACAAGTTATATTCCCATTTGAGTTTGGTATTGGGCCTTAGGAATGCATCCTACATATTTTGGTTATTGCAGGAATGAGGGACTTCATATTTCATCGAGAGGGGACTTACACTCTGACATTTTCCATGTCTTCATAGAGGCTCATGATGTAAATGATAGGATCACTAAAATCACCCATGACCACGAGAGCTATGATCGGTTTGGGAAATAAGCGATTGAAAATGGCCCGTCTCACTACAAATATATTTATGAATTTTGTATTGGGATTAACCTTTGGAGTTTTGGTATAGATATCAGGCCTTAAGAAGGAATCATATGTATCATAGTCATGATAGGAATTAGAGTTATCATTATTCACTTGTTCAGGGATTACATTTTGAGTTTTCCCTTATGATCATGTATTTCACACAGAGTATTGAAAATGGCTTTCTTGTTCTAGGATTCCCTTTATCAGGACGACTTCTTTTCTTGATCAGTGTTGATTTTCGACTCGATATGGCTTGATTTATTTCATTAAGGTTTAGATATGTCTACCTAGCATGCAACAAGGGAATCAAAAGATCCAATTAAATTCTCTGGGGGATTCCTTGTATCTTGGATGAAGTACGTCAAGGTTGTCACATGATTAAGGATGACTTTTTAGACAGAATTTATAAGACCTGGCATGTTGACATTGGGAGCCATCGCATGACCCTAACTGACATGTACATAGCGTGTCACATGATCCAACTTACTTGAAATGGTGTCATCAAGAGATCTAGTTGACACATATGTAGGGTTACATGAGAGTCAAGGTGACATGTCTCGGAGGGTGTCACATGTACTAGATGAAATGTCTTGAGGGAATCATGAGACTTGGTTGGTGTTCCCGAAGGGTGTCATAATATATTCCGGTACTGGCCAGGTGTTACCGCAGGTCTCAACAGAAAAACACTGGTATCATCAAATGAGTCAGTCTACATATCAGAAGAGCACTGCAAGACTACGATGGATATCTTAGAGGGCTTTTCAAGACATGATAGACATGCCTGAGGGGCTCCATATAAAATTCTTGGAAATGTATAGAGGACTTCATGGGATCCAAATTGTTTTCCATAGGAGTGTTACATGATCTAGGAGACATGTCCTGGTATTGTCTGATGAACTAGGTGGTTCGTGCGAGGCACATGAGGATCATCATTTATGTTCTTAACTTAATTATCCTATCATTTAGTGTTTTCCAAGACATTATATTGTGAATTCCTTTTATTTTTGTTGTGATATCTTGTTTTAAGTCTTGTGTGATCTAGTAGATGTGATGGATGTCCATTGCATGATCTGTGATGATCACGTCAAGTGCTTGTTCATGCCTCATGATCATGACAGTTGTTCCCCAGATCATATATGATGACAATCATTTCACATCACAAGATCATTAACTCTAAAAAATTATCTCTAGAGATGGTGCATCTAGGTATAGAGAAACCCCTTACGTCAATGAGTTCAAAGCTGCTTGTGTTGGGTAGTTTTCTTCATTCTTCTTATTTTTCATTGAATGGGATATTTTTAGGTCTATCTACTCTGGCTATTCACCACTCTACATGGTGTATCTCATGCGAATCAAGGCTAGAGTCATCCAAGGGATTCTGTGCCACGAATCTTCATGGGTCTCAACCATGGATTGCTCTGACTACATTTCCCAATTTCTAGTGATCATGAGTCCCAACCATCAATGTCTAATTTATTGGATTATTTCAAATTAATGTGGGATTCTTGAGTAATGGATAAATGCCAAGGAAATTTCATATTTTCTTATTGACATTTCCAAGGAATTTAGTAAAATTTGGGAACCTGTTAAAAGGACTTCGCATGATCTCAGGTGACTTTTCTGGGACTTTCTGTTTGACAAGGATGGAAACTTAACTGGACTTTGTGGGATCAGTCCATCTTGTGAAGGGGTATTGTGAGACCATGATGTGGGAAGCTTTAGCATGTCATAAGAGTTTTATGACTTCTATAGGCTCTCAAATCCTCCCCTTTTATTTCTTTTTTTATTTTACAAAGGTATGGGATTATGAAAGTTTTCATGGGTATTGTGAAGATAAATTACTCTATATTTTAGTGATGCATCACATGAACAACAAAAGTCCTTTGGAAACTCATGAGCATTTCATGGAAAATTCCATCTATTTTTCCTTAAATACTGAAAGGGTAAGTGTGAGATCTCTTGGAAATACCTAAATCCCTCTATATGATGAAGATGTCATGAAGGTGGTATTTGTCCTGATGAGAATGAATGGACAAAGGGATTTAACAAACTGGGACTGAAATGTCCCCATAGTCTTTCGAGGACTTATAGATCTCCAAGGGTGCATCATGTGACTTTAATGATTGTGATTGGATCTTTAATCTTCCACTTTTATTCCCTCTATTTTATTATACAAAGTATCAGGGGTATCATGAGTTTTCATTAATATTTTCTAGGAAAATTATTACATTATTTGTTGATGCATCACTTCACTGAAAAAGGATCTTCGAATATGTGAAATAATTTCTTGTAAAATTCCATCCATGTGTCCTTATGGAGCCATAAGGTATGCGTGAGGTCACACAGATAGACCCAAGTCCCTCCATATGATATGGATTTCATGAAAGATATCTTTCACAAGACAAGGATGATAGAGAAAAGGGATTTCATGTTATGAGGCGTACATTTATCCAGAGTGTTGTGGTGTATTTTCGATTTCTAGTGGTGCATCGTGTGACTTTTATGAACGTGAGTGGCTCCCGTCTCCTACCCTTTTATTACGTTTGTTTTATTATAAAATATATCAAAGGTCTCGTGGGTTCTCTTGGACATTAACAAGGAAAATTATCCTTCCCATATGTGATGCATCAAATGATACTTATGATATCAAGAGGCTCCCAAATTTGGATATTTCCTTCTATTTTATATGAATTTTTGGACGGGTTGTTAGGATCCCACCGGATGACAACACATATGGCTTGGGGGAGCTCACATGGATGCCACTGCATAACCACTGGTTGTCTAGAATTCCTTCACAAATTCAGAAGGATTTTTAAAGGATTTAGGCTGGAAATGATGCTGGTTATCCACTATGCGTGGACTCTTCCCATGACATCATGTTGGTCACATGATCATGCATAATTTGGAGGTCTTTGCGATCTTCGAATATTGAAGACATTCTTATTATGTTTCTTTTATGATGGGAATAATACCCATATTTTGGTATTTCTTCCTTTTTGATTTCGCTGATTCTCATTTGGCATGCGTCAGAGAATGACCTCCCTTAGGAGCGACATCCACATGGACATGGTCTTGCTTCCCAAAAAAGTAAATCCCCACCTAATTCTTTGGTGTTGTTGTGATTCAACACCTTGGATGCTATTTAGTTTACTAGGAGAATCATGGTATTCTGTGAAATCCCCTATATACAAGGGAGTTGATATCAGCCATATTCACAAGTTTCTCATTCTCTCAGAGTGATATCACCTTGATTCCATCATGTTCCTTCATCATGAGACCATTTCAAAATACCCAATTGGGAGACCTTATCATGAGACTTCCTCATGAGAACTAATCTTCAAGACCTCTTTTTTCTCTAGAATCTACTCGAACCAATTTACAAACTCAAAATGGATAATTGATTGATAATTGAGCATGAGGATGTGTTATTGAATTGAAGGATATTCCAGATCAATCAGCTTGATCAGATGATTTCCATAGATATTGTGTAGGTAGTGAGACCTTCTCCAGGTCATATGATCATGAGTCTTCAAGGGATCATGTGGTTTCTGTGATTTCCTGCAGTGTTTAGGTGACCTACAAAACCTTTAGGGGTATGGAAATTCAAGAACTGTTTGGGATATTTGTGTATGTACTTTACTAAATCATGTGATGCACCTGATGCTTTTAGAACATTATGTCCTTATTTTTACATGATTTCATTTTATTTTTCAGACATATGCCCCTTATGTATTTTCAGATAGATTCTAGTTCGCATTGATCTTCTACTGTGGAAAATAAAAGGGAAATGACTGATATGAATTGCAACACTAACCCACCCGATATCACATGGATTCTGATTTAAAAGTTTTGAATAAGTTATTCTCATTCAAACTCCAGGATTATCCTCAATCACATGGACTTCTTCTTTTCAAGTTCAATTTGCCGGATGATGTCACCATTCCAACTTTAGACTTCAGCCATCCATCTGGCTAGGTATCATCTTCTCTTGACTGTGTTCAGATGAATATTGATGAGGATAATTGGCTGGTTACCTATCAACCCCATGGGTAGTATTATATATTGGGAATCTCCCCTTTGGGTTCAGATGGAAGTGATTTCACTCATAAACCTATTTCATAGAGATACTTGATTATATTCATATCCTCTCTAAAATAACACGGAAGTGGATGAAACATGAAATGGGATTCTCATTAAGGTGGGAACTTTTTTGAATAATGGGAAAGTAAATTTAGGGTCAAGAAAGGTTTTCTAGAGTTTTTTATGATTTAAATTGGGTCCCTCTCTATAAATCCTTATGGATCTACCAATTAATTATCTATCACCATCCTGATCTTATTCAAGAATTGATTACCCTTTGCTTCACTAGTACCAACACATTCCACGTCTCCCATGATGAAGTGGGAATTAGTCTATTGAATATCTATCAGATTGGTGGGATTCCACCGCTCAGTGAAATGTACATTGAGTTCCTCTTGACTATAAATTTATAGGATGATCCCTTACAAGCCCTAGTATTTGTGAGGTATATTCTCATCATTGCCAAAGATAATCTAGGAAAATAACTGAAGATGCACTCACTTATCTCTTTCATGGACTAGATTGATATTTTTGTTTACTGCGAAGGTGTTATGCCAACATTCATATGCCCTCATTGGTGACCTACCAAGCATGTTCGTGATAGTGATGTCTCGTATTGGTAAATTTTAGAGGCTAAAGATTATAACTCATGGGTATATGAATTGAACATTGATATATATCATATCATCATGCTATTGTGTTTTATGGACATGTTTTTTAATGGATGGATCTTCCCAGCTGGGGATGCACATATAATAATCCGAGTTAGTAAACTATTTTGGGTAGCATGAATTGTGGAGGAAAATCATATCAATATGGAAGTTCCGGTCCATGTACGCCTTTTCCATATCCTGAGCCATATTCAACAAGGTGTCCCCTCGATAGAATTAGTGGAACCTTATGGTTTTTATTTGGTTAGATAGGTTACCACTTCTAATTCTATGACTATAACAATTCTACTAGGATCCCTAACACCTTATCATATCCTAGGCTATTATATATATCTGGGGTCGAGACAATGTCACTAATCCTTCAAAAAGTTACAAATTCATTGAGATGATATGATAGCTTTGATTTTACCCCTTATCATGCACCATCTATGGGAATCACTGATAATGGAAGCATGTCCATCGATGAATAGTCTTATATGTTTTACATTCAAGATAGGGTTCTTGTATCTATGAAGGATGAGTTGATAATATATTATCCAAAAAAACCTTATCAATTAGCTTATTAGTTTGGCTGTATCCAAAGGGTCTCCACCCTTCCTTTGGATGGCGTGTGTGGAGAGGGACCCCCTGGGATCATCTAAATTTTTTGGATGATGATGGAAAATGAAGATACTAATATTGATATGATTCTTCCATCTCATGATGCTTCCACATTTTTCCCTCAGGATTATTACCAAGCTTTTATAGTGGCCTATCCAAGTGGTGTACTCAGCCAAAAATTCCATCATGTATGCAATCCGGTTGTTTCACAAACCCCCATATTTGGGGAAACCATGGACTTGATTAATGGTGTGGGAATGACATCATGACCGAACCCTCATACTAGTGATAAAGACCATGATAGGTAGAAAAAATCTATTGAAGAAATTATTGTTTCAGAATAGGTTATGGTTGAAACACGTATTCTATTGGTCATAGATACTAAGACACAACACAAGATGATCTGGAAGAAGATTCATTCCTTGGTTACTGAGACTCCTCTAGAAAAGTTCCAGGATCATGAGGATAATGTTTTCTAGATTTTTGGTGACCTGGGGGCATATGGGTTTGAATGAAAACTAATGCACACAATTTTTATGCAAATAACATTGACATAGTGATATTTTTCCACCCATTAGAGGGGATTTAATGATTTTGTAGATGAGGATCCTATTCTATAGTTAATAATGGAGGAATCAGAGGCCTTGGAGAAGAGTTTATAGTTGATATCCAAATTACAAGCCCAACTATATTCCTGGAACACACAAATATAGATATCTGAGGTGATCATAGATCTCTTGAAGTCTGAACATTCTATTTCATCCTCCTGACTAGAAACTTCTCAAAAGAGTGTTGTAGAGATGACTGACTTACTTGAGACTCTCCACCTTGGGGTAGTAGCAGAGGGGGTGGGCTGAGTAGCACTTCATCAGTTAGTTGATGCTTTTTTCCAGGCTCTCGCTGACTTAGAAGACTTAGCATATAGAATATTATTATAATTATATGTACCTCTTTTTGATAATATTCTCATCGAGATTCCAAAATGTGGAGATTCCTCCTATGACATTCTTTATCAATGAATAGTTTTTACAATCTTTATACATGTTTTCCAATTTTCTTTTTCTCAATATGTGTATGACTTTTTCATTGATTTGATATTATGTGAATCCCCCACAGTACCCATCCATTCCATAACAACAAGTAAACCTAATATTCTGGATATAACTGATTATTTTCGGGTAGCACCCAATAATTCCCACCCTAATAACATTACATATTAATAAACCTACACAAGTTATCTTTATATTACCTGATTCATAGAAGGATAGTGGGTAGAATATTTGTCTTGAAGGGAGATCCCACTTTATTTTTCTGAATCTAATAGTCATGGTGATAATTGATTAATTTTCAGGCCATATGATGGGTCTTGAAAGAGTTTCCTTTCTTGAAGTTTAAATCAATTAAATGTTGTAGTTTAAGGACTTTTAGCTTGGACCTCCATCACTTCATTTTAGGGTCATTTAGATTGGACCTAATATTTCTTTGGTTTAGGGAATTTTAGCACAAACATGATATTTATTTAGTTTATGGTCATTTATCACAGAATTGATATTGATCTAGTTTATTGTATTTTAGCTCGAACATGATATTGATTCAGTTTAGGGTATTTTACCTCATACCTGATATTTATTTAGTTTTTGGTCCTTTAGGCCAGACCTTCAATTTATTTAGTTTAGGGTAATTAATCTTAGACAAGAAATTACTTTAGTTTAGGGTGGTTTAGATCAGACATGATATTTCTTTAGTTTAGGTTCCTTTATCATAGACAAAATATTGCTTTAGTTTAGGGTATTTTAGCTCAGAACTGTTATTTCATTAGATTAAGGTCTTTTATCTCAGACTTGATATTTCATTAGTTATTGGTATTTTAGATTGGACATGATATTGATTTAGTTTACAATTTTTTAGTTGGAACCTAATATTGATTTAGTTTATGTTATTTTAGCTTGGAAATGATATTGGTTTAGTATAAGGTCATTTAGCCCATAATGAATATTACATTTGTTTGGGGTCTTTTAACTCAAACCTAATATTTCATTAGTCTAGGGTATTTCATCTTAGAAATGATATTAATTTTGTTTAGTTCCTTTTATCTTGGACCCAATACTTCTTTAATTCAGGGTCTTTTAGCTCAGACCTAATCAATGATCATGGCATATGGTGTAGACATGCGAGGAATGAACTAAAAGACATTGATGTTACAAGTTCTTCCTTGGTGTTTTAGGTATTATAAGGATCATAAATCGATTTTGACAGAGTGGAACATTTGGTTGATGACCATAGGTTCATATGCATTACCCATAGGAATACATGCATAGTCAAGAAAAGGGTCCCTTAAATCTATGTATCTTTTCAATGGGCTATAGAATATTTATGGAGGAAATATCAGTTTGGGGTTGAAATACATGGGATGCTAGTTCTGTGAGGATAGTTCGAATATGGGTGATATAAGTCATAACCCAAAAGACAGAGTCTATGTCTATGATATTGTGAAAACATTCCAGGTATGTCCCATACATTATGAGATGTTAGGTTCTGTTGTGGTGTTTCTCGGGCTCACAAGGATTGAAGCTCTTTTCAGGAAGGAGGAGAAGCCTTTAGTTGGTGGGTCTAGGCCCTTATGCAATAGTTTCATTCTCAAGAAATTGATTGTATCCACTCCTTTATGAGGACCATGAATGATTTATGAATTTTCAAACATCAAGATGATGAGGTCGGGTATGGGAGGAAAGCTACCTAGGAAGGGTACTAGAACCCCCGAGCAATTATCTCTTGAATTTGAAGTTCAATCCCTTTGCCTTATGGTTTTGAATAATGAGGTGTGGTCCACCAAAGATTAAATAATGGAATATTCCATTTTGGCCTTGATAAATGGTACAAAACATGGTGACGTAACATATAGGATGTTGAATCCACAATAATAGTTTGGTATAGAGACTGTATCTCATGGTCCAAAGTGATTAGATCCAGAGGATGATATGGGCCAGTCATACCAGGAGTAGTTCAAACACACTAAGGCATTGAGTGATACCGTAGGGATGTATGGGCTCACAAGTATTGTAATTTCCTTTTTCAGAGTGACACATTTGGTTGACGACCATAGGTCCATATTTAGGGGCTATAAGCATACATTTATAGTCAAGAAAAGGGTAGCTTGAAGTCGATTATCCATTCCAAGGTCCCGAGAAGGTTTAAAATGATTTGAGGCACCCCAAATCATGAATAGTGATTTGTGGGAATCATAATATTAAAGAAGGTTCTGAACACCCTAAAGGTTGTGTCCCCACCTAGTGAACATATTTTCACGGTGAGGAGATGTGAAAAAATATTACTCTTACTTCTTCATGAACTAGGGGGTCCAATAAGTATATATTTGATTTCATTGGGAATATAGGGTAGTCCATTTGAGATTTTATGCCTAATTTAGTTTCAACCTAGTTGTTTCCTAAGATCTACAGATGAAGTGTTTAGTCATTGAAGACTTTACTTTTTCTCAGGCTTTCCTTTGAGGGTTTTCAACCATAAAAGTTTTGTGCCTCTTTGTAAAGATGTCCAAGGTCTTTAAATTTGGACCATTATGTTCTAGAGTTTATTTTCATATATATTGGAAGAAAGTACATGCAGTTTAGGTTGTGAAAGAAATGAACCTATATGAGGGAAGGTACATAAGATCCTAATTACGATACACAGTGTCAAGATTACTTCATCATCCTTCTAAGGGGGATATAAAAATGTTGTAAATCATGGTTTTATATTCTAAAATTAGTTTTAATTATATGGGATAGTCATACCATAAGTATTTTAGATAAAATGATCTATATAGTGCTGTCACGATGATTTTAGGTCTCATAAGGGTTGGAATGTCTATTTTGTAGAGTGACACATTTGGTTGACGGTGATAAGATCATATATATGAGGATTATGCATAAATTCATAGTCAAGAAAATGGTCACTTGAATCTGGTTATGCTTTCCTAGGGCCATGGATGATTTGTGGAATCCTAAGGTACTTGAGTCATGAAGTATGCTTTATGGACTAAGGTGCTTAAAATAAGGTGGAATCACCCCATACTCCGGTTGATCGGGTTAAGGCTCCTGTAATCCTTTGATATGGGATGATGGTGGATGATGGTTTTCATAGTTTATTTTCATGTAGTGGGGATGTGTTTGATTCCATGCAGTTCAACATCATGTGGTAAGGATGTGTTTCGTGTACTTTATTTTCATGTGGTGATGATGTTTGACATGGAATTTGATGTCATTTTGGAAGGACATGGGGACCGATGCGAATATTCCTGAAATTTAAAATTCATGAGAAAGTAGGACATACATGGATCTTAATTTCATGTAGGAAAATTTAGCTTTTATGATTTAGCAGTTATGCAGTTGGGGTCCATTTATTTGGTCGATTCTTGCAGTTGATCCTAGGATAGGAGATCTGGATATCACTACATATCCTATAATGGTAGGAATCATGACATATATAGTTCTCAAGAGTTTGTGTAGTTTAATGTCATGTGGCAAGGACATGGGCTCCCCAGTGTGAAATGGGAATGATGTGGCTGGGACAATGAATAGAATTATTGGTGTCTATATATATGCCATAGTGAAAAGAATAAAACCACATGTAGTTCTTAGGAAGATCCATATGCAGGTCTATCCCATATGTAGAGAGGGGTGCATTCTTTATATTTTATTTATATTATGGGACCTGTAGGTGGATATCTAGGCATCACTACATATACTATAAGGTCAGAAATCAATGTAGATGTAGTTCTTTAACAAGAAACTCTCTACATAGGGATGAAACGTATATCAAGTTGGGTATTATTTTTGTTTATTGTTTTCTATTGGCCCATGATTATAAATACATGCATCACTATATATCATGTTATGATATGAATCAAGAAACACATAGTTCATTAATGGTGGGGTTTTAAGAGACTAACAGAAAAAATGGCCCCCTCAGGGAAGGTCCATGGGAAAAATGCGGTTTTATGTTTTGTAGGGGACATAACCCATGTAGTTTAATGTCATGTGGTATGGATTAATGGTATGACTTTTATGGTCTTTAACTCAAGAACGTGACAAACCTGTCTTGGGACATCATTCCATATTTCTGTGGGGAAGCCCTTACCTAAATTACTAAGATCACGTGATCCATTCTTAGTGTGGGAAAAAAGGAATAGTAAGTGGTTCTCCTACCACATGGTGGAAATTAAAGATCGGATAGTGGAATTTTCATCATTTAGTGGCTGGACCAAGATATAGGATCGAGGAGTCCCAATTTATCTCATTGAAAATTATATTCAAGCCACACATAATTCTATGAACCCCGTGTAGATTAATTTCATGAGGAAAGGAAATATGTTGTGCAATTTTAGTATCTTTTGGTAAGGATGCAGGTGACTCAATGTGAAATAGGAGGAATTTTACAGCTAGACCCAAGAGTGGAGGTGTAGGTTTCACTATGTATCCTATGATGATAGGAATCAAGTCACACATAATTAATCAATACCAGGAAGATTAATGTCACACGATAAGGATATTTGGTCACCCAATGCGAAAAATAGGTAACATTGTCGATCCACGCAGTTTGATTTCATACAGAAGGACATCTTACATGAATTTTTATGTCAAGCGGTAAAAACCAACTCCATACAGTTTATCATAATGTGTTTAGGATGTAGATTGTCATGTGGTTTAAAGTCTTTCTACTAGGAATCCATGTTTCATGTTGTTTATTGTCTCATTGTGAGGATACCTCTATACAGTTTAACATCATGTGGGCATGATGTGTCTGTATAGATTAATGTTATGTGGTTAGGATAATTTATCTTGGATTACATTGATGTAGATGCCCTAGATGATGATAGCTATGAAAATCATTTCTTTAGAAATCTCTTATTAGTGGGGGGAGTAGCATGATCCTCATCCCTTGTTTCAATTGAGTAAGATTCACTATGGTAAACCATATTTATGATATAAGGAACATCCCATATGGGTTCCTACGTCAGATGCTTAGTCCCTAATATCATTTGGGTTATGAGTTCCAATACCGATTCTCCTTGGAGAAATAAATAGAGGAAAACCTTTATATTATTGTCCCATGAGATCTGATTCTCATGAACCTAAAGGTTGTGTAATGTGTACAACCTATTTTCATTGAGCCCCCCCAACTCATCCAGCAACTTCAATGATTTATCATCATCCTTGAGTTCACTATAAATGGATACTCAAAGTAATGACAATGATACTTCTATGGGTAACACTACCTTGGTAGCGTACACCAATGAGTATGGTGTTTCTTGTGTGGCAGTACACGTGGTGGTATGGTTGGACTATAAATCAGGAAGAATATTTTTCAGCAATTATTTCTTATCCTTGTTCACCATATTTTGGAGTATGTTTGAGAAATTCTTATTGAAGGACTCCATTTGTACATTTTCCATTGCATGATAGAGAGATGAGTGATTGGACTTGATATTATTATCCTGGTATTGTTCCTTCACTATATAGAACATAAGTTAGTGAGATTTTTCATCAATATTGATTAAGGTAATCCAAAATGGGTGATGAAATGGGACATTAAAAAGTTAGTTATGTTCTCCATCCTGAATTCTATTAGGGGTATCTCCTCAACCCCTTTGAAAAATAAGTCTGTAGTAGTAAGGATTTACTTGAACTACTTCACTATAGCTGGGGGTTATGAACCCACAACATCTTTTCCAAAAATGAAAAATTGTTAGGAATATTTTTACATTTGTAGCAATTCTGGGGGTTGATGGATGATGTTTTCATGGACCTGACACATTTGAATTTTCATGATGAATTCCCCATAGTCTTGGATAATTTTTTTCCAGTAATATCCCAACCTCTTGATTTGGTGGGAGTTCCTGATCCCAAATTGACGGGAGTCATAGGATCATTTATATAATTCTTCCATGATAGAAATAATCACTCTTCCTACTTTTCATTTGTGCATATTTTCATTAAATCCGTGCTTGTAGAAGGCCTGAAACTCATTTGAACCAATATACAGTGAAACATTTGTTTCACAACACTGAATCTAGTCCCTTATGGATCCATCTGTCAGAAGAGTCCCATTTTGGATATAATAAATTATGGAATCTATCCATCTAGAGGTGGATCTATGTTTATAAAACTCTAGGGTGGGGATGACCTAATTGATTTCTCCAATATCACATACAGAAATCAACGAGACCATTTTTTGATGTGTGATATGAAAGAATGATTCCTCCTGATCATGGTTGGTAGGGACTACGACTATATTTTCCAAGGCATCGAAAAAAGCATTCTATGACTGGGGAATATGATTCAATGTGGGTTAAAAAGGTAAATATGATATCATTACCCTGATATACCTAGTGATATGTGACACTTATTCATTTATGATGGCATGTTTTCCATTGATCTAATTTATCACTAGTTCCAATTCCCCTTTGATGTTCTTGTATTCTATTTGCAACTATAGGGTTAATACCAACCCAGCAATGATGGTTTGGTATCTTGCCTCATTAATGGCGCAAACTTCGGACAATGAAAAAGGGTAGGGAAAAACTAATCTTTCTAGAGAGATAAAAATAATCTTTAGTCTAGCTCGATTAAATACCCTGTTTTCCATAATTTTACCTAAATGAGTTTGGGAGGCTCCATAAAAATACATCTATAATATTTGGGGAGTGTCATGGACATAAAATACCTCCTCATATGAAAGCTCGGTGTCTGTCGATGTATTTTTTGAGGTAGGATATGCTTCCAAGAAATCAACCCGGGATTTCCCTTTCACTAATTTTTGTGATATGAAATGAATGTCATATTGCTAGAGAATAACTGTGCATTAGCCAAAGAACCCTATCAACACAGGGGGGCCAAGGATGTACTTTATTTGATTGATACTATAGTCTAGATAGATGTTTTAGTGCTCCAATTAATTCCTCACCTTTTATTTTAAAGATAACTACAAGGAAGTACTTCTCGACATCAGATTATCGAGTCTCATTACCTAACATAGTATAACTATGGTAGTAGAGACGGTTCTCTCTCCCCACATCATTTTTCTATGTGAGGAAGGAACCGAATGATCATTTCATGGAGGTGACATATAATATGAGTGACCTACCTGCTACCAAATACATCAGGACTGGTGGGTTTAGGAGGTACTACATGATACCTTTGAAGGATTCATGGAATTCATCCTCCCCTTGATAGGTGATTCACTTATTCATCAGCACAATGAAGGGGAGATCTTTGCTGACCAAGTAGGCTATGAACTACCGAATGTAACCAAGGTTCTCTTAGACACCCCATAGTTCTTTCATATTTCAAAATGGTGACACAACTATGATAAAATTAGTATTTTATGGTTCGAAATTAATGACATGGTGGAAAACCACAAACTCAAGGAACATTCATTATGTTACCCTGAAGGAAAATCTCAGAAGATTCATCTTCAAACTCTACATTCACAAATTGGAAAAGAACGTTTGGATATCCATGAAGCGATCACTTTACCATCATTATTTGACAACCATGTCATCGACATAACATTCAATTATCTTTTCTAATATTGTCATAAAGATACGATGCATGGTTTTTTAATATGTGGAACCATCATTATTCAAGACAATGGGAATGATGTGACAGAAAAAAATCCCCTCTGGTTCTCTAAAGGTAGTAAAATGCTCATATTTTGGCGCCATATTTATCTGATTTTACCCTAAATACCCATCCATGAAGGAAAGGTATTTTAAGCCAATAGTTGAACCGAACAAAAGTTCTGTAATAGGAAATGGGAAATCATCTTTTGGGAAATACCAATTTAGGTAAATGAAATTGATGTAGACACTAATATTCCTATTATATTTCTTGACAGGGATGATGTTGGAATGCCATATTGGAAATTGTACTGTTTGGAAAAATTTGGATTTGATCAACTTGTCGACCTCTGACTCTACATTGGTGACAAGAGAGTGGTGCATCCTCCAGGCTACCTACTTGAAGAATCTAGGGTCATTGGGTAAGCTGAGATAGTGCCTAGACGTATCTAGACAAAGTCAAATAATTTCAAAAATTTTATAAGAAAAAACATATTGTTCATTCAACAGAAATAAAATACATATCTCTTTCTCTTCAAGGGGAATTTGAAAACTAATTAGTGTACGATGTTTGTCTTATTATACTCCCATATTTATCTTTATACCCTCAATAATGGTGGTAGAGACACCTTCCAATAATGTGGGAGTGATATTCTTGAGGTCCTTCTCATCTTCATGAATCTCAGAATATGTCGGACATTTCCATATAGTAGGAAGCATCGTTTTACCTAGTGAACTTTTTGCACCATCTAAGTGAGCAAGTGGTGTATATTTTGGTACTAGGAAGCACTGTTTTGGGATCTTTTAGTAGGGTGTAAGTGCACGGAGCAGTCAGAATGATGGAGGTCAAAGGTAGATGCCGAGTGTAGGCCATTTGCAGACGTTCTGCAGAAACCTGCTTTTGGTTAGGCCACATTCAGAGGTTCTATAGGAACTTGTGATAATTAGATAATGATGGAGGTTAGAGGAATATTTTGAGTGTAGGAAGTGGGTCAGTTACCCCATATATGGTAGGCATCATGAGATCCCCGAATCTTACTGGTAGAGGTGGTGGACATGGAACTCTAGGGTGGGATCATCCTTATAAATTGGGTAGTGTAGTGTAGTGTACTTAGGCTAGAGCCCAGGGTAAAGGGGAAGGTCACCTCCATGCAGTTTAGACTACACCTAAAAGTGGTGATGTGGGTCTGTCTATAGATCTAGGAATGATTCTTATAGCTTCCATGTTTTTTGGTTCTTTATTTCATACAAGTTCTATGCATTCATTTATTTTTTCTCAGTTTGTAGTTTTTGTGGGCTTAACTATGGATACTGCATATGGGGTAATGTCTCTTGATACTATGATAGGGGTACGATTTGAAGACATTATGTAGTGTAAGGGTTGTGATCTGGAAGACAATGGATATGATTTTCTGTGAGATCTATTTGTCATAGAGATGCCAGGTTTTGACCTAATCTTGGGGATGTATTGGTTGGTGATACGTCCATCCCATATCGTATGTAACCAACAATAGGTAAATTTCATGTCACTTTATGGAAGCACTTATGTACTTCGTGTTGAGTGGGATACTCTTGTGGGATATATAGGGATGCTATATCAATAGCTGGGAGAACTCACATGCCAAGTAGCATGCCTTATGGTGGATGATGGGGAGAAAGAACAACTGGTCGTCCTTCTTGTTATGGACCAGTTTTAGGATGTGTTTCATGAGCACTTTTTTGGGTTTCCAACCAAGAATTATTTTGAGTTTACAATTGAGTTATTAATGGGAGTGGATCTAGTTTATGTTCCCCCATATCCAATGGTTCAATCAGATCTCCAAGAACAGAAGGTCCATCTAGTGGAATTTGAGCATACTGGGTGTATCCATCCTAGTACATAACCTTGGGGATCTTCTATTCTATTTTCTAAGAAGGATGAAAGATATTTCAAGAAATGTGTTGATTATAGGAAATTAAAAGAGATGAAAGTAATGAACCGATACTATCTTCCTAGAATTGACAACCTGTTTGATTAGATCAGATGTGGATCAGGGTTTTACAAGATCTATTTGAGATTAGGGTACCATTAGTTGAGGGTGAAACCTTCTAACGTACCCTGAATAGATTTCCAAAGCAGGTATGGGCTGCATGAATTTCTGATGATGCTGTTTGGAATGCCCAATGAACTATCTTCATTCACGGCCTTGATGAACTGGATATTCTACCCATATCAGGACCAGTTTGTAGTCATCTTCATCGATGACATAAATGTGTACTACAAAACACATGGAGATCAATCCAAACATCTTGACATCATCTTGAGTACACTAAGAGGTCACCGGCTTTACGCCAAGCTATCGAAATGTCAGTTTTGGATTGATGAGGAGAAATTTTTGGGACACATCATTTATGAGTTAGGTGTGTCAGTGGATCTATATACGGTATAGGCTGTGGTGTCTTTGGATCAGCCCAATAACATCTCAGTTGTTTTGAGTTTTCTGAGTTTTGATGGTTATTATCGAAGTTTTATTAAATATTTATATCGTTTGGTAGCACCTCTCATAGTATTGACCAATAAAGGGGTTAAGTTTGATTGGTCCGAGTCTTGTGAGATTAATTTTTAGGAGCTGAAGAAGCGGTTTACTACCACAAATTTTTTTTTGTCTTACCCAAACCAGGAAAGAGGTTAAAATTGTCATGTGATGCATCTAACATTAGACTTGGGAAGGTGTTAATGAAGAATGATCGGATTTTATCTTATGGGTTGAGGCATTAGAGACCACACGAAAAGAATAACCCTACTCATGACCTTAATATAGCTACTATGGTTTATGCCTTGAAGTGTTTGAATCATTACTTGCCCGGAGATCCTTTCCCGGTGTTCGCCAACCATAAATGTCTCAAATACATATTCTTTCAGTGGTATTTTAATATTTGACAGAAAATGTGTGTCAAGTACCTACAATCCTTATATTTTGAGTTGGTATACCCACTAGTGAAAGGGAATAGTTTCGTTTAGGCTTTGTACTAGAAGACTTAGAAGAAGGTAGTTCAAGAATCCAGTTCATAAGGGAAGATAATGGCCTTGTTTGCTGAGATTCATTTGGATCAATAGGATGGTCACAAACATATGACCCTTGAATCAATAGACGTTGAGTCTTTATGTTTTCACTGATTTAAAGAGATTCATCTGGTTGATTTGGAGTGTTGGAATATTATGGAAAGTCTTAAAGGTGGGGATTCACCTTCTAGTTGGAATTTCAGTGATGATAGAGTTTATTATGTTCACAGTCATGTTTTTATTTTGGAAGATGTATGAGAGGAGTTGATGCACGAGTTTCACATGTCAAAGTGGGTAGTCCAGACATTCATGACTAATATGTTCCATGATATTTTTAGGTAGTTTTGGTGGTTGGGAATTAAGAAAGTTGTTTCAGGTTTTGTGGCATGATTCCTTACCTATCAGCAGGTGAAGGCTGAAACTCAATGTCCAGGTGGGTTGTTACAGTCATTTCATATTATAGAGTGGAAGTGGAATGACATAACTATGGACTTTGTAGTGGGTCTTCTAACGATTCCTTGAAACAATAATGCAACTTGGGTTGTGGTAGATCAGCTGACAATGGTGGCTCATTTCTTTCTAATCTATGAAACCAATACAGTCGACTAGTTGGGAGAATTGTATGTTCAGGAAATAGTATTGTTTCATTGTGTGAAAAGAAATATAGTTTCAGATTGTGATCCATGTTTAACCTCACAATTCTTGCATGGACTATAAAAGGTTCTTTGTATCCAAGTGTTTTGAGCACAACTTACCACCTGCAGACTAACAGACAGTCAGAGTGTACGATTAAGGTATTTGAAGACATGTTGAGAACATGTGTTCTGGATTTCGGTGGTTCATGGAAAACGCACTTGTCATTTATTGAGTTTTCTTAAAACAATAGTTTTCTAGACAATATATAGATGGATCCTTTTGAGGCACTCTATGGGAGACCATGTAGACCTCCACTGTGTTGGTTAGAGGTTGGGGAGTCTATGATGTTTGGACTGAGTCTAGTGTAGCAGATTTTTGAGATGTTTTGATTGATTTAGAGGTTAATGGAAATATCTCATAGTAGTTATAAGTCATATGCAGATCGACATCATACACGTATTGAGTTCAAGGTGGGTGATAGTGTGTTTCTTTGGGTTTATCCAATGTTGGGTCACCGTCGAATTAAAAATTAGGGCAAGTTGGAACCTAGGTATGTGAGACCATTTGGGATTGTGTAGAGGATTAAACCCATGGGGTAACAATTAGCTCTTTCAAAGTGGTATTGTTGGATGTATTATGTTTTCCACGTTTCAAAACTCTGACAGTATAACCCAGATCAATCTCATGTGATAAATTCTAAGGATGTCGAGCCTGTGGCTGATGCGTCGTTTAAGGAGCACCCGGTTTGTATTGTGGATCATAGTGAGAAGTTCACACGGGGAAAGGTGGTGCCTTTTGTTTGTGTTCTTTGGAAACATGGAAATGTTCAAAAGAAAACTTGGGAATAGTAATTTGATATGCAGGCTTAGTGGCCCGATCTCTTTTAATTGGGAAGTCAATGATGCTTATGAAGAGTAACCTAGTGATGATCCGTCATAAGGTGGGGAGTTTGTAAGATCCCTGATCTCCCATAAGGTAATGTTTTTCTTACTTTTAATTTAAGTTCCTTATTTTGGTTAAATAAAAGTTTTCCCAAGTTCATGGGAAGACCTAGGGGTGTTCTATGGGTTCATGATACGAAACTGGAGGGAAAATGTGGGTTCTGGGCATACTATATGGTTTGTGCTTGGTTAGTGGAAACCGTGCGGAAATCTCAGGTAACCATGAGATGGGTGTGTTTTTGGATAGTAGAATCCACATGGTTTAGAAAATCATGTGGGTAAACTATGCAACCTAGTAACTTTAATAAAATTACAAAAATACCATTATAGGGTTTTAAGTTCCAACTCTGGATTTCTCCCCCTTCTCCCTCCTTCAACCCTAGTAGCAGGATAAGCTTCCAAGATCTTCCAATATGTGTTTATCCTTCAATACTAGGTTGTTTGGAGTACCTTCATTTGTGGATTTAAGATCTATGTATGTCTAATTTCTTACTTGCTTCCATTCTTGGTTTAGGGTTCACAACTTTTATCCATCTCTTTCCGAATCTCTAAAACCATTTATTTCCTGTGAGGTTTTGGTTGAGGCTACAATGGGGTGTTGAACTGGGATATAAGGCCTCTATTAGGAGTCTGTTCACAAATATATTCAAGGTAGGAGGTCTATAAGTTATATCCCATAGATTATTCATAGAATTGTGCATGTAGGGTTTCATTCTTGTTTCCCTTCTTGATGTGTTATTAATTCCATTAATAAGATGTTGTTTATTGGGTGTCTAAATGATTAATTGAACCCCTCTTGATCCCCATGGGGTGAAAGGAGGACAACCTGACAAAATTAGGGCCACCAATGTGGTTTTCCAGCCCTTTTGATTAGGCTAATAGAAATGTAATTTGTGAAATTGATTCATAGAAATATAGAAACTTAGCGAGTAGGATAATTGGTTTATGTAGTGAGTTATAATGGATGGTGGCTAGTTGTGTCTAGTGTGGTTTAAGTCTTAGAGAATGTTTGGTTGGAATTTAAATAGGTTAAATGGGATCAATGTGAATATGATAAGGAATTAGGTTTACACTTAAATATGTTTAGTGACATTGTCATGGGAAATGGTAAATGGGGATAAAGGGTTATGTGATAAATGATGAATGAGTAAATAGATTGAAGCATAATGTTAATTTCCCATTTATTAACATTGTTATGATATTTGAAATGATATTGACTATTCTTATTGTGATTAATGGTGGTGAATAATAAGTGAGAATACGAACATGGATTGGTAGTGTGGGTTATAAACTTTAGGTTCTATGTCCACGAGACAAGTTGGACCATGGTTCTAGATTCACCCCCAAATCCATCAATTAGGGTTGGGGATGAGGTTCTATTACCCTAACGGTTTCATTCCACTCAGACTGAGGCATCAAGTTGAGTATTATGAGGTTATTATAATGTGATGCCTAGTGATGTAAGACTTGATCATATTCCCATATGCATGATAATATTGAACTAGGATAATCCATTGAACACATGAAAAAGGTAGATTAAACCATTGGATGACGTAATAGTGAATCTGGATTAAATAGTAGAATATTTTTAAATAAACATAGTCTACAATGACCTTTTGAACTGTTTACCTTTACTTGTCTTTATTTATAACATGAATTCACTATCTAATTTTACTAGATATTTTGTAGACACCATTGGTGGTGGCCTACTGAGTTATACTCACACCCTCCTTTGGCCATCGTTGGGTACCTGGGCATATTTCATACTTGTAGGTCGGGACAATGGAAAGGGCCCCCTGATAGGGAGTGAGTTAGGCATGGTACATGCATGGGTGAGGTTCTGGACTTGGTGTTCGGACCCCTTTGGGGATTTCGTTGGTTGTCTTTCTTTGGGGGTGTGTTCATATGGAACTATAGCACAACATGACATTTTTACTATTGTATATGGTTGTTCTCAAATTGAGAGTTTGTTATTTAGGCTTGTTATTGATTGTTTATATTATTTATGATATTGAAATTGTTTTCTAATGTGGCTTACCTTGGTAAAAAAGGTTTTGTATCACCACACATCCTACTAGACCCTCACTGCTAGTCGGAAACATATGGTGTATGGGGAGGTGCACTTGAGTTCATGTGGCGACCATGCTCGGGGCACCGATTTAGTTGAATCTAGGTTGGAGATGTTACATAATTTACTGGGGCTTCCATTAGGATGGTTAATACAGATCTTGGGCCTCAAGGAGGTATCCTTCATATCACGGTTATTGGGGGTAATTAGAGTCTTCCTAGTTCAGTTAATTCTAATTCCACTAGGATATGAGGTATTGATCAACACATGGAAATGATTGATCATTGATGGTTGAATAGATAGAGGCATGGTGGGGATTTTACTAATGTGAATCCCCACATGAACTAGAAATCCGGCATTAGGAAGGAGTCCTATGTAACAACCCATGTTTTGTTTAATTTTATTTTCAAGTAAATAAAACTTCGTTGATGTCTTGAATTATATACTACACCAAATTAATCTTGTGCTACATGAAACACCGTCTTACCTTACTTCAAACATGAGACACAGTTTCTATGAAACAAAATTTTTTTAAATTATATAACAACCAATAAATTAAATTAGTTGTTATGAATAATATTGACTAACTTAAGAAAATTCAAATTATTTGGTTACAAATAAATTAGAAATTAAAATATATACCAAATAAATATAAATGAAATATTTGTATATTTATTTTTATGCTCCTAATGTTATTTGGTGTCAATATATAAAATTAATTACAAGTAGGGAATGATATTAATAATATATATATATATAATATATATTCAGATAATTATTTTCTATATTCATTAAGTAATTTTTATAGGTATAAGATAAGAACTAACCAAATTTCATGCATTAAAACCAATATTTTTTCAAAAAAGAAAAATTTCACATTTTAATAGAGAACCCATTTTAAATCCTATTTTTTTACAAATTTATATAGTATATTTTATAAAATTATATTCTTAATTTTAATTGGAATATAATAATTTTCTTTTATTTATTTTTTTTGATAAGTTTCATGTTTTGATGATTAATAAGAAATACTAAATTTTAATTGAAATGATATTTTTAATAAAAATAAATAATATTGTTACATTAAAATATTTATTGTGTTTAAGGTTCAACAATATTATATTTTTATCATTTAATATAATTTAGGTCATTATAAAAAAATTTACAATGAATTTATATCTAGAAAATTTTCAATCTGTTGCATGTTTTAACATTAATAATCTGGTTTCTCACCCCATCAATGAGATTAATTTTAAATAAATTACTACAAATTATATGTTTTTAATTTTGAATAATATATTCCATATTTTTTATAATTGGTTAAAAATTATTTAAATGGATTTATTTTATTTTTTTGGGGTTTATTGTCGAAGCTTTGTCGTGCGTGCTCTCAAAAATATTTATAACTAAGTGTTGCACAGGGTCTGACCTAGGTAGTTCTAATGAGGAGCTTTTTTGGTCAATCAATCACTTCTTCTAATTCAATTTTTTATATATTTTTTATTTATGAAATAAAACTAAAATAATTTTATCATTGAGAAATGATTATTCAAGATAATGAAAACTAATAATGCAATTCATAATGTAGATAGAATGAATGTAGAAAAAATGATTTCAGAAAGAAATGAGATATTCCCGAGAGAATCACCCAGATTAAACCTTCATCATCTCATTATTAGTTTCAAATTCAATTAATAAATAAACTCTACAGTATGTGTGAATATCTAATTCTATATGTGGTTGGGAATATACTGTGCTCTCAACGATTGCTGAGAGACCACGCATCTACCTTCTCAATCGAGGGAAAATATTATAAAAGTGAAAGGTAATCCTCAGGTGGCAAGTGGAGACACAAATGCGCCTTACCAAATAAGATCCCCTTTGAACTAACTATATTAAAAAAACAATGAACTTTAATATGAAATGACTTGGGTTCAACACTCGATTAATCCCATGAGAATTTCCTTGGGTTAGTTACTCATGATCATGAGTATAAGAGATAACGATGGAGAAGAATGGGTCGGAAGAAGAAAAGATAAAAAAATGAGAATGACAGGAATAAGAGAAAAATATATTAAAAATTCATAATACTATTAATATGTAATAAAACTACAAAACAATGGAAAATGGTGTCCCATAAGTGCCAATGCTTTGAGAATAGGATAGGATACATATTTATAGGGAGAGGAAGAGAAAAAATTCTCTCCAAAATCATCCTCCACATGTTTCCGCATTGATCTCTCACTAAATGGAAGAATTTGTAACATTTTATTCTTAATGTATGTTCCATAATATCTCCTCCGTTAACCCATAAAATATGATATTTATTGGCACTCGGATGTAGGATTTATGGACGATTCAATCTGAGACATTTAATCTGTCCATTTGACTAGGAAAATTCAAATGCTTCAACTTAACTAGCCATTATGACCTTCCAAAATGTCAGGTCACGAGTTTTAACTTTAATAAAAAAATTTCCCCACTTGATTTGGAATCTCTCCACAAAATATGGTCAATTTTTGAGGAATTTTCACGATGTTATGAATTTATTACCCAATGGAACTGTTTCTTCCTAGTGAGACGTTTCATCTTCCGTATATTTTGAACATTCAGATAATTACTTAATGAGGGTATTTTGACTTTTAATTCATCATGGATGCGTCTTATTGAATAATATTTCCTTTCCAGATAGAATTAATGCATTTTTGGTTGTGTGCCCCGAGTTATGCTGCTGTTACATCGGTGGGTCCCATTCTGTCTGCCCAGAAAAATCTTCAAATTAAATTATTTTTTACAGCCTCTAGATGATCGATTCAGCCTCTTGTCCAGAAGAAAAGAATTAATGAAATTAAATAAGGATTATAAAAAAAATTAATCACAAAATTTGTAAGTATAGTTTATGGGAAATGACAAAAGTACCCATGTGATATCAATCGGTTAAAATTGCTGAATTTAGGCCATTTTTGCATTTATGATCAAAATAACACTAAAACCTAAAAATGTGACAATTAACCAAACAATAACACTATGATGGGATTATAAAAAATTATTTACAGTATAAAATATATGAAAATTTGAGCTTCATCACTCCCCCACACTTAAAAATTGCACTCCTGTGCAATCATCTTACATCCAAATCAAATTCCACAAAACAATCAAAAATGAGAAAATATCAATGATATTATCCAGAATAGAAATCATTCAAGTGTCATATATGAAAAAAAGCCTCCCACATTTTCATTTCAATCATTAAAATTTGTTCAACCTCATAATTCAATCCATTTCCCAATCACAACCTACCACACATTGAATTTTATGTCACTCTTCACTCAATAGAAATTGAATCTAGAGTTATACTCATACTTGAAAATTGCATGTATCACCACAGGTTTGTGAAAATTATTATTTCTCCACATTTTGAAACATGAAAATTAATTTAATCTTGAGGGCATTAATTAAAGGTTCGAATGATTTAGTGGCTTGTGGTTGGTGGGAAAATGATTAAAAACGTTTCAGGCTAGAAAGAGGAGGTTGGACTTTTAAGTACAATGCATGATTAAATCATGGGAAAACACAGGAAATTACTCTCTCAATCCTACTTGAAAATGTAAAAAACAACAACAACCCTCTTTTATGACATGGTACATGATAAAATCAGTGAATATAATGATTGATATCATCTATGTTCTCCCTTTTTTTGCGAAGCTCCAGAAAGGCACAACTTTATTTTCTATTTTTCATTTTTTTGGTGGATGAACTGAAAATTTAAAACAATGAATGAATGAAAATTCTTGCCCTTGATTTTTGAGAGGGAAATGAGTCATAAAAGAATTTACAATGAGGAATTCATTCACATCTCTATTTTTTTATTTTTGAAGGAGAAATGGATGAAACAAATAAAGCACAATGAAATGGAAACACATGCCCAATTTTCATTTTATTCACTTCCCAAAGTATTAACCCACACCTCACACCACCCATAAATGATAAACATACCAACGAAAACACATTAAAGGACCTTCCTCCACACTCAAACTTGAAATAACCATCAATAAATACTAAAAGTATGGGTTGGTAATGAAAAAATGGCTTTTAATGTGGCTTAAACCTATAATGCAATTCATGGAATATAAGGGATTACAAAGGATAAATGTAAATGTGGGTCTTAATATAAAATGTGTCTATCCAAAGAGATGCCTAAATAATTTCAAATACATTCCATGATTTCCAAATCATCGAAAGAGAATATTCAAAAATTCTGGTTGTCATACAAAAATCAAGTTTCCCTCAAGAAAGTGTGGGTATTTGAAAAAATATTTAAAAGTGATTTAGAATAACTCACAGGATTGAAAATATATTTTGAGTCAGTGCTTCATGGGAATGCATTTCAATAATCATTCAAACTTATAAAAATGCTTGAAAATCCATTTCAAGTGAATATAATTCATATCAATAATCATTTAAAATCCATTATTACAAAAATCATTTCAAATCATTTAAAATCAATTGACGTTTGAAAAGTGACAAGAATATTCATTAAAGCTCAAAAATTCTTAAAAAATGATAAACGAAAATGAAAATAACATAAGAAGAACTATGCAGGCGGACACTCCCCCGCACTTAAATTTTAATACCCCCCATTTCTACTAAACAAAATATAAATATCAAGGTAGAAAAGCCAAGGGAAGGAAAGATACAACTTGCCATTATTTTTGAGGTGGTTTCCTTATGTTAGGATCCTAGAATATACCACTTTTAGAATATAAGAAAGTAATTAATATACATAAGAAAAATAAATAAAAATAATGAGAAAGGTAAAATAAAATAGATAATGCTTGGTTTAGTCCCCCAAGCGGGTGCTAGGTTTTAGCTGTCTCTTGTTAGGAAGTTTGAGTGGATTATCCCCAGTCAGAAGGTGGGTGTGGTTTCATTTAGATGAACCACCACATGTGACATTTACCAATGTCCATGAATAAATATTGAAATTAGATAACCAAAAATAATATAAGAAAGTTCCCAACCAACATGAAAGAATAAAGATGAGATTTGAGGTTTGAAGTTGGAGGGAATAGAATATAGGGGTGCTCCCTGTGGACTTCGGTGGTGTCCTCCTCCATATGGTATGCAAATTTTTTTGAGGAGGTAGTCACACTACCATCCACCCTATCTCTTATTCTTCAATCACCACCACTTGAGTGGTTTCTTCGTTAACATCCATAGTCTTCTCTATTTGTGCTGTATCAAAAATTTCAAAGGAAGAGATGTCATAAAACAATTTAGCTTGAATAAGATTAAAACATGGAGAATTAATAAAGAAATCATCCCTTTCAAGTAATTCAGAATGGTAATTGATCTCTTCGGGAAAGACCATTGGAAACTCAATCTCAGAAGGTGCATCTTCTTTATTAACATACATAGCAAGAGAGAGGTAGAAAGTGTTTGATGTTTCATTATCATGGAAGGGAAGATCATGTTTTATGTTATCTACAACAATTTTTTTTCTAGGATTTTTCCAAAGAATATTGATCTCCATTGTGAGTATTAGTTGAAATTTGTACTTCCTGGACCTCCTCGAGAAATGGTTGAGTGTGGGATGATAAGTTTAATAATTTTAGTAGCTCCTTTTCACCCTCACCAAGTTCATTAAAATAAAAAATTATTGGTGAAATCTCTTCCACCACTCTTTCTGGTTTAGGTTCAATTTTCTCCTAGGATGTGCGTACATATTCAAAAATCCATTTTATTTGGCAATCCAGGTTTTCAGATTTATCACTTATCCTTTGAAATTGATCATCAAGTTCATTGGAAACGTTTTTTGGAACCTGAGATTGGTTATTCCATGAATAATAATTTGAATTATAAGACATCCAAAAAAAAGATATGTTTTTTTTTAAATTTATAATTTTTTTGTGTTTTTTTTAAATAAAGAAAAATTATTTAAAAAGTTTGAAAAAATAGTGAATTAAAAAACATGGATCCCCCCGAAACGGTGCCAATTTGATGAAGCATTGTCGTGCGAGCTTTCAAAAATATTTATAACTTAGTGTAGCACATGGGCTGACCTAGGTCGTTCTCTTGAGGAGATTTTGTGGTCAATCAATCACTAATTATAATTCAATTTTTTCAAATATTTTTATTAAATAAAACTTAAATAAATTTACCTTTGATAAATTATTATTCAAGATAATGAAAAGTAAATATGCAATGAATAATGTAGATTGAATGAATGCAGACAAAATGATGTCAGAAATAAACGAGATATTCCGGAGAGAATCACCCAGATTAAACCTTCATCATCTCATTATTAGTTTCAAATTTAATTAATAAATACACTCCATTGTATGTGTGAATATCCTCTTATATATTTAGTTGTGAATATAAGGTTCTCTCAATGATCACCGAGATACCGCACATCCACCTCCTAGATCGAGGGAAAATATTATAAAAGAGAATGTTATGCCTCAGGTGGAAAGTGGAGACATAAAGGTGCCTTAACCACTAAGATCCCCTTTTACCTAACTATAATTAAATAATAAAAAATGTACTTTAATACAGAATGACTTGGGTTCAACACTGGATTGGTCCCCTGGGATGTTCCTTGGGTTAGTTACTCATGATCTTGAGTATAAGAGATAACAGTGGAGAAGAATGGCATGGAAGAACAAAAGATAAAAAAATGAGAATGGTATGAATAAGAGAACAATATATTTAAAATTCATAATACTATTACAATGGAAATAAACTACAAAAAAATGGGAAATGGACATATAGAAGTTCCAATGTTTTGAGAAGGGGTGAGGATACATATTTATAGGTAGAGGAGGTGAAA
Source organism: Viscum album (assembly GCA_963277665.1). Classification (NCBI taxonomy): domain Eukaryota; kingdom Viridiplantae; phylum Streptophyta; class Magnoliopsida; order Santalales; family Viscaceae; genus Viscum; species Viscum album. The sequence goes on from OY728162.1 coordinate 1,049,128,634, forward strand.
GAATTCTCTCCAAAATCATCCTCCCTATGTTTGAACGTTTATGTCTCATTAAATGGCCTAATTTGTAACATTATTCTTCATAAAGGATGTTCCATACTATCTCCTCCATTCACCCATAAAATATGAGATTTATTGTCCCTCGGATGTAAGAGTTATGGCCGATTCAATCTGAGACATTTAATATGTCCATTTGACTAGAAAAATTCCAATGCTTCAACTTCCCCAGCCTTTATGACCCTCAAAAATGTTAGTTCACATGTTGGAACCGTACTAAAGGTTTTTTCCCACATGATTTCGCTTCTCCCCACAATATATGGTCCATTTCGGATGAAGTATCATGATTTTATGAATTTATTACCCAATAGAACCATTTCTAACTGGTGAGACGTTTTGTCTTCAACAAGTTTTGAGCATTCCAATAATGCCTTAATCTGGGTATTTTTCATTTACATTCATCATGGACGCGACTTATTGAATCCTATTTCCTTTAAATATGGAATCAATTCATTTGGATGAGTGTGTACCATGTTAGGCCTCCATTACTTCGGTGGGGCCCATTCTGTCCGCCCAGAAAATTTTTCAACTTCATCGATTTTTTTCAGCCTCTAGATGATCGATTCCGCCCCTGGTTCAGAAGAAAAAAAATGAAGGAAATAAAATATGGATTATAAAGAATATTTAATGACAAATTATATAAATAAATTTTATGATAAATTACAAAAAGACCCCTGTGATAACAATCTGATAAAATTGCAGAATATAGGCCATTTTTGCATTTAGGCTCAAAATAACACTAAACCCTAAAAATGTGACAATTACCCATAAAATAACACTATGGTGGGATTATAAACTATTATTTACAGTATATAATATATGAAAATTTGTGATTCATCATATATGAATACTAACTTTAGTAAATTTTTATTTACTGTGGTTTATGGTATATCTGATAATTAATGGTACAAATAATATTATAATTACCCTAACAGTTGTCTTAGTTTCATTTTATAATTTTAATTAAATTTAAATAAAACAAAGGTTGAAATTATAACCACTTTATTCCATTTTGGTGAGAATATGACATTTATTATATTTCATTTAAAGATAAGTTAAAAATGTCATATTCATGTTTTTAATAACAAAATCATTTTTAATATAGGTTTATATAGAAGGTAAGTTCGACAATATATTTTCACTTTAAATATAAGAAATTTATATTCACGATGATAATTTATTTTTCATTTTTATATAAGAAATAATTTAATGTAAATATTTCACAATGATGATGTAACAATTAATTAATTAAAGGAAATATCAAATAAATGATATTAAAAGTATTAAAATAAACATAATTTGACATAATTAACGACATAAAATAATTTTATGATTATATTTTATATTTTAGTGTTATATTAGAAGTGTTTTTTTATCAATTTCTCATGTTTTTAGGATATTTCTAAAAAGACATATATTGAATAGTGTCATAATTGGCATAAATTATACTTTTAGAAAAATAATATTGTATTAAATGACATAAAATTCCTAAATATCTATAGTTTGAAAAAATAACTATAATAAGGTTAAAAATATCATCAATTATCCATTTGGGGTTCTTTTTTAATTTTACAGTAACTATATTAACCATAATGTGTAAAAATACAAGTTGTCATGGTAAAAGTTAATGAATTTAAGTAAGGGTTAATGTCAAAAAAAGATATTATTTTTTACCAAAAGGTGTCTAAATACATTGGTTGACAGGATTTAAACCCATAATTATATCAACCATTAAATAATTTACATAGGGTCTATTTTAAATCGAAAATCAATTTATTTTATTTGAATATTTTGAGAGTTTCCTAGAGTGCCACACTCCTCTCTTTTAAAGGGAGCCCCCACATGCACTTCCTCAAACCACCTTGAGTATTCTATCTCAAACAATACCTGACCATTAATTCTATTAATATCCTTATCCATTTTATATATATTCTTCTATTCTAAAAACACCAACTATAGTGTCTCGATGAGAATATCTATGAGGAGTTCTCCGAAGAAGAGGTGATCTCCTTTACCAAATATCTCAAAAGTATTGCTTCTTGTACTTACTCACCATGTGTTGTTTAATTATAAATTAGTATATCTATTACCACTTATATACTGATATGTTATTATGATTATGGAAAAACTATATTACAACTTTTATCTATCCTATGAAAATTGAAATCACCACATGTGCCTACAAATGACTTACCATCTCTAGATCGTGGCGTAATATGTTTTTCATCCCCAATTTACTTGGATGAATATAATGATGGAAATAAGAAATATATACTATTATTATAATGATATATTTATTATCTAAAAAATATATACAACATCCACTTCAATACCATTTCGAAATTAAGGGAATGATATGGTCGCTCGTGCGTACGTACCACCTACCATCTCTACGACGCGATGTGATTCATTATCCATGATCAAATTTAATGAACAATTATATAAATATATATAATGTATAATATGTGATATTTCCTAACTTAATATTATTCTATAAATGATATAACTATATTATATGTTCCAAAATTGGAGTGTATATAAAAAAACATGTGTAAGAAAATTTAATAGTTAAAACCCGAAGGAAGGATAATATAGAGATATTATTAAACAGGTGTTAGTATGATCATATATTAAATCATAAATAATATTATATGTCTGTAATAAGTTAATTACATTATTTAATCCATTATATAGTAATTTTTGATACATATTAATGAATCTATACTTAAGGTAAGGGTTAACATCACAATCTCATTATTATTTAGGATTGTTTATATGTAGGTATTTACTAGGACATATTTATCATACATATCCATGTTTCTTAAAAATGCATTTAAAAATCGGCATAATTTTACTCAATCAATTTTAGAAGTAGTTTTTACCCATGTAGGAATTTTTCTAAATGTTTTAAAAGGAATATTTTGGCTTTTTTCTAACTAGGTACTCCGAATTTTCTGGAAAAAGAATGAGAATAATATTTTTAATCTTATATGACATGAATATATTTTTATGATTTCATGAAGCCCTAATACATTGACACTTACTTTATAAGCTAACAGGGTTAATTTTATAGAAAATTATTTATTCTAATATTGCATTTCATTTTAAGAAAATAAAATTATTTTCAAAGATTAAAGGATATTTTCCCCCAAGAAATGTTTTTAAAAGATATTTTCAAATTATTTTCCATATAAGATGACATCCATTTTTGTTGCTCATGTATTTTTATGATATAATACAAATAATCCATTCATATTTTTTATTTGAATGGTATATGTTTATCGTCATGATATACAATAAATATATTTCTTTTTCATCGGTTATATTCTTATGAAACCCACTTCTTTTCATGGGTTATTCTTTGATGAAATGATTATGAAACATGTCTATTTTCCATAGGTTAAGATATCAATACAATTTTATATTAACCATTTCATTTCATGGGTTATGATATTATTTTTTATGATCTTGTGGAACATGTATGTATGATTTCATTATGATATAGGAGATCCCTTTATATACATCCAATTCATTGGGTAAAAATTTATATCGCATGTGATAGTCATAAGGGTCGTTTCTACTAAGATATTCATGAGAGTGACCCATAACTACCCATATGGTTTGAGAAGTAAACCCATACTACCAAGATGATTTTCGATGTGATTCCTTAAATACCATTAAATTTACAATTATATAACTTTGTGTCTATCACAATTCCATGTTTTATTCATAAGTTATGCTTTCATGGCTCATGATATTTATTTACTAATGATTCATGTCTTGTGGACTGTAAATATTTATGTCTTGATCCTATTTATGACCTTTTATATGTAGGCTATGATCCTATAATTTCATGATCTTGTTCAATTACCCCTTTATTCATGATTATGTTTTCATATTTTTCTTATTTACCCCTAATAAACATCTAACTCATGCCTCTTAATGTTTTCCTTTTACCGAGGTTATGAAGATATGTATTCTGTTTGATGTTTCTGAGAAGGGTTCCAATAAATATGAACCTAGTAGTAGATAATGTTTCTCACTTATATACACATGTTTTTGTAACCATGTTTCAAAGTTGTTAGACTAATATGGTCTTTGAACGTTTGTTTGTGTAATGTATTAGGTAATTATAAAAATGAAATGTAATGTTAATTAATGAAAAGTGAGGGTTTCTATACTAGGAATTAGAGGAAAATATTAGTTACCCTTTGGAAGCTAGGATGAAAAAATATTGATGAGAACAATAATGAAATGTTTTAGAATATGTCTAAGGATAATGAAATGTATAGGAAAATTTCCTAGAATTTTGTTAAAGGATAGATCCAGTGGTTTCATAACAATACAACTCTATCTAGAGACTAGAAGTAGATATAGACCTAACATATATGTACCATGGGGTAACAAATCCACCAAGATGCGTTGTTCTTGACTCTGCGTTATCTGGTACATGATAACGGGTCTTGTTGTACACCTAGTTTGACACACTCTTGGGATATTCTTTGGAAATTAAAAAACTCTTTATGAACCATCATAAAGGATTTAAATATAAGTTGGCTATGAAAAACCTAGGATGAACCTAAGGTATAATAGATTAAGGATGGTGAAATGATTTGGACATCCATTAAGTGAAGTTTCATGATTATGGGGTTACTTACTAGGAAGTTTTTTTCTTACTCTTTCATTTATGGTTTTAATCAATGGAAAAAACCCAAAACAACCATGTTAATGAAATTTTCTAAAGAAAATAAAATGATTGTCTTCCTGAGAAATTGAATTCTCTAGGAATTTGAATGAAAAATATTTATGTTATACTCACCCAACTTTCTTAAGATATGAATCATTATAGACTTCTAAATGAGTAATAGAGCGAACAAAATTGTATTGAGTCCTTCATGAGTAAACATACACTTTCCTTCAGTTGTATTTATGATCCACATGTTTTTGAACAATGTATCAATACTACTGAGAATATATTCTCTATTCTCCAGTGTTTGGAGCTTGAAAAAGTTATTATGGATGTTTATCAGTTATTTTATGAACAAGAATAGTTTTAGACTCTAATTAAAAATATAATGAAGAAAAATGAAATTGAATCCACATACTGGGATGAGTTTAAGAAATTATAATTCATTAATTAATTTCCTCAGATTCCTCTTACCTAGTTTCAGAAAGAGTTCCTTGTGTTGAATCAAAGGGATAATGAATCTTTCGATACTTATGAGGATAATTACATGAGGCTTGTGAGGTATTGTTTAAGAAAAATCATCCAACCTAAAAGTAAAGTCGATAGGTTATTTAGTAGATTAGAGCCATGTATCTTAAGGGTGTTGGCCATAAGAGGCTTTAATATCCGCAACAATAATTCTGTTATTGTGAAATCAAGGTTGAAATGGAGGCTGGAGTCATGTACCAATATCTTGGTTTTGACATGAAGAGGAGGAAAAAGATTATATGGAAATATAAAAACCATGAAGGGAAAATAGGATCTTTCGTTTATGCTCAAGGTGTGGGAATAATCATGGAGGAAAATGTATTAAGGGGTATAATAGATGTTTCAAGTGTGGAAAAGAAGGTTATAATGATTTTGATTTAAGAAGTTATGGGAAAATGTCAAATAATGGTGGGAATGGGGATAATTCGACACAGATTGTACCTCCCATTCTTCAGTGCTACAAGTGTACAAAAAATGAGAATGATACTAACCTATTATCAATCCCAATGGATGGTGGTGATGATCGACTTCAATATCCTATTAATCATAGGGATAAGTGGAAATCTCATATGATCACTATTTTTGACGAGGGATGTGATAACGACATGGTGAAAGGTACACATACCATCCACTCTAGAACTGCTAATGTCTTATGTTATTCTATATCCTACCACTCTTTCATATCTAAATAATTTTCTACGGGTGTTAAGGTTCCACCCAAATGATTATATGTGGAATTAGCAGTTGAAACACCTAATGGTAATATGATTGGATCTCAAGTTTGTGATACCATCTAGTTCATGTTATTAGGAATGTGTTTCCTAAAAATATTTTCAGTCTTCTTGTAGTTGAATTTGATTTAATCTTAGGCATAGATTGTATTTCACTATATAAATCTGAAATAAATTGTCATGGAAGGGAATTAACGTTTTACGTATCAAACCATTCTACGACCATACATCAATTTGATGACAAGTATGACTTATTATGGAGATTACGTAAAGTTTATGGGTATTAATTCCCATTTATAAGGGTTATTTTTCTCAAATGGTTAGGGAGAAAATAAATATCAATGATATTCATATTTTTCATGATTTAGTGGTTGTATTTTCAGAAAAATTCCCTAGACTTCCACCAAAATTTGAAGTAGAGCTCTCTATAGAGATTATACTTGGTTATGCACCAATTTCAATGAATCCGTAAAGAATTTACCCAATTGAGTTATATTAATTGATGAATAAACTCCATTAAAACCATGATAATGGACTTATTCAGCCATGTGTGTCACCTTGAGGTACACCAATTCTTTTTTTGAAGAAGAAAGATGGATCTATGCAACTCTACATTGGCTATCATGAGTTGAACAAGACCACAATTTAGAACAAGTATCTTATTCCCAGTATTGATGATTTTTTTGATCAAATTTATGGATCTCAATAATTTTACAAGATTGACCCTCATTCTGGATATTATTAATTGGGGGCCAAGAAGGAGGATATACGAAGAAAACATTTCATACAAGGTACTTTCACTAAGAATATATAGTAACACCATTTGGTCTTACTAATGCCTCTTATATCATCATGTATTTGATTAATTGAGTCTTTAGAGATTACATAGGTTAGTTTCTAGTAGTCTTCGTAGATGATATTATTATATATTCATAGAGAAAGGAAGATCTTGAAGATCACTTGAGAATTACACTAAAGACCCTATGGAAGGAGAAACTGTAAGAAAAATTTACAAAGTGTAAATTTTGACTACAAAATGATTCATTTTTCAGTCACATAACCTAAATATTGGGTATATAAGTAGATCCATCAATGATATAGGATATTGAATGTTGTCCTAGACCAACCATGGTGACTGAGATCCGTTTCTTTATTTGTTTAGATGTATATTGTCAAAACAATTTGTAGAATTTATCATAACTATCTAATCCCCTGACCATGTTAACTCAGAAGGGTTACAAGCACCTCTGGAAAAACTAATGTGAGGAGAATTTCGAAGACCTTAAGATAAGAATAGTTTTCTCGCATGTACTTACTTCTCCTTGTAGTGGTGAAGGTTTTGTAATTTATAGTGATGCATCAAAGTACAGAATGAGATGTGTACTTATGAATAACATGTAGGTTATCATTTATGCCTCAGAATATATGAATATTCATAAGAAAAATTACAAAACTCATGATTTAGAATTATATATAATATTTATAAATTAAATATATGGAGACGTTATATTTATGGAAAAAATTGTGATATATATAACGATCATAAATGTTTGAAATATGTATTCACATAGAAGGAGTTGAACGTGTAGCAGAGAAGATGGTTAGAGATGATATAAGATTATGACTCCTCAATAAATTACCAACCCAAGAATGAAAAAAAGGTGTCCAATTACTTGCGCCGAAGGGATCAATATAGCTTTTCCACGATGAGGATCACAATAGATCAAATATTTCTATATTTGAAAATGATAGACCTAGAAATCCTGAAGTAAAGAGAAAAACATACCTTTCTCAGTTCAATGTTCATCCCTCAGTCCTTCTATAGATTAAAGAGGCACACAGTGAAGATGTAGATCTAAAAAATGTTAGAAACGTTATAGAGATTAACCTTTATCGGGATGGAATGATAAGGCTTAGGAACCATGAATATACTCCTTCCATAACATATTTGAAGAGGGATATGTTAGAGTAATCTCATAGATCTTCCTTCTATATACATTATCTAAGTAAAAAGATGTATATAGACTTGAAAGAATACTTCTGGTGGGAATGAATAAAGATATATATTGTAGAGTTTTCATTTCTATGATTTGTATGCCAAAATGTTATAGCTAAAAGAAAAAAATCTAATGGGCTGTTGAATTCATTACCCATACCTAAATGGAAATTGTAGAACATCCCCATGGATTTTGTCATTGGATTCCCAAAAACACTAAAGGGTTTAATTCTATATGGGTGGTATTTGATAAACATACTAAGTTAGTAAACTTCATCACTATCAGAGAAGAATTATTTACAAATCAACTTTTAGGATATATATTAAAAAAATTGGTAAGGTTACATAGAGTACCATATTTTATTTTATCTGATTGGGACCTGAGGGTTAACTCAAACTTGTGGTGAAGTCCACAAAAATAACATGATACAGAATTGATTTTCAGAACTTCTTATCATCATCAGATAGATGGTCAATGTGAAAGAAAAATTCATAACCTAGAGTATATGATGTGATCTCTTTATCTGGATTTCAAATGTGGTTGGGATCAACATCTTCAACCTGTTGAGTTTTCTTAAAATAATAGCTTTCAGTCAAGAATTCATATTTTTCCTTATAAAGCCGTATATGGGATGAAATGTAAATCTCTAACATGTTGAGATGAATTTGTGGAAATAAATATCCTGGGACCTCAAATCGCTGATGATATAGATGAGAAGGTTAGAACCATTTAACAACATATCAAGGCAACAAAAAGACGAAATAAAGGTCATGTTGATAACCGATAGTGTGATCTGGAATATAATGTAGGTGGGAATTTGTTTCTACAAATTTCTCCCTAGAAGAAGGTTATAAGGTCTTGGAATAAAGGGGAACTAAGTCATAGATATATCAGTCCCTATGAAATTCTTCATCATATCTGCAAAGTAGCATATTTCTTGGAAAATCCTCCAAATATCTATCAATTCCATGATGTGTTTCATATATCTGTCCTAAGGAAGTACATACCGGGCCCTTAACATGTATTAAAATCATAGGTCAAACCATTGGAGAAGTATATCTCTTAATAAGGACACGAGTTGAATTTATGGATCATACAAAGAATGTTATCCAAAATAAGACCACTCACCTTGTAAATGTTTTTTTGTAGAAATCACTAGTTATATGAAGCTACGTTGGTGCTTGAGGATATGATTATGTAGAATTATCCTCATTTTTTTATTATAATAATTAATATCGAGAGAGAAATTCATTTTACGAGGGGTGAAATATAATACACAATGTTTTTGTGAATTTTCATTCGAGTAAATTAAATTTCATTGATTTCTTGTGTTATACACGACACCAAATTAAGCTTGTGCTACACGCAATACAAACTTCCCTTACTTAATATGAAAAAATAAGTTTCTACAATTGATAATTTTTATTAAAAAATATCAATAACTTATCCATTAAATGAGAGGGTACGAATATTATTAACTAACTTATGAAAATCTGTATTCTTGGGTTACCAATAAATCTGAAACGAAAATATATACCAATTAATTATAAAGGTTTTTTTTTATGATCCAAAAGTAATTTTGTATTAATAAATTAAATTAATTACAATTAGTTAATGAAATGAATTAAATATATCTTATATATAATCAATTAAATATTTGATATTTTTTAGAATTAATTTTAAAGGCATAAGATAAGAAAAATACCAATTGTCTACGAAAAAACCTATATTTTTCAAAAATGTAATTTATCATCTTTTAATGGAGAACCCATTTTAAATAATTTTTTTGACACATTTATATATTATATTGGAAGAAATAAACTAATTTTCTGAAATTGTGATATAAATACTTACTTTTATTAAATTATTGGTACTTTTCAGATAAGTGTCATGTTTTGATGAATAGTGAGAATTACTAAATTTTAATTGATTTTTTTTCATAAGAAAATTATAGTGTTAAATTATAATTTTGATTAGTTTTAATGCATATATATTTTTTATTTTTATCATTTCATAAAATTTAGGTCATTGGCATAAATTTTACCTTGAATTTTGATATAAAAACCTTTCAATATTTCGTATGTTTTAACATTAATAACTTGTTTTGTCACCCCATCAATGTGATTAATTTTAAATTAATTAATGAAACTTCTATGTTTTGTGTTTTGAAAAATATATCACATTTGGAATCATATGTTGAAAATTTTGTAAATATGATTCAATTGTTTTTGGGAATTACGAATAGTAACTTTTTTAAATTGTCATTTACCACGGTTAAGGGTAACCTAGGTAATTAATGGAAACAATAATCTAATAATTACCCTAAAACATGTCCCAATTTCATTGGATATGTTTATTTTGAATAAAACAAACTGTAGCCTAAAATTATAACCATTTTAATTCATTTGGGTCAGAATATGACATTTATTATATTTTATTTAATGATAAGTTAAAAATTCCATACTCATATTTTTAATAAGTAAATAATTTTTAATATAGGGTTATATAGAAGATAAATAAAACTATAAATAGTCATTTGAATTATAATAAATTTATCTTAATCATGTTAATTTATTTTTAATTTTACGAGTTGAAATAATTTAATTTAAAGCTTTCACAATTATGATGCAAAAAATATTAATTAAAGGAAATATCCAATAAATGATATTACAAATATGAAAATAAATATAATTTTACACAATTAATTACATCAAAAAATTACATATAATTATATATTTTATATTTCAATGTTATATTATACATGTTTGTTCCAATTTATCACGTTGTTAGGATATTTCTTAGAATAGAATTATTGAATAGTATTAAGATTGAAATAAATGATTCTTAAACAATATAATATTATTAAATGATATAAAATTTATAAAAATATATAATTCCAAATAATAACTATAATAAGTTTAAGCATGCTGTCAATGATCAATTTGGTGTTATTTTCTCATTTTATAGTAACTATATAGTCCCTAAAGCTGTAAAAATCCATGTTATTGTGGTAAAAGTTAAAGGGTTTAACTAAGGGATAAAGTCAAAGGATAAAGTTCTTATAGTGAAAAAAACATTTTAAAAAATTAATTGTTGATAGGATTTAGACCCAACCTCATTATACTCTAAATAAATCACTTTTTAGGTGTTTGAAATGAAAAATCAATTTATTTTAATTTATTATTTTGAGAGTTTCCATGAATGCCCTTCTCCTCTCTTAAAATGGGAACCTCCTCCCTCACTTTCTCACACAACCATGAGCCTTATATATAAAACACACCAACCCATTTAACCTGCTTACATCCTTATCAATGTTTATAAGGTTCTGGTCTTCACAATAGTCCAACTATAGTGTCCCTAAGTGAAGTGTTAGTGGGAGTTCACTAAAGAATATGTAATCTCCTTTACCGAATCTCTAAGGAGTATTTCTTCAACTAAATATTATTTATTTGTTGTTTCCATAATAAATTAATAACATAGGTATCAACTATATACCGATATGTTACTATGATTATATAAGAACTATATTCTACCTTTTATCCATCCTATGAATAATGAAATCATCATACATGCGTTCATATGACTTTCCATCTCCACACCATGGTGCAATCGGTTTTCCATCACTATTTCACTTGGATGATTATAATTATGGAAATAATAAATATATATGATTATTATAATAATATTTTTATTCTATACAAAATTTATACACAATCCACTTCTATACCATTTCAAAATTAAGGTAATGATTTTGTCACCCGGGCGTATGTATGACCTACCGCCTCCTTGACGCGATGTGATTCATTGTCCATGATTAAAATTTGAGAATGATTATATACATGAATATAATGAATAATATGATATATATGTTACAATAATGTTATTATGGAAAATACATAACTATATTTTATGTGAATTAAATTGAACAAATATAACAAACCATGCATAAACAAATGAAAAAGTTAGCACTCGAAGAGGTGTAATAATGAGATATTATCAAATCAGTGTTATCATGATCACATATGATATCATAAATATAAATATAATTTTGGAATAAGTTAATAACATTATATAACCTATTATATATATTTTTTAGGTATGTACAATAAAATTCATACCTAAGGTAAGGGTTAACTTCATAATCTCATTATTATTCAAGATTTTTTATACGTAACTATTTACTGGGACATATTTATCATCCATGTCCATATTTCTTAAAAATATATTTCAAAATATTCTTACTATTATTCTATAATTTTTTAATGTAATTCTTACCCATGTATGACCTTTTAGTAACTAGTTTCAAAGGAATATTTTTTCATTTTTCTAAAAATGCACTATTTTTTACTTTCCTAGAAAAGGTATGAGAAGAATTATTTTTTTAAGTTATAAGACATGGATATATTTTTACTCTTTCATTAAACCTTAATACCTATGAAGATATTTTATTTTAAAATTTCAATGAAATTTTAATAAAAGGAAATTATTTCAAAGAAGTAATGATATTTTTTCACCATAAATGTTTTTAAAAGATCTTTTCAAATTATTTCCCATATAACAAGACATACATTTGTGTAAATCATGAATTTATATGAAATAATCCAAATAATCCATTCATATTATTTCTCTTAATGGTGTATGTTTATCATTGTGATATTTTAGAAATTAGTTTCTTTTCCCCAGGTTATATTCTAATGAATCCCACTTCTTTTCATGGGTTATTCTTCGATGAAATGTTTATGAAACCTATCTACATTATATAAGTTATTATATGACTAATTCATTATGATATCCATTTCATTTAATAGGATATTATATCAATTTTTATGATTTTGTGGAACATGTATGTATAATTTCATTATGAGATATGTAGGATCTATATATCCTTCCAATTACATGGGTATCGATTTATATCTCCTTCAATAGAAATAAGGGACTATGTCCACTAAGATAGTAATTTGAGTGAACATTGACTACAAAGATGATTTCGAATGTGAGCCCATAATCCCAATATGTAATTGGAAGTTATGACTTGAATATCATTGAAATAATTTTTATATGCTTGTGTGTCTCTCACAATTCCATGTTTTATTCCTCTCTTATGAATTCGTGGATCATGTTCTTTTTTCCATATGATTAATTCCATATGAACTATAAATAGTTATTCCATGATCCTTGTTATGATCTTTGATATTTAGGGTATGATATTCTAAATTAATGATAATGTTCTCATACCCTTATGTTCACGATTATGTTTATATATCCCCCTTATCTACCCTTACTGATCCAGTGAGATCACAATTTTTTATGAGTTACCTTCACCTAGATAATGAAGATATCTATTATGTTTGATGTGTCTAAGAAGGGTTCTAGTCAAGAAGAACCTATTGGGAGATAATATATATCCCTTATGTACTACTGTTTATGTTTTCATGTTTCTAAAGGCACTATACTAGAATGGTCTTTGTTTGTTTGTTTGTGTAATGTATTGAGTAATTACAGAAAATTAATGTAACTTCAATGTATAAAAATTGACGATAACTATATCCTATACATCCTGGTTATATAAGGAATTAGTATCCTCATTGTTTAGTTGAGCTGGCCAATCCATGGAGGGGTGAGGTAGAGTGATCATCCCATGGGAATGATTGGGTTCTAATGGTCGAAATCTCATATGCCTGATGAGACATAGGCCAATATGGATTACCATTTTAGTTTTTTATTGGTCTGTAGGAGCACATCTTACATATTTTGGTTATGGAATTAATTAGATTCTTCATAGTTCATTGAGTGGGGACCTATACTCTAACGTTTCCCATGTCCCTATAGAGGTTTAGGGTGAAAATGATATGATCACTCCAATTAGCTATGTCAGTGTGATATACACTTGGTGTGGGAAACAAGGAATAGAATGTGGTCAGTCTCACCACATGAGATGTTAGAGTTATGTACTAGACTAAACCTTTGGGGCATTGTTATGGAGATCTGGCCTTAAGAATGCATACTACATATCGAGGTTATGGTAAGAATCAGATTTCATATAGTTATCTTATTCAGGTATTAAACACTGATGTTTCCCTTATGATTGGTATTTACACATGAGGATTAAAAAAGGTTACCAAGTACTAGTATTCCCTTGATATGGTCTACTTATTTTCCAAACATGTGTTGATTTTCTGCTCGACAAGACTTGATTTCCTGATTGACTTGCTGGAGGATGTCATATAGGAATGTCCCTGGATAATCAGTTGATTTAGTTAGATTGTTCAGGGGATGACGCTTATCCCGAATGGAATGCATGAGGGTTTTCATCTGATCAAGGATGACTTGTTTGGAGGACTTTAGAAGACCTGGTCAGCAAAAATTGGGAGACAACGCATGACCTCGTATGACATGTCTAGATGGTGTCTCATGATCTGGATGACTTTACCTGTAGTCATCATGAGAGATGGATGAAATATATAGAGGGTGTTTTGAGAGTCAATGAAACATGTCTTGGAGGGTGTCATGCATCATGGCTGACATGTCTGGAGGGCATTGTGAGACCTTGATGTTGTGCTCGGACGACGTCACAAGAGCTAGTGGACATGCCAGGGTGGTAATATGAGACTCAGGTGATATGTATTCGTGTAAAAATATGAGTTAGTAGAAATGTATTAAGAGAACTATAAGACTAGGATGGAGAGTCCAGATGGATTCATAATACCAGGGTTGCATTCGTAGGGGGCACCACATGACTTTCATTGATACGTTTAGAGGATATCATGTGATCCAAATAGTATACCAAAGGAGTGTCGCGTGATCTAGGAGACATATCATGGTGCTATCGCATAACCTATGAAGTTCATTGGAGTCACATTACGATAAGTTTATATGTTATTATCTTATGTCTCCCATATTTTATTCTTTTTTCTAGCCTTTATATTGTGAATTCCATAGATTTTTCTAGTGTTATCTTATGTAAAGTATTGTGTTATCTAGAAAATGTGTGGGATGTCATTCGCATGACATTCCTGTGGTCCTTCACTGGATCGGTGATGATCACTCAATGTGTTTATGCATTATGGATTATATCTCTATTTTTTCCCTGAATGATAACTAATGAGAAGCATTTACGATCACGACATCAGTTACTTTAAGAAATTATCTCTAGTGCCAGTGTGTCTGAGTGCAGAGAAGACCCTTATATTCTAGGGTTTAGAGTTTCTCATGTGTGTTAGTGATACTACTTTTATTCTAGGGTGGGGATTTATAGGCCATTATACCGATGTTCTTCAATTCATTTCACGACATATCTCGTGAAAATTGAGTCTAGAGTCAGAAAGGGCTTCGGTGACACACGTAATTGTGAGACTATGTTGTGGATTAGTATGAGGGAATCCCCAAATTTTTAGTTATTATGATTACCTCCAATCAACATATAATTTATGAGATTATTTCTAATTAATGGGACTTGTTGAGTTCTGTGGATATGCCAAGGGACTTTCATATTGTCACATTGACATGTCCAATGGATTTCACAAGATCATAGAGCCTATTTAAAGGAAATTGAATGATCGTAAGTGACTTGTATGGGACTTTATATGAGAAAAGGATATCTTTTCAGGGGGACATCATGGGATGAGTTCGGCTTGTCAAAGGGTCTTGCGATACAATGATGTGAGTGGCCTTAGCACGTCGAGAGTTTTATGACCACTAGAGGTTCCCTCCAACCTTTTTTATTTATTCCATTTATTTTACAAAGGATGATCATTATACGACTTTTCATGAATATTGTCATCGATAAATAATATATTTTTTGGTGATGTGTTGTGTGACCAACAATGTTCCTATGGATATGCATGATCATTTCATGCAAAATTCCATCTGTTTGTCCTCAAGGTTCCAAATGGTAAGTGTGAGGGCCCATGGACATACCCAAGGGCCTTCGTGTGATTAGGATTCCAGGCCACTAATCATTCATGAGACGAGTATGATATCTCAAATGGATTTCTCAAGATTATGGAGACATGTCTCTAGAGTTTCTTGGTTTCATGAAGATATCCAGGGGTGCATCATATGACTTTTATGATTAGGAGTGGCTCTTGACACTCCCCTCTTATTCAATTTGTTTTGTTCAAAAAAGGATCGGGGATCTCATGAGTTTTCATGAGTATTTTTAATGAAAATTACTATATTTTATGGTAATGCATGATGTGATAAAAAAGGTCATATGGTGATGCATGAGCATTTCATGGACAATTATATCAATGTTTCCTTAACGATCTAAAGGGGAAGCATGAGGTCACATGGACTTACCCAAAGCTATCCACCCGATGAGGACGTGATGATGAGGGTCTTTTGTGATATTAGGATGAAATTCTAAAGGTAATTTGAGAGATGTGGCATCCATATCACCAGAGTCCTACGGTGTCTTTCAGATTACTAGGGGTGAATCATGTGACTTTTACAAAATTGAGTAGTTTCCATCCTTTTCTCTTTTATTAACTTTATTTTATTCTATAAAGGCGCTGAGGTCTAAAAAAGTTTCAGAGACATTGTCAAAGAAAATCATCCTCCCAAGTAGTTGTAATCCTCATGATATTTATAATCATAAGAGGATCCCACCTTTTAGATATTTTACTTCTATTTTCTAGGTATTTTTGGATGGGTTGTTAGGCACCATTTGTTTGACAACCCATGTGGATCGGGGGAGCTTAATTTTCTATCACTGCATAACCATTGGCTTCTCAGTCTACCTTATCAAGACTAGATGTATTTTCAATGGATTTTTGTGAGACTATTTTCAGGTTATCCACTGTTCATGGAGTATTCTTGTGATCTCTTGATGTTCAAGAGAATGTGTATCTTTTAAGGTTTATGTGTTCAACGGGTCTCGACCACCGTCTTATTCATTTTCATTTATGAGGGTAACAATACCCATATTTAGGTATTTATTCCTTTGTGATTTTTCACATGCTAATTTGGAAAGCATCACTAGGTACTCAAGAATATAAAAACAATGTTTTTAGAAAAACTGAACAATATTTATACTTTTAGCCAGAAATATTTTCAAATACCCTTCATTGTTTTGAAAAATTATTTAAGAAAAGTTTTTAATGTACGCCAATGGTTTTTAAAAAAATTATTTTAACATATTAAAGGGTTAAATAAAAAAACTTTTATTAATTTCATGTATGATATGCTTTGACATTAATTTCCAATGTTTTAATGGAATATTCTTTTAACATATATGGCTAGATGGCCTTTTCATTCAATCAATACAATTATTTTCTGTGAATACTCTCTTATAATTTTCTAGGGTTATTTTCAACGAAAATACTACTCTCCATATTTTTTTATTTTTTAGTTTTTTAAGGTATCAATAGAAATGGTTATTCTACCCTATTTCAATGAATTTTTTAAATGTTTTTAATGGTATTTAAATTTATGTCAATATACGTTAATGATTCCTATACTTCACTAGGAATATGATCTTATGACACCATACTTCTTCATTCTATGGATGAATTATGATTATTGTTTTTAAAGGATTATCATGAAAGCAATTTCATTTCCATGGGTAAATCAAAATATAAAGGAATGCAAGTTGTTTTTAAAATTCTGATGATGAAAATGAAAGATTTGTTGTGTTTTATTCATGTATAGTACTTTGAAATTACTTATGATTATGGGTGATCTTAATATAACCTATATGATGGGTGATCACAATATAACTCTCCAATGTATTGGGCAATGTTTCTTGTCTTCAAGGGAAATAAATTGGGAGTTAATATAGGAGGTTTCTCATTTGAATTTAACTGGGATATAGTTATTTTTTACATGATTGAATTCAAGTGATGAATATAATGTTCCAATATACTAAAATGTTTTCTCTATGACTCATATGAGTTTCTAAATATTCTTTTGATCTATATTGATATCACATGGTGCATTATTATTGATTATTAAGAATCTTAACATTTTTATATCATTATTATATTCCACATGTTTAATGATATAGGCTTTTTTAGGTATGAGTTACCTTATATAACTCTTATGACATTTGATTAGGTTTTTATACCCTTGTTCGGATGGTCGCCTCACTAAAGATATTCAATTGTTAATGCCAATGTTTTCCCTTATTAGGAATTTGAACTCAACCCTCTAATGTTTCCCTTCCCCAACCCATAATGAAAGATGTTATATAAGATATTTCTATATGGTTTTTATATGGGTGATGAAGAATACTTAATGTGGAAATATAAAATCTAGTATATTATAAACAATGCTCACTTAAAGACATAAGTATTGTTATGTAATTGTTTTTCATAATTATATAAAACCTAAAAGTTCCTTTGAAATGTAAATTTGTTTTTTGTTTTATTTTTTGGATTGTTAAAAATGGATGATGTTTATTATTATAAAATTTATAAACATTTAGATTATTTTTCTAGCACTAGATCCAAGAGTGTGGGTTTGGGGTTGTTATGGGAATAATGAGAATAATGAAAGAGATTGAAAATGTAATGACCTTAGTTATGGGAAATCAAAAAAATTGGACCTTGAATATAGAACCCTGTTATTATACCCAATCATATATCCCATTATATGATTAAAAAATTCAACTTGAGTGACTTTACAAACAATTTTAATGAGATAAAAATAGAGTATCTAGGGAGTTTAGTTGATGAATAATATATAATAAATAACATTCATCTTCCTAGATATCAATAATATGGGAAGATTCACATATGTAATTTTATAAGATTTTGGGAAGTTTTTTTATGTGTAAAAAAAGTAATAGAGTAGGTAATTACCAAGTAAAATGAAGTGTTTTATGGACTAAAAAGATGTGCATCCTAATGTTACATTTATTATTAAAAGTATTATTTTTTTGGAAGATGTGAATTATATGATCTATTTCAATTTTATAGTGGATAACTCCTAGATCATGGATTGCAATATGCTATGTAAATAATTTAAGTGATTCATGATTGTTAAGGTACACATATCCTCCACTCTATTGTTTTGGATGTTATGTTAATTTTTATATTATTGTTACCTATGAAAATGTTTTTATTCATAATTTAGTGGAATTTGATGTAATTTTTTCCCATGATTACATATCTCTATAGATATTTGGTCACAATATCTAGAATAAGGAATCACATTTTATATTTAGAATCAATATATTGTCTGTCAATGTGTGGATGAATATGAACTTCCAAAGGAAGTTACATCCATTATGTGGGTCTTACTACCTATTCGTGAGGTATATTCATCTGAAATTTTTAGGGAGAAACTCAACGTTGATTAAATGTCTTTTTTGGGATTATGATTTGTATTTTCTAAAGGCATTCCTTGTATTATACTAAAATGTGAAGTTGTTTTTCAATAGAACTCATACATGGTTATATGCCTATTTTAAAAACTCTATATAGTATGGTCCCAATTTAGTTTCAGTAATTGTAGAATAAACATACAAAGAATCTTGAAATGTGATTTATACACCCCACTGTATCACTATGGGGTTCACCTATTTTTTTTAAGAATAATGATAGCTCAATATGTTTTTTCTTTGATTATTTACAATTTCACAAGATCATTATGAAGAGAATGTTTACTCCGCCCCTATTTGATGAATTTTTTGATCAAATACATAGAGATAAATACTTTTATCTGATTGATCTTGGATCTAGATGTCATCATGCAAGGGTCAAAAAAGAGGATATTCCTAAGAAAAACATATGTATGAGGTATTGTTATTATGAATTAATATTAATTGTATTTGGAATTTCAAATTATCATGTTATCTTTATGGATTTAATTAAATTATTCTCATGATATTACCTTGAACTATTTGTGTTAGTAATTATAAATTATATAATTATATATTTTTAGAGTAAGGAAGACCATGGAGAACATTTGAAGAATTTTCATCAGATCCTAGAGAAGGAGTATCCATATTCAATGATTTTGAAGTGTGAATTTTTTCAACAAAAACTCTCATTCCTTATTCTAATATTTTCAAGTGATTTTATATTATTGGATCCATAAATGGTAGATGTTGTCGATTAGTTTCCTATACCAACCATGATAACTAATATCTGTAGTTTTTTAGGTTGGATGGATACTACTAACATTGTGTGAGGTATTTATCATAGATAACTAATCCAATAATTATGTTGACTTAGAAGAGAGCCAGGTTCCTTTGGAGAAATGAGTCTGAGGAAAATTTAAAGGATTTGGAAGGAAGGTTGGGTAACACATATATGCTTTCACTACAATATATTAGAAAAGGTTTTAGATCTATATTTATTCATCTAAGAAGAGACTAGGATGCATCCTTATATATAATGATATGCTTACATCTTATGCCTCATTCCAATTGAAAACCCATGATAAATATTACACAACTTTTGATTTGGAGTTGGTACCAATAGTTTTTTCATTGATAATATAGAGGTATTATATTTATGGTAAAAAATATGATATATATATATATATATGGACTATAAATTCTTGATTTGTATAATCACAAAGAAAGAGTGTAATATTCACCAATGGATATGGTTGTAATTGATCAATGGTTATGACTAATAAATACATTACCACTCTAGAGAGAAGAACAAGGTAGATGATGCACTATGTTGGAAAGACCATGATAGTTTGTCCATGATGGGGATTGATAGAGATCCAATATTTATGGATTTATTGAATATGGATCTTGAAATCATAAGGAATGGAGATATATTATATTTTTATCATATCAATGTCTAACTATCTATCTAATGTTGAGCCACAGAAGAAGGTTAGAAATGTTTTTGAGTTCAATCATGTTTTCGATGGAATGGTATGGTTTTGGAATTGAATATGCATATCATCAATACCAGTCTTGAAGAATTATATATTTTACAAATCTAATATCTAATAATTCCCTATTCATCTTATAAGTATGAATATGTATAGAGATATAGAAGAGCATTTTCGATGGGTTGATATGAAACGTGATATTGTAGACTAAATATATCTGTGAAAGGTATGTCAGCAAGTTAAGGCTATGTGACAAAATTATAATATTTTGTTTGAAAAATTACCCATTCTATAATGGAAATGGGAAAAAAATTCATGGATCTCATCATTGGACTCCCGAAAACATATAACGGGAACAATGATATTTGGGTTGTAGTCGATTTTCGTATAAAATTAGAACATTTCATTACATTAAGAGAATATTTATATCAAAATTAGTTTTCTAGGATATATATTATGGATTATTTATGGCCATATAGAGTACCAAATTATGTTGTATCCGATCAGTATGAAATTTTTACCTTGAATTTAAAGAGAAGCATTCAATAATATTTTAATACATAGTTTAATGTTAGCACTGCATATTATCATCCGACATATCATCATTATGAGAGGACCAGTCAACCCAAATAGGATATTCTTGGATCCTTTTATATATGTTTTAAAATATTTAGATCAACACCTTCCATTGGTAGAATTTTCGAAAAATAATAGCTTTCACTAAAGCATTAATATGGCTCCTTGTGAATCCTTTTACAGTAAGAAGTGACAAACTCCAATGTGTTGGGATGAATTTAGAGAAAGAAAACTATTATAAAATAAGGGGAATATTCAACCTTAATATATAGTCCCCTTATAAATTATTGATCATGTTGGGACGGTTTCTTATGATAGGATGCTTCCATCAAATCACCATTAATTTGATAGTGTGTTCCACATACCTTTAATAAGGATTTAAATACTTGATCCTTCACAAGTAATGAACTCATAGGTTATACAAATGGATAAGGATATATATTTTTAGGTGCATTAAGTGGAGATTTTCTATTTAACAAATAAATTGTTTTGGAACAAGATAACTCAGCTTCTAATGGTTTAGTGGTGAAACTATAAATTTGAGGATGCCATACAAGGACCCAAGGATGTGATATGGTAAATGTAAGGTTAGTTTTTTATCATAGTAATGGAATTTTTGAGGGTTTAAATTTTAAAATGGGTAGAATGTTACACCCAATAATTTTATGATATTTTTCTCTTTAAATAAATTTTATTTCTTTGATAACTTACTTTACATGAAACCCCGAGTTTAAACAAAGCATTATATAAAATAGAATTATTATTTAATTGTGACCATTATAACATAGATATTAAATTTTAGGTATTAATAAGAATAATAAAATTATGAATAATATCTATAAATATTTTATTTAATGAAAATGTAGTTATTAATTAATAATATATAAGAACTCAAATTTATGTAAAGTAATTTTTTATGCAAAAATTGAGTTTATTTGATTTTGTGTGTGAATATTATATTTAATTTATGGGAGTGATATAAATTTTATTTTATTAAAATGATATTATTTTAGAAATATATATTTTATTATTATCTTATGTGCAGATGTATTGTATTTTTTGGAAAAGATTAATTTTTAAGTGAATAGTGAAAAATAACCACTTTATAAAAAACTCCCTTTTCTATTAAAGTATTTAAAAAATAACATTTTTCTGCATTGATTTCAAAATTTCATGAGTTCGTTTTTATTATAAATTATCCAATTAATGTCATTGGAATTGAAATTATTCCTAAATTTGGTATAAAAAGATTTTATACTAAAAAATTATTATTTATCTAGAAAACCCATATTCACTGCGTTTTGAGTGTTTCTTTTTTATTAATTTATAAAAATTATATAATTTTACATTAAAAAAATTATGTCCATATTTTTAATCATGATTTTTATTTTTATTAATTATTCCACTTTAAATTTTGGATATTATAAATAGTAACGTTAGAAAAAACATTCACCACAGCAAGAGTTAAAACAAGTTAAAATGAATTAAAAATAAAATAATAAGTGTTAAAATGTAATAAAAACCTCTATATATCCTATTATATGGTAATATTTTTACCATATATAATATTATATTTTTATATGATTCATTTTAAATCATTTTTATTTAATATGACATTAATATATTTTAGATGTTTGAAAAATTCAAACACTATCCTCTCGCTCACTTAAAAAAGGACACCCCATATCCACCCTCATCCAAATTACAATAGCCTCTTATATCATTACATAAATACGTAAATAATTTTAAAAAATCCCTCCCCACATCTTATATGACCATGTTTTATCAGAATATACCATCATTTTGAGTATTAAGGTATAATCCATTAGAGGATTCTAAATGAAGATTTACAACTCTTAATAGTGTACTTTGAATTTTATTTCTTCTCACACAAGGTAAAAACCTATTGTGATCATTATAAAATTATGAATATTTAATAATAAATATACATATATTTTATCATTATTATGTTTCAATATTTACTCCTCTCATTCTACATTACATGGGATACGAAATCTTTTTTGTGCGTATGTGCGGACTACCACCTCCTGAAACGATGTACTTATTTTCTTCATCACTAACATTCATGTATGGTTATTATGATGGATATAATTATAAATATGTATGTGTTACTAATGATTTAATTATAACCATATAATTAAATAATATTTTATACCTTCTTAAATTTCAATTCTTTTGAAGATGATAACGTTGCTCAGGATTACGTTTGGACTACCTCCTCCATGAAGCGATGCAATTCATCATTCATCACCACATTATACGAATAATTATAGAAGTTTATTTTATGAAACAATATGATAATTATTTATTTCTTATGATTCATGATTGGAGGAAACCATGAATAATGGGAATATATTAGAACCATCAAACCAAAAGATACATGAAAAAACAGACCAATTTTTACACAAATGTTCTTTTTAATGAAGAAAAATTTTTCAAAGGATATTTAAAAATTATAAATGAATGATACATATTAAATTATATATAAATTTAGTTACATAATATATTTATAATATATCTATAATTATTATAAATTATAGTTGAACGCGTATGGAGAACGATGAGACTTGAGATATGGGATTTATGTCACAATCTCATTTCATTTCAAGATTTTATATGATAAGTTTATATTGAAGGAAATTATATAGATAATATCCTTTCACCTCCCTATATTTAATTATCCACTTATTATTTATTTATTTTTTAATTAATAGTACAATTTTCTTCACATTGGTTCTCAAGTTGATTGAGAAATTGTTTTTAAGAAAAATAATTTATTTCCACTTTGGTCGAAAATATTTTTATTTCATATCCATATTTTATATTACATGTTTCAAAAATATTTTTTCTGTTAAAAAATTATTTATTAATTTCATTTTACACATATTTTACTTTTAAAAAAACAATTAAATGGAATATTGTTGTTGTTTTTTAAATGTGGTATTTTTTAACCAAATTATGGAGATAATATTTATTTTAATATGTACCACAAAATTGAATTTTATTACCATCATGAGTACCATTTTTCTTGAATATTATTGTACAAGTGTAAGATAACATCTTTTTCTTGGTATATCCCTTTTTGAGTTTTGACTAATCTTCTTTTTTGGTTGAGTCATTTTCAGAGATGACAAGACTTGTTGGGAAAATAGACATAAAGTTCAATGATGTATGTTTGAATTAATGGACTCTTTGTATAAACATATCAAATGAGTTTAAAAATGATTCCCATGGTTGGGGATGCCTTGGAGGTAGTTCAGAAATATTATATAGGAAACGGGGATGAAAACTGTCTGCAGAACATTTACACACCATTTAAATGCATGAAAAGATGCGTAAATGTCACCAGCAAAATGTCGCCAAAGGTTTTATGTCGAGAACTGGTTTTGGACATGAAAAAAATATGCTTTTTGAAATAAACTTATATGATGAGTAATAGTTTATTAGGATAGATATTAACCCAAGGTTATGGGTTTTTTCATCGTAACCCATTAATGAAGAATACACAAAATGTAAAGGGATTACAGATAATGTATTTCTCAATATGGAAAGTTTTTAGGATATGAAATGTTTACATTTTTCATTCACCCATTATATCCTTTCCTCCTATCGACCTTAGGTGACTTCCACGTAGTTTTAGAGTCATCAAATCCTTTTTGGATGTCCCTTTTTCACATCAAATCCATGTTGTTTTTTTCTTTGGTTTCCCCTCCTCTTCTCATATTTGTCATTCTAGTGGTGGAAGCCTTCAACCGTGGTTGGGTTAGATGTTGATCATGATTTGTTTTGATCGATGTTCCTTCATAAAATATTATGCACCATCCTTATCATTTTAATTTCTTTTTGGAAGCATTGTCTAGATCTTTAGATAAAGGCATGGGGATTTAAACCTAAACATACGGTCTATTTAATTTCCAAGTATGTGAAATATTACTACTGCACCAACATAACGTGTGCATTAATAAATTAAATTTTGGATTTTGATAAAACATGATTTAGATTTTTGATGGATCCCTTTGGATTCAAATTTTATTATCACCTGGATAGTTGACACCTATTGGGTGAGATAACCCTTCATTAATAATAAAATGGATAATTTATTAACGTGTGTTGTCTAGGACATGAGATTTGCAGTGTTTTCTTGGTATAGATTCACATTAGAAATGATTTTGATTATTAAAATGAATGAAATTTTAATGTTTTAAGACCAAATTGATAAATGTATTATATATTTTAATGATAAATAGTAATTTACAGAACTAACAATTGATAAATATGATGTTATATTATGATATACTTGCATCCATGATTTGAGATGTCTTACCATGCTCTATTTCTTATATTGAGCGGGTTATGCCCAGTCCCATGATGTAATGCTTATATTGAGTGGGATATGCTCAGTACCATGCTATAATGATTATATTGAGTGGGATATGACTAGTCCCTTGTAGTAGTTTTTATATTGAGAAGGCTATACCTAGTCCCATCGTGTAATGATTATATTGGGCTATGACCAATCCCATGAATTAATTCTTATATTGAGTGGGATCTTCCTAGTTCCATTTTTTAATGATTTTAGTGAGTGGGTTATGCTCAATCCCTTATGAGAATTATTATATAGTAGTCTTGGACCATAATTTTGTGGTCGTGTCATAGATATATTATTAGTTTGAATGGTTTCACTATATGATTAGAGGTACTCTAGCATGGTTCCTAAGAAGGTTATATTATGTCATGAACCTTTTTTATTATTGGAATGGTTTTTATACATGCTCATATATATTCTGACATCGTGATGAAGAAGATATATTTTTTTAAATGGTATTAATTGTTTAATTAACAAACATATTCATCTCATTATTACATTCATTTTATACCAGACATGTTTTTTTAGATACAATAGTGTTAACCTACTGAGTTTTACTCACACCCAATTTGGGATTCCATTTGGTAACTAGGATGATTACATGGATGAAGGTTTGGAAAAGGGAAAGAGATCTTTCAATTGAATGTTGTTGTCGGGATGTGATAGAGTTTGAAGACATGATCGATATGGGGTTTGAGACCAGGAACTGTTGAGTTTATTTATTCTAGTTGAATGTTTTATTGTATTAATTTCATTTTGAAATTTATTTACTCTCTACAATGATATTACAATATCTATTTATTATTTATTTCATTATTTAGGTGTATTTTATTATTTGGTTTATCCATTATATTACATTTCTTTCATTATTTCCCCAATCAAATATTTATTCATTTACCATATTTTTAAAACTCTATACTAGTGGGTATATTCTTTCCACTATATTCACTATACCCCCACTACTAGTCAGTAGAATATTGTATATGGGGAGAAGTTATTGAGGTCAAGGATCTAACCCGGTTCAGCCATGTGATAAAGTGTTATATTAGAAGTTGTTACAATGTTATATCAGAGAACTCCATGTTTCTTTTTTTACTATTTGGGAATGGTAGAAAAAAGACAAGGATGTTTTGGGAAATGGTAATGAGCTTGTGTATGGGAGTAGATAACCAAAGAATGGGGGAAATCTGAGTGTCCAATGATGGGATTTCTATTCATTATGTTCACTATTGAAGATGATGATATTTCACCATGGTTTATTCACATATTTTGTGATGTTATTGTTTCTTGAGATTTATACTCGTGGCCAAGAATGGTGTGAGGTCAGTATGCATGCATCTTGTTAGGAACCTAGACATATATGGACATGAAATTTTTGTGACAGAGACATATTTATTACATGTGATATATATATTACTGTATAAAATGTGAAATGAGATACCTATTATATTTGATAAATGAGAACAAATAGACTATTATTTCATGATAAAACACTTGTAAGACATGTTTAGAGAGACCATGAGCCAATGGTTCTCTGTTGTTGTCAACAATTGAGGTTGAACATGTTTTTATCCTGTGTTTTATGGTCTATATTTGTCTTGTAGAGAAAATCACTCTTGAACGTCATTTAATCGAGTGTTTGGAGAGTGGTAATCATCACACTCTTAAATAAGTTAACCTTAATATTCCAATATATCATAATGATCATATGGATGTTCATATTTTGCGCACTACTTTAGGGTTACATGATCCATGGAATGTGTTAATTATCACATAGTTCCTTTGATGTCTTAGAAGAAAAGATAGGTTCAACTGTAACATCTACCTATGTTTAGTTCGAAGTGTGGAAAACTAGTAGCTATATTTTAGATCGAGTCAATCTTTAACATCTTTATGCACATCAAGACACCCACATGTATGTGTGTGGATCTTTTAGCGTATATGATTCTTGTACCAACCAAGTATTTATTGTACATTATGGAGAAGTATGGGTAGCAATAGGATTCATCTTGGAATGAAATTGAGATGAAGTTCTTGAGAAACATATCTCATGAGGATTTTAGGAATAGGGACTTAGAGGTCATGCATCAAACACATGAGCGCATGTCAGTGCTGGGATGCATGCGATTTTTCACTAACCTATTACACTTTTCTCTATATTTAGCTATAGATGAGGTCACCAGCGTGTGGTACTTTCAGTATTGGATTCATAATGAGATCAGTTCATAGTTGAATTATTTTTGTTGGACCAGTTTTGAGTACACAATAATGTAGGAAATCATAATGGAAAGTAATCTGAGAGAGTCCCTGAGCAGTGGAAATGATATTTTAGTAGGGAAAATTGATATCTCTTCTTCTCATTTCAAGAATGGTTTCTATGATTTTTTTCAAGGTAATAGTAGGAAGAACAATCATGGATGTATGAATAAATCTTAGGACTATGTTCCATTGCAGTGATTTCATGTGGAATGTTGGGCCACAAGCAGATTTAGTGTCCATACCCTAGTTTAGTGTGAAATTATTACGGCATGATGGGCCACCTTTAGAGGTTTTTAGGGGAATTCAGTAGCATATAAGTGGAATGGGATTATGAAAGGTTCTGTAGATTAATAAGGACTCAATTAATCATCATTATAGAGGAAACTGTATTTACAATGGATGTTTAGGTTGAGGAAAGGGATGTGGTAACCTAGTGTTAGAGCGGTTGTACTAGGTAGAGGGAAAAATTTAATGGAGTTAGACTGGATACCATGATAGAGGGGGAAGTCAAATTAATTACATACAGACTACTCTAACTAGTATGAATAAATGACCTCCAATTTATAGAGGTATAATTCTTGTATCGTGTACCCTCGCATGTTTTTTTATTGATATAGGACCATCACATTCCTTTATTATATACACTTCCAACTAACTATTTTTTAATGGATATGGAATTCTTGGATGTGAATTTTACAATTGAAACATCATTTGGAGTGCGATAAGAGAATATAAAATATTTCAAGGCATGTTATAAAGAAAATAGTGGTTTCCATTTCTTTTAGGATTTGTTCTTATTGTAGATACTTTGTTTCGACTTGATTATGGGTATGGATTATTTAGTTGAATACCAGGTTCATATCTACTATGTATATCACTAGTCTGGACTGCCTACTAAGAGGGAAGGATTGAATTAGTGGTATCTTTTTATGAATTTTTTTTCATTAAAATTTAACATGTTGAAGATTTTATGGTTTTTTATCCACTCAATATTATCCCTCAGTCTTACTTTGTCAGTAGTGGTAGTAAATGATAGATAAGAAAAATTTATTTACCTAGTTTTCTACAAATACCTACTACTTTCCTTGTCCCCCACCCCAACATAGTTTCTTCACTATCAAACAATTTATTATAGTGCTTCATCTGCTACCAAGAGACTTTGTTTCCTTTTGGATCCAAATAAAACACTTCTTTATCCATATCCAATAGAGATACCCATTTTAATCCTTGATCCAACAAGAATACCTCAACTACTCCATGTAGAAACCAAAAGACTTTACCTCTAATGAAGGTTTGATCCAATTTTAGATGATCCTTAATATCCGTCCCTGACTTTTTTTGATCTAACCTTCTCGTGTACACTTCTAGTGTCCTTTATTCCCTCTAAATATATCTATTTTCCATTCTTAATTAATTATGATCCCCTATAATGAAATTTTTACGTAGTACAACAGTGCTCAGGCTATGCTTCCATACTTATAATGTCTCATCCTCAATGAAATGTGTGCAAAATGTGAGCGTAATGTTTTCAATATTTTATGCTAGATAAAACATGAAAAGTACCCAATGTATACTTATGGTATTATCAAATAAATTCAATGAAGTAAAATTTATACATGGGTTTCATGGAATATTAAACATTACCACACTTGTTTATATATTCTATTACGTTATGTGTTATTTATAGTCTTGTTTCAGGTATTTAGATAATTCATTCATGAATTTTAGAGGTATCTTGGAACCCTTTTCTTCATATATTCTTCATTATATCATTTGATGTTCATGTTCCCTCCATGTTTATGGGACCTACTCACTATCATCCCATAACCAAGTCATGGCACACCAAATGTATTAAAAAAAGTAAAATTTTTCATCCCATGACCTTTCATGCCAGACATCGATTTTTCATAGGTTCAAACAAAGTGCTTCATGTATTTACTGCACAAGGCAAGAGAAAATACCATGATATTCCCTTTATGGGAAACATTTTTTTCAAGGGATTCCCTCACGAGACAAGAGGTCTACCCTGATGTTTCATCTTTTAATTTACAAGACCTAACGTCTCTTGGGTTCTCATCAAACCCAAAGTGAGAAAAGATTATATGTTATATACAATTCACACAATGCATAGTTTTAGGATTAAAAATAGAATGTGTGAGTTTTCCTTCACATGAAGAGGTTTACAAAGACTTCTTCTCCTTTGTGAAACTAATTTGGTTCATGATATACAGATTTTCAAGATTAAATCACACACATTCTCAAAATCCGTTGCATATATGGTTCATGTGATGGATCTCTTTTTAAATTTCAAAAAATAGACTCAATGAAAATAGTAATAATTCACTTTTCCAGAAATTATATTCTATATAGGTGGATACACCACCTATCCTCTACAAAAAGTAAAGCGATGAAGAATTATACAAACCCCCGAAGATCTTGGGATATTTAATTCCCATTACCTCATCTCCTTTGATAGTTTTCATGTAATGATCACACAATATGTGTTATGACTACTTATTCTTCACATGATAACTATGTTGATCATGAGATGCCTCAGTTGACATCATTACAAGAAATTAAAATAATCTAAATGATAATTAATATAAAATATTTAAGACCTCATGGTAATATATCTTCATGTGATGGATCTAGGGATTGTCTAGATGCCATCATGCTACATCAAGTGTCCTAATTTTATTTCCTTCAATTGATCACGTGATCAGGAGATCATTACGTGATGGATTCATGTGATGTACTCATACACTATTTTTCATTATTGTGAAAGCTTTATTCGCTATATTTTTATTTGA
Organism: Viscum album; assembly: GCA_963277665.1. Taxonomy (NCBI): domain Eukaryota; kingdom Viridiplantae; phylum Streptophyta; class Magnoliopsida; order Santalales; family Viscaceae; genus Viscum; species Viscum album. The sequence continues at coordinate 1,049,159,458 of OY728162.1, forward strand.
ATACATGCATGCAAGATAATTATTTCACACATGTGCTCAGATCAATGAGATAGGCTCATTCTCACCGGCTGGGTATGTTCACTTGTGATAGTCAGTGTCTTCATTCATGTAGGTAGAAGATTTATAATCTGATGGTTGAAAATGATGTTTAATTTTAATAACTACATTTTGTGTTTGAAGAAATGGTGCATATCATCATGATTGAATGAAATGTGTAATTTCAATAATTTTAATTATGAGTGAACATTACTGAATCATCACACATACCGCAAGATTTTCTTCATGAATCTCGCCTATAGTATAATTCTAATTCAATTCATCTTCACTCATATATGGAAAACATGGATCATCACCCATTACACATGCAAAAACCACAAGCATCGAACCAATTTGAATCCAAACCAATCAATTCATGCCTCTAGGATCACACACTTAGGCCTTATACATGGTACTACTGGAAAATTGTTGGAACTATTATCCTCAGGGATTATACACAACCTTAATCACCATGCTCTACCACATTATGTATGATCTCCCACTTTGGGTGACCCCTTGGGACCCTTATATGAGGTTGAGGGATAGACTACTAAGGATTTTTTGGTTTACCAATAAATTTTAGAAAGATACCATAAAATATATTCCAAATGTAAAAACTCAAACCTAAAAATTCCCACCCATATCTCATATATCTTCTTGTTATTCCGCATGCATTAAAAATTTCTTTCTTCAGAGAACCCAAAATTCATATTTTTTTTCATCTAATATAAAATTCATTATTGTATGGACTGCTTAATCCTGTGGAAAACACTGTGAAATATCCTTATTACATGTCTTTAATCATTAAATATCATCAAAAACAATCATTAGAGCTTATAAGGAGTGTTTTATAATCATGAAATCTAGTTCGATAAGTTGAATAAATAAAAAAATATCAAGGTATCAACATTTAATCCACAACACACTAGATACAAATTAACACATCATTGAATGAAAATGAAACCCTATGTCCAAAAATATCCTCCATGAATTTTTTTGTCAATATCCTTTTCAAAAGTAAATATGTGTGCTCCAAAATTATCAAAATTTGACAATCCAATGCCGAGGATATGTGGGGAAGTAAGTTCAGTTCATTTATATTATGAAAATATGATCAACTCCTTTATAGAAAATACCAAAATCCCTTATAAGAGTGGAATGGTACCACATGGTTCTCTTATAAAAAATATTCATTTAATCAAATCGATGTCTTCATGGGAAATCCTAATATAGAAAAAAATAGAGAGACAACTAAGGATGTATAAGAAATTCATAAACATAATACATGAAAAATCATTCACAAAATATCTCAATTCACAATTAAGGGGTTGTAAATAATCATATTTATCTATGAAAATTTAAATATTGTACATATATCAAAAAACACTTCAAAATGTTCAGGTGAAAAAGATATATATCCCGTAGAAGGGATGTACATGTTACTTCCATTTCATGTAAGTTAGTATAATATTTGAAGTAAAATCATATCACGGTGTCCATAAGTTATAGCCTCAAATATGTCCTTTAATTCCCTATAATTTTTGTTCCAAACACATAAAATAATATTGAATAAGCAACGAACTATTGGTTTCTCAGAAGTAACATTTATAACGAGAGATTAATCTCAATCTGAGGCATTCTTCTCTACTAATATCATCATGAGAACATTTATTTCCACTCTTTATTATGTTTTAAATCTAATCTATTTGATATCTTTTTTCTTCCCTTGAACTTAATATTTTTGTTGAATAAATCTTTTAACCATAGTTTTATATATCAATAAATTTTTAATTGTGGGTAAATTATCATGAAATTCCACCTCATTTTTAGAAACCACTTCTTGCACTTTAGATTTTACATGTTTCTCAGCTTCTTCCAATTATTAATCAATTCCAAATTGATGTGGAAAAAAAGCTATACATACTTTCTTGAAATTCTTAGTTTTCCAAAAAATCATTACTTGACTTGTCATTGGTTTTATTTTAGATCCTCACCCTTTCAAATTATAAATAATGTATAACCTAGATATTCTAAAATACAACTTTTTATTCAATATCATGTATGAAATGAAACACCAAATGTGTAAGGTAATATAATATCCCAAGACTCTACTATATATTTACAATTTTTAAATAAACTCAACACATGATATTTCATTTAATGCATCCAACACTATGTTAGCTTGAATGACACACAATAGATAACTTCCTCAATAACATTCATTACATTCAATATTAACCTTCCTCAATATCTTTTTTTATACGCTAGAGAGACCTTCCTTGATTGTTTGAGTTACACGCAAGACTGAGTTTCTCTAAATAAGAAGAGATTATTAAATTATTTTTATTTAATATAATATGATATAAAATATCCATTAACTTAGTTGTTATAAATAGTAATAAGTAACTTAAAAAATATATGGTGTACACAAATATAAAATTAATTCATTATTTAACAATAAATGATAAATAAAAATAAGAACTAATTGGATATAAAGGGAAATATTATTATTATTTTTTTCTAAAAGAGTGTTACCTATATAAAAATAAATAATTAAAATTAGAGAATGATTTTAATGTAATATATAGGGTATATTTTTTTAGTATTTATCCTTTAGGTTCGATATCCATAAGATATGAACAAACCCTATTTCACATATAAAAGCCTATATTTTTAGAGGGAATTTTACTACCTTTTAATGGAGAAAGTATTTTAAACATTAATTTTGACACTATTATAAATTGAATTTGATAAAAAAAAATTCATCGAAACAAAAAATTTCAAAATTATCCTATGAATAATTTTTTATATTTTTCTAGGAACGGTCATTTTTTGATGAATAGTTAAAAAGAATTTTAGTTAAAAATTGCCTTTTTCTTTAAATAATTATAAATATTAAATTATATATTAAATATTTTTATAAAGTTAAATTAGATAAATAATACATATATTAATAAAATTAGTTTACTAGAATCAATTTCACATTTAAATTGAATATAAAAATTCAATAATTTTTTAATCATTTTTATACTAAAATCAGTTAAACCTTCCGTCTACAAGATTAGTAGTAATCATAATTTTTTTAGATTATGTAATTTTGAATTTCAAAAAAAATATCTAAATCATTGTAATATGGTTGATATTTTAATTATAATAATATCTACTTAATTTTTTAATAAAATGATTAGTGAAAGGGATTAAAATTAATTATAGTGAATAAGGTGTAATTATGTTTAAAAATGTACTAAAACATATATTTAAGTACCCAAATGCCCTAAAAACTTTTTCAACACTCATTGGATGTTAATAATTCGGACACAAACATTCAATTATTCAGTTTTTTGGGTTTTTATTATTTTGTTTTGGTAAGAACATTTGTACACCTAACATGAACCCCAAAATTCTAGGCGAGTCCTTTTCTTTCCATATAAAAGGCCACCACCTCTCCCCTACCTCAAACCAAGCATGCCACATTTTCTAATCCAAAATATGAAAACATAGCCTCATAAAAAAACCTAAAATAGAACTAGAATCTTACATTGGTGTAGTAATCTTCTTAAGGAATCCTTTTGGCACAAACCAAAAGGAGTTACCCGATTACGAGGTAACATCTTCTCTGAAACTTTTTAGTTTCATTTCCATTATTCGACCCCTATAATATTATTATATTAGAAAAGAAAAAAACATTTATTATAAATATACTAGGGTATTTTTATGTTAATATTTCAACGTACACTTACAGAAACTTCCATCTAATGGGTAATGAACATATTATTTATGTGTATAGCGAACTACTGCCTCACAAAATGATGATTGTTCATTTTTCCATTTCCAACTTTCATGGTTGGAAATTATGATGTGAAATTTTTATATATATATCATATATAATAATTAGTATACCTTTATTATTATTTAATTAATTTACAATACAGAACCATATTATTTCTATTTGGCGTTAATATGATAACATCGTTGGAGTAATAGTGGACTACCACCCCCTCAAAGCGATGTGATTCATTTACATGATCCACAAAATGAATAAATGATGATTATAATTTTACATTTGATACATAAAAATATATATATATATGATATTAATAAAATAATTATATATATATATATATATATATATATTTTCCTTATTATCCTTTCACACACTAGAAAGTGATAATATCGGTTGTAGATGAGTGGATTACTGCCTCCTCGACACGATGTGATTCTTTTTACATCATGATAGTTTTATATATAAGTATATATTAATAAAAAATATTGTATTGAAAATATTATTACCTCTATATTATGATATAATTCTACTTACATTTTTTCGCTAATGACCATTGAAAAACAAGAATGTTACCCATGCATATGTACAACTATGGTCTCTATGATTGTAAATTTGGTTCATTATTCCTAAAAATATTTAATGATTGATTTTAAAAGGATAATTTCTGTATAAATATGATAATTATTTCATGTTTTTTATTCTTAATATGTTATATATTGACCCCATTAACCTTTGTTAACCGACCAAAGTTGTTTTTGACATATAAATCGAATTTGTTCAAAAAACCTGATATAATCATTTATTAAGTAGTTATATAGAACATAGTAAAAAGTGAAATAAAAGTAATGATAAAAATGAAAAATTTTATAAAAAAGTTGAAAATTAATATATGTTTATTATACAGGACGTTATAGAACTTTCACCCAAAAGGAAACAAAAGGTAAGGGATTCTTCTCTCACTTTTCATTGTAAGAGGAATACATTATTGTTGGGAACCTAATTTATTATATATGGTGTAAATAATACAACATTGACATATAATATCATGAATTATATTATCATAATGGTATTTAAATGTTTTATTGAATGATTTATACCTTTTTCTTGACTAATTCATTTGTTACCACACTGGCTAGGGATTCCCATCTCACCTTTTTTATATCTGTGAGATAAATTTCATGTACACCACTAATATCTTTTTTTGGGCATATACTGACCCTTTTTTATATTATATCATCAATAATTTTATATTCATGGAATATTAAAATTACATTAAATATGATTCTTTCATAAGGTCTATATTTTAAAATGTGTCAAAGTGGTATGGGACACCTTGGGAGATTTGAATATTATTTTCTTAAAGACTCATACTAATGAAATTTCAATGAAATTTCTATTAGAGTTATTTATATAACCACTTTTTAATAAACCCTTTCGATTTTATATGGCTATTCATTTCCATTTTCAAGTATTATTACAATTTTTTCACTCTTCTTTTCATAAATTGTTTCTAAAATGTTTTAAAGAAAACCCAACTTTACGTCACTCTTTAGTCGAATAAACTGTTTCTTCTAAAAACCAAGCTTTTTTAAAAAAAATTTCAAAATTATTTTTAAAATGATTTTGTAAAAATTATTACCCATTTTTTTTTATTTTACCATTTTTTCAACGGAATCTACTGTAACTTTATGAACAAAGAATTTATCTTACCTTTTTATAGGGAAAATGGAATGTTCTTTTTACCTTGTATGACATGTAAAAAATTAACCACTATAATTCCTTTAATGATTCCATTGATTTTTTCAATGCATGATTTTTAAATAAAATGTTATAAAAATTTATTTTCTATGAAAAGTATTTTAAAATAGTTTTTCAAAAAAAAAGGATAGTTTCCTCAAGAATGTTTTTTAAAATATATTTTTATAATATTTCCATTAATCAATGTCAACAACCCTTTATTTTAATCCACATGGGTTATGTTGTATTAATATCATCCTTAGTCATCATAAGGATGGTTTATGATTGATTTGGACAAGTATATAATTTCAATTCACTTATTTTATTTCTTTTTACCCTTGAAATATTCAATCTCCCATGATAATTGAATAATGAATTCCACCTAACTATCCATTTCATTTATCATGGATATTAATATCTCTTTAACTATATAGAATTTTACATAAAATGTTTATCTTGAAAATTATTCAATTATTTGGGAAATTATTTAAAAATCCATATCTCCTTCTTCGTATATATTTGATATGGCACATAGTTAAATCAATTATTTGATATATAAAGATTTTTTTTGGCTGGGATGACTTGGGAGGGGCCGAGCTATAGATAGCCCCTCAATGCATCAATAGTCTCATGGGATGAGTCATTTGGCTAGCCTCATTATATGGGTTCTTACCCATAATTTTGTAAAATATCTTTTGAAAGGACTTGATGGTAAAAGTTCCATGTAATTAGGAAACATGGTATCCTATAATAAATCATTTCTATCAATTAAAGACAGTTGTTATTCATCAATGAGATTTTTCATAAATATATGTATGGATGCATTTAATTTTTAGGATTTAGTTATTATTTATTCATTATATTTTTCATAGACATGTCTATGGGTACATTTCATTCTATGTGTAATGATTCAGATGGATTGAGTTTCAGATTATTACTTTTCCGTATTGATATTAACTTATCTTGATTTTTTAATGGAATGTGATTCCACTAATTACCTTTCATATATTATTTAAACAGTTACATTCAGTTTATTAATTATATGGCATGTGTGTTCATTTATTTACATTTCCTTATTGTCCATTCTCATTGATTAATTATTTTACCCTCTTCAGTTACCCTTATTGAGCATTTGAGCTCACTTATATTATGATTATTTACTAGATATCAAATAAGAATACTATGGAAGATATTCATAGATTTACTAAATTTATTATAGTTACCATTAAAGTTATTTATTTATATTTTAGAGTGAAGGAAAAATATATATTGTAATTACTGGATCCATTTGTAATACAAGACTCATTTCTGTATTTATTTTACCAATAATACAAAATTGATCTGTCCTTCGGGGTTTGATTCCGTATAATCATGCCAATGTAATTGATATTCGACACCAGATCCGAGATTTTGGGGATAGGTCACTGTATTTGGTATCATATGGAGGTTTGGTAACAACCTTGGGTACTATATTTTGTGAAAAAGGATTATAGAACATAATCCTAAAGTATGATTTTAGGTTAAGTATAGACGAACAGTAGATATTTTTTCTAAATAATAAATTATGTGGGTATTTCATGAAATACATCCTTTTTTGGATACTAAAATTGGATATGGTTCTTGAATAGATGTACCTCAAATTTATAACTCCATCAATGTGTTCTGAGCCTATCTTGGGGTAACATAGAAAATAACAATGGGTCTTACTACTCACCTTGTTTGACACTCATAGGAAATATGCTTTGGATAATCCAAATTTTCCATACAAAACACTATGAATGATAATTAAAATGAAAAACCTATGTTATGAAAAATTTGTTTTAGATTTATGATAATGTGCCATGATTTAGAAATAAAAATAATTATATTATCGATACATTCTAGTCCATGCAATGATCTATGTGAAAATTAGTGGATGAAGTAATTATGTATTGGAGAGGAATTGAAAACCCTAGGGAGGAGTCTATTTAATGATATAATTTGAAGGTTGTTCATGACATGTTTTTTTAAATTATATAAATTTTTTTAGAAAAGGACAACTTGTATGATGGGTAACAATTAATGAAATCTGGAAAGGCCATGGTTCTTAAACCCATGGATGAAACATGATAAGGGATTTATGCCAACCACTAACCTACAAAATGTCTTGGTTAATTTTAATTTTTTTAGTTAAACAATTTGTTAAATAAATGGTAATGAAAGACTAGTAGTATCAATTGTTTCGGATTAGATGTTTATATATTAATCATATTGGTTTTGGAAGATATTTAAAGACACATAGTTTTATTTTTCACTCTTTTATAGGCCTTACGATCGTTTAAAACATTCTTTTAGTGTGTCAAACATAAAATTTAATTATTGTTTATTAATTTCTAGTATTATAGAAATGAATTATAATTCGACCAAACCACAACCAAAAGTATGTATTGTTCACATGAAATTGTAACCTAACTATTATGGATATTTCCTTATATTCAATGGAATTAAAATAATTTCCCAATTATAATAAAATTACTTTGAAATAAAATGTTTTTTAATACCTTAATTACTATTGAATCGATGGTATCCTAAATCATAGTGGATTTATTGCGTTGAGGCCCATAAATTTCTATTGATTTTCACTTGTTTGTGATTTATAAACTCATTTAATCCCTATAAATATTTACTCTCTTCCAATAAGTCTGCATCTCTAATTTCCACTAATGATATCATACATAGAATCCTATATACATTGTAGTCCATGTGACCCTTGTACTTGTTATTCTATCATTTTTGGATGATTTTTTTTCAAACCCTTCTGATGATGTGGGATTTCAAACAGAAGAAGTATCAACAATATATCACCATGATATAGTTTAAATTATCAGGATGAATGTTCATTAGGGTGTAGAGAATATATAACACGAAATTATAATTACAACATTGTATTCAATAAAATATATGAAATTACACACTAAACACATAAGGTAATATAATATCCCAAGACTCTGCTATATATTTACCATTTTAAATAAATTCAACCCATGATATTTCTTATAATGCATAAAACACTGAGTTATATTTCATTACACAAAAGAGTGACCATCCTCGATAGCTTGTGTTACTTGCAAGATACACCTTCCTTGATAGATTTTGTTACCTGAAAGAGTGACCTTCCTCAATTTCTATGTTAAACGCAAGATTGTGTTTCATTAGATAAAAATGAATTATTAAAATATTATTATTTATTATAATATGATATAAACAAGCCATTAATTGAGATGTTATGATTAGTAATAATAAAATTATTAAAATTATGGTTTACACCAATATAAAATGAACTAATTGGTTAACAATTAATGTTAAACAAAAATAATAACCACTTGGGTATAAATGGAAATATTATTATTTTTATACTCCAAAAAGAGTTTAAACTTAATTAACATAAATTATTACAATTATTTAATTATGTTAATAAAAAATGTATTTTTTATATGTTTTTTATTTATAAATTAGATTTAATATTCGTAATATAATAACAAACCCTATTTTACACATAAAAACCTATATTTTTATAAAGGCATTTTTACCGCCTTCTAAGGGAGAAACTATTTTAGATATTAATTTTTAAACTCTTATAAGTTAAATTTGAGAAAATAAAATTCATCACTAAGATAAAAATTTCCAAATTATACTTAGATGATGTTTTTGTATTATTCTGAGAAACATAATTTTTTTACGAATAGTGACAAATACAACATTTTAGTTTAAGAATTAATTTTTGTTTAAATAATTATTAATGTTGAATTATATTTTATTTTTTATAAAGTATAATTAGATCAATAATAATTATAGAAATATAATTTATTTTATTTGAATCAATTTCATAATAAAATTTATCATAAAAACTCAAAAAAATTTTTGAAAATGTTTCTACTAAAACCAGTTAAACCTTCTATCTGTAATATTAGTATTAATCATAATTTTGATGCTTCTAGGATTTTAATTTCAAAAAATAAACATATATTTTTATTATAAAAATATAATATTAATTTATGAAAAAAATTATTAGAGAAAGTGATTAAAATTAATCATAGTGATTATGGGGTAATTAGGTTTAAAAATAGAGTAAACATTATATTTAAGAGCCCAAATGACCTAGAAACATGTAAAAAACCAATTTTATGTCCATAATTATTCCATTAACCCTATATTATATAATTTTGTTGTTTTGGTATCAGTTGTTTAGTTAATAATATGTGCACACCAAACTTGTTTCCAAAAATTCCAAGTGAGTCATTTTCCTTCCATATAAAAGGCCACCAGCTCTCCCCCTTCCTTACACCTCTCAAGACAAATTTATGCCCATAAACATCCTTGTAGTCTCACAAAATCACTAAACTTGATATAGAAACAGAAAATTGGGATTTAAGACACCTATGAAATCCTTTTGGAACAAACAAAAAGGAGTTACCCTATTAATAGGTAACGTCATCTCTCAAGATTTTTAGTTTCATTTCCATTATTCAAACCGTATAATATTGTTATTCTATGATTACAAAACAAATAATTTTTTATAAATATACTAGAATGTTTTTATTTTAATATTTATACCTACATTTACACAAAAATCCATCAAATGTGTAATGAACATACAATTTCTTTGTTTGGAGAACTACTGCCTCACGAAACGATGATTGTTCATTTTAAACTTCCAACATTCATGGATAGACATTATGATGAAAAATGTTTTAATATATATATATATTATATATATTATGTATTTATTCCAATTTAATTACTTTACAAAACTTACCACTATACTTTCGATTTAATACAATAACATTGTTTGAGGAAGTGTAGACTACCACCCCCTCAAAGCAATGTGATTCATTCACATGATCCATGGAATGTATAAAGGATGATTATAATTGAAAATATAAGACATAAAAAACATATATAATATATTAATTACATAATTTCCTATATATATATAAATAATATTTTTTATTATCCAATCACACACTAAAAAGTGACAATGTCAGTCGTGGACATGCAGACTACAGCCACCTCAACACAATGTGATTACTTTTAAACCATGAAAATTATATATATAAATATATGCACAAATAATATGGTATTTATAATATCATGATCACTATAGAATTATATAATTATTCATAACATCTTTTCATAACGATTATTAAAAAATGAGAACTTTACCCATGCGTACATACGACCAACCGTCTGCATGATTGTAACGTTGGTTCATTTTTCAGAACCATATTTAATGATTGATTTTAAAAGTATAATTGATGTATAAATATTATAATTATTTCATTATTATTATTCTTTAGATGTTATAAACTCACCCATTTTTCTTATTCAACCTACCAAAGTTGCTTTTGACACAGAAATTGAATTTTTTAAAAACATCTGACGTAAAAAAAATTGTTTATGTAGTTGTATAAAATGTAGTAATAATTGAATTAAATTTAATTTTGAACATGAAAATGGATTTAAATAAATTATTAAATTAATATAAGTTAACTATATAGGATTTTAAAGGATTTCCCCCCAAGGGGAAACATAAGGTAAGGGATTTTTGTCTCACTTTTCAATATATAATGTATAATTTATTATTTTGAACCTAATTTATTATATCTGGTGTACATATCACCACATTGTAATATAATATCATTAATTATATTATCTTAATGGTATTAAAATTTTAGTTTAATGATTATTACCTTTTGATGTTCCAATTCATTTGTTACCACATTAGTAAGGGATTCTCATCTCCACAATTTACATTTCTGAGATAAATTTAATTTACACCACTTACATCTTTTGTGTTTTGCATCTTCTAACCCTTTTTATGTTATATAATTAAAAATTTTATCTTCATGGAATATAAAACATTAATTTAATATCATTACTTCATAATTTTTATAATTTAAACTTTTTTAAAGTGGTATGGGACACTTTGGGATGTTTAAACATTATTTTCCTCAAGACTAATAGTAATGATATTATAATGGAATTTACCATGAATGAAATTATATAAGCATTTTTCAATAAAAATATTAAATTTTATCTGGTTATTATTGACCTTTATCAATTATTAGTACAATTTTCTACTCCTTCATACTCAATGTGTTTTAGAAATGTTTTAAAGAAAACATGACTTCACTTCTCTCTTCAGTCGGAGAACTAATTTTCTTTTAATTGCCATGTTTTATTAAAATGTTTTAAATTTATTGATTACAATAGATTGGTAAAGAAATTTTTAACCTTTTTCTTAATTTTAGCTATTTTTTCGAAGGAATATTTTTTCTCTTTCTAAATAAGTAATTTTTTTTACCTTTTTACCAAGAAATGAGAATGTACTTTTTTAACTTTTATGGAATGAAAAATTTACCCTCCATTATTACATAGAATATTTATTTGAATTTTTGAAAAGATATTTTTAAATAAAATGTTTTAAAAATTTATTTTTTTAAAAAGCGATATTTCAAATTGTTTTTCAAAAAAAAGGACATTTTTCTCTATAATCAAGTCAAATTATATGTTTATAATAGTTCCATTTATAAAAAAACCCTTCATATTACTCAACATGGGATATGTTGTGTTGATATTATCCTTAATCATCATAAAGATGTTTTATGACTTATTTGGCCAAAAATAGTATTCCAATTCACATCATTGATTCATTTTCCCCTTGAAATATTCAATATCCTATGGTAATTGAACATTGAATTCCCCCTAATTATCCATTTAATTTATCATGAATATTACTATTTTCTAAAATATATATCATTTTATATATGATGTATACTTTTAAAATTATTTCATTCTTTGGGAAACTATTGATAAATATATATCTCTTACTCCATATATATTTTTGATAAGGCACATTGATAAATATATTATTTGATATATGAGTAATGTTTTGGACTAGTACAACATGTTTGGGGCCCAGTTATATATAGACCATTTATGCATCAGTAGTCTCATGGAATGATTTATTTGGATATCCACCATAATTAGGGTTTTACATTTTATTTTTAAACCATATTTTGAAAGTTCTTAATGGTGAAAGTACTACGTACATTAGAAACATGGCATCAAATAATTCAGAATATACCTCATTTAGATTCTGAAATTATTTATCCATGAGATTTTTTATTCATCATATCTATGGACTCATGTCATTTTCAGGATTTATTTTAGATTTTTCTATGATATTTTCTATCAATATATCTATGGATACATTTTATTCTTAGTTTATTGATATATATGGGATGAGTTTCACTTTATTACCATTCGATATTGATATTTACTCATATAGTTATTTTAATGGAAAGTGTTTCTAGTTTTTACCATGACATATTGTTTACACAATTCCATTAATTTATTTATTATATGGCATGTGTGTTCAATTATTTACCTTTACATATTGACTTCTCTCATTGATTTATTATTAATTCTGCTTTACTTACCCATACTGAGCTTTGATCTCACCATTATTATGTTTTTTCCATAGGTATCCAAGAAGAGTAATATAAATGATATTCATGGATTTAAAAATTGGATTATAGTTACCCAAAAAGTTATTTATTTATATTTTAGACCAATGAAAAAAAAATGTTGTAATTAGTGTAATCAATTATAATAAAAGACTCATTTATATATCTGGTTTACCAAGACAACTAAACTGGTCAGTCCTTTAGGATTTTTTTCGTTGTAATCATGCCGATGTAACTGATAGTAGACATTGGATCTAGTATTCTGCGTACAAGTCTCTATAGAGAAATTATTATTCCAAAAATTTCCTGTATACCCCTACCTTTTGACTTTCCAAATTTCATCCACCAATTTTTTTTACAGAATATGATTTTTTTTATTTAGATAGTTATGGTTATAATTTACTGACGTGTTTTTTTATCTAATATTTTTTTTCTCTTAGTGCTACTTAAAACATTCCCTTGATTCTTTACTCCTTCATACTAATGAAATGTTAAACTAATAAGATTGATCTTTGTGATCATTATTACCACTACATCGATAGAAACCTTGAAACATTAATGTCCCAAATTGGCTCCAGATAAATCCATATATGTGTTGTTGTTGTTTTGATTGGGGGTTGTGGCCTTCTTGAATTTTGTTTACTCCATAGATGTAAACAATTTCATTTCATTATCCTTGTCCCTCATATTCTATGCATTCAATTTAATACATTCACTATTGGAGGTAACATATTCATCAAAATGGTTAAGTAAACCTTTTCCTTTATTCGTTCCATATTGAAAGGTTTCTTCCTTAAACTCAATTGATTTGTTGAGATATTCTATTTTCATATTCAATTCATGTTAAATTGTGTCACATATGGCTTGTGTTTGAATCATTTATTTTTCTTTACTAGTCTAATTCTCTTCAAAATCACATATCATCTTATCTTAATCTGTATTTTTTAATTTTTTAATCTTGAGCTCACTTAAAAAAGATAGTTGTTTCTTGATTAGATATTTATTTTTTCATTAATAGTAACTATTTCTTCCTTATTATTTTCAGAATTTAATATATTATTTTCATTCCCAAGATTATTTATTTCATTTATGAGATATTTTATATTTTCCCTGAAAAAGAATAATTTTTCATTCACCTCCCACTCAAGTTATGTTCTTTCCTTTTCATCATCACTACTACTTGATGAAACAAATACTCTATTATCTTGGAAAAAGAATCCAACTTCATTATCTGATCCAAAAATGAATATTAATCATTCTATTGCTTCCTCAAAATATATCTATACTTTATACTATTGTGTTTAATCTTCTTCTTATCCCATTTGTGTTTGTTTATGGGTTCTCTCATCATCCGATTTTTGTTATAATTAAAAATCTTCATCCTAATTCTTTGAAAACCTCTTTAAAAAATGACTAGTTGTACCGCAGTTGAAACAGTTAGGTGGTTTATTATTATTGAACTTAAATTTTCACTTCCTAATACCTTTTTATAGGACTAAAACAAATCAATTTAAGTCATCATCATGCTCATCACTATCTTAATATTCACATTCTTCAGCATCTACTTCTCCGAATTTCCCCTTTATCATGGATTCAAAGTCCAATTCAATTTTATATTTCTTCTTGAAACCTTCGATTTTATTAATCTTGTTAGCTATAATAATGTAGTGTATTTTTTCAAGATATAAATCACATATTTCTTCCTTTGCTGAGGAATTTGAATCAAACAAATATGGAAAATTCGCATATTTTTTTGACAATGATAGAATCATATAGTATCTCAACAAATAATTGAATGTTTCTTCCTATATAATTTACATTGGTGATATATTCATCAATAAATTTTTCACCGTGAATTTTAATATCATCAATATTACTCATGTGAACTTTTAGTTTGGAATACTTTACTTTGAAATTTCCTTCATAAATTCATGAATGTTTATCCTAGATCTCCTTAGAAATCTAGAGACCAAAATATTTTGTGTAGAATCTTACATTAAGAGGCAACAAGATAAGATTTTGATCTTATCAATCTAACTCCTTAGTTATATTATCATCTTGTGATGTGGAAGAATCATCAATAATGGGTAGGAGACCCACTATTACAATATCTCTTACTTCTATGTCAAGTGATAGGAGATAAGGTAGTATAATATTCTTCCAAATGTGATACTTCTTCACATATAATGTTATGACACCTTGGATATTGACAGAATTAATATTATCCATATGTCATAATAATTATTACATGTTTAGATGGAACCTAATGCTCTAATACCACTTTTGAATCCACAGGCCAGATTGACTACTGAGAGAGGAGGGGTGAATAAGTGATTCCATTTTATGAATTAATTTTCTTTCATATTAAACCTTTGGAAGCTTTTAAGGTTATCAATTCACTCATTATGATCTTTTAATATCACTTTGTATAAAATGGTAGTAATAGAGAGAGTAACAAACAATATTTAAAAGGTTAGGTACAAAGACAAAATCTGTTCCATATTTGTCCCCAATGATGGATTCTAACTTTGAAAAAACTGATTATAATAACCCATCTCAAATAAAAAAAATCCATTTTCATGTGGCTCTGTCTAAAATACTTCTTAATCCATTTCCAACCGAGAGACTATTCATCGATCCAACCATAAGACTCCAACAACTCTCAACACCAACTGAAATACATTAACCCTGATGAAGGATATGTCCACTATAGGATGGTATTTAATCTTCCACCATGATATTATAGGATTTAATAAGCTTATGTGCACTTCAAGTATCTTTGACAACCACAGAAGTTATCTATTGGCCTTGGTCAATTAATTTTGATCACCTGTAATGACCAGTTTCCTCAGTGCAATAATGCTTGAGCTATGCTTCCTTCTGTTTGAAGTACCAACCTCAGTCAAATATGTTTAAGGGGTGAAAAAAATGTTCATAAATATTTTATGCAGTATAGAACTAGCACAATCTCTAATTACCTCTTCTTTTATTATCAACTCAATTAAATAAAGTACACTCTATGAAGGGGTTTCAGGGAATCCAAAACATTAACAAACATGTTTATATATTCTAATATTTTTTTTATTTTAAAGAATTTTTTTCAAGTATCTCAATAATGCTTTAATGAATTGCATGGGTATCATGTAACCTTTTTATTCCTCTATTCTTCACTGTATCATGAGAATCCCATGATCTAGCCTAGGTCATGTGACATTTTCACTATATTCTAATGAAAATGGTGTTGTCGTTAAATGTCATCACAAAATTACCCAGGTGTTTTGTAAGATCTCCCGTGAAAGAAATAGATTGTACACATGTTCAACTCTAGTGCGTTTCATATTCGTTATTTATGATAAGATGAAATTCCATGAGTTTTACTTTGTGGGAATGGTTTTTTTGTGTATAAATTCATGAGACAAGAGGTGTATGCTACTATCTCCCCATTTTATTTGTAAAAATTGAGGTCTCATAGTTTCTTCCAAAACCCTTCATTATACATGGTTATCTAAATAATACATTTCCCAAAATTAACATTGTCTGGATGAAAGAAGTTTTATTGAGTTGTCCTTCATATTAAAAGGTTATCACAGAATCCTATTTCATGTAACCAGTGTGGTTAAGAGGATACACAATCGCATGATTAAATCACGTCAATTCTCATTGTCCTTAAAATATATGGTTGATCTGATTGACTTTTTTGAGATCTCATAGAATAATCTCAATGAAAACAATAAACATTAACTTTTCTGACCCTTATCCTTTATAGAGGTGGATACACTACGTCTCCTCCAAAAAATGGGTTCTGGTGTTGACATATTGAAATCCTCAAGGATCTAGAAATATCTAATTCTGAACATCTCATCTTATTTGAAAATGCTTCTAAAATGATCATGTGATACGCATGATGAATAATTTTTATTCGAATGATCACTCCATTGTTCAAGTGATGCCTCAGTCTACATCACCTTAATAAATTAGAATAAGCCAAATGATAATCATGAAAAAGAAAGAAGAAATCATGGTTTTATATCTTCTTGTGATGGATTCAGTGATAATATGAATTCCATCATGCAATTTTGCATGTACTCAGTTGATTTACATCAATCGACCACATAGTCGAGAGATCCATACTTGATGGATTCATGTGATGTACTCATACACTACTTATTGTTCTTGTGATATATTTATAAAACATCCTTTATATTTGAACCCATGAATTGAAGAGAATGATTGTATTCATGTGCTCAGGTCAACCATCCAGACTCAATCTCGCTAGAGTAGCATGATCACCCATGATGGTTGGTGTCTTCATTCATGTGGGAAATAGGTTAATCCTATGATGGTTGAAGATAATTGTTAATTCAAATAACTAGAGTGTGATATTAAACTAATGGTTTACATTATCATGATTGAAAAATGCATGTTATTTATGTCATTTAATGAAGTGGAGATAGTATCACATCATCACACATCCCACATTGATTTATTCAAGCGACTTACCAATGATATATTAGGTAAAAAGTGTTGGATTTTCTATTACTTTGATATTAAGGAACAATAATAGATACACACTCACACACCATGAGCTTCATCCCAGCGGGTGACTATCCAAATCTATTCATGCCTCTGATCTCACACACCATGTGCCTTATACAGAAGTCAACCTACGAATATTGGGCACCATGCTCCATAGGGATTATACATGACCCTGGAAACTATGATCAACCTCATTGGGTAGGATCTACCATTGGGGATAACCCCATGGGTCCACTATGAGTGGTTTCGGGAAAACCTATTAGGGATTTTTTGGTTGGCCCATAATTTTTTAATAATCTCTATTATAATATATTCCATGCGTAGAAAATAAATCCAAAAATTGAAATCCACTTTTCAACCATATTATTCTTATTCCTCTTTCATTAATAATTTAGTTCATCATGGAATCTTAAATTCATATTTTTATTCCTACAATATTAAATTCATTATTTCATCGACATCATAATCTAGTGGTAACAAAATGTGTAGTATCCTTAGCACATGTCATTAGTCCTTAATGAATAGAACAAAAAATTGTCAGAGTTCACTTGGTGAGTTTTCCAAGCGTGACTTCCAATTATCAAAGATGAATCCATAAAAAATATCAAGGAATCACTAATTAATAAATATATCACCAAAAATATATTGAAAAATAATTTAATACAAATGAAACACTGGGTTAAATAATCTTCCACTGAAGGTGAGATTTATTTTTATATCCAGAAGGAGGTAACTATTACCACCAGTGTGAGTGGGACTTCAAGATGGACGTATTGGGCCAAATCAGTGCAGATTGGATTTTCTAATGGATCATATAGAAAATATTAGTCAATTTATTGTTGAGATATAACATGATACTTTTCATATAGTGGTTGAACATTTTGAGTATTTATTTTCTTATTTACTTCTAGAGCTTACCAACTGAGAGGGAGATTGATTTTATGATCTATTTGGTTCTAGGATATGAGATAGTTTCTAGCCCACCTTGTTGGATGGAATAAAAAATATTAAGGGATCAAAATTACAGTTGGATGATCTTGAATCAAAAATTTTTATACAACATTTTACATCACCTTGGGGTTCTCCAATTATTTTTTTCAAAAAATGATAATTGTTCTTTTATCTAATGTGTGGATTATCAGAGATTGAACAAGATAATGGTCAAGAACCAGTATACCCTACCACATGTTGATCATAACATTGATCATATTATAGGTGATAAGATATTCTCGTAGATCAATTTGATATTAGGAAACCACTAGTTAAGTGTGAGACCATCCAACATACCTCAGGATACTTATAGGAGAATATGTGGATTGTATGATTCTGTAGTAATTCCAATTGGATTGATGAATGAACCAAAAGTATTCATGTACTTGATAAATAATATATTTCATCCATTTATTTATCAATTTTTGGTGGTTTATTGAATACAACTTTGTATAATCCCACTTAGAAGATGATCATTCCTAACATCTTTACATTGACTTGAGTTTATAGAGAGAACAACATATTTATTATAAGAAGTCTAAATTTAGTTTTTTTATTGATAAAGTGCACATACTTGGATATGTTATCTCATAGGATTTAGTTTCAATAGACTAAGATAAGGTAACAACCATGGTATCTTGGTAGTGGGCTGATAATGTTTTTGAGATTCAATGTTTTCTAGATTTAGTAGGTTATTACCAGTGTTTCATCTAGGAAATCTCCCATATAGATGAACTGATGTTCAAGAAGACTATGAAAGTGGTGAATTTACAGTCTAATTCAAATAAGAGTGTTTATTAAGAGCTGAATTAAATGATAAACTCAACACTGATCCCCACATTTATTGTTTGATAAAAAGAATATACAATGTGTTGTGACACATATAAAGTTGGACTCAGAGAAGTTCTGATGTAGGAAGATCAAGTGATTGCTTATGGATCCAACCAACTGAGTCTACATGAGAGGAATTATATTACTCACGATCTAGATTTAGATGTGGTCGTGCAAACCTTGAGGTGACGGTGACCCTATGTTTTGTGAAGGATATTTTTGGTGTACACAGACCACCAGATTCTCAGGTACATATTTTTTCAGTGGGACTTAATCCATTGACAGAGGAGGTTGGTCGAGTATCATCAATCTTTATACTTTTATTCGGATTATACACTCGGAATGGGAAACAACATTACCGATTATTTGAGCTAGAATTTTTTTACAGGGGTAGTGTGGGAGTCATGCATTGAGTGGAGGATGATGTCATTTTTGGATGACATTCATCTAGATGTTCATGAGTCCTAGGGATGAGTGGATCTGACATTGGCATCTATTATAACCATTATTTTGGACTGGATCAAGAAAATAATTATCTGATTTAGGGGGATTAGTTATAAGAGACATCTTATATAGTGGGGAGACACAATCATGAGGGTCTCTTGGAAAAAACAGTTCCCTTATTTTCCAAGGCCAAGTATGGGTTAATATGGGATTTTATGGGGAGTTGATGAGAGTGTATCATGCTTCTAGATGTGAGGTAAATCATGGTTTGACAATGATATATTGTGATATTCATTAACATTAATGGTGACCAGGGATGAAGAAAAAGGTGGCATGATTTATAGAGATGTGTTTCAGCTGTCAGTAGGTTAATTCCTTGCATCAGAGGTCATCTAGGTTGTCTCAGCGTCATCCTATTCTATAGTAGAAATGATATGATGTCACAATGGATTTTATAACAATATTTTCCAAAAACACCTATAATAATGTTTCAGTATGGGTGATCATGAATCGATTGAAGAAGGTATCCCAACTACTAATTATTAGGGATACCGTAAATGTTAATAATATTGGTAATATTTATACCCGTTAGATAGTTTAACTACACGGTGTTCCAAAGTGTATCATCTTAGATAGAGATCCTGATTTCACATTATTGGTCTAGAATTGTTTTAGAAGGATCTCAGATCGAATGTTATTTTGAGCACAACCAATCATCATTAGAATAATGGTCAATATGAGTGGATTATTCTAATTCTTCAGGATATGTTATGAGGCAATGTGTTGGATTTTTGTGGTTTTTCGGAGTAGCATAAGAAAATTAGGTAGTTTTCATATAATATCAACTTCTGGGTATCAATCCAAATGGAACCATTGAAGTATTTATATAGAATACCATGTTGTTCACCTATATTTGGGTTAGAGGTAGGTGATTCAATTTCTATTAGACCTAGTGTTTCAAAGGAGATGTCTCAGAAGGTTCAGTTGATTAAGAGGATGTTCATGATCACACAGAGTAGACATAAATTTTATGATGACTAGGGGAGATGACCTTTGGAGTCTAAGGTTGGTGATAATATTTTTATTCTGGTGTCATATAGGTTAAAAAAACCATATATCAAGAAAAAGTGAATGCAAGATCATAGGATTGTCGGTTCATTTGAGATAGTGGATAGGGCAGGTCCAGTGGAATACTGATTTTCACTTCTATAAAACTACAGTGACATACACAACATGTTTCTTTTCTATTATATTTGAAGATATCATCAAGATCCCTTTCATGTGATAAACATAACTTACATAGAACTTGGTGTAGATGAAACCTTTTAAGAGCATCTGATACAGATTTTGGACCATAGTGAGTCACATCACCATAGTAAGTCTATTAATTTAGTTCAAGTGTAGTTGAATCATGGGTGACTTTAAGAAGTGAACACGGAGGGTTTGTCTGATAGGAGAGCACAATCTTTATAATTTTTAACTGAGACCCCATAGTGATTCTAGGAGTAGTTCAGGGATGAGTTGTTATATAGTTGGGAGGTTGTCAGATCTCGTACTTTTTCAAGTACATCCCTCTTTGTGTTTTCACTAATATTCTTTTTGGGTTGAGTATTTTTTTGGATATAGATATAATTGTTGTGGAAAATGTACTAAATTATAGGGATGTATGTTTTTAAATTAATTTACGATGGATATAAACATATTAAATTGGTTTACAAGGGTTTTCCATTGTTGGGGAGGCATTGGAAGTGGTTTTTATCTCATATAGTAAAAAATGCGATGATAAATGTATTCATAACATTTACATGTTGTGTAAATGTATTTCACAATGTTTAAATGTCACTAGAAAAATGTTGTGAATTTTTTCATGCCATGAATGAGTTCACGACAAAAAAATAATACACACCGTGAAATCAAAATACACGATGTCTAATAGTCTATCAAGATAGATATTAACATAGGGAGACTATTTTTTGGTGTATCCCATTAATGAAGAATACAAGATATATAAAGGGATCTCTCATTTTTTATTTCTCTGGATGGTTGGTTTTATGGATGTTCATACATATGTTTTTCATTCACTCACTCTAGACCATCCCATTCTTGAGCGTAGGTGGATTTTAGGTAGTTTTGCAGTCTTATATTCCTTTCTAGACATCTTGTTTGTGCGTAAGATCCCTAAAACACTATTTTTCATAGGTTTTACACTCTTCTACACTAATCCCACAGTATAGAAACAGAATCCTTGGACTGAGGTTGGGTTAGATTTTTATCTCGATATGATTTTATCTAGGTTCCTTATTGGGATCTTCTTCACATTATCTTTGGAATTTCATGTTGGAAGGGTTTTCTTGATCACTAGATAAAGGTAGGGGGTCTAAAACATTACACTATGGTCTGTTTAACTTCAAGGCAAGTGAAATATTGAGATTTCTCCAACCTAAAACACTTAATAATAAGTTAAATGTAAATGACGATAATACACGTTTTGGATTATTGGTTAGATCCATTTTGATTAAATTGTTATTGTGGATGTCACGAACCAACCTGGGTACCCTGGTAACTCAATAACTGAGCTGGCCCTAACATAGCCTGAAGGGCATTCCTAGTCCCTACGGGTCCAAGACTAGAACCTCGCTTCATAAAAAATGCAAGTGGGAATGTTTTTCCACCATCAATGTAGAATAAAAGAAACAATAGAATATGGATAACAAAAGAAACTCCACTGGGAGTAACTTACCAGAAGTTAATAAGTAATAACCTAGCCCAAATCGCCAAAAATGACATCGATACATAATTTCGTTCATGTATCTCAACTCCAAAACATTTTATCTGACCCATCTCATGTTCCGAGTTGGCGTTATCATGAAGTGGAATCTATTTCAACTATGATTGAATGACCAATCATCGTTGTTGATTCTGAGACCAAGGTACCTCATGGAAAGAAAATACATCATGTCTGTGTGATATGGAACTGTTAGGTCCACAAGGATGAATACCCTGATAGGGGGGTGAATCAAGGTATGACTAATTTAAAATTAAAGCCTGTTCCGATCTTGTTTCGCTGTTAAGAAAAACACTCTTCTCTCTCTAATGTTGCATGATATAAACATAATGTAAAGCAAGCACGGGGCACACCAATTTTACTTGGTTCAACACTAAGGGCTACGTCCAAGGAGCATACACCGAAAGGTTTTTGGTCATACCAAATTCCACTAAACGTCACTAGCTGTGGATGAAAAGGTTTGGGTATAGTCACTTTGTCCCAGGCTCACTGCCTCTACAATGTTTAGGGTCAGCTCACTGCTTTCTCAAGGGTCACTCCCTGTTTCTCTCTCTCTAGCTCACTACCAGTGGAGAGGATCACCTTTTTCTCTTCCTTCACTCATAGCTCTGGAAAGGATCAAGTCACAGTTTATAGACCTGTAGGTCTCTTCATTTTCATGAAAGAATGCATCCTCTGTTGTATATGGATGCTCTATTGATGTCCAAATTTCACCCGTAGATGAATTTATCTTTGCACCGAAGGTATCGAGAAAACATCCAGCTTAGACCCAGCCCAAAAATCACTACCAGAAATAAACCTTACTTGGAGAGAAAGTCTATCTCGGTACGCAAGTATCGGCACACAAGTCACAACTAGCGTGCAAGTCAACCTCACACACTTCCATGACACAAGATTCTTCAACTCCAAACTTGTGCGACACACTTCCTTTTATGCCCAAACCAATATTGGCATGCAACTACCAACAATCACCCTTCTTAAAATCTGGCGCGCAAGTCCAACTTGCACGACACACCACCACCTGTGCGACCACCACACCTGTGTGACGGGAGTTCTGATTTCTCAAACTCTTCAACTCCTTTAATAAATGAGGAGCGTTTGTCATTTATTTATAGGCATTTTGAACACCCTGTGTGACAGCGTGCTGGTCACCCCTCGACACGCGTTTTTCTGCATGCAAGTTTTCTTTCCTCCGAGACACTTGCACGACCAAAACAAGTACCTGTGCGACCCTCTTTCCTTTGACATATTTTGATCTTCTGATCTTGAAAAACAACAGGCGTGCAAGTTTGCAAATCTCCTAGGCACTGGTGTACAAGTCCTTTCTATTGGCGTGCAAGTCACCTGCGCGACCAACTCAATACATGCACGACCCTTATCTATTTTCCATATTTTGGTGATCTAATCTTGAAAAACATATGCCGCGTAAGTTTCAAAGCCTTCAAGTACACGACACACAAGTTCCTTTTCCAAAAACCACTTTTCTTAATTTGTCGATTTTCAAGCCCAAAAATTTGGCAAACACTGGAAAACAACACCACCTTGTATCTATTCATTTTATGCCGCAACCAGATCATCCATTCCTTTGTTGATGTTCTTGAATCAAACATGGATTGTTGAACACAACACTTGAACTCGACATTCCACCATCAAATCCCCTTTGTCAACAAATTTGTATGTCATGGTTTGGTTTGTCAACAATCATAGTACAGTTGTCCACTTTGTCAAAAAACAAAATCACCTAAAAAATGCGTCAATGATACCTTGAGGTATTTTTTCCCAAAAATATCCCCCTTTTGGTTTGTTGAAAACTCTGTCGTAAAAAGATAAATCATTGATTCTTCAGCCACCATTCGCCTCATTGCGATTCTAATAGTGACCAAGGATTTACTCAACACATACTCTAAGCCCACATGAGATATGCTTGGCATGAGAAACAAGATTAAATGAAAATTTCATCAATGAATCACTTCATTTATTACACCCATTGTTGACACAAAACTGATACAAATTTTTCCAAACCGATACCAATTTTTGGAAATATTCTTCCAACACCACTCTTCTTCTTTTATCACAATCCTCATCTGTCGTGATATCTATTATTTGATCGATAACTTCTAGCATTGTCATATTTTATACACCCCCCTTCCTGCTTATATATTCAACACCTCTTTAGCCCTATTTCATGTGTTGTCCAAGCTAAGCTCTTGCTAAGCATGTTCAACTAGCTTCAACTCCCCCTATCCGGCTGCTCCACCTATCAGCTTCTCCCCATATCTGTCATGATTTCTTAAATCTCCACACTGTCTCTCCCTTAAACAATCACTATTTTATCCCCCTTAGTCAGCGAACCCAAAGATCACTCCTTTGTAGTCTTTAACAGAGTAGAGAACACATTTCATCACATTAAGGAAAAACACATCATACCTTGGGGAGAGGGGGAGTGTTCAACATACACACTATTTCAAGTGCAGGGAGTCGACTGAACTCCCAGATCCAGTCGATGCCTCTCAAAAGCTTCCATGGGTAAGGCCTTTGTGAGAATGTCTGAAACCTATAGCTCTGTAGGCACATACTCCAACTTCACAATTCCCTGCTCAACCTTCTCCTTGATGAAATGATTTTTGATCTCAATGTGCTTGGTCCTTGAGTGAGGGATGGGATTTTTTCTAAGATTGATAGAACTTGAGTTATCGTACTGGATTCCGATCAGACATTTCACATCAACTATCATATCTTCAAGCTACTGCTTCATCCACAATAATTGTGTGCATGCTTGAGTGGTCGAAATATACTCAGCTTCCGTAGTGCTCAATGAAATGAAATCTTGATTCTTTCTAAGCCAAGAAATACACAATCCACCAAGATAGAATGCACCACCCGACGTTGATTTTCTATCATTCGCTGAACCAGAACTGTCTGCATCAGTATATCCCAATAACTCTGTCTGAGATTTGTCAGTATATGTCAAGTTGAAGTCCACTCTGCCCTAGATATACCAAAGTATTATTTTCACTATAAGCATATGGATTTATTTGGGATTACTCTAATATCTCGCTGCTTGGAATGTGGTGAAAACAATATCAGGACTTGTTGTGGTCAAGTACAACAAGCTCCCAATAATTTTCTTGTATTCGGTAATATTAACTACCTTTCCATCCTCATCTTTTGATAATTTCATCCGGGTAGCAACTAGAGTCTTAATTTCCTTGGAATTCTCCATTCCAAACCTTCTCAGAACCTCCTTGGCGTTTTTGGATTGAGAAATGAAAGTCCCATTACTTTCTTGTGTCACCTGTAAGCGAAGGAAAAGTGT
The DNA here is from genome assembly GCA_963277665.1 of Viscum album. Lineage (NCBI taxonomy): Eukaryota > Viridiplantae > Streptophyta > Magnoliopsida > Santalales > Viscaceae > Viscum > Viscum album. The sequence goes on from OY728162.1 coordinate 1,049,185,425, forward strand.
TATCTCTCCAATCATTGACATTTCAAACTAATTTTCATGAATTCAGAAAACTATCTGCACTGAGATTCATCTAATCCGCCAAAAATTATGTCATCAACATACACCAGCACCATCATCCTTTGATTAATGTCGTTGATGAAATAGAGATTGTTATCAACCCCTCCGCACTGGAAACCAAGCTTTTTAAAGTACTGATCAAGCCGTGAGTACCATACCCTTGGTGCTTGTTTTAACCCATACAATGACTTCTTCAGCCTACAAACATTGCTCTCATCTTCATGAATGAGAAAACCATCTGGATGCTCAATATAAACCTCCTCTTCCAGAACACCATTCAAGAATGCGGATTTGACATCCATCTGGAACACTTTGAACTTTTTTTGCACTGTTATGGCCAAAAACAGTCTGATTGTCTCCAGCCTTGCAGCCAGTGAAATGTCTCCAGTTTTCATCTTCAGCTGCATCATAAAAATATTTTGGCTCCACCTGAGATAAAAATGATGTTTTCTATAATGATTACATTCCTTGATTCTGAAATGGAGCTATCTGATCACCAATGATATTTTACCTTTCAATTTTAGCTCGACTCATCGAGTTCCTTGCAGACATAGACTTGACACTTTCTTGTTCATCATCAATATCTTCTTCTAAGTCTGCCTCTTCCACTTCTACTCCCCCTGTGTTGCTTACCTCATCATCAATTTTATCCAGAAACTATTCACTGGGTCATTGAGAATTCTGTTCATTTTCAACTATAGTGTCATCATTGCTCTCAACAAATTTTCCCAGCCATTTGTTGAAGCATTTATATGCATTTCTATTCCCTGAGTAGCCAAGGAATATCCCCTCATCTTCTCGTGACTCAAACATCCTGTGATTTTCTTTGTTGAGAATGAAACACTTACTTCCAAAGATTCGAAAGTATCTCAACATTGGATTAATTCTGTACCACATTTCATACAGAGTCTTCCCTTTCTTCAGACACAATAGAGACCTGTTTGAAATATAGACTGATGTCAAAAACTGCTTCCTTCAAAAATTTCTCTGGTAGGTCCTTTTAAATAATCATTGTTCTGGCCATGTTGTTGATGATCCGATTTCTCTTCTCAATAACTCCATTTTGTTGGGATGTTGTAACTGATGAAACTTGATGCCTTATCATGTGTTTCTCGAGATATTCTTCCACTTGACTATTTGTGAATTATATACCATTATCGGTATGAAATTTCAAAATTTTCTGCCCAAGCATCCTTTTTGATTCCCTCATGTACTGCTTTATGCAACTGAACACCTATGTCTTATGGGTAATAAAAAATACCAAGGCCATTCTGCTATAATCATCATCCAAAAGAACATAGTTACTTTTCCCATTTTTAGCTCGGGGTGAGATAGGTCCACATACTTCAGCATGCACCAATTCGAGCACTCTAGTTGATTTCTGTTCCATTGGCCTATATGTCTTTCTAATGATCTTTCCTTGTTGGCAAGCATCACACATCTAAGTGCGATCACGTGATAGTTTGGGAAGGTCTCTAGCAGCATCACACTTTACCAGATCTTCTATAGATGGTTGGAAAAGATGACCAAGTTTCTTATGCCATAACTGGTTTTCTTCCTCTTTGGATAAAAGTAATGTATCTTCTTCCCCACCTACAAGTTAAAGATTTCCCTTTGTCCTTTTTCCCAACAGAAAAAATGCTCCATCATTTCCTTTCACAACACACATCTTCTTGGTAAATCAGATAGAGTGCCCAGAGTCACATAGTTTACTGACACTGAGAAAGTTATGACTAAGACCCTCCACTACCAAGACATCAACATGTCTCATTTCTTTGCCCCCAATCTTGGCTTTCCCTAAGCCAACAATCTTCAAGCCTTCATCGTTTCCAAATTTGACAACTCCTTCTTTGTCCTAATTTATGCCTGTAACAAGATTTTTATTACCCGTCATGTGAGATGTGCAACCACTGTCAAGGATCCACACACCAGATCAATATGATGCTTTAAGGGAAATCTCTGCCACCATAGGATTATCATTTTTCTTCTTCTTGGTCCATATTTTTTCCTTCACACTTGGCATGGATTGAGGCTTTTGTTATTTCTCAGAGTATGATGGGGCAGCTTCATCTTGCAGAGCTTCAAATCTATTCTGCATTATCAACTCACCTGTTGGATTAATGATCTGATGCTTGCGTACATATTTATTTTTCTTTGGCACATTTCTATGAATGGTCGAAGTGTAGTACCTAGCCATGTACCCAAATCCTCCACACCAATAACAGTGTCCTTAGAAATATGTTCTGGAAAACTGTTCTCTGTTTGGCTGCCACCTCTATTCTTGTTCACTTCTATATCTCTTGGCTGTGGAACACACATACTATGAATGTACCATCTTCCTACAACAATAACACCTGATATAAGGTTCATTCCTTCATGCTACTTCAGCACTACAATTTTCCCTTTTGGATCTCAGAATATTACGAGTTTTCTTTATGCCCTAATCAACCTTCAATTTTGGGACGGGTGCTTGCGGTTTGACCTCAATTGTCACAGATTTTTTTTTCTGATTAAGCCATGAAACAACCTTAACTTCTGAGCTCAATTGCTACTTCTTCCATACTAAACTACTAGGCACCTATTTCATCTTTTTAGTTGTCGTAACAACCTGCCTTCCTAGGAATGTGTTAGGAATCAAAGGTTTTTCCTGGTCTTTGAATTTTCTCCACAGACCGACAACTTACTCTTTAAGATCTTCGATATGCTTGACATGATCTTTCGATTTTCGGTTGAATCCATCGATATCCCTTTTCACAAGCTCGGACTTCTCGTCTTCCTACTGTTGCATGTAGAGTTTGGAATCATGTACCACCTTGTTGGATTTCTTTGTTTTTTATCTCTAAATATCTATCTCTTCAAGATCTGCTTCAAATTTAGCTTCCCTGTTAACTATACCTTCAATTTCATCTTCTTCTTCAATATTGTCGGTTTAATCCTTTTCTTGAGCACTACAGACAAAATACACTATTGCATTTTGTCCATGATCTTTACAATTTTCAAACTCCTCAACCTCTTCATCCTTAGACTCATCTAAACTGTCTATTTCTTGTGAAAGATGATTCTTGTTCTTGAAGAAATTTCTCTTGAATTGTTTATTCCCTTTCACAAATGCTGAAGAATTCTTCTTGGGAATTTGGACTCCTTCATCATCATTATCATTATTTTGAGACTTTTTGGGGAACCTTGTCGCAAGATGACCAACCTTTACACACTGAAAGCATGCTAGTGGATGTTTCCCTTTAAACATTCCTTTTCCTATTTGCATATTTGAAGAAAGGAATGACATCACCTCATCTGTCTCATCTTCTTCTTGATAATATTCAATGGTGAACTTCTTCATGGCCTTAAATTCCATCTCATTGGATTCCCCCTTTTCCACAGCCTTGTTATCGTCATTCCTCATCTCATATGCAACCAAGGTACTCTGCGAATTGTCTAATGTCAGCTCATTGGGATCTATATCTTCTAGTAGTGAAACTTTCGAATTAAACCAAGGTGAAAGCTTCCTCAAGATGTGCTTTATGATAATTATGTCTTCAATGACTTCACCAAGTCCTCAAATATCGTCCAAAAAAATATTTACCCTGTCAATGATTGCATCAACAGACTCATCCAGGTTCATCTTCAAATCTTCATTCTTATTCCACATCACTTGCAGCTTTTCCTCTCTGACCTTTTTATCTCCTTCATATATATTCAATACCTTTTCCCACATGGCATGTGACGTTGTTCATGAAATCACCTTTGTGTATATGGGACTAGAAAAGGCTCCCCTAAGGCATTTATTTCTTTTGAATCGGCATCCAACTCTCTATGCTTAGCTTCGGATAATGCACCACTATTAATATCAGCTGTGATACCATGCATTGTTGTTGAAAACACATCCATTACCAAAGATCAGAAATAGTATTTCATTCGATTATTCTATATCTGAAAATTACATTCGTCTAATATCGGAATCCATTTATGATTAGTGACCTTCATTGAGAGAAGAACAAATATCAACCTTTCCCTCTGATACCAATTGTTAGGTCCACAAGGATGAATACCCTAAGAGGGGGGGGGGGGGGGGGTGAATCAATGTATGAATAATTTAAAATTAATTCCCATTCTGATCTTGTTTCACTATTAAGAAAAATGCTCTTCTCTCTCTCTGATGTTGCACGATATAAATAGAAAGAAAAGCAAGCACATGACACAACAATTTTACATTGTTCGCCACTATGGGCTACGTCCAATGAGCATAGGCCGACAGGTTGTCGGTCGTACCAAATTCCACTAAACTTCACTAGCTATGGATTACAAGGTTTGGGCACAGTGACTCTATCCAAGGCTCACTGACTTTACAATGTTTAGGGTTAGCTCACTGCTTTCTAAAGGGTCACTCCCAGTTTCTCTCTCTCTGGCTCACAGCCAGTGGAGAGGATCCCCTTCTTCCTCTTCCTTCACTCACTGCTCTGTAAAGGATCCAATCACAGTTTATAGACCTGTAGGTCTCTTCATTTTCATTAAAGAATGCATCCTCTATTGTATGTGGATGCTCTGTTGAAGTGCAACTTTCACTCGTAGATGAATTTATCTTTGCACAGAAGGTATCGAGCAAACTTCCAGCTTCCACGCATCCCGAAAATGACTGCCGGAAATAAACCTTGCTTGGCGCGCAAGTCTATCTCGACACACAAGTATCAGCACTTAAGTCACAAATGGCATTCAAGTCAACCTCACACACTTGTGTGACATAAGATTCTTCAACTACAAACTTTCACGACACACTTCCTTTTATGCCCAATCCAATATTGGCATGCAACTACCAACAATCGCCCTTCTTAAAATTTAGCGCACAAGTCCCACTTGCGCGACACACCACCACCTGCGTGACCACCACACCTGCGCGATGGGAGCTCTAATTTTTCAAAGTGTTGAAATCCTTTAAGAAATGAGGAGGGGTGGTCCAGTATTTATAGGCATTTTGAACACCCTTCGCGACAGCGCGCAAGTCACCCCTCGACGCGCAAGTTTCGGCGCGCAAGTCTTCTGTCCTCCAAGACACTTGTGCAACCAAACCAAGTACCCGCGCGACCATCATTCCTTTGCCATATTTTGATCTTCTGATCTTGAAAAACAACATGCGCACAAGTTTCCAAATCTCCTAGCCACCGTCGCACAAGTCCTTTCTCTGGGCGTGCAAGTCACCTGCGCGACCAACTCAATACATGCGTGACCCTTATCCCTTTTCCATATTTTGATGATCTAATCTTGAAAAACATATGGCACGCAAGTTTCCAAGACGTCAGGTACACGACGCTCAAGTTCCTTTCCCAAAAAACCACTTTTCTTCATTTGTTGATTTTCAGGCCCAATAATTTGGAAAACACTAGAAAACGGTGCCACCTTGTATCGGTTCATTTTATGACGCCTCCAGATCATCTATTCCTTTGTCAATGTTCTTGAATTAAACATGGATCATTGACCACATCTCTTGAACTCTAAATTTCACCATGAAATCCCCTTTGTCAAAAAAATTGTATGTTATGCTTTTCTTTGTCAACAATCCCAGCACAGTTGTCCACTTTTTCAAAAAAAACAATCACCTCAAAAATGCTTCAATGATACCTTGATGGATTTTTTCCCAACAGGAACCATAGTTCTAATTCTCATGAGATGTGAGAGAGGGAGGCACTGATGAGTGAATAGTTTCCTTGTCTCTTTTGAGATGGAGGCTTCTTCGTATGATTTATGGGGACATAATGTTCCTATGGTGGGGAGGCTGTAACATCCTATTACTGTTCTAGGTATTTCTAAACCATATAGTGTTATATTATTATTATGTTAAATGGAAAAAGTAGGTTATTAGGGAAAAGTTTTATTTTTGTTAAAAATGTAATGGAATGGTAAAAGGCCCAATTAACACTCAATAATTCCCAATTAAATATTTTTTGAGTTAAACATGGAAAAATTATGAGTTTTAGGGGTCTAAAAAAGCTCATAGAAGATGGAATAATATTATTAAACAGAATATATCATGTTCACACTTTTTATTCATAATGTTTGATTAACATCAGAATGATGCATTGTTTGAGAAACATGAGACAACCGATGGGTTCGTAACACAGTATTTATCCTATACAAGGTATAAAATTTGTTCGTATCGAGTGTTTGGATCCCTCAGAACGCATTAATAACCCTTTTTATTTTAATTAATTATTTTTCCAATTCTTAATTAATAAATCCTTAATATCTCTCAAACGGTTCATCATTTGAGAAATTAGAGACCACCATTGTGTTCAAAACGTGGTGTTTACCCTAGAAAAGGTATAATATTTGTTAACATCGGGTGTTTGGATTCATAACTTGAGAAAATATTTTTTTTATTTAACTATTTATTCCGATTTTTAGTTAATAAATCATTAATATCTATCAAATGGTGTTTCCTATTAGAAATTCAAGACCAGAGTTGGGTCCAGAATGTGCTTTTTAACCAAGAAATGTTATAAATTTAATGCGCAACAAATGTTTGGTGTCTTTTAATTTTTATGTTATATAATTAAAATATTATTTATAAAAAACAACTTGTACTATTCACATTCTCTTTCAATGCCAAAATCCTCCATTTTTTATGCATTGGTGATCCTAAAACCCCAGTTCAACTTGTTTTTACCATTTAATTTGGAAAATGCTTAATGAGTAAGACATAATGACTTTTTATTAATGATGGGTTTGAAAGTCCAACAAAAACAAGAGTTTAATTTCCATGCAGTTATGGAAAACTTAGACTTTAGTTTGGGGGTATTTAAATGGTTAAACCACTCAGCCTCCCTTGTTGGTTGATTATATCGAATTTTGGTGATATCAAAACCCCCTTACATTAAATTGGTAGAATCCTGTGGTCTCCTTTTCATTCGGTTCCAAAATCAGTTCTATTACCTTGTGTGGCTCCTAAAGCTTTCTATGATTCTTAATTGTTTTATTTTATTTAATTTTGTTCATTTTCACCTATTTTCAAAAGCTTATAAATTCTATATCTTTTGCGATATTGATCGTTTTTTTGCACAATTAGTGTCATTGGACTTGTCTCGATGAGAAGAACCTAGATCATATTTTTTATTTAAAGTTACTAGTATATTATTCAATATGCTTTTCCACATTTCAAATGGTTCTTTTAAAATAAATTTATCAAAATATAATTATTAAGAATTATCAAATGATAATTCCTACAACTTATTAAATAATAATTTTAAAAAAATTATCAATGATTAATTATATCATATAGAATAATAATTATGAGGAATTGTTAAATGATAATTTTATTAAATTATTGGAAGGAAAATTATAAATAATTATCAAGAAGTAATTGCTAAAAATTATCATACGATAATTGAAAAATGATAATTTTTATGCATTAAATATATATTATATTTATCCAAGTAATTAAAGGATAATTTCCAAAAATTATAAAGGATAATTTGTGGAAATAAAATTATCATAAGAAAATTTAGGAAATGATAATTTGTAAGGGAAAATCATTATAATATGATTATTCAAATTATAAAGGACTACCATATGTGTTATCATTTTATTTTAAAGATATTATAATATCTAATGTGGTTCATAGTTATTATGAGGAAAATATTATGAACATATTAATTTACATAAAATGATAATCTGGAATATTATCAAGGAGGTAAGAACTATTATTGAATGTGATAATCAAAATGATAATTTGGAAATTATCCAAGAGAGAAAAAAATATTATCACATTTAATATTTTAATTGATAATTTAAAATTATCCAAGAGAAATAAAATGTTTATGCATGTAATATTTTATTTTCTTGTGAAATAAAATTGAGGGATATAATTATCAAATGAGGTTTATAATTATTCCCACATATTTTTTTTGCGATTACATGTATTAACATAAAAAAATAATCCAAATATTATCTAGGAGAGAGAAAATGTAATCACATGTAATATTTTACTTCCTTATTAAATAAAATATATGTTTTGGTTCTAGGACCCCTTTTCGAACATCTAACTTTAACATGTCGACATTTTCATTATTAATACCGTGAGAAGGTGTGTTGACCCACACAAGGTGGTTTATCATTGTCATTGATATCGATGAGCTTGAGGTAGGTGGTTCTGTTCTGATTAGCCCAATTGATTATCATTTTTTTTCTTGATTTATCTCAATTGTCTATTTAAATTCAATTTCTCAAATATGATTTCTATTAAATTGATAAAAACTCAATTCTAGTGAATCGATATATCTAAACGAGCCTCTTGCTTTGATGACAGTATGCATTTGAGTATTATTTTAGGGACTTAGGAGGTAGTTGTGATTGAGTGCCTAGACAACTATCACCATAATGAAACTTAAGTCACTAGGAGTGGTTAGGGAAAGAGGACTTGTGGTGTAGTTCCAATATTTTCTCTATTGTAATTTGGATAGAGTGAAATCCAAATCTTGTTTTTTCCTTCTGTTGAGAATAATTTCTCTTGTTACTCAGTCTAAGTGTTAATCCAATGCCTTCCTATTGAATGATGATGTTGTGTAACTAAATTACCTCAAGAAGACATGAAAATCCGATCTTTAAGGAGGCTTCTACGGAACATCAACGAGCGAATCATGTTGTGGATATGAATCTAGTTGAGGTGAGATCATTAGAACCTAAAAAAACTGTGGGGAAATCAAATACTTCATGTAATAAAGGGTTTCAGCCACATGAATCTGGAATGAATAATCTTGACAGAGTGGAATAGTCTCAAGAGGAAGCTAATATGTGTCCAGTGACCATGATAGGTATCATTATCATATCTTCATCTTTAGCGACTACTGTATTTGATATCGGTGCATATCACTCGTTTTATAACCCACACCATTAATCTTCTTAATCATGCTATGGAGCTTTTATCTTGTAAAATGGATATTACTACTCCCCATGGTATGAAGGAAGATTAGGGTGTTCGTAGTCCTTCTTGTGTCTTCTCTCTGTCATATTTCAAACATTCTTGGAGTTTTATGGTACTCGACATTTAATCTATTGACATGATATTTGGTATGGATTGGATCATTTGAAAAAAGCCCATATTGATTGTTATCTTCGATGGTTCTGCCATACCACACTTAGTGGTGTGTCTCTTTTCATTCAAGGCGAATGTGAACTATGTTTGAGCAGGGCCATAACTTCTTATCTGGAGTTGGTCAAGGTAATATTAGTGTTTTCATCTGATTTGGAGTAGTGATCTCTATCCAGTTGTCTTTGAGTTTCCCATTGTCTTTCCTTATAATTTTTCTAGTTTACCTCAGACAAGAGGTGTTGAGTTTTATATTGAATTGATGACCGGTACTCAACTGGTTTATTTTACCTCTTACTAGATTGTTACAACTAAACTGGAAGAAATAATGTCCTAGTAGGACTATCTTCATGAGAAAGCCTTTATTCACCCATGTGTGTCACCTTGGGCAGTTCCGGTTCTCTCTACCATGAAAGATGATGGTTCTTTGACATATTCTCTTATCAAGATGATTCATTAGGAAAATAAGATTGTTGATAAATTTTGTAATCATTAGAGACTCACTTTATGGGGGGAGACTGATGCCCAGTGGTTATTCTCCAATGATAGCGTTCTATGTTATTGGAATCATTATGTTGCACCGATAGTTACAAGGAAAGCTATAATGGGGGATTTCCATATTTTCCAATGGGTTGTGCACTCGGGAATCACTAATACATTATATGACTTGATGCATCAGTTTTGGTTACCATGTATTCTTGAAGGCCTCACCCCATTTGGGTCATCGACATCTTGGGAGGCAAGGGAATAATACTCTTTATTTTTTGGGATCTTTTGAGGTTGTTTATTTGGCGGGAAATTTTTTTTACCATTTATTATTAGCACTGTAACTGACTTTGATACATAATGTGTTTCTTGTGTCTCATATTATAAAGCATTAATGTGACCCATCTCATGTTCTAAGTTGGCGTGATATTGAAGTGGAACCTGTTTTATATGTGATTGAATGACCAATCATGGTTGTTGAATCTGACACCAAGGCACATAATTGGAGGGCGATACCTCATGTCCATATGATATGGAAGTATATTTCTAATTCTCTTGAGACGTGAGAGTGGGAGGAACTGATGGGTTAATAGTGGTATTGTCTCTTATGACATTGAAGCTTTTTCATAGGATTTATAGGGATAGAAAGTTCATATGGTGGGGAGGTTGTAACATCTCATTACTGTTTCAGGTATTCCAAAACCATCTTGTGTCAAATTATTATTATGTTAAAATGGGAAAAAATAATTTATTAGTGAAATGTTTTTTTAAACAAGTCACGGAATGGAAAAATGACCAAATAAAACTCCATAATTTTCAATTAAATATTTTCTTGAGTTTAACACTGAGTAAAAATGAGTTTTTGAGGGCCAAAAAAGCTTGGTGAAGACAGAATAAAATTATTAAAGAGAATATATTAAGTGTGGAATTTTTATTCAAAATATTTGAATAAGACCAAAACAGTCAATCGTTTGAGAAATCTGAGACCACTGATGGGTCTAGAACGTGGTGTTTATCCTAAACAAGGTATAACATTTGTTCTCATCAGGTGTCTGGAATCCTTGCTCACAATAATAACCCTTTTTATTTTAATTAATTAATTATTCCGATTTTTAATTACTATAATATTTAATATCTCTCAAATGGTTCATTGTTTTGAGAACTTTGAGACCACTGGTGTGTTCAAAATGAAGTATTTACCCAAGACAAGGTATAAAATTTGTTTGTATCAGATGTTTGGATGCCTCGTTATCAAAATTAACTTTTTTTATTTTAATAATTAATTATTACAATTTTTAGTTAATAAATTGTTAATATCTCTCAAACGGTGTGTTCTATAAGAAATATGAGACCACAGTTCGGTCTGAAATGAGGTATTTACCCTAGACAAAGTATAAATTTAATGTGAAACAGATGTTTGATTTCATTTAATTTTTTTATTAAATAATTAAAATATTAATTATAAGAAAATGAATTTTTACTTTTAACATTCTCTTTCAATTTAAAAATCCACCGTTTTATAAGAATTGATGATCCCAAACCCTCTATTTCAACTCGTTTTTTACCATTTAATTTGATAAAGTCTTATTGAGTTAAAATTAATGACTTTTTATTAAAAATGAGTTTGAAACTTCAACTAAAATGACGACTTAATTTATTTGCAATTATGGAAAACTCGAACCTACATTTGGGGGTCTTTAAATGTTTAACCACTCATCTTTCCTTGTGGATCGATTCTGTTGAATTTTGGTGATTCTAAAAGCACTATACATGAAATCGGTATCATGAAATGGTCTCCTTTTCTCCCGATTCCATGATGTGTTCTTTTACATTGTAGGGATCCTAAAACTTTCTCAAGTACTTAATTATTATATTTTATTTAATTTTGTTCCTTTTTCTCCTTTTCTCAAAAGCATCAAAATTCTATATCTTTTGCGATCGGTCAAATGCATATTTGTCGTCGTTGGGCATGCATCGATTAGAAGAACCTAAATCATATTTTTGATTTGAATTAAATAGTGTATTATTCATTCTTCTTTCCCACTTTTAAATGGTTATCTTTAAATAATTTTATCGAAAGATAATTATTAAGAATTATCAAATTATTATTGCACCAACCGATCAAATAAGAATTTTAATGAAATTATTAATGATTAATTATTTCTTATCAAATACTAATTAGGAGGAATTATTAAATGATAATTTTATTAAATTATTGAAAGGAAAATTGTAAATAATTATCAAGCGATAATAATAAAAAATTATCATACGATAATTGAAAAATGATAATTTGTATAGAGTAAATATATATAATATTTATCCGTGTAATTAAAGGATACATTAACCAAATTATAACAGATAATTTGTGGAAAGAAAATTATCATATGAAAATTTGGGAAATGTTAATTTTTATGGGATAATTATTATAACATAGTTATTCAAATTATAATGGACTACCCCATGTGTTATCATATTATTTTAAAGATATTATAAAATCTAATGTGGTTTATAATTATTCTAACGAAAATATTGGGAACATATTCATTTTGATAAAATGATAATTTGGAATTTTATCAAGGGGGTTGGATCTATTATTAAATGTGATAATAAAAATGATAATTTGGAAATTATCAAAGAGAGATAAAATATTATCGCATTTAATATTTTAATTGATAATTTTAAATTATCCAAGAGAGATAAAATGTGTTCTAATGTAATATTTTATTTTCTTGTGAAATAAAATAGAGGGATATAATTATCAAATAAGGTTTATAATTCTTCCCATAGTTTTTATTGCAATTTCATGTGTTATCATAAAATGATAATCCAGAGATTATCAGAAGAGATAGAATGTAATCGCCTGTAATATTCTACTTCTTTGTGAAATAAAATAGATGTTTTGGTTATATTACCCCTTGACGAGCATTGAACTTTGGCATGTCGAGGTTTTCATTATTATGACCATGAGAAGGTGTATTGAACCACACATGCTGGTTTACCTTTATCGTTGATATCGATGAACTTTAGGAAGGTGGTTCAATTATGATTATCCATGTTGATTATCCTTTTTTGCTTGATTTATCTCAATTTTTTATTTAAATTGAATTTCTCAAATATTATTTTAATTAAATTGATAAAAACTTGATTTTAGTGAATTGAGATATTAAAAATGGTTTTGCAATGGAAATTCAGAAAACCCTTGATTCCATTGAATTGGATGCGTTTATAATAATTATATGAATTAAATTTCATAATTTAAATTATTAATTTTATGGAAATGATTTCAATTAAATTGATGAATTTAATTTTGGAAATAAATTGTGTAATGATGGAATTGTTTTTTAATGGATTTTAAACTGGTGAAAATGGATTAAAATGATTTGATTGAAACTCATTTGTGTTTATCTTATGAAAAGGAATGTTTTTGAATTAAACTTGTTTTGGTTTTAAATAGAAAGAAATTGGAACTTTTGAAATGGAAGAGTGGGATTAATATTATTTTTAAGCATTCCTAAAATAGTTCACCTATCATTTAATATCACATGTAAGCCTTAGGTAGTTACTGGGTAATTTGGATACACTCTACACTATGATAACATTATGAAATATACTTGCAGTGGGGAACATCCCTAACATTTTGTTGAAAAGTCTCTTTTGGCTTCTGTCAAAGGGACGTCTATATACACATTTTTCTAAGTTCATTTAGAGAGTAAGGAATCCAATAACTGGTTAACACTATCATACCTTTTGTTAGATGACCATGTTGTTTTCTTGTTTATTTATATTGGAGATATAAATGTATGAAAATGTTTATTAGAACTGATTTACATGCCTATTGAATATATGTAAACTGTTTTATATAAACTGTTTTACTTAATCCATTTTTTATAAATATTCCATCTCTTGTAAAGTAAATCACGTGGTTTAAATGTAGTTTTCCATCATTTTGAATATGTATAGCTTGTTTTGTTTAATTATCCTTTAAAATGTCAAACATAATTTTTGGAATATTTAAAGCTTTTCATTGGATAATTTATATTTGGAATTTATTATGGAAATATTGGTTTTATCCTACTAGGAATAGGTTCAAACCATAAATTTTCCTTTATGGGTTTGTAGACTTTGTTCTTTCAGGTTTGAGAAAATGAAATGGATCTCTTCAAGGTGGATCCAGCTATTACTATTTTTTCTTGGTGAGTTGTGTCCTTAGGGACCTTGGGGTTGTTTTCCTATATTAGTAATTTGGATTTTATGCCTCATTGTTTATGGTAAATTACTTTAATTGGAGTTTTTTTGTTATACATACTATTTTTTTCTTTTCGTTTTCATTTTTGGTGGAGAAAATAGTTCTCACTTCCATGTTGAGTGATGTGAGGTGCCAGTTGCCAACCTGTGGGGATTAATAACACCCTTCAGGCTATGTTAGGGTTGGCACGGTGATTGGGTTACCAGGGTACTCGGGCTAGTTCGTGACAGTGGATATGCTTGTGGCTACCCATTGGGTTAGATAAACCTTAATTAGTAATGAATTGCATATTGGATAAAAGAGTGTTTATCATGATATGAGATTTTAAGTGTTTTTTAGATATATATTCTTGTTGGAGAATGATTTTTTTAAATGTAGAAATGATAATGGTTTAAGGCCAATTTGATAAATGTAATATTATATTGAATGATACATTATAATTTTTATAATTAACCATTGATAATTATGTTGTGATTTTGTGATATCCTTGTTCCCATGATTTTTCTTATGGTCCCATACCGTATTACTTTTATTGAGTGGGATGTGCATAGTTCTATACTGTAATTTTATGTTGATAAAGATATGCTTAGTCCCAAAAAATACTGCTTATTTTGACGAGGCTATGCCAAGTCCCATGCTGTAATACTTATATTGGGAGGGATATTCCAAGTGTCATGTTGCGATGCCAATATTGACTATTTTATATGTTGTCCCATGTATTGATGGTTATATTGAGTAGGCTATACCTTGTGCCATGCTTCAATGATTATATTGAGAGGGATATACCCAGTACCATGTGATTTTCCAGTAAATTAGGCTAATATTAATTGGTAACATATATAATATTCATGTTATTTATTATTCATAAACACCATTTTAGTGCATTTTACACTTTGAACATCATTTCACATTATGATTGTAAAACCTTTTTAAAATGCACTATTATGTAGTACATTTTTAACATCATTTAAAGTACCCAATGATTCATCTGATTGTAAGGAATATAATTATAAATATATTAATTTGATATTTTTGGGAATTTATATACACTTAAATATGAAAATTTTTGATTTATGGATCAATGAGAAATTCATGGAGGATGATGGAGATATTTGCCAATGAAAGGAAGCAATTCTGGAGAAGGAAGATTGGACACCAGCCCACTGATGAGCCTGTGGGCCCACCATACAATCCCAATTAATCCCACATTTTGTGGGATGCTAGAAGTAATATATAGGAACAAATAACCTTTCAGGAGACAACGCTAATTAGGCCTCCATGGAGGTCATTTAGGCGGCCCAATTTAGAGATAAAATTCTGTTCCAGAATCTGCGGCCCAGAAAAACAGCCCACCAATATAATCCTATCTCCTAATGTAAAACTCTAAATGGGCCCAAATGATACAGACGGTTAGAAGACATCCTGATATCCATTGTATGCTTCTATGGCCCACTTTGATTCGGCCATCTAGATGGTCTTCCAAGCGCTTCTGTTCGGTGAAGAAAAGCTGGCTGCCACCTCGGGTTAATGGCGGAAAAATCATCTCCCCCTTACTTTCCACCCACCTATGGCCTACAACAATTAATTTAGGAGACTTGGACTGTTGGAGGCTCTACCCAAGGGCTCAAAAATTTCTATTTAAGGCAGTGGTGTTGGAGGATTTAAGAATCTTGGGTGCTTTGTTCAATTGTAATGTTATGCTGCGATTTTGTTGTCTCAAATTTGTCTTTCACTTGTAAGTTGTTCAATTCACTTTAGTTTCTTAATAAAATTTCTTCTTCTCCTCTTATTCTTTTTTTCTACATCTTAATTTGATACTGTTGCCTCATGGTGTGAAATTATTCACAAAAAATCTTGTGAAATTATTCACACAACGGTGGAGTGATCATTTTATTTTTGTTGTTTTCTTTACTTCTCCATTTCCTCCCTCATGAGTCTACTTTCCGCTTCTATTGAAACCATGGGATCAATGGAGGGATAACCCACTTATGGGTTGACCCAATGGAGTAGAAAGAGGCTGTATTGGATGTTATTTATCACATCATTAATGTATAATCACATCTTTCAGTGAGAGTTTTATTTGATGATTTTTAAACTCCACCATCCTTGATGAATTTAAGGCCACACACTTCAAGTGCTAATACGAACCTTTACCTTGAAGTGCTCAAAAAATTTATCCTTCAAGTGTATAGGTGATTAGTATTAAAGGGTGTAGGAATTAAACCAGTTTGTGATGGTGTTGTTTTATCTCTTTAAATGAACCCATCTCAAATATAAGAAATTGAAATCATTGAAAAAGAAATATATCCAATACACCCCAAGCAATAACCTAGGATCAACTCATTATTTTAAATTGAATTCACATAAGTCTCTTAGAGTTCCTTTAAACCCATCTAAAATCAACCAAAGTTGGCCACTTAATAGCAAAAAATAGTCCTTAGAATGTGCGTGTCTATTGGTAACTTCTTAGGTCTCCGTGGATTCGACAACCCAAGATAGACTACAAGGACCATCATACCTTCTTCTTTTGGGTAAATTTGAGCCAGGATCAAATTTTGGCACTGTTGCTGGGGACCTAAGTAAGTTATCTTAGACACTAGAATCCTTTTCTCACCCCACATTTCTATTCTCGTCCCCTATTTCACTCCAATGGAAACCCCTTTTGAACAAACCCATACTTGGGGAACCTCTCCCTACATTGATCACCCCATACCAAGTGTGATGTACAATGATCATCCTAGTTTATTCTGGTGGGAAAACCAAGAGCCTAATTAACCACATTATTTTAACACCTATGATCCACAAAACATCCCAACATATAATGAGTTTCAATCCCCACAAAGCCAATCTGAACACCCTCCTGTACAATTCCAATAACTTAATTATCCACCTAGAATAGACCATCTGTCTCAACCCCTTATCCATCTTAATACACATCCATTACATAAATAATTGTTTCAAAAAATGGAGATAATGAATTTTTATGTTTTATCATTGATGTTAGAACTACAAAGCATTAAAAATTGTGAGGAACTCATCCCTACACAAACTGTCCCTTCCATAACCTTATGTGAAGTGTCTAGTTTCCCACAAACCTATCATGAATTTATTGAAGAACCAACCTTTGGATTTGGGATAGATGAATAAGATCAAGTAATTATTGATGGGTCTTAAAATCATGAGGAAATTGAATTTTTAGATTCAAAAGTGGAGAATTTGACATCATGGATTGAGTCTCCTAAGTATAACTCCATTGATAAATTTTCAAAAACACAAATCACTGAACCATTAAGAGAAATCACAAACTTTGAGTCCATACCCATTCCTGAAACTGATCTATCTAATTTGGTGGTTGAATATTATATTCAAAAGTAACCAATTTTGTTGAGATGTTTGGAAAATGAAACTGATCTGGATTTAAAATATCAACTTGTGTCTAAATGTCATATCCAACCTGAGCTCAAAATTATTGTCTTTCCGTCACCTCTAAAGAATCCCTTAATAAGTTATAATCATGACCTTTCAATTGGAATTCATTCTTCTCTTGAAACCAAAAAAGTTCTTATGATCATTGATGACTTCGGAAATACTATAGAGGAAACTAGATCAACCATTTGTGATATTCCTTGGATTTTACCACTCTTTTTAGAACATAGGTTTGTGCATGAAACAAATTATCAAAATAGAATCAATCTCAACCTAGTAGAATTGGTGAAATATGTGGTCCTTAAAATGTTGAAAATTGGTATTGGGTAAGTTGTGGGATTCAAGTCGAGCAAATGACGTTAAACAAAGCGCTACATGGGAGGCAACCCATGGGCTTCAAGTTTCCAATCATTTTGTTGTTTTAATGAACTTTATATTTTAAAGAGGATTAATTAATAATTTTTATATTAAATAAAAAATATACTATTGACCTTTTCTTCTATTATGAGTATGGATGGGTACGAAAGGGGAGCACCATATTCATCTGTGTCACGTGGTGTGATCCTTGATTAATACCTTACCCAGAAATTTGAAAAGAAGACAATGTTTCATCAGTTTATTTTATTTTATATATATACTTATATTTTACATATATATATATATATACTGTTTTGTTTGGTTTGTTTGTTTTCCATTTTCCACTAGGGAACTCTGCATGCGACATGGATATCAAATGGCTAAAGAGAGCAACAATAATTTCAACTTCAACCACCAGGTGATTTCATTCCATGATCCTCAGTTTCAATTTCTTTTTTTTTGAACTTCCATTATCAGCCTCTACTCCTTCTAAATTTTCATTTCTTCAAACACTGGGGACAGTGTTGTTTTATGTTGGGGGGGGAGATAAAATAATAAAAATGCTTTTGTGTCAAAAAAAATTGAATGATTTGAAAAAAAAGTGTAAATAGAAGGAAAAATTCCTTTAAAGTTGAACATGGTAATACACATTTCACACTATTAAACTGAATATAAAATAATTTTCCATGCCCGGATTCTGATTTTAATCCTTGTATAATTTCTTGAGCATAGATTTTGGAATATGTGGCTGTCTAATGTGATATTTCATCATTTATATTTTCATCCAAATAAAAAAAAGATCACAATGCACGTCCTTTGGATAGTGGGGTATTAGTTTAAGTTCATGGGGTCCCCCGAATAAATATCATTGGTTTGGTGATCATTTTAGTTTTAGTATGAGTATTCAATAAAAATAATAATAAAAATAATAAATTTGCACGCAGAGCAATGAAATGACCTAATGCATGGCTTTCTGCACTTGGGGATCGTGACTCCATAGTTGTCTGGCCCAGAGTTAGTAATTTTATCTTTATTTTTGGTAATTTGAATTTTTTTTGACTGAGTTAACTTGAGATGATGCTCGAGTATATGGGATTCACATGGTGCCTTAAGGTCTTTTATTCTTGGAGTCATCGGCAAAGTCTCGCTACAAGGGTTGACTCATTTGAGTGCAATTTCAATAACCATGGAAAAATTGCAAAAAAAAAAACATATGATACAAAAAAAATTGAATACTCATCTTAATATTGAAATGTGATTCCACCCATCGCTTCCGTCATTTCCCCCTTGAGTAAAGATGAACCACCCATGTCTATTTTGATGCACAACACATCCTCATAATTAATTGATATTAGATGAAATATGGAAATGAATTTGAACAAAGGAATGGTCTTGGGATTGGGATCTTCTTATCAATCTATCTTATATTAAAATATTTTGATGGTTTCATGATTTTTTGGTATAAGGTTTTTTGGTGATCATTGTGTATTAAAATGTTTTTGGAAAAAGGAATTCGAATTTCATATTGTTGAGATATATTTTTCTCGGGACTAGCAAAACTCAAGTTGGGGGGTGTGATTATTCACTAAATGAGGATAATATTAAATGGTAATATATATAATATTCATGTTATTTATTATTCATAAACACCATTTTAGTGCATTTTACACTTTGAACATCATTTCACATTATGATTGTAATACCTTCTTAAAATGCACTATTATATGGTACATTTTTGAACATCATTTAAAGTACCCAATGATTAATCTGATTGTAAGGAATATAATTATACATATTTTAATTTGATATTTTTTAAAATTTATCTACACTTAAATATGAACATGTTTGATTGAGGGATCAATGAAGAATTCATGGAGGATGATGGAGATATTTGGCAATGAAAGGAAGCAATTCCGGAGAAGGTAGATTGGACACCATCCCACTGATTAGACTGTGGGGCACAACATACATGCCCAATTAATCCCAAAGTTCGTGGTATTCTATAAGATATGTATAGGAACAAATAACTCTTCAGGAGCCAATGCTAATTCGGCCTCCATCGTGGTCATTTAGGCGGCCCAAGTTAGAGATAAAATTCTGGGCCAGATTCTACGGCCCAGAAAAATAGCCCTCTAATCTAATAATATCTCCGAATATAAAAATCCAAATGGGCCCAAATATTACAGGAAGTTAGAAGAAATCCTGGGCTCCATTGTCTTCTTCTATGGGCCACTCTGATTCGGCCATCCAGAAGGTCTCCCATGCACGTCTGTTCGGTGAAGAAAAGTTGGCTGCCACCTCGGGTCAAGGGTGGAAAAATCATCTCCCCCTTACATTCCACCCACCTATGGCCTACCCCAATTAATTTAGGAGACTTGGACTGTTGGAGGCTCAACCCACGGGCTCCAAAATTCCTATTTAATGCAGTGGTGTTGGAGGATTTAAGAATCTTGGGTTCTTTGTTCAATTGTAATGTTATGCTGCGATTTTGTTGTCTCAAATTTGTCCTTCACTTGTAAGTTGTTCAATTCACATTAGTTTCTTAATAAAAGTTCTTCTTCTCCTCTTATTCTATTGTTCTACATCTGAAATTGATACCGTTTCCTCAAGGTGTGAATTTATTCACACCAAATCTTGTGAAATTATTCACACAACGATGGAGTGACCATTTTATTTTTGTTGTTTTCTTTACTTCTCCATTTCCTCCCTCTTGAGTCTACTTTTCACTTCAATTGAAACCATGGTATCAATGGAGGGATAACCCACTTATGGGTTGATCCAAGGGAGTATCTAGGGGCTGGATTGGATGTTATTTATCACCTCATTAATGTATAATCACTTCTTTAATTGAGATTTTTATTTGATGATTTTTAAAGTCCATCATCCTTGTTGAATTTAAGGCCACACACTTCAAGTGGTAATACGAACCTTTACCTTGATGTGATGAAATCATTGATCCTTCAAGTGTATAGGTGATTGGTATTAAAGTTTGTAGGAATTAAACCAGTATGTGATTATGTTGTTTTATCTCCTTAAATGAACCGATCTCATATATAAGAAATTTAAATCATTGAAAAAGAAATACGTCCAATCCACCCCGACCAATAACCTAGGATCAAATCATTATTTTAAATTGAATTCAATTAAGTCTCTTATAGTTCCTTTAAACCCATCTAAAATCAACCAAATTTGGATACTTAATAACCAAAAATAGTCCTTAGAATGTGCATGTCTATAGGTTACTTCTTAGGTCTCTGTGGATTCGACAACCCAAGCTAGACTACAAGGACCATCCTACCTTCTTCATTGGGGTAAATTTGAGCCAAAATCAAATTTTGGCACCATTTATGGGGACCTATGTAAGTTATCTTAGACACTATAATCCTTTTCTCACCCCACTTTTCTATTCTCGTCCCCTATTTCACTCCAATGGAAAACCCTTTTGAACCAACCCAATCTTGGGGAACCTCTCCCTACATTGATCACCCCATACCAAGTGTGATGTGCAATGATCATCTTAGTTTCTACTGGTGGGAAAGCCAACAACCTAATGAACCACATTATTTTAACACCTATGATCCACAAAACATCCCAACATATAATGAGTTTCAATCCCCACAAAGCCAATCTCAATAGCCTCCTATGCAATTCCAACAACTTAATTATCCACCTAGAATAGACCATCTGTCTCAACCCCTTATCCTTCCTAATACACATCCATTACATGAAATTTTTTGTCAACAAATAGATATAATGAATTTTTAGGTTTCATCATTGAGGTTAGAACTACAATGCATTAAAAATTGTGAAGAACTCATCCCTACACAAACTGTCCCTTCCATAACCTTATTTGAACTGTCTAGTTTCCCAAAAACCAGTCATGAGTTTATTGAAGAACCAACCTTTGGATTTGGGATAGATGAAGAAGATCAAGGAATTGTTCAAGGGTCTTTAAATCAGGAGGAAATTGAATTTTAGGATTCAAAATTGGAGAATTTGACATCATTGATTGAGTCTCCTAAGATTAACTCCATTGATAAATTTTCAAAAACACAAATCACTGAACCATTAAGAGAAATCAAAAACATTGAGTCCATAACCATTCCTGAAACAGATCTTTCTAATTTGGTGGTTGAATCTTCTATTCAAAAGGAACCAATTTTGTTGATATATTTGGAAAATCAAACTGAGCTTGATTTAAAATATCAACATTTGTCTAAATGTCCTATCCAACCTGAGCTCAAAATTATTGTCCTTCCCTCACCGCTAAAGAATCCCTTAATAAGTTATAATCATGGCCTTTCAATTGGAATTCATTCTTCTCTTGAAACCAAAAAATTTGTAATTATCAACTATGTCTTCAGAAATACTATAGAGGAAACTAGATCAACCATTTTTGATATTCCATGGATTTTACGACTCTTTTTAGAACATAGGTTTGTGCATGAAACAAATTATAAAAATAGAATCAATCTCAACCTTGTTGAATTGGTGAAACATATGGTCCTTAAAATGTTGAAAATTTATATTGGGTAAGTTGTGGGGTTCAGGTCGAGCTAATGACGTTAAACAAAGCGCTGCATGGGAGGCAACCCATGGTTTTCAAGTTTCCAATCATTTTGTTGTCTTAATCAAATTTATATTATAAATAATATTAATTAATAATTTTTATATTAAATAAAAAAATAGACTATTGACCTGTTCTTTTATTAAGAGTATGGATTGGGACGAAGGGGGAGCACTATATTCATCCGTGTCACGTGGTGTGATCCTTGAGTAATACCTTACCCAAAAATTTAAAAAGAAGACAATGTATCATCAGTTTATTTTATTTTATAAATATACTTATATTTTACTTTTATATATATATACTGTTTTGTTTTGTTTGTTTGTTTTCCTTTTTCCACTAGCGAACTCTGAAAGCGACATGGATATCAATGTAATAAAGAGAGGAGCAATAATTTCAACTTCAACCACCAGGTTATTTCATTCCATGATCCTCAGTTTCAATTATTTTTTGAACATCCATTATCTGCCTCTACTCCTTACCAATTTTCATTTCTTCAAACACTGGGGACAATGTTGATTTAATTTGGGGGGGAGATAAAATAAATAAAATTCCTTTGTGTCAAAAATAAATTGAATGATTTGAAAAAAATGTGCAAATGGAAGGAATAATTCCTTTAACATTGAACATGGTAATACAATTTGCACACTTTGAAACTAAATATCAAATAATTTAGCATGCCCAGATTCTGATTTTAATCCTTGTATAATTTCATGAGCATAGATTTTGGAATGTGCGGCTGTCTAATGTGATATTTCATCATTTATATTTTCATCCAAATAAAAAAAAGATCACAATGCACGTCCTTTGGATAGTGGGGTATTAGTTTCAGTTCATGGGGTCCCCCAAATAAATAGAATAGGTTTGGTGATCATTTTATTTTTTGTATGAGTATTCAATAAAAGAAATAAAATAATAATAATAAATTTATGCGTAGAGCAATGAAATGACCTAATGCGTGGCTTTCTACACTTGGGGATCATGACTCCATAGTTGTCTGGCCCAGAGTTAGAAAAAATATATCTATTTTTGGTAATTTGAATTTTTTTTGACTGAGTTAACTTGAGATAATGCCCTAGTATGTGGGATTCACTTGGTGACTTATGGTCATTGAGCCTAGGAATTATCGGCAAAGTCTCGCTACAGGGGTTTACCCTTTTGAGTGCAATTTCAATTACCATAGAAAAATTGGGAAAAAAAACAAAATAAATATGATACTAATTTTTTTTAATAATAATCTTATTATTGAAATGTGATTCCACCCAGCTCTTTGGTCATTTCCCCCTTGAATAAAGATGAACCCCCCTGTCTATTGTGATACACAACATATCCTCATACTTAATTGATATTGGATGAAATATGGAAATGAATTTGAACAAAGGAATGAGCATGGGATTGAGATCTTCTTATGAAACTATCTTTTATTAAAATATTTTGATGGGTTTCATGATTGTATGGTATAAGGTTTTTTGGTGATCATTGTGTATTAAAATGTTTTTGGAAAAGGGAATTCGAATTTCATATTGTTGAGATATATATTGCTCGGGACTAGAAGAACTCAAGTTGGGGGGTGTGATTAGCCACTAAATGAGGCTAATATTAATTGGTAATATATATAATATTCATGTTATTTATTATTCATAAACACCATTTTAGTGCATTTTACACTTTGAACATCATTTCCCATTATGATTGTAATACTTTTGTAAAATGCACTATTATGTGGTACATTTTTTAACATCATTTAATGTACCAATGATTCATCTGATTGTAAGGAATCTAATTATAAATATTTTAATTTTAAATTTTTGGAAATTTATCTACACTTAAATATGAACATGTTTTATTCAGGGATCAATGAAACATTCATGGAGGATGATGGAGATATTTGACAATGAAAGAAAGAAATTATAGAGAAGGGAGATTGGACACCATCCCACTGATGATACTGTGAGGCCCAACATACATGCCCAATTAATCCTAAATTTCGTGGGGTTCTAGAAGATATGTATAGGAACAAATCACTATTCCGGAGCCAGTTCTAATTCGGCCTCCATGGTGGTCATTTAGGCGGCCCAAGATAGAGATAAAATTATGGGCCAAATTCTGTGGCCAAGAAAAACATCCCACTAATCTAATCATATCACAAAATATCCAAATCAAAATGGGCCCACATTTTATAGGCGGTTAGAAGACATACTGAGCTACATTTTATACATATATGGCCCACGCTGATTCAGCCATCCAGAGGGTCTTCCAAGCGCGTGTGTTCATTGATGAAAAGCTGGTTTCCACCTTGGGTCAAGGGTGGAAAAATCATCTCTCCCATACTTTCCACCCACCTATGGCCTACCAAAATTAATTGAGGAGACTGGGATTGTTGGAGGCTCGACCCAATGGCTCAAAAATTCCTATTTAAGGCAGTGGTGTTGGAGGATTTATGAATCATGGGTGCTTTGTTCAATTGTAATGTTATGCTGCGATTTTGTTGTCTCAAATTTGTCTCTCACTTGTAAGTTGTTCAATTCACATTAATTTCTTAATAAAAGTTCGTCTTATCCTCTTATTATGTTGTTCTACATCTCACTTCGATACCTTTTCCTCATGCTGTGAATTTATTCACAGCAAATCTTGTGAAATTATTCACACAACGGTGGAGTGATCATTTTATTTTTGTTGTTTTCTTTACTTCTCCATTTCCTCCCTCATGAGTCTACTTTCCGCTTCCATTGAAACCATGGGATCAATGGAGGGAAAACACAATTATGGGTTGATCCAAGGTAGTAGGAAGGGGCTGGATTGGATGTTATTTATCACCTAATTAATGTATAATCATTTCTTTAATTGAGATTTTTATTTGATGAATTTTAAACTCCACCATCCTTGTTGAATTTAAGGCCACACACTTCAAGTGCTAATACGAACCTTTACCTTGAAGTGATGAAAACATTGATCCTTCAAGTGTATAGGTGATTAGTATTAAAGGGTGTAGGAATTAAACCAGTAATTGATTATGTTGTTTTATCTCCTTAAATGAACCCATCTCAAATATATGAAATTGAAATCATTGAAAAGGAAATACGTCCAATACACCCCGAGAAATAACCTAGGATCAACTCATTATTTTTAATTGAATCCACTTATGTCTCTTAGAGTTCCTTTAAACCCATCTAAAATCAACCAAATTTGGTCACTTAATAGAAAAAAAAGTCCACATAATGTGCGTGTCTATAGGTTACTTCTTAGGTCTCTGTGGATTCGACAAACTATGCTAGACTACAAGGACCATCCTACCCTCTTCTTTTGGGTGAATTTGAGCCAAAATCAAATTTTGGCTCCGTTTTCGGGGATCTAAGTAAGTTATCTTAGACACTAGAATCCTTTTCTCACCCCACTTTTCTATTCTCGTCCCCTATTTCACTCCAATGGAAACCCCTTTTGAACAAACCCACACTTGGGGAACCTCTCTCTATATTGATCACCCCATACCAAGTGTGATGTACAATGATAATCCTAGTTTATATTGGTGGGAAAAAACAACCTAATGAACCACATTATTTTGACACCAATGATCAACAAAACATCCCAACATATAATGAGTTTCAATCCCCACAAAGCCAATCTGAACACCATCCTGTGCAATTCCAACAACTTAATTATCCACATAAAATAGACCATTTGTCTCAACCCTTTATCCATCCTAATGGAAATACATTAATTGAAAAATTGTGTGAAAAATTGGAGATAATTAATTTTTAGGTTTCATCATTGAGGTTATAACAACAAAGCATTAAAAATTGTCAGGAACTCATCCCTACACAAACTGTCCCTTCTATAACCTTATGTGAAGTGTCTAGTTTCCCACAAACCTTTCATGAATTTACTAAAGAACCAATATTTGGATTTGAGATAGATGAATAAGACCAAGGAATTGTTTAAGGGTCTTTAAATCAGGAGGAAATTAAATTTTTGGATTCAAAAGTGGAGAATTTGACATCATGAATTGAGTCTCCTAAGTATAACTCCATTGATAAATTTTCAAAAACACAAATCACTAAACCATTAAGAGAAATCACAAACTTTGAGTCCATACCCATTCCTAAAACTAATCTTAATAATTTGGTTGTTGAATCATCTATTCCAAAGGAACCAATTTTGTTGAGATATTTGGAAAATAAAACTGAGGTGGATTTAAAATATCAACTTGTGTCGAATTATCCTATCCAACCTGAGCTCAAAATTATTTTCCTCCCCTCACCTCTAAAGAATCCCTTCATAAGTTATAATCATAACCTTTCAATTGTAATTCATTCTTCTCTTGAAACCAAAAAATTTTTAATGATCATTGATGTCTTCAGAAATACTATAGGGGAAATTAGATCAGCCATTTGTGATATCCCTTGGAGTTTAACACTCTTTGTAGTACATAGGTTTGTGCATGAAACAAATTATAAAAATAGAATCAATCTCAACCTAGTAGAATTGGTGAAACACATGGTCCTTAAAATGTTGAAAATTGTTATTGGGTAAGTTGTGGGGTTCATGTCGAGCTAATGACGTTAAACAAAGCGCTGTATGGGAGGCAACCCATGGTTTTCATATTTCCAATAATTTTGTTGTTTTAATAAACTTTATATTTTAAATAGGATTAATTAATAAATTTTATATTAAATAAAAAAATAGACTATTGACCTATTCTTCTATTATGAGTATGGATGGGTACGAAAGGGGAGCACCATATTCATCTGTGTCACGTGGTGTGATCCTTGAGTAATACCTTACCCAGAAATTTAAAAATAAGACAATGTATCATCAGTTTATTTTATTTTATATATATACTTATATTTTACTTATATATATATATACTGTTTTGTTTTGATTTTTTATTTTCCTTTTTCCACTTGGGAACTCTGCAAGCGACATGGATATCAAAGTATTAAAGAGAGCAGCAAGAATTTCAACTTCAACCACCAGGTGATTTCATTCCATGATCCTCAGTTTCAATTTCTTTTTTTTTGAACTTACATTATCCTCCTCTACTCCATCTAAATTTTCATTTCTTCAAACACTGGGGAAAATGTTGTTTTATGTTGGGGGGAGATAAAATAAAAAAAATTCTTTTATGTCAAAAAAAATTGAATGATTTGAAAAAAAAGTGTAAATGGAAGGAAAAATTCCTTTATCATTGAACATGGTAATACGCATTGCACACTTTGAAACTGAATATCAAATAATTTTGCATGCCAGAATTCTGATTTTAATCCTTGTATAATTTCATGAGAATTGATTTTGGAAAGTGTGGCTATCCAATGTGATATTTCATCGTTTATATTTTCATCCAAATAAAAAAAAGATCACAATGCACGTCCTTGGGACAGTGGGGTATTAGTTTGAGTTCATGGGGTCCCCAAAATAAATATAATAGGTTTGGTGATCATTTTAGTTTTATTATGAGTATTCAATAAAAAAAATAAAAAATTTGCGCGGTGAGAAATGAAATAACCTAATGCGTGGCTTTCAACACTTGGGGATCGTGACTCCATAGTTGTCTGGCCCAGAGTTTGTAATTTTATCTCTATTTTTGGTAATTTGATTTTTTTGACTAAATTAACTTGAGATGATGCTCGAGTATGTGGGATTCACTTGGTTCCTTAAGATCTTTGATCCTGGGAGTCATCGGAAAATTCTCGTTACAGTGGTTGACTCTTTTGAGTGCAATTTCAATTACCATGGAAAAATTGAAAAAAAAACAAAAAAAACATGATACAATTTTTCTTTGAATACTCATATTAATATTGAAATGTGATTCGACCTAGATCTTCCGTCATTTCCCCCCTTGAATAACGATAAACCCCCATGTCTATTGTGATTCACAACACATCCTCATACTTAATTGATATTGGATGAAATATGGTAATGAATTTGAACAAAGGAATAGGCTTGGGATTGGGATCTGCTTATGAAACTATCTTATATTAAAATATTTTTATGGGATTCATGATTGTTCGGTATAAGGTTTTTTTGTCATAATTTTGTATTAAAATGTTTTTGGAAAAGGGAATTCGAATTTCATATTGTTGAGATATATTTTGCTCGGGACTAGCAAAACTCAAGTTGTGGGGTGTGATTATCCACTAAATGAGGATAATATTAATTGGTAATATATATAATATTCATGTTCTTTATTATTCATAAACACCATTTTAGTGCATTTTACACTTTGAACATCATTTCAAATTATGAGTGTAATACCTTCTTAAAATGCACTATTATGTGGTACATTTTTGAACTCCATTTAAATAACCCAATGATTCATCTAATTGTAAGGAATAAAATTATACATATTTTAATTTGATATTTTTTTTAAATTTATCTAAACTTAAATTTGAACATGTTTGACTCAGTTATCAATGATGAATTCATGGAGGATGATGGAGATATTTGGCAATGAAAGGAAGCAATTCTGGAGACGACAGATTGGACACCAGCCCACTGATGAGACTGTGGGGCCCCACATACAGGCCCAATTAATCCCAAATTTCGTGGGATTCTAGAAGACATGTATAGGAAAAAATCACGATTCAAAAGCCAATTCTAATTCGGCATCCATGGTGGTTATTTAGGAGGCCCAAGTTTAAGATAAAATTCTGGCCCAGATTCTGTGGCCCAGAAAAACAGCCCACCAGTCTAATCATATATTATAATATAAAAATCCAAATTGGACCACATTTTACAGGAGGTTAGAATCCATCCTCATCTCCATTTTATTCCTCTATTCCCCACTCTGATTCTGCCATCTAGAAGGTCTTCCAAGCGCGTCTGTTCGGTGAAGAAAATCTGGCTGCCACCTCAGGTCAAGGGTGGAAAAATCATCCGTCCCTTACATTCCACCCACCTATGGCCTACCACAATTAATTGAAGAGAATTTTACTGTTGGAGGATCGAACCAAGGGCTCAAAAATTCCTATTTATGGCAGTGGTGTTTGAGGATTTAAGAATCTTCGGTGCTTTGTTCAATTGTATGGTTATGCTGCGATTTTGTTGTCTCAAATTTTTCTTTCACTTGTAAGTTGTTCAATTCACTTTAGTTTCTTAATAAAAGTTCTTCTTCTCCTCTTATTATGTTGTTATACATATAACATTGATACCTTTTCCTCAATGTGTGAATTTATTCACACCAAATCTTGTGAAATTATTCACACAACAGTGGAGTGATCATTTTATTTTTGTTGTTTTATTCACTTCTCCATTTCCTCCCTCATGAGCCTACTTTCTGCTTCCATTAAAACAATGGGATCAATTGAGGGCTAACCCACTTATGGGTTGATCCAAGGGAGTATCAATGGTCTGTATGGGATGTTATTTATCACCTCATTAATGTATAATGACTTCTTTAATTGAGATTTTTATTTGATGTTTTTTAAACTCCATCATCCTTGTTGAATTTAAGGCCACACACTTCAAGTGCTAATACGAACCTTTACCTTGAAGTACTCAAAACATTGATCCTTAAATTGTATAGGTGATTAGTATTAAAGGGTGTAGGAAATAAACCAGTAAGTGGTGATGTTGTTTTATCTCCTTAAATGAAACCATCTCAAATATAAGAAATTGAAATCATTGAAAAAGAAATACGTCTAATCCACCCCAAGAAATAACCTAGGATCAACTAATTATTTTAAATTGAATTCACTTATGTATCTTAGAGTTCCTTTAAAACCATATAAAATCAACCAAAGTTGGCCACTTAATAGCCAAAAACAATCCTTAGAATGTGCGTGTCTATAGGTTACTTCTTAGGACTCTCTAGATTCGACAACCCAAACTAGACTACAAGGACCGTACTACCTTCTTCATTTGGGTAAATTTGAGCCAGAATAAAATTTTGGTGCTGTTTCTGGGGACCTATGTAAGTTATCTTAGACACTAGCATCCTTTTCTCACCCCAATTTTCTATTCTTGTCCCCTATTTCACTCCAATGGAAACCACTTTTGAACAAACCCAAACTTGGGGAACCTCTCCATACATTGATCACCCCATACCAAGTGTGATGTACAATGATCATCCTAGTTTATATTGGTGGAAAAAAAACCGAGGATGGATTTAATTTGGTGGTTGAATCTTCTATTCAAAAGGAACAATTTTTTTTGAGATATTTGGAAAATGAAACTGAGCTGGATTTAAAATATCAACTTGTGTGTAAATGCCCTATCCAACCGAGGCTCAAAATTATTGTCCTTACCTCACCTCTAAAGAATCCCTTCATAAGTTATAATCATGACCTTTCAATTGGAAGTCATTCTTCTCTTGAAACCAAAATTGTTTTAATGATCATTGATGTCTTCGGAAATACTATAGAGGAAACTAGATCAACCATTTGTGATATTCCTTGGATTTTACCACTCTTTTTAGAAAATAGGTTTGTGCATGAAACAAATTATAAAAATAGAATCAATCTTATCCTAGTATAATTGGTGAAACATGTGGTCCTTAAAATGTTGAAAATTGGTATTGGGTAAGTTGTGGGGTTCAGGTCGAGCTAATGACGTTAAACAAGGCGATGCATTGGAGGCAACCCATGGTTTTAAAGTTTCAAATAATTTTGTTGTTTTAATATACTTTATATCTTAAATAGGATTAATTAATAATGTTTATATTAAATAAAAAAAATAGATTGTTGACCAGTTCTTCTATTATGAGTATGGACGGGTACGAAAGGGGGGCACCATATTCATCCGTGTCACGTGGTGTGATCCTTGAGTAATACCTTACCCATAAATTTAAAAAGAAGACAATGTTTCATCAGTTTATTTTATTTTATATATATAATTATATTTTACTTATATATATATATTGTTTTTTTTCTGTTTGTTTGTTTTCCTTTTTCTACTAGGGAACTCTGCAAGCGACATGGATATCAAAGTACTAAAGAGAGCAGTAAGAATTTCAACTTCAACCACCATGTTATTTCATTCCATGATCCTCAGTTTCAATTTTTTTTTTGAACTTCCATTATCTGCCTCTACTCCTTATAAATTTTCATTTCATCAGACACTGGGGAAAGTGTTGTTTTTTGTTGGGGTGGAGATAAAATAAAAAAAAGCTTTTCTGTAAAAAAAAATTGAATAATTTGAAAAAAAATGTGTAAATGGAAGGAATAATTACATTAACATTGAACATGGTAATACACATTGCACACTTTGAAACTGAATATAAAATAATTTAGCATGACTGGATTCTGATTTTAATACTTGTATAATTTCATGAGCATAGATTTTGGAAAGTGTGGCTGTCCAATGTGATATTTCATCGTTTATATTTTCATCCAAATAAAAAAAATATCACAATGCACGTCCTTTGGATAGTGGGGTATTAGTTTGAGTTCATGGGGCCCCCCAAATAAATAGCATAGGTTTGGTGATAATTTTAGTTTTAGTATGAGTATTCAATAAAAAAATAATAATAAATTTGCGCGTACAACAATGAAATGACCTAATGTGTGGATTTCTACACTTGGGGATCGTGACTCCATAGTTGTCTAGCCCAGAGTTAGTAATTTTATATCTATTTTTGGTAATTTGATTTTTTTTACTAAGTTAACATGAGATGATTCCCGAGAATGTGGGATTCACTTGGTGCCTTAAGGTCATTGATCTTGGGAGTTATCGGCAAAGTCTCGCTACAGGGGTTGACTCTTTTGAGTGCAATTTCAATTACCATGGCCAAATTGCAAAAAAAAAACAAAACAAAAAAAATGATACAAAAAAAAAATGAATAATCATCTTAATATTGAAATTTGATTCCACCTAGAGCTTTCGTCATTTCCCCCTTGAATAAAGATGAACCCCCATGTCTATTGTGATGCACAACACATCCTCATACTTAATTGATATTGGATGAAATATGACAATGAATTTGAACAAAGGAATGGGCATGCGATTGGGATCTGCTTATGAAACTATCTTATATTAAAATATTTTGATGGGTTTCATGATTTTTTGGTATAAGGTTTTTTGGTGATCATTGTGTATTAAAATGATTTTGGAAAAGGGAATTCGAATTTCATATTGTTGAGATATATTTTGCTCAGGACTAGCAAAACTCAAGTTGGGGGGTGTGATTAGCCACTAAATGAGGCTAATAATAATTGGTAATATATATAATATTCATTTTCTTTAGTATTCATAAACACCATTTTAGTGCATTTTATACTTTGAACATCATTTCACATTATGATTGTAATACATTCTTAAAATGCACTATTATGTGGTACATTTTTGAACATCATTTAAAGTACCCAATGATTTGAAAAAAAATGTGTAAATGGAAGGAATAATTACATTAACATTGAACATGGTAATACACATTGCACACTTTGAAACTGAATATAAAATAATTTAGCATGACTGGATTCTGATTTTAATACTTGTATAATTTCATGAGCATAGATTTTGGAAAGTGTGGCTGTCCAATGTGATATTTCATCGTTTATATTTTCATCCAAATAAAAAAAAGATCACAATGCACGTCCTTTGGACAGTGGGGTATTAGTTTGAGTTCATGGGGTCCCCAAAATCAATATCATAGGTTTGGTGATCATTTTAGTTTTATTATGAGTATTCAATAAAAAAATAAAAAATTTGCGCGTAGAGAAATGAAATGACCTAATGCGTGGCTTTCAATACTTGGGGATCATGACTCCATAGTTGTCTGGCCCAGAGTTAGTAATTTTATCTCTATTTTTGGTAATTTGATTTTTTTTGACTAAATTAACTTGAGAGGATGCTCGAGTATGTGGGATTCACTTGGTTCCTTAAGATCTTTGATCCTAGGAGTCATCGGCAAATTCTCGTTATAGTGGTTGACTCTTTTGAGTGCAATTTCAATTACCATGGAAAAATTGAAAAAAGAACAAAAAAAACATGATACAATTTTTTTTTGAATACTCATATTAATATTTAAATGTGATTCTACCTTGATCTTCCGTCATTTCCCCCTTGAATAACGATAAACCCTAATGTATATTATGATTCACAACACATCCTTATACTTAATTGATATTAGATGAAATATGGTAATGAATTTGAACAAAGGAATAGGCTTGGGATTGGGATCTGCTTATGAAACTATCTTATATTAAAATATTTTTATGGGTTTCATGATTGTTCGGTATAAGGTTTTTTTGTCATAATTTTGTATTAAATTGTTTTTGGAAAAGGGAATTCGAATTTCATATTGTTGAGATATATTTTGCCCGGGACTAGCAAAACTCAAGTTGTGGGGTGTGATTATCCACTAAATGAGGATAATATTAATTGTTAATATATATAATATTCATGTTCTTTATTATTCATAAACACCATTTTAGTGCATTTTACACTTTGAACATCATTTCACATTATGAGTGTAATACCTTCTTAAAATGCACTATTATGTGGTACATTTTAGAACTCCATTTAAATAACCCAATGATTCATCTAATTGTAAGGAATAAAATTATACATATTTTAATTTTATATTTTTTTTAAATTTATCTAAACTTAAATATGAACATGTTTGACTCAGTTATCAATGATGAATTCATGGAGGATGATGGAGATATTTGGCAATGAAAGGAAGCAATTCTGGTGACGGCAGATTGGACACCAGCCCACTGATGAGACTGTGGGGCCCCACATACAGGCCCAATTAATCCCAAATTTCGTGGGATTTTAGAAGACATGTATAGGAAAAAATCACGATTCAAAAGCCAATTCTAATTCGGCATCCATGGTGGTTATTTAGGAGGCCCAAGTTGAAGATAAAATTCTGGCCCAGATTCTGTGGCCCAGAAAAACAGCCCACCAGTCTAATCATATATTATAATATAAAAATCCAAATTGGACCACATTTTACAGGAGGTTAGAAGCCATAATCATCTCCATTTTATTCCTCTATTCCCCACTCTGATTCTGCCATCTAGAAGGTCTTCCAAGCGCGTCAGTTCGGTGAAGAAAATTTGGCTGCCACCTCGGGTCAAGGGTGGAAAAATCATCCCTCCCTTACATTCCACCCACCTATGGCCTACCACAATTAATTGAAGAGAATTTTACAGTTGGAGGATCGAACCAATGGCTCAAAAATTCCTATTTATGGCAGTTGTGTTTGAGGATTTAAGAATCTTGGGTGCTTTGTTCAATTGTAAGGTTATGCTGCGATTTTGTTGTCTCAAACTTTTCTTTCACTTGTAAGTTGTTCAATTCACTTTAGTTTCTTAATAAAAGTTCTTCTTATCCTCTTATTATGTTGTTATACATATAAATTTCATACCTTTTCCTCAATGTTTGAATTTATTCACACCAAATCTTGTGAAATTATTCACACAACGGTGGAGTGATCATTTTATTTTTGTTGTTTTATTCACTTCTCCATTTCCTCCCTCATGAGCCTACTTTCTGATTCCATTAAAACCATGGGATCAATTGAGGGCTAACCCACTTATGCGTTGATCAAAGGGAGTATCAATGGTCTGTATGGGATGTTATTTATCACCTCATTAATGTATAATCACTTCTTTAATTGAGATTTTTATTTGATGTTTTTTAAACTCCATCACCCTTGTTGAATTTAAGGCCACACACTTCAAGTGCTAATACGAACCTTTACCTTGAAGTACTCAAAACATTGATCCTTAAATTGTATAGGTGATTAGTATTAAAGGGTGTAGGAACTAAACCAGTAAGTGGTGATGTTGTTTTATCTCCTTAAATGAAACCATCTCAAATATAAGAAATTGAAATCATTGAAAAAGAAATACGTCCAATCCACCCCAAGCAATAACCTAGGATCAACTAATTATTTTAAATTGATTTCACTTATGTCTCTTAGAGTTCCTCTAAACCCATCTAAAGTCAACCAAAGTTGGCCACTTAATAGCCAAAAACAATCCTTAGAATGTGCGTGTCTATAGGTTACTTCTTAGGTCTCTCTAGATTCGACAACCCAAACTAGACTACAAGGACCGTACTACCTTCTTCATTTGGGTAAATTTGAGCCAGAATAAAATTTTGGTGCCGTTTCTGGGGACTTAAGTAAGTTATCTTAGACACTAGCATCCTTTTCTCACCCCACTTTTCTCATTCTTGTCCCCTATTTCACTCCAATAGAAACCCCTTTTGAACAAACCCAAACTTGGGGAACCTCTCCATACATTGATCACCCCATACCAAGTGTGATGTACAATGATCATCCTAGTTTATATTGATGGGAAAAAAAACAACCGAGGCTGGATTTAATTTGGTGGTTGAATCTTCTATTCAAAAGGAACAAATTTTTTTGAGATATTTCGAAAATGAAACTGAGCTGGATTTAAAATATCAACTTGTGTATAAATGACCTATCCAACCGAGGCTCAAAATTATTGTCCTTAACTCACCTCTAAAGAATCCCTTCATAAGTTATAATCATGACCTTTCAATTGGAAGTCATTCTTCTCTTGAAACCAAAATTTTTTTAATGATCATTGATGTCTTCGGAAATACTATAGAGGAAACTAGATCAACCATTTGTGATATTCCTTGGATTTTACCACTCTTTTTAGAACATATGTTTGTGCATGAAAAAAATTATAAAAATAGAATCAATCTCATCCTAGTAGAATTGGTCAAACATGTGGTCCTTAAAATGTTGAAAATTGGTATTGGGTAATTTGTGGGGTTCAGGTCGAGCTAATGACGTTAAACAAGGCGATGCATTGGAGGCAACCCATGGTTTTAAAGTTTCCAATAATTTTGTTGTTTTAATATACTTTATATCTTAAATATGATTAATTAATAATTTTTATATTAAATAAAAAAAATAGATTGTTGACCTGTTATTCTATTATGAGTATGGATGGGTACGAAAGGGGGGCACCATATTCATCCATGTCACGTGGTGTGATCCTTGAGTAATACCTTACCCAGAAATTTAAAAAGAAGACAATGTTTCATCAGTTTATTTTATTTTATATATATAATTATTTTTTACTTATATATATATATTGTTTTTTTTCTGTTTGTTTGTTTTCCTTTTTCCACTAGGGATCTCTACAAGCGACATGGATATCAAAGTACTAAAGAGAGCATCAAGAATTTCAACTTCAACCACCATGTTATTTCATTCCATGATCCTCAGTTTCAATTTCTTTTTTTTGAACTTCCATTATCTGCCTCTACTCCTTATAAATTTTCATTTCATCAAACACTGGGGAAAGTGTTGTTTTTTTTGGGGGGAGATAAAATAAAAAAAAGCTTTTCTGTAAGAAAAAATTGAATGATTTAAAAAAAATGTGTAAATGGAAGGAATAATTACATTAACATTTAACATGGTAATACACATTGCACACTTTGAAACTGATTATAAAATAATTTAGCATGAATGGATTCTGATTTTAATACTTTTATAATTTCTTGAGCATAGATTTTGGAAAGTGTGGCTGTCCAATGTGATATTTCATCGTTTATATTTTCATCCAAATAAAAAAAGATCACAATGCACGTCCTTTGGATAGTGGGGTATTAGTTTGAGTTCATGGGCCCCCCCAAATAAATAGCATAGGTTTGGTGATAATTTTAGTTTTAGTATGAGTATTCAAAAAAAAATAATAATAATAAATTTGCGCGTACAGCAATGAAATGACATAATGTGTGGCTTTCTACACTTGGGGATCATGACTCCATAGTTGTCTGGCCCAGAGTTAGTAATTTTATATCTATTTTTGGTAATTTGATTTTTTTTACTAAGTTAACATGAGATGATTTCCGAGCATGTGGGATTCACTTGGTGCCTTAAGGTCATTGAGCTTGGGAGTTATCGACAAAGTCTCGCTACAGGGGTTGACTCTTTCGAGTGCAATTTCAATTACCATGGCCAAATTGCAAAAAAAAACAAAACAAAAAAAAATGATACAAAAAAAGTTGAATACTCATCTTAATATTGGATTTTGATTCCACCTAGAGCTTTCGTCATTTCCCCCTTGAATAAAGATGAACCCCCATTTCTATTGTGATGCACAACACATACTCATACTTAATTGATATTGGATGAAATATGACAATGAATTTGAACAAAAAAATGGGCATGCGATTGGGATCTTCTTATGAAACTATCTTATATTAAAATATTTTGATGGGTTTCATGATTTTTTGGTATAAGGTTTTTTGGTGATCATTGTTTATTAAAATGATTTTGGAAAAGGGAATTCGAATTTCATATTGTTGAGATATATTTTGCTCGGGACTAGCAAAACTCAAGTTGGGGGTGTGATTAGCCACTAAATGAGGCTAATAATAATTGGTAATATATATAATATTCATTTTCTTTATTATTCATAAACACCATTTTAGTGCATTTTAAACTTTGAACATCATTTCACATTATGATTGTAATACCTTCTTAAAATGCACTATTATGTGGTATATTTTTGAACATCATTTAAAGTACCCAATGATTCATCTGATTGAAGGATTATAATTATACATATTTTAATTTTATATTTTTGGAAATTTATGTAAACATAAATATGAACATTTTTTATTCAGGGATCAATGAAAAATTCATGGAGGATGATGGAGATATTTGGCAATGAAAGGAAGCAATTCTGTAGAAGACAGATTGGACACCAGCCCACTAATGAGAGTGTGGGGCCCAAAATACAGGCCCAAGTAATACAAAATCAAGTGGGATTATATAAGCTATGTATTGGAACAAATCACTCCTTAGGAGCCAATGCTAATGCGGCCTCTATGGTGGTCATTTAGGCGGCCCAAGTTACAGATAAAATTCGGGCTAGATTCTGCGGACCAGACAAGCAGCCCACTAATCTTATCATATCTTAGAATATACAAATCCATATGGGCCCACATTTTACAGGAGGTTATAGGACATCCTGAAATCCATTTTATTCTTTTATGGCACACTCTTATTCGGCCTTCTAGAAGGACTTCCATGTGCATCCTTTCGGTGAAGAAAAGCTGGCTGCCACCTCGGGTCAAGGGTGGAAAAATCATCTCTCCCTTACTTTCCACCCACCTATGGCCTACCAAAATTAATTGAGGAGACTTGGACTGTTGGAGGCTAGATCCAAAGGCTCAAAAATTTCTATTTAAGGCATTGGTGTTGGAGTATATAAGAATCATGGCTGCTTTGTTCAATTGTATTGTTATGCTGTGATTTTGTTGTCTCAAATTTGCCTTTCATTTGTAAGTTGTTCAATTCACTTTAGTATCTTAATAAAAGTTCGTCTTCTCCTCTTACTATGTTGTTCTAAATTCACATTGATACCGTTTCCGCATGGTTTGAATTTATTCACACCAAATCTTGTGATATTATTCACACAATGGTGGAGTGATCATTTTATTTTTGTTGTTTTCTTTACTTCTCCATTTCCTCCCTCATGAGTCTAGTTTCTGCTTCCATTGAAACCATGGGATAAATGGAGGGCTAACCCACTTATGGGTTGATCCAAGGGAGTAGAAAGGGACTGGATTGGATGTTATTTATCACCTCATTAATTTATAATCATTTCTTTAATTAATATTTTTATTTGATGATTTTTAAACTCCATCATCCTTGTTGGATTTAAGGCCACACACATCAAGTGCTAATAAAAACCTTTACCTTGAAGTTCTCAAAATATTGATACTTCAAGGGTATATGTGATTAATATTAAAGGCTGTATGCATTAAACCAGTAAGTTATTATTTTGTTTTATCTCCTTAAATGAACCCATCCCAGATATAAGAAATTGAAATCATTGAAAAGGAAATACGTCCAATCCACCCCGAGAAATAACCTAGGATCAACTCATTATTTTAAATTAAATTCAATTAAGTCTCTTAGAGTTCCTTTAAAACCATCTAAAATCAACCAAATTTGGACACTTAATAGCCAAAAACAGTCCTTAGAATGTGCGTGTCTATAGGTTACTTCTTAGGTCTCTGTGGATTCGACAACCCAAGATAGACTACAAGGACCATCCTACCTTCCTCTTTTGGGTAAATGTGAGCCAGAATCAAATTTTGGCACCATTTCCAGGGACCTAAGTATGTTATCTTAGACACTAGAATCCTTTTCTCACCCCACATTTCTATTCTCGTCCCCTATTTCACTCTAATGGAAACCCCTTTTGATCAAACCCAAACTTGGAGAACCTCTCCCTACATTGATCACCCCATACCAAGTGTGATGTACAACGATCATCCTAGTTTCTACTGGTGGGAAAACCAACAACCTAATGAACCACATTATTTTAACACCTATGATCCACAAAACTACCCAACATATAATGAGTTTCAATCCCCACAAAGCCAATCTGAACACCCTCCTGTACAATTCTAACAAATTAATTATCCACCTAGAATAGACCATCTGTCTCAACCCCTTATCCATCCTAATCCACACACATTACTTGAAAAATTGGGTCAACAAATGGAGATAACGAATTTTTAGGTTTCATCATTGAGGTTAGAACTGCAAAGCATTAAAAATTGTGAGGAACTCATTCCTACACAAAACTATCCTTTCCATAACCTTATGTGAAGTGTCTAGTTTCCCAAAAACCTATCATGAATTTATTGAAGAACCAACCTTTAGATTTGGGATAGATGAATAAGATCATATAACTGTTGAAGGGTCTTTAAATCAGTAGGAAATTGATTTTTTGGATTCAAAAGTTGAAAATTTGACATCATGGATTGAGTCTCCTAAGTATAACTCCATTGATAATTTTTCAAAAACACAAATCACTGAACCATTAAGAGAAATAACAAATTTTGAGTCCATACCCATTACTGAAACTGATCTTTATAACTTGGTGGTTGAATCTTCTATTCAAAAGGAACCAATTTTGTTGAGATATTTGGAAAATGAAACTAAGCTGGATTTAAAATATCAACTTGTGTTTTAATGTCCTATCCAACCTGAGATCAAAATTATTTTCCTTACCTCACCTCTAAAGAATCCATTCATAAGTTATAATCATGACCGTTCAATTTTAATTCATTCTTCTCTTGAAACCAAAAAAGTTGTAATGATCATTGATGTCTTTGGAAATACTATTGAGGAAACTAGATCACCCATTTGTGATATTCCTTGGATTTTACCACTCTTTTTAGAACATAGGTTTGTGCATGAAACAAATTATTAAAATATAATCAATCTCAACCTAGTAGAATTGGTGAAACATGTGGTCCTTAAAATGTTGAAAATTGGTATTGGGTATGTTGTGGGGTTCAAGTCGAGCTAATGACGTTAAACAAAGCGCTGCATGGGAGGCAACCCATGGTTTTCAAGTTTCCAATAATTTTGTTGTTTTAATCAACATTATATTTTAAATATGATTAATTAATAATTATTATATTAAAAAAAATATACTATTGACATGTTCTTCTATTATGAGTATGGATGGGTACGAAAGTGGAGCACCACATTCATCCGTGTCACGTGGTATGATCCTTGAGTAATACCTTACCCAGAAATTTAAAAAGAAGACAATGGATCATTAGTTTATTTTATTTTATATATATAATTATATTTTACATATATGTATATATACTCTTTTGTTTTTTTTTTGTTTTTTTCTTTTTTCCACTAGGGAACTCTGCAAGCGACATGGATATCAAAGTACTAAAGAGAGCATCAAGAATTTCAACTTCAACCACTAGGTGATTTCATTCCATGATCCTTAGTTTCAATTTATTTTTTTAACTTCCACTATCCACCTCTACTCCTTCTAAATTATCATTTCGTCAAACACTGGGGACATTGTTGTTTTAAGTAGGGGGTGGGGGAGATAAAATATAAAAAATGATTTTGTGTCAAAAAAATTGAATGATTTGAAAAAAAATGTGTAAATGGAAGAAAAAATTCCTTTAACATTGAACATGGTAATACAAATTTCACACTTTGAAACAGAATATCAAATAATTTAGCATGCTCGGATTCTGATTTTATACCTTGTATAATTTTCTGAGCATATATTTTGGAAAGTTTGGTTGTCCAATGTGATATTTCATCATTTATATTTTCATCCAAAGAAAAAAAAGATCACAATGCACGTCCTTTGGATAGTGGGGTATTAGTTTGAGTTCATGGGGTCCCCCAAATAAATAGCATAGTTTTGGAGATCATTTTAGTTTTATTATGAGTTTTCAATAAAAAAATAAAAAAATAAAAATAAATTTGCGCATAGAGTAATGAAATGACCTAATGCGTGGCTTTCTGCACTTGGGGATTGTGACTCCATAGTTTCCTGGCCCAGAGTTATTAATTTTATCTCTATTTTTGGTAATTTGAATTTTTTTTACTAAGTTAACTTGAGATTATTCCCGAGTATGTGGTATTCACTTGGTTACTTAAGGTATTTGTGCCTGGGAGTCATCGGCAAAGTCTCGCTACAGGGGTTGACTCTTTTGAGTGCAATTTCAATTACCATGGAAAAATTGCAAAAAAAAAAACAAAACAAAAACAAAAAAAATGATGCAAATTTTTTTTTAATACCCATCTTAATATTGAAATTTTATTCCACCTAGAGCTTCTGTCATTTCCCCCTTGAATAAAGATGAACCCCCCCCCCCATGTCTATTGTGATGCACAACACATCCTCATACTTAATTGATATTGGATGAAATATGGAAATGAATTTGAACAAAGGAATGGGCTTGGGAATGAGATCTGCTTATGAAACTATATTATATTAAAATATTTTGATGGGTTTCATGATTGTTTTTAATACGGTTTTTTTGTGATCATTGTGTATTAAAATGTTTTTGGAAAAGGGAATTTGAATTTCATATTGGTGAGATATATTTTGCTCGGGACTAGAAAAACTC
Source organism: Viscum album (assembly GCA_963277665.1). Classification (NCBI taxonomy): domain Eukaryota; kingdom Viridiplantae; phylum Streptophyta; class Magnoliopsida; order Santalales; family Viscaceae; genus Viscum; species Viscum album. The sequence continues at coordinate 1,049,227,491 of OY728162.1, forward strand.
AAGTTGGGGGTGTGATTAGCCACTAAATGAGGATAATATTAATTGGTAATATATATAATATTCATGTTATTTATTATTCATAATCACAATTTTAGTGCATTTTACACTTTGAACATCATTTCACATTATGATTGTAATACCTTCTTAAAATGCACTATTATGTGGTACATTTTTGAACATCATTTAAAGTACCCAATGATTCATCTGATTGTAAGGAATCTAATTATACATATTATAATTTGATATTTTTTGAAATTTATACACACTTAAATATGAACATGTTTTATTCACGGATCAATGAAGAATTCATGGAGGGTGATGAAGATATTTGGCAATGAAAAGAAGCAATTCTGGAGAAGGAAGATTGGACACCAGCCCACTGATGAGACTATGGGGCCCATCATACATGCCCAATTAATCCAAAATTTCATGGGATTCTAAAAGAAATGTATAGCAACAAATCTCCCAGTAATATCCAATGCTAATTCGGCCTCCATGCTGGTCATAGAGGTGGACCAAGTTAGAGATAAAATTCTGGGCCAGATTCTGCAGCCCAGAAAAACAGCCCACTAATCTAATCATATCTCCAAATATTCAAATTACAATGGGCCCACATTTTACAGGAGGTTAGAAGACATCCTGAGATACATTTACCTTTTCTATGGACCACTCTGGTTCGGCCATCCAGAAGGACTTCCAAGCGCGTCTGTTCGGTGAAGAAAATCTAGCTGCCACCTCGGGTCAAGGGTGGAAAAATCATCTCTCCCTTACATTCCACCAACCTATGGCCTACCACAATTAATTTAGGAGACTTGTAATTATGGAGGATCGACCCAAGGGCTCAAAAATTAGTATTTAAGGCAGTGGTGTTGGAGGATTTAATAATCTTGGGTGCTTTGTTCAATTGTAATGTTATGCTGCGATTTTGTTGTCTCAAATTTGCCTTTCACTTGTATGTTGTTCAATTTGCTTTAATTTCTTTTTAAAAGTTCTTCTTCTCCTCTTATTCTGTTGTTCTACATCTCACTTTGATACAGTTTCCTCAATGTGTGAATTTATTCACACCAAATCTTTTGAAATTATTCACACAACGGTGGAGTGATCATTTAATTTTTGTTGTTTTCTTTACTTCTCCATTTCTTCCCTCATGAGTCTACTTTCCGCTTCCATTGAAACCATGAGATCAATGGAGGGCTAACCCACTTATGGGTTTATCCAAGGGAGTAGCAAGGGGCTGTATTGGATGTTATTTATCACCTCATTAATGTATAATCACTTCTTTAATTGAGATTTTTATTTGATGATTTTTAAACTTCACCATCCTTGTAGAATTTAAGGCCACACACTTCAAGTGCTAATACAAACCTTTACCTTTAAGTGCTCAAAACATTGATCCTTTAAGTGTATAGGTGATTAGTATTAAAGGGTGTAGGAATTAAATTAGTAAGTGATGATGTTTTTTATCTCCTTAAATGAAACCATCTCAAATATAAGAAAATGAAATCATTGAAAAGGAAATACGTCCAATCCACCCCAAGCAATAACCTAGGATCAACTCATTATTTTAAATTGAATTCACGTAAGTCACTTAGAGTTTATTTAAACCCATCTAAAATCAACCAATGTTTTCCACTTAATATCCAAAAACAGTCCTTAGAATGTGCGTGTCTATAGGTTACTTCTTAGGTCTCTGTGGATTCGACAACCTAAGCTAGACTACAAAGACCGTCCTACCTTTTTCCTTTGGGTAAATTTGAGCGAGAATCACCATGCCATAATGATTATATCTAGTGGGTACAACCTTGTCCCTTGTTGTAATGATTATATTCATTGGGATATGCCTAGTCCCATGATGTAAGGCTTTTATTGAATGGGCTATACCGTATCCCATGTTATAATTCTTTTATTGAATGGGATCTACCCGATCCTATTAAATAATATTAATATTGTCCAGGATCATCCTAGTCTCTTAAATAAATTCTTATATAGAGGGCCTAGAAATTACAACGTGAGATTTTTTGAATTTTTATTTTACTAATTAATTTATATTTTTGACATTTAGCATTTCACGAAACACTAAAAATAGTTTATTTTATATTAAAACACTATTTATTTCCTGTCTTATATGAAAAACCAAGTTTACTATGCACTACACACAACATAAATTTTAGATTTTTCAACAAAAAACACCAAGGATAGCTTTAATTACGTGCAAAAATAGCTTTCCTCATTGGCTTGCATAACACGTAATATCGAGGTTTACCTAACATTAATATACTATTACATATTATAATTGGACATATCCTAGATGTACAGTTAGTGGTTATGAATATTATTAACTAATTTATGAAAATATTTAGCTTACCAAAAATTAATATAAATAATTGGTTCCAATTAATTAGGAAAAAAAATATAACAACTAATTGAATATAAAGGATTTATTTTTTTTATGTCCAAAAGGTGTTTTGTCATAATAATAAAAATTTATTAAAATTATTGAGTGAAATTATTGTAATATATATTTTATATATTCAATTAAATATTTTTTATATTCATCTAATAGATTTGGAAGACATATGATAAGAAGAAACCCAATTTTATACTGAAAACCTATATTTTTATAAAGGTAGTTTTACCTCCTTTTAATTGAGAACCCATTTTAAATCCAAATTTATGAAATTTTATAGATTTAATACATCAAAATAAATTTCATATTTGATATAAAAACATAAAAATTAGGTTTGGATATATATTTGGTATTTTTTTTGTAAGGATGAATGTTTTAATGAATATGATAAAAATAGTGAATTTTAATTAAAAACATATTTTTCATATAAATTATTTATAAGGATAAATTTTATTTTAAATTGTTTAAAAAGTGTAATTAGATCCTATTTTTATAAATTTATCCAATTTTGTACATTGTAATCAATTTAACATTCAAATTGAGTAAGAAAACTTATCAAACATTTGAGAGTGTTTTATTCTAAACACCTGCAATGTCATCCCGTCTGCGTAATAAATTTTAAATTAATTTCTGAAACTAATGTGTTAAAATTTTTAAAAAATTGATTCCATATTTGGAATTATCATAATTTATAATTTAAAATATTTTCATCTTAATTGTTTTCCAAAAACATTATTAAATGTAGGAAAAATTAATTACTGTCATTAATGTAAAATTAAGCTTAACAAGGGAATAAACCTTAATCTTATGTGCCCCAATGACCTCTCAACATGTCCAAAACGCATTTTATAGACATATTTTGGCCATAAACCTTCAATTATTATTTTATTATTAATTTTTTATTTAAAAATTTTGGTACACAAAACATTTTTGAAAAAATTCCAAGTGTGTCATTTATCTTTCTATAAAAGGCCACCCCCTCTCCCACTTCCACACACCTGAAAAACAACATTGGATCCAAAATTATTTTCCAAAAAAAATTCCCATAAACTCTAAATTCCTCTTTTAATCTTTAATGTTTGTATAGAAACATCATATTAATCCCTTTGGGGAAAATCAAAAGGAGTTACCAGATTAAGAGGTAACACCCTCATTCAAGCTCCTATATTTTATTTCTATTATCCACTGCATAAAATCTTCTTGTTAAATTATTTTATAAAAAATAGTAACCTAAATATAATATTATTTTTTTATTATAAGGGTTATTCCTAAACATACACAAACTTCTATATAATGTGTAACATACATATTGTTTATTTGTTTGGTGAACTACGAACTCACAAAATTATGATTGTTTATTATTTAGTTTACGGCCTCTCATAGTAGAAATTATGATGAAAAATATATTTATATATGATATATATGATATTTACAATGTCTTTATGCTTCTTTAAGATTTATTCAGAATATAAACTTATTCTTGTCATCTTGTGTAAATACGATAATTTCATTTGGGGAAGTGTGGACTACCGCCCCCTCAAAGCGATGTGATTCTTTCACACCTAACATAGAATGTATTAAAGATATGTTTATATAAACTATATTACATATAATATATTATAATTCTACTATAATTATATTATAAAAAAATATAAATATGTGTCTTTTACAATCTTTCAATCAATACGACAATAAAATCTAAACATCATTCATGCGTTCATACGACGTACTATATCTATGAAAAATGTCTTACATTTCATACTTATATATTATATAGATTAATATATTAAACATATAATGAATATTAATGAAATTTAAATCATTTTTTAAATTCATTAAATCATTATATAAGTATAAGGACCAACGATATAACACACTATGACACAAGAGAAAAAGAAAGCGAATATTACCCGAAGCGTAACCTTAACATGGAATTATTGACTAGATGATGACATAAAATCACTATAAAAAACATATGGTATTAAATATTTTAATAGTTTTCTAAAAAAAGTGTATAATAAACTTAATTTTTTTAAACATGAGGATTGAATGAGTACTATTAGAGTTTAAGGAAAAAGATAAGGGAATTTCATCTCACTTTTTATTTTCAGGAGATACATGCCTTATCCACAACTCACTTCCTTTTTGTGGTGTATATAATACCCATAAATGTATTGATGACACTTATAATTAAATTTATGTATATTTACATATCAATTTTTTTATCTTTATCCCATGGGGTTTATTTTTCAAAAGTTTCCAAATTGGTAATGTAATTTTGACTCAATTTACCTTCTTTGAGACACATGCCATGTTTTGCACCTATTTATTTCTGGAAGAAGATATACTTCCATTTAAATTTTTTATCATGAATATCATTTAATAATTATATTTTACGATTCATTTAATTTAATTTTCTTAAATGGGGAGTATTGTTCAAAGCTACCAAGTGGTAGGAGATTATTAAAATAGTCTTCTCGCTTTTCAAGATTATTTGTGTTTATGCTTCCTTTGATAAAATATTATGATAAATATCTCCAAAAAACTCATGAAATATCATATAATCTAGTTATTCATGATATATTCATGTATTGGTACTATTTTACCATTCTTTGGTACATAGTATAGTTTATAATGTGTTATTAAGAAATCATGACATTACTCTATCTTCTGTCTTAAATTTGTGTTCCTTCAAAACCATGTTTTCAAAAAGGGTTTCCAATAATATAACAATATTATCCTATAGTCATTAATAAATAATTACCCTTTTTTAATTTTACCAATTTTTTTTGTGGAATATTCTTTTTTCTTTCTAATTATTTAAATTTTCTGACCTTTCTACCATGAAAAAAGAATTTTCTTTTTACCTTATATGGCATAAACTCATTCACATGCTTTCATTTCTATAAATATTCCATTGCATGTTTAAAAAGAAATTATTTAGGGATTTTTTAATAGTTAATTTTAACAAAATGGGTTTCAAAAGGTTTTCGAGATTATAATATAATTTTTATGGAAAATTGTTTTGAAAATATTTTCAAACTTATTTTATAAAATTTTTCACGAAATGGGTTTAGAAATGTTTTCGAGCCACTTTTATATGTTTTCAATGACTTTTTTTAAAAAATAATTTCCATTCTTATTTTCTAGTTTTTTGGGAAAATGGTTTCGAAATTTTTTTCAATATTTCATTATATGTTTCAAGAATATTTAAAAACAAAATGTTTTCAATATGTGTTCAAATATTCCTTTATAAGTTTTCAGGAAAACTGTTTTGAAAAAGTTTTATGTATTAAAAATAATTTTCCATAGAAGAAATGATATTTTATTTAATAATTAATTTTAAAAGATATTTCAAAATGTATTTTCCATCAAGGATCGAATCTGTTGATGTTACTTGTGCTTTTATAAGAAATGATCTAAAGGTTCTTATCATATTATGTCTTGGAATGGTTTATGCTTTGATGTCATAATATTTATGAAACCAATTTCTCTTCTATAAGTTATATTTTTTATAAAGAAAACTTCTTTTCAAAATTTATTCTTTCATGAAGTGGTTATGAAACCTATCTTTTTTCATAGGTTAGGATGTGATGGAATGTTAATCATGCCCATTTCATTTCATGGGGTTTTATTTGAAAAAACTTATCTCATTTTATGGGTCATGATATAAAGAATTTTTTATTTTCTAAAAAATTTATAAATGATTTTATTATTATATAGGTGGGACCTATATCTCCCTCCAAATTATTGGGTAATGATGGATGACTCATGAGTATAAATGTTATGCGTGAACCTGATTACATGTTCAAAATGTTATTAATGGATTTTTTTCATGTCCACAAGTTTATACATGAACCTTATTACATGTTAAGAATATTTAGAGTGAGCCCTATTATGTGTTCAAAATTATAAGTGTGAACCAGATTACATGGTCAAAATGTTACGCATGGACATGGTGTCATTTTCAGAAGTTTATTCATGAACCTGATTCAATTATTACAATGTTATTTGTGAACCTGATTTCAAGTTCACAACATTTTGCGTGGACCCATTTTCATGTCCATATGTCTATGAGAGGGACTAATTTCATGTCCTTAACTCAATGTGTGGACCATTTTAAAGTTATACATGTTTAGGAAGTTATCATTGATGTATATACCACAATTTCTTGTCTTACTCTTATGTTAAAATTTCATATATTATTATCTTGATTTCCTTATAGTTAATGTTTTATGAACTCTAAATAATTATTTCATTATTCATGTTCTTGTTATTTTATATGGATGGTATGATATAATAATGATCATGATCACATCTTCATACCCTTAAGTCCATGATATGCCTATACATTTCCTTTAATTACCCATACTGAGAATTTGAGCTCAAACCTTTCTTATATATCCTTTACCAAGGATATAATGAAATGTTTTATGTATAATTAATATAGGTTAGGAAATTTATAAGAAACATTGAATATGTTACAATGATCTTGAATATTGTTTCCTTGTTTCCAACGGTACAAAACTAATATGGTCTTTGAGAATTTGTTTTTTCCAATTTTTTATGTATTCCACGAATGTGATATAAAGTCTCTGTATTTTATGACTGGGTTTTTATAGTTGGTATTAGATTGAATTTTTATTTTACATTCAGAAACATTAATGAGATATTTTTTGTGATATCCCTATGTAAATTTATAAGGAAATTCCTAGGGATGTCTCTAAGGATAAGTACAAGGATGAGTAAACATTTAAGAAAATGTCATATAATTTTGTTAAAGGACAGAGTGAGTGGTGTCTGAGAAATACATCCATGTTTGGATATTAAAACTGGATGCGGTTCAAGAAAAATATGAACCTAGGAGCCAAAAAGTCTACATGTTGTTTCGTGCATGACTTAGTTTAACCTGGTACATGATAATGGGCCTTACAGTGCACCTAGTTTGACACTCACATGGAATATTCTTTGGTAATTAAAAAACTCTTCAAAAATAATCATGGTTAATTTAAAAATATGTTTGATATAAATAACATTGGATAGACCCAGGGTGTCATGGATTAAAGAAATTGTGATAATTTAGAAATCCTATAACAAGGTTTTCATGATTTTGTGGTTCCTCTCTATGATAATTGCTTCTTACTCAATGGTTTTTGTTTTATTCAATGGATATAACTTGAAGGAACCATGATAATGGTGATTACAACAAACTATGAAAATATTTTTCTCCATAAGACCTGAATTCCATGGGGGCTATAATAAAAAACCACATTTCGATACTATCACATCATTCTCATGATATGAATCTTTCAAAACATTCAAATGAGAAAGGGGGGACAACGTTATATTGAGTCGTTCAGGAGGAACATTACCCCTTATTTCAGTACATCTTATGAACCACTTGTTTTTGAAAAATGGATCAATATCACTGAAAATATATTCTCTATTATCCAATTTTCAGATCATGTGAAAGGCATTCTAGATTTTTATCAGTTATAAGGGGAAGCAGACCATTAATGAACTATAATCTATAATAATAATACGAAATATGATATTGATTCCATGGATTTGGATGACTTCAAGAACTCAATATTCAATAAGTACTTTTCTCATGTTCTTCATAAAAATATGGAAAATGAATTCCTTGACTTGAAATAAAATGACGACGGATCTTCTAGTACCTATGAGGCCAATACGACAAGACTTGTGGGGTATAATTTTGGTATTATCCTCCAAACTAAAATTAATGTTGATACGTTCTTTTGTGGAATAAGGAAAAGTATCATAATGGAGTTGTCAATAAGATGCTTTAGTAGCAATGAATTGATTGTCTGTTGTGAAAATAAAGATGAAATTGAGGTTGACTGTGCAAATCAATATTGTGGTTTTTCCAAAAAGAGGAATATAGAGTTCAAAGGGAAATCTAAAAACTATGGAGAGAAGAACTAGTTTGAGACTCCTAATTTATAAAAAATTTGGAAAGATCACTTAATAGAGTGACTAAAAGTTAAAAGATGGGGTTTTAAGTGCAGGAAGCCTGACCACATAGAAAAAGAATGTTGAACTGATGAGAAGAGGAAATTAAATGAAATGAGTGAAGAGAAATCTCACTGAATGAAGCACCAACACTTTAGTGTTTCAAGTGCATGAAGTTTGGGAATTATGTGAATGAATGACCCAATACAAGGTCTAATATGGATGGTAAGACACAACATACTCTGAGGAAAAGACGAAGGTAAATCTCATTCAATAATAGTGGATGCAATGAATAATGAAAATGTTGGAAAAACTTATCCTTTCCACCATTAGTTTGGAAGTTCATGTTTTATTTTTTATAAATAATCCTCATGATAATATTTTTGTCCATGTTTTAGTAATGTTTCATGTGATTATATCCATATACATGGATTTTGGAATAATAAATCAAATTTAATGTTCTATTACTGTAAGGATGAACCCATGTATCCAAGAGAAATGTTTTTGGTATATTAAAAGATCATATTTAAGGATAAAAGCGTGAATTATATTTTTGAAGGGTTTTAAGGTTAATCATTTATGGAATGTTTAAGTAAAAATTTGAATATATTTTTTGAGATTAATGAATTATATCAAAACAATGAGAGTTATGCATATTGTATAACCTGTTTTTGTTGATTCTAACCAATGGAAGGTTGGATGACTTATCATGGATATCACGATCTGTTAGTACTTCCAGAATGAGGAAAAATCTAATTCATTAAATTAGAGTAATAGATAAAGTGGAAATATATCAAGGCATAAACAAAGTGAATGACCATAAATATGAATGGGAATAAAATCAAGTAAGAATAACTTATAAAAAAAATATTTAACTCTAGGGAATGAATCGTGAAACAAAAATGGTTATCATAGTTCTTATTTTTCGATCAATCAAATGATCCCTTAATAATCACAAAATTATGGATTTAAATTTTTTATAACTCTCCTAAAAAAGTTCCATACCAATATCCACCATAACATGATAGTTATATTTCCATTATATGTCCACGTTTTCACTTTCCACATATCTTCTCTTATGTGGTAACCTAGTTATATGTTACATTGGGTTACCATTATGTTTTCAACATTCCATTTTCAAATAATTTTTTATTATTCATTTTTATTATATGGTTTTCTATGAAAGGGATTTTCAAGTATTATATATTTAAGTATAACATTTTTCATATTTATAATTTCATGAAACACTAAAAATAGTTTATTTTATATTAAAGAACTCTATTTGGCTCATGTAATACACAAAACCATGTTATTCATGCACTACACACAACATAAATTTTATATTTATCTACATGAAACATTGAGGATAGCTTGTGTTACATGCAATAATGACTATCCTTGATGGCTTGTGTAACACAAAAGATTGAGTTGTACTAAACAATCATATTTTATTATTTAATATAATAAGATATAATCTAGAAATTAAATTAATGGTAACGAATAACATTAAAAACATATGAAAATATATGTTTTAGAAAAATATAATATTAAATCACACTTTATGAATTAATTATAAATGAAAATATAAGAACTACATGAATATAGAGGATATATTTTTATTTTCATTCCCCCAAAGCTGTCTTGTATTAAAAAATTAAAAGAATTAAAATTAGTGAGTGTTAATAACGTAATATATATGTTATATATTCAGTAAAATATTTTTTTATATTCATAAAATAGGTTCGATAGACATAAGAAAATAACTAACCAAATTTTATGCTTAAAACAAATATTTGTTTAAATGTAATTTTAACATATTTTAAGGTAGAACCAATTTTAAATCCATTTTTGGAACTTTTATAGATTGAATATGTCAATAAAAAGTAAATATTTTATATATAAACATTAAAATTATTTTAGGAATAATTTTTTGTATATTTCTCTGTGGTTTTATTTTTCAATTAAAAGTTAATAATATTTAATTTTAATTCAAAATTGATTTTCATCTAGTTTATTTATACTGTTAAATTATATTTTAAATTGTTTGAAAAGTTTAATTAGATAATGTTTTTATGTATTAATTCAATTTTGGTTATTGGATGAAATCTCACTTTGCAAATTGGATAAAATTTTAGCAACCATTTGGTTGTTTTTTATTTTAAAAACCCACAGTGTTGTCTCGTCTCCATGATTAATTTTAAATATATTTATATAACTTAAAGGATTGGAAATAGGAAAAATAGATTCAATTTTTGAAATCAAAATAATTTATAATTTCTAATAAGGCTGGATTAATTTTTTTATAAAATTTTTAAGTCTATTCAGTTAAAATTTATTACCTAGATTGAGGTAAAATTAATTGTTACAAGGGAATAAAATATAGACATAAGAGGCAAAATGACCTAGAAACATGTAAAACATCCAATTTTATAGATATGTTTCATCCTTAAACCTTAAATTATTGTTTTTTTTGTTATGGTATGACTTTTTTATATAAATACAACGGTACACCTAACTTGTTTTAAAATATGTCATGTGTGGCCTTTCCCTTCCATATAAAAGGCCACCACCTCTCCTAGTTACACGCAACTCTCAAAAAACATAATCCCGTACATGATCTTCAAAATAAACTTCCAAAACCCTAAATTTTTCATTTAATCCTATATTTGGACATAAATACTTCCATGTGATCTCTTTGATGAAAACCAAAATGAGTTACCCAATTAAGTAGTTACACCCTGCCTTAAGCTCCTTTCTTTTATTTACATTATCCACTCCAAAAAATATTATTATAAAATGATTTTATAAAAAAAATAGTATCTGAAATATACAATGATGTTTTTATATTGTGGTTTCAACCTACACTTACTCAGTCATCCATCTAATTGGTAACAAACATATTATTTACGTGTACGACGAACTACTGCCTCATGAAATAACGATTGTTCATCTTTTTCCTTTACCACTTCTTAAAGTGGAAATTATGATTTGAGATATATTTAAATATGATTTATATGAAATTTATAATGACAATATCTTTTTTTATTTTTTATTTAGAGCATACCCTTATGCTTTCCATCTTGTGTAAATATGATAATTTTTTTTGAGGAAGTGTAGACTACAACCCTCTCAATGTAATGTGATTTGTTCACACACATCATGGAATGTATTAAGGATATTTATAGTGAAACAATATGATATATATTAAAAAAAATAATTCTAATTTAGTGATATTATATATGTATATACATATATTTCATCTACTCTCTTTCTTTCAATATGATAATATATTAGATACACCACTCATGCGTACGTGCGACCTGTGGTCTCCATGAATGGTGTATTCCATTTCATACATAAATATTATATAGATTATTATAGTTAAAATATATTGAATATTAATGATATTTAAATCATGTACTACATTATTAAAGTCATGATTTAAGTATAATTACTTGAGATATATCAAATTAAGACACAACAAAAAAACAAAGAGAATATTACCCGAAGCGTAACCTTAACATGAAATTGTTAACAAGAGGGTAATATAAAGTAATAATAAATCCATATATAGTATTAAATATAATAATATGGATCTTTAAAATATTTATAATATACTTATAGTTTTTATAAAATAGTTTTGAATGAGAATAAAGGGATTTAAGACACATGGTAATGGAATTTCATCTCACTTTTTATTTCCATGAGATACAAGTCTTATTCCACACTAACTTATTTTTTTGTGGTGTATATTACCTATGAATACTTCCTTTTCCTATTATAATTAAATATATTGGTATTTACAAACCCATTTTATGATATTTAATTAATTGGGTTAATAATTCAAAAGTTAATAATTCAGTAAGAAATTTTTCCTCAATTTTCCTTCTTTGAGACACATGCAACGTTATGCACATATATATTTCCATTAGATGTATATACTGACTTTGAAATTTTATATCATGAATATAGTTATTTTAAGTATATTTAATGATTAATTTAATTTAAAATTCTTAAATGGGTAGCATGGTTCAAAATTACCAAGTGGTAAGAGTTTATTAAAACAATCTCATCACTTTTTGAGATTGTTTATATTTATACTTAATTTGATCTAATATTATGATAAACCTCCCATGAAAACTAAATAATTTTCTTAACCTCTTGTTATTCATGATATATTCATGTATGGTTCCATTTTTTAAATCATTGGTATATAAGGTAGTTAAGAATGTGTTTTTAAGGAACATTGAATTTACCCTCTCTTCAGTCAAAAATATGTGTTCCTTTTAAAATAATATTATAATATTTTTATTTAATATTTAAAAGTCATTTTTACATTTTTAATTTTTTTACCCATGTTTTAAAATGAGTCTTACTATCACTTACTGAACAAATACTTTTTATGACATTTTTACCAAACAAAAGGAATGTTCTTTTTTACCTCGTACAACATATACACATTTTCCTATCCTTATTTCTATAAAGTTTCCATTACATGTTTAAATGGTTAATTTTTATGAACTTTTTAGATTGATTTTGAATGAAATTGGTTTCAAAGTGTTTTCAATGTTATTTTTTAAGTTTTAATGGAAATTTATTTTCCAAATTTCTTCAGTCTTCGTTGATAATGTTTTGAAAGACATGTCCTTAGAAACATTTTCAAGAATCTTTTATATGTTTTCAAGGAAAAATGTTTTCAAAATGATTTCAATATTTATTTATTATCTTTTCTAGGAAAATGGTTTAATAAATTTTTTAATGATTTTATTATCAGTTTTAAATAATTTTCCAATTTAAATGGTATTCAATATGTTATCAAATATTCCATTATTAGTTTTCATGAAAATGATTTTTCAAATCTTTTACATTTTAGAAATAATTTTGCATATATAAAATGATATTTTACTCAAGATTTTTTTTCAAAATATATTTATAAATTATATCCCACATAACATAAAATTTATTAATGTTACTAATTACTTTCTAGTAGATGACCTAAAGGTTTCATTCATACTCTTTATATGAATGGTTTATGCTTTGATGTCATTTTTTATGAATCTCGTTTCTCTTTCATGAGTTATATGATTTCAAAAACCACTTCTTTTAGTGTGTTATAATTTCATGAAGTGATTATGAAACATATATCTATTCATATGTTATGATGTGATTAAATGTTAATGATACCCAATTCATTTCATGGGTTATGATTTGATAAAACCTGTCACATTTTATTAGTCATGATATGATAAATGTTTTATTTATTAAGAATAGTTTGAATGATTTTATAATGAGATGTGTGGGACCTATATATCCATCCTTGTTAATGGTTAATGATGGATGCATAATGATTATAAATGTTATGTGTGAAACTAATTACATGTCCACAATGTTATGCATGGACCATGTTGCACGTTACTATGTTTTTACCTCAAACCGATTACATGTTGACAATGCAATGAGTGAACATTATTATGAATCTATAATGTTATGTGTGAAATAGATTAATTTATTATATTGTCATAAATGTACCTGGTTTCATGTCCTTATGATTATTAATGAACCTAATTGCATGTTCACAATGTTATTTGTGAACCTGATTGCATTCTCATAACATTATACATGGTCCAGGTCGCATGTCAATATGTATATAATAGGGCCGAATTTCATGTACTTAACTATGTGTAACAACGTTTTTCAACTTATACATGTTAAAGATGTTATAAATTGATGTGTATTCCACAGGTCAATGTTTTATTCATATGTTATGATTTCAAGGATTATTTTAATGGCCCAGACCTCTCCGGTCCATTAATTTGATAAAATCTGGTGTTAGAGGTGTTCTGAGAGGCCAAGAAGAATTATTCCCAATAGAAGACTTCCAAGAGTAGCCTTCCAACATCCCCCTTCCAATAGCACCCATCCAACAACAGCCTTTCCAATAGCATCCTTACAACAAAATCCTTCCAACAGTATCCATCAAACTACAACCTTCCAACATCAGCCTTCCTATAAAAGCCTTCCAACAACATCCTTCCAATAGAAGACTTCCAACAGTAGGCTTTTTTCTTTTTCTAAATTTCTAGTTCATGAACAATATTTCCAAACCGGTGAGGTTTCCATACAAGTGAGGTTCTGAAATGTACCCAGACCAATTAGGTTTCTAGACCAGTGAGGTTCTACAGTGTTTCTAGACCAGTGAGGTTTCCAGACAAGTGTGGTTCTACAGTTTTTCCATTCTAGTGTGGTTTCCAGACTAGGGTGGTTCTATAGTGTTTCCATACCAGTGAGGTTTCGAGACCAGTGAGGTTCTACTATGTTTCCAGACCGATGATGTTTCCAGACCGATGATGTTTCCAGACCACTGAGTTTCTATAGTGTTTCCAGACCAGTGAGGTTTCCAGACCAGTGAGGTTATACAGTGTTACTAGACTAGTGAGGGTTCCATACCAGTGAGGTTTCTAGACTAGTGAGTTTATTTAGTGCTTCCAGACTAGTGAGGTTTTCAGACTAGTGATGTTGTAAAGTGTTTCCAGCTTCCTACAGTTTCTTCCCTTTTAACTATCCTTTGACGTAAAATGAATTTAAGGCTTTATTTTAAGGGATTTATCTCCGAATAAAATCCCATTACTCCTATATTAAATTTTCTATGGGTCGGGAAGGTTTTACTTGGTTAAACCGTGTGGTTTAATGAAATATCCTTTTAATGTAAAATACAGTGTATCTCAAACCGCTACTCCATTAAATCTTGTAAAATGGAGAGATATATTCCTTCTTTATTATACCTTCTTGTTACCTTGTACAAGATGCTCTAACCTTTCCTTCTTTCCTTAGGGGTTGTGTGATCGAACCATAATCCTAAGTTCGTTTCCCCGGGAAACTTCTTCTTGCGGCATGCTCACTCCCTTTTTGGGGAAAGTGGACAATGTTCGTCCTTCATCGATAGAAGGTATGATCTACCTCTGTTCTTATGTTTTCTTTAATCCTTATCCTCATGTTTCTCCTTACCATGCTATGTCATGTGATCTCCATGCTTCTAATGGAGTTTTCATGGCTTTCAGATGGTGCAGTCATGCTGCAAGATCCTTGTGTGGATACATTTGTCACATGGGAGAAGATCATAATATGTTGTGTGGCTGGTTCTCATATAAATAATGTCAAGAACAGTTGGAGTTAGGGGACTTATCGGTTCTCTTTTCTTTTACGTGAAAATTTAGAGTTTTCATGTTTTATCCCACTAGATCACAATGGAATTGACATATTTAATATTTGAACCAGAAAAATAATTTGATATTGATCATATGTTATTTCCTCTTATTTTTCAAGATATTTTGACATATATTCTTGCTTTGTTTATCTTCCCGTACTTGATGGAAATTGGTAATGAACATAAAGCTGTAATTAATTTATTATTTTTTAACTAAAGACAAAGAGGTATGTAAATGAATCTAGTTGTTGTTGTTGTAATTTGATGTTAATAAAATTAATTAAGTAAGAATGTTTAATCAATCTATTATATCTTACTGTGTAGTTATCCCATAGTTTTAACCTGAAAATAATAAATCAGTTATTTCCAGATGGATTAAATGGGTGGTTGTTTGATAATAGATTTTTCCTTGTATTTTACTACCCTACTCTTTATTACACAATTAAACATGATTTATTACATAGAGAAATTCACATGACACAAAAAAGAATATATATAGGTCTAGTGTCTTTGGGATTAGGAACATTACATAAAAACATAAAAAATAAGATGGAATATCTTATTGAAAATATCCTTTAAATGACCACTACATTCCCTCACACATATCATTGTATGGGATAACTTGAGGACATGCATGAGAAAAGGGTGAGATATAAAACTAACTATGGGACTAAACAAGGTATAACATGAAGATAACAATAAATTTTAGGAAATAATTATATAAATGGAGTACAAGAGAAAGATGAACATAAAGTCACGATAAATCACGATAATCATGACATGGAAATGTGGCAGCAACAGTTAACATGGAATTTAGCATGACCCCAGACTCATTGCACATGGAGCATGAGTGAACCATCATTTAACATGAATCACGAGTAACCCATCATTGAAATTTAATTATCATGATTCAATAATCATATCACATGAAGTATGATGATACCATACATTACCCAATGCATTGGAGCACTATTAGGTCACACCCATCTTAAACATTTCATTTCACGCATAAGTGTGCCACATGGATCATACAACATGGAATCAATCATCCTCATTTATTCCACAATAAAGGGATGTGGAATACATACACGATGATTTATAATCAATTATTAAATGTTCATAAATGAGAATACCCTGGATAGAGAAATGGGCATGACATTCTATAAACAATGACATTGTCTTCGAAAATTGGTGAAATTTCGGCATCCAAACGACGTGATGTAAGAATTCATAAAAATGGTCGTTGAGATAGAAAGGGGTGTATAATAATATATACATGAAATGGACAGTAATGGAGAAATATAGATACATTTCCCAACATATGTAATGTAATTTATATTCATAATTCAAAAGAATTGCTTGAATGTAAATAAGGAGATAGAAAACACCTTACAGAATTTCGACATAGTAACGAGTGTACATGGAAGGAATTAATGAGAGAGAAATGGGTATCCCATCATTAAAATATGAAGAGTGTATTATGGGGTATTTGTGAAGTCATACACAAAACTTTTTTAGTTTAATGTAAAAGGGTATAACTAATAATGAAATTGAGACAAAAATGAATAGGAATAAATCCCTTACTTGGATGTATGCTTCCAAAGGCATGGTAGAGGCTTGAGAGAGGCATATTAGGAGATCGGGGCACCTTGGGAGGATTCTAGAGAGAGGAGGGAAGTGTTTGGATAAACTCCAAAGGCTTTAAATGGAGAGGATGTGGGAGGATGGGTGGGTTTATGTTGGAAAGGAGATTGGATTTCTTTATTATTTACGTTTGGGACACCACACATTAATCTAATCAAAACCACAACCAGCCCATGCTTTTTGCCCATGTTTTTTGACAAAGGACAGTGGAAATCAATATTTTATGACGAAAATGGCCGAACATATTGAAATAATAGTGTTTCTTAGGTGGGGGTGAGTCACACTCTCAAAGAAAACAATTTAAAAAGAAAAAATGTTTCATAAGACTTGATGGGTACACAAAAGATTCGTAAAATAAATCAACAAACCCAAAATCACATTATTTTATTGGTGAAACATATATTTCCCGAAACTAATGTTATTAGTATTTTATTATATCTCTATTGGGTCATTATGATGTTATAAAACACATTATATATTTAAACGATATTTAAATTTTACCCAAAAATTTGACTATCATAGAAAATTATGAAAAATTAACCATTGGATAATTTAGACATCCTAATTCCAAAGATAATATTCATTTAATCTAAATAATTTTCTAAATATGTGAATTTTTTAGTTCTAAAATAAAAACTGACATTTTTATAAAATTCACGGGGTTTGAAAAAAACGGCTTTCAATCCATAATAAAAATCACAATTGCATTCATAAAATTATACGATCATTTATATTTAATAAAAAATAATTTAATAATAATAATAAATTATTAAAATATTATTTAATATAAAATCCATTAATTCATCAAAATATAATTCTTAATTGAATATTAACTAAAAATACTATTTCTGGCATAAAAACAATTTACAAAGTTACAATAATTAAATGAATCTATAATTATTATAAAAAATATAAAGTACATATCCATAGTGCTTGGGTATTTTTCCATAACCCCTTAAAAACACCTACATAGGATCTTAGGGTAAAGTGCGTGATGGTCACAGACTCTTGTGGTGGCTCGAATAACATCGCTCAAGTGGTAATACCTATCAAATTACACTTCTCTCGTAGGAGGTTCTGTTTGAGCTTAACATATTGAATCTCGACTTGGGCTTGGTCAAGAGTGAATCCCAATGATTCCACCTCCTATCCGAGCTCTAAAAAATGGGCTTTATATGGGGCAAGTCTACTAGATGAGGCCATCACTTACTTTGTATGAGTAAATTGGATTTGTGAAATCCCTATATTTTTACTAATCATGTGATCACTATTCAATTTTTATATTAGGAATAATTACAATTATTACGGTATTTTTAAATAAAAAACATAAAACCTAAGAAGTTTACATTTTATATAAACATTGTACATAATGATACATTTAATTAGTTTAATAGTAATTTCCATTAATGAATGTTTGGGTCGTTACAGTATTCCCCCATTAAGAAATTTCTCCCTCAAAATTTTCTTTTCCCACACTAAAACAGATGTGGGTAACTCTGCTTCATCATTTCCTCTGATTCCCATGTTGCTGGTTGAACTTTTTGTTTCCCCACAACACCTTGAGAGGGGAATTGTCTTATTTTGTAGAACATTTTCTCTACGATCTAAGATCTTCACTGGTCACTCCTTGAAAGAAAAATCATTCTCTAACTGTACCACCTCTAAAGAGAGTACATTTGAAGGGTCTAGTATGTACTTTCTTAAGAGGGATACATTAAAGACATCATGTAGTTTGGACATGGTAGGTTGATGTTCTACTCGATAGTCCACAACCCTGACACGATCTAGAATATCAAAGGGGATGATGTAACTAGTAGTTAACTTTCTTTTCTTTCCAAACCTCATGACCTTATTCCATGGAGATATGAGTAGAAATACCGTGTCTCTAACTTTAAACTCAAGGTATCACCGACGATTATCTGTATAAATATTCTGTTGACTTTGGGATGCCTTCATATGTTACTGAATGGTTTTCAGCTTCTCCACTATTTCTTCTACCATTTCGAGACCTAGCAGCTTACGCTCAATGACCTCATCCCAACACGCCATTGTAGTGCAACTTTTCCAATAAAGAGTTTCATATGGTTCCATTTGGATGATCGATTGGAAAATATTATTGTAGGATAATTCAACCAGTGGAAGATGTTGGTGCCATCCTCCTTTTAATTTCATAGAACATGATATTTACATATCTGCAAGTGTATAAATAGTTGGCTCAGATTTCCCATGAGTTTGAGGATGATAGGACGTACTGAAGTTCAGTTCGATGATTAGAGTATGTTGGACACTTTTCCAGAATGTCAGGGTGAATCTCAGATCACGATCAGATATAATAAATAGTGGTACTCCATGAAACCTTACCACTTATTTGATTTAAATTCATGCAAGTTTATCCAATGATAAGTCCTCTCGAATCACGATAATGTGATATATCTTGGTAAGACGATCCACAACGACCCATATAGAATTGTTTCCTCCTGATGTCTTCGGATGTCTAGTGACAAAATCCATGGTTATATTGTCTCACTTCCATGTTGGTATGGGTAGTTGTTGCATCGTCCCCTTATAATTTTTCCTTTCAACCTTCACTTGGTGACATACTAGGCACTTTGATGTATATTCCACAATCTCTATTTTCATATTGTCCCACCAAAAGTTCTCTTGGAGATCTCGATACATCTTTGTTCCCAAAGGGTGAACAGAGAAGGTTGAGCTATGTGCGTTATCCAGAAGATCCTTCTTTATCTATAGATCAGATGATACACATAATCGTGACCCAAATATCCCAATTCCATCCTTGTAAACCACAATCTTTGAGGAGTCCCCATTTCTTATATCTCCCACCCTTTGTTGAATTTTCACATCCTTTATTTGGGAGTCATTTATTTTCTCCATGAGGGACAGTTGAGCAATCATTTGAGAAAGGATTGATGATGTTCCTCCCTTAATTATTTCCATGTCCATACTTTGCAAATCTAATCATATTGGATCCTCTTCAATTCCCATCAATGATATATATGGAGGATCCTTTCTACTTCAAGAATCCACCACCTTGTTCGCTTTCCCAGTGTGGTAATGGATTGATAAATCAGTCAATGATCAGCTCTAACCATAATTGTTTCCACATGTTTAACTCCTTCTGTGTGAATATATACTTGAGTCTGTTGTGGTCCGTATATATTTCCAACTTCTCCACAAAGAGATAATGACACCAAATTTTTAAATCAAAGATCACCATAGCTAACTCTAGATCATGTGTTTGATTATTCTTCTCATTAACATTCAATTTCCTTGTAGCATAGGCAATTAATTTTTCATTTTTCATCAACACAATTCCCATTCCCTTCATCAAAGAATCACTGAATACCACAAAAAGTTCTCTACTTGTGGGTAATATGAGCATGGGAAGAGTGATAAGCCTCGTTTTCAACTCCTTGAGTCTTTCCTTGCATTCATCAAACCACGAAAACATTACTCCCTTCTGAGTTAGATTGGTAAGAGGTTTGTACAATCGTGATAAGTTTCTAAAAAATCATCAATAATATCCAGCTAAACCCAAAAAGCTATGGATATTCTTTATTGATGTTGGCCTCAGCCATCCCTCTTTTGCAGCTGTGTTGGAGGGATCCACAAATATCCCATTTCTTGTTATGATATAGCCCAAAAATGAGAACTCCTTCAACCAGAACTCACACTTATTGTATATTTCATAGATCTTATCCTTTCGCATGGTCTCTAGTACAGTTCTTAGATGCTCCTCATGATCCTCCTTGGTTTTGTATTATATTATAATATCATCTATAAAGACTACCACAAATTTGTCGAGGTAATCTGTAAAGACTCTATTCATCCCACCCATAATGATTTATGGAGCATTAGTGAGAATAAAAGGAATTACTATGAATTCATAGTTCCCATATATTGTATGAAAAGTAGTCTTGGGGAAATCTTCCTTCTTCACCATTACATGATAATATCATGACCACAAATCTACCTATGAGAAGTATTATGCTCCATGAAAATTATTGAAAAATTCATCAATTCATGGGAGATGATACTTGTTCATTATCGTGATTTTGTTAAGCTCATGATAATCGATGCAAAGGCGCATTGACCCATCCTTTTTCTTGATGAAGATGACTAGTTCCCCCTTGGTGAAGCACTTGGGCGTATAAAACCTTTATCCAGGTTCTCATGTAGTTGTTCCATCAACTTTTCAAGCTCCACAATATCCATTCTATACAGATTATTGGATATTGAAAATGCCCCGGGTATAAGATCAATTGTGAATTCACCATCTCTTCTAGAAGGAATGCCATGCAATTACTCGGTAAAGACTTCAGTGAATTCCCTCACAATAAGAATGTCTTCAAGGCTGGTTTCATTCATTGGACTCAATCATCTGAGCCAGATATGCGTGCCCATAGGATGGTAATATCCATGATTTAGATGATGGAGCTAAAAAAGATTCATCTTTCTCCTTGCACTTGTATAGAATCATGGGTCTATTATCTATATGGAGTGTGATTTCCATCTCATGGAAATTTTTATTTTCTCTATTTTAGGAAAGCCAATCCATGCTGAGAATTGCATCAAATTCTTCCAGAGGGTGTATGAAGAGGTTTTCCAAGATGTCCACTCCACAAATTATGACAGGGGATGAGTTATATTCATGGGATGAAATGATTTCCCCATTTGTTGTACTCACCAACATCTTTAATTCCATGATTTGTGGTGGTGTTGGGATTGTTCTACTAAACTTTCAGGATATAAAAGAATGCATAGAATCATGAATGATAACCATACCATTCAATTTTTTGATTGTGGTTCTACCTTATCTGATATCGAAAATGGATAGGTACATTAAACTATTATACACATAAAGGTGAATCTAGTGAAAAAAATGGATGGCTTATAAATAACTTTTATTTCCTTAACATATGAATTTGTTGGAATCAATCAATGTTATCCATGAAAAAATTTCAAACATATAATCTTAGGGGATTTTTCTAATTCTCATAATAATGGTCCATACTTTGTGAATTTACCAACACATATCCTCAGAGAGTGTCATAACCAAGAGTGCATCAAGGCCCATTCTCATGTATGAGGATACCCTAGGTCAAGCCGAAAACTCCTTGTCGAGGTTTTCACTGCTAGTTAAATCTATGCTAGAGTAACCTATGCCTGCTCGTATCCAGACAAGGATGTATTTTCTTGATAAACCACTTAATAAATACCCAAAAAAACATAGGGATGTTTTTATTATACTTAGTCTTTTCTTCAAGGCTTCACTAGTGTTTTATAATCCTAATCTCAAAAATAACTAAACCTCCCTATGATACCAACTATGACAGCCCTGCTCTTTATTACACACATAAATATGATTTATTACATAGATAACTTCCCTTGATACAACAAAAAATACCTAAAGGCCTAGTGTATTTGAGGCTTAGGAAAATTACATAACAACTTAAAACATAGGATGACACATCTTATTGAAAACATACATTACATGACAACTACATTTCCTCATACTTATCATTGCATGGGATACCCTGAGGACATGCATAAGAAAAGGGTGAGCCATAAAGCCCCGTAAGGGAATAAAAAAGGTATAAAAAGAAGATTAAAATACAGTTTAGGAAATAGTCATATCAATTGAGTGCAAGACAAACATGAACATAAATTCATGATAAAGCATGATAATCATAACATGGAAATGTGGCAACAACACTAAACATGGGATTTAGCATGAGCCAAGGTTCATTGCACCTGGAGCCTGAGTAAACCCTCATTGCACATGAAGAACGAGTAAAAACTCATTTAAATTGAATTAGCATGAGTCAATAATCATTTCACATGAAGTATCATGATACTATACATTACCCAATGCAATGGATCGTGATCTGGGCACACCCTTCTTAAAAATTTTATTTCATGCATAAGTGTGGGACCTAGATCATACCACATGGAACCAATCATCCTCATTTATTCCAAAATGAAGGGATGTAGAGTATGTACATGAATATTTATAATCAATTAGAAAATTTTCATAAATTTTAATACCCTTTATAGAAAAAATGGGAATGGTATTCACTACACATGACATTAGCTTGGAAAATCGGTGCAATTTCGGCAGTATAACGACATGACGTAAGAATTCATAAAACTGGTTGATGAGAGATAAAGAGATATCACATCATATATACATGAAATGTAATGTGAGGGGGTCATATGGATACATGTACCAACATATGTAATGGAATTTATATTTTTAATTAAAAATAATTTCATGAATGTAAATGAGGAGAGAGAAAACTCGTTTCGGAATTTCAGCATTGAAATAGGTGTACATGGAAGGAAATAAATAGAGAGAAAGGGGTCTCACATAATTTAAAAATAAAGAGGTCATTATGGTATTGGTGAGAAATCATCCCATATCATATTTAATTGAATGTATAAGGGTATAACAACATATTGAATTTGAGACAAAAATGAAAAGGAAAAAATCCCTTACTTGGAAATGTGATTCTAGAGGCCTGGGAGAGGCTTGAGAGAGGCTTATTTGGAGCTTGGGGCACCTTGGGAGGATTCTAGAGAGAGGATGAAATAGGTTTTATGACCTCAAAAGTCTTTGAGTGAAGATTATGTGGGTGTTTATGTGGGATTATATACGCATCAAGAGGGGATTTATTTATTATTTAGGTTTGGGGCACCACACATTAAACTATTCAAAAGAAAAACCAACCCACAATTCTTGTCCATGGTTATTGCCAAAGGGGAGTGGAAAACAATATTTTATGAGGTAAATGGCCGAAAATATTAAAATAATAGGGTTCCTTATGTGGAGGTGTGTCACACTCTAAAGGAAAAAAATTTGAAAAGATAAAATGTTTTATAAGCCTTGATGGGTCCCCTAAATCTTGGAAAATTAAATCCACAAACCTGAAATCACTTTATTTTAATGATAAAAATGATATTGACCGAAAATAATGTTTATTTGTTTTTATTACATCACTATTTGGTAATTATGATGTTAGAAAACACATTATATATTTAAACTGTATTTTAATTTTACCCAAAAATTCGACTGTCTTAGAAAATTATGAAAAATTCACTCTTGGATAATTTTGACATCCTGATTTCAACAATAATACTAATTTTATCTAAATAATTTTCTTAATGTGTGAATTTTTACTTTTATAATAAAAAATTACATTTATAAAAAATTCATGGGTTTTGACAAAAGCTGATTTCAAACATTAATAAAAATTACAATTGCATTCCTAAAATTATACAATCATTTATATATGAGAAAAATTAATTTAATAATAATAATAATATTTTATTAAAATAATATTTAATTAAAAAATCCATTAATTCATCAAAATATACTTCTTAATTGAATATTACCTAAAAATACTATTTGTTCTGTAAAAACTATTTTCAAAGAAACAATAATAAAGTGAATGTATAATATTTAAACAAAAATAAAGTATATATTCGTAGTGTTATTCTCTTGTTACATAACCCCCCAAAACACCAGCATAAGACCTTAGGGTATGGTGGGCGATGAACATAGACTCTTGGGGTGGCTCATATAACTTGGCTCGAGTGGTAATATCAATCAACTGCCACTTCTCTCGTAGGTGGTTCCGTTTGAGATTAACATGTTGAAGCTTGACTTGGTATTGGTAAATAATGAAGACCAATGATGGAAAATCCTTTCCAAGCTCCATAAAATGGGATTCATATTGGAAAAGTCTACTGGATGAGGTCATCGCTTCTTTTGTATGAGTAAATTGGATTTGTTAAATCCCTATATTTATACTAATCATGTGATAACTGTTCAACGACTATATTAGCAACAGTCACAACTCTTAATGGTATTTTAAAATCAAAAAACATAAAACCAAATGATTTCGAATTTTATATAATCATTTTACCTAATTATACATTTAATTAGGTCGATATGAATTTCAATTAATAAATGTTTGGGTCGTTACAATCTTCGCCCCTTAAAATTTTTACCCTCGAAATTTCCTTTTCCCACACTAAAACAGATGTGGGTAACTCTGCATCATCATTTCCTCTGATTCACAAATCGATTATTCAAACTTCTAGTTTCACCACAACACCTTGTCAAGGGGCATTATCTTAATTTGTAGAACATTTTTTCTATGATCTAAGATCTTCCCTGGTTTCTCCTCATAAGAAAGATCATCCGCTAACTATACCACCTCTAAAGAGAGTACATGTGAAGGGTATGGTATTTACTTCCATAAGATGTATACATTAAAAACATCATGTACTTTGGCCATGGTTTGTGGAAGTTCTAGTCGATAGGCCACAACCCCAACATGATCAAGAATCTCGAAGATGCCGATTTACCTGGGACTTAACTTCCCATTATTTCCAAACCTCATGAACTTCTTCCCTGGAGATAGGCATAGAACGACCATGTATCCTTCTTTGAACTCAAGGTATCCCTGAAAATTATTTGCATAACTCTGATATCGACTTTGGGCAGCCTTGATATGTTGTTGAATGGTCTTCACCTTCTCCACCATTTCTTCAACCATTTCTAGTCCTAGAAGCATAATCTCACCATCTTCATCCCAACACAATGTTTTCTACACCTTTTCCCCTAAAGGGATTCAAATGGTTCCATTTGGATGCTCGAGTGGAAACTAATATTGTAAGAGAATTCAACAAGTGGAATATGTTGGTCCCATCGTCCTTTTATGTCCATATAAGATGATCTTAACATGTCATCCAATGACTAAATTGTTCACTCAAATTGGCCATCAGTTTGAGGATGATAGGGCATATTGAATTTCAGTTCAGTGCATAGAGAATGTTGGAGACTTTTCCAGAACATCAAGGTGAATCTCATATCATTATTGGATACAATAGATAGTGGTAATCCATGTATCCTTACCACTTCTTTGATGTAAATCCGTGAAAGTTGATCAGGTGAGAAGTCCTCTCGAATTGCGATAATGTGAGCGGTCTTGGTAAGAAGAACCACAACGGCCCATATAGCATTATTTCCTCTGGATGTCATTCGAAGTCCATTGAAAAAGTCCATGGTAATGTTGAACCAATTCCATGATGGTATGGGTAGTGGTTTCATCATTCCCTAAGACATATTCTTCTCAGCCTTCACTTGAAAACATTCCATGCACCTTGATGTATATTCAACAATCTAACTTTTCATATTGTCCCACCAAATGTTTTATCAGAGATCTCCGTACATCTTTGTCCCCCCTGGTGAATGGAGATGGTTGAGCTATGTGCATCATTCATAAGCTCCTTCTGTATCTCTGGATTGGATGGTACACATAATTCGGACCCAAATATCACAATTTCATCATTTTCAACCACATACTCTGAGGATTTCCCATTTCTGATAGCTCTCACCCATTTCAGAATTTCAACATCCTTTCTTTCAACATTATATATTTCTTCTATGAGGGATGGTTGAATTATAATTTGAGAAATAATTGATTTTCTTCCTCCCTTAATGATTCCCATGACATTCCTCTGCAAATATAAGAAGATTGGATCCTTTATAATTTTTATCAATGATAGAGATACAAGATCATTTCTATTTATAGCCTACACCACCTTGTTCACTTTCCTGGTGTTGTAATGGATTGAGAAATCATAGTCTTTGTTCAGATCTGACCATCTTCATTGGTGCATGTTCAACTCCTTAAGTGGTAATATATACTTTACGCTTTTTTGGTCCATATATATTTCACACTTTTCCCCAAAGGGATAATGCTGCCAAATATTTAAAGAGAAGATCAACATATCCATATCTAGTTCAAATGTTGGAAAATGAAACTCATGAACATTCAATTGCCTTGAAGCATAGGTAATGAATTTTTCATTTTTAATCAACACACATACCATGCCCATCTTCTAAGTATCACTAAATACTACAAAACGTTATCCACTTTTTGGTAAAGTGAGAATGAGCATAGTGATAAGCCTCATTTTCAACTCCTTGAAGCTTTCTTCACATTATTCACTCCATGAAAACATTAATCCCTTTCGAGTTAGCATGGTAAGAGGGTTTGGAAATTGTGAAACATTTCTCAAAAATCATTGATAATATCCAACTAACCCCAAAAAGCTACGAATATTTGTTACTGATGTTGGCCTCATCCATCCCTATATTGCAACAGTCTTGGAGGAATCCACATATATCCCATTTCTTGTGATGATATGGACCAATAATGATACATCCTTCTACAATAACTCAAACTTATTGTACTTTGAATATATCTTCTCCATTCGCAAGTTCTATAGTAGAGTTCTTAGATGCTCCTCATGATCCTCCTTAGTTTTTGAGTATATTAGAATATCATCTATAAAGCCTACCAAATATTAGTCGAGGTAATCACTAAAGAATCAATTCATCAAGTCCATGAAGATTTCTGGAGCATTAGTGATTCCTGAAGGCATTACTATGAATTCATAGTGCCTGTATCTTGTACGAAATTCAGTCTTGGGGATATATTCCTTCTTCGCCATTACTTGATAATATCCCGACCACAAATCTTCCTTGGAGAAATATTTTTCTCCACACAGCTGATCAAACATGTCATCAATTCTTGGGAGAGGATACTTTATCTTTTTCATGATTTTGTTAAGGTCACGATAATCGATGCAAACGCTCATTGACCCATCCATCTTCGCGTCGAAGAGAACTAGTGTACCACATGGTGAACTACTTGGGCGTATAATCCCTTTATTCAGATTCTCCTGTAGTTGTTTCTTCATCTCCTCAAGCTTCACCACATCCATTCTATATGGAGTGTTGGATATTGGAAACCCACCACGTATAATATAACTTGAGAATTCAAAATCAATTCTTGGAAGAAGACCAGACAATTCCTCAGGAAACACTTCACTGAATTCCCTCACAATAAGCTTGTCTTCATGGATGGATCCTTCCTTGGACTCCATCATATTATCCAGATATGCATGCTCATAGGGCTGTAATATCCATTCTTGAGATGATGTAGCTAATGAAGATTTATATTCTTCCATTCCCTTGTATAGAATCAAGGGTCGATTCTCCATATGGAGAGTGATTTCCCTCTCATGGAAATTTATGTTGGCTCTATATAAGGAAAAGAAATCCATGGCATGAATTGAATAAAATTCCACTAGAGGGAGTAGGATGACATTTTATGGGAAGTTCACTGCACAAATTATGATAGGGGAGGGGTTATATTCATGGGATGCAAGGATTTCCCCATTTACTATACTCACCAATATCTTTACATCCATGATTTGTGGTGGTGTTGGTATTGTTCTACTAAATTTTTGGGAAATAAAATAATGTGCATAACCATGAATGATAACCCTACCTTTACCTTTTTGATTCTAGATATACCTTATCTGATATAGACATGGGATGTGTACATAAAACAATTAAACACAAAAAGGGGGATGCAAGGACAAAAACAGATGGCTAATAAATAAATTTTATTTCCTTAACTTATGAATTTGTAGGCATCAATCTTTGTTATCCATGAACTACTTTCTAAAATATATTCTTAGGGTATTTTTTAATTCTCTTAACAATGGTTCATACTTAGATTGTGAATTTACCAATGCATATCCTCTATGAGTGTCGTAACCAAGAGTGCAGCAAGGCCCTTTGTCGTGTACTAGGATACCCCAGTTCAAGCCCGAAACACCTCGTCTGGGTTTTGACCCCTAGTTACATTTGTGCCTGAGCCCCCTCTTCCTGATCGTATCCAGACAGAGATGTATTTTCTAGATAAACCACTTACTCAATACCCACCAAAACATAGGGATGTTTCTTAATTCCTAATCTGGTCTCTAAGGCTTAACTGGGGTTTTCTAATCCTAATTCCAAAAATAACTAAACCTCGCTTTGATACCAACTATGAAAACGCTCCTATTTATTACACACTTAAACTAGATTTATTACATTGGGAACATCACTTGATAAAAAAAAGAATATTGAGAGGTATGCAGTATTTGGGTATTTGGAACGTTACAAAACAACTTAAAACATAGGGTTCAACATCTTATTAAAAACATCCTTTACATTACCACTACATTCCCTCTTACTTAGAATCACATGGGATAACTTGAGGACATGTATAAGAAAAGGGTGAGATATAAATCCCATTAAGGGACTAAACAAGTTATAAAATGAAGATTACAATTCATTTTAGGAAATATTCATATCAATGGAGTTCAATAGACACATGAACATAAAGGCATGATAAAGCATGATAATCATAACATGGAAATGTGGCAACTACACTTAAAATGGAATTTAGAATGACCCAAGGCTCATTGCACATGGAGCATGAGTAAACTATCATTGAAAATGAAGCATGAGTAACCCATAATTACACTTGAATCATTATGGGTCATAAATAATTACAAATGAATTATAATTATAATATACATTACCCAATGCATTGGAATGCTATCAGGGAACACCCTCCTTAAACATTTCATTTCATTCATAAGTGTGCCATATAGGTCATACAACATCGAATAAATCATCATAAATTATTCCACAATAAAGGGATGTGGAATAAATACATGATGATTTATAATATATTATTAAATGTGTATACATGTGGATACACTTGATAGAGAAATGGGAATTGTATTCACTACACAATGACATTGGTTTGGAAAATCTGTTCAATTTCGGCTGCATAACGACGTGACGTAAGAATTCATAAAAATGGTTGATGAGAGAGAAAGTGGTGACTCATAATATATACACGAAATGGAAATTAAAGGGGTCATATACATACAATTCCCAACATATGTAATGGAATTTAGATTTATGATTGAAAATAATTTCTTGACATTAAATGAGGAGAGATGAAACTTCTTACGGAATTTTGGCATAGTAACGGGTATAAATGGAATGAATTAATGAGAGATAAAGGGGTCTCACATAATTAAAAATATAAAGAAGGATGTATGGGGGATGTGATAAATCATACCCCAAAATTTTTAATTGAATGTAAAAGGGTATGACAACATGATGAAATTGAGACAAAAATGAAGAGGAAGAAATCCCTTAATTGGAAGTGTGCTTCCAGAGTCATGGGAGAGACTTGAGAGAGGATTATTGAGAGATTGGGGAACCCTGGGAGGATTCTAGATAGAGGAGGGAAGAGGTTGGACGAACACTAAAGGATTTTAGTTAAGAAGAAGTGGGATCTTTGGTGAGTTTATATAGAAAAGGAGAGGGGATTTCTTTATTATTTAGGTTTGGTACAACACACATTAAAATAATCGAAACCACTACCAGCCCATTGTTTTTTCAAATGGTGTTTTCCAAAGTGGAGTGAAATACAATATTTTATGAGTCCAATGACCGAACATATTAAAATAACAGGGTTTCTTATGTTGAGGTGGGTCACACTCTCAAGGAAAATAATTTAAAAATACAAAATGTTTTATAAGCCTTGAAGAGTCCACTAAAGCGTTGTATAATAAATCAACAAACCCAAATCACTTTATTTTAATGGTAAAACATATATTGGCTGAACATAATGTTTATAGTATTTTATTACATCACTATTTTGTCATTATGATGTCATAAAACACATTATATATTTAAACGATATTTAATTTTTACCCAAAAATTCTAATGTCTTAGAAAATTAAGAAAAATTCACAGTTGGATAATTTTGACATCTTGATTCAAATAATAATATTTATTTTATCTAAATAATTTTCTAAATATGTGAATTTTTTACTTTAAAAATAAAAACCGACATCTATTTAAAATTCATGGGTTTTGAAAAAAACATCTTTCAAACCATAATAAAAATTACAATTGCGCTTATAAAATTATAAAATCATTTATATTTAATAATAATAAATTTAATAATAATAATAATATTATATTAAAATATTATTTAATTAAAAAATTTATTAATTCATTAAAATAGACTTCTTAATTGAATATTAACTAAAAATACTATTTGTGCTTTCTAATCTATTTACAAAGTAACAATAATAAAATGAATGTGTAATATTTATACAAAAATAATGTACATATTCATAGTGCTAGGGTCATGTTACATACCATATTAAAACACCAACATAAGACCGTAGGATAATGTGTGTGATGGTCACAGACTCTTGGGGTGGATGTGATAACATCGCTTGATTGATAATCTCTATCAACATCCACTTCTCTCATAGGTGGTTCCATTCGAGCTTAACATATTGATGAACATCTTGGGATTGTTCAAGAGAGAAGACCAAGGACCCTAACTCCCTTCCAAGATCTGATATATGGGATTCATACAGGTAATGTCTACTAGATGAGGCCATCGCTTCCTTTGTATGAGTAAATTGGATTTCTTAAAGCCCTATATTTATACTAATCAGGTGATCACTGTTCAATGACTATATTAGCAATGTTCAAAACTGTTAATGGTATTTTAAAATACAATAACATAAAACCAAATAATTTCAGATTTTATAAAAACGTTTTAAATAATGAGAAATTTAATTATATCAAGAGGAATTTCCATTAATGAATGTTTGGGTAGTTACATCATAGGGTTCTGAGTTACCCTTTTTCTTGCTTAAGGGATAAGAGCCTAGTTTATATGATGTATGTTTTCCCACTACTAGTGTTGTGATATGTGGAGGTAGAGAGGCCTATTGGTTGTGGAAAAATTTAACACCTATAGTGGAGATATGCACCGGTTTATGCATCTCAGTGATGGAAAGGATAGTAGGTATGAGGAAATGAGATGGATGTGATTGTTTTGAAGGTTGCTGATTCTTGTTGGTTGTTTATCTTCCTTACTTTCCCCACTGCTTAAGGTAACTGGTTTTCTCACCCTCCTTCCAAAAGGTGAAAAGATGCATGGGGTACGCCACATTTTTTCCATGTATTGATTCCGTAAGGGGAATGGGTCTATGCTCTTTCTATAGGCAGAAAATAATCGAAGGGTAGTTCATCTACTAAACCTGTTGAGCCACCAGGTGTTTAGTAGATTAGAATGTTTTTCTACAATTCCTGGGAATATGGTAAAGTAATAATTTTTTAAACAAATTATTGAATAAATGATGTTATCATATGGGGTTGGAGCTTGATGGGATGCAATGATGAGGTTTCAATTTAACGGAACAATGTAATTTGGGTGTGAGGATAATGAAATATAATGTGTAAATTGTTAATAGTTAATTAATGTTTAAAGAATTAATGAACGCAGTGCAAAATTGATAAAAATGTAATGAAGGAATTTAATAAATATCTTTAAATGGTTGTGGGCTTATAGGATACCTAGTATTTGTAGTGGAAGCCGGGAATCTAAGAGATTTTAGCTACAGTTGAGTCTAAGACATGGTTATGCCCATAGTGTGGTTGTGAGCTATATTATATTATATACTTTTGTTTTTCTATACGCTACTCCACCCCTTCAGTTAGAGCCACTTACACCTAGGGGATTATGATCCATGGTGGATGTTTTCCCTAACATTCTGGTGGGAGGATGGATAAATGACTACCCCATTGGCCCCACTCTCTTCTCTTGGTAGTTACTTGTGCCAGTAGGTAAAAAAGTTAGTTTTCCTTATATATTTGTGTACAGGGCGTTAATGGCTTGTGGTTATTCACAAACATATATTCTGGATATAGTTTTCTATGGAAAACTATAGGTGTAACGTTTTTAGGCTATAAAGGCTTGAGGATCCTTACATGGTGTGTGGGATATAATGGCTTGAGGTATAATTACCAACGTATGATACACATTATGTGAGATATGGTGGTTCCCAGAAACTACCTGGTGACTTTACTAATGTGGGTGTGGTGGTTTTGTTGCATGATGTGCATGTTGGGGTGCTTCGCCCAGGTGTATGTGGGAAAGCCTTTTTGGAGAGAGATGGCTTAGGACGTGCGACATTGGGGAAAAGAGTCAAACTAGTGGAGAAGTAGTAGTGGGGTACCCTTGATATTATTTATTCTTTTATATAATGTTATATGAAATAGTTGGTGAGAGCTTCCATGGTGAGGATGAGAACTTAGTATAACTATTTATGCGATGAGTTAGTTTCACTTTTTGTTCACTGTGTTGTAGAATTTTTCTTTTCTTTTGCAAGAGAGGCTATGGGGAGGATCCTACTGAGTATACTATTATACTCACATTATGTATATATAAACTATTTTTCAGGTCACATGGAGAAGTTTGGAGATCAGGCTTGTTTCTAATAGCTTGTGGTTGTAGGAGATATTTGGGCTTCGTTGTTGCTACTATTTTTTACTTTCCTTTGGCACTTGTAGTTTCCCCCTTCAGTTGTGGTAGTTTTGTGTGACATTGCATATGTGTACTTGAGATTTATTTTATATTGTTGTTTGCATTGGAGTTGGTTAGTGTCTGTATTATCTCTCTCTTTTTGATGTGTTATCTTAGATGTTAATGCCTCCCATTTTTCTGTTTATTGTACCCTCGGTGCTAGTTTCCAACCCAAGGCCTACTGAAGGGGGGGATCATGGGTCATTATCTCTATCCTTACCTTTCCAGCCTAGGATGCGTACACCTTGTGAGGAGGGGGTCATGACAAAGTAGTATCATAGCATTGTTAAGGGATAAGATGGAGTTTGGTGTTAGGCATAGGTGAGGTTGCATGGGTTGTTAGGGAAATAGTGTAAGTTAGTTTAGCAAGTGATGGGAACACGTGGGACCAGCTAAGACATAGGTGTTTCGGCCCCCCTGTGATCTGATGCACATACCTTTATGTTTACAATGCTACTAAAGGAGGTGATACCAGTTATAGGTTAGAGACCTAGGAAATGATAATGCATCATTATTCTTTGTGCATGTGTTTGCATGGGTAGACCCTGTGATAGGTTAACCTAAATTGAAAAAAGGAAAACAATTAATTAATTAATTCTGAGTCATCCATATTCTATGTTTAGGATCTCTAAATATTTTTTATTTTGTAGGTATGGCTCTAGGTCAACATCCTCATCAGTTTTGAATAGATGACGTCTAACAGGTTGTGCCAGTAGTTCACCGTAGGGTAGAGGTCGATGACGATGACACTTGGAGGAGGACACTACAAGAGTTTTAGAACAAGATTCTAAAGAAGTACACATGCTTCGTTTTAGATCAAGTCAATGAAGACTGGTTGGAGGAGGTCAAGATAGGGTTTAGTTTTATCGGTGATTGAAAGGAGAACTGGGTGTCATTGGTTGTGACGATTCTGCATGGGGAAGCGATTCAGTGGTGGTTCTTGTTCCTCGGGGCTCACGAGGAGTCAGTGATATCATCGGAGGATTTCTTAGACAAGTTTAGAGTTTAGTTTCTTTATTAAACCGCAAATTCATCAAGTCTATAGGATTTTATTACCCTTCTATAGGAGAGCTCCAGTGTGTGAGTGTTTGGAATCCATTTCAGGTACCTTTTAACATATTCCTCGGACCTGTTTCCAGACGAGGAGGCAAGGGAGAGCCATTTCGAGGAGGCTTTTCATCAAGAGATCCAACACAAGGTCACCCTATTTATGCTAAAGACATATCATGAGGTGTAGGTAAGGGAAATGGTCATCAAGAGAACATTGGCCAGAACTAGATCATCGTGAGAGGGGTGTCCGTATGATTCCTCATGGAGTAGATTTGTGGTACGAGGTTCTAGGTTATTAGGGAAAAAGATTTTCCATTCAGCTAGGGGTAGGTCCCAACCCTCAGCATCTCGTTTCTCTTGGGGCGGAAGCTCTCAGGCCTATGCCAAGGGACCAGTAGCTTGTTTTTCTTGTGGATGCAGAGGTCATCAATGATGAGAGTGCTCGACCTTTCAGATTAGTCATCATGCATCAGGTGTTCTCCTCTAGGTTCCTCCGTTCAAGCAGTTCCAGCAGAGGCAACAGTGGTAGGTTAAACCATCATTGGGTCAGTAGAGAGAAGACGGGGCAAGCATAGGACAACCCAGTGATGCTCCCTATCCACAGATTGCAGAGCGTGACCACTGTGGTGTTCGTCATCAGGGTCATAGGGGTCATAGAGGAGGTTGTGGTTAGCATCATGTTTTAGTGTTCCCAACACCAGGCGAGCCAGACATCGTTCATGGCACCCTTTACTTGTTTTATTCATGGTGTATGCCTTGTTTGATTCCAGATTGACAAAATTCTTCATATCTCATGCAATTTTCAATGCATTGGGACTTGAGGTAGGGAAGCTTCCAGTTCCCTTGACGTTGACTATGGTTGTCGGAGGGTTAGATAACCTGTTTGAAGTATGAATAAACTATGAGCTAGTGCCGGGGAATCACCGCTCAGGGGGAAATTACTTCTGTTTATGGATAAAACCATATTATGTCATACTTGGCATGGATTGGATCTATTTGGTGAAGGCTATTGGGGATTATTTCAGGAGGATGGTTGTGTTTTTTGATGCAGATAGAGATCCAGCAGTGTTTGTTGGTGAGCGAGACACTCATATGGGTTAGTGGAATGCTCCTTCCTTATCATATATTATTTATAATAGGATACGGAGTTCTTTATAGGTTCAGCAGTTGGCATTTCCTTGGGTTGTAGAAGAGTACCCAAATGTTTTTCTGGAAGATTATGTAGCATTACCCCCTCAACGAGAGATCGATTTTGGGATCAAACTACAACCAGGAGAATCTCGTATCTATAAATCTCTTTATAGGCTCACCCCTTATGAGTTTTTAGAGTTACATATTCAGCATCCTGATCTGTTACAGTGTGGTTTTGATTGGTTGAGTGTGTCACCGTGGGGCACAGCAGTTTTGTTTGGGAAGAAAGCTGATGGAATTTTGCGGTTTCGTATCTATTATCATTGCTTAAACAATGTGACAGTGAAGAATCACCATCCTCTTCTCGAGATTGATGATTTAGTCAATCAACGTAAGGGTGAAAGTTGGTTCTCAAAGACTGACTTGCAGTCATAATATCATCATATGTGAGTGAAGGATGAGGATATAATGAAGACTGCTTTCCGTTGTCGTTATGGGCATTATGAGTTCCTTGTAATGCCATTTGGTGTGATGAGTGCTCTAGTTGTGTTCACAGGATAGATGAACACTATGTTTTGTGAGTTCTGAGATATGTTCATGATGGTTTTCATCAAAGACAACCTTGTGTACTCCATGTCTGAGGAGGATTATGAAGAGCATCTACATGCCATTTTGGGAGTTCTTCGTCAACATCATCTATTTGGGACGTTGATAAAGATTGAGTTTTTGGCTTGATAAATCCATTTGTTGGGCCATTTTGTGTCCCTGCAGGGAATAACTATCGATCAATCTATGATAAAAGCAGTAGGGTCTTGGAAATACCCCAAGATAGTGGAAGAGGTGTGAAGTTTCCTTGGTCTTGCAAGCTACTACAGGAGGTTCATAACTGATTTCTATCAGGTTGTGACTCCTCTAACGACATTGACTAGGAATGATCAGGTATTCATGTGGACTGATTAGTGTCAGGAAGCTTTCGAGTATCTAAAGGGGAAGTCCAGAAGCTCTCTAGTTCTTGGTCTTCCAATAGAGGGAGTTCAGTTTGATGTTATCAATGATGCTTCATATATGGGGTTAGGCTATGTTCTGATGCAACAAAGACTAGTTTTTTCTTATGGGTCTTGGTAGTTGCGTCCCCATGAACATAACTACACAACCAATGATCTTTATTTGGAATCCATGATGTTACCTAAAATGTTATGGAGACATTACCTCATTATCAAACTCATTGTGGTTTTCACTGATCATATGAGCCTACGGTATGTTTTCTCTTGGCATGAATTGAACTTATGTAAGAATCAATGGATGGAGTTCTTACATGTATATGACTTTGAAATATCTCATACCCCGGGAAAGGGGAATTTTGTAGCTGATGCACTGAGTGAGAAGTCACGTAGTGATGTAGTGTGTGAATCTAGTGATTCATGGCGAGTTATAGAAGAAAATTCTACATTACATCTTTATATGAGAGAATTTTGGGGAAGAGGATTTTTTTTTTGATGAAGGTGCAGTCATCATTGGTGCAACAGGTGGGAGAGTCCTAGTTAGGGGATCTCTAAGTGGAGGTCTGGAGAGATCGAGTTGTTTGTGGCGAGGCCCTTGATGGTTGGTCTGAGAATGAACAACACCATGTGTTGTATCATGAAAGGATATTTATTACTTTGGAGATGCATGAGATGGTTCATATATAGGTCCATAGTTTTTCTTTAGCAGTTCATCCTAGCGTGACAAAGATGTATTGACCCTTGAGGAGTCAATTTTGGTGGCCTGGGTTGAAGCATGAAGTTTCAGGGTTTTTGTATTGATGTTTGGTCTTTTAGATGGTGATGGATGGGCACCGTTTCCCCGGTGGTTTTCTATAGACATCATATGTCCCTAAGTGGAAGTGGGATGACAACTCAATGGATTTCATCATATGGCTACCCAAGACTCAAGGATGACATGATGCTATATGGGTAGTGGTGGATTAGGTGAAGGAATCAGCTCACTTATTGGAGAAAACGTAGTCGATCTTGATGAGTGCCACTACTCCGAGGTGCGTAGATGATGTGGTGTGGTTTCATGGAGTTCTAAGGTACATTGTCTAAAACTGGGATACACAATTTTCCTCATGATTCTGGAGGGGATTGAAACATGCTTTTGGGACCCAGATACACTTTAGCACTTCCTTCCACACCCAGATAGATGGGAAGATAGACAGGACTATCCAGACGTTAGAGGACATGATACGAGCATGTGTTGTAGATTTTGATGGATCATGGGTAAAAAACATAACTCTGGTAAAGTTTTCCTATAAAAAAAACTACCACTATACCTTTTTCAGGGCACCATTTGAGCTTTGTACAGTCGGCCATGTCATTCACCTATGTGCTAGCTGAAGGTTAGTGTAGCAGGTGTTCTTGGGACAGAGGTGGTACATAGCACCACAATAAAATTTAAACTTGTGTGTGAGAGGATGAAGATAGATTAGGACCATCATAAGTTACATGTTGATCGTAAGAGGAGGCCTTTAGAGTTTGAGGTCGGAGACCATGTGTTCTTAAAGGTTTCCCATTGTCATGGGAAGTGAAGGTTCAGTCGCAGGAGTAAGATTTCTCCCATGTGTGTTTGTATTTTCAAGGTTTTGGATCATGTTGGAGCGATGGAATACCAGACAGAACTTCCCCCATGGATGAGTCAGATAAATGATGTTTTCTATGTATTACAGATTTATCGTTATCGTCATGAAAACTCATACATCATCGATTGGAGTGAGATCGATGTTGACGATGAAGAAGCCTTTTAAGAGAGGACGGTAGAGATCTAGGACTACAAGGATAAGGTGTTACATGGGAATTATATTCCCTTGGTTCATGTCTTGTGGCAACATAGTGGTTTAAAGGAGAGTAGTTGGTATCGGGAGTCCCAAATTCATGTCCAATACCCAACGCTATTTTAAGTTGTTGTGATGAGTTTTTCTTTAATGCATTAATTTATGTAACTTTAATGTGATGTTATTCTGTACTTTTTTGGATATGAAAGGGTTGTTCCCCTATTCTCTGGATGTTTTTGATGTGTCCAATTGTGTGGGGAAAGGAGGACCTAACCTCTAATCAGGGCAGATTATTGTGGATGCGATTAAACCTGTGTTGGAGAGTTAGTGCCCCTCAAAGAGGTTAATATCCTAACATGTAGGAAGGAACTCCTTGAACCATGTGTCAGGAAAATGTGATATTCAGGGTTGGTGTATCTGTTTAAATTTGATAACTCTTGGGGGGAGTGTTCTCGTATTTTGATGTTTTGTTCCGGCTTTTTAACAACTCAGGGTGGTTTTCCCTTGAGAGGCATCTTATGGGCTGGTTATTCAGACCCCCCTCTTCATCGGCATTGGTTTTGAATTCTTGAGGATGAGAATGTTCTAAGAGGCATATAATGTAATTTCCCAAACCTATTTGGTATATTAATTTTTTGAAATATGGCGCTAGAGGTGTTCTGGGAGGTCAATGTGACTTATTCCCAATAACAGCCTTCCAATAGCAACCTTCCAACATCAACCTTCCATCATAATCCATTAAAATAGAATCCTTCTAACACCATCCTTACAAAAACAGACTTCCAACAACATCCTTCCAATATTATCCTTCAAACAACATCCTTCCAATAACAGCCCTCCAATAGTATCCTTCAAACATCAGCCTTCCAACATCAGCCTTCATTAAGTAGCCTTCCAACAATATTCTTCCAACAACAAACTTTTTTTCCCTGTCCAAATTTGTAGTTCATGAATAGTGTCTCCATATCGGTGAGGTTTCTAGACCAGTGAGGTTCTATAGTGTTTCTAGACTGGTGAGGTTTCCATACCAGTGTGATTCTACAATGTTTCTAGACCAGTGAGGTTTTTAGGCTAGTGCGGTTCTACAGTGTTTCCATACCGGTGAGGTTTCCAGACCAGTGAGGTTCTATAGTGTTTCTGGACCAGTGAGGTCTCAAGGCCGGTGAGGTTCTATAGTGTTTCCAGACCGGTGAGGTTTCTAGACCAATGAGGTTTTGCATTGTTTCTAGACTGGTGAGGTTTTCAGACCAGTGAGGTTCTATAGTGTTTTTTGACTACTGAGGTTTCCAGACCTATGAGGATATACAGTGTTTCCATACAAGTGAGGGTTCTAGACTAGTAAGGTTTCCAAACCAGTGAGGTTCTATAGTATTTTTAGATCAATGTGGTTTCCAGACTAGTGAGGTTATACATTATTTCTAACTTCTTATAGTTTATCCCCTTTGAGATTTAAATTGAAGTAAAATGCATTTAAGACCTTGTTTTAAAGGATTTAAGGCCAAATCAAATCCCTTAACTCATATATTAATTTTCCTAAGGCTGAGGATTCTTTTACATGGTCAAATCATGTGGTTTAGTGCGATATTATTTTAATATAAAATCAAGTATATCCTACACCGCTACTCTGTTAAATTTTCTAAAGGGGCAAGATATATTCCTTCCTTATTCTAACATCTTGTTCCCTATTGCAAGATGATAGAACCTTTCCATCTTCCCTTAGGGGATATATGATCGAACCCTAATCCTTAGATTGTTTATCCTTAAATATTCTTACTGTTGCTTGCACACCCCCATTTTGATGCAAGTAGCAAGTGTCGATCCTTCATCGATAGAAGGTATGATCTACCTCTCTTATTGTGTTTTCTTCAATAATTCTCCTCATTTTTATCCTTCCCTTGCTATGGCATGTGATCTCCATGATTCTAAAGATGTTTTCTTGGCTGTCGTATGGTGCGGTGATGCTGCGACATCCTCGGGTGGATTCAAATATCACGAGGGATGATATTGTAATCTGTTGTATGTCTTGTTCTCATATAAATAATGTCAAGAAAAATTTTTGGTAGGGTATTCATTGATTCTCATTTATTTTACGTGAAAATGTAGAGTTATCATGTTTTATCCCACTGGATCACAATGGAATTGACATATTAAATATTTGAAATAGATAAATAAGTTGATATTGATTTTGTATTATTTCCTTTGGTTTTTCTAGATAGTGTGACATATATGAATGATTTGTTTATTTTTTTGTTCTTTATGGAAATTGGTAATGAACGTAAAGATAGAATTAATTGATAATTGTTTCTCTAAATATAATGAGGCATGTTAAGGAATTGGGTTGTTGTTGTTGTTGTAATTTGATGTTAATCATGTTGATTCATTAATCATGATTAATCAATCTGTGATAGCATACTATTTTTTTTCTCCTAATTGGAACTTGAAAATAATAAATCAGTCATTTTCTAATGTATTAAATTACTGGTTGTTTGATTGTAGATAATTCTATGTAGGGTTATGAGTTTCCCTCTTGCTTTATTAATGGCTAAGAGCCTAGTTGATATGATGTTTGTTTTCCTACTGCATCTATTGTGATATGTGTGGGTAGGGAGGCCTATTGTTTTTTGTAGCAATAGATTCCTAGAGTAGAAAGATGCATCAGTTTATGCATGTAGGTTTTGAGGAGGACACCAGGTATGATGAAACAGGTTGGATGTGAATGTTTGGATGCTTGAAAATTCTTGTTTGTTTTTTATTTCTTAACTTTCCCCACTTTTTGAGGGAGATGGTTTACTCACCCCCCCCTTCCAAAAGGGGAGAGACACGCATGGTATTCCACGTTCTTTATTTAGCTTCTTGATAGAGGATGAGTCTACACACTTTCTTTAGACGACAAAGACTCAACGTGTAGTTCATCCACTCACCGTGTTGAGCACCCTTATGTTTAGTATCCTATAATGATTTTATAGAATGCATAGGAATATAGGAATATTGGAATGTAATAATGTTTTTAATAAATTTTTTAATAAATTATGTTAACCCATAGGGTTCGAACTTGATGGGACGCAATGTTGAGGTTGCAATTTAAGGGATCAGTGGAGTTTGGGTGTGATGATAATGAAATATAATGTGGAAATTGTTAATAGTTAATTAATTATTAAAGAATTAATGAACGTAAAGTGAAACTAATAAAAAGGGAATTAACTAATTTAATCAATATCTATAAATGGTAGTGTACTTATAGTAAACCTATTCCTAGTAGTAGCAGATGGGAATCCGCAAGACGTTAGCTGTAGTTGGTTCTAAGAGTTGGTTATGCTCATAGTGTTGTTGTGAGATATAGTATATTATGTACATTTTGTGTTTCTATATGTTACTCCACCCAGTGAGTTAGGGAAACTGACACCCCATAGATTCTGAGCCCTAGGGGTTGTTTTCCCCAACATTCTGGTGGGAGGATGGATGTTTGACTACCCCTTTAGCCCCACTCTCTTCTCTTGGTAGTTACTTGTACTCGTAGGAACATTAGTTAGTTTTCCGCATATAAGTGAGTAGAGGGAGGTAATGGCTTGTGGTTATTCACACACATATATTTTGTATATAGTTTCCAATGGACTACTATATGTGTAACATGTATAGGATGTGATGGCTTGAGGATTGTTACTCGGTTTATGTGCTATAATGGATTCAGGTATAATGCCCGATGTATGATATATGTTATGATAACTATGGTGGATCTTGAAAACAACATGGTAACATTGCTTACAGGGATGTTGTGGTTTTTTTTACACGAGGTGAATGTTGTGGTGCATCGCCCTGGTGTCTTCGGGTATTCCTTTTTAGAGAGAGATGGATTAGGACGTGCAGCGTTGGGGAAAAGATGAAAATCATTGGTAAGTAGTAGTGGGGTACCCTAGATATTCCTTATGATATTATATAATCTTATATGTGATACATTGTGAGAGTATCCATGGTGAGTCTGGTAATCTAGTATACCTTTTTAGGTGATGAGTTAGTTTCACTTTTTGTTCAATGTGATTTAGCATGCTTTCTTTATTTTTGCACGAGTGGCTCTAGAGAGGATCCTACTAAGTATATTGTTATATTCAAACTATGTATATATAAACTATTTTTAGGTCACATAGAGTAGGTTGAAGATTAGGATGGATTATACTAGATTATGGTTGTTGGATCTATTTCGTATTTGTGGTTGATGATGTTTTTACTTTCCTTTGGTACCTGCAGTTTTCCCCCTTTAATTGTAGTAGTTTTTCATGACATTGCGTATGTGTACTTGGGATTTCATTTATATTGTTGTCTGTATTGTAGTTAGTTTGTGTCTGTCTGATCTCTCTCTTTTGCATGTGTTCTCTTAGTGGGTAATGCCTCCCGTTTGTGTGTTTACTATACCCTTAGTACTAGTGGACAAACAGGGCCTACTGGAGGCGGGGCTCATGGGTCATTATCTATCTTCTCACATTGCCATCCCAGGAGGGGTACAACATGTGGGGAGTGGGTCGTGACACTTATGATCTTTATTTCATTATGATTCATCTCTTATGTACATAAATATTTACTCCATGGTCCATTTTTATGATATTTGATATATAGGTACGATCTTATAATGATAATGATCACATTTCCATAACCTTACGTTCATGAAATGGCTACATATTTCCTTTCATTTCCCATAATGATCATTTTACCTAACCCATTTCTTTTATTTAATTTCCATTGGTTATAAAGAATTTTTTTATGTATAATTAATAAGGGGGAGATCTTTGTGGGAAACATTAAAGTTCTATCACTGAGATAGTATATTTTTGTTCCTAATTTCCAATGGCACAAACTAATATGTTATTTGTGCGTCTGTTTTTGGAAATTTTTTATGTATTATGAAAAAGGAATGTAATTTCTATGTACATTCAAACTGGGTTTTAATATTGTAAAAGACATTTGTGTTTGTTTAATGGATATATGGTTTGTTGGCATGTTTTTTTTTCTGCATACACAAAGGCACTATGGTATGGTTCCAAAGAAGGTTACGTTATTTCATAGAAATATGTTTGTGGTTGTCTTGGTGGTGTTACATGTTTAGAGATATTTTAGCATGGTGAAAAAGTAGGTTGATTATTATATGGTATTAATTTTTTAATCAATAGACATGTTAACATCATTATTTCATAAACTTATTATCTGATTGCTATTGTTT
Organism: Viscum album; assembly: GCA_963277665.1. Taxonomy (NCBI): domain Eukaryota; kingdom Viridiplantae; phylum Streptophyta; class Magnoliopsida; order Santalales; family Viscaceae; genus Viscum; species Viscum album. Next base: position 1,049,271,264 of record OY728162.1, read on the forward strand.
AGAAATGATGATGTCGACTTGCTGAGTTTTACTCACACCCTATTCGAACCACCAATTGGAACATGAGAATATTACATGGATGCAGGCTTGGAAAAGGGTAAGGGACCCGACTGTAGATTTTTTCTTACTAAATGGGATGATGATTGGTGATGAGATCAATATGGGGTTTGTGACTAGAGTGTTTTAATTTATTTATGATAACTAATTCTGTTATTGTATTACTTTCTATTTTACATTTAATTATATTACATCATGACATTATGTTATCCCTTTATTATTTATTGGATTATTCAGTTGGATTTTATTTTTTGGGTTTATCTTTTATATTGTATTGTTTCCAATATATCCACACAATTATATATATTTATTTTGTTTTATATTGTAACTCTATACTAGGGTGTATAGTATATCTACTATATTCACTAGATCCTCACTGCCAGTCATAAATGTCTCGTATACGAGGAGGGATGCATGAGGTCACACAACTAACCCTCTATAGCCACATGAGAGAGTTCTAGATCTAGGGGTGTTAAGAAAAGATTCCCATTTTCTTTTCAAAGAAAATATTTTCCCAAATTTTCTAGAATTTTTTGGATTTTAAATAATTAATTTCAAAATAAAAAGGGTATTTTCTTAATAAATGTTCCAATGATATTTTAAAGGTATTTTCATCTATGGAAACATCATTATATTTTATTTATGTTGAAATATGTACATGATCAGTTGATATCTTTCATATTATTTCTCTGGATTGTTATTTGTTATTACTATTAAATCTTAATAACACCTATTTTATTTTTCATGGGTTAAGATAGATGAAATGATAGATGTTTCCATGACATCATGGAATAAATATAAAAGGATCAAGATTATGTGATGGTGGGTCCATTATAACTATCGAATGCATTGGGTGATGTGATATTGGTATCTCATGAGATGATGATGATAAATTTGGACATGATTGGGAATAACTTTTTTCACACATTGATACATGATTAAGATTAATTATAGTTTTACTAAGTATATTAGCAATGTAAATGATTACGAATGTCCATGTTCACACTTTGATACTGGATTATGATTTATTTTAGCTATGCTTACAAGATTATGCATGGACATGGTTATGAATAACTATGTTCACAATACTACGATTTACTATACTTATTATTCACTATTCCAACATTATGATTACTGAATGATGATTACTTATTTAACACCATTTTTATTTTTCTTATGGTTTTTACCTGATTTTGTACTTGTTCATCTAAGTGCGTCGAGGTATGAATATTTTACCTCGAGACCATAAAATTGATTATGGTATCATACCCTTATGATTATATTAGGATCTAATGATTTATATCTCCCATTCATACTCTTGTTGACAGTGTATTCTCACCCTTACTTATGTTTTAATTTCCTAGGTTTTGGTGGATGTTTCAAAGTATGATATGTCTAGAAGGGTACTAATGTAATGATCATGGTAGGACATGATAAAGATATTTTAAGAAATTAGATGATTATGTACCTAGTATCTAATTAGACAAAACCATTATAGTCACCAAGTCTGTATAATTGTGAATTATATTGAATATTCATAAATAATGATATAATATTTATGTATGTTATGTTTGGTTAACTATATATGGAACTAAGCATAAATATTACATATTGTAGTGTGTGTATACTAGATTCACCTTATTTAATTACCAATTATTTTTATGGTTTATATGTTTAGATAGTTATGTCCTAACCATTACATATTAGACCCATATAATACAATTTGAGAATTTATTATCTGTATCAATTTTTTCTATAAGAGATTTTTTTAAAAAGAATCTTGTTTCCATTTAATTAAAAATATTTATGAAAATCAACTTGACTTTGTCTTTGTTATTTCAAATCTATGAACCCTAAGAAAAAACAATTGTGAAATACATGATGAGATAAACATTCAGTAATGGAAAAAAATAAACCCCGTATTCCATTTTAAAACCATTATATCAAAAATGGAGATTTCCTTTAACAAAATAAACATTGAGTTAATATGATTATCTACATACACATGAAAAATGTTTTCTACCCAATGTTTTTCATAATTTCATTAGAAGAAATCATAAAGGCTAAATTATAATCATGAGGGTTTCTTAAGAAACATGAGAACCCATGTGTAAAGACCCTTAAATTTCAAGGAAAGTTTTTTCTTAATTTTCTTTGGTATTTTACAAGAACGCAGTTCCTGACGGCACCTGATTCCGAGGCCTGGTGTCCCCAAAATCATTTTCCGAAGTTTGGCTCGGGTACGTTCCGTGAACGGACGAGCGGGTTTTTCTAACTTATGAACCGGTGCTCGGATTCAAATTCTGAGGGCACCGAAGCAATCACAGCGCCGGTACTTGCTTAGAAACGCCTATTCTGGAGTTGCGTTTGCTCGGATGTGGTTTTTAATTTTTGGGCTTTAAATTAAGAAATAAAATAAAGTGGTGCGACAACTTTATTTTTATTTCACTTAATCCACTTAAAAGCCACTTAAAGCTGATTAATCTATGTTAATGCGGATAAGGTACAATTAAAAATATCCTACCCTCTTGGTAAGATATTTGTGAGGTGGGGCCCGCACAAGCCCCACCGTTTCTTTTTCGCTAAGTAACGCACCCGCGAAAACCCCTATTAATTGAAAGTCAACAAGGGCATTTCTTAATCTATTAAACGCTCCTTTTAATTGGGTGGTTTTATTCGTTGAATAAATTCTATGAATTAATTTCGTTCGTTTCTTATCTTTTTTCGTTTGTTGGCATGTTAATAAAATAACACCAATTTCTCTTCTTCTTGTGTGTTGTTCGTTGAGAGGATTTGACAGAACCTTAAGTCCTTTAACCTCATTCGTGAAGAACGCGAAGAAAGCGAAAAACGCGAAGAACGCCGACCTTCGACGAAAGGCGACGAAGAACGCCAAGTACCGCGACGCCAACGATTCTTCTCCCACGATGTTCTTCTGCGATGATCCAACCCCACGACAACCTTTGATCAAAAACGACAAGGTAGGGGGTTGCGCTCCTTTTAAATTCTTTATGGATTATAACAACAACATAGATGTAATTATTATTAATTAAATCTGTATGGTTTTTATCCTTGGTGTTCGTCAACGCGACGACAAGTACTGCGCGACAACGACGCTCTTCCGCGACGCGATGAATCTTTTCTTCCACGACGATCAATTCCGCGAAAAACACACGTGCGACGAGGTAGGGGTTTGATTCTTTAAATCTTTGTGATTAAATCCCCGGTCATTTAAATATTTTTGGGTGAATATCTTAAAGACCGCTAACGCGGTGGTTGCGGAATAACGAACAAGTCCAAACCCACCGCACCTTTTCGTTCTTCGTGCGCGAAATGGAGGACGATGACAAACGGGGCCGCAAGGGTGATTAGAGGGCCTGGAGGTGAAGATCGAGTCCCGAGAGGACCACTGGCAAAGATCGCACACAAAACGGACCACCGGAGCGCGTCCGGTGGCCCGCAGAAGCTTCCGCCGGCGTGCCACGCCGGCGCGGCGGTGCCCGGCGCAACTCCGGCAAAACCCGCCGCGGCTGAAGCCACGACGGAAACCTAGTTCCGTGGCCGCGCAGAACCGGGAGGACGGACGCGGCCCGACCAGTGCCTCCACTGGCGAGGCAGCCCCACCCGGGGCCGCGGCGTTTCTTGACGCGGGGGGCAGCAAGCCCCCCGCAGCTTCCCCCCGCCCGGCCGAGCCGAGCCGGGCCAGGCCGGGTCGGGCGGACCCGGGTCGGGGCGACCCGGTGCGGGCCGACCCAGGGGGGTCGGGCCGGGTCGGTCCGGGCCCAGACCCCCCGTTCCCGGACCTTTTCGGTCTTTTGCTCAAAACATGAGCAACGGGTCTCTGAACGACACGCCGTTAGCGGCGATGCGATCCTTGGATCGAGACTGTCGTTTCTATATATCACCCTCAAGGTTTCGAAATACGTTTGGTTTAGCCGTGTTGGTTCGTACACGAAACCAACCGGGCCCTCAGAGCGGAAACGCTCTTATCTTGAGGTTCGGACGTCCGATTGACGTGCCGTCGACATTGTTGAATTCCTCTATGTGAGATGGATCTTTTGGCTTACTCCTCCCGATGCTTGGACGCAGGTGGAGTACGGTCGGGTTGGTTTTTCCTTAGAAACCAACCGGGCCCCTGGAACAAAAAAGCCAATAACTCTCAGACTGGGCGTCCGATTGACGCACCGTCTGCGACGTTGAGTTCCTGTTGACGATACGGAAATTTTGGATACATCAACTATGGACTATGTGTCAGTTGATGTATGAGCATCTCGGCTCATGGAGCGGACCCTCCCGAACGAGCTTGATGTGTGCGGGAACCCTAGAGCTGGCTGCAACTTCTACTGTGACGACAACGACTGTTAAAAGATCCTCATTGGATTTGACGACGATGACTACAACACTCAGTGATCCTTTGTGGGTCAGTGCTACCAATCTTGTGTGGGTCCGATCCTGTGTGGGTCAGCGCCCAGCGGTTCTGTGTGGGCCAGCGCCTACAGGTCCTGTGTGGGCCCGATCCTGTGTGGGTCTTTTCGGGGGTTAGTTACATATCGATCCTTTGTGGGTCAGATACTTTGTGGGTCATTGCGCGGGTTAGTACCTATCCAACCTTTGTGGGTTTGACGACTTAGATGGATCAGTGATCATATCTATCATCATTCGAAGAAGTATACCATTGTGTGCTGAAACCCTGTAGTGCTATCCTGTGTGGATTACGTTTTGCTTTCCTGTGTGGATCACAATTCGCTTTCATATGTGGATTGTGTTGTGCTATCCTGTGTGGATTTACGTTTTTCTTTCCTGTGTGGACTAGGTTTTACTTGAGCTTGGATGTTGGAGCCGAGTGGGAATTGATGACTTAGGTATATGTATGAGCATATACCTAAGCCGTGTCGGATGTTACTTTGTGATTGTATCTTTCCTTTGTGGTTTATCCATTGTGGATTCTGGGAGACCTTCAGGGGTCTCGGGGTCCCTACTGAGTATCTTTTACTCACCCCTGCACGGGCTATGCCCGCACTACGTTGTGTTGGTTGCAGACGATGGACAATGCTGATCGTGGCGGAGGCTTGCGGAGCAGGACGGTACCTGGAGGTGGACCACTGGGCGGGACGTACTCGGAGCGGTCGGCTGGACCCGAGGAGCAGTGGAGGCTTTCTGTACCCACCATTCAGGTGGGACTTCCAGAGGACGGCTTGATGCTGCGGCTTTTCATTTTAGTTGTTGTTTTCCCTTTTCAAGTTGTACTTTACTTTCAGTTTGGGTTTTTATTCTGGCCCACTTACTTTCCGCAATTACTGTTGTACTAGTTTTACTTAGTGTTTACTTTTTTCTGCTTTCTTACACTGTGGTGCTTGTTTACATTACAAAGGCAATGCCTTCCCTTTACCGGGATTTACGCCTTGGTGCTAGTCGCTAGCCCCTGGCCTATGGAAGGCGGGCTTGGGGTAGTCACGGCATGGGCCCCGAGGACGGGTTATGAAAAATTGGTATCAGAGGAGTTCGGTTCTACCGTAGACTCTGATCTTTCTTCTATGTGAAGCAACAGTGTCTAGCGTATTGGGTGTGGTTATCAGTCCAGGGAGTCCAGTGTTGGTGCGGCGGCCGATGTATCCATAAAACAGGACCCTTTCTTCTGATTTCCGACTTAATGTATGGAAACATTGATTGCATGTGTGTTTCAAGTTTTCTTTGTGATTACTTTGTATCGGCTCACCAGGTATACTGTTTTGACCATGGCACACCTGTTTCCTTTCAGGATGGCCCCACGACGGCAACCAGCTAGTGTTCTGAGAGTCGAGTTTGACGACAACCCACCGAGCGACGAGGTCTCGGTGTAGGGCCCTTTGACAGTAGAGGCACCAGAAGTACCTCTACCCGCCGAGCCACCGATGCTTCCAGCCCGAGCCGCTAACGATGCACGTCGCCTCAATATACTGCATGAGTTCCAGCACCAGGGACCGCCCAGGTTGCACGGGGTGACGGACCCCCAGGCAGCCGAGGACTGGCTGGAGGCAGTGGTACGAGTTTTCAGGCTAGTGAGGACACCAGCAGACCTCATGGTGATCCTCGCAGCGAGCCTACTGCACGCAGCAGCGGGACCATGGTGGATCTTGATGCTCCAGGTGCACGATGAGGCATATCTTCTCTGGATAGACTTTGAGAGCCTCTTCCGCTCGGAGTTCGTCCTAGCCACCCTCCGTGCGGTGTGCACCTAGGTGCTTCTTCAGCTGCGGCAGAGCAGTTTGACGGTCACCCAGTACTCGACGAGATTTACCGATCTCTCGCGCTACTCGACCGACATGTTATGGGACCCATTATTCCGGGCCCGGACCTTTGAGCAGGGATTGAGACACGAAATCAGGGCATCGCTAATCTCCCTCAGTATTCCGACTCAGGTAGGAGTACTGGAGCGAGCTCTTTTGATCGAGAGCTTCCTTGCTGAGCCTTCATCAGTAGCGAGACCTACTTCAGGGCGGCAGGTAGCAGAGTCTTCCGCAGCAGGCAGCCGACGGATGACTCAGGGATCCAGGAAGACCAGACCCTCACGCAGATGACCTCAGGACACTGGCTCAGTAGTGCGGGGCACACAGCATGGAGCTAGTCTTTTGAGAGACAGGCAGTGCTACACATGCGGCAGACAGGGTCACATGGCTCGTGACTGCCTGACCCACCATGCCGAGGAGCAGTAGACGGTTGAAGGGCCACCCAGGCAGAGGCAGAGGGTCGACCGTGGCGGTCCGCAGGGAGGAGGCGGATGAGGCAGAGGAGCTGGCCGAGCAGCAGGTGGTGGGCGACGCTTTGAGGCTCTACCACCACCACCACCAGGAGGTCCACCCCGACCACAGGGAGCTGGCGGGCAGAGACAGGCACAACTCCAGGCAGTGGAGGCCTACGACCATGGCGCGCCCGAGATGATTCGAGGTATGATCTATGTCTATTCCACCCTTGGTGCAGTTCTTGTAGACACAGGAGCGAGTCACTCTTTCATAGCCACTGCCCTTATTCAGAGCTCGGAGATTCCGACAGAGCCGTTGGCTCGATCCTTACGTCTAGAGACTCCTACGGGAGCAGACTCGACGATTACGCACTGGTTCCAGCAGTGTGAGCTTACTATAGGAGGCGAGAGCTTCGGCTGGGATCTCCTTGTAGCAGCGTCGAGGCCTTACGACGTCATCTTGAGAATGTATTGGTTATCTACAGTCCATGAACAGATTGACTGTATTAGGCGCAAGGTGCTATGTGTACACACCGACGGGAGCAGGTTCACCTTCACCGGCGAGAAGGGAGCCTTCGCAGCACAGGATGGACTTCGGCAGAGGAGAGGACAACCCATCACTCATCAGTTGGCTAGCCGCATCCTAGGAGCAGTTGACATGCGGAGTCCTAGTCTTCCTGCAGTGGTGGATCAGTATGCGGATTTCTTTCCCGACGACGTCCCAGGGCTACCTCCTCGCAGAGAGGTAGACTTTTATATTGACCAGTACCTCGGGATAGCCCCGATATCGACTCCAGCATATCGGATGGCCCCCGCTGAGCTTCGAGAGCTACGGGTACAATTGGAGGACGTGCAGGGCAAGGGTTTCATCTGACCCAGTGTTTCACCCTAGGCTTCCCCGATATTGTTCTCCAAGAAGGCAGACGGGAGCTTGCGACTGTGTGTCGACTATCATCACCTGAACCAGGTGACAGTGAGGAACATGTATCCGCTACCGAGGATTGATGACCTCTTCGATCATCTCAAGGGAGCATGGTGGTTCTCGAAGATAGACCTCAGGTCAGGATATCATCAGCTCAGAGTTCAAGACGAGGACGTGCAGAAGATGGCCTTCAGATGTCGGTATGGCCACTATGAGTTCTTGGTTATGCCTTTCGGCATAACCAATGCTCCAGCATTGTTCATGGGCCTCATAAACAGGATCATTCAGCCGTACCTCGATCGATTTTTCGTGGTCTTCATCGACGACATTTTGATATACTCGACGACTGAGGAGGAGCATGCCTACCACTTGCGGGTTGTACTAGACACACTCCGAGAGCATCAGGTTTATGGAAAGCTCTCGAAGTGTCAGTTCTATATACATGAGGTCCACTTCTTGGGGCACGTCATCTCTGAGGCGCGAGTTGGAGTGGATCCTGTGAAGATCGAGGCAGTGCTAGATTGGGAGCCACCCAGGAGCGTGACGGAGGTGCAGAGTTTCTTGGGACTAGCTAGATACTATCGGAGATTCGTGACAGACATCTCCAGAGTTGCGGAACCACTCTTAGCTTTGACGAAGAAGGGGAAACCCTTTGTGTGGTCAGACAGATGTCAGCAGAGCTTTCAGGAGCTGAGATAGAGATTGAACAGTGCACCTATCTTGAGGTTTCCTGAGGAGGGAGTAGGGTACGTAGTCTACTGTGTTGCATCAGGGACCAGACTTGGTGGTGTCCTGATGTAGGAACGGGCAGTGATTGCCTATGGATCACGTCAGTTGAGGCCGCATGAGCAGAACTACGCTACCCATGACCTGGAGTTAGCAGTAGTGGTCTTTGGTCTGAAGACATGGCGACACTACCTGATGGGAAAGTGCTTTATAGTCTTTTCTGACCAGCAGAGTCTCAGGTACATCTTCTCGCAGAAGGGCCTGAACCAGAGACATCGACGATGGATCGAGTTCCTCCAGGACTATGACTTTGAGATAGTCTATACTCCTGGGAAGGGGAACGTGGTAGCCGATGCTCTCAGAAGGAGGACGGGCATACAAATACTTGGGGAAGAGACAGAGAAGCTAGCCGCTTTGCAGATATCCTTCATGGATAGAGATAGAGAAGCCTTCCTTCTGTCTCTCACAGTCACCCCCCCACTTCTACAGTGGGTCAGAGAGGCACAGCGTGGGGACGCTGACTGTGAGACGCGGCGTGCACAGATATCCTCAGGACAGGCACCTGATGGCTTCTCCTTTGGAGCAGAGCACAACATCCTTTTCAGAGGACGTACCTTGGTACCAGTTTCTTTACAAGAGGAGGTTCTGAGAGAGTTTCACACTTCTCCTTTGGCGGTACATCCTAGGGTGGCGATGATGTACCAGGATCTCAGACGACAGCACTGGTGGCCAGCCATGAAGAAGGCTGTGGCAGAGTTCGTTTCTCGATGCCTCACCAGCCAGCAGGTGAAGGCAGAGCACCAGGTCCCAGTAGGCTTGGTACAGCCCTTGGAGGTCCCGGAGTGGAAGTGGGATAGGATATCTACGGACTTCGTGACTGGACTTCCATGCACTTCCAGAGGTCACGACTCCATTTGGGTGATTTTCAACCGACTCCCCAAGTCGGATCACTTCTTACCCATTAGAGAGAAAGGCTCAGTGGAGAGCTTGGGACATCTCTATGTTTAGGAGATTGTACGGCTTCATGGTGTGCCATCGTCTATCGTTTCCGATCGAGATTCTCGCTTTACTTCCCGTCATTGGAATGGGTTGCAGGAGGCGTTCGGGACACGACTACGTCTGAGCACCGCCTTTCACCCTCAGACGGATGGCCAGACGGAGAGAACCATTCAGACACTCGAGGACATGCTCCGTGCATGTGTCCTCGACTTTGGTCGTAGCTGGGAGGACCACCTACCCATGGTGGAGTTTTCGTACAACAACAGCTACCACTCCACCATCAGGATGGCACCGTACGAGGTGTTGTATGGCTGACCTTGCAGATCTCCTTTGTGCTGGACAGACCCTGGGGAGTCAGCACCCGTGGGACCAGAGATGGTCCTTGCCACGACAGAGAAGGTCCAGGTCATCCAGAAGTGGATGAGGACAGCTCAGAGCCGACAGAAGTCTTATGCTGACAGGAGGCGGAGGCCACTAGAGTTCAAGGATGGCGATCACATCTTCTTGCATGTCTCACCTCAACATGGATTACGGAGATTTGGCCGGGGTAGCAAGTTGTCTCCACGCTTCATCGGGCCTTTCCAGGTCCTCAGCAGGATTGGCGAGATGGCTTATCGTCTGGCTCTACCACCTCAGTTGCACCAGGTGCACGATGTCTTCCACGTATCTCAGCTGAGGAGATACATGCACGACCCGACGCACATCATTGACCATGGGGAGCTAGACGTTGATGATGTGGAGACTTTTGCGGAGGTCCCGGTGGAGATCAAGGATCGTCAGGAGCGGGTCTTACGTGGATGGTCGATTCCTCTAGTGTGCATCAGATGGCAGCATATGAACCTCCAGGAGAGCACTTGGGAATGGGAGGCCCAGATGCGTGCTCAGTACCCACATTTGTTTCCCTAGCTTATGATGTATCTTTACAGGGATGTAAATCCCTGCGGTGGGAGTGATGTAATGACCTGTAAATTTCAAGGAATATTTTTTCTTAATTTTCTTTTTAATTTTACAAGAATGCAGTTTCTGACGGCACCTGATTCCGAGGCCTGGTGTGCCCGGAATCATTTTCTGAAGTTTTACTCGGGTACGTTCAGTGAACGGACGATCGGGTTTTCTAACTTTCGAACCGGTGCTCGAAATCAAATTCTGAGGGCACCGATGGAATCACAGCACCGGTACTTGATTAGAAACGCCTCTTCCGGAGTTGCGTTTGCTCAGGTGTGGTTTCTAATTTTTGGGCTTTAAGTTAAGAAATAAAATAAAGTGGTGCGAAAACTTTATTTTTATTTCACTTAAGCCACTTAAAATCCACTTAAATATACTTATGCTAAGTTAAAGCAGATAAGGTTCCATTCAAAATATCCTACCCTCTTGGTAGGATATTTGTGATGTGGGGCCCGCACGAGCCCCACCGTTTCTTTTCCGCTAAGTAACGCACCCGCGAAAACCCCTATTAATTGAAATTCAACTAGGGCGTATCTTAATCTATTAAACGCTCCTTTTTAATATGGCTGTTTTATTTGTTGAATTAATTCTATGAATTAATTTCATTCATTTCTTATATTTTTCGTTTTTTGTCATGTTAATAAAATAAGACCAATTTTCTTTTTCTTGTGTGTTGTTCGTTGAGAGGATTTGACAGAACAATAAGTCCTTCATCCCCCTTCATGAAGAACGTGAAGAATGAGAAGAATGCGAAGAAGGCGAAGAACGCGAAGAACGCTGGCCTTCTACGAAAGGCGACGAAGAATGCCATGTACCGCGACACCGACGATTCTTCTCCCGCGACGTTCTTCTGCGATGATCCAACCCCGCGACAACCTTCGATCGACAACGACAAGGTAGGGGGTTACGCTCCTTTTAATTTCTTTGTGGATTATAACAAAAACATAGATTTAATTATTATTAATTAAATATGTATGTTTTTGATCCTCGGAGTTCATCGACGCGACGCTAAGTACCGCGGGACAGCGACTCTCTACCGCGACGCGGCGATTCTTTTCTTCCGCGACGATCAATTCCACGAAGAAAGCATGTGCGATGAGGTAGGGGTTTGATTCTTTAAATCTTTGTGATTAAATCCCTGGTCGTTTAAATATTGTTGGGTGAATATCTTTAAGACCGCTAACGCAGTGGGTGCAGACTAATGAACAAGTCCGAACCCACCACACCTTTTCGTTCTTGGTGCGCGAAACGGCGGACGATGACAAACGGGGCCGCAAGGGCGATTCAAGGGCCTGACAGTGAAGATCGTGTCCCGGGAGGACCACTGGCGAAGACCGCATGAAAAAAGGACCACTGGAGCGCGTCCGGTGGCCCGCGGAAGCTTCCGCCGGAGCGGCGGCGCCCGGCGCGCCCCCGGAAAAACCCGCCGTGACTGAAGCCACGGAGGCGACCCGGTTCCGTGACCATGGGGAACCGGGAGGAGGGACGCGGCCCGACCGCCGCATCCACTGGCAAGGCGGCCCCACCCGGGGCTGCAGCGTTTCTTCACGCGGGGGCAGCAAGCCCCCCGCAGCTTCCCCTCGCTCGGCCGAGACGAGTGGGGCGGACCCGCCAGGCCGGCCTGGGCCAGGAGGACCCGGGTCGTGTCGACCCGGTTCGGGCCGACCCAGGGGGGGTCGGGCCAGGTCGGTCCAGGCCCAGACCCCCCGTTCTCGGACCTTTTCGGTCTTTTTCTCATAACTTGAGCTACGGGTCTCTAAACGACGCGCCGTCAGCAGCGATGTGATCCTTGGATCGAGACGGTCGTTCAGTATATCACACTCAAGGTTTCAGAATACTTTGGGTTCGGCCGGGTTGGTTCGTTCACAAAACCAACCGGGCCCTCAGAGCGGAAACGCTCATATCTTGAGCTTTGGACGTCCGATTGACGGGCCATCGACTTTGTTGAATTCCTCTAAGTGAGGCGGATATTTTGGATTACTCCGCCCGTGGTTTGGACGCAGGTGGAGTACGGTCGGGTTGGTTTTGCCTTAGAAACCAACATGGCCCCTGGAACGAAAAAGCCAATAACTGTCAGACCGGGCGTCCGATTGACGCGCCATCTGCGACGTTGAGTTCCAGTTGACGATACAGACCTTTTGGATACATAAAATCTGGACTATGAGTTAGTAGATGTATCAGCCTCTCGGCTCATGGAGAGGACCCTCCCGAACGAGCTTGCTGTTTGCGGGAACCCTTGAGCTGGCTGCGACTGCTACTGTGACGATGAGGACTATTCAGAGATCCTCAGTGGATTCGACGACGAAGAATAGAGCACGCAGCAATCTTTTGTGGGTCAGTGCTACCGATCCTGTGTGGGTCCGATCCTGTGTGGGTCAGCGCTCAGCGGTCCTGTGTGGGCCAGCGCCTACAGGTCCTGTGTGGGTCTTTGCGGGGGTTAGTTACCTATCGATCCTTTGTGGGTCGGATCCTTTGTGGGTCATTGCGGAGGTTAGTACCTATCATACTTTGTGGGTCCGACGACTTAGATGGATCAGTGATCATCTCTATCGTCATTCGAAGAAGTATACCTGTGTGAGCTGAAACCCTGTTGTGCTATCCTGTGTGGATTACGTTTTGCTTTCCCGTGTGGATTACAATTTGCTTTCCTATGTGGATTGTGTTGTGCTATCCTGTGTGGATTTACGTTTTGCATTCCTGTGTGGACTGGGTTGTACTTGAGCTTGGATGTTGGAGCTGAGTGAGAATTGATGACTTAGGTATATGTATGGGCATATACCTAAGCCGTGTCGGATGTTACTTCATGATTGTATCATTCCTTTGTGGTTTATCCTTTGTGGATTCTGGGAGACCTTCGGGGGTCTCGGGGTCCCTACTGAGTAGCTTATACTCACCCCTGCGCGGGCTATGCCCGCACTACGTTGTGTTGGTTGCAGACGACAGACAGCGCTGATCGTGGTGGAGGCTTGCAGAGCAGGACGATACTTGGAGGTGGACCACGGGGTGGGATGTACTCGGAGCAGTCGGCTGGACCCGAGGAGTAGTGGAGGCTTTCTGTACCCACCCATCAGGTGGGACTTCCAGAGGACGGCTCGATGCTGCGGCTTTTCCTTTCAGTTGTTGTTTTCCCTTTTTGAGTTGTACTTTACATTCAGTTTGAGTTTGTATTCTGGCCCACTTACTTTCTACATTTACTGTTGTACCATTATTTAATTAGTGTGTACATTTTTCCGCTTGCTTACTTTGTGGTGATTGTTTACATTACAAAGGCAATGTCTTCCCTTTACCGGGATTTATGCCTTGGTGCTAGTCGCCAGCCCCTGGCCTATGGAAGGCGGGCTTGGGGAAGTCACGGAACGGGCCCCGAGGACGGGTCGTGACACCATGAAAAACATTTTGTTAAGAATATATTTGTTTACACAAAAAGGGGAATAATCGTTGATTATATTTTGAAATCAATTAAATTTCCTGAATACTCATAAGAAAGAATAGAAAATACTTGTAGCTGACTTTGGGAAATCATCTTCATAGAACCCTTAAAAAATTGAATAAATATAAATTTAACTTCCAATATAATTAACCAATTTATTAGAGTTCTATTTGGGAACACCCGTTGTATAAGATATATTGATATCATTTTTCATAATGAGTTCTATCAGGCTCACCTATTATCATAAAAATTATCCAAAAACTATATCTTGAATAATACACTAGATAAAATCTTTTAACCAGTATGAAAAATAATATTTGATATCTAAATATCATTTCATTTTTAAAAATCTATTTTCAAAAATAAATTCCTGAAGGAATGAAAATATGGGTTTTATTTGTAGAAAACATCAAATAATTTAAAGGAATCAAAAAATTAAATAATGGTTAAGGTGGTGGGAAAATTAATCATTTCCATTTAATTTAACGTAGAACATTCATTTTTTCATTTTTAAACAAGTTAAATACATTCAGTTAAAATATTAATTTTGAAAACCTTTGAATGAATGTCATAATAGATATAACATTTCCTTTATAATCCTTTTTTTTCCACATAATTCATTAATAATATATTTTTAAAAATATGGTAATGGATGAAAAAGTGTTGTAAGGGAAACTATAAAAGAGTATTTTTAAAATAAAGTCCCTTATCCTAAGTCCATAAAATCATGTTCATTCTATATATTCCTAGATAAAGATATTATAATGATTATTTAATTATTTAAGAGAAATTTTCGTTTTTGTTATTTCTTTTACCATTTTATAATTAGTTACTTAATCAAATATGTACACGTTATTTGTTTTGAAGATATTTGGATCATATGTCCAAAATGACATTGGTTGGTTAACTATAGAAAAAGATATAATAATTAAATTATATAAATAATAATAATTAATAGAAAATTAATAATTTTATAAAATTATTATATTTTTTTAATCCAACCATGAATGATGGTCATGAAAAATTTACATTGTTACAATTATGTAGATGGTATATCGTATGCATGCATGAGTAACATTTCTATTTCTTAATGATCATTATGAATATACGATAAGTTATATTTTATCACCATATAATGATACTTATATCATAGATACCATATTATATCTCTCTATTTATACATCCTTCTGATGTTGGTGATGGAAAACAAATGGCATAACTTCATGGATTTGGTAGTCCACACGTACACACAAATGACGTGATCACATTTATGTTAATGGAAAGGTACATGAATACATGGTATATTATGTTTTCAGAATTTTAAATATTTACAAAAATCATATATATACATTAAATCTATCATTATAAATCATCTTTAGGAGGTTATGATGGGAAAATAATTATATCAGTTCGCAAGGTAGTAGTCCACCGTATACATGAACGTCGTTTTCATTTCACATTTGATAGAAGATAAGATATTTGTTTTCAACTAAATTATAATAATAACCAAAAATATTTTTTAGATAAAATTTTATTATTTAATCATGTTTTAATATGAATTTAAGGTGGTATAAGAATAAATAAAATTTAATTTTTTTTGTTAAGAACTACACATCTTCTTCAGAAAACCTCAAAAGGTTTACACCCAAATAATTCCAAGGTTTGTTTTATAACAAAACCAATGGACATATAATCTGGGTATGGGTTTATGCAATGTATTTATGTAGGTATTGTGTAAATAAATTTATTTTAATGTTTCATGAAAAGAAAATAAGAACTTCCATCTTATAAGAGATGAGAGGAGAAATCTTGGAAATACTTAAAATATTAAATTAATAAAAATTTATTTTCATGTAGAAATGGATCTATATTGATAATATTAGAATATAAGTATAACATAATTATAAATTATATAATCCGAAAAAAATGGACCAATGTATATTATTTTTTTATCCTTATCATTTTTAACAAACCTATTAACCGATTTGATGAATACCATGAGAAAAATGTATTATAATTTTTAGGGGTAAATTTGGTTACTATTAAAGTAAAAAATTCCCTAACTGGACCATGTGTCATTTAATAAGCTATATTAAATTCAATATATAAAATTTATTTTTTATAAATTTTATATCAATTAATAAAACATTAATTATTATCAAATATACCTATTGTAAATTTTTGAACAATTTGTTTAATTTAACCTTTAAAAAAACTGGAAATTAACGAAATTTTATTATAATAATTTAATAATTAATTACAATGTTATATATATATAAATTTTTTTACCACAATAATTATTTAATGCTATATTAATATTAGTTTTTTTTCAAAAAAATTATCTTATTTTTCTTTTAATTGAATAATTACTATGTCAGCATTTCATATGCTCTTAACATAATTATTTCCTCACTATAAATTATAAATAAATATTTATCAAAAAAAAAAGTTATATTTAAAATATCTTTTCATAACCCATATATCCTCTATTTATCCCAACGTTAAAAATATAATGATAATAAAACAAATATGATGACAATTTTGACAAATCATTATTTAAAATAATATAAATGCTAAAATAATTGAAAAATAAAAACAAAAGGTAATATATTTAAAATTTGGGTATTTCATGCTGAGATAGACTAATCTAATAAAACTAAGGTAAGTATTATGGTCATTTTTGAGTCTTTATAATATTATTTTGAACCTAAATTACCTGATTTACCCTTACCAACATAACATTAATTTTCTAAGGTTACTATTTATAATGAAAAAAATATACAAGAACTATTTCAAAAAATTTAAACACTTGATTTGAAATAATAAATCCATTTTAATGATTGAAAACATAGTAATAATATAATTAAATACAAATCAAATGGGAATAATGTGATGAAAACAGTTTCTCAAAAAATAATTTTGTGAGTAGAAATTTTATTATACCGAACCAATGAATAAAATTCATTTCAAAGACCATAATTGGATTATCTATAAAAAATAATGAAATTTATTTTAAAACTAACAAAAAGCTTAATTTGTATTTTTAAATTCTTTTAAAGAATATAAAATATTTATCATTATTCATTGAAAAATAAATATTCAGGAAAATAACAAAATTTATTCCATTAATAATTTTGATATTATAATATAAAAAATGAACTCTATTAAATCAAATTAAAATAATTTATGTTTTATGAAAAAATTTAAATAAAATCATAAAATACATTAAAACAAAATAATGCTAAATTGTTTTTCCTTTTGACTAAAAAATTACATACTATTTTTTATTAATATAAAAATATTAAATCTACTAACAAAATATTAAAAAACTCTAAATATTATTGTTCATGGATTTATTTAGATTTTTACAATCTTCCCACCTTTGGGAAATTACATCCCCAAAATATTATTCACTTATTAAAAAGTGAGTATATCTTTCTCTCAAAGAATTTTTAGATTCCCATATTACTTCTTTAACCATATGCTGTTTCCATAAATACATAACCTTATGAATTAACTTATCCTGAAATACAGTCTTTATATAGTCTATAATTAGAACTTGTTGTTCCTCATAGGAATTTATACCTTTAGTTAAACTACCTTAGGGATAAAAACATGAGGTGAATCTAGCACATATTTTGTCAACATCTAAACATGAAAACCAATGCAGAGATAGATAAACTCATAAGAAATTACATTTCTTAATAAAATGATCTAAATTTATCTAAGATCTCATACGATCTAATTAAAGTTGTACATAACATTCCATTTTTACCAAAATGACTAACACATTTTCATGGAGGTACTTTAGGAAAAACATTATCAACCACCTAAAAATAATAATCTTTTATCCGACTATCTACATAACATTTCTTCCTAATATGATTCATCCTCATATTTTGCTAAATCATCTACAACTTTCAACCATTTCCTCTTACAACACTGTCCCCAAAACATTTATTTTTCCCACTTCATCCCAAAAACATGGAGTTCAAATTCTCATTAAATATAATTCATTAAATAGTTCCATTTGTATACTAGAGTGAAAAATGTTGTTATATAAAAATAGACTCAAGAAATATTTTTATCCAAAACTATATTGTAATTTATTTAACAATCAAATCGAATTTATTAAAAAGTTATAATCATTATCTTGGGATATCTATCAGGTTGAGGATGAACAGATACATAGAAATTTAATTTAGTACCCAAATACATGTGATTTCCTTTAAAAATATTAAGTGTGAATCTATGATCATGATAAGATATAATGGAGAGATTAATTCCATGTGTCCTACCTATATTTTTTATTTATAGTCTATAATGTTAATATAAAAACATAGTATCTCTGATTTGAATGAAATGTAAATTCTTATTTATTCAATCAACAGTTACCATAATAACATTATTACCTCATGATCTCTTTTGAAATCCTACCATTAAATTCAAAGATATATTTTTCCATTTGCAATCAGGCCCCAGAAAAGGATAAAGCAACCAATTTTGGAATTTTCATTTTTCATTAACTGATTGATAAGTCATAAATTTCATGGTAAATTCAGAAATATATCTTTTAATTCCATCCCACTAGTAATTCTTATAATGATCACTATACTTCATAGTATTATCCAGATGAATAGAAACAGGGAACTATAATCTTCACTAAATAATTATCGCTTCAACTAAGAATAAAAATACACACATAATAATTTTCCAAATATGATAAAAATTTATTCATCAACATTTAACTATGGATACTTAGCCTTATTTAAGGATTTTACCTTTCCCTGTAAAACATGATCATTATTATAATATTTCTTAATTATTATTGATAAATATGATTTTACTGACACATAAAACAGAACTTAATATTTTCCTACTTCCATTAATTTTTTTCCAAAATTATTAAATTATTTAAGAAAAGGGAAATGTTATAAAAATAACCTGGTTAATGAAACATTATTTTTTTAACTCAATGAAGAGACTAAATATATTTATTTAGTATAATGGTAATAAATTATGTATTAATAATCCTTAATCGGCTCCAGACATCTTTTTTCCTCATTTCCAAATATTTTTGAGTAAATATATTCTTCAAACATTTATGATCAATATATATCCCACATTTTACTCTATATAAATATTTCCTTCAAATTTAAAAAGAAAAACCATAGAAAATAATTCCAGACCATTATTAGTAAAATTTAGCTCATGAGGTATTAATTTTCTTGAAGTATAATAAATTACCTAATAATTATGCATCAATACACTACCTATTCCATTTAATAAATAATAATTGTCGACGAGAAATTCACCATTTGAAGTAGATAGATAAAAAATTAGAGAATTCAAAAATATTCATTTTAGTTTCGAAACAAATTCACCACATTCTATTTTCCAGATTATTTTTAATCCTTTTTTATTTAACTTAGTTAGTGGGATAGAAAATTGAGAAATATTTTCAAAAAAATATGTTAGAAACCTAATAACGTAAAGAAAAAATTAATATTAGTGAAATTAGTAGGTATTATACATTCTTCAATAGATTTAGTTGTAATAGGGTCCATATTTATGCCATCGTTAGAAATAATATATCTGAGAAATTTTTTATATTACAATCAAAATTCAAACTTACTAAAATTTTTATATTTCATATTTTCAATTAATTTTATAAAATAATACATAGGTATAATTGATAATACTAATGAATTTTAGATTATACCAAAATTTAGAGAATAAAAATAACAAAAAAATTGTCCTTAAATTCATGGAAAAATATATTCAAAAGACTTATAAATAATGTTGGTGAATTTGAAACACAAAGGGAATAACTACAAACTCACAATTCCCATACATAGTCAAATATGTGAAATTCAAAATATCTGACTCATTCACCTTAAACTAATGATACTCTGACCTAAGATCAATTTTAAAAAATATTTTCCTCCTTTTATATAATCAAAAAACTCATTTATATGAGGTAAATGAGACATGTTTTTAATAGTTATATTATTCAAGGATATATAATCAATGAAAAGTATCATTGAACCATATTGATTTTGAAAAGTTAAAATTGGAGAACTCTGTTGGGAATTTATATGATGGATGAAACCTTTATCAAGAAAAAATTTCACTTAATTTTTAAATTATATAAACACTAATTATTTTAATCGATAAGGGGGTTTTGAAATAGGAATAATATCAGGAACTAAGGCAACAATAAATTCAACCTCCCTATAAGGAATAACACACAAAAATCATCTATAAAAATATACACATATTCTTTAACAACTGGGACATGACCAATATGAATAATTTATTTAATTTCAACAAAATGTACTAACTAAATATAACTTTAATCGCTAATCAAATACTCATATTGTAAATTGGTTATCAAGGGTATAAATTTACTGAATAAATAATTATTATATCTACAATATTTTTTATCATTATAAGTTGAAATCTAATTCATACCCAAAATAATATCAAAATATACTATAGTCAATTCAAAAATACTTTTAGGAAATCATGTCCCACTAATAACAATATGATAATTTCTATAAATATTGGTTTCTCTAATATTTGAACTTGATATTTTTATTAAATGTTATATAATCTTTTAATTATGTGATATTCACATTTTAAAATAACATTTATCATAAATTATGGGATGTGAATGTCCATTGTCAAACAGAGCATGGGTATAATTCAAATAAACATGTAGCAACCCCACCATCACTTAATTAGATGGACCCATATCAAAATTATTAATTGAAAATATTCCACACCATTTTTCGGTCATTATTATTTTTAACCAGAGAGAAAGGATTTAGACACAAGATATCATAATACCCTTTCTCATTAAAATTAAATCACATAACCA
Source organism: Viscum album (assembly GCA_963277665.1). Classification (NCBI taxonomy): domain Eukaryota; kingdom Viridiplantae; phylum Streptophyta; class Magnoliopsida; order Santalales; family Viscaceae; genus Viscum; species Viscum album. Next base: position 1,049,291,944 of record OY728162.1, read on the forward strand.
TCAAATATTCATTATTTATATATTTATTTTACTTTTATCCATTACTTACATGTCCAAAAAACACATATTGACAACACTTCTAAGAATATATAAGACATTCTCTAGAATTATTTTTACCATACTTATCACAATATGGTATCCTGATTTTCTTACCTCCAAATATCTTTATTGGATTCTCTCCCATTTCTATCTATATTTAATTTTTCTTCTGTTAGTTTTAATAGGGTAAATAATCATTGGAAAACTGCATTTTTAACTTATTGGAACATCAAAAAAGTTTCTCATAACATTTGAATTCAATGGAATACACTGCCCTTCATTTTTTCCTCAATCATAACTAAAATATATTAATTTTACTATAATCATCCCACATAAAAATTGGAATGTCACCTTCTAAACATGAAAACAGTACTTCATTTGTGGTAACTAAATCATCATCCTTTTGTCTCAATGAAAATATTTTTTCCATCATATGCCTAATAGCCTTAGGAAAATACATTTGAAGGAAAGTTATCTCAAATTTATCCCATTCAAAGGAATCAAGATGAACACTCTATATAGTATACTTAATATATGGCCACCATCAATCAGATTAACCTTCAAAATGATAAATGGAAGGAGTTACCTTTTGAAGATTTGAACATTCCGTGACTTTAAAAATATATTCTAAAGTGTCGGTCCATTATTCAGTTACCATTGAATATTAATTTCCACCAAAATCTAAAGGGTGATGTCTCATGAAAATCTCATCCTTATATATGTTCCTCCAAAGAGAATATGGTTTTCCCTTGCATGGTTATCACAACCATTTGTATCCTGTTTCAACTGGGCCATCATTATAGAAAACTTATTTGTTTCAATTCAAATCATTCCATGTTTTTCTATTTGGAAGGTAACAATATGCTCGATTCCTTCTTGCTCTAGGTTCTTCTGTATCCTCTATATAAAACAATTTTGAATAGAAATATTTTAGATAAAGAAAAGTAGTAATATTAAAATGATATATTATCTGAGCATAACCATAAAATAATTTTTTTTTATGGAATTATATTAACATTATCCGAACACCAAAAGTTATAAATAACCTTCCTCTGATACTAATTGTATGTAATAAATAATAAACACTACATATTGTAGTGTATTATAAAAGAATTAACATTCTTGAATTACCAAATATATTTATGTTTTATATTTTTAGAGAGTTATGTTGTAAATTTTACATATAAAAAATATATATTACAAATTGGATATTTCTTTTTTGTATCCATTCTTTCCCCCAAAAATTCTTCTAAAAGGAAAGATGTTTTTGTTTGAAAAGTCATCATGACTTTCAACATTAACTATTCATTGTTTTCACCCATGCTTAAAACCCATGAATTTTTTTAATTGAGGGATGAGTACAAATGATCAGTAATTGAAAAATAATAAGAAATAAACCTGTTAGTAAATTTTAAAACCATGAATTGTTTTTTCTTAAGAACATAAAATTTTACCCAAAGGGGGAATTATAATTATTTACCATCTAAAATAAAATTATTTCATGAAGACTAATAATTAGGAAGTGAAACTTTATGTATATTCATAGGGAAATAATCTTAATATAACCCTTTTAGAAACCTTACAAAGTAGAATAACGATAGGATCAAATTATAGTATAATTACCAAATGCATTGGAGTGCATAAGTGCACACCCATCATATAACCTATATTTTCTAACCCATCATAATGAGATCTATCAAGATCCCACATTATCATAAATAATTTCCAAGGACCATATCATGAATAATACACTTGAAAAATCTTTTAAACCCATATAACAAATGCTTTTGGATAATCAAATACCCGTTTATATTAAATACCCATTTTTCAAAAATAGAATACCATGAAGTAGGGAAATATTGGATAAATTTGAATAAAACATGTAATATTTTAAAGGAGTCCAAAAAATAATAATCATTATAGTGGAGGGAATAGTTTTTGTTACCATAAAAGTTGACACAAAACATTAAATTTGTCTCTTATAAATAAATTTAAAACATTACATAAAAATAATAATATTAAAAACCATTGAAATAAATTAAAAAGAGGCAAAAAATTTCAATTATTATTATTTTATATAGACATAAATTCATAAAAAAAGATATTTTTCCAAAATATTGACCTGGAAGAAAAGTTTTTGGATGGGAAATTTTTAATGTTGACTACTAAATGAAAGCCTCTTACATTGTGTCCAAATCATCACATATGTTTTTTTTTTGAAAAAATTAGACCAATTCCATGTGTCTGATATCAAAGATATTATAAAAAATTAAAATAGTATAAAGGAAGGTATTTTAAAATTTTCTAGTTTAAAAGGATGTATAAAATCAATAGCGACAGTGTTAGAACAAATCAAGCTTCAACACTCATGATTTTTTTGAAAGGCCATTAGTAAGAGAGTTGGATTCAAATAATAAATTTATGATAATATAATTTACCATATAGAGATTTTCCATTAAATTATACCATCATGTAGTCAATTTCTACGATAGGTGAATACTATTTGATCTAATAGCGCCGATAATCATTATAGAATCATAGTGAAACCATAGATTGTTTCAGATCCTTTCACATTACATGTCAAAAACATTGACTAAACAAATAATTAAAGATTATAATGAAATTAAAAAATAATAGGTTCTTTAAATTCAACCCATTTAATCTCCATTATGATCTATATAAATAGGCCCAAATCCCATAGTTCCATGATTTCCTCTAGAAGCTCCATCAGAATTGAATTTATACCCACTAAAAAAAGGAGAATTCCAAAACACCTCATACATGACCAATGGTGGAAGGAAGTTACCTATATCTTTTAGACATATCAACCCATAGAAGCTATAAATGGAGTTATTTCATCATCCATTTTGGTAGTGATATATCATTTTTCACTACCATGATGATAGTAACAATAGATGAGTGAAGGTTGAAGGAGGTCGATCCATGGATCAAATCATTCCTACCACAGTATAGGACATGTATATGTTCTTGATAGGAAACCTAGAAATGACTCCTTAGTTGTTGAGTCTTTAATAGGTTGATGTAGGACATTAGGTGGTCTAAAATTGAGACAACATACATGGGGTGGATCTCAAACATGTCAAAAAATTCATTACAATGTGTCGAGGATGTATGAAATCATTAAAAGAGATTATCCATTTCTTCACTATGTTTGTGAAATATGATACATCTAGACTACAGGGAGATGTTATCATTTTAAAGGTTGAGACAAACTTAATGTTTAGAAGAATAAACCCTCCACAATAGGGTAAATCTGGATGGAAAGATCCATTTATTGTTGAAGGATCAGATCTAGTTTAGAAAACCCTACATATCATGCTTATATTAAATCTATGAGTAATGTTTATTACTCCTTTTAACTTGTTATAATAAATTATTTAATCAACTAAGTTCACAAAAGATGTTTTGATGTCATTGAGACCATAGAAAAAATGGCTTTGGTAGTTTATCTATGTTCAAAGATTTCATTATTATATCATATATAGAATAATAATCATGTCATAATTTTAATTTTTATATGACAACTATAATTTTAAAATCAACCATAAAATATATTTATGAAAAATTATATATGTTACAATCATGGAGATGGTAGGTCATATATATAGATGACTAACATTTCAATTTCAGGAAAATAATATCTGAAAGAAGGTAAATATTATGTTATCATTAAATATTTATTGTCATACCATAAATACCTTTTTATCTTTCTATACATATAATTAATTTTTTTGGGTAATGAAAAATGTATCACATCGCTTTGTGGAGGTGGTACTCCACACGTATGAATTAATGATATTATTATTTGTCAATGAATGGAAGGGTAATAATGTGAATGATATATCTTATTTTAATAATGGAAAATATTTATTGAGTATAATATATATTCATTATATCAATAATTACAACCTACTGTGTGAGAAGGTGATGGATAATGAATTACATCAGTTCGCGAGGTGGAAGTAACCCTTACACACGACCGATGTTTTCATTTCCCATTTAATGAAACATGTGACAGATGTGGGTGATTAAATTAAAATAATAACATATATATATATATATATATATATTAAAGAAATATTTTTCTAGTTTACTCATATTTTAATATGCTTTCAAGGTGGTAGAAGAAGAAATAAAATAGAAAGTATTTGTTATGATTTATTCCTCTTCTTCAGACAACCTCTTATGGTTTACACAAAAATCAATCCCAGGTTAGTTTTATTATGAAACCATGGAATCTAGAATATGGGGAGGGATTTAAATAATTTATTTAGGCATTTATTTACTAAAAAATGATTTATATGTGTAATTAAAATAGAGTAGGAGGTTCCCTATTATAAGAGTGGGGAGGGCCACTCTTGGAAATACCAATAATATTAAATTAATGTAAATTAATTTTCATCTATAATTGAATATAAATTTATATTATTAAAATATTAGTTTAATATGAGTATAAATAATCACATAAAATAAAACCTGGATAAGTTCATATTATATTTCTACCCTTATCGTTTTATTTTCACCCCCTTTAACCCTTTTGATGATTACCTTGTTAACACTATTTTTTACACTATAGGGGTAAGTATATTTACTATAAAATATAAAACCCACAAATGGATCAAGGTTAATTTAAGAAACAATTTATCATTAAATTTATTGAATATAATATTTTTTGAAATTTCAAATCATTTAATAAAACTATATTTAATATAAATTATCACTAATGTCAATTTTGGAACTATTCATTTAATTTAACTATTAAAGCGACATTAAAATAGTGGGATTAGAATTTAATCATTTAAAAATACAATAAAATGATATATTTAAGTATATAATTCATTAAACATAATAAATATTTCAATTTATATAACTATAAATATTTTTGATTTCGTTTAATTTTTCCTGTTAATTAAAGAATTAATATGTTAGTGTTGCGTAAGCTATTAAGTTAATTTTTTCAGTTCTAAAAATTACAAATAAATTACTTTGATAAAAATATAATTTATTTTAAATTTATACATTTATTACCAAAAAAATTCATTTTTTATAACTATGTGAAAAAAATCAAATATAATAAAAGAAAAAAAATTATATTTTTGAATTTTCATTATATAAAATAATATAATGGTAAAATGATGGAAAAATGTAAAAAGGGACATTTATTCTATATTTAAGTGTTTATGGACAATATATACTCATAAAATTAAATTTATAAAATTATTATGGTCATTTTGGAGTCCTTATGATATTATTTCGAACAAAAATTACTTGAATTACCCTTGCTCAGGCGACATATATTTAATAATGTCATAATTCATAATGACAAAAAATAAAAGGGATATACTTATCATATTTAAAAATACTGATTCCAAATTTGCAATCCATTTTCAGGATTCAAAATACAGATGTGGATGAATTTAATTTAAAATAAAACATAAAAAACACAATAATTAATGATTTTGTAGAAAAACACCATTGGAATTATAAATTTTTTTATACTAAATCCATGTAATAAATTAATTAAGAAGACAAAAATTTGACAATTATTAACAAAAAAATTATCTTTTGAATCTAATCCAATATTTAACATTACTTTTTAATCTCGTTTAAAGGAAACACATTTTGCAAACAAAAGAGTATTTTTCATTATTCAAGGGATAATTAATAATTTCAGAAAAATACCAAAATTTCAACCTAAGATAATTTTGATATGATGATATCAAAAATAATATACATTTTCAGAAGATAAATTTTCCTAATTTTGAGGGATACTATTTAAATAAAAACATAAAATACATGAAAACATAATCTAGGTAAAAAATGACTTTTTTTATTTTGACTAAAAAATTAACAAATATTATTATAATGAATATAACTATGAAAAATGAAATTAATGAATATTAAAAAAACTTGAAATGATTTTTCTTGGAAATAACATGGTTTATATACAATACATGGATGATGAGGTAGATATAGAATCTAAATCTGAAGAATTTTCAATGTACAATCCTTTTAATAGGTTTAGGATAGACCGAGTTGAAGATTAAATTTAATTATTATATAACATATATTGAAGTTATCAGATCATAATGATAATAGAAAACAAAATTGAAGACTAGGACAACAATATTAATTAATTAATATATTAGAACATTTTTTTAAGAACAAAATTAATTAAAATAAAATGGATATTTACTGAATAGGATGAAATATTTATGAAATTTGAAGATCTAATGCGAAATCTAGGACGAAAAATTAAAATTAAAATTTATTTTTATCATTAGAATTTTAGTTTTTGTATATTTCTCCTATTTGTGAATTTTATTCCTTGATATATATTTAACCATTATTTATTGAATTATTTTACTTTTCTGTAACTATTGGGATTACATTTAGTTCTAAATTGTTTATGATACATTTGTGTGTGTTCATATTTAGAAAAATAATAATCTGGGATACATTGGAGAGGTATAGAGAATTGATTATACATGGAATAAATTTATTTTATTAATGGGGAGAAATTTTTATACTATTTTTTTTAATTTTTTGTTGAAAGGTGGAAAATATATGCTCTTAAATACATTAATCTCAGGGAGAGTTTCATCAGGCGTTACTTGGATATTTTCATCTTAAATATTTATAAAAATAACATATTCTTACATTTTTTTTGATTGTAAAATAGGGGAATATTGATGAGTCAAAATTACTATTCTATATTTTTTTTCAAAATCATATTACCTTTAACATTAATTTTGATCTAACATTTAGTTTTTGTACATTTTAGTTTTCTGTAAGTATAACTTCCAATTCAATTAATTCATTTGAACATAATTTGATGTAGGGTTGTTCTTAATATTCGTAGATTCTGATTGAATCATTTCAATGAAAGATAGACATAATTCAAGGTTTTATTATAACTATATCAAGGAAACTATATAATTTTATTGAATCAATGTCAATAAATAGAGATTTAGTTTTGAGGAATAATAGATACATAGATACTAAATCACATTAGATTGAGCTTTAAATTACCTCAGTGTTTGGAGTATTAAGTTATAATTATTTTATTATGATACTTAGAGAATCTATTTATGATATGTTTCACTGTAAAAGATCAATATTTTTTGTCATTAATTTTTCTTTCAAAACTTCGTGATCAATGATATTATGGGGAGATGAATATTTGTATTTTGAACTGGTTATTCGATGATATCTGGGGACGAACTTAAAATTAATTTTGTTAATTGAATGGTGAACAAGAACATATTGGATTAATGAGGTATCACTGTTGGTGTGGGTTGGGGGGGTGAATAAGTGATAGTAAATATTATATTGTTTAAAAGAGAAGCAAACATCATCAACAATTAATGTGAATATTGATCACCATTCCACACACACAGAAAGAATGGGAAATCAGATTTACAAGGTTCAAATCCAAAAAATGAGAAGTATATTCCTTAGAATGATATATATTCCAATGAGAACATTTGTACCACTAGTTTAAACACGTAGTTATACCAATAATATTTTATCCTTGAACTTGTATTACATGAAGTATCCCTACTATGATAGTGCATACCACATAGAAATAATAATAATTTATTTTTGTATCAATGAAGGAAAATCATTCCAAAAAATGTCTTAAGATCGTAATTTAGTTTTCCTCCTCTCCTGATTCAAACTATAGAAATAGACGTATGAACTCTTCAATATTTTACAATATGCATGACTATTCTCTTTCTTCCTCTTATTCTCTCTCAATTTATCAGTATGATTCTCCAAACACACATCTTGTATAAATGGACATTTATATTCATTTCATGTTTGAATTTAAATTTTAAATTCAATCAACCAACAACTAATTTAAACTCATCCTCTATGTCTTAATTCAAAATATCCAGGCCATCCAAATTGAAATTGGTAGTTATTGTAGAATGAAATAACTATAAATGTCATAAGATTATGATAACATAAAATGGACCTTGAAAATAACAAGAAACACCCTCACATGATGAATTCTATTGGGTTACCTTGAATCCAACCTAGTTTCACAAGTTTTAATATAACTACCATATAATGATATCTTGTGGTCCATGTTCTACGGTATAGTGGACAAAAAAATTCTAGAACCACAAAAATTTCCATCTCTTGAATGAAGTGTGGTATTCATGGATATAGAATAATCATCATTTATTTTTATGATTATAATGGTTAAGGTATTGTGAAACGGAGGTCCCAAAAATTTCAGAACCACTAAAAAGAAAGCACCTGAGCATAACTGTGTGGACTTCTAATTATTCCATAAAGATCTTGAAATGACCAGTGGTGCTAACAAATGACATAACCTCATTGGTAGTGATACTATGGGGATATGGGGTGGTGGTGAAAAATGATTTAAATATCTCAATGCAATCTATATTACAATTGTGGCATGGAATTGTCACTCCATTGTGTTCACTGATAATTTGGCATGGTCATTTAATTATTGTGTGGACCACTACAACATCTCTACTTTTCATCATGCTTCTCCAAATTATCATTCATCATGAACTTCATTGAAGATAAAAACACAAATAACAAATCACATAACATCATATGATTTATCATAGAATTTGATTTATGTATTGAAAAAAATGAACAAACTTAATCATATACTCTTTAAAAAACACAAAAAAAATAAAATCATCTATTGGGCTCAATATTCTCTGTTTTTATTTTTTTTTTGGAAACAAAGGAAGATAAATCACCATTACACAATATAACCATAGAAATATATTTGGATTCAACAATTCTAAGCCTACATGATTGAACTCGATGTTTGAAACAAAAAATTGAATAAATAATACCCTGATGTCCATAAGATGGTAGTAATTATGCATACTTAATAAACATGAGCTTCAACCTTCAAAATAAGCTTCATAATCCCAAAAATAGCTCTTTCTCACTTGAAGCATTCCTGCATCCACATAAAAAAATCATAAATGCTGAAATCATAGCTTACCCCTTTTAATAACTCTGTCTAAATATATGATCCCCCATATGGTAATAATATCAATGAATACTCCCCCTATATTATTTACTCACCCTTTGAATAAAAATAGGAAGATAAACATAATGTAAAGATTTTATTTATCAATTAAGACCCCTTTGAAAATAACATCTAATGAAAATATGAGATAAGGGACCATAACACCATACCATAGTTCTAAAAAGAGTGAGGTTCAACACTTAACATCAACCATAGATTCTAGAAAGATTTGATCAACTATGTCATGGTGAACCCATTGACTATTTATTATATAGAAACAAATTCCAACACTAACTCATTATTCTCCACTAGCTCTATGAAGACCTAATATTTTATATCAATGTTCTTGGACCACAATTACTAAAAAGTATTTTTTAATGGTTTATTTGAATTTGACTATCACATCCCAATAATAATGGAAATGTCACTTCAATATTTATATATCATAGTTGATCTTTAATCCACAAACGTTTTGCTGATGAAAGAGTGGAAGCCATGTACTCAACTTCAGTATAGTTCAAGGTTACTAAAAATTTCATTATTTAATTATAATAAACACATTTTTCTCTATGAATGAAATCTCTACTAGATGGAGACCTCTGATCAACAAAAAAACCCAAATTGTATCTTAATAATAGAAAAAATAAAGCATCCCTTTGCTGTAATATTTCCACATAGAATCTATTATATTGTTTATCATCTAATAATTTAATTTATTGAAAAAATGTTTTTCTTTTGGTGAAATTTCATACCTATAAAATGTGTAACAAGACTCATAATATCATGTCATGGAGATTTCAAATAATGTGAAAATCTGAATAGATTATACAATTCCCTTAGTGTAACTTCCTTTTTTCATCTTTTTTTAACATCATTTTTACCAATTTTTTTGTAGAAACTTGATTCAAATTATTTATTCCAAATTTATTCAAGCTATCATAAGCATTATTTTCTTTAGATAAAAAAATATAATCCATATATTTAAGAAACGTTAAGCTAAGAATGTATCTCATCTAACTAGGCATGGACATTATAAAATTATTCTACATTTATTTATAAATTATTTCAGAAAATCCGAAATTATATACCCAAATAAATTTTCATATAAATAAATAATGATAATGATAAATCTTTTTTTACCATATTTAATTAATATATTCCAATTGAAACACTCTTTTCTGAAATTCATGTTCATCAGACAAGTGTCAAAATTAGAGTACTAAAATCATGGGGCATTTTTTGCCAATATAAAGAATTCTTTAATTTATAAACACCATTATCATATTCACTATGTAATAAACCTTTTGTTTATTTAATATATATAACATATTTTAATTTACCATTGAGGAAGGATAACTTGATTATCATTAGAATGATTTTGAAATTTATTTATGCATCAATGTAATGAAAACTTATTATGGCCTCAAGTATTGAAACTGGTGAAATAGTTTCATTGAAGTCAACTCCGTAGCCATTGGAATATAATTTACAAACCAATATTTCTTTTTTATCACTAATTGACCTTTTTCATTCATATTGTTTTAGAATATCCACTTTTCTCAATAAAATTATTTTATTTGGTCAGGGGTACCAACTCAAAAGTTTCATTTTTTTTCTATCTGATCCAACTCATTAGTAATTATATTAACTATATTATTTTTTTCATTACTACTTCCATATATTTTGGATCATCTTGAAATAATAATGCGATAAGAGTTTTTCCCTCAATGTTATTTTAGTCTGATCTCCTCTCCATGTTCTCTGATAACATTTTTAACTTGAACTTTATTTCTCAACAATGGATGATGTGAACATGATTTTTCTTCATCACATGAGTTTTCTGAGTCAACTTATTCTAATTAAACATTTTTTAATAATCTCACTATTTTCTAAATAATCACCTAGTTTAAAAAAACCAATTAATTTTCACCACCTATAGAGAATTCTTATTCATGATAATTAAATTTATTTATATGATCCATAAATTTAATGTAAACAATATTAACAATATTCCCTATCCCTTTATTGTAGCATTGAAAACTTATTCCATTTGGTAGATATATAGGTTTGATTATGTCCACATCTATTTATTCCGATTTGGCCAGATTTTCTCCAGCTAGTTTGATATGGAAAGGGATAACAAACACATTCAAATAATTAAAACATAGATATTCTCTATAATACATAACATATGAGTACATATATGAATTAATCCTACAAAGAATTTTTTTTTGGATATGATCCGCTTCTCCCATGGCTTATCTCAAGAAATAATGAGATGCAATATGCTCTAACAACATAGTTCAGTACATCTCTATAATAATTTGATTCATTTATTAATCCATAATTTTTTTGGTGTGTATGGTTCTCTTAATTAATATAAATTCCACATTTTTTCAATAGAGTATTTAAATATTCCATAGGTTTAGTTGGAAAAATTATTAGTTCTAATATTATTCAAAGTGTAACCACACTCCTTTTCTAGACTTTTCCTAAATAATTGAATCCTTTTATAGCATATAATTTCTGTTTCATAAACATAATATATATATGGAATGTAATTTAATCAATAAATGTCATTATATACTTATCTATATTTTTTATTGCATCTACATAGACCCAATAATATCATAGTGAATCAACTAAATTTGATGTGTAGTTGGTATTTCATCATTGTTTTATGGATTATTCCCAATATTAAACTTTTTGAATGCAGAAAAAATCCAATTACTTTATATTTTGAGCATAGTAACCTCACAAACATCGTTTCTATAAATAATCTTACACATTTGTTTTGGACAAGGTGTCCAAGAATTTGATGCCATAATTGATTTTCTTATTTCATTCTTAAATAATATGAATTTAAAAAATCATATATCTAAAATACATTTCATAATATTAGCTGTCCCATTTTTGAGAAACATCTATATTTCAATATCTTCACAACAAAACCATATTTTTGAAATATCACTTCATTTAATTAATGTCATAATTGAGACACACTAAGAAAATATTTTTTCATTCCTTTAACATGAAATGTGCTTTTGGATTTCAGTTGATCTATACCAATCAATGTTGATCCAACACCTTTGATTTTGAGTGATCCATACTTTCCAAAAATTATTAATACATATTTAAATTTTTCAAAATCATTGATTAGGTTAATATCTCCTATCATATAAGAGGAAAAGTCACTATAAAAAATCCATGGAAATAATTGTATTGATTCTTTATTAGGAACATAAACCACTATAGCATTTTATTTTCCTATTTCTGAATTCTAAAATTATTAGTATTCTATCTTGAAGAAAATTGAGATAATAGCATAAAAATCCCCTTTTAAAGATGAAAATGATTCTCACAACATTCTGAGACATCTTACAATGGTTTAACTCTATTCTAAGTTTTTTTCAGTCTTCATAGGTAATCTCTAAATTATTCTCTTTTGAGTGAGATAACTATAGTGCAATTTCAATCTTTTGAACCATAAATAATCATATTTGTAATTATAATTAAACTAAAACATTTTTCAAATTTTCCTAAAATATCTATAGTTATAGAGAAAACTGTAAAAAACAGAGTTTTCTCTATTAGAATCATGCTTTCCAGAATTGTGGACTTGTATTTCAAATATCTTCCCACAATTAAAATTGGATCTTTTATGTAAACCTAATTTTTAGTGAACTTGTAAATCATACTTGATTATATTAAAATTATACTCATCCCCTTTGTCTTATCATTTGTAGACGTTTTTTCATTCCAAAAAATGTACATAGAATTTCAAGAATATGTAGAATTAAATGTTTTTATATAAACAGTGTCTCTATTATTTGATTATTATTATCAAGAATAACACAATATTTATCAATGGTTTTCTATTAATTTTTTCTGATATTTTCTAAATTTTATGCGATTTTTATTTACTTAAACACTTCCTAACTTCGTTAATATAGTTATAAAAAATCATCTAAAACATTTCAAGCAATTTGTCCAAACTCAGTAATTTTTATTATAAAGGATAATAAAACTTTTCCTTTTCATTCAATAATTCTTCTATATTTCCAATTTAATTATTTATTTCATCACTAATATTACCTAATTAATTAATTATTTTTAAAATTTTATATTCATGTTAAAACAAAAAGATTCATTAGTTCTAGTAGACTGATTTGACAACCTCAAAATTTTTATCTCTTTTTCCTATATAAATATTTTTGGGAGAAAATACTTGGGTCCTATTTTATACCAAGATTATATCTATGTTTCTTCAGTCTATTCAACATCACTACAATATTTACTAGTAAATTATTCTTCATTCAAATTTTCAATTAATTTTTTTTAATTTAAATATATTCACATATCCATTTGTTCTTCCTCATCACATAAATCACTCCTTTAACATTTAGATAAGAAATTTAAATTTATGAATTTTTTGAAAATTTCCCTCTTATCATTATAAGAAACACCAAGTTTTGGAATTTATGATGATCCTTTCTAAAAACATATACATGGTACATTTTATTATTCATCAATGGATTCTTATTATTTTAAATTAAGAAAATTTACAACAAAATGTCTAACTACTCCACACACAAATAATTTTAGTTAATGTTACCTCTAAACCATCCCTTTACTTTTCTCACATTTCTAAAGATTAATGACATCATCTTATCAAAATGTTGAATCAAATAAGATTTAGAATTAGAATATTAAACATCATATTCATCAAAATTATTCTGACGATTATCTTATTTTGAAGACTCAAAACATATTTATGATTAATCCTTTCACTTATTAATGAGAATTTTTATTATTATTCTCATATAAAATGACAATTGTATGAATATCATATAGAGGATATGATTGTGGATCCATTTAGTTAAGAGTATCAACTTTGGAATCAAACTAATAGATTATGATACAAAGTATCTTCTCAACCTCTATAGTAAACTCTAATTTATCACCATAACTAATGATTATACTCAAAATATCAGTAACACTTTTACAGAAGTCTTTCAAAGTTTCGTCTTCATGGATTTTTAGATCATCATATTCCATTATCCAAATATGAACCTTATCCTACTTTACCTTCTTATTTACTTTGTAGATATTAATAAATTTATCCCAAATTCCATTAGATGTTGTGAGTCTTCTTGATTTAAAGAATTCATTCTCAGATAATGATGAAAATATAGAATTACTAGCAAGAATATCATTCTGATTATTCATTTTGGCAGTTACTATCAAAGAGAAATTCATAGAATGAAATTTAGAACCAACCACTTTAAAAAATGGTAAATTTATTCTTTAACATAAAATAGAAAATAAATAATGAGGGGAAATTCAATCAGATACCCCCTGAAAAGGCACCTCCTCGATCAATTAGGAATCACTAATGGGGTGGGGGTGAATGCGAGTCTCTAAATCTATTATTTTTTTATTGTAAAATAATCATCAATACTGGTTGAAGTTAATATTGATTGTTATTTAAACATTCACAAAATAAGGGGAAATTATATTTTAAAAGGTCACATCTTATTATGATAAGGAGAGTCCTTGGTATGATCCACATTTCCTAAGGAAGAAGAGAACAAAAAATTATAACATGAATTTACAATGAGAAGGGTTTATCCGTAATCTCATATTATATCAAGTCTCTTTACTTTGATAGTGCATACTAAACTAAAATAAAAATATATAATTTATGGTATTAATAAAATTAATTCCTCACAACCATAAACATGAAATACTAATGTAGTTATCTAGTTATTCTTCTTAAACATGTAGAAACTTAGCTATGATTTCTTAACTCTATGCTAATATCCACAACTCTTATTCCTCCCTTTCTCCTTTTTTTCATCCCACTTCTTCTCTCGTAATTTATCTATACAATTTTATAAACTCCCATATTTTATAATAAAATGATTCATTCCTTTTCATGTTTTAATTTGAAAAGGAATATCAAAAAACTAACAACTCTTTAAAAAATATCATTTGGATCTTAATTAAAAGTATCATTATCCTACAATTTTAAATTAGTAGATATTTTTGAAAAAAATTTCCTCTAATGTCATTAGATATAACAAAATAAACATTGACCCTCAAAAATACCTTGATACACCCTTACAAAGCATAGTCTATGGGGTTACTATATATCTAGCCACTTCTTAGCAGTTTTAATATTACTTTCATAGAAAGACACAGTGTGGTCTAGGTGATCTTGAATGGAGGACTCAAAAATTATAAAACCCCCAAAGACATCCATATCCGAACTATTATGTGGACTTCTTGGAAGGGACATTTTATTCTTAATTTTTTGTACTATGGAATGGTTATCTGAATGTGATTTGGAGGACCCAAAAATTCTATAACTACTAGAAAACAAATAGGTGAGAACTATGATGTGGGCGTAACATAATTCCATGGAGGTCCTAAATTACCTATTATCACCCAAAACTATCCCATCCACCTTTGTACCATGTCCATGGGGTTGTGGCATAGAATTTATAGAATCTCAAGAACAACCAAATTCCATGCTTCCTATAAACAAACCATTGAATTCACACTGTATCATGTTTACTAATATTGTAGCATGGTATGTTTACTATGAAATGGTCCACTCTGGAATCTCCATATATCCTCATACTTTTCTAGATTATCATTCCTCATGAAATTCATTCATGATGTAAACACTAATAAAACAACACATAACATCAATTTTTTTGAAATAAAATATTATTTATGTTTAGAAAATGAAATCTGAAAAACATAATCACATTATATTCAGAAAATTTTCACTCTCATAGAAACATAAAAACCATTAAATCACCTATTGGGATTAAAAAACATGACATTGGGTATAAATATTCATAATGTTTGTGTTTTTGAGGAAAATATAGGGTTTAAATGTTGTATAATCTGATTTTTTTGATCTATGCAATTATAGGAAACTATTAAAGTTTATACTGGATCTGATTACTGATCCTCCTCCAAATTTGGATTATAATATATGATTTACATTATAAGATACTATTGATTTTATTTAATAATATCATTTTATGTTGTATAAAGATTTCCATGCAATAATTTAGGTTTATTTTCTATTTTTAAAGTTATTATAATGGTAATTTTTTATCGATTATGTTCACATATTTCATGTTTTTTAATTTATAACACTTGAATAAAATGATTTTTTATTTTTCCCTAAATACATAGAGTTTTTAATTAATATTAAATTTATCTTTTTGTGTGTGGGAGAATGATTGAAATTTCAGTTTCATCTTTAACTCATCCCCATTATTATAGTTACATTACCAAGAAAACAACTGAGTGCATTTTAATTTGTGTTTTGGATTTCAATTTTGATTCCATAGGATTGAATTGATTATGGATTTAAATTGGTAATGATATCATTGGAGATTTGGATTGAATTTATTATGGATGGGTACTGATTTTTTCCAAATTTAATAATAGTTATTGGTGTTTTTGGAAGTTCATGCACAATCAGAGTCAGCATTACGGTTCATAAATTACAAATATAATCTAGTTGTGTATTTGGTTTGATCATAATAATTATATGGTGGGACAACTGATCCTTCTAGGTACCTAATTAAATTCTACTCAGTACATAGTGGAAGACATGATATTACTTATAAATATAGAAGGTATAACTAGTTACCTATTTGATGTGTACCAGGTGCTCAGTGGGATATCAAAATGGATTCTAAAGGCCCTATGATGATCATTGGGTACCTAGTGGCCTGCATAATTTTTTTTAAATGATCAAGAAAATTTTATTAAAAAAAAGGGTGATGAGTTACATGAAGTGGAACGATGGAATCTTATTACAATATCTTACAATGTGATGGAGAAAATCAACCGGAAAAGTATCACTCCATGTCATAGCTTGGTTGAATCCTTTGTTGGAAAGGCCTTCCTCTACCATGTTTGCTTCATGATATATATGGGTGGAAATGTATCTGATTTGAAGCAGAGAATTGTGGCAGTTCATCCAACATACGGTGAGCGGCCAAGAATGGTGGATCACCCCATTCCAAATAGCATGCACAATGGTGGTGGAGTCCCTTTCAATCCAGATGTTATTCCATCATCTTATCTTGACAAAACTAATGGCCTGAATCACTTCCATAATTTCTGCTTCAAGAGAAGAGGCATTGCCACAGCTCCCAAAGAAGCATCCATGACATCGTCTAAGAGAGTCTCTGAAAATGGCCCCACATCCTTCAGGACCAGGGATTCCTCTGGAATATCCATCTATGTTGATCTTGATCCATCCAAGAATCAAAACATTCCAAAATACCACAAGATAATGCTTCATCTTAGTGTATAAACCATCAATTTTGAGTCATTGAAGAATCAAAAATTCCCCAACTGAATTGTCGCAGTAGGCTTTCTAAAGCAGGGATGTTTCCCTGATGGCAATAAGAATCCTCCTCCGACCTGCATTAAGACTAAATGAGTAATTATTGTGAAAAATTACGTTTCTATCATACCAGATCACAAGTAGGAGCTCAGCAACAATAGAAAGGATGTGGTTCTTGATTTTCCGAGAAGATTCAAGATCCCACAATGCTTTATCTGAGAGAAAATAGAGTCAAAGGATAACCATCTTCAGTTATACATGTCAATAAAATAGTTCCAAATAGAAGAGGATGCAGTACAAGACAAGAAAAGATGATTGGTGTACTCCCTGTGCTGATGGAATGAATTACATTTAGATCATAGTTGGATTCCGAAGGGCTAAAGACAAACCTTGGTAGGAATACATTTATGGGAAATATTCCAGAAAAGGTTACTCCTTGAAGGTTTATTCCAAGGTCTGTCAAAACAAAATCAACCATGAAAATATGGGGTTAGAGTTAGTGAAATAATGGTTATAGAAGTTTTTGTAATAAAAAATACCATTTTGAGCAGGCTCCCATGTAAGGAAATAATCCCCATTTATAAAGGGGTAGTTGTCCACAACGTGCATAATGTGATCAAAGATAATAGATAGACTATAGTGCATTACATAATTTATGGTGAGGTTGATGTTATCTGGAAAAGAATCTGGGTATAACATGGAAATGAGGGGGGTTCTAGTCTAGTTAACAAGCCAGATGTTCATAGTGAAATCTGAACTAATCATCCATCTTGTGTTATGCATGATGTCAACAAAGGTATTTCTAATGGATGGCCAGAGGGAAGAATTGAGGTAACTAGATTGTCCTTTTTTATGTTTTTGCAGAAATATATTACAAAGAAAGTTCATGGAGTCAGATTTATTGCTGATCAACCTCTAGGTGAGATTTTATTGAAGAGAATCATTAAAAAGTTTGACATTTTTAATACAAAGACTGCCTTTTTCAAGAGGATTGCAGCATTTCGACCAAGGGACAATAATATGTTTTCTTTCAAAAATATTACAAGTCCAAAAAAAGTTTTTGATATAGACATTATGTTTTTTAATACGACAATTTGGCCATTTATATATCAAGAGGGAGTAAACCGTTTTGGAGATAATTGTGGATTTCATGAGGTAGATCCAACTAGCCATGGAGAGGGAGCTCCCTTTCCCGGAAGCCAATCGATTATTCACTTGATCTACAACAGCATTAATGTACATATATTTAGGCCTAACCCATAATAGGGGACCTCTTAGATAGGTAACGGGGATGAATCCATATTTGATGCCAAGACTTTCAATGATAAAACATTTTCTAGAAGGAGGAAAGGTTTTCAAAAAAAAAGAAAAAGGATTTATTCCAACTAACGGATTGTCTACAGTCCTCTTCATAGTGATACAAGGCCTTTACGAGGTTAATGATATTTTTTCTACACCCATTAATGAAAAGAATAATGTCATCTCCATAACGGATATGGGTCAAAACAACTACATTTATGGAAGCCTGTATGGGGTTGAGATTGATTTGGTGAACAAGGGAGGAAAGTAACCTACTAAGGTATACTTTTAAAATGGAAATGAGAATAGCAGAAAGAGGGTCAGCTTGACGCTCCCCTTTTGAACATTTGAAGAATCCCTTAGGAGAACTGTTAACATGGATGGAAATAAAAGAAGAGTTGAAAAGTTATTTTATCCATCCAATACATGTATCATTGAACCCAAAATCCTTGTGGACGTTGAAAATGAAGCTCCAATCAATGGTGTAAAAGTATTTTTTAATGTCATGTTTGATTGCAATATTCCCTCCTCTAGACTTTTTA
The DNA here is from genome assembly GCA_963277665.1 of Viscum album. Taxonomy (NCBI): domain Eukaryota; kingdom Viridiplantae; phylum Streptophyta; class Magnoliopsida; order Santalales; family Viscaceae; genus Viscum; species Viscum album. Next base: position 1,049,311,256 of record OY728162.1, read on the forward strand.
TTAAGAGAGTGAATGCATTCCAAGGTAGTGAAAATGAAATCTTGAATGTATATGCCCTTGATGAAACCAAACTGATTCAAGGAAATGATCTTTTTACATAGAGGAGAAATCCTATTATCAATGAGATTGGTAATGATTTTATAGGGAGAGTTAATGAGGGAACTGGGGAAGAAGATTTGTAGCTCAGATGAATTAGCTGCTTTAGGGATAAGAGTAAGGAATTGGGCATTGAGGCCATGGGGTTGGACTCTATTAGAAAAGAATTGTCGAACCAGTTTGAAAACATCAATGTGAACTACCTCTTAATATTGTTGAAAGAAACTATTATTGAGATCATCAGGCCCTGGGGTACTATCAGAGTCAAAGTTAAAGACAATATCTTTTATTTCATGATCCAGCGAGGTGCTTCAAAGATAGAGGATATGATGTTCATTGATCAAAATGGGAATGATCCTAGGAATGAGATATTTATTGATATTAGGGACTTTGAAAGTGATATGAATTTAGGATACCATGTGGTTCGATATGGCTTCATCAGAGCCAAAAAGAGTGTCATTATCTATAAGAAAGGCCAAAGAAAGACATTTTTTCCTAACTCTCTAAGGAGCATTGTACCATTTACAATTTCTATCACCATCATAGATCCATTTAGATTTGAAGATCTGTTTACACATGTTTTCTTTGTGGATTTGAAGAGAGTTATGTTTCATAGATATGTTCAGTTCATTCTGAGGGTCTAAGATAAAATAAGCGCAAGTTGAGATGTTTTGAATTTGATTGAGTTCAATTTGAAGAGTGGTTATCTAGTAATCCTTTTCATTATATTTATCCCTACACCAACCATTAAAGATATGTTTAAGGGGCTTTAGCTTAGTGACACAAAAAAAACATCTGAGTGATGATTCATGTACTTTTACCCATTTTGTATGATATGAGAGCACTCCAAAATCACATACCATACATTATTGAATTTGAAGGGAATTATGGGTTTTCTCTTTTGGATATGAAAATTAATAGGATGGGATAATGATCGGAGTTCAGTTTAGGTAAGGTGATACTGGAAATGGTGTCCCAGACATCCAAAGATGCCACATTTACAAAGTACCTATCATGTTTACTATAAAACACTCTATTGTAGTGTCTCTTGACCAGGTGTATTGGACCCTTAGAGGTTCATTTCAATCATATTATAGGTTTCAATCGAGGCTCTAAACTCTCTAGTAGAGATTAAAGAGTGAGGGGGACCAAGCTTTTCACTGGGGAAAATAATGGCATTAAAGTCACCAATGATTAACCAGGTCTTCTATAGAGACCCAAATATTGATGTACATGGAAATTACATTACTTTTGCGGAATTCTTAATACATAACAAAAATAAACACCGAAGGACCGTAATATTTTAGTGTATTTTGAAACTCAGAACCTAATCTTCTAATCATTGTGAAATATCTTCAACATCTCCCATAAAGATCATCCCTATTTGTTTTCTTACCTAAAACCTTTCTTTAAATCTTGGGGAAAAGAAAACATAACAAAAGGTGAGCTCAAATGCCCAGTAAGGGTAAACATAGAGAACATAAAACAATCCACAATCATTTGAATGCAAAAACTTGAACATAAAATCTAAACACCAAAATCTTGAACAAAGTAATGAATCATGGAAGTACGTAAGGCATATATCATAAGGGACATCAATCATGATAAAATAACATTGGAATAAAACATGTAATCGTGGAAAACCATTAAGCACATGATATGATTTCCACAGTAGCCAATGCATTGCTGCCAAGACCATCTTAGTGGACAAAGTCCATTTCTGAATCGAGTTCACTTCTCATTTCAGTCCTGTAACACTGAACCGGATTAGAATACCATTCCAACCATGTCTATCCCATTAGATATAAATATTTTCCCAATGCATTGGATGGAGATTTAGGTCCCACCCATCTCATAATGAAATCAGTCTTACATGTGCCACAACATCATTCATCATAACCTAAAGAATAAAATGGGTTTCATAAACATCATCCCATCAAAACATAATCTATATAAAAAAATGGCTATCATTTCATCATAAGAAAAGTGAAACCATGTAAATCATAGAGACATTATACTTGAAACATACACATATGAAATAATGTAATCTTTGATAGAAAATGGTTTTTGAAAAACACTTGAAATGAATTCTTGAGGAAAATATCCGTTCCAATTCAAATTCATTTTCTTTTCACAAAATGCCATGAAATTTAAAGAAATGGTTTTTTTGAAAATAGTTATGAAATCCTGTATAGTAATATTCATGAAAATAAGTTGTTATAAAACCATAATTATACGTTCATGTCGTATAAGTTGAAAAACATTCTCCTCATACTTTTAATCGAAAAGTCAAAAAGTACCATGTATGGTTAACAAAAGAAAGATTCCTTCCATAACACTATGTAAAAGTCAAAGAGGGGTAAACATGACTTTAAAAATATATGGAGGAATTTTAAAAACTTTATGAAAAACATTTTTATGGACATGGATGAAAAATATAACCCCAGTAAATACTAATGTATAAGGAATCCCAGATAAAAATAAGATTGCAAAATCTTCCCTTACCTTAGGTCTGATATGATTTGAACGTATTTGAACCTCCAGTATAATGATTTAAATAATTTCATTGACTTATTATAGAATCATATTAATTTTTATGATATCATATATGGTTCACTTATGACTTTATATTACCCGTTTGTTTGTAAATTCCCTGTAAAAGCAGCGTTTTCGGTAAAATTGTATCATTTATCGTACGTGTTTCGACATGTTGTTTTTGATATTAATACTTATATCCTGATTTAATTAATTCCATAATTTAAAACATGATTTATATATAATTTATATTCTGTATATAAATATATATGATACATCGATAAATGGAATGAAATACACCGTTCATGGAGACGGTAGCCCGTGCATACGCATGAACTCAGTTTTCATTACCTTATTGAATTAAATGGAATTAAGTAAATGAAACATATATGAACATAAATACAGTATCATTATTATGTAATATCATTCATGATTATTTATATATTTTATTTATAATCATACTTTAATGGTTAATCGGGGAAAATGAATCTCATTGCGTTTATGGAGACGGTAGTCCGTACGTACGCACGAGTGATGATATCATTCTCATGATCATGGAATTGTATTTAAGTGTATTTATAATATTTCATAATCAATATCACTTTACAATAATAATATATAGTTATTTATTTACACCATTATACCCATCCATGTAAGGTGGTGGTGGAAAACAGATTACACCACGATGTAGAGATGGTATTTCGTACGTACGCACGCGCGGTGATTTCATTTTCTGTAGGATGGATAGAAGGTAAAATAGGGTTGTTTCATATTTATAATAACATATATGTATATTAGTGATAATTATGATATTAATTTATGATGAAACAAATAAAGAAGATTAAGTTGAAGAAGAAAGAAACTTGAAAGAATCAGTAGAAGAGATTACCTCCTCTCTAACGCACCTCCTTTAAGCTTCTTATTCGGGCAGTAGAGTTAGTCTTTTGAGAAGAACAGAACCAATATGATATAACTATAGGGGTTTAGAAGAGTAATTTGAGGGGTTGGCTGAGCTTCATGGCTCAAAAGGGTGTTTAGAGAAGAGGGAAGGGGTGCCCTTTTTATAAGGGAGGAGAGGGGCACCTTATGAAAACTTAAAATATTATTTTATAATAAAGTCAAATTCAGTTTTTAATAGCTCCAAATTGATTTATTTCAAATATAAGGTGAGGATTGATTGAAATACGCTCAAAAATTAGGTTTTAGACAAGTTTATGTTACTATTTTATCCTTATCATTTAGATTTAACTCTAAGTTAAATAATTTATCTTTTACCGTGTCTTTTTATTTTCTAACACTATATGGTTAATAAACTTACTATAACAAGTCAAGAGAACCCCATGTGGTTCATTATTAATATATATATATTTCTCTAATCCATTGGGACGAACAGTATATTTTGAGAAATAAAATAACTATTAATAATAAAATATTTGTTTTAAAAACTATTTTATGTCAATTTTGACACAATTTGTTACATGATTTTTGTGAAAATAATAACAGAATGATTAGTTAGAAAAAAGTTAATTAAATCAATAATAAAATGTTATATTAACATTTAAAATTATTGGAAATCATAAAAAGTCAAAAAAATACATTTATTTGGGTATTTAAAACATCAATTATGTTAATATTTCATTAATAAGGTAATTACTACATCAGAATTGTGTTATAAATAAATTAAATTATTTAATGTCTAAAAATTATAAATAAAATACCATTATGTAGGAAATATATTTATCTTTCTAATGAATATATTTAGTTGAATATATCTTATGTATAACCCTATATTAAATATGTTTTAGTTATTAAACATTGATTTTAACTATTTTAATTCTTCTTTAAATAAAATAATAATAAATGTCCTAATCTAATCCATGTGGACCTAAAGGGTAATATTTTATTTCTAAGGTTGTTTTTGGTCGAATTACACTTATCAAATATAATTATGACATGTGTTAGGGTAATAATAATATCATTTTTATCATTAATTACTATATTTACTTTTAACCGTGCTGAATAAAAGTAAAAAGTTACTATTCACCAAAAAATATTTTTATCTTATTGAACCAAATTTTACTCCTTGATATTAAATGTGTCTCTCGGATTTCAAAATTCCACTCACAGAAGCGGTAAAAATAATATTTATGTAAATTTTCAAACTCTCCTAGGAGGTGGGTAAAAGATGGTGAAAAGTTCCATAAAATTTTTATATGTCTAAAATTATTATAAAATGACTCCAATGAATTACATTGAACATATATAAGTATTATGGTTCAATTTTGACCTAAAATAAATTTAAATAAAATAAATAATTATTTAAATAAAAATTTGGTTTTTAAATAGTAACCCAATGTTTTCACTATTTATCAAAAATTGAATGTTTTCAAAAATATACCAAAAATTCACCCCAGGATAATTTTGATATTCTGAATCCAAAAATGAAGTCCATTTTTGAAAAATAAAATTTCAAAAAGTGGGTATTACTATTTATAATAGCTAGTTTATATAACATATCGTTGTTTAGTGAAACTCGTTATTGCGTACAACATACGCTATCATGGAAGGTTTCGTTTGTGTGTAATGAAAGCCAAGATAGTGATGCATGTAGTGCAAGATCTTTTTGGTGTGCTGTATAAGACAAGACATCAATAAACTTAAACATAATATTTTTCATAAAATCTCTGGGTGTTACATTCTACCCCCTTAAAATGAATTTTGCCCTTGAAATTAGTTGGGTTTATAAATGGTTACCTACTTGAATGTTTTAATAGAAACCCACATCATATAAAGGAATACCAAAACTTATCTATAAAAACTGAAGTATGAAACGTATTGGTTACCCAAATTAACTAATCACTGGGTTTAAACATAAGAGAACAAAGGTGAAAATATGGATATGAAAGAGAAATCTAACCATCATGTTTTGATGGAGAGTGGTAGATAACATGGCTCTGAAAAATCCAACCATCACAAAGCCATAAATTTGTGATAATCTAAGGTACCATATGATTCATCGGATATAAGGGCACTAGGACAACATTTTTGGTTTTCAAGATAATTTCCATAAAGTTCAAGAATTTGAATTAGAAGAATACTTAATTTATTTCGGTATAATCTCACCGTTGTTCGTGCCTTGAACAATTTCCACTTCATCTCTTAAAGAAATGAAGATGAATTTTTCATTTGTGAGGTGTTAGCAGATCATGTTATAGTATGACGGGTCATTCCATATGTCTCAAAAAAAATGTTAACAAAAGTTATCAAATATACAGAAGTCCATCTATGGTGAGGTTAATCATATACGATTCAAAAAATGGACTTATACATCATCTATCATACTACTTAATATAATAAAACTAGTTTCTAATAACCAGGGGCTTCCTTTAGGCCAGTGGTAGGCGATAAAGGCCTGTCACACTTCAGTTGTGAGTTCGATTCCCACAACCTTGTCCGACACAATGGGTTGCCTCCCATCCTGCATGTTGACTCTTTTTCTAAAACTACATTATAATAACATTCCTGAAATAGAGTAGAAAAAAATACTATCTTATGTCTAACTTAATTTGTTCTAATCTTTAGGCTTATCCAGATTACTTCTGTCCAAGCTCATAGTATAAAGAAAACAGTTACTAGAAATGTCATTTACCAAGCATGTGAATACCATTATTTATCCCCCATATATCATATGATATATCTTGTTGGTCACATTCCAAACATCTGAATACCTTAATCATGTATTCTCTTGAACCATAGTTAAAACATGAATTCTGTCACAAGGAAACTCTTTCCATATACCAAAATCCAAAAAATTATATATACTCAAACCATGATATCTCTTTTTCCTTATATTAGTCAGGAGCTCATTAATACTATCAAACATTTCATTATCTATTTATCACTTCTTTATGGGCATATCATTTACTTTCCAAAATATTTGAATCGATTTTCATGGTTAGAATATAATTATTGAAAACCAATACATTGATATTCCAAAATTCCATGTTACCATTAATGAGATTCCATGATACTATTTTGAAATCCCATTGTATAAACACTTAGTCATTACACAACATCATATTCATACTCAACATCCCAAATAGTGATCACATGTGACTTCCGTTTATCCTTTTATTTAAGTGGTTTCTCTAGTTGATCATCATTAACCCTTGGATTAGGGCATTGATTAGCATATTGCCCCATTTCCTTGCACTTGAAGAATTAAAGTGTTGGTGGTGCGTTCTCTGCAATGTTTTCTTTATTCACATCATTATCAACCCTTTTTCCATTACTTCAACACTCAGCTGCTCGATGACCTTCTTTTCCACACTTAAAACATTTTATAGTCCCTTTAAGACAATCTCCACCATGATTATTTCCACACTTTGAGCATAAAGAAACATTTATCTTCTTTTGACAATTATTATGAAATTTCTCCTTGAACTCCATCTTTGGTTTCTTGTCAAAACCATTATATTGATATGTAACACCAAATTCCTTTTCTACCTTGATAGCACAACAAAAAATTTCTTCATAGCTACTAAAGTCCCTTATCACTAATTCCCTTCGATGACTTGGCTTTAAGCCACTATAGAATCGATCAACTTTACATTCATTTTGGATGATAAAGCTAGATTCATACCTTGAATGTCTTGTAAAATTTACTTCGTATATACCAACAGATTCATCATCCTTCTGCTTAAGCTCATGGAACTCCGTTTCGATATTTTTTTGAAGAATACGAGGGAAGTACTTACTAAAAAACATGTTCTTGAACTCGTCCCATTCCATGGAATCAATTTCATCTTGGGGCGTTGTATTCTTAATTAGAGTCCAACATTGATCTGCTTCACCTTCTAAACGATAAATAACCAGAATGACTTTTTCATGTTCTGAATAGAGAAGTATGGAAAATATATTTTCAATGGTACTGATCCATTGTTCAGCAACATGTGGATCAAAAGACCCACTGAAAGATGGTGAATGTTTCCTCATGAAGGACTCAATAGTATATTGTTCCCTTTTCTGCTCATTTGGATGTCCAGAATGACTCATAGCTAGTGTAAGTATATCAATAAGTTTTTTCACTCCATCTCCCATGACATTGGTTTGTTTAGGAGGACATTCATTGCATTGTCCATTACATTGATTAACACGGTTCCTTCGGGTTCCAGCTATCATCTAAAACCCAAAAAGAATAGTGTGAGAGGAAAAAATCATGCTAGGGAAAAAACATAATAAAGGGGGAGTACCTTAAATATTTAACATATTAGGTTTAATTCTAAGATCATTAGAAAAATTCTAGGACTATAACCTATACTTATACTTAACCTTAGGGACATCCCTAGACATACCTTAGAAATATCTCTTGAGATCTCACTAAAGTTTTCACATCCTAGTTTCCAAAGGTTTACTAACCTCTCCTCTGATTCCAAATATAACGGCGTGGAATTACTTCCAGTGGACTATAATTGATACATATTAGGGCACTCCATGGGTGGCTACACCCCCTGGGCGGGACACACCACCATCCCCAGTGGTAGACATTTCCTCATGAAGCCCTTGGGCGGAGAGACATGCTTCATCCAATGCTCACATGTGAGAGTTCCCAAGGATTAGATTCATTCTAACCCCTTTGCCTCTAATACCAACTATAGAGACCCAAATCTTGACGTACATGGACATTACATTACTTTTTCTGAATACTTAATACATAACAAAAACATACTCCAAAGGACTATAATAGTTTAGTGTATTTGGAAACTCGAAACATAATCTTCTGATCAAGGTGAATGATCTTCAACATCTCCCATAAAGATCATCCCCATTTTTTTCTTACCTAAAACCTTTCTTTAAATCCTGGGGAAAAGAAAATATAAAAAAAATGTGAGCTCAAATTCCCAATAAGTGTAAACATAGAGAACATAAAACAATCCCTAATCATTTGAATGCAAAAACTTGAACATAAAATCTAAACATCAAAATCACGAGTAAAGACATGAATCTGGGAAGTACGTAAGACATATATCATAAGAGAACATAAATCATGATAAAATATCATGGTACTAAAACATGTAATTGTAGAAAACCATTAATAACTTGATATGATTTCTATAGTAGCCAAGACATTGCTGCCAAGACCATATTAGTGGACAAAGTCCCTTTCTGAATCGAGTTCACTCCTCGTTTCAGTCTTGTAACATTGAACCGGATTAACTTACCATTCCAGCCAAGTCTATATCATGAGATATAAATATTTACCCAATGCATTGGAGGGAGATATAGGTCCCACCCATCTCATAATGAAATCAGTCTTACGTGTGCCACAACATCATTCATCACAACCCAAAGAATAAAATGGGTTTCATAAATATCATCCCATCATAACATAATCCATATAAAACAAATGGATATCATTTCATAATAAGAAAAGTAAAACAATGTAAATCATAGAGACATTCTACTTTAAACATACACATATGAAATAATGTCATCTTTTATGGAAATTCATTTTGATAAAACACTTAAAATGAATTATTGAGTAAAATAACTTTTTTTCTTGAAAATCATTTTCTTTTCAAAAAATTCCATGCAATTTAAAAAAAAGGTTTTGTTGAAAATATTCATGAAATCATGTAGAGTAAGCTTCATGAAAATAAAGCGTTATAAAACCTTAAAAATATGTTCATGCCGTATATGTTAAAAAATATTCTCCTTGTACTTTTAATGGAAAAGTCAAAAAGTACCACGTTTGGTAAACAAAAGAAAAATTCCTTACATAACACTATGTCAAAGTCAAAGAGGGGTAAAAAAGACTTTAAACATACATGGAAGAATATTAAACACTTTATGAAAAACCATTTTTATGGACATGGAAGAAAAATATAACCCCAGTAAATACTTACGTATAAGAAATCCCAGATAAAAATGAGATTGCAAAATTTTCCCTTACCTTAGGTCTGATATGTTTTGTACGTATCCAAACCTCCTGTATAATGCTTTAAATAATTTCATTGACTTATTACAGAATCATTTTCATTTTTAGGATATCATATACGGTTCACTTATGACTTTATATTACCCGTTCTTTTGTAAATTCCCTGTTAAAGCAGCGTTTTGGGTAAAATCATTTCATTTATCGTACGTGTTTCGAAACGTTGTTCTTGATATTATTAATTATATCCTGATTTAATTAATTCCATAATTTAAAAAATGATTTATAGATAATATATATTCAGTATATAAATATATATGATATATCGATAAATGGAATGAAATACACCGTTCATGGAGACGGTAGGCCGTGCGTACGCATGAACGCTGTTTTCATTTCCTTATTTAATTAAATGGAATTAAGTAAATGAAACATATATGTACATAAATCCAGTATCATTATTATGTAATATCTTTCCTTATTATTTATATATATAATTTATAATAATAATTGAATCGTTAATCATGGAAAATGAATCTCATCGCGTTCGTGGAGACGGTAGTCCATACGTATGCATGAGCAATGATATCATTCCCATGATCATGGAATTGGATTGAAGTGTATTTATAATATTTCAGAATCAATATAACATTAAAATAATCATATTTAGTTATTTATTTACACCATTATACCCATCCAAGTAAGGTTGTGGTGGAAAACAGATTACACCACGGTGTGGAGATGGTATTCCGTACGTACGCATGCGCGTTGATTTTGTTTTTCGTAGGACAGCTAGAAGGTGAAATAGGGTTTTTTCATATTTATAATACATATCCGTATATGAGTGATAATTATGTAATTAATTTTTGATGAAACAAATAATGAATAATAATTTTAAGAAGATAGAAACTTGAAAGAATCGGTAGATGGGATTAAATATTCCTCGATTCACCTCCTTTAAACTTCTTATTAGGGCACTAGAGTTGGTCTTTTGAGAAGACCGAAACCACTATGATAGAAATAGAATGATTGAGAAGCGGAATTTTAGGGGTTGGCTGAGCTTCAAGGCTCAAAAGGGTATGTAGAGAAGGGGGAAGGGGTGCCCTTTTTATAAGGGAGGAGTGGGGCACCTTAGGAAAACTTAAAATATTATTTTATAAAAAAGTCATATTTGGGTTTTAATAGCTCCAAATTGATTTATTTTGAATCTAAGGTGAGGATGGGTCTAAATCCTCTAAAAAATTTGTTTTATGGAAGTTTAGGATACTATATTATCCTTATCATTTAGATTTAACTCTATGTTAAATAAGTAAACTTCTACTGTGTCTTTTTGTTTTCTTGACACTATATGGTTAATAAACATACTATAACATGCCAAAAAAATCCCATGTGGTTAATTATTAATACATATATCCTTATCTAATTCATTTTTCCGAACCTTAGATTTTTAGGAATAAAATAAAAATTAATAATATAATTTTTTTTTAAATACTATTTTATGTCAATTTTGACACTATTTGGTACATGATTTTTGTGAAACTTGTAACAACATGATTAGTTCAAAAAAAGATAATTAAATCAATATTAACATGTCATATTAACCTATAAAATTAGTGTAATTTATAAAAAGTCTCAAATGAAATTTATTTGGCTATTTATAACATCAATTATGTTAATATTTCATTAATAAGGTAATTACTGCATCATCATTGTGTCATAAATTAATTAACTTATTTAATGTCTAAAAATTATAAGTAAAATACCATTATTTAGGAAATCTTTTTATCTTTCTAATGAATATTTTTAGTCTAATTTATCTTATGTATAACCATATATTAAAAATATTTTAGTTATTACACTTTGATTTTAACAATTTTAATTCTTATTTAAATAAAATAATAATAAGTGTCCTAATCTAATCCAAGTGGACCTAAAGGGTAATATTTTATTTCTAAGGTTTTTTTTGGTCTAATTAAACTTATCTAATTGAATTAGTACATGTGTTGGGGTAATAATAATATCATTTTTACCCTTAATTATGCTATTTACTTTTAACCATGGTAAATAAAAGTAAAACGTTACTATTCACCAAAAAATATTTTTATCTTATTGAACCAAATTTTACTCCTTGATATTAACTGTGTCTCTTGAATTTTTGAAATTTCACTCATAGAAGCGATAAAATTATGTTTTATGTAAATTTTCAAACTCTACTAGGAGGTGGTTAAAAGACGGTGAAAAGTTCAATAAAATTTTTATATGTCTAAAATTATTATAAAATGACTCCAATGAATTACATTGAACATATATAGGTATTATATATCAATTTTGACCTAAAATAAATTAAAATAAAATAAATAATTATCTAAATAAAAAGTTGGCTTTTAAATAGTAACCTAGTGTTTTCACTATTTATCAAAAATTGAAAGTTTTCAGAAAAATACCAAAAAATCACCCTAGGATAATTTCGATATTCTGAATCCAAAAAATGTAGTCCATTTTAAAAAATAAAACTTCAAAAAATTGGTATTACTATTCATAAAGGCTAGTTTATATAACATATCGTTGTTTAGTGAAACTCGGTATTGCGTACAACATACGCTATCATGGAAGGTCGTGATTGCGTGTAATGAAAGCCAAGTCAGGGATGCATATAGTGCAAACTCTTTTTGGTGTGGCCTACAACACAAGACATCAATGAAATTAAAAGAATTTCTTTCATAAAATCTCAGGGTGTTGTATCTACTAGATAGAGCCTGCTAAGTTAGAGAGGTCTTGCCAAAGCGGTTGACGATCCTGGTATCTATTCTTGGCATAGACCATGGTACAAACGCAATTCAAGTTTTTCAATGTAAAATGTCAAGTAAGAATTTGATTAGAAACATTGTAAACAGTAACATCTCTAAGAGAGGTGTGGAAAAAAACCCAAAGGGTGTCAATAAAATTGTCATTCTTGTAGGCATCAAGGAAATTATATCCAAAAGAAAGATAAAATTATATAACTTAATGAGTAATTAGTTTTAGGTGCAGCGATAGCAAAAGGTTTTGGTGTATGGTTCCTCAAAATAATTTTCAGGACAGATAGATTATCATCATTAGCTATGCCTTGATAGTTCCAAAAAAATCCATTAAGACCTGTGTTTTGATTTGGAGTTACCCTTTATCTTCATGGATCAACTGGAGCCTTTGTTCCTCTTTGATATTATAAGATTTTAAGAGGAGACCGGGGGACTCTTGTGGTCCTAATTACACATGCAATGATAATACAAGATGTTGGTAGAATTTGGTATTAAACAAGATTTTATAGTTTCAGCGGATTTATGGGTTGAAGAAGTGTTCACAGAGCCACCCTAAGCCTCAATTAAACAACCCCTGATTTGGGATGAAATAGGACGAATAGGTGAGGCCTATTTACCTATTGTCCTAACTCGTTAATTGGATTCGGTTTTTTGAGTTTATTCCATCCGAATTGATATTCAAAAGAAATGAGAATGCATGAATCAGTAATCAGCTGTGTGCTCACTATCATGTGTTGAATATTTATTGGATCTGAAACATTTAAAGTGATCAGACCAATTTTGTTCTACTAGTTTTCTCGAGTAGGAATATGAACATCATGCTGGTCCGACTCATCACAATTATCGCCCCCTACCCAAGGTGCAGGAGGAGCATCTGGTGTAACCCAGTCCATTGGCATGGGGTCCTGTTCAGAGGGATCAGCAGGTGCAGGCTACAGCTAGACATCAGGGGCCATCGAGCCCGGGACATCCTGAAGATCCCCATTGGCAGAGTGATTCAAGACATCCAGAACCAAATGCTCAATGTCCTCCAAAATGAAGATATCAATATTAGCATTTTCCTCATCTTTTAACTTTTTTCACCATTTTTAATTTTAGACATAGATATAAAAATATTAGGGGTTTATTTTTTTTATGATTTTATAAAAAATATGGATGTCCAACCCATGATAGTGTATAACATTTCCCTTTTTAATATTGTTTTGGATTCCCCTTTAATCCTTTATCATTTTATAGGCATCTTCATAAATGTTATTGGGGAATGATGGGGTAAAAGGGTTTGTTTGGCACATGATTTGGCCATTTTAGAATAGGGTTTTAGAGTGAAATTAGTAAGGTTACATAAAACATAAATAGACATGCCACATAGAATTTTGGTTATTTTGAGGTTATTTATTCATTATATCAAGTTCCCTAGGATTCGTATAATTGGAATTGGATTCCACATAGGTTGTTCAGATATGATATGGACCTCATATATCTATATGGGATCTGACATATAATATATTTGGAATTTCCATCTTAATTTTAGAGTCATATTGTTTAATGGGTTTGGTTATATTATAATCTCTTTATTAATGTGATTAAAAAGTTGAGTAGCCCATGTTTTCGAATGGGTTTTCTCATTAGTGGTATTTTTTTCTCTTTGGGTTTTTCTTAGATTGACCCTTTTAAGGGTAAGATGGATCATTGGACACTAGTGAGTGGATTACATTGGGTTCATAATTAAGGGAAAGGTAGTGATATGTTATCAAAATCATACAACCCTGATAAAGAGTCTTGAGAGAAAATACTACCATTGATCTAAACTAGGATGTCAATTTATGTGTGGGAGAGTTCAAATATTAAGATAAGTTGATCCCTTTTTTCACATGATTAAAAATGATCATATGAATAGAAAAATGATGATAAATGATACATAATATATAAATGGATTTATCTTTTATAAATATTTATTAATAATATTCTCAATAAAATTGACTAAAGGTATTATTGTATTTATTTGATCATGAAATTAATTATCCTTGTAAATCATTGTATGATTATATGATTAATTGTCACATGTAAAAGATGCTATATATTTCCTTTCTATCATTGTTACTTTTGATTCTTATTGTAAGACGTGGTTTATTATAATGTTGTAAATATGATTTTAGCATAATTATATATATATATATATTAAATCTACAAGAACTATATGACATTGAAGATAGTTTCTAAATACAATTTGGATTATTATGCTTGATTATTAATATTTTCATTATGTATGTACTTAAATATTATTTTGAGCCAGAGAAAGGCTATATATATATTATTATACATTGTATAAGTATTCCATAGATGGAAAAGACCATGAAAAATAGGTTATTTATTCTAAAAGATATGGATTTATCCTGTAGCACATATTGATATGTTATTTACCATATTAAATAGAATATTTTCTCATTTATCCTATATCTTCCGCCCCCTTTAGAAGGATATAAAACCTTTCATGGAATTTTTTCCTCCTTCAGCAGGAAATGTACTAAATGTATGAGCATTATCCCTCTTGGTTTGACCAAGAGAATTTTGTCCTTACATTTTTATTCTCAGTGAGTATTGAAGAAATTGTGATTAGTTAATATGGCTTATTAGTTAGAACAAAGGAAACCCAAACTAAAGGAAAATTTTTTATTGTTTGAGTGGTAATGTATAAAAGACAATTTTATTTTGTAGGTTTTAATGAAAAAAATAAATACATATTATTATTTAATTGAGAGATTATTTCCCCAATTTAGGTTTTTATTGTAAATCATCCATATCATAAGCGCGTGCACACACACACACCCAATATAATTGATTATTTTTGGAACACTGTTGGTAGTGGAAATCTTTTTTTTTATTCACACACACATGTGAACATATATGGAAGTTCATATATAATTTATTAAATCAAGTACATGTAAAGAAGTTGTAGTAGTTTAATGGAGATTAAGGTACACTATTGAGGTGATTCTGAGGTTTTAATAGTGATATTTTTTATTTTAAAATTTATTTATTATCTATTATGCTGGTTCGATGCTTAAAAATTGATTAATTTTATGTGTTATGACTTTGTGATAGATTGGGTTGATCATATTATTTCTTTTTCATTATTTTTTGTATCATAGTATGCTTTCCACAGTAAATCCATGCTATAATCTATCATATTATTACGATATAATTTTTTCCACTTACATTTTATTTACACAATGTTACAAGGGTAATATTATCCATACTTAATATTGTTAGTCCCTCAACACTATTCAGTTGCCTTTGGGTCGTAATTAAACACTCTTAAGGTATATAGTGACATGAATCAGTGTATTAATATAGTTCCTAGTCTGGGGGTGTCATAATGTTTTGTGAGGGAATTTTATTAGTTATTTATTTTATAACTTATTTGGGACTAGGTAGAAGGTGATAATTTAGTTAGTAATTAAAATATATCCCAACTTTAGGCTCCATGAATGCATGTAAAGTGTAATTCCAATTTACCAAGTAAGATATTATGACTAATCATTTTTGAGTGTTGTAGTTTTTTTATTTCAATAATTATGATTTTATGTGTTATTATTTATTACATTACTATTTAATAGGTTCGGAGGACATATGAATACATTAAACATTCCAATAATATAGGTTCACATGGGATTTTACTTTTTATAATTGTTCAATAAATATTTTTTTTTATTAAAACATATGATAACTAATTTAGAAAATGATTCTTGTAATTGGGTTTTAGTTATTTATATTGATAAAAATAAACTAATCTATTTTTTTCAAAATAATTTTTTTATCATACTTAATACAATAATATTTTTGGTTAGAAATTTATAAAAATGGTTTTTGAACGAAAATAATATTTTGCAATTTTTTTTATTACTTATCCTTGAATTTTCATTTTATGATATGAATATGGTGTAATGAATTATGATCTAAAGTGTAATCCATCTTCTTTGTACATGTCTTGGGAAATTTTGAGTTATATTAAGTTAAAGTTTTTGATTCCCTAATTTATAGATAGTGTGATAGTCTGAATGAGTTTGGGGTAATCATTGTTGGTTAAATTAGACATGTAAACATCCATAAGAGTGTAAATTATGAAATAATGAATAGTTCATATGATAAATTGTTGTTTAATGGGAAGGTAGACATGTGGCATATCTAACCTAGATAGTTAGTTTTTTTAATAGAGGATTGATCCAATAGGACTCATTGTGATATGAGTTCAACATTTATACCTAAAGTTGAGATGATGAGACCATGGTAGATTATGATTATGTTACGATAAAACCTTGGAAGTTGAATATTTATAATATTTTTCCTACGCATCAATTATCGTTTAATAGGGTGTCTCTATTGAAACCAAGAGGAAATGAGGTTAAATTATATATTAAGGATACCATTTTATATTTAAAATCTTCATTATATATTTAAAAATATCTATTAAATACTTACTAGTAGCAATATAAAATAAATTTTAATGAAATATATTTATTGGTAGTGATGATTTTTTGAAGAATGCTGTAAAATAAATTATATTACCCTATGTATGACAAAATTTATTGATTATAATATAGTTTAAATCTAGACCGAAGGGAAACATAAAATATTACACAGTCCAAGGAGGTATGTGAAATAAAAAGTGGTGGTAGTTTCGATGGAGTTGGGATTGATCCCAAAAGGGAATTATATATATCCCAAATGGGGGATTGAAAAACCATATAGTTTGATACAAAATTTAAAACCACATGATAGGGTGTGAAACTCGTGTGAATAAGGTTACCACATTTTTTTCGAGTAAGAATGATATTGATTCAATTTTATTCCATATAAGTAGGAAAAATATAATTAATTTTATGGTCGTACGATGATGAAAAAAGTTTTACTTTTAGCTTTATGAGACAACAATCAATATGTATTTTAGTTTAAGGTAACATAAAAAGGAAACAAATAAGATAATGATTCATATAAATGACATAATTGTAGGAATTATGCATGAGTGGTTGAGATTATGAAAAAATTATAGATATTTCTAAGGTCAAAGATATTGGGAGTTGGAAATTAATAATAGAATCAATCACTCAAATCTATAAAATAAGTACAAAAATATGCATGATGAATGTACATATATTATTCCAACAAAGTAGTTAAGAGAATAAATCATTACCTATACAACCAAATGGGAATTTATTATCAGGAGGATTGATTTAGGTTACATGATATATCGGATCATATTAATCAATGAGTTTATGATTGATCAGCCTTTCAAGATGCACGGTAAGAAGATGACTTATATATGGGAGACATGTCATTAGATAAAACATTCCCATTTTCAAAAAAATCAGTGATTTAAAGGACCACCTGAATATAAAAAATAAAAAAATCATGTGATTAGAATTTTCATGGTAAAGGGAAACATAAAATCTCTTTCTTGGGTTATGAATTGAAAAAAGTGATTACATTGAGGCTAAAGCGACTATTCTGATGAAATGAGGGCGATTAACCTAGGATGGTGACTTTGCTAAATGGAAAGCCTAATGTATTCCATAATGTTTAGGTGAGTCATATTTAAACTGAATGGGGATAGAGACCTATTCCTTTTTCCAAAATATCCTTGAAATATTTATTATTGGAGTCCTTCACATAAGTCGACATTGTGTAATTTTGAGAAGTGGTATTTACTAAAGGTTATGTGTAGGAAACCATAAAATGATCCAATTTTAACCATTTTAAATCGCTTTTACTGACGTTTTGCTTCATATATCACCTATACCAGTTAATGGTGTTAAAAAATTGTTAAAATAGATATTTTATTTCTAATTTTTTCTCTAGTGGTCCTTTGTCTCCACTATGAAAAATATGTAATCCAAAGGGACTATTTATATGAAAAAATATCTTATTAATTGAGTTGTTTTCATATAACATAACCAATATTGAAGAGGGTGTGTGCACACATCCTTGAATAAAGTGTTCACCCATGATTGACTATGGAATGTGATTACCATTACTAGGGAATGTGATCATCCTTAGGTAGGGTTAACACTAAAATACTTTGGAAGATGCTATATCTTTAGTGTTTGAAAATCTTATTAACAAAAATTCCATCTTCAAATGACAATATTTTTTTCAGGGAGTCCTTTTTATCACAATTTTTTATTAAGTATAATATAATATAATTATTTACCCCTAGTATTTATGTTATACATATAGTAATTATTTATAATTTCGAAAAAAATCTGAATGTCCTTAAAAATGTATTTTTACTAGATGGTTAAATTATATGTCCAAATCTCAGTACGAGGTTCATACCACTATGTTAAAATATTGGGAAATATATTTGAAGAACCTAAAATTATTTGTTTCATAGGAAATTATGAAACATTATGATATTTAATTTTTATTATCTTAATGGAGAGATATAATAATTCATTTAAAACAAATATCATATAATCTGGCTGAGGATCATATTAATGTTTTCTCATAAAAGTGAATAAAATAATTTTTTAGTGAATATAACATTGAATAAGTAATAATCCTTAGGGGATCTTTTACAAATACATGTTTTTTGTATTTTCTACTGACACTATTAATGGGTAAGTGTGACCCCTAACAAAACATCATGAAACAACCCATTAAGAAAATTACAACATAAAAACTGAAAATTTTAAAATCAAACACACTATCGACTTAGCTAACTACATTACCACCTTATAGAAATTTACAAAATTAAAAATTCAAAAACCATCACCCTTTCTGACATAAAACTACCATGAGATACCCATTGAACTGACTGTGCATCATACAACACGTTCAATCATTGCCACTATCCCATCACCGAAAACCATTCTGATCTACAAAAACAGCACCACCAACATCAACACCATTGTAATCATGAGAGAAAATCAGCACCATCATCGATTGGGGAAACTATGAACTAGGGATTTGTGAAAAATAGAACAAAAACCTGAACATATCAGACCATGGAAAAAAACTCCACAAATAGAAATGATGATGTGGCCATCATCCTATCACCAACCCATAGAACCACCACTGAAATCCATTCATATTCCACTAAAACCATCCAATGTCATGAGACAATACCCCCAAAACTCTTTCAAGAATATAAATTTTCACAAAAAAATAGTGTCATAGAAGTTTCCAGATCAAGGAAGAATGTTACTAGGCACCATCCTATTATCGCTTCACCTTCTCCATTGTAATCCTCATCATAAGAAAAACACCATCCTATTCCTTCACCACAATTCAAATCGATACCATCGATAATCCAACATGAGAGTAAAAAAACATAATGCAATCAAAGACCCAAAAAAAACAACACAAAACCACTGGGAGAGAGGAAGAAGTATTGGGGATAAAACCCTAATGAAATCTATAAAAACACTTACATGGAAAGTAAAAAAACACTGAAAATCACAACTGAGGTGATGAAAACCTAATCGAAACCTGGAAAAATTTGGGATGACACCTC
Source organism: Viscum album (assembly GCA_963277665.1). NCBI lineage: Eukaryota > Viridiplantae > Streptophyta > Magnoliopsida > Santalales > Viscaceae > Viscum > Viscum album. The sequence continues at coordinate 1,049,331,132 of OY728162.1, forward strand.
ATTCTTTTGAGACCCTCTCGAGCTCCAGCCTCAGCTCAATTTCTTTCTCCTCCTAGGGTTTCCCCTCTCCCTAATGGCATTGCGTCTTCTACTTTGATTCCTCTCCCTATCTCGCAATAGTTCTAGGTTTCCTCTCCCTAGATCCATGCATGTATTTCTATGTCCTCCATTCTATGCTCTAGCCTCATGATCCACCACTCCACTCTAGTAAGATCAAGTGGAATGGGAACACAGAGGCTCTGGGATCGCATTTTGGTTGGTGAGTTTCATCTCGAAATCTCTTTTAATCCTCCTTAGAGAATCATTCATGCATAATTTTTGTTATACTAGAAGAAACAATTTATAATATCCTATTACTTAAAATCATCAAATAAAAAACAAATAGAACTATAATATCTACGATCATGATCCCATATATATATATATGTATATCTATAATTGATAATCTAAAGCCACAATCCACACACCTTTTATATCCCCTCAATCCTCATATCTCAACACCCAAATAAAATAACTAATAAATGAAAGTAAATAATATCATTAATGGAAAAACGAATTTACAATGTTTAAACAATTAAAACTCTATAAGAAACAAAAATATTAATAAAAGAGTGAAGAACCCCAGGAAATTATGGCAGATTTAGAAGAATCATGGTGAACCCATGGTTCTTGGCGAGTATGGGTTGTTGTATTTATTAAAAACATTATATGAGGATCAAATTAGATTTGATGATTCTAGATATACTTCTTATGGAATTATATATCATGTAAGGGAATTCTAAAATTATGGAATGTGTTTTAAGCAATGATGTATAACACAAAGAGCAGTTCCTTTTGAGTTTGTGTTGTTTCTAGATCTGTATAACCTTTTTTATAATGGATATGAATCACAATACCATCTGATATATGATGATGAATTAAAAAAGGGACGTTTATATAAGAAATCCCTAAATCCATTTTGGCTACACAAGGTACTCAAATAGACATTTAGATTCTAAGATAATATTGTAGCCATTTTGGCAATGTATGGGAATCACATAGTTATTCACGCTACATCAAGGAATCATGATGATATTTCATCCATTTATCAATTTTATATTTGAATGACATAGATGTTTTGTGATATATTAGAATGTAGATTATGGGGGGTGAGTATGATATATAGCCAATTTATTAACATTTATGAAAGATCTATGTTTTCAATTGGTTTTTATATCCACATATTTGTTTGTTCCAAAAATCAGATTATGAATTTACTATACCAAAATATTTTTTTCATTATAGTTTCAGAATTAATAAATTATGAGAAATTTGTTTACATGTAAGGGTTTTCTGTCCTCTGATATTTTAATACAGATTTGTATTCCATTATGGAAACTCAATAGTTTTCTTAAGTTATGGATATCATGGGTCTTTAATGTTTACATATTTTTTCTGTCGAAAAAGGGGTGGATGCCATTGATGCAAAATATAGAGATGATTATGATAAGTCCAACAATGATCAATGTGGGTTGAGTGAGAGAAAAGGATGAGATCTCATTGATTCAAATCAGATAATTGATTGGGATATACACATACAATAACATTATGATTCTGAAGATGAGGTGATTAGGTTATTTAGTGATCAATATCTATTGGGTCTGATATATTCAGTAGATTTTTGGAATTGTATAATAATGTCAATGAATATTTTTCATGAACACATTGTGATAAATTATTACTTTCATGTTTTAGATGCTCATGGAAGGAGATAAAATTTATTTTTTTCCAAATCTACTTGGTTTTTTGGTGATCCTTTTTTTCTCAGTTTTGGTAATCCTTTTTTTATTGCAGTAGGAAGCAATATTATTGGGTGTTTCTCATGAGATGTGTTGTAGGATTCTACATGAATTGTTATAAAATAATTTCTATAGGGGATATAGTTAAAATAATCCATAGTTTTTGGGGGGTAACCATCTATGATAATATGTTGGATTGAACACTATATATTAACATTGTAGAAATATTCATATACATTATCATTTATTTTCATCCTAATATTATGATGCTATGTTATTTTTATTTTGAGAATATTTCACTATAATAATTAATATAGGTTTTTTATTTAAAATATATTTTATAAACTCCCAATTAGTGAATCAACCCCCCCTTTTAGTAGAGGAAACTAATCTTGATAGGCATTCAATTGGCATCAGTGTACATGTTCGCTCTATAAGTTCCGATAAATTTTCCTTTGTTTCATGGATAATATAAAATTAGTTAATATAATGGGTTTAAAAACATTAATTGAAAAAATAATCACATATAAAAGAAAACAAATGTAGGCATATCATTCATTTCTAGGTTTGGAGGTTCATCATAATCCGATGATAGGATTTACACCATTTTAAAATGATGTCTAGTTGATTTTTTCATACAATAGATACATATAAGTGGATGTAAAAGCTCATAATTATTTTATAACTACATTATAAAGGAAATTTTACAAAAACAAATACGGGTTTACAAAATATAATATAAATCTGTTATAATTTGTAATGAAGTTATGAATTATATTTGAAAGTTAAAGAATAGAAGATACAGATATAGAGAAAAAATTTGAATACATTAAAATGGAACTCGAGTGAATGAATTTGGGAGTAATTTTTGAGTCCTTGGTTAGTAGATAGATGACTCCACAATTGATACTAAATTTATGAGAAATATTTTTTTAATACATTTGATCTTAAAATTTCAACACATGAAGATAAAGAAGACTTTTTTCTAGATGGATAATATTATATTATCTCTAATTTTAAAATGAGAAAACATGCAATATTTAAAAATAACATGAATGAAGAGATATATTTTGAAACCATGATAAATATGAAAATTATAAATGATGAATTTTTTTGAGAACAACGATTTTGAGAATGAAGAAGAGTATAGAATCCTTCTTTCATTTATTTTTAAAACGTTCCAAAGAGTGAAAATAAAGAATAAAGGTGCTTTTTCTAGTATATGTATCAAATGAAATGGTATTGGGAATGTTTTAAATTTATTTTCCAACGAATATGGAAGTAGACTATGAATCTAAATATGATGAAAAGCACAAGGAAAGAATTATAGAAAGAATCTAAATATGTGATGCCCCAAACCCAGAATCCCAGTTCTAATGGATTACATTATAAAATTGGATTTACTATAAGGAATCCATTTATGAAGGACCAATTATTTTAGTAGTTTTGAAAAACTAGATTACATACATGAAACCTATTTGACATTGGTATAAATAAAACATAAAACATAATAAAATAAAATGCTTAGGATCATTGAAACTCATTACAATAATTCCTCACCATCCCCATGGGAAATGAAGAAAAAACAAGGGTGAGAGAAAATTCTCAGTATGGGTAAAGTATAGAAGAATATATAATTCATTATTACTTAATAATATAAATGGTAGGAATAAAATATGATCTTAAAATTACATATAAATAATCAAATGAGCTTCATATGTGACAATAGATATTCTTACTTATCAAATAATCACATACAAAAATAATAATGATAGATTGAATATTTTTTGATGTATTTACTAAAATTATCGTTTATCAAGACAATAATGGTGTATATACATCCTCATGTTAGTTTAAATATGTTGGTAGAAACCTTACCGATTTGTTTCAAGGACTATCCTTATAACAAGTTAAAACTGCATGGAATCAAATGAAAAAGGTTTATCACCAACTGACTTTGTCACATGAGACTACTAATGCATCTAGGGGATTAAATTAATCAGTTCCATACCTATATAATATATTTAACAAACATTTATCATATGTTTAAAATTAAAATTAAATAAAAAACAGCGGTCCTTATAAAATATCCTTATTGATTAAAGGATTCAAATATATATATATATATATCCCAAATAAATTATATAACACTTAAAGTGAACAATGTATATAAAAATGGTATAAAGTTTAGGAAATAACAATATCTATCATATAATAATATATATATATTATAATATATATAATTTTCGATGAAATTTTTTTATTTTAAAGTGAATTTTTTAGTGAAAGTTAACAATCAAAAACATAATTGAGATTGAATGATAAATTTTACCACTTTTAATTTTAAATTAAAAACCCACAAGACAAGATAATTCAAAGAAAAAACATAAATACTATTAACACAAAAGTATTAATTATATAATATATCAAAATTTTAAGTATAAACACCACAAAAAAGTGGTGACTTTGATGTTTATCTCAAAGATTTCAAAAGTGAGATAAAAATGACATACCTTGAGTCTGACTTGTGTCGTGTGTCTTTAATTCATTAATAATAAATTTATGTTAATTAATTTCTTTCCTGGTAACCATTTTAATGATTATTATGAATTTTATTTAACTTATTATAATATTATATACAACTACCTAAATAATTTAGTTTACATCGGTGGTTTTGACCAAATTCATCTCATATGTCAAAAACAAATTTTGTAGGTCAACTATGGTCAAATTAGTAATTATATAAGAAAAAATAGAATAATAATAATGAAATGATTATCAAATTTTAAAATAAATTATTATTTGAAAACCAATCCTTAAATAATATTTTTAACAAAGAACATACGTTACAATAATTGAGATGGTATGTCGTACAAATGCATGAGTAATGTTCCAATTTTTCAATGGTTTTTATGGAAAGTAGGTAAGTAAAATTTTATCTTTCAAGAATTATCAATATATAATAAAAACCTTATTTTTTAAACATATAATTATATTTATAAAAATCTTGTGATGTAAAAGGAATCAAATTTCTTTATGGAGCTTATAGTCCACACATCCATGAACGACATTATCACTTTTTTAGTGTATGAAAATGGGTAATGGAGAAAATGATATATTATATTTTCTAAAAGGTAATTATTTTATTAATATATTTTAGAATTATTATATTTCATATATATTTAATTAACACCATAATCACTATTGTCAATTTACTGTGTGACCATGTCACATCGCTTGAAGGAGGCTATAGTGCAGACGTCCAGAAATGATAATATCATATTTATAGAAAATCGAAAGCACAAATGTAAGTTTTATATAAAAATTATAGATGTATATAGAAAAAATAAATATCAAATATATGAAATATAAAAAGTTTTTCCATTGTAATTCTCATCCATGAGAGGTGGTAATGAAAAAATGAACAACATCGTTTTATTAGGCTGTAGCCTGCCATACACACGAATGATATATTTGTTACCTACATGATGGATGTATCTGTATGTGTAGGTAAAACTCTAAAAATAAAATCATATAAGTATATTTAGGATACTTATTTTATTATAAAAAAATAGGATTAGAAGAATTAAATGGTTTTAGAATGAAATAAAACAAAAGTGATCATCAAAGAACGTTGCCTCTTTTTCAGGTAACTACTTTCAGTTAAAATAAAAAGACTTAAATAGATTGATTTATTCACAAATTGAGTCTTATGGGTTGAGGGGAGTGATTTCTAGATATTTGTTTGGAATATGGTTTGATTATAAAAATGGATTTAATTGTTTCTATCAATCAGAGTGGTGGATGCCTTTTTATAGTGGAGGGGGAGTGGAATTATTGTAAATATGAATGGCAAACACAATTAAGAGGTCTCCCTAAACACATGTGCCTAAAAATTGAAAAATAAGGGACAAAAGTGAATTTTAGTTCACGAAAAAACTCGAAAACAGAAAAAATCTATTTTTCTAATTTTTTTCTTTAACAAATACGTTTCCCCACTATTACCATTTTGGTTTTTATTAAGGAAACTTGTTTTATAACCTATGTAATTTGACCAAAAAGAATAAATTATTATTAGATTTATTTGGAAATATAGAACAATGTAATTAAAAATATGATTTCTAATTTCAAAATTAAAAAATCCCATTAGTGATGTAAATTACTTTCAAAATAGGGGCATGCAATTCACAAAAACACTAATTTAACCCAAACAATGCAAACAATGTTTTTACTATTTAGGGGTCAATATGTTAATTATAAAAGAAATTGTTTTCCAAAAATAGACGATATTTTTAATTTATAAAATGTTATAAATATTTTGGAATAATATATAATTTTTGGTAATTTTATGTATTTTTAATAAAATACCATTTATTATAAAATACCATTAATGTCATTTGTAGATTATTTACCTAATTTAAATTAAAAAATATGAATACAATGATATAATTAAAATATATTAATTTCACAGATTTTTAAATTGATATGTTAATCTAAAATATAATATAATACAATAATTAATTAAATTTACTTTACTTTTAATGTATTTAGCATCATTTATTTTATTTAATTATTAACTAAATAATCCATGTGTTAGCGTTTGTTTAGAATTTAATATCAATAATTCATATATACAAATTATGATAAATAAATATGATAAAATCAATAATTTATTTTTAAAAAGTATTTTTATAACATAAAATATGTTGTTTTTCCATATCTCAAAGATTTATAATTATTAAAGTTAAGTGAGTTTCATTTTTTGTTATTTTCCATACTTAACATATTATATAGGCCACTTTCATTGCAAAATATCCCAAAGACTCATAAAATTGCAACCCAAAGAAAATATGGTTGAAATATAGGCAGAAAATGAATTTTGGACATTTTTCAAGGACATTTTTCCCATTTAGTTAATGATTAACCACTATGTAAACTAATTTTTACCTTAATCGCAGTAATTATTTTAAATTAATTTTCTTGAAATTTTTAGTAAAAAATAATTTGATCTTATTATATTATACATATTATAATTATTAGAACCACGATAATTCATTTTTCCAAATTCAATTCATAGATGTGTAAAAACTTAATTTAATGTTACTCCTGCAGACGTAGTGAAAAAGCGTGCTTTTAACACGCAAATTTTCAAAGGATCATTATGTTTTTATATCTAAATTAAATATAAAAATGATACCAATGAACTAAATATTATTAATTTACATATAATGGATTTATTTTTACATTAATAATTTTTTTATGTATAATTTTATATTAGTAATTATTTATAAGAAAAGGTATATTTTAACTAAAATGTAGTATTTTTCACTATTAATCAAAAAAACTTTTCAGAAAAAACCAAAAAAGTTTCCCTAACAAAATTTTGAAATTATGCATTAAAAAATTAAGTGTATTTTGAAATGTGGAATTTATCAAAGTTTCAAAATTTATTTTTAAAGTAGTTTCTTCATTAAAAGGCGTTAAAACCCAGTCTTTCATGTGACACAAGTTAACTCAATATTGTGTGTGGTGTAAGCTTAACGTGGCATTGAGTATAAATAAATCTATCAACAAAATTAATATTATTCTAAATTAAAAACATTTAAACATATTACGGAGATATAATCTCCCCACCTTAATTAAACTATGTCATCATAATTCAAGAATGATCTCGGTAGTCCAGTGATTGATATTTTAAAATACTTTTATTGAAACCCCCCATTGAAAATAGTATTAATAACAAATTTCTTAATAAGAAAGAAGATAAGTACAATGTTCATATAGCCAGGTTCCCTGGTAGGAAATCATGTGTGGGAAATAGAAATATGGACATTGTTGAAAAATCTAACAATCATGTTCTCATAACGAGTGATAGAGAATATCGATTACAAGAAATGGGAAAATATAGATAAAGTTAGTAACCATAATGTCATAAAGTGCATACGTGTAAAAATTTTAGTGACGTAGGAAAATAGTTTTTTCAAAAACCTTTTTCCTATAGTTGATTAATTATTTCACTCTATAATGATATAAGGAAATATACTTACTTGATATGTTTCCAATTCATAAATACAATCTTATCATTTGGTTTTTCATTGTACTATTTCTATCTTATATATTAGAACAAGTTCCATTATATGTTGAAGTAAAATATTACCATAAAAAATATTGTCCATGTTCAATAAAAACCATTCCATAAATGGTTACCCTTATGATCTTTCCAATTAATATGATCTAAAACTATAGAATCAGTTATATGGTAGTTAGTAGTATCCGATTTACTTTATCCATATCATTCATCTCTTTATCCAAATATCATTTTCCAAAAATTGGGAATGCATTATGGTTTATCTTTTCCCCAACCATGGGTTTTTCTAAAAATGTATAACATGATACTAAATCACATTTATTGGTACCATTGAACAAATTCTATCAAATAATTATTGAAATTGTACCGTAGTATAATCCTTACATATATCATAATTAATATAATTATTACATATTCAGTAAAATTCATTTACAACAAATTTATTAGATCCAAATAGATAATTACATTAATCACCAAACATAGGTTGTGTTAATGTCCTTAGATTGACCTTGATCCCTTATATTTTCTTCATGTTTAGGGAATTTATTTTCATAGTTCCATATTTCACTATAGTTAAAACACTGAATATTAGTTTTCTATTTATTCAATTTCCACTATTTCTCATGGTGACAATTTTCTCAAAATTTACATAAAACATCCAATCCCTTCAAACATTTACCTGGGTGATTCTTTCCATATTTATCATATGTAGGAAAATTATTCTTTCCCATATTCCATTTATGCATTATTTTCTCCACCATCATATTATTCTATTGATTTCCTTTAAATTGATAATTCTTTGAGGATTATTTCCCTATCTTGAAAAAACATGAAATTATTTCATCTTGAAGAAAATTTTTTATAAACCAGTTATATTTTAAGACTTGGTTTAATACCTTCAAAAAAATGATCAATCTTGCATTCCTTGTTGTGTATGTAATATGTAGTATACTTAGACAACTTTATAAAGTTATATTTATTCTGCAGAACACTTTATTCATTATTTTTATTTAAGTAAAGGATATACCTCTTTATCTAAATTTATTTTCTCATGAGATAAATAATCATTGAAGAGTGTCCCCTAAAAAGATTTCAATTCCATGAGTCCTAGTTCGTGTTCATCATAGGTATTTTTAATCCGTGAAACCTATTGATCAATCTAACATTTTATACAATACACTACAAATTTAACCATTTACTTTTCACTACATCCCAAGTCCATATTGATCTCCCCCAGAGAAAATCCATTTCTCATCCTCCAATAGAGAAGTTGTTCCACTAAATTATGGGGGCCTATATCTCATAAAGAGACCCCACATTGAATAATGCCATTGTGAAATAGGTTTAACCAATTTGGAATGTAACTTTTCATAAATTAACTATATTGTCATAATATATCCAAAAAAATGATCAGTTTCAATACAAAATATATTGTATTTTTTATTAGTTAATACTTTATATTTTCCACAAGTATTGATACCATTCTTCCATCCAGGTGTAATTTCAAAAGAATGACATATTCTGAATTAGATCAAAACATTTTATAACATATTGTATAATCCAAAATCTGGTTAATAACTTATCCTTAATTGAAATTAAATTCCATATCTAATATCATAATAATAAATATTTTTTGGATGTTCTCTTATATTATATCAATGTGTTCTATTCAATAATATATTTTTCTTAAATATTGGTTCCATGGTTTGTACTAATCTCCCTATGATACCAACTATAATTCTTTAACCCCGAAAGCATGGAGATCATTCCTATCTTTTTTAAATTGGCATGAATAAAAGGTATCAATTTTTGAAGGATATACTAGTTTAGCAGTTTAGGATAACCATATTACGTAAAAGGAACCCATTGGAAAATGGAAATAAAAAATAATACATAAAAAAATAAAATGGTCAGCATCCTTGAAACTCATTCCATGAATTCATTTTCATACCCTAGGGAAAGGAAAAAAAATAATAGAGATCTAAAATTCTCAATAAGGGTAATTTATAGTGGAAGCAATCATGAATAATAATGAATAATAAATATTTCAAGAATAAAATATTATCAAATAATTCCATATAAATAATCACTTTATATTAAAACATGACCATGAATATTCTAACTAATAAAATAATCACATGGAATATTAATAATGATACAATGAATAATTTGGGACATTTTCACTATAAATTTCTATCATCAATAGTACTACTATCAAGATCCATCATAAAGTTAGATAAGATCTATGGGTAGAAACCTGTCTGATTTTTTAATGATCTATCCTTTTGAGAAGTTAAAACCACTTGCAAATAAACACAAGTGGAATGTCACCAACTAAATTCATCTCATGAGACTACCAATGCATCAAGCGGCTTGATTTAACCAGTACCCAACCCATATGATTTACCTGCAAAACATTCCTCATATATTGAAAAATAAATTTAAAATGTATATAATATTTCTTATCAAATTTTCATCTTGATTAATGAATACCTATTTATAAATATTTTCCTTATAAATCATTTAACATTCAAAGTAAAGAATGTATGTAAAAATTGTACACAATTTAGGAAATAATGTTATCATTCATACAATAATCTGGATAATAAAATAAATATAATTTCCAATGAAAAAGTATTATAAGAATGTTATTGTTTCAAGAGAAATTTAACATTCATAAAAAAATTGTGATTATATGAATATTTTTAACATATAATAAGTTTCCAATAAAAAACCATGGGATGGGGTAATTAAAAGTAATAACTAAAATACCGAAAATATAAAATGAATCATGACATAATACATATAATATTTTTGTTGATACACCACACAAATTAATGAAGTGATGAATATGACGTTTATGTCACGGACGTAAAAGGTTAGATGAAAATCCATTACCTTGAGTATGAATTGTCACATGTGTACTTATATTTCTGAATAATAAAATTATTTAGAATTTATAATTTCTTTAAATATGTTTTTATTTTTATTATTAATTTTATTTTAGTTATTACAATGGTGTATAAAACTTGTAAACAATTAAGTTTACATCGGGTGTTTTGGCTGAATTCGGTTCATGTGTTAAAAAAGACTTTGGGTGATTGTCTATGGTAAAATGGGAAATTATATAAATATATAAATAATAAAATTAATGAAATATTAATCTCATTTATAAATAAATTATTGTTTTTAAATCAAATAATAAAGTATGATTATGAAAACTGAACAAATAACACAATCATAGAGACATCAGGTCGTACAAACACTTGCGTAATGTTCCAATTTTTCAGTGATTTTTATGAAAAGGAGGTAAGTAAAACATTATCATTAAAATTATAATAATTATATCAAAAAATGAATTTTATTTAATTATATATACTCATATAATCTTTTTATAAATTAAATGGAATCACATCAAGTCGAGGATGCGGTAGTATACAGATCCACGAATGACGTTATAACTTTTTTAGTATGTGAAAAGAGTACCAAAGAAAATTATATTTTATATTTATAGAAATGTAATTATTTTATGATTATATTATATTAATCTTTAATGTAACATATTTCTAAAAAAAACAATCATTAATTCATTCAATGCAATGCGTGAATGTATCACATCACTTTGAGGAGGCGGTAGTCCGCACATATGCAAACGTTATAATCATATTTACACAAAATGGAATGCATGATGGTATGTGTGATATAAAACATTAAGAAGCCAGAAAAAATAACATATATATTATATAAAAATAGTCTATCCATCATAATTACCAACAATGATAGGTGGTAAATAAAAACCAAACGACTTCGTTTCGTGAGTTGGTAGTCCACCGTACTTATGAATGATAATTTCGTTTCCAATATGATATAATTGAGTGTAGGTGTATTTAGATCTCTTAAAATTAACAAACATTTTTATATTTATCATTCTTATATTATTATATAATCATTTAATAATAATAATAATTCAATGGTTTTAGAAACAAATAAAATGAATTTGATAATTGAAGTATGTTACCTCTTTTTCGGGTAACTCTATTTGCTTTATACCAAAACGATTCCTTGGGTTGAATTATGAATAGAGTGTGGATTATAGGGTTTTGGGATGTAATATTAGATATTATTTTGGATGTATTTGAATTTTTCAAATGGAATTAAAAGTGTGAATAAGTGGGAGGTGTGAGTTCCTTCTTATAGTAGAGGGGGAGTGACATTCTTGTAAATATGAAATGTTATACAATATAGAGAGGTCTCACTTGCCTTATGTGCCTCCAAACATGAAAAGTAATATACTAAATAGAATTTATGGTGGAGAAAATCCCCCACCACAAAAAATAAGCGAACTTTTATAATTTTGTTCCCTAACTTCTATGTTTCCAAATAATTACCATTTTTGTTTTAATTAAGGAAACTAGTTTTTTATGAAAAGTAATTTAACAAGTAATAATAAATTAAATTGAGATTTATTAGATAGTATAGACCAAAATAATTATATATATTATATATAATTTCAAAAAAATTAAATTAAATATCCCATGTTTGTTGTAAATCAATATTAAAAGAAGTTAAAGTAACACTCTAAAACACTACTTTAACTAGAACCATGGTTATAATGTTTTTACTATTTAGGTGTCAAAGTATTCATTAAAAAAATTACATTTTTCATTAAATAGACTATATTTATATTTATTTACATTTATAAATTAATCTTAATAATATTGGTTTTTTAGTAATATTAATTCTTTTTTATAAAATATCATTTATCATTAAATAACATTAATGTCAATTTTGAAATTAGTTACTTAATTTATATTTAAAAATAAAAATCAAACAATGTAATTAAAATCTTTCAGTTTCATAGAGGCTTAACATGATATATTCATCTAAAAAACATTAGATTGAAATAATTCATTAAATTTACATTACTTTTCATTTTTTCAGTATCAAATATTATATTTAATTACTAACTAAATAATCCATGTGTTAGTGTTTGTTAAGAATTTAATGTAAATAATTCATCTATAAAAAATAATGATAAATAATAATGATAAAATATTTAATTTATATTTTAAAATTATATGTATATTTGAAAATATGGTTTTTCCATATCTCAAAGCTTTATAAATTTTAATGCAATGAAATGTTCCTTTTTTACCTTTACCTAATTAAATTATTATATAGGTTACTATCATAGAATTTTATATAAATAACTCATAAAATTAAAACTAAGAGGTGATATTGTAAAAATATGGGCATCCAATGGATTTTGGATAGGTTTATAGGTTATTGTATCCACACGGTTAATGTTTAACCACTAAGTAAACTAGTTTTTATTTTTATCGCTATAATTAATTTTAATTACATTCAATTGTATTTTTTGTTAAATACTATTATTATTATATTAGAATATAAATATTTCACTGATTATAACCATGTATATCCAATTTATAATATTCAATTCATATAATTGGGTTAAATTAAATTTAAATTAAATCCCGTAGACGTGGTGAGAGTTTGGGGTTTTGAAATGGAAATTTTCAAAATTTCATTATGTTTTTAAATCTATATTAAATATTATAATAATCCCAATTACCTAAATAGAATTAATATATTTTGTATTTATCTATTATGAAATTAAAACAAATTTAAAATATAATTAAAATTAGTAAATATTTAAAAAAGGTAGTTTTCAATTAAAATTCATTATTTTTTCGTATTCATCAAAAAATAAAACGTCTAGAAAATATAAAAAAATTAAAAAAGATAATTTTGTATATAACAATTCTGAAAGAAATTTTATTTTGAAATTTGTTTTATAAAAGATTCAAAATTGTCATTTAAAATAGGTGCACTATTAAAGGGATGCAAAACACTGTCTTTCATGTAAGATAAGAAAAATCAGTATTATGTGTTGTGTAAGCCTTAAATTGTGTTGTGTATAAAGAAATATATAAATTTTTTTAATTATATTCTAAAATGAATCTATTTTAATATCACAGTGTGTTTTAGTAGATTCTGTAATTGCTGGTGGAATAAAGAAGACATTTTAATGAACTGAAATGATAAATCTAATATGAAAATAAGTGGAAATTGATCATACATAGTTCAATTATTCTAATGAAGAGATGAAAGAAATATTTAGAAATTTTAAATCTCATTTTCATAAGACTATTGAGTTATTTACTAGTGATAAAGATTATTTGGGATCAGAATATTTTCAATACATGCTCAAGATAAACATGAGGCCTATTTAGAGATAAATACTATTATCAAGAAAGAGAAGAATAAAGTTGTAATAGAGAACAAGAATCTATTTAATGAAAATAGTCAAAAAGATAAAAGTGAGACACTAATTATAGATAAAAAAGAATATCAAATTGGAGGTTGTGAAAGATGAGAAAATAATCAATGATCATAAATAAAATCTATCTTTAAAGGATGAAAAATTGTCCATGATATAATGAAAATGTCTTGAAACAAATTAAAACATGAAAATATAAATAAGGAATTCCAAGGATCTGTTGATGTTAAGGGATAATCCTCCAATGATGCGGAAATGTCATTGTTGAAAAACTCATATAAAAAACTTATTTCCAGAAATGTTGATACAAACATTATAGGTTTCAGTCCTCAATTTGGTAAAATCTAGACCAAGAAGTGTAAGTTAATATTACCTATAAAGGTACATAATGATAAAATAATATTGATTGAATATTATATTCAAAAGAGGTAGATAAATCAAACCAAATCACACTAGTGAATGTAAAACCCTAGATAGGACATTTAGGAATATAACTTAGGTTTCTCAAAAAATGTTAATTTTTGGGTTATTTATGGTTCTATGGAATGATTTTACATAAATCCTATACATGTTGGTATAACATTTATTTACCAGGGATAAGGAAATAACTTAGGTGGTGCAGTTCCAATGAGAAAAGAAAATATTCTATAAGAATCCAGATGGAGTATGAAACACATCACAAGCTAACAATAAATAATAGATTTTATTGTATTGAAGAGATGTATAATAGTTTCTTTCAAAAGGGGTATAGAGAATAAAAGTGTAGAATTTATTACCAAGTCAATTTTTTCTCAAAGGTAAAGGAAAATTATATCAAGTTTTTAATGAAGAAAATCAATGCTCATAATAAGTAGAATTTATAGATATAAAGAGAATAAATCTATCAATACTTGATTGTTGGTGGTCCTCCCACATGACATATGATGCTAAAATTATTAAGAATATTAAAAAAACTAAATGAGGGGTAGTTAAATTTGTTAATGAATCCTATATAAGAATGAAAGGGACTATCCCAACACATATTCAAAATGATTAATTGATATCGAATTATATTCACTAAATTCAAGGGCTAAATCAAAAAATATAAATTGTAAGTTAACATTGTGAAATGATAATAAGGTAATAATAAATAAAAAAACATGGATAATTAAAATCATAAGTATGGGAATACCTATTTATGAATTTAGTAGAAATATTGAGGCCTTTTCTAGATTGGTGATTCATCTAATACATGATACTTAAGCATGAAAGATGATAAATTTATACGGACTAGAAGACTTGGGAAATTCAGAATAGAATCCTAAGAAATGTCATAAAAATAGAAGTAGTAATAGATTTATAAAATATTAATAGCGATCAAGATGGATTTTTTGGAACATTTAAATAGGGTAAGATATCTTAAATGACTCATAAGAAGGTA
The DNA here is from genome assembly GCA_963277665.1 of Viscum album. Taxonomy (NCBI): domain Eukaryota; kingdom Viridiplantae; phylum Streptophyta; class Magnoliopsida; order Santalales; family Viscaceae; genus Viscum; species Viscum album. Next base: position 1,049,346,719 of record OY728162.1, read on the forward strand.
AATGTTTTATACATAAGACCATTAGAATTTGACTTCCTTGATTTTTATGGGCCGATGAGAGAGAATTTTACTTGAGGTGATATTTATTTTAATACATTTATAGATGACATGACACAGATAAATAACGTTATCTTCAAAAATATCAAATTTTAAGAGGCTAGGATTATAAAGACCCAACCTTTTCTTACATTACTATTACATCATTTTAAAGATAAACAAAATAATAGTACTACACATAGAGGATCCAAAGGTTTAGTGTCTTGGGAAAACTAGGACCATACATAACAATTACAATGTCAATCATAAGCATTTATTTTATTTCTTCTTCTCTAACTTCTTATTGGCACTTGTGCTCTCTTTAATACTTGTAGACTCCTGAGGATATAAATCAAGGGGTGATCTTGAATCCCAATAAGATAATAGATAATAGAAATATTGCATGGGGTGAACATAATCATAACATGGGAAAAAGATCATGAACATGAGAGGAATCATAAATATAAGACTTGAAATGTTGAAAAGCATAAAAATGAAACATCATTTCTTAGTGGTTAACTACCACACATACTTGTAAACCAATCTAGCATATTTTCCACACATCATTTCACATTTACTCATGAGATTCATCACTTAACCCAATGCATTAGAGAGCTGTATAATTATGGGCGCACCCGTCACATTTAAACATTCATATTGCGCTATATAATTTCCGGCGCACCCGTCACATCATAACATTATCATTTATCATTCATGACACAATGAATTTATAACATAAATGAACATAACTAACCCATGAAAAAGAATGGGTTTCATCTCATAAGAACACATTCATAAAGATTGGGTTCCCAAAAGAAAGAGGGAACAACATACTTGATACAAGAACCATCAACCTTGAATGAGAGGTAAAAGTTGAGTTCTTAAGAGAAGAGTCCTTTCAGAAAACATTTTTATTGACATAAACATCATTAGAAAGCATGTATATCCTATAAAAGGAAATAAAATGATGAAAAAAGTATCTTTAAGTAGTGACCATATCAAAAATAGAGTGAAAGAGGTAGAACCCAAAGGATGAATGTTGGGTTCGAGAATTTCCCCTTACCTTGTACCCAAATGATTCCTTCTCTTTAATGTGATGTATAATGATATTATATTCATTAATTAGAAATCCGGAACCATTTCTAAATTAATATTCTTTATTCTGGTTTCATTATGTCATTTTATGTTCCTTTGGATGACTTATAGAGTTTAAAAACATTGTTTTGGGGATATTCATTTTTATGGTTTTTCTTGGGTTGTTCACTTGTATTCAGAAATTAAAGTTCAGTTAGAACATGGGTAAACATACAGAAATGATATTACATGTCATTAATGATATTAAAAGAGTTTTAATGATCTTATAATGAATTATATTTGATCCATGTGGACGAATCATTAGATAATAATTAAATGGTGGTTATTTTTGTAAATTTGGGCGGTTTTTGGATCACGACGAACTTGTTTTAACATATCACTTAGTAATATGGACATAGGTTACTTCCAAAACATTAAATAGGAAATAAAACAAATAAAATATTCTATTTCAACCATAAAAATGGATTCATGAACAGATCGGAAGGTAAAAATGGGAGAAGAAAGCATATCGTTCTTGAAGGTGATAAATTAACACCTCACAAACAACGTTCTCTTTAATAAAATAAAAGGAAGAGGGAAAGTGGGTTGGATGATATAATATTGCATTAGAATCATAAAATTAAATTATATGTATAATAATGGAGTTAAAATACAATTTTGATGAAGATAGGTGGGGAGACATCAAGAAATGAACTACAACTTGAAATGAAATTAAAGGAGAAGGGGGAGGGAAATTACCTCTTGAATCCTTCTCTTGAGAACCTCCATAATGGACTAAGCTTGATATTTTGATGAGACCAGAATCTCTTGGACGTGGGGTATGGGATAGGGAAGGTTTTTGGGAAGAGTTTGAAGAAGGTTTGGAGCTTGAGAGGTGTAAGGAAATGAGGGTGTGAAGGGTGGATTTATAGTATAGGGGAGAGGGGTTTCCTTAATATTAAATTCATTAGTTTATTATTTCACCACAATACAAGTAATATTGAGTATTTAATGACCAAAAATAGTAATTTTATAATTTAATCCCAAACCAAGTTTTCTTACATTAGCAGAACATCACACATGACCCTATACTTAGCTTATTTAGCTTATTTTTTAAATTACGGTATTTCACTATTCATCAAATATTCAAGTATCTCAGGAAAATACCAAAACTTTTCCCCAACCATTTTTTGATGTGTGGAATTCCAAAATGAAATCGATTTTTCAAAAATAATTTTCTAAATATTATTAATTCAATATTTAATTGAAATCATAATTTACCTAAAAAAATAGTTTTTTAGATTAAAACTAATTTTATAGTGCTTTCAAAAATTATGTAGGGTCTTATAAAATTATCTAAAAACAATAATACATCGATTCAATAATTTATGAATACATTATAGGTGAATAAATATTCTTTTAAAATAATTAATTAATTATAATTAATTATTTACGATTTACAAAATACCAAAACATTTACTAAGGTCAAATTGTCACATTCTAAGATGTCTAAATTTTATTTTATTATTCATAGGTAATGTTACTCATATTTTGGACGATTTAATATTGATAAGGGTCATAATACTATTCATAAGAGTATGCTACTATTCTTAAGGGTACGTTACTATTCACCAAAACTTATTTTTGTTTAACTAGACTCCAATAATCATATTGAACACAACCGTGTATGTCAGTTTTTAAAAATTACAAACATAGGAGTGAAAAAATTATGTTTAAAGGTCACTTATCACATATTAGTTCATTATTTTGTGTATTTATGATATAAATATAAGAAGCGATTTTTCCATTGAAAACATTGGGTCATTAAATTCTTCCCCCCTTGAGGAATTTCACCCCCAAAATTTCACTTGACACAAACAGGTGAGGGTACTTATACTTCATTTCCTCTTCTAGTTCCCAAGATTCTTCCTCAAACTTATGGTTCCACCAACACACTTTGAAAAGATGGGTTGTCTTGTTATGTAGAACCTTATCTCTCTGATCCATAATCTTTAATGGCTTCTCCTTATAAAAGAGATCATCGTCCAGCTGCACCACCTCGGAGTTCAGTACATGTGAGGGGTCAGGTATGTACTTCCTCAGTAGTGATACATGAAACACATCATGAACTTGAGCCATATTCAGTGGAAGTGCAAGACGATAGGCCACAACTCCTATGCGGTCCAAGATCTCAAAGGGGCCAATATACCTTGGGCTTAACTTCCCTTTTATCCGTATGACTCTCTTCCACGGAGATATTCAAAGGAAGACTATTTCACCAACGTCGAACTCCAAGTCCCTTCGACGGTTGTCAGCATAACAGTTTTACCTACTTTGAGAAGCTTTGACGTGTTTCTTGATGACTTGAACCTTATCTTTCATCTCTTGGACATGATCGGGCCCAAGTAGCATTCATTCTCCAACTTCATCCCAACAGGTTAGAGTCTAAATCACATCCCATAAAGAGCTTTAAACAGAGCCATATGAATACTCGAGTGGAAGTTATTGTTGTTTGAGAACTCAACCAATGGGAGATGTTGACCCCTACCACCTTTGAATTCAATAGAGCAATATCATAGAATATCATCAATCATCTGAATAGTCCTTTCAGACTGGCCATCATTTTGGGGGTGATAGGCCATGCTGAAATTTAATTCAGTACTCAAAGCATGTTGAACTATCCTCCAGAACATAGATGTGAACCTTTGATCATGGTCATAGACAATTGAGAGTGGAACATCATGCAGTCTCACCACTTGTTTCACATATATCTTTTCAAGTTGTTCAAGTGAGAGGTCTTCCCGAATAGTGATAAAATCGGTAGTCTTGGTGAGTCGGTCAACCACAACCCATATTGCATTATTTCCCTTTGACAACATCTAGATACCTATTACAAAGTCCATAGTAACATTTTCCCATTTCCACATGGGGATAGGCAATGGCTTCATCATACCTTTGGGCTTTTGTTTCTCAACTTTAACTTACTGACATACCAATCACCTTGATATATATTCTGCAATCTCCTTCTTCATGTTATCCAACTAGAAGTGTTCCCAGAGATCACGGTATATCTTGGTACTCCCAGGATGGATAGAGAAAGTTTATCTATGTGCATTATCCAATAGCTCCTTGTTTATCCCAGGTGATGAAGGCACACAATGACACATTCCAAACCGAATCACACCATCATCGTCGATATGGAACTCTTGTATCTTCCATTCCTTTACTGCATTCACCCTCTTTTTTATCTCCACATCATCCCTTTTTGCATTCTTAATCTTCTCGTGGATGGATGGTTGCGTAATCATTTGGGAAATGTAGGATGTATCCACTGACCTTATGATTTCCAAATGCATCCTTTGCATATCCAAGAAAATAGGGTCTTTCTAAATCCACAACATGGATAGAGTAGCAGGTTCTTTTCTGCTTAGAGCATTATCTACCTTGTTCGCCTTTCCAAGATGATAGTGAACAGAGAAATCTTAATCCTTGATTATCTCTAACCATCTCCTTTGAAGCCTGTTGTGCTCCTTTGGTGTGAATATATTCTTTAAGCTCTTGTGGTCGGTGTATATGTCACACTTCTCACCATAAAGGCAGTGCTGCCAGATTTTCAATGAAAAAATCACGGCTGGCATCTCCAGATCATGCGTCAGGTATTTCTGCTCACGGATCTTAAACTGTCGTGAGGCGTAGTCTATCACAATAGCATTTTTCATGAGCACACAACCCAAGACTTTCTTTGAAGAATCAATATATATCACAAAAAATTCTCCAATTTCGGTAGTGTGAGTACAGGTGCAGTGATCAGCCTTCTCTTTAGCTCCTTGAAGTTTCACTCACATTCTTCTGTCCGGACATACTTTACCCCTTTCATTGTTAACATAGTTAGTGGGCTTGACAGTCATGAGAAGTTTCTCACAAAACGTCTGTAATACCCAGCTAATCCCATAAAACTACGGATTTCTATGAGACTAGAGGGCCTGAACCATTCCTCAATCACCTTTGAATTTGAAGGATCCATATAAATTCCCTCACTTGTGATCAAATTTCCCAAGAACGTGACTTCATTCATCCAAAAGTCACACTTACTAAACTTGGAGTACAACATCTCTTTTCTCAATGTCGCCAACACAAGTCTGAGATGTTCTTCATGTTCCTCCTTCCTCTTGGAGTAGATGATAATATCATCGATAAAAACTACCAAAAATTTGTTGAGGTAATGTCTAAATACTCTATTCATCAAATCCATGAAGATTGCAGGGGAATTAGTACGTCCAAAGGGCATCACAAAAAACTCATAGTTCCATACATTGTTCGGAAGTCAGTCATTTGAATATCTTCCATCTTCACCTTTACCTGATGATATCCAGAATGAAGATCCACCATTGAGAAGTATTGATCTCTTCTTAACTGGTCGAACAAGTCATCAATACTTGGGAGAGGATACTTGTTATTTATGGTGATCTTGTTGAGTTCCTGATAATCAATACACAACCACATGGTTACATCCTTCTTCTTCACAAAGAGCACTGGAACACCCCAAGGTGATGCAGTAGGGCATGTGAACCCTTTGTCCAGATGCGCTTGTAGCTGCTTCATTAACTCCTCCAGTTCGATAGGATGCATCCTATAGGGGCATTTTGAGATATGAGTACCTCCGGGTATGAGTTCAATTGAGAATTCTACCTCATGATCCGGGGGAATTCTGGGTAACTTTTCTAGAAATACATCGTCATATTCTCTTACGATGGGTATTTCCTCATGGTTGGAACTTTCCTTCAACTCAACTATTTGGGTGAGGTATGCTTCTTCATAGGGAATCAACATCCACACCATTGAAGGATTTTTCAAAGGAGATTCATGATCTTCCTTGTATTTGTAGAGAAGCTTGGGATAATTTAGAATATGAAATGATATTTCCTTTTCCCTATAGTTGATATGTGATCTTTATAACGAGAGCCATTCCATTCCCATTATAGATTCTAATTACACCAAGGGAATTATTACAAGATTTTCCGGAAGAATCTTCCCACATATGCCAAAAAGAGAAGAGTTAAACACTTGGGTTGTAATGGTTTCACCACTTAGTGTTTTTACAGATATATCTACTCCAAGGTTTCAGGGATTCAATTCTATAGTTCTAGCAAACATGTTAGATATAAAGGAATGCATTGAACCAGAATCAAATAAGACTTTATTACATTCTTGAGTGAATAAGAAGTGTACCTTGTACGACGTTATTATCATGTTATACCTCTACAGTAGTGATGGCATAATCCTTCCCTTGTTGCTTTGGATTTGGTAGATGCTGACGCTGATTACCCTCGAGAGCTCGAGGTTTAGTGCACTGGTTTGCATAGTTCCCTACCTCCTTACAGTTTTAGCGTTGAACCTTGAGTTGTTCTCTCCTTTCATTGGCCACATTATCCTTCCTTTTCTTGTCTTTTCGACACTCTTGAGCATGGTGTCCTTCTTTCCCACACTTGATGAATTTCCCCGTCCCATTGAGGAAGATCCCATGGTGCAACTTCCCACATTTTTGGCTTGTGAGTCTTGGATTTTTCTTCCCACCTTTGTCACTAGATCCACCGGCTTGAAACTCAATCTTTCGTTTCTTATCCCTGAAGACATGGTATCATTCTCTAAACTCAATATCCTATTTGATTTCACACCGATCAACTTCTTTATAACTCCCAACGTCTCGAATTGCAAGAGCCTTTTGAAGGAATGGTTTTAATCCACTAAAGAATCTATCAATTTTGTTATCATTGTTGATAATCAAACCTGAAGCATACCATGCGAGCCTTGTGAAATTAACTTCATAGGTTGTGATATATTCAAATAATTTTTTCTTGAGCTCTATGAATTATATCTCTATCTTCATGCGAAGAGTTCGTGGGAAATAATTATTAAGAAACATTATCTTATTGTATTCCCATTCCAACTCTTAAATTTCCTCCCTTGGCTTTGAGTTCTTAATCAAAGCCCACCATTGATCAGCCTCCCCATCAAGACGATAAATGGCTAGAGTAACATTCTCCATATCATAACAATGAAGAACAGAAAAGATCTTCTCCTTGGAGTTGACCCACTGTTCTGCAACTAGTGGATCAGAAGATCCACAAAACGTCGGTGGTCGTTGCCGCATAAAACATTCAATAGACAATTGTTCCCTCTTTGGTGAAGGAGGATGTTCCCCATTATTATGTTTATTGTTCATAACCTGAGAAAAATGGTTATGAATCACCATGAAGTTTTGAAATCCACCTCCCAAATCATTTGGGATGTCATTTGGGAAATCATTGCATTGGCCCTCACAAGAGTTGTTGGCCTGATTTCTCCTAGTTCCCACCAATTTCTAAAATAGAAAATGTTAGAATAAAACCTATGTAAACAAGTCATGAATACATAAATTATTAAGTTGAACAATTTATACTAAAATCATACCATATTTTATCCCCATTTAAATACTCTTGTGTGAATATTTGTACTTAATCTCATACTAGAGGTTTTCTCTAGGGTTCACTAATCTTAATTCCCAAATTAACTAAACATTGCCTCTGAAACCAACTATAGCGACCCAACATTTTCTTACATTATAATTACATAATTATAAATATTAACAACATAATAGTATTACACATAGAGGATGAAAAGGTTTAGTGTCTTGGGGAAAGTAGGACCATATATAACAATTACAACATCAAGCATAAACATTAATTTAATTTCTTCTTCTCTAGCTTCTTATTGGAACTTGTCCTCTCCTTAATACATGTAGCCACCTGAGGATATACATCAAATGGGGCGATCTAGAATCCCAGTAATAGGATAGATAAGAACAATATAGAATGGGATGATTATTATCATAACATGTGAAAAAGGTTATGAACATGAGAGGAATCATAAATATAAGACTTGAAATGTGGCAAAGCATAAAAATGAAACATCATGTCTTAGTGGTTAACTAAAAAAAATTCATGTGAACCAAGCTAGAATATTTTTCACACATAATTTCACATTTACTCATGAAATTAATCACTTTACCCAATGAATTGGAGCGATGTATAATTCTGGGTGCACCCGTCACATTTAAACATTCATATTGCACTATATAATTTCGGGTGCACCCGTCACATCATAACATTATCATTTATCATTCATTCCAGAATGAAAATATATCATAAATTAACATAACTAAACCTTGAAAAGTAATGGGTTTCATCTAATAATTACACATTCATAAACAATGGGTTCCCAAAAGAAAGAGGGAACAACATAATTGATACAAGAACCATCAACCTTGAATGAGAGGTAAAACCTGAGTTCATAAGAGAAGAGTTCTTTCAGAAAACATTTGGAATGAAATAAACTTCATTAGAAATATTCTATATCCCATAAAAGGAAATAAAATTATGAAAAAATGATCTTTAAGGAGTGACCATATCAAAAATGTAGTGAAAGAGCTATAACATGAAGGATGAAAGTTGGGTTCGAGAATTTCCACTTACCTTGAACCCGAATGCTTCCTTATCTTTATTGTTCTGTATAATGACATTATATTCATTAATTAGAAATCCAGAACCATGTGTACATTAATATGGTTCATTATGGTTTCATTATGCCATTTTATGTTCCTTTTGATGACTTATAGAATTTCAAAACATTGTTTTGTGGATGTTCTTTTTTATGGGTTTTCTTGGGTTGTTGACTTGTATTCATAAATTGATGTTCGGGTAGAACATGGGTAAACATACAGAAATGATATTACATGTAATTAATGATATTAAATGATTTATAATGATCTTATAATGAATTATATTTGATCCATGTGGATGAATCAATAGATAAGTATTAAATGATGGTTATTTGGTTAAATTTGGGCAGTTTTTGGATCCCAATGAACTTGTTTAAACCTATCACTTAGTAATATGGACAAACGTTATTTTCATGACATTAAATAGAAAATAACACATATAAAATATTCTGGTTCAACAATAAAAATGGTTTCATGACCAGATCTGAAGGTATAAATGGAAGATGAAAGCATGTCATTCTTGAAGGTGATAGATTAACACCTCACGAACAATGTTCTCTTTAATAAAATAAAAGGAAGAGGGAAAGGGGGTTGGATAATATAATATCCCATTAGAATCATAAAATTAAATTATATGTATAATAACATAGTTAAAATAATATTGTGATGAAGTTAGGTGGGGGAGATCAGGAAATGAACTTGAACTTGAAAGGAAATTGAAGGAGAAGAAGGAGGTAGATTACCTCTTGAATCCTTTCTCTTGAGAACCTCCTTAAGGGCCTAAGCTTGGTCTTTTGATGAGACCATCTGATATTGGACGTGGGGGAGGGGATAGGTAAGGAGCTTCGGAAGAGTTTAGAGAAGGTAAGGAGCTTTAGAGGTGTGAGGAAATGAGGGTGTGAATGGTTGATTTTATAGTTGAGGGGAGAGGGGTTTCCTTAATATAAAATTCATTAGTTTATTATTTCTCCAAAATACAAAGAATAGTGAGTCTTTAATGACCAAGAAAAGTAATTCTATAATGTAATCCTGAACTAATTAGGCTTACATCAGTAGAACATCACACATGACCCTATAATTAGCTTTTTTAGCTTATTTTGTAAATTACGGTATTTCACTATTCATCCAAAATTCAAGTATCTAAAAAAAACCCAAAAATTTACCCCAACCATTTCTTGACATGTATAATCCAAAAATTAAGTACAGTTTTCAAAAATAATTTTCTAAATATTATAAATTTAATATTTAATTAAAATCACAATTTACTTAAAAATAGTTTTTAAGATTAAAACTAATTTTTAGTGCTTTCAAAAATTAGTTAGGGTCATATAAAATTATCTAAAAAATATAAGACATTGATTAAAAAAAATATGATTACATTTTAGGGAAATAAATATTCTTTTAAAAAAATAAATTAATTATAATTAATTATTTATGACTTACAAAATACCAAAATGTTTACTAAGTTCAAATTGTCATTTTCTAATATGTCTAAATTTTCTTTTATTATTCATAGGTAATGTTACTCTTATGTTGGAAGATTTACTATTATAAGGGTCATATTAATATTCATAAGGGTATGTTACTATTCCTAAGGGTACGTTTCTATTCACCAAAAATTATTTTCATTTCATTAGACTCCAAAAATCAACATGAAGACAACCGTGTATGTCGCATTTTCAAAATTCCAAACATAGGAGTGACAAACTTATGTTTAAAGGTAACTTATCACTTCGTAGTTCATTATTTTTTATTTTTATGACATAAATATAAAAGGGAATTTTCTATTAAAACACATTGGGTCATTACTAGGATGGTTAAAATATACAAGAAGATAGGCCGAAAAATTCATGCTATGTGTATTTACAAACATAGGTCAAATAATTTTAAAGAATGCACAAATTATTAATTTGAAATTTATCAGAGAAAATATGGAATAAAACAATATAATATCATAGATTATACTTCAAAATAGAATGGTGATGTTTAATAAAAAATACAAGCATTGTAGAAATGGGTAGAACGATACTAGAAAAAAATGATGTTTTAAAACACTTTTAGAGAGAACCAGTTGTAAAACGATGAAAATTCAGATTATATGTATTTTGGGACCTGAAACACATGATACACACAATGAAAATTGGTACCAAAATAATCTAAAAGTATAATATTTAATATATTTTCTAGTCCTCATTATATTAAAGAAAGGAAAAATATTTGAAAGTATTGATGAAAAGGATGATGTTGTAGTCTTAATAGGGTATTTTTCTAATAGAAAAGGGTTAAAATTATTGAATAAAATATTTCATAAAATTATATAGTGTTTGGTTGTTAAGATTTTTAAAAATATATAAAATATGAGATAGTATATTCATGAATATATTGAGTATTCTACTAAAACAAATGAGCATAATTCAGAAGAAATTGCATAGAATGTTACTGAAAATAGATCAGGAACAATTAATGAGAACATAGAATACTCAATTGGAGATCACAGAGGTGATTCTGGTAATATAAATAAGTTATATAGATTAATTAATATTTTTGATATTAAATATATTATTGGAAAGTATAATGAACAAATTCAAACTAGAAGAAGACTAAGATTTGAAAATTAAATGGCTCTGATAACACATGTTGAGTAAAGGTCTATGACAAAGGCTATAGAGGATGTTTAATAGGTAAAAGATATATATGAAAAACTTAATAAAATATCAAATAAACCTATATGGTATCTTGTTCCAAGACTGAAAAAAATAATGTGATAAAAAATGTGTTTTTAGGAACAAAATGAATGACAAAGGTGATGCGATAAATAAAAAGGACAGACCAATTTGAAAAGGATAATTTCAAATGGATGGAATATATTTTTAATATAATTTTTCCTTGATTTCTGAACTTGATTAAATAAGTATGTTCTTGGTAGTTATAGCTTATAATAATTGAAAAGTGTATCAAATGGTTGTGAATCCTTCCTTTTTAAATGGTTAGCTTGAGGAAAAATCCTTTCACAATCAACCAACATGATTCATTTTTGATAATGATGTGAGAATGGTTTTTATATTTATGAAACAATTTTATTTTTTAATGAATTATCCAAGGTTATGGTATTATAAACATGATGACTACTTGAGGATTTTTTTTTCTAAAGGCATTTTTATAAGTAACATGTACATGAAAAATGTATAACACCCTCAGTTTTTATGAATTTTTTTCTGAATAAATTAAAATTAATTGATGGATTGAATTTAATGTTAAACCTAGTTAATATTGATTTATACAAAACACCATGTTTAATTTTTAGTACATACAACACTAGGTTTAGTTTTTTTACACACAATACCAAGTTTTACCAAACTATGACATACTATTAATATTATTAATATTATTATTTAATGTTATAGTTATCAAATATCATTTGAATTAGAAGGCATGAATATGAATAAAAACATTAAGGAAATAGGTTTTAAATATGTTTATATAATGATTTTTTGGAAATCAATTAATTATAAATGAAAATAAAACCCTTCTAAAAATAAAAGGAAATCTTGTTCAAAAAATAAATTTTTTGGGTAAATTGTTTTTTAATATCAATAAATTAAACATCAAGGTCAATTATTATAATGAAATTTTTATATTATATATTCCATAAAATTATTAAAATTTATCTTTTAGGATTTATAAACCATATATAATAATACATCCAAATTTATGATTAAAAATATTATTTTATTAAAAATTGGTATTCCACCATTTTATGAAGCACCTATTTTTAAAATAAATTTTGAAAATTTTATAAATTTTGTTCTAAAAAACATCATTTTTTAAATAATAATTCCAAAATATTCGTAGAGTAAATTTTTGGTATTTTTCAAATAAGTTTTCTTTTTTAATGACTGAAAATTATTTTATTTTATTAAAATTGGAACCCAAAAGTATACAAGAGAACATTCATGGGGTAAGAAAGTGGTGTAAACCCATGGAATATCCTTGGATAATGTCTCTACGATCCATATTCAAAGATCCCAGATTATCATATATCCTAATATCATCCCCTGGCTTCCCCTGACGAGCAATCACATCAGCTGCAATGTTTTCCTCCCTCTAAACATGTCGAAGTTTCTGCCCCAAGCACAACTCTCTCCTGTATTTACGGATTTGGTATATCATGTCCCCTGGAACCTCTTGATGACCCTGTATGGACTTCACCAATACCTCAGAGTTGGATTCAATTTATGCCACCCTAAATTTTAGACTTTTACAAAACGTCAAGCCATAACGTAATGCCTTCGCCTCCACACATAAGGAAGAGCCCATGCCATAGAAGGCACTGAAACCTATCAGCACTGAGCCATGTGATTCACGTAGGATCCCACCACCTCTAATTTTCCCTTGTAAAAGAGATCCTTCCACGTTCAACATCATGTATTATTATTACAATTGTACTTATATTAATCAAATTTCGGTTATTTTTATCCATTTCATATTGAATTTAGATATAAAAACTTTGTAAACATGTTGAAATTTTCACTTTAAAAACGTGCATTCTCTTCTCATTTACAAGATTAATTTTAAATTAATTTACATTTGTGATTTTAATTTTGAAAAAATAATTACATATTTTTAATCATAATAATTTAAAATATTTAAAAATTCGGACGTAAAGTATTACCAAAGAAATTAGTGAAATCTATTAAAATAAATTGTAGTAATTAATGTAAAAATGAGTTTAATTAGTGGTTAAACATTATTCTTAAGGGTAAAAAATACATAGAGAAAAGTCAAAAACCCATTGGCTAGACATATTTCGACCATATCCATTATTAGCTCGATTTTAGTGCATTATTTAGTCCTAGTTACATGAAAAAACATGGGTATAATTCCCTGTTTAAAAAATTTTCATGTTTTCCACTCAACACAATTTTAGAAGTCGTACACATCTCATCATCTCTTTATGGGTATCAAGCCATTTGGATGAACTAAGACATTAAAAATTACTTATTCTATTCTCTTATATCATCCTAGAATCCTAAATTTTTTCCTAAATCTAGCAAAGAAATTACATTTGTTCAAACCAAAAGGAGATACCCAATGAATTGGAGGGTTGAACATGTATGATGAGAGTCAAGACTTAAGGAAAGTTATTTTCATCCAAATTTTTACTTCCACGAGACACATATCATATTCACAAAATATTTATTTAATATAGTATATATAATTCCCATGAATGTATTTTATGATGATTCTCCTTAAAATTATTGGTAATTACATATAAATTTGTGGATATATATTTCATGGGGTTTATGGTTTAAAGTTACCAAATTGATAAGATATTTTTGTCACAATTTTCCTTCACTAAGATGTATGTTAGGTAATGCACATATATTCTTTCACGAGGTGTATATACATTCCCTTTGATATGTAATATAATTAATTTATTAATCCTCATGAAAATTTAATATTCATGTTATGTTATTCATTCATGGTGATTAAGAATCAATGTTACCAAATTGGTAAGATCTTTATGTTACAATCTATTCATTTATCAGGATTCTTTATAATTAAGTCTCCAATGTTGGAATTTTTGGATCAAAATCTTAAAAATTATCATGAATTATCTTATATTATTTTTAATCAAGATATTTTTATGTAATTTTAAAAATTTTAAAGTCTTTGGTACATAATATATTTGAGAAAGTGTTTTTTTGAAAATCCGACATCAATTATCCCTTTGGTCAGAACCTTATTTTCTTCTAAATCCATATTTTCTAAAAATGTATAATGTTTTTTATCCTCTTCAAAATTATTTATTAATGAAAATTATATAATGGTTTTTTGAAGGAATCATTTTTTTTCAAAATGATTCCCGTTTGGATATTTCTAGAAATATGAAAGAAACCTTATTGTTATCTTCTAAACAAGGCACTATTAAACCTTTCTATAATGAAAATGGAATGTATTTTTAATCATTTATTGAATATAAAAAGTTAACCACAATTATTTATTTGAAGTTACATTTAATGTCTATAAGGATATTTTTAAATAAAATTTTTTCCATATCGATTTTCAATGAAAAGGATTTTCAAAATATTTTATATTTTTAATTTTTTTTTCAAAATGGAAAATATACTTTATTCAAGATATTTTTATTGATATTTTTATTTTATTTCCTTTAATAAATGTAAATTTTTTTAACCTATCCTCTACTAGGGAAATATGTTAATGACACTATCCTCATTATTTTCTGGACTAATTAAGATTGCTTTAATGATATTTTTATGAAACCCAATCCTATTTCATTGGTTATCCATGTTTTAAATTTTTTTATGGAACTAGTTTATTTTACACCATTAAATCATGTTTTAAAGAAATTTACATGATACCCATTTATTATTCATGGTTTGATATGTTTATAAAATAATAATAATTGTTTTTATTTGTTTTATGTTGAAATCTATACATATTTTATTCATGTTGTGGCTTGTGGATGTTACACCTTAAACATGGGGTGGGCCTGATAGCACCATATAATACAACTATAGCTTCTATGATGGGGTAATATCATATATAATTGGGTAATAACATTAATGATTATATGATGGGGCATCCCAGACAGCACTACGTAAGCCTGTTATAGCTTATATAAGGGGGACAACTAGATAACAAAGGGTAAGCCGAATATGACATAAAAGATGAGTATGGAAGGATTTCACTCCAATGGAATGGGTAGATATTTATATATCTCATGAGATAGGTATGACTGGAATGGGTAGTGAACCATGTATTTTATAACGAGGCTTCCCCATGGGATGATGGTGTGTCCCACCTAGAAGGTGTATTTTCATATGAATGAACTTCATTTCCTATTCATAATTGGCATGGACCTGATTACATGTTCAAAATATTATGTGTGGAATTCGTTTCATGTCCATAAGTTTATGAAAGGTCCTGATTTCATGTCACTAAATTAATGAGTGGACATGTTTCTATTCAAAATTGATCACAATGTTATATTCTAATGTGTATTCCACAAGTCAATGTCTTATGATAATGTTATTCCCTAATGACTCGTGTTATTTTATTTATTTATGATTCATATCTTATGATATGAAATCATTTATACCATGAATCATGTATATGATATTTTATATGTTGGTAGTCATCGTCAAATGTTATAATTGTGTTTTAATACCCTTAGGTTCAAGTTATAATCATGTATATCTTTTTTTACCCTAAATATGTTTCTGAGCACACCCATTATTATGTTTCCTTTCCCCATGTTATTAAGATTGGTTTTATATTGGAGTACAAATTTGGAAGGTATTTTTATGAAACATTTTAGATCTTTCACCATGTTAGAATATTTTGTTCCATGTTTCTAAATACATTAAACTATTATGGTCCTTGGTCATGTACTTTTGTAATGAGATGAATATTCATATAAAATGATGTTATATCCATGTATGAGAATCCTAGGTCACTATAGTTGGTATCAAAGGAAAGGTTTAGTTAACCTTTGGAAACTAGGATGAGAAAACATTAGTGACATCCCTAAGACTATTTATAAGGTTTTGTCTAAAGATGTATCTAAGGATAAGTCCAAGGATGAGATAATGTTTAGGAAAATATCCTGTAATTTTTCATAATAGATTGAGAGAGTGGTCTTCAAGAAATAAATCCATGCATGGATATTACAAGTGCATATAGATATATTAAAGGTTTAACTTTGGGTAAAAAACCAGGAAACACTATATTATGATTCACTATATTGGAATATACTTTACAAAAATGGCCCTTGCTCCACACCTAGTTTAAAAATAATTGGGGATATGCTTTGGAAATTCACAAATATATTACAAATCATCATGGAGAATAAAAATAAATGATTCATATAAATAACCCAAGATAAACATATAGTTATATACATTAAGTAATAAGGTGTCATTATTTGGACATCCAATAAGTGATTTTTCATAATTATAATGTTTCCCCTAATAATTAGTGTTTCTCACACTATGTTTTTTGTTTTAGTTAATTGATAGAACCTGAAGGAACCATGTAATTACAAAATGAAAAGGTTAATGAAATGATTTCCCTCTTGAAAAACCAAATGATATAGGTATCTTGAATTATTTTTTTGATATTATTGATAAAATTTCGAAATGTATGAATCATGATTAACATAAAAATGATCAAAAAGAAAATAACATTTTTTTCTTTTCCATTATGAGGCAATACCCACCTTAATTTAGTGGTTCTAATGATCCACTAGTTACTAATAAATGGATCAGTTTTACTGAAAAGATATTGTCCAATCATCTGTGTTTAAATCATGGAAAAGTCAATTTATATGCTTATCATTTAGAAGGTGAATCAGATTGGTGGTGGACACTTATTAAAAACAAATGGGAACAATATGAAACTGAATCTATAGATTGGGAAGTGTTTATGGGTAATATTTTACAATAAGTACATCTCTCATATTCTACAAAAAAAATATGGTGATGGAATTAATTATGATCAATAAAAATGGTGATGAATATATTTGTACATATGAAGAAAATTGTATTATACCTTTGAGAAATGCTTCTGGTGTGATCATCATCCTCGAATGTAAAATAGATAGATTATTTTCTATGTTGAGATGAATTCATAGGAAGATCTTGGATATAAGAGACGTTATTAACTATTATGAATGTTTATAAGCTGCACAGATTGTTGAAATAGAAATTGGATATCCACATAATTCCTCTAGTTTTCATAAGAAAAAGTAGATCAAGTCTCATGAATAATCAAAAGATAGAATTAAATTCCTAGAATCTATATGCATGAAATGTGGGAATAATAATAAATGGAATTTATTGAATAGAAATAATAGGTTATTTAAATATGGAAAAGAATTTTATAAATTCTATGAAATTTGAAATACAATTAATTGGATGATTAATGAAATAGAGGAGAAGATAATGCCAAATAATGCACCACCCAAACACTAGTGTTTCAAGTGCAAGGAGTTTTGGAATTATGAAAATCAATGAAACAACCCAATGGGTAATATAAATTATAATCTAGAACAAACTATAAGTAAAAAGAAAAAATTTGAAATATTATGTGATCATAATGGATGAAGTGAATCATGATAGTTAGGGAACACTTATAGTCCCCTCCTTAGTTAAGGAATTTCATGTTTGATTTTGTAAGAATAAGCATAAATAAAATACTATTTTTAATACGTTAGTGAAACTTAATGTGAATATATCTCTCTATATATATTGTAGAATAATAAAATCACATTTTATATTATATCAGTATAAGGTTGGATCCAGGTTTCCAATGATTTTTTTAGTATAAGATATATGCCTATTTAGGGAATAAAGGGGAATTAGATTTTGGATGTGGTATAAGGATAAACATTTATATAGTGGCTTGAGTTTAACCTTGGATAATAATTTAATGATAAAAATATTAACTATATATTTAAATATTTATGCATATTGGTTAACCTATAATAAATATTTTTTATGACACCTGAAGACAAATGAAATTATTTATCGATATATGTATAGATATTATAATCCCTTAGTGATTCAAGGATAAAAAATCCAACTTCATTTCTTAGAGTAATATAGAAAGTGTAAATTTATCAACTCATAACCAAAGGGTGATATTGTTCATATGAAATGTAAAGAAATCCAGTAAGTATATCTTCTCATGAAAATTATTCAACATTAAAGAAATGGTATTAAAATAAAAAATTTCCAATTACCATCATTTTATATGATATTAATGATGATTTTAAAGACTCTTTGGTTTATGTATTTTTTTTCACTCTCCTTCTCTAGACTATTTTTTATATCAATCTCCATATATATTTGGGTTTTAGTTTTCTCATGTATTTTATGTTTTGACTTCCCAACTATAATCTAAAATGTGGAAACCTAGTTATGAATTACTTGGGGAAATAATTATGCTTTCAATATTCACATTTTAATTGAATTTTAGGATTAATTTTAAAAATGTGGGTGTTAACGAATGGAAATTTCAATTATTAAGACATTTATGAGTCAAATAAATTTTGAGGGAGAAATTAATTTTAAGGGTGATGAAATGTTACACCCTAATGTTTTAATATTTGTTTCAAATAAATTAATATAGTTTGATGGTTTTCATTCCACACTAATCCAAAATAAGGTTTCGTTATATTCAACACCATTTTTTTTATTTTTCTACCCAAAAAACTATGTTTGTCTTCTTATTGTGAACAATACTATGTTTTTTAAAACAACAATACAATATTAATATTATTATATAATATAATTTTTATAAAATAACTTTTTGAATGTAAAGTGTGAATAAGATGAATCTAATTATGAAAATATGGTTGGAACATGTTTATTATTGAGTTATTTGGTGTCTAATGAATTAAAAATTAAAATAAAAACCCTTTGAAAATAAAATGAAATATTTTTCCGAAATATAGTGTTTATGTGTACAAGTGTGTTTTATATCATTAATTTAGACAAATAATTTTTTTTAGTGATTTAAATTTAATTTATATATTTTATATTCAATATAGTAATGTAAATAACTAAACACACATTATATTTAATCACCATGAATAAATTGAATAGATAATTCTCAATCAATATGGAAAGATAAATAACAAAACCAATGTTCAATTTAAATAACTTGGACCGCATAAATAAATCAGGATTAATCAATATGGAATGATAAATTAATAAAAACAAATAAAATTTATTTAAAAAACAGAGAATTAAATGAATCCATGGATAATATCATTACAGAAGTATCATGGATGATATTAAATTAATTCTTAATGAAGAAAATTATTAAATAGTAGACGTCATGATCTCATACATCATGATACCCCTACCATCAAGACCTTTTATAAGAAGGATAGAAACTATAGGCCGAAACCTATTTAATTCAACCATACTAATTATTCTCATGAGACTATTGATGAATTAATGGAATATATAATTATATACCCCACCCATCACTATATTTTCAAATAATTCTTTATATATTGAATAACCTATTTAATTCATGAACATTGTGCCCTACCCTCAAATATTCACATTTTCTAATGAATACAGATTTATCAATATTTCTCCACTTAAAAAAACATACAATAAAGAACATCTTTTGTGGAAGTCAGGAATAGTTTATGAAATAAAAATATCAATGATAAATAAAATTTATATTTATTAAAATGTAATTTCAAATAATCACATCAATGTGAATATTTAAATGTAATGTTATTGAATAAAAAATCAAGAAAGTGAATGTAAATACATTAGTTAGTAATAATGATCATAAAACATGCATGTAATGAGTTTGGATTGTATCAATAAAACATATACTTTTTGGAGTAAACTAAAAATAATGGATTATTTCATTAATGATTACGAATACCATAAAATTTCATTAAAACATTAATGAAGAAAATACCTTTCTTTAATTTTAAAATATTTTTTAAAAAATTTAGTTTAGAAAATATTTACCAAAAACTTTTCTTCCAGAATAATTTTTTGAAACTTATAATAAATTATTTAAAACATTGAGTGGTCATGACTATAAAAAATTATTTATATTCCATATAAATTAAAAAATTATCCCTTTCAAATATTTTGTTATAACCAAATGTGACATGTTTATAAATCACAAAGAAGATTCATATAAAAATAATTTGTAAAAATATAAACATGTGTATTAATTTATCTAATAAATAATATAGATAATTTTAAAAAAAACTATGAAAACATTTTTAGAAAACATTGTTTTATAATTAAAAGTATTTTTAACCAAAGAGGGGAATGAATTGTGAATTTATAAAAAATATTTTCTCAATCATTTTAATTACCAATAAGTGAAAAATAGTTATATTACATGAAAAATTAATGAATAATCATATTATAATAAAATTAAATAGGTTTTTTATAAAAAATTCAATTAATTTACTTTAATGCGAATAGAAGCATAAACAATCCCAATTAAAATGGTATTGTGAAATAAACCCTTCAAAAGATAATAATGTTGAGTTGAGAATAAAAAAATGATTTAATTATGTGTATAAAATTTAATTCCTTATAAAATGTGGGGATATAAAGCATAATATAGTTAAAATTTAAAGAACAGATAATAAAATAATATCATTGAAAATGAAAAGTAATATAACCCAACGAAAATAAATTGATTTATGAACTTTTTTTACCACTTGGTAATTTTCCAGTCAATTAATATATGATGAAATAATTGATAATTATAATTAAAAAACCATGAATTAATAATTAAATACTATATTGTCTATAATATATGTTGCATATTAAGAATATAAAGTATCTTAGGTGCACAATATTACAACATGCCTCAATAAAGGAAAATTGAGACTCAGTACCTTGAGAAATGATTTTTTTGATTGAAAATTATCTGAAAAAAAAAACATAATGGTTTTATGAATTTTATTAAGTTAAAAAAGAAACATATCCTAATTTATAATATCTTGTATTTTCTCATAATATTTTACTACACGTTTGTTAATAATATTTTATCAATTTCCTTATTCAGGTTGTTAATTCTTTGTTTTTTGATGTATATTTTGTCATGAAAGATAACATCATTCTGAATATTATATAGTAATATAATATCTATAAATATATTAAGGTTACATTTTTAGAATAATAACTGCAATTTGATTATGGATAATGGATCATACAGCTTCGTAGAGGCAGTAGGTCTTATGTACGAACGAGCAACATTATCATTTCCATAATGGGTGAATGTTTAAGTACTTTTGTGATATATTAATTTTTAAGAAACAATATAATTTCATATATATCACATATATTCAATAAATTTATCCTTATTACCTTCTATGTAAAGATTAAGTAAAAAACGAATGACATCACTTCGTGAGGCGGTAGTCTGTCGTACACATGAGCAACATAATCATATTTTAAACAAAATTGAAAGTAAGAAGTTATATTTGACACTTTAATTACATATTTTTAATTATATAAAAATTAAAATATAATTTTTGTTAAATATATCATTGTATCATATATTGAAACATGGTGATGGAAAATTAATTACATTGATTTACAAGTGAGTAGTTCACTACACAAATGATCGGAAGGTTTATTTCCCATTTAATGGAAGAGGAGATGGATATATTCCATGAGAATAAAATAATAACATTTCATTATATATAATTTAACAATTTTATTATATTTTTATGCTTTATTATAATTTTAAGGAGGTGGAATAAGAAAAAAAATAATGCTTGTTTAATAATACATCATATTCTTTAGAAACATTCTTTAGGTGTCCATTAATAGACTTACTAGGTTTTGTTTTTTATAATACCATGATATAAATTAGGTTTTTAGGGGAGTATATAAATGAATTTAAGAGGTATTGGTATAAAAATTGGATTTGGATGTGTGAATAGCGGAGGATAGGGTGTTGAATTTTTATGTGTGGGAGAGGATACAAACAGAAATTTTGAAATAAATCAATCCCACCGACATTTTTATCATTAAAAAACACATTAAAATTTGCCTTTATCAACCATTAGAGTTTATATGGTTTAATTATTTCCATATAATGGACTTTTGATAAGTATCTAGGTTATTTTGATCATTATCATTTTAGTATTAACCCCGATAAATCAGTTTTTACCATTACCATGGTAATTAAAGTATACATATTTAACTATTAATAAGAGTAATTTTTTTCCTTATTTGATAAAATAAATTATCCTCATTCAAAATATTGAGTCAAATTTTCCAAATATAATTCATAGAAGTGGAGGAATACAATTTAAAATTGTACATGCAGACGCAACACAAAAGAGGGTTTCAAAAGAGAAAAATATCATAAGTATATAAGAGTTTAATAAAAATTTTCAATATGAAACTAACTATGATGAAATAAATTATTTATAATGTACTTTAATTTAAATAATATTACAATAAAACCAATTTAAGTAATAATTAATCTTTTTTATAATTTAAACAAAAGGGTGTTTTCATTAAATTCTATATTTTTCACTATTCATATACAAATTTAACTAGTCCAAAAATTCTAAAAATAAAACCCTAAGATAAATTGAATATGATGATTTTGAAACCAATGTTAATTTTATAAAATAAAATAGATAACATTTGTAATAATTAATTATACATTATGTGCTCAAAACACTTATAATCATTTTTTAGAAAAATATAGTTTTTTAGAAAATATTTAATCTTCATTAGATGATTCTTATTTTATATCTAATAAATATATTACCATAATCATTATAATTTAGTTAATACTATTCATCCCAAAAAATTTAAAGATGAGTTATAATGGTATACTATTTTATAGTTCATTTAGGCTCAAGGTTTCACATTCTCCAAGCTATTAAAGATATCAAATTTATTTAAAATAAATATATTGTAAAGTCTCTAGGTGTTACACTCTCACTGATTATTGGTGTTGTATGAAATAAATTCAATTAAAACAAATTTTCTTATTTTATAATATATTAGTGTTACATGATCAGTGTTATGTCGTGTGAGGGATTCAGGAATTGAGGATTGAATATCATGTTCATCCTACCCTACACACACGATGTTCTGTTTCAATGATAACCCGCAACTATATGATTACATGTATTATATTTATAATTTTGAAGATAAATATATGATGTAGGGGAGTGTATGCTATATAATATTCTATAAATTCTAATTATGTTACTGATGATGATAAATCTTGATAGGTTCTCATGATAAATGCAATAAGAAAGGTAATGTGAGTAATGGAAGGAATGTTGTGGTCTTCAAATAATCCTCCTTTGAGATAGTGAAAAAAACAATCATTAAATGTCTTCATATTTAATGAAATCACGAATAAGTGTCCACACATCACAATGAAAAAGGAGTGGCAATGAACCATGTGTGATATTAGTGATCTTAAATAATTCTTATCATTGGAGATGAAGAAATTGTTATGTTTCTTCATAACCCATGTATATATATGTGGTATGGTAAGCCAAATAATTTTCTATTTTTAAAAAAAAATTTGGATAGTGAATAACCCCATGTAAATATGGTTTGGTTTGAAAAATATTTATGATCCCATGGTTCATGGTAATATTAGGTATTTATATTTGTTGAAAACAATATATAAGGTTCTCATTAAGTATGATGTTTCCCAATGTAGTTATTATGGATTTAAATATCATTGAAAGTAATTTCATGATGTGAAAACGTGTTTTAAGAAGGTATGGAAATCATATAATGTAGTTCTATTTGATATTTCGTGGTTTCCGG
Source organism: Viscum album (assembly GCA_963277665.1). Taxonomy (NCBI): domain Eukaryota; kingdom Viridiplantae; phylum Streptophyta; class Magnoliopsida; order Santalales; family Viscaceae; genus Viscum; species Viscum album. The sequence goes on from OY728162.1 coordinate 1,049,370,704, forward strand.
ATCATCATAGAATTTTTTATAAAGGGGTCGAAACACGTAGATGTTTGCGCTATGTAGCCAAATTATTAAATGATAATTCACAAGGGCGATTTATGTAGCAGTTATATATTTTTTAGGTAATAACATATGTATTTTAGATATTCAAGGGAATCATGTTGTTGTTTTATCCATGTAATGGAATCAAAAAGTGGTTTCCACTGTTTATGGGAATCATGTTTCCATTTCAGCCACAATTAAATTTTTATGTGAGAATAATATACCAGTTTTGTGGTGTAAATGAATGTAGATTCATAGAATAAGATATTGTAATAATAAAATTGATTCACATAATCGACTGGTCTATCTAGTCTTTTTGTATTGAGTCCCCCATAGATGATTTTGAGTCTAGGCAACAAGGTGTTTTTTTCTATGGGAGCATCTGAATTAATGAATTTCAATAAAATTGAATTATATGGATGGTATTGAATGGTTATATGATATTTTACATCATTTTCATTCATGATGGAGAAATTATTGTTGACTACAATTATAAAAATTGTTGGGATTTAATGTTTATACATTTTTTCTATGCCAAACAGGGTGGATTCCTTTGATACACAACATGGCGGTGTTTGTGAAAATTCCATCAACGAGAAATGTTGGATTAGTGATAGAAATGGATGATATACTATTTATTCATGGTAGATATTTGATAGATAAATACACATCAAACAAAACTATATGAGCATGAATCCAAGGTTATATGGTTCTTTAGAGATCGACATATCTTGGAAATCATATCATTAAGAGTTATGAGGATTCATTATAAGAATATCATTGATTATTTTTCATGAACACATTATGATTAATTCTTCATTTTATATTATATATTCTCCTATAAATATATCTACAATTTTCCTTTCCAAACAAACTATATTTTTTTGTGATAATTTTTAGTCTCTAAATCAGCTTTTATAGGATAAGGTGAAGCTCCGTTGTTGAGTGGGAATCCTAAAATGTGTGGAGGAATACTAGATTACTTCTTATAAGTGAATTGCAAGTGGTGATAAAGTGAAAAGAATATGTGGCCGGTGAACAAACATCCATGGAAAGAAGTAGGATTCTATAATGGATGCACACCTTGTAAAAATATTCATTTCACTTTCCCTTAATTTTATACATGACCATGTAAGGTCATGATATTTCTATTTTTATTTGATCATAAACTAACCAGTCATAGCTATTGATTTTTTAAAATAAATAAAAAAACCCTCTACTGATTCAGACATCTATTATTAGTGGGGAAACCATTCTTTCTAGACACTTTAATGAGGATGAAATATTATAGTCGAACAAACACTCTAAAAAACTTGATGAAAAAAAATTCATAAATGAGACAATTTCAAGTAAAATGAAATATATTCCAATCAATATAGTTATATAAAGGTACTAAAAATAGATTTAAGTTAATTCAGTTCCACTACCTTCAATTATTCCAAAATCTACCTCCGCTTGATCGTGGCCATTGCCAGAGGACCAATGACATAACCAATCCATCCTGTTTATAGTGAAAGCCTATAGAAATGAATCTAGTTTAATCTTATAAATCCTTCTAGAGAACCGAACATAGACATTGATAGGCTATGAATAATTCTAACATAGATTCAATTCAGTTAACTCATACATAAAATATTCATTAAACACTTCATCATCCAAACTTATTTACCACAACTATCACCAGTTTTGGATGCTATATCCTATTATTTTGGAGTAAATAAATTTCCATATAAAGTTCTAAAAGTTTTCGCTTTTTAAATGATGCAATAATGAGTTAAAAAATATATTCTCACATAACCACACTAAATAATATCTAACAGGAGATTCTTTTTCATGGATTTATCACCAAATCTAGGTCACAAGACACCCAAACTTTATTAGGCATTGTCTTCAATTTGGTTAGATTTTTTGAGATCTCAAAACCTCCATGTAATAAAAGTCCCAATAAAGTAGAACAATGATTCTATGTTTTCTATAATATTACATTAGACAACATACATTATAATTTGGATTCCCAAAAATCTTCTAATGTTTCAACACTATATTTCCATGAGAATTTGTTTAATGTTGTAATTTAATTGAATATGTTTTTTAGATTTGAAACAATAGGTTCATTGGAAAATGAGTCAAACTATGGAATTAAAGTACCAAATTATGGTTTCTTACCATTTTTTGATATACTCCAATTGAACCTTCAATCACATCAACCTGTTCCTTACTTATTTTATTATAATGTATTTAACTTCATGTTTGATAATGTAACTATAGGTTGTTACATGAACATATAACTCATGAAATTTCATCCAAATGTAAAACAAATGTATTAGTGAACTTATATGAATAAGAATAACCAAAAAATTAATTATCCACCAAACCATATAAAGGTTCGTTTATTCAAAAATATTGTGCTAGATCTATTTTTTAATATAGGTTCTAATGATTACACATAAGAGCCTCCCAATATACATTTCCTAGATTTTCTATAAACCTAAAAACCGTACCTATAACTTGAGTGATGTCAGGAATTTGTAAAATCATGGAATACAGTAGACATATAATATGTAAATTATACAAAGTCTTCACCATGTAGTTTCCCTCTTCATTCATTCTAGTTAACTCATCCTTTGAATATTTGAAGTGTACAATCAGATAAGGGATTATAAAATTTGACTCAATAATTTTCAATATCACTAAAACATTCTATAAGTTAATTGACTAAGAAAGGAAAAAAGATTTGGATCGCATGTCTCTTCAGATCCTCATCCCTAACACTTAATTTAGAAAACAATGATCATTTATCAATAAATTATAGCTAATTCACTGTTAAACTCTTCCACTTTTTACATCATACGAAAATATAAGAGCAATTAATCCACAAATAGAATAAAAATAAATAAAAACAATCACTATACACCGTGTAGCAGTATAAATGATATGTATTTATCATGATGAACATTTATTATATTATGTAGTTTCCAATATTATGATTCCACGTCCATGGAACCTTCTTAAGACCAAATAGACTTTCCTTGAACTTTCATACTCAAAAGCCATTCCATTTCAGTGAGAAGCTTTTTGGTTGGTCCCTGTAAGTTTCTCCCTCCAAATTTACATGAAAGTACAAAATGTTAAATACATTTTTTTAAGAAACAATCTATCCATGGAAAATAGGATGTGAACCATTTTAAATATTGTTTGATTAATAAATTGCTAGAAACATTCCCTAAATTCAGAACAGTCCCGTCATTGAAAGATTTGAATAATCGGCCCATCCTTATACATGACTATACCATCCCCTAACGCCTTTAGATGATAAACCCACTAGTTGTGAAGTTCCCAATTTCCTTGAGATAATTCTATTTGATCATATATATATATATGAACCATTCAATGATTTAAATTCTTCCTTCATTTTTAAATCACACTATAATGATTCACATACACTTTTTTCCCCACCTATAAATTTGGGTTCCCCACCATTGTTAAGTAGAATAAAAATCATTTTGAAATCAAACCTCTACACTAGTATTCTAACCTTAATAAAGCACCTTGAACCTTATATTTTATCTCTTTATCGATCACATACTTATGAAACTCTTCTTAGAGATTCTATATTTCACGAGAATTTAAATACATTATGTAATGGTAATTATGAAATTGGATGAGCTTTTACTAGATCTGGGTTTCAAATCTAGAACAATCTCTTATATTCTCACTCAACAACCAAGATCCACCCTACCTCTTCTCGACATTACCTTGTCCCACTCCATTATTATTTTATTTCAATTGTATCTTCTACTTGGTTTTGATATTTTAACAAGTTATTCTTATTGAAGAGGATGTTCTAGATTCTGGTAACCATCATTTGATTGTTATTCCAATGTCATATTTTTTTTCAATCACTATAACCAATAATGAAACATGTTCATGACATATCCTACAACATATCCCTATCGGTGGCATTGAAAGGGAATAAATATTAACCCTTTCTTCAAAAATAGATTTCTTCCAAAAGTTACTACCCTATTGATTTGGATGTACTTCGATTCATGATACATTCAACACAATTACATAATTCAATGAAAAAAACCTTTTGGAATCATGAACATTACCCCATTATCCTAAACCTCTAATTTTGTGTTTGATTCATTCATTATTCTATGTCATTCTTCTACAGAATCATGATAATAGTCTTATCCATACAATTCCCATTCCTATAATATAACATTCAAAACTATATTCTTGTATACTCACCCCTATTATCAAACTGAAGGGATTTTAAATTCATATATATCTTTATTTATACTATGGTGATCTATCTGATAAAATATTCAATAATTTCATACATTTATATAATGTAATAAATCCACACTCTCCTTATAAAATCATCAATGAAGGTAACTTAACATAATTCTCCCATATCAGATAAAACTAGTGTTAGTATCCATACATCCATATGAACTATCTTTATATTTTTATTCATTAATACCTTTGGATAAAAATATAATGACAAAAACTAATATTTTTCATGGAAATAACCCTAACACATTTCATACTCCACATAATCAATCTTTATAAATTGTTCTGCAATAATGGTATATAAAACATTCTCACCAATGTGAATAATATGATCATGATAAAAATTTGAATTTCAGAATATTTTTCCAACAAAATGAATTATACATTCATAAAACCTAGATAGATATAATGTTCCATGTTTTATATCTCAATAAGTCACTGTGTAACCCACTATGAATTTACACACTACATCTATAAATACAATAAAAATCATAAATCATCAAGATAACTAATAAAAATAATGTTCTTTCACAAACCTAGGATATGCTGAACATCCTAATAATTCAGTATACATCCATTTTGTTTATTTTAATGATCACATATACTCTAATAATAACCTCAAGATTATCTCAATTATCTTGGTTAACCTTGAAATTACCTATAGACACATAGTTTCACATGAATCCTTGTTTAGAAGTACAAGGAAATGAGGTTACAGAGTCAAGGATCCAGGAATCCGTTGAACACCCAATGTTTAGGATAAAAGTTTCATTCTACCACTAAATGTGAAACAAAAACATTAATAGAAGATAAAATATGATATTTCAATGAAACAAAAAATATTTGGAACAAGCTAACTGAATAATAAATGAAATTATTTTAAGTAAAATTCAAGTTCAAAATATATCTATTTATAGATGATTACTTCAGCTATATTTTCGTAAAACCAGTTCAACATTCATATGATCTTTATAGGGATTCCTCTAATAGATCCTGTTCACAACCTAAAGTCTACTAACTCTAATGATCCATCTGTAGAATAATGAATGTCTCAGGAAATTCTTCTTAATTAATATTTTTTATCCCCCTAATGATTCTTACATAAGCTTTGGTAACCCTTATATTATTTTTACATAGTATAAAAAAATTACTTATTAATAGAATATTTCTTACGTACATCACTGTATAGATTCAGACATTGTTTCTGAAAGTAGTTTCAAACATTTGGTTCAACTATGCCATCTTATATCTAGTACCTTAGGTAATTCTAGAAATTCGTTCTTTCTAGAATCTACAATACATATCATCAAGATTACTTCTCACATTTCCAATACTAATAAGGCAGTCCATGATTTTGGATTATTTTCTTCTCAACATTTAGTAGTTGATTAAAATTATTGAACATTAATAAATTTGACCCAGTTAACCTAATTAATTTTAAAATGGATTGGTGTAATTAAAAATTTATATATTCTATTTGTAGTCTCCAAACTAGAAAGTGAATCTTGTAACTTAAGGAAAATTATGAAAGTTGGAAAAAAGTGGTTGGTGTAATATCATTTTGAATTATTTTACAACACTGTTTCTTCGATATATTCAATATAGAGAAGGTACATCTAGGCTGTCTTTAAGAGTTATGGTTCTTCACTTCTTGGTAAATCAATATAAAATGACATTAGTGATTTAGAAATACCATTCATATTTATACTGTCAGTATAATTAAATGAATTCATGAAGTAACTATTTTGAATAGGGGTTGGATAATTCAGGGTAAGAGTGTGTGGTGATCCTAACCTTGAAACCTTATCTAAGGTAATAAAGGTATTTTTATAATGAAGGAATACAATTCATATACCCCAATTCTAAGGACAGTAACATAGTAATTAGGTTGATATTTAATGTAGGTATTGATATTCAGGATGAAGGATATTATAATTAAATTTGAGTTGGGTATAAAATTATGCAAGCCATGATGTTTCCTATGAAATACATATAGAGTGAGAATATGAGGGCTGAAGTGGTTGTAATAAACACCATGATCTGCTAATGTAAGTTGTGCTATACGGATTTCCAAGATTTCTGTATTATAGTGAAGGTTGTTTATACATAAATTTATTGTTTTTATTTATATTATTATTTTAAAAAATTAGAATATATTTTTGGAAAAAAAATATTTTAATTTTTATTCATAATTTTATTTAGAAATCATTATTGAAGATGATTTAATTGATATTGTTTATTTTTATTCTAATTAAATGGAAATAATTTTATAAAAATTATTTTTATGAAATTATTTTCTTTTAAAAATACAATTATCAAAATTAGTTTTACTACTGAAATTTTATATCAGTTTCTCTTTAAAAATTTTATATCTTATGTTAATATTTGTAAATTAATGTTTAAATATTTTATTAATCAATGTATTAATATATTATAACATGTTTATATATCATACATTATATTTTATTATATATATATATATATTTCAATACATATACATAGATATAGATATTAGAATATATCAATTAATATATATATATATATATATATTGTATTATATACAATTTATCACATTCGACCATGACACTCTAGTCTAGCATGCAAAGCTCCTCCATGCTAGTAACAAAATGTGTGGCATCCCAATACTGATCGATAAGGTACGCCTTTATCCTCGTTATAGTTTTCCTTTTCTCTATCCTTAAATAAGGCCGAAAAGAAATTGGAAGGATACATATAATGGTGAACTCGGAGATTTATGTGAGTTTCAACATCAAACATATTTTTCGATTTGATGTCAAAGGATTTCACACCATTTTACTTGGTTATATGATGTATAACTATTGCTTGGAACAAGACGTGGAAGGGGATTCACACTACGGAAGTTTACACATCATGAAGAGTTGTTTCACATCACGAATGATTTAAATAATGGATTTGAAATACGAGGTGACAGATTTATTATATAACTCAAAGACTATAGATTTCATGGTGTGTAACTGTAATACATGTCCTATAATACACCACATATAGTTTTTAAAATAGAAATGTAGCTAATTTGGTTTGGTTCTTTCTCTAACTCTTCATTTCTCGCGACCGAAGGTTGTTCCCATGTGTTTTTGAGAGACTATTCATCTTTTAGATTGATGTAATTGGCACTCAATATCTGTTGTGATTTTGGTATTTCTCCTTGGGTAAGTAACCTCTATGCTTATTCACCGCTATTAATCATGGTAGATACCTTAGGTTGTGCTATCAGATCCATTGACTTTATTTTAAATTTTATCTTTTTTTCTTCAAAGACCCATTGTGCGATATGGTTTGGGAGGTTGTTCCATATTGGTCATGGTGTTGAGGGCTTTTATTATTAAGGTATGTGGTTTCCTATTATCTTAAAAACCTTTTATTTTCCAATTAAATAAATCCTATGCTCTATGTATTGGGTTTTAGGGCCCCCCTTAGATTAGTTTCATGTCTTTGTCGGTGGATCCTATTGCAGGCATGTGAAACCCATGTTTTGAGGTGGGTGGTTCCATCTCTAGCATATATTGACGAACCATGCTATTAAATCTTTACCAAATTATTTATAAATAAAAATTTTATAATTTTTTTGTTTGTTAAATAGGGGTTTCAATGAAAATGTGTCTTCCCTAGTTGTTGATAAATTGAATAAAAATGGCTATTTTGAAAAAAATTGAATTGCGAAATTGGTTTTTAAAACATTTGATTGAATTGTGGAAACAAACATATAGGTTACCATAGGAACTTTGGTGGAAGGTTTAGAATAATTATATTTTCTATGTTTTTTTATTATAAGGTGGTTCTCTCATAAGACATTCCTCTGTTTACTAGGCCATCTGTTCATAGGGATGTATATTTACATTGTTAGGGGGTTAAGTCATGGGGTATTACTCTAATTCATTAGCCTATGTTCTAGGTAATGGATGGTACCCTTGATTTATTGGGGTACAATTATTTTGTTAGTCTGACATATAGTGTTTGCTGGTATAGATTCCTATGTTTTTCTATCTATTTTATACTTCATGGATTTTTATGTTGGCATTGATATGCATGTCATAGCTGATTTTTTTTGTAACAATGAATAAATTGAACTGATTATGACGTTTTCTATTAAAATTATTTTCATATTATCATGAAATGTTTTATTTTATAAAATAATACAAGAATGTTTTATACAAAGACATGATTTAGTAAACCATGGTGGGACCCTACCCATCATGTTATCTCGCACCCTTCACACCTCTTCAGTGGTGAGTATATATGTGTATGTATTTTAGTGTAAGGAATGGAATGGAACCATGGCTAGGCAGTGAGTTTATGTGTAAGCTATGTTGGGTAGCCGGTTGTGAGATGGTTGGAGTTCTTCCACACCGTCACTAAGTGTAGCTGTCTGTTTTAGTATTTTGAAGTTGGACTTGTCCTTTGGTGCATTTTATTACATTCCAGATGTTTTCTTGCATCATTATTCTCACTGTTATAGCATATATATTCATTAGTCATTTCCATTTATATATATATATATATATATATTCCACGTGTTTGTTTGTTTTGGGAAATATCATTCCCTCTAAATAGAATTTTGATGTCATGGTGCTTGTTGCCAGCCTGTGGGGATCCAAAACACCCTTTGGGTATATGAAAGACCAGTTTGAGTGAAAGGTTTGAGTGAAACCCATGCTATTTTGTTATGATTTGGTATTAGATGATTTCTTTCCTCAAGAGTCCTTATTATGGGATGTTTGTCTGATTGGAGATAGGATTGTTAGTTCATGATAGGTACGTTGCGATGAGTTCCTCTCTAACTCTTTTCATGGTGAGACTCAAGTTTCAATGAGATGTTGTGATATGTGTCTCTTGCGTTAGGTTTTAGTTTTAAAATCATAGTTTTGGCCTAAGAATCTTCTAGTTTGAACTATTATTTGTTCTATTGTATGATGGTTCTCAGGTTTTAGTGTCCAATAGTATGCCTCTAATACATATTCTAAAAGTTCATCCATAAAGTGCATCTAATGATCCTCTAGGTAATAAAACTATATATTAAAATCTTATTAAGACAATCATTTGGGTATTCTGTGCTGTTGATATGGATATACCATGGGTTCAGAATGCTATTGTTGTGGTACCACCATGGATTAGAGGAGAGAGAGAGATCGATCTCATTACTTATTTAATGAGAATCCACCATCCTTTAAAGGAATGACTAAACCTCAAGAGGTGGAGTACTAGCTAGACAGAATCGGCCTGATCTTCTAATTTCTAGAAACACGTAAGAATATCAGGGTGATGTGTGAAATGATAAGGCTCAAGGGTTCTAGTACGAAATGCTGGGATTCAATGCTCCAAGAAGATAGGGACATGACTTGGATTATAATGGTTTCAAAACCCTATTATCCCTGTGGTTTTTCATAGAGTCCCTGATGATGGAAAAGTAACCATAGTTCATATCATTTCAATATGGAGAGAATTTGTTGTTACCATACACCTACCAATTTACTAAGCATGTCCATTTTTTTCTTGGATGCGGTAAGGAATGATAGATGAAGTATGCGAAGAACCTGTAGGGTTTTTAAATAGATATTAAATTGTAGGTGTTTTTGTTCAAGACTTCCACATATGTGGATATGGTGGATAGAGTTAGGATATAAGATATGAATATTGAAGGAAAGTCATTCTTTACCACCTACTCTCTTTCATCTAGTGATAGCTTTAGTGGTGGGCCTGGGAAGTGGAGGATGTCCCAGGATAATCACAGAAGTGGTGGAGGTGGGTCTCAATAGTGAGCCTCATATGCACCGTCCATTGTAGCTAGCATTATGACATTGAATTGAAATCAGAATGGAATGGGTGGAAACACAATATATTATTTTCCTATTACTATGAAGACATTCAGTATATGTGGATACATTGGTCACTTACACCGCTTCTATCTGGAAATTACTATGCCTCGTTATGGTTAGGGTTCATCGATTCCAAAGGCCACTGTGGTGTAGTCATAAGATTCAAAGACTACAGATCTACATCCACATTACATTGGATTGAATCACAAACACATAGTATATAACATTATAATGGAAGTTAATACATGTTGACTAAATCGATAGTTACACTTATTTTGCATATTCAGTACCAGTTACATTGTTTGATACCGGTGCCTCCCACTTGTTCATATCTGTATGTTTTTTTGAAACAATTAAACATTAAATAGAACATATAACCTTTGTAATGTAGTTAAAGACACCTCTCGTAATGATCAAAGAGTAGGAGTTTCAATTTCCTTAATGTTCTTTAGAGATTGAAGATACTGAATTTGTATAGAATTTTCTGATTCCTGATGTCGATATGTTAGATGCCATTATTAGTATGGAATGGCTTTTCACTCATTGAGATGAGGTTGATTATTATCATTGGTGTGTCACATTTCATGATGTCAATGGGAGATATGATGTGTTTCAGGTTTTTTGGGACCCATGTTATGATCATGGAGGACATTCCTACCCAAATCTTAGCAGTTTGCTATCTATTGTTGTATATGAGCCAGATGATGTCTCCCCTATCGTTGATCTTATAGTCATCATTCTAGAATTCTCTCAAATTTTCCAAGATGAATTTTCCTATCATCCTATAGTGATATTGGAGGGTTTTAGGATTGATCTAGTTCTAGGTAAGTAGTCGATATGAATATCTTCTTATCATATGTCACCCACTGAGTTGAATGATATCATTGTTCAGTTAGACGATTTGTTGGAAAATTGTTTTTTTACCTAGAATTTTTCAATGGGAATCCCATATTCTATTTTCTATCAAATCATATGGTTCACTTAGATTATATGTGGACTATCATAAGTCAAACCTAGTGATGGTTAATAAAAAATATCCATTGCCTCATGTGGATGATTTATTTGATCACTTCAAGGAGTAAAAGTGGTTTTCCAAGATTGATCTTCGGTCAGGTTATCATCAATTTAGAGTTCTTGAGTCTGACATACTGAAGATATATTTTAGGGGAATGTTTGGCCATAATAAATATATTTTTTCCCTTTTAGTCTGACTAACTCTCTTTTAGTTTTTATGGAATTAATTTATCGAATATTCTATCAATATCTCAAATGTTTTACGGTATTGTTCATGGATGTTATTCTTGTTTATTAGAAATATGAGCATGAGCATGAGAACTATCTAAGTTTTGATCTAAAAATTCAATGAAATTAATATTTTTTAGGAATTATTTTTAGATGAATTTTTATTGTTCATAAAGTGTTGTTCTTAGGGCACAATATTTCGGAACATGACTTATCAGTTGATCCAGAGAAGGTAAATGATATTTTTTCATTGAAGGAACCACATAATGTTTTTGAGATATGAGTTTCCATTGGTCTTGATGGATACTAACAGTAGTTTTTTAATGATTTGCCTAAGATGGAACCACCATTGAATACTAAAAATAGGAATGTAGTGAAATTCATATGGGATGCGAAGTGTTTGTCTCCGTTTGATGAGTTGAAAAATATTATGACATTGATTCCTTTTTCTAATCTTACATTATCCCGATAAGGGGAAAATGTTTCTTTTAAGATACTTTAGGTACTAGTTTGGGATGAATTCTTATACAGGATGATAATGTAGTGTCTTATTGATCTCATTAGCTCAGACTATATAATAAGTAGAAACCATCTCACGGTTTATAGTTTTCCATAGTATTGAATGCACTTAAATGTTAACGACACTATCTTTTTGGGGAAATGTACAGAGTCATTTCTATTCAAAATTATTTGATATATATATTCTCTCATAAATACTTAATTACCAGATAGATATGATGGGTAAAATACCTTTATTATTTTTACTTTGATATCGCCTACACCCTAGGAAAGGGAAATATCGTCGCAGCCACTCTTAGTAGGAAGGTGTTGTCACATAATGTTGTGGAATCAAAGGAGGAGTGTAACCTTATAGGTATTTTCACTCAATTTCACATGGATTCTTAGTAGGATGTTACAGGAATGGGTATGTCTGGTGTTAATTTATCATCATCTCTCATGAATTCTAGTTTGGTGAGTCTGCAGTATGATGATGAGTATCAGAAGACTCAAGAAAGCCTTTATGGTGGAGAGACTGTTTCAAACTAGTCTCTTCCTATAGAAGGTATGGTCCACATTGGAAAGTAAGTTTTTGTCGCATAATATATAATATGTTTAGTATTGTTTGATAGTCACATCCATTCATGGGTCATTCATCCTAGCACTATGAGTATGTATCATGACCTGATGTGGTGATTATGGTGGTCGAGTATGAATAATGACATCATAGAGTTTGTGTCTCACTTTTACAGCTGACAATGGATAAAGGAAGAACACTTGTAACCTTTTGGTATACTTCAGCCTCTTCCTATGCCGATTTAGAAATGGGATGAGTTATCCATGTTTTTATTTATATTACCGTGGACTCCCCCATGGAAGAATTATATCTAGGTGGTTGTTGATCTGTTGATGAAGTCTACTCAATTAATTCTGATCAAGGACACCACTAAGTTTAAAGATATGTGTATGACATATGTGCAGAATGTCATCGGGTTACATGGAAGTCCTTCTCCCGTTGATTTAAATAGAGATCATAGGTTTACCTCGTTGTTTTGGTGGAGCCTTCAAGTTTAAATGAGAACTCAGATCAAGTTGATAACAACTTACCATCCAAAACAGATAGTTATATGGAGCATCTAATTCATATCCTAGATGACATGATTTGTGACTGTGTCTTTTATTTCAGTGGATTATGGAATAGTCATTTGGGACTAGTTGAGTTTATTTTATTAAAATATTTATTAATCATCAATTAGAGTGTCTCTATTTAATTCATTGTATGGTCACCCATGTAAATCACATATTTATTAGGATGATCTGGGTAAAGTTGCTTTGTTTGGACCAATATTTGTTTAGGAGACGTCCACAACGATTCATGATATACATCAACATCTGGTTACAACACAAAGATGACTGAAATATTAAATTGATCAGTGGCATCCTCCATTTGAAATTTCATTTGGTGACTGGGTCTTCTTGAAAGATTATCCTTGGTTGGATCACCCTCAACATTGAAATTGGGTAAAGTTGGATCCAAGATATATTGGAATGTTTGTGTTTACAATTAAATCAAATAGTTTCCTGAACGTTTATCATTTCCAATTATTATTATTGGAATTATAAATATTTTCTATACATCTCAACTGAGGAAGTATTACCCAAATCTCATCCATGTTTTGAGTTGGGATGAAATTGATCTAGAAACAAAATCACTTATTTTGGGGGAAACCGGTTGAGATCGTTGACTCTCAATAGAAATTCTCGTCTCGGAAGATAATTCTATTGGTTAGAGTGCTATAGAAACATGGATTGAATTTTCATGGGACTTTGGAACACGAGTCATTGATGAGGGTGAATTGGCCTCATATTTTCTAGGGAGTACATCATCCACATAACTTCCCAGGGAGATAAATTCGTTAGGGTGGGGAGTTTGTAAGATCCTATTACAAATCCATTATGAATGCCTTTAACCGAATTTTGGTTTTCATTTATCATCACCTTAATAGGGTTGGGAAGGATTTTAGAGGATATATATAATTTTGAAGTTAGAGATATGTTGTACATTCAACTTTAACAAACATTTTCAGTAGGATGTATAAGGCTTTCACATAATGTAACTAGGTTTCCCAACATATAAATATTTCTAGGTACAATCCGTGAATGGGGATTCATTATATGAATGTTTACACAATGTGAAGAGTGGTTCCACATCATGAATAATTTAAATCACATATTTTTAATCCAAATTGATGGATTTTTCGTCATACAAGGGCACCGTGTATTTCACGGCATGTAAATGTATTGAATTTCATGAAATGGTCCACATATAGTTAAAAAAACATAGGGCTGTTTTGGTTCGGTAGTTTATCTACATCTTCATTGCACTTGATCCAAGGCTGTTCCTATAAGTTTTGGGAGAAACTCCACCCCTTCTAGATCAATCCTATCAGCACTCAATCTCCATTGTGATTGTGTCACACCTCTACAGGTGAGAAAACGTTTTTGATTCCTTATTTATATTGATCGTGGTAGAGCCCTTAGGTTGTGTTATCAGATAAATTTATCTATATTGGGTTTTTCTCTTGCTTTCTTCAATGATCCCTTCTGAGATCTCATTCTGGTGGCTATTTCTTACTGTTCATTGTTCAGCTGGAATTCATTCTTATAGTATGTTTATTCCTCTTCTTAACCAACCATTGTTTTCAATTAATTCAATCCTAATATTTATGTATTTGATTCTATAAAGACCATGTGTGTTGTTGGGTTTTTTTCCTATTAAATCCTATTACAAGTATATCAAACCCCATTTTAGTGGTGGTTGGTTCCATCACTAGCCTCTGTCGATGAACCTTACTATTCTTTCTTTACAAAATAATTTATACATAGAATTTCCAGGATTGTTTTTGTGTGTTAAAAAAGGGTTTTCAAAAAAAATGGGTTTCCCTAGTTGATCATAAATGGAATGGAAAGTGGTATTTTCAATGAAAAAATGGAATTGTGAAATGGTTTTGAAATGGGGTTTCAACGAATTTGATTGTTTTGTTAAAATGAGAATATAGGTTACCTTGGGTAAAAAGGTTGATGGTTCAGAATAAGTCCATCATTAAGGATTTGTGATTATCATGAGGTTTTTTAGTGGTTTTCCTCTATTTCCTAGGTATATTGTTTTAGGGGATGTATATTGACACTATCGTGGGGTTTACTCGTGGAATATTCCTTGGTTTCATAGGCATGTGATATAGTATGTGGAGTGTGCACTTGATTTATTTTGGTATGAGTAGTGCACTATTTTTCCCTATGATATTCCTTAGTGTCGTTTCATGTGACTCTATTTCTTTTTTTTACGGGTTTTCTTTATGATTTTCCTTAATATGAATGTCTTGACTACTATTTTTCAGAACAATGAGAATGAAAAATGTTTACCTTGTTTTTTTATAAAACTGCATTACTTCTTATCATTCTAGGTTTTATTTGAAATAAGAATACATGATTTCTTTTATTGAGACTTGATATAGAACACCTGGGTGGGATCCTACTAAGCCTAATATCTCACATGATACCGACCTCTTTGGTGGTGTTTAGGGATATGTATGTCTTCCAATGTAGGGAAAAGAAAGGTTCCATAATAAGGCGGTGAGGTTACATGTCAGCTGATTTAGGTATATAGTGGTGAGATGGAAGGATTTTGTCCATGACATCACGTTGACTAGCTTTTGGTTCTAGTCCATTACAGTTGGACTTATCCTTTAGTGTTTTTGATTAATTTACTATTTGTCCACCGTCTTTATCACTATTACGACACATATATTTATTATCCATACACTATATCATTCATATATATATATATATATATATATATATATATATTCCATGTGGTCATTTAGGATTGGATAAATCTCTCCCTAATCATAGTTGTTCGATACCTGGGTGCTTGTCACCATCCCGTGGGATCAAGAATTCACTTCGGGTATGTGACAGATCAGGTTGTGTGCTAGGTTTGAGGGAAACTGAGGTCAGCTTGTTAAAAAAATATACCATGGAAGTAAGACAACATCATCACTTCAAAAAATGTTCTTCCAAACCCTCTTATACATTCTGAGTTTTCATGGAAGCTGCACAAATATGTTTGATGATAAATCTTAAATTCTATAGTGTAGGTGACACCATCATACATTATCCATGCATCTTCAATTTCTAGATCCATACCTGGCTGCTCCGATGATTTCACATCACCTTCATGCATGAACATACTAAAATGTGACAATGGTTTATCAATGTGACGTCCATCCAATTCAAGATCGCATGACTCTATGGTAGCACGATTATGGTGAAACAATTACTCACATAATCTCTTTCATCTTTCCCATAGTATCATCAAATTTACTCTAGTTTGTGCACAACTTCAACTCAATAGCATGACAATTAAACTGTAATATGGAATTTTTAACATTACCATATCCATGTTGCACTAAAAAAATATTATTGAAACTTCTCCATATTCTCTCACAACTCGCGATGATCTACAACAGATTATGCAAATGATGACACCCATTGCTCGAACCTACAACACGTGTGAGTATACAAACATACTATGATTGTGTGAATTTACTTACCTTATTCTTACAATGAACTCACCATGATGACATACCGTGGGTATTACAATAACATACCATTAGATCAATTTTAATTCACTATAATAAAAAAACCTACCATGTAGGATAAAAAAAGTTACCATGTGTATTATCTGTAAATATTGTGAAATTTATTCAATGTGGTAGTGAATCAAAATATGAAGCTACTATCAAAATATTTCAAATTGATCAAATGTCAGGTATTTTATTGTGGTTATTAATTAATTTTTAAATTTTTTTACATGGATAATATATTGATTGAATGAATAAATTTTTTCATATGGTCAGCATACCAATATAATGACAAATTTCCTTAGACTGTTAGTATAAAAACCACACTACAAATATTCTCACATGGATAGTATACCGACCAAATGAAACATTTATAACCTGGTCTGTATACGTACCACATGATTATTGTCACATGGAAACTCTCTAAATATGGTGAGTACATCACATTGATTATATTTTAGAAATGTTATGTTTTTTGATATGCTATTTTTTACCATTATCTTCTAAAAATAATTGATTGTATGTTTATTTTTTTTAATAGTTATATATATTTTAAATTAAATATATATTATAAGGAATTTTTTGTAAACTGTTGGATAAAAAACATGCTAGAAAATATTATAGAAATAATAAATTTCATATTAAAAATTTTATGATCTTCTTTTTATATCTTTTGAATTATCAAAATAATGAAAATTCATAATAAAATTAGTAATCGGTTATTTTTTTTTAAAAAACCAGTCATTTATCTAATTGATTTTATTTCAAGTGTATTTAAGCCTTTTAATTTAGTAATTTAGAGCATTATATGTCACAGATTTCAATTATGATAATTTAAATCATAGGTAAGAGAATCATTCTAAGAATGTATTGTTTTCCTAAGATGGAATTCTATGATTAGTTATTTAGATGATCAATCATGATAAAGAAGATACTATAATTAATGAAATTCAATTATCCATTAGAATTAAAAAAATGAATGTAATAAAACAAACATTGAGAATTTTATTAATTTATGATGAATATTACATACAATCATAGATAAAGAATAATATACTATCATATGATAATTGTGATGTACTAAATTTTGATACATTTACTGTATTTTGGATGTGATTAAAAAAGAATACATATTTTTGATGAGGCACCGGTGTAATGAATGTTTTTCTTATGCTGCATTAATGTTCATAATTATATTTACAATATCAACTTTATATTCTGTCTAGTTTCTAATGTTGTGTTTCTTCTATTTTCATTTTTTCATATAGATTTAGTTAATGATTTTACCATTAAAAATCAATTTTAATTGTTTATTATTCTATTAAAAATTAAATTTCTATTTGCAGCTCCCAAACATAGGTCATGTCTGGTTGGGACTTACAAAAAAAAGCCAAGTGGGTTAAGACTCTA
Organism: Viscum album; assembly: GCA_963277665.1. Taxonomy (NCBI): domain Eukaryota; kingdom Viridiplantae; phylum Streptophyta; class Magnoliopsida; order Santalales; family Viscaceae; genus Viscum; species Viscum album. Next base: position 1,049,388,687 of record OY728162.1, read on the forward strand.
GTTAAAGTCAGTTGGGTTTATAATATGATAAAAAGGTACATTCATACCTAGGTTATCAATACATATCAAAAATTAGGAATTAATTAATACTGTCAATCTCAATTAGTAGAGAAGATTTAAGAGTAAACTAGGATCTTGGTGATCTGAACTTCTAAAAAAATCCTATTTTATTTGTTTCATTTTACACTACATAATTAACACTATTAATCAAACTGATAATTATATTTAATTGATTAATCATTAAAGATATCTATTCTCTCCCCATTAGTAAATAATTACATATAAATATCACCTAAAAATTGATATCTGATGGTGGTTCCTTTCAAGGAGTTGTATTTTACTAGTTCATTGTATTTTTTAAATAACTATTACCATATAATTGATATTCAATAGAAATATATATATATTTGTTGTGAAAAATCATGATTTTGAGACGCTAAATCCCATAAAACTACCTCATATCAATATAAGTGACTATATATACCGCAAGGATTATATATAATTATTTACAATAAAAATACGTCGAGTATTTTTACATATAATTTCCAATACTTATAAACAGCCTAGTGTAGATTTTGAAACACTAACTGGAAATGATGCTAGAAATTTTATTTAAAACTATAATGTTATGAATTATCTGTGTTGTTGTTTATATTGAATTATGAATAACCATATTTCATATTGTAATATCGAATTTTACATCTTTTGGTCATTAAAAGTCAATCATAATGAAACTAATTAGTAGTAGAGAACTAGGATGGGAATTTCACATGGCAAAGCTTCAAGAATTCAGAACGAAGGATCAAGATAGCATAAAAAATATATAAAAAATTTTCACGAATATTTAAACCAACATGGTTGCACTTAGGGAGACAATAAAAAAAGAAATTATTATTGAAATAATACTTCTATATATTCCTAAAAGGATATAATCAAAGATAGTTGTGATTGAATGAAGTAAGGATTTGACTGAGTATTCAATGGATGAACTAAAATGGCCACTTCTTCAATATGAGTTTGAAATCAAGAATTTTAATAGTAAAGAACAGGTCAATATGAAAGGTATTTCTTTAAAATATAGTATAATTTTTTTTTAATTCATAGATGTTGATAAAAAATGAGAAAGATGAAATATTATTTATTTACCAAAGTAGTCTATAATATACATGACACGAAATATAAATTTTACGAAGCATCCCAGAAGAGATCATCCAAATGATGACCAAAAGGGATGTAATAAATGTAATAAGAGAAAATGCAATGTTTTAGAATTATTATAATATGATTGTAGGACAAAGAGACATATCAAATAAATCAATAAAAAATTGAAACTAAAAGGAAAAGAAATGAAATTCAAGATGTAGTTAAAACATATATATAATGCTTTATGGAGTTGCACAGTGGAGTCATAATCAAGTAGTGATGATTATGAGTGTGAAAAATAGTAACCCAATTTTTTTTTATAGGAAAAATTTTGAATCAGGGAAATAATAATTCTAATTATTGTTTAGTTCACAGGTCTGAAATTTTAAATGTAGTTAAAGAAATAATTTTACAAGATTATATGTTTCAAAGTTATATTTTGATAATGGATTTAATTTACAGGGAATTGTAAATTTAAAATAAAAATGCTAAGGATGAAAATGAAAAACATAAGGGTTTTTATTTACGTAATATTGATGAAAAATAGTTTCAAATTCATAACTAATAATGTCTAAGTTTGATAATGAACTGAAAAAAGGTTTCTTATCGAAATGTTGAAGGTTATAAAAAGATATTTATTTTTTATTTTGATAATTTAGATTAAATTGAAAAGGAATATATGAATCTCAAATATGAAAATAAGAAAATGAGAAATTCATGATCAGGTTTAAATATGAAAATCAATGACGACGTAGAATTTATTCAAAAATAGAATGAAAATAATAAAATATAAATTGTTGGATTAAAAGAAACATGATATATTTTTGGTCAAGGAAAATATAAATTTGGTTGGAAGATTTTTATAAACTAAATAAATTTAGATAAAATTGACATTAGGTAAAATATTCAGATTCCTAAGATATAAAAAACTACATCAGTTAATGGATGTAAAGGAAATTTATCAACTATTAAATTATATAGATGAAATATAAAACATTGTTATGAAATGTTATTTATGATTTACTCAGTTACTAGGCTACAACAATATTTTTTATTCATATGAATATATATTCAATTTTACCATAAAAAATTTCTTAAATAACTACAGGTGCCTAAACGTTTGATCACTAATATAGATGGCCCAAAAATATATTGAGAACCAAAACCGTTGTCCTATTAATCTGTTTTATAGTGAACTTTCCTAAATATTTTTAATGATACATAGTATTTGGTCAGTAGAAATTTTATTTATAATTTCACAAAAATATTTATACTAGTACGAATAATATATAATAACTTCTATGATGCCATTTTAATTTTTGGATTTTAGGAACAAACCATAGCTTCTGATTATAGTTTGACATTTTTAGTTATATATACGCAATTTATATATTTGTATTAAATATAAAGAATGATTTAATACCCATATATAGAAAAATAATAATTTAGTGGGAGTTATTCCCTATTTTTTAATTTAGTTAATATTCTAATATATGAGTTTAAAATTTGTGTTAAAATAGTTAGTATATGGATCTATTCCATTTTGTTTAGTCTAATTGAATTATTTTTTTCAATAACTTATTTATGTTCTAGGAATTTACCCATAGTTTGTCTATTATCTTCTAGAAACATGAATTTTCACATTTATATAGTGAATTTTACACTGTTAAATTATTTTACCACACCCTTATTTAATAGTTTGTCTATTGCTGTGGTTCCATGAAGTTAAATTTTTAACAAACAGGATTTAAGGAAGTATCCTATAAATTCCAAATTTATTTTATGAATTATAACTATGTTTTTTCCTAGTTTAAAATAAGTATGAATCTTTAGAATTGGGAATTCATAATAGGTTCAAAATTATTCATTTTTTACTCACTTTTATTAGATTCTATTAATTATGAATTTATTTTTACTTCATAAAATTTTAAAAAAATTATTGGATTTAACAATTTATTAAAATTCGTTTAACTTGTTTAAATTTTTTTATTATATAAACATATTTTTATATAAAATATAAATTGTTATCCACTAATACATAATGATTAAATATGGGGAGGAATGTTTTAGTAAAATAAAATATTATATAAATTTTCTTGTTCTCATTGTAATTTATCTACATTTGTCAGATATTTTATATGATTAACTCATGGTGTGTTTTTTTCTTTTAAACCGTTGAAGAAAATTATATTTAAATTTTTTTGGAAAAATTCATGTCAAAATAATGATGTTTTATTAGTTATTTCTTCATAAAAGGTTTTTTTGTTTTCATTGTATTAAATAATATTTAAATACATAGTTTTTTTAGTGACTAAAACAATAGTCTATAACTTGTTGATGATTACCATGTCAGAAATAGAATGAAAAATATTTGATTCTTACTTTCCACTTATATTAAAAATTGGAATACATGTAACATTTAAAATTATTTTATACATGCATTTTTATGGTGTATTTTTATGCATTTAAAAATATTTTTTGGAAATTTATTTACAAATATGGGTATTTGTAACCATTTAATATTTAAGGGAATGTTTTTGCTTTTTTTTTTATTTTTTATCATTATTGGTCTATATGAATTTTTATTTTGAGTATATTTTTTTTGGTATGTTTCATGAGGGGGGAATGAATTTAGGATTTATAAAAATAGAAATTTTGTTTTGGTTTTCAAATTTTAAAAAAGGGTAGATTTTTTGTGTTGAGATTTCTGTTTTTATTTTCCATATTATTTTCTAAAATTTCAATCCCTTTATTTGAAAATATTTTAATTTTTTATAAATAATTATATTAAGAAATAATTTTTGAATATGAATTAGTTAATATTATTTATTTTTATTTGATTTAAATATTATTATTTTTTTAAGAATTTTCATTCTGATTTTTTTATTAGAAATATAAATATTATATTTCATTTTACTATTTATATCAATTGTTAATATTTATAATTTTAATTTTACATGTTTTATTAATCAATGTCTTAATATTTTCTATCATATGTATATTTCCTATTTTATTTTAATTATTCATTTTAATTATATATAAATATATATCAATAAATATATATACTTATAAAAATATATCAACTTATTTACTAATATATATGGTATTATGTAATTTTTATCTTCTCTAACCAAGGTACTCCAATATAGCATGTGATGCTCCTCCATAATAGAAAAACCACCATGCCTCTGTAGCAACACACCATGATCATTTCACATAATATTTTATATAATAGCTATAGTGTTTTGGCATTTCAAAACAACTGTATATGGATGTTCATGAGCAGGACTTATGTTCTACAATATAGACACCACCAACATACATTATCCATGTATTTTTAAAATCGAGCCCTCATCCATCATGATCCAATAGATTAATAGATAATTTTTCCATACACTCCCATTGACATGAAATTTATTTATAAATTGTCATAAATTGGAATTTTTAATATTCTTATGAGAACAACAACAATAAAGAAGAATATGAAGAGTTACACCTCATTTATTGGGAAGCATGATGAAGTCCCAGAGAATCACCTACAATAAACATCATACAATCTTCCAGTAAAGAACCTAAAGAATTATAGATAATCAGAGGGTCAACTATGGTTCCTTTATTGCTGAGTACACCGGCCATGACTAGGCACTTCCACCTTAATCTCATCCATATAGCAATGACAACACCCCCTTGACACTAATATGGATTCTCTAACTACGTTAAAATATCCATAGTATCTTGTGCTCATGATGGCACACATTATCTGAACCTAACATGAGTGTGTGAATATACATACTATAAAATTATAATGAATTCATCAAGAAGAGTTATCATCTTCATTAAAAAAGCTATAGTGATTTAATTTTTAATTTATCTCAAGACAAAAAAACATATCGTGATCGTTGTATACCAGTTTCCATGGGTATTATTTGTACCCACCACGAAGTTTATCTATATTGACCATGAATACTAATGTGAAGTTACCATGAAGTAATTTCAATATGACTACAAGTTAATTATTTTGATATGACAACATGAATTAATCTTTGGATTGTCCTTATGACCACTATACTGACCCCAAGATAATCATTGTTTATACGGTTAGTATACCAAACACATGTAAACTTTTATCGCATGATCAGTGTACCAAACACACAAAAACATTACTCACATGGTTAGTATACCAACTAAATGAAATATTTATCTCATGATCGGAATACCATTCAGAAGACTGTTGTCTCATGGACACTCTAACAATTTGGTCAGAAGACCAGTTTTTTTATTTTTGAGAAAATCTATACTTGGAAGAATTCTATGTTATAGAATTATTTTTGGAGAATAATTAAATAAAAGATTATTTAATTTATTTTAAATACTATATTTTTCTTTAAATTAAATATATAGTATAATTTATTTTTTGTAAATAATTGGATAAAGAGTTATAGAAAAATTAAGACGATAAGAATTTTTATATTAATTTTTTTATGAAATATTTCTATATACATTGAATAATAAAATTACTTCAAGTTAGTGAGTTCATTTTTAATTATTGTAATTATTATAAATAACTATCATTCTTATTAATGATCTTATTTGAAGTGTTTCAAAAAAAATTCATGTATGATTAAAATATATCGAGATGTATTTAATTATGAGAGTAATAATTCAAAATATAGGAAAAAATATTTTCCAAATTGTTTATTATTTTTATAATGCATAATTCTGTGAGTAGTTATATATATTCTCCATCATGATCAAGAATATCTTTGAATTAATGACATGGAATTATCAATTAGAATTCTATCAGTGAATGGAGTAAAACAAACCTAAATTAGTTTATTCATTGACAATGATGTTTATATGAAATCATAGAAGAGAATAATATTATATCTTTATGTTCTTTGAGTGGTACTAAATATTTACTGCAACTATTTTTACATTTTTTCGATAATGAAAGACTTCATCATATTGATCATCCACAAGAGAAGTTATCATTTTTCCTCAGTTTTATTGATGTTAATCACAATCATATCTGATGTTGATCTTAAATTATATATTATTTATTCTTCTAGATCTGGTTTAAGAATTTCCCAAACATTATAAATATAAATTTTTCATTCCTCATATCCAAAAGGAAAGACATGTTGTGACTCTCATACAAAATTTCTAGCCAGGATGTGACTCTCAGACAATAGTCATGTGGGTTGTGACTCCTGTAAAAGATAGTTATAGTTTACTACTAGGTGACCAAAAGGAATTTATTTAATTAGGTTATCACACCCTATAATGTGAAGTTAAATAATGAATAATAGTCTTCTCATTGAGTATTGATGATTGATGAGTAGACCAGAATCTTGGTGACCTAAAATACTATTAACAATATCCTTTGTTATTTATTTTATTTTATGCTTCACAATTATCACAATTAATCATTCTAATAATTACATTTTATTGAATTATAATTACCAATTTAGTTTACTTATGTTAACCAGATCCCTTCATCCCCTAATTTCAAATAAAATGTAATCCACTATATGCATCACTTAAGACAAGATTGACGGACTCTGTTCATCTCCTCTCTTATCCCTATCCCCATCTTCTTGATCCCCCATTCCTAATTTTCCATCTACCCATTACGTTTTTGGATTATATAAATGACTTTATTTTAGTGTTGAGCATCATTAAAAAATTTGTAATTTAATATTTAGATCAATATATAACTATATAAATTATAATTTGTTAAAATTAACATAGACCTGTATGAGCCTATCTCATTTAGGCCCACCCTACCTATTTCCATACATTATTGGGTACCCAGTGGACTCATTCTTGTTTTTACGTATAGTTTTATTTATATTTAAATCATTATAATATCATAACCTCAGTCTCCTGATCATTTTTCATGAAACTAATTCTATGGGGGGGGGGGAGACCCTCCCATTTCACATATATTTTTCCCATTTTATCTTATGCAATTAAAATTTATTTAATAAAACATATAATTTAGTGGATATCTTTAAAAAATTATAATTTCATTCCTGATATGAACCAACCTTAACATATATACATATTACCTGAATGTTTATTTCATCTCATTATGTATCATAGATCAGAACCTATATGTTTTGTTTCTTTATAGATTACCTACTTGTTCACCTAATTTTAGAATAAATCTTCATCCTTTTTCCAAAATTTTTCACTCATGAAAATTTTCTAGATATATCACACATAATAACCCTCAAAATTTCTTGGGAAATGGAAATATAATAATTTTTTTAAATTCTATGCTTACTGGGGGAAAATTAATAAAATTAAATTGAATATCATAACTGATCATAAGATGAACATGTGGTTATGAGAGTGTAATTAGGGTGCATTTACATAACATAACAAAATTACACATAATAAAATATAGACCCAAAATCACAAGTCAAAGAAATACTATTTTAACATAATATAATACATGAGTTATATAAGGGTGGAAACCTTAGTTAATAATTATGAATCATGAAAACATGAAATATGAATGTTTAAAAACATATATTTGTTGTATAATAATGTTGAATATATATAATAATATAAAATAATTCATCAAATTTAATCTCACATCCAATAATTTCATCGCATAGTTGAAGGAGTCCTACATTGCATTTTTTTATTCCCCAATTCCTATCATTTTATCTCTTGTGGTATAAGGCTTTATGTAATTAATTTAATTTACAAATAATTTTTGTCCCTTTAATTGTATAATGAAAAACCTTTCAAATATGTGACACATGAACATGACAACATTTATAATAATGCTGTTACTTAATTAACATCTTCGAAAAAAATGAGTTTCATTATATTTTACATAAAAAATAGTAATATGACATCCATAAGAAGAAGGTGGATGATATAATTAGAGAATATCCCAAGAGAATCTGAATATATTTTAATGGAAATTGATATAGTATAAAAATAATAATATCCTTATAATGTATTATTAAGAAATAAAAATAAACACCCTTTACAATTTTTATAAATTTTATTTTAAAAGAAAATAATTTATAAATGAAAGGGAATACAAAATAATTTTTAAACCCATGAAAACAAATAGAGGAATATTTATAAATAAAATTGAATAATATATTTATAAAATGATGTCACTTATAAAAAATTTAAAAAAGATATTCATTTTACCGGTATGTGATGAAGGTCAAATATTATAGAAACTAGCCCATGTAGAGAAAAATAAAAATATATTCCTTTTATTCCTTTGTAAATAAGGTTATGGAAATATAAAATAAAGGTAGTAAATAATATAAGTATACAAAATATCATTTATAAAAAATAAATAATATGAAAAAAGATGAGAAATAATCATGCGTGAAAACATGATATAATTTTGGATCTATATAGAGGAAACCAATTAGTAAATTTTTTAGCCAAAGGGAGTTTAAATGGTAAGAAGAAATCCATATGGATTTAGAAAATACTGAATGATAATCATTTAAATGTGATTTTCTGAGAATGATTTATTAATCCCATTAATTGACTAAGAAGTATGATATAAAGGCATACATGAGATTTATATAGACAACCAAAAATAAAAAATGTGGGGAATATAAAGTATATCATATTGAATGAAAATAGATATGGGAAACTATTATGATTTTAGAATCATTTGAATCAAAATCCCTTGAAATATATAACTAGAAATAAAAGATTATATATCATGAATAAAAAGATAATTTGTGTAAAAATTTCATTTATATAGTATAAATACAATATAAATATAAAAGGTACATAATATGAAATGTGGATCCAATGTGAAAAAAATATTTGATATCAGATAATGGGAGATTAGGCATTCCCTGCTCCGCTAATTTTTAGAATATATTTTATGATATTTTAGTGCAATACATCTTAGTTAAACCATTTTACTTTATTTTACAATAAACAAGGTAACATAATTTTTACCCTGGTAATAGATTTTTTATTCATAAAAATGTAGTAGAAATTATATATTATTTTATTAATATTGATCAAGATATTGAACTTATATTTTTGGATGAAATTTATTAATTTAATAAAAACTAATTTTAATATCATAACACATAATGCATAATTTTTTTAGAAAAAAGTATTTTTAAAACTAAAAATTAATTAATTGTTAGTATATACCATGTAAAAATAAATATATGATTTTTATTTATTTAAATATACATAAAATAAATTACATTAATCCAAGAAAATTATTTATTTGAGATCATAATAATTTGTAAAATTGGGAATACACAACTCATAGGAAAAAATTGGAAATTTTAAAATTAAAATATTTTATATTTTTTAATAACTAACTAATAATAAATTTATGAATGTTTATTGATTTTTTAAATATAAAAAATATATATCAATAAATTCCACACTTAAAATATGATACTGTTAATTTTTAAATAATATAAATTAATTTCTAATAAAAAGAGTGTTTTTAAATAAAATAGTTTTTGTTTTACCATGAATAATTTAATTAGTATTCCTTAGAGTTAATTTTTTCTTTATTTTATGTTATTAATTTATTTTAACAATCATTATTTTAATTTTATAAATATATTTTATCAAAATCATTAATTAAAGGAAAAAAATTTAATAAATTTATTTAACTCCAAATTTTTTTTCTTTGGAATAAGAAATATTTTCCAGAGTGGAGTATAATTTTTTTTATTCAGTTCCAGAATCATTTATTTCATTTAAAATAAATTTATTCGAATAGAAATGTAATTTTTTTAACAGGACAATGAAATTTAATTATAAAAAATATATATTTTGAATTCCAATTTGGAATTATAAATAAAAAATATACCCTTTAATAAAAAAACTTATATAATAACTATTTTACCTCTATTACATCCTATATATTAATTCAATTCAAACATCCAAAATCATACATATTATTCTTATAGATTGATTTTTTCCATTTTACTGTATTTTTTCTCATTGCATGATGTTTTTTTCGTTATATGAGAAGTTATAATAATAGTTATTCTCTATGGTGATGATGATATATTGGATTTTATATGTCTAAAAATATTATTCTTTTATATTTATTTTACCTTCTAATTTATTTGAATTTAAGGGATGTAATCATTTTTCATTTGTGATACATAGTTTCATGTAATGTTTTTTGTAAATATTAATTATGGGTGAATAAATTGTTGTTAATTGGGTTAATTTATTATAAGATTTACTTCTTACTTATATTTTGATTCATTATGAAGAATAAAACATGTAAATTAGGAAAATAAAATGTAGGATAAAAATATTGGAGTTTACAATGCACCTCTCATCTTCTTGTTTACTCTAAAATTCATTACACTCAATCCCTAAATTTAAAACGAATTAGGATTTATTTATTTATTTTTCAAATATAAAGAAAATGAGGATGATTAAATTGATAATAATGGAAATTATTTCTCCAACTAATTTTTCATAGGTGGTCCCTTACATTTTAAATTGGTTTACATATGTTTTTTTTGAATGTTATTTGGGTGATTATGGGTAAGTGGATTCTTGATAAATGGTTTTTGGTTTATAGGGATTTTGGTGATGGAGTGAGGATGATTAATGCCTTTTATTTCCTAAAAATACATTCCAAAGAGTTGTGATGAGTTTTTAGGATACCCATTCATTATGTCACAACTGTAGAGGCAACCTATAAATATAATTAGAACCCATAAAGGGAGGTTTTAACTAAATATCATATTTTATATATTTATGCGATGTATTTAAAATTATGACTTGAATTTTAATCTTGATTGGTGAGTTAACTATGGTGAAATATTAGGTAATATTAAAATCCCATAATCAAAGTTAATCAAAAGGTGAAAGACTAATGTGTTTGAATAAATTTTTTTAGATATTTTATTTTTTTGAATTAGTTTCCCTAGAGAATGATTCTTATTTGGGTAGGATGGATTAATGAAAACTTGTGAGTGATTTAACATTGGTATTTGGTGAGGCGATAGTTAGGGTTGTGTTTGAAATAACATATCACCTTAATAAGTTATCTGTATATAAAATATCAATCATAGACTGAGGTGAGTTTGATCATTTATTTTTGGAAGATCTATGTTTGATCGTGTGTGACCCTTTTGAAATGTATAATGGGTATAAATGTGTTGTTTCTTATCAAAAACCTATACAATAATGTGTATTTATGCCTATTATGGGTGTTTTAGAGGTTTAAAGAGGCTTGAAATTAGGATTTTAGATAGGGGTTAGACATTGGATAAATCTACAAGTGAGTATATTCGCATGAGAACCCCACTAGGAGGACACCATAGTTCAAGTCTCTATGGAATTTTCCTCAAGCCATAGCACCTGAACACTAGAGTAGTGGTAGTGAGACCCGAATTGGGTGCCACCAGGGTTTTGATGGGAGCACCATAGTTCCTGTGGGATCCACCAGTGTTCTAGAGGGATCTTGTAATTTGTTAATATTTTTTAATTAATTAAAGATGAAAAAATAAGGGAGGTAGGGCCATTCCGAAAGAATAGATAACCTCTCCCACTATTTAATTCTCTCTTCTACTAAGGGGAAACCATTTTAGTCTTCATCCTTTCTTCATGTCATCTATCATAGGAAATTTTCATGTGAAAGGATCTTTTTAAATATTCATCCTTTTCTAGTTTTATCATAATTATTGTGCGTTTTGACTAAAATAACACTTTAGGGATATTTATTTATATTATTGATATCATTATCCTATTGGCATGTTAGGTTGTTGAATTATACATTAATACTCCTTCTACATCAAGGTAGGTGGTCCCTAAAATTTTTTATTCTTTATATAGTATTATGCATGTAGTGATTTATATGCATGGGTATGTTTATATGTGTGACCAAAAATGGAATGAATTACAGTGTCCATTATTCAAGAGGGAAGTGAAATATTTGTCTCATGTGTGTAATGACTCATGAAAGGACATATATGGATTATTCTTAGTTGTAATGTTTACAGATTTCTTGGAATATTACTGCATTTAATTGAATGGGGGTTTAAGGGATGTGTTTCATGGTGGGGTTCCATAGGAATGTAAATGGAGGACTAGTGTAGTATTGTGTAAATGTTTTCTATCTATTTCATGTGTGGGTGACATCATAGTCACCTATGATGGGGTGATGGAGGTTCACCGATTTGTGTCCATAGGAGGTTGGTGATGCCGATAACCATAACACTAATTCTATTAGGTTCAATTGTATATAGATAGACCTATAGGGTGATATTGACCATCAAGTATTGGGCGTTATCCTCCATAACTGACTATCATAGGGTGACAAAGATAAGGTATGATAAACATAGGGCCATATGATTAAGGGGATATAATGGTATCAGATTAGGTTAATACATTCTCCGAATGTGTGTTTCTCGATGAGGTCGATGGGTTGATATTGATGAAAGAGGACAAGTATGTGGGTTATTTACATAATTCATATAGGAATTTACAATGGGCAAGTTCCATAGAAAAAAATCAAGTGGGTATCCTTAAGTTCCTCTAAGTGTGTGAAAAATTTGGATGCATCATTCCACTCCAGCACTGGCCATATCAAGTAAGGTGATTACCCATGGATTAGTGGTAATAGAGTGGAAAAAAGGTGTTAGTTATAATGGTTCATTCATGTTTAATTTTTCATAAACCAATATACCTATAAATATTATTTAGAAACATTTTTGGTGGGAGGATTATATGATAATACTCACCCTGCAGAGGCCCTCTGGGATGCTTACATATTTAATGAGTCATTATTCGGGTAATAGAAAGGGACCTATGAATTGTTTACAGTTGGATGGAAACCCAATGGATGAATTAGTGGGATGTTGAATAATTTTTGTGCAGTATTGGGTAGATACACATTTCCAAATTATAAATTTATTATATTTTTATAGACATAATATTATATGGTTTACCGATGGGTGATCTAGTTTACGTTTGCATGTCTTATCTATTATTGTGTATATTCATTCTTAATATGATGTGAGATTTTTATGGATACACTCTTGATATTATGTTATGATAAATGAACATTTATGTTGATTCTTATTTATATTATATAAATTTATATATTATGGTATAACACCCCCTTGGTTAAACTATAAACCCCCACTGCTAGTTGATAGCCTACGGAATATGGGAAAGAATTATGAGTTATGTGTATATTCGACCTCGAATCTCTTCCAGTGTTATGAATTTTGAAAAATGGAATTAATAAATGTTCATTAAAATAGTAGAAAGTGGGGTTTTATATTTCTATACATGATAGTTGGATGGAAATTTGGAATGGAAAATATATATAAATTCACTATATATAAGTGAACATGTTACTCATATTCATGGGATAACCATATTCTTGTAATTGGTACACTAAAACCAAATAATTTGACCATTATATTACAAATATATTCATTTACTAGAATATTTGTTAATATCTTGTAACTTCATTTTCGTTCTTATATTTGATATCTATATGATAATGTCTTAAGGGGATATGTCACAATGAATGGTTTTAGAAATTCTGTACTATGATGAGAACCTATAAATGTTTTCATAATAATATTTTATATATCCCCTATGGACATTTGATATCATTTAAATGGAGATAAATGATACATGATATCAGGGTTATTATTCTAATAATAGATTAAGACTTCTAAATATAATGTACATCCGTAGTAATCAATAATAGAATGAGGTTCTGATAATATGACATGCTGGTATGAAATCTACATTTACTTTTGTTATTATATGTTCCTATCTATGGAAAGTTGTAACGGTACTCATATTTTGTGGATATTATTAATTAATAATTTGAATCATATACATTTATTTATTAGAGGAAACCATGATAATATACCTTGTGATGAGGAAGGATACAATAGAAAAATTTCCTATTAAAGGAAAAACATTCCCAAAATTGAATTTTTGATTGTGATGGTATTATTACATGAAACATGTTTATCATTGTATGTTTTTGATGTGGTAGAAGTGGTTTTGTGGGAAGGTAAGTGAAATTATTATTATATTTAGAGTATGTAATGGTCACAATGGTTATGTATGTACTATCGAATATAATGGATTCATGTGGGCAACTATACTCATGAAATTCATTTTATATTCTACTTTTTTGTGTATATTCAAAATATTTTTTATATTTTAATTAGATTTTAAAAATTGTTTAAATTTTTCAACATTTTAATGACACCAATTTGAAAACAAATGTAAATTTGTATTTATCAAGTATAAAAATTTAAATGATTATAACATATAAACTATATGTAATATATTTGTTAATGATTAAAAATTGAATGAAAATAACAAAAAGTGAAAGTAAAAAAAACAAAAAAAAAATTAAAATAAAAATGATCATATAAATGACACAAATCAATGTTCTTTCAATATTTTTATTTCATCCATTATAAAATTTTAATTTAGGAGACATTGAAAACATAAAAAATACAATGAATAGATACAATATAAGTGAAATTTTAAAAATATGAATAAACACTTACAACCTAATTTGAAGTGGGAAAAATCAAAAAATTGTTAAAATTAAATAATTGAGACAAAAAAAAGATTTTTTTTTCAAAACATACCATTTATTAACAATTTTTTGCATTAACATGTTTTATTATTAATGACCACTTAAAATTAATTATATTTTAATTAAATAATATAAATTATGTAAATAATTAGATTATATTAAAATTTTAAAATTGTTATTAATTACTACTAATTGTTTTCAAATAAATATATTATATCCCTTTAATATTTTTTTCATTAATTTTATTTACAATTTTTTATTTATATTTATTTTTTATATGTTTAGTCAGTGTTTCA
Organism: Viscum album; assembly: GCA_963277665.1. Lineage (NCBI taxonomy): Eukaryota > Viridiplantae > Streptophyta > Magnoliopsida > Santalales > Viscaceae > Viscum > Viscum album. Next base: position 1,049,403,705 of record OY728162.1, read on the forward strand.
AATTTCATTTATATGTTATTCATAATTTATAACTTATAGGATTTTACAATATTCTATTTGAAACATTATTACCTTTCATGTAAGTGACATTGATATCCTATAAATTATAATGTATGAATACTATCTAAATGAGATTTGACACATTGAACAAACATATCAAAAATAAGAATAAAAATTAGTTTAATAAATATAATAAACAGAATTCAAAATACATTACACAAACATCACTATTTAAAATCATGATATCTATACATTTAAAAATTTCAGGGATTAATTCTTATTATATACTTAATTATTAATTACATTACAAAAACAATTACTAATTATGTTAATATTATTAAAATTTATTATCACCCATGTTGGTGCGGGGGTTACTTGGGCTTAAGAAGGGGGTGGGTGTTAGGGGAAGGACATGGGGATGTTCTCGGTTGTGTGAAGTATTATTTGTTTCTTTATGTTCGGCGATGGCCAATGTAATGTACCCATATTATAAAATAATTTTTTATATATTTTTAAAAAATATTAATTATATTAATAATAATAATTATTATAATAATTATGAATAATGATAAAGATAATATAGTTTTTAAAATTACAATAAAACAACATAATAATATATTTAAAAATAAATATTAATTAAATTTGAAATATATAAAATGAAATTTTTATTAATAATAAAACAATATACATAAATAAATTAATATAAAAATAAATAATATTAGTTATCATTAATAATAATTTCAAGAAAAATATAAGTAAAATTTGTATTTAGTAATATAATTGAATAATAATATAATGATAATTTATTTTAAAACAAATAGAAAATAATTATTATTCTGGGAAATATATAATTTATATGTAATTGTATTAAAATTTTTAATATAATAAATAAATTATTTTATTTATTAATAATAACAATGAATTATAATACTATTATTCACATCACTTATATTATTAGTATTAAAAATATTATCATCCATAAATATAATAAAAAATAAATTACGTGAGAGAATATTTGTTTTTTAATAATAATCAGTAATAATAATATTATTATATTTATCCAAAGTAATAATAATATAATTTATATATTTAGATTAATTATAAATACAAATTATTTTTAGATATAGATGTATTTATATTATTAATTATATTATTTACATTTCGTGTTAGAAATTATTCGTTATGTATACTTTATAATCCCAAACAATCTATAAGTATTTTAAATTACAAATAATTATAATTTTTTATTATTAATTTGATTATTAATCACATCATTTTAAATTTTTTATCATCCCATACCATCTAGAATTAATTTTTTATTATTAATTTAAATAATATAGTATATATTAAATGTTGGAAATTTCTTGTCTGAATCCCACATTGAAAATCTAAAAAAGTTATCAAGTATCACACCCTTAAGAATGATATGCCTGTGTAATATTTTATATAATATTTTTGAAATAAATTTATTAAAGTAATAATGATTATAAAAATAATTAAATACTGTTCAATTATTGATTTGGTTGTTTATATATATATAATCAAAATAAAGTTTGAAAAAATATATAAAAGGGAGGCTATTGTGTGGGACAATGCCTTCTTTAGAAGGATTATAAATTAGGAAATATCAGCGACAACACCTTCCCTATAATATTTCAAAGGAATGAGTTATCTTAGAAAATACCAATGATTATGTCATTAACCCACCCCATTTTATCATTAGATAGGGAAAAAAGTCTTTATTTTATTGATTTTTTGAATTTTTGTTTCTTATATGGGAAAGGTTTTAGGGATATTTTGGCTGTTTCATGACATATATTTCATTAATGAATAATTTGGGAAATTATATTTATCATATGTTCTTGAAAAGAAGCTGATGTCCTAGACCTATTTATTAGAACTAAATTACCTGATCAAGTAAATGGCTACGGCGTTTTATCAGCATGTTCTTTAACTGAAATTCAATGAAATAGAGAATGAGAACATTAGTTGATGACAAAAAGATGAAACTTTCTTCATTATTTATATTGAGTTGAAGGTATTATATTATGAAGTTTGGGTTTCGTCTGATATTTTATGACGTTGTGACAATAACTTCTTTCTCTAAGGCTACCTTGGCATGTTTTTAGAATATATCCTTGGACTTCTGGTGGTATTTCTTATTTATACTGAGAAATAGGCCTAGATAGTGATACACTAAGTGTATTCATAACCTCAGTTAAATTCTATATGAACATATCATTTTTAATAGATATCATTCCCTTTTAAGGGTTTAATACTTATTCTTATTTTGACGATTGAAAATATTTGATCCCAAATAATTTTAGAGAAAAAATGTAAGGTGAATATTTAATGAATATTTATTGACTACATTTTTGAATATAATATTTATTTATTTATCATTTAATAAATTAGTGATATTTATTTCTCAAGAAAATTGTTAATATTGAATGTTCAATAAATGTTGAAGAGGTACGATGTGTTGAGTAGACAATTCAGTGAAAATGAAATATTAAATAACTTTTAAATAAATATTATATTATTTTTTCATGAAATGATATTTATTTATCATGCAATTTACATCATGTAAAGTAAATAATGATAATATTCTAATTTTTTATACATGGGGCTCGTTGGTGATTAAAAGAATAATATTGGACCAACTGAAATTATTTATTACATAAAGAAAGAATTATATGAAATAAATAAACTCAGTTTGAACCATATTCATCATTGAACAAAATATATTCTTGGGAGGATCTTCTAAATCCATATACTGGTCTTCCTTAAGAATTATCTCTAGAATAGGGATAGATTCTTATCCTCCACTATCTCTAATCTTGAGCTAACAAAACGAATCCTTACTCATCAAAGTGATTTTTATGGAGATCAATGATGAATTATGAAAATGTTAGAAGTAAATGTGTTAGAACCCGGAGAGTTCTATGGAAACGTTCATAGTTTCCCAGGGCATGTGTGGATCACCACTAAATGAATTATACCATTTATTACTATAACATAATGATATTATAACATGATGTTTTCACCTGATTTGGAAACAAAGAATGAAGTCTAACATAATGAAATTCTTGATCAATCAATAAATAAAATTTATATTTAACCTGAAAATTAACTAATATCTTAGTTCTGATGACCTTTGTCCATCTTTATTGGACGAAATTCATTTTTCATGTAAGTAATTCTCATCTAAATATGGATTATTCTTTGAAATGTGATAAAAGTAGAGATGGAAAAGGCCTAAAAAGAATATCTATTGCATCCATATCCTTTATGTGGTATCAGAATGATCTTGAATAAATATATATTGATTAATTATTTATTGAACGAATTATTAATTTTGTTAGTATTTCTTTTCTTTTCTCATGTTTTAATATGAATGTTGAGATATATTACCTGTTCACCTACTTATAACCAAGAAGAATTGATGAATGCATAGAGATTCCATCCTAAGGTGTAACATGGGTTGCAAGGATACGTATCTCTTCACCCCACAGGATGTGGTGGCTGTGTGGTTAACAAACAAAGTGTATAATTAAGGCACCACATTTCTAATTAATTAATACACATATATTATGTAATTAATACAAAATTATTGTGTAATTAATTATCACATGGTGTGTAATAAATTAATAAATTTGAATTATGTAATTAATACTCATGTATTTTTAATTAATACTAACGTATTTTTAAATTAATTAATTTACATACAATGTAAAATTAATACATACATACATGAGGTATAATTAATACACACATAGTGTTTAGGTAATTAATATACACGTAGTGTGAAATTAATTAATACACACATAGAGTGAAATTAATTAATACACAAATAGTGTGCTATTAATTAATACACACATAGTGTGATATTAATTAATACACACATGGTGTATAATTAATATATAAATGGTGTATAATTAATTAGAAAAATTATGTATAATAATAGATTTTTCATGTATAATTAATCAATACACATGTTATTTGAAATTAATACATGCACAATCTCATTCCTATTTACTTGGAGTATACCCCCAGTTTGGTGTGTAAATTAATAAAAATAGAAAATATTATTATCCCATAAATCCTTATTAACATTTTCCCATGTGTTATTAATTTATCATACATTTCATGTGATATGTTTTAAGAATATTAATATTTAAATTAATATCCATATTGAACTCAAAACTACATGCAATGTATGGTTATCATTGCATATTGTTATCACTATGTTCATTAAAATATGTACACATTGTGTAATTCAATGTGTTTCTATGTGTCATTTATTCATATTATATTCCATGAAATTATATTCCATTTTAGTTATTCTCTAAGATGTGTGAGTAAATAGTACACAATGATGATTATACCAGGTCGTTTTGATAGGTATATGTCATAGTTCTTCTAAATATTATGTGGAATAGTGGAATTGGTCGGTCCATTTCCCAAAAAAAATTATAATCAAATTATTTGTATTTCTCCTCAAAACTAGATAAATATTTTCTCTGGGAATCCACAAAAAATATTTTTTTGACATATAAATTTTAATTAACTAACTTATTTAATGAATTACCTTTCATTGTGTTATTTCATCATCGATGAATTGGTATACCACTATTGTGATACCATCATTTTTAAGAGAAATGAATTTTATATTCCCTCGAACAGTGATCTACTCTTGCTCCATAAGCCTCTTATTTCTGCTAAAAATTATATGGATGTTAGAACGGATATATACATCACTTGTAATGATCAGTGTTGATCTTACCAAAACATTTCAAGAGAGACATAATTAACTTATCTAGAGGAGGAAATTTTTTCAAAGTTTTTCTAGAGTTTTAAACAAGGGAAACTCTCTAGGGATTGTGGGGATTCACTCTTGAACTGGTTCTGGATAATGAAATAATGTGGCTCTGTAGAATGCATAAAAATTCACAAATAGATTTATATTTATTTTGGGATTGAAAATAAATAATTTTAGAAGATCCATTATTATTTTATACATTCATAGCTAACCCCATCTATAAATAATAATTATAATAATATTTACTATACTTGGGATAAACTCACTGATAAAATAAATATTTTTTTTCATGGGAAATAAAAAGAAATTATTCAAGTAATATTTAATATGATATTTTTAAAATGCCCATTAATCTTCATTCTCTAATCATTATAAATATAAATTGGTTCTTTAATAATGACAATTTATTTAATTAATAAATACCACCAAATTATATGACAATAATTATATAATATTATATTTATCTAAACTAGTGAATAAATATTTATTATATATACACAAAACTAAATAAATTTACATTTTTTTACCTTTTGAAGAAAACAAAATAATTTTTTTATTCATGTAATTAAATAAATATTCATTTCTTTAATAAATATTTTTTAAATATCCTACTCATGTATATATTCTATTGAATATATGGCAATTGAATATTTGAGATCAAACCACCATAAATAATTATTAAACCACATATGGGAATAATAATTTTTTGAATACGTCAAATTTATATATAATTTAACAGAGAGTCTAAATATAGTTAGTGTGTGACTGTCTAGGCCTATTTCATAGTGGAACTAGGGTATACTACCTAAATATTAAGGTTACCTTACAACTACACATCAAGGCTCTTATAGGGAATTAAGATAGAGTAATAATGACATGTAACCTATTATGATTATTCATCATGTAATATAATCCATTTATCTTTATATATATAATCAAATATGTTAGATGCTAGTTTCATTAACATATATGCATAATTTTTTTTAATTGTGTGGAATAAAATTTTCAAAAACACCACCATGTCCATATAATTATTTAAGAACTAAAATTCCCATAAAATTAATTGACATATCGACTTCTATTAAATAATATAACGGATATGTCCTTTGTAAAATTATTAATAAATAAAAAATTACTCTTGTTAGACACAACATATCCTACATCACTCTAAGCATATATATCCATGGTATTGACCAAAACATAAAAGTATGTTACTTATGAACTATTGTAATAATAATATTAATGTTTACAGGTTATTAAACAAATCAATATATATTAATATCCAATGACACATATAAAGAATTATTTCTTATTGATATTCCATATTCACATAATATCTTGTACTAGATATTACCAATGGAATACACAATGAGACTTTTCCTAAAGTCACATGAGTCTTATCCCCTAATAGACTATATCCTTTGTGTCCCTTAAAATTATATCATCCAGCTAGAGAAAATATATTTAAGAATAATGTCATGGAACATCAATGTTCTCATCAAAATGGATAACTACACATTTCTTTCACCGTGACAAGTAAATTTATGAAATTAAATCACATTATCTCATATAAAAGAAAAATCATGATTTAATAATATATTTTATAAATAAGCATATAGAGAAATATAAGTATACATAATGTACATAGTAGTTGGTTGTAGGGAACTAAATACATCAACCTCTATATACACTGGCTATACAGTTAATTTTAAATAAAAATTAATTATTTAATTTCATTAAAATTATAGTGGATGAAAATCAAAAGGAAAATATGGATGGATATTATGTTGATTGAATTAATTAATTAATTAATATTGTTTATTAATTTCATAACCTTTTATCATAATTAAGAATTATTTAAATTAATACTGGTTAGTTTTTTTAAATATATATTCTCTGAATTATTTTATTACCATGATATTAGAATTAAAAATGTATGTGTTATATTTATTTTAATATAATTTAATTTTTTATTAATAATTTAAAATAATAGATTTTTTTGTCATCCACTCTTCCTATTATGCAAGGACCTTCTTTTCCATGGTTTCTTTTTTCCCAAAACTTTATAACCAATACTTCAGTTCCCCTCATTTGTGTGCAAGTAAAAGAATTTATAATGGATGTATATCTTGAGATAACGATGGTGATCCATGTAATAGTCATGGTGAAACCAACCAAGGAGTAACATAGGTGTACAAATGGAATATTTTTATTTGAACAAGTATTGTTTTAAGGAGTTATTCCCCTAAGGTCAAGGATTGGTCTATCATCCACTCAATAAACTAGTTACTGAAAAATAAGATGATTATACCACAATAATTAATTTTATATCCATCATGTTCATGGTTAAGTATTTATTTTAGTGGATATTTACATGTCATCACATTAATAAAAGAAATAACTACTATAAAATTTTGAATGAAAATAAATTTTACAATACACAAATATTTTATCAACTAATAGTTAATCACATAAGTTAAATAAAATGAACATAAACAAGGAAAATAAAAGATAAAATAAGTAAATATATTAATTATATAAAAAATCACTCAATTTAATATTATGTAAAAATACTTCCATACGTTAATTTTAAATACAACCATAATTTGATATGATTAACAAACATATGCCATGGTGCATTCAATTATCAACATGTTTTAAATTATATTTTGTGTTGACATATCTAATTTATCATCAAAGTCTTATCATCTCTACGAGACATAGTGAAACAGGTATGAATGTGTTAAGGAAATACAATTAAATGATTTTATGATTAGATATTCCACTAAAATGACCAAGGAGTTGTGTGTTAATGTATATGGGAAGACTCACCAACCTAAATACCATAAAATAGTTTTTAGACCCACAAATGCGTTATGAAATGGGTTATATGGATACTCTCAAATAGAGTACCCATTATTCAATATATTCTGAATCTAATGCTGAGGTAAATATAGTTTTTTTAAAAGAGGGATACTATTTAATAAAATCAATTATATAATGTTTTAGTAATCAAGATAAAAACTGATGTAATATTTTAATTAAAGTATTTCATGGAAATAAAAACCATCATAATATAATGATCATTTAGGAAATTCACCATGTCCCCACTAACATATATTTTTATGTGTAGTACAATTCTTTTATACAATGAACTATTTTTGAAAAATTTATACTATCTGTTGGAATTATTTATAAATATTCAGTAACCTCAAAGAGTTAGTGAAGGTGAGAAATATTCCTATAAAAGGTATATAGGGATGATCCAAAATTATATTTCATAAAGAAAATATATATATTTATAAATTGAAATGCAACATAAGGATATGAATTATTATACCATGACATCCTATCTCATCTATCTTGATAAGGATAATGAAAAGATTTTGATAAATTATATTTCCACTGCACTATTCTAGTGAGGGTTATAAGAGGGTTATCAGTTAAAAATATTGTCTTCAATATACTAAATTACATTCACTAGTTAGTGAATACGAGATTCCAAAAGGATAATAAATTATGCCATAATATCATACTATCACCCTTATCTTTCAGGTTCTCATTATTAATATAAAATTTTTAGATTAATAGTATGAATGAAAACCTCTAGAATCTTTTATAATACATCACGTGATAAATAATGGTTGTGGGAACTAGGTTCCACAATCATTATGGTTAATGTGATGAAATGAAAAATTTGAATAACCAATGATTGAATATAATTTAATAGTTCCTATATGTAATATTTTAAAGATACAAAAGATTCATTGGTATTGTAGTGAAAAAAATAATATTATCTGTTGATGTGAATAGATTGTCCATTTGGAAAGAAACTATAGAAAATTTAATAAGAATAAATGACCTTCATTAATATTTGGAATATATTCAGCACTATATTTAATTTTTATATTTCAGTTTATATGTATTTAATTGATTTTTATTTTAAAAAAAATACTCAAATAAGTAGTGGGTGTTCTTTTAATTCCTTAAAAGAGTGACTCTTATTTCAAAAAGTGAGAAGAACATAAAACATTATAATATGTTTTTTTTCTCATCGTGGCTATGACAGAGTGATTCCAATATTAGTAGTAAAGAACAAATAACTTCAGATGTTAGGTTTTATCTTTCAGTGGTGGATAAAGAGTGATTTCATTCTCAATAATGAGATACAAGTGAATTATAATTTCCCAGTGGAGTGATTATGGATGAATTATTTTTCTGTTATGTGTTACTAGAAATTTACATTAGTGTTCTATTGAACAAAATGAAAAATTAATGCCTTTGAAATTAATTTTATCATGGTAAGAAACATAAAATTAGTAGTTCATTAAAACACGATGTCACGAGCCATCCCCCAGGGCCCGTGCTGTGACTATCCAAATCCCACCTTCCACAGGCCAGGGGTTGGCAAATAGGACCGAAAGGCATATCCCTAAAAAATTGGAAGGCATTGACTTTAAACCTGTAAACACACAGTCCAAGAAAACATAAAGTGAAACCCAGTTAGTAAAACTTCAATAGTAAAGGGATGTGTATTGAAAGTATAGAGTACTGTAAATAAAGGGGCCAGAATATAAACCCAACTGAAAAGTACAACAGCAACAAAAAAAAGATCCCAGAATCGTGTGCCATGGTTCCTACCTGAAGGGTAGGTACAGATCATGGTCAGTTGTCACTGTATAATATCACGTCTAATGGTACACCTCTGAGTACTATCCTTGCCTGGATCCCAAACCTCAGTCAAAGATGTTCGTCATCTGCACAAGATACATCAAGGTGTGGGTGGAGCCCGTGCAGGGGTGAGTTTAACAATACTCAATAGGGACCCTAAGACACCCAATGGTCTCATAGAGTTCCAAAATGGAAATACCTCAATGAAAGAACTCAATCACAAGCACGAAGAACTATTTACAGCTCCAACTAGGTATAAAACATAGAGATCAGGAATATATAGGATTATTTGTAAGCAATATCATCTTATTCCATTAGAAGTTCCACAAGTATTCCAAAAGAATTTTTTATAAATATGGTCCTATTTTGGATGTAAGTCACTATTCTAAAATGGTCCATTGTAAGGATGGTTTTCATTGGGTCACACAACTATTGATCCACACATGGTCACTAGAATGCAGATCCACACATGGTATCTTGATGCTGATCTACAAAGGGTCGCTAGATGCTGATGCACATAGGGTTTCTATATTCTGATCCACACAAGGTCTCTAGATGTTGATCCTTGACATTTTACTATTAAATTGGTATTTTTCAGGGTTCCATGATACTGATCTACATAGGGTCACAATGATGTTGATCCACATAGGGTCGCTAATTCAAAGACTGCCAACCACAAGATTCCTGCTCTTAGCAAACATAATTCTAGGAGAACTGCTCACCAATCCATCATTCAAATTTCAACCGGTATGAAGTCCCAAAAAAATATACCCCAGGGACCTCCATGTTATAGGGGTCCCAACATGACAGACGACGTGCCGATCAGATGCTAGGTCTATGAGATATGGGTACTTTGGTAAAAAGGGCCTAGTTGGATTCATGTCTAATGCAAGCCTAGTCACAAATCAAACTCCATCAAAATGCACATAGAGTACCCCCAAAAGACTGCCTTGTCATAAAGGTCCTTATTCCATAGACGGAGCATCGATCAGATCCCTTTAGAGTTATTTACATCTCTTTCTATGAAACAGGGGGTGAACACTCATCGTTCCGGCCCGTCTAGGTCGGGCCTTCTAGAATATGCCAACAAAACCGCTTCCCAAAAGTGGTCCCAATGCCACTTATCATGTGTCAAACAGAACCCAAGTTCATCATTTATGATGATTTATTTATTTGGGGTTTGGTTGGATCTCAGCCCTATCCGACTCTGTCTGACTGGCCTGGCGCAACAGTTTCTAGGTTCAACCTAACATCCCCCGGGATTGGTCCATTATTTTTTGGCCATGTTCACTGGGTCCGGCCAATCGAGGTCACCCACTGGTTCACGGGCCCAAGTTAATTTTGACCTGACTTGCTGTGTGGGGCTCATCCCAGCCACGCTGGCCCGTTGGGCCGTGGGTCCGGCACGCTCGGGCGGCCCACGTCCAGCTTGTTTTGCCAGAAGGAGGACTGTTTTCTTCCGCTGGCGCCACAGTTGCGGAGATGTTTTTCCAGTCAGTGGGGTGCATCCCCAAGGCGTAAATGGTCAGCCATTTGGCTGATCGGCTTTTGGAAATGCAGTATGACGTTGGGCCATGTTTCACCCTCTGGTCAATGTCGGTTCCTGCGGGTTCTTCCCTTGTCCCACACGGCTGGCTCGGGTTGGCTGCCTGTGGCCACCGCGGCGTACGACGACTTGCTGCTTCCCACCACCCACAGCTAGTCTCTGCAGGTCTCCACTGGCCACCTTCGTCTACCGCTGACATTGTGTGCCCGCAGTTTCTTTCGCAGGACACCGGACGCGCTCCGGTGGTCCGTTTTTGGTGATGTCAGTGCCAATGAGTCTCTCGGGTCACCGTTACTACTGTGCGACCTACTATTTGGTGTTACCGTCAATTTGTAAAAATTCCACCAAAGTTCATATCAAGATCAAAGTGGCGGAGGGTCCAAGACATGTATGTTTGGCCCACTCCATATGCGTTACATGATAACAAGTAAGAGGTAACTTAATTCATCCAATACAACTTCAAAATAAACCCCTACCTAGATTAGATGTCGAGTGATGACGATCGATGGAACCTCCATCGCTGTTGTCTTTGGTTCGTGATTCAGTGGCGCTCGTCACTACTTGCTGAAACCAATCTCATCCTCTAAGTGGTTGGTGTCATTTTACTTTTCCAAAGCTTCTTCACTCGGTGAATTAGTGCCGAAACCCCATCCCAATATCCCTATAATTAGGATTGTGGAGAGGTAGTTAACGGTCCAAGGAATTTATGAGGTTAATTTTATTAATGAACCTTCTTAATTATAATGGTAGAGTTACATGATGTTGGAGTCAATCTAATTAATGTCTTGACATGTCGTCTGTCCTACCACCTCTGGTAATCCACTAGATAACAAAGAAATAAAATAAAATAAAATAACAAGCAATTTTATTAATCTTTTAAATGCCCGAAAAAATTGTCTTTTTCCCCTGACCTACATCATTAGAAGTGAAGCCACCAATAAAATAATAATAGTGCTATGAATTCTACAGTGCCCTTGGATTTTTAATCCGTGCACTGATTCAAAAGATAGAAAACACCACCCACGTGTTTACTAAACATAGCTAAAAAAGGTCTTAAATTCATTTTGAGCACACCGGGCCTCTGAATCACATGCCATAAATTTTCAAAAACTTGTAATAATTGCATATAATCTTTTAAAAATAATAGATGGAAAATCTAGGTCTTTACATTCTCCCCACATTAGGGATTTTCATCCCCAAAAGCCACAACAAGGTCTAAAGAAACAAATTGGGGTATGAAGCACGAATCTGAGTCTCCCGCTCCCATGTGTTCTCATGGAGGTTCACATGCTTCCAACAAATGTGCACCACAGGTATCGATCATCCCCAAAGGTCCTACTCAAATCGATCGTCAACATCCACTAGAACCTCTGAAAACATCACCCCACTATCAATGTCCAGCTTGATATAGTTGATGACATGTGATGGGTCATTCTTGTACTTCCTCATTTGTGACACTTGAAAGAAATCATGCACCTGATGCATCTATGGGAGAAGGTCTAGGAGATACCCCACCTCTCCAATTCTAATGAGAACTTGAATGTGTCTGATGAACCTTGGATATAGCTTACCGCCCTGGCCAAATATCCGCAGACCCCATGAAGGTGTGACTCATAGGAAGACATGGTCTCCCTCATCGAACTCCAAAGGTCTCCATATCGTATGAGCAAAATACTTCTTCCTGGTCTACACAGTCTTCATCCGCTCCTAGAAGATCTGAACCTTCTTATTGGTAGCCCGTAACATCATCAGACCCATAAGTGCTGACTTCTCTAGGTCTTTTGAGCATAGAAGTGATCTGCATGGTCAGTTGTACAAGGCCTCAAACGGTGTCATACCGATGGTTGAGTGATCTCTATTTTTGTATGTGAACTCCACTAAGAGAAATTGATCCTCCCAACTGTAGCCAAAATCTAGGACGCAAGCACGAATAATATCCTCTAGTGTCTGAATAGTCGTCTCTGTCTGACCATCCATATGTAGATAAAAGGCGGTGATCAAATGCAAATAAGTCCCAAAAACCACATCTAATCCCTTCCACAACTGGGATTTAAAACATGTGTCATGGTCAGTGACGATCGTCGATGGCACCCGATGAATCCGTACAATCATATTGTATATAGAGGTGTCCAAATACCTCTTCTGACCCCTTATCTTAGATGGGTAATAAGTGGACTGACTTGGTGAGTCGGTCAATGATCACCCAATTGGATTCATGTCCCCTGGACATCTGTGGAAGCCCTGTCACAAAATCCATGGAAATTCCATCCCACTTCCACTCTGGCACCTCTTGTGGTAGTGCTAAGGTTGTTGGAACCTGATGCTCGACATTTACATTCTGAAAAGTGATGCATTGTGAAATAAACTTTTCCACATCATTCTTCATTCCTTTCCACCAGTGCTGACACTAGAGGTCCTGGTACATCTTCACCACACCAGGATGTACCACCAGAGGGTATGTATGGAAGTTCCTCCACACCTCCTCCCATAGAGCCATAAGTACCATGCTTTATCCTATGAAGAGGATGATGTTCTCCCCACCTTCATGAAATCTATCAAGTTCATGTCTTGGGGGTATCTGAGCACATCGATCATCGTAGTAAATGTCACCATGATATGCCTCCCTGACTCGTTGAAGGAGTGGGGGAGTGACTGTCATAGACCGGAGGTATTCCACTCCATCTATATCCACAAAAGGATATTTTCAATGGGGATAGCTGCTCTGTCACCTCACTCAGCAACTGTAGACAAGACCTCCTACTGAGTGCATCTTCTACTATATTCCCCTTCCCAGGAGTGTATACTATCTCAATGTTATAGACCTAGAGTAACTCCATCCATCATCTCTATCTCATGTTCAGTTCCATCTGTTAGAAGATATACATGAGACTCTTATGAACAAAGTAGACAATAATATTATTGCCCATTAAGTTGTGCCACCAGATCATCAGTGCAAAGACCACTACTGCTTACTCCAGGTCATGGTTAGAGTAGTTCTACTCATGCTGTCACATCTTTCATGAACCATAAGCGATAATTGGTCTCTCCTGCATTAGGATGCATCCATTTCCGGTGCCTAAAGAATCACAGTAGACTACATACAAAACTACCACTTCTGGTAGCCTCGTGATGGGGGAACTTTTCTGTCTCTGCCTCAGCTCCTGAAAACTCTGCTATCATCTATCTATCCATATGAATTGTTGTTCTTTATTTTTCAACACTAAAAAGGGTTCCACAACTCTGGAAATGTTAGGTACAAATCTTTGGTAGTACCTAGCCAACCCCAGAAAGCTCCATGCCTTGGTTACACTATTGGGTGGATCCAGAGAAAGAATTGCCTCTAAGTTCACCGGATCCACTCTAACTCCATCCTCCAAGATAACGTGTCCTAGAAAGTGGACCTCCCATATCTAAAACTAGAACTTTGAGAGATTACAAAAACATTGGTGTCCTCATAGTGTATGCAGTACTATCTTCAGATAATTGGAATACTACTCCTCCGACGCCGAGTATATCAAGATGTCATTGACGAAGAGCACTAAAAACCAATAAAGGTATGGCTGAAAGATCATATTCATGAGTCCCATGAACACTAAATGGTTATTGGTCATGCCAAATGAAATAACCAAGAATTCATAGTGGCCATACCGACATCATAAAGATGTCTTCTACACATCATGATCTCATACCCTGAGATGACAATAGCCTGGTCTGAGGTCTATCTTCAAAAACCATTGAGCACCCTCCAGCTGATAAAAAACAACAATCAATCCTTGTAAGATGATAATAGTTCTTCACGATCATCGGGTTCAGGTACCAATAATCCACATAGATCCTCAAACTCCCGTATTCCTTCTTGGCGAACAAAATCGGGGCAACCCATGAAGAAACACAGGGCCTTATGAACCCCTTCATCTACAGGTCCTCTAGATGTACCTGTAACTCACGAAGCTCCATGGGAGCCATCCAATATGCTAGTGTTGATATCAGTGCAGTCTTGGGGTACATGTTGATGTAAAAGTCTACCTATCTGCGTGGAGGTAGTCCCAAAACATCAATAGGAAAGACATTGGAATACTGGTCCCCCACAACAGGATATCTTGGACTCTAAATATCTACTGCTCTGAGGGTAAGGCTAGCCAACCTATGTGTGATCGGTTCCACCCTCATCTATGTATGTCCATCATGTGCTTCAAAGGTTTTCTTCTCACTGGTGAAGGAAAAACTGGTCTCATTCTCACTGACACACCACGCTTTTCACCTAATGCAGTCAGTCTGATCATGGACTGTGGATAATAATTCCATACCAAAGATGACGTTACAATGCCACGATGCCACTACTAGAAGATCCCAGTCAAAGATCACGCCTCCTAGAGTAATCTCACACTACCATCACCAGTGTTTAATCCTAAATTCTTATCTTGTAGGAGTCTCTAGCTGTAAGGATCGTGCTAAGGGCTCCAATGGAATCTATGAGCTCCGAATGAGAGTCGTAGAAATGAAAGAGTGACTAACACTTGTGTCTCTAAGTACTGACACTAAGGTGGAATAGACACAGATTATACCTCTAATCATCTTTGGAGTGCCATTTTCATAGGCCTTAGCTACCTGATGCTATGATCATCCACATCCACCTACTCCCTATGGTCAAGGAGGATCACCGGGAGGTGGTGGCGGAAGAACCTTGAACCTTCATCCACCACATGTTTCACGACCTGATCATATACCATGTCTACTGCCATGTGGACCTCCTCACTCATATATATTCCTCTACCTCAGCTATCCCACGACCATTTTGTAGTTACCAGTGTATCTTGTCGAGCCATCGCGAGCCATGTGACCCTTCCCGCTGCATGTGAATCACAATCTGCTCCACTGTTGGCCTGATATACCTTGTATGCCTCGCACCATAGACCCTAAGTACTGGGTCATCCACCAGAAGGTCTGGTCCACTTGGACCTCTGTGTCAACTTACTACTACCAATTGTAGATGACTCTACTATGTGTCGCCTAGTGGTGGGTCTCACAGTCAGTACTTGCTCAGCAAAAAATCTCTCATCCAAGACTGTTCTCGCAAGAACTCCAGCATGCGTCGGGATGATGAGAGATACCATCGATGCTATGATCTATTATCGGAGTCCCTATTCAAAGTTCTATGAATTGAATAAAGGGTCCCACACCATGATGGTAGAGTCATGTGAGAGGTCGGTGAACCATGTTGAGTACTGGGCCACGGTCAGGCTTCCCTGCTATAAGTGTAGCAGCTCCTATATATGAATATAGCATAGATTTTCTTGAAAGAACTCTTCCCTAAAGAGGCCCTCAAAATATACTGAGGTGAGGGTCACGTCATTGTGTATCTGGAGAATTAGGCTCCACCATCTACCTACTTCTCCTTGGAAAAGACTAGCTAATAGGATCACTGTATGGTCGGAAAGTGTCCCAACCAGGTGAAAACACTAGCCACAGCCTCAATCCAGTCCTTAACCGCCTACGGATTTGTCTCACCTCAGAACCTCGGAGGCCTCTTCTTCTTATAATAGTGCAACACACTACATCAGTGTGCACCATCTACTAGTTTGGATGGTGGCAATGACTGCCAAATGGGTAGTGGTGATGCTGGTACACTACCCAATTGTACTATCATCGTAAGACGACCCTTCACCAAAGCTTCATCACTCGGTGGGTCGTCATTGTGTACTCTCTCAAGAATCTCGGCAGCTTGTCTGCATGGTGGCATCTATAAATGAAATAGGTGTGCCACAGTCATTAAGTTATACCTGGTGAGATGTCTCAAAATAGATCAAAAGGAAAAACATTTCCAAAACACACTCAATCAATGTCTTCATGAATTTCTTCGGAAATCAGAATTCAGGGTCCTGGTGTATGGTTACGTCGGCCGCCACACCAACACTAGACTCCATGAATAGAAAACCACACTTAAAACACTTAACACTATTGGTCCATCAAAAATATCAGTGCCCTAGTTCTTTGGTAAAATTGAATCCTATGATACCACTTTTCCACGACCTGTCCCCTGGGGCCCATGCCATGACAACCCCATGACATCCTTCCAGAGGGCAGGGGTTGGCGACTAGCACCGAATGGAATATCCCTAAAAAACATGAAGGTATTTACTTTAAACCTGCATACAATAAGTCCATGAATACAACAAGCAAAACCCATATATAAAAACTGTAGTAGAAAATAGATGTGTTCTGAATGTAAATTGTACTGTAAGTAAAGGATATGAAATACAAGTGCAGTTGAAAAGTACAACAAAAAAACCGGAAAAAGTCTCCTGGAACCGTCTGCCAAGGTTCCTACCAGATGGGTAGGTTAAACGCACGGTCAATCGTCACTGTGACATGTCACGTCAAAAAGGTCCACCTCTGAGTACTGTCCATGCATGGCTCCCAAAACTCGGTAAAAGTATTCTATAATTTACACAATACACAATAAGGAAAAGGCGAATCCAGTGCAGGGGTGAGTATAACAATACTCAGTCAGGACCCCAAGACCCCTCAAGGTCTCCCAGAGTTCCACAAAGGAAATACCAGAAAGAAGGACCTTAATCACAAACACGAATCTATAGTCATATCTCAAACCAAGTATAGAACAAAGATATCATTATTATAGAGTATTAGACTTATGATATATCATCTAATTACATTAAAATATCCACAACTATTCCATAAGAAGTTGTTATACAAAAGATCCTCTTTTGGACGTATGGTTTTGTTCCACATTGTGCCACTATAAGACCGGTCCTCTTCAGGTCATGATACTACAGATCCATACCAGTTCGCTGGAATGTTGATACACACAGGGTCACTCGATGCTAATCTACACAAGGTTTCTAGATTTTGATGCACACATGGTTTCTAGATGTTGATATACACAGGGTTTTTAGATTCCGAACTTCGATGGGCCGGTATGAAACTAGTCCTTATTGGGTAGCTATGATTCTGATCTACACAAGGTCACAATGATACTGATCCACATAGTGTCTCTACGTCAAAGACAACAAGCCACAAGATTCCCACTCCTAGCCCACAGGATACTCAGAACACCGTTCCACAATCCATCAGTCATTTTTAAACTGGTAAAAAGTCCCACAAAAAGCATACCCAAGGAATTGACCCATCCTACAGGTCCTAATTTGACAGACAACACGTCAATCAGATGCTCGGTATATGTGATATAGCACTTTTTAAAAAAGGGTCCGGTTTGATTCAAGTCTAATCCAACCCAATTAGAACATTAAACTCCATTTAAAATCACCTAGAGTATCTCTAACGGACCTCCTTGTCACAAGGGACCTTATTTTACAAACGACATGTCGATCTGATTCTCGGTCTGTTAGTTACATCCCATTCTATGAAAGGGTGGTGAACGCTCCTCAGTCCGGCCCGACTCGATCAGGCCTGCCGAAATATGCCAAAGGGACTGCTACCCAAAAGGTTCCCTATGGCACTGAAGACATGTCAAACATACACCTGGTTCTTCAGTTACAAGATTTTATTTATTTGGGGGTCGGTTGGGTCTGCCCCCGGTCCTACTCAGTCTGACCGGCCCAACGCAACGGTTCCATGGGTCTTCCTGACTCTACCTAGGTCTGGCCTGTTAAGGGTCACCCCGATTCACTGGGTCAGGCACATTGGGGTCGACCCATTACTTCGTGGGCCTATAAAAAGTTTGGCTCATCCCTCTGAGTGGGGATCGGCCCACCCAAGCTGGCCACTAGGCCGCAGTTCTGGCCCCCTCGGTTGGCGCGTGTCCGCGAGAAGGAAGACCATTTAATCCCACTGGCCCCGCGGTTGTGGGGATATTTGTTAAGCCTATAGTGTGCTTCCCCACCGCATGAAAGATTGAACATTTGACCAACTGTCTTCCCCCAAACATGGTGTGACATGTGTCCGCGCCGCCCCCTCCCACCATAACCTGTCAGAGGTTCTTGCGGGCTCCGCTCTTGTACCGCGCGACCAGCTCGGGCTGGCCACCTCTGGCCTCTGTAGTGGGCGACGGCGCACCACATTACATTGCCTGCAGCAGATCTCCACGGGTCTCCTCCATCCCCCACCACCCGCCGCTGACATGGCATGTAGACCGTTTCTTCTTCGTGCCACCAGATGTGCTCTGGTGGTCAGATTTTGGTTCTTTAAGCGCCTATGAGGCTCTCGGGGCACCGTCTTCGCTGGATGATATTCTATTTCACTTTTCGGTCGAGTTAGAAAATTCATCCAAAGTTCACATCAAGAACGATGTGAAGGAGTGTCTGGGACTTGTTCATTTAGCTCGCACCCTCCGCGTTACATGATAACAAGCAAGAGAAAATTTAATTCATTCAATACTACTTCAAAATAAACCCCTACCTAGATTAGACGTCCACTGAAGATGATCAACAGAACCTCCTACGTCGTTGCCATTAGTTCTTGATTCGGTGGCACTCATCACCACTTGTGGAAACTAGCTTCACTATCCAAATGGATGATGTCCTGGTATATTCCTAGAGCTTCGTCTCTTGGTGAATCTGTGCCAACACACCACCCTGAGCTCCACATAAGTAGGAGGGAGAGAGGTGGTTAACAGTCGGAGGAATTTATGTGGTTCATTTATTTATGAACCTCCCAAAATCCAATGGTATTGTTACATCACAGAGGAGTCGTGCCAATTAATTGATTGAAATGGCATCAGTCATTCCACCACCACTAATCTGCTAGAGAAATAGAATGGAAATTTAATAACATACCATGTTATTTTATTAATCTTTCAAATTTCTGAAAAAATTAAAATATTTACCTGAACTACTGCGGTCAAAGTGAATTCTCTCTTAAGTGAATCCTGAAGTTGTAGATTCAATGGTTCCCTAGTATTTTTAATCTGAGAACCATTTCGAAAGATAAATGATTCCACCCACACATTTTCTAAACTACCTAAAAAATGATCAGAAATTCATTCCGGGCACCCCAGGCCTCAAAATCATGCGCCGTCAATTTTTGTAGACTCGTAATAATTACATATATTATAAAACAATTTTACAATGAAAATCCTGGTCTTTACAAAAGAATAAAAAATATCTTACATTGGAAATAGATGATGAATAGAATGTTATAAGACTCTAACCTAGTTATGGAAATATAACTCTTAATCAAATAAAACAATTAATTATTATATATATTACCATTATTATTTTTGTAATCTTTGGAGATAAAAATCACAGGTATAATACATACTTATGTTTTACACTATGAGTCCTTTGTATGAAATCTACAATGATTTTATATTTTGTCAACAAATTATAGTGATCTATTCCTAGGAGATGATTGTGGTAAATTAATGTAATCCCTGACATTTATTTATATAAATTTAAGAATAATTAGTGAATAAATAAATAAATTGGTAAAGTATATAGGATTCTATGAGTTGTTATGTGATTGTATATCTTAACAAAATATTCATCAATAATTTAATTAATAGTGTGTGTATTCCTAACATAAAATATCATTTTTCACATCTTATGTATTTGGTAAGATCGATGATGAATATTATATATGAATTAACATATTTTAGGATTCATTTCTATATACATTTTGAAAATATCAGTGTAAGAACATACCTTTTTCCATCTATATAGAAAATTAGCTATCATATAGTGTATGATATGAAAAAATGAATTTATATTATATCCTCAAGTATTCTTATGGTATATATTTGTAAATGTATTGAAGGAGTCAGTTGTAAATCAACAAAAAAAGGTAAATCTTAATTAATTATCCAATTTATACTATGAACATTAATATCTCCATGTATGAAAAAGTTATTAATCAAAATAACCTTATTTATATAGAGGAAATAAATATATTTTGAGTCATTTGGAGCTATAAAGTATTTGGTTGATTGTTGGATCCAAATACACCATTTGGAATAAGAATAATTAAATTCTACTATTTTTAGTTTGTTAAATATTTCTAGAGACACATATTATATAGTATGGTTATAATAGAGTGGCAGTTATATATTCACCTAGGTGGGTGCTATATTTTATTAATAGGAATAATAAATCCCTAGGGAGAAGTATGTTATAATTAGAAATGATTGAAATTTTCATAAGGATTCAAGGATCGATTCCATGTACCAAAATTCATATTGTATTTTTGACTTCATGTAAATTTTTTAATGGGTATTCTAAAAAAATACATGGATAGTACACGAGAGATACTAATTTATAGAAACTAGTTATACCAAAGAATTATTATCAAACAAATTTAAATTAAACTTGGCATAGATACTTTGATAAATATATTAGGAATCAATGTTTAAGGACAAACCCCTTGGATGTAACTATATTAAACATAGCTATATGACATTACAACAAAATATGGTGACATCAAACAATACCAATATTAATTTCTAGATTCAAATATCCATTTTTTGTTCAAATAAGTTATAATGATCATAGTATTTTAATTTGAAACAAAATGTTGACATGTTTCTACAGGAGGTTAGTTATAGTGGTATAGTTTTTTATGACATATATTTTTGAAACGATATGGAAAATAGTTAATTAATATTATATTAATTAATAATGTGGTTATTTTATAAAACAAATTACATAACAAGAAACCCATGTTCAAGGGAACACTATATTCTACCCAATATTAAGGGATTGGATAAATCAAATTCCCAATATTGAATTGAAATTTCATTAAAAATAATAATTTATAATAATCTATAACAATTGTTTCCTATGTTACATGGTGTTCTTATGATAGATAGAATAAATATTCCCAAGATTAATTTTTAAATCTATCTCACATGCCATGATATATTCTTAGGTTTTCTGTTTCTTATACGTAATGTATAAAATGAAAATATCAAACAAGAATAATAGAAACACATAGGATGGTGGTATAAACTATTTGATACATTTTGGTTATGAAACATTGGATGGGATCTAATTAACTATAGAAATGTGAGAACTAGTATTATGGGTATATAAAACTAGAATTGTTTATATCACTTTTGTGACATCCTGGACCCGGCTACCCCTCAACTCGAGCCCCGAGCCCGGTTGGCCATATGACCCCTGGCTAGCCTCCCAATATATAAGGGGATTCCAACTAGTAGCGAGGGTTTAAGGGTATGTTGGTGGGGAGACTTTACCCCTTATTCAGAGTACACAATGGGAAACAGTAAAGTGATAGAATAAAGGAAGCAAAAACAACGGATAAGCAGGAGAACAGGAAAACATACAACCAGACTACAAAAGTAAGGTAAATCCTATATGACATAAAAATCCTCATAGTCTATGTCTAATAAAATATGAATGCTGACATGTTGATACAAAAGTAAACAAAAGAGTAGCATGCTAAAAGTAGTACAAAAGGAACAAAATAATAAAAATGAAGTCCATGAGAATCTATAGACAAGTTGGGTCCTTTGCTCTGGAACTCCAATTAGAACATATATATAGACATCAACAACTTGAAACATGACCCTTTCCACTACTAGTACCTGCAGTAGAAAAGTCTACACTGGTGCCTAGGGGGCTGTCCGGGGAGGGTGTGAGACAAGTGTCAGTAGGCCACCACCAATGGTGTCTACGTGTAATCTAAAAAGGTTGTTCGTAAGTAAACATTCTGTAATAGACTGCAAGAAAGTAAAGAAAAGTAAATAGAAACCTTCCCGCTCAGGTTTCAGAAGGACACATGGCGGGTCTACCTGCTTCAGCTCATAGATGGTATGTCTGAATGAGTCACCTGATTATTTAGAGATAGATACGTATATACATATATATAATATGATGGGTAGGACCGGGAAATAACTCATAGACGTCCTTAGCCCAAGGGAAGCACTCTCGATCCTACCCATGGCCCAACATTGGGGAAGATCTCACGGTCTATCCCCGGGCAAAAGAATTAATAATTATTCAAGGGAAATCTCATGGTCTACCCTTCACCTGAAGTCGTAACATAGGGGAGCTCTTACGGTCTACCCCTGGGCCAAAGTTGTATCATTTAATTAGGATATGTTATAAGGAATACACTTCTTATAACATTCATATCAATAAAACATGGGATTTCCATCTCAAAATATCACATAATCACATTTCAAGAAAACATGCATTTAAAATTAAAAAAGGGGTTTTGGCTAACTCATCCTAGCCAAACCCTAACCAAACCATCCAATTTTCCTCACATGGAAAATGGCATTCGAGATATATCTATAAGGTCCAAAGGTGAAAAGGGGCTAAAAATCAAGGTATAACACTTGTGGGTGTCCATACTGGGGTCATACGGTACCCAAACACCCAAATAAAGGTAGTTCCCATAACCTCTTATCCCAAGGGTCATTTAGACAGTAAGCAGTCAATAATAATAAAAGTTTTGGCGAAAGGAAAACCTCAACATGATGGTATAATCCCGAAAAGATGAAAACCCAAAATGAAAACCACGTCACTACCAACCATAGGGCTGTAGACGTAGGATCACTTGATATCGACCTCAGATTTGCAATAGGTTAGGAGAGATCTGAGTTCTAGTCCAATGCGCTGAAAATAGGGCATATGAGCCTGCATCAAAATAGTGAAGAGGATACCACGATTCATCGAGGAAAGAAGGCCAAGTGTGGTAATCCTTACCATAGGTTATCCAACAGCTTTGACGGATTGAAGATTGGACTTCGGACGAAGAAACCACAATGAAATGAGAGGTAGAGGAGATTGGAACTAAAAAAGGGTTCTCCTTCTGTTTCTGGCCGCTGGAACCAAAAAGAAAGAAAAAAAGTTCTTAAATAATCTTAATTTAAAAAGTGTAATCTCACCATATACAGGGTCGCATGGTTTAGGTGAACCATTTCCCAAACCGTGCGCAAACTGTGCGCACCTAACTACCTCTAGAATGCAGGGAAGCATGGTTTATCCAAACCGTGCAGCTTTACAATTCATGTCGTGTGCAAACTGTGCGCCTCTGTCTGGAACTCCAAATATCAAACTCCCGGGCTCCGAACAAGCCCGAGAAACTCCCCGAACCTTCCTTAGGATGTTACACACATTAAGCACATTTAAAGGAATGAATTGAATGTAAAACTAATGATCTGTACCTTTTCCAAAGAGTCAGATCGTTACAACCTCCCTTCTTTAATGCAACTCGTCCCAGAGTTGGCTTTCCGAGGGTAAAGAGGTGTCACCAGCGAAAAGCTCTAGCCATTGAGATCATATATCTACCTCATGCTCCTAGGTCTTGTCCTGTACCCGGTCATGCTACCATAGAACCCGTACAAGAGGAACAGACCTGCCTCAGAGTGTCTTCATGATCCAGTCAACAATTCGCATAGGATACTCCTCGAAGAAAACATCCATATCCAGTTCAACCTCATCAGGATGAAACACATGAGTCAGATATCAAAAGTACCGACAATGATGATATACATGAAAAACATTGTGCATGGATTGATATCTCTACAGAAGTGCAAGCTGGTAAGCTACTCGTCCGATCTGCTTCACCACCTCAGAGGGTCCTACGAACCCTGGTGAAAGCTTACCCTACTTCCGAATACATCTTTGCCCTAACCTGGGCGAGACCTTCAAGAAAACCCGGTTCCTAACCTCAAACTAAAGAGGTCGTTTGTTCTTGTTAGCCTAAGACTGTTGTCTATACTGAGCTATCTACATATGCTTCCTGATAAGCTGTATCTGCTCGGTATTCTCCTGCACAAGACGTGGTCCTAGAACAGCTACCTCTCCTACTTCAATCCAACACAAAGGCGAGCGATAAGGCCTACCATGTAAGGCTTCATAGGAAGCCATCAAAATGGTAGCCTAGAAACTATTATTATAAGAGAACTCGACAAGATTATTGTGTTTCTCCCATGAACCTCCAAAATTGAGAACACATGCATGTAAAATATACTCTAGTACCTGTATAGTTCGCTCGGTCTATCCGTCAGTTTGTGGGTGATAAGCCGTACTCAAAAGTACCTGCGTACCAAAAGCCTTCTATAAACCCTGCCAGAACTTAGAGGTAAAATGAGGATCTCTGTCCAAAACAAATGAACGAGGTGCTCCATGAAGGAGTACTATTTCCTCAACATACCTCCTTCCCATGTCATCAACCGTGAAGGTCTCCCGCACTGGTAAGAAATGCGTGACCTTCGTCAGACGGTCGATGATAACCCATACTACATCATTTTCATGAGGTAACCTAGGTAATGTAGTTACAAAGTCCATAGAAACATCATCCAATTTCCACTTTTTAATAGACAACAGCTGAAAAAGCCTAGCCGTACGCTGATGTTCTGCCTTCACCTGCTGACAGGTGGAACAATGCATGACAAAACCGGATATCTCTCACTTCATGATAGGCCACCAATACTATCGTCACAAATCACGATACATTTTGGTTATTCCCGGGTGAACTACCCAAGATGAGATGTAGAAATACCTCATCTGCTCCTATCTAATGTCTTCTTGGACCCATGTACTCCCACGTAACAACAATGTATTACCCTCATCCACCGTCCAATCAGTCGAGGCATCATCAGTGACACTTTCTCGTAGGACAAGGCCTTCTGGATCTAATAATTGTCTTGATCGGACCCATTTCAGAAGAGTAGATGTTACCGCTAAGGCTGAGAGAACGGTCTATCCCTGACCCTCATAAAAATCAATGTGAATCTATGAAAATAGGTCCCTCAACATCCACTCCTCATTAGATTCCAAAGCCACTTGTGAGTGAGTTTTTCGACTCAGAGCGTCATCTACTGAATTTCCGTTCCTAGGAGTGTATGCCAATTCGAAATCAAAATATTGTAGGTAGTTGATCCACCTGCACGACCTAAGATTTAGATCCCGCTGAGTAAAAATATAATTGAGGCTTTTGTTATCAGTGAATACCACAAAATTCTCTCCCAAAAAATAGTGTCTATAATAGCGTAGGTCATGAATAACCGCTGCGAGCTCAAGGTTGTGCGTCAGATAATTCCATTCATGAGGATTTAACTGACGAGGACCATATGCAATGACTCGCTCGTCCTGCATCAAGACAGCTCCAAGCATGATAGCTGACACATCACAATAGACCGTATAAGCCCTGCCCGGCTCCAGCAAGATCAGTATTAGCTTTGAAGTCAGTCTACCCTTCAGTACCTGAAAATCCATTTCACAACGTTACAACCACTTGAATCTCACCCCCTTTTTGTCAAAGATGTTAGCGGTGCTACTAGGCATAAAAAGTCATGAATGAACCGCCTATAATTTCCTGTAATCCCTAATAAACACTTGATATTGATGACGTTCTTGGGTTTCTCCCATGATACTACAACACTCACCTTCTCAGGGTCAACTGAAACTGTAGACTTAAAAATAATGTGACCCAGGAGGTGAATCTTATTTATCCAAAAGTGGCATTTAATAAGAATAACATGAAGCTGATGCTCTCTTAGTGTATTCTTCATGATCTCAAGATGGGTATCATGGTTGTGTCTCGAGTGTTAATAGACTAAGATATCATCCACAAATACCACCACAAAAGAATCAAGGTAAGGGTGAAAAATACGATTCAAAAAATCCATAAACACTTCAGGTGAATTCATAATCCCAAACGGCATGACTAGGTACTCATAGAGACCATCATTTCTTCGGAATGTCGTATGAGGTATATCTGAAGTCCTGACAGACACCTCGTGATAGAACGACCTCAAATATATCTGGGAAAACACCTTCTCCCCTCGGAGCTGATCGAAGAGGTCATCGATTCTAGGCAGATGATACTTATTCTTAATCATTTGGTGATTTAATTTACAATAATCCATATAAAGACAAAGGGTACCATCTTCCTTCTTAGTAAAGAGAACCGGTGATCCCTAAAGAGAAGTTCTGGGACATATAATGCCTTTTTCTTCTAGGTCCTCTAACTAACTCTTGAGGTCCAAAAGAACCTTAGGTGCTATCCTATAAGGAAGAATGGTCACTGGTGTTACTCCTAGTACAAGCTCAATGGTAAACTCCACCTCTCACACTGGTGGTATACCAGAGAAGTCATGAGGAAAAAAATCTCTAAAGCGCTCCACTATAGGAGGATAAGCAATGGGTTGTAACCCTTGGTCATCGAGATAAAGACTAGAAACCCATGTCGTGACACCACCCAACTTCTGCTATTTGGGTCGTGCTCGTGTTGCACTATGATCTCATTTTCCCTTATGCACATGTGTGTCACCCTCTGGTGATATAAACGTCACCCTCTGACGATAGCAGTCAATTCGAGCTCTATAGGGAACTTACCAGTCCATCCCAACTATTACATCAAAACTTTTCATCTATAAAACATACAAGTTCCAAAAGAAGAGGTAACCGCCCACCTCGAGGGGACAATTCTCACAACGGTGAATGCCCTCTAAAAAGACACCTAATGGGGTATCTAGTGTAATCAAACAGTGATACGACTCAACGTTGAGGCCCAAACTCTCTGTGATAGCCTCTGATATGAAAGAGTGAGAAGCGCATGTATCAAACAAAGCAGATACCAGGGTAGAGTCACCTAAAATCATACCTTGTATAGTAGATGGCATGTCATACTGCTCCTGTGGCATAGGCTCGACTGTATATAACTGGCCGGTACCACGGCCCTGAGTCACTTCCTAGCTACCCAGAGCAGACCCACCCTGCTGGCGCTGAGAGTCATAGACCTGAATACCTCTGCCTCGACTACCATTACGGCATGATCAGCCGACGGTATTCCAGCTGCCTGCCTGACGTGATATTGCATATCCAGATCGAGGAGTAGGTGCAGATCCCTGCTCACTAAGAACTGGAGAAAAGGTCTTGCAGAAACATTTAAGGTGACCCATCCTGCCATAACCTCTACATTCTACTAGGTTCCACAGACATTGCTCCCTGAAGTGTCCCTTCCTCCAGCACTGATGGAAAATACAAGAACATTCTGTGCTATGAGCCTGACTGCAGCCTCCCCCACGAGAAAACTCAAAACGTCTCTTCTGCCCTGAAGAAGAACCACTGGAAGCTTTTGGTGCTGAACCGCCCTGGTTCACACAATTAACTTCCCTCAAATTCCACTCAGAAATCAGAGCATCATTAATAATATCAGGAATAGATGTCAACCTGAACACGTTTACCTGAAACTAGATGGCATAACTCAGCCCATCCTCAAAACTCCTAGAGACCATCAGATCATTGGCCACTAGTGATGGGGTGAAACGCTACAGCTCAGTGAATCGGGACAAGTACTACATGACTGTCATGGTCCCCTACTGTAGGTACATAAACTCCCTAGCTCTATCAGCTCTCAAGGTGTGGGGAATGAAAAAGTCATAAAATACTACCTGGAAATCTTCCCAGACCATGTATCCCTGTTGTCTCGACTGGGTGATGACGTCCCACCACCTTCTAGATAAATAACATAGCATATAAATGGATAATTTGACTCTCCACTCAGGAGGCGTCTGGAGAAGTTAAAATATGGTCCGGATCGCCTCCATCCAAGACTCAGCAGCAAGAGGTCCTCCATCTTCTGAAAAAGTTTGGGGATGCTATAACTGAAACTTGCCGGTCAACTCTTCCATACTTGGGGCAGATTGCATGCCGCCTTGAATATTCTACATCATCCTCAAGAAACCCTCACAAAACTGGGCATTAACACCCATCTCAGGATCAACAAAATGAGCCATGGGTGGCTCGACTGGAAGATCAACTGGTGGCTCAAGGCCCGCCACCTTAGGAATGTGGTCGTCACCGCCTTCAGCGCACATGACTCGAGGCCGTTGTGGAGGCATAACTGTACAATTCCAAATGAACGTCTCATAAAAGGAAGCCATCAAATTAAAGGATGAACTCTAGAATCTAGGACAGTTACAATGCCTTCCTACCTCTAAGATCACCTACCCACACCTACAAGTATTCACAGAAAAACAAGGAAACATTCGAAATTTTTAAATCCAGTGATATGGAATTTCCAATCCCATTAGGGCCCATACTCCTCATTAAATGAAAGATGACACACACTTGGATGTCATTTCTCATTTACTTGTGCTGGTTAATTATTAATTTTTTTTCAACGAAGGATTGGTTTTGTTGGAATGTCATTTTCTGATCCATAAGGGTCCATACACCTTATGAAACAAAGAGTGGCACCCACTAAAACCATATCCTTTCCATAATCCACAACCTATATAAAAAGTCAGCACATTTACATACATATCAACGAGGCATGGAACGAAAAAACAGACAATGCTCGCGGAAAATTTAAACCGTGACATGAAAATATGCATGACCTAATCATGTTGTGCCTATCTTGATGCATGTTCCAATTCATGACCCTCATTTCATTGGGTCGAACAATGAAATACAAATTTCAACCCCGCAAGTATCAATAACATTTCAAAACATGTGAAGCACCCAATGGTGAAACGACATCAATAGTAAACAACAAAATCAATAACAAAATAATTTAGGAAGCATAGTATTTACCCCATACATGGGTTCGCGACGCCCAAGAAAAGCGTATAACTAAGTCCCTAAGAGTTCCCATTTTCTAATCGATTGTCGCCAAATAGTAAATCAAGAAAGAAAGAAAATCCTCTGATACCACTTTGTGACGTCCCGGACCCGACTGCCCCTCAACCCGAGCCCTGAGCCTGATTGGCCACATGACCCCTGTCTCGCCTCCCCATAAGTCAGGGGCTACCGACTAGCAGCGGGGGTTTAATGGTATATCAGTGGGGAGAAGTTACCACCTTTTCAGAGTACACAACGGGAAGCCGTAAAGTGATAGAATAGTGGAAGCACAAACAATGGATAAGTAGGAGAATATGAAAACATACAACCGGGCTACAAAAGTAAATTAAACCCTGTATAACATAAAAAAGCCTCATAGGCTGTGTCTAATACAAAATGAATGCATGGAATGCTGATAAAAAAGTAAACAAAATACTATCATGCTACAAGCAGTACAAAAGGAACAAAAGAACAAAAAGGAGGTCCACGAGCATCTCTATCCAAGTATGTTCCTCTTCTCTGGTACTCCAACTGGAACATATATATAGACATCAACATCCCGAAACATGGAATTTTCCCCTACTTGTACGTGCAACAGAAAAGTCTACACGAGTGCCCAGGGGCCGCTCGGGTAGGGTGAGAGACAAGTCTCAGTAGGCCACCACCAACGGTGTCTACTTTTAATCCAAAAAGGGTGTTCACAAGTAAACAATGTGTAATAGACTACAATCACGTAAAGAAAAGTAAATAGAAACCTTCCTGCTCAGGTTCCGAAAGGACACCTGGCGGGTCTACATGCTTCAGCACATAGATGGTATATCTGAATGAGTCACATGCTTCTTTATAGATAGATGTATATATACATATATATATAATACGTTGGGTAGGACCTGGACGGAACTCATGGACGTCCATAGCCCAGGGGCAGCACTCTCGATCCTACCCCTGGCCCAACCTTGGGGAAGCTCTCATGGTCTATCCCTGGCCTAAAGTCTTAATAATTATTCAAGGGAGCTCTCACAATCTACCCTTAGCCTGAAGCCGTAACATAGGTGAGCTCTCACGGTCTACCCCTATCCTGAATCTGTATCATTTAATTAGGATAGTTTATAAGGAATACACTTTTTATAACATTCATATCAATAAAACATGGCATTTCAATCTCACAATATCAAATAATCACATTTCAAACAAACATGCCTTTAAAATAAAAAGGGGTTTAGGCTAACTCATGATAGCCAAGCCCTAACCAAACTATCCCATTTGCCTGACATGGAAAATGGCTTTAATGACATATCCATAAAGTCCAAAGGTAAAAAAGAGCTAAAACTCAAGGTATAACACCTGTGGGGGTCCATACCAAGTTCATACGGTACCCAAACACCCAAATGATAGTAGTTCCAATAACCTCCTATCACAAGGGTCATTTAGACAGTAAGTAGTTAATAATAACAAGATTTTTGGAAAAATGAAAACCTCGGCATGATGGTATAAACCCGAAAATATGAAAACCCAAAATGAAAACCACGTGACTACCTACCTTAGTGCTATAGATGTAGGCTCACTTGATATCGACCTCATTTTTGCAACATGTTAGGAGATATCTGAGTTATATTCCAATGCCATGAAAATAGGGCATATTATCCTGCATGAAAATAGCGAAGAGGATACCACGATTCATTAAAGAATGAAGTCCATGTGTGGTAAGCCTTACCTTATTCTATCCAACAGCTTCAACAGATTGAGGATTGGACATCAGACGAAGAAATGACAAGGAAATGAGAGGTTGAGGATATTGGAGCTCAAAGAAGGGCTCCCCTTCAGTTTCTGGCTACCGGAATCACAAAGAAAGGAAAAATGATCTTAAATATACTTAAGGGAAAAGTGTAATTTCACCATATACAGGGTTGCACGGTTTAGGCGCACAGTTTACCCACACCATGCACAAAATGTGCGCACCTTAATACCTTTAGAATGCAGGGCTACATGGTTTATCCAAACCGCGTGCTTTACTATTCATGTCATGTGCAAACTTTGCGCCTCAGTAAGAAACTCCAAATCTCAAACTCCCGGGCTCCGAACAAGCCCCAGACACTACCAAAATTTTCCTTAGGATGTTACACACATTGAGCAATCTTAAATGAAAATTTTGAATGTAAAACTAAAGATCTGTACCTTTTCCAAATAGTTGGTTCATTACACTTTGATTCATATTTTCAAATAGATTAAGAATAAATATTAAAATTATTCACTATAGGTATGGAGTTATACCCAAATAATAAAATTCAGTCACTTGATAATGAATATGAAATATGGTATCATCCAAGATGTTTAGGATGTCATAATAAATTGGTTTATAATAATTAATATAATCTCTTGTGGTATTTTATTTGAGACATGTGGTCAGATTTTGAAAAAAAAAACCAAGAGTATCGTGGTGGGTTCAATATATATAGATTTTTTTAGTATAATCATTATTATCGTGTGAGGAAAATGAATTCAGTAGTTAGGAGTGGCCTCTAGTGAAAGTGGGAGTCTTATGGAGTTGGTTCCCGAGAACAAACTAGTATTAACAATAAATATCTATTATATTTTTCAAATTGATTATTTTTTAATAGCTTATCATATGATGACTGTTTTTATGCATGGAATTTATGTGATAATGTATTATTTGTATTTATCACATTGAATGGTCAGAATTGTTTCTTAGTATGTTGAGAACCTAGAATTTATGTAAAAATAGTCTAACATATATGTTATATTGACGAATGATATAATTTAGAGGTTATAAATGATTCGATAAATATATGGTATGGGGTTCATAAGATAGTGGTATTTCGTCTCATGAAGTTCATCCTTTGTTTTCACCTGGGGAAGGAAGTTATGAGAAGTTGTACCACCAGTAGGAAATCCACATCTACATGTTTCATTTCATATTCCTATCTACAAAACATTTTTAATGGTCCTTAGAATTTAAGATAATTATTTATTCATATCATGAGTCACATAATTTGATATATTGATGGAAATAATTTTGATATATTATTAGGGAGAGGTAAGACATTTTTGGTGGGTCAAAACTAATATTTCATTAATTAATAACGTGATAATGTATTTTACCATTATATTTATCAATGAATGTTTATATCTGAGGCTCTTTCATTAGAAAAGTAATTTTTGATCAAGTCTGTGTCCATTGTGTTCTTTCGATAAGTTCATCTCTTGAAATTCCATGATGGTGACATCAAGAACATAGGTTGAAAAAACGAGTATACAACCATTTTTATTAGATATAATTATATTTACTGATTATAGTACATAGTTTGTGTTCGTATGTGGTTGAATGTTGTTGCAACATTGGCTTCTCCCACAAT
Organism: Viscum album; assembly: GCA_963277665.1. Lineage (NCBI taxonomy): Eukaryota > Viridiplantae > Streptophyta > Magnoliopsida > Santalales > Viscaceae > Viscum > Viscum album. Next base: position 1,049,436,629 of record OY728162.1, read on the forward strand.
GGGTTATTTAGTTTATTTCTAGATCCCAACCCTGTAATTTTGATGGTATTTTATAACGTCAATGAGAAAGCGGCCAAATGGCCATAAAATGTGTGCTTTCATATCTATAGTTAAATTCTATATGAATTTAACATGTTGTATAAATATTACCCCATATGTGGTTTACTAATTATTCATGTTTGGTTGTTAATAAATATTTCATCCCAAGTTATTCAAGAGAATATATATGTGGATAAAATTTAATAAATATTTATTCATAAATTTATAGAATATAATATTAATTTATTTACTGGTGAATAATGATGTGATATTTTTTACAAAAATAAATAGTAATTATTAACTTCATGATAAATATAGAGGAAATAAATGATGAGTTGAAGATCTAGTGAAAATGATATATTAAATATCATTTGAATAAGTATTAATTAATTTATTCAATAAATGGTACTATATTTATCCCTGATATTATCATATGTCCAGTAAATAGTAATAATAATTTTATTATTATTATAATTACATATACATGAGGTTTTTCATGGAATAATAGAATAATAAGTGCCAAAGTGTAATACTTTATCCTTTATATATAGCTTTATATAATCCCGATTATATTTTTTTCAACTCTAATCACTAATGTGTGTAAGAAATTCTTAAAAACGTCCACTGAAACCTTGAGTGATATTCATCTAAAACTATTTTATGAATAGAGAGTGATCCTCCTTCTCTAACCTCTGAATTATGTTGATAATAAGAAGAAAACTTCTACATTGATGAAATTATTGTGGTGATGAATGATAAATGAAATAATAATTAGAATCTTCTACAATAGCACTCGGGGGTTTCTACTGTGATGTTTAGATGTTTTTGCTGAAACATTGGATGAATGCTAAAGGGACTCCACCATTGAATACTCGATTCAATCAATGGTATGACATGAAGCTGTCATCAAATTGAATAGTCAATAAAATATTCTAACACTGGTTATTTTATAATTTTTATATAAATTAATTATATTTTTTATGAAAAAGATTATCTCTACATGTTCTAGTGAAATTTTTCTATTTTAATTAGAAGTAATACATTGTTTATGAAATTTATCATCCTATACATTACATATTATAAATTGAAACTAGAAAAAATATATGTCGGTCAATGTCTAAAAGGAACTTCTATTGTGTGTGTCACATTCACATATTTCTAGGTTTCAAGATGTTTTTTGATTTTTAATATCATGGTTAGGTGTGTTCTTTATGTTATTTGTATTTGGATTTATTTTTCGTATCATGACTGATTCTTGGCCTATTGAAGAAATAGTGTGTGTCTGTACATGTATCATTTCAGGCATGATGGTCTTATGTAACATGAATGTACTTATATATTCATTATAACACAGTTTTAGAGAAAGGGTTCTTTTTACACTGTCAGTGATAGTCTATATAGTTTTTCCATGTATAGATTCCTGGAGTACTTCTACTTAGCTAAACCAAGTTCAAGATTCCCGATGTTATTGACTATGTGGATCAGGTGTGTTTGTTACATGATATTTTTAGGGGTGTATATAGCAATAAGGATAGATGTTACTAGACATGGGTGTGGGTTGGAAGTGTATGTTCTAGTTGAATGTTCTTCTAGTTACATATTTCCCTATTTATGATGTCTAGAATGTTATATGTTTATTGAGCATGGTATTTAGTTTTCATTAATATGTTAAATAGATTAATTTACTAAAGCATTCATGGTTGGAGACGTGGTTCCATAGAGGTACGAGAGTGATGGGACCCTAATAGAATGGATGATCATGAGCTGCATATGGAGGTTTTGAGGCTACTTGAGTAGCTAATTGGGATGGTCTAGTTGTTTGATGACCATTTGAGATAAATAATGATATGGGTTATCTATAACATTTATTGGGGCACTTATGGAGTCAAGACTTCTATATACGATCTATCTTGGGAGTTATATTTTGAGTACTCTCCATTTTATTATAGGAAAAGGTGGTAGATAGGTAACAGGGTTATAGAAAGAGTTGACTTTGATGATATTTCATCATATTGAGACTCCACCAGGTAAGAGAATGAAACTTGATACATACATTCTTATAGGTCTAGTAAAATTATGATGAGACATATTATTTGAAGTTAGATAAACATGAGGGGAGGCCTTTAAAATCGATTGAGTAATTTTTCTTTGATGTATTTTAAACAATGATATTGAGGGCAGAGTGAGCAATGAGATCTTTCATTTGATGTTGGGTGAGATATTGGTTGTGAAATGTACTGCCCATTTAATCGATTGTCTATTATTTATAATGAAATTAGTTGGAGATTCAACATCAATAGTGTGGTGACTGGAGAATAGTATTCTAAGATCTATTAGTGATTATGTGCACAATTTAACATTGATTTTGTTTGTAGAGGTGGTGGATCATGCCTTAATCACAGAGTAGATTTTTACTGATGATGGTGCACCAAGTTATGAGGATTCATGAATCCAGAAGCTGTGGTATGATGATATTTAATAGGGTGATGAAATTATGGGATCATCATAACAACATTAAAGTGTATTTTCTTTAAAATTTTACTATTGTGGGAAATCGTGACCATTTGAAACTATCTGATCAATGAAATAAAGTGTGTTGGGTCTATGAAAGGATACGGAAAATAGAGAGTTTTTTAAGGATGTTTTATAAATAGTTGGTGATCGTGGTTTGAGTTATACTCATCTATATGAGGTAATACATTGAGTAGCTATGAGGGAAGTAGTTGGAGTTTATCTGTGCACAGAGGATGTGTAAGTGGATAAAGTGGTCATTAGTGGGGGGAAATGGTTTATGTATAGAGTAACAATACAGATAGGTTATATAGATTAAGGCCTATATAAGTATAATTTCATGTAACTGAGAAAATATTTTTAATTGTTATAAATTGATGTTGATAATTATAGGAATTGAATGATAATATTGATTTGGTTTTGTATGATGAGTAATGGTACACAATGTGCATTATGTGAATCTAGACTGAGTAAGTGATGATTTTGGTTTGGTAATTAGGTATGATTTTTTGAATCCACATATTAATTGTGGACACATGAGGAATTTGGAATGATGTTTTGGTACGATTCCATAATTGGGTGAGGTATATTGGTTATAGTGGGAATGGTTAATTGATTCCTATATTGTAGAGTACACATGGTAAGAATTTATAATTTTTTTGTTTTTTATGTTGTAATATATAATAGTTATATGTGTTAAGAAATTTCTTGGTGTTCAATGAAGTGATGAGCGGGGTTTTGAGTTTCTATTATTTTTTATCAGTGTTATTACCATGGAAACCTTATTGATGAAGTATTCCATGGTAGGGAGGTTGTAATATTCTAGTGTACAGATGAGGTGCTATAAGTTCATCATAATGTTAAAGATTTTTATTTTGGAAAATTTGAGGTATTATAGTTGTTGGATGAGGCTTGGAGTTGGGTTTTGGGATATGGGGTTGGTGATAGAGGAATCTATAAGTGGGTAGATTATAACTAAAACCTCAAGGAGATCCTATTAGTGTTCTGATGGCCTAGGAAATTACTGTTATCAATGCTATTGAAACCCTAGGGGAGAGAATCTGGGACCCTAGTAGGATCCAAAATAGTTTTAGTGGGGTTATATAAGTTTCTTAAAATTTTAAATTATATAATTGGTGGATTTAAATGGAGAGGGGGTGGTCCATTTTTCCATAATAACAAACCACACCCAACTACCTCAATTTACCATCTCTTAAGGGGGGATATCAAGAATTCAATATTTATTCTTCATGATCTCTTTAACTAGGACTCACCACATGTAATACATTTTTTCTTTGTTATCTACTTCCATTTTTATCAACATTATGGTGGTATTTGACTAAAATTTCCTTTTAATCAAATTTTTGATAGATTATTGATTTCATCCACCATGATTGGAAACAATCCATGGAATTGCATCTGTAGGATCCTACTAGTTCAAAGTAATTTGTTTTCAATATGTTTTCAATATTTTCATGAGTTTATTAATTATTTGATTTACAATCATGGGTAAGGCCTTCTGTATTACAGTGAATGAAATGACTTAGTGTTTTTTTTAGAGGGATTTCCATGAATTTTCCTATCTGTTCAATAACCCAATCTAGGTAAGTTTTTTCCTCATTGGTTAGAATATTTGGTTGTTTGCATGATTCTACATGTATTTTATTGAGGGATTATTGGATGAATTGTTGAGGGGGGGGGGGGGGGGTTCCTTAGGAATGCAAAGTGGGTGAGTTGTGTTCTTTTTGGCTATGTGTTTTACTGATATGGTCTTAGGGTGTTATATGATTCATTATACATGAGGAAATGAGAGTTATCCTAGTTATGACCATAGGACATTGGTGACTCTACTAAATTCATGGTTGATAGATACTATTGGGGTCATGTTAAAATAGAGGGACCTAGATTGAAGCTTTGATCAGCGGGTGATGGGTGGTATCATATCTTGATGATTGGATTCGCGTAATGATGATGATCGTCAAACTAGTAGTGGGTTACACAATAGTTTTGTCAATATTATTGATGGATGATGGTGAGATTTAATAGGGGTGAGATAATCACTATATATTCTATTATTTATGATGTATATGGGTCATGATTAATAAAAGAAGAATGATAACTAGGTTTTTTATGTGAGAGTTATAGTCATTGATGATGGGTGGGATTAGTGAAGTGGAATTGGGTGGAAATCATTTGGCACCTATGAGTGTTTACTAATAATGGGTTCACTATAATACATTGTTACCATATGAATAATGATGGATGAATGCTCTTCAGGGACCATATGGGACGTGTACATATTTCATGACACATAAAGTATGCATGGTAAAAGATCCCAATAACTAGTCTATTATTTAGAGGAGGTGTAATGGATATAAAAGTGGGATGTTCATTCATATTTTGATGGAATAGGTTTATCCTTTTCCTCAAAATGAAGTATTATTTTATATTTTTTGGACGTATCAGTATATTATCAGCTTATAAGGAATAAACATTACAATTTATGTCTCATTTGATATTATAAATGATACTCTTTTATACCATGTGATATATTTATGGTTATAATCTAAATATTATATCATGATGAATGTTTATATATTATTCTATTAATATTCCTTGAAGTCAATTATATATTTTTTTAATCTCCCAATGATTACTCTATAGACCATCACCATTAGTTAGCAGCCTATGGCTTATATGGAGGCATTCTTAAGGTTTGTGGTTCTATAAATCAGATGTGGTTCAAGTGATTCATGTCATGGAATCTACACCTTCTCTCTCTCTCTATAATATGATTACAAATACTCATATTAATAGAAACATGAAATTATATGACATATAATTAGTAAATGGATTTATATTTTAAATATTGGTTATTAAAAAAATTATCATTGAAATCAATTAATAGACTTTTGTTTGGTGTCGATCAGGATATTTATTATCCATGTCATTCTTTATATGATTATGTGACTTATTCCCATGTGTTGGACATGTTGTCTACTACATTCATATTATCATTACATGTTATTATTATTATTTTAAATATTTTTTCTTAATGTAGGATGTAGGGATGTAAAATGATATTTTTATTACATAATTAATATTAAGGGACCGTGTATCATTTTGGATTTTGTCTACATGCCTATCAAAATATTATTATTGATTATTTTTTTCTATTATACATATTGTAAAATATAGTTCTGTGTATGCGTAAGGCCATGAATATATTGTTACAAATTGTTTTTTTAGGTTTCAAATAATCATGTTTTTAAGGGTTATATCTTTGATTATAGTAGTCTAGGATCCATATGCTTTTTCCTATGATTATGGTATTTCCCTCATTAAAGAGATGATGTTAGCCCCTTTACTTAGACCATTTTCCGTTTTTATGGAGGGTATATCCCCTTTAATAGGTATTGTTACCTTCTTATAGAGGATATAGATTAATGTTTGTACATTGTTTCTCTTAGTTTGTCCAACCGTATTCTAGATTATGAGCACGACCTAGAGCGTGTATGGTTGGCTTCCACAGGGACATGGTAAGTAATCGGGAAACCAACACCAACGGTATTGTTTTGTTATTATTTATATGGTAATTTATAAATTATTTATTTAATTCTCTAATGGATTAATTTAATTATTCAATAAAGTTAATTTCTGCATTTTTGATATCATTTTTACATATCTTTTATATCATATATGAAAAATAATATATAATTGATTATTTTAGAGACACCATTGATGATGGCCTACTGTGCTCATTATTCAGACCCTATATAGATACATTAGTGGGAATGAAAATTCTAGACATTACATACATGTAATGGATATAAGATCAAGTATATATATGTAGAAGAACACATAGATTTATATGGATATTGAGATATGAATGAGCTGATATTAAGGTTGAAATAGTGATGTATTCTCCTTTATTTATCCAATATCTATTTTTCATTTCATTTTTGTATTTGGAGAATAATTTTATATTGTGTTAATTAATGACATTCTTGATCCATTACATTATATTTTTGGTTATTTTATATATCATGGCATTATTTTTATCACAATTCTATTTTTAACTATTATGCGTAATTCCATTATGATTGTTTTTTTTCTATATGTTATTTATGTCATGATATATATGGAATAATATCTTCTGATGACATTTGTAATCCCTCCCCACAAATCAATATTCATTACTATATAGATAGGACTGCTTGAAGTTTACAATGACCCAAATTATAATATATGGAATATTATAGGCTAGGGATGTTATAAACATTATCCAAATATTTTTCATTCATCACTAACTAGAGGACACCTGAGGATGAATATAATATTGTTCATGATATCACAAAGTAAATTATTTGGACCACTATTTACCAAACTGTATGATAATTCACATAATATTTCAATCAATTCAAAAATAATAGTGTACATTGAGAAAAGAAATGAGATGGATTAAAAGTTAATTCTTGAGGTTGAACTATTTTATGTATGGGTAATTGACTTTAAGGGGAACCTTATTAACTACTTCAAAAACACTTACATTATTCCTTGGGTTGATTTTACTTTAAATGTTTGTGATCTAAAAAAACATAAATGAAAATGAATAACATTGTGATATAATATTTAAGGAATAATATTTTATCTTTATTTGAAATCATTAAACCACTCATTAATAATCATGTCACACATATCAATAATCACTTTATAATGGTACTTAATGAGTGATATACAATATTATAAAACATCAATATATTATATAACATTCAAATGAGGGGTATAATGAAATTATACAAACGGAATAGTAAGTAACATTTAGAAAAAATAGTAATCATGAACCAAAAATGATGGAGTTAAAATATTTAATATGAATTATGGACATACAAGATGACCATTAAAATTCAGAATAGTGTGTCCCAACGTAAACTAATTTATGTGAATCCTTTCCACATATCTATGGAATGTGAACCAAAATCATATTATTCAATGAATAAGGTAAATATAAAGTCATATTGATCTTGAAAGAAGAAATTTATATAACTATATGAATTTGAATAAACTGTGAGGTATAACTATTGTAATGCTAAGATTCATAAGAAAAAATATAAGATATTAAACAAATAGTGGGAGATATCACCTAGAGAAGCTTTACTCTTATTTAACTATCATTTTAAAATTCTTATAGATATATTTAAGCCGTGTTGGTCAGTTAATTTCATAGTATTCTAATTACACCCCTTTGTAAAAAATGAAATTTGTGGGAAGAATAATACCCTTTTGATGATCAATGAATAATGGTTAAATATATACATGGATAACAACCAATAAAGGCGTTTTATAACTCTCATGTTTGACTAAGGGAGTATAGTAATATCTTACATTGGATTAGAAATTATGTATTGACTCGAAGTAAACCCAAGTATGTTTTTAATAATCTAAAAAAAATCAGTTTATAAGAGAATGTTATAATTTTTAGATTTTCCATCTTTTTATAAACTTGAAATAAAAATAAATTGGTACATAAAAAACATAACTATAATTTAAATTATAGGAAAATGAAATGTAGATGTGGTGAAGAAGCATTGGAAATCATATTATTTACAAATAATTGAAAAAAATAGAATGTAAAAAAACCATGGCATAATGGATGCTATATAATAATAACCATGACTTTAGTATTCCCATAGACCCTTACTAATATTTTACACGAAAATAAACATAAATCATAACATGATTCTTACACTTTTCATTTTTCATTTTTGAAAATTATCACATTAATTTGTTCCTAGAAATATATAAACTGACTATACCATTTATTTCTCATGATCCCATTTTCCATAACCAATAATTTTCCCTAACACTATTGTAGTCATAAGTTTTTTTTATAAATCATGACCCAAAAAATAGGAATTCCCTAACCATATTGTAATTTTTCACTTGAAACCCCGTACCACCATGAAATTGTTATAAAAATTTCATAGTTTTTATCCTAAAATCTAAAACATCCAAAACAGATCATTATTACAATGAGTTAAACCCAAACATACCATGGTTAATCTTAATAGTGTCTAGATTTTTGAATCCCTAATTTATGGTTGATAAAAACATGGGGTTCTTTTAGACTCAGAATCCATTTTTCCTTGCTATAATTGATTTTAGAGGGAACTGAATGTCTATTCCTTTTTTCATCCATAAACCTCTACCAACCCATTATCTTCCATGATATCTAATGGCATAAAAATTATATTGATTTTATTTTGAACACAATTTTCTACCATTAACTCTCATTCATCCTATTAAAAAATTAAAACTTACCATATCACATGAACCAGTTCTGTACAATATTTTCATTTCCACCAACCCAATTAATCCAAAATCACTTATTTTTTAACCAAAAAACATTTATTATTTCTTTATGGACTAATAAATTGGACATATATAAATTCGTAGTCCATAATGGATAAATCAATGAAGAAATCTTATGCCAAAAACCCCATAGTAATAAATCACACCTGTTAATCAAACACATCCCAATCCCCTTCCAAAATACCAAAAACAAAAAGCATCAACTATTGAAAAATCCCAACCCAACCTTCCACATCTAATCCATAACCCTAAAACCCAAAAAAATAAATTTTTTATACCCCATATCTCAAACAAAACCAAAATGATGCACACTAAATCATTAATGTAAAAAACTATTTTATGCACCATGTTGGAATTTTATGGACTTCTTAGATTATAAGATGTTGTAAGCACTCACTATATGAAAAACAGAAATGACTAAGTTTAATAATACATTAATTTTTTTATTAATTTTATTTGTTATATATATCAAGATAATTTAATGAAGTTATATTTAAAAAATTATATAAATTATGGAGGAAATATATTAATATATATGACTAGATATATTTAATATACTAAAATATGATCGATATATGATTGAGTATCGATTGTGTGGAAGACCATGGAAAACAAGCAAGATAAAATTTGTGAAAATAGTTGGTATTTTTTCTACATAGTTTTTTATCCATGGAGAAAAATAATTTTTCCCATGATCCTTTAAATCACACTAATTTTTGAAATTTTCATAATGAACCTAATTTATCTATATAATTATCCTTTTTAATAAATAATAAGTCACATTTAGGAATATAAAATATTGAAAAACACATGCACCATAAAATAAAAACCAAAAAAATTTATATTAATTTATAACATTAAATTTATTGAATAAATAAACACAATAGAATTAAATTTAGCACAATGGGTCAATAAAAAATAAAAACCAACAAAATAAGAATAAAAAAATTTAGATAATTTGATCGCATAGAATTTTTATACCTATGAACAAAACTATAAAATTTAAAAAAACAATGTTAATGAAATTAAGTTTTTTAAAATATAGAGTATCATATTTTAAGGTTACATTTAGTAAATTATGAGTGAATAAAATGGTAATTATTTATATGATGTATAAATCCAATATTAGAAATGGAATATTAAAACAGACCATTAAAAAAAGTAACCTTGTCTTTGGAAAAAATATCATGAAAATTTGAATTGTAACCTAACCAATAAATTTTTAATATTAAATTTAAATGATATTTACTATGAATAAATTATGAAAACATAAATATTGTAATTCCAAAAAATAAATATTTAAATTAAAAACTCAAAGTTAGTATAATTTCATTTTTGATAGTGTATTTTAATATATTTTATAAAATCAATAATTTTTATATTGATAAATAGAATTACATCGGTTTGAAAAATAATTTCAATATAATAAATTTAATTTTTGGAATCATCAATTTTAAATTATCTAATTTTATTTTTTTTCTAAATTTTTGAATTATATAATTGGTTCAGTGAACTAAAAAAGACAGTGTTTGTGTAAGTGGTATGTTTTAATTAAAACATTAATTATGTAATAATTATGTAATCTATCCTTGAATATTTGTTGACCAAAAAAATATAAGAACTCATATAAAAAATAAAATTCAAATTAGAAACCTAAAAATTAATTTTCAAGTTCTAATAATGTAAATCATTCCATTAAAAAAGTACATTTTCTTTTTGTTCATTTATTTTTTATAAACTAACAAATTAGGTTTTATAGAAGTTAAATAGTCATAATAATGTTATATATATATAATATAATTAATAATTTTAAAAAATATCACTATTAGAATATTTACTTTGGATACACTAATTTATTTAATTATTAAACCAAAATATACCCCACCCCTTGAATATAAATACCCCCTCTTTCCTTTGAAAACCACTTCCTATACAATTATAAAATAAAACAATATACCCAATTCCATTATACTAAGTCTCATTATAAAATAAGGCTCATTATAATTTCATAAAAGACAATGATGTCAAGGTGTTAAGGGTTATATAAATGGAACAATATCAAGAAGGAGGTAAGGTTCGTTAATTTATCAATTTTTTTTCCTATACCATTCTTATATAATTATGATCCTTTACATTCCAAAACTTATAAAATTATATAAATATTATTGTAATCATGATATTAACTATTTTTATCTCTTCTAATAATTTTTTATAATATAAGGATAATATATATATATATATATCTCCCTCTCTTTTTAATTTTTATGATTAAAGATCGGCTAATCGCCTATGAATTTATTTTTAACTATTTTCAAGTCACCTCCATCATGATTGGATAGAAAAAAAATATTCTTAATATATAAATGTGTAATTTTATTTATTTTTAATCTTATTTAATTAATTTGGACAATTTATAAATGTAATTTAATAAAAATCCTAAAATCAAAATAAAATGGGATAAATTAAATAAAACATAACATCAAAATATTTGGCCTCTAATAATGAATATTAGCAAAATAAAATCCAATTATTATAATTTTCCAAGAGTAATAAAAATGAATATAATTAGTTTTTTTCTTTGTTTTTTCATATATGAAATTTTATTATATAGGTGGGGTAAAAATGAAGAAATAAAATAGTACCCAAGTTAATGGGAAATCTTGAACCAAACTATTTATTTTATGTTATCATATTTTTTCAATATTTTCAAACCATTCCTCTCAAATAACATATAAATTTACATTTACTCATATTTACATTTTACTTTCACATGGATATACATGCTTTTACATTGTTGATATGACATTTATCCCACCTGTAATGATATTTGAAAAAGAAATTATTTTCCAAAATGTCGCATTGATTTTGCATGAGATGTTTCTTCTTCTCTTGAAAACATATAATTTATTTATGACAACACATAATGACTCAAATTAGTTTTTATATTAATAATTAAAGTAACCTCAATGATTTTTTATATATTACTCACAATACCATTGAGAAACCATTTATTTTTTGATGGGTTAATTTAATGATTACGATTGATGTATGTTTATTTTCTATTTTAATGCATGATAATTAGCATATTATGATGTAATATACCATGATATAATTTTATAGACCTCTAATTATATTAATAATGTGGCATATCTCATGATAATTTGTGTATTCTAAATTAACATGACTATATCATTATTTAAATTCTATAAAATAGTGATTTGTACACATATGATATGAATGAACACGGTTCTAGATTTTGGATAATTTATTTGTGGGATTTAACCACAATGGTATGATTTTTTCAATATTATTTATATTAAACATTATATATCTCTTTAAAATTATTTCCTTATGTATATAATGATAATCCTCCTATGATATTATTATGATGATTATTCTCACTCATGTAATCTTTCGATTTTTTTCTCATATTACATTCCAATTATTCCTCCCATTATTGGGATTTTAGACCCCCCTTTCCATCATGTTTATCCATTGGTTAATAAAAGTAAAAAGAAGAATATAATAGAAAATTTTATGAATAGAATGGAAAATTTTAAAAACTATTAATTATTTATATATGATTATGTTTTAATAACCTAATTTTTTAAAGACACTAAGAATTTATATTCAATATTGTATTAGTATTAATTTTTTATCATAGAAATTATGTTATATAAATGTATGAAATATTTGATTCTCCATAGTTGGTATTAGAGGTATGTATATTTAATTGGAGAATTTGGTTAATAAGAGATATCCAAAGATAATATTAGGGATCCCATAGGTGAAGAGATTGAAATAGACATAAACACATTAATATGTTATTTACACATTATTTAGGGACATATGTTTTTTTATAAAATTGTATATTAGAGAAACTAGGGCATAAACATGTGTTATGGTCAACGTAATGATTTTATAAATGTCCATTATAATTCAATGATATGTAGAATACAAACCCATTTACGGATACTTATCAATTTACCCTTGGGTATGAATAATAATTACAATCATGTGGAACATATTTCTCTAATAAAGATGGAGAAATTAGTCATAATATCCTTTATATGACAATGACCATGGGTATTTACTTGATATTCTAATCCAAATATTGTGAAAAAATATATAAATTACATGGTAATGATCTTTTACATTATTAATTATTCTACGAAAAATAACGTTATCCTAGAAATCTGTCATTTAGATAGAGAATATGATCAATTGTGAAAAGTTATAAAAACATTGAAGTAAAAGGATGAAGTGAAAGTTAAAGGGTAGGAAGAACTAATGAATATATTTCTTATTAATTATTTCACATGAATTATTCCCACAAATATAAAGATCGAATTTTCAGATCTTATGTAGATGTATAGTAAAATTATTATAACATTTGTTTTGAATTTCACATGGATTCCACGGTATGACTCATGTTCTCTATAAATAAAAATAGAAAAATAGAAAACTTATTTAGCGTTTTAAAAGAATTTTTTTGAAAGTTTTTAGTTATTCACCACATTAGTAGTTATGAAGAACTCTTTTTATGTACTCTCAATTTATAATTGGAATTTAGAAAATGACCCCATGAAAATGAATATTGTAAATTATTTATGGAGTTTCAAACTGGTGAATAAAATGATAAAGGAGGAAAGAATATCAAACCACTAAAATGTCAAATATAAAAAATTAATAACCATGTGAATTTCATAAAATGATTCAATAAATTCATTAATAATAGATAATATAGGTTTTAACACCATTAATGTAAGAGAGACATGAATAAACCTATCAATATGTTTCAGAAATGGAAGGAACCTCCCAATGACCACATATAGTTCAAGGAATCAAGTGTATGGAACATGACAATTTTATGATTAATATTACTAAAAAAATGGTATTTATGGGTAATCGTCATTAGATAAAACCAAAGCTAAGGGAGAAAAGAAATATTATAACATCACCACCACTGCGGTGGAGTATGAAAAAATATTATTACATGGTATACTTACTACATACTCAGGAACAATAATGATTTTATTTATCTTATGTTATACACATTCCTTTATATCTTGTTAGTTTAATGGACCTATCAAATATTTAACTCTACACCTAGAAGTAAATATATTATTTAAAATACATTTTGGTGAAATAATTGAATCCAAAGTGTTGAACTATTATACTTGTAGTATATGAGGTATTTTATTCCCCAAAAATCCAAATCTAACCATTTGTATAATTTGATACTATACAAGGAATTAATTGACTATAATTATATAGATATTAGATTAACTGTTAGGAAAAGAAAATATATATTTATCTCTTGATCCATCCTATGATCCTATATAAATTCAATGAAGATTATGAATCACATTTATAAAATCACATAGTACTATTGTTGCTGATATGCAATGAAAAAATATACCTCGATAAGATGATTGAGATAATAGAATGAATTAATCTTGAGGATATCCAGATTCTCAGAATGCATACTGGTTTATTTAGTGGTATAAATAATGCCTCGAGTTACTCTTATATCAATGTTTGTTTATTGGATTCCCAAATTGTATAAGAGGAGGTAAATAATATACCATAAGATAATTTGGAATGAGGGTTCATATTCCCTAATGAATTACCTTAGGGAACACCAATTCACTTTTTCAATAAGAAGGATGCATCTACAATTCTTTGAGTCCATTATTGGGTTCTCAATAATAAATCTATAAGGAAATAATTATCCACTTCCAAGGATATCTATATTATTTGTTAAAAATTTATGTGATCAATACTTCTCAAATTTGAGTCTTCATTCTGGATATCATCCGTTAAAGGTAATGATATTAGAGGTTAAAAATAAAAACATTAGTATGAGATATGGATACTATGACTTCACAGTGATTCTATTTATACTTACAAATTCCAATGAACTTTTCAAGGACATGATCAATATAGTCTTTATATACTAACTCAATGAAATTATAGTTGTATTTATTGTTAAATCATCGTAAACGCTCGGATAATGGGTAAATATGAAGTGAATGTAAGGATTTGTCTATGGGAGTTAAGGACATTTTTATACTATTTTTATCATGTTTATCTTTTGGATTCAACAAGTCAAATTATTGAATGATGATATCACGAGTGAGGAAATTTTTATAAGTCCTTATAAGACAAAGGATATTTCAGGATGGACTAGATCCATATATTTCATATATATCCAACGTTCTCTTGTTCTTTTGGAAACTACGATTCCTTTGTGAGAAATTTATACTGATTATCTAGACCACCAAATAAACATGAAAATGTGTCACCCATGATAATACATAGTAATGCGAGGAGATATTTAAGGAGGTAAAGAAGAGGCTAAATACTACACTTGTAATCACACCTTACAGAACTAGTGAAGGTTTTTTTATATACATTGATCCATCAAAAAATGTATTAGGTTGTATAGTCATGAAAAACTATATGGTGTATCATATGCCTGAGGAAAATTTTTGATCCATTATTTGAACTTACCGATGCATAATTTGGAGTTAGTAGCTATGATATCTTCATTGATGATTGGTTGAAAATAAATTTAATGAGAGAATTGTTACATATATAGGGATTAAAATAGAGTAATTATATATTCTAAAAAATTAGTTAAAGGAGAACAAATGATGATTATGGGTGTAAATCAATGAATATGAATTATTAATTCACTATCATCCCAATAAATATTCACATGTTTCGAGTGAAAAATTATGCTTCATGAATCCTGGATTTCAAATGAGGTCGTAAAGAGAGTATTTTAATATACTATAGTATCAAATCCCTTCCCCCAAGATTATAAAGTCTATATTAGTAGGGATTCCATCCTTCTCAATAATTTCATACCACTATACCAATGATATGGTTTTTTCCCATTCTTAAAAAAATGATATTCTTCCAACCCATTACCATCATAGAAAAGAAAATAACGAAGATACTAATTTAAGTATAAATGGATATATTACCCTATAATGGACATGGATTGAGAAAGACCCAATATTTATGGATATGAAAATGTAGGATTTGGAAGTCATATAGTTAAGGAATATATCATACATTTCCCAAATTAATTCCCAGAAATAAATCTAATAAAAGGACAAGGAGGTATGAATATTTTATTTAGAGATTAGAATGTTTGAGATAATAAAGATTGAAAAAAACTCCTGATTTAATTATTGATATTGATACATTCAATTGGTTTGGTACTAGATTCTATGTTTAATAATCACCATTGTTAAATAAAGAGTTATTGGATGATTCACATATCTCATTATTCTCTATCCATCCTATATTTTCAATATGTATCGAGATGTTTGAGAGCACATCTGATGGGACCCATTGAAGAAAAATATTGACAAATACACCTCAAATTTCATGGAATATTAATAAGTCAGAGAAAATTATCAAAATATTAAAGGAAAGTTGAAAATAAAATCCATACAAACAAGTAAAAAGGATAAAATCATCACGTAATTTTTAATGTTTATTCAAAAGATAATTAAATGGAAAAACTCCAAATGTGTTGTTGTGTATCGACTCAATAAGACTACTCACCTCATCACTACAGAGGAATATTTATAACATGATCAAAATACCATGATATATGTGAAGGAATTTGTTAGTTTTCATGGGGTACCATTTTCAATTATATGAAATCAAGATTCACGGTTCACCTCTATATTTTGCAGGAGTCATTAACATGACCTAAACACTAAATCAAACTTCAGAATGATTTATCATGCTGAGAATATTTTAAAATATGAAAGGATGATTCAAGGACATGAAGATATTTTTATATTCATCTCAATGGAATTTAAAGGTGGATGGGTTCAATGTATTATTTTGGTTGATTTCTCATAAAATAATAACTTTAAATAATGCTTTCAGATTGGTCAATATGATTGTTTATTTGGGATGTGATATAGAATTCCTACAAATTGGGGTGAAGTGTTGAATGAATGATATTTGGAACTCAATTTATATATGAGATAATAGAAAATTTCTGAACCATTTAATAACATATTAATTATTCTTTTAGTTGAATAAATATATATGGTAACAATTAATAAAGAGTCATGGAGTTTTAAGCTAGAAGAAAAGTTTTTCATTGAATTCCACCATAGAAGAGAGTTAGAAGGTTTCGACGAAAGGTAATCCATATCCCTAGGTACATTTCCCCTTTGATACCCATGAAGACATAGAGGGGCTATCTTATCGACTACCACTTCCACTAAATATTTATGATGTCACATATTTTTTCTATGTATCTCTCATAAAAAAAATATACCTGATCCTTCCATGTACATAATCAAGAATTTTAAAAATTAGAAAATGAACACTATTATGGGGAGAATCTTGTGAAAATATTTGACAATAGAGACAAATTTATAAGGAACATGACAACTCAATTTGTAAAATTACTTTGGAAGGAACATAAGTATGAAAGGAAAAAATGGGAACCTAAGGATGTAATAAGAAAATATTACCCTCATATATTCATAATAGATTATGAAATTTTAAATTTCAAGGACATAATTTCTAAATGGGGAAGAATTTAATGACCCGACCATTTATATAAGGGATTTTCCTTTTGAATAAAGTATAAAAAACATTAATGAAAATAATATAATATAAAACACATGATCAATAGAATAAAAATGGGTAACATATTGTTATATTAATTTTTGAACATTATTTTTAAAGAATAAATATATCTACTAAAATTTGAATATTTGAAATTATAAAATAAATAAAAAAACAAAAATTTATAGAATAAAAAATAGGATAATTTAGATTTCCTATAATTGTCACACCTATTAACAACATAATAAAAAAGAAAAAAATATTAAAAATGTAATGGTAATTATTAAAATTTAGAATATTGAACCTTAAGTGGAATTTAATTGTATGAATTATGTAAAAATATGTTATATTTATACAAATTATAATGACAATATGGCCATTATAATAGTAAAACTGACCATTTTGAATAGTAACATGAACATTGGTTATAGTAACAAGAGTTTTAGAGTAGTACCCAAACCAATAAAATAGTAAAATGTCATGTAATTGAAATTTACCAGGATAAAATCAAATAAATATAAATATTATCAATCAATAAAATATATACTCAAATTTGAAACTCAAAGAAACTATAAGTGGTTTATTTTGATAACGTGTACTTTAACATATATTATAAAAAACACATAATTATTATTTTAATAATTAAAAAAATAAGTTATAAAACTACTTTTATAAAATGAAACTCATTTTTTTAGTCATAATGTTAAAATATACTACATGTAAAACTATAGTAATTTTCTAAAATAATTTAATTTCTCAATGAATTGAAAATAGTAGTTTAAAAATATAATTTTACATATGAAATTTAGCATAAATATTTCCAAAACTGATGTTAATATTCATGTGGAGTAATTTTTAATGATTATTGTACAAAAAATTGATGTTAAAGTTCATTCTAGTATACTATTAATTTCCGGTTTTAGTAAAAAATATATCCTTGTTAACATTTGACAATAGTTTTTAGCAAAATCAACTTCAATAATTTTTAAAAAAATTATCGACATCGGTTTTTACTAAAATAGTTAATAATTATTTTTGATTTTTCAGGATGGTGTTTATTAAAAATATTGGGTAATACCATTATATTAGGACTTTTTATCATTGGAATAATATATAAAAATGTTAGAAGTAATATCTCACATTATATGGGAACAATATTTAACTTTTTCGCAGTGTGCTTTTTAATTTTTTATTTTCCACCAAAATTTTATTATTCCATATTATAATTTTTGAAGAATATTTTATATGTTTTCAATCTACACTCTTATAATGTTCTAATATAATCTTTTTATCCTTATTTTCATTCCCTTAGTTCATTGTATGGTGATTTTTGAATGATATTTAAAATTAAATGCCCAATAATTAATTAATTTTTTTTAGATTCATATATTGATATAATTGTTAATGATTCCATTTTTATTGTTAAAGATGCCTCATAAGTTAAAATTTAAATTATAAAGTTTCCACATGAGATATTAAATATAATATTCCATTCAAAACCAATCATCAGATGCATCATGAGTTCTTACCTCCATAGAAAATTAAGGTATTTGACAATATATAAAGTATAAAAATTATATAATTTATCTGAAATTATTTTTATACATTTTGGGGTTTTTAATGTGTTATATTTTATAAATATTGTATTTTCATCTATGTGAGTTAATGTTTTATTTGGAAACATTAAGTTGAATCTTTATATTTATTTTTATATAATTTTTTTTTGAATCTACAATTTTATATTTCACCAATCATGTATTTTCATTCAACAGAGTAATGATATTTGACATATTTTAAAAACATTACAGAATTTTTATGATGGTTATAACTCAAAAATATATCTATAGTCATCCAGTATAACATTCTATGTTGGTTATAATAAAAAACCGATGTCGAAAGTCATTATTTTAGACATTAGATGTCAGATATGATAAAACTAAAATTGTAAGTATATTATTTTTTATAAATGAGTAATTTAAATTTTTGTTTTAATAAACGACATTAGAAATATATTTAAAAAATCTCTCACAAATAAATCTCCTCAAAAACGAACATAAAAATCTAAAAAAACCAATGTTAATGGTCATTTTTGTGCTAGCGAAAATAGTATTTTTATATAAATGATATATAGTAATTATATAATTGATGATTTAATAATTTATCAATCAATTCTAAAACATGTTTATCAACAAAAACATATGAATAATCCATTTATAGTCAATGATTTCAAATTACCAAACTAAAAAGTAATTTCTAATGTCTAGAAATTTAATGTATTTAATTAAAATAATTCTCTTTTTTTTCTTTCCATTTGTATAAATTAATGAATTTTATTTTAATGGGATTAAAAATTAATAAAAAACTTATTTTTTTAGAAAATGTAATTCATAAATTCAAAAATATCACTATTATAAGTTAAAATATGGAAACAATAATTTATTCATTATTTTATCTATAAAATACCCATCCATTGAAGAATAAATACCCCATCACCCTTCCCCTAAAAAACCTATTCAAATACAATTATCAAAGACCAAGATTAACCTGTTCTCATCCTCATAAGTCTTCTTAAATCCATAGGGATTTTCTTATGTCACAGAACACCATGTCTTCATGGATTTAAGGTTCATTTCAAAGGAACAAGATCAAGAAGGTGACTAAGTTCCCATATTTCGACCTTTTATTCTTCTGTCCTTATATTCCATTCTATTTCATAATTTCTAAAATTAATTATATAGAATTATTAACATGATAGTAATTATGTTAGTATTCTTTTAATTTTTATTTTAAATAAATGTATATATTATATATAAATCTCCATCTCTTTCAATAATTTCTTGTTTTTAGCTATATAATTTTCTATGATAATGCTTCTAACTTGTTACTTATTTCAATCATCATAAATAGTAATAAAAATTTATTTTTAATAATTAAATATATAATTTTTTTATGTTTAATATCCTGGAATTGAATTTTCTAATTTATAAATATATTGAATCAAAATCATGACATCTAAACAAGATGGTTTATTTAAATAAAAAATTTCATCAAACCATTTCACCTTTCAAAAGAAGAATCAAATTAAAATAAAATAATATTACTGACTAGGATTAAACAAATGCATGTAAATTTCTTCTATATTTCTTTTTTAGTAACCATAAGTCTATTATACAGGTCGTGTGAACAAGATGAACTAAAACTGGACCTAAGGTATTGGGAACAATCAAAATAAATTATTTCTTTTTTCTGTTATCTTATTTCATATATATTTTAAAATGATTATTCCCTAAAAAATTCTAGTAATAATTTTAATCTTTTTTATGTTTTATTTTTTTATATGCTTGTTTTTACTTCATTGAGATTATTTCTTAACCACCAATAATGATATTTGAAAAATACTGTTTCAAAAACATCTCATTTATTTTTTAAAATTTGTATCTCATTGTCTAAATGACCTATAATCAATTTATAGAAGCATTTAATATCCAAAAATATGTTTTTATTTCTTATTTTTAGTAACATCCATGTTTTTAAATATATTCCTTATGAAAACATTATGATACACATTATTCTAATGTTTTATTTCATGTTTAGGATTAATATAAGATGTTTTTTTTCATCCATGAGTATAATGGGAATTGCGGACCTAAAATTATATATCACTATAATTCATTGGTAAATGTGATATATCCCATGCGATTATGTGTATTATTCATGAACGTGATGAAACATTTTCTAGCATTATATTAAATGCTGACTAGTGAAAATATGTTTTGTATGTACATGATTTTAACATCATTCCCAATATATGTGTGTGATTTGACAAAAATGATATGTTGTTTCATTGTTATGAATATTCCCTATTTTGTAGGAATTTAAAATGATTCCATCATGTATATGATGACTATCCATTTCTAATGATTTGATGATAATGATTTTACTGTGTGGATTCTTGTCTCATGTTCCTTTCTTATAATAAATACCCTTTTGGGATTTTATCTCACACGTTCCATGATATATTCCGTCAATTAAATAAAATTATTAATGATAATATAAAATATAATAGGAGGGCTTTAATCATGAAATTAAATAATTATTAACATTTTATATATGATTATTTTTTTAATCCTAAATTTACCATTATATCGAACCTTTGAATTTTTATTTTATGGTTATTATTATTATGTTTTTATTTAAAAATGATGGCAATCATCATGTATTAATTATGAAGGTCTCCGTAAGTGAAGGTTTCATTCTAATGATCCAAAACCCAATCAAAACATAGCTACCTCCATAATCGACTAAGTACATTATATAGATGTAAAAATAATCTACTCAATAAAGTAATAAAACCCAAGAAACATGGATCATATTTTGATAATTTACTTTAAATTCATGGAACATAATAGAAAAAGTAGCATTATGAGAGGGGACTTCATCCCATGAATAAAAATAACCATAAAAGTATTTTATACTTATAAACCATGAACATCATTAGTTAATGTTTAATTAATTTGTATATAGTGATTTTTATGATGGTTATAGTTATTATATAATTAAGAGATACTTCATAAATTTTTCTAGTACACATGCACCTAAGAAAGAAGAGTGGTTCTTTGTTGTAACAACTGAGACTCTTGGGATCAATATTAGTTTATTCCTAGATCCTACTAAATTGTAACATCAAGAAAATATCATTTCTATTACATTAAACCAACATTATACCACAGATTACCATATAAATGAAATAAAATAGTATTCAATGGAGGTTGTGAGATTAATTGGAGTGAATTCAAGTATTAAGATACACCTAATTAATTTCCTCGTGGTTTTCTAACTATGAGGATTTTCAATACATTAGAAATGAGACGATCAAGTTAACAAATATATTATTAACACTTTAACAAGATAAATAAAATTATACAACCTCTAATGCACCAACCACTATTGTAATTAACATTGATACCACTACACCCATGGTAAATATACCTGTCGATCCTTCTATTACTCTATCCTCTTGCATTACAAAAAATTCACAATACGTGGAGACTAATAAGATTAAAGATGTTTTTTTAAAATGATAATTTGTAATTTTAAAATCATAAATATTATATTAGGAATATAGATATAATGTATATGAATATGATAAGTATAATAATTTCAAAAAAATTAAATATAAGTCAATATATAATTAATAGAAATAGATGCTTTGAATGATAATGAATGATAGAGAAAGGTTATTGTTGTAATTCATGAGCCCACAACTCAGCCTATTTCAATTTAACAGTAAATTATAACCATTTATGAGCATTATATATTATTTATCATGGTAAACCAAAATATTAAAACCACTCAAAAACCCATTTTAGGTTTTGTGATGTCATCAGCTATCTTCAACGATAGAGCGTTAAGTACGCTCATTTTAATGGTGCCATTAATTTTCACTACATCCATTGATCCTATTAAATCTAATATCATGACACTCTTATAATATATACCCTACACTCTTGCTTGGATAACACCAAATGTATGCCTAATCCTTTTTATGGTATCTATTTTGAACCAACTTACCCCTATTTAGTGCTCAAATATAGAGACTAATTTTTAGGCTTACATGATAGAAAACATGAAAAATTAAAGGATATTCTCATTAATAAAATTATTTATGATTTATATAAATAAATGTCGAAGGATAGTGATGATGGGGACACATAAATTGATCATATATAGACTTAGGATTTTATTTATTATTTATATTATTATTAAAAATTTTATATTACTTTTATTCATCTTTTGGTAATTTTTTTTAAAAATATTTTTATCATTTAAGGAAGAAATAAATGTGTGCATTGTATTGTTTCACATTAATGATATATAATTATATATATATATCATCATAATTTTTCTAGGATTTCTATCATTGATTATAAATAATTTCAGTATAATGATATTATAATTTTTTGGCATCTAAATCCAAAATTTCATGCATGGGATTCAGGAATAAGTGGCTATACAAATTAGGTGACTTTTTTACATTACATTTTTCTTTTAAATTTTTACATTAACTGAAAATAAATTTTCTTCTCCCTCACATTAGGTTCATGTGTAATATCCTATTACCTTGATAAAGTAATTTTCCAACATTTCTATGTCCCCAATCGGTTAAAAATATTATTATGGGATTTTATTGGGTTTACTGTAGACTACAAAACTTGTACACATCGTGTACCTAAAGTAAACGTCATGTAATTAGTACTGGTTGTAGGTCACATATTGGTTGATCAGAACATTAATGGGAATATCATGATGTGGGAGGGTATATTCCATGTACCTGAGATACACCTCATGTTGGAATTTGAATGCGTGTTTTCAGTCCAGGTCGACATGTTTTTCAGCATACTAATCCAGCATGGCCTACACGTGACACCAAGGTATATGTTGTGACTCAGCCCGTGTCCAGTTTTAAAACACATGATCAAATGTTTTTCTTCATTCATTTCACATAATATTTATTTTTCCCAAGCCTATACTCCCCCTAATAATCTTTCAGAGGTTACCCACTTTCCAATTCGATCAGATCAGCTTCAGATAATGGTATCATCTGTGGTATAATTTCAATGTAAGAGTACTCACACATTCCTCAAGTTTTGTCATTATCTCCTCCAGGGATTTTAATGGATCATCTTGGGATTGATGGATCCATCTATTATGGTGTTGGATCTTGCTTCATGGTAGAGATTCGAGGACTCCTTCACCCTTGTTCTCGTTGAGGGGTGACGTTGCAAGTGTTTTTCTTTGGGAAATAGGAAGGTGGTTCCAGTTTGATTTTCCAAATTGATTACCATGAAATTGTTAGATTTATTTAAATTGAATATTTAAATTGAATTTATAAATTTTTCATTCAGTTAATTTTATAAATAATACAATTCCAATGAATTTGAGGATTTGAAATGATTTTGGCATGGAAATTTGGAAGATCCCCGATTCCATTGAATTATGGAGGGTTTGTGGATAATCATATGGTTTAAATTGTTGAATATAAATTTTGGATTTGATGGAAATATTTTCAACTACAATATATAATTTAATTGTGAAAAAAATAATTTTTAAAAGGATGGAATTGGTTTTGAATAAATTTCAATCTTGAGAATGGCTTAAAATTATTTTATTTAAAACCAGTGGTTTTATTTTGTGATAAAGGTATGTTTTTGAATAAAACCTCTATTTGTTTTAAATGGGAATAAATTCAAATTTTTGAAATGGAATAATGGTATTGGTCATATTTTAATAACTATTAAAATAATTCTCCCATAATTTAAGATCACATGCATTCATTATAGAGTTAGTGAGTTATTGGGATACACTCTACACTATGAAAACGTTCAAAAACATTCATGAAATGAGTCACACCCTCGACGGGATGGTGATGAGTCTCCTTTGGCCAGTGTCATAAGGATGTGTGTATACTCAATTTTATGAGTTCACAATGATAGTACAGAATACTATACCTGATTAGTATTATTGTACATTACTAAAGATAACCATGTTACACACTTGTTTATTTATATTTGAGATAAAAAGTTATTCCAATGATATTTTAACTAGTTTACATTCCTACTGCTTTTTAAAAATTGTTTTATATAAATTTTTTTACTTAATAATTTGTTTTAAATATATTTCATCTCTTGTAATTTAAATCCTATGATTTGAATGTAATTTCCATCATTTAGGGAATGTATAACTTATTTTTTATAAATATGATTTCTGTATTTCAAAACATGTTTATTCTGAAAAATTGAATGCTTTTATTTTGAAAATATATATTTGGAATTTGTTATGGAATCTTTTGTGGTGTTCTACTAGACTAATACTGAAACTAATTTTTCCTTTGGGTGTATATAAACATTATTTTTCTCGGCATGAGAAAATGAAAGGGATCTCTTAGAGGTGGATCCAACTGGTGATCTTTGGTCCTGGTGAGTAATGTCCTTAGGGAACTTGGGATATTTTCCTATTCAGTACTTTGTGTTGTAGTACTTTGGATATTATTCCTCTTTTTATTTTGGTACTTTTACTCCTAATGGATTTTCCCCATTAATATGCATATTGTCCGTTATCTTTTATTGTTCTATTCTACAATCATTTGGAAAAAGTCATTCCCACTTTTATGTTGTAAGATTTCAGGTACTAATAGCCAGCCTGTGGGGATTGGGAACACCGTTCAGGTCATGTCTAGTCTGACTCGGTTATCAAGTTACCAGGGTACCCAAACTGCTTTGTGACCAATTGGTATCAAAAGAGGCAGCTGATTTTCCTTTTTCTTGAATTCAGTATACATTTTGGATTTTTTGGGACATTTGAGGTAGTAGCAGTTTAGTACCTAGGTAGATCTCAATAAAATAAACCTTATGTTAACTTTTAGGCAAGGGAAATTTTTATTGTGTATAAGTTATAGTCTTTTCCCTATAGAGATTTGGATAGGTTGAAATCCAAATCGGGTTTGTCCCTTTTGTTGAGTATACTTTCTCTTGTTACTCAGTTTGAGTGTTAATCTAATTTGATCCTTCTATATTATGATGTTATGTAGTACGATGCCTCTATGAAGATGTTTGAATAAGATATAGGATAATTCTACTACTAAACCTAATCAAGAAAATAGAATTGTTGACCCAAATCTGGTTGAGGTGATTATGCTCACTGTCCATGCTCTAGGACTGACACCACAACCAGTCCCTGCTTAGGCTCTAGCTATGGATCCTCAGGGGGATGTTCTACAAAATCTTCCTAAATTGTTCCTTCTCCAGAAGCCACCAGTCTTCAAAGGATCCAATAATCATCAAAACAATGAGGAATTATTGGGAAATATAGAATGTATTTTTGAGTTCTTGGAGACACCAGATGTGATCAGGATGAAGTGTTCCACCTTCGTTCTGGTAGGACATATAAGAGATTGTGGGACATGATGGTGATGTTAGTAAAACATGAGGTATTAAGAAGTGATAAATTCAAGGTTCAATTCACCAATCAATTCTATATAGAGTATATGGTGTTAGATAAGGCTATAGAGTTTTCAAGCTTGAGGAGGGAAAAAATCATGAATGAGTATTCAAATAAATTTTTTAAGGTGGGGATGTTTTCTCATGAGATTATATCTAATTATAGGTTGAAGGATCGATGCACTACTATAAATGGAGGATATAAAAATGGCAGTTTTGCAACAGTTTCCATAAACTATTGGAATAGGGGTATGAAGAGACTTTTACCCAATATATTTATCAAACCATTGTGATATATGAGTTTTTAGATGACTTTACCCACAGGTTTTATTAAACCATTTGGTTATGTCAATTTTAGGAAGGATTTCCCAACGGTTTTTCTAATCTGTTTGTAAAGGTTACCTGTCCCAGTGGTTTTTAAAACAGTTTGGAATGATTTCACCTAAATTGCTAGTGAACCCGATCTCCCATCCTTTCTTTTGAAGTGCTAAACCCGAGACCTAATATCTCTCTCGCTTAGAAAATCATTCCACCAGATCTATCTTCAATCACAAAGTTGTTTTTTTATACACATAGAATTTACTAGTAGTACCTTATGTTTAATGTTTTTCATCTATTTTTTTGTTTTTCGTTTTCATTTGGATTAAACCCGAGGTTCGTACAGTATGTTATACCCACAAATTTCAATCGATTTGTTTTCTGTTTTGTTTTGTTGTCATGTGTGAATCAATTTATTTTATGTGACGGGGTGCAGATGGTGGGAGATGCAGTGGGTGGGGGTGCAGTGGGTGGTGGGAGGGGGTGAGCTTGTGGTGATGGTCAGGTGGGGGAGGGGTACATTAATTTAAGGGTAGTGTATAGGTGGGGGTGTGTAATGGTGGGGGGGAGGAGTATGTTCGGGATGTGGTGGTGCGATGAGGGTTGTACAGGTGGGGTGGGGTGGGTTGTGCAGGTGGGGTATGGGGGAGGTGGGATGTTCAAGTGGGGGGTACAGGTCGAGGGGGGGTGCTATGCAAGTGGGAGAAGGGAGGGGAGTTTGTACGTGGGGTGGGGGTGTGCTAGGAAGGTGGGAGTCTGTGGGGGTGAGGTGGTGGGTGGTGTTTACAGGTGGCGGTGGGGGTGGAGGGGCTGTGTAGGTGGGGGTTGGGGATATGCATGTGTTGGGTGTATGTGGGGGGTGGGGGGAGGAATGTGTGCATGTTAGGGGGGGGGGGTGGGCAGGTGGGAGTATGTTGGTGGGTAAGGTGTGGGTGTACAGGTGGGGGTGGGGTGGTGGGAGGGGGGCTATGCAAGTGGGGGTGCAGGTGGGGGGTAGGTGGGTTGTGTAATGGGTTGATTGGAGGGGGGTTGTGCTGGTGGGGGTGGGGGCGGAGGGCGGTGCCGGTGGGGGGGGGGGGGGTTGTGTAGTCGATGGATGTGAGGGGGGTTGTACATGGGGGTTTGGTAGGGGTGAGGGGGGGGGGGGGCTGTGCAGGTTGGAAGTCCTCACTTCCATAGTTCACCAACAAGCATTGCAAAGTCATCACTTCTAGATATTTGGAATGGATTGTGGCCTCTTTGGTTTTGGTTCACATCTATTCATCTTGATGACTAAGGAATCACATGATCTAATAGTGAAATCAACTATATAGGATGAATTCGTTCTCCCGAAACATATTTTTCTATAAATACTATATCCTTGTTTTTAGCACCTAATTAATTTCCCTAAATTTTAACTAGTTGAGTGTGCAACTATGGGGTCGTTCCACAGAGACGCAGTATTGGCATTTTATGTCTCTTGATTTGAAATCACTTATGTGAAGATGATGAATTTAAATACTATTGGATGTTACATGGTACATATATCAAAAGATAACAAATTACTTGGACTTTTCTAACTCACTATTAATTAAACATGAAAATTGAAAATTACATATAACTAGATGTTGTATTTTAATGAAAATGTGTCGGGGAATGACATTCATGTGGGACGTTAAACCTTATTCCCAATTATGTTGTGTTGTTCATAATAACCCACATTTCTGGGTCTCATTTGTGTCGAAACTATCTTGGTCTGGTGAGTTCTGATCAAGTCGGTAGGAATCAATCCCATAGTCTGGAAATTGATTTCTACCAATTCTTAATTTAGGAAATGCCATCTAGAAATGACTAGTATATCCAATGGTCATGGATATCCTTGTCGTAATTCTCCCAAAGATCCCTGGAAACTCCATTCTTGGTATGGTATGGGGTTTCTAGTGAAATAAGAAATGGAAGATGGGGAAATTAGGTGAAAGACAATGAACAACCACAAGAATAGAGAAATTTTTTCTAACGAACCCAAAATTTCCCCATCCCCAACACAGGAGGGTGGGTTTGCTACTCATAATTTAAAGGATAATAAACTTTCTAAAATTCATCATAGAGTTCATGATAAAATAAAATAAAATAATCCTAAGTACAACAAAACTACAAGAAACATTTCCTAAAAACCGCCCTTTCTCCATCTAAGCTTCATTCAAATCCTCCTTCTTCTTCATTCCCCAACCCCCTTGTTTCGCATCACTCTTCAATGTCTTCTTGGTCAAAAAGGACCATTTTCCAGTTGTCCAAAAATAGTTAGAAAAAGGATCCTCGGGTCAAGGAGTGGGTGAAAAGTGAAAAGAATAAAAGGATAAGGTTGTAGTGGTCCACACAGTTTGGGAGCACGGTTTGGTAAACCATGCACTAACAGTGCTGATGCTACTGTCTCAAATCCTTGAGCCACACGGTTTTCTTGGATTGGCGGCATAGTTTGGGCATGTCGTGCTCCAACTGTGTTGAGGGTACTGTCAAAGGTATGTTCTCCTACACGGTTTTCACACTGTTTGGATAAATGTGTGGCGACCGTGCATGTTGACTCTTTCATTGAAATTCAGTAATTCGACTGTCCTTCATGTATAGTGCTCCGCCTGGGTGACTCCATTCTGGCATAGTCTGGGGAAAAGGGACCATAAACCTCTAATTCCCTTTTGAATCTCCAAAATTCATAGACTCCATGATTTATCTTTTGGTGACTGAAAAAATAGAACAAGGTACTCAAAATATTGAAATTCATGCAAAAACATCCATAAAAACCATTTAATAGATATTAAACAAAGTGGAAATACCTTATGCACAATAGTGCATCAGCTGGTACCACTCGAAGTGTCTATTTTTTTTGAAATGTAAAACATTTTAAGTGGAAACAAGAATTGGTATATGAAAAACTAACCAAACATATTCAGATTCCATTGATACATTAAGAAAATGATTCATGGGTCATATGTGACTTGTACGAGTCAACCCCACCCCAATCTGAGGAACAATGTGGCTGGTATCACTCTTAGTGTCTTTCTTCTATTTAAAATTTACACCCTTTTAATTAAAAACAACTGGCATATAGAAAACTAAACAAACATATTTGGATTGTGTTGATACTTAAGCAAAAGGATCCATGGGTCATTTTTGACATGAATGAATCAACCATTCCTCAATCTAACACACATTGTGGTTGGTACAACTCAAAGTGTCTCACTTTTATTTTAAATGGATAACATTTTAAGTGGAAACAACAACTGGCATACATAAAGATGACCAAATGCATTCAGATTCTGCTGATACTTTAGGACAATCATACATGGATCATTTGCAACATGTACGAGTCAACCCCACCTCAATCCAAGTAATAGTGTGGCTGGTATCACTCAAAGTGTCTTTCTTTTGTTTAAAATGGGCACTCTTTTACATAAAAACAACTTTCATATAAAAACTAACCAAATGTATTCTGATTGTGTTGATACTTTAGCACAATGACCCATGGGACATATTTGACATGTACGAGTCAACCCCGTATAATCTGACGCACGATGTGGCCGGTACCACTCAAAGTGTCTCACTTTTATTTGAAATGGACAACATTTTAAGTTAAAATAACAAATGCCATATAGAAAACCAACCAAAAACATTCAAATTGTCTTGATAGTTTAGGAAAACGATCCATGGGTCATATGTGATGTGTACGAGTCAACCCCGCCTCAAACTGAGGCACGGTGTGGCAGGTATCATTTAAATTGTATGTGTTTTGTTTAAAATGGGTATCATTTTAAGTAAAAACAACTACCATATAGAAAACTAACCAAACATATTCTGATTGTTTTGATACTTTAGAACAAGGATCCATGGTCCATCCTCACACAATCCACTTCTAATGTGAGGAACTCCTGCACCTATTCTAAAACACCTCACATTTAATATGCCAAGTACAACTACATTCCCTATGTCACACAATATCATTTATACACACTCATTATCATCATCACTACGTTCAAAGATACCCACCCCAAACCATGGGAAATTATATTTGTGTTTGGTTGAATTCATTTATCAATTTTCATATTTACGGGTTATTAGCTTCTAATTTATGAATTCCATCATGTATGTGTTATAAAAAATTCATTTTTGAATGTATTCTAAATTTTGTATAAAACATATAATTATGTATTCATGTTTTCATGTAATGTATTCATAATTGGAAATAAATTATTTATGTATTTAATTAAGTATTAAAATATGAATTGAATTATGGATTGCACATGTAATTGTCATATCAATTCAGAATTTAATTCTAAATCAATTATCTATGATTATAATTACCTAATGAATTATGTTATAATTATATATGTATATAGGGTCAAGGTGCATTATGTATTTAATCTATATGAATTAATTATGTATATGTATGTGTTATTGGTGGTTATTGATGGTAATTGTAGTTGGGAAGATGTAAATAGAGAAAGGGAAACCTATAGATGGCTGCTACCTGAATTGCACAACAAAACCTATTCCAACGGTTCTAAACAGTTGGCATTGGGCTGTGAATGGGTTTTCCAATGGTTCTAAAAGAAACATTGGTAAAAAAACATTCCCAGTTGTTTAAAAACCATTGATATATAGTGAAATGCACACCCTTTACGAATGGATTACACAAAAAATTGGTAAAAAGCTATACAAAACTATATTCCAACAGTTTGAAACTGTTGAAATTGTATGTTTACCAATAGTTTCAAACCATTGATCAAAAGTTATACCAATGGTTTGACATAACCATTGGTATAATGTAAATTTCCTAACATACACCAACAATTTTCCAGAAACCATTGGCATGTTTAGCTCTCTACGGCTTAAATACCTACGGTTTGGATATCCATTGTTATATATTATACAAATAGTTATCCAGCCATTACAAATGGTTTGGATCCCTTGGTAATGTGTGAATTTCTAGTACTGGTGGTTCACATTGGGACATCGATCAAATATCCTTTCATAGGTTTTCTTATTGACGCTTCCCACTTATGATGATGTCCATGTTAGTGAAATGATGGTTGAGATAGACTTGGATGGAATGTTTGGGTTGATGGGAGTTACATTTTCTACCAGTGGAAGCATTGGTTTCTTCAAAGTAAAATTTAAGTGTGATGATACATGTGGAATTTCTCAACAACAGAGTCATTACAATCCTTCTAATTCCCTAGGAGGAAGTTCTTTGACTTGCTACCACTATGAAAGGCCTAGAAATTATGAGCAGGTTTACACTAAATAACCCAATAATTGTATCTCCTGTAGATGTTCAGGACACTTACTATGTTTCTTCCATCACATCTCAAATATGCATAGTGGTACATGATCAGAATCTCCTTTTAACACTATGAGGAAATCGAGTTATTCACGTTCAAAATATTTCCAGCCATAGACATGAAGAAAGAAGCTTGTTGAAGCTGCAAAAGAATCTCCAGAGGAAGCATACATCGGTCCAGCAAAACATTGAGGTTCCATTACCATTGTGTCATCATTAGTGACTAACATTTTGATACTGTTGTATCTCACTCATTTATTTCATGATGTATTGGTAACCTGATTAATCATCCTATGGAGGAACTATCTTGTGCAATGTATATTACTACAACCCTTGGTACGAAGAGAGAGAGGTTCCTACATAGTTTTGGATGTCTCTTCTCTCTATCTGATGTCGATATATCTTGGAGTTTTCTAATTCATGATATAAATTTCATGATGTTATATTTTGGGATGTATTGGATCATTTCCATCAAAGCCTGAATTGATTTTTATCTTCAACAGGTATACTTTACCACTCCAAGTGATGTGGCCCTTGTTTTTCAGGGATAATGGGACCCACAGTTGAGTAATGTTGGACCATCTAATCCATAATTTGGGAATGTTATGTCAGTGTTTTTTTACATGGAGTGAGATTCAATGGGTGGTGATCTTCCTCTAGTTGTCATCGTGTATTCCGATGTTTTCCCTTTGTATTTCTCCGGTCTGCCACCGGTGAGACAGGTTGAGTTTTTTATTAAATTAATTCATGGTACTCAACAAATCTATATTCTCTCTTACAGTCTACAACTAGAAAATGTGAAAGTGTTGAAGTCTCAATTTGAAAATCTTCTCGGGAAAGGATTTATTCATCCAAGTTTGTCACCTTTATATGTGTCGGTTCTCCTTTCTATGAATTATGATGGGTCCCTTCAATTATGTATTGATTATCGAAACCTCAATCTAGTCACATTGAATAAAAAATTTCCATTTCCCTGGATTGAAGATCAGTTTAATCAGTTAAAAGGGAAAAATTGGTTTCTTTAAGATCGACCTTTGATCTGGATACCACCAGTTAAGGATAAAATAATCTGACACTCAGAAAACCTCCTATAGAATATGGTAGATGAACATTGAGTACCTTGTTATACCATTTTTTTGACAACTACCCCTATAGTCTACCGGGATTTAATGAACAAGATTTTTCACAAGAATCTGTATACCTTTTTTGTAATCTAGGGAAATGAAATTATTATTTAATCCATGTCTAAGGAGGATCATGTGAAAAATCTATGTATGGTTTTGAATGTACAAAAAATTCAATTCCTTTATAACAATCTTCCAATGTGTGATTTCCGAATTCAGGAAGTAAATTTCTTGGGACACGTGGTGTCACAATAGTGTTTATCAGTGAACCAGAGAAATTGAAGGCTATTTTGACATGCGAGAAACCACATAATTTCTTCATGATCTAGAGTTTCTTTGGCTTGGATGGATATTACCACTGGTTCATGAAGAAAATATCAATGTTGGATTCTACAATGACTTATCTTACTCAAAAGGTGGTGAATTTTTTAAGTGATGATATATCATAGAGTTATTTTATTGAGCTGAAAAGTCTGTTATATACTACTCCAGCGTTAACCCTTATAGAAGCCCATCAGGGCTATATTGTCTTTTGTAATTCATCAGGTTATATCTTGGGCTGAATTCTTATGCTGGGTAATTATGTAGTAGCATATGTATCTCTTTATCTTATGCCACATGAGAAGAATTATCCTACCCATGTTCTGGAACTTCCAATTGTTATGCACACAATTAAATTTTAATGGCATTAAATTTTTGGAGAAATAATTATTGTTTATTGAAAACAAAAAATTATATCATCTCCCAAAAAATATTTGAATCTTCAAAAGAGGGATTGGGTGGATTACCTGTAATCTTTTGACTGTGAAATGGACTATAACCATAGGAAAGGAAACATCATTGCTAATGCTTTAAGTTGGGAAACACCATCCCAAGCAGTGAAAGAGTCTTCAAAAGACTGAAATTTGATGCCTATTTTTTCACAGTTCTGTATTGCGGTTCAAGAGGAAGGGGCTAATGTTTCTTTAACCAGTGCATAGTTGATGTCATCCATTCTTGAGATGACTCTTCTAGATCAAGATCATGATAATGAGTTCTATAGTAATAGATAATTCCTTTAGGGTGGTGATACAGTTTCCTTGTGGTCATTCTCAATATAGGGTCTTATTTGATATCCAGACCTCTTTTTTGTGTAGCTAGAGGCATGAAAGGCAGTGAGGGGGTATTTATATATTTTATAGTGGGATGTGCACCCTGGAACCACTAATACATTCTATAATGTGATTCAATAGTTCTGGTGGTTAGGTATGAGGGAATACATTGCTAAGTTTGTCTCTTGTTGCTATACATGCTAATAGGTGATAGCAGAGGATCAGAAACCTTCGGTTTTGTTACAGACACTTCAGGTCCCTACATGAATGTGGGTTGATATCTCTTTGGAATTTGTGGTTTGGTGTCCTAATACCCACATAAAAAAGAATGAAATATGGGTTGTGATTGACAGGCTGACCAAGTCAGAACACATTATATAAATTCAAGATACAGCCTATGTTTACGAGTTAGGTAAGCTCTACATCAAATATATTGTTTGTTTTCAAGAATTTCCATCTATTACAGTCTCTAATTGATATCCTCACTTCACTTCTCTCACTCGGAAAAGCCTTCCAGATGAACAGGGATATCATGTTCGTTTTCACACATCCAACCATCTGATATAGGATGGCCAGACAAAAAGAGCTATAAATATTCATGAGGATAATCTTCATAGCTATGTTCCCAACTTCGGTGGGGATTGGGACGACCACTTAGATCCGATTGAGTTTTCTTACAAAAATAGTTTCCATTCGGCGATCTGAATGGAACCTTTTGAGGCCTTTGTATGGTTGGCCTTTTAAATATCCACTGTGTTGGTCAAAGACTGGAGAAAGTTCTTTGGTTAGACAAAGAATGGGGCATGAAATGACAAAAAATATTCAGTTGATATGTTAGAGGATGTTGACAAACAGATTTGATATAAGTCTTATGCTGATCAACGTCATATACATTTATTGATTTCAATTTGTGATGATGTGTTCTTGAATGTTTCACCCCATTTGGGTCATAGATGACATGGGGGGAAAGGGGGGATTGCTCCTCACTTTGTGGGACCTTTCAATGTTGTTGTGCTGGTGGATATGTTTTCATACTACTTTTCACTTCCACCATACCTGGCGTCGATACATAACATGTTCCACGTATCACCATTGAGGATGTACATATCTGATCGATATCACATTTTGTGCTGGAATGATCTAAAGATCGAGCCTTATCTATTTTTGACTGAGCTACTAGTTAGGATAGTTAATTTTGAGGCCAAGGTGATTCCTAGTAATATTGTACCTTTGGTTTATGTTCTATGGTAAAATGGCCCTGATAATCAAGAGAAGTGGGAATGGGAGGCACTTATGAGAGTGCAGTGGCCTCATCTTTTTGGAATGGATTCTTCTTCATTGGCTTTGTGGGGACATAAAATTTTTATGTTGGAGAGTTTGTAAAATCATGTTACCATGATTAGATAATTTCCACCTTTTCTAGGAACTAGATCAGTTAAAAATAATATTATGTGATTTTTATGGGTTTACTAAATACTGGAGAACAAGTACACACCATGTACCAAAAGTACTCATCACGTACTTGGTGCTGGTTGATGGTTGCAGATTGGGAGATCACCACGTGAATGGTGAGATGAAACTGTGAGTTGGTAAATGCCGTGTACCTAAGGTACACATCATATAGGAATTAAATAGTGGGGTTTTAACCTGAGGTGATGGGTTTTTTGGCGTACATATTTAGCGTGGCCTACACGTCGTGACCCCAAGGTACCCATTGTGACTCAGCCTACATCCTGTTTTAAAACACATCATCGTCTATTTTTATTATTTTCTTTCATCATATCGTCATTTATCAGGACCCTATACTCCCCTAGGAATTTTTTCAGATGTGACCCACTTTCTTATTCGATCTGATCGACTTCATATCATTGTTTCTTCGGCGGTGTGATTTCTGGGTACATGTTCTCCCTCTTAATAAAGGTTTCTATCTATATCCCCTTTTGGGGTTTCAATGGATAATATTGGGATTTATGGATCCCTATCTTGTGGGGTTGGTTTATTCTACAATGTAGAGTTCTGAGGACTCTTTCACCTTCATTCATTTTGGGGTGTGCTGTTGTGAGTGTTGTTCTTCGGTAAATAGGTAGGAGGTTCCATCCCGATTTTCCTAATTTATTTCCATAAAATTGCATAATTTGTTTCAATTCCAGAATTAAATTCAACTTATTAACATTGATTTCATTTTCATTGATAAAAAACACAATTCCAATGAATCAGAGGATCTGAAATGGTTTTGGCATGGATATTTGGAAAACCCCCCAATTCCATTTAATATGGGGAGAGTTTTGTTGAAAATTGTCTAATTTAAATTATTGGATTTAAATTGTGGATTTTATATAAGTATTCTCCATTAAATTGTTGAATTTAATTGTGAAAAAAGAATTGTAAAAAGGATGGAATTGGTTTTGAATTAATTTCAAACTTGATAATGGGTTAATAAGCATTGATAGAAACCCATTGGTTTTATCCTATGAAAAAGGCATGTTTTTGAAAAAAAATGTTTTAGTTTTAAATGGAATTAAATTGGAATTTTTGAAATGGAATAATGGGTTTGATCATATTTTAAAAGTCTTAAAATAGTTTTCCCATCATGTAAGAGTGAATGAAAGCCTTAGGTAGTTAGTGAGTTATTTGGATACACTCAACACTATGAAAACATTCTAAAACATACATGTAGTGGGCCACATCACTAATGGGTTAGTGACGAGTCTCCTTTAGTGAGTATCATGGGGAAATGTGTATACATATTTTTCTGAGTTCCCAAAGAGAGTGAAAATTACTATATATAGTTAATACTATAGTACATTATGGCATATGACCATGTTTCTCAATTTTTTATTTTTATATGAGATATAAATGTATGCCAATGTTGTTTGAACTACTTTACATGAATGATGAATTTATATAAACTATTTTATAAATTTTTTTTCTTAATCCATTGTTTTTGAAATATTCTATCTATTGTAAAGTAAATCTTATTCTTTGAGTGTAATTTCAGTCATTTATTAAATGTATATAATATTTTGTATAATATTGTTTTGAATTTAAAAACCTATTTATTATGAAAAACTCAATGCCTTTATTTGGAATATCTATATTGGGAATTTTTTATAGAGTCTTTGCTGGTGTCCTACTAGGCTTAGGCTCACACCCAACTTTTTTTTTGGTGTATGTAGAATTTATTATTTATGGATCGAGCAAGGGGAGGGGATCTGTAAGAGGTGGATCTAGATATTGAGCTTTGGACATGGTGATTTGTGTCCTTAGAGAGCTTGGGGTTGTTTTACTATTTAGTGCCTACAGTTATTGTAATTTTCTTTTATGCCTCTTTGAGTTCTAGAACTATTACTCCTAGTGGAGTTTCCCAATTGATATGCATCCTATATCTTATATTTTATATTTCTCTTTAACATTTTTGTGGGAAAAATCATTCCCACATATATGTTGTAGGATTCCTGGTGCTAGTCGCTAGCTCGTGGGGATGAGGAACACCCTACAGGTTATGTCAATACCAGCTCGGTTATCGGGTTACCAGGGTACCCTGGCTGGTTCTTAACATCATGAATTTTTTATAATTTTTGAATTTAATTGGGGGGCCATGGTCTTATGAAATTGAAAATACAGTTTTCATTTGGATTTATTTATCAACATGTTATTTATCTTAGGAATATTATCATTATTTGTGAAAAATCTAACGATAATAGGAATATAGTTAAGATATATAGTTTATGTTTTTGGAAAGAATTTACATTTTTCACTTTTTTCTCTTGATAAAAATAACTATGGATATGTTACCTTCTTATGATCATAATTCTATGAAATTATAATGATTAAATAATTATTTTTATTCATTCCGTTAGTGGTTGTATAAAATTTTAATTTATAGTCTCAAGAGACATTATAAACCCCATTTTCAAAATCATTCAAATTAAGACTTTATTAAAAATATTCCTAGTATATTCAAACTACTAGAAATTTCATTATTTTTGAAATACTAGAAGATTCAAATGACAACAAATGTTTTGAGGCCAATATCTACTTTCATCCATTATACCATTGGAATAACCATTGGATTATACCATTCCATACAACTATATACATATAAACAACCTATTAAGATGGTCATAACAATTGTTTAAATTTATTTTCCTACAAAAACTATTACTATTTTTAATTGTTCTATTTAAACTGAAAGTGTGGGAATAAATTTTTTGAGGATATTAACGGAAGATGTATTTTATAAGATGAATGTTTATATCATTTTTATTGATACAATAGATGATAAGAATATTGTATTTATAATTTAATGGTTCTTTTATCATTTAAAAACATTTACAATATTGATAAATAAAAAACATCACTATTGTATTCATTATTTTAATTTTAGATCAAATGAGACAAAAACTTATACCGTTTTGAAAAATGTATTTTTTATAAAGGGTAATGACTATGTATTAATTTAGTTAAATTTAAATTCTTAAATTATAGTTTATAATTAAACCACCAAATTGAGAATTTCTGAATTTTTATATTAACATCCTCTAACACTTATTCTCAGTATTACTATGTTAAAGGTCCTCGTTATTAATTAAAGGGAAAGCATAATGTTAGTTGAAAATAGGGGAGTTATGAATCTATGAATTGATACGTGTTTAAAATATTAATGATGGATAATAATATTCCCAAAATGATATATTAAGACACCTTAGAGGGGGAGGGGTTATATTTATAGTTTCTTATGTTTATCAAATTAAAAACTACTGTAAAACCCCTTATGAATTTAACCCATTTTTTCGGTTATTGTATTTTTATTTATTTATGTTTTACCCAAATAAATTCACAATAATAATTAATGTAATGAAATTAAGATCCATATAGTATTTTTACAAAGGTTTTTTTTCAAAGTACTACTTCTTACCTTGATTGGTTGTTCACCTCAATCAAGAATTATCCATTATAATTTGATATTAATTAGAATGGGTGGTATTTCTCACAACTTCACAATTAATTTATCATTGGAAATACAACATACTATCT
The DNA here is from genome assembly GCA_963277665.1 of Viscum album. NCBI lineage: Eukaryota > Viridiplantae > Streptophyta > Magnoliopsida > Santalales > Viscaceae > Viscum > Viscum album. The sequence continues at coordinate 1,049,476,044 of OY728162.1, forward strand.
CAAATAATTAATCCTTATATAGGTTCACATTATTTCAACATAATCATAATGTGATCTCCCTTACAACCTAAGTCATAATGGTTATATGGAGTCCCAATATATATATGAAAATGTTTGTTCAATGTTCTTCTTGAAAGTAGACCACTAGATTTAGAGAGTATCTTTTGTATTAATGTAATAAATCTCATTCAAAAAGTAATTTATTATTTAAATTCAATATCATCTTTCAGAAACCTCTAAAACTCGGTTATTTCTTAATACTCAACTTCATTGGCTTCTATAATCACTAATCTCTCTTCTTTTTTCTTCTCAATCCTATGCAACCATTTCTTTTATTGGAATATCTCCTTATTCTTATAACTTTAATACATATATGATATTTCAGTGATGTTAATATTCTATTCATTTTACTCATTGAGAGTTACAACAATATTTCACATCACCATATAGCTGCTCTTGATTTCTCAATTGTTGAATTTCTATAGTATCATTTTTATATGTTCATCACCAGTATCTTTTATCATTAGTTAGAATATAAATAATACTTATATGATTATGCTTCCCATAATTTTCACATCTTCTCCACTTTTTCTATACATGAGATACTTTGATAATCTCAATATTATCATTTCCTCTCAATGGGATTTCCCCACTAAAATAATAATAATTTTTATCATTTATATTATCTAAATATCAATACTCTTCAAAATAAGTTCAGAAAGATTGAGATATCCTAAATATTATTCATTATCTTCTCACATTACTCGTATCAATACTATGGTTGAAAAATCCAAACATGTATTTTTTAACATTTAGAATCACCCTTAAGTTCTAATAGGACAACATATATATTAGATTACTCTTATAGATTAATCTATCATTTATCCATATTATTTTCTAAATATTATATTTAAAAACATTTAAAATTTAGAAAAACTATATAAAATATAAATTTTTCCATATTTTGTTTCCTCAAATAAATCATAAAATGATATATTTAGTGATTAAAAGTGAAAACATTGAAATGATAAACTCGTTTAGATAAAATATTATCTTGAATATTAATAATAATATAAATAAAAAATAAAAAATATTTATGTAGTTTATAACTAAAAAACCAGATCATGTATCTTCTTATTTATTTCTCATTTATTCTCTAGATTCATTAAAATAACTCATCATTATTAATAATCACCATAATTAAATATAATATTGATCAGATTCTCCCATGGCATGATTATTAGTAACATAATATATAGGGATTTAATTACATGAACTAGTTGGTCTTCATGAAAATTACATCTTTATAAAAACTCCTCTTTCATCGTAATTACATTTATCCTTGTAATATATATTCTAAAAATTATATAAGTTTACCCAATATGTATATGAACTTCATTTACATAAGATTCTTTTATCATAAGTGGGTTTACCTTGGACTCTAGATTTGGATATATGAAACATTATACATGCATCTTCACGTACCAGTATAAACAAAATTTCATACATTTTGAAATTCCAATATATCTGCATAGCCGCTTATGTGAATTAGGTATATATCTAAATCACCTATAGTTTTTGGTTTTCTTACATGAATTATCATATATCTATGAATCCCAATATGGAAATTATTACATATACCAACAATTTATGGTGTAGGGATTGGTTTATCTGAATTAACATGTGTTAATCAGTTCAATATCTGAATTTGAATACATATAGATTCATGTATTTGAAGAATTAGTTATTTTTACATAATTTTAGACTTCTATCATTTATAAATAGGGATTAACCAAATATCTTACAACCATCCTTACCAACTCAAAAATCACCTCAAAAACACAATTGGGAATTTACTACTATTTAAAAATTCAATACAATTCTGAATGAATGATGAAATATATATACTCATGTGATAGTATATATAAGAAAATAACTATTTACCTCCTCAATATATAATAAAACCCTAGCCAAAGTGTTTTATACAATGATTTGAATAGTCATCAAATGTTGTACATAATGGTGGGAATCTCCAAACACATGGTTCATCTAATATTCCAATCATCTATCATGTGTAAAACATATAAAAATAGCCATTTATTATATTAAAAGTATATAACAGTATTTATATTCCATACTATTATATAAATTACTAAACTACTTTAAATTGTTTTACATACAAAAGGATAAACTCAACAATCATATGATGTGATGGTTTATCCTTATAAATTTTCTATACAAATATTTCAAGGAAAATAACTCATTATCCTCCTTAAACAACAATGTACAAGAAACAACACTTTTAATTTGGTGGATTAATACTAAATACATCACCTAAGTTACTTATAAAAAAATTTTCATTGCACATTGAAAAAAATACAATAAAAACATCAAAAATCTATTTGGGAAAAAACCTTACTTTGAGGGTTGGAGAACTGTAAAAAAAATTTAAGTTTAGTAACATTGTTTTTGTATAACCCTCATATTGAAATATTAATATGACACGTTTTACTAGACAATCATTGATGCCTTTAAATGTTTTTATTATATTTCTTTTATTTTCACCATTCTCATTGAGGTTTTTTATTTTTATTATAAGTTAAGAGGCATAGAAGGAATGATTATAATTAAATAATGAAAAAACCATGTCATGTTGGTCTGGAAAGTGTGTTCTGATTGGTGCCATAATAATTTTTTTTTCAAAATTTAATAATTTTATTGAACATGGTTTATAATAAACATTCAGGTTAATCCCCAGTTTTCTTTTGGAATCAATATATATCATTTTCAAATACAATATAACATGGTTTATGATTGAAATAACAATTTTGTGTTGTGTGGTTCCGGAATATTAATGGGTGGAGAATCATGTCTACCACAAAGAAAGGAATGAATCGTGGTTATAACACCACATAGTTATACCAAATTAAAATATGCATTTTTTATAATGTGGTTTGAGGAATTTTTTGTGATTCACTTAGATGTATTGATAAGTGAAACTACTTCATATTTTATGAAATTATGGTATGGTTTGAGTGAATAAATAACCATGGTTTAATGATTATAGATGGGTAGAGATGCATTTAAAGAGAAAAACATAATTTTGCGATAAATCCAAGTTATAGTTATAGTTAAATATGTGTTTATTAAGATGTAAAAATAAAAATATTTTGAAATAAATAAGGATTATTTCCATGATTTTTGAATTTAGAACCAAATAGAAAAAGTACATTTTGATTCATTGTGCCACTCTATGGTTTGAAAGGTATTATATGCTTATTATGTTTTTTACATTGAGAAAATGAAATAAATTTTTAGTATTCTTTAAGACATTATAGGTAGAGTTTTAGATACTTTAGGGTTATGTTTTAGGACAAAAACAATGGTCCATGCTTGATCTATACTTGGAGGCACTTGAGGAGGATAAAATATAATCATTCATTATCTTTAACATTTTATAGTGATCATTATTACATGTATTTGTCTGGTATAGTTATAATATTGTTCTAAATTCTATTATACCTATAAATTCTATAATCATTATTGATAATAAAATAAAAATGTGTGAGTTGTTATTGTAACTATTTCTCATCGAGGATGTATCCATTCCATAAAATAGATCCAGAACTGTCTAAATTTCTGGTGTTACAAAATATTATTACTCTCTCTATATCAGTTTTTATATGAATATAAGTTACTTAGAAGAAAAATATTTTTACTAATATGGGAATATTTATGGGTTTTTTGTTTCACATTGATGCACCACCATCGTAGTGATTCTTATATATATTTAATATGAACTTAAATTGGAATCAAAGTATGGTGTTTCATCATTTATCATTCATTAATTTATTTATGGTGAAGTGGTTTTAGGTTCATCCCAATGATATTATATTGTTATTAATTTATATAAAGATTATTAATTTCTTTAAAAAATTGTAGTGTTCTCAAGTTTGAGAGTAAATGATTTCACTTATTGAAATGGAACAAGGCTTCATATCTTTTATAACATTGAATCAATGTAATTTATATTACTAATAATGATGTTCATATTACCAAATTTATAGTATATTATACATTAAAATAATTAAATAATTGATAAATCTAAAAGATATCATACAATTCCTTAATCTTCTCACCCCTAATAAATAATTTACACGATTTATGGGTTCCTAAATACTGAATTCTATATGGAATAAGATTTATGAAATTAGTGAATGACAAATGGAATTTATAGAGTAGCACGTTCAAATGTGTAATTAAAATTATGTGGATATCTAAATGACTAAAAATCAATCAATGAATGAGTTTTTTTAGGTGGATAAAATTATTATCTTTATATATAGTTTTTGAGAGGCTCTTGTGGAATTTTCCATTTCAAATGTATTAATTTGAATTCTATTGGAATCATTTTCTGTAAAAATTTATTCCTTATTTTATGACATGAATTGATTCACCATTACCAAATTAAAAACATCTCTATATCGTATTTGGTGTGTATGAGAACTTTCTTGAAGAATAAATAGAAATATAATAAAGGGTTTACCATTAAACAATCAAAAGACATAAAAAATATTATTCAATGATGTTTTAGGAAGAAACATAAAAAATTGAATATGATGGAATAAATATTAACTTGTTTATTTTATTATTTTTTAAATTTTTGAAATGATTAAATTATACATAAAATATAATAATTATATTTAATTATTTTAATTACAAATGGATATACCACTTTTTAATTATTTTTTTGAGATGAAAAATGATTAATACGAGGATGATCATCCTAAAGGATCATAAACAGGATGAAAAAAAATTCATAATGATCAAAATGGAAGAATATTTTATAATGTTAAGGTAATTTATAATTCATCAAAGAAGATAAATTTGATTTCAATACATGAACCATCAACTTCTGATGATGTAATAGAGGGGGAATAAATTGATCAAAGTAATGGTAATGTTCAACATTTTATGGATCAATCAAAGAACACATATGAATCCTCAAATGATGAAAATAATTTTATAGAGGACAATGATGAGAATAAAATACAAAAAAAATCATATTTGATAATGGATCTCTTTGAGAATTTTAATAAAATTAGAAAACATTAATTGAATATTGAAATATTGAATATTATTATTAACAAACATGAACTCTTTAGGGATTATAAAACTATATATGATTTAAAGATACTTTTTGTGATATAAATACTATTATTATTTAATGATAAAAGTTTATGATTTCTGGAAAAATATAATTTATTAATGAAATAAATGATTCATTTTAATAATTTTGTTTTCAAATTTTAATAATATTATAAATCATCAATGAAATTTAATTATTCCAATAATAAATTTTATTACAAGACTAAGAAGTAGTTCACACTAAATTTGGACACTTAAGGATGTAAATAATGAAATGAAAATGATGTATATAAGGTTATGTAGATTCCAAATACACTATTTAATGGTGATATACCCATGGTTACATAAAATATTTTTACTAAAAATAGTAAAATAATGGCATGTAGATGGAAAATTGGTTTCCAGTTAAAATCATGGTGAAAAACACTATGATGAAAAAATCAAAGAATTCATGAGAAGTTTTATAAAAGAATTTTTTTAATTGATAAAAAATCAATAAGTATAATTTATGGAATGTTTTTTTAATGAATAAAGAAATTTATATTTTATTAAATATATTTTTAATACATAGTAAATAATCACTTGACATACTTTTTTGTAAAAATATGTGTTCTATGAATAAAATATATGTCCATATTCAAGAATATGACACTCTCAAAACTAAAAGAGAAAACTAGTACTACACCTCATGGAGAACATTAAATTTCTTGTCAACATTGATTTTCTTAAAAAAACATATATTGGGGGTAGTCAATAAGGAAATTCCACAAAACAAATCTCATTAATTACTATCATGATATTTAAAAATAAATTGAAATAAAATTTTAATAAGTGTATGAGTTTTTGATATAATTATATGGCAGATGAGATTTCATATAAAGATTAAAATTGTGAAAAACAATGGATCTTGGCTAATGGTTTATTATTAAACATGGACAATAAGAGACATCATTTGGAAGACAATGAAAATATGGAAAATAAACTTTTAATTTTGTAAATTATAATTCTTTAAAGGTAAAAAGATAAACATGGTATGAAGTTATTATCATGTAATATTAATGAAATTTATGAATCTATTATCATTAATATTCATAATACATTTCATCATTATTAGTTCATGAGTAGATTATTGATGCTCTTAGTGAATATGATAATTAACTAATTACGAATTAAATTATAGTGGGTGGTTGTCAAAATATATAACCTGTTTCTAACATATATAGTAACGACGTAATTTTATAACAACATGTTTTTATGTTCTTGAGACATAAAAAACTATGTATATTGAAAATATAATCAAAGAAAACAATTAGGTTGTTAAAAAATTAAGCAATTTCAGGAATTCCAATCACACAAGCCTACTTTCATATGTATAATGCAAGAGTGTGGAAGAGGTTTTTAAATAAAACGATTATATAACTACTATAAATGATGGGATAAATAAAATTAATAATAATAATGGTTTTCAATTTATATTTCATCAAATATGGAATATTGTAATTTGGAAAGATTGGTTTTCTAAAATAAACATAATGATGATGCATAGGAATCATCGAAAAAATATCAAATTGTTTACAAGGGATACTCCCAAACTAAGGGTATTAAATTTAATTATAAGTTTTATTAGGTTGAATGGGTAGAAACGATTTATATTTTTATTGAAATTTGTGATAGAAGAGTAATATCTATACATTTATTTATTTAATTGATACAAAGACTTATTTGAGTTCATTTATTGAAGTGAACATTTAGGGGATATAGAGTCTTCCCTTATATAAGAGTCAATTTTAATTTTATAATTATTATTATTAATAATGTTTTTATTCTGTGAATAATTTTGGATTTATTTTTAGGATATTTATGGTGGGATTTATAGAATTAAATCTTGGTAATTCGTTGAGAAATTATTGGGATTAACTATATTAACAATGATTTATTGTTTAATTGAAAATTTATAATCATGTGATTTTATTTTAATTAATATATATTTTATTATGGTCTAATTAATTATTTTAGGCGGATAAATTTTTATATGATTTAATTATTTTGTAGATGATAAGGAATTTTTATTGATATAATATGATTATTAGAAAAATTGATGGATTTTTATTAGGAATTTATTATGATCGTCATAATTGAAATAATAGTGTATTTAATATACTTTAAATTCGTATGATAGTTAATAGTAGTGGTAGACCACAATGGATATTAATATGTTGGAATTAATTTATATTGATAATTTTGGTATATTTTCTAGGATATGTTATTTAAATATTTGGGTGTGGTTATATTATTAATAAATGAGCTAAATTGTGTTTGAATTTAAGATATAGAAGCTATATTCTTTTACATGAATAGTACTATATATAATTAAATAAAGGCCTGACCAAGGGGTTTTTTGATGAGATAAAGTGGATTAATTTGAAGGAATTAAAATGTTGGATCATATATGGTGGTTTACATAATGAATTTTCCGAATTAGTGAGATATTTTAACTCATTAATTATTTTTCATGATTATAAATTGAATTTTACATGGTTTATTCTATAAATATGGAAGTTAATTAGAATTTTTGACCCCTTGAGATATTTCCATATTCCTTTTTAGTGGTTTTGGAACATTGTATAATGTAGCATAAAGAAGGTGGTCATAGGATTATAGGTGGTTATTATAAGGCCCCGACCTTAAACCTTACTTAATATTTAATTAAATGAATAATTCACGTTGATGATCATTTCAGGTTTAGAGTTTTAGAGAATTAGGACATAACTATTACATCTCAAAAGATTACAAAGTATACACTTCTACTAAGTTTCCATAGAATAAAAACACTTAAATGAAACATGTCTAGTTCCATGTTTTATAAAGCATGACTTTCCCTTAATCCCATCCTTGACCCTATTCCACATTAAGTCCTGTGAAAATCATTTCAAAAAACATGGGGTGAACATAAAAATATCAGTAAGGGATACACAAAGAATGAAAAATGTTAGTTTATCAAAACAACAAGTAAACCATATATACTTTATCAAAGTAATAATTTTCACCTTTATGAAGTAGTAAAAATTCTTTACTGAATAAAATATAATTACATACCCTTTTGTAACAAAACGATTACCATAAAACTCATATAAAGATCACATAACATATAAAGTTAACTTGGGACATAAACATACTTAAATGGAATAACAATACGGTCGACTTCCACACATATCACTTAATGGAATAGCCATACGGCCGACTTCCATACCCAATGCATTGGAGGTTATAACGTAACCACCCATCCTGGTATTCACGACACCACCCGTCATATGGTTTATCACGTAAGCACCCGTCAAATGTCCAAGTACAATTATAAAATCATGAGACATAAAACAAATATAATGGAAAGAAAACATTTCCACACTTTGGTCACAATATATCAGTTAAATATATTGATATAACAAATCCATTATAAAAAACCCTTTTCAATACCAAAATACATAACACATTATATTTTATTTATTTAATTTAAAAAGAACATTACGGCTTGTTGAGAATCCAAAGACCAAATAATACTCTCGGTGGCGAAAAAGGTCATTGTCACGACGTACGTTAAAAGAAACATTCCTTTTTGTCTTTTAGAAAACAACTTCATAGAAAAAGATTCATTTTGTATAAAAGTAAAAGTCAAAGGGGTTTATACACTGTATAAAAGAAAGTTGTGTATAAAACGAAATATGCCTCAATGAAAGGAGATTGAGATGAAGTCCCTTACCTCGAGTCCGACTTGACTCGATCGTTCTTTAACGTCCTGAATAATAAACTTGAGTTAATTTATACTTTCTTAAGAACCTTCTTCAAGTTCTTTAATACTTTTATTTAATTATTACCATGTTATAAACATTATGTAATCATTTATGTTAATAATTATTGTTTTGTTGATATTTGGTTCTCAAGTCGAAAGTGGACTCATTACAATTACATGTTGTTCGTGTGGTCAAAGGTTCATTATAACCAGATTGATATTCATGATTTGGATATTATATATATAATATAAATCCAGAATATAAATGTATTTATATTATTACATAATCATTTAGAGGTAATAAATGAAATGCACCGTTCATGGAGACGGTAAGCCATACGTACGCTGAACTCTACTTTCATTTCTATGTCATATTAATGGAATTAAAACTAAATGTGAGGTATGTATATTTTAATTCCAGAATTATATTAATAATTTATATGTAACATACATCATATATAAAAACATTAAATCCATCCTTTATACGTCCCACATATGGCATTAACGAATCAAATCACTATGAGGGGGCTGTAGTCCGCACTTCCTAAAATGAAGATATCGCGTATACCCATAATGGAAGCCATAAAGGTGTGAAATAAATTAAAAATACATAAGCTTAAGGAAGACATAAACAAATTATATATCATATATAAATATAGTGACATATTAATGGCCACCTTTGAAAGTGTTGGAGGATATTGAACAATCATCGTTTCGTGAGGCAGAAATTCTCCATCCACAGAAACAGTAAGTTCTTTAACCATTAGATGCAGGTGTGTGTAAGTGTAGCTCTAATTATTCTTATAACAACATCATATTATATTGAAGATACTGGAGTTGTTACAAAAGAAATGAATAAAAAGAGTTTAGGGGGTTGGAGAAGCAAAATAAAACAAAACAACAGAAGGGAAAACACTACCTTTAAATCGGGTAACTCTTTTTGATTTGAGCGCAAAGGCTTCCTTGGGAAGACTTATGCCCAAAATGAGGCTTCAAGGAGTAAGAGAGGGATTTGGAGAGACAAAATGGGCAGGTGTTTTCCGAGGCAAAGGCTTTGGAAGTGTGGGTAAGTTAGTATAGGTGGGGCCATTTATATGAGGAAGGGAGGGGCACTCTTGGAAAGTAAAGAAATGTTACTTTATATTAAAATGCTTTTCGGATTTAAAAGGACCCACATTGATATAATTCGAGTATAAGGTGATAAGGGTTACAAATATACCCATCCAATAGGTTTTTGACAATTGTAGGTCTTATAATTTACATTACCTTTTCATTTTATTTAAATCGTTAAATAATGAGGTAGTCGCTGCATCATCATGGTGTCATCAATAATTTAATTTATTTAATGTCTAAAAATTATAAAAAAAATATCATGATGTATTAAATCTTTTTATATTTCTAATAAATATTTATAGTAAAAAATATGACATGTATAACCTCATTTAAAAATTGTTTTAGTAAATCAACTCATGTTTGTCACATTTTTACTTTAACATTAAATATAAAGATATTAATGTCCTTTTCCTTCCAAAGTGGCTCCATGGGGACCCCAAGTTGACCTATGGATTGTATTGGTCGGCCATGACACACTCAATAAGGGTATGACATGTGTCAAGTTCATTTCATATTATTAAAACATTATTCTTACCATAAATTACACTAATTACCTCGAATCGCGATTAATAAACTTAAAAGTTACTATTCTCCCAAAAAAAATATTTTAATCCCAATGAACCACATTTTACATCTTAGTGACAACCATGTATGTTGGATATATGAAATTCAAAACATAGAGGTGGTAATTTTTAATTTAAACGAAAAATCAGTTTTTTAAGTACCACTTAGTGGTTTCACTATTCATCAAAAATTGAAGTTTTTCAGAAAAATACCAAAACATCACCCTAAGATATATTTGATATTATGAATTAAAAATTATGTATATTTTAAAAAAATCAAAACATATAAGTTACATTAATTAATTTAATAATTAATTTCCAATGTCAGAGCAAATAACGTGTTTTTATGAAATAATAAGAATCAAAGGATTGACACTAGTTTAAGTCCTATTTCAAAGTGAAATTAATTCCAATGACCAATATTGGATTAAATGGTAAAAATATATTCTAATTTAACATTAAAAACAATTCCAAAGATAATATAATCATATAAATAAATTAGATTAAAAAGAGGTTTTGATTCAAATACCACATTTTTCAATATTGGTTCAAAAATGAACTTTATCCGAAAAATACCAAAAATTTACCCAAAGTAAAATTCAATGTCCCAATCATATAGAATAAGTTTATTTCGACAAATAGAACTTATAAAATTGTCAAAAGTTTGATTTAAAAATGGTTTTCCATCAAAAGGAAGTAAAACAATCTTTTAAAAATATTAGTGTATTCCATGCTTAAGATTGGATTTATTCTCATTTTAAGGCTCTAAAACAGAATCTAATTCATTAATAGTCATTGATAAAAATATCTATTATTCATTACTTACTTGGGATGTTACATCCTCCCCCTATAGAAATTTTCATCCCCGCAATTTATTTACTTATCGATGAAGTGGGGGTATTTAGCCCTCATTGCATATTCAGATTCCCATGTTGCCTCTTCAATCATATGGTTTTTTTCAGAAAACCATTACCTGATGAATCACCTTATTCTGTAACACTTCATCCCTATGGTAAAGAATCTGTACCGGTTGTTCCTCATAAGATAGGTTCTCTTCCAGCTGAACTACCTCTGGACTCAAAACATGAGATGGATCTGGCATATACTTTCTCAACATCGAAATATGAAAAACATTGTGTACCTGAGATAAACTCGAAGGTAAATCCATTTGGTAAGAAATTGATACAACTATCTCCAAAATTTCATATGGTCCAATGAACCGTGGACTCAGCTTTCCTTTCTTACCAAATTGCATCACACTTTTCCACGGTGAAACTTTGACAAAAACTTGATCACCTACCTCAAAAGATAGATCCTTCCTCCGGTTATCCGCATAACTCTTCTGTCTGATCTATGCTGTTATCATGTGTTTCTGAATCAAATGAACTTTTTCTTCCATATCTTCCACCAATTCTGGTCCCATCATCTTCCTTTCACCCACTTCATCCCAAAAAGCTAGAGTTCGACACCGTTTACCATATAATGCCTCAAATGGAGCCATCTGTATACTGGAATGAAAACTGTTATTATATGAAAACTCAACCAAAGAAAGATGTTGGTACAAAATTCCCTGATAATCCATAGAAAAAGCTCGTAGCATATCCTCCAAGGTCTGAATTGTTCGTTCTAACTGCCCATCTGATTGTGGATGAAAAGATGTACTAAAATTAAATTCAGTACCCAATGACTTCTAAAGGCCTTTCCAAAAGTTATAAGTGAACCTGGGATCACGATCAGATACAATGGAGAGAGGAACTCCATGTAACCTAACTGTCTCTTTAAGATACAAATGGGAAAGTTGATCTAGGGAAAAAGTATCCCGTATAGCAAGGAAATGAGTAGATTTAGTCAAGCGATCAACAATAACCCAGATTTCATTATTACCTCGTGGTGTCTTCGACAATCCCACAATGAAGTCCATGGATATATTCTCCCATTTCCACTTTGGTACTGGTAAAGGCTGAAGCATCCCTTTCGGTAACTGCCGCTCTTCTTTAACCTGTTGACAAGTCAAACACTTCACAGTAAAATCAGCAATATCTCTTTTCATTCCGTCCCACCAGTAATAGTCTCGATGATCTCTATACATCTTAGTAATGCCTGGATGAACTGAAAACAGAGAACTATAAGCTTAACATAACAACTATCTCTTCAACTGTGAATCACAAGAAACACAAAATCTCTTCCCAAATCTCAAAACACAATCATTATCAATGTTGAATTCAGGAAACTTACACTTCTGAACCGGCTCTATCTTTTTCTACAACACACTGTCTTGCTTCTGTGCTTCCTCTTTTCTGTCTGATAGAGAATATTTCACTGATACCTAAAACAAAACAGCAGAAGATCCTGCACCAAAAACTTTTATGCCAAATTTCATCAGATCATTAACCAAAGGATCACGTTCGAAACGAATAATTGCTAATGAAGCATTACTTTTTTGACTCAAAGCATCTTCCACTTTATTTGATTTTCCCATATGGTAATGAATTGTAAAATCATAATCCTTGATTAATTCTAGCCATCTCCTCTGTCTCATGTTCAATTCTTTCTGAGTGAATATATACTTTAAACTTTTGTGATCAGTATATATCTCATGCTTAGCTCCATACAAAAGATGCCTCCAAATTTTTAAAGCGAAAACAACAACATCTAATTCCAAATCATGTGTAGGGTAATTTAACTCATGAGTTTTCAACTGTCATGAAGCATAAGCAATTACCTGATCATTCTGCATTAGAACACAACCAAGTCCTTTCAATGAAGCACCACTGTAGATAAAAAACTCCCCATTCCTGGAAGGTATCCCAAAACTGGATCATTCACCAATCTCCTTTTCAATTCTTGAAAACAATCATTACATTATTTTTTCCAGATAAACTTAACACCCTTCCGAGTTAGCTTAGCCATTGGACTAGATAATCGTGAAAAATTTCTAACAAAACTTCAGTAATAGCCTGCCAAACTGAGGAAACTACGAATATCAGTTACATTTCTGGGTCTTGGCAATTCTTCAACAACCTTTGTTTTTGCAGGATCAATAGTTATCCCATCTTTAGAAACAATGTGACCAAGGAAAGAAATTTGTTATAACCAATACTCACACTTGATGAATTTTCCATATAGTTTCTTTTCTTTTATGGTTGGAAAGATAACCCTTAAAAAACATTCATGCTCCTCTTTACTTTTAGAAAACACCAAAATATCATCAATTAAAACAACCACAAACTTATCCAAGAACTCATGGAAAATTCTATTCATAATGTCCATGACTACAACAGGTGCATTGGTTAACCCAAAAGGCATAACTAAAAATTCATAATGGCCATATCTAGTACGGAACGTAGTCTTCAGAACATCTGCTTATTTTACTTTCAACTGATGGTACCCCGACCTCAAGTCAATCTTCAAAAAATACTGAGCTCCCTGGAGCTGATAAAAAAAATCATCAATATGAGGCAAAGGATACTTGTTCTTAACCGTAATATTATTCAAGGCTATATAATCAATGAAAAGTCTCATTGAGCCATCTTTCTTTTTAATAAACAAGACAGGATCACCCCATGGTGATGTGCAAGGTCGAATGAAACCTTTATCTAATAACTCTTGCAATTGCATATTTAACTCTAAAACTTCAACTTGAGCCATTCGATAAGGGGGTTTTGAAATTGGCATAGAGTTAGGAACTATGTCAACAGTAAATTCAACTTCCCGATCATGAATAATACCGGGAAACGCATCAGGAAAACATCAAGATACTCATTTACCACTGGCATATCATTAATCTGAGCAGTTCCCTTATTTTAAAAAATGTGTGCAAGGGAATATTCATTTCCATATTTTACAAGTTTCTCGGCCTCTTGATATGTTATCATCATTAAGGGTTCATTCTTGTACACAAACAGAAATCCTTTCTAAAAAGAAACCATTTTATATCTGCAGTCAATCTTAGCATGATAAACAAAATGCCAATCCATGCCCAAAATATCATGAAACTCTACTAGAGGCAAAACAATAAGGTTTTCTAGTAGATTCATTCCGCACACAAGGATAAGAAGGTTCTTATTATTTCTTTTTGTCTCAACATTCCCTCTTGGTGTTTTTACCATATGTTTAGGATTCATATCATGATATGGAATTTCCAATTTACTATAAAACTTCTAAGAAATTAATGAAAGTGTAAACCCTGAATCAAACAACAAATTGTCATAATATGAACAAACAAACAGTGTACCTGATACTACATCATTCGATGGCCCAACATCTGCTGAAGTAGTTTCAAAGGATTTCACCACCCCTTTCTGCTTGTAGTCTGGCTTCTTTTCCCCAGTTGAGTTCTTTGTTAGACACTCATTTGAATAATGACCCATTTCATTACACTTAAATCATC
Source organism: Viscum album (assembly GCA_963277665.1). Taxonomy (NCBI): domain Eukaryota; kingdom Viridiplantae; phylum Streptophyta; class Magnoliopsida; order Santalales; family Viscaceae; genus Viscum; species Viscum album. Next base: position 1,049,491,045 of record OY728162.1, read on the forward strand.
TTACCGCTGGCTTTTCATTGCTTGCTTGATCATCTTCCTTACAGTTACGAGCAATATGACCAGACTTACCACACCGAAATCACTTACTAGACTTGGATAAACAATCCCGAGGATTAATTTAACCACACTTCTCACAGGATGGATATTTGGTTTTCATACCTCCTGGCTTCTTTGATGAATTATTCCCCTTTTCCTGCCAACTGGACCTCTTATTCTGTTGTTGGTCAAAGAACACCTGATCATCGACAAACTCCATTTCCACCTTCTCCGCACATCGAAAATGTTTTTCATAACTTTTGAACTCATGAGAAGCTAATTCCATTTGATACTTTGGCTTCAACCCCGAGTAAAAACAGTTTATTTTACTATCAATATCTCGTATGAAGTTTGGAGAATACCTTTCCAATCGAGTGAACTTTACTTCATAAGCAGCCACTGATTCATCCTCCTGCCTCAATTCTAGGAACAGTTTTTCCATCCTATGACGAACCACCTTAGGAAAATATTTCTCAAGAAACATACCATTCAATTCATCCTTGTGAAGATCATCAATCTCATCACTATCCCTGATATTTTTCACCATCGACCACCACTGATCAGCTTCACCTTCAAAACGGTAAACAGAAAGACTAACCTTTTGATGTTCTTAACACCCCATGACATCAAAAATCTTCTCCAGTGCTTTAATCCAACCTTTACCTTGAACGAGGTCAGATGATCCTCTGAATGATGGGGGATGTTGCCTCATGAAATGTTCCACCATAGACATGTTCCTCTTCAGTTGATCTGGCTAATCTTGTGAATGGATACCACCACCATTTATAGCCTCAGTCAACTATTCCATCACTACAAAAAACTGTTCAGTTCCAATTCCGAAAATCTCAGGATGCTGATTTAGAAGGTTATTTCCTTCTATATTCTTTCCTAGCACTGCTTCCATGTTTCCTCTGCGGAAAACCATTCTAAACAAACATGTCTTAGATGAAGCAACATTGTAATATTCAAATTCTATATCATTTCAACTTGACCATAAAAAAATATTTTTGGATAATGATTTAATAGAATTTTAACTCCTAAAGTTATCTAAACCGACCTTTGATACCAACTATAAGGCCCCGGCCTTAAACCTTACTTAATATTGAATTAAATGAATAATTCAAATTGAGAATATTTTCAGGTTTAGAGTTTTAGAGAATTGGGATATAACTATTACATCTCAAAAGATTACAAAGTAGATACTTCTACTAAGTTTCCATAGAATAAAAACTCTTAAAAGAAACTTGTCTAGTTCCATGTTTTATATAGCATGACTTTCCCTTGATCCCATCCTTAACCCTATTCCACATTAAGTCCTGTGAAAAACATTTCAAAAAACTTGGGGTGAGAATAAAAAGCTCAGTAAGGGATACACAAAGAATGAAAACTATTAGTTTATCAAAACAACAAGTAAACCATGTATACTTTATCAAGGTAATAACTTTCACCTTTATGAAGTAGTAAAAACTCTTCACTGAATAAATGATCATTACATAACCTTTTGTAACTAAAATATTACCATAAAACCCATATAAAGATAACATAACATATAAAGGTAACTTGGGACATAAACATACTTAAATGGAATAACCATACGGACAACTTCCACACATATCACTTAATAGAATAGCCATACGGCCGACTTCTATACCAAATGCATTGGAGGTTATAACGTAACCACCCGTCCTGGTATTCACGGCACCACCCGTCATATGGTTTATCATGTAACCACCCATCAAATGTCCATGTACCATTATAAAATCATAAGACATAAAACAAATATAATGGAAAGAAAATATTTCCACACATTGATCACAATATATCACTTAAATATATTGACATAACAAATCCATTATAAAAAACCCTTTTCAATACCAAAATACATAAAACAATATATGGTATTTATTTAATTTAAAAAAAACATTACGGCTTGTTGAGGAAGCCAAAGACCAAATAATATGCGCGGCGGCGGAAAAGGTCATTGTCACCACGTACGTTAAAAGAAACATTCCTTTTTGTCATTTAGTAAAACGATTCATTGAAAAATATTCCTTTTGTATAAAAGTAAAATTCAATGGGGTTTATACACTGTATAAAAGAAAGTTGTGTATAAAACTAAATATGCCTCAATGAAAGGAGATTGAGACGATGTCCCTTACCTCAGGTCCGACTTGACTCGATCGTTCTTTAACGTCCTGAATAATAAACTTGAGTTAATATATACTTTCTTAAGAACCATGTTCAAGTTCATTAATACTTTTATATCACTTATTACCATGTTATAAACATTATGTAATCATTAAAGTTAATAATTTTTGTTTTGTTGATATTTGGTTCTTAAGTCGAAGGTGGACTCCTTAGAATTACATGTTGTTCGTGTGGTGAAAGGTTCATTATATCAAAAATGATATTCATGATTTGGATATCATATATATAGCATACATTTACAGAATATTCATGTATTTATAATATTACATAATCATTTATAGGTAAGAAATGAAATGCACCGTTCATGGAGACGGTAATTCGTACGTACGCATGAACGCTACTTTCATTTCTATGTCATATTAAAGGAATTAAAACTAAATGAGAGGTATGTATATTTTAATTCCAAAATTATATTAATCATATATATGTAACATAAATCATATATAATAACTTTTAATCCATCCTTTATACGTCCCACATATGGCATTAACAAATCAAATCACTTTGAGGGGGCGGTAGTCCGCACTTCCAAAAATGAAGATATCGGGTATACCCATAACGGAAGCCATAAAGGTGTGACATAAATTAAAAATACATAATCTTGAGGAAGACATTAATATATTATATATCATTTATAAATATAGTGACATCTTAATGGCCACCTTTGAAGGTGTTGGAGGAATATTGAACAATTATCGTTTCGTGAGGCAGAAATTCGCCATCCACAGAAACAGTATGTTCTTTAACCATTAGATGCAGGTGTGTGTAAGTGTAGCTCGAATTATTCATATAACTAAATCCTAATATATTTAAGATACTGGAGTTGTTACAAAATAAATGAATAAAATGATTTTAGGGGGTTGGAGAAGCAAAATAAAACAAAATAACACAAGAGAAAACACTACCTTTAAATCGGGTAACTTCTTTTTGATTTGAGCTCAAAGGCTTCCTTGGGGATAATTATTCCCAATGTGAGGCTTTAGGGAGTTAGATAGGGATTTGTAGAGACAAAATGGGAAGGGGTTGGCCGAGCCAAAGGCTTTGGAAGTGTGTGTAAGGTAGTAGAGGTGGGGGCCTATTATAAGAGGAAAGGAGGGGCACTCTTGGAAAGTAAAGAAATGTTAATTTATTTTAAAATGAGTTTCAGATTTAAAAGGTCCCAAATTGATATAATTATAGGATACGGTGATAAGGGTTATAAATATACCCATACAATAGGTTTTTTACAAGTGTAGGTCTTATATTTTACATTATCTTTTCATTTTATTTAAATCGTTAAATAATGAGGTAGTCGCTGCATCATCATCGTGTCATAAATAATTTAATTTATTTAATGTATAAAAATTATAAGAATACTATCATGATGTAGGAAATCTTTTTAGAATTATAATGAATATTTATAGTCAAAAATACAACTTGTATAACCCCATTTAAAAATTGTTTTAGTAAATCAACTCATGTTTGTGACATTTTTACTTTAACATTAAATAAAAAGATATTTATGTCATTTTCCTTCCAATGTGGCTCCATGGGGTCCCCATGTTGACCCATGGATTGTCATGGTCTTCCATGAAACATCCAATAAGGGTAGGACATGTATCAAGTTCATTTCATATTATTAAAACATTATTCTTACCTTAAATTATACTAATTATCTCGAATCGCGATTAATAAACTTATAAGTTACTATTCACCCCAAAAAATATTTTAATCCCAATGAACCACATTTTACTTTATAATGACAACCATGTATGTCAGATTTTTGAAATTCAAAACACAGAGGTGGTAAAATTTCATTTAAACGAAAAATCGGTTTTTAAGTACCACTTAGTGGTTTAACTATTCATCGAAAATTGAAGTTTTTCAGAAAAATACCAAAACATCACCCTATGCTATATTTGATATTCCGAATTAAAAAATGATTTCTATTTTACAAAATTAGAACATATTAGTTACATTAATAAATTTAATAATTAATTCCCGTTGTCAGAGCAAATAGCGTGTTTTTATGAAACAATAAGTATCAAAAGATTAACACTAGTTTAAGTCCAATTTCAAAGTGAAATAAATTCCAATGACCAATATTGGATTAAATTGTAAAAATATATTCTAATTTAACTTTAAAACCAATTCAAAAGATAATATAATCATATAAATAAATTAGATTAAAATGAGGTTTTGAATTAAAATACAACATTTTCACTATTCATTAAAAAAATGAACTTTAACGGAAAATACCAAAAATTTACACAAAGTAAATTTCAATGACCCAATCATAAAGAATAAGTTTATTTCGACAAATATATCTTATAAAATTGTCAAAAGTTTGATTTAAAAATGGTTTGCCATCAAAAGGTAGTAAAATAATATTTTAAAAATATTAGTGTATCCCATGCTTATGATTGGATTTATTCTCATTTTAATCCCCTAAAACACTATCTAATTCATTAATAGACATAGATAAAAATATATTTTAATCATTGCATACTTGGTATGTTACAATTATAGAATTTTTATAAGTATAATTTTGTTCAATATATTTCATTCAAATTACTTGTAGTAATAATGATATTTTGTAACATTAATAAAATTCCTAAATTGGATGTTCTCTCATTTGATTTTCTGAAAGGGGTTTTATGATATTTTGTATGGGTTGTGCTAAAGTGTCATGGGGAAAAAATAAAATTTCACAAAATTATTCCTTCAGACTGGTATTATTCAGCAATTATTTAATTAAAATTTATATGTATTCGTCCCAAGTTTTATTGGGGTCATTCAATTATTTGGAGTTTCCGAAACCTTGTATAAGGAGATGCACTATGTTACTCCAATTCATAACATCCTATGTAAAACATCATCAATATGTTTTTTTAAATTTGTTTATGAATAATTATTTATATAATAATATTTATTATATTAGTTCATGTTTCATTATTTTAATAAAATCAAAATTGGCCACTTAGTAATTCTTAGGAAACCACTTCCAGGTAGGTGGCTCCAAAATATTCGATTCATGGGTGGGACTTGCATTATAGATGTAAGTCTAGGTAATATCTTAATATACCCTTATATAATTAATTTTAAAAAATGTTTTAAAAAAAAAATTGGAATATGTTTTTAAATTTTTTTGTTTTTTGATTTAATAGGTAAACAGAAATGGAAATTTAATAAACGGAAGAAAAAATAGATTTACTTGGTGAAGAATTATCTACCTGGGGAAATATCAAGATGCTAATCCTTAATTTCATTAAGAGAACGGGTTTAAAGCTGTTAATACTTTGTTTTTTACACATATAAATATAATGTTAGTTATTTTACACTGTGATACATCCTAGAGTTTGTTCAGAAACAGAAAACGATTCACTGACTTCCACTAATGACATGGTGTTTTGTGTCCGAATTTATAACCATAACACACCACAAAAACGTATTAATGGCTTGAAATATTTTCCTAGTTTATATGTTTTTAATTGTGATACCATTACATAAATGTTTGTTTCTTTTATAGTGTTTATGTGATCTTAATCGACCAATATAGACCACAAAAACACTACAATTATACTAGAGAAGAATAAAGGGTGAATGGTGTGTGAAACATAACATGAAAGGGTAATGAAAAACATAATCATATGAGTCTAATAATGAAAAATAAGTTAATAAATGAATAAAATAATAATATAGAGTCATTAATAACAACACAAAAACCATTAATTTCAAATATTATTCAAGCATTACAAAAAAAACTTGGTATTTACACAGTGTCCCTCCCTAGGTTATCACAACGAGTTTAGAACTCCATGGAAGGGGAGGAAGCCATTAATGATGAATCAACTCATTCCAAGATTCCAAAAAATACCATATGGTCTATAAAGATTTAATAATGAGGGTTATTAGTTTCTTTATCAACAACTACAACAAACATTCCATAAAATAAAGTAATGTATCAATGGGACTAGGTGCCAATTCACGGTTGATTTTGTATTTTCAATTCATCTGGATGGTTTAATGAGAAAAAAATCAAAAAAAATGTATTCAAATTAGGTGTAGAAATGGGAAATAGAGTTATATATATAATTTAGGTATCATGAGAAAACTGGAGGTCAATGGATCGAGTTATGGTCCAAATATAGAAGGGTGATTAAATTTGGAATGCCTAGGATGACATCACTGGTGGGCCAATTTTGGGCCCCTTGTGATCACATTCATCCTTTAGTCCTGTAAGATTAATTATATCCCAATGACCATATAATCCAAAAAAATGTATTTTTCACATTTTTATGAGTTTATTTAATATTATTATATAAAAAGTGATCTGCTTTTAAATATAGAATATTTTCAATTACATATTTATAACAATTCATTCAACACATTAATTTAAAATATACATTGACTAAAAAAATTAAAAACGGGATACAAAAACACATAATCAATGTTATAAAAATGTATATGGGTGATAATATTTGGTATATTGCTATGTGATGAAACCTCAACACATAATACTTAATTCTCCTTGGAATTGTCTTATATCCTAATCAATTCCCATTCCCAAATTAAATGGGGGGAAAACATAGAACATTATTTTGAAATAGAATCCATAATTTCTATTTTATGGAAGAACTTTTACTATCATTAGTATTCTCTCACATGTTAATTTAATTTAAATAATTCATTCACCCATGAAACATGTCACAACATACCTCTCATAGAAATGTTCCCCCTTCACTCTAGGAACAAAAGATGTGGGGTTATGATCATTTCCCAGATTTCAAGTGATCTTACCATATTATTGGTGGAGATTATAATTTCTATACTAGTAGAATGTACAGTGCTACTGAAAAGGAAATCCAAAATATTTTTCTAAGGTTTAAGGGTTGGTAGTGTTGGATATTTTAAAATCTAAGGCAAAAGAGGCGTGCTTAATCTCTTACGTAAAGCATGTCAAAATTCAGAAAGTCTTCACAATTAATGTACTCACGCATCCCTTCACAGTGTAGATCTATTCCCACTCAATCTACCCATTTTCCCTTTTGTGTGTGTCATAACATAGCAATGAATAACAATTAATAAACTTTTTATTTTATCTATTTCATTTTTTACATTTTTTGTAGTACAAAGCTATAGTTTTTAATATAATTTTGTTTTAAGATAAAGAGGAAAACATTCAAACCATAGTGATATAATATATATGGTGAAACCATTTTCAAAAAAATTTTTTGGCACCCCTTCACTCACCTATAACAATAAATCATTCCCTATAATTCTCAAGGAAACACCCTCTCTCTAACACTTTCCGGAAATAAAAGTTTAATGTACATATAAGATGGGTAGGTATGAATGAATTGGATTGTATGGTGGCTACCAAAATGGTATTTCATAGTCTAGAAGGCATTATATGGGTAAAATTTCAAGGTTTCTAAAACTAGATGTTTATTATAAAAATTTATTTTTAAATAATGTCGGACTGTATCAAGAATGTATCACACTCAAATATTATGGAATCAAATAGAATTAAGTCATGTTCTGGTTTCTTTACACAACTGATGACTCTCATGAGAGTGAATAAAAAGAATAATATTCAAAAAATATCATAAAATTCCTATCGGGTAAGGAATTAAAATATTGGTTACTGCTAATGATGCATGGGTTTCAGAAATCCATTAATCAACTATAAATGGTTTGAAACAAAAAATTACACAAAACGATTCCATGTCAAAATTCATTTGAACAACACTTTTCCAAAAAAATGTAATTTTTTTAAAAAAATCTATTCAATCATGAAATTTTTTGGATATTGTTTTTGATATGATTTGTTATTTGAAAACAAAATATAATTAGAAATAAATAAATAATGAAAAAAAATTTGATTGGTCGTATTTTTGATTTTATTTTATTCTATTCTATTTTTTAAATCCTATATATCACATGTCACCCTCCTCTAAACATAAATATTATAATGTCTTTAATGAAAGTAGTATAAAAATGGGAATGTAAATAAAGGCATGCAGAAGGGAAAACATTTATGTGGTGTCATTTTCAGAACCCATCAGTATGATTTCCTCCAATAGATATTTTGGAAAATACTCATTGAAGTGTTCAAGCCTCTTGTCATTATTATTAAACCTATTCCCACTATTTCACTCAAAATTAGTATAGCACCAAAATGGTAAATATAAGATATTGTATAAGGTTTGATACATCAAGAATGAAGCTTACCTAGGTTGAGATTTAGCCTGGAATTTTACATGAGGACATTCTCACCAATATTAAACATCCACTGATGAATCATATTACCATGGAAAACATTTTAATTCTATTTATACATTCGGGTGTTATTATATGGATCTTGTTGAATTTCATACAAATATTGAATCTATAACTTCCTGTGCTCACCTACATCAGAAATATTCATATTATATTGTTTAAATTTCAAATATACATGGATATCTACCTTCATTTGGAGGTGAAAATAATTTCCAAACACAATCCTTTATAGTGACATTTTTATAGGAGTTTTAGATGTTTTAAGTTAAACACAAATTGAATCATCCATGTCCAGCCTCTAATCCTTCCAATTGGGTTTTAGTTATTTATATAAGATTCAATTAACATAATAATTTGAAATTTCTACTTAGTAGTTAGTTTGGTGGTGATATTATGTAACGAACTATCATTTAATAAACCTATAAAACATTAGTTTTCAATTAGAAACCATTTTTAGTCATGGTAAAGGTGTGATACGTACTATGGAAGGTCCTAGAAGCATCCGGTCTTGTTTGGAGACCAGTGTTCATCAAAATTGGAAAGGAACATGGAAAAACTAGTTGTTTAAACCATGTAATAATGGATGTATGGTTTGTACAAACCGTGTACCAGAAAACAAGATAACCATCAGGTAACATAGTTTCTCTAAAACCTTGTAGACCATGATGCACAACCATAAATAATAGCTAAAGTTTTTAACAAAGTGTTTTCACATGGACTATGCATGGTTTTGGAAACTATGTGCCTTGATTGTGTGTATTGTATCCTTCTATTTTGTCCTGAGCACCATTTAGTCAAATCATTAGACCAATCCATGTGCTTAGATATATTATGGTGAAATGGTATATTTTACACTCTTTAATTATTTTATATTTTTTCTTTTTTCTTTTTTTTCTCCATCAATTAAAACCATCTTCCTCCTCCAATAGATCTCATACTCTCCCAACCATGGATTTGGGATATCTCTTTCATATGGAGTCCATTATTCATTCCAATGGAAGTTTTGGATAACTGAAGGAATGAATAACCGCACTCACCCTTAGTATTGTAGTATATATTTCCATCCATTAAATTATATAGATACATGATCATTTTCATTATTTTCAATTATTAGGATTCTGTCTTGGATATAATCCATCATTATTCAAATATTATGCTCATATCAATAGAGGCGTCATCTATGACCTTGGGGAAGTCGGTCACATCGTTTTCCTATCATGTATTGCTCATTTTGTAATTGTTCCATCATTCCATTTGTTGGAATTTGCTAAGAATCTATATTATATCAACCACTTCATGTATAATGGGTCCTTGAACCTAGATAGACATTAATTGAAGATTTATTGGTGATGTAGAGGCTATAGATACCTTTTATGGTCACTCCATGGGAATTGCAGTTGGAATATGCCATTTTAGCCAATTGGTTCAAAATGCCTAGAAATTCCTTATACCACCCATCTTCACTTTTAAATCAATTATCCCTTGGTTCAGGTGTATTTAATGTAATCCATGGAACCTCATTGGTTATTTATCCTCATGTTGATGGAATTTTCCATGTAGGCATATTCCTTTACCCATGGTACCTTCCCTTGACACTTAACCTCAATAATGGATTTTCCATGTCTAAATGAATTAAATGATTTGGTTATGGTGAGTGGAAATGTATTGTATGGTGTAGGTAAGAGTTGTCTTCCTTTTAAATGAGTTATCCATGACACCATCCATTTTTTCCTTTGGGGCATATAATAAAATTGGTTATGTTTTGATAAATTGAATGGGTTGTTTAAGTGAAATGGATAATGCATGTGGGTTCTCCATTGTTAATAAATCTAATGTTCTTAAATATAATGAATGAAGGGTGGTTAGGCCACTCCAACTATTGAGTCTTTATAAAATTTTTATAAATAATTGTTATTCTTTATGTGTTAAGTTATAAATGACTATGCCTCTTTTAGGTATATGTTTTATATAAAATAATGGATGGGTGGTAAAGCCCGATGCCATTTATAAATATAATATGACTTATAATAGGTTGTTTACGATGGTAAGGGGTGTAGATCATGGTGGGTAAATTACACCACCTTACATCAGAGGTTGAGTATAGCATCTCACAATTGTGATATTATGCAGGATATGAGAAGATGTGACACCATCTCCTTTTAGAGTGTTGACATAGAGACACACTCACCTCCCCATGTGATTGGCATGGACACCCCCACTATCTTGGGATGTAGGAAATTTACCATTTGACATGAGTTTTTAGACTCATTTTAATAGCAATGGATAGTGTGAGTCACACACCAGTCTATCCAGCACTAGTATTCTAGGTATATGTCCATTAAGCATCCTTGCACACTTGGTTCAAATAGGTGGTTGAAATATTGAACTAAACTATATATATATATATATATATATATATATATATATTTTCTACAATATATATATATATATATTGAAATGTTCTGACACTAATTCTAGCCATGAGATGAAGCAGGAAGACATACCAGATGTCCTTTAGAAACATGAGTGGGTTTGTTATTTAATTATTTAAGCATTTTTTATTATTCTGATTATAAGAGTACTCTATTTAGTTTCGAGCACTTGTACGATTACAAATAGACACCATTAGTGGTGTCTTATTGAGATTTTAATCTCACACACTACTTAGGATGCATTTCCACATGAGAAGACTATCTTCTTATACGTCTTGATTAATGAAAGACCCCAAATACATGTTTCTAATATATATATTTCCTAGTTTGAGATTAGGATCAGGGGACTGAGCATGTGCAAGAGATGATAGGGAATATTTTTTTTCTCTTTTTTAACTTTTTTATAGAATGATTGTATTCATATTCACTTATTCCTTTTCTTATACTAGTATTCCATTCATTTTATATAGAAACTTCCTTTGTGGATTTTATTATATTATTCTAGTTTTTAGTTGTCCACATCTTTTAATGCCCGCTTTTTTCAGTTATATGTTAATCATTTCATATCATAGTTGATTGTGATTGTTTATATCATGCATCATTGATTGGATGATATTTTTTATATCTTTTTTCTACTCTGACATTATGGTATTGTATCCCCACAGTAAAAACTTTATGCCCTCACTGATAGTTAACAATCTTTGCCGTACTGTGTGGCATGCTTGAGGCCATGTAACCCACCAGCTTGGGGTTCAATTTACATATATCAGAGTTCAGAATATTACAATGTGGTATCAAAGCAGTTCATTTCTTAAATTACAATTTGGAGAAAATATATTGGAGGCTGGGAATGCTTTGGACATGGTCATAAGCAATCCTTGGGTGTCGCTAACGCATGTTTGAGGAAGAGGCCAATTTTCTTAAATTATTTTTGTTGTTCTTTTTTTATTACTATAAATGTATTTTAACAGTTTGGTGGCAAACAAGAATTATGTTTTTTTATATATATATTCTTTTGAAATTATAATTTTTTTACTAATTCCTGGTTAAAGGTGGGAAAAAATTTACAAGCATCCCAATATTTACAATATGATTAATATGAAAATTATTTTCTCCATTCCACATAAATTTTTATCCTGCATTTATGGTTGCAAATTATTAGTGACTTACATATATATTGGATTGTGTTGACAATTATTGCTAGTACTGGAAACATTATTGAAACTTAATGTACAATCCATAACATGATAGAGTTTTCATACATATGTTAAAGGAGTCACCTTAATTAGTTTATTTTGGATTGTTGATCTATGGACTATCAGTCATGTGAGCTACAATGTTTTATGGTGTGGGTCAATTGGATGCCATGTTTTTGCTCATAAGTATTATGGGCCTTTATGGATTGAAAAATAGAAAACCATCTAATTTAACCATCGTACTGTGTTTTAATGGTTTCAATAATAAAATTAAAATTGAATATTACTTTTGAATAAAACTGGTGATATTGCATATGCCTAACAAATAGACATTGTCCCAAAAAATAGCCTTTGTAGTGGGTAGTGGGGTATCTTCAAGCATTATTATGGTCTATTATGGTATTCCTCTATTATCTAAACATGGATTTTAAAGCAAAAAAAAAGGTGTGATAATTTATATAAGAAGGACTTACTCCTACCTAGATTCTTATCTGAAAGAATTTCAGTTTCTTAAAACTCTCATGAGATGTTCATTTGGAGATGTAATATTATACACCCATGAAATCCTGACGATTCACATTGAAATGTACGACCAATTTTCAGCTATCGACCTGTCAAGGTTCTGGTGCTCTGCTAATGTGTATAGTAGCACTCGTGTCGAATCCTCTGCGATGATACTTCTTAATAGTCGATTGTTCTTAGTCGATTGTATTTTGATTGGGGGGTCTGTTTGTAGAGAATTAATTAAATGAATTATTGATTAATATTGATTTAACAATTTCATAAATATTGGGTCGAGTTCATCATTAGGTAGATAATCCTGTGATATCCTTGAGATTTTCATTATATTGAATTTAAATTAACACCCATGTCATAAGTTGACGTTGATTGGAATTTCCATGTGTTAAGGATTTAATAAAATCCTTAACATAACACAGGTTCTAATCTTGATCATATCTTGTTTATGGTAGTATATTTATGGTTCCAATAATCCATGGAAACCACACATTAAACAAAACAAGTCATTAATCCATGACATGTTAATTCCAACATACACACTGTTAATTAAACAAATACTCATCGAGAAAAAGCTCTCAATCTCTTAACATACCTAAATTATAACTCACCCCAATGAGATATTTACTCATTCATTATGATGGTTATTAAAATGGTAATATATTTTTATGGCGATGAATTATAAAGAGAAGAAAAAGAAAGGGACACGATAAGATTAGTGCGCGAAACACACACACAAACAATGAAGAAATTGTTAAATATAGAATTTAGATTGAATGAGGAAGCAAAATAAGAGAATGGATTTTAACTTCAGTTAGGATATTTTAAGAACATTAATTTTAAACTACAGAAGGTGGGTGATAGTATGAGATATTGAAGAAGAAAGATTCATTAAAACAAAATTACAAAACAAACACTTACATGATTTCAAATGAAAAAGAACACAAAAATAAATGAAATGAAAGAGAGGAGGAAGGTTATCTCAAGTAAAAAAATGAGTTTGGAATTTCCTCCCATGCCTTTGGAAGAGCCTTGGTCATTCCAATTGATCCTCCTCTATTCTGAAATTCCAACCCCTCTTAACGAGAGAAGGTGAGATTATTTATAGACCAAGGAGTGGACTATTTTAATTCCCAATCTGTCTCTCCACTTGCATTGCCAATTTGGCTATTTAGACATCTTAATCGTGAGAATCCTCATTTTTACATGTTTTAGATAATAATGTTGGCCAAACTGTATGAAACGTTGGAGTCATTTGGACCAATGTAGCCAATGTTATGGCTGGTTGATTAAACAAATTTAATCTGTCCATTTCAATCAAATATTTTTAATGTCCAAAATGTGAAAGGGTTTTTGAATATGAATATGCCTTCAAAACCGAATGATGTATTCAAAAAAGTCATCCTCCTATATCTACTCTTTCACACTACAAAATAGCAACTTGAGAGGATTCTTATATGATGATATATGTCATGAATACTATACTGATTTTATTTCTCGGACAGAATGGTGGGATGGAATTCAAATTATATGTTGGGCCCCTTGTTTTTAGAGTTGGGCCTTGAAATTTTTATCCAAGACTCCTTACATTGTCCCCCATACCATTGAGGATAATTAAAGAATTTTATCTTCTATATTGAGCCCAGTAATCCAATCTTCATGAATGGTCTAGTTTCTTCACAGATTCTGTAGGTCATCTTGTGTGGTAAATGTAATCCTCCAAATAGAAGAATTGGCCCATGATCATTCTAATGAAATGTTTTATATTTAATTATGAATACTAAAAAATAAGAACCACACAATTTGGATCATTATGGTGAGTGTTATAAATAAAATAGTAAACTGAACCAATTGGACTTCTTCTAAAAATACTAAAAAATTATACAAAGTATTAAAACATCAGTATTCCACACAAAGTTTGCACATTTCATATTAAATCAGTAAAGGGATTATATAATAAGACATGAAAATATTAACAACATCAACTCCACCACACTTAGTCTTGTGCATTTCCTCATGTGCAACAAATATAAAAACATGACAAAATCATTTTCACTCACAAACAAATATTAAAATTTTATTTTCTTCAATCAAGGGAGGTTTAGACTATTTCACTCAACAATTTTGAATTAGACCAAATGTTGTAATAGAAAAAATATTCCAAAACTAATTAATTTTTTCATGCTCAAATTTAGAAATGGAAACTGGGGACACTCAAAACTCACATCTCAAAATATGATAAAATTCATTTGTGGAGTTTCATTCTTTCACCAACAAAAAGTGAATATCTTAGAGTTTGAAAGAGCTCTCAGCTTCTAATACTTATCCAAAGTGCGCAAGAATATAGAGGTATTTTCAAGGGTTTGTTTAGTGTCTATGGGATGGTAGGAATATAATGTCTATGAGAGAGAAGAAGAGGGATAAAACACCAACATAGAAAATGAAATTCACAATTTTTTGGAAGAAAACATGGAAGGAAATGAAAAAACATATTTACAAGGGAATTATTGTGTGAAGAAAGACACAATAGAGGAATAAAATATTAAGGTAATGAGAATATGGAATATTTACAAAACACAAAACTTCTCCCTAGGAGAGTATAATGCAAGTGTTCCTTTTTTTCTTTTCCTTTTTTTCTTTGTTTTTTAAAAAGTTGACCTTGAAACAGATCTCACACTCATATCCCAACCCATGTTTTATCTTATCATGACAATATTTGTAATAGTTATAACAAGATCAATGGATGAGGAAGAGTGATTTTTGACCTACCCAAGACACAACCCATTCTTTCAAAAAAAATTAATTGTTTTTCAATTTCATCATTTTTGAATTTTTTAGTACACGTGTCAATAAAATTTTCAAAATTACATAAATGGAAGTACATTATATTCCCCAAAACACACGTAATGGAAACCTCTCCACCACAAAAAAAATGGATGCATTCCCTCAAGATGATGATAACTCGTTGAAAATCAATAATAGGGTACCCAAATAATGAAATCCATTCCCTCCCCCACATAAATTTCAGAAAATTATGTAACGAAAATTAATGTTGATATTGGGTGGGAAAAGGTATTGGGATTGTAATGTGGCTATCAAAGAAATGTTTTTAATAGGCTTGAAGGGGGTTTCCAATGGATGATTAATGTAAGGGAAATGGGAGGCTATTTGGCTATTGTGATTAGCATGTTGTTCAGAAAATGCCTCTATCATATTAATGCAAACTAAGGTAAGAAATTCAGCTCGAAGATCCACAAACTCAAGACTAACAAATGTGGGTGAAAACACACATTTAGAAAAGATTTCCATAGGTGTACTTGGCATGAAAGAAAATGTTTTTCCTCACGGTTTGGGAAAATAATTTTCCAAATAAAAAATTGATCATTCAAAATTTGTTAATTTTGACACAAAATTCATTATCTAAAGTCATGATGTAAATAAAAAATCTTTGAGATGAAAACATGTTTGTTGACTACCCAAAAAGGTTGGAAAAAATTATAAAATTGGAAGGTGAGTAATCAAGACTCTGGATTTTTTAATATTTTATTTGTTATGATTTTGTTTAGTTTTTTAATGGTTTTTAATAAAGATACACCCACACAAAAGAGAAATTGAAAAATAAAGGGTCTGAAAATGAAAGTGGTAAAAAAAGAAAGGGAGAAGAATAATAATAAATAGGTAGAGAGAGGAAGAGATAGAGAGAGAGTTAATGGGAAAGAGGTGCCCCCTCGTTTGGATTTGGTGGGTCGCCATCTCCATCTAGTGGTCAGACTACTGGAGAATTTGGTGATCCAGTGGAAGTTGATGATGATCCCGGATTTTTTTTCCTCTCATGGTGATGCTTTAACATATTTCCATTAACCGTTAATGTACTTTTGGAAGAGGGGTCTTGGAATTGCACTACAAAAATGGGTAAACATTAGTAATAACAATAGGACCTTCCCAACAATAATTAAGCATACCTGGGTGAAGCCGAAATCTAGAATTGAAGAGCATTACCTTATCACCTTCATGAAATACCTTTCTCGGTATGTTTTTATCCTAGAGTTCCATTGATTTTTCTTTGTATAGATTAGAATTCTCATAAGAATGAAGTCGAAGCTCCTCTAGTTCATCCAATTGAAACAATATTTCTTATCCCGTTTTTTCAAGGTCAAAATTAGATGTTTTCACTACCCAAAATGACTTATGTTGGATTTCAACTGGAAAATGACATGATTTAACAAAAACTAGCCTAAAAGGAGACATCCCAATGGGTGTTTTATAAGCAGTTTGATAAGCCCAAATTACTTCACCAAGTCTTTCAGGCCAGAATTTTTTGGTGCGTTTTAAAATTCTCTCAAGCACTCTTTTCCCTTCTATATTAGAAAGTTCATCCATGCCATTTTTTTGGTGGTGATATGCATTTTTGGTTTTATGTACAACCCCATTCTTTTTCAAAATTTAATCCATGGTTTTATTACAAAAATTGGATCCTAAGTCTCTGATCAAGGCACGAGCATGCAAAATATTTGGAAGATGTGTGTCTTTAGAAACTCTCTAATAGTATGTGAATCATCCTTTCTAGTGGGTTTCACCTTGACCCACATAGAAAAATTATCAACTATAAGAAGGATGTATGAGAATCCATTGGATGGGGGAAATGGTCCCATGAAATTGATACCCCTAACATCGAAGAACTCACAGACAATTAATGGCTTTTGGGTCATTCCATTTCTCTCTGAAATTATGCCAAACTTTTGGCAAGTGGTACATGATTGACAGAACTCATGTGAGTCCTTGAAGACTGAATCCCAGAAGAATCCATTGTTTCAGACCTTTCGGAAGGTCCTTTGAGGTCCAAAGTGGCCACCTCCGGGAAGTGAGTGACAAAATTCTAATATGGATGAATGTTCATTTTCATTGAAACATATCCTAATGACTATGTCAGCCCCAGTTTTCCAAAGTTTATTTTCTTCCCAAAAATAGTATTTTGAACCACTTTTCAATTTCATTTTATGTTCTTTTGAAAACCTTTCAGGAAAAACACCAGAAACCAAGTAATTTACAATTGGGGCATACCATGGTATTTTTGGAGTGAGAGATGAAAGGTGATCAATGGGGAATTCAGGATCAATGATTTCAGAATGAGAAGAATTAGAAATTCTACTCAAGTGATCAGACACATGGTTTTATTTTCCTGGCCTATATTTTATTTCAATTTCAAAGTCATGGAATATTAGGATCCATCTTATTAGCCTCGATTTGGAATCAATTTTCATGAGTAAGATATTTATAGCAGAATGGTTTGCGAATATGATGATTTTGGCACCTAAAAGATTGGGCCGGAATTTATATAAGTCAAAAACCACTGCTAAAAGTTCATTTTCAGTTGCAGTGTAGTGAGATTGAGTTTCATCCAATGTTTTTGAGGCATAATAGATTACATGAAGAATATTTTCACTTCTTTGACAAAGAACAGCCCCAACAGCTTTATCAGAAGCATCACACATCAATTCAAAGGGTAAGGACCAATCTGGGGGTTGGATTATCGGGGAATATGTAAGAGGATTTTTGATTTTAATGAAGGCTCTCTTGAAAAACTCATCAAAATTTAATGTTACATCATTTTTGAGCAAACGAGTGAGTGGGAGGGAAATTTTACTAAATTTATGGATGAATCTCCGAGAGAAACCGTCATGAACGGGAATTGAATGGATGTCTCGAATTGAAGTGGGTGGAGGAAGTGATTGGATATCTTCAATTTTGGCAGGATCGAATTCAATACCATGTTTTGAAACTTTGTTCTATATAACTATACCATTTGTAACCATGAAGTGGCATTTTTCAAAATTTATCACAAGGATTCACATGACACAGTTTTGGAGGACTAGAGAGAGTGAATTAAAATAGGATTCAAATGATTTACCATAAATGGTGAAGTCATCCATGAAGACTTCCTTGAAGTGTTCAATGAATTCTGAAAAAACACTCATCATACACCTCTAGAATGTTGCAGGAGCATTAAAAATTCCATAAGGAATTCTTCTATATGCATATGTTCCAAAGGGGCATGTGAAAGTATTCTTTTCTCGGTCCTGAGGTGCGATTGGGATTTGGAAGTAGCCGGTGTATCCATCAAGAAAGCAATAGTGTGACTTCTCGGCTAATCATTCCTGTATTTGATCAAAGAATGGAATAAGGTAGTGATCTTTTCTTGTTTCAACATTCAATTTCCTATAGTCGATGCGCACACGCCATTTTTTCTTCACTCGTGTGGTGACTACCTCTCCATGTTCATTTGTGACAATAGTTATCCCACCCTTAATAGGTACAACTTGAATTAGTCTAACCCATTCACTATCAGAAATTGGGTAGATAATACCAGCTTGAGGAAGCTTGGTGATCTCTTACCTAACTACCTCAAGGATGAGTGGATTGTATAAGGCCCCAGCCTTAAACCTTACTTTATATTGAATTAAATGAATAATTCACGTTGAGGATCTTTTCAGGTTTAGAGTTTTAGAGAATTAGAACATAACTATTACATCTCAAAATATTACAAAGTAGTCACTTATACTAAGTTTCCATAATAAAAAAACTCTTAAAAAGAAACATGTCTAGTTCCATGTTTTATATAGCATGACATTCCCCTGATCCCATCCTTGACCTTATTCCACGTTAAGTCCTATGAAAAACATTTCAAAAAAACTTGGGGTGAGCATAAAAAGCTCAGTAAGGGATACACAAAGAATGAAAACCGTTAGTTTTTCAAAATCAAGTAAACCATGTATACTCTATCAAAGTAATACATTCACCTTCATGAAGTAGTAAAAACTCTTCACTGAATAAAGTATCATTACTTACCTTTTTGTAACCAAAGTATTACCATAAAACCCATATAAAGAACACATAACATATATAAAGGTAACTTGGGACATAAACATACTTAAGTGGAATAACCATACGGTCGACTTCCACACATATCACTTAATGGAATAGCCATGCGGCCAATTTCTATACATACTTAATGGAATAGCCATACGGCCGACTTCCATACCCAATGCATTGGAGGTTATAACGTAACCACCCATCCTGGTATTCACGGCACCACCCTTCATATGATTTATAACGTAACCACCCGTTAAAATGTCCAAGTACCAATATAAAATCATAAAACATAAAACCAATATAAAGGAATGATAACATTTCCACATTTCAATCACAATATATCATAAATATATTGACATAATAGAATCATTTTTCAAAACCATTTTCAATACCAAAATACATAAAAGAGTATATGGTATTTATTTTATTCTAAAAACATTACGTCTTGTTGAGAAATCCAAAGAACAAATAATACTCGGCGGTGGAAAAGGTCGTTGTCGCCGCGTACGTTAAAAGAAACATTCCTTTTTGTCGTTTTGTAAAACTCTTCGTAGAAAAAGATTCCTTTTGTATAAAAGTAAAAGTCAAAGGGGTTTATACACCGTATAAATGAAAGTTGTGTATAAAACGAAATATGCCTCAATGAAAGGATATTGAGACGAAGTCCCTTACCTCGGGTCCGACTTGACTCGATCGTTCTTTAACGTCCTGAATAATAAACTTGAGTTAATTTATACTTGATTAAGAACCTTTTTAAAGTTCATTATTCCTTCTATATCACTTATTTCCATGTTATAAACAGTATTTAACCATTTATGTTAATAATGTTTGTTTTGTCAATATTTGGTTCTCAAGTCGAAAGTTGACTTCTTACAATTACATGTTGTTCGTGTGGTCAAAAGTTCTTTATATCCAGAATGAAATTCCTTATTTGGATATCATATATATCATATATATCCATAATATACATGTATTTATAATATTACATAATCATTTAGAGGTAAGAAATGAAATGCACGGTTCATGGAGACGGTAAGCCGTACATACGCATGAACGCTACTTTCATTTCTTTGTCATATTAATGGAATTAAAACTAAATGAGAGGTATGTATATTTTAATTCCAGAATTATATTCATCATTTAGATATATCATTCATTATATATATCCATTATATACATGTACTTTTAATAGTACATTACATTTGGGGATAAGAAATGAAATGCACCGTTCATGGAGACGGTAAGCCGTACGTACGCATGAACACTACTTTCATTTCTATCTCATACTTTAATGGAAAGAAATAATAATTATATAGAGGTATATTATAATTCCAGTATAACATCATATATAATAACATTAAATCCATCCTTTACACGTCCCACATATGGCATTAACGAATCACATCACTTTGAGGGGGCGGTAGTCCGCACTTACTTAAATGAAGATATCGTGTTTACCCATAATGGAAACCATAAAGGTATGCCCAAAATGAAAAATACAGAAACTTAAAGAAACGATAAACATATTATATATCATATATAAAAATAGTGACATCATAATGGCCACCTTTGAAGGCGTTAAATGAGTATTGAACAATCATCGTTTCGGGAGGCAGAATTTTTCCATCCACAGAAACCGTATGTTCTTTAACCATTTGATGTAGTTGTGTGAGAGTGTAGCTCGAATAAATCATATAAAAACATCATAGTATATTGAAGATACTTTTTTTGTTACAAAAGAAGAAAATAAAAAGAGTTTAGAGGGTTGGAGAAGCAAAATAAAACAAATGAACAAGAGAGAATGAATTACCTTTAAATGTGTAACTCCTTTTGATTTGAGCCAAAAGGCTTCTTTTGAAAGGATTCTGCCCAAAGGGAATCCTCTAGGATGAGGAGAGAGATGTTTAGAGAGTAAATGGGTAGGGGTTGGCCGAGCCAAAGGCTTGAGGAGTGTGTGAAATGAGGTAGAGGTGGGGGCCTTTTATAAGAGGAGAGGAGGGGCACTTTTGGAAAGTAAAGAAATATTACTTTATTTGAAAATGTGTTTCGGTTTTAAAAGGTCCCACATTGAAATAATTCGTGGATAAGGGGATAAGGGTTAGAAATCCACCCATCCAATAAGTTTTGGACATGTTTAGTTCATATATTTTACATTATCTTTCCATTTTATTTAAATCGTCAAATAATGATGTCATCGCTGCATCATTATTATGTCATAAATAATTTAATTTATTTAATGTCTAAAAATTATAAAACAAATCCTATGATGTAGGAAATCTCTTTATCTTTCTAATTACTATTTATAATCAAACATCTGATCTTTATAACCCCATTTAAAAATTGTTTTAGTAAAACATATCATGTTTGTGTCATTTTTACTTTTACATTAAATAAAAGGTTATTTATGTCATTTCCCAACCCAATTGTCTCCATGGGGTCCCCAAGTTGACTCATGGCTTGTCTTGGTAGTCCATGACACAACCAATGAGGGTAGAACATGTGTCTAGGTCATTTCATATTATTAATGAATTATTTTTACCTTAAACTACACTAATTACCACTAATCGCGATTAAGAACTTAATAAGTTACTATTCACCAAAAAATTATTATAATCTCATTGAACCACATTTTACTTCTTAATGACAACCATGTATGTTGGATTTTTGAAATTCAAAACACAATGATGGCAAAATTTCATTTAAACGGAAAATCAGTCTTTATAAGTACCACTTAGTGGTTTCACTATTCATCAAAAATTGAAGTTTTTCAGAAAATTACCAAATATTCACCCTAAGCTATATTTGGTATTACGAATTCAAAAATGAACTCTATTTTACAAAATTCAAAACATATAAGTCACATTAATTAATTTAATAATTAATTTCCACTGTCAGAGCAAATAGCGTGTGTTTATGAAACAATAAGTATCAAAAGATTGACACTAGTTTAAGTCCGATTTCAAAGTGAAATTAATTCCAACGACCACTATTGGATTTAATGGTAAAAATATTTTCTAATTTCACTTTAAAACCAAGTCAAAAGATAATCTAATCATATTAAAAATTAGATTAAAGAGAGGTTTTGAATTAAAATACAACAATTTTCACTATTCATTTAAAAAAAAGAACTTTATCGGAAAGATACCAAAAGTTTACACAAAGTAAATTTTGATGTCCCAATTATAAAGAAGGATTTTATTTGGTCCAAAAGAATGTATAAGAGTGATCAAAACTATATTTAATGAGGGTTCACCATCAAAAGGTGATAAATGAACCTTTAGTGAAAATTAGGGTATAAATGCCTAAAATTGAATTCTTTCCATATTTTAAGCCTTTATATTTTATTAGATAAATGTAAAAACATTTAAAAACATATATAATCATATTTTAGTTATTCCTATCCATTCCCGCTAGTACAACGGCTACATGTAAACTAACATTTAAAATAATATTATTTTATTACTAGTGTGCAACGTAAGTTTTCAAAGAAACTCATCGTTGCGTATCAGGTACGATATCGACCATAGCAACCCCTTTAAAATAAAATTAATATTTAATTCGTAAATATTAATAAATATGAAAATTCTTTATTCTTTATTTACCTGGGATGTTACATCCTTCCCCCCTTTTGGGAATTGCGTCCTCACAATTTTATTCACTTATCAAAATAAGTGGGGGTATTTATCCCTCATAGCATTTTTAGATTCTCACGTTGCCTCTTCAATCACATGGTTTTTCCACAAAACCTTTTCCTGATGAATCACCTTATTCTGTAACACCTGCTCCCTGTGGTCAAGAATCTGGACCGATTGTTCCTCATAAGATAGTTTCTCTTCCAGCTGAACTACCTCTGGACTCAAAACATGAGATGGATCTGGCATATACTTTCTCAACATCCAAACGTGAAAAGCATTGTGTACCTGAGATAAACTCGGAGGTAAAGCCACCCGGTACGCAACTGATCCAACTCTCTCCAGAATTTCATATGGTCCAATAAACCTTGGACTCAGCTTTCTTTTCTTACCAAATCTCATCACACGTTTCCAAGGAGAAACCTTGAGAAAAACATGATCACCTACCTCGAAAGATAGATCCTTCCTCCGGTTATCCGCATAACTCTTCTGCCTGCTCTGAGCTGTTCTCATGTGTTTCTGAATCAACTGAACTTTTTCTGCCATCTCTTCTACCAATTATGGACCCATCAACTTCCTTTCACCCACTTCATCCCAGAAAGCTGGAGTTCGACGCCTAATCCCATATAATGCCTGAAATGGTGCCATCTGTATACTGGAATGAAAACTGTTATTATATGAAAATTCAACCAAAGAAAGATGTTGGTCCCAACTTCCCTGATAATCCATAGAACAAGATCGTAGCATATCCTCCAATGTCTGGATTGTTCGTTCTGACTGCCCATCTGATTGAGGATGAAAAGCTGTACTAAAATTTAATTCAGTACCCAACGACTTCTGAAGGCCTTTACAAAAGTTAGAAGTATACCTGGGATCACTATCCGATACAATGGAGAGAGGAACTCCATGTAACCTGACTATTTCTTTAAGAAACAAATGGGAAAGTTGATCAAGAGAGAAAGTATCTCGTATATAAAGGAAATGAGCAGATTTGGTCAAGCGATCAATAATTACCCAGATTGCATTATTACCTCGAGATTTCCTCGGTAATCCCATAACAAAGTCCATGGATATGTTTTCCCATTTCCACTCTGGCACTGGTAAAGGCTGAAGCATCCATTTCGGTAACTGCCGCTCTGCTTTAACCTGTTGACATGTCAAACACTTCACAGTAAAATCAGCAATATCTCTTTTCATTCCATCCCACCAGTAATACTCCCGCAGATCTCTGTACATATTAGTACTGAAAATGGGGAACTATGAGCCTCACATAACAACTTATTCTTCAACTGTGAATCACAAGGCACACATAACCTCTTCCCAAACCTCAAAACACAAACACAAACTTATCCAAGAGCTCATGGAAAATTATATTCATATGGTCCATGAATACAGCAGGTGCATTGGTTAACCCAAAAGGCATAACTACAAATTCATAATGGCCATATCTAGTATGGAACGCAGTCTTTAGAACGTTTGCTTCTTTTAATTTCAACTGATGGTACCCCGACCTCAAGTCAATTTTCGAAAAATACTGAGCTCCCTGGAGCTGATACCACATCATTCGATGGCCCAACATCTGCTGAAGTTGTTTCAAAGGATTTCACCACCCCTTTCTGCTTGTAGTCTGGCTGCATTCCCCCAGTTGAGTTCTTCGTTGGACACTCGTTTGCATAATGACCCATTTCATTACACTTAAAAAATCTTACCGTTGGATTTTCATTTCCAGCTTGATCATCTTCTTTACAGTTACGAGCAATATGACCAGACTTAACACACCGAAAGAACTTACCAGACTTGGATAAACATTCTCCAGGATGCATTTTACCACATTTCTCACAGGATGGATATTTGGTTTTCTTACCTCCTTGATTCTTTGATGAATTCTTCCCCTTTGCCTGCCAACTAGACCTCTTATTCTGTTGTTTGTCATAGAACACCTGATCATCGGAAAACTCCATTTCCACCTTCTCTGCACATTGAACAAGTTTTTCATAACTTTTGAACTCACGAGAAGCTAAAGCCCTTCGATACATTGGATTTAACCCTGAGTAAAAACGGTTTATTTTACTATCAAGATCTCGTATGAAGTTTGGAGCATACCTTGCCAATCGAGTGAAATTTTCTTCATATGCAGCCACTGAATCATCCTCCTGCCTCAATTCTAGGAACTGTTTTTCCATCCTAAGACGAACCACCTTAGGAAAATATTTCTCAAGAAACATACCTTTGAATTCGTCCCAGTGAAGATCCTCAATCTCATCACTATCCCTTATATTTTTCACCATCGACCACCACTGATCAGCTTCACCTTCAAAACGGTAAATAGCAAGACTAACCTTTTGATGTTCTGAACACCCCATGACATAAAAAATCTTCTCTAGTGCTTTAATCCACCCTTCAGCTTGCACATGGTCAGATGATCCTCTGAATGATGTGGGATGTTGCCTCATGAAATGTTCCACCACTGACATGTTCCTCTGCGGTTGATCTGGCTGATCTCGTGCATGGATACCACCACCATTTATATCCTGAGTCAACTGTGCCATCACTGCAACAAACTGTTCAGTTCCGATTCCGACCATCTCAGGTTGCTGATTTGGAAGGTTGTCTTCCTCCTGATGTCGTCCCAACATAGCTGCTTTGTTTCCTCTACGGAAAACCATTCTGAACACGGAAATATCTTAGGCGAAGCAACATGGTAATCTATAAATGCTATATCATTTCAATCATATTATAATTTAACACTTTTCTAACTCCTAAAGTTGTCTAAACCTCCCTCTGATACCAACTATAAGGCCCCGGCCTTAAACCTTACTTAATATGGAATTAAATGAATAATTCACGTTGAGGATCTTTTCAGGTTTAGAGTTTTAGAGAATTAGAACATAACTATTACATCTCAAAAGATTACAAAGTAGTCACTTATACTAAGCTTCCATAATAAAAAAACTCTTAAAAAGAAACATGTCTAGTTCCATGTTTTATATAGCATGACATTCCCTTGATCCCATCCTTGACCTTCTTCCACATTAAGTCCTGTTAAAAACATTTCAAAAAAACTTGGGGTGAGCATAAAAAGATCAGTAAGGGATACACAAAGAATGAAAACTGTTAGTTTTTCAAAA
Source organism: Viscum album (assembly GCA_963277665.1). Taxonomy (NCBI): domain Eukaryota; kingdom Viridiplantae; phylum Streptophyta; class Magnoliopsida; order Santalales; family Viscaceae; genus Viscum; species Viscum album. The sequence continues at coordinate 1,049,517,324 of OY728162.1, forward strand.
TCAAGTAAACCATGTATACTCTATCAAAGTAATACCTTCACCTTCATGAAGTAGTAAAAACTCTTCACTGAGTAAAGTATCATTACTTACCTTTTTGTAACCAAAGTATTACCATAAAACCCATATAAAGAACACATAACATATATAAAGGTAACTTGGGACATAAACATACTTAAGTGGAATAACCATACGGTCGACTTCCACACATATCACTTAAAGGAATAGCCATACGTCCAATTTCCATACATACTTAATGGAATAGTCATACGGCCGACTTCCATACCCAATGCATTGGAGGTTATAACGTAACCACCCGTCCAGGTATTCATGGCACCACCCGTCATATGGTTTATAAAATAACCACCCGTTAAAATGTCCAAGTACCAATATAAAATCATAAAACATAAAACCAATATAAAGGAATGATAACATTTCCACATTTCAATCACAATATATCATAAATATATTGACATAATAGAATCCTTTTTCAAAACCATTTTCAATACCAAAATACATAAAAGAGTATATGGTATTTATTTTATTCTAAAAACATTACGGCTTGTTGAGAAAGCCAAAGACCAAATAATACTCGGTGGCGGAAAAGGTTGTTGTCGCTGCGTACGTTAAAAGAAACATTCCTTTTTGTCGTTTTGTAAAACGCTTCGTAGAAAAAGATTCCTTTTGTATAAAAGTAAAAGTCAAAGGGGTTTATACACCATATAAAAGAAAGTTGTGTATAAAACGAAATATGCCTCAATGAAAGGAGATTGAGACGAAGTCCCTTACCTCGGGTCCGACTTGACTCGATCGTTCTTTAACATCCTGAATAATAAACATGAGTTAATTTATACTTGATTAAGAACCTTTTTAAAGTTAATTATTCCTTTTTTATCACTTATTTCCATGTTATAAACATTATGTAACCATTTAAGTTAATAATGTTTGTTTTGTCAATATTTGGTTCTTAAGTCGAAAGTTGACTTCTTACAATTACATGTTGTTCGTGTGGTCAAAAGTTCTTTATATCCAGAATGAAATTCCTGATTTAGATATCATATATATCATATATATCCAGCATATACATTTATTTATAATATTACATAATCATTTAGAGGTAAGAAATGAAATGCACCATTCATGGAGACGGTAAGCCGTACGTACGCATGAACGCTACTTTCATTTCTTTGTCATATTAATGGAATTAAAACTAAATGAGAGGTATGTATATTTTAATTCCAGAATTATATTCATCATTTAGATATATCATTCATTATATATATCCATTATATACCTGTACTTTAAATAGTACATTACATTTGGGGATAAGAAATGAAATGCACCGTTCATGGAGACGGTAAGCCGTACGTACGCATGAACGCTACTTTCATTTCTATCTCATACATTAATGGAAAGAAATAATAATGATATAGAGGTATATTATAATTCCAGTATAACATCATATATAATAACATTAAATCCATCCTTTACACATCCCACATATGGCATTAACGAATCACATCACTTTGAGGGGGCGGCAGTCCGTACTTCCTTAAATAAAGATATCGTGTTTACCCATAATGGAAACCATAAAGTTATGCCCAAAATGAAAAATACAGAATCTTAAAAAAAATAAGCATATTATATATCATATAAAAAAATAGTGACATCATAATGGCCACCTTTGAAGGCGTTAAATGAGTATTGAACAATCATCGTTTCGGGAGGCAGAATTTCGCCATCCACGAAAACCGTATGTTCTTTAACCATTTGATGTAGTTGTGTGAGAGTGTAGCTCGAATAAATCTTATAACAACATCCTAGTATTTTGAAGATACTGGTGTTGTTACAATAGAAATAAATAAAAAGAGTTTAGAGGGTTGGAGAAGCAAAATAAAACAAATGAACAAGAGAGAATGAATTACCTTTAAAAGTGTAACTCCTTTTGATTTGATCCAAAAGGCTTCCTTTGAAAGGATTCTGCCCAGAGGGAATCCTCTAGGATGAGGAGAGAGATGTGTAGAGAGTACATGGGCTGGTTTTGGCTGAGCCAAAGTCTTGAGGAGTGTGTGAAATGAGGTAGAGGTGGGGGCCTTTTATAAGAGGAGAGGAGGGGCACTTTTGGAAAGTAAAGAAATATTACATTATTTGAAAATTTGTTTTGGTTTTAAAAGGTCCCACATTGATATCATTCGTGGATAAGGTGATAAGGGTTCGAAATCCACCCATCCAATAAGTTTTGGACATGTGTAGTTCATAGATTTTACATTATATTTCCATTTTATTTAAATCGTCAAATAATGATGTCATCGCTGCATCATTATTATGTCATAAATAATTTAATTTATTTAATGTCTAAAAATTATAAAAAAAATCATATGATGTAGGAAATCTATTTAGCTTTCCAATAACTATTTATAATCAAACATCTGATCTATATAACCCCATTTAAAAATTGTTTTATTAAAACATATCATATTTGTGTCATTTTTACTTTTACGTTAAATAAAAAGTTATTTATGTCATTTCCCAACCAAATTGTCTCCATGGGGACCCCAAGTTGACACATGGCTTTTCTTGGTCGGCCATGACACAACCAATGAGGGTAGAACATGTGTCTAGGTCATTTCATATTATTAAAGCATTATTTTTACCTTAAACTACACTAATTACCACTAATCGTGATTAAGAACTTAATAAGTTACTATTCACCAAAAAATTATTATAATATCATTGAACCACATTTTACTTCTTAATGACAACCATGTATGTCGGATTTTTTAAATTCAAAACACAATGATGGAAAAATTTCATTTAAACGGAAAATCAGTCTTTATAAGTACCACTTAGTGGTTTCACTATTCATCAAAAATTGAAGTTTTTCAGAAAATTACCAAAAATTCACCCTAAGATATATTTGATATTACGAATTTAAAAATGAAGTCTATTTTAAAAAATTAAAAACATATAAGTCACATTAATTAATTTAATAATTAATTCCCACTGTCAGAGCAAATAGCGTGTTTTTATGAAACAATAAGTATCAAAAGATTGACACTAGTTTAAGTCCGATTTCAAAGTGAAATTAATTCCAACGACAACTATTGGATTTAATGGTAAAAATATTTTCTAATTTCACTTTAAAACCAGTTTAAAAGATAATCTAATCATATTAAAAATTAGATTAAAAAGAGGATTTGAATTAAAATACAACAATTTTCACTATTCATTTAAAAAAAGAACTTTATCGGAAAGATACCAAAAGTTTACACAAAGTAAATTTTGATGTCCCAATTATAAAGAAGGATTTTATTTGGTCCAAAAGAATGTATAAGAGTGATAAAAACTATATTTAATGAGGGTTCACCATCAAAAGGTGATAAATGAACCTTTAGTGAAAATTAGGGTATAAATCCCTAAAATTGAATTCTTTCCATATTTTAAGCCTTTATATTTTATTAGATAAATTTAAAAACATTTAAAAACATATATAATCATATGTTAGTTATTCCTATCCATTCCCGCTAGTACAACAGCTACATGTAAACTAACATTTAAAATAATATTATTTTATTACTAGTGTGCAACGTAAGTTTTCAAAGAAACTCCTCATTGCGTATCGGGTACGCTATCGACCATAGCAACCCCTTTAAAATAAAATTAATATTTAATTCGTAAATATTAATAAATATGAAAATTCTTTATTCTTTATTTACCTGGGATGTTACAGATTGAGTCTTCTTTGAGGATGTCTAATTGTTTTGGATGATTCATCAAGATGGATGTGATGCATTAAAAAGAGCAGGGTTGATTCCTGGTATGCCATCTAGGGTCCACCCTATGTCCTTTTTGTTTTCCTCTAACACCTGAACAAGTTTGGATTCCTCGGTTTCAGTAAGTGAAGAAGAGATAATGAAAGGATAAGAGTGATCATGAAAATAGAATGCATATTTTAGGTGTTCAGGAAGAGGGTTCATATTAGTTTCATATTTTATTTATGGGTTAAAAAACATAGAAACAGAGGAAGGGACTTTAGTTGCATCAAATTCATTCTCCTTAATACATTCAAAGGTGGATTAGTGTATATCAGAGTGGATGTGGGATTCAAGAGAGTTTTCAAGTTCCTCTACATTGGTGGAGTCTATGAATGAGAGGTCCACATCAACATCACCATTTATGACTTGGTTAATCATGGTGAAAATTTCACAAGATCCTTTTCCATTTGAACAAGAAGAACATGATGGAATGGGGTTAAATTTTCTCTCTAAAGTATCCTTAGAAGAATGGATTGAGAATGCAGAGTGATCCTTAGATGGGTATCGCATGTCATGGAAAATGTTGAACTTGACCAGTTGGTCACTAAATTACATGGATAAGATAACTGAATGGAAATCAATCTTGGTTCCCACAGTCAGGAGGAATGGTCTTCCTAAAATTAGTGGAGATCGAGAAGAGTTCATCTCACCTTCTATGTCAAGGACATAGAAATCAGCAGGTAAGATATGATCATTGACTTGGACAAGGACATCCTCAATTATTCCCTCATGAATAGATGTTCTTCTATTGGATAACTGAATGAAAAAACCCGTTGGATGTAAGGGATTTAGACCAAGGTTGGAGAATATAGATTTGGTCATGACAATAATTGAGTCTCCTAGGTCTATGAGTGAATCATCATAGTTGGAACTTCCAATTTGGCATGGAATATTAAAGGTCCATTGATTTTTGCACATTATGGGAATAGACTGCTAGGTGGAAATATTTTAAAAGGTCCTAAGTTTCCTCTTGTGGGAGAACAATTCCTTAAGAAACGTTGCATACATAGGAAATTTTTTTGATGGAATCTAAGAGAGAAATGATGACTTCAACATGTCTAAACATGTCAATCATTTCAGGATCAGGTTCAAAGGACTTCGTTGTCTTCAAAACAGCTTGTGGAAAACGAATTTGATTCCTAAGTGGAATGGAAGGAGGTGATGGAATGGATTTAGATTCCTTTTCAATTTTTTTTCTTTTCATTTTCTTGGTCAACAATCAAAGGAGGGTTGGAGGACTTATCTTGAGGCATAGCAATTTGCTTTCCCAATCTAAGTGAAATTGCACTTACATTTCCCTTGGGGTTAGGTAATGGTTGAGTAGGGAGTTGGGATGAAATGGATGGTTTCTGCTGACTATGGTGGGATTCAAGTTGACCAATTTGGGTTTCAATGTTTTTGAGACTTGAACGAGTGAAGGAGGCAAGATCTTCCACAAGTCTTTCCCATGGTTTCTTGGATGAAGAGGCCTGTCCAAGATTAGGATTACATTGATTTTGGTTCTTTTGAAAGTGATTGTATTGGTTTGGGAATTTGGAGGGCTCACAAGGATAGTGGAATCTAGGAGGAGGATTGATTCTTTGAGGTTGAGGAACAAAAGGGTAGGGTTGTAGGACGTTACCAACACCTTGACTGTGTGGAAAATCGTTTTGGTTTTGAGGAGGGAATTGAGTGGGATGAGAGGCAGGAATACCATACCACAGGACTTGGTTATAGGATGAAGAGAAGGGATCATAGTGAGTTTGGTTGAAGTTTCTAATGAAATGACCTGATAGTTGAGGGTTGGTGTTCCGCTGAACATATGCTGCACTGAGCTCCATTGGTCCAGATGAATCAGACTGATCCACTTGAAGTTGTGGATATGTGTTAGTTGGATGATATGGAGAGTTACAGATTACACACTTGTTGACAGGTCCAAGAAACATTGATTGCGAAGAATATGAGGTTGGGGGTTTGGTAGCCATAGCAAGCTGTCACACAGGACCTGTAAGTTCACTCATCCATTCGGTCATCTTGTTCGGCTCAATTGATTGATTATCTTGGGCTTTCTTGACTTGATCATGTGCTTTAGTATGGAATTGTTGTGTGTTTGTAGCCATGTTACTTATGAGATCTCTTACTACTGTAGGAGTTCTATCAATAAGAGCACTGCCACTTGCAGTTCTATGAGAGTTATCTCCATATCCAATAACCCCTCAATGAAGTATTGGATCAAGAGTTGTTCATGGATTTGGTGGTGTGGGCAGGTTGCAACAAGATTTTTGAACCTCTCCCAGTATTCATGGAGTGATTCACTTGGGAACTGGCAGATACCACTTAATTCCTTTCAGATAGAATCAGTATGAGAAGCAGGAAAGAATTTTTCTAAGAAAAGTCTCTTCATGTCATTCCATGTGGTTTTGGATCCAGGAGGTAGGTAGTAAATCCATGACTTGACAGTGTCGGCTAGGGTGAATGGGAATGCTCAGAGTTTGATTTGTTCTTCAGAAACCCCTTGAGGCTTCATGGTATAGCTCTCTCCTTGGAACTCTTTAAGGTGGAGATGTGGATCCTCACCAGCTATCCCGTGGAAATGAGGGAGAAGATGAATCAATCCTGATTTGAGTTCAAAGTCAGCCTCTATGTTTGTATATTTAATACTAAAAGGTTGGTAATTCATATCAGGTGCAGCAAGTTCCTTAAGTTTTTGTTCCCTAGGATTGGCCATATCTAATTCAATTGGTTGGACAATGACTGGTTCTTGAATTATTTGATTATCTCTTATGATCCTCCAATGTTGGCAAAGCGTTCTCTCAATTTTTAGGGTCAATGAAATCCGAGGGATTGTTGGGGAGGCTATGGGGCATTCATAAAGATTTTGGAACAAAGAGGAAGACAATTTTTTCTTTGTATTTTTTCCGTTTATGATTTTTATGAGAAGACTGGTTTGTCTTTGTATTTATTATTATTATTTTTTTAAAATTTTGATTTTTTGGTTTTTTATTTCTATAACCAGAAAATAATTACTACATAAATCACAATCCCTAGAAAAGACACAAATTGAAACACACGGCCGATTTTCACTTATCGACCGGTCAATGTTCCGGTGCTCTGCTAATGTGTATAGCAGCGCTCGTGTCGAATCCTCAGCGATGATACTTCTTAATAGTAGATTGTTCTTAATTGATTTTATTTTTATTGGGGGGGGGGGGTTTGTTTGCAGAGCATAAATGAAATGCTTGATTGATTAAGATTGATTTAACAATTTGAAAAATATTAGGGCGAGTTCATCATTAGGTAGTTAAGCTTGTGTTATCCTTGATCACTGATTTATATTGCATTTAAATTAACCCCCATGTCACAAGTTGTTGTTGATTGGAATTCCCAAGTGTTAAGGCTTTAAATCAAGACTTAACATAACATAGGGTTCTATTATAGATCATATATTGTTTATGGATGTATATTTATGGTTCCAACAATCCATGGAAACCATGCGTTAAACAAAACAAGTCATTAATCAATGACATGCTAAGTCCAACATACACAATGTTAATTCAGCGAATAATCATCGAGAAAAAGCTCTTAATCACTTAACATACGTAAATTTTAACTCCCCCTAATGAGATATTTACTCATCCATTAATATGGTTATTAAACTAGAAATATATGTTTATGGTGATGAATTATAATGATAATAAAAAGAAAGGGACAAGATAACAGTAGTGTGCCGAACACACACACAAAGGATGAAGAAATTGTTAAATATAGAATTTAGATTGAATGGGGAAAAAATAAGATAATGGATTTTAACTTGATTAAGGGTATTTTAAGAACATTAATATTAAACTACATAAGGTGGGTGAGAGTGACCACGTTGTCGAGCGCGTCAAATTAGTTGTTTAATTTTGACTAGAATTTCTGCAGTATAGCAGCAACCCAAGGTCATCTCTCGACGGAGCCTTAGATAATTAACTCTAAAATGTGGTATTGATTATAAAATTAAAAAGGGAAATGTGGTTTTATAATACTTGGGTTTGATGATTAAATATGACAATTGAAAATAGAAGCTATAAAACAAAGTAGAGATTAACAGAATTAATTAAGCGTGATCAACCTGGGGTACTCCTATGATGTTTATCCTTCATCGCTTCAGGATATAAGGTTATGTTCTTCTAATCCCTGGTTTGTAACACCTAGAACTAGAATTTTACTGAGTTTATACTAGGATACCTCCTAGGGTTCAGTCATAAATACACAATGATTCACCGGACACCGCTGATGATTGAATGAATTGTGTTTGACTTCATAACCAAAACTCACCATGGAAACACATGAAAAACTCTATGCACTATCCATATTTGTATGTTATTTCTCTGTGATATCATGAAATAAATTTACATGGCCTTGACAGTGCTTGTGTGAGTTCAATTGACCAACATAAACCACACAAACACCGCAATTGAAAGGGGGAAAGAAAGTGGTGAACGGTGTGTGAAACATCCCATGAATGGGTTCCCCCAAACATGATCATATGAGTTGAGCATGACATACCAGTACATAAATCAATAAAATAAGAATAGATTATGATGAAAAACAACACAAAAATTTGAAATTTTAAATATCATTCAAATATTACAAACATGAAGCTCGGGATGTACATCACATTCCGCCCCGAGTGATCACAAGGGGTTTAGAAACCCATGGTAGAGGAGGAAGAGAAAGATGTTGGGGTAGAACTTACCATAGCCTCCAGAACTTCTAGGTATGTTGAGAAGACTATTTGGGGAATCCAAGATGGAAGCACCTTTCCTCTTGTCCAAACTTTCAAATGGGGAGCCCAAAGTGCCGTTTTATAGGAAAATTGGATGGTGGTTTTAGGCACACTAATTTCTTCAATCCACTTGTACCACACATTTCGGCCCTCAAATAGTCTTATATTCATTTTGAGAAAATAGAAAAGTTGTATCCCTACCTCCTGACTATCTCCACCGAAATATTGGCACCAGTTGGACAACTACAGCTCAAGATATTGATAAAATACAGAACAACGCATTTGACATGGTCCAAATTCGGTGGCTTGGACAGATCAGTTCGGATGGGCCACATAAAAGCTGAATCAACATTGGGTTTCTTAATATGAAATGTAGAATATTAGATTTTGGAAATGTCCACAAAATTTCATTCCATTCGGATCCACGTAATTCGTGTAATATGCAAAACAGTGGTCATATGTCCATGGATCCATGAAATTTTGGCCCATTTTCCTTCCACTTCATCAAAGGCCCTCCAAATCACCTCCACCTACATTGAAACAAAAAAAACAAGTAAAATTTCAAATTATAATATTGATTAACATTGATTGATTTATTCAAACATGACGTTCACTTTATTATTATATTTGTAATATTCATTACAAAACTAGTTTAAAACTGCAATGTAAGGGTGGAATAAAATAGTGAATCATGGTACGATCACTCCCCCACACCTAAACATTTTCACTCCTGGGAAAAGTCACATATCCAAGTACAATGATTCATATATATATATTTCCAACATCCCGAATATGTATCATTTGAGAAATTTTTTTTATTGTAATGTGATCAATGCACGAACCACACCAAGGAGTTCTTCCTAGTGAAAATAGAAAAAGATGTCTCATAAATCATATCATAGTGAAATTTAAAAAGGTTCCTGATACCCAATTGAGAAAGGAATTCAGAAGTAAACCATGAAACTAACTCTCAATGTGTGTGTGTGAAAACCATTCCGTTCTATTCTTTCCACTTTCTATCCAATAAATATATGTTATTTTAACATTTTTCAGCTTAAATGATTTTGTCCCCAAACCTGTCCTACATCCATTGCAATCATATTTCAAGACCCACTCATTTAAGAATTCCTAGAAGACAAACAATAAGATCCCGAACTAGATATCCCCATATGTTGCACATTTCATCACTCCCCTCATTTATTATTTTTTAATTTTCAATTGGAAAAAATCTCACACTCATCTCTCAACCCTTGTTTGATCTCCTCACGACACTAATTGAAATAGTTATAACAAGATCAAAGGTTGAGGAGGAGTGGTTTTTGACCTGCCCAAGACACAACAATTTTTTCTGAGGGCGTACAACAGTCGGACATTAGGTACGCATGCATAGATCAATCTGGTACAATAATGAAATAGATCGGATAAGGAATGAATGTATGGAAATATCATTTAAAGCTGAAAAATATTAACCCAACATATATTTACCTTATATTAAGTATGAAATAATCACACATTGTGGTTTGGTGCAAAACATTTTGGAGATATTAGTGACACAGTTTTCCAAAAAAACTACTCACACAAAGGGCATCGATCATCTCAAAGATTTTACATAGATACGACCATTTATATCATTGACAGAAAACCAATTCACTAAAAATCAATCCTTGATGGTAAACTCATACACAAATTCTTTTTAGCCTTCGTTATGGTATTTTTACTTTCCCCACATTATGGTCGTCACATCATGGAATTTCGAAGTTGTTGATGGAGAAAAATGAAAATACCATAATGAAGGCCAAAAATAGAAAACAAAAAGAGAAAACGATGAAAATTCCTAACTAACCCAGGAATGTATCCACCCACCCCCCCACACCTAGAATGTGCAATGTTCTCACTAAAATAATTGAGAATATGAGAAGGACTGATAAAACCTGGTGTGTTTTATTGGTATGATGCATCGAGAAGGTGGATTTCCTCCACCAGATTCTTTGTAAAATTATCATATAAGTGTTTATGTCGCTGCCCATTGAAGGTAAGACTTTGTACACTCTGATCATGAAAAACCTATATTGCACCAAAAGGGTAAACATTAGTAACAGTATAAGGACTGAGCCATCAGGAACGAAGCTTACTTGGGTGGAGCTTAAGCCTGGAATTGTACATGAGGACCTTCTCACCAATATGGAACTTCCTCTGGTGAATCATTCTATCCTGAATATCCTTTGTATTATCTTTATAGATTCGGGAGTTGTCATATTCATCACGTCGAATTTCTTCCAACTGTTGAATCTGCATCTTTCTTTCCACACCTGTATCTGAAAGGTTCATATTACATTGTTTAACAGCCCAATAAGCACGGTGTTCTACCTCCAATGGGTGGTGACAAGCCTTTCCAAACACAATTATATATGGTGAAATTCTGATTGGGGGTTTAAAAGTAGTACGGTACGCCCAAAGTGCATCATCCAAGTGCAAACACCAATATTTCTTATTGGGTTGTACCGTTTTCTCCAAAATTCTCTTAACATAATGATTTGAAATTTCTGCTTGTCTGTTATTTTGGAGATGATATGAAGTGGATACTTTATGATCAAACCCATACTTACGAAGCAAGTTTTTCATGTTACGATTGCAAAAATGTAAACCCTGATCACTAATGATGAATATTCGTAGACCAAACCTACTGAAAATATGCGACCTCACAAAATCAACAACTACTCGAGAGTCATCAGTCCTGGTGGCCTTTGCTTCTACCCATTTCGATACATAGTCAACAGCCAATAAGATTTACACAAAACCAAATGAATTTGGAAAAGGCCCCATGAAGTCAATGCCCCATGCATCGAAGATTTCATAGAATAACATGGGCTGTTGGGGCATTTCATTCCTCTTAGAGATATTCCCTGTGAATTGACATCGAGTACATGATTTACAAAACCTATGGGAATCTCTATACAATGTTAGGCAATATAATCCTGAGTCAAGGACCTTTCGAGCTGTATGTTGAGAGCCAAAGTGGCCCCCACATGCCAAGGTGTTGCAGATGGTCAAAACAGAGGTGAACTCATGGTCAGTGACACACCTACAATCAACCTAGTCACTACAAATTCTCCACAAGTATGGGTCATCCCAAATGTACCATCGAGAATCATGTTTATGTCTCTGGGATTTTGAAGTAGGAAAATCAGTGGAGACCCTAGATGTTGCTAGAAATTCACAATGTCTGCATTGAAGGGGTAAGGTCCACAACATCACAAAGGTTCTCAAGAGGGACGAATTCTCCAATGGGTAGGGGTGAGTCAACATGATGGTCCAATGGTGGGGAAATCCTACTAATGTGGTCAGTTACAACATTATACAGTCCTCTCTTATCTCTAATCTCAAGGTCAAACTCTTGGAGGAGGTGCATCCACTGAATGATGCGGGGATTGGCTTCAGGTTTCTTTAGGATGAAACGGAGGGCAACATGGTCAGAAAACACAATCACATTTGACCCAAGAAGATATGAACGGAATTTTTTCAAGTCAAACACAATAGAAACGAGTTCTTTTTCTGTGGTTGTGTATTTTACCTAGGCAGGGTCAAGGGTACGCGAGGCATACGCAATGACATGAGGAGCCTTTTCAACCCTTTGTGATAAAACTGCACCAACTGAAAAGTTAGAGGCATCACACATAAGCTCGAAGGGGAGATCCTACCTAGGTGGATGGATTATGGGAGGTGATGTGAGACTCTTTTTTAGTGAATTGAATGCATCCTCACAATTTTTATCAAACACAAACTCAGAATCCTTTTGTAATAACTGAGATAAGGGAAGTGTGATCTTACTAAAGTCTTTAATGAATAGGCGGTAAAAACCAGCATGACCCAAGAAAGATCGCACCTCACGAACAAATTTTGGATATGGAAGGGTTGAAATTAATTCAATTTTAGATTTATCAACTTGAATTCCCAAATTTGAAATGACATGCCCAAGAACTATCCCCCGCTCAACAATAAAATGGGATTTTTCAGATTTGAAAACAAGATGTTTTTCAAGGCAGCAGAGGAGGATAGAACCTAGGTTTTCCAAAAAACCATCAAATGAAGATCCATATAATGTGAAATAATCCATAAATACTTCCATACAACTCTCAAGGTACTCAGAAAAAATACTCAACATTCATCGCTGAAAAGTACCAGGAGCATTACATAGACCAAATGGCATCCTTTAGTATGAAAATGTTCCAAATGGAGAGGTAAATGTTGTCTTTTCTTGATCCTCAGGGGCTATATGGATTTGGAAATAACACAAATAGCCATCAGGGAAACAATAATGGGAATTACCCGCCATTCGTTCTAACATTTGGTTAATGAAAGGTAAAGGAAATTGGTCCTTCCGCATGGATTGATTCAGTCGACGATAGCCAATACCAACTAGCCAACTGTTTTTCACACGTGTTGGAACCAATTCATTTGTTTCATTTGATACAACTGTTATTCCTATTTTTTAGGCACAATTTGAAATGGAATAACCCATTTACTATCATATATATGATAAATGATCCCTACAACATGTAATTTTATGACTTCCAATTTTACCACTTCAAGGAGAGTGGGATTCAACAGGCGTTGAGATTGTCTTACAGGTTTAGCCTCATCATTTAAAAGTATATGGTGCATACAAATATATGGGCTAATCCCGGTAATATCATCCAATGTCCATCATATTGCCTTATTATAATCTCTCAAAAGTTTGAGCAGTTTCAATTCCTGTTGTGGAGAGAGGTTATTGGAAATAATGATGAGTAATTGGTCAATACCCTCAATATATTCATATTTTAAATTTGAAGGAAGTTGTTTTTGTTCAAACACTGGTTGTTTCTATATTGAGGGAGGGGATTTAGGGGGAGTGAGGTCAATGAAACTATCTATCCGCTTATGTTTATTCTCAAAGGAATGAGAATCTATTGAAATGAGATTTGCAAAATCATTGATAGTCATGGGTACCTCAGAATAAACACAATCATCAATTAAGAACAAAATTTACATTTTTCTGAACCCACACAACATTCAAAAGAAGAAAAAAAACTCAAATCATCCACGGGTGAAGAAAAAAAAAGAATCAGATTTTGGGTTTAGGAGAGAATTATGTGTGTGTGCATCGTTTGAGAGCACTTCCATCGAATAGACAGGAAGAGTGGAGTGCTCTTCAACATGGTGTTTCATAGCCTCAAGGATGTTAAAACTTACCTTTTCTCCTCCGAATTCCATGGACAGTGTACCATTGTGAACATTGATGATCATCTTTGCTGTTTTTAGGACTGGCCACCCATGTATGAGAGTGGAATGTCCTTGGGTTCAGGTATCTTCTATCTCAAGAATGTAGAAATCGGTGGGGAAGATGAGATTCTTCACTCAATCAAGGATATCCTCAATCACTCCTTTTGGATGTGTCATACTCCGGTTTGCAAGTTTCACAAAAATTCATGTTGGTTGAATCTCTCTAACCTATAGAGAAGTATACACAGAGTGAGGCATTACATTAATGGAAGAACCTAAATCTTGCATAGCATCAGAAAATAAGGTCTCCACTATGGTACAAGGTATGGTGAATGTGCCGGGATCCTTGCATTTGGTTGGCATTGCAGGTTGAATCAAGGCTGAGACATTCCTACCCAGGTTGACTCTCTCATTCTCCTTCATCCTTCGTTGATGGGTGCAAAGCTCTTGAATGATTTTTGCATAACGGGGAATTTGCTTGACTGCATCCAAAAATGGAATATTAACTTGAAATTTTTTAAATGTATCCATTATTTCATTGTCAATATCATTATCAATGTTTTTCTTAGATTTAGAGAGTCTTTGAGGGAAAGGAAGAGGAATTGATTGTTCATTTGAATCATCAATGACTATTCGATTACCATTTTTTCTTATTTTTCTTTACATGAAGTTTTTGAGGGTTGGGAAAGAGAGTTTTCATGAGGGGGACATACCTGCTATGCAGAATCAGAAGAAGGAGAAACTTCTTTACCACTACGAAGTGTAACTACACATACATTACCTTTTTCCTTTGGATTGGCAATGGGTTGGGATGGTAGTTGTCCAGAACCTTGCATCTTAAGCTCACCGATGGTGTTCGCCAATTGCCCCACTTGGGTTCGTAGGTATTGAATAGGTGATTGTGTGGTCTGTTGGAACTGAAGGTTCTGGGTTTCCATTTATTTCACCATGTCCTCGAGGCTTGGTTCAGATTTTGGAGGAGGAGAATGATGATTGTTTTGAGAAGTTGAAGCATAATATGATTTCATACCTTGGCTTTGTTGATACCAATTCTACTTTGGGTAGCTTGAGTTTCCTCCTTGTCGGTATTGGGATTGTGCATTCCACCCTGGATTTGGATTTGTACTGAATTGTTCTTTCGTGAAATGAGGTGCTTGTTGGAATAAACGCCCTGGGAACACAGCTGCACAGGACTCAGATAAATCTTGAAGTTGTGGGCACTGGTTAGAAAAATGAGTGTTATCATAACAAATCCCACAATGTAATGGAATAGAAGTAGAGTGTGAGTTACCTTGTTCTTGAGATAATCTCATTATAAGGGTATGCATCTAATCATTTTTAGTTTCTACCTTTTGTTCTAGGGCTGAATGACTTACCTCAAGAACTCCTCGGGTTGGTGTAATAGCTCGTGTGCCAAAGTATTGTGCATTTTGAGACATGTTGGATATTAATTCACGAGCGGCAGAAGGAGTTTTTTCAACTAGGGCACCACCAGCTGTAGCATCAATCATTCCATGATCCATAGGGATAAGTCCCTCATAGAAGTATTGAATTAAAAGTTGTTCACTAATCTAGAGGGGGGCAGCTTGAGAAAAATCTTTTGAATATCACCCAGTATTCATGAAGGGTCTCTCCTTTTGATTTCCTAATTCCACATATTTCTTTCCTAATTGAAGAACTTCGGGAGGCAGGGAATAACTTCTCTAGAAAAAGTATTTTTAGGTCATTCCATCCCCCAATTGTGGAAGGAAAATAGTATATCCAATCTTTGGCTAGACCATCAAGGGAGAAATGGAAGGCCCTAAACTTAATGAGGTCCTCAGACACATTTTGGGGTTTCATGGTGGAGCACACTATTTGAAAATCCTTTAGATGTTTGTGAGGGTCATCACCGGGAAGACCATGGAATTTTGGAAGATGGTGGATGAGACATGATCTAAGCTCAATGTTGGCTGCTTCCTCGGGATATTGGATGTACGCAGGTTGGTACTCCACATCAGGGGTAGCAAGTTCTTTTAATGTTTGATTATTTGCAACCATGTTTTCTTGGGTTTCATTGGGATCAATTTTGGGTTGGTTGAGAACCAATTGAGGTTTTAAATGGGGTTCCACAATGTTACTTGATTGACTTTCACTAGATGCCTTGATTTGTGTGTGAAGTGACTTTTCAATTTCAGGATCAAATTCTATTAGTGTTCCTTTACCAGATCTTGTCATGAAACAATGATATCCAGTTTGATTGAATGATTTTTTTTGTGTTTTTTTATTTGAGATGTATCAAAAAATAATTAAGAAGGGTGATATAATAATAGAACATTATACTTTAGAATTGGTGAGGGAGATAGAGAAGAAGAGAGAGAGAGAGAGAGATAAAGAACACACCAAAAACAACCAAACATAATGACAAAACCCAAAATGAAAATAATCAAATGGGTGTGGGATATTTAAAGGAGTACTAATTAAGAAGTAAAATAACTAAATAAAAGGAAATAAAGAAAAAAATTGATATTGTCTCCCCGGAAATGGCGCCAAAATTTGACCGTGTTGTCGAGCGCGTCAAATTAGTTGTTTAATTTTGACTAGAATTTCTACAGTATAGCAGCAACCCTAGGTCGTCTCTCGACGGTGCCTTAGATCATTAATTATAAACTGCGGTTTTGATTATGAAATTAAAAAGGGAAATGTGGTTTTATAATACTTGGGTTTTATTATTAAAGATGACAATAGAAAATAGAAGCTATAAAACAAAGTATAGATTAACAGAATTAATTAAGCGTGATCAACCCGGGGCACTCAGATGATGTTTATCCTTCATCGCTTCTTGATATAAGGTTATGATATTTTTAATCCCTAGTTTTTAACACCTAGAACTAGAATTATAATGAGTTTATACTAGGATACCTCCTAGGGTTCAGTCAAAAACACACAATTATTCACCGGACACCGCCAATGATTGAATGAATTTTGTTTGACTTCATAACCAAAACTCACAAAGGAAACACACAAAAAACACGCTGTGATGACCAAATCTGTATGTTATTTCATTGTGATATCATGAAATATATTTATATGTCCTTGACAGTGCTTGTGTGAGTTCAATTGACCAATATAAACCACACAAACACCGCAGTTGATATGGGGAAAGAAAGTGGTGAACGGTGTGTGAAACATCACTTGAATCGGTACCCCCAAACATGATCATATTAGTTGATCATGACATACCAGTACATAACACAATAAAATAAGAATAGAGGATGATGAAAAGGAACACAACAATCTGGAATTGAAAATATCATTCAAATATTACAAACATGAAGCTCGGGACGTACATCACATTCCTTCCCGGGTGATCACAAGGGGTTTATAAACCCATGGGAGAGGAGGAAGAGAAAGATGTGGGGGTAGAACTTCCCATAGCCTCCAGTACTGCTAGGGATTTTGAGAAGACTCTTTGGGGACTCCAAGATGGAAGCACCTTTCCTCTTGGCTGAACATGCAAATGGGGAGCCCAAGGTGCCATTTTATAGGAAAATTGTAACATGGTTTTAGGCACACCGATTTCATCAATCCACTTGTACCACATGTTTCGGCCTTCAGACAGTCTTATCTCGCTTTGAAGAAAATAGAAAAGTTGTAGCCCTACCACTTGACTATCTCCACCGAATGTTTGGAACCATTTGGACAACTACGGATCAATATATTGATAAAATACAGAACACTGCATTTGACTTGGTCCATATTCGGTGGTTTGGATAGATCAGTTCGGATGAGCCCCATAGAAACCGAATTAAAATTGCATTTCTTAATATTAAATGTATCCTATTAATGTTTGGACAGGCCTGAATAATTTCATCCCATTTGGATTCTTAGATTTCATGTAATATTCAAAACAGTGTACATATGTCCATGGATCCATGCAATTTTGGCCCATTTTCCTTCCACTTCATCAAAGTCCCTCCAAATCACCTCCACCTACATTGAAACAATAAAAAAAGTAACATTGCCCATTATAAAATTGATTAACATTGATCTATTTATTCAAACATGAATTGAAATTTATTATTATATTTGGAATATTCATTACAAAACTAGTTTAAAACTGCGGTGTAAGGGTGGAATAAAACAGTGAATCGTGGTAAGATCAGAGAGTAAGAGATATTGAAGAAGAAATATTCATTAAAACAGAATTAAAGAACAAACAGTTACAAGATTTCAAATGAAAAAGAACACTAAAATTAATGAAATGAAAGAGAGGGGGAAGGTTATATCAAGTAAAAACATGAGTTTTTCATATCCACCCAAGACTTTTTCAGAGCCTTGGTTGTTCCAATTGATCCTCCTCTATTCTGAAATGCCAACCCATCTAAATGAGAGAAGGGAAGAGTATTTATAGCCCAAGGAGTGGACTGTTGGCATTCCCAATATGTCCCTCAACTTGCATCGCCATGTCGGCTATTAAAATAGCTGAATCTCGAGAACCCTCCTCCTTCCAAGTTGTAGATAATAAAGTTGGAAGACCTCTCTCAATATTTGGAGTCATTTGGACCTTTGTAGCCAATGCTATGGCCGGTTGATTAGACAAATTTAATCTGTCCATTTCAATCTAATCCTTTTGATGTCCAAAATGTAAAAGGATTTTTGAATAGTAAAATGCATTCAAAACCGAATGATGTCTTCATCATATTTTTCTGCCTATATTGACACTTTCACACTGAAAAATCTCACCTTGATTGGATTCATACATCACGAGATATGTCATATATACTGTACTGATTTTATTTCTCTACCAGAATGGTGGGCTGGACTTCAAATCATATGTTGGGCCCCTTGCTTTTGGATTTGTGACCTGAAATTTTTATCCAAGACTCCTTACATTGTCCCCCGAACCTTTGAGGATAATGAATGAATTTTAACTTCTAAATTGATCCCAGTAATTCAATATTCGTGACTGGTCTAGTTTCTTCACAGATTCTATAGGTCATCTTGTGTGGTAAATGTGATCCTTGAAATGTAAAAATTGGCCCATGATCCCTTCTAAAGAAATGTTGTATATTGAATTTGGAATCCTAAAAAACAAGAACCACATAATTTGGATCATTAGGGTGAGAGTTTTAAATAAAATATAAAACTGAACCAATTGGACTACTTCTTAAAATGCTAAAAAATTATACATAGTATTAAAACATTAATATTTCACACATATTATGCACATTTCATATAAAATCAGTAAAGGGAGTATATAATAAGACATCAAAATATTAACAACATCACACACACTGAAGGTAGAGATGACCCTGTTCATGAGGATGAGGGTTGTGACCTGCTAGTCATTCCTCTCATTGTGGAACATGTTGATCCTCTTCCAGTTCTAGATGTGGGTTTTGATGCCTAGTATCAAGATGGGTTCTTTCATATTTTATAGTTGATTCATGGGGTTTCTTATCTACCATGAGAATGGAAGAGTTGACCCGTGAGTTTTAGTTGAAACATCCTCCCACATTCTTAGGGGATGGAAGACCTCATTCAGTGGAGTATTGGATAGAGGAAATCCAATTTATATACGAGCATCTTAAGACACTTCTAAAGAGGAGGGTCAGGATAGAATCTGATATACAACATGAATCATCCAAGCAGTGGTTTCACATAATCACCTTGGTTGGTTGACATCGTGACATGGTCTGGGATGAAATTAATAACATATTCAAGTACTAAATAAATCACCATGATTTGAGAGAAGATATTGGAAGAGAAATCTGTAACCTACAAAAAAATAATATTTCAGTTATAGAATACTCTGCTCGTTTCATATTACTATTGCAGTTAACTCCCTATACATCTACTGATGATCTAATGACTTATAGGAAACTAGAGGCTAGACTCTTTTACAATATCCTGTCATAGGACACCATCATTAGGTAGATGAATATTTCTGAGATATTCAACCAACACCTAATCCTATAAATGAATTTGAGGGATGTTGAAGGTCCATGTTAATGTTTTTCGACACTAAGGGCTTCCAAATATTCATCTTTTGGTAGAAAGAGGAACATTGTGACTAATCGTAGATATTTTAGTATTCAGGATCTTTGTGTAAAGATCATTCTTATCTACCACTAGTGTGGGAATCCATGACACATCAGGTCTTAGTGTTTGTGGCATCCAGTCTAGTGCATACGTTGTCGCATGATGTGATATCTCGAGATTTTTTTCATGAATTTTCCTAACATACCAAGAGAGATGGTATATTCACATACTTCTCAGTCATAAGTTATCTCGGTAGGATCATGATAGATAGGTAGATGGAATACCATTAGACGATCAATATGAGGTGCTAGTCTAGGGTGAGGAAATCAGGATTATGATTCTCAGTGCAAGTAGAGCGGGTTTGCTCTATGAAGTTAGGCAACGACAAAGGGTTGTGGTACATTCTAGTTGCATATGATCCAACCTACACCACATGAGAAATGCACCATAACATCTATGGTTTGAGTTACTATTTTCATTTCCTCCACATTAGTGTCAACATTATTTGAAACAGGCACGTCACACTAATTTTAATTAGATGAAATCATTGAGAGTTCGAGCCTTGATATTGAGTACCATCATGGTGTCATGATCCTAGAAACCCCATTATTTATTGGTTTATAAGGTGTTCACCACTATCAGAATTATCCATTTGTGATAGGCATTTAACTATTCATTTGGAATCTATACATCATTGAAATAATGAGAATTTATGTAATAATTGGGATGAACATTTTCGTTATCTAACTATCCCATATTAACTATTTTCATCATTGGTTGAAGTTTACATCACCTGTGGAATTAGGCATGTGTATAAGGGTGAATGATATTTCAAGGCAACAATAGGTAGACTCGAGCAACAAGGGCTGGGAAATGTGAAAGCGCAAATCACCATAATTTTCCTAGATGATCAGGGTTTACAACCTATTTATTTTCCTCATGTAGTGATGTGTTTTAGTGACGTTATTCTTAACGGCATATATTTTCTACCTTCGGTGAGAGAGTTAGAATTCAATATTGATCTTATTTCAGGAGAATCACCAATATCCATTCATCAGTATAAGATGGCACAAAATAAGCTTCTATATCTCAATAACCAATTAGTTGATCTGACGGATAAATTTTTCATACTTACTAGTAATTATCCTTGTCTTGCAGAATATCCATTTTACAAGAAGGAAGAAGGCTTCATCGGGCTCTGTGTGGATCATCATTGTTTGATTCAGCTCACTATGAAGAATCGGTATACACTACCTAGTATAGATAACCTTTTTGATAAACTCTATGAAGATAATTTATTTTCAAAAATATATATTGGTTCAGGCTATCTAAGGTGTGTTTTAGGTCTTAGAACATTCCTTGCAAATCTTTGAAGAGTAGGTTTGTTCTATACGAGTTCTAGAATATGTATTTTGGACTCATTAATGAACTGGCAGTCTTTATGGATCTTACAAATCCAGTTTTCCACTCCTCTATTGATTCATTTTTGGTAGTCTTCATTAATGGTATCTTAGTGTATTCTCACTGCAGAAACAACAATGGAACCCATCATGATATTATTCAGAATACATTGAATGAGCATCACGTATATGATAAGATTAGTATGTGTAATATGTGGATTAAAAAAGTCCACTTCCTGGGTCACATCATCTCTAAGTCAAGAGTTTCAGTTGACCTATAGAAAGTGAGTGTTATTTTTTTCCAGCATCCGAAGAATGTATTTGACATCATGAGTTTAGTGGGGATTTTCGTGTAAGATCCTAGGTTTTTGTACAAGGTACATATCCTTTTCATTTATGTATAAATTATTTTTATGGAATTACTTATGTATCCCTTGTGATCCCAGGTGTTTTGCAGGTGTATAAGGATTGTTTAAAGCCCGGAACCATGTTTTGGGATGATAATGGCATGATGAATAGTATAGGAATTCCATGCACATGGTTAGTGTAACCGTGTGAGGGGAAGTAGTAGTTTCATAATAGTTTGAGAAACTATACAGTAGAGGCCGCAAGTCCATACAAATTCTTGAAAAAGATGCAGGTTTTTAACAAATTGATTAACACAGATACTGCATGGTTAGTTAAATGGTGCAAGGAAACTGTGCGAAGTGCCCCTTTTAAAAAGTGAGGTGTGCACGGTTTCCACATTATTTGTGAAACTATGTGACTAAACTATAGGACCCTAATTTGTATGTATTTTAAAAAATTTATATTAAAAGATAAATTTGTTTTAAACCAATTTTATGGTTTTCTTCAATGAACAACAACCTCCCCCTACAATGGAGCTCTCCCTGGAGGCACCAGAGCAAGGAATTGAGCCCGACCATCCGTCTGACCTCCGTTTCAAGCATAGATAATCTCATTGGATGAGTATTGGTAGGATATACATTTGTTTTTAGCCACCTTAATTTATTCTAGTGATCAATTTCACAATTTGATGTTAGGCTCATGCTCCCTAATTTTTCATTATTTTTCTATTATTTAGATTTCTCTTGATCTAAGAGGAATCTTTTCTTGATGCTTGACGATATCTATACAATTTATCCTATGTAGGTGGTACATGATTTCATTGAGATTTTCTAGTACTTTTCATGCATTTTCCCAACATTCCATCCATTGAAATTTTCTACTATACCATTTTTTTTGAGAAATATTCTTTCTATAGGCCTAATCGGACCTAGTGAGGATGTACATAGGTTATTTTAAGGTTAATTGGAACGTGTTTTTCATTTAAAGGTAATCCATGGGGTGTTCCTTTGAGATTTAATAAGTTTATGCCTATTTAGACCACTCATGGGGTGTGTGCTTGTGATTTCCTAGTCAGAGGATGCCCTTAGATGCCTTATTGGTTTTAAATAGCTTGAGTATGTGATGTACTACCTCCTTGACTTTTTATATCTTGAGATGTGGTGCCTATTTTGATAATTTGACTTAATTGAAATGGAATATATATGTGGGAATACCATTATTAATCTATTAATGTCAAGTTAAATGATTTATATGGAATGGTAGGCCCATATTCCTTTAAATTCTAAATGGATTACATGATATAGAATACTCATGGCTTGTTCATGGTTATGTGAATGGGTATATTCATATGGAATTGAATTTTTTAAATTTTTTCCCTTGAATGAATGGTTTAAGAGAATCCATAGACTTCTCTCCATGGAATTGGAAAACTATAGTGGACACCTTGGGGTTACTCTACCCCTTGGGTCTTGACTCAATTTGAAGCCTTAGGCCTTGCTACCCATGGATTCAACATGCTTGGGCTCACGTAGGACATGGCATTGCCCTGTTCCAATTACCCCAACCAGTGGCTAGACCGAGAATCCACTTGAATGCCCATTGGAATCGATGTGGATGCCTGGTAAAAACTCCTTTGATCCAACCCTTCATGATCTAGATATACTATATGGATGTCCTAGAACGTAGCACCATGGATCTAACCCTTAGTGTCTACCTTTAACTATACGTTTTGGCTATGGGATTCAACTTTTCACTATATGACATGGTCGTGGGACTATTGAAATCATTATATAGAATTGATACGGTTTTCTTAGTATTGATGGATGTAAGTAATGGACATGTTACTGGATTATTTTGTTCTAGCTTCCTTGTTAGGAGCTTATTCTTTATTTTAGGTTTCCTTGAGAGATGTTTAGTTTTACATGTTGTAGTAGATCTCTGCCTTGGGGTTTCAATTAACTTTGTTAATTTGTTTGTACTTTATAGAAATTATATAATTACCATTATAATTGTATAGAATTGGGTGGTTTCCTACTAGGATGTTTATCTCAAATACTATTTGGGCCTCCTTTAGAACCAAATCGAATTATATTGTTGCTGGTGATGAATGCGGATAGCGCCCAGGTACAAAATGTTGATTGTACCCATGAAGTAGTGGAGCATAAGACCAACTTGAGTCTTGTGATGCTATTGGGATAAATTTTTGGCCTTTTTTACCTTTTTTTAAATCTATAGTGTATTTTAATTCCATGTACTATTCTGGCTACATTCTAGATATTTGTATCATCTACATCATTTTGTATATGAGAAATATTTGGTTATTCAAATGTATTCCTATCTTATCATACATTTAGTTGACTGTTATTTATTTTATTCTGATATTGTATGAATTTTACTTCTGTTGTGATACTCATGTAATGAGGGCATAGTCTCTCCACTGACTCACTAAGGACCACACTGCTAGTCAGCAGCCTCTGGCATATGAAGATATGAGCTTGAGGCCTTGTATCCAAATTAGATCAGGGAACCGTTTCGGTTGGCATATGGGTTTGGGACATTAATTTCAAGATATTAAAGGTGATTCATCCATAATTTATCATATATTGAAACACCTATTGTAGTCTTGAAGAGGAAGATTTTGACATTACTAATGTTAGAAGCTTATGAATCTGACTTTCAGGAGTTGAACAACTGACTTACATCAGCCCTGATAATGATTCTTTCGGAGCATGGAAAGAGGTATATTGTATAATGTGATGCATTAGGTTTCATTATTGGATTTATTATAATTATATATGAGTGAGTCATTGTGTACGAGTCTTGTCAATTAGGATGCACAATTGGAATTATCTGATGCATGACCTTGAGCTCACTGCTGTTGTGCATGACTTATTATTTTTGAGACACTATCTATATGGTGATCATTTTGTGGTATTAAAAGATCATGAAATCTTCAAATACAACTTCAAATAGTGATATTGGAATCTAGTATATCATAGGTGGATGAGTATTTTAATTTTTTTGATTTTGAGCATGCCTACATATGTGGAAGGGGAAATTCAGTGGCTGATTCTTTGAGACAGAAGAAGAAGAGATTGGTGGTTTAGGAATCCAGTGATAAATTCAAACTCATGGAATTACTATCAAAGATACATGTTGGGGTTCAAGAGGAACATGGCCAGTAAATCCTCTTAGTATTAAAAGTTACTTATATTCTTCTGGAATTGGCAAGGATGAAGAAATTATATGATAAATAGGTCCATAGCCTATGAGGATGTGTCTCTAATGATGATACATCTTCTAGTTGGATTGTGTGATAAGGATGATACTCTGTTGTTCCTTGGGAATGTACAAGTCCAAACAGTGATGGGAGATGAGTGGATATAGGAATTACACAAATCAACATGGGTGGTTCACCTTGGAATAAACAATATTTAATGAGATATAAAATTCCAATACAAGTGACCTTCCATGAAACATGATATTTCCAACGTCATCACTCAGTGATCCACATATATGTAGGTTAAGGTGGAACATCATTATCCAGTAAGTCTTATATATGAATTTCCTATTACTGAGTGGAAATGAGATGATGTTTCAATGGACTTTGTGAACTTTTTACCCAAATAACCTCAGGGAAATGATGTAGTGTGGGTCGTCATGGATTTTCTGACGAAGGTCACACACTTCCTACTAGTGTGAGAGACCTTCTCGGTAGATGAGCTAGTAAGGATGTACTTAAAAGTGGGTTTACATCTTCATTGAGATCCTCATCATATCATGTCTGATAGATATTCTCATTAAAAATCATATTTTTTTAATGTTTATATAATGCCTTGAGTACCTAGGAATGTTTAATCATGACCTATCACCCACTGACTGATTAACAGATGGAGTGTATGATTCCTGTTATAGAGTGAATGCTATGTGCATGTGTCCTCGACTATGGGTGTTACATAGAGAAAAACATTTCACTTGTGGTTTTCTCTTCCAATAATATATTTTATGTGATCATTTATATTTCTCTTAATGATGCATTATATGCTAGGTCTTTCAACCCACCTCTATGTTAGGTAATGGTAGTGGATTAAGCAATGTGTAGACCACATATCTTTATAGCGACTACAATGTTTTTCCAACTTATCATCAATCCCATGGTGATAGATCAATCTTGATAGTTTTCATATGACAGAAAATACTGGTGATGTCATGAGTTAGTGGTTGGAGGCTAGGATTTGTTGTGATTCTCTCCAAGGTTGGGCAATAGATGTATTCAAATGTAGGTTAAGATCTTAACTAGGTTCATTGGACCATTCAAGGATGTGAAATGGATCAGACAAGTGGGTTACTGATTTAATCATCCTCTGAAGTATCGATTTATGCATGATGCCTTTCAAGTATATCAGCTTCACGGATGTTATAATGATCTGTCACACATATTACATACTAATGAGGTCGAATTACATATGGATGGTTCCTTCAAGGAATATTCATTCCGTATTTTTTATCGGAGAATGAAGATGCTTCGACATAGGTATGTTCCTCTCAAAATGGTTCTATGGATTTAAAATTGAGTACAGGATTAGTCTTGGGAGTAGGAATCTAATATACATTTTCAATGGTTGTAATAGTTTACTCATGATACCTTGTTCCCAACATAAGTCCAGCATAGGGATAAGTTTCTTTAGGGGGGGGGTATAACAACCCATATTTTCACAAATGTATGGATAATTTATCTCAATTTGAAACCTTTGTTTAATAATGGAAATGGTTTCCTATGGCATAAAGAAGTTCCATGTAGCATCTTGGGATTGTTGGGATCACAGAGTTCCTCAAAATGGGATAATGAACTTGGCCACACAGTTTCTTTTAACCGTGCGACCCAGGAGGCACAATTTTAATTAAACAATGAACATGTAGACATGAGAACCTATATTACACAAATTTTCTAAAAATATAGGTCTTCCTTGGAACACAACCTTGATGATTTGATATGTGTTTGGATATTTAGGGTTTTCACAATCTGAGCAGGGCTTTCCAAACCGTACACCATAATTGTGCATAGTGCATCCTTCAGTTTTTTCTAGAGCATTGTTTTATCATTGGTTGGAATAAAATGCATCCAAATAGTGTGATTATATATTTTGGGGTGAAATGAGATATTTTTTTCTCTTTAATTATATTATCTCTTTTCATTTTTCTTCTTCATTCTCTTATGGTTTGTAGTAGCTTCCTCCTTCCGTAGAACTCAAACACTCCCATCTTTTTATATGTGATATATCATTAATCAAATTTCCATTGTTCAATTCGAAGGAAGTGATGAATAATAAAATGTATGGATAAACTCAATAATCCTTCATATTCATGTTTATCATTCCATACGTTTCATTATTTTGATGCAAGATCATTTTACCTCTTATTATTGCATTAGATTATTTCTCAAGTCTATGTCATCCTACTTCAATTATTTGGATGATATTGAGTGAGGTATCATCTACGACCTTGAATTTGGTTGTTACATAATTTTTTGGCATCATGTTTTGGTCATTCGATAATTATTATAACATTCCATATGCATTATTTTCCATGAATCTCAATTATATTGATTCCTTCATGTTTAATTTACCATTTCACCTAGATTCATGTTAATTTAGCCACATTTGGTGGTTTGGAGGCTATACATACCTTATATGGACATCCTATGTGTATGATACATGGAATTGGCTATTTTGGCCAATTGGTTTAAAATACTTGGTACTCCCTTATATCACATGGCTTTGTTTCTAAATCAATTTTACATTGGTTCAAGTTTTATTAATATAATCCAAGGCACCTCATTAATGATTAGACCTCTGCTTGATGGAATTTACTATGTAGTCATATACCTCTATCTCCGAAACATTCCCTTGAGACTTAACCTTATTAATGTATTTTACATGTCTAGATATATTAAATGATTTGGTTATGGTGAGTGGACTTTTAAAGGATATCTTATGCATGAAGGTGGACTTCTTTTAAATGAATTAAAAAAGACACCTTTGTTTTTTCTCTTTGATCCTTATTGTTAAATTGGTCATGTTATAATAAATAGAGTAGGTTGTTTTTAGAGAAATGGATAACGAATGATGGTTTTACTTTCATAATAAGTCAAATGGTTTTAAATAAAATGAATAGAAAGTGGTAAGGACCCTAACATCATTTCCACATTATTAAATGCATGTAATGGATGGTTTTTCCATATGTATTATGGCATAAATGAAAATTCCTATTTTATGTACATGGGATATATAAAATGAATCGATTTGTCGAAAAGAAATATGATAGTTATAATTATAATACACTTTATTATAGGATGTGTATGATTTTAAGGGGTGTAGATCATGTAGGGTAAATCATACTACCTTACACTGGGTGTTGAAGATGGAATCTCACAACAGTTATACTTTACAGTATGTGGGCTAAGGAACCACACTCTTCGTTTGGATTGCTGACATGGTGAAACAGTCACCATCTCATGTGACAAGAATAGAGACCCGCACTCTATTGGGATGTAGGGAATGCACTCTATGAAAATATATTTTAGTCATGATAAACTGGATATGGAAAATGTTAGTTACGCCCTGGTCTATCCAGCACTGGTATTCCTAGTATATGGTGCTTAGATATCCTTACACACTTGGATCATATTGGTGAATGTAATATAGAACTAATATATATATATATATACACTATATATATATATATTCATGACCTGACAGTCATTACAGCTATGAGTTGAAGCAGGTAGATTTTCTAGGCGTTCTTTAGGAACTTAATTGGGTAGTTATTTATTTATTTCAGCATTGTATTACTATTATGATTACACATACACAATATTTTGTTATTAAAACTTATTATATTAGATATGGATACCATTAGTGGTGGACTAATGAGAGTTTTACCTCATACCCTACTCATACCACTTTCGCATGTTAGAAGACTATCTTCTTTCCAGTGTTGATAATAGAAATCACCCTCATACCTATTGATCATATATATATTTCTTAGCAGGAGATTAGTATAAGTGGACCATGTAAGAACTTGAGATTCTAGTGGTGTAGTTTTTTTCATACTATACCTTTTATTATAGAATGTCTAAATGCCTCTTTCACTATTCCCCTTTTTGTACCAGCATTCCATGCAGTTTGTATTAACACTGACTTAGTGACTTTTAATATTGTTCTATTTTTTAGTTATCTACATCTTCCATTGCATAGTTGGTCTGTTATATGTTTATACTTATACAGATTAATTGATTATGATATCTTATATTATGATTACAAAATTTGTTATTATATGTTATATCTATTGTAATACTTTGAAATGAGATTATAGTCTCCCCAAAGTACCACCTTTACACCATCACTGCAATTCAGCTACCTCTGGTGTTTGGGGAGGCACGGTTGAGGCCATGTGTCCCACCAGATCAGGGTACGACTTACGTGGATCCTAGGATGGGATTTGACATATGAAGTGGATATTTTATTATTAACCCGAAACTTATAGAGAATTTTTTTCATGTTGTGATTCAATAAGTGTAATCCCTGATCACTAATTGTGGAAAACTAATCTATCTAAAAATATGAGTCCGCACCAAATCATCAACCACTTGGGATTCATTGATCCTAGTAGCCTTTTAATTATCCCATTTAGATATTTATTGAATATCAAGTATGATATACACAATTAAAAATGAATTTGGAAAATTCCCCATGAAATTAAGTCCCCATGCATAGAATAATTATTAAAATAACATGGCGTGTTAGGGAATTTCATTCTTCATATTGATATTCATAGTGAATTGAAATCACATGAATGCATTTCAAAACTGATGGGAATCCTTTATATTTTTTATAAATAATTTCATGATACAAGGACCTTTCATGTAGTATTTAGATCCATAGTACCCACTATAATACTAAGGGTGGTTGAGGCTCAAAATAATGGTGAATTCATGTTTAGGGACAAACTGATGAATAACATAGTCACTAAAAATTATCTAAACATATGGGTCATCCCAAATGAACCATCATGAATACTATTTAAGAACCTCAGATTGTAAATTGATAAAATCAATGATGAACCTAGATGTTACTATAAAATTCAAAAAAAATTCATACTAAGGGGTATGGTCCACAACATAAAAAATGTTATCATGAGGGAAAAATTTTCCAATAATGTGGGGTGAGTTAAAATGATAGTCCAATGGCGGGGAAATTTTACTATTGTGTCCATCTACCACATTTTCTAATCCTCTCCTATATCGAATCTCATGTTCAATCTTATAGAGGATGATCATCCGATAATTGAGGTGGGGATTAGCTTTAGTTTTATATAGGAGAATATGAAGTGATGTGTGATCAGAAAATACAATTATTTTTCCCCAATAACATATGAATGGATTTTTTCAATGTAAACCCCAATATAAATAATTTATTTTTTTGTGGTTCTGTATTTTTCCTATGATGGGTCAAGGATATGTGAGTAATAAACAATGAAATGAGGAGGCTTATCAACCCTTTATGAAAAAACATCCCAAAAGTAATTTTAGAGGCATCTAAAATAAGTTTGAATGGGAGATAAAACCAAGGTGGTTGGATGATGTGAGGTTATGTAAGACTTATTTTATGAAAATTGAATAAATCTACACATTATTTTACCAAAAACAAATTCAGAATCATTTTGCGACCACCATGATAAGGTAGGTGTGATCTTAATACTATATTTAGTGAATCATTGATAAAAAACAGTATAAACAATGACTGTCTGATCTTCGTGAAAAAATTTATATTGGAAAGGGATGAAATTATTTCAATTTTTAAAGTATCCTTTTTAAATCACTAATTTGAGATAACATCTAGAAGAAAAATCCCTCTATAAACCATGAAATGAAATTTATCATAATTTATTATAATATCTTTTTCAATGCATTAGTGGAGGGGAAAAACTAGGTTTTTCAATTATTCATCAACCGAAGATCCATAATCTATGAAATAATTTATAAAAACATTCATACAATTCTTGAGGTACATTGAAAATATACTAAACATACATTACTGAAAAGTTGGAGGTGCAATGTAGAGACAGTAAGGAATCCTTATGTATGAAAATGTACAAAATGGAAAAGAAAATATTGTATTTTCATAATCCCCAGAGGATACATGGATTTCAAAATAACCAAAATAGATATCATGTAATGAATCATGGGACTTAAAATCCAATATTTCTAACATTAGGTCAATGTAAGGTAGAAAAACATTTCCCATTCATGTGACTTGATTCGGTGAACTTTAGTCCATAAAATCCCACATATTTTTTTGAACATGTCTTGTAATGATATAATTCCTATAAATTTATAGTGATGTTATACTTGTTTTTAGGCACAACTGTTTCTAGGATAAAACATATACTCTCAGATATTGGGATGATGTTACCAGTATTAATCATTTTACAAACATCTGTTTTTACAACTTCAAGGAGGTTATAATTTAACCAGTATTGAGATTTAATTATGGATTTATCCACATCATCAAATCATATGTGTTGAATTAAAAAATATGGAATAATTCAATTAATATATTCAAATGTATATTTTATATCCTTTTTACACTCTCTGTAATGGTATAAAAGTTTTTATTCCTACAATAGAGAGAGGTTGTTGGAAACAATGATGGGAATTGGTCAATAGCCTCAAGATTGACATGTTTTAAATTAGATATATTTGGTTTTGATTCCAACAATGGTAGATTTTTGGATTGATAGAAGGAATTTTTGGTGAGTACGGTCTATGAAGATGAATATATTGTCATTTTAATTCTATGAGGTAAGATAATCAATGGAAATTAGATTTACTGAATCATCTACATTCATGGGTATCATAAAATGAATACACTAAACAATTAAAGAACAAAATTTACACATAGTCGAACCCACACAACACTCAAATCCTGAATCACAGCTCAAATAATCTAATATTGAATAATCTGATTGTGAATCATATTATGGGGCAAGGAGATAATGTTGTATTTATGTGTTGTTGAAGAGAACTTACATCAAATAGGCATGGAGAGTGGTGTGATATTTAATAGGGTTTTTCATAGCACAAAGGGTACTCAAGATTACCTTTTCAGCACCCAAATCCTTTTACATCATAACATTTTGAACATTTATGGCAAAATTTTCAATATTAAGGAATTTTCTTACATGTATGTGAGGGTAATGTGCTTGTGTTCTAGAATCTTACATCACAATAATGTTGAAAGATATGGGGAAGATGATATTATTCACTCTTTTGAGGATATCCTCGATCACTCCTAATGGTTGTGTTGTGCTCTAGTTGGAATGTTTCAGGATGATTCCTATTGGTAAAAGTCTCCAACCTACAGATAAGTATCCAGAGAGTGTGGCATTATACTAATTGATGACCTAAATCAACCATTGGACCTATAAAAAGGTCTCTCTAAATGTTCACGGATCCTTGCATTTAGTTGGTATTGTATGTTGTATCAATGAAGAAACATTCCATACAGGTTTGAATCTCTCATTCCCCATATGTCTCCATCTATGGGTGTAAATATCTTTTAGAAATTGAGCATTAAGAAGGAATATGTTTAACAATATATAATTAAAAATGTGAACTTTCACCTTTTTAAATGTATCCATGTTCTCCTTTTCAATTTCATTATCAATATATTTCGTAGATATAGATTGTCTTTGGGAAAAGGGATAGAAATGGATTTTGATGGTAATCCCCACCGAAATTTTCTTTACCAGTTTGGTTTTCTTTTTGATCACTAAAATCATTTTTGGGTAGATAAAGAGAGTTTTTATGATTGGAACATTCCTTTTGTGTAGAATAAATGGATGAATAAATTACTTTACCACAATAATGTCTGATTTAAAATACATTACTTTTACCCTTTTGATTAGAAATAGGTTTGGATTGTAGTTTTCATGATCCTTGAATATTTATCCTTCTAATTATGTGTTCCAATTTTACCACATGTGTTTATAGGTCTTAAATAGTCTATTTCACGATATTTTAGAATTAGATGTTTTATTTTTTTATTTTTATCACCATATCGTTGAGTCTTTGTTCATATTTAGGGGGAGGAGGGTTATTAAATGAAAGTGAAGGATAATAAGTTTGTATAATTTTTCATTTTTTATACAAATTCTATTTGGGGTAGCTTATGGTTCCTCATTTCTGATACAATGCCTGTTATTTAAACCTAGGGTTCTTATTTCGCGTAATGAAATATTTCATAATACGAGGATCTTTATGAAAATGTTTCCCAATGAATACTATTACACAAGACACAAATAAATCCTGAGGTCAACGGAACAGGTATGAAAAATGAGTATTATAATAACAAATACCAAAATTCATTAGAATGGGTAAAAATGTTAATTACCTTATACATGAGATAATTTCCATAGAAGGATATGAATATCAAGAAATTTATTATCTTCCTTTTTTTTATAATGCGCTTCAATGAATTTGAAATGACTAAAGACCTATATCTTTTCAAAAATACAATGGAACCCTCTATTACACAAATGCTTCCATATCTAACCTTGTGGTCACCTATTTTGCCAATATTTTCAATGGTCCGAGTATAAACAAGGATCTCTTTCCTGAGTTCATTCCAGTTATGGTCACTGAGGAAGATAATAGATTTCTCTTGGGAATCCCTCTCGACCATGAAATCAAAGACACTATTTTTAGCTTAAATCCTGATAGTGCCCCTGGTCTTGATGGCTCCAATAAAGGTTTTTCCAACAGCACTGGGAAGTTATTAAAATAGATGTCTATAAGCTTGTCCAATATTTTTTCTCTAATGGTTGCATTCCCCATGGTCCTATTCTCAATTTCTTACTATTATCTCCAAAGTGGAAAATGCTTCAAAAATCCATCTTTTTGTTCTATTACAATCATCAACTCACTTTAAAAAATCATTACAAAACTCATAGCCAACAGTCCTCCAATATGTAACAAAATTATATCATTGAACTAGTTTGGATTTATCAAGGGTAGGTCCATTCAGGATTGCATTTTCCTTGACTTGGAATGCACCAATGCTCCTAACCATGCCTCAATAGAAGGGAATGTAGCAATTAAGATCGACATTATGAAATCCTTTGTCACCATAGACTAGAATTTTATTTTCATGGTTCTCGAGAGCATCAGTTTCAATGATGCCTTTATAAGAAGGGTAAACTATCTTTTTAAATCAGCTTCCCACTCCATAATTGTTAATGGTTCTCATAAAGGGTATTTCAAGTGTATCAATGGAGTCTGTCAGGGTAATCCCTTGTCTATTATTCTTTTTTTCCATCGTGGAAGATTATCTTAGCAGACATCTTACCTGACTTGTTGAAGAAAATAAACTCAATCCAATTAAAGAGGCTCAAAACCTAAATGTACCAACCCATCTTTTATATGTTGAAGACATAATTATGTTTTTAAATGGGGGGAAAGAAATATTCTTAATCATAAAAATGCCTTATCACACTACGAGTAGGTCTTTAAGAAATCCATTAGTTGGAATAAATCATTTATATTCTTTGGAAAATGTTTCATTACTAATATGAAATCTATCATCTATGAAAAACATGGAATCAATGAAGGAGTCTTCCCTTTTACATATTTGGGTGTTCTGTTATTCTAGGGAAGACCTAAATCAGTGTATTTCACTTCTGTTGTTGACTAGGTCATTAACCAACTTTCTTCCATGAATGGAAAATCCCTCTCCATGGTTGGTAGGATTTTATTGGTTAAGTCTACCGTCATCTCAAAACTGATTTACTTGCTTATGATATTCAAATGGCCGATTTCTCTTATTTGGAGAATTAATGGATATATCAAAATCTTGTTTTGGTCTGACATAATTCTAGATAGAAAACTTGTTACCATCCCTTGGTCTATATGTTGTAAACCGTTATAAAATGGTGGTTTGGGAATCAAGAATCTCAATCTTTTTAATGAATCCCTTCAAGCCAGACTCACTTGGATATTAATAAATCACATTTATGACTACATTGATTTTCCATGAAATAAATTCCCAATGAAACAAAAAAAAACAAAACTTGAGCTATGTTAACTACTCGATCTGTCCCTCCATCAGAAACCCTTTTTCCAATATTATAAACAAATATGTATGAATGGTTATTATGAAATCTTCCATGAAAGTTTGGATTGACAACTGGTCTAGCCCCCCCCCCCCATTTTCTTATTGCCTCATAAATCCCCTCTGGATAATATAGACTACACTCTTCTGGAGGTGATGCACTCTCACAACCTTAACCTCTCGAATATGATTATGCAGGTGGTTTCTAGTCATCCATACTCTAATACGGATGATTTTCTCACTTGGGAACCTTCCCACAATGGCATTTTAGATTCCAAAAGATTCTACAATCTTTATTTCACTAACTCTTATACTAATTTGGGTAGGTTGAAAAACTTTGAAAAATCATATATTAAACCCTCTAGACTAAACCTTATTTGATGTATTTTCCATAATAGTATTACTTCTGGGGTTCTCCTCTGGTCATTTGGTATTCAACTCTGCTCTAAATGTCAACTTTTTCATCGGCATATGGAAGATACTAACCACCTATTGTTATATTGTGATACACCTTTTCCTCTTTGAAGCATTATTACTAACCTGTTTGACTGCAGATGGATTTTATCTGACTCTATTAACACCCAACTAAAATGTGGTGTAGAGGATGATACCTCACAAAAAATTAATAATCTCTTCCTTTCCACCATTTTCGCGCTCCTCCATGTCATCAGATATGATATAAATTATATTAATCACAATAATCAATAAATAAATCTTTATGTAGGTCGAATGAGAATTATAATTGACATCAGGGATGCCACCTTAATTCAAAATAATCATTGTGACAACTCGGTCAGAGACTTTGTGATCATCCGACGACTTAGAGCTGAAGGCATCTACAAAAATCCGAGACACTCAATTGAGGTGTTTTAGAAAACCCCACTTCCTAGATGGATCATGATCAATGTGGATGGAGCTTCCAAAGTAAATCTAGGCCCTACAGGCTTTGGTGCTATTTTAAGATAATTTCTAGGTTATTTTCAGTGTTATTTCTTTGGAAGTTGTGGTACCACCTCCTCGCTAGAATATGAAATGACGGATGTGATCCAGGTGGTTTATTTTGTTAAAATAAATGGGTGGAATGACATTTGGATTGAAAGTGACTCAAACATCATTGTACACGCTATTTGGAATGGGGTGATCCACCTTCCATGGCCGCCTACTACTCGATGGATGAACTTCCTGGTTTCACTTATGGAATTCTGATACATTGTCACTCATTCTTATCATGAAAAAACATGGTTGCTGATGGTCTTTCCAATAAAGGAATCAACCAGAGTGTTATGTGAAAAAATGACTTTCCAGTTGATCTTCTTCCACTCTATGTAAGAGATTAAAATAAAATCCTACCCTTCAGACTTTTGTAAGTTCCTTGTTTATTTTAATAAATGTTTCCTAGGTCTCTGAAGAGGGCATTAACTTTATAAAAAATGAAGTGTCTCCCCTTGTGATTTTCTAATGCCACCAAATGTTTTTAATTGATTATTTTTGGGAGGTAGGAATAAATTATATATTATTTTATGGTCATTAAACCACATAATTATATTATGAATACTTCATATCCATTCTTTCCCTACATAATTAAGGGAGAAAGGGAAGGCCCTAAACATTATGATATCCTAAGTCACATTTTTGGGTTTCAAGGTGGAGCACAATTTTTGAAAATCCTCAAGAAGTTTGTGAGGGTCCTCACAAATAAGACCAAGGAATTTACGAATGATGTGGATGATGAATGATATCATCTCAATTTTGGATTATTCTCCATGTTATTGTAAGTACAAAGGTTGGTACTCCCCAGCAAGGGTGGTTAGTTAATTTAATGTACGATTATTTGTAGGAAGGTTTTCTAGGGATTGATTTGGTTAACTCTTTGATTAGTTAAGGGAATATTGAGGTTCCAAAATTGGTTCCCCAATGTTACATAATTGTCCTACTCAAGATGGAATAATTTTTTAGTGAAGTTAGTTTTTAATTTTCAAGTCAAATTCAAGTAATAGTTCTTTTCTATATCCTGTCATGCAACACTAATGTCCAATTTTTTGTTTTGTTTTTTAGTTTACTCTAGTGAAAGATGAATAAAATAAAAAAAGTTAAGAAGAATTAGAGGATAAAATAAAATAGAATTATATAATATAGAATTAGATATTGATAAAGAGAAAAATAATATAGAGAATGAGAGAAAAGAAACACACATAGAAAAAAACAAAATAAAATCAAAAGGGAAGAGGGGAAATATTGAAAAGAGTAATAAAAAAATAATGAATAAAAATGAAAAAATGACATTGGATCACCAAAATTAGAATCAAAATTTTAACTTATTGTTTATCATGTTAAATTATATATTTTATTTTTGACTATAAATTTAGATGTCTAGTAGTAACATTAGGTCATTTTTGAGGGAGGATTAGATAATTAATTTCTTTTAAAAAATAAAAATAAAGATAAAATGGGAAGATGATTTATAAAAATTTAGGTATTTTTATTTAATAGGTTGGGATTAATACATATGAAATTAGACGAATAAGAACTTCACAGATATGGTTACGTGGTATCAACCCAGGATAATCTCATAATGCTCACACATTATCACTTCAAGAGATAGGGTTTATATATTATAAGACATTATTTCCAACAAATAGACCAAATATTTTACTATGTTTATAATAGGATACATCATAGGTTTTTTTTTCTAAAACTCAAAATGATTCACTGACTACCACAGATGATAGGGTGATTTGTTTTTGATATCAAAATTGACACTCACGATGGAAACATATAAAGAACAAAACATGTTTTATAGGGATGGATGTTATTAAATTGTGATACCATGACATAAATGTGCTTATAGTGAAATGTGTTTATGAAATTCCAATTTACCATTATGAACTACATAGACACAACAATTTAAAAAGGGAATAGGAAATAGTGAACAATTTGTAAAACATCACCTGAAGATGTACCTCCAAACATGTTCATATGAGTTTATCCATGAAATACCAATACATGAATCTATATAATGAAAAATAAATGATTAAGAACCAAAAAAACATTTAATTTAAATTTATATTTAATTATTACTAAAAATTAAGCTCAATATTTGCACCAAGATCCACTCTGAGTGATTATAAGGAGTTTAGAAGTCCATGGATAGAGAAGAATCTATTAATGATAAATAATCACATCTAAAGATATCCAAAACACTCCATCTGGTTGAGAAAATTTGGTAATAAGTGTGGTGAGTGGTTTTATGGATAATTAATCAATCCTTCAACAATAAATTCCCAAATCTATGTGACTAGGTGGCTATTCATGGAATAATTTTTCCTCATAATTTATCTATAGTTATTTATAATAAAATCATCTAAAAATGTATTCAAAATTGGTGGAGAGGCGGGCCTTCATGTTAGCTATCCAATGTAGATGGAATAATTTATAGAGGTGGTATGACGCCTATGTTATGGCCCAAATAAAGAATGGTGGTCCAATACATCCCACCTATAATTTATTCACTTGTTGGCCTCTTTTGGGCCCCTATGGTCAAATAATTACCTTTCTCTAGTTAGATGAATTGAATCCCAATGACCATAGAATCCTAAAAAAATAATTTTCACATTTGGATGACATTATATATTGTTTGGAGAAAAGTGAACTACATTAAAATATTTCTACCATGAAATTTCATATTTTTAGCCAGTTTTTCAACACTTGAATTAAAAATATTCATTAAGTGCAAAAGAAATGAAAAATGGGATACTAAAAGACAAAATAAATTTAATACACAAGTATAGTCATGCTAATACGTGTTATATCACTATGTGAACTAGTCATATTGAAATATTTTTATTTATTTGTAAATGTTGTTATATTATATTTTATTTATAGAAACTATTTAGTGTGGGTTTTTAAATTATTAACTTACTAAGTAATTATTTTAAGAAAAACACAATTTGGATATCCATCATGTAATTTTATCAAATTGAGTGGTTTTTTATAAAAGGAATTGAAATTATTTTAATTATGGATTGGATATATTAATTCTCATATTTGAATGTGTTTTTGGTATTCATTTTATATGAATATTTTAAATGTATATTTTCCTCATATATTTATTATGTAAGATAAGAGTATTGGAAAAACAAGAAAAGGTTGTCAAGATTTTTAATCATAATATTATGATTATAATATTACTATATAAATTTTTATTATTGAAATATTATTATATTTAAAACCTTTTTATAAGGGTTGAATCATTTATGAGATATTATGTATATATAATGTATCAAAAATGTAAACCCATCACTCGATGATTGAGTTATGTAAAACAAGAAGGGGTTGAAACTTGTCGAACCTCATGCTCTAGGGTTGGGTTATGTAAAACATGATTTAATTAATTTATGTATGGTATTATTGATATAGGGGTAATGACTAATGAATATTGTGATATATTATATGATAAGAGTATTTTTGTTACGTACGTTTCAGGAAATTATTATTATTTTATAATTATTAAACTATGAGATTATTCATATTTAATTATTTCCATATTTCTTGATAAAATAGGGGTTGTTTAATATAATTATTTTTATAGATCATTTATATAAATTTTTTATAAACCTTGAATTTACTATAAATATTTAAATTATTAATGTTTTGGTTGTTTTTTGAGTCATATAGAAATCCAAATGAGTTTATACTCAACCCTTAGTTATATATTTTAGAGTACATATTGATGTAATTGGATGTAATGGAGTGAAAATGAAGTCTTTATTATATATAAGTTGAGTGACAAAAATCCATGATGAATATATGGCTAGAAGAGATTGGTGTCTTAGTAATGGTTAAAATTATTATATTTTTGTCAACATTCAATATTCCCATTTTCTTTTGATTATAATAATTAGGTTTCCCACTATAATAATATATTTTACCAATTACTAGAAAATATTGTTTTAAAATATATGCATGAATGGTTTATTATTATCAAGTTAATACCAATCCATAATGGTTTATTTTTTCCCCCATCACTAGTTACAAGCCTATGGTGATTAGGGATCATAATTTAGTTTAGGTCATTAGATTCAAGTACTCATGCCAGGTTTATAAAACACAGTATCGATGCATGTTTAACTCTTGGAATATTTTTTTGGTGTGGAGAATAGGATGGTTTGGGCTCAAAATGCACTGATAAGAATATATTGTGGAAATTATATTCTAAAAAAATTAAGTTACTAATAAGTATAGGTAGAATAATTATTTTTGAAAACCTTGTTAATAGTTGTTAAAAAAACATATCTTCATTAGTTTAGATGGGACAATGTTCATGTATCTGTTAAAAAACATATAACCACATTAAATTAAATTGTTTTTAAAAATTATTTTTTTCTAAATTAATTTCAAATGACTCGGGGTTTTTTATTAACAAAATATTATTTGAAAATTTATTTGAAAATTGAACATGTTTGATAGAATTGGTTGTTGATTGATATCCCAATAATGATCCAGATACACCATGATGCGACCTATAAAATATATTTATACACTTCATGTTATGAGAATTATTTGGAAATTATTGAAAAAAAATTCCAAGTATAATTCTATCCATGTGAGGAAAGTGGGATGTGAATGTTGATCGCATGGATCCTTAGGCGATGAGTATTATTATGAAGAATTATTAATAATTGGATAGAGAAATTAACCATAATAAGTTTAGAGGAACAATTTTGTAATTAGATTTATCAATGAAGTGTCTTATTTAATTTAGGTGTGATGTTGGACAAAATCTACAAGAAGAATTATTGGACAAGATATACTGAATATTCTTATTCTTTTGAGTTCTAATCTCTTAAAATGTGATATTATACTTTTTTTTGAAGGATGGACCATTGTGGATTTAGTGTAGGTTGTTAATTATATTCAATCACCTAAAGAACTTGATTGGAAGAGT
This sequence comes from Viscum album, assembly GCA_963277665.1. Lineage (NCBI taxonomy): Eukaryota > Viridiplantae > Streptophyta > Magnoliopsida > Santalales > Viscaceae > Viscum > Viscum album. The sequence continues at coordinate 1,049,558,033 of OY728162.1, forward strand.
TTACATCAGATCTTATATTAAAAAATATAATCTATAAGGGTTAATTTTTTGGATAAAATATTTCTATGGATAGAACAACACTCATTAAACATAATAAAAGTATTTATAAACCAAAAATTATGAATATCACAATGCCAGAAACATGAAACAAAGTGTGAACATAAAATAAATAATGATTGGAATACCATACACTAATGATATACACTATCACTTTATTTCATCACGTGCTTGATGAAGATCAATAAGAGAGAGAAAAACATACTACCACCTCTATGGTATATCCACGGCTTGAAATGAATTAATTGATTCTTGGGATGGATTATTATTCACTTTATGATATGCTATTATCTAACAAGGTAAAAAATAATGAATAATATAGTAAGGGGAGAATCATATATAAAAATAAAAAATCATGAATAACCACATAAACATTGTATGACTCCTTATATAAGCCTCAAAGATTATTCCAAAGACATTTGGAATTTAAGGATATATTAGATGTAAATACATTCAATTATAAACCTTTTCAAAGTATTGGCCAATATAACACTCTAATGAATTAAATCTTTTAAAACATTCAAAATATTATACTTACATGTAACATTAATTATAGCTACCCAATCCTTTTACATAAAACACTTCATGATTTTAATCATAATTAATCATCAAAGTACAAGACAAGGATCATTAAGTCTATTGTCATGAAAGACTTGGTAGATATAACATAAAATGTGGGACTAAAAAAAACTTTATTATTTAATCTCAATAAAGAGCATCTAACTTCTTTTGATCTCTTACATATGGATAGGTTACCCTATGGAACACATGACCAAAGGGATGAGATGAAATTTCCCAGTAAGGGAATGAACATAAGGATACATCTCAAGAACATGAGTTAGGATGCATGGCGTAAAGATATAGAATGAATGAAACTTATAAAATCATTTAATATAAACATGGGATCAAATAAAAATGAAATCATATAAATGTTACAGAATCATTAATCATATCTTTAGTACGGGTAAAAGCTGACTGCCATTCCCGTTTCCCATTTCAGTAAGGGTCAAGGCTAACCACCAATCCCGTTTCACATCGCATCTCATGAGACTTTACATTACCCAATGCATTGGAGTGCTATCTGGGTGCACCCATATCAACATTTTCATGAATAATCTTGCCACATAAATATTTTTACCACATATACAATCATACATAATCAACCATACATAAACATAAGGGTACCCATGGAAATAACTGGGTACCACAGTCATGACATAAAACATATCCAATTAGTGTATCATGAAAGTTTCCATAAAAAAAATGATTAGAGAATACATGGACATTGATAGGGTAAAATATTCATATAACATGGTAAGCATTGTCATATATAAGTGACAACATATTAGAAATGTATTTTAGAAACATTAGCATTAAAACATTTTTGTGTGGTTGTAAGGAAAATACTCTAGAGATTTTCAAATAGAAAATAGGAAAAACTTTTATATAAAACCAGAATTGAACCAGTTAGGTTTTAATAATAAAAATACCAATTTTATAAATACAATGGTGTTTTAAAACATAGTATAGAGTGCACTTGAAATTTGGGTAAAACTTTGGGAAGTCCCCTTAAAACATGTTTGCTTATCAGAAAGTTCTAAAGAGGGAATCATTCCACAACATGTATATCCCCGAAAGAAAGTGATGATACAGTCTTAGAATATTTTAAAACTATACAGAGTTTATAATATTCACATAAATAGATAAGATAACATCATTTTGAAAGAAATATAAGGCCACCTGAAAGAACAAAGAAGGTTCAGGTAGAATTCGTTACGATTTTATCGGCATGGTGTCGGGTGTAACCAAGAAGGATTGATGAGAGATAAAGGGGGTTTATCATCACTTATAAATAATGAGGTAATTATGGGGGATGTGTATAAACATACCCTATAATTTGGTATTATACAAAAATTCATTGCATAGAGAACAATATTGACTAAGAGTGAAAAGGAGGGGATCCCTTAACTAAAATCTGGTGGTGTTCTCCACTCGTTATTAACGACCTGAATAAACAAATTAGGATTATTAATTAATAATTCCAAAACCTCCTCCATATGTAATTTATTTATTATGAAAAATTTTAGTTCATTCAAAGCATTTTTAATTAGTTATAATGTTCAATTTCATTGTTTGGATCGTTTGTTTACTTGGATTTAAAAGATTTGTTCACCAATATTCAAGATTGGATTACAAGAAAGATTAAAGTGGTTTTCCAGAATTAAAGTATTATTGTTTAGTTCATATGAAAGAGATTACATGGTTTTAATTTTAATTAGGTTACATAGAGTGATGTCTAATTACTATATATATTACCTTAGTGGTAACCGTTTTTGTTAATCGGTGGATTTGATTACAAAGAATGTGTTTTGATTTATAACTCAATTCCATTTTAACCAAAAGATTACTGAACCAAAAATAGAATATATTAAAGATATAATAATCTCGTTCAACCATAGCACAAATGGTTTCAGGACCATAATTAAGGATAATAATAGAAATTGATAAATCATTATCCTTGAATGTGCTAAATTATCATATCTCAAACAGTGCTTTCAATTCATTCAAATAAAATGGTAGGGAAAGGAGAGAAGATAATGAAATATACCACTAGAATTAAGACATTTGAGTACATTTATTTTACTGGATTTATCATAAAATTATGGTGAAGGGAGGTGAACAAAGAAATAAAAAAGAAAAGAACTTAAAAGAAAAGAAGAAATTTGGGAAGAGGAATTTACCTCTTGAGACTTACTCCTTTGAAAACCTCTTAAGGATAGATTTTTTGGTATTTTGAGGAGGCTAAGAGCTTTTAGACGTGGGTGAGGACCTTTGTGAGAGTTTTAGATACAATTTAATGATGTCTTGGAGCTTGAGAGGAGTGGAGAGAAGATGGAGTGAAGGGGGGTTTTTATAGAGGAGGAGAGGAGGGATTTCATTATATTATAATCCTTAATTTATTATTTCTTCACAAGACAAATAGTAGTAAGTATTCCATGACCAAGAATAGTAAATGGGTCATGTCAATTCGAACCAAGGGTGGTGACATCAGCCATGATGCTAGGAATAGTCTATTTAGCTTATAATGTATATATACAGTAACTTACTGTATTTTACTATTCATAAAATTCAAGTATTTCAGAAAGATCTCAAAAATTCACCCTAACCATTTTTCGATGTGTAAAAACCAAAAATGAATTCTATTTTTTCAAAATAATTTTCTAAATATTATTTTTTTTAATATTTAATTAAAATCATAATTTATTACCAATAACCAGTTTTGAAACACTCATTAACTCACTCTAAAAGATAGGTTTATCATACTTCCAACTTGAATATTATTTTTATACTATCATTGGTGGGGTTACTATTCATTTGGGTATATCACTATTCATAAGGGTATGCTACTATTCATTATGTTAGGTTACTATTCACCAAAAATTATTTTTGTTTTATTAGACTCCAAAAAACATCTTGAACACAACCATGTATGCCGGATTTTTTGAAATTCCAAACAGAGAAGTGACAAACTTATGTTTAATGGTCACTTATCACTTAGTAGTTCATTAAGTGGTTCTTTCATGTGATTTTATGACAGAAATATAAGAAGGGAATTTCCATTGAAAAACATTCGGTCGTTTCATTTTTCCCCCCTTATGAAATTTCGCCTTCAAAATTTCGTTTTACATACTAATCCAAAAACGGGTGCGGGTACATTAACATTATTGCTTCCTCCAATTCCCATGTTGCTTCCTCAAACATATAGTTCCTTGCCAACACTTTGACAAGATGGGTTGTCTTGTTGTGTAGAACATTATCTCTCTAATCCAGAATCATTAATGGCTTCTCTACATAGGAGAGATCGTCTTCAACTGCACCACCTCTGAGCTTAGTACATGTGAGGGATCAGGTATGTAGTACCTCAAGAGTGATTCATGGATAACATCATGAATTCGAGCCATATTCAGTGGAAGTTCAAGTCGATAGGCCACAACTCCTATGCATTCAAGGATCTCAAAGGGGCCAATATACCTTGGGAATAGATTCACATTCTTCCCGAATCGCATGACTCTCTTCTTAGAGATATTCGAAGGAAGACTTTATCTCCAACATCAAACTCCAAGTCCCTTCGACAGTGGTAATCATAGATCTTTTTCTGACTTTGAGCAGCTTTGATGGGTTTCTGTATGACTTGATCCTTCTCTGTCATCTCTTGAACAAGATCAGGTCAAAGTATCATTCTTTCTCCAACTTCCTCCCAACAGGTTGGAGTTATTCACCGCTTTCCATACAGAGCTTCATATGGAGCCTTCCGAATACTCGAGTGGAAGCTATTGTTGTGTTAGAACTCAACCAATGGGATATTCTGATCCTATACAACTTTGAATTCTAGATAGCATGCTCAAATAATATCTTCAAGCCTCTGAATAGTTCTTTCAAACGGACCATCAGTTTGGGGGTGATAGGTCATGTTGAAATTTAATTCAGTACTCAAAGAATGTTGAATGCTCCTCCAAAATTTAGATGTGAACCTTGGATCATGGTCAGAGACAATTTAGAGTGGAACACCATGCAGTCTCACCACTTCCTTCACAAATTACATTGCAAGTTGTTCAAGTGAGAGATCATGATGAATAGCGATAAAATGGGATTTCTTGGTGAGTCTTTCAACTACAACCCATATCGAATGATTTCCTTTCGATGTCTTCGGGAGACCCATGACAAAGTCCATAGTAACATTTTCCCATTTCCACATGGGTATATTCAATGACCTCATCATACCTTTGGACTTTTTCGCTCAACTTTAACTTGATGACATACCAAGAACCTTGATATATATTCCGAAATCTCCTTCTTCATGTTATCCCACCACAAGTGTTCTCTGAGATCATGGTAGATTTTGGTACTCCCAGGATGGATAGAGAGGGTCGAGCTATGTGAATCATTCAATAGATCATTCTTTACCTCTGGATCAGATGGACCACATAATCGTGTCCCAAATCTTACAAATCATTCCTCATCAATTTTGAAATTAGAGGATTTCCCCTTTTTAACAGCTTCCAACCTTTTCTGAATTCCACACCCATTCATAGAGCAACATTTATTTTCTCCAAGGGGGATGGTTGAGCAATCATTATAGAAAGGATTGATGATGTTCCTCCCTTAATAATTCCCATGTCCATCATTGGAAAATATACAAAGATTGGATCCTTTTCAATTATCATCATTGATAAGGATGCATGATCCTTTCTACTTAGAAAATATGCCACCTTGTTTTCCTTACCGGGATGGTAGTGGATTGAGAAATAATAATCCTTTGTGAGCTCTATCCATCTTCACTGGAACGTATTAATCTATTGCTGTGTGAATATATATTTGAGACTCTTATGGTCAGTATATATCTCACATTTATACCCTTAGAGATAATGCCGCCAGATTTTCAACGCAATGATCATAGTCGCTATCTCCAGATCATGTGTGGGATATTTTTGAAAATGTATTTTCAGCTTCCCTGAGGAACAGGCTATCACTTTATCATTTTGAATTAGCACACAGCCAAAGCCTTTCATATAAGCATTCACTATACACCACAAAGAGTTCTCCACTTGAAGTGAGTGTGAGTACCAGTGTAGTGATAAACATCTTTTTCAACTCTTTGAAACAGTCTTCACATTCATGTGTCCAGACCAACATTATTCCCTTCCATGTTAGCTTGGTCATTGGGTTTGAAAATCATGAATTGTTTTTCACGAATCATCGATAATACCCAGCTAGACCTAAAAAGCTGTGGATCTCCATTACAAAAATTTGCCTTGGCCACTCTTTAGATGACTTCATCTTGGAAGGGTCCACAGATATCCCTTTACTAGTGTTAACATTCCCTAAGAATGATACATCCTCTATCAAGAAATCACATTTACTATAATTTGAATACAACTTCTCCCTTCGCAATGTTTTTAACATAGTTTCCAAATGCTCTTCATTTTCCTCCTTGCTCTTGTAGTATATCAGAATATCATCAATAATGACCACCACAAATTTATCGAGGTAATATATAAAGACTATATTCATTAAATCCATGAAACTTTCTGGAGCATTAGTGAGTCCTAAGGGCATCACTATGAACTCATTGTGTCCATACCTCATTCTAAAGGAAGTCTTGAGAATATCTTCCTTCCTCACCATTATTTGGTGATATTCGGAACTAAGGTCCACCTTAGAGAAATAACTGGCACCACAAAGCTGATCGAACAAGTCATCTATCCTTGGAAGTGGATACTAGTTCTTTATAGTGTTTTTATTGAGTTCACGATAATCAATGTAGAGGAGCATTGATCCATCTTTCTTCTTGACGAAGAGGACTGGAGCACCCCATGGTGAAGCACTTGGGAATATAAAACCCTTATCCATACTATCCTATAACTGCTTCTTTAGCTCTTCCAGCTCTATGGTGGCCATTCTATAAGGTGTCTTTGAGATGGGAAGAGATCTAGCGATAAGTTCAATTGATAACTCAACCTCTTGGTCATGAAGAAGACCAGGAAAATCTTCGGGGAATACATTAGTGTAATCCCTCCCGATGGGAATGTCTTCAAGCATGATTCTCTACTTTGCCTCAAGCATTTCAGCTAAGTATTCATGCTCATAAAGAAGCAATATCCACACGTGAGATGATGCTTTTAAAGTAGTCTCATCTTCCTACTTTCAATTGTAAAGAATCAGAGGATGCTTCGAGATGTGAAGAGTAATCTACCTTCCCTGAAAATTGATGTTTTCCTCGTAAAAAGATATCCAATCCAGGCCCAAGATAGTGTCAAACTCCACTAAAAGATGTATGAAAAGATTTTATGGGAGGTTCAGTCCACAAACATTTACCATAGAGGAGTTATAAACCATGGATGCAATAATTTCCCCAGTAGGTGTTCCCACAGATAACATTTCCTCCAAAATTTGAGGTGGGGATTGAATAGTTCTACTAAACATGAAATATATAAAAGAATACGTAGAACCAGAATCAAATAGTATGTTCGATATTCATGAATGAATAACAATCATACCTATCACCACATCATGTTTCGGATCCACCTCAGTTGCAGTGATAACATAAGCCCATCCATGTTGCCTTGCAGGTTGTTGCTGACTGCCTCCAACAACCTTCAGCTTAGTGTAATTGTTCGCATAATGCCCAAGCTCTATGAAGTTAAAACACTACACTGCAGACTGTGTGTTGATCTGAACCTTCCATTATTCTTAAACATTAGTTGGAATTTTCATATCCCTTCGGCAGTTCGTGTCCAGAAGACCAAACTTTCCACATTTGAATCAATTACTGGTTCCCTTGAGATAGTCACCAAGATGCTTTTTCCCACAATTCATACTACGGGGAAAGTGATGCTTCTTTCCATCATGGGATTTGTTTGATGAACCAACCATGTTTTTCTCCATTTTCTGCTTCTTTTCACAAGGCCCATGAGACCACTGAGAGTCTCCAATCTCTATTTCAACCTTGAGGGCACAACATACAATATCCTCATAGTTGTAGAAGTCTCGAATTGCAAACAATTTTGGTAAAATCGCCTTCAATACACTAAAGAATTGATGGGTGGCCTTTTCCGCATGAAGTATTATATGGAAACATTAACGTTCCTTAGAGGAGGGGACGTTCCAAATAATTCATTTTATTATTCATAAATCGGGCCAGCTGAGCAAGTACTACCATGATGTTTTGAGCAACCTCATCTGTCACATAAGGCTTGTCATTAAGACAATCATCACATTTCCTATCGCATTGGTTGTTGAACGTGTTCTTCTATTTACTTCCATTAACTAATAAAAAGAACATATAATTATAGGTCTTGAATAATTATCTATTTAGAATAAAAAGGAAACATTGAAAATTAAAGGATAAACATATAAAGACGAAGTACATCCTAACTTTTGATTCCTTAGGATTATATCTTGGTTATCCTCGATCTATTTCTTAACATATATACTTATGGGATTTTTTTGTCCCTTAATAATGGTTTGTATTAAACTCAGGAATCAACCCAAGCATATCCCCCAGGAGTGTCGTAACCAATAGTGAAGAAAGGCCCATTGTCATGCACCAGTTCCGGTTGAGTCTAGCTAAAAGTGGTGTTTTCAGGTTTTACCCCTAAATACATCTGTACTAGAGCCGCCTCTACCTGCTTCTATCTAGACATGGATGTATTTTCTTGACAATCCACTTACTCTATACTAACCAAAATTTTAGATTGTTTTCCTATACTTAGTGTCATCCTTAAGGTTCTCACTAAGGTGCAATATTCCTAATCTTAAAAAATAACTAGACCATCCTCTGATACCAACTATATCAACCCGATCCTTTTAAATTAAACATTTCATGATTTTAAGCATTTATTATCATCATATAACAAGACAGTGATCGTTATGTCCAGTTTCTTGGAAGACTATGTACATAAAACATAAAACATGGGTATAAAAAAACATCCTTATTTATTCTCCATAATAGATTCTAACTTTCTATGAGCTCTTACATCTGCATAGGGTACCCTAGGGAACACATGAACAAAGCGATGAGCTAAAAATTCCTAGTAAGGGAATGAACATAAGGATACATCTCAAGCACAAGAGTTAGGAGGCATTGAATTAAGATATTCAAAGCATGAAACTTATAAAATCATTTAATATAAGAAGTGGATAACATAAACATGGAATCATATAAATTTGTCGGAATCATAAATCATATCTTTATTATGGGTCAAGGCTAACCGTCAATCCCATTTCCCATTTCAGTATGGGTCAAGCATAACCACCAATCCCGTTTCACATCGCATCTCATGAGACTTTACCTTACCCAATGAATTGGATTGCTATCTGGGCACACTCATCTCATCATTTTCATGAATATTCTATCCACATAAATATTTTTCCCACATATACAATCATACATAATGAACCATACATAAACATAAGGGTACCCATGGAAATAATTGGGTACCATAATCATGACATAAAACATATCCAATGGGTGTATCATGAATGTTTCCTGAAAATAAAATTATTAGAACATACATGGGCTTTAATATAGTAAAATAGTCATATGACATGGTAAGTGGTGTGAAATATATGTTACAACATATTAGAAATGTATTTTAGAAACATTAGCATTAAAACATTTTTGTGCAATTTTATGGAAAACACTCTAGGGATTTTCAAATAGAAAAGATGGAATAATTTTATATAAACCATGAATTGAACCATGTATAATTTCATAATAAAAATACTTATTTTATAAATACAATGGTGTTTTAAAACATATGATATATTGCACATGAAATTTGGGTAAAAATTTGGGAAGTCCCTTTAAAACAGGATTGCTTATCGGAATGTTCTAAGGAGGGAATCATTCAAAAACATGTATATCCCCGAAATAAAGTGATGATAGGGTCTTATAATCTCATAAAACCGTACATAATTCATAATATTTACATAAATAGATAATATAAAACCATTTTTAAATAAATATAAGTCAATCCAAAAGAACAAAGAAGGTTTAGGTAAACTTCGTTATGATTTTATAGGCATGGTGTTGGGTGTAACCAAGAGGGATTGATGAGAGAGAAAGGGGGTTTATAATCACTAATAAATCAAGAGGTAAGTATGGGGGAGGTGCGTAAACATACCCTATCACTTATTATTACACAAAAAGACACATAATAGAGAACAATCTTGACATAGAGTGAAAAGAAGAGGATCCCTTACCTTAAATCTGGTGGTGTTATCCACTTGTTATTAATGACCTTAATAAAAAAATAAGGCATATTAATTAAAAATTCCATAACCTCTTCTATGTTTTATTTATTTATTATGACCCTTTTTAGTTAATTCAAATCCTTATTGATTAGTTATAAGGTTCAATTTCATTGTTCAGCTCGTTTGATTACTTGGCTTTAAAAGATCAGTTAACTTATATTCAAGTTTGGATTATATGAAAGATTAAAGTGGTTGTACAAAATTAGAGATATATTCTTTAGTTCATATCTAGGAAATTACAGGGTTTCAATTTTAATTAGGTTACTTAGAGTGACGTCTAATTACTATATATATAACCTTAGTGGTAATCGTTTTTGTTAATCGGTGGATTTTATTACAAAGAATGTGTTTTGATTTATAACATAATTCAATTTGTACCAAAGGATTACAAAACCAAAAATAGGATATATTACATATATAATAATCTAGTTCCACCATAACACACATGATTTCATGACCAGAATTATATATAATAATAGAAACTGATAAACAGTTGTCCTTGAATGTGCTAAATTAGCACATCTCAAACGGTGCATTCATTTCATTCAAATAAAAGGGTTGGGAAAGGAGATAAGATAATGAAATATACCACTAGAATGAAGACATTACAGTAAATGTATGCTACTGAATTTATCATACCATTATGGTGAAGGGAGGTGAGGAAAGAAATAAAAAAGAAAATAACTTAAAAGAAAAGAAGAAATTTGGGAAGAGCAATTTATCTCTTGACACTTCCTCCTTTGAGAACCTATTAAGGGGAAAGGTTTTTGTATTTTGAGAAGGCTAAGAGCTTTTTTATGTGAGGGACGCCCTTGTAGAGATATTTGGGTAGAATTTAAAAAAGTCTCGGAGCTAGAGAGGAGTGGAGAAAAGAGGGAGTGAAGGGCGGGGGGGGGGGGGTGGGTTGTAGTGGAGGAGAGGAGGGATTTCATGATATTATAATCCTTAATTTATTATTTCATCACAAGACAAAGAATAGTAAGTATTCCATGACAAAGAATAATAAATGTGTCATGTGAATTTGAACCAAGGTTGGTGACATCATCCATGATGCTAGGAATTGTCTATTTAGGTTATAATGTATATATACAGTAAATAACCGTATTTTACTATTCATCAAAAATTCAAGTAATTCAGAAAAATCTAAAAAATTAACCCTAACCATTTTTCAATGTGTAGTAACAAAAAATGAAGTCCAAATTTGAATAATTTTTTTAAAAATTTTATTATTTTAATATTTAATTAAAATCATAATTTATTATCAAAAACCAGTTTTAAAACACTCATTAACTCACTCTAAAATATATGTATTTCATACTTCCAACATGAATATTATTTTTATACTATTATAGGTGTGGTTAATATTCATTAGTGGAAATCACTATTCATAAGGTTATGTTTTTATTCATTAGGGTAGGTTACTATTCACCAAAAATTATTTTTGTTTTATTAGACTCCTAAAAAACATCATTAACACAACCGTGTATGCAGGATTATTGAAATTCCAAACATATAAGTGACAACATTATGTTTAAAGGTCACTTATCACTTAGTAGTTCATTATGTTGTAATTTCATGTGATTTTATTACATAAATATAAGAAGGGAATTTACATTGAAAAACTTTGGGTTGTTAAATTATTCAAATATTAACATTTAACATTCAACCTCATAGATCATTCATAGGCATAATGTGAGTCATAAAATAAAATTCACCACCCTATTATTTTCCCATTATGAACTCTATGAATAGCCTATGTTGTGGACAGTCTAGCATCATATCATATTAAATGACATGCTCAAACCAAGATATAATACATGTCTCGGTTTCTATATTTCATTCCATACATCATATAAATAATCTATATTATGATATTGACCTACACACATCATATAAAAGTATCTATTTAGGGAATAACTCCATTAATATCACATTTTCACTAACTACTCATAGATTTTGTTCCATTTCACCTTATATTGTATCATATAAGACTACTTGGGAAATCACATCCCACACTACTTTTTTGAAGAATTAAAAAATAATTTATGAACTCTATAATTAATTTCACCTTGTATCCCATCATAAGTAATAAATTGTGAATACCCACTAAAAAATCTTTCTCAAATAATCTATAAAAAATGTAGATATGATCACCAAGTTTCATGGAAACTCAATCCCCATTTAGTGTACCATTATTTGTGGCCCGACATGTTATTACACTATTGAAAATAATGAATAATTCTGAAATTCATAAATGTATGTGAATATTGACCTCTAAAAAATCTTCAACACTACTCAAGAGATAATGGGATTTAACATAATTTCCATCAAACACAGGTATCTCTATACAACTATAGTTGGGTGTTGTCGGATAGTTTAATACACCCTCTAATCTTGCACGATGCCCTAGATCAAATTTTATTAGAGGAGTACTTATGGGTTACTACAGCAGTTTCATAGTGGAACTATAACAGTACTGTAGTTGTTGATCTATTCATCCGATTATAGCCTTTAGGCCACTAGTTTGGGACTAAGGGCCGCATGGCCATCATAACAGTATATCCCTTTAGAGAAGAGAGAATCTAATCCACCATAGTGTAATTGATGTCATAGAGTGACCAACATATCAGTTAATTGCCTTAGGTAAGAAATGTTTCCAAGATTTGGGAAAACATTATCGGGTGGGTAGTTTTAATGAGCGATATGTGTTTTTGAAGCTATCAACTAGTCCTACAACTATTTATCATAGAGAGGTTCTCTTCCATGTCATTGAATAGGGTAGTGAAACATAATTTTTATTTTCTAGGGAAAATAAATCATGTTATTTGTGATTACTAGACATGAAATGCAACACATATTAGCATGGAACACGACATTGAGACTTTCAAGAATTATTGGGTTGGTAGATAGAAAGGGTAATTAGTGATCTAAAACCAACCATCAAGGACACTACCTAGACATGGGTTAAAATAGGGGTGTACTTATTTGATTACATGGTAGGGAACCATAATTAAATGACCGATGGTAAGGGGACATAACAACAATATGATTGCGATCATGACGTGAAGATTGGCTAATCATCATGTGAATTCGGGTCATTAAAATTGGATTTGAAGCTGCATTTCCATCTTGTTATCAAGTTATTATGTTCATTATATTTTCTAGGTCTTCCAGCCATGTAAGTGTTACCTCCAAACCGTTTTTAAAATAAGTATTTCATTCCTTAACAAATAATTAGGCCTTTTCTCTTACCTATTAAAAACAATGTATCTGTATACCTAATCCCACATGTGGTATCGTATATAATAATTAATTTTCATTTGATTCATTTTTTCAAGACATCCAGTAAAAAAAGGCCACAATTATTGTTAGTCCCATATATCTACTCATACATGTTAAAATTTTTAGATATATATTAACTTGGTCAATGAATACATCAGTTGTAATCCTCCTGTATTGATAAGAAAACTATTTTACCCTCATCAAATAGATAATTATATCACGTTTAGTTCTGATATATGATCATAAATTCCTTAAATGTATCTCAAACTTGGTTTATGATGACACACTCATCATACGAGAGGAAAAAATCAATCTTGGATAACCTCAACCAATGATATGATCAACAAGATGCCCAAAACCCATTATTATCTAAGTATCAAGGCATTCATAAGAAAAGAATCAAAATATAAAGTATATCAAGATCGGTTTCAGTCAATAATATTATATCGAGGTAAAAAATATAAAACATACCCCCTAGTATACAAAATAAATTCTGTATAAAACTCAACTTGTTATTCTTAGGTTCCATCCATTGTACAAAACATGTTTTTTTTATGAGTATATTTCATGTTCCTAAAAAAATCATACTTGTGATGAACATAACATTTAATCAAAATATATAATACATTATGAAAAATATTAGTTAATTATTACTCAAATTTTCACACAAAGAGGTCAATTATCATTTCAGTACATGTAATATTTCAAAAAAATACAAAAAATGAAAAATTATTAAAAGTTTTTTATCACATTATATATTTTATAATATTAATATCATTTAATAATTTTAACAAAAAAATAAATATGTTCCCATATAATCATATACTATATTATATACCACCTGATTGACATTATGTTCTCTAAAACATTTATGTCTATTTAAACACTTTTAATCTAAATGTTATTCCTTACACATCATTATGTAACCATATGATAATAATGTCCCACTAAATTCTTTTTTTATGTAACATTTATTAAGTTTTTTTTAATAATTGTGATATTTTGGGAATCATTTTCGTAATTCTTAACTCCATAAAAAATAATTCAAAATAATTTATTTTAGAAAAAGTAATGTATTGATGTTAATAACTTATGATATCTATGAATAACTCATTCTAATTTCATCACCGTTATATTTCCTGTAAAATTTTCCTTAAAATTTTTCCTTAAGGTTTTTTCTTACCTAATGGAACACTTCATATTATTATCTATCAATAAAACCTAAACTACCTATATTATATAATTTAGCATTCACAACATTTCTATAACTAAATATTAATCATTACATTTTTATTTACCATCATTCCATAAAGTACATTTAGGATATCAAGTGTAATTAACATTGAATATAACTAGTTTAATATTTTATTTGATAAAATTTTATCTTTTTTAAGCTCAAACATACTCCCACTAGTCTCTTATAAACATTTTTCATTTTTGAATACAATGATGAGAAACAAAAAAGCTTTTGTGTTAAGATATAAAACATATTTCATTTAATGAGAATATTAACAAAATATACCACTATATCTATATCTAATATGACATTTTTTTTATTTTGAGAAGTTTATACCGATAATATTTTATTATATAAAATTTGACACTAATGGAGGGTGGAATATTTATTTCTCATATTTTAACAAAAATGTGGTATAATATCTTTTTACGGGTAAAAAATAATGATATCCTTACCAATTACAGCATGTTCTAAAATTTGATGAATCATAAACTGGGTGTTTTGAATCTATCAACTCATATTATACATAATGAATCATTTTTAAAAAACATATTCTTTTAGAAAAAGAGATATGTGAGATGAAAAAAACATATTTAATTAGGATCCATGTGAGCTTATTATATTAATTTGTATTAAACTCTATTATTTAAAAACCATCATTTCATCATTTAAATTAAAACTAGAAGTTCAATTAATTATTTAATGAATCTTAAACAATTGTATATGTATAACTATATAGGGAATACGTTTGATATTATTCCCTTCAAAATAAATGAATATACTCTATAAAAAATACATGATATGGAATATATATGGTGTCTCTAAAACAACATTAGGTATCTTAGAAATATTAATTCTAATGAAATCATTTTTCATAGTTCACAAAACTAACTTAAAAACAATGGATTTTGAAATATCCAATCTTCTTCTATGGATTAGACGATCACCATTTGGAACTATCAACACGTTATAAGAATGTCAACATCAAATTCATAGTTCAACAATATCCAATATGTTGAGAAAATTGGGTTATCCTTTATTGATCTAATTAACATTGTTTTAAAATTTATAATGATGATTCTAAAATGAATTACATAGCAAGATAATGCTTTAAGGAAACCTCAAGTCTCATGATTTCATCTACACACTCAATAATATTATGTAGTTGAGGGGATAAAATTTAAATATTTTTTAAAATGAATTTAATTACATTTAAACCTCAAGTGACGAATTTTATTCTTCTCATAAGAATCTAGATTCAAGTGTCAAACTATTTGAATAGTCTGATACTTGAGTAAGGGTTTATACACATGGAATTTTTATCTCCTTCTAAAGAATGATTTTTATGTTTCTATACTGGTGTAAGAAGCTAATAATATTATCATTATTCATTTCAAATATTGATATCAAATTCATCTTTAGTAATGAATATTCCATTATTTTTACAATGAAAGCTTCATCAAATGAGTATCATTGTGTACATTAAATTAATATGAAATTTATGGAATGTTATCCTAGTAAAATTGTTACTTCCACCACATCCATTAGCTATCTAAGATACATATTTATGAAATATAGGAGTCCGATTTAGTGTTCCTCTAAGAAAGTATCTATATGGGTCAAGAATCATGCTATTTATATCATATATGACTCCTCAATTGTTGAACAGAGAACTCTTTTCCAAATATATCATATTGATAAACTCAATAATATTCATCTGGTGTTCTATATCACTAGATTTTCTAGATATCTATAACCTTAAGAAAATTCATAAATCAAGGAACCAAAATCTTAGAGTCGCATCATTACTCGATTTCCTTATAAAAGAATATTTATGGTCACTCTACATTGGTATAAACTACCCAGATGAATGATTGATGTCCTAAAAATATTTCTACATTAAATAAATTTGACTCTTATTATTTTAAAATGGTAATTATTCTCACCATATTATATGATGTTATTCCCTTTACAAGTATGAACTCTTATAATGATTTAGTTTTGAAAGTTATTACTTAAATCAAATGAATATGTTCAAATTATATTGATGTTTAATATTTTACACAACATAAAACTTGTGTTACTAACCCAAATCAAAAAAAATACTATATTCATAAATATATAAATGAATCTCATATATAATGTAGATAAAAAACATTCATGTAATGTTTTAGAGTCATATGAAATCAATAACACATGTAACAGTTAACATGTATTGATAGAGAGTAAACACCCAATATTTCTAGACAAGGTAGAAGCTTTTAGGCCTATGATTTGTTCAATCCAAATATTTTCCACTGATGAGACATTACTCAAGTGATACCTCAATTCCATCAGAATTATAACATGAGATATTTATAAAATATAACCATCCATTAAAAACTACCACAACCTATGTGAGGTAAATGTCAAGGTAGTTGAAAACTATACCATTTATCATACCATTAATGAAACTCCTTATATGAAGGTATTTAAATTTATGGAATACGTTTTTCACTTTAATCAATATCATATATCAAAATTCACAATATTAAATTTATATATACGAAAAATAGGGAGTAAACTAAATAAATTATTAATGCATATATTTAAACATTAAATAAAAAACATTATGAACAATTTATAATCAATCAATTATAAAAAACTTATAATTTTTTTACTCAATAAATATATTCAATAATTAAATAATTTATAAAAAAATTATATTCATTAAAATCAATTACTAATTATCATTCAATATATGGAATGTTTCATAGATATATGATTTTATATAAAATATAAATACCTCATATGCCAATTCTATTATGTAAAATGTTTACATAATAAAACTATCACACAAAATTTTTTATTTAAACCTTTTTCATATCAATTATCAAAACAAATTTTGGTTTTATTTAATTAATTTCTAAAATAAGGCATTTAATTTGAAGATTTAAAATTAAATATTATAAACAGTTCATAGTATTAAAGAAAATACTTTATATATATTTTTTATTCTTTTATAAAATATAAAAACATTTTAAATTTCCCTTATTGTTTATATAAATATTTGATATCCAAATTATAAGGAATACTATATAAATGGAAAGGTATTTAATGTGTTTAAAATTTAATGACATAAATATTTTATTATAATGACATAAATATTTAATATGATTGAAAGTTATTTAATTTAATGAAATAAATATTTAAAATTTAATGTGTTTGAAAGGTATTTATAAATTACTTAATTAAAATGTTTTTAAAATTTAATGACATAAATATTTACTTAATAGATGGTTCCTAAATATTTAAATTAATTAATTGTAAACACATTATAATTATGTAATTTATAAATACGTTTTTAAATTAAATAAACTGACCAAAATAAGTTTTAAATAATTGTAAATAATTTTAATATTTTTTCATTTAATTCATAATTGAGATTTAGAAATATAATTTTTTCTAATTTATCATATCTTATTATATAAAGTAAATCCTAATTTTCGATTGATAAGCCACAACACACAATATTGTTTTAACGATATCAATTATAGTTTATGATTGATTATCCTAGACTAAAAAAACTTTAATCCCTATATTATAACCACATAGAATATATTGTGTCATAATAAATAACTAGTGTGATTGCAATTGTCACTAATGATATGTTGTTTTTGTATGATTAAACACAAATCTAGAAAACATCTATAAAATTATATGATGCTCTATTTTTCTAACAAGCATTGGATCTATCACAAACAATGACAACCCATGTAGTACTTTATGACACAAAAAAACCCAATGGATTATGTCATTCCACTTGATTCAATATCAAATATCATATTATTTGATCGAATCACATATTATTACATCATATGTTACAACACCATGAATAGTTCCAAAAGGTAATCATTTTTTTGAAATTATATACAACAATAATACAATAATTTTTTTTGTTATTTTCAATAATGATTTAGAGAGTCAAAGAACATGGCATATCTCTTATGTTTCTAAAGGGTTTCTACGGATCAAATAACATAAGCTAAATATTTTAGAAACTAATAAAAAATCAAATTCCCATGATCGATATGCTTGGAATAAAAACCCTTATATATTCATAAATTATAGAACAATGTGATTACCTTTTACACCCAATAGACTCTATCATTTTCTTTCCTCATGGGATTTATGGAGAGCTCTATGATCCATCCATTAGACACTCTCAAACTTGGTGTATCCATAAGATAAAATAAATCACTCAACACCCAGGAAAGATTATTCTTCAGTTTCTGATATGATCGTATCTAATAAGGTAAAGTAAGAAGAATATATAAGCGAGATAAAGTAATAGAGTAAAAAATGATCTTGAAAAACCATGTCAAAGGTGTTTTCATCCTTATATAACCCTTCAAGGATCTCCCCGTGCCTCAATTTCATTTAATCAAATGTAATGAGTAAATTACTCTATTTATATACCTTCTGTAAATAATATAGTAAATGATTTTCCCAATAATTTTACCTTATGAAATGTTCATAATAATAGACATAAATATATTATTATTAAAATTTTAATTCCAAACATTAAAACACCCAAATTAACCACCAGAATAATGTTAATCAAAAAATACAGTTCACTACCATCTGATTTACTCATGTCATTCTTTATGATAGGCGTAGGTAGTTTCTAGGATATCACCATATTATATTGAATGATATTCCCAAACCAAGAAATAATATATTCCTTATTTTTTGTATTTTATACCATATGAAATATCAATATCATATTTAATGGTATTGGAATCAACAAATTATATATATGTATGGATTTAGGAAATTACCCCATCTGATGAAGGATATAATATATTTTAACTTTAAGAATTTTTTTCAATTATGATGGAATATAGATCAATGTTTATAGATATTTTTCAATATAAACATGATTTTGGGATAAAAAAATATTATAGAATGAAGGTTTTACATGGTATTGAGGAAATTGATTTTCTTTAGAATTTTATCACCAAATATATCTACTTATTTTTAGGTATTTAGTAGGAAAACCTTTATAGAGAAAAATTCGACTTAGTGTCCAATTAGTATTTCTTGTGGAGGTAATGTCTATTCTATGAAAATAAAAATTATAGTAGGTAGTGGGAATCATTATCGATTAAAATTTACAAATTGTAATGTTATATAAGGTTATACGGAAGTCTTCTGGTGTTTTGGCCCTTGAAATAAAAATATATTACCTTATCATTTGAATGATATTGATTGTTTATAGAAAAGATCAAATCAAATATTCAATGAATAATTTAAATTTCACATGGAGGTGTTGTTCATTCATTCTAGGATAGTGATATTTTAATACAAGAACGAGTATTCCAACTATTTAGAGTATTAGATATATCTTTTATTAGTTGTTGGTTTTAGTTCTTGAAACCATATAGATGGGAGTATATATCAATCTCTCAGTTATTATTTATAGGTATCCTGATGTTTTTTATAATTATTTCTTCTGATTACCTATAAAAATTTAATTGATAATTTACAATGAAATTTTATTTAATTGATAATAAAATTAATTTACCTTTATATCATATAACACTAGATGAATTAAAGGAGTTAATGAATCAGTGAGGGGAATTGAATTATCGCAGATCTATTTATTAGAGTATTTCACCTTTTTCAACACTAGTATTTTTGATAAGAAGTCTAGGGGTAAAATTCGACCTTTTATTGACTAATGAGAGTTGAATCATGTGATGAAAATAATTAAAATATTAATAATAAAAATTAATTACCTTGTACTAATGATTTATTTGATAAATTTAATTTATCTTACAAATTTTTATGATATTGATCTTCATTATAGATATCATCAATTTATGGTATGAGAGGAAGAAAAATTAAATATGGATTCTAATGTTTTTATTTTTATTGTGAGTTCTTTGTCATGAATTTAAATATTTCTAAAAAATAATTTGGTTTTATTTCAATTCTAAAACCCAAATTACACATGTATTTTGAAGTAATTTGTTTATTATTAATATAATATATAATTATTCATTCAAGAAAAAAACCTGTCATGAAAAAAACATGATGTTGTTTTAGTAATTTTGGTTAAAATTAAGTAATAATAATGGTTATATGACATGAAATTTTATACCAAAGAGGTTAACTATCAAGGATATGTTTTATTATTTATAGGTATCACCATTGATCATAATAATATGGAAGATTTGATGTCTTAATAGATGACCAAGTATTTGATATCATAGAATGGATGGACATTATCATTAGATTGTTAAATAATACTAAACAATAGATTCAAAATGACATATTATACAAAAAAATAATTTTTATTTGAGTGAGTTGAGAATTACCAGAAATTCAATGAGGTATAAGGGATAATACATAAATCAATACTAGTTCTATCTGTGCATGATCATTGTGATGAATATGATGTATATTATTATTATTTAGGAGTATGTTAATGGTATTTTGTTTATAATAGAGATTTTATTGGAACATGAGTTGACAAAAAACATAAAAAACTATCATATGGATGATTAGTAGTTGGCTATGTTAGTCCATTCTTTGAATAGATTGAGACATTATATATTTGATGAGAATTTCATAGTGCAAACTAATAATAAGATATTGTAGTATATTTTTTTAAGATGATATCAAATTGAGAAAATACCTATGGGTTTAGTATGTTCAAATATATTACTTTCAAATACATTTTGGAAAGGTAATTTTAGACATCTTCTCTTGAGTAGGAAGACACATGCTCAAGTTACAGAGAAATCTGGAAAGAAGTAGTAATATGTGGATTTGTTTACTAATTGCCACGTAGTGATAAATGGAATTAATAAAAGTGATGTTCATTATATCATGAATGAATTCTATTTTATTTTAATTATTGAGGGAGTCATCGATTGTTGAACTATATTTTAAGGGTAAGAAAGTACCCTTTTATATTGGGAATACAATTAATTGGTAAATGTTTTCAATATATATAAATATTTATTATAGAGGAAATCGTGGTTCTTATTCCATTAAAGAAACTATTGATGATGAGATTTCAAAGCTCAAATAGTTTTGAACATCAGTGACCAATGGGGTAGTCTCATGCATTACTTTGACATGTTTTTAATGGGAGAAAATTATTATAGACTTTGCGATAGCTTTTCTTAGGTCACCATTGTAAAATTTTGGTATTTGGTTTCTGGATTATTAACTCACAAATTTGGCCCACTTCATACATATTAAATAGTCTAATTATAATGAAATCCATAGAATGTATTATGTTAATGTCATTATTAATATTTATGATGTCCCAAAGTCAATCAATTTTGATACATATCCTCTTTTCACATCAATATTATGTAAGGTAATTCATAATTTTTTAGAAACTCAATTGAGGTTATGTGTGAAGAACTGTAATTTTATGGATGGGATGACAAAGTAAACTATTTCAATTCTAGAAGGGTATTCATTGATTATGTGTTATTGATTTTATAAAATCACGGGGCCTTCATTTTTCATTAGTGGGCCTTTCTTATAATAATAATTATGAATCCATAACTAGTATGACACAATTAGATAAATTTTATAGTAGAACATGTCAATCCACCTTATAAAGGATGCATATGTTTAAATGTTCATTTATTAGCCTATGTTTTCTGAATGAAACAATGAACTTGATTAAATTTTTTCATAAATTTATACTGATAAAAGAAGTTGTAAAAAGTCATTTAGGGATCTCCAAAAATAATTCTTGATGACCAATGTGGGTGGTAATTTATTCTTATTAGTGCCTCCACATTTAAGACTCTAAAGACATGGTATACAAGGGATTCTCAGACCATAGTGTTTCAATATATTTTAAATGATATAGTAACTTGGGGAAGTGGTATATAATTTTAAATGACCTCCATGACATGAAGTTGTTTTAAATGTATTATACCTATGTTAATATAATATATATATTAAAAATTAATGTAATGTGTTTAATTGTGAAAAAGTTTATTTGAAACATGATATTAATTTCGCTAAAATAACTATAAATATATAAGATAGTAATGAAAATGTGTTAAGGGGAAAGTATAATTATTTAGTTGGGGTGGTTTCAAAAAATTTAAATGTCAATGATGAGACATGGGAGAGGGAGTCACACATATGACAACAATAATTTGATAAATATTAGGAAATCGATTAACTTTTCAGAAGAATAAAGTATTTATTCTAGGGTGATTTATATCATCTATATTTTTTTTTATTTAATGGAAGATAGTATTTATTTGATTTCATTAATTGAATAAGAGTTTAATATAAAATATTTTTTTTAATTATGTTTTTGTAAATTACTATATGATATTTAATTTTTAGAGTGAATCACTATTTGATTAATTTTTTATTTTGGTATTTATTGAATTATTTAAATATTATTTTCATTATATTGATGATTTTCAGAGAATTAATTCATGGTTATTAATGGGGGTTTAATTTTGGATTGACATTACTGATATAAATTTATTGTTTAAATGTTAATATTCAATAATATGAAATTATTTTGATTGATATTGATTTTTTAGTGGTCAAAGTAAAAAAATTATTTAATTGATCATATTTTTATGGTATAATGATGGTTTTGTTTAAATGTAATATTTCTTAGTCAACTATGATTATTAGAGGAATAAATGGATGTTTGACTCGGATTTTATTATGATAGTAGGAATTTTAATAGTAAAATATTTATTAGATTTCAAATTTGAATGTCATGTAATTTTGATAGTTTCGCACTAAGGATATTAATGTGAGGGTATTAATTTATACAGATTAATTTTAGTAAATTTTTCTTAGGAATTTTTTATATAAAATTTGTAATGGTTAAAATTTTTATAAATGAACTCAATTCTGGATAAATTAGATTAATATAAATTTTATATCATGATACATTTATTATTACAGTGTAATAAAATAGAAGGTTGACTAATATCTATGTTTTAGAGATAAAAAAATCAATTCAAGGTAATTAATGGCAGGACCCCACCAACCATGGACTTCCAAGCTAGTGGTATGATGATTGTAACACCCTAAACCAACCACCAATAGGACAGGGGTAGTTGACCAACACATACTATGCATATCTCAAACATAGGGGCCCGTAGACTTAGGTATATGAACACATGTAAACATCTCCAAATATCCATACATCAATGAAGGTAAAGGAAAACTGATACCATGATGCATGCATAATATTTATCCCACATTAGAGTAAAACAAATAGATTGGAAAACATAAATTTCCAATTAAATCCCAACAAAAAAATGTTAAAAAAAGTCCAACCATATCCAAAGGAGGGGAATACTGTAAAATGACACACATAGTGCAACCATAGTTTCTCTACAATAAACTATGTTATTCTAACTATTGGTCATCCAAATACTCCAACAAGGTTTGATGTCTTCATAAGAAATAATATTCTTTGGTAGAGCCCATACATGGGTGTGTATAACAATACCCAATAAGAGACCTAAAAATAACCAATCATATTGTAACTAGAGAGTAGGCATCCCACCATAAGGCCTGTCAATCTCGATATGTGAAACAAAGAACAAAAAACATTGATATATTAATATTGAATCCATGTCTCAAAGTGGGTCTCAACCATATTAGGAAAAAAAATTACTTGAGGGTTTAATGTCACACTCTCCTATGATATAAAATCCCACAAACCATGAAATCACAAATAGCACTCATCCATGAGTTTATGCTCAGTAGGTCTCTCCAAAGTCTATGTAGTCACCAAAACACTGAATAAATTAATACATTGATAAGATTTCAAACCATAGTCTCACTAGGGATGAAAGAAATAATCTTGAATAACCCAATATGTATGGTATCACACCAATTATTTCATAACCCATACATGGGAAAATATATATGATATATGATATCAACCCAATCTATCCAGTGGTATTCTTAAAAACATTATCTAATTCTAAACCCATAGGGTGGATCAAAATCCTTTGATAATTAAATAGTGACACACTTCACCATCTAGGTATAGACCAATAGAGCACACCCAACTTATACTGGTCTATAGTTAATAATTTTTTGGTAATCCACCAAAGATCATACCATAATTGACTAGATAAGAATGAGTAGATGAACCTACTCTTTAAGGTGTACATCACCTATCCTATAAGGGTACACTCTGTGCCATAATATTCATGGAACATCTCATGTCACAAACACACATGAGATGAATTTCTCAACAAAAACATGGTGTATCCCTTAGAGGTGCATAGTTTGTAGATGCCCATCCAAAACTCGACTTGTTTTCCGATCTACCTAGGGTACCATAGCATGTTCCCATATAAACTGGTCATGTATGAATACATAATAAAAGCACAAAATGTGTTCCACAGATCACATGGTGTGTATGGGTCATGTGGGAACATATAATATTACATCATCTGATGCCCGTGCACCTTCCAATGTATATGATGTGCACCAATATATATAAGATGTATGGGACCTCATTGGATCCTGGGTGTATACAACTTTTTCATGCAATGACTTCTACCGAGGTTTAGATATTGTCCAATTTGGAAAGCACGGTTCATATCCATTCATGTAATTCTAGTCATGCATTCCTTGTACTCATCGATTACGATTAATAATGGTCACATGAAAAGTGTCCCCACTACAATACATGTGATATATATATCCTATGGGGAAAACCTATTATACACAATGAGGGAACTGCATGGTGTGTACTCGTAAAATACATGTCGTGTAGTTTGGATTTTTATATAATTATTTATTCATCACAAATTTCGTTTTACCACAATTTTATGAAGAATAACAGTATTGGTTTGACCAAACCTTATTTTCTCTAACTATCCAAATCCCATCAATATCCACCACTCAAGAAACACATGTCATTGAACCACACTACTACCAATTTCCAAGCTATGAATCATTGGTATTAGATCTAAAAATTGATCACATTTAGTCATCATTAGTTCCTTGATCATATCCCTGATCCTTATTGGGGACCCATAAAGTTGATATGTTTTTCTAAGGATTGAATGTGCAACTACTAATTTACTGGTACTCATAAAACCATTGAAAATAAAGAATATCCAGTAATGAACATAAGTTGAATGGGGTAGAAATCCACAAAAAATAAATGAGTAATGAGCCTTTTCCATTCCTTGAGTTGTCCAAGTTATATTATGTTCTTATTATCAAATAACAACTAAGAGGGGGGGGGGGGGGTACAATCAGATGTTCACTTTTTATAAGTTTCAAAACATTAAAGAACTACTCCACTGAAACCAATTATGATTTATTACCTTATCAACAATTAAAAATTACTTAAACATGTAAGAATAGTAAATCATCTAAGTAACACATTATTTATAAGGTTTGACCTCAATGTGAGAACCTATATCCTTTCCATAGCCACTTTTGTGGGTCTATAGAAATCCAGTATAATGAAAAAGTGAATAAAACATTTTTCAACTTCTGTTAGACACCGTATATCTCCTGATAGGAAATATTATACTAACTCCCATTAATTTATAATGTTTTCTTAATGAAGAATTAATCCAATGAAAAGAATAAAAACATTATATAATATTCTTGACAAATGATCAGTCCAAATTCTTATTCCAATTTGGCTAATTCTGATTTTCTCAGTACGGTAAGGATGGTCACAATTTTTCTTTTCCATAAATACTCAATGAAAACTTATTCAATCTAGAAAAAATATTTCACTTTTAATTATCTACACCTCTGACTTTTATGTGTTTATGAAATTTAAAAATAAAGAAAATATCAGAGCACATATATATAGGAAACTCAGAAAATAAGGGTGATAAACATGAATAACTTTTAGGATTCCTCAAATCTAAAGAAATATGAAATTATATGGAATTTAATATTAAATATTTCATTTTTTCAAACCTTCATAAATTTCATTGATATTTACGCAAACATGATTTTTTTTGATAAGGTTGAATATTGAATCTTATTTTTTTAGAAACATGCTCTGAATTGTAGTTTATATTTTCATAGAAACATTCTTAAAGATTTAGATAAATTTTTCTCAAAAATTATTATAAATGTGGTTCTGTTTTTCTTAGAAACATGCACATATAATTGGTTCATTTTTCTCATAAATATACTGAGAAAAGTGGTTCTATTTTCTCCAACACATGCTTAGAATAGTGGTTCTATTTTAATTATAAAATATGATACAATTTTTTAAGAAACTATTTTCTGATTTGCTCAGAATTTAGCATTGGAATTTAATAGGAAAAATGTTCCATTTTGCTCAAAATATGTGTTATGATTTTCTTAGAATTCATGGTCAAATTTTCGTAATATTCAGGTTTGGATTATATTATAATACATGTTTTTATTTCCTCAAAATTTAGGTTCTGGTTTGTATAGAATTCAGGTTTATAATTGTGAAGAATTGAGGTTCTGATTTTCTTAGAAATCATGATTTGATTTCCTCAAAATTCATGTTCTAATTTTCACATAATTCTAGTTCTGATTTGTGAATAAGTGAGGTTTTAATTTTCTAAGAATTTTGGTTTTGATTTCATTAAAAATCTCAATCCAATTTTTTCTGAATGTTGCACAGAATTCTAGATCTTAATTTTCCCAGAATGTTTCTTATAATTCTCGATCTGATTTTTCTCAGAAGTTTTCTCATGGGATTTCTTTGAACCTTTTCAACATTTATTCAATATATTTTATCAGTAAACTTTTCATGATTTTTGAGAATAGTATGATCATTAAAGAATTTTTTTATTTTTTTATAATGTTTGAGAGACTTTCTAAATTCAAACACCTCAAAAACATCATTCTTCAAGATTCTTCCACAAAATAGATGTAAAAAATATCTTTCAAACTCAAAATCTTCATTCAAACTCAACAACATCTTTCATTCTCAGCAACTTCCTTCATACTAAAAAATTACTTTAAGCTCATCAACCTCCATAAACTTAGAGACTTATTTATTTCTCAACTACATAACTAACAACTAGCAAGAACCATCCTCATCTTCTTATATATAAAAATCATTCATTAAAAAATGTTAGTTTTCATAAAATAAAAAACTTTGTTTATACAAAACAACACAATGTTTCTTCAATCTCTCCCTTTTCATTTGTTGTCATCCTTTGATAAATTGTTTTCCCAATCTCAAAATTTTTCCACAACTCATGTTTTTGAATTTTATCAAAACATATCCTTTCTCAAAAACAGTTTCATAACACCACACTTCTTGATAATGTAATGTTTTTGATGGATTTTTATCCCTCAATAACATGAAAATTTTGTGTCCATGTCATAATAAACAACCCATTAATCAAACTCCCCCTTTACTTCTATCATTCTATGTATGAATTTTATTTTTCTCTATTATTTCTCTTTTATTCTCTCCCATTGAATGATTACCACAACTTTAGATTCATAAAATAAAGCTATGTAAAAACATCTTACAAAGTAAAAATTGTTTCTTAATCTCCCACATTGTCCTCATATTCCAACGAATAGAAGGGGATATTCTTTATGTGGTTTAGGATGATATGGGAGGAGGATGAGCATGGGGTAGAATCCTCAATTAGAAAAGCCATTCCATTGACATTGCTTTTGTACAGATATCAGCAATCTAATACATTGTTGATATGTATACCAGAAATACATCTCCAGTACAATATTTCTCTTTTTTGAAGTGAAATATTATATCAATGTGTTTGGATCACGATTTTTGGACATTATTCATTGGATGATCAATTACAAACTTATTATCAAAAAGTATTTTCAATGGTTTATAAAATATTACTTTCAACTCTTATAGGTAATCATTCATCCATATAATTTGAGTAGAATCAAGAGTTGCTTCAAAATATTATGATTTTGCTGTGCTCAATGTTACTAATCATTTTTTCTTACTATGCCAACTCAAAAAGTATTCACCAATGAAAATTGTTCATTTGGATGAATATTTTATATAATTACAATCTACATCCCAATCAATATCAGTGTAAGCATGGAACATTAAGTCACTATTTATTTTATATAACTAGCCATATGATGTTGTTCCTTTGAAATATTTCAGAATCCTCTTTGTTGTCAACATATTTGATTCTTTTTGAGTGCTTTGATACATGCACATAAATTCACAACATAAAAAATATCAAGATTTAATTCTATTAGGTAGATATGACTTCTTATCAGTGTCCGAATATAATTCAGATTCACAATTATTCTAGATTCATATTTGTTCGACATTGTGCTCAATGAAAATAGAGTGGAAAAATATTTTGATTCAACCATTCCAAACTTCATTAAAAATTATTTGGAATATTTTTCATAATATAAGAAAATGAATATTTTTTGAACATGTAATGAAAGGAAGAAATTTAATTCCCCCAATATTTACATTTCAAAGTTTTTCTTCAACTTTTTATAAGACTCTTAATATACAGGAAGATACCCAATCATGACCCAAGTATAACTGAGTGGGGGAGGGGTGAATCAGTGATATCATTTTCTTTTATATTTCCTTATTTTTGAAAAAAAAATGATTCCTCTTGTTTAAAAGTTCTTTCCCTTATAGACACATTCAAAACACACATCCACATGAACAAAAGATTTACAAGGTTCACTACTCAACAAGAGTCGATATGTCCTTTGTATGGTTAATATACAATGAAGTACCAACCAGTCCATTAAAAATAATGATTTGATATGGAATACAAAAATTAGGATATACCCTTACACTTGTTTAGAACTTGGATAAAAATCCACAAGTGTGTGCACCCTCTTACACAAATAGTGAATTACGATATTTCAGTGCTTCTTTACATTTTAAAAGGTGTATTCTATAAAGTAAAAAATTTTCACTTTAATACCTAGAAGATAGTAAGAACAATCTTTCACTCAATTAAATACATGAGAAGAACCCAAATCATTCATGCACCGTTTTAGGTGTCTTTCCTGTTCCATTTTTTCTACACACACGAGATTTGACTTTTGTTGTGGAACACCTCGTGCACACAAATTAAATCTTGTGTGCAACTCTCTTCTTGAATGAAACTCTATTTCTCTTGTAAACCAACCTTTACGTAAAATTATTTCCCACATTAGAGATCAGGATTTTTATAAGTGTGGAGCTTAACAAATGAGAGGGGGTCACCTATTATTTATAGACCTCGTCGACCCCCGCGTGCAAAAACCCCGACGTGTCCCGCAAGATCCTGATGCATCACACAAAACCCCATTTGACGTCGTATTAGGAACGTAAGTATACATCAGGCCAACCTCATCCTTCATGCAATTCTTGAATCATTCTCTCACATTATGAATTTTCCATTCTCTATATATTTGACCTCGAATCATTCTATGGGCACAAAATTCCAAACTTCCTTCAATCTTGCGCACAAAAACCAATCATTCACAAAAGCCTATACATTTCTAGATTTTTATGTTTGGATCATAGAACTACACTTTCACGAACCATACCATCCCATATTTAAAAATTCTCACAAAATTCTTTTCCAAAATCACGTTTCTCTATTACATGATTTTCATGGGGGCACACACTGGAAAATGGAGTCACCTTAAGAGGTTATTTTATTCTAACCCTAGATCATATATTCCATATTCATGGCTCTCTTGACTACATTCAATAACCATTATTCATATTTCATCCTGAAATCCAATATCATGAAATGTATCATTTGATTAAATAGCTGTAGCATTGTCAGATTTTCAATAGTAAGTACTACAACTTCTTTATCTTCTAGAAGCATCATTATTTCCAAAGAAAACTAAATATGAGTGGAATCATATTTTCTACCCCTTTCCTTCCTGAGTATTTCATCACAAGTTCTTCTAACATGTGATATTTTTTAAGGAAAATTCTACAAAGAATCATCTGATTTACTATGGAATCTAAGTAACTTTTCTATCTTTCATGACCCACTTATACAAAGTGAAGTGGTTTCCTTTCATCTCAGAATTCCTTAAAAAAGGAAATACTTCATTCATCCAAAAATTTCATCATCCAACGTGGTCCTAATAATAAAATTTCTTCCTCCCAAGTAAAATTTATTTCATCTACATAAACAATTACAATTAATTTTCCGGAGTATAATTTTTTCACATATATGTTTCTATCATCTTTTCATTTAAAAATGATAAAATTTCTCAAACAACTATCATGATTTGAATACAAGGAACATAGAGCTTGTTTAAGACCATAAAATTCCTTCATAAATATAAATTTTTTTGTTTCATATGCATCACGTAAAAACCCACATTGTATTTCAATGTAAACTTCTTCCTAAATATCGCCATTTAAGAAAGATGGAATTACATCCATCTGGTAAACTTTGTAATTACTATGGTCGAATAATACATGAATCATTCAAATAGAATCTATCCTTACAGTAGTGGAGAAGGTTTCAACAAAATCCCCACCTTCCACCTGTTCATATTCTTCGCAAACAAGCCATTATTTGTTTTATTAATCTTCTCCATGATCATTCAATTGATTTTGGTAAACCCACCTATTTTAGATAACATTTTTATTTTTTTTCCTTGGAATAAGTTATGAGTTTAATTATTCATAATCTGAATCAACTATTCATTCATTTAATCAACCCATTATTTATGTTGATTATCCTCTTAAACTGATTCTGGTTCAAATTTTGGGAAAAGATAAGTCTGATTTTAAAATCTCAACTTCTTTCTTGTCTAAACTAGATCCTTTTGATCGACAGTAATATTTTATGATTCAACCTAATTTTATTGTGTATGAAATCTCATGATTTTTCACTGGTAACACTTTCTTCACCACCTGAAACATCTAAATAATGATAAGGTTGTTTTGGATAATATTCACTATTTTTGGATTTCTAAAATGATTCATCCAAGTTATTTTAAACAACTTTTGTTATGTAACATTTATTTTTAATTACCTTTACATCATATGAGTACAATTTTTTTGTTTGTTTTTTCCAAAATTTGTAACTTATCTCATTTGGTGCAGAACCCATGATCATTACTTTTTTATGTTATCTAATCAAAATTTTCCAAATATAGATTTTTTTACTTTAAGAAGACATATATTTAAAATGACTATGTAGTATTTCGAAGATTATTTTTTGTTGTACCACATTTCATAAGGAGTAATGTTGGTTTTTGGTCTCAACATGCATCTATTTTGAACATGTACTGCAGTAATAACAGCTTCTCTCCAAAATAATTTTGAATGTTTATATTATGCTATCAAAATTCTTCCCATTTCCACCATGCTTCTATTCTTCCTTCCAACTGCCCCATTATTTTTGTTGAGTATAGGGAGAAATATACTGATTTTTGATACCATGCTTTCATAGATAGGATTTAGAAGAATTCTTTTTGAATTTAGAATAATTATATATTATCAACATCTTTATGGAAATCCCCAATTCTCTCTTAAAATCTGAAGTGCCCAGATCAGTGTGAATCACTGAGAGGGGGAGGGGGTGAATCAGTGATCCCTTAAAACTTTTTACTAATTGATTCTTATCAATTAAACCTCTATGGCTGGTTAAAGCCTCGATCCACTCTTCTTGTATCTCTCAACCTTTCCCGAATGATGCAGTAATGAAAAGGCACATGACACAAGGATTTACAAGGTTCGGCATCAAAGGCCTACATCCTTGCCATGCTCTCCAAGCATGGATTCTCCCATTATAATCTGTTAGTATTACAATGGTCGATACAGAGTCCCACTGTATCTCTCCTGAGTCCCACAGGAGGGTCTTTATACTGCTTCACACAGTGTTACCAGAGTCCCACTGGCCTGCTCCAGAATCCCACTGAAGACTTCTTCTCCCTGAGTCCCACAGGGTCTTCTCCTGGCTCCTCGAGTCACACGAGTAGCTCTTCTTCTTTTTAAGGTCTTCAAGTAACTTCAGAAGCCTGGGATAAAGGCTGCTGGCCTTGCTCTTCTCTTCTGATCACTTGTGGTTGATCAGGGCTTCTCGTCTAGCTCAGGCTTTATCTCCTTCTTCAGGATGACCTGGCTTCTCTCTTCAACCACTGAATGCTCAGACAACTGATATCTTTATCTATGGTCTGGTCCAGTCTCAGTTCAACTCTACTTCATGCACTGAGTGCATGGCCTTCTCAAATCTTCAAGAACCTCTGGTCTTGGACTCCTTAAATGCACACAGCCAGATTTAGCTTTGTTCACGTGTGCACGTGCATGCATGCAAGCATGCACTTCCCTCTTTCTTCTCTTGGTGCAGTAAACCCACAAAGGGTGTAACACTTTAAGCACACACCTTCTCACTCCACACACTTTAATTCCTTTTGATTACACACACATAAATGTGTGTTATACTTTGTGTGAGTATCCTCCTCCTTCTACTTCTAGGTGTTTACACTTTTAGTGCACACACTAGGTTCGGCCAACTTCTCTCTTTGCACACACTTGTTTCATTTTGCACACACTTGAAACTTGGCCTTCACTCTTCTTGTACTCTTCCACTTTGCACACACACTTTGTTTTTCTCTTTTAAACTTCAAGTGTGCTCAACCTCCAAGGGCTACGGCCTCCTCTTGTTTTGCACACACACAACTTGTTTCTTCCTCTTGCACACACACACAATATTTGTTCTTCTTTGTTGTGGTATTCACTTGGTGCACACACAGCACCCGCAAGTTCTTCTTCTGTTTTTGCACACACACAAGGCTACGGCCTTTCTTGGCTTCTTCTTGCACACACCCGAATTCCTTTTTCCTTCAAAGGAGGCGCGCAAGGTGTCTCGGTGCAAGGCTCCACAGGTGCACAAGCCTTCGAGCGCGCAAGCTCCTCCTGCCGCGGGGCGCGCAAGTGCTGCACCCGCGGGCACTTCCTCCTGCCGCACAAGTATGCGGGCAGTGAGGGTGCCAATCCTTGAGCGCGCAAATTCAAGCGGCTCGGGATCTTCCTGTCGCGCAAGATAGGAGTGCAGGGAACTCTTTCGGGCCTCGGGTGGCACCGAGATCTTCAGCCGCGCAAGTACTTTGCGCGGCGGCTTCTTCTTCGCGAGGCAGAGGCACACGCGGGACACAAATCTTCAACAAGGTTTCAGCAAGCATCAATGAGGTCTCGGCCTCTCCTTTTATAGGCAGAGATGCCTCAGATTATCCGCGTGCAATAAATCTTGAATCACCGAAATCTTCGGATCTTCAAAGATCTTTCGAATCTTTATTTTCTTTCCTCTGTTTCAACGCGGGTTCGTTTATTTTTAATTTCCTCTACGTGAACGCATTTTTTGAACGCATGCAAGCCTTCTGTTTAGGCCATCCCATGCAAAACACGAACACCCGATGCCTCGGCAACTCCGTTTGCCTCGGCTTTGTTCCGAATTCTCCTCTCATTGCATGCACGCATTTTTTAATGCATGGTTGTGTTCAGTGTTGCCAGACGATCACGAGGGAGCCTTTGGTTTGATCAGAGGTGGCCGGGAACTCAAAATAGTCGTTCGGGAAGGCGCCTGGTTCAGCGGGGCTCGCGGGTGGCTTCGGCTGAGCTCGAGGAGGAAGACACCTCCAGCGCCGTTGGATTCGGCTTTGAAAAGATCATCAACGGCCTGGATCAGATTGCCTCGCCGCGGATCAGATGTGCGTCCGAGATCTGGCGCGCGATCAATCGTGCGGCCAGGATCGCTCCCGCGGAAAAATTCCGCGTCCCACATCGAAACGGCGCCCGGTTTATCCGCGGCTTATCACCCTGGCGCTCCCATGAGCGGCCAGTTGAATCCTCTCCCTCCACGGTGCCGCCCCGCACCGTGTTCTCCCTGCGGGCGCGCTCTGCGCCCACTCATGCTCCCTACGGGCGCGCACCTAGCGCCCACTATGCGTGCCCTCTAGCGCACGCGCTGCGCGGGTTTCACCACCGCGTAGCCTCGGGGCTTATACACGGCCCCTTCTGCCTCAAGGACATGCTGCCTTGGCCTGAGGGTTCCCCATGGGCGTGGTGACCTCGAGTCCCACATGAGCCTTGGGTGATGACCCTCGACTGGCCTTCCTTGGTGGCTACTTTTTGGCTAAGTGTTGAATAAACACTTTGTTAAAAACAAAGTTCTCCCAATTTACAAATGCCAACCCAAGTTCTTCCAAGCCAAATGCCACTTCAAATTATTCTTCTCCATTTCTTCTTCTTAATAATTCAAACATTACTCCTCTTGATTAGAAACAACTCCTCAATTTATAATTCTTAGTCATCATCTCATTTTCCATTTAGGAGAGAATTCTCAAGGATCTTCATCAACCGAAATCCGTAATCAAATTGAAATATCCAATGTACTTCATTGATCTAATCAGAGATCAATTAGAACATCTTCTGATTCACATTCACTAAGTGATAGTGCATGGACTTCATTAAACCACTTCATCCACTTACAACTTATGAATGGATCACTTTCAATTCCTCATGCATTGTCACTACAATACATGGTCTTCTAATCATGTTGTGACTTTGTATCATCTTGATACAAGTTCTTTGAACTTTAAGAACAGCTCAACAATCGTCAGATGTGACTAGAGAATGTTTCAACCACATCTCCTATGCCACTTAGTGAATCTCCTAAGTGACATGCCTCTTAGTACCATGGCCATTCTCCTTCATCACCATCACCATCACAACATTTGTCATTCACATCTTGACATTCCTTGACTTCCATTCATTCCAAGACAACTTCATGCCTCATTGACAACAAATGCAACACAATGCACTTCAATCTCCCCCTTTGTATTTGTTGTCAATACACTCCTTCAGCACATATGAATGGGTCAATATGTGTGCCAATGTTTTCTCCCCCTTATTGGCAATCAAATGCAAAGGTGTGGTGTGGTACTCTTCCACAATATCTCTTCCTCCCTTCGAATAACATTTTCTTGAAAAACACTAGGAGAGGGATGATCTCACATGTTCTTCTTTAGCAAAGAACCTTTAGTAAATCATCTCTAAGTCTACTTGGGCTAACCCGGTGTAGAAAACAAGAGTGATATAACCAAGATTTTTCAATGCTGTCCACAATTCTCTACACATGTGAGATCATGCTTCAGGGGTTTGAAAATTTTTCAGATATTCAATAAAGTGCTAAATCCTGCACATACTCCACAAAACTCATTAGAAAGTTCAGTGCAAAGATAAAGCTCCCCCTTTCATCCATTTTCTTAAGATGATATTAATCTCAGAACATCATCTTCTTCAGATTTGCTCCCCCTCAAGGGGTGCACTCCATTCTGTCCAAACCATCCTCCAGATGAGAATGATCATCATCTTCAATTCCCTGCAATGTCAGCACATGTAAATACCAATAGTATAATGGAATAAGATGGAACCTCCTTGGTTCATCAATGTGAACAACAAGGTTGAGAAGATTCTCTCAACCGAGATGTCCCATTTTCACCATTCTTCACACTTGCACATTTGATCTTCAATGATGTTTGTGCTGGTGTGGATCTCAATACATATTCATGTGAAATCTACTTCTTCCTTTTTGCCTTAGCAATTGCCAGAACTTCATCTTCAGCTCTCTGCAGATCTTTGGCAAGTTGCAACCGATTTGGCCATATGACTAGTAAGTCACTTGAAAGTGTGGCCTCAGTTCTGGAAGTTTCACATGGTTCCTTTGATGCTGTCAAGCTACCTCTCTTTGGAAACTTGTTTTCAATCAATCCCTTCTGCTTCTTCTGGATTGATTGTCTGTTTGAGTTCAGTTGGATTCTATTGATTTCCATGGCTTGTTTGCAAAGATCCATGGTATGACCTTTCTTTCCACAGTAGAAGCACTTCTTGGTGGTCCTTCTGGATGCATCACCCTTCTTGGATTTGAATTCCAAGGACTTCTCTTCATTCTTCAAAATCTTCTTGGGAGCATCTTCCAATTTCTTATGCTTGCTTCCCAAGGAATCATTCTGAGCCAGGTTCTGTGATCTTTTCTTCCTTCCAGCTTTGGATACAGTTGGAGATTGACATGTATCATTCTTTTGACCACTTTTGCAACCATCCCAGATGTTGTCAAGTAATCCAAATCTATTTGCAGTAAACAGATGTCTCTGGACCTGTGGATGTTGCTTATTTCCTTCTGGCTTGCTCCCCCTTGGCATGAGCTTCCTTTGTGCTTTGACATTTAGTGGATTGTACCAACAATCCTTTGCACAATGCCCATACTTATTACAACACCAACACTGACCCACAAATCTTGACCTTTTCAGTCCTTCTGATTGCTGGGTACTTTTCTTGACAAGTTGTGTTGTTTCAGGAGAGCATTCTTTCTTCACTGTCTTCATCCATACTTGTTTGGATTCATTCTTCCATCCTGCACGTTTAGTAGAAACACTTTTAGAAGCATGAGTACATGATGGTATGGATGGTACCTTCTTTTTAGAAGATGTTTCCCTTTCATTAGAGGATGCATTTCTCCTAGAATCATCCTGCTCAAAGCATACTTGTGTAGCAACATTTCTTCTATCAGCTGACTGGGAGGATTCAGCTTTAGGTGACTGCAGATTTTTCAATATCACCTCTAGTTCTAAGCATTTCATGTTAAGGGAGTTCTTCTCATCCTCAACAATTCTTAGCTTTCCTTCCCAATCTTCATTCAGCTGCTTCATCTGGTCTTCATGCACCTTCTTCATTTCAAGCAATGAGTTGTCAAGCTCATTCACCCTTTTGACTTTGTCTTCTAGTTGAGCATCTCTGACAACCATTGACACTTTGTGCCTCTTTTCCAGTGCATGGACAACATCTTTGATCATTATCATAAAGATGTCTTTCTCAGAAAGGCTTCTTTGCAATTCTTCAGCAGTGTCTTCATATCTTTCATTGCAAAGGGATACTGTTTCATCTTTATCCTTCACCAGCTTTCTGAGAGTGTTGGTTATGCCAACCCTTTTAGCCAGCTGATCTTCCATAGAATTGGCTTCTTCTTCTAACTGTGATTTTTCTTCATGAAGAACATGGGTGCCTGTAGCTATACACTTTGCCACTTCCATGGGAACTGTCTTCTGAAGATATTTGAGTGCACTCTGAAGATCATTCATTGTTTCAACTTCATCACAGCTAGGACAGGCTTCATCAGAAGAATGATAAAAGGAATTGTCATCTGATGTGACTTTCACATTTCTTTCCATAGAAGGAGTTTCTCGGATTGCATCAACCTTCTTCTTCATCTTCTTGGCCTGTTTCTTCTTTCTGTTTTTCTGAGTCTTGGCAGATATCTCCATTTGAGGTTGTTCTTTCATTTCCTCAAATCTGCACTCCATATAGACTCTCTTGGATCTTTTAGAGGGAACCTCGCTCTGATACCAATTGAAGTGCCCAAATCAGTGTGAATCACTGAGAGGGGGAGGGGGTGAATCAGTGATCCCTTAAAACTTTTTACTAATTGATTCTTATCAATTAAACCTCTATGGCTGGTTAAAGCCTCGATCCACTCTTCTTGTATCTCTCAACCATTCCCGAATGATGCAGTAATGAAAAGGCACAGGACACAAGGATTTACAAGGTTCGGCACCAAAGGCCTACATCCTTGACATGCTCTCCAAGCATGGATTCTCCCATTATAATCTGTTAGTATTACAATGGTCGATACAGAGTCCCACTGTATCTCTCCTGAGTCCCACAGGAGGGTCTTTATACTGCTTCACACAGTGTTACCAGAGTCCCACTGGCCTGCTCCCGAATCCCACTGAAGACTTCTTCTCCCTGAGTCCCACAGGGTCTTCTCCTGGCTCCTCGAGTCACATGAGTAGCTCTTCTTCTTTTTAAGGTCTTCAAGTAACTTCAGCAGCCTGGGATAAAGGCTGCTGGCCTTGCTCTTCTCTTCTGATCACTTGTGGTTGATCAGGGCTTCTCGTCTAGCTCAGGCTTTATCTCCTTCTTCAGGATGACCTGGCTTCTCTCTTCAACTACTGAATGCTCAGACAACTGATATCTTTATCTATGGTCTGGTCCAGTCTCAGTTCAACTCTACTTCATGCACTGAGTGCATGGCCTTCTCAAATCTTCAAGAACCTCTGGTCTTGGACTCCTTAAATGAACACAACCAGATTTAGCTTTGTTCACGTGTGCACTTGCATGCATGAAAGCATGCACTTCCCTCTTTCTTCTCTTGGTTCAGTAAACCCACAAAGGGTGTAACACTTTAAGCACACACCTTCTCACTCCACACACTTTAATTCCTTTTGATTACACACACATAAATGTGTGTTATACTTTGTGTGAGTATCCTCCTCCTTCTACTTCTAGGTGTTTACACTTTTAGTGCACACACTAGGTTCGGCCAACTTCTCTCTTTGCACACACTTGTTTCATTTTGCACACACTTGAAACTTTTCCTTCACTCTTCTTGTACTCTTCCACTTTGCACACACACTTTGTTTTTCTCTTTTAAACTTCAAGTGTGCTCAACCTCCAAGGGCTACGGCCTCCTCTTGTTTTGCACACACACAACTTGTTTCTTCCTCTTGCACACACACACAATATGTGTTCTTCTTTGTTGTGGTCTTCACTTGGTGCACACACAGCACCCGCAAGTTCTTCTTCTGTTTTTGCACACACACAAGGCTACGGCCTTTCTTGGCTTCTTCTTGCACACACTCGAATTCCTTTTTCCTTCAAAGGAGGCGCGCAAGGTGTCTCGGTGCAAGGATCCACAGGTGCACAAGCCTTCGATCGCGCAAGCTCCTCCTGCCGCGGGGCGCGCAAGTGCTGCACCCGCGGGCACTTCCTCCTGCCGCAAAAGTATGCGGGCAGTGAGGGTTCCAATCCTTGAGCGCGCAAATTCAAGCGGCTCGGGATCTTCCTGTCGCGCAAGATAGGCGCGTAGGGAACTCTTTCGGGCCTCGAGTGGCACCGAGATCTTCAGCCGCGCAAATACTTTGCGCGGCGGCTTCTTCTTCGCGAGGCAGAGGCACACGCGGGACACAAATCTTCAACAAGGTTTCAGCAAGCATCAATGAGGTCTCGGCCTCTCCTTTTATAGGCAGAGATGCCTCAGATTATCCGCGTGCAATAAATCTTGAATCACCGAAATCTTCGGATCTTCAAAGATCTTTCGAATCTTTATTTTCTTTCCTCTGTTTAAACGCGGGTTCGTTTATTTTTAATTTCCTCTACGTGCACGCATTTTTTGAACGCATGCAAGCCTTCTGTTTAGGCCATCCCATGCAAAACACGAACACCCGATGCCTCGGCAACTCCGTTTGCCTCGGCTTTGTTCCGAATTCTCCTCTCATTGCATGCACACATTTTTTAATGCATGGTTGTGTTCAGTGTTTCCAGACGATCACGAGGGAGCCTTTGGATTGATCAGAGGTGGCCGGGAACTCAAAATAGTCGTCCGGGAAGGCGCCTGGTTCAGCGGGGCTCGCGGGTGGCTTCGGCTGAGCTCGAGGAGGAAGACACCTCCAGCGCCGTTGGATTCGGCATTGAAAAGATCATCAACGGCCTGGATCAGATCGCCTCACCGCGGATCAGATGTGCGGCCGAGATCTGGTGCGCGATCAATCGTGCGGCCAGGATCACTCCCGCGGAAAAATTCTGCGTCCCACATCGAAACGGCGCCCGGTTTATCCGCGGCTTATCACCCTGGCGCTCCCATGAGCGGCCAGTTGAATCCTCTCCCTCCACGGTGCCGCCCCGCACCGTGTTCTCCCTGCGGGCGCGCTCTGCGCCCACTCATGCTCCCTGCGGGCGCTCACCTAGCGCCCACTATGCGTGCCCTCTGGCGCGCGCGCTGCGCGGGATTCACCACCGCGTAGCCTCGGGGCTTATACACGGCCCCTTCTGCCTCAAGGACATGCTGCCTTGGCCTGAGGGTTCCCCATGGGCGTGGTGACCTCGAGTCCCACATGAGCCTTGGGTGATGACCCTCGGCTGGCCTTCCTTGGTGGCTACTTTTTGGCTAAGTGTTGAATAAACACTTTGTTAAAAACAAAGTTCTCCCAATTTACAAATGCCAACCCAAGTTCTTCCAAGCCAAATGCCACTTCAAATTATTCTTCTCCATTTCTTCTTCTTAAGAATTCAAACATTACTCCTCTTGATTAGAAACAACTCCTCAATTTATAATTCTTAGTCATCATCTCATTTTCCATTTAGGAGAGAATTCTCAAGGATCTTCATCAACCGAACTCCTTAATCAAATTGAAATCTTCAATGTACTTCATTGATCTAATCAGAGATCAATTGGAACATCTTCTGATTCACATGCACTAAGTGATAGTGCATGGACTTCATTAAACCACTTCATCCACTTACAACTTATGAATGGATCACTTTCAACTCCTCATGCATTGTCACTACAATACATGGTCTTCTAATCATGTTGTGACTTTGTATCATCTTGATACAAGTTCTTTGAACTTTAAGAACAGCTCAACAATCGTCAGATGTGACTAGAGAATGTTTCAACCACATCTCCTATGCCACTTAGTGAATCTCCTAAGTGACATGCCTCTTAGTACCATGGCCATTCTCCTTCATCACCATCACCATCACAACCTTTGTCATTCACATCTTGACATTCCTTGACTTCCATTCATTCCAAGACAACTTCATGCCTCATTGAAAACAAATGCAACACAATGCACTTCAAAATCTATTCCAAATAACTAAAATATTAATATAGCCTATGAATAGTGATTTATGATCATTATGTTTGACATCCATGTGAAATCATCAATAGAAGTGAAAAATTATAAATCCCAATTTGATGATTAATGTCTCATCGTCTCAGAATGATAAGAATAAATAAACTCAAGTGGTTTGGTATATTGAATCTGATCTCTTTTATGACATTTGTTAGTTATCTTTCCTTTATGGAATTTAATACAAATATATTCATTCATTCATTTCAATTTTGGAATGATCCAAAAAGAATAAAATCTAAAAAATATTATTCTTGTTAATCTTCCCATGGTAGCCATGTATTTGGTGCGACAACTTGTTTTCATATTTAGTACTCAAATTACAAGAGTTATTGGATTCTCCAAAATGAATGATATTCCCACAGGTTTTTTTGCCTTTGTAATGAATTTACCATTTTCTCCATTTTGATGAAACAATAAACCTTTATGAACATTACCTCTTTGTCATCATCACAATGCTGATTTTAACAATGTATGTTATGTTTTATACCATTAACTAGAAATGATTCCTTAGATTTCAGTTTCTATAATTCAATCTCTACCATTCTGATTCCTTTAATTTTTATGGAAATATTAGTTTTAAAATTAACCTCTCTTCCATCATGATTTTCAACAAGTCCCTAGGTTTTTATATTTCATGTCATATGTGATAAAA
The DNA here is from genome assembly GCA_963277665.1 of Viscum album. NCBI lineage: Eukaryota > Viridiplantae > Streptophyta > Magnoliopsida > Santalales > Viscaceae > Viscum > Viscum album. The sequence goes on from OY728162.1 coordinate 1,049,599,792, forward strand.
AGACACTATAAATAATCGATGGTCTGTCCATCTTACATTCATCAAAAGATGCCTCAAAAAAGAAATGCTCTCTCATCAACCTTCTTATTTGAGTCATTGTTTTCTTTCATATCATAAGAAACGTCTTTTGGATGGAGTGTCATAAGTGTTTTTTCCTGATGACCAGACTAATCACATCATCCACAAACATATTCTAGACATTGAAATTGATTTTTTTTGTAATTTTTTTAGACATCTTGAGAATTGAAATTTTCAACTTTTTGTGAGTGAGGAATGATACTCACTTTTCTCTAACTGTTTCTTACACCTTTCTCAAACCTTATTCCAGGTTTAGGTAAATTGTGCCAAAATTTATAATCTCTATTCCCATAAATTATATATCACTAGAAATTGCCTTCAAATCATTAATTTCTGTTAATGAATTATCTTTATCTATTAAAACATTATCGAGGTTAGTATATTCTTTCATCCCATACATTCTTAGGATAAGAACAATATTTTTTGTTTATTGAGGTTTTTAAATTTGTAAATTTGTTTGGTGTATCATAAATTTTTTCACCCAAGATTTCCCAAATCTTATTCCCGAAATTTAAATTTTAGAAGAACCAGATAAAACATTATTGTTGGCAAGAGAATATTTTACCAGATTCTCATTATGAGAATTTACATCAATTTTAGAGTTCTCATATCTTACTTATGTAGCATTGACAATGTTTTAATTCATCATCCTCATTTTATTTTTCGACTCAAGACATTTTCATTATGACTTGTTCAATTCTTCTTCCATGTATTATGGTTTCATTCTATGATCTTCAATCGCATTTCCATGTTCATAACTTCTATATTTGTATTATAGAATATCATGAATGTCTTCATCCACCTACATAATGATATATTTTCATTCATGAAGAACTTATTGATAATATTTTTTCTATTTTCTAATTTAATTCATGTGATATTTGTTATTATCAATATAAGAATGAATTTTGGTTCTAAGAGGATACTATGTATAATATTATTTACCACCTTCTTCACTCTTTGACGTGTCTTTTGTTTTCTCAAATTTTTAAATGAATATTATAATTTTTTGTAAACATTACTCTTGAAAGGAATCTTTTTCAGTTGAGTCAGATTCTACCTTCTTGCTCAAAATGCTTCACTTATTTCTAAAAGACTTCTTCTTTAATTTACTGGAAGACTTTTCTTCATTATCATTTCTGTTCCTCTTCTTCTATTTTGGTTTTTCATCAAAATTGTCTTAATATTCTATATAGTTATTCATGGTGAAATTCATAAAAAAGTTCCCAATTCCTCCACACATAAAAATATTTGGAGGAATATTTCCTACATACTTTCCTCCTCTTCTTAAATTGTTCATAGATATAACAGACATGATTCTTTCATTTATCTCATCATCTTCTATGTCATTAGATTCACAAGAATCTTCTTCATCAACTTCATGTATTTTTATCTATCTCATGGCCTTAAAAGAAATTTAATATATAATTTTATTTTTAAATATGGGATATTTCCTCATTTAATAAGATACTATAACATTATAAAATTCATCATGAGTTAAATCATCCTTATCTTCGATGGATGAAATTTTAGAATCGACGATGTCCATAAAGTTTCACATATGTTTTTTTCACAATTGAACAATCTTCCAGGACATTTCCCAATCCTCTAATGTTGCAGGAAATTCCATTAACTATAGTGTAGTATTCATCAATTGGTTTTTCATCTCCCATTATCATGTCTTCATATTTACTACTCTATATTTTTATCTTTCCCTCCAGGAATATTGTATTTCATTCGAAAATGCTCTGCAACTTGTCCCACTTGTTTTTTTATGTTTTGAGACCCGTCACCATCTGATAAAAAATTTCTGGTAAAGACATGAGAAAAAAATATATAGACATTCCATCAACATCAGAATTTCAATTATCAGTGACATTATATAGGAATCATTCCCAATAGTTGTAAAAAAATAGTAGCATCATCAATAACATCATGGCCAAAAGATACGATATACAGAACCATCCTATTTCTACATCCATAATAATTCATTCCATTGAATATATGAATTACCCTAATACTGAAAGAATTAATATTGTTTATTATAAGGATTAAACATGGGATCCTCACTCTGATATCACATTAACTTCCAAGGATCGAATCACAAATGATTGGGGGGTGGTGGGGGTTGAATCAGTTGTTCACTTTTAATAAGTTTCAAAACATTAATAATACTAACCCCTAAAATTTTTTAATATTTATTTACTTATCAACCATTAACAATTACATAAGCTTGAAATAATAGTAAAAAAATCATAGAACACATGATTTACAAGGTTCATCCTCTATGTGAAAACCTATGCATTTTCTATTTCCACTCTCGTGGGACTATTGAAATCCACTATAATGAAAAAGTGAATAAAACATGTGTCAAAACCCATTAGACACCTTCTATCTCTTGATAGGAAAGATTATATTGAAACCCAAATATTTATAATGTTTTTTAAAGAAAAATTGAACCAATCACTATAATAAAAATATTGTTGAATCTTTTCCACAAATACTGAGTCTGATTTGGTAAAGCATGAATTTCTTAGAACGGTATGGATGGTTCTAGTTTTTATTACATTAAATACGCTAAGAAAACATATTCAATGTAGTGGGAACCTTTCAATTTTAATTCTATAGAACTTCTCATTTTCCACATCTGTGAAAGATAAAAATGAGTGAATGATATGAGCACATATTTATAGACCACATAGAAAAAAGGTTGGGAATTTTGAAATTCCTTCCCGCTTCCTCAAATCTCAAAAAATCCAAAAATCCAAAAATCCATCAAATTTAATATTAAGTCATTAAATTCATTAAAACTCTTTAAATTTCTAAAATATTTGCACAATGTGGAAATTTTGGGTTGATAATGCTCAATCATGGTTCTAGTTATTCTAGAAACATGCTCATAAATGTAGTTCATATTTTCTCAGAAACATGATGAGAAATTTGGTTCATCATTTCTCAGAAACATAATGAAAATGTGGTTCTGTTTATCAGAGAAAGATAATTAGAAAATTTGTTCAGTTTTATAAGAAACATACTCAGAAAATTGGTTTAGTTTTTGGACAAAACATGCTGAAAAATGTGGTTTAGTTTTCTCAGAAACAATCTATGAAAAGTGGTTTTGTTTTATTTAGAGAACAGGATATGATTTGTTCAGAAAACATGTTCACATATTTTTATTATTTACGTTCTGAATTTCTTAGAATTCAGGTTCCAATTTTCTCAGAGTCCATGTTCTAATTTTCTCAAAATTCAGGTTCCAATTTGATCATAATTGAGGTTCGGATTTTCTCAGAAATCAGGTTTCGATTTTCTCAGAATTCTGCATCTGATTTGTGACAAATTTGGGTTCAGATTTGTGGAGAATTTAGGTTATTATTTTCTCATAATTTAGGTACTGATTTCATCAAAATTCATGTGTGTATTTTTTCATAATGAGGAATCATATTTATATAGAATTAAATTTCTAGGTTTTTCAGGAATCGAGATCTGATTTCATCAGAAATCAGGATCCAATTTTCTCAGAATGTTTCTTAGAACACTGTATCATAATTTTTCCAGAATTTTTCTTAGAATTATGGATCTGATTTTTCTCAGAATGTTTCTCATTGAATGTCTTCAATCATCTTCTACATTTCTTTAATATATTTTATCATGACGCTTTTCATAATTTGTTACAAAATTATGATTAGTAAATTATTGCCTAAATTTTCTAAAAAGATTGAGAAACTTTATAACTCTTGAATCCTTAAATAAATTAATTTTCATGATTTTTTATCAATAAAAAAACTTCATCAACAACATTTAATCTCAAAAAAATCTTTTAAACCTAGAAAAATATTTCTTTCTCATCAACTTCCTTTAAAATAAGAATCTTCCTTGAACAAAGAAACTTCTTTCATTATCACCAACAAACAAAAACATCAAAAACCACAAAACTCATCTTCATTTGTATCAAAAAAACTCTTTAGCAAAATGCTAGTTGTCCATAAATACAATTTTTTTTAAAAAAACCACCAAAAAGGTTCTTCAATATATATTCATTACAATAATGAATTAATATAAATAAATAAAAATGATATCAATTCCACATGATCGTAGGACGATAAAACCACACCCACAAGTATGAATGACCCATGAATCAGTCTATTGGTGGACATGTGTCATGTTGATCATGGGATACTCAAATGGAAAAAATAAACCAATGGAAAAACACCCTACCTCAAGATTCAAATGATTTCTAACAAATAATAGATCTATGTCATCATCATTGGAAAGAAACCCAGACATTTCAAGTAAAGATGAGCATTTGGGAATTGATAAAAATCCCATGACTTTTGTTGTTCATCAAAATATCATACTCACTCTCAGGTCAATAACTACAATCATATGGCTTAACATATTGATTTTCTATAGAATACAATCACAATGAGAGAATCTTCATAGGTTTAAATGAAAGCAATTTAATAAACACAATAGTTGATATAATTATTTATCCAGTGATGGTTTTAAATATGAACCACCAATGGAAAACAAATTATATAATTCTATGGGAAAACCCATCTTTCTAGAAACAATGGTGGTCTTAAATTTACCATATGAAACCTCATTTTATATTTATTATATTATATCAGAAATATTTCACACATGTTATAAAATATATCTAATATTTTTATTATATCAACAATGAGCCTTCATGACCTTCGAAATATCCGGATAACTAAGTGTCTAGATCAAGCGAAACTCCTTAAAATATATTTAACTAGTATGAAAAAATAATGATATTAAATTATCTCCACCATTATGTATTTTCACCTTGAAAAGTGAAAACCTACTAACATGTGAGGATACCATGATATCAACTGGGGCTCCCACTCCAACATGGTCACTTGAATCTTGACATGACACCAATAACAACTCACCAAATGGAAATACCACCCCATGAAGGGTATTCTTTGGTTGGTACTCAAATACTTCGGGGATGCCTAAACTCCTCAAAAGGGAACTCCACTTTCACTGTCCATCTCATCATAGTCGGCACTATAAAAAAAGTCTTCAATATGTCTCCATAGATAAGAAATAAGAAAAAAAAAATGTTGCAACCAACATGTTTATGGTCACAAGTCCACGAAATACATCAAATTAATACACAAATTATTTTTTTAAAGAAGGGGCTATGGACCTCATAGATATCCTGTAGTCCTGAAAATACATTACAATCCTCAACATGGGGAGATCTCTTAGAACACACAATATCCTCATTGAAATCATAAGGTAGTTTTAGTCAGTGCAAAAATAACTCCTAAATTTATTAGTAATTCATCATCACCTCTAGATAAACTTCATCCTTTATAACCATCTATATAACCAAATCAAGGACAATAAGTGTTATCACCCACAGTCGCCGACCAATACATTAATGGCCATTAGGGTATCCCTTACATTCCATAGAATGGGGATACTATAATGATGGATTGGTAGCTGTTATGACTAAAAATATATATTTATTATAGATGGTTCTCCATAATAAATTAAAAAGATAATATTTAATCCCATTGCATGTCTTCCAGAACCGAATTGGTCTACTTTAACTGTTCATGTAGAAAATATTGAAAATTTATTATCAATCATAACTATGTCTCCTGTCCTTAGGAATTCTCTCCCCAATCATGATGTTAATTTAGAACCATGGTCTAAAATGATATTCAATTGAATTCCATGGTGTTTATGTACATCCAGTACACAATAGAATCCAAAATTTTCAACCAAGAACTACTATCAGATGGTTAGAATGTGGCCCAACATGGTGATTCAATCGATGATCACTCATACAACATTGGGAAATATCTATAATCGTGGAATCACTAACGTGAAAAACACAATATACTATATCATATAAACTTCCATTTAGGCACATTTCCATCACCTATTGATATGTGAGACAAATAGATTTAAAATTAGTGGGAATATATAACATCCTTGGACTCCAAAAAAAATTCTAAAAGATATTAATACATCATTATCTATCATGGAAATATTTATAAGGGACATCAATCTCCTTAGTCTCTCCTATCAAAACATGATATATGTCATTGTCTATCCTTGAAAAGATGATGTACTCCTCACAATCTGAAAATCCATAAAATACATGTCCAATTATTATCTGGACATGATGTACCTCACAATAGAAATCCCCTATCTAAACCTCTCTGAATAACTAAAGAACCATAGGGGTAATAACCCTCGAATAAAGATACACTACACCATACTTGTCCCCGAGGTTAAACTATAAATAGTTCAACTGGTTCATCACATTTCCCATCAATAGAAGATAGAAAACCTCACAATGTGCATATGATACTACTTACACACTATTAGGTGGCTACTAAGAATGAAATTTATCAACCTTTACTGGGTCCACTACCAATCCCATGCCTGAGAAGACATATCCTAAGAAGTACAACAACAGAATCCATAATTAATACTTTGATAAACTTATGTAATTATGGACCTATTGTGATATATTTATATTTGTCCTCATGTGTCTTGAATTACCCAGATCAGATTCTAAGTAAAAAAGGATTTAAATAAGTAATGCATATAAGAAAATATCCCAAAATGGTTAATGGTTCCAATTCATAATTTACATGAACACTGTTTGGGCATTCATCATGCCAAAAGACATCACCAAGTACTTATAATGATATTAGAGACATGAGAATTTTGTCTTCATTATATCTACATCTCATACTCGAATAATGTTATAACATGATCTTATGTCTATCTTAAAAAATTGTGTCTCCCCTAACAATAAGATGAAGAGGTTTCCAATCCTCATTAGTGTATAATTATTGTTCATAGTCACATATTCTAGATTAATGTAATGCCCACACAACCTCAAAATATCAGTTATCTTCTTGGAAAACAACACATGGCATCCTAGGTGAAAAATTAGGATCAATAAAATCCCTTACACTATATATTTATCCAACATCAATGTTATATACAATAGCTACTCCAGATAATCCAATATAATATCATGGATATTCAGCCATCCCTAGTGACTTTATATGTAAGAAAAATATTTTTATGGGTAGGTATACCTAACACATCATCAAGGAAGACATTCACATACTTCTCCCAACCGTTGAAAAAAAATATATCCAAAACATTATGCCGTGGTTACACCATTTAATTGAAAAGATTAAGTTGTATCTTACTCTAAATGTGATAATAATGTTATTATTTGGATCACTCCCTATGAAAGGTGGAAAAATACATCCAAAAAAATTGATATAGTACCACACTTATTAGTAATATTCAATTGATCATGGATGCTAGAAAACCATCTACACTAATGATATCATTATAGGGTCCCACTAAAACTATATAATGGATCCAAATTATGATCTCACTCTCCTATATAGTGGGGAAACACATTTTAAAGAATTCTGTATTCACTGAACCTTTCTATTAGAGAATCCAAACACAAGGTCTGATCGAAGGGATCATATGTAATCTCTAGTTCTATAACTAGGTTTGTGGAATAAATAAATACGCTCATTCCCTTGTCTAAAAAACAATAGTTAAGTTATAAAATACATTTACCATACATTAAATTATCATCTAATCCTCTAGGACATTAGCCAATAATTCTTTAGGATTCCTTTTTTCCATGATGACCAAATCAATTAGACTAGTGTGAAAAACCTAGGATTGGTTGTGCTTTCAATAGTTCAAAGCACCATCCACCTCATACTACTCACCAAGATATTACGCCATGCACACCACCTAATATGTCCATTTCTCTAAATGTTGCCATTTCCTTATTATTCCATCAACCGTATAAAATTCTCTGGTAATATGGGAAGTACAGTCCCATGTGAATATCCATTTCAATCATAGGAATTACAATTCCTCTACCTTGATGGATTGTTATGTCTCAGGGTCCTCAGGAATGATGACACCTCCTATGGCATGAATATAACCACATTACTTCTCTCAACTAGTCCTTCTGTCCCTCAATCCCAAGAAACCTCTAACAAAAAATCCCTTGATACTCACTCAACCCATGTTCCTAATCATCTTTCACTAATAGGTCCATCCATGTCTATCTATCATATGATGCATCTACCTATTCCACTAGAGGTGGGTTTATGTACTAATCACTAGTAGGGGGAACTTATTTCTATCCACTCTGAATGGAAATTACCTCACGAACATGCCCCTTCATGGAGGCCTCATAATCCATCAACCCATAATATTAACCTTACTATGGAAACCTTACTATCTTTCACCATGGAAACAACCAAAAAAAAAGAAATATATACCATAGTTAATGAGTATATATAATATGATGAATCAATAATTACATGGAAACACATCTTGATCCAATATGACGCATGTGTGAATGCTATTCCCTATAAATAGTGTATAAAAGCATGAGTCAACGCACATTTTATCAGAGGACTGATGAACTGATAAATCAACCATCACACTAACACTAGATTCCCTCTCATGATAACTGATCATGAAACCGTTTTAAAATATATCCCTAATTCCCAAACCAATATCTAAAATTGAAAATCCCTAATTTATAGTCCTAATATGAACCAAATCTAATACCTATCATTCATAATCCAACCCATAAAAGGATAAAGGTAACATAAAAATGATACCATAATGCTTGCATAAAATCTATCCCACATGTGAGTATGAAGAAAGTATCAGAACAAAAAATTCCAAATAGAACCCAATACAAAATAATAAAAATAGCCCAACATGATCAGATGTAGGGGACTGCTATCAAATTTAGTACACATTATAACTATAGAATATATAGACCAAACTATTCTCCACATAAAATTAGTCCTTCAAGGACTCCATAAAAAAGTCATTCATCAATATAAGACATTACATATGTTGGTAGAGCCTATGAATGGGTTATTATTACAATAACCTGTGGTACAAACCAAAATAAAAAGACATAAACATTCAGTATATTAACAATCCCAACATAAGGCATATCAATTATGATATTAGACATAGAATAAAGAACAAATAACATAGATATAATAAATATATACCACAAGTATCAAATAGTTTATCAACCGTATTTCCATATAGAATATTATTGTTGATGCGTTAAACTAACACTCATTTGGTAGATCTCACTCAATTAGACATGTCACTAGTGATAGAACTAATGTATGAGGTCTTGTTCATCCAGTATTTACAATGAATATGTATTCATAGAAACTTATAACTGATTGATACAAAGAGAGGGGATCACACCTAAGGCTCATGGGGGGAACCATATACCCAAATTAGAATAAAATCTTATATAGAGGATCACATTCCCATGTAATTTGGTCATGATGATTCTACAAATCCAACAAGGGGAAATACATACAATATACGACCAACCCTAGGCCTCCCATAGGGAATCATCGAAACTTTTATTTGGACTAAATCCATAGAGAGGATCACAATCCGATGACCTAGAAAAAATGCCACATTGTACCCTCATAGGTATCGAGTAAGGGTGTGCATACAACTGATTCTAGTCTATACATAAATAGTTTGATGGAATAAACCCAATCTTATACCAATGTTCAAATAAGAAGAATGGGTGCTTAAAATTTCTATATATGGTGTATGTGATGTTTTCTATAAAGGTACAATGTGTGTCTCACTATGCCTAGAACATAGCATGTATGATGCTCACATGAAATGAATTTCTAAAAAAATACACATAATTCCCCATATAGGTACATGATGTCAAGATGCATATTCTACACTCAATGTCTCATCCTAACTAGATCATGTTCCATATCTTTTCCCTTGTACAATGTCAATGTATGATTATTTTTTCAATGTACACAACATGTTTTCCATGTCACATGGTGGGTAGGGGATTCGTTAGCAATAGAAATGTGTCATCAGTCCAAAACTGTGTAGTTTATGAATGTAAATGGTGTATACCCTAGAATACTGAACATATGTGGCCAACAGAGATCAATGTAATACACTTCATTTAAATGTTAAGCCTTACAATAATGGTTACATGATGTGTGACCTGACACACACAGTGTGTATCTCTATTTGGATTCCTAGGTGGGTGCTCTCTATACTTGTCAAGCTATCCAAATAAGGGTCACATGATGTGTGATCCAACCACATGGCATGTGATATTTATCTCCGACATTGAAAAAGTACATGCCCCAATCATAGGACTATAAGATTTGTTATCATGAACTATAGACTATGTATCCATGATTTCTATAAAATATCATATTCTTCATTTGGAACTTCTAACACCTATACCATCATTGGTTCTTAAGTTATTCTCATATTGAATAACATATCAATGTTGACCAAACCCTGTTCGCTGCTAGTGGCCAGATTATAGACACATCCTTCACATGGGAATTCCCATCATTGCTCAATGTTGTTTCACATTCCAATCCATGAATGATAATTCCTTGATCCAATACATGATTAACCATATCCATCATGAAATCATATATTTCATCACTAATCCGAATCTTAAATGATACAAATTATCCATTTCAGTAATGATTGATTGTTGACTGATTATTTTCTGGGTATTCTTCCTACCATTTAAAAAAGAAATGATGATGATGAATGTTTATCAAATTGGGGGAGAAATACATAAATCATAAAATAGTAATGATAATTAGGAATTTTTTGAGTATGAATTGAATTGTTTCCATTTTTATAATTAATGAATAAAAATAATAAACAATAATTTCAATCACCCATAATCCTAGGAAGATAAACAGACACTCATAAGAATGAACGACTCTAAAAACAATATATTGGCAGATTGGATTATTTTTTGTCATGGGGTAATCATCAGGGAAAAATAAACTAATGTAAAATAATACCCGACCTCAGGTTTTGTTTAATTTATAATGAAAAATTGTTTTTCGTCATTATCTTTTCTGAGATCTATGAAATCCATTGGGGAAGATCACCCATTTGAAATCGTTCATGATCCTCAATTCGTTAATATTTCCAATCATCCCACCATTATCGCCTATCAATCCTTGGTATTATGTATCTAACCCTATGTATTTTATATAATTAGAATTTTATGATGATAATATTACATTATATGTAAATTAAAATAATTTAGTAAATATAATAATTTTTTGAATTATTTCACTTATGTTAGAGTTCAAGCCCAACACCTCATGCTGAAAATTGTTATGTTGTGCCTAATGTAAAATAAGAATTTTAGAATTAATTGAGGTATTATATTTACTATATGAGTCCCCATTTATGAATAATTCCATTACATCTTAAAAACTACACATGTGCGATACAATATTTTTATCAATTTTTTATATCAACACTTATCCACCCCGAGCACCAGAATCTAATGTTAACCCAACACCTTCCACTATAAATATTTTTTAAAATATATCAATGCCTTATGATTAAAAAATATTGATGATATAATTAATATAAAGGATTTGTAATGGAGTTTGAATCAACAAATTATAGGTTTTTTGGGATATTATTATATTAGTAATGAATTTCCCTCGTCGAAAAATAGATGGTTAGATGGATTATTTCATAAACCTAGGAGAAGATTAACACACACTTCTCTTTTATATCACTTTACATTACCTATTGGTAATAGTGAAGCATTAAAACATGGAGTATTTTTAAAGTGATCCAGGTATGGGAAATAGTTTAAGGATTAAGGTTTGTAAAATGTTATTCTAGGTAATTTATATAATTTTTTAGAGATCATATAATGTTTCAATGACTTATAAAATTTTATATTGGACGTGCTGTGATTTTATTCATCATGACAAGATTTTATGATTTTTCGAACAAGATAAGTAAATGATTACTGAAATATTACCCATTTAATCATATTATTATACACTTTAATATTATAGTGTTACATAGGGTAACCCCAAGTTTCATAGGGGTCATGACAATCTTTGGAGGCCACTCACTCTTGTACAAATAATTGTATGGGGACATGAAAATCAATTTTGGAATGACTAAAACTTATTCAGTATGTGTATTTTTCATTATGGTTTGTAAATAATGATTTATACAATTAACATGATGATAAGGTTAGGTGTTTAGTTTTATTAATAACATCAGCAATATACACATGGAAATTCAAAGGAAATCTCACTAAGTTGGTAGCTCCAATATATTCTTATCTTGGGATAGTCTTGATATGAATTTTTGACGGATTTAAAAATAATTATTTATTATACATTATTTGGAATAAAATATTAAATGCTGTATTTTGATACAATATGTGTCTACAGATTTATTGTTTGGAAAATATAGTTCTGATATCCATATTTTGATTTTAACAAATTGATTGGTTTTTTATATATGATGTAGAAAGGATTTTAAAGAAGGATTCAATATTTTTATTTCCAAAATGTAATATATTTTTGGAATTTAATTTAATTTAAGGTTTTAAAGGATATTTCACTTTGGTTTTTATTATGAATAATGAATGTATTTGAATAAATGAAAAATGTTGATTATAATGTTTTTTCATAAACACGTGATTAAATTCATACAATGAAAACTAATTTTATTATAATATTTTGATATATGAATCCTTTTAATGAGAGTAGAATCATATATGATCCATATATAAAAGTAATGGGTTAAATAATTTAAACCTCATGGTATAGGGTTGAGTTTTGTAAAACTAAAATGGATCAAAACCTCTGATACATCATGCTTAGGGGTTTGGTTATATAAAACAAATTTTATATGATATATGTATGATATTATTGATATATAATAAAAAATAATTTAATTTAAGATATTAAATATTATTATATTATGTTCATGACATAAGGGTATTTACCTTATTATTATTTTTATATGTTTTAAATGAAATATTTTGTTTGATTTAATTAGTTCTGTATCACTTGACCAAATAAGGGGATTTTTAAAACCAAAAAATTGATAAATTCGTTATGTTATTGTAGTATAATATATTCATTTACCATGAATGTTTAAATTAAACATTCTTATTTTTATTTTAGAGTATTTGAGAAAACCAACTTAGTTTATATTAACCTAGTACATATATATTTCGATGGACTAATAAGTGTTATTTAATTCCAATTAGGAAAAGGATGAATTTGTTCAATGTGAATAGAGATCCATGAATATATAATGTAGATATGGTCAGAGGATTTTGGTGGCATTGATTTTGGACTCATTATTACCTTTGTTCGAATAAATTCTATTCCCCTTTCTACAGGATTATAGAACATACATTTTTTATCTGTAAATAATATTTTAGTGGTTTCTAATAAGAAATACTTTTTATTATATTAATCTCTTTGTTATTATAATAAAAGGTAAATCATTCAAGAATTATATTTTCCCTCATAAATAGTTCCAAATGTCTAGTAAATATGTAATTCATTTATGTCATATAGAAATTTTGTTTTTATAATAGAATTTGAGTAATTTGAATAGTTCATTACATAATGAAATAATTTTTAAAAAAATTTTGTGAGCTCATAATTTTTAAATGTATATCTTGAGGAGTAAGTTCAAAATTAATTTTTGATGGTTATAATCTTAATGGGGATGGTTACCATGAATATAAAACATATAAATTTTTTTAACGGATCAAATGAGAACCTAATGCATGGTATTCGAAGCTAGATTGTATGTTAAGGAGCATGTAATTAAAGATATAAAAGGTCGAAAAAATTTATAGGTTAAATAAAATGATACAAATAAACTGATTATAGTTTTAAATGTTAATAAAAACATTTTAATTTTGAATAAATTGTAACATTCTAAATATTTTTCTAAAAAACATTCAATAGTTGGAAATGCATATAATTAGTGATAAATATTTATTTCTATTGTTTGACGGTTTTAGTAAAAATATATATCATATATCTCTAATAAATAATAGTAGTCATAACTTATTGAAGTGGATTTTAATATAAGTACAATGAATAGTTTTATCTCCAATTAACCATGGGGAATAATTGTATAGGTATGATTACTGATAGAGTATTGATTAAAAGAATATTTTAATAATGATTGGGATCCTACATTACTGGAAAATATCAATACATACCATCTTGTTTATTGATACACTCTATGGATCATTCCAAATCATTCCAAAATAGATTATCCTTAAATAAGTGAAGTGGATAATATTTAATATCAATATAACACTTTAGTATCGATTATGGTATGGAGATAATAATTTATTATTTCTATTTTCTTTTTGAAATAATAATTAGGAAACTGATTTGGGAGATTATAAATCAACTTATGGAAAAACTATTTTCATTATAGGAATGTGTGCTCCTTAGTACTCCATGAAGAATAATTCTACCACATTATAAACAATAAATCTCGAGTATATTATGGAATTATAAAAAAATCATATTAATCAGATGAATTCAAACATAAAATACAAGAATGTTAAAGTCACATATCATTTCATGATTGGGTATGAGAAACTAAGTATATACAACTTTTTAAATAATACATTGTATCATTAAAGGTAAATAATATTGATATAAAACATTACTTTATCAAAGATATGGTTGAATGTGGAGAAATTTTTTTCATGTATGTTTTAAAAAATGGAAAGAATTAGATATCTAGCCAAATCCACTGATAAAGGATATATTATAGTTGGGATTAAATTCTCACTAAAATTCATATAAATTCATTAATTTTTTTTTCAATTTTAATATTATCATTCATTAACAAAAGAGTAGAATAAATTGGGATATCATCTGTTGATGGGGGATAATTTATAATCACATGGGGTGTTAAAAAAGGTAGATAAAAGGTTCAAGGGTAGTTTACTTATAGTGGGAAACTTGAGGATTGAATTTTAGTCGAAATTAATATGTGGACATACAAGAATGTTTCTAAAAAAGAAAATGAAGTATTAAGGATACCCCGTGAAATGTGTTGAAAATGAAGGATTAGTGAAGGCCTCAACTAATACATTTTCATTGTAGTAATTATATTTATACTAAGGGTTATAGAACTCTTAAAAATATTACTCTATAATGTAATGTTTTATTTTTATAACTCTAACATTGAAAGAATCAGATGTATAATTTATTGGATGGACATTCATGATATTTTATGTTATTTTCATGTTGAATTTATTTTCACTGTACTCCTTGATGTTTCATATATATATATATATTGATGATGAATTGGATTCCAAGTAATTATAAAAATCCTTATAAGAACAAACCACACTATGGTGTTCCGGAAAACACATTGTGGTCCGTGTCTTAGAAAATGTATTTTAATGAGATTGAAAAAACCACAATTTCATTACACTTTATCCTAACGATTTTTATAGAAAACCATGGTTTCCATGGTTAATAAATATATGTCATTGTTATATTACTAAATCATGGTTTATGTGGAAAATATTAATATTTTTTGGTGTAGTTCCTAGACAATGAATGGTGGAGTTTCTTGTCTACCACATGGAAAGGAAAAAATCATTGTTTTGACCCAATGTTGACGCCTTAATGAAATGTATTGTTTTTATATCATGGCCTCATAATAATTATTTATAATTTCATAGATAATATGATCATCATAACATCCTTTTTGTTTAGAAAATTATGTTGTGGTAAGAGAGAAAAATGAATATGGTTTAAATATCATGGGATGTTGTAAATGTTTTGCATGTGAACCACATCAATATAAGATCCAACCAATCAATGGTTTTAGTTAAAGATGTATTTTTTAAAATGTAAATGAAAATAAAAAATTAAATATCTATAACGATTATGGATGTGGTTTTTGTATCTAAAATTGACTAGAAAAATCAATTTCATGTTAATTTTTTTATTCCTTGATTTTATAGGAAATATATTAATATTAATATTCTTATTTATGAAATTGAAACATTAAAATAGGATCCCAAAAATTACAGGGAGTATTCTAAAGAATATGGGATGTTTTTGAAGATAATAAAAATGGCAAACATTAAATAAATACTTTGAATAACTTTAGGAAGATTAAATATGATCATTAATTATATTTTTCTTTCATTTGTGATATTTTTTCCTTATATTTGTTTTTCGTAATTTTAGTAGATCCCAATAACATATTATCTCTCAAAATTCACTACCCTTTATGTAACACCCCGAGATTTTATGAAAAATATTCTTTTAATTTCATTAATGTCTTGTGTTGTATACTACACCAAGATTACCTTGCTCTATACGCAACACCGTATTAGCTTGCAGTATACGCAACACTATTCTTGGATCGTGTTACACACAATTTTGATAATAGTTATTCTACGAAGCATTGAGTATATATATATATATATATATTCAATGTATAAATCAAATCTGTTTGGATTATGTTATATGAAACAACGAAGGATTCTTTCACAGCACACAACCCTGACTTGGCTTGCATTACACGCAATCACGACCTTCCTCGTTAGCGTGTGTTGTACGTAATACCGAGTTTTACTAAACAGTGATATATTATTATAATATCATTATGAACTAGCTGTTATGAATTGTATTAACTAAATTTTTAATCTTATAACATTATTATTCGTCTTTCACATTTACTAAAACATGGTATAAGAACAAAATAAATTTTTCGGGTAAAATAAGTATTTTTCCAAAAATGCAGTTTTGCCGCCTTTTGATAGCGCACCCACTTTAAATCTAGTTTTTGACATTTTATAAGTTCAATTTGACAAAATAAAATTTTTCTTTGGAATCATGAAATAAAAATTTACTTTGGATAAATTTTCATATCATTCTAGTAACTTTCATATTTTGATGAATAGTAAAAACACGGTATATTTTAATTAAAAACAACATTTTTCATCGCAATAATTTATATGGTTAAATTATAATATTGAATGGTTTTAAAGTAATAATAGAATATATTTTTACCATTTAATATAATGTAGGTAATTATCATTGATTCTACCTTCAATTCGTAGGATAAATCAATTCAATCTTTTGAAATGTTTTAAAGAAAAACTCGTTTTCTTTCGACAACGGGATTAATTTTAATTTAATTTCTGCAACTTTTATGTATTGAATTTGGAAAAATGGATTCCATATTTGGAATCAGTGGGTCCAAATTATGTTAATAAGCTACTTTTTATTTTTGGTGATTGTGAATAGTAACTACGGTAAATTTTATTTACCATAGTTAAAGGTAAATCGGGTAATTAATGGTAAATATAAGATTATAAAATTACCCTAACACTAGGAAAAATCCTATGGGATGACTAAAAGTCGACCCATATCACCTAAGGGTCGGATTAGATTCATTTTATGGACTTTTGACAATGAAAATAATTTAATTATTATTCAAACCAAAGAAAGTGACAACATGTCACTCTCTGAAATCTTATAAGTATTATAATTTTAATTTAGTGATAAACATCATAAAAGTTCGAACATGAATAGTCTCCAGAAATCTAATAAAATTATCTACATCATGATAATTTATTTATAATTTTTTGGGATTAAATAATTGTCATTAATAGTGATACATTAATGATGCAGAAATTATTTATTTCTTGAATAATCAATAATATAATTTTTATTGAAATATTAATACAAATCAAAAGGCCCAAAATTCTACACAAAAGTTATTATTAGTGTATAGATAAACCCTAATCATCCACTGGCCGAATAGTGGACCATTTGGATCCTTAGTAAGGCAATTATGACACTTATATAATTTTATTTTAAATGATGTCAAAGTTTTCACCTTCATAATTTAATAAATATAACAATTCAAATATTGTGATTTTAAGATGATAAATTCGAGTAAAAGTATTATTGTGAAATTTAATAGATTTATCTTCATCATTGTATTTTATTTTTAATTTTTATGAAAAAAACACGTATATTAAATAATTATACAAAAATGTTGTAGTAATTATTTTATTAAGAGATAAACCAAACAAATGGTTTTTAAAAACAATAAAATAACCACTATATGAACTATTTAATATTCTCCACTAATTTTCTAGACACATATGACCTTTCATGAATCTATTAAAGATTTTAGTTCTAACATATCTTCTGTTTATATTTTATTTAAATTCAAATAAATGAATAGTGTCAAAATTGACACTATTGTTATTTTATAAAAATAACATATTATAAAATTGTTTAAAAATCACAAAAATATTTAAAAATTAAAAATTATAATTTATATGGTAGAAAATTTTGTAAAGTATCCAATTATGGACAATTCACAACAAATAAGTAATTTTTTGTTATAATTTATAATTTAGATTGTTATTACCATAAATAAAATTAAATTGATTAAATAAGGATAAATCAAGTTGATAATGTTTAAAATAATTTCCTAACATGTATAAATTTTATTGGTTGATGATATTACAACCCTATATCATATTATATTCGAATATGAGTCATTTGTTGAGGTTTTTAAGTGGGTTTAGATTTATTATAAATTAATATTTTTAAGATTTCCAAAGGTGCCCCTCTCCTCCCTTATAAAAGGGAACCTCATCCCTATCTTCCTCACACCAATTTGAGCCTTCAAGATCGGCCAACCCCTGCCCATATCTCCTCTCCACTTCCCTAGAATCATCCTAGAGGTTCTGCTCTTCTTCAAAGACCAACCCTAGTTCCCTAAGAGGAGGTTAAGAAGAGGCGCGCCAAAAAGAGGTAATATCCATTACCGATCCTTTCCAAATTCATTCTTCTTAAACTTCTTCTTCTTTATTTTTTTCATTATGAAGTAATAACATCAGTATCACTCATATACTGATATGTTATTATAATTATAAAACAACCCTATTTCAACATCTATCCATCCTACAGAAAACGAAATCACCGCGCGTGCGTACGTACGGAATACCGTCTCCACACCGTGGTGTAATCTATTTTCCACCACCACCTTAATTGGATGTGTATAATGGTGTAAATAATTACTATATATGATTATTATAAAGTGATATTGATTCTGAAATAGTATACATATACTCCAATACAATTCCACAATCATGGGAACGATATCATCGCTCGTGCGTACGTATGGAGTACCGTCTCCACGATGTGATGCGACTTATTCTACATGATCTTCATTGCATAATGATTATATAAATGAATTGAATGAATTAATATGATATATATTACACTAATACCATTCTGAAAATAAGGTATCTATAACCTAAAAAGAAGAATAAGAATTTATTCGACAAAACACGCATAAGAACAAAAAGTAATAAACACCCGAATAACAAGTAACAATGAAATATTACTATTAATAAGATAATAATATGACCATATATGATATCATATCAATGCGTATGATTCTGGAAGAAGTCAATGACATTATTTAAATCATTATACAGAAGTTTCAGACACTTACGAAGCAAATCGGACCTAAGGTAAGGGAAATATCACAATCTCATTTTTATCCGAGATTGTTTTTACTTTGGTATTTACTGGGGTGTATTTTATCATCCACATCCATGTTTCTTCAATATGTAATATTATTTCTATCCACCTATAATTGTTTAAATCCAATTTTACCCTTCGGTGAGATTTTAGTAAAAGATATGAAAGGAATCTTTTGTCGTTTTTCGTACGAGGTACTTTTTGACTTTCCGAAAAAAGTACGAGAAAAATGTTTTTTTAACTTATACGGCATGAATGAATTTTTAAAACATTATTTCCAAGAATATTCCTTTACAAGTTTTCAAGTTTATTTTTAATCAACTTCTTTTAGTATAGAATTGTATGACATGTTAAGAAAGGAAAAGTGTTTTTTAAGTAGAAAGAATATTTTCCTCCAGAATGGAGTTCAACCGTTTTATCAAAATTATTTTCCATCTAAGATAATATAGAGTTATGTTTATATCCCTATTATTACATTGATATTATTATGTTGTGATGTAAATATTTTTATGAATTCATTTATCCTATATGAATTGTTTTATGATGTCATGAAGTTTAAGATTCCCATTTTTATTACATGGGTTATGCAATGATGTATGATTTATGATTTTGTGGAACACATAAGAATGGTATCATTATAAGATGGGTGGGACCTATATCTCCCTCCAGTGCATTGGGTAAAGATTTTATATCTCATGAGATAGAAATGGCTGGAACGGTAGGTTATACCGGTTCAGTGAAATAGGACTGAAACGCGGAATGAACTCAGTTCAGAAAGGGACTTTGTCCACTAAGATAGTCTTGACAATGAGTCTCGACTAATAAGAAATGATTCTATATGATTATGTTTGTATTCCAAAAAGTTTCATGTTTTAAGTTATGATTATTGGGATTACATTTCACTACTATGATTTATCCCATTTATGAAATTATGATCTCTTTTACAGGTTAATATTTTTAAAAGATATGTTCTTATAAATATGACGTGATTGATATTTCTTTTGTTTACCCTTACTGAGCATTTGAGCTCACCCTTTTATGTTTTCTTTTCCCCAATACATAAATAAAGGATTTAGGTTTTAAAAAAAATAAGATCTTTATGGGAGATGTTGAAGATCTTTCACCACGATTAGAAGATTATATTCCGAGTTTCCAAAGACATTAAACTATTACGGTCCATGTGTGTGTGTTTTTGTTATGTACTAAGTATTCCGAAAAAGTAATGTAATGTCCATGTACATCAAGCTTTGGGTCTCTACAGTTGGTATCAGAGGAAAGGATTTGTCAACCTTTGGAAACTAGGATGCGAAAACGTTAGTGAGATCCCTAGAGATATTTCTAAGGTATGTCTAGGGATGTCCCTAAGGATAAGTATACATATAGGATACAATCCTAGAACTGTGGTAACGATCATATAATTTAACCTAAGATGTTGGATATTGAGGATACTCCCCCTTTATTATGTTGTTTCCCCTAGCATGATTTTTTGCCTCTCACACTATTCTTTTTGGGTTTTAGACGATGGATGGAACCCGAAGGAACCGTGTTGGTCAATGTAATGGACAATGCAATGATTGTCCTCCTGAACAAACAAATGTTATGGGAGATGGAGTGCAAAATCTTATTGCTATAATTACACAAGCTATGAATCATTCTGGACTTCCAAATGAGTAGAGAAGGGAACAACATTCTATTGAGTCCTTCATGAGGCAATGTCCACCTTCTTTTAGTGGGTCTTCTGATCCACTTGTTGCTGAACAATGGATCAGTACCACTAAAAAGATATTTTCAGTTCTTCAATGTTCTGAACATGATAAAGTCATCTTAGCAATATATCGTTTGGAAGGTGAAGCTGATCAATGGTGGAATCTTATCAAGAATATGAGGCAACGAGATGGAATTGAGTCCATGGAATGGGACGAGTTCAAGAACTTGTATTTCAATAATTACTTCCCTCGTATTATTCGAACAATGATGGAGAAAAAGTTTCCTGAACTAAAGAAAAAGGATGATGAAACTGTTGGTATATACGAAGTGAATTTTACAAGGCTTGAAAGTATGCATCTGGATTTATCATCCAACCTGAAAGTAAAGTTGATCGATTCTTCAGTGGCTTAAAACCAAATCTTGGAAGGGCATTAGCTATAAGAGACTTCAGTAGCTATGAATAAATTGTGCATTGTGCTATCAAGGTAGAAATGGAAGTTGGTGTTACTTATCCATCTCATAGTTTTGACAAGAAATGAAAGACGGAGTTCAAGGAGAAATATCAGAATATTGGTGAAAAGAAGATGAATGTTTCCTTATGCTCGAAGTGTGGAAAGAAGCATGGGGGAGATTGTCTTAAAGGGACAAGTAAATGTTTCAAATGCGGAAAGGAAGGACACCGGGCATTTGAATGCCACAATAATGGGAAGAAGATTCCTAATGATGAAAACAAAGGAAGGTATACACAAAATGAACCTACTACACTTCAATTATTCAAGTGCAAGGAAATGGGTCATTATACTAATAAATTCCCTAATCCAAGGGTTAGTGATGATCGACATGAGAAACCACTTAAGTCAAAGTAAAAAAGGGAAGTCACATGCGATCACCATTGGCGATGTTGAATATGACAAAGATGTGGTGGAATGATTAAGTGATTTTGTAATGGGATTCCAGAATAATGTTGTATATAGTATCGTGGAATATTGGAATATTTATGTTTTGGTCTATTGTGGTTTTCAATAATTTTATGGCATTGATAACCATGAAAAGTGATTGAAATATTTTTGGAAAACAGATGATATGCACATAATGAAGGGATAAAGAGAATCTAATATGTTTTATAGTATTCATGAGCTCATGGTTGATATAAGGACTAAGTGATATCATGGTTTGAGGATATAGAATTTTGTTGATTTTGGTATGTGAGAAGTGTTAACTTTTAACTGCATTCATGTTTTCACTAAGGTTCAATGGATATTCATTATTCAATAGAATACATGATTAAGGTATTCACATATTTGTAATTTGACCAACAAGATATATCTTATGATATATGGGGGATAACTAATGGCAGTCACGTGATCATTTTCTTTATTCTATGAGCTTGGACCGAAGTATTTTAGATAATCCTAAAGATTGGAATGGATTATGTTGGACATAAGTTAGTATTGTTAAAGGATAAAACTTTTTTGATATTGTTGATGGGACGTTATAGTAATATAGCTTTAGAAAAAGGACAACCTACAGGACGGACGACAACCAATCACGTCGGACAAGGCTGTGGGAATCGGACCCACAACCGAAGTGCGACTGGCCTTTATCACCTACCACTTGCCTACAGGAAGTCCCTGTTTAGTAGAAACTAGTTTTATTATATTAAGCAGTATGATATATGAATTATAAGTCCATTTTAGGAACCATATATGATTAATCTCACTATAGATGGACTTATGTATTTTTTTGATAACTTTTCTATCCTTTTGTTTGAGACAGATGGAATGACCCATCATTCTATCACATGATCTGCTAACACATCACGAATGAAAAATTCAACTTCATTTATTTAAGAGATGAAGTGGAAATTGTCCAAATAATGTCAAACGGTGAGACTATACCAAAATCACAAAAGTATTTCTTCTAATTCCAATTTTATCAACTTTAGGGAAGTGATCTTGAAAACCAAAAATGTTGTCCTACTGCTCTTATATCTGATGAATCAGATGGTACCTTAGATCGTCACAAATGTATGACTTTGTGATTGCTGGCTTTTCCAAAGCCATGTTCTCTACCACTCTCCATCAGAACATGATGGTTAGATTTCTCTTCCATATCCATATTTTCACCTATGTGGAAACCCAGTGATTAGTTTATTTGGGTAACCGTTACGTTTCATACTTTTTTTTTCTAAATATTGGTTTTGGTATTCCTTTTTACGATGTGTGCTTCTATTAAAGAAACTTTTTAATAGTAAACCATTTATAACCCCGACTAATTTCGAGGGTGAAATTCATTTTAAGGGGGGTAGAATGTAACACCCCGAGATTTTATGAAAAATATTCTTTTAATTTCATTAATTTCTTGTGTTGTATGCTACACCAAGATTACCTTGCGCTATACGCAACACCGTACTAGCTTGCAGTATACACAACACTATTCTTGGATCGTGTTACACACAATTTTAATAATAGTTATTCTACGCAACATTGTGTATATATATATATATATAATGTATAAATGAAATATGGTTGGATTATGTTATACGAAACAACTAAGGATTCTTTCACAGCAAACAACCCTGACTTGGCTTGCATTACACGCAATCACGACCTTCCTCGATAGCGTGTGTTGTACGTAATACCGGGTTTTACTAAACAACGATATATTATTATAATATTATTATGAACTAGCCGCTATGAATAGTTTTAACTAAATTTTGAGTCTTATAACATTATTATTTGTCTTTCACATTTTCAAAAACATGGTATAAGGACAAAATAAATTTTTCGGGTAAAATAATTATTTTTTAAAAAATGTAGTTTTGACGCCTTTTGATGGAGAACCCACTATAAATCTAGTTTTGAAATGTTTATAATTTCAATTTGACAAAATTAAATTCTTCTTTGGAATCATGAAATAAAAATTTACTTTGGATAAATTTTCATATCATTCTGGTAACTTTCATATTTTGATGAATTGTAAAAACACGCTATATTTTATTTAAAAACAACTTTTTTCATCGCAATAATTTATATGGTTAAATTATAATATTGAATGGTTTTATAGTATAAATAGAATATATTTTTATGATTTAATATAATTTATGTCATTAGCATTGATTATACCTTGAATTCGTAGGACAAATCAATTCAATCTTTTGCAATGTTTTAAAGAAAAACGCGTTTTCTTTCGACAACGGGATTAATTTTAATTTAATTTCTGCAACTTTTGTGTATTGAATTTGGAAAAATGGATTCCATATTTGGAATCAGTGGGTCCAAATTATGTTAATAAGATACTTTTTATTTTTGGGCATTGTGAATAGTAACTACGGTAAATTTTATTTACCATAGTTAAAGGTAAATCGGGTAATTAAGGGTAAATATAAGATTATAAAATTATCCTAACACTTGCAAAAATCCTATGGGATGACTAAAAGTCGACCCATGTAACCTAAGGGTCGGATTAGATTCATTTTATGGACTTTTGACCATGAAAATAATTTAATTATTATTAAAACCAAAGAAAGTGACAACATGTCACTCTCTTACATCTTATAAGTATAATAATTTTAATTTATTGATAAACATCATAAAAGTTCGAACATGAATAGTCTAAAGAAAGCTAATTAAAGTATCTACATCATGATAATTTATTTCAATTTTTTTTTGGATTAAATAGTTGTCATTAATAGTGATAAATTAATGATGCAGAAATTATTTATTTAGTGAAAACTCAATAATATACTTTTTATTGAAATATTAATACATATCATAAGGCACAAAAATACTAAAAAAAACTAATTATTAGTGTATAAATAAACCCTAATCATCCACTGGCCGAATTGTTGACCATTTGGATCCTTATTTAGGCAATTATGACACTTATATTATTTTATTTTAAATGATGCCAAAGTTGTCACCTTCATAATTTAATAAATATAACAATTAAAATATTGTGATTTTAAGATGATACATTCGAGTAAAAGTATTATTGTGAAATTTAATATATTTATCTTCATCATCGTATTTTATTTTTAATTTTTATGCAACAAATAAGTATATTAAATAATTATAAAAAAATGTTGTAGTAATTATTATATTAAGAGATAATCCAAATAAATGGTTTTTAAAAATAATAAAATAACTATTATATAAACTATTTAATGTGCTCCACTAATTTTCTAGATACATATGACCTTATATGAATCTATTAATGATTTTAGTTAGAACATATCTTCTATATATATTTTATTTAAATTCAAATTATTGAATAGTGTCAAAATTGACACTATTGTTATTCTATAAAAATAACATATTATAAAATTGTTTAAAAATCACAAAAATATTTAATAATTATAAATTTAAATTTATATGGTATAGAATGTTGTAAAGTATCCAATTATGGACAATTCACAACAAATAAGTAATTTTTTGTTATAATTTAAAATTTTGAATGATATTACCATAATTAAAGTTAAATTGATTAAGTAAGGATAAATCAAGTTGATAATGTTTAAAATAATTTCCTAACATGTCTAAATTTTATTGGTGGATGAGATTACAACCCTATATCATCTTATATTCTAATATGAGTCATTTTTGGTGGTTTTTAAGTGGGGTTAGATTTATTATAAATTAATATTTTTAAGATTTCCAAAGGTTCCCCTCTCCTCCCTTATAAAAGGGCACCTCCTCCCTCTCTTCCGCACACCAATTTTTGCCTTTAAGATCTTCCAACCCCCGCCAATATCTCCTCTCCACATCCATTTAATCATCCTATAGGTTCTGGTCTTCTTCAAAGACCAACCGTAGTTCCCTAAGAGGAGGTTAAGAAGAGGCGCGTCAAAAAGATGTAATATCCAGTACCGATCCTTTCCAAATTCATTCTTCTTCAACTTCTTCTTCTTTAGTTGTTTCATTATGAAGTAATAAAATCAGTATCACGCATATAATGATATGTTATTATAAGTATCAAACAACCCTATTTCAACATCTATCAATCCTACGGAAAACGAAATCACCGCGCGTGCGTACATACGGAATATCGTCTCCACGCCGTGGTGTAATCTATTTTCCACCACCACCTTACTTGGATGGGTATAATGGTGTAAATAATTAATATATATGATTATTATAAAGTGATATTGATTCTGAAATAGTAAACATATACTACAATAAAATTCCACAATCATGGGAACGATATCATCGCTCGTGCGTACGTATGGAGTACCGTCTCCACGATGTGATGCGACTCGTTCTACATGATCTTCATTGAATAATCATTATATAAATGAATTTAATGAATGAATATGTTATATATTACACTAATACCATTCTTTAAATAAGGTATCTATAACCTAAAAATAATAATAAGAATTTATTCGACAAAACACACATAAGAACAAAAAGTAATAAACACCCGAATAACAAGTAGCAATGAAATATTACTATTAATAAGCTAAGAATATTACCATATATGATATCATAACAATGATTATGATTCTCTAATAAGTCAATGACATTATTTAAATCATTATACAGGAGTTTCGGACACTTACGGAGAAAATCGGACCTAAGGTAAGGGAAATATCACAATCTCATTTTTATCCGAGATTGTTTATACTTTGGTATTTAATGGGGTGTATTTTATCATCCACATCCATGTTTCTTCAATATGTAATATTATTTCCATCCACCTACAATTTTTTAAATCCAATTTTACCCATCGCTGAGATTTTAGTAAAAGATATGAAAGGAATATTTTGTCGTTTTTCATACGAGGTACTTTTTGACTTTCCAACAAAAGTACGAGAAGAATGTTTTTTTTAACTTATACGGAATGAATGGATTTTTAAAACATTATTTTCAAGAAGCTTCCTTTACAAGTTTTCATGTTTATTTTTAATCAACTTCTTTTAGTTTATAATTGTATGACATGTTAAGAAAGGAAAAGTGTCTTTGAAGTAGAAATAATATTTTCCTCAAGAATGGAGTTCAAGCGTTTTATTAAAATTATTTTCCATCTAAGATAATATAGAGTTTTGTTTATATCCCTATTGTTATATTGATATTATTATGTTGTGATGGAAATATTTTTATGAATTCCTTTATCTTATATGAATTGTTTTATGATGTCATGATGTTTAGGATTCCCATTTTTATTACATGGGTGATGCAATGTTGTATGATTTATGATTTTGTGGCACACATAAGAATGGTATCATTATGAGATGGTTGGGACCTATATATCCCTCCAATTCATTGGGTAAAGATTTTATATATCATGAGATAGACACGAATTGAACGGTAGGTTATACCGGTTCAGTGAAACAGGACTGAAACGAGGAATGTACTCGGTTTAGAAAGGGACTTTGTCCACTAAGATAGTCTTGGAAATGAGTCTTGACTAACAAGAAATTATTCTCTATGATTATGTGTGTATGTCACAAAGTTTGATGTTTTAAGTTATGATTATTGGGATTAAATTTCACTACTATGATTTATCCCATGTTATGAAATTATGATCTCTTTTGCAGGTTAAGATTTCCAAAAGATATGTTCTTATGAATATAACGTGATTGATATTTCTTTTGTTTACCCTTACTAAGCATTTGAGCTCCCCCTTTTATGTTTTCATTTCCCCAGGACATAAAGAAAGTATTTAGGTTTTAAAAAAAGAAAATCTTTATGAGATATATTGAAGATATTTCACCACGATTAGAAGATTAAATTCCGAGTTTCCAAAGACATTAAACTATTACGGTCCTTGTGTGTGTGTTTTTGTTATGTACTAATTATTCCGAAAAAGTAATCTAATGTCCATGTACATCAAGCATTGGGTCTCTACACTTTAGGTATAAATAAATAAATTCATGTAATGAGGGATCGCAATTACTAAGCACTAAGGAAATTACCATTCGATAAAAAGAGTTTTCATGCCTTGTAAATCTCTTACGTAATGTGATATTATTAATCTATCTTTAAAAATTCTATATATAAATATATATATTTATTTTCGATATCCTATGCATTAATTTATAATAGTAAATTTTTTAAATTTGTTTTTTATTCCTCTTGATTTACCCCGTGAAAGTGTGTCTCCCTTTTTTCTGGGAAAAAGATTGGAAATATATAAATAGAATTCATATAATTGATAATGATCATAAATCTAGTAAAATCACTCTTGAGTGTGACAGAAATGGTTTCCAATAAATAAGAACACAATTGTGGATGAATATTAATGAGACATTTTCTGATTTGAGTGAAATTAATGTAATGTTATGGGATGTGTCTCATATAGGAATCATGATTAAGTACCATGAAATATTATAATATTTCATTTGATGGTTTTTATTAATAAGTTTTTATCTAATGAAAATATTTATTACAATTTTCCTCTATCAAGATGTATTTTTTTATGATATCATTGTTGAAATTCCATGATTGAAGAAAAAGGAATGTTTTCGTGTGATTAAATTGAATACTATATTCCTATATATAAATATTCCAATTGATATTATTTTCAAAATCTTTTAATTGTTTCCATTTTATAGTGTTTTTGTGATTTTTATTTTAGTTTAAAATATTTAATATTATGGAGTTATTTGGCTAAAATTAAATAAAATTAAATAAAATCAATTCATGGTGTCATCAAAACTAGGTTTTGGTGCCTTCAAAAGAGTTTATTTGAATAAAATAACCCTAAAAACATAGCATCAGTGAGAAATATAAAAAATATTCCATGTATAAAGCCACTACAATATGGTTTATAATGATTTATTGTTGTCTAAGACCCCATGGATTAGGTAGTTAAAAATATATATTATGATTTATTCCCATTATCTAATAAAATAGATTGATGTTTTAATAAAACAAGGAGGATCTAGTGAAAGCACATCATGGTGCATGTAATTTTAAATATACATGTATTCATGTAGAGAAATATATGTTGTTTAAAAAATATTATTTGTTTTCTTAATCTATGGTTAAATTATATCCATTTTAATATCTAAATATTGAAACCAAATAATTATCTATTCCAGAAATCTACGGATTTAATAAAATAGTCAATAAATTTTGTTTAGAGTTTTTTGGTATTTAATTTATAATTTTGAGTGCTATCATGGAATTTTCTTTCATGGAACACTCCATGGGTTTCATGTTTTTGAGTTTAATAAAAATTATTGTTTTCATTTTTTGTTGAAATATTTTTTAATATAACCCTTTAATTATTCCTTAGTGTTATTTCATAATTGATTTATTATATTAATGGTGGAAAATCATTCAATTATGATTAAATAATCTCTTAATAACTATAATGTTTTGTGTATAACGAACCATGTCTAATTATTTTATTTGATTCATTGATTTATATTTGTTTAATTTTTAATCTTCTTAAGAATAACATTTTAGTATTATATAGTAATTATTTAAAATACATAATTATCAACGTAGGATATATAATATCATCGAGAGGATTAATTTATAGACAATAATTATAATTTTTCTTATATTAAAATGTTTTAAAATTTAAATGATTTATTTTTTAATTGATTCTCCATCCATGTGAGTTGAGTTAATTTATGCATGATTGGTGGATTTAACATCATTGAATCCAATTACCATGGAATTCATTGAATCCCATTAATAGTATGCATTAAAAAATTTATGATATTACATATTTTTTCTTCGAAAACAATTATTTAAAAAATTACTTATTACTTAAGTAGTATATTTTTATTGTTGTTATAATTAATCTTCTTTAATTTATCTTAAATGAATTTATGGTTGTTATTTGGTTGAAATTATGGGACGAAAATAATCTTCAGGATTATCTGATTTCATCATGTGAGAAGCTTTATAGTTAATCTATACTACAACATAGTAGTTTATGTTTTTGAGATATATCTAATAAGAATTATAAACATTGATCCCCGTTATAATTAACGATTCTATTAGCCATGATAAATTAAAATTAATCTAAAAAATAACCATACAAATTCTTCAATATAATAAAACTCACAAATAAGTAATAATCCCAAATGAATGATGTGTTGTACTCCCACACAGTGTAATCTAAGATAGGTGGTAATCTCAGTGTATGAGTGAACCATCAATCATACTCCTACCGCCATATCATATGATACCCCTACATTATAAAATAAAAATAATTATCATCCTATTATGGTACTATTAGACCCTAAAAGGTACTCCCACCAACATTATGTCCAATACACCAACATCATAGAATCAATAACCATCCTTGACATACAATATTGTGTTTTTTAAAATTCTCATGTAAACATAGTCCTATATACTTCCGATTATTCATACCACCTTCTAACAGAAAAAAACCTCTAGGTAGACTACATATACCTCAAATATCCCAAGATATTATATTAATAAATTGATATAATATGACCAACCATGGTAATTGGATGAAATAAAACCATTCATGAGTTCTTATACCACTCATGTCAATATTATTACCCTTGTAACCTTCACTATAGTCATATTATTCAGCATCATTATCATTGTAATCATCATAGATCCATACTAATCTATATGAGTCTAATAATGTTGAACATTATATGGTAATATTATATTGTGAACCCATGATCAAAGACATGATGGAACATTTAATTTGTGAATAAACATTTTCCTTAATAATTGTATTCATGACCATGGAATATCCTTTATACTCATTATTAAATATCATCTCATACTCACAAACTTTTATAAAATAAATGAATAATTCCAGTGCTTTAATATAAGAAACCATATAATCCTTATAACATGTAATATTATTTATAAATGTGCATTTAATAGTTAATATAAATATATTATATATGTAATCAATTAATTATAATTATTAAATTAGAAAAATGATGGTATCGTTCACTTGACCCTACCTTAGTGGCAGCTCCATCACTCTATTTTTTGATATAGAACATCAAGGATGATACACTATATTAAGGTATAAATTAGGATTCATGTGATTAAATTAAAAGTTAATTTTTTAAGAATAACCTAGGCCCAAATATATAGTACCATCATGATTAAATAAAATTTGGGTTATGAGGAAAAATACACTATAAAGTTTAAATTTTAAATATGGTATGAAATAATTTTAAATGAACACATACAATTTTATAAAATTAATAAATAATTAAATATTAATTTTTTTTGAAATTTTATATCATCTAAATCACATAAAACATCCAATAAAATGTCAATATTATGATTTAGACAATATAGAACTCGAAATAAATTTTTTAGTTGTTGTTTACAAGTATAAATTATATTTTTTCCCCTTGGGTAAAAAATTAACAAAATTACTTTAGAAATTCATGAGATGAGTAAGATGATGATTAAAAAACACAAAAATATATAAACTGTAAATGAATTAACCATAAAAAATCCAAACGTAATATTTACACCCTCTTATCCTCCTACACATGAACATTAATAATCTACTATAAAAACCAAGAAGGATGGTACATTATCAAAAAATATATGACATAATTTTATAAGGTAACAACAAAGTTGGAAATACAAGTCACAAGTTTCAACTATTTAAATAATTTATACACAACTACTCATACTAAAATTATATCTTCATGAGAATAAATCCATCACAAACAAATCATGCAACTGTATTCCAATTTTAAACATCGATTTCTGGGTGTTCATCCTTATACAATCATACTTCCAATATGTTCAAATCAAAGGAATCATTTTACTCTCATATAACATATAGGTTATTAGACAACACAATTCAAGTATTTCATATTCAAACTAGGTCCAGGATCTCAAATTTATATATAACCCTTAATTATAACTCATCTTTCATTCCAAACATCCTCTTTAACTGAGAAGTAAAATTAACATCATGATCCAACATGACCATCAATTAAATTTTATATAGCCACATTATCTCAACATGATTTCACCAATGGGTTACAATGATATTAATTAATTTTTAGTGATATCTTAAAATCATCATAATCACTTAATAAATGAGAAGATTGTTATTTTATGGAAACTAAATAATAGAGATTCAATTAAATTTTGCTAGATTTATTAGACATATCAATAAATTTTAATGTAATTTCATAGATCAACTTAATGAAATATTATACCAATTAAAATAATTTCAAATGGTCCCTTAAAATATTTATCCATTATTTGTTATAAAATTATCAATACATTTCTTATAACCCAAACTATTAATAGAATTTCTCACACTATGAGGACTAATAATACAATTATAATTTTTCAAAACAATACTTTCTTCTCTATAACTCATGGTACAACCTGGAAATACATAATTTATCTTCAAATAATGGGTAAGCTAGTTCAAAACAGCATACATTAATCAAAAAAGAAATTAAAAAGAGTCATCATCATCATAGAGGAGTTATATTTATTTACCCACTATTTCTAGAAACATCATTATAAACTAGTTTCATTAAATAAAAATATTAATCTTCCAGAACATCTAATTAAAATAAATATTGAGTCAAGAAATAATTTAAATTAAATTAAATTTGAAATTTACCACAAAATTCTAATAAATAAATATATTAATTTCCTGACATCAATATTTACTCCATCCTATATAAATAATCAGTTCCCATTACATAACTATAGACCTTATGGAATTGGATAAAACTAAAGACATCAAAGTGATTAAAAGGATTTTCACCATAAAACAAAAAACATGTTCTATAAAAACCATAAATAAAGAAACCTAATTGATACAATAAAAATAAAATACAAGGTTATTAAGGATAAAAGATAATGAAACTCATTATGTTTCCCTATTATATAGAATGTCTTAACACTCCAAAAATCAAATGTTTGTTTTACAGTTGAGTTTATTTATTTTATATCAAACATATCTAAATTAGTTTCTCAATTTATCTTTTAGTTTTTAGTTAATTATGTTTCTGATACTGAGGAAATTTATCTATGGAAATAAAATTATGTATATTTTTGTTTTTTATGTATATATTGAAAAATATAAATTATTTATACCTAAAAAAAATTCCATAATGGAATGTCTATTTTCAGTGATACAACCTTCAAGAAAACTAAATTTCTACTTTAAATTACTAGAAAATAAGTCACCATATAATGACATGATGGTAGCTATTTTTCATAATATTAATGTAATATTATCCTTAGAGTATTTATCAAATTGAAAGGTTGTAAAAGTTCCCCACTATATGAAAAAAATATAGATGTTATGAAAATATTCTTAATCATATTTCCTACGGTCTAGATAAAATCTATCTAATTTAAAAAATGTTATTGTTTGAAAATATGTTATTGGAGCATAATGATATATTAATACATATTTTTATGAATTTGACACATGTTAATTTCTATGAATATAGGATATGTATATAGAATATCCAATAGGTAATCCACATGTTTTATTTTTCATTTTATTATCTTAATTTGTGAATGTGTGTATTGGTTGATTAGAATTGATATTATTATTAGTGTATATCAATAATCACATATATTAATGAATGGATGAAAACTATGTTGAAATATTCCCATGGTGTTGTTTTATACATAGGGTACTTTGTAATTGATATGAAATTAATTAAATAAGTCAATAAAGTATTTATCCATTTTCTATTAACAGAGGAAGATATCTACAAACCTTTTATTGAAATATAATTATTTTATTAAATGTAGGGTAATGATAGTTCATCAACATGATTATTTAAATATGTTAAATAAATTTAAATGAAGAATATAGATTGATGACAGAATCTTACATCCTTCATGTGACATCAACATCATCCACTATGGTTTCCTTGATGTGCTTTTAAAACTTATCTATATATTTAGGTAAGTTCACATAATTACACTAATAATATATCCTAGAGGATTGCTAATTGTTTCCATAATATCATAAACTTATCCCAGGTTCAATATAATGATTAAATATTATTATCAACTTTTTGAATAAATAATATTCAATAAATAATTATTTCCTAAGTTCAATCATATTATATTTGAGTTCATAATATGTGTATTTAATTTAATATCATTTTAATTATTCATAGTGTATGAAAAAATATATTTATTTACTAGTTTAGAAAATCAATTAATATAAATTTTTTTATATTTATGTGACTATTAAAATAAATATTGTTCATGATTTTAGTGAATGATTTATTTATATGTTTATAAACATAAAAATGTTATTTTATTTATAAATTTTTTTTTCATTCAATGTTTGGAAAGTTAATGAGCGTATTAATGGGTAATGTTATGGTCCTAGTAAATGTGATATATTTTTAAAAATACTATATATATAAATAAATATTTATTTACATAACAAATGATAATTAAATAAATTCTTGTAATATGATATAATAATGATATTTTTATTGTTATTCTACATTGTTAATTACTTATAATAAATATTTCATAAAGAGACACTATGTAATTATCAAAATCTATCTCTAAGTACATATTTCAATATATATTAATTTAGAGGATGGTATTTTTTTGAGAACAATAGAGAGACTCTAAGGAATACTCCCAAGGTATAGATATGAAAAATCTCTTCATCATTCTCATGGACATAGATAGAACAAAAGAGTTCCTTTTTGAGATCTACAATAAATTGTGTAATTCTCTAGGTTCATCCATACTTGTTTAAAGAATACAGGGAACATTGCTCTCATATTTTTATAACACATGTGGATACAATTAGTTGGATATTAATAAAATGGTCATAAACAAAAAAAATAACTATTTATTATCCCATCCAAATGTAAAAATATTATTTTATGAAATAGATAGATACATGGTGGAGAATATAATTTTGATTATTGTCACACTTGGAGAATCTGATTGGATGATGGAGATATGTATTATGGTTGGTACAAAAAAATCATAGTTCATGAATTGATAGAGAGAAACTAATATTGATTATAGGATTCAATGAAAATAAGGAAATTAGAGAAGATTAAATGAAAACATGGGATAAGTTTGTGTGTCAAATCTACAACCATATAAAGGATTATCATAATCATCAGGTAAAAATCTTTCCTGGAAGAAATTTATGTTGAATAGTTGCAATAGGCTTAAGTTTTCATTAAATAATTATACAGTTTCCTTCGACGCTTTCTCTACTTGAAGCTTTCGGTTTCTCACTTATTCCTCAAAAAGTGTTTAGATAATAAGAAGGTGAATTTTTAGTCAGCCAATACATGGATATAAAACATGTAACAATAAATTATATATTGTGTAACGATAGTTGACCAAACAAGGTGTAGAATGTGCCAACCATATCGATTGGTACTTCATGTTTTTACAATCCTTTAATTGACACTATTTTGGGAACATAGTTTTACAAGTATTAAAATATAGGTATCATTCATACACGTTGTTTATCCCCACATGGGTTAGACCACATGTTAATCATGACATGCAATTAAGTAAAC
Organism: Viscum album; assembly: GCA_963277665.1. Lineage (NCBI taxonomy): Eukaryota > Viridiplantae > Streptophyta > Magnoliopsida > Santalales > Viscaceae > Viscum > Viscum album. The sequence continues at coordinate 1,049,635,507 of OY728162.1, forward strand.
TACATAGTTCCATTAAACTACATATACTAAGTACTTTACTAATTATATATATTGTATCCTTTATTACCCACCTTATGAAATTTGAAAACTCAAGTAGCGTACACACCCTGACTGAAATTCCATATGGGTCAACACAAGGATAATTGAAGTGAGACTTACACCACAAGTCATGTAACTGGTTGAACATGCCTTGTGATAGACATCATTTTGCACCGTGTGTGTGTTGAGTGACTTTTTAGAATATTCTATTGATATAAATGTTTAATTATCAGTATCCATAATTTTTTTAACTACACATTTTGAAATGAATGTCTCACAGGTTTTGTTCTATACAAGCAGTTTGATAGGTATACAATACATGTTTTCCGGGTGTGGCGTGTGGTCATTTATTTTGTATTGACATCTTGGAATGAACCATCAACCTAACTTCCAAGTTTATAATGAAATTTTATTAGGGATTACATACGTTGTAACTATAAAACACATGAGAATAGATGTATACAAAACAGTCCACATAACGTATTGAGTAACAATATTAATTATGTATGAATTAAATTCATCAAATGGATTTAATATGACATATATTAATATTTTAGTGTAATATCTAATGTAAACACAAAGTGTGTGTATATATATATATTGTATTCATGTAATGAATTTAATCTGACATATAAAAGTATACATAATGTATTTAATTAGTATAAATTAAAATTAATTTTATTTTTAAAAAATAGATTATATGAGTATTTTAATATAGAAAGGTATATTTAGAAATAATATTAAAATCAAGAATTAAGTAATTAATTATCATATTAATTTTAAAATTCTAGAAAATTAATATTAATTTAAATGAATTTAAATTAATTTTAGAAAGTTTAATTACTTATTCATTGGATTTTGTGATCGATCAGAAATTTCAATAACCCATGTATGTGATTTAATTATTTAATATAGTATCATTTTACGGTACTATGTGATAATTTATTATTAGTTTTAATAATATGATATTTATATCATTTTTACCTTATTTATTATGTATGTATAGATATTTCCCATGTTTATTTTATGTAGCCTTGAACCTTGGTACCCCTCAACTTTGAGAGAGAATGAATTTGTTAAAGACAAAGCTACTACTGAGTGGATATGGTTTATGACTAGATCTAAGACAAAATCTACCAAGGAGATACATAGGTTTATAATGTAATGTTATAACTCTAGCCACACATGAATGCATGGTGTTTTTCCCTTAGGGTAATGGTTAGTTTAACTCTCCTTGATAAAACAATCTTCAGTTCCATTGTCATTATCATATAATTTTTTTCTAGTTAATGGTAATATATTCATTATGTGGCCGATGAATAATTTCAAATATTATATTAACTCAGATAAATTAAATAAATTTATAAGCCTAATAAGATAAAATAAAATAATATTATTATACATAAATTATTTTATTAGTAATGTTAAATTAAATTTGTTTATTACACAAAATATTGACATGAATGTGTAAAACATGATTAAAAAATATTTACACAGATGTTAAAAAAATCCCACTGTGAAAATATTATACTAGAAAAAGTATTACATCATTCAAGTTAAGTTTGAACCAATGTTAAGGTGTCAGTCAAGATATATTCATGGAAAATTTTCAATTATGGTGGAGTACCAACTAATCCAATGGGTTGAATTATCCAAATTAGTATTATGGTTAGTGTCTATGGAAAATATTATTAAATTTTAATGCAATTATTCAAGAAATATGACTATAAAATTTGAAGAATTTGTAGACCAATCTATAGATTAAGAAACTGCACGGTAATGAACAAATAAATTAAATCCAACCTAAATACCATCATGTAATTTAAATTTCCATGGTCAGATTAATGAGAAGGGGAATATGGATCCATACCACTAGATCATCCATGTGATAAAATATTCTAAATCCAATAATAGGGGATGACGGGAGTTGATAAAATAGGTTGATATTAATAAAATTAATTTATTACATAATAACTGGTAATAAAAAAATGTATTTAAATTTCTAATTTATTCATTGTAGAATATTTGAATTCAATTCGGCCACATCCCTATCCCTATGGTCCGTCTCAGAGAATGATAATTTCTTGAATCATGATAACTTCTACTATTTGTATATGTGTTTTCTATATATAACTGAATTGAACCAACGGGTCTGAGATGGATAGGCACTAGAACTCATGCACACCTCCTCATATTCAAGAGTCTTCTGACTAGTAGTGTGAGTCTAAACACTATTAATGGGGATATGATACATATATTTTATGAAAACATTTTTGATATTTCAATACATTGATCATGGTAATTTAATTGATATTCTAGTCATATATTAATGGTTTGATTCATCTTATTCCTGAAACACATAATTTATGTGAAATTATAGAAAATATCAAAATAGATCATGAATAGAATAGTGAAAATACATTCCCTAGTGTTGGATGGGAAATGGATTCTTTGAGGGTTTTGAACTAATAAAATATGATGAAGTGGAGGAAAACATGCTATAAAATGGAGATTCATGTCAGGAACAATTTTCAAGAAGTGATTATTTATTCTAACATGAAGATGTGATATGAAAAATAACACAGGTAGGATAGTATACAACTTTCAAAATGTGACACATAATTCATGTTTTAATCATGGCTAGGCTGCCCCATTTAAAAGTAGTTTGATGAGTAATTTCTAAAGAGACCTACCTTTATTACCTGGAACAACCATTATTCCTTGAGATTGATTCCAAAATTTATTAATATCCATATAATTAGAAAATAAAATCCAGAATAATGAATAACTATGCTAATAAATAGTTTCTGACAATGAATCTCTAAGACATTCATTCAATGGGGTGGATCTAGACAAACATTTATTGCATCAACTAGGATCAGGAACTACCACTTCTCTGAGTAGGACACAATATTTTTTTCCAACCCCATAATGATTTTTTGGACGTGGTGTAATTTTAGCAATGAAAATAAAATTAATGTTTATTAAATGTATTGAGGCATTTTTATTGTTAATGCTCCTCATTTGTTTCTTTTTTGCATGCATAAATTCTTAATTCTATTCTTATCTTTAGTAATATAGTACCATTGTGTGATTTATGAGGGTGTGAAAATGTTAATGCATTGAATAATGTATCACTCTCACCATGCCCATTGAGTGGGATTTTCACTACATCTAAAGATGGTTTCATGTCACCAAACCATCAAAATACACAAAGTAACATGACTATTATGAAAAGGGGAATTATGTGATTTGGAGGTTTTGTATAATGAAAATTAGATTAACATAAAAATGGTTCTAACAATTTTTTTTAAATGTTCATCATCGGATTACTTAGTTAATCATGAATATGGGTTCTCAATTACAGAGCATGGTTTTTTAGTGTTATGAAATTCAACAAACCATCATCTTTCTATCTTAATTAAATTAGTTTCGATTAATTTTCAAAAACAGTTTATGTATTTATTATCAAAACATTATTTTAACTAAACTTGTATTTATAGGTTCATTCTCATACATTAATTTACTATAATAACCTGTTGTTTTATGAATGTTTATTTTCATGTTATTAAATTAATAAACATTGTAACCTGATGGGAGTTAATGACACCACATAAGATATCAAATTATATGGGGTTGTTGTCAGGGATTGGAGTGGTGATTATTCTAATTTTATAATTTATAAAAAAATATATTGTCATATTTTTTTATTTCATGACATTAGATTATGATTATAAATTTTAATTTTTTCACACTAGGCTCTTTTTTTTTGATGGATATGAAACACAAAACTATGACTACAAAAACATGTTTACTTTCCTTCTCTAGGATTGGAGACAACAACTTAATAAACTCAAAACATTAAAAAAATGGAAAAAGTCCCCAAAACCCTACCTGAGTGATGATAATGTATCACTCTAGATCCAGGAATAATATTTTGATGAGGCATGTCAATAATATACACTAATGGATAATACTACCTAGGTAAGTGAGAAATTTGAGGCTTATCTTTTTCCATATTCATGATGCCCTCAATAATATATTTCTAGAAGAATATGATGATGTAAATAATCCTATTGAAATCATGTGGGACTATCAAAAATTTTGAGTACATTAGCATGAATTGGGACAAGTAGAAGATATGGCCTTGACTTATAAGTTATTTAATAGATTCATTAAAAAAATAGGATCAACGAAGAAATAAAAAAGAAATATTAAAATAAAATATGGATTTGATATTTATAATTTAATTTTGGAATGAATTGGAGTGTCTATAGATGAAGGAGAATAACTAGATGCAATATATACTGACTACATAGAAGTAAAAGATTAAAACTAGAAGGAGAAATTGAGGAGATGGATACTATATTTTAAGTGATAATTGTATAAGGGGGAAAATAGCCATCTCTGAAAAAGTAGATTAATTTTAATTAATCTATAAAGATTTTCAATTCATTCTTTACATTGAATATAAGAAACATAGCCTATACAGATGGTTTAAAACTATAGGTATAGACCCTCAAATAGTTGGTATAGGCTATACACCCAGTTTTATGAACCATGGTTGATGGTTCCGTATTTATAGAGCTATATCCATGTTTTCCTTGAAGAATAAAAATACCCAATGGTCATTGAACTCTTGGTATAACTACCTATACTCATTTGGTAACAGTAATCCTTGTAGAAGATCATGAACTATTAAATAAAACACAAACCATAGTACACAATAAATGCAATAAAAATATTTTATTTTTTTCATTCAACCAACTTATTTTATTAATTCACAAACCATTTACAATACTGTAGGATACAAATACATTCATAAAACCAATTAATTTATGTCATTAACAAAAATTCTCATGTATAATTATTGGTATGTTAAAAATATAGTGGATAAATATCTACCACTTCACCAACATTCCCATCATAATCAGCATATTCAACAACCTCATCACTACCAGAATCATCTAAACCATTATTAGAAACAACAACAACATCATCATTAGCACCACCGCCATGACAACCATCATTTTCTTGACCGCCACTAGGACCCTCATTGACATCAATTGTGTAATCATATAGGGAGAATGTTGATTCTATACATGAATGAAAAGAAGTGGTAGTGTCTTATGGAATGTATGGTCTGATAACTAACATAAATGTCAAAAAGTCTTCATTGATTCATCTACATGATTAAATCTCTTCTAATTTTTTTTGATTCCTCCGATTCTTCTACATGAGTGTTTTCTAGCTCTATGGTCTGAGATGTTTTAGATTTTCCCAATGAGGGCCAATACCTAGAAGAGATGTTTTTTCCCAAGTCAATATCAAACTCTCCCATGGTTATCCTCACCTAATACCTGATCCAAATGATCATTTGGATTGAAGTTATAATCTACCTTCTCTTGAAGGGCCTGTATCGAATCTTTTTGGAAATAAAAACATGATATTTCATTTTTGATTACAAATAAATATTTGAAATCTTATTAACAATTTTCTTTGTTTTTTAATTTACATGACATCAATCCTTTTTCCCACTCAGCCATTAAAATGTTTCATGAAGAACACAATGTTCAATGCCAAATTACACTTGTTATAAAGAACATTTATTAGTATAATGATACCTTATTGAATATTATTAATTTGATAAAAAAATAATGAATTCAAAATTTATCTATTGAATAAATCCATATAATGATGATCCATCAAAATATACATTATTTTAAAAAATAATATTAACAGAATAACAGAAATAATTAAAACTATTTACCATGCTAATGTAGCTATTATATGGATTCATCTAGTATTTTCATTTTAGTGTAATTCTATTTTTGTAATTTTATTTTCTTTTTTTTTGACAACTTTGTAATTCTGATCATTTTTTCTTCTGGTTTGTTTATTGGATTGTTTTTTGGTAAATTGTCCAACTATTAATTTATCCATTTTCCCATTTTTCTTTTGGTAAAATTTTCTTTTTGATCAATTATTCTATTAACGCAATTTTGGACATTTTTTCTAATGAGTCCAATTTTGGAAAGTAATCCAAATAGGCCATAGAACAAAATTATGTCAATTCATACAATAAGGAAATTTAGGATAATTATGTCGTTTCATCCAATTAGTACAAATGGTACATTTAGACCATTTAGTCCATTTAGTCAAATTAGGCCATTAGGGTCAATTAGGCCAATTAGTCTAGTTATCACATTTTAGTCAATATAATCCAATTAGGTATTAAAGAAATTTTAGGAAAAATAGTCAATTTTTTTAAATTTAGGTAAATTAGTCCATTCATTCCAATTTCGTATTATTGAAGACAATTCAGGGCAATTTAGTAAATTACAATCAATTTAGTCTAGTTCATCGCAATTCAGGCTATTTAGGCCAATTAAGTCTTTTAGGACAATTAGGCAGTTTAGTCCAATAATTTTATTTACTAAAATTACTTCATTTAATCCTTTTAGGATGTTAATTCCAATTAGGAATATTAGGACGTTTAAACTAATTAGGCCAATCAGGTCAATTGGGTTAATTAGTCCATTTAGTTAATTAAAGACATTAAGGCCATTGGGAAAAGTTTCCAACTAATCATTATTCCATTAGTCTAATTGGGTAATTGTCGATTAACTCATGAGTTCAAATGGATATAAGGACATTAGGTCATTATGATATTTGGAAAATTAGTTCATTAGGAAAATATTCCAATTGGCCATTAGGCCATTAAGCTAATTGCATGTTAGTTCATTAGACCATTAGGCCAATTGGCGATTTGGCCATTAGACAAAATGGCCATTATCCCATTATCCCATTAGGCCAATTGGCTACTAGGACATTAAGCGATTTAGGAAATGGGATAATTATACATTAGGTCATTATTCCACTAGGCTAACTGTAAATTAGGACATTAGGAAAATGGACAATGAACGATTAGTCCATTAAGAAATTAGGCTAATAATCCATTAGGATAGTTAGGTAATTTGAAATTAAAAAATTAGGAAAATTTACTATTTATCCCTCAGGACATTTGGAAATAAGGCCATTAGGACATCACACCATGAGGCAATGAATCCATGAGTCCATTAAGCCATTAGGTCATTTTTCTATCTGGCCATTCAGTCATCGATCCATTCAGCCATCAGGCCATTATGCCATCAGGCCATTCAGCCATCAGTCCATTCGGCCAATATGCCATTCAGCCATCAGGTCATTCAGCCATCAATTCATTCATCCAATTTTCCAATAAGACCATTATGAAATTGGAACAATGAAACAATGATTCATTAGGATTTTAGAAAAAATGGTTGTTATGATTTTAGTCAATTTTTCTTATTATCCCTTAGTCCATTAGTCCAATTAACCCTTATCTCATTAGGCTATTAGGAAAATTGGCCATTATTCCATTATGTATATTGGGAATTAAGCCATTATTCCAATTTTACATTAGGTCATTAGGCCATTAAGACATTAGGACATTAGGTTTATTATCCGATTATGCCACTAGGTTATTAATTCAATTGACCAATTTTCACCTATTCAATTAGGTTTATTAGTTTATAGTCTATTAGGTGAGTATGCCAAATGAAAAACTTTCCATCAGTAAAATTAATCCCATTGGAAAATTTAACAATTAGACATTATTCCATTAGAACAATTGTCCATTATACAATTTGTCCAATTAGAAAATATTCCATTAGGAAAATAGGCCATTAGAGCCTTAGAAAATTTGGTTAATTTTCCATTATGGTTGTAGGCTAATTTTCAATTTACCTATTTGGATAATTATCCAATATGCCAATTAGGCCAATTAGATATTAGGACATTAGGCCATAAGCCCAATTTTTCATTATTTGTATTGGGACATTTTCAATTGGGATGTAATGAATTTACAATTATGCCAAGTGGCTAATTTGTCCACTAGGCCACTAGGACAACTGTCCAATTGGATGTTAGGCCATTAGGACATTATTCCATTGTTCAATTGGCCAATTAATCAATTAGTCTAATATTCTATTTGACCAGTTCTTCATAATGCCATTATAAAATTGGGGTAATTGGTAATTAGGCCATTAGGATAGTTAGATATTAGGCTCTTATGCCTTAGGATAAATTTCTATTAGGCCATCAGGCCAATTGTCCATTATGCCAGTATTACATTAGTCTTTTTTTTGAAAACGGAATTATTCCATTAGGCCAAATGGTCATTAGGTCTTTAGAACAATTTAACATTATACCATAATTTCATTAGGCCATTTGGTCAATTTTTCATTTGGTCATTAGGCCAATCAAAAAATTAACCCTTTAACCCAATTAAGACAATTAGCATCTTAGGCCATCCGTATAATTTGAAATTAGGCCTTTATGAATAAATTACACTAATCTATTAGGGAAATTGGACATTTAGCCATTATTCCAATGGACCATTAGGATAATTGACCATTATTCCATTTTATAAATTGGAAACTATGATATCTTTCCCTTATGATAGTTTTCAATTCTTCCACTATACCTTTGTACTATTAGATCAATGGGATAATAATCCAATATTCTAATTTCCCATTAAGAAATTAGGAAAATTTTCCGTTAGTATATTATTCAAATTGGAAAATTCGGCCATTAGGTGAACTGTAAATTATGATAATTAATGAATTAAGCCATTAAAATATTATGCGAATTTTTTAATTATGTCATTAGGGAATTATGTGAATTGTCAATTAAGAAATTAATAAAATTGTCCATTAGTCCAATTAACCATTAGTCCAATTATCCATTACGAAATTGGTCCATTAGGCCAATTCACCAATTAGTCCATTATACCATTATTTCATTTTGATAATATTCCATTAAGACATTAGTCCATTTGGCCATTAGGATATTAGGCCAATAGTGAAATTAGGTATTAGGAAAAATGGACCTTAATTCATTGGGAAAATTGGATATTACTCCATTAGGCCTTTAGACCATTTACCAAATAGGCATATTTTCTAATTTTCCATTAAAAAATTAGGATAATTTTCCCATTAGGCCATTCGGGAAATCGGCCAATGGCCCAATTGGACCTTTCACCAATTTTTCGTTATTCTATTATTCCAATAGACCATTAGGATATTCAGAAAATTTACCATTATTATATTAGTCCATTAGGCCAATAAGGCCCACTGTCCATTAGGATGTTAGTCAAAATAGACATCAGGCCATTAGGCTAGTAGTCCAATTAACCATTTGTGCATTTGGAAAATGTATTTTTAGCATTGTATTAAATGGATTAATGAAAATAATACTTACATTTCAGCATGAAAATATTAATAAGTTAAAATATAAATAGGGATATTTTTTATATTCATATAAAAGTACCTGGCCCTTCTCACCCTCTGTAATTTTAGTTTTCCCCAATGTGTGGAAATATGTCATTGACTCTAGGGTTTTTTTTATAAATGATGTATACTAAAAAAATTAAATTGAGTTAATAAAAAATAAATTTTATATGAAAAGCATTATCTATTTTTAATACCTTAAACTCATTACTCTACTTGTATGTGATCATTTATTGATACAATGTTGTTGGATAGTCGAAGAATACTGATAAGCCAGTGAAATCAAAACTGACAAAACCCTTTCATCCAACCTATAACTAAATCTTATATGATATCTATAAATCCCCAATATCTATAAACCTTGAAATAATAAGAGTTTCACCATCAGTAAATTTAAATCGAAGCTACAATGAACATGTTAATTAATATAAATACAACAATACGATATATATAAATTTTAAAAATATTCTTACCCACATCCCAACACAAGCATTCTTCTTGATTTCGTTAACAATATTCCCCCACGTGATTGGTTTCATCGGAATGGTATAAGTTTTACAATTATAAAGTTCCAATGAAACTTATAGACTATATGGTGACTTTACATATCATATGATTTTCTTCATTTTATCCAAAATTATTTGTGTTTGTTGATTATAGGATTCATGCATACAGGTGAACCCATACTAAATACCTGATGATCCCAATAAATAATCTAAATGGAAAATAGAATAATTTAGTCACAGTAAAATGGAAAACATTATTTGATATAATTTTACTGTTATAAAAAAATACAAATACAGGATAATCTTGAGTCCCTAATAGATATGTTGTGTATCCTAAATCAGTAGCCTTTAAAGGATGTTCCGATTTTAATTCATGTTCTAGGTAATCATCATGCACTAGAGTGGATGCTGAAGAAATAGAATCATTAGATCCTAGATGGATAGTTTCAATTTCATTTATCATAGAGATGGTAGGATATGTGTAGTAGGGTTTGGGATACATCATAGGATATGGATATAATCAAGATGGGATCATCCTTGGAGGTAGTGTAGACATGGTATAGGTTGAAGAGGCTAAATGTAATGATGATGGGGGAAGGGTGATAAAATTCATGGAGGCCGAAAAGGAGAATGGAATGTATTGGTGGATTTGGTTTCATCTGGTGGTTTAGGGTGGTAATGAGTACAATGCATGATCCATCGAGCTCTTGGAGAACGCCCTCCCAAACCAATTCTAGTAGACTGGGCAGAAGTAAACCCTATTTCAACTGGATATTCCAAAAATTATGATAAAGAATAATAACATGATATTATATGTAATTGATATAAAAATATTACAATTATTATACTCACTAAGTGAAGTAGAGAAGGAAACCCATGCTCGTGCATCTATAGATCAATATAAAATAATAACTTCATTCAAACATCATTATTATTTTTTATAATCTACAGAAATATAAAATGAAATATTTTTAGAAATATTTTTTAAAAATAATGAATAAAACTTAGAGGTGAATGACGTGATGAACAATGTAATTACTTATTTTAATAAAAATAATTTAAAACCAACTTATAGTTTATTTCAAAACACTTTATGAACCTAGTTTTTATAATTGAAATAAATCTAATTAAATTCAATGAAACAAAAGAAATTCTAAAATAAACATATAATTACAAACTAAAACAAAATTAAAATAATTATAATAATACACAGCATTGAAACCTAGTTTAAAGTAAACTAGAATAACTATTAATAGATATGATTTATTATATATATATTACCCACCTCTACTTCAGGTTCATCGTAAGGTCTCTCAATGGGACAATTTGAATAAATCAATTAAGTATTTTGTTAAACACCAATGTTGTAATCAATAGTATCAATTTATCCCCCACCGTCCTGAGAAATATTTCTTTGTAATAGTTAAGTAATGAAACAATAATCATGACGCATATGTTCATTCACATAAAAAACTTATTTTTACATCACTTTTTAAATTTATGGTTCATCGGTAGCCTAAAATTGACTGATGTTAATATCTCTAAATCCAAAACAATCAATAAATGTTCCATGTCAAATCATTTAATCAAATCATTGACATTACATAATAGTGATTCAACCATGAGAGTAGTTAATAATTAACAATAATTTCTCAAAAATTCCATAATAAGACAAATTTCCTTATCATGATTTAGAATCAAATGCACTATCATAACAGTCTATTAAAGTAGTCATCAAAATTCCATCATCCATGTTCCCATTTTCACTACTCGATCACATGTAAATAATTTATAACCATTAGTTATTAAATATTTTCATTCAGGATCCAAATAATTAGGAGTAAAATCCAATGCTCATAACTCATAAGAAACAAATTTATTACATAAAATAAATACATTAAATATAAATGAATAATTCAATTAAATACATATCAATAATTTATGTTAATTAAATTAATTGTCATACCTTTGATTTTAAAGAATCAAGAAGCACTTTTGTAGGAATATCCACTATATTTCTCTCATGAGAGGATTGATAGACACTATTTATAACATGTTTATGTTCCTCCCATAAAATTATAATAAAATATTAAGTTATATGTAAAGTGACACAATATAATAAAACATATAAATATATAAATTACTTAATAGATATAGTACTCAAACACATCACACTTAAACACGACTGAGTGATGTGCTGTATCCCACTATTCAAGGCTTAATGTAGCCAATGTATATTGCCCCTGAATTCATCATAGTCATGGAATATATATAAATGAGTGATTCATTTTACCATTTTACTCATCTATATATCTCATTGGTCGATTATGTGCTATATTCACACCAGGTAATCACATTGAACAAAAATAAAAACATTCTTATACAAGATATCATCTCATAATAAAACCTTTAGGATGACTATTTTTTTGGTATAATATTACATTTTGAACATATTTATTACAGTATGATATATCCATAATAAAATAATTGGTCCACAATGAAGTGTTTCTATTGGAAGGTGAACTATTAAAAGCAACATGCAAGTGAAAAATGATGGCGAAATTGTTTTAAAAAACACAAAAATAAATATAACCTCTTGATAAATTATTATCAAGAAATAATTGGACAAACCTTTTTAAAAAATATATCTAAAAAATGGAACAATAGAATCACTTTCACCATTAAATTATTGGATTAAAAAATTTAGATTTCTATTGGAATCAATTCATGATGAAGGATGTGACAATCATGAGATTTTAAGTATTTTAGTTTCAAATACATTTTGTTTACTCAATTAGATATTTTCCGTGAATTTCCATCAATAACCATGATATTATCTAACACTTATTAAACTTTATTTTTCTCAAATGTTTTCATCACATAATAAGCACAAGGATCCTTCCATTTGTCTTCAACAATAAACACAAGATGCAGTTCTTGTCGAATAACCCATTCCAACATGTCCCGGTGAGATCGTAAGTTATCTTTGGTGTTCCCCACTATATTTATAATAATTGAACAGAAAATTTAACATAATTAGTTTAAATATTCATTATTTCTAAAAAATTACTTAAAAAATCAGTATCCCGATAGAAAAACTCAAAAAACTGATACTTATCATATTCTAATTGTAAGTAGATTCAGTGTCAACATTCTACTTATTTTAAGACATTAAATGAAATTCACTTATGTAAAAACTAAAATATTTCTATTAAACAACAAAATTAGTTATTGATATCTTTCAAGGTGGATATTTATTGTCAATAATATAATCAAATTGCCAAAGATTCTTCTTGTATTGATGATACATTGTAAATAATATTCAATTCCCCATGATACTAAAAATATGATATTTAATACATGTTGATTGGTTATTATTCATAGAAATAGTTCATGGTAGTTTTCACTTCAATCCCCAACCATGCATCATTTCATAATTATGGAAATAATTTATATTCCATAGAATAGAAGCACACAACTGAAATATTTTTCTTAAGAAGCATCGAATGTGCGCACACCTATATCCCAATGTTTCTTAACACTCATATTAAATGATTCTTGTAGACACATATATATAAAATTTCAAGGATTATAATGTCAATATATTTGTATAATCAAGAAAAAGAATTTATATATATATATCCAGAAGTAATATTATATACGCGAATAAAAATTTGTCACATTCTTTGTGTAGTTAGAAACTAACCAAATAGATTGGAAAAATCATAGGATAGACTCAACCAAATTTTATGCACCTCATCTGACAAATCATGATGTTATGCCTCAAATTCCCACCACGCTAATTCACCTTCACGATGAACCAACAAATCACTAACTTTTATTCTCTCAACATCATGACATCCCATATTTGTTTATATTTTTGCATAAATCAATAGATTTTGAATCCTGTGAATCAATGGATTGATTCCCATGAATATCTATAGAACACAGGATGGTGAACCATCTTTATTTATATTCCACATATATGAAAAAATATTATTACAGTAATTATGGTCAACTATTTACTCCAAAAATAAATAACCATATTTTGGACAAGTATGAATTTTATTTTTAGAAAATATGATATGCTAAATTAACATACATTCCTTATAATTATTTGTGGAATTATCTGCACCATCCAGATGAAATTCCTACAAAAATGTATGACTAGAATATATGGAGTTATTTTAAATGTCTTACATGTTTTTTTCATGATATAACATAATAAAAAACTAAAAAATCTTCATTTTATTAAATTCATGATATACATGAGTTCGGGCATCATCCATTAATTTTATTAACTCCCTCATCATCATCATCTTAAATATTTTCCACAAGTGTATTGATATCATCACATTCTTATTATCTCATACTATTTACCATGTGTTGCTGCATAAATATAAGTTGATCAAATATGTAATTCTCTATATGAATTCATTCCTTTTGTTCGCGAACACTAGATGATTGTCTTGTCCCACCTTAATGATGCCAAACATAATAGTTTGTTTGAAATCTAGTTTTATATATGGAATCTATATTCATTCTAGTATAACCATGGTATTATGTGACAATTATAACATTGAAACTGTACAAAAACTCCATTTGAATCATTGTTAAATGAAAAATCCAAAAAACACCCAAATTTATTTGAAACTCGGTTAAATTTGATCAGTATTATACATCAAGCCTCTATCATTCTATTATAGTGAAAAAAATTCTATTCAAATAAAAATTATAAAACATAATTACAATGAGACAATATTTATATATAAATAATTATTACCACATTATTTATAAAAGTGTAATCATGTACATCAATGTACAATTATTTCATTTTGGGTTAAAACAGTCCATTAAATAATTTAACCATGATTCATGATATAAAAAAATAAATTGAAATTATGAAATAACATAACTCAAGGATAATAAAAATGAAAATTAACCCTTTTAGTTAACTGTAATATGATTTTAAAGATTAAAAATATCTAAATGTCTAATATAGTCCACCAAATAATATCAAATTTAAGTTAAATTAATAAGAACACCGGTGTTAATTTTCAAAATAAAATAATAATAATAAAAACAATAATTTTACGTATTTATTATACTATATTATATATATATCAGAATATAAATTGAGAAAAAAAATTAAAGAAGTGATTCCAACATGCCTTTGTAAAATAACATGAATATATAACATTAAAATTTACAGTTATTAGATGAGAGGATAGATTCAGATCTCAATTACATGATGCCAAAGAAGACCAGAATAAAAAAATCCTTTAATAAGGGTTGAAAGTTGGAGAATACAAAAAACAATCTAATGTGTGAGGGTATAATAAATAATACAAAGTATATATATCATACCTCTCAAAGATCTCAACAAAAAATAATGTAAATAGATGAAGAACACATGGAAAATTTGAGAAAAATTAGATGAGGAGGGGAAGGGGGAGGATGAGGTGTATATGTGGGGAGAGTATTTGGGATTCACATAAGGATGGATGGGAGATACAACGGGATTATTGATTACACAAGGGGATATAACGATTATTTTTTAAAAACCATTATTTGTAGATCATCCTATAACTACACATTTTTTAAACCAATGGAATAGCTTTTGGAAGAATATTTATAGCAATTTTTTCTATCAACCGTGGGTATCGATGTAGGGGGATGAAACTAATTTCTAGAATTGAACTTCATGAAATACATATATTAGTATCCAAATTTTATTTTCACTCTTATTTCATTGAAGAGTAGATGATCTAATTCAGATGTGAAATAAATCCAATACTAGGTCAATATGATATGATCACCTTCATTTCACAATCCAATCAGATATCCATGGTATGGTCAAGCTAAATGAACATTAAAATAAGTGAATTTTTCAAGATTCTTGCCATTTATATTATTTATTTATTAGGTTTTACTTTTTATAAGTATTTAGTTTCATAACATCCTATCCATTTGATAATAATTGAATATACCCTGTGATTTGAAAAGTTTAAATTTTTAGGTTCTAAATAATGGAATTGGTAAGTATTATAAAGTAAATTAAAGAAACTAACATGTGAAAATAAATAATATTAAATCAATACACATCCATAGATTCAAACTAAAATCATGGACCCAGTGTAGAAGAACATGCACAACCAAACCAAATATCATTTTTAGAAGAGGACTATGCATATTAATATAGATGGTTTCTACTATATTCTCTACATTCACTTGATTTTAAATATTTTAACTACCAATTTCATACCTGAACACACATCTTATTTTAGTATCCTTTCTTGGAGTTATAAAATATTTGGATAATTAAACTACATTTTTTTCAAATATCTCTATCAACAAATTTCATGGATAAAATGGGGTAAATAATTAGAAGATATAAACATAGTGATTTAGAATCAAAAAATCATTATTGAGGGGATTAATTTTATTTAAATAAATTAATTTTTTTATATATTTCGTAGTTTGAATTTATGATATTTTTGTTAAATTGTTTTTTTTTTGCATATGAATTTCCATATGTAATTTCCCCAAATATTTGACTCATTCTCAAGACATTATGTAAGCCCAATATTTCCCAATTATTTTTATAGTATATTTCTTAAGATACTCGATTAGATTCTATTATAGAAATATCATTGAATATTATCAATCTAATGATTGAAAAATATCATTTTAAATATGATTGTGATATTTTACTTATATATATCTTTATCGAAGAACACACACTATGTAAATCCTTATTTTTCTAAAAAAATCTATGAAAGAACTTGATAGGAAAAGTTATATGTTTCAAGAATATTATATCTTTTCCATATAAACTATACATGAATTTCATAGAATTTATGTGAATATGTGGGGGGGGGGGTTGTCCGTGGTGGATGGGGATATACATCCTTGAGGATACTTTGATGGGTTAGGGTTCCTATGATTCGGGGAGAGGCCATGTTATCAATGATTTTACTTTATTATTAACCTATCATATGAAGTAATAATAATGAAAACATGGGTTGTGTCGTGGGAGGATAAAAAATTAAAATTTCTTGACTGATGATCTTTTGTTCGAATGTGGTTAGATGGTGTAAGTGAGATTTTTCTTCTGCATAACACTAAAAAAGGTACGAAAAATAAAAAACATTGAGGTAGATTGATTCATTATTATTACATTTATAATGTTCCCTTGATGATATTTGGTTTATGGGGAGATTAATTATTAATAATTATACAAGTATTTAATTGTGATTATATTTTTATGTAATGCAATATGATTTTGAGTAAAACCTTCCTTTTCAGCATTATAGTATGCCCTACCTATCTACCTTGAGCTTCAAATACATTTTATCCTTATGTAAATGTACTCATTGTTATTTGTGACTTTTATTTATGTTGGGAAGATTCTAGATGACTTGAAATCATATAGGAAGTGACATATACTAGTGGTATGAAAAAAAAATTGAATTATAATTTTTAGGTTGATGATGAGTGATAAAATTTCAATAACGAAGATACAAATTAATGCATATTAATAATTAATTATGAAACAAAAATGGATGAATGAAAAGGTGTGGATGAATCAAAATTTTACAAAAATAAAAATAAATGGTTTTTTTCTTTGAAAAGAGATGAGCTCATAAAATTTACATATGTTTTGATAAAAAAAATTAGTTAGAATTTAATCAATTGATTTTATGGGGATTAAATTTAAATTATTGTATGATGATCAACCTTTTTAGTATTTTGACATTTCTTCATTGAGGTCAAGTATGAATTCAAATGTGGGTGGATTTAGAACTTATATTTCATTCATAAGATATTAGTATTTAAATATGATGATCATTGAAATTTAATTGTTATTATTTCAAAATATTTACTATTTTAATCATATTTGGAAGGATAAATACAATTTCTGTAAAACAAGTTAATAGATTCCAAAGTACCATGAATGACATCATGAAATTAGTTTCCATGAAATAGCATGTTCACAAGATTCTTTGGGGAATGAAAATAATTAAAGATTGAAAAATAGACCATAACAGGATTGGAAATGGTGATTCATATCATGAATAATGTTTAATATGTGAATGAAACTCAAAAAAATAATACATTACATGAAAATAACACAATGAGGGGAAGAATCAACATTCACAATGTGACACAAAAGTCACACTTTAAACATTGATGGTCATGGACAGTTATGAGCAGTTTGAAGTGGAATTTCAATGGAGGATTACCTTTATTACATATAACCCCCCTCAATCACCATTATTGAATGGGGAAGATATAAATGTCTATATTAATTATGAATAAATTCCTATAAAATCCTTATTTATCAATATAAATTGAGGCTCAATTAACTTCTCCAAGACATTCATTCAACTGGGGAGATCTAGAGAAACATGAAGTCCTGCCACATATATGAAAAAAGTCATTCTTATGAGTATGTAATGATTTTTATTTCCCTACCCACTAAGGACTAGAATTAGGTGTTTAATTTGAGAAAAGTAATTTCAATGATGGGGGATTGAATGTATTGATGTATTTTATTATTAATGAAATTAATTTGGGTCTTTTTCTATATGCCATGATTCTTAATTTTCTTATTTTCGTTACTCATAAATGGCCATTTCTTGATCTGTGATGGAGTGATACTATTAATTCATTGAATAGTGGATTGTTCCAACCTTGAATGTTGGGTGGGTTTTCTACTATGTTTAAACATGGTAATACGTCACTAAAAATCATAATTTATGAAGTACTTGGGCCATTGTGATAGGAAAATTTAGTGACCTGTGGGCTATTTACCATGACCCCAAGATTCACCTAAACTTGGTTCTGATAACTATTGTTTTCTAACTATTCATTTTATGCCACCATTAATCATGAACATAGATTTTTTACAACTGATAATGAATTTTATTTTTATGAAATTCAAAAAAAATCATAATTCTCTCTAAAATATATTAGTATAAATTTATTTCAAAATATAGTTTAGGTATTTATCATTAAATTATTTTTTCTCCAAACCTGTCATGATGTGTTTGAAAATAGTTTTTTATTTCCTATATGACCATGTAGTTTGGTGTATGGTTTGTTTTGTATTTTTAAATTATTAAATTTTGTAACTCTTTGGAAATTAGTGGCAGTCATTGTGAAAAGGGGAATTCAGTAATTTGGGGGTTTTTACCATGACCATAAGATCCTCAAAGAAATTGTTTCAAAAAATCATGATTCAAATTTCATCATTTTATGCCTTAATTAATCATGATGCAATATTTTCAATTGCATGTTCAGATTTATTTTTTACCTAAAATTCAACGCACCATCATCATCCTCTATAAATTAAATTATTTTATATTGTTTTTCATTATATTTCTGGCCTTTAGTATAAAATTATTATTTTTGATAATCTTATCCCTATGGGTTTGACCTCAGACTTTTCTTCCAATAGTACCTAATGGTTTGGTTAGTTATTTGTTTTCTGATATTAAATGATTAAATATTATCACCCTATGGAAATTAGTGACACCATTGTGGATATTATGAGACTAAATATTTAGTAATAAATGCCTTGAACATAAAATATATTGAAAATATAAAATCCTAATATCATGAAAAAGTCCACATGTCATAATTTAATAAAAAATAAATACCAATATGTGAAAATAAACTACCAGACTATCAATGTGGAAATCCGAAATCGATGTTGGAAAGGTAAAACGTGATAAATAAAATAAACACAATGAAAATATTCCAGTGTCTACCAAAATGTAACTACCAGCACTACACTCTAGATCTTAGCTATCTACCATGTTCCCCTTGTCCTTTCATGGATCCCACATCCAGAATTCAGAATGTGCATAATGATTCTTATGTAGGGTGTGAGTAATAAAAACATATAGGACACCAAAAACACATCCTTAAAACGTGATCACATGTATAACATGTGTATCTATGATATAATATATTCCCAACAATGAATAATCAACCATGTTATAAACCCTTATGTGCTAAAAAATACACAAAAATCCCCACACATACCTTCCCCAGCTTCATGATATGAAAATAAAAATAGGTATATGAGAAATGACCAAAAGATGACCATGCGACCTATGAACATATATATCCTTAGTCTTTGGGAATTCTGTCAGATCAAACCATAGGCTTGTCACCTCATGCTTCCACAAAAGGATGTGAATCAAGGCTATTGTATCATGTCAATGCCTTATGTTTGGAAACAAGGTCATCATAAACCAGATGCCACTTCCATGGTTCTAGAAACAATGTAATCATTCCCTTATACTGTTTTTAGGTTCATATTTTCCTTCACCACAAGTTATTCACACACAAAATATAAGGATATCCATATCATGGTTTTCCACGAATCCTGAGTAGCATGAACAATGCCTCAAAATGTAAGGTAATTATACATAATAGGGTAGAGCATACAAGTTAATAACATGGAATAGAATAATGGGAATCAGTATAAATATATAAGTAAATAAAATAAAATATCAAACAAATATTATAATTTAAATAATAAATATCATTGAATCAAACATCATATTTGGCTCCGACAAGCCACTCACAAACACATTTGTGACCACTATCAACAATTGTTTAATAAGCTATAGAAATAGAATAATCATATCAGGGAACCACCATATACAAAACCCCAAAATGTTAATGAACATTCTAACTCAATATTTTTGATCATGTACTAGAATATTCCTTAATTGAATGAAGCCTAAATCATGTTGAACACCGATAAAAAAAATGTTCTACTGTTAGGGATGCATATATCTTGTTTTGGTTCATAACATATTTTCTTTAGAAAGGAGACCCTATGAGATTCCAAGCCATAAAATGTAGTTCTAGAATAATAATCCCCACAGAGTCCATCAATGAACTAGTTATGCGATATACTAATGTAAAGGATGATAATTCATTGGATCTATATTTGATAAAATAATGGATAGTGAATTCCTCATCAAATCTAGAATAGATCCCCATATATTTTTCAAAAAGAATTGATACACCATTAATTATTAATCATAAAAGAGATAAATAAATAGATTCACAAAGAAAAAGGTCTCAATATGATGTATCTATGATAAATTACCCATAATCATTCACCATTGATGAGACATCTAGTTTCCGTCAATGTGATATCATTTCCACATTGAACCCAACATTAATATATAATATGACAATCAAACTCATATTGTATCTTGAAGTTCCAAAATAATTTTTAAAATAAATTATATGTATATAATCAATCCACCATCATGAAGAGGTCTAGGAAGACTATTTGTAAGAACATACCCAAAATGATTCGCAAAGTTGAAGGTTGATTTAGATATGATGAAGAGACGTGATCAACTAAATAGATCTATCAAAGATTTATGATGGTGGAACGAAATTAATTTTTTATTTGCCTAAAAATCATAGATCTGATATATATCCATACACATATCTCAAGGAAGACATGGAATTTGGGGTAGATCCGGATTGAACATATCAATATACCACCACTATATTGATCTAATTTTTAAAGGACAAGGAGTGAAGAATTAGAAAGATCATGAATCATGTGAGAATGTATTAGGTTTGAAGCAAGTATGTTGGGACGAATTTTTCATATTAATTAAGGAGAATAGTGAGTGGAATTAAAAATGGTGTAGGGTGAATTTAGTGTACACTCGACTAGCCTATGGAACAACCAGCTAGCCCGTTGATGTCCAATGATGGATGATGTGTAAGAAAGAACCTATAGTGTTCCTCCAGCACCACCATTTGCTGGATAGTGAGGTCTGAATTTTTTTTCATATCCATTATAACCCCATGTTATATCCTGTGTACATCAATGGTGAGCGAATTGTTGTTTACAAGAACCAAAAGGAAAAGAATGAAGTAATCTATCTATAAATCAATCATTGAACCCATTATACAAAAAATATACGCTAAAATAACCCATAACAGAGATAAATAGAATTTGAAACATTGAAATTAATAAAGATCAAACATATAATACCTTCAAATATGGGAGGTTGTTATAATTGAATAATTCACTTTGTGTATATTAGAATATATATATACCAGAGTCCCAAATTCCCACTGATCCCTCTTTGCAGGCATGTGGGGAGGTACAAAAGGTATTCTAGAAACATACAGACAATCTATTGGATATTCTAAGACTCATGTTATCATAAATGATCATTGATATCCATAATCCTCATGAAGACATGGATACAAGTGATATTTTCTCTCCTCTTCATGATATCATTGAGGATAAAATAATATAATATTAGGATGAAATAAGAATGTAAATTTTAATATAAAATCTGGGAGGAGTTTATAGAAACCTCATATTGTTATGAAGACTCACTACATTAATTAATTTGTAATTCATATACTCAAGCATCCCAAGTAATTTTTCAAAAACCTCATACTTACCTCACTTCGTTCGAGAATCTGGTGTTTTATTATGAATATAATCAAGAATAATTCAAAAGTGATTATCCTAAATCACAATAATCTAATTATAAAAAAGGATATGAAAATTATTTATCCTGACCCCACCCATGGTTTTCATAGATAGACTAGAAGTAAATTAGTTTTCACATGTAATGACCGCCTCTAATATTCTAGGGGAAGAGGGATAACCTTGAGTAGGCACAAAATAATATGGTATTTCGTAGCCTAAATATCCCATGGGAGTTTAAATTTTACCAATCAAACAAGAAGGAACACAATAACATAGAATATCCATTTTTAGTCATGATTTAAAACATGGAAGAGAGTACCTATAAACCATCCAACATCATACACATAAAATGATAGTAAATGGATAATGATACACGACTTAACAATCTACGGACAGAAATTGTATTTGTTCTCTAGGTAATGGTATAACACCACGTCTCACCATCAACTAATTCAATCATTATGTATAATAAAACCCAACATGTACACATTAATTTAATCATCACCAGAACCACTTTCCATATAAGGCCCCATCCTTAAACCTTACTTAATATTGAATTAAATGAATAATTCACATTGAGGATCTTTTTAGGTTTAGATTTTTAGAGAATTAGAACATAACTATTACATCTTAAAAGATTACAAAGTAGACACTTCTACTAAGTCTCCATAAAATAAAAACTCTTAAAAAGAAAGATGTCTAGATTCCATGTTTTAGATTGCATGAAATTCCCTTGATCCCATCCTTGACCTTATTCCACTTTAAGTCCTGTGAAAAACATTTCAAAAAACTTGGGGTGAGCATAAAAAGCCCAGTAAGGGATACAAAGAGAATGAAAACTGTTAGTTTTTCAAACATCAAGTAAACCATGTATACTATATCAAAGTAATACCTTCACCTTCATGAAGTAGTAAAAAAAATCTTCACTGAATAAAGTATCATTACTTACCTTTTTGTAACCAAAGGATTACCATAAAACCCATATAAAGAACACATATAATATATAAAGGTAACTTGGGACATAAACATACTTAAGTGGAATAACCATACGGTTGACTTCCACACATATCACTTAATGGAATAGTCATACGACCAATTTCCATACATACTTAATGGAATAGCCATACGGCCGACTTCCATACCCAATGCATTAGAGGTTATAACGTAACCACCCGTCCTGGTATTCACGGCACCACCCTTCATATGGTTTATAACGTAACCACCCATTAAAATGTCCAAGTACCAGTATAAAATCATAAAACATAAAACCAATATAAAGGACTGATAACATTTCCAAATTTCAATCACAATATATCATAAATAAATTGACATAATAGAATCCTTTTTCAAAACCATTTTCAATACCAAAATACATAAATGAGTATATGGTATTTATTTTATTCTAAAAACATTACGACTTGTTGAGAAAGCCAAAGATCAAATAATACTCCCGGCGGCGGAAAAGGTCATTGTCACCGCGTACGTTAAAAAAACATTCCTTTTTGTCATTTAGTAAAACGCTTCGTAGAAAAAGATTCATTTTGTATAAAAGTAAAATTCAAAGGAGTTTATACACCGTATAAAAGAAAGTTGTGTATAAAATGAAATATGCCTCAATGAAAGGAGATTGAGACGAAGTCCCTTACCTTGGGTCCGACTTGACTCGATCGTTCTTTAACGTCCTGAATAATAAACTTGAGTTAATTTATACTTGATTAAGAACCTTTTTAAAGTTCATTATTCTTTTTATATCACTTATTTCCATGTTATAAACATTATGTAACCATTTAAGTTAATAATGTTTGTTTTGTCAATATTTGGTTCTTAAGTCGAAAGTTGACTTCTTACAATTACATGTTGTTCATGTGGTCAAAAGTTCTTTATATCCCGAATGAAATTCCTGATTTGGATACCATATATATCATATATATCCATAATATACATGTATTTATAATATTACATAATCATTTAGAAGTAAGAAATGAAATGCACCGTTCATGGAGACGGTAAGCCGTACGTACGCATGAACGCTACTTTCATTTCTTTGTCATATTAGTGGAATTAAAACTAAATGATAGGTATGTATATTTTAATTCCAGAATTATATTCATCATTTATATATATCATTAATTATATATATACATTATATACATGTAATTTTAATAGTACATTACATTTGGGGATAAGAAACGAAATGCACCGTTCATGGAGACGGTAAGCCGTACGTACGCATGAACGCTACTTTCATTTCTATCTCATACTTTAATGGAAAGAAATAATAATGATATAGAGGTATATTATAATTCCAGTATAACATCATATATAATAACTTTAAATCCATCCTTTACACGTCCCACATATGTCATTAACGAATCACATCACTTTTAGGGGGCGGTAGTCCGCACTTCCTTAAATGAAGATATCGGGTTTACCCATAATGGAAACCATAAAGGTATGCCAAAAATGAAAAATACAGAAGCTTAAAGAAAACATAAACATATTATATATCATATATAAAAATAGTGACATCATAATGGCCACCCTTGAAGGTGTTAAATGAGTATTGAACAATCATCGTTTCGGGAGGCAGAATTTCGCCATCCACGGAAACCGTATGTTCTTTAACCATTTGATGTAGGTGTGTGAGAGTGTAGCTCAAATAAATATTATAACAACATCCTAGTATATTGAAGATACTGGTGTTGTTACAAAATAAGTAAATAAAAAGAGTTTAGAGGGTTGGAGAAGCAAAATAAAACAAATGAACAAGAGAGAATGAATTTCCTTTAAAAGTGTAACTCTCTTTTTATTTGAGCCTAAAGGCTTCCTTTGAAAGGATTATGCCCAAAGGGAATCCTCTAGGATGAGTAGAGGGATGTGGAGAGAGTAATTGGGCAGGGTTTGGCCGAGCCAAAGGCTTGAGAAGTGTGTGAAATGAGGTAGAGGTGGGGGCCTTTTATAAGAGGAGAGGAGGGGCACTTTTGGAAAGTAAGGAAATATTACTTTATTTGAAAATGTGTTTCGGTTTTAAAAGGTCCCACATTGATATAATTCGTGGATAAGGTGATAAGGTTTTGAAATCCACTCATCCAATTGGTTTTGGACATTTCTAGGTTTTATATTTTTCATTATCTTTCCATTTTATTTAAATCGTCAAATAATGATGTCATCGCTGCATCATTATTATGTCATATATAATTTAATTTATTTAATGTCTATAAATTATAAAAAAAATACTATGATGTAGGAAATCTTTTTAGCGTTCCTATTACTATTTCTAATCAAAATTTGAACTTGTATAACCCTAAGTAAAAATTATTTTAGTAAAACAATTTATGTTAGTGTCATTTCCACTTTAACATTAAATAAAAATATATTAATGTCATTTTCCAACTAATGTGGCTCCATGGGGTCCCCAAGTTGGCCCATGGCTTGTCTTTGTCGGCCATGACTCACCCAATAGGTGTAGGAAAAGTGTCATGGTGTTTTCACATTCTTATAATACCATTTTTACCTTAAACTACACTAATTACCTCTAATCGCGATTAATGAAAAAAAGTTACTATTCACCAAAAAATTATTTTAATCTCATTGAACCACATTTTATTTCTTAATGACAACCATGTATGTCGGATTTTTAAAATTCAATACACATTAGTGGTAAACTTTCATTTAACTGAAAAATCAGTTTGCTTGATTACCACTTAGTGGTTTCACTATTCATCAAAAATTGAAGTTTTTCAGAAAATTATCAAAAAATCACCCTAAGCTATATTTGATATTCCGAATTCAAAAATGAAGTCCATTTTACAAAATTCAAAACATATAAGTCAAATTAATTAATTTAATAATTAATTCTCTCTGTCATGACAAATAGCGTGTTTTTGTGAAACAATAAGTATCAAAAGATTGACAACAGTTTAAGTCCAATTTCAAAGTGAAATTGATTCCAATGACCACCATTGGATTAACTGGTAAAAATATTTTCTAATTTCACTTTAAAACCAATTAAAATAATAATCTAATCATATAAATAATTTAGATTAAAAATAGGTTTTGAATTAAAATAAAACATTTTACACTATTCATAAAAAAATGAACTTTATCAGAAAGGTACCAAAAATTTACACAAAGTAAATTTTGATGTCCTGATTATAAAGAAGAGTTATATTTGGTCCAAAATAAAGTATAAGAGTGATCAAAACTATATTTAATGATGGTTCACCATTAAAAGGTGATAAGTGAACCTTTAGTGAAAATTAGAGTATATATGCCCTAAAATTGAACTCTTTCCGTATTTTAAGCCTTTATCTTTTATTGGGTAAATGTATAAACATTTAAAAACATATCTAATCATATTTTAGTTATTTCTATCCATTCCCGCCAGTACAACGGCTACTTGTTAACTAACATTTAAAATAATATTATTTTATTACTAGTGTGCAACGTAAGTTTCAAAGAAACTCATCGTTGCGTATCGGGTACGCTATCGAACATAGCAACCCCTTTAAAATAAAATTAATATTTAATTCGTAAATATTAATAAATATGAAAATTCTTTATTCTTTATTTACCTGGGATGTTACATCCCCCCCCCTTTGGGAATTGCGTCCTCGCAATTTTATTCACTTATCAAAATAAGTGGGGGTATTTATCCCTCATAGCATTTTTAGATTCCCACGTTGCCTCTTAAATCACATGGGTTTTCCACAAAACCTTTACCTGATGAATCACCTTATTCCGTAACACTTGCTCCCTGTGGTCAAGAATCTGGACCGGTTGTTCCTCATAAGATAGGTTCTCTTCCAGCTGAACTACCTCTGGGCTCAAAACATGAGATGGATCTGGCATATACTTTCTCAACATCGAAACGTGAAAAACATTGTGTACCTGAGATAAACTCAGAGGTAAAGCCACTCGGTATGCAACTGATCCAACTCTTTCCAGAATTTCGTATGGTCCAACCAACCATGGACTCAACTTTCCTTTCTTACCAAATCTCATCACACTTTTCCAAGGAGAAACCTTGAGAAAAGCATGATCACCTACCTCAAAAGATAGATCCTTCCTCCGGTTATCCGCATAACTCTTCTGCCTGCTCTGAGCTGTTCTCATGTGTTTTCTGAATCAACTGAACTTTTTCTACCATCTCTTCTACCAATTCTGGTCCCATCAGCTTTCTTTCAGCCACTTCATTCCAAAAAGCTGGAGTTCGACACCGCTTCCCATATAATGCCTGAAATGGTGCCATCTGTATACTGGAATGGAAACTGTTATTATAAGAAAACTCAACCAAAGAAAGATGTTGGTCCCAACTTCCCTGATATTCCATAGAACAAGCTCGTAGCATATCCTCCAATGTCTGGATTATTCGTTCTGACTGCCCATCTGATTGAGGATGAAAAGCTGTACTAAAATTTAATTCAGTACCCAACGACTTCTGAAGGCCTTTCCAAATGTTAGAAGTAAACCTGGGATCACGATCCGATACAATGGAGAGAGGAACTCCATGTAACCTGACTATCTCTTTAAGATACAAATGGGAAAGTTGATCTAGAGAGAAAGTATCTCGTATAGCAAGGAAAAGAGCAGATTTAGTCAAGCGATCAACAATAACCCAGATTGCATTATTACCTCAAGATGTCCTCAGTAATCCCACAACAAAGTCCATGGAAATGTTTTCCCATTTCCACTCTGGCACTGGTAAAGGCTGAAGCATCCCTTTCGGTAACTACTGCTCTGCTTTAACCTGTTGACATGTCAAACACTTCACAGTATAATCAGCAATGTCTCTATTCATTCCATCCCACCAGTAATACTCCCGCAGATCTCTGTACATATTAGTACTGCCAGGATGAACTGAAAACGGGGAACTATGAGCCTCACATAACAACTCATTCTTCAACTGTGAATCACAAGGCACACATAACATCTTCACAAACCTCAAAATACAAACACAAACTTATCCAGGAACTCATGGAAAATTTTATTCATAAGGTCCATGAATACAGCAGGTGCATTCGTTAACCCAAAAGGCATAACTAAAAATTCATAATGGCCATATCTAGTACGGAACGCAGTCTTCAGAACGTCTGCTTCTTTTACTTTCAACTGATGGTACCCCGACCTCAAGTCAATCTTCGAAAAATACTGAGCTCCCTGGAGCTGATACCACTTCATTCGATGGCCCAACATCTGTTGAAGTTGTTGCAAATCATTTTACCACCCCTTTCTGCTTGTAGTCTAACTACTTCCCATCACTCAAGCTCTTTGTCGGACACTCATTTGCATAGTGACCCATCTCATTGCACTTATAACATCTTACCGTTGGCTTTTCATTTCCTGCTTGATCATCTTCCTTACAGTTACGAGCAATATGACCAGACTTACCACACCAAAAGCACTTACCATACTTGGATAAACATTCTCCAGGATGCATTTTACCACACTTCTCACAGGATGGATATTTGGTTTTCTTACCTCCTTGCTTCTTTGATGAATTCTTCCCCTTTGCCGGCCAACTAGACCACTTATTCTGTTGTTTGTCATAGAACACCTGATCATCGACAAACTCCAATTCCACCTTCTCCGCACATCGAACAAGTATTTCATAACTTTTAAACTCACGAGAAGCTAAAGCCCTTCGATACTTTGGCTTTAACCCTAAGTAAAAACTGTTTATTTTACTATCAAGATCTCGTATGAAGTTTGGAGCATACCTTGCCAATCGAGTGAACTTTTCTTCATAAGCAGCCACTGAGTCTTCCTCTTGCCCCAATTCCAAGAATTGCTTTTCCATCCTAAGTCGAACAGCCTTAGGAAAATATTTCTCAAGAAACATACCTTTGAATTCGTCCCAGGGAAGATCCTCAATCTCATCACTATCCCTTATATTTTTCACCATTGACCACCACTGATCAGCTTCACCTTCAAAACGGTAAACAGCAAGACTAACCTTTTGATGTTCTGAACACCCCATGACATCAAAAATCTTCTCCAGTGCTTTAATCCACCCTTCAGCTTGCACAGGGTGAGATGATCCTCTGAATGATGGGGGATGTTGCCTCATGAAATGTTCCACCACTGACATGTTCCTCTGCTGTTGATCTGGCTGATCTCGTGCATGGATACCACCACCATTTATAGCCTGAGTCAACTGTGCCATCACTGCAACAAACTGTTCAGTTCCGATTCCGACCATCCCAGGTTGCTGATTTGGATGGTTATCTTCCTCCTGATGTCATCTCAACATAGCTGCTTTGTTTCCTCTGCGGAAAACCATTCTGAACACAGAAATATCTTAGGTGAAGCAACATGGTAATCCTTAAATGCTATATCATTTCAATCATATTATAATTTAACACTTTTCTAACTCCTAAAGTAGTCTAAACCGACCTTTGATACCAACTATAAGGCCCCAGCCTTAAACCTTACTTAATATTGAATTAAATGAATAATTCACATTAAGGATCTTTTCAGGTTTAGAGTTTTAGAGAATTAGAACATAACTATTACATCTTAAAAGATTACAAAGTAGACACTTCTACTATGTCTCCATAAAATAAAAACTCTTAAAAAGAAAGATGTCTAGATTCCATGTTTTAGATAGCATGAAATTCCCTTGATCCCATCCTTGACCTTATTCCACTTTAATTCCTGTGAAAAACATTTCGAAAAACCTGGGGTGAGCATAAAAAGACCAGTAAGGGATACAAAGAGAATGAAAACTGTTAGTTTTTCAAACATCAAGTAAACCATGTATACTATATCAAAGTAATACCTTCACCTTCATGAAGTAGTAAAAAAATCTTCACTGAATAAATTATCATTACTTACCTTTTTGTAACCAAAGGATTACCATAAAACCCATATAAAGAACACATAGAATATATAAAGGTAACTTGGGACATAAACATACTTAAGTGGAATAACCATACGGTTGACTTCCACACATATCACTTAATGGAATATCCATACGGCCAATTTACATACATACTTAATGGAATAGCCATACGGCCGACTTCCATACCCAATGCATTGGAGGTTATAACGTAACCACCCGTCCTGGTATTCACGGCACCACCCGTCATATGGTTTATAACGTTACCACCCGTTAAAATGTCCAAGTACCAGTATAAAATCATAAAACATAAAACCAATATAAAGTAATGATAACATTTCCACATTTCAATCACAATATATCATAAATATATTGACATAATAGAATCCTTTTTCAAAACCATTTTCAATACCAAAATACATAAAAGAGTATATGGTATTTATTTTATTCTAAAAACATTACGGCTTGTTGAGAAAGCCAAAGATCAAATAATACTCTCGGCGGCGGAAAAGGTCGTTGTCACCGCGTACGTTAAAAAAACATTCCTTTTTGTCGTTTAGTAAAACGCTTTGTAGAAAAAGATTCCTTTTGTATAAAAGTAAAAGTCAAAGGAGTTTATACACCGTATAAAAGAAAGTTGTGTATAAAACGAAATATTCCTCAATGAAAGGAGATTGAGACGAAGTCCCTTACCTTGGGTCCGACTTGACTCGATCGTTCTTTAACGTCCTGAATAATAAACTTGAGTTAATTTATACTTGATTAAGAACCTTTTTAAAGTTCATTATTCTTTTTATATCACTTATTGCCATGTTATAAACATTATGTAACCATTTAAGTTAATAATGTTTGTTTTGTCAATATTTGGTTCTTAAGTCGAAAGTTGACTTCTTACAATTACATGTTGTTCATGTGGTCAAAAGTTCTTTATATCCAGAATGAAATTCCTGATTTGGATATCATATATATCATATATATCCAGAATATACATGTATTTATAATATTACATAATCATTTAGAAGTACGAAATGAAATGCACCGTTCATGGAGACGGTAAGCCGTACGTACGCATGAACGCTACTTTCATTTCTTTGTCATATTAGTGGAATTAAAACTAAATGAGAGGTATGTATATTTTAATTCCAGAATTATATTCATCATTTAGATATATCATTAATTATATATATACATTATATACATGTAATTTTAATAGTACATTACATTTGGGGATAAGAAATGAAATGCACCGTTCATGGAGACGGTAAGCCGTACGTACGCATGAACGCTACTTTCATTTCTATCTCATACTTTAATGGAATGAAATAATAATGATATAGAGGTATATTATATTTCCAGTATAACATCATATATAATAACTTTAAATCCATCCTTTACACGTCCCACATATGGCATTAACGAATCACATCACTTTTAGGGGGCAGTAGTCTGCACTTCCTTAAATGAGGATATCGTGTTTACCCATAATGGAAACCATAAAGGTATGCCAAAAATGAAAAATACAGAAGCTTAAAGAAAACATAAACATATTATATATCATATATAAAAATAGTGACATCATAATGGCCACCCTTGAAGGTGTTAAATGAGTATTGAACAATCATCGTTTCGGGAGGCAGAATTTCGCCATCCACGGAAATTGTATGTTCTTTAACCATTTGATGTAGTTGTGTGAGAGTGTAGCTCAAATAAATATAATAACAACATCCTAGTATATTTAATATACTGTTTTTGTTACAAAAGAAGTAAATAAAAAGAGTTTATAGGGTTGGAGAAGAAAAATAAAAAAAATGAACAAGAGAGAATGAATTACCTTTAAAAGTGTAACTCCCTTTTGATTTGAGCCTAAAGGCTTCCTTTGAAAGGATTCTGCCCAAAGGGAATCCTCTAGGATGAGTAGAGGGATGTGGATAGAGTAAATGGGCAGGGGTTGGCCGAGCCAAAGGCTTGAGAAGTGTGTGAAATGAGGTAGAGGTGGGGGTCTTTTATTAGAGGAGAGGAGGGGCACTTTTGGAAAGTAAGGAAATATTACTTTATTTGAAAATGTGTTTCGGTTTTAAAAGGTCACACATTGATATAATTAGTGGATAAGGTGATAAGGTTTCGAAATCCACTCATCCAATTGGTTTTGGACATGTGTAGGTTTTATATTTTTCATTATCTTTCCATTTTATTTAAATCGTCAAATAATGATGTCATCGCTGCATCATTATTATGTCATATATAATTTAATTTATTTAATGTCTATAAATTATAAAAAAATTTCTATGATGTAGGAAATCCTTTTAGCTTTCCAATGACTATTTCTAATCAAAATTTAGACTTTTATTACCCTACTTAAAAATTATTTTAGTAAAACACTTTATGTTTGTGTCATTTCCACTTTAACATTAAATAAAAATATGTTAATGTCATTTTCCAACTAATGTGGCTCCATGGGGTCCCCAAGTTGGCCCATGGCTTGTATTTGTCGGCCATGACTCATACAATAGGTGTAGGACAAGTTTCATGGTGTTTTCACATTCTTATAATACCATTTTTACCTTAAACTACACTAATTACCTCTAATCGCGATTAATGAAAAAAAGTTACTATTCACCAAAAAATTATTTTAATCTCATTGAACAACATTTTACTTATTAATGACAACCATGTATGTCGGATTTTCAAAATTCAATACACATTAGTGGTAAACTTTCATTTAACTGAAAAATTAGTTTGCTTGATTACCACTTAGTGGTTTCACTATTCGTCAAAAATTGAAGTTTTTCAGAAAATTACCAAAAATTCACCCTAAGCTATATTTGATATTCCGAATTCAAAAATGAAGTCCATTTTACAAAATTCAAAACATATAAGTAAAATTAATTAATTTAATAATTAATTCCCGCTGTCATGACAAATAGCGTGTTTTTGTGAAACAATAAGTATCAAAAGATTGACACCAGTTTAAGTCCTATTTCAAAGTAAAATTGATTCCAATGACCACCATTGGATTAACTGGTAAAAATATTTTCTAATTTCACTTTAAAACCAATTAAAATAATAATCTAATCATATAAATAATTTTGATTAAAAAGAGGTTTTGAATTGAAATACAACATTTTACACTATTCATAAAAAAATTGAACTTTATCAGAAAGGTACCAAAAATTTACACAAAGTAAATTTTGATGTCCCGATTCTAAAGAAGAGTTATATTTGGTCCAAAATAAAGTATAAGAGTGATCAAAACTATATTTAATGATGGTTCACCATTAAAAGGTGATAAGTGAACCTTTAGTGAAAATTAGAGTATATATGCCCTAAAATTGAACTCTTTCCGTATTTTAAGCCTTTATCTTTTATTGGGTAAATGTACAAACATTTAAAAACATATCTAATCATATATTAGTTATTTATATCCATTCCCGCCAGTACAACGGCTACTTGTTAACTAACATTTAAAATAATATTATTTTATTACTAGTGTGCTACGTAAGTTTCAAAGAAACACATCGTTGCGTATCGGGTACGCTATCGAACATAGCAACCCCTTTAAAATAAAATTAATATTTAATTTGTAAATATTAATAAATATGAAAATTCTTTATTCTTTATTTACCTGGGATGTTACATCCTTCCATCCTTTTGGGAATTGCGTCCTCGCAATTTTATTCACTTATCAAAATAAGTGGGGGTATTTATCCCTCATAGCATTTTCAGATTCCCACGTTGCCTCTTAAATCACATGGGTTTTCCACAAAACCTTTACCTGATGAATCGCCTTATTCCGTAACACTTGCTCCCTGTGGTCAAGAATCTGGACCGGTTGTTCCTCATAAGATAGGTTCTCTTCCAGCTGAACTACCTCTGGGCTCAAAACATGAGATGAATCTGGCATATACTTTCTCAACATCGAAACGTGAAAAACATTGTGTACCTGAGATAAACTCGGAGGTAAAGCCACTCGGTATGAAACTGATCCAACTCTTTCCAGAATTTTGTATGGTCCAACCAACCATGGACTCAACTTTCCTTTCTTACCAAATCTCATCACACTTTTCCAAGGATAATCCTTGAGAAAAGCATGATCACCTACCTCAAAAGATAGATCCTTCCTCCGGTTATCCGCATAACTCTTCTGCCTGCTCTGAGCTGTTCTCATGTGTTTTCTGAATCAACTGAACTTTTTCTGCCATCTCTTCTACCAATTCTGGTCCCATCAGCTTCCTTTCACCCACTTCATTCCAAAAAGCTAGAGTTCGACACCGCTTCCCATATAATGCCTGAAATGGTGCCATATGTATACTGGAATGAAAACTGTTATTATAAGAAAACTCAACCAAAGAAAGATGTTGGTCCCAACTTCCCTGATATTCCATAGAACAAGCTCGTAGAATATCCTCCAATGTCTGGATTGTTCGTTCTGACTTCCCATCTGATTGAGGATGAAAAGCTGTACTAAAATTTAATTCAGTACCCAACGACTTCTGAAGGCCATTCCAAAAGTTAGAAGTAAACCTGGGATCACGATCCGATACAATGGAGAGAGGAACTCCATGTAACCTGACTATCTCTTTAAGATACAAATGGGAAAGTTGATCTAGAGAGAAAGTATCTCGTATAGCAAGGAAAAGAGCAGATTTAGTCAAGCGATCAACAATAACCTAGATTGCATTATTACCTCATGATGTCCTCGGTAATCCCACAACAAAGTCCATGGATATGTTTTCCCATTTCCACTCTGGCACTGGTAAAGGCTGAAGCATCCCTTTCGATAACTGCTGCTCTGCTTTAACCTGTAGACATGTCAAACACTTCACAGTAAAATCAGCAATGTCTCTTTTCATTCCATCCCACCAATAATACTCCCGCAGATCTCTGTACATCTTAGAACTGCCAGGATGAACTGAAAATGGGGAACTATGAGCCTCACAAAACAACTCATTCTTCAACTATGAATCACAAGGCACACATAACCTCTTCACAAACCTCAAAATACAAACACAATCTTATCCAAAGACTCATGGAAAATTTTATTCATAAGGTCCATGAATACAGAAGGTGCATTGGTTAACCCAAAAGGCATAACTAAAAATTCATAATGGCCATATCTAGTACGGAACGCAGTCTCCAGAACGTCTGCTTCTTTTACTTTCAACTGATGGTACCCCGACCTCAAGTCAATCATCGAAAAATACTGAGCTCCCTGGAGCTGATACCACTTCATTCGATGGCCCAACATCTGCTGAAGTTGTTGCAAATCATTTTACCACCCCTTTCTGCTTGTAGTCTAACTGCTTCCCATTACTCAAGCTCTTTGTCGGACACTCATTTGCATAGTGACCCATCTCATTGCACTTATAACATCTTACCGTTGGCTTTTCATTTCCTGCTTGATCATCTTCCTTACAGTTACGAGCAAAATGACCAGACTTACCACACTGAAAGCACTTACCAGACTTGGATAAACATTCTCCAGGATGCATTTTACCACACTTCTCACATGATGGATATTTGGTTTTCTTACCTCCTTTCTTCTTTGATGAATTCTTCCCCTTTTCCTGCCAACTAGTCCTCTTATTCTTGTTGTTTGTCATAGAACACCTGATCATCGGCAAACTCCATTTCCACCTTCTCCACACATCGAACAAGTTTTTCATAACTTTTAAACTCACGAGAAGCTAAAGCCCTTCGATACTTTGGCTTTAACCCTGAGTAAAAATGGTTTATTTTACTATCAAGATCTCGTATGAAGTTTGGAGCATACCTTCCCAATCGAGTGAACTTTTCTTCATAAGCAGCCACTGAGTCTTCCTCTTTCCTCAATTCCAAGAATTGCTTTTCCATCCTAAGTCGAACAGCCTTAGGAAAATATTTCTCAAGAAACATACCTTTGAATTCGTCCCAGGGAAGATCCTCAATCTCATCACTATCCCTTATATTTTTCACCATTGACCACCACTGATCAGCTTCACCTTCAAAACGGTAAACAACAAGACTAACCTTTTGATGTTCTGAACACCCCATGACATCAAAAATCTTCTCCAGTGCTTTAATCCACCCTTCAGCTTGCACAGGGTCAGATGATCCTCTGAATGATGGGGGATGTTGCCTCATGAAATGTTCCACCACTGACATGTTCCTCTGCTGTTGATCTGGCTGACTCGTGCATGGATACCACCACCATTTATAACCTGAGTCAACTGTGCCATCACTGCAACAAACTGTTCAGTTCCGATTCCGACCATCTCAGGTTGCTGATTTGGAAGGTTATCTTCCTCCTGATGTCGTCTCAACATAGCTGCTTTGTTTCCTCTGCGGAAAACCATTCTGAACACAGAAATATCTTAGGTGAAGCAACATGGTAATCCATAAATGCTATATCATTTCAATCATATTATAATTTAACACTTTTCTAACTCCTAAAGTTGTCTAAACCGACCTTTGATACAAACTATAAGGCCCCAGCCTTAAACCTTACGTAATATTGAATTAAATGAATAATTCACATTGAGGATCTTTTCAGGTTTAGAGTTTTAGAGAATTAGAACATAACTATTACATCTTAAAAGATTAGAAAGTAGACACTTCTACTAAGTCTCCATAAAATAAAAACCCTTAAAAAGAACGATGTCTAGATTCCATGTTTTAGATAGCATGAAATTCCCTTGATCCCATCCTTGACCTTATTCCACTTTAAATCCTATGAAAAACATTTCGAAAAACTTGGGGTGAGCATAAAAAGCCCAGTAAGGGATACAAAGAGAATGAAAACTATTAGTTTTTCAAACATCAAGTAAACCATGTATACTATATAAAAGTAATACCTTCACCTTCATGAAGTAGTAAAAAAAATCCTCACTGAATAAAGTATCATTGCTTACCTTTTTGTAACCAAAGGATTACCATAAAACCCATATAAAGAACACATAGAATATATAAAGGTAACTTGGGACATAAACATACTTAAGTGGAATAACCATACGGTTGACTTCCACACATATCACTTAATGGAATAGCCATACGGCCAATTTCCTTACATACTTAATGGAATAGCCATACGGCCGACTTCCATACCCAATGCATTGGAGGTTATAACGTAACCACCCGTCCTGGTATTCACGGCACCACCCGTCATATGGTTTATAACGTAACCACCCGTTAAAATGTCCAAGTACCAATATAAAATCATAAAACATAAAACCAATATAAAGGAATGATAACATTTCCACATTTCAATCACAATATATCATAAATATATTGACATAATAGAATCCTTTTTCAAAACCATTTTCAATACCAAAATACATAAAAGAGTACATGGTATTTATTTTATTCTAAAAACATTACGGCTTGTTGAGAAAGCCAAAGATCGAATAATACTCCCGGCGGCGGAAAATGTCGTTGTAACCGCGTACGTTAAAAATAACATTCCTTTTTGTCGTTTAGTAAAACGCTTCATAGAAAAACATTCCTTTTGTATAAAAGTAAAAGTCAAAGGAGTTTATACACCGTATAAAAGAAAGTTGTGTATTAAACGAAATATGCCTCAATGAAAGGAGATTGAGACGAAGTCCCTTACCTTGGGTCCGACTTGACTCGATCGTTCTTTAACGTCCTGAATAATAAACTTGAGTTAATTTATACTTGATTAAGAACCTTTTTAAAGTTCATTATTCTTTTTATATCACTTATTTCCATGTTATAAACATTATGTAACCATTTAAGTTAATAATGTTTGTTTTGTCAATATTTGGTTCTTAAGTCGAAAGTTGACTTCTTACAATTACATGTTGTTCATGTGGTCAAAATTTCTTTATATCCAGAATGAAATTCCTGATTTGGATATCATATATATCATATATATCCAGCATATACATGTATTTATAATATTACATAATCATTTAGAAGTAAGAAATGAAATGCACCGTTCATGGAGACGGTAAGCCGTACGTACGCATGAACACTACTTTCATTTCTATGTCATATTAGTGGAATTAAAACTAAATGAGAGGTATGTGTATTTTAATTCCAGAATTATATTCATCATTTAGATATATCATTAATTATATATGTACATTATTTACATGTAATTTTAATAGTACATTACATTTGGGGATAAGAAATGAAATGCACCGTTCATGGAGACGGTAAGCCGTACGTACGCATGAACGCTACTTTCATTTCTATCTCATACTTTAATGTAAAGAAATAATAATGATATAGAGGTATATTATAATTCTAGTATAACATCATATATAATAACTTTAAATCCATCCTTTACACGTCCCACATATGGCATTAACGAATCACATCACTTTTAGGGGGCGGTAGTCCGCACTTCCTTAAATGAAGATATCGTGTTTACCCATAATGGAAACCATAAAGGTATGCCAAAAATGATAAATAAAGAAGATTAAAGAAAACATAAACATATTATATATCATATATAAAAATAGTGACATCATAATGGCCACCCTTGAAGGTGTTAAATGAGTATTGAACAATCATCGTTTCGGGAGGCATAATTTCGCCATCCACGGAAACCGTATGTTCTTTAACCATTTGATGTAGTTGTGTGAGAGTGTAGCTCAAATAAATATTATAACAACATCCTAGTATATTGAATATACTGGTGTTGTTACAAAATAAGTAAATAAAAAGAGTTTAGAGGGTTGGAGAAGCAAAATAAAACAAATGAACAAGAGAGAATGAATTACCTTTAAAAGTGTAACTCCCTTTTGATTTGAGCCTAAAGGCTTCCTTTGAAAAGATTCTGCCCAAAGGGAATCCTCTAGGATGAGTAGAGGGATGTGGAGAGAGT
Organism: Viscum album; assembly: GCA_963277665.1. NCBI lineage: Eukaryota > Viridiplantae > Streptophyta > Magnoliopsida > Santalales > Viscaceae > Viscum > Viscum album. The sequence goes on from OY728162.1 coordinate 1,049,674,529, forward strand.
AATTGGGCAGGGTTTGGCCGAGCCAAAGGCTTGAGAAGTGTGTGAAATGAGGTAGAGGTGGGGGCCTTTTATAAGAGGAGAGGAGGGGCACTTTTGGAAAGTAAGGAAATATTACTTTATTTGAAAATGTGTTTCGGTTTTAAAAGGTCCCACATTGATATAATTCGTGGATAAGGTGATAAGGTTTCTAAATCCACTCATACAATTGGTTTTGGACATTTGTAGGTTTTATATTTTTCATTATCTTTCCATTTTATTTAAATCGTCAAATAATGATGTCATCGCTGCATCATTATTATGTCATATATAATTTAGTTTATTTAATGTCTATAAATTATAAAAAAAATACTATGATGTAGGAAATCGTTTTCGCTTTCCAATGACTATTTATAATCAAAATTTTGACTTTTATAACCCTACTTAAAAATTATTTTAGTAAAACAATTTATGTTAGTGTCATTTCCACTTTAACATTAAATAAAAATATATTAATGTCATTTTCCAACTAATGTGGCTCCATGGGGTCCCCAAGTTGGCCCATGGCTTGTCTTTGTCGGCCATGACTCACCCAATAGGTGTAGGACAAGTTTCATGGTGTTTTCACATTCTTATAATACCATTTTTACCTTAAACTACACTAATTACCTCTAATCGCGATTAATGAAAAAAAGTTACTATTCACCAAAAAAATATTTTAATCTCATTGAACCACATTTTACTTCTTAATGACAACCATGTATGTCGGATTTTAAAAATTCAATACACATTAGTGGTAAACTTTCATTTAATTGAAAAATCAGTTTGCTTGATTACCACTTAGTGGTTTCACTATTCATCAAATATTGATGTTTTTCAGAAAATTACCAAAAATTCACCCTAAGCTATATTTGATATTCCGAATTCAAAAATGAAGTCCATTTTACAAAATTCAAAACATATAATTCAAATTAATTAATTTAATAATTAATTCCCGCTGTCATGACAAATAGCGTGTTTTTGTGAAACAATAAGTATCAAAAGATTGACACCAGTTTAAGTCCAATTTCAAAGTGAAATTGATTCCAATGACCACCTTTGGATTAAATGGTAAAAATATTTTCTAATTTCACTTTAAAACCAATTAAAAAAATAATCTAATCATATAAATAATTTAGATTAAAAAGAGGTTTTGAATTAAAATACAACATTTTACACTATTCATAAAAAAATGAACTTTATCAGAAAGGTACCAAAAATTTACACAAAGTAAATTTTGATGTCCCAATTCTAAAGAAGAGTTATATTTGGTCCAAAATAAAGTATAAGAGTGATCAAAACTATATTTAACGATGGTTCACCATTAAAAGGTGATAAGTGAACCTTTAGTGAAAATTAGAGTATATATGCCCTAAAATTGAACTCTTTCCGTATTTTAAGCCTTTATCTTTTATTGGATAAATGTATAAACATTTAAAAACATATCTAATCATATTTTAGTTATTTCTATCCATTCCCGCTAGTAAAACGGCTACTTGTTAACTAACATTTAAAATAATATTATTTTATTACTAGTGTGCTACGTAAGTTTCAAAGAAACTCATCGTTGCGTATCGGGTACGCTATCGAACATAGCACCCCCTTTAAAATAAAATTAATATTTAATTCGTAAATATTAATAAATATGAAAATTCTTTATTCTTAATTTACCTGGGATGTTACATCTTTCCCCCCTTTTGGGAATTGCGTCGTCGCAATTTTATTCACTTATCAAAATAAGTGGGAGTATTTATCCCTCATAGAATTTTCAGATTCCCACGTTGCCTCTTAAATCACATGGGTTTTCCACAAAACCATTACCTGATGAATCACCTTATTCCGTAACACTTGGTCCCTGTGGTCAAGAATCTGGACCGGTTGTTCCTCATAAGATAGGTTCTCTTCCAGCTGAACTACCTCTGGGCTCAAAACATGTGATGGATCTGGCATATACTTTCTCAACATCGAAACGTGAAAAACATTGTGTACTTGAGATAAACCCGGAGGTAAAGCCACTCGGTATGCAACTGATCCAACTCTTTCCAGAATTTCCTATGGTCCAACCAACCATGGACTCAACTTTCCTTTCTTACCAAATCTCATCACACATTTCCAAGGAGAAACCTTGAGAAAAGCATGATCACCTACCTCAAAAGACAGATCCTTCCTCCGGTTATCCGCATTACTCTTCTGCCTGCTCTGAGCTGTTCTCATGTGTTTTCTGAATCAACTGAACTTTTTCTGCCATCTCTTCTACCAATTCTGGTCCCATCAGCTTCCTTTCACCCACTTCATTCCAAAAAGCTGGAGTTCGACACCACTTCCCATATAATGCCTGAAATGGTGCCATCTGTATACTAGAATGAAAACTGTTATTATAAGAAAACTCAACCAAAGAAAGATGTTGGTCCCAACTTCCCTGATATTCCATAGAACAAGCTCGTAGCATATCCTCCAATTTCTGGATTGTTCGTTCTGACTGCCCATCTGATTGAGGATGAAAAGCTGTACTAAAATTTAATTCAGTACCCAACGACTTCTGAAGGCCATTCCAAAAGTTAGAAGTAAACCTGGGATCACGATCTGATACAATGGAAAGAGGAACTCCATGTAACCTGACTATCTCTTTAAGATACAAACGGGAAAGTTGATCTAGAGAGAAAGTATCTCGTATAGCAAGGAAAAGAGCAGATTTAGTCAAGCAATCAACAATAACCCAGATTGCATTATTACCTCAAGATGTCCTCGGAAATCCCACAACAAAGTCAATGGATATGTTTTCCCATTTCCACTCTGGCACTGGTAAAGGCTGAAGCATCCCTTTCGGTAACTGATGCTCTGCTTTAACCTGTTGACATGTCAAACACTTCACAGTAAAATCAGCAATGTCTCTTTTCATTCCATCCCACCAGTAATACTCCCGCAGATCTCTGTACATCTTAGTACTGCCAGGATGAACTGAAAACGGGGAACTATGAGCCTCACATAACAACTCATTCTTCAACTGTGAATCACAAGGCACACATAACCTCTTCACAAACCTCAAAATACAAACACAAACTTATCCAAGAACTCATGGAAAATTTTATTCATAAGGTCCATGAATACAGCAGGTGCATTGGTTAACCCAAAAGGCATAACTAAAAATTCATAATGGCCATATCTAGTACGGAACGCAGTCTTCAGAACATCTGCTTCTTTTACTTTCAACTGATGGTACCCCGACCTCAAGTCAATCTTCGAAAAATACTGAGCTCCCTGGAGCTGATACCACTTCATTCGATGGCCCAGCATCTGCTGAAGTTGTTTCAAATCATTTTACCACCCCTTTCTGCTTGTAGTCTAACTGCTTCCCATCACTCAAGCTCTTTGTCGGACACTCATTTGCATAGTGACCCATCTCATTGCACTTATAACATCTTACCGTTGGCTTTTCATTTCCTGCTTGATCATCTTCCTTACAGTTACGAGCAATATGACCAGACTTACCACACCGAAAGCACTTACCAGACTTGGATAAACATTCTCCAGGATGCATTTTACCACACTTCTCACAGGATGGATATTTGGTTTTCTTACCTCCTTGCTTCTTTGATGAATTCTTCCCCTTTGCCTGCCAACTAGACCTCTTATTCTGTTGTTTGTCATAGAACACCTGATCATCAGCAAACTCCATTTCCACCTTCTCCGCACATCGAACAAGTTTTTCATACCTTTTAAACTCACGAGAAGCTAAAGCCCTTCGATACTTTGGATTTAACCCTGAGTAAAAACGGTTTATTTTACTATCAAGATCTCGTATGAAGTTTGGAGCATACCTTGCCAATCGAGTGAACTTTTCTTCATAAGCAGCCACTGAGTCTTCCTCTTGCCTCAATTCCAAGGATTGCTTTTCCATCCTAAGTCGAACAGCCTTAGGAAAATATTTCTCAAGAAACATACATTTGAATTCATCCCAGGGAAGATCCTCAATGTCATCACTATCCCTTATATTTTTCACCATTGACCACCACTGATCAGCTTCACCTTCAAAACGGTAAACAGCAAGACTAACCTTTTGATGTTCTGAACACCCCATGACATCAAAAATCTTCTCCAGTGCTTTAATCCACCCTTCAGCTTGCACAGGGTCAGATGATCCTCTGAATGATTGGGGATGTTGCCTCATGAAATGTTCCACCTCTGACATGTTCCTCTGCTGTTGATCTGGCTGATCTCGTGCATGGATACCACCACCATTTATAGCCTGAGTCAATTGTGCCATCACTGCAACAAACTGTTCAGTTCCGATTCCGACCATCTCAGGTTGCTGATTTGGAAGGTTATCTTCCTCCTAATGTCATCTCAACATAGCTGCTTTGTTTCCTCTGCGGAAAACCATTCTGAACACAGAAATATCTTAGGTGAAGCAAAATGGTAATCTGTAAATGCTATATCATTTCAATCATATTATAATTTAACACTTTTATAACTCCTAAAGTTGTCTAAACCGACCTTTGATACCAACTATAAGGCCCCAGCCTTAAACCTTACTTAATATTGAATTAAATGAATAATTCACATTGAGGATCTTTTCAGGTTTAGAGTTTTAGAGAATTAGAACATAACTATTACATCTTAAAAGATTACAAAGTAGACACTTCTACTAAGTCTCCATAAAATAAAAACTCTTAAAAAGAAAGATGTCTAGATTCCATGTTTTAGATAGAATGAAATTCCCTTGATTCCATCCTTGACCTTATTCCAATTTAAGTCCTGTGAAAAACATTTCGAAAAACTTGGGGTGAGCATAAAAAGCCCAGTAAGGGATACAAAGAGAATGAAAACTGTTAGTTTTTCAAACATCAAGTGAACCATGTATACTATATCAAAGTAATAACTTCACCTTCATGAAGTAGTAAAAAAAATCTTCACTGAATAAAGTATCATTACTTTCCTTTTTGTAACCAAAGGATTACCATAAAACCCATATAAATAACACATAGAATATATAAAGGTAACTTGGGACATAAACATACTTAAGTGGAATAACCATACGGTTGACTTCCACACATATCACTTAATGGAATAGCCATATGGCCAATTTCCATACATACTTAATGTAATAGCCATACGGCCGACTTCCATACCCAATGCATTGGAGGTTATAACGTAACCACCCGTCCTGGTATTCACGGCACCACCCGTCATATGGTTTATAACGTAACCACCCGGTTAAATGTCCAAGTACCAGTATAAAATCATAAAACATAAAACCAATATAAAGGAATGATAACATTTCCACATTTCAATCACAATATATCATAAATATATTGACAAAATAGAATCCTTTTTCAAAACCATTTTCAATACCAAAATACATAAAAGAGTATATGGTATTTATTTTATTCTAAAAACATTAAGGCTTGTTGAGAAAGCCAAAGATCAAATAATACTCCTAGCGGTGGAAAAGGTCGTTGTCACCGCGTACGTTAAAAAAAACATTCCTTTTTGTCGTTTAGTAAAACGCTTCGTAGAAAAAGATTCCTTTTGTATAAAAGTAAAAGTCAAAGGAGTTTATACACCGTATAAAAGAAAGTTGTGTAAAAAACGAAATATGCCTCAATGAAAGGAGATTGAGACGAAGTCCCTTACATTGGGTCCGACGTGACTCGATCGTTCTTTAACGTCCTGAATAATAAACTTGAGTTAATTTATACTTGATTAAGAACCAATTTAAAGTTCATTATTCTTTTTATATCACTTATTGCCATGTTATAAACATTATGTAACCATTTAAGTTAATAATGTTTGTTTTGTGAATATTTGGTTCTTAAGTTGAAAGTTGACTTCTTACAATTACATGTTGTTCATGTGGTCAAATGTTCTTTATATCCAGAATGAAATTCCTGATTTTGATATCATATATATCATATATATCCAGCATATACATGTATTTATAATATTACATAATCATTTAGAAGTAAGAAATGAAATGCACCGTTCATGGAGACGGTAAGCCGTTCATACGCATGAACGCTACTTTCATTTCTTTGTCATATTAGTGGAATTAAAACTAAATGAGAGGTATGTATATTTTAATTCCAGAATTATATTCATCATTTAGATATATCATTAATTATATATATACATTATATACATGTAATTTTAATAGTACATTACATTTGGGGATAAGAAATGAAATGCACCGTTCATGGAGACGGTAAGCCGTACGTACGCATGAACGCTACTTTCATTTCTATCTCATACTTTAATGGAAAGAAATAATAATGATATAGAGGTATATTATAATTCCAGTATAACATCATATATAATAACTTTAAATCCATCCTTTACACGTCCCACATATGGCATTAACAAATCACATCACTTTTAGGGGGCGGTAGTCCGCACTTCCTTAAATGAAGATATCGTGTTTACCCATAATGGAAACCATAAAGGTATGACAAAAATGAAAAATACAGAAGCTTAAAGAAAACATAAACATATTATATATCATATATAAAAATAGTGACATCATAATGGCCACCCTTGAAGGTGTTCAATGAGTATTGAACAATCATCGTTTCGGGAGGCAGAATTTCGCCATCCACGGAAACCGTATGTTCTTTAACCATTTTATGTAGTTGTGTGAGAGTGTAGCTAAAATAAATATTATAACAACATCCTAGTATATTGAAGATACTGGTGTTGTTACAAAAGAAGTAAATAAAAGGAGTTTAGAGGGTTGGAGAAGCAAAATAAAACAAATGAACAAGAGAGAATGAATTACCTTTAAAAGTGTAACTCCCTTTTGATTTGAGCCTAAAGGCTTCCTTTGAAAGGATTCTGCCCAAAGGAAATCCTCTACGATGAGTAGAGGGATGTGGAGAGAGTAATTGGGAAGGGGTTGGCCGAGCCAAAGGCTTGATAAGTGTGTGAAATGAGGTAGAGGTGGGGGCCTTTTATAAGAGGAGAGTAGGGGCACTTTTGGAAAGTAAGGAAATATTACTTTATTTGAAAATCTGTTTCGGTTTTAAAAGGTCCCACATTGATATAATTCGTGGATAAGGTGATAAGGTTTCGAAATCCACTCATTCAATTGGTTTTGGACATGTGTAGGTTTTATATGTTTCATTATCTTTCCATTTTATTTAAATCGTCAAATAATGATGTCATCGCTGCATCATTATTATGTCATATATAATTTAATTTATTTAATGTCTATAAATTATAAAAAAACTACTATGATGTAGGAAATCGTTTTAGCTTTCCAATGACTATTTATAATCAAAATTTGGACTTGTATAACCCTACTTAAAAATTATTTTAGTAAAACAATTAATGTTAGTTTCATTTCCACTTTAACATTAAATAAAAATCTATTAATGTCATTTTCCAACTAATGTGGCTCCATGGGGACCCCAAGTTGGCCCATGGCTTGTCTTTGTCGGCCATGACTCACCCAATAGGTGTAGGACAAGTGTCATGGTGTTTTCACATTCTTATAATACCATTTTTACCTTAAACTACACTAATTACCTCTAATCGCGATTAATGAAAAAAAAGTTACTATTCACCAAAAAATTATTTTAATCTCATTGAACCACATTTTACTTCTTAATGACAACCATGTATGTCGGATTTTCAAAATTCAATACACATTAGTGGTAAAATTTCATTTAACTGAAAAATCAGTTTGCTTGATTACCACTTAGTGGTTTCACTATTCATCAAAAATTGAAGTTTTTCAGAAAATTACCAAAAATTCACCCTAAGCTATATTTGATATTCCAAATTCAAAAATGAAGTCCATTTTACAAAATTCAAAACATATAAGTCAAATTAATTAATTTAATAATTAATTCCCGCTGTCATGACAAATAGCGTGTTTTTGTGAAACAATAAGTATCAAAAGATTGACACCAGTTTAAGTCCAATTTCAAAGTGAAATTGATTCCAATGACCACCATTGGATTAACTGGTAAAAATATTTTCTAATTTCACTTTAAAACCAATTAAAATAATAATCTAATCATAAAAATAATTTAGATTAAAAAGAGGTTTTGAATTAAAATACAACATTTTACACTATTCATAAAAAAATGAACTTTATCAGAAAGGTACCAAAAATTTACACAAAGTAAATTTTGATGTCCCGATTCTAAAGAAGAGTTATATTTGGTCCAAAATAAATTATAAGAGTGATCAAAACTATATTTAATGATGGTTCACCATTAAAAGGTGATAAGTGAACCTTTAGTGAAAATTAGAGTATATATGCCCTAAAATTGAACTCTTTCCGTATTTTAAGCCTTTATCTTTTATTGGGTAAATGTATAAACATTTAAAAACATATCTAATCATATTTTAGTTATTTCTATCCATTCCCGCCAGTACAACGGCTACTTGTTAACTAACATTTAAAATAATATTATTTTATTACTAGTGTGCTACGTAAGTTTCAAAGAAACTCATCGTTGCGTATCGGGTACGCTATCGAACATAGCAACCCCTTTAAAATAAAATTAATATTTAATTCGTAAATATTAATAAATATGAAAATTCTTTATTCTTTATTTACCTGGGATGTTACATTCCAAATTAGATTCACACCATTAGAAGTCACAACAGACACATACGTCATTTGGATAAACATAAAAATTTCTAGAACGAAGTATCTTGTAGGGGTGTGTATAAAAATACAATGCAGGAAACCCTAAAAAAATAAAAACATGGTCTTAGTTCAACGAATATGAATTGGTTCAATATGAGACCACACAAAAAACCCAATGAAACACCAACTCAAAGGTAATCCACCACTCGACTCACAAATAAACTTATACCCTATTTGATTAGGTAAATGGGAAGAAAACACAACTAGTCACATATCTATATCATGGGGTCAAATGAACAGGTCCAACACCTTAGGGGTAAACTCTAAGATGTTAATAAAGTACCAAGAAAGATGAATTCAATGATTTTGAGAAATATGGAATAATGTCCCTACACACCATCAACACATCCCGGTGAAATCGGAAGTATTACTTAACCAATGAAGGTATACAAGAATAATTACTACCCATTAATCAACTAATCCAACATCATTATACATGGTGAGTTGTTGAAATCACCATCATTCCTTGAAAGTTTCCCCAAGTCTCACCAAGATCGACATAGCACCCCATTGATAGTGCCCTGTTCCCTAAACACAATGAATAAAAACCCACTATTGAAACCAAATGGTAAATCCCAAATTTTGAAAACCTAATAAAAAAGGAAAACATAAGTATGTGGATGAATAAGGTAATAATTGAAGAATAATACACTACGAATGTATCTTCACACTTACACAACCAACTAAATAATACCATTACTATCATAAAAAAATTCTATCTGAATCCATCATTGGATACCCACACATCACTGTCACATACAACACGGTTGACGGGGGTTTGATAAAAGAAACCCATATATTTTGGTCTAGTATCCACTACTTGTGGTGGTCCAACACCGCAACCGAATTGTATTCCATCAATATTCAAAGGTTAAATATTATCTATGAAGATAATTTTCATTTCCTCTTATAGAACATCCAATGTCTCACAAGAGGGTATCAACGAAATCATCACCTATCAAGGATGAACCACAATGTACCTGACATTGGGTGATGAATCTATCAATAGATATGAAAAAATAAATCCTCATACTATAATTATGTATTCTAAATATAATCCATGTTACTATATTACTTTATAAACCCTACATAATAATATATCATGATGGTCTAGTGAAAGTTACCATCATGAAAGTTCTATAAAATAAATAACAACCAACCCCATATCCCCCATCAAATGAAATTTAAACATGAATTAACACATTTGTAGTGGGAATTGGGATGTCTATAAAGAGTATAGTATAATGAGAATATTATATTATTTAATTTTATGTGTTCAAATTAATAAAATAGATAGTGAATTTAATTGGATACAATTGGTTTGGTTTTTGAATTAGTTTAAAGAGTAGTGTCTTGACCTAAAATATCCTCACACCATTCTTGTTATATCATTATTTTATTTTAATAATCTCATATTTTATATCAAGTCAAGTAAAATAGCATTTGATTATCCTCACCTAGATGTTTTATTATAGTTTTAGGGGTTAAATTATTAGTAAAACCAACATTATAAACTTTTCTAGTGATTAGAGATCTTCAATCACCCTTAGGTCAATCATGCTCTAACATTCAAAAGAAATAGAATGATCTTAATTAGATTGTGTGTGTGATCTAGTGAAAGGGGGAATATTAATTCAAAATTTCATTATATGTCAAAATATATTATTTACAATGAAATTAGAATATATATATATATATATGTATTACTAAAAGAAAAAATATTAACAAAAAAACCATTAATAGATGTGGTAATGCGATATCATTGTATCTTACACCAATTGATTAATGTTCCATTAATATAGTATTATAACAAAAATATAGTGAAATTATTAATAACTTATGATGTTTATTAAAAAATAATTAATGTGACCTTATCTCTTTAGTGAATAGTTCCCTATTTTTTGAAGAAAGATCAAATTTTCATCACATGCTTCATGGTGTCACCAACATGAGTGGCATTGATTTATTTTATATTTTCTAAATTTTTTTAATACCTTTGAGAATATACCTTAATTTTCATGCTGAGAATATTATCTTTTAATGATTCCATGTATGAAATTTTAGGGTATGAATTTCTCTGGATGTGAGAATATGGAATCATTGTTCTTTATATACATTTTTACTTGATCAGTATTCATACACATTGAAGTATTATTATGATGTGAAAATTTAAAATACATTGCAACATAGTTGAATATAGTTTCTACTAGGTGTAATTGGCCTTTACTGCATATGACTTTGAGAAATTGACTTGATCCTGAGATGGTGGAGCTCAAAATTAGGCCTCAGAGTTGTAGTATGACTAGTCATACATCTAAATTGGACATGGTATGTTGGACCACTCATAGTCGATTGGACTATGTAACTTGAATTCAATGGTCACACAATAAGGATTTGAATGTATATGATTGGAAGAATATATAAAAAATACCAAAGTACCAATGCTTTACAATGACTATAAAATACATAAATTGACTAGAAAAACCTAAAACATAAGGAAAAATCAATACAATGAGTCCAGAAAAGCCCTAAAATGTTAGGAATTCTTCAATTTGGTATTGTCATATAGTATTATAATCCTAGTAAAATATTTTATATTAAATTTTAATAATTATACTCACCTCAGAAAAACCTTATTTTAAGCCTGATAATGATTTAGATTTATTCATTTGACATTATTATTTGAAAACATGAAAATAAATTTCTTAGTTGTGGTATGATCAGATTGTCTAAAAAATGAATTTATAATAATATTCCAGGAAAATATTTAATTATATTATTTGAATTTTTAATTTTTTAATATAATATGAATATAATTTGTCAAAAATTAGATTTGACCTATTTAATAATTTACTTAAAAATTCCTAAAAATGAAATAAAGGGATAAATTATCTAATACTTATGATGATAAGTGGTTAACTAATTTGGAATGAAATTAAAAAATTTCTAAATATTATTTCTCATCATTCCCACACACTTAATATATTTCACTACCAATAAATAAAATGAATTACATTAATTTATTCATATTTTTTTTCATATAATAATCTGAACAATCTAGCAATGGTAAAATCATAGATTTTTCAGTTTTGTGAATTATCATGCCTTTGTTAGTAAATAATTCCCTTACCCCACTTTATATAGTATTAATTTTTAGTTCTATGGGTGAAATTGAAAGACATATGTGGAATTATAATTTTAACATTTAACCATTATATTTATCAATTTTTCATAAGTTTTTGAAATTAATTCTCCAATTTTATGCTAATTGATACCATGTAAATGAAATTATTTGAAGTAAATATTTTTAATTCATTAGGGTTTAATATTCTTATCACCAAAATGAATTAATTTTTTACAATTAGTATGTTATTATACATTTCTCATCCATGTATTTAGAAAGAACCATGAGAAAAACTAATTGAATATAACCAAATAGAATTTACTCATATGCCTAGTTCCTAATGTCTCAAAGCAATATTATTGGACCCAAAGTGCAAATTTACTAAAATATAAAATTACTTATGTTAATTTATTTGGATTTGGTTCCCTATAATGTTCATTTTACCAAGGAAATTTTTTGATAAAATACGTTTGAAATTATAGTGATCAAATATAATAAATATGATTCCATAAAGATCTTCTCACTCATACTCATATTAATGTTCTAAAAATATATAGTTGAGAACAACAACAAAATTCGATTAGTAATTATTTAAATCTCATAATTTTTAAACCTATATAATCCCTCTATCCTATAAACATTTTTTTCTTATATTGTATTCAATTCAACTATAGTATTTAAACACTCAAAGAAGTTTTAAAAAACAAAATTATGTTGAATTTATGTACAATATAATAAATAAGAATTTTGATAAATGTGAATTATTTTATTTTGAGAAAAAATAGTATAAAAAATTTATATAGGCATATATATTTATATCATAATCTACTTTTTCCCTTTATAACACACTTATCATAGACACAAGGTTAATTAATTCCAACACTCATTTATCAAGGAAGAATAATTTAAAATAAATATAATACATACAAGTTTGAATGAAATAGATTTCATGGGTTTCTTATTCTATGGAAACATGGAGAGTTTAGACTCCACCATTGGTTCTTTGAAAAAGTCATCATATTAATACATCAATTATTTTCTATTAAACTTAATGGTATTTGTTGAATCATATCCCTCAATATTGACTACAAAAAATAAGAAATTATTTGTTAATACATATGACCTAGTCCACAAAGAATGAAACATAACATGTATGAGATTTATTTAAGAAAAATACAAAAAATAATTTTCGTTAAATTGAAATATTTTTTATTGATAAGGTTTTAATGGGTATTTTCGATATTTTCCATATAAATTGGTGAATTATTATAAGGTTGCCTCCCCAAATCATCATGTTCAGTCCTCTTTAGCATTCAATGATCTTTATATTTTCAAAACAGTAGGTTCTCCTTCATCACGACCTAATATTATTTTTATTTTAGCACAATTGGAAAATGAGAATAATTTCTAAAAAAATATATAAAGGGGAATCTCTAAGGCCATAATGTTATTATTTAATATATAGAAGCTTTTTTCCTTTGGCGGGGATCAAATTTACTGAAAGTGTTTTCATATTTTTCATTAAATAATAATATTTTCAATTTTATAGTTGTAGTTTAAATTAATGTTGATGATCTGATAATGATGTTTTAAACACAATATCATCATTGATAGTATCATCCCCATGTAAATAATAATTTTTATCATTAATCAGGATTAAATAATTAAAATAACTTATATATAACTAAATTTTATCAAAACACATATTAATTTTTAGATTTAACAAATTTTAAAAAATAGAAACACAAAACAGATCATGAGTTTCAATCACATATAAAAATGAAATTACATCTTTAAATAATTTATTTTATTCATTATTGAGACATGGTAACTCAAAAGTATTCAATATAAACATATATTTTTCCTTATAGGGGAACTTTATTGAATCAATATGATTAAATTTCGTTGTATATTTTCCAAAATATAGTAAAATTATTCTTGTATTTACCTTAATTATTATTTTTTAAATTTTATGAAATTGATTAAAAACACCGTCATGGGAGTAATCATTACATTTTCCTTTTCCATAGTTACAATGTAAAAATGAAAAGGATATAAAAATCCTTATATGCCTACTAGTAAATCTTCTATAACTCAAAAAATATATGTAGCGGTTTAGTTATAATTTTTTAAACCACTCATGTGCCTTTGAGATTATTAATTAACAAGGATGAATAAAATGAATATGGAATTATATTAATTGATGCACCTAAATTACATAGTGAACAAGAATGACATAGTTTTAATATAGTGAAAGGGTTGGTGGAGGTACATGGATATTGATATTTTTATGGTGTTTTTAGAGTAACATTAAATGATAACTTTATACAAAAATTTACCTTTTCATTTCCTTAAAAACATAATTTCTTATTTAAAATATATTTGATAAATTTCTCTTAAATTTTTATTTAGAGGATGAATTCCAATAAATGATTTTTGATCTCCACTTTTTTGAATATTTTTAATATTTATTATTTATTGACTCTTTACAAGATATATTTGGGGTTTAAAAATTATAGTTATGAGTGGTTGGTATGAATAAAAGTATTCCACAATTTATTTTATTACATATTAATTAATTTGGTGTGTCCCCAAATGTGGTTCTTCTTATAGATCATTTTTAGGGATAACTTCATCAGGTTTTTTGTGTTGTTCACTTATAGCTTCTTCCCAAGATGATGCCAATTAATTATTACCCAACATATTTCTGATCCTTAATGTTTTAATACTAACATTACCCTTATGAATTAGAATATATTGATCAATTAGTATACCAAAAACATTTTTTTAATTCACTAAGGGAAATCAATATCTCATTGTTGGAATTCACAAACTATTTCTCCTTGTTCTCTATTGAGGTTGTTTTGCATTGCTTAGTGGATAATCTTTTGCTCTTTGAGATATCTCTCTCTGAGAATGTGGTAGTTAAGTTTTTTTTGATTACCTTTACAAATTTATAATCTAACAGGTTGTTATTTTCAATATGCATATAGAATCTTTTAATTCTTTCTTATTTCTTGATAAAATCATGGAAACTGATGGAACTGTCTTTTGTATATGGTATTGTATATTATTTTTTAATGTGTTAAATCATCATTTTACTACATATGGAGTAACAATTTTGGGATAAATGAGGGTTAAGAAGGTATGTTTAACTAATGTTTTTTTATTAATAATCCCAATATAGAGATTATATTTTTCAAATAATTTTTATATAAAGGGGAGTGAGAATATTATACCCTGTGTATTCCTATTATTGTAGTTATCATATTGATTTTTTTATGTTTTTTAAAATTCTCTATATTAATACAATAATATAATTAGGATATTTCTCAATAAGTTATCCACTAGTGGAAGAAGAAAAAGGCTACCAGTCTCTATCCACCAATCGTACATTTTTTAATTTTATGATTAATTTTTCTCCAACTTTTTGTTTGAGAACGATATTGTTAACAACTTAAAGCTCTCCCAATACTAATAATGAGAATCTTAAAAATAATTTCATTAATATATATATCATCTTATAGAGCTGGAAACTACATAATACATGGAAATATTTTGGGAGGATTGTTTTTTGATGACCATCCTATGTGGTGATCACTCTAGGATGATTGTTGTTGTTTCACTCCTTTGTAGACTATTCAAGGAGAAATCAGAACACATTATAGATAATTTTAACTTCTAAAAAAACTCAAGTCGTGATTTTATATCGAATTTCACTTAATTTTCATAGTTATCGATTATGATCCTTTCTAACCAATATATGAAACTTTGGAAGAAATTAGACCATTCCAGTTTTAAGCTGAAATATTGGAAATTAATTGGGTTGTTGAATCTGATTATTAATATTGATATTGGGTTTATATAATTATTTCAAGGTCCTATCAATTGATCTAGATTTTCTCCCATAACGTTTCTTCATAGGGTCACTCTTATAGGGGAAGAATTTGAATAGGGATGGTAAGTCTATAGAATTGTAACAACCACTCTCTAAACTCATTTATTGATTTATTATGTTTAATGTTTATAGTGATAGTATATCAACCTATGAAAAAAATAATCTTGTTGAGATGATTTTAATCTAGTTAATTGTTAAACTAAATTTTAAACAAAGTAGAATAAAACAGAACCCATGAATACTTCATAAAAACATCAGGTTAATGAACGACCTTTCAAGGGTATTCTAGAAAAAAACGTTTAATCCAAATTAATTTAGTTGTTGGGAGACTTTGTTTTTTTAGAGTGTAGAGTTTATTTGTTTATTTCTTTTATTTTATTAGCTCTCAATCAGATAATTGTGAGTGAATTTCATTGAATGATATTATATTGGTTTCGAAACAGGCCTAAAGAGTAGTGGGGTAACATTGAATATCCTCTTACCGTATATATTAGATCACTATATTATTTTAATACTCAAGTTATTTTTCTCTAATAAAGTAAAATAACACATTATTACCCTACCTTGGAAGTATTTTTTTAAATTATGGTGGGGAAATAATAACTACAACCTCCAATAACACATATCCCAGATATTATAGATATCAAATCACACTTTGGTCATCCTACTACTCATGATCAAAGTAAAGAGAGATAACCAATGTGTAATTCTAGTGATATCTAATGAAATATGGAACATGAATTAAATAATTAAATGAAAAATGAAAACATTATAATTTTTTTAATGTTTTGAATAAGTCTATTCATACTAATAGAATCTATACAAAAAATTATATCACAGAATTCCATAACACTATTAAGGAGATTTTCCTTGGATCATCCACTAATATATTAGCTCACCATCACAATATTTCTACGAAAAAACTGAGAGAAACTATAAAAATAAACTCCAATTGATTAAAAAATCTCATAAATGGAATCCTATATTCAATGTATAGTTTTCCATTTATAAAAAATATATAATAGTTTTTTATGAACTTCACAATTTTATCTACATGATAATAACAGATTTATTATCCATTATCTAACAATATAAATACCTTTGAGAATATTCCCTAATTTTAGTGCTGAGATTCCTCTTCTTTGAATCTCATCGATGAGATGTTTAAGGGTCCAGATTTCATTAGGTGAGAAAATATTAAATAATTTTGATTTATAGGAATTCACTTTTTATCCAGTTTAGTATGCCTAAGAGAATAATAATAATTTTTTAATGTCATTTTCATTATATTATAGTTGATTTTAGGTTCTTCTAGGTGTCATGGACCTTTATTTCATAGAATTTAGAGAAACAATATTAGGCTTTAATTGGCATAATTCTAATTGGGTTAAACCATTATGGTGTGATTGGTCATACATGTGAATTGGTAATTGTTGGTTATTTCATAGATGTTTGACTAGAGTTAAAATACTATGGTAGATGGTCACAACAAAAGGATTTAAATTTTTAGGATGTGTACCTTCTCTAAAAAAGTACGGAAATCCCAAACCCATACATTAAATGGAGAATACTTATGTTGAATAGAAAATCCCTACACATGCGGCCAAAGAATTGTGTTAAGTATCGAAAATTATAATGATAGTTATCATTCAGAAATTTTTTATAGTACTAATGTATTACAATACATAGAAAATATTTAAGATCAAATGAAATGTCTGACACATAGCTTGACAAATCCTTACCTTCAACCGAAAAAATGTATTAAAATGATATTTTATCCTTTTAACCAAGAAATACTGAAAATTAATTATACTGGTGTAGGTATTATAAACATAAGATCAAAATAAATGCAATATAAAAATATCTAAGGAAATTAAATTCTATTTTAAAAAATACAAATTTAGTAAATCAATATGAATGAAATGTTAATAATTCAGATTTTTTGAATTTAACAATTAAATTCCATGTTCTCACAATATATGGAAAATGATTAAATTACACTAGTTTATTCAATATAAGAGGTTAAATCTATTGAAATACAGTAAAAATTTACGAAATATGGGATCTCATCACAAAATATACCCTTCCACCTTCTATTATAAATTGAGAAGTGATGCGAGAGAGATAGAGAGGGAGGGATGGAAAAAGGGAGGAAGTATGGGAGGGTGGGAGGGAGAGGGATAGGTGTAGAGGAGAGGGATATAGTTTTATAGAGAGATAAATGGATAAGGAGAGGTAGATATATATGAATTGAGTGGGAAGAGGGGAGATAGAAGGTGTGAGATGGAGAGGGAGGGGTGAGAGTTTCTAATATTGAATAAAGACTAGACATAAATGCCATTTTAACTATAGAAAAGGTTTCTAACTACTCCATCCTATAAATATAATACATATTAAAAAATATAAAATATGATTTTACTAGGAACAATGAGACTTTTTTTTGAGCCACATTCAATGCCATGACCCCTTGAACCATTATACCATGAAGATGGTACTCCCCATGCCTAGTTAAATGCCTGTGATAGAGACTCATTATCACAAGCAGAAACCCTAACCTCCAAAAAACACTGATAAACAACCAATCTCTATAAAAATTAATGGATTCACATGCTCGACCTCCAATTGATCTATGTTATGTCTAAATATCTCTAATTTATTCTTCTATATCATCAGAATTTTTTCATATACTTCATGGAATTTAGATCTTCTACCAGCATCAAAACATCAATATGATAACAAATAGAAGTAAAGGGGGGAATCACCATCACATTATTTTAGGAAATATTCTAAATATGGAAAAATATATTTTTTACAACATTATTTGGGTTACGAAAATATATAAATCTCAATAGATTGGACAGTACACATTGTGTAACAAGAGTACACAATGTTTTCACACAAATCATCACTCTGTACATGTCCTATAACCAACCTGACATGTACTCCCCTAGCACATAGGGTGTCTCTATACTAAAAGAGGTTTGAGTGTAAATGGATATCTATCCATATACCCTAACCCAAAAAAATTCATGTTTCTCAGCATGTTGTGTACAAGTACAAGCGTTGGTGCCACACATAGGTGTCTATTCATGTACATGAACACACATTATGTCATGTTCCCTAGGCCCCCTCATCATATATATCTAACCAACATTTAAAGTGATCTGCATCTCTTACATGATACGGAAAATTATGATACATGATGTGTATTTTTCATACTGTCCAAATAATGTTTCCAAAATGGGGTGTAGGTGGTGGGGTGAATTTATTTTTAAAGAAGTAAATTTTTTTATAAATTAAAACTGAATTTAATGATCTGAAAACAAATATTGGGGAAAATAAAATTTATAAGTGATAATACTCGTGGAAATATAAAATTAAAGACCATGAATGATATATTGATAATGAAGATCAACAAAAATCTACAAAGGGATCCTGATATCCCCTCCCTAAAATATTCCATAAGAAGCTTTGTTTGAACCCCTAACATTACTGATATAAAATAAAGATATTATAAGAATTAAGAACCTTTACATTTATTTTATATAGTAAAAAACCATATTACATACCTATCCTTTTAGTGGTGGTGAATAGAAACCCAAATTCACCACAAATTAATTATATTGTTCAAGGATCTGCTCACAGTTAGTGATATATAAAACCTAAGAAAATTAAAAATTAAGATCCTTGTTTCTTATAATCCATTTGAATAAAACATTCAATAAAACATCAAGAATTAAATATTAAGAGATGGTTGTAATAGTGGAAATTATGATATAGAGTTTGAAAATGGAAAAATATTAAAACATTGATTCAAAATAATTTTCAAGGTATCTAAATGCATCCCTGAATCCATGGGGGTTTATTTATAGAATATAAAAGATATAAATCCATTTTATGAAATGTATATGTATTATAGAGCCATTGGGGTTACATTAAGGACTGAAGGATCCTCGCTAACAATAATATAATTTTTCTATCTGGATTCCATGAGATTTTTTGGTGGAACATGGACAAAACTGGTGTATTATCCCAAATCCCACAATCCATCCAGTGTTATCCCAGTAGTTATCCATTGAAACGTGTTTCTTAATGATATTAAAAAAACCAACCGCATTTTTTTATCCATTAATTTGGTCCAAAATCATCATGACCTATTTTATAATATAAAAACACTAAAATAAATGAATTAAAAAGTTTGGAAAAATAATTTCGTGTTTTTTTAATGATCCATCTAAGAAAGTGAGTTGTAAAATATTCTCCACCATTTTGATGATCATAAAAACTTACTAAATTTAACAATAATCATTATAGTTATGATGAATTTCTCATGAATATAACCAGAATAATTAAAATTATTCATAATATATTTGAAAATAGAGTTCTAAAAACATTTTAAATGTTTTACAAGATGAATGATATATTTTTAAAATTTCCACTCAAAATCAATACCATATTTCCAAGTTTTATAGTTATAAAAGTAAATATAATTATAATTCATAGGCCATGATCTTCGAAACCTTTTAAATTATAAAAAATATACAAGAACATTTAATAGAAAAATATATTTTAAGTTATTTTTTAATGAAAGTGATGTTAAAATAGTTTGTTTTCAATTTTTTTAAATCCTTTATCATAACAAATATAACATTGAAATATATTTTATATAAATATACCTTTAATATCATCCTCATTTTGATATTCTCTACAAGATTAAAAAATGTGTTAAAAGAAACATGGTTAATCAATAGGAAGATTCATGAATGAGAATTAATATATAATTTTAATTGTTTTAATTTCATAATAACTATTTTTCTGATATAGATAAAATCATTATTTCATTTTAAATATAAAACTAATATTCTTATAAAATAAAATATTCGAAAAAATAAAGAATTAAAATATATAAATATTAAAAAAATATAAATTTTGATAATTGAGAAACACACACAAAACATTATTTTTATTAATAATAGATACCTGATCTTGAAAAGGATCAAATCTAATTTTAAAACTAGTTCAAATCTATAAAAATTTAAATTTTTAAAATGGGTGGCTTCCCCTAAAATGAGGCATACTTCTAAAAGTGTAAAGGGACCCAAAAAACATATACATCAAGAGTTCGATAATCAAAAACAAAAACACAAATCAGAGTGTGAATAAAATATACCAATTAATTGTATACATAAATAAAGGAAATCATATCAATACCACTCAAATAAAGAACATGTCCCAATAAACATCATGGTTAAATATAATGAAAATAAATTTGGATTTATAAATTCAAAATAATAAATTATGTGTGATCTATTCCTAAATACCCCCTAATAAAATCAATTTTTTCAACTAGAAAAGGATAAATGAATATATTTTAAAATTGATGGTAATTTCCAAAAACATCAAGCATGATATCACATTTTTGGATGTAATCCCAAATAAAATGGTTTCTATATTCAATATGGATTATGTGTGAGTGTTGAATTGGATTTTTTGAACTAGGAATCAAACATGTGTTGTCACATATAATAGGAACTCTTTTATAATTTAATATATAATCATTGGGAGTATGTTTGATATAAATTATTTGCATGAAATTACATAAAATGAAATTATATTTTACTTGAACTGTGGAATGATAAACTAATTTTTTTAGTACTCCATGATGCAAGGAATTTTCCATGTTAGTAGAATACATCAAATATACATTTCTTATTATTTATCACCCTTAAAAAATATATCTTACAAACTAGTAGGTTAAAAAGAGTAGCATATTGGGTAAAACAAACAAACTCTTTTGGTTCCATCCTAATACTTAATAATCATTTATAGAATTTTAAAAAGTAATTCCTTTATATTAGATAGAAATATGTACAATGGAATACAATAATCATGATGTATATATGGGCCACAGTAAGATAGTGATAACTGACAATCATAGCTCTATATAGCTTATTGTTTTCTAGTTTACTACCTTCATCTAATATAAATTTTCAATATGTATTCATTAGTGTACCAATCTACTCCAATTTATCCATGATTTTTTTTAAAATATAATTATTGTTTTTTATGGGCTAAGAAAATATCCATCTATATTTTTATAAATTTTAATACTATGGAAAAAATTTGAGTTCTACCATAAAATTGTTTTAAACACCTTAATCATTAAATCATAAAATTCATCCTAAATAGATTCTTTGGTTGTACCAATAATGATGCCATAAACATAAATTATAACAACTGGAATATAATTTGAAATAAATTTCAATAATAATAGTGAATCCACCATTCCATTTTTAAAACTATGTTCACAAATAAATAAATTTATCCTCCCATAATAATCTTGAGAATATTGTTTCAAACCATAATGTATTTTGGATACCATCAAAACCTGATGTAGAAATTTTTAATCATAAAAAGTAGGCTGTTCTTCAAAAAAAATCTTCTCAAAAATAAAACCATTTAAAAGGTCACATTAACAATTATTTGAAGAAGAATAAAATTTAAATGAGATATGAATTCAATGAAGATTTTGTGGATTCTAGGATAGCGACCTAGGAAAAGGTATCACAATAATCAATGAATTTCTCTTTGTAATATAATTAAGCTACAAGTAATAATTTATTTGATGCTATTTTTACTTGTTCATCTAATTAATTTATAAATACCCCTTTGGTTTAAGTATTTAGATGATCATTGTGAGTTTTCATAAGAGTCCAAAAATTGTTCCAGTTAAATATACTTAATTCCTCTTGTGTAGAAAGAAAACATTTTCAATATTAATGGAATCATAAAAATTTTTTAGATTTAAGTTTGAGAAAAAAGTGAAATTTTCAAATTCATTATAAATTAACCTCCTAGTATAAGTATCATATTTTAAATCACTGATAACATTTTCAAGAGGATGGTCATTATATTTATCCCATGCTCTGGGTAAAGGGGTATGTTATTTTACAAAATCGATCTCTATAGGACGATGAGGTTCATTTCAGGTCAAATTATCAAGTTCTACCTTATCATTTTTAATTTTAGGATGTGGTTTGGGATAATTATAATATAATTAGATAGAAATTGATTCATCAACGATTTTGGTCATTTTTTTGAAAACTCGGTAAGCTTTTTATGATTTGCAATTCTGAGAATGAAACCTTCATATGATTTAGAGTCAAATTACCATGGATATATTAAGAGATATTAATTAAACATTTACAACTAAACCTATTTAAATTACCATCTATAGTGTATTTTTCTTTACAAAGCACATATGGGGTCTTTTTAATAATGGGTGTTATGAGTAAATGGTTATTGGTGTAGCATGAGGTATCAACTGCCTCAAACTAAAAATATATATAGAGATTATATTCATAAATAATTTTTTAATTTTTTAAAAATTTCAATTGAATCATTCCAGAACAAAATTTTATTAAGGTGTTACATGATTAGGAAAAGAATGGTGATTACCTTATAATGACCAAAAATAGTAAAAATCCCTATTTTCAAATTTTTCCACATGATTAATCCAATGGGAAAAGATCTTATTCCATTTTTTAATTTTCATATTTATTTTTATATTCCATGTAGTCATTATATGCCTCACTTTTATGTAATAAGAAATAAACCCATGAAAACATTGAATAATCATAAGAAGTTATAAAGTAGTAATATTTACCATATAAAATAGTTAGTTGGGATTTTCAAAAAATATATAGGTGTATAAGAACATGGAATTTCATGTCTGAACCATCCATTTTAGATTCCAAGGATGATATGTATTGGCTATTAAGCTGTCACGGATCCTAGAATCCTTTATTTTGGAAATTATTTTTTTTATAAATATCATTCTCGATATTTTTTGTTTTTTATCATTAATGAGGGTGTTCTAAAATGGCTATGTTGTCTATTTCATTACCATGGATCAATTTATTTCACACTAGAGCACTCAACATTTTTAATTCCAATATATTTCATACCAATAACATAAAAAATTTAAAATATCTATGAAAAAAATAAAATTATTCCATGTGAATCTAAAAATATAGAAATATCATTTGAAAATAAAATTTTTAAAAACATTCATATATTTTGGCAATGATTTAAAAATTATTCTTCCATCATTAAACATATCAAACTATTATAATAATATTGATGATTAAGAAAACAATAGTACATATACCAATGATATTACTGCTTTACCTGTCACCAAATGGGAAATGCCATATATAAATCTTCTCAAAATTATTGAATTTATTGTACCCACCAAACATATGCCTTTAATAACCTACTATAAATTAGCCATAAAGATTCTAAAGAACTTCCCATTATTCATTTATCCCATAAAACAATTTATGAAAATAAAACATTTGGTACCAAATTTTGGGTTCATAAATGATATCTAAATGACATTTTGGAATTGATAATTTCATTAAAAATGTTTTTTAAAGGAAATGTCCTAGTCAAAGACCAAGACAGAAAAAATTATTAGAAGAGTCTGAATTGTAAAATTTTATTACAATATTTTGCGTAAAAAGGGAGGATATCAATCGGTAAGTTATCACTCTACGTAATGAACTGGTTAATACCCTTATTGGAAAGACCATCAGCCCCCATAGTAGATTCCTGGTAAGTCTAGGTGGTGGTGTGTCTGATTCCATGAAGGAAGCTAGGTCACTTCTTCCAACGAGATGTGAGGGGCCAAGCAAGGTGAACCACACCGTTCCAAATAGCTTGGATAATGGTAGATGAATCACTGTCAATCCAGATGCAGTCCCAACCTTTTAGCTCTTCATTGAAAATGTTTCTCTAGATTAAATATTTGAATAATGATGAATATATTTCATATTTATATAATGATTATTTATGAATTTTCATTAACATATGGTCTTTATATAATTAATTCACATTTTATATAGTGAGATTAAATAAAATTTGGTGTATTTGGAATTTCAGTTGGTATATAATTGATTTTAGTAACTAATACCATATGTTTATTCCCCACACCTATGAGAACTCAACAAATATTTTAAATTAAACTCACCATTGGTGATCATTATGAGTGAATTTTTAAGAACATTGATTGTACTATATAATTTATTAATGTGATGTTGATCCTAAAGAAAAACACATATCTTATTAAAATTTTACTAAAACATTTTTCAAATGGTCATTTTAATACAATAATAAGTTGAATTTTCTATCTTGGTATTCCCCATTTTTAGATAAAATATTTTGTATATTTATTTTCCTCCCTAAATGTTTCTCTATTATAATAATATCGCATAAATCATTCCTTCTATTAAATATATCAGTGAAATAAAAAAATTCAATTATAGATTAAATTGGATTCTTAGAAAATATTTAAAAATATTTGTGATATATGTGATGTCTAGTATTCTTTAATTTATTGGTACCCACATCTGTAACATAAAATAATTTCCAAATTTCTTGAGAATTGTTTCACATTGTAATTCAATTAAATATATTACTATATATCCATAAATTTTGAGCATTTAAATCTTTTCCATCAAATTGAATGCCCTCTAAATCTCTAGGGATCCATTTTAATATTTCTCTTGAGTTGGGGTATAGACATGAATAATAATTACCCAAATTTGATACCCAATGATTCTAAAATGAGTATACATTCTTGTCTTCCAATTATCATAGTTAAATACATCACGGTATGGAGGAATACCCATTGACCACCATTTCAATGATATTTTGGAATTTGAGATTTATGCCATTTTTAGTTGATCATTCCTTAAAACTAGTTAAGGTTTTTAAAATTTTTAGGGATATGATACACAATTTTCATCCAATTAATTATGGAATGATGTGGGAGGGGGGGTGAAGTACCTTTAAGAATATTATTTTTTAGTAAAACTAAAATCAATGAAATTAAAAAAAATTATAAAAAAATAAAAAATATTTAGTCAAAAAAGTAATATAAAATAAAAATACAATGCACAAGATATTGGAAATTTATTTTTAAAATAATCCACAATGGGATCCTGATGTTTCCACCCATCAATATTCATTGATTGCATCTCGACTAAATCCTTTGAATTGGAAGTCTCTATGAAACCATTTTCAAGAAGTATAAACCCAATTGTTTTAATTTATAGAAATAATCCTAATTATATAGCTATAATTTTAGTGCTTTTGGGAATAAATCCAAAATCCTCATACATTAATGGTATTTTTTAGAAACCTCCTAACACTAAGTGGTAGTGAGAACCCTGGAAAAGAAAAGAAAAAGATGATTTTTTAGAATAATCGTTGTGAATCACACTCTCAATCCTCTATAAATAATAGAACTTATTGAGATGGTACTTAGAGAGATAATTGTGATAAATATATTGAAAATGAAACAATGTAGTCTAAGAGCTATCTTAAAATATCATTAGGTTAACATCATGAATAAAAAACCACAATTATATATTTATAACCCATTACTAAGATAATTTTAAACCTATGAGGGTATTAGAGATCTATTGGGGGTAAAATTAATGAAAAATGTCACTTTTAAATGGTTATTTTTTTCATTACGGATACCACCGGATGGCCCGTGGGTGTCATTGGCCATAGAGTGTTTCCCCATATGGTAGCCACTAGAACATACATGTAAATGAATTTAAAAAAATCCAAAATAGTCATATTATTAATTAAATTTGAACTAATACCTTAAATAGGATGTTTATAAAATAAAAATCTAGAATCCATGAAATGAAAATGTTAGAAACAAACATTAGTCTCTGTGATCATTAAAATCACCCATGATATTTAGATGTTAAACAATTTAGGCCACATTTCTTATAGTTTGAAATTATTGATCTTTCCTAGTTATGTTCATCCAAAATCCATCAAAACACCTAGTAATTTCACAAAATAACAATATATAGAAAATTCATAGGGAAAAAATACCAACACTCATATCATTATTAATCTACACACAAAACAAGGCGGAATTGAACCCAATGATCCCTATAAATTTGTGGATTTATATAACATCATAATCACATTACAAAAATTTATGATCTAAGGTCAATTTATCTAGATCTATACTTTGATTGTCTCTCTATAGAAGGTCCTCACTAAATTTTGTACTCTTAGTCCTACACCATCAAAATGGGTTGGAGAGAAGATCATTGGGTGCAATACTAGGAGAGAGATAATGTATGTAACTAACCTTAAACATTTCTGAATCTTGATTTTTATATCAAGATCTCATTCTATTACATTTTAGGATCATTATGGTATACAGTTATTGAGAATAAGGCCATTACACTTACATAAATTAATATTAAATCAACCAGAGGAAACTTCACGTCCGTACTAATTTTCCTATAATAAAATACTGTTAAGATAAAAAATGTTTATGTTTCTTAAAATATTTTCCAAATATTCATAATGAATTCATTATTTTCCCTGCTCATCCTTAAACCACTGTGAAAATAATTTTAAAAAATTGTATTACTAAAAGTAGCTCAGTATGGGACATTAAATATATTGAATGAAAGAACCTCATTAGTCCATGAATAATAAAAAAAATATTTTTTCAAAATGAACAAAAATTAAAAATTTTATTTCCCAATAAATGAACCTGTTTTTAAAATATCTTAATAATTCATGTCATTAGAAGTTTCAATTGAAAAATAAAACACCTAATGGTTTGTTTACAATAATTGAAAATTCACATATCTTTTTCACAAAGTTATACATTTATCCTTTATGAACTAGATTATAATTTAATATTATTTTAATATCATTAAATAATAATTTTAAATCGTATGATTTCAATAATTACCCATGGAAAGTATAAATTAGTCATGTATGTAACTTGTGGCATCTTTTTTATATCATTTATACAATCACTCTTAGAAATGTACTGACTAATATTAAAGGAATCTAATATAATTGTTACCCAATTCATTGGAGGGTTTTAAAAAACACACCCTTTCTTGGATTAAATCTAGACCACCAATCAGTATTTTAAATTATAAAGAAACATTAAATATATTTAATATCTGATAGATTTTACAAGAATATTTTTGTCCCCATTAGAAAAAAAAATTCAGATATTGAAATATTCATTCACTTAAAAAAGATTATTTATGGAAATAAAAAATAAAATTGGAAAGATGGTATTTATTTAAATAAATCATTAAATAATTAAAGTTACTAATAAATAAAATAATATTTATGGATGTAGGATTTTTTTTATTCCATATGTATTCAAATAGATCATTCCTTTTCCATTTTGTAAAGAAGGTCAAAGAACATCATATAAAATATATAAAAATATTTCCATTAAAAATATTTTTTATTAAATAAAAAGTGATATTGAATTTCCTTTATAATTAAATAATTTTTAAAACAATTAAACCCTAAATTATTATTATGAATATGTGCTTGGAAGAAAATTATTTAGAAAATATATGATGAAACCATGTAAGACAAGGTTTTTAATGTAAAATTTTATATACCTTGAGTCCAACTCATAACATATATTATGTATATTCAAAAATAACAAAATTATGTTAATTGAAGGTTGAATACGATTTAAGAGGTAATTATTTCAACATATACATGATAAAAATTATATAATATTCATATTTTTTATATGTAATTTATAATTTTATAACTATCCTATAATGATTGTTATAAATGATGAACTACATTTCAATCATTGAGATTGTAGGTTGTATGAACAAATGAGTAATGTTTCCATAATTCAACAATTATTATGGAATGAAGGAAACTATTATATTAGATTTGAAGAATTATTATTATATAATAAAAATTATATCTATATTTAAAAAACATATATATTCAATCCATTTCATGTGGTGGTAAACAATTAATCACATAACTGTGTTGAGGCGGTACTACACACATACTTATGAATGACGTTATTATTTTTCAATGGATGATGAGGTATGAAATTAGTTAATATATTTTAATTTAAGAATGAAAAATATTTCATGAATATAAGATATTGAACTGAATTCCAAAAATATATATATCAATGAGATAAGGTGATGTAAAAAAATAAAATTGGTTCGCGAGATGGTAGTCTACCATACACACCATCAATTGTTTCATTTTCAATTAGATGGAAGATAATATGGTTAAATTTTATTCCAATAAAACAATTACATCTAAATATTGGCAATATAATTTTACTATTATCTCAGAAAGGTGGGTGGATATTTTATGGATATAGAATAATAAATAAAATGTGAACTACTAGTTTAAAATCATACTTCTTCATTAGACAGAGTCATTATGTTTATGCCAAAATCCATAATAGGTTGAATTTATGAAATAAAATGACTATTTTATGTGATGAGTGATGTAAATAGGGTATTTGGGTTGGTATTGGGTGATATAGAGTGATAATAATGTGTGAATAATATTGGAGAGGTGGTTTCCTTTTTTAAGTGAGGGGAGGGGAACTCATAGAAAAACATAGTATATTAAATTAATATATATTAATTATCTAGAAAAAATATATCCCAATTGATATAATCATAATATAAGATTATTATAGAATAAATATATATTATATTATAATATTTTGTCATGTTTTTAATATTTTTTACAATAATATTTATTTTATCTTGTGTCAACCAATTTCAATGATTTCCATAGAAAAAATGTTTTTCACAATTTTTGTGTCAAGATAGTGACTATAAAAGTAAATTTGGAACTAAAAATAAGTCATGGTTAATATTTTCAACCATGTACTAATGAAATTTAAAAATATTGGATTTTTATGGATTATAAATCATCAAATATAATATTTTTTTTAAAAAAAACTCATTAGTGTTATTTTTCGAAATATTAAGTTAATTTGAATTTGGAAAAAAGATGAAAATAATGGAAATAAAATTTAATCCTCTTAACCATCCCTAACATTTTATATTTATCTAAAAACCACTCAAACATATCATTTTATTAAAAATAAATTAGTTTTATTATTTTTAAAATTGACTATTTTATTTTCATATTAATTAAATAAATATTGTTTCAGTGTGGCATAAGAATCATCAAGAATTATTTCATCAAAACAATTAAAAATAAATTATTATGAAAAAATTCCTTTATTATTAATGTAAATATTTATAATTTTATCTTATGTTTTTCTAATATATATCAAATGATATTATGAATATTATAATCAAGCGAGTGACATTTTGGACTTTATCCTTTACATAAATATAATAAAGGTCAAAAATAATGAAATATGGAAAAAATTTGACATATATTCGGAAAATGGTTTGATAGGGTGAAACTACACTCATCCAATAGGATAATTTGTTGTTATGGGGTCATTTATTTGACCATATAATATTATTTTAACTCTTACTTTCCGGATTTACCCATACCGATGTGACAAAAATTTACCATGGTAATTATTTAAAATGAACAAAAAAATGAGATATATTTACAAAACATAGAACAACTATTTTAAAATATTTTATTCAGTTATAAATATTAATTTTATATAATGGGATCACTTTAAATTAAAATTTATCACCCAAAATGTGAAGAAATTATATTATATTGAAAAATTCATTTTTGTGCATAAAAATTATATTATAACAAATTTAGTTATTAAAATAATTTCACAGACTATATTTGGATTGTGTTTTATGAAAATATACTAATAATTTTTTTAAAACATATCCAAATTATGAATATCATGTTTATATACTTGAAATGAGAAATTAGTTTCCAATAAAAATTATAATGCTCCACAATTCATTAAAAATCAAATTTTGATTTTTTTTTTGCAAAATCGTACCCTATGATAAAATTTATACTCTGATTTTAAAATGGATATATTTTTTACAATATAATTTATTTTAAAATTTTTGGAAATAAATTATAATATTCACTAATAAAAGAGTAATATATTTTTTAAAAAATGTATTTTGGAAGAAAAAAAATAACAATACTAAAAATAGAATTCTTATTTCCTGATCATTGAAAAATATATTTTTACTAAGAAAAGCCTTTTTATATATATTTCATAATTTTTTTAATCATATTTATATATGTTAATTGAATTTCCAGGTTATAAAGGTCATTTTTAAATAGTAAAAGGTTTAGGTTTTTTATGCTCAGTGTTGTGTAATGTATATGTCATCCAACATATTGTTTAATTAAAAATTCTCAATGTGTTAAATTCTCTCATATTTGATAAAATCTATCCTCCCAAATTGAACTTGTGCACACTAATGAAGGGTTTTACATTTCAAAACACATTTTTTGAAATTACACATCATGAAAGGTGTTAATAAAACATCCTCTTAAATAAACAGAAAATGAAATATGAAGGTCATCTGGAATAACAGATAACATGGTTTCCAAATAAGAGAACATTAGTGGCAAGTAAAAATATACCAATAATGGAAAAACATTATGATTAAATAATTATGGATAGTGATAGATAAAAATGATCATAAAAAAATAATGATCATGGTGAATTCAATAAACACACAACCATAAACTAATGAGTTGTGATAAAGACAAATGATTCGATAAAAATGATGGTAATATGATATCATTTTTTTTCAAGATCCTTTTAACCAGGCAAAAGAATTATTTTACCATCTTAATTTGGAATATAATTATATATAATTACTTTATCTCTATAATTTCATCCTTTAAATAATTTTCTCCACATTTTAATATTTTTCTCTAAATAATTAGTATTGAAGGTGAATTTTTTGTGAAAGATGAATAAATATAAACTTCTAGTAGATTATATAACAATATAACTATTAATATGAATATATGGTTTGCATAAGTTTATATAATTCGCAAATGAAAGAACCCTCATATGAATAAATAAAAAATTAATTAATAAAAATCAAAAATACTTCCAAATGTTTAAATGAATTATTATTTAAATAACTACCATCAATTTTTTAAAAATATTCTTAAACAGGATTATAACAAAATAATTATACGTACTTGATCATATATTCTTCCAAGATTAATTTAACATTTATTTCCATCATAATTAGAAACTCATAATAGTATAGATCAAACAATTTATATTCCCTAATCTTATTATATCCAAAATAGTATAATAATATCCTTATATAAGATGAACCATCAAAAATATAGTAAATAAAAATATATAATTCCAAAATATAATTCAACATCTATTACCAAAACTAAACCCCATCATACAAAAAAATTATTTATATTTTTCCTTGATCATATTGGGTTCTGAATATTGTGACATTATTATAAAATATCATTAATAACTTAATCACCAAATAAATTTTCTATCCCATGGTTCTCTATAAAATAAAACATGCATTCCTTTAAAGTAGGAAATCTTTTATCCTAATTAGCCTTAATTACCCAAACATAAAATATCTTATTAACCCAAAATGATATCCATATCTCTCATCTTATTTTAAAAAATAAAAAATTCTTCTTCCCCAAATAACTTATTATTAAGGAAATAGTTAATCATAAGGGTTTTATATACCTCAAAAATAATTTAAGACTCAAAAAAGGCTTCATGTATATCTACAACCTAAAACAAAAGAATAGAATGAATGGTTTTAAATATATTATCACCCTTAAATCTACTACTATATAAAAACTCTTAAATTCCTAAAAATATAAGAATTAATTATTCAATGTTCATCATATCCCATTTACCAAGAAATTACCTATTATTTCATTATACTTACAACATAACAAATAAAATTTAAATCCTCTTCTATGATTAAACAATATGAGAAACAAATCCAAAATATAATCTATACCATTAATTTGTAAATAATTTATTCCTTATATTTAACTGTAATGACATTAAGAAATTGTAAAAGATAATATGTAAGGTATTTCTAAAATTATTATTTTTTTTATCGCTTATTACATCGATATTCATAATTCTGATAGTCTCTACATTTAATAAACTCAATTGATAAATTAGAAGGAACCTTATTCTCCCTCATTGAGATAATTGATCACATCCATTTATTCATTGATAAATTAGTGATTTATTCTATCTTTTACCATATAAAGAGTATCTCCATGTTCTTTTAATATATTTCCTAAGGTTTATATTTGCTCATTATTGACACTCATGACATTAAATAACTTTAACATTATGATCATTATCAACAAAAATTACAAAAACCATCATTTATATCTTCTTTGATTCATTATGAAACTCAACTAGGATTAGTTTATTAATCATTACTCATGATATCTAGTCATGAATAACAACTAATGTTTTCACTACAACACCCATTCCACTATGTTTCTCATTCTGAACACCACCCCATTGTTCTATATATATATATTTAATTAGTTTAGTTCCTATTAGGTCTATCCACATACTATAATAAAAAATGTCCGTATGAGTATATAAAATAATCAATAATAAAATTTCTTATTAGGAGGGAAAACACTAATATATCCTTAAACATTCCATCAATTTTTCATATATTTCAATTTCAAGAAAAAAACAATTATACCTAACAAACTAAACATTGCTGTTATAGAGGGATTTGAACTTATTCTCAAAAAAAATTCTAATATCTAATTTTATTTAAACCTCCCCTATAAAACTTATAGTAAGGAATCATCCTTAAACATTACATAATCATGAGTTTTAATTAAATAATTCATTCTATAACATTTGATAATCCTTATTATTTAGTGTTTTATAGAATTAGGAAATAAAAATTATATAAATAGATATTCCATCACAAAGTGGATGCTTTCACTATGTATCCATTTTCCCTATAGTGAAAAACTTATAGGATAAAAAAAATTGTCATGAAATATCTTCAAACATTTCATACTGACCTCATCCTTTTCCCAATTAATCATTAAAATTTTTAAAAAACAATTTAAAATGTCTGATGAGCTCAAATAAACCTATATGGAATATAAATTAATAAAATAAAAACACATATTTCTCCTTGAATCCATTAAAGAAATAATTTTTCATTATAAAATTTGTTCTCGAAACAAAAAATTCTATTGTTGGATAAAATTATTTAAAATATCATTAAAAAAATTTAGAATAATATAATCATAAAGGTGTCTTCACAATCACATTAAACTAATAAATATTTTTAAAAAAATTACATTTCACCCTTATGAAGTATCATATATTCTTATATAAACATAATAACATTAGTTTACCTTATGTAACAATAATATATTTGTTATTACACCTAGAATATATTAATAAAAAATTTAGGTAAATTGGGACATAATTATCATGTCACTCTTACAGGTTCTATATTTTATACAGTCGAATTTCAATATAATCGTTACCCAATGCATTAGTGAAAAATAACATACACAACCTTCGTTTGTTTAGAATGTAACCACATGCAATTGGTTTATAATGGAACCACCCATATAAACAATCAATTCCCAATAACTATAACATATTTAAAACATACAAAATATTGTATAAAAATATTCATTATTAACATAAGAAAACAATAATCATAATATCAACATAACCATTCTATTTAATATATTTTTTATTTTAATTAACTATTATAAAGGTGAATGTTTTTTTATTTGATGAAAACATCAAAACATGTAAGGGAATATAAAACAAAATTATTGGAAATAACAATGGGAAAATATGTTCATTCTGTATATTTTGAAATTGTATATTTTTTTATATTTTTTAAATAAGTTAAAAAATATTCCATAAGAAATATTCCAAAAGATTCCATTTAATTTTTTTTCCAAAAATAAAAACATAAATAAACTTTCCTTTATAATAAATTAATTACTATATAAATTCATCTATAATATAATTTTAAATACATGGATTCTCAAAACATTATTTATAAAATAAGTATCGAAAACCTTTAAAACAAGGATTTTAATGTAATGTTCCACTTACCTAGATTTTGAATCATAATGTAGATTTATTATCTTCTAGAATATTAGAATAATATTAATTATTTACATTTATAGTAACCATTTTCAATTTAATTATTCCTTTTACTTTGTTATAATCACTTAATTAAACAATTCTGTTCAATTCATATGTTTTGACGACCATTAGCTCATATGTTCTAATTGACTTCGATTGGTTGACTATGGTCAATGAGACATCATTATAACATCACCAAAATAAATATAATGAAATACACATACTTTTTATATGTCAATAATACTTTTAAAACCAAAAAATGAATATTTTTATGTAAAATTAACTAAATTACAATAATATAAATGGTAGACCATACATACGCATGAGTAACGTTTCCTTGTTTCAAATATCAAAATACAATGCTGGAATTCATTGTTTTATTTATCTAGAATTATTATTATATAATAAGAATTATATTTTATATTTAAATTAACATATATATATATCATCATTTTGGTTTGGTGATGAAAAAAATAACATCGCTTTGTAGTGGTGGTAGTCCACATGTACGAAGGTATTCCATTATAAATTTTCAATGGATGGAATGGTATGAAAATAAATTATATATTATCCTTAAATATTCATAATTATTACATTAACATCATATACATATTCAATGATTATATCATTACAACTAGTTTTCGGATGTGGTGATGGAAAGTTAATAACCTCGGCTTGTGGGGCGCCAGTGTTTCGTACACTTGAATAATGGATTCCTTTATAATTTAACGGAATAGTTGATTGATACAGGTTATGAAATGAACATAAAAATTGACATTATATTGGACTAAATATTTTTTTTATCTTATCATGGTTGGATAATTATTGAAGGAGGTCTAAGAAGAAATAAATTGATAATTCTTTGTTAAAAACAATTCACCATATTTATAAAACACTATTGTATTATATATAAACCTTAGAAGGATTTAATTATGATAAACATAGAACCTATGTATGATATGAAGGATATAGGGAATCGATTTGAAAAGTTATTGGTCAATATAGAGTGTCAAAAAAGTTTGAGGTAAAGAAAAGAGTATTTTATATTTATAAGTGATGGGAGGGGAAGTCTTGGAATTAAATATAAATTTTAAATAATATAACATTATTTTAATTAAAAATGGTTCCAAATAGAAATAATTATAAAATAAGGTGTGTGTAGTGATCCAGACATCAATATACCAGCAATGGTGTCTTTTTTATTACACTGTAATTGATATATGGATTCCATTTCCAACAACCAATAAATTTAGATATTTTTGAGAACTAGATACATACATGACCACCATTACACGTGGGTAATATCAAATGGAAACTAACACATTAAAAAATGAACTGCATCCTTGAAAACGCATTCCAAGAATGATACTTAATAACATAGGGAAAACAAATAAGGGGGAGGTCAAATCCCCAGTAAGTGTTAAGTATATAAAATGATATCTATAATCAATATGAATAATCAAAAAGTAAAGATAAACAATTGAACACAAAATAATAACTCGTTAAGGAATAATTAATATGGAAAGGTAAATAATTGAAAAGAAATGCCATTTAATCTACAAAGCAAGAATATAATGCATCCAGAGAAAATATCATTGTGAAACTCTCATAGATAATAATATATGAATTCAAAATTTATGAAATACCTAATTATTGGATGCCAATTTTCTGAGGAACAAGATATCTTTACCTCCAACACATTTCAAAAGACGTTTGAATACATACATGGTATATATGCATCTAATTTGACTACCAGATTCATATTATAACACTAGTGATAGATCAAAGCGATTTCTATAAATTTTCTATAACTCATGTCATTAATTTTCCAATAATTAATAATATATCAAATAATGTGTTTAATTTATAAACAATTTACCTTATCATTATGCATTCATATGGATTAGATGATAAATATTTATGAATATTTCTCTAATTAATTAAATAACATTCAAACTAAACACCATATATGATAATGGTATATGGTTTATGAAATAGACAAATCCATTACAGAATAATATGTATATTTAATTAATATTTAATTTCCAATGTAAAATGATCACATTAAATTTATTGTTTCAAGGGAGAGGTAACAATCACAAAAGAAAGTGAGTCTACACAATAACTTTTTCCACAAAGTAATTTTCAATTCAAATCCCCTTAAGTGTAATAAATCAAATTTTAACATTAAAAACCATGTAGAAATAATTTATAATGATATTAATTTTCATATGGGTTGTATATAAACCAAATTAAATTGAATCAGCTGATAATAAAAAATATGTCTAAATTAAATGTAAATTTAGATGAAATCATATATGTAACATCCCAGGTAAATAAAGAATAAATAATTTTCATATTTATTAATATTTACGAATTAAATATTAATTTTACTTTAAATGGGTTGCTATGATCGATGGCGTACCTGATACGCAACGATGAGTTCCTTTGAAAACTTATGTGGCACACTAGTAATAAAATAATATTATTTTAAATGTTAGTTAACACGTAGCCATTGTACATGAAGGAATGGATAGAAATAACTAAAATATGATTATATATGTTTGTTAAATGTTTTTACATTTATCTAATAAAGGATAAAGGCTTAAAATATGAAAAGAATTCAATTTTAGGCTTATATACTCTAATTTTCACAAAAGGTCCACTTATCACCTTTTGACGGCGAACCATGATTAAATATCGTTTTGATAAATCTTATAAATTCTATTGGACCAAATATAACTCTTCTTTAGAATCGGGACATCATTTTTTACTTTGTGTAAATTTTTGGTATCTTTCCGATAAAGTTCATTTTTTTAATGAATAGTGTAAAATGTTGTATTTTAATTCAAAACCTCTTTTTAATCTAATTTTTTAAGATGATTAGATAATATTTTTAATTGTTTGTAAAGTGAAATTAGAAAATATTTTTACCATTAAATCTAATAGTTGTCGTTGGAATTAATTTCACTTTGAAATCGGACTTAAACTAGTGTCAATCTTTTGATACTTATTGTTTCATAAAAACACGCTATTGGTCATGACAGCGGTAATTAATTATCAAATTAATTAATGTGACTTATATGTTTTGAATTTTGTTAAATATACTTAATTTTAGAATTCGGAATATCAAATATATCTTAGGGTGATGTTTTGGTATTTTTCTGAAACATTTCAATTTTTGATGTATAGTGAAACCACTAAGTGGTACTTATAAAAACTGATTTTTCATTTAAATGAAATTTTACCACTTATGTGTTTTGAATTTCAAAAATCTGACATACATGGTTGTCATTTAGAAGTAAAATGTGGTTCAATGGGATTAAAATAATTTTTTGGTGAATAGTAACTTATTATGTTTTTAATCGCGATTAGAGGTAATTAGTGTAGTTTAAGGTAAAAATAATGTTTTAATAACATGAGATGAGCTTGACACATGTCCTACCCTCATTGTATTTGTCATGGCCGACCAAGACAATCCATGAGTCTACTTGGGGACCCCATGGAGCCACTTTGGGTGGGAAATGACATAAAAAACTTTTTATTTAATGTTAAAGTAAAAAATGACACACACATGAAATGTTTTACTAAAACAATTTTTACATGGGGTTATACATGTCAGATTTTTTATTATAAATAGTCACTGGAAAGATAAAAAAATTTCCTACATCATGGTAGTTTTTCTATAATTTTTATACTTTAAATAAATAATATTATTTATGACATCATGATGATGCAGCAATTACCTCCTTAATAAAGGATTTAAATAAAATGAAATGATAATGTATGATCTATGACCTACAAATGTCCAAAACCTATTGTATGGGTGGATTTCTAACCCTTATCACCTTATCCTCGAATTATATCAATGTGGGACCTCTTAAATTCGAATACCATTTTAAAATAAAGTGACTTTTCTTTACCTTCCAAGAGTGCCCCTCCTCTCCTCTTATAAAAGGCTCCCACCTCTACCTACTTACCCACACTCCCAAAGCCTTTTTCTCGGCCAAAACCTGACCATTTTGGCTCTCCACATCCCTCTATTACTCCTTGAGGCCTCACTTTGGGCAGAAGTCTTCACAAGGAAGCCTTTGAGCTTAAATCTAAGAGAGTTACCCGATTTTAAGGTAATGTCTTCCTTTGAGTCCTTTTCTTTTATTTTGCTTGTCCAACCCCCTAAACTTTTTTTATTCATTTCTTTTGTAACAAATCCAGTATCTTCCATAAACTAGGATGTTGTTATAAGATGTATTAGAGCTACACTTACACACACGAAACGATGATTGTTCGATATTCTTCTAACACCTTCAATGGTGGCCATTAAGATGTCACTATATTTATATATGATATATAATATGTTTATGTTTTCCTTAAGCTTATGTATTTTTCAATTGTGGTATACCTTTATGGTTTCCATTGTGGGTAAACATGATAATTTCATTTTAGGAAGTGCGGACTACCGCCACCTCAAAGTTATCTGATTCGTTAATGCCATATGTGGGATGTATAAAGGATGGATTTAAGTTATTATACATGATGTTATACTGGAATTATAATATACCTCTATATAATTATTAATTCTTTCCATTAAAGTATGAGATAGAAATGAAAGTAGTGTTCATGCGTACGTATGGCTTACCGTCTCCATGAACGGTGCATTTCATTTCTTATCCCCAAATGTAATGTACTATTAAAAGTACATGTATATAATGGATATATATAATTAATGATACATCTAAATGGTGAATACAATTCTGGAATTAAAATATACATACCTCTCATTTAGTTTTAATTCCATTAATATGACAAAGAAATGAAAGTAGCGTTCATGCGTACGTACGGCTTACCATCTCCATGAACGGTGCACTTAATTTCTTACCTCTAAATGACTATGTAATATTATAAATACATGTATATGATGGATATATTTGATATATATGCTATCCAAATCATGAATATCATTCTGGATATAAAGAACCTTTGACCACACGAACAACATGTAATTGTAAGAAGTCCACTTTCGACTTAAGAACCAAATATCGACAAAACAAACATTATTAACATAAATGATTACATAATGTTTATAACATGGAAATAAGTGATATAAAAGGAATAATTAACTTTAAAAATTTTCTTAATCAAGTATAAATTAACTCATTTTTTTTATTCAGGACGTTAAAGAACGATCGAGTCAAGTCGGACCCGAGGTAAGGGAATTCGTCTCAATCTCCTTTCATTGAGGCATATTTCGTTTTATACACAACTTTATTTTATACGGTGTATAAACCCCTTTCACTTTTACTTTTATACAAAATGAATCTTTTTCTACAAAGCGTTTTACAAAATGTCAAAAAGTAATGTTTCTTTTAACGTATGCGGTGACAACGACTTTTTCCGCCGCCGCGAGTATTATTTGGTCTTTGGCTTCTTCAACAAGCTGTAATGTTTTTAAAATGAAATAAATACCATATAATCTTTTATGTATTTTGGTATTAAAAATGGTTTTTATAATGGATTTGTTATGTCAATATATTTGAGTGATATATTGTGATCAAAGTGTGGAAATGTTTTCTTTCAATTATGTTTGTTTTATGTCTTATGATTTTATAATGGTACTTGGACATTTGATAGGTGGTTATGTGATAAACCATATGAAGGGTGGTGTCGTGAATACCAGGATGGGTGGTTACGTTATAACCTCCAATGCATTGGGTATGGAAGTCGGCCGTATGGCTATTCCATTATGTATGTATGGAAGCTGGCAGAATGGATATTCCATTAAGTGATATGTGTGGAAGTCGACCTTATGGTTATTCCACTTAAGTATGTTTATGTCCCAAGTTACCTTTATATGTTATGTGATCTTTTATGGGTTTTATGGTAATATTTTGGTTACAAAAGCCTATGTAATGATATTTTATTTAGTGAAGAGTTTTTTCTACTTCATAAAGGTGAAAAGTATTACTTTGATAAAGTATACATGGTTTACTTGTTGTT
Source organism: Viscum album (assembly GCA_963277665.1). NCBI lineage: Eukaryota > Viridiplantae > Streptophyta > Magnoliopsida > Santalales > Viscaceae > Viscum > Viscum album. The sequence goes on from OY728162.1 coordinate 1,049,715,159, forward strand.
TGGATAAACTAACAGTTTTTATTCTTTGTGTATCCCTTACTGAGCTTTTTATGCTCACCACAAGTTTCTTTGAAATGTTTTTCACCTGACGTAATGTGGAATAGGGTCAAGGATGGGATCAAGGGAATGTCATGCTATATAAAACATGGAACTAGACATGTTTCTTTTTAAGAGTTTTTTTATTCTATGGAAACTTAGTAGAAGTGTCTACTTTGTAATCTTTTGAGATGTAATTGTTATGTTCTAATTCTCTAAAACTCTAAACCCAAAAAGATCCTCAATGTGAATTATTCATTTAATTCAATATTAAGTACGTTTTAAGGTCGGGGCCTTATAGTTGGTATCAAAGGTCGGTTTAGACAACTTTAGGAGTTAGAAAATTGATAATTTATATGTTAATTTATGCTATGATTGAAATGATATGGAATTTAAAGATTACCATGTTGCTTCACCTATGATTTTTCAGTGTTAATAATGGTTTTTCGTAGAGGAAACAGAGAAGATTTTCTGGGAAGGCATACAGAGGGAAATGACCTTTCAAATCAGTATCCTGGGATGGTCAAAAATTAGAACTGAACAGTTTGTTGCAGTGATGGCTCGGTTTACTCAGGTGAAAAATGTTGGTTGTTTTTATTGATTATATTTTGGTTTTTTCTAAATGTAAAGTGGAGAATAAAAGTCATTTAAGGGTTATCTTGCAAAGAAACTATATTGAAAATTCAGCAAGTGTGAATTTTGGTTACAACAAATTTCTTTCCTGGGTCACATTGTTTCAAAAGATGGCATAACTGTTGATCCTGCTAAAACAAAAGTTGTTGAAGAATGGCCAAGTCCCACAAATGTAACCAAGATCCGTAGTTTTCTTGGTATGGTAGGTTAATACTGAAGGTTTGTTGAAAATATTTCATGGTTATCTAGTCTAATGACTAAGCTAACTCGGAAGGGTGTTAAGTTTATTTGGACAAAAGAATGTGATGATTTTTTTCAGGAACTGAAAAGAAGATTGGTGAATGCTCCAGTTTTGGCACTTCCTTCCAGGAATGGTGAGTTTGTTATCTATAGTGATGCTTCATTGAAAGGACTTGGCTGTGTCCTTATGCAGAATGATCAGGTAATTACTTATGCTAGACGTCAGTTGAAAACTCATGAGGTAAATTACCCTACAAATGATTTGGAATTAGTTGTTGTTGTTTTTTTTTTAAAATTATGGAGGCATCATTTGTATGGAGTAAAGTGTGAAATATATACTGATCACAAAAGTTTAAAGTATATATTCACTCAGAAAGAATTGAACATGACACATAGGAGATGGCTGGAATTAATCAAGGATTATGATTGTCCAATTCATTGCCATCTGGGAAAAGCAAATAAAGTGGAAGATTCTTTGAGTCAAAAAAGTAATGATTCATTAACCATGATACGTTTGGAACGTGATCCTTTGGTTAAGGATTTGATGAACTTTGGTATGGAAGTTGTTGGTGTAGGATGTTCTTATGTTTTGTTTCAGGTATCAGTGAGATCATCCCTATCAGACGGAATCAAGCAAGCACAGAAGCAAAACTGTGAGTTGCAGAAAAAGGTAGAGGTGGTTCAGAAGTGTAAGTTGACTGAATTCAACATTGATAATGATTGTGTTTTGAGTTTTGGGAAGCGATTATGCGTGCCTTGTGATTCACAGTTGAAGAATGAGTTGTTATGTGAGGCTCATAGTTCCCCATTTTCAGTTCATCCTGGCAGTACTAATATGTACAGAGATCTGCGAGAGTATTACTGGCGGGATGGAATGAAAATAGATATTGCAGATTTTATTGTGAAGTGTTTGACTTGTCAGCATGTTAAGTCAGAGTGGCAGTTACCGAAAGGGATGCTTCAGCCTTTACCATTGCTAGATTGGAAATGGTAAAACATATCCATGGACTTTGTTGTGGGATTACTGAGGTCATCTAGAGGTAATAACGCATTCTGGTTTATTGTTGATCGCTTGACTAAATCTTCTCATTACCTTGCTATAAGAGATAATTTTTCCCTAGATCAACTTTCCCGTTTGTATCTTAAAGAGATACTCAGGTTACATGGATTTCCTCTCACAATTGTATCTGACCATGATCCCAGGTTTACTTCTAACTTTTGGAAAGGCCTTCAGAAGTCCTTGGGTACTGAATTAAATTTTAGTATAGCTTTTCATCCTCAATCAGATGGGCAGTCAGAATGAACAATTCATTCCTTGGAGGATATGCTACGAGCTTGTTCGATGGATTATCAGGGAAGTTCATACCAACATCTTTCGTTGGTTGAGTTTTCTGATAATAACAGTTTTCATTCCAGTATACAGATGGCACCATTTGAAGCATTATATGGGAAGTGGTGTCTAACTCCAGCATTTTGGGATGAAGTAGGTGAAAGGAAGCTGATGGGACAAGAATTGGTAGAATAGATGGCAGAAAAAGTTCAGTTGATTCAGAAACACATGAGAATATCTCAAAGAAGGTAGAAGAGTTATGCAGATAACCAGAGGAAGGATCTATCTTTCGAGGTGGGTGATCATGTTTTTCTCAAGGTTTCTCCATGGAAAACTGTGATGCAATTTGGTAAGAAAGGAAAGCTGAGTCCATGGTTCATTGGGCCATATAAAATTCTGGAGAGAGTTGGATCAGTTTCTTACTGAGTGGATTTACCTCCGAGTTTATCTTAGGTAAACAATGTTTTTCATGTTTCGATGTTGAGGAAGTATATGCCTGATCCATCTCATGTTTTGAGTCCAGAGGTAGTTCAGGTGCAAGAGAACCTATCTTATGAAGAACTACCAGTCCAGATTCTTGATCGAAGAGAGAAAGTGTTTCGAAATAAGGTAATCCACCAGGTAAAGGTTTTGTAGAAAAACCATATGGTTGAAGAGGCAATGTGGGAATCTGAAAATGTTATGAGGGTTAAATACCCCCACATATTTTGATAAGTGAATAAAAATGCGAGGACACAATTCCCAAAAGGGGGGAAGGATGTAACATCCTAGGTAAATAAAGAATAAAGAATTTTCATATTTATTAATATTTACGAATTAAATATTAATTTAACTTTAAAGGGGTTTCTATGATCAATAGCGTACCCGATACGCAACGATGAGTTCCTTTCAAAACATACGTTGCACACTAGTAATAAAGTAATATTATATTAAATGTTAGTTAACACGTAGCCGTTGTACTGGCGGGAATGGATAGAAATAACTAAAATATGATTATATATGTTTGTTAATTGTTTTTACATTTATCTAATAAAGGATAAAGGCTTAAAATACGAAAAGAATTCAATTTTAGGATTATATACTCTAATTTTCACGAAAGGTCCACTTATCACCATTTGACAGAGAACTTTCATTAAATATAGTTTTGATTGATCTTATTAATTATATTAAACCAAATATAACTCTTCTTTATAATCGGGACATCAAAATTTACTTTGTATAAATTTTTGGTATCTTTCCGATAAAGTTCATTTTTTTAATGAATAGTGTAAAATGTTGTATTTAAATTCAAATACTATTTTTAAACTAATTTTTTAAGATGATTATATAATCTATTGAATTTTTTTTAAAGTGAAATTATAAAATATTTTTACCATTAAATCCAATAGTGGTAATAGGAATTAATTTGACTTTGAAATCGGACTTAAACTAGTGTCAATCTTTTGATACTTATTGTTTCATAAAAACACGCTATTTGTCATGACAGTAGAAATTAATTATTAAATTAGTTAATGTGACTTATATGTTTTGAATTTTGTAAAATAGACTTCATTTTTGAATTCGGAATATCAAATATAGCTTAGGGTGAAGTTTTGGTACATTTCTGAAAAACTTCAATTTCTGATGAATAGTGAAACCACTAAGTGGTACTTATAAAAACTGATTTTTATTTTAAATGAAATTTTACCACTTCTCTGTTTTGAATTTCAAAAATCCGACATACATGGTTGTCATTAAGAATTAAAATGTGGTTCAATGGGATTAAAATAATTTTCTAGTGAATAGTAACTTATTATGTTTTTAATCGCGATTAGAGGTAATTAGTGTAGTTTAAGGTAAAAATAATGTTTTAATAATATGAGATGAGATTGACACATGTCCTAACCTCATTGGATGTGTCATGGCCGATCAAGACAATCCATGAGTCTACTTGGGGACCCCATGGAGCCACATTGGTTGGGAAATGACATAAATAACTTTTTATTTAATGTTAAAGCAAAAATGACACACACATTAAATGTTATACTAAACCAATTTTAGATGGGGTTATACAAGTCAGATTTTTGATTATAAATAGTCATTGGAAATCTAAGAAGATTTCCTACATCATGATAGTTTTTTATAATTTTTAGACTTTAAATAAATAAATTTTTTTATGAAATCATGATGATGCAGCGATTACCTCATTAATAAAGGATTTAAATAAAATGAAATGATAATGTAAAATCTATGACCTACACATGTCCAAAACCTATTGTATTGGTGTATTTAGAACCCGTATCACCTTATCCTCGAATTATATCAACGTGGGACCTCTTAAAACCGAATACCATTTTAAAATAAAGTGACTTTTCTTTACCTTCCAAGAGTGCCCCTCCTCTCCTCTTATAAAAGGCCCCCACCTCTACCTCCTTACCCACACTCCCAAAGCCTTTGGATCGGCCAAACCCTACCCATTTTGGCTCTCCACATCCCTCTATTACTCCTTGAAGCCTCAATTTGGGCATAAGTCTTCTCAAGGAAGCCTTTGAGCTCAAATATATGAGAGTTACCCGATTTTAAGGTAATGTCTTCTTTTGAGTCCTTTTGTTTTATTTTGCTTCTCCAACCCCTAAACTCTTTTTATTCACTTATTTTGTAACAACTCCAGTATCTTCCATATACTAGGATGTTATTATAATAAGTATTATAGCTACACTTACACACACCTACGTCTAATGGTTAAAGAACATATTGTTTCCGTGGATGGTGAATTTCTGCCTCACGAAACGATGATTGTTCGATATTCTTCAAACACCTTCAAAGGTGTCCATTAAGATGTCACTATATTTATATATGATATATATTATGTTTATGTTTTCATTTAGCTTCTATATTTTTCATCTGTGGTATACCTTTATGGTTTCCATTGTGGGGAAACACGATAATTTCATTTTAGGAAGTGCGGACTACCGCCCCCTCAAAGTGATGTGATTCGTTAATGCCATATGTGGGACGTATAAAGGATGGATTTAAGTTATTATATATTATTTTATACTAGAATTATAATATACCTATATATCATTATTATTTCTTTACATTAAAGTATGAGATATAAATGAAAGTACCGTTCATGCGTACGTACGGCTTACCGTCTCCATGAAGGGTGCATTTCATTTCTTATCCCCAAATGTAATGTACTATTAAAAGTACATGTATATAATGGATATATATAATTAATGATACATCTAAATGTTGAATATAATTCTGTAATTAAAATATACATACCTCTCATTTAGTTTTAATTCCATTAATATGACATAGAAATGAAAGTAGCGTTCATGCATACATACGGATTGCCGTCTCCATGAATGGTGCATTTCATTTCTTACCTCTAAATGATTATGTAATATTATAAATACATGTATATGCTGGATATATATGATATATATGCTATCCAAATCATGAATGTAATTCTGGATATAAAGAACCTTTGACCACACGAACAACATGTAATTGTAAGAAGTCCACTTTCGACTTATGAACCAAATATCGACAAAACAATCATTATTAACTTAAATGTTTACATAATGTTTATAACATGGAAATAAGTTATATAAAAGGAATAATGAACTTTAAAAAGGTTCTTATTCAAGTATAAATTAACTCAAGTTTATTATTCAGGACGTTAAAGAACGATCGAGTCAAGTCGGACCCGAGGTGAGGGACTTCGTCTCAATCTCCTTTCATTGAGGCATATTTTGTTTTATACACAACTTTATTTTATACGGTGTATAAACCCCTTTGACATTTAATTTTATACAAAAGGAATCTTTTTATACGAAACGTTTTACAAAATGACAAAAAGGAATGTTTCTTTTAACGTGCGCGGTGACAATGACTTTTTCCGCCTCCGCGAGTATTATTTGGTCTTTGGCTTCCTCAACAAGCCGTAATGTTTTTAAAATGAAATAAATACCATATAATATTTTATGTATTTTGGTATTGAAAATTGTTTTTATAATGTATTTGTTATGTCAATATATTTGAGTGATATATTGTGATCAAATTGTGGAAATGTTTTCATTCCATTATGTTTTTTTATTTCTTATGATTTTATAATAGTACTTGGACATTTGACGGGTGGTTACGTGATAACCCATATGACGGGTGGTGCCGTGAATACCAGGACGGGTGGTTACATTATAACCTCCAATGCATTGGGTATGGAAGTTGGCCGTATGGATATTCCATTAAGTATGTATGGAAGTTGGCCAAATGGATATTCCATTAAGTGATATGTGTGGAAGTCGACCTTATGGTTATTCCACTTAAGTATGCTTATGTCCCAAGTTAGCTTTATATGTTATGATATATTTTTATGGGTTTTATGGTAATATTTTGGTTACAAAATGGTAAGTAATGATCTTTTATTCAGTGAAGAGTTTTTAATACTTCATAAAGGTGAAATGTATTACTTTGATAAAGTATACATGGTTTACTTGTTGTTTTGATAAACTAACAGTTTTCAATCTTTGTGTATCACTTACTGAGCTTTTTATTCTCACCCCAAGTTTCTTTGAAATGTTTTTCACAAGACTTAATTTGGAATAGGGTCAAGGATGGGATCAAGGGAATGGCAAGCTATATAAAACATGGAACTAGACATGTTTCTTTTTAAGAGTTTTTTTATTCTATGGAAACTTAGTAGAAGTGTCTACATTGTAATATTTTGAGATGTAATAGTTATGTTCTAATTCTCTAAAACTCTAAACCAGAAAAGATCCTCAATGTGAATTATTCATTTAATTCAATATTATTTAAGGTTTAAGGTCGGGGCCATATAATATACATCCCTATTCATTTTGGGTGAACACGAATTAACCTACTTTATAGTGGGTTTAGACAGATTATTTAAATATATTAGAACCATTTTAGTATTAATAACATAATATATGATCCTTTTATAACATCTTATCACCTGTCCGTTAATCCTATTGAATTATTTTTAGGGTTTTTGGTGTTAACTGCCTTGTTTTCTCATTCTAATTTTTTCTTAAAAGTTTCGATTATTGCACATATTATATATGTTCATTATTTATAGAATAATTATCATGAAATAATTTTCATATTTATATATAAATTAAACTTTTATTCATAACCATGAAATAAGGTTTTTCAAAATGATTTATATTATGATCATGGAGATGGAAGGCCATATGTATTCATAAGTAACAATTCTATCATTCAACAATCATAATTGAAAGAATGTATGTAAAATTTTACATTTATATAATTTTCATGGTATTAGGCATACCATATTAGTTTTATATATATAAATATGTTTTATGTGGTGTGGTTATGAAAAAAGAGTCACAATGTTTTGTAAAGGCGGTAGACCAGAAGTACCCGAGTGACATTATCATCCTTCATTGAGTGAAAAGGTTATAAAGAAAATGGTATATATTATCTACATATAAACACAAATATTCCATTAATATCATAATTATGGGTTTTATATCATATATAATCATTTAAAATTCTGTTGTCACATTCCATGTGATGTTTTAATTAAAGACAAATCACATTTCATCGTGTGGTGGTAGTTCCCCATACACATGGGTGAACATATCATATCTCATACGTAATGAAAATTAGAAGTGTTATATATTTTATAATAATTAAATTGGTATAATAATGTTAAAATTTTATATATTTACATTATATACATAATCATTTCCAACCCATAGAGGTGGTGATGGGAAAACAAACGACATTAGTTTGCGAGGTGGTAGTTCTCCATACACAAGAGCGATGATTTCATAACACATATGATTGACTTGTTTTTGGTTATAAGAAGTGAATTAAAATAAACAATTATATTATTTGGATGATACTATGTTTATTATATAATTGTTTTATAATAATTGATATATGTGGAGAATGAAGTATATTAAAAATGATTTTGTAGAAGGTTACCTCTAATTCAGGTATAATTCTCTGGATTACAGAAAACCCATCCTTGGTTTGATTAATTCAGAAATTAAGGCATCTAGGATGTAGTGTGAGTTGATTTAAAGTGATTTGGTTAGGTATTTTTTGAACCAAATAAAATTTTATGTTGTGAATAATTGAGGGGAGTGAGTTTCCTTTTATAGTTGAGGAGAAGTGACATTTTGATAATTACCCAAAATTATTCACTATTTGGAGGTCAATATTACTCAAGTGCCTCCAAATTCATAATTAAAAGGGTGTAGGGTTTAAATTTCAGTTCCACAACTCTAACATGTAATAAAACTCATGTTTTAAAATTATGTTCCTTAACTTGTAAGTTAACTTATTTTGTCCATTATGGTTCTAAATATGAAAACTAGTTTTTTATCTCTGGTAATTTATACATTAAGAATAAATTCAACTGAGAATTATTAGATTCTTTTGAATCAATTATTATAAATTAGAAATCCAATTTATCAAATAATAATATTATGTGAATTTTAAAACTATTTTTAACAGAATCACGGATAATTTACAAAAAACACCGCTCTAACCTTAACAATGATAACAATGTTTTTTCTATGTAGGGGTTAATATATTCATTATAAAAAAAATATTTTTTCAATTAATGGACCATATATGATTTTTACTAATATTTAAAAATTATTTTTTAGAGGATAATATATTCAGTAATTTTAAATCATTTAATAAAGTATTAATTATCATAAAATAATATAATGTCAATTTGACATTATTCGTTTGATTTAAATTTAAAAATATCAAGATAATTATGAAATTAGAATATATTATGTCCATAATTTTATAAAATGATATATAGATTTAATATTTAATTGATCATAATAATTCATCAATTTTACATTAATGTTAGTATTTTTTTTCAGTTTTTTTTATTTTTCTATTAACTAAATAATCACTCCATTAGAATTTCATAACCATTTAATGCTATTATTTTTTCCGTAAAAATTAAAATAATTTATATTGAAAATAATAACTGATCTAGAGTTCCAAATAATATTTATAACTAAACCAATGTAATTTTTTCCATATGATAATACATTATTCATGTTAAAATAAAAAATGTTCATTTTTTCCTTTTTCATTACATTAATTATAAAGGAAATATTCAAAGGAATATTGAAATAGATTTCCTAATTTCAGATAATTTTGTAACCATGGAAAAAATAAACATATAAAAAATTTATACAATATTTTAGGATGTCTTAAATTTTATTTTACAAGTTTAACCCCAAAATAACTTCAATTTTATTATAACTACAGTAAATTTTTTTACTGTTTGTACACTACATTATGGTAATAATTAAGTTTAACTTTTTATAATATATAAATTATTTAAATTTAAAATAATTAATTCCTTTTTACAAATTCAATTCATAAATATGGTAAGATTTAATATAAAAATAACCCTATCGACATGACGATATATTGGGGTTTTAAAGAGAAAATGTTCAAAATTTTACAATGTTTTTATTTCATAAATAAATTTGATAATTATTCCAATTACCTAAATTGAATTGAATGATATAAAATTATTCTAATTTTTCTTAAAACCCAATTGAAATATACTTTGACCTTATAAATAATATAAATGAAAAGGAATTTTGAATTTAAATTCATTATTTTCAATATTCAAAAAAGAGTGAAACATTAATGAAAAATCAAAAAATACCTATAAGATAATTTCAGTATCTTTATTTTAAAAATGAATTTAGATGACATAAAATTTTTAAAGAAGTGTCAAAAATCATTTTTAAATTAAGTTCCTAAAACATTATTAATTTGTGCCTTTATTAATCATATCGTTTCTTGTAAATAAGCTATCAGATAAAATATATTATGAAAAATATATTATAATGTATAGGGTTGAAAATTTTTAAACTACCAAATTAAATTAGATAATAAAAATAAAATTTTTATTTTTAGTAATAAAGGGTTTTATATTTTAAAATAACATCACTAAAAACCCATCATCATAAATAGGTTAACATGAAATCCTTTTAATAAGAGAGAATGAGAAGTATGAAGGTCATCCAGAATAATCACATGATTAGGATTCCTTAATTGAGAACATAGTTGGGAATTGAAAACAGGGATGTCGAAGAGGAAATTGAAACCCATATATAGATGGAGAGTGATAGAAAATGTGGTTAGGATAGATTTAACAACCATAAATCTGTAAACTAATGAAGTTGGAAATGGTAATTGATTTCATAGAAAATGTCATTAATATTATAATATTTTATTACTAGAAATGATTCCTAATGATGATGAAATTTCATTGGAAGAACTACTTACTTTATGTCATTCTGTTTTATAATCACAATATCATCTTTTGGATTCACCATGACTAATTTTTGCTTCATCTATTATTATATGTGATGGGTATAAAAATTTAATACCCAATGCAGTAATAGATTAACACATTTATATTATAATTATATTTCAATAATTTTATCTATAGTTACTATTATAATGAAATGGTTTCCACATGTACTCCAATATAAATAATTTTCTATATGGTGAAGCAATATATTAATCTTGAAAACCTCATCCAATGAACAAGATAAACGTATTCATAAATGACGAATTGTATGACCATTCCTAATGATTAATATCGATAACTTTAGAAGTATATTCAGTGATCTTCTAATATGATGTTATAATCAACCACACAGACAATATAAAGGGTATCTTAATTTTTTTATATGAATCATTTGAACACCTTGATCATTTATTTTATTAAAACATTGAAATAACCTGAATTAACATAAAAACTTAACGAAAACATCAATTATTCCTTAATCCTAAGTGAAACATATATAATTTATTTCATTATTTTAATCCAAGGATTCTTTAACCTATATTAATTAAAGTAGAAACCTATATGTGAAAAAATCATTAGTCATACATATTTCTCTTGGTATTATCTAATTTACATTACCCATATAAATAATATATTAATACAAAAATCATTATCTAAACATAAATAACAAGTTAAGGGTTATATTTCATTCACTGAAATCACCAATATGAACATTACACTAAATAATTATTTCATGGTCATCAATACCATTCAATATATTCTCTCAAAGCCTTAATGAAAGTGTATTACAATACACTCTATATATATTTTGAAATTACCATAAGAAGGATTTCATTGATAAAATACAAAAATGACATAATTAAAATATTAAAACACAAAAATATTAATCATTAAAGTTCATATATGTTAATAAAATAATATTGAACATAATCTATTAGCTTCTTTTGAGGTATATAGCTTTGAAACTGTGGGAATTCATTTTATTATTGCCCTATCCCTATACAATTGTGGCATTTAACATTTTAATCCATTATCCTTAAATTAAAATCACGAGTATTATGTAATTTTGTCCCATATTTTATGAAATAGCATTTTCCTAATAAACATGTTAAAAGGTGTTTCCCTCAACACGTACCAGATGTTGGAAAATATACATCTCCCTTACTCCATTTATCTATTATTTTCTCTACCATATAATTATACTATTTCATCATTTATAAGACATCATACATAGATAATTATTTCATTATCTTGTTATCACATGATATTGGGTCCTCATAGGATGATAGTTTAGGGGATACCAGTTACCGTTCAAAATTATGGCTTAAGACCATAAAATATATGATCATTTTTACTATTTTGATCACATGAATTGGTGAAATAAATATTACTTATTCTAGAATCCATTTCCTGCAATAAAACGTAATTATATCAATGATATTTACCTCCTTATTTTTATATAAATCACGTAAAATAAATTAAAGAACATAATATTTTAAAAAAATTGAATAATACATGAAATAATATATATTTCTATATGTTAAGGAACCTATACCGATAAAATAGTATCTTTAACATAGGAATAGTAATATGGATATTATGAATAGTAAATAATCCATGTTAATGGTATGATCACCCATGAATTCATAAATAAAATTTATACATCTTATGTATAAATATATGATATAATTAAATCCTAGAATAAGTAAGTGATCATTTTCAAAATTTACAATTATGTGTTTGTATTTTTATATGTTATAAATATATAATTAAAATAGTATAATTAACAAAAAACATTTAATGAATGTTTTTCATATTTTTTCAAAAATTATTATCTTTTTATGATTTTAGGATAATTTTATGAGTCCTCTGTTGTGGTTTCAGACTGTTATAAATCAATCATAAATTAAATATGTTATTTTTCCTGTAAAATATAACATTGATTAAAAGTTATGTTTCTCATATTTAGAAAATTATTTTAGAAAATATTATTTTATATTTTAGTTCTAAAAATCTAAAAATGTTTTGGGTGAATTTTTGGTATTTTTCAATAATACTTTGATTTTTTGTGAACAACAAAATATGATAATTTATAGTATAAATACATTAAATGTTAAATATGATATTCATTTAGTATTGGATGGTTTTTTGTACCATAATATAGAACATATATTCGTAATTTTAATATATTATATGATAATTATGAATATATTCATAGTCTTGATTCAAAATAATTACCTAATAAAATATTCAAAAAAACACCTCGTCTCTATTATAATGACCACCCCCACCTCCCCATCTCCTCAAACCACCCAAGTATTTAGCATTGTAAAATTTATGCCCAGTAATATTATCAATATCCACCCCCAAATCCAAGGGATCTTGGTCTCATGAAAATAGAAAAACCATTTCTTAAGGAGGTTCTCAAATAGAAGAAACTCAAGATATAAAAACCTACTTCTTTTTCATTTAATTTCATTCTTGTTCTATTATTTTCTTATTCTATCCTCACTTCCCCTCATGAATGTATAATTAAAACTATATTAACGTAAGTATAATTTAATATTATTATTCTAATGGAATAATCCATTATCTATCCCCTTCTAATATCCATTTTTTTAAAAATGGTAATGTTGTCTGTGAGGTGTTGATTCAATAACTTCAAGGATGGAAATTTTTCATTTTCATTCACAATATTCAAGGACATACATTAATCAATTTCAATGGTTGTAATATATAATAAAAATTATAATACAACCCTTATTATGTTTTGGATGTAACATGTTTACATAATACTAAATGATTAAAAAAATGAGTTCATTGTGATTTAAAACCGCTTTAATTATTCCAAACAAATATGAATAACATGTTATATAACGATTCATCTCAGTATATGAGTTAAAAACAATATATAAAAACAAATAAAATTCAATATTTTCATTAATAATATATAATTCTATTTTTTATAATTATAACCGTTTTACTGACTGAAAATTTAATTTTTTATTAATCAAACACTTTTGAGGAAAAAGTGAGAAACCAAATGAGACTTCATGACATAAACAACAGATCACCATGGACCAAAAGTTTTAATCCAACAACAGATCACCATAAACAGGCAAACTAGTCATAAAACCCATGAAAATGAATACTCTCAAACGATGAAATTAAACTCTCTAACTCCATAATAATGATATAAATAAACTTAATAAAGTATAATGGATAAATAACATATTTATATTATTGTAAATTAATTACTTAATTAATGTATTTAATTTTATTATCCAAGATATTAAGGTCAAGTGCATAACACATATGGATATGAGGTCTAGGATCCTACCCGAACCTTCATTTGTTTCCATCGAGTTATTCTTTCATAATATTTACCCCAATGTCAGGAATTTTTATTTCTGTGTAGTTATGATATAAAATTTTTATATTATTATTACTCACATTTCAATATCATTTCATATTTTTTATGGGTAAATACATGTTTCTCAAGGATCCCTTCTTAAATATTCCAGATAAATAATGTCGGTTAAAGGGAAATTCATCATTTCTTACCCATTTTCAAGAAACATAAATAAACTATTTTATTGAAAAATCATTCTTAATAATTAAATAATTTTTTCATGAAGTACTAAATTTTTTCATTTTTTTATACAAAAAATCATGAAAAATATAAATGATTTTTCTAAAAGAATTGTTTATTGTAGTGTAAAAGTTTTATTTCATTGATATAATTATTAAGTATTTTTTGAGTATTTTCATTTATTAAACACATAGACTACATTTTGTGATTTATTAAAAATGATATATTATGTTTATCATCCAAATTTTTTTATTAAATTGTTTTTAGTAGTTTGAATATATATGTGATATCTCTGTACATTAACAATACTACTCAAAATGGTTAGTGAATATGTTTACAGATTAGGGAATTTTAATTATATTTCATATTTATATATTCTTTATATTTACTCCTATTCATATTTTTAATGAATTATACTTCGTATGTGATGGTTGGGGCCTGATATATCTCGATGCATTGATAGGTCTCATTAGACAAACTAGACTTTGTTTTTACCCATTATGTACGGTGTCTTGACCAATGTTGTGCCTATTTTTTACGAAGTCTACTATTATGTATTATCTCATTTAAAAACATATAATTGATATTCTATGTGATTATATTACTAGTATAATATCAAGGGTTATGTTTATTATAGAATTATTTAATAATATTTTATTCATACCATTTTATGCTAAATATTATTTTTAATGACATGTGTTTTTTAGTTATTCCAAAAGACGTATTTTTTATGTTTATGAAATATTACATTGTATTTCATACCCATAATGAGTATCTGTGATCACTACTTTTATGTTTTATTTATCCCTATGATGCAATAATTTATATTATGAATGACTTGAATGGATATTCTAGGGGGATATTGGTGATTCTAATGGATTTTTATGTATTTTTCCTTTAAATATATAATTCAAAATTAATGTATTTATTATGGATTCCAAAACTACTACATTGATCGGTCCTTTGGGATTTGAATCACATATCTAGACCAATATATAAATATATGGAACCTTCTTCGGGATATTGGGGTCGGTGTCTTTGAACATGGATTGAGAGGTTGATTAATAGGAATCATTGAAACAATACATAGAAAATATAGATCATGGAATATAATATTAAGATAGACTATGAGGATAATAATAGAAGAAAATACTGGAATTTTGGTAAGGTATAGATTATGTTTATATTCCTATGACTACATCCCTATCTAGAAACATCAAGTGGACATGTTTCTGGCACAGATGTACCTCTGGTTAACAACCCCAAAAAGGTTTCTGAGCCTGACTTAGGGAAACATTGTACATGACAACCGACCTTACATCACACTTGGTTTGAAAATATTAGGGGATATATTTTGGTTACTTCAAAATTTCTTTTTAAACCATTATTAATGACCAAAATGTTAATATATAACAAAATAAACAATGATTATTATTATAAGATTACTTATGGAAAGAATTTTATTTTATTTTAAGTGCTTCGCTACTTCAAGATTATGAATTATGGTTAAAAACATAATTTAGTGTATGAAATAATTTTGAAATATCACGGAGTGGAAGAAATGAAAATTGAATCAAAATCTATATCCCATGTAGGTATTTCCCTCCTATACAATATAATGATGTTGTTAGGGGAGCTGTGATACATTATGATTAACATCTAACTATACTGGGTTAGCTAACTCATGTAATGAACAATAACCTAATATGTATGGATAAACCTGATCTATAATGTGGAGTAGAAATGTTAGAACTCTTTAGGTTAAAATAACCTCACAATTAAATGGATATAAAAAACATATTCTTATAGCATCCGTTGATTGGTTTCTTGGAGAAGATATTTCTCACATTGAGATGAACTAAAACGGAGAAGCTTACCATAGTAGTTTATCATCTTTTGGGAGATATAGAAATGTGGTGGACATTAATTCAAAAAAAAGTAGGAGTACAGAATCACAAATACAGAATGGAATGATTATAAGTTAATTTTTATTGAAAAATATTTCCCTCATGAATAATGAGAAAATATGGAGTGTATATTCTCGAGCTAGAGACTTAAATGGGATGGAAACGATTATATGTATGTAGATAAAAATACAAGGTTGTCAAAGAATCTTACAAAAAACATACATAATCCTGGAGCATGATTGATTGATTATTTTATGGTTTAAAACCATTCATATGAAGTTCATTGGTCTCCAAAAATTTCTCATCATATGAAGATATAGTCTCATGGGATATCAAGGTTTAAAAATTATTCCTTATGTCTTATGGCTATAATAGAAATCAAGAGATTAAGAGAGATGCTGAAGAGTTTAGAAATGGAAATAATGAAAAGAGGAATATGGGAAGAGTGGAATTATCATCCTACTATAATTGTGGGAAGAAATACCTCAGTAATTTCTATAATGGTATGGGTGTTTTTTACAAGTGTAGAAAAAAAGGCCACCAAGATAATTATTTTAAGGGAAATAAATAAGATACCAATGTTCAGTGCTTCAATTGAAATGATATTGGACATTACGAAAATGATTATCCTAAGCCTCATGGAAACTTTCCCCAAATAAGTCCAATGGAGAAAGGCCAAGCTTTTTCAATGAAAACTACTAAGGTTTATGTTCTTAATGATGTAGTGGAAGGTACATTAATAATTTACTCAAACATAGCCAATGATTTATTTTTTTAAAGATAATATATTTTTTATATGTTCCATGTTATACAAGAAAACTAGACATTTCCCATTTTATTTAATAAATGAGTTGTAGTAAAAACTCCTAAGAGAAGTATCATTATAAAAAAGATGAGTCAGTTAGTCTCCTTTATGACACATAACCATGCTTTGGTTTTTTACAATTCCACCATAACTAGTTACTACATTTAATTAATACTTAGTATGGGATGGATTTCAAAATATGATGTGAAAATATATTGTAATAAGAAGGAATTATTCATTTGAGTGGAAAATGTATAATCTCATACATTTATAGAAGAATCATCATCATCTAGTTATTATCCAAATCCACTTTTATTATCAATTCTAACAGAAATTATTATGGAGGCAAAGATTGAATTATCTATGAATCTTAAAATATAATATGTACATATTGTGCAAGAATATATAGATGTTTTTCTAAAGGATTTACCTAGAAATAATCCAGAGTTGAATGATGTTTTCTCTATTTGATTTAATTATTCGTGAAATAACTATATCAAAGAATCCTTATAGAATGACCACTATGGAATTAATAGGCATGATGATAAATTTAGAGGAATTTAGTGATATTGTATTTATTCACCCAAGTGTTCCTCCATGGGGATCCCATGTTCTCTTTATCATGAATAATGTTATATCCATGAAGAATTTCATTGATTATAATATTATCAATTTTATTATAATATACATCAAGTAACCCTTGCCTCACATTGATGATTTATTTGATCAATAGCATGTACCTCAACATTTTTCAGAGATTTACCTCGGATCGGGATATCAACAATTGTGTGAGAGGAAGGGAGATATACTAAAGGCAACATTTCAAACATTTTATGGAAATTATGAGTTTATAGTAATTCACTTTCGATTAAGTAATGCACCATATGCTTTCATAGATATTATGAACAGTGTTTCCAACGTATAACTTGATTAATATGTTGTGGTATTTATGAATGATATTTTAGTATACTCCAAAATATATGATGTACATGAGAATTAGTTAATTAGTTTTCTAAATACATTTAGTAGAAATGAAATATATGGGATGCTTATAAAGTTTGTATTTTTGATTTAATCCATCTCTTTTCCTAGCCATATTGTCTCAAAGGATAGAAACTCTGTTGATCCTACGAAGGCAACGGCGGTTCCAGAATAGCCTATCCCAATGAACATAACCAAGGTATGTAGTTTAATTGGTTTACCAGGTTAATATTACTGTTTCATTATGAATTTCACTTGATTATCTAACCCATTAATCGAGATTATGCATAAATGGGTTATGTTTATAGTCATAATAGAATGTGAAGAATGTTTTGATGAAATAAAGAGGAGATTAGTGAATTCCCTAATCATGAATATACTATCGAGAAATGATGGATTTGTGATTTATAGTGATGCATCAAATAAAGGAATTGGAAGACTCATTATGTGGAAGGATATAGTTATTCCCTATGAATCACTATAATTAAAAACTCATGAACAGAACAATCTAACTCATGATGTTGAGTTATTTTATGTAATCATTGCTCTGATGATATAGAGAAACTATCTCTATGGAAAAATAAGTGAGATATATATAAATCAAAAAAGCATTAAATAAATCTACCCATAGAAAGAAATAATTATGATTCTAGTGAAATGGCTAGAACTAATCAAGGATTATGATTATTCAATCCACTTCTACCTAGGGATGGACAATAAAGTATCAAATTCATTGAGTGGGAATGATAATGGAGTTTTGAACTAAATGAGGTTTGGAAAGGATACTATTTATATGGATATAGAAAATATGGTTATTGTAATTATCAGGGAATGTGAAACAAAATAACATTATCAATTTTTTCCCAACTATATTTATTTGAGAGGATTAATATTTATCACTTTGATGATGAGAATCTTTAATTGAAAATTAATGTCGTTAATGATGGTGAGTTGGTAAAATTTGTGTATGAGGATGGAACCATAAAATTTCGGAAGATGTTATTTTACATCGATAACCAAGTTATGAAGGTAATTATCAGATGATTCTCATAGTTTGAATTTCACCACACACTCTAGTAGCACTAAGATGTGTAGATATTTTAAGGATCATTTATTGTGGGATAACATGATGTTTGAAAATGAATATTATGTATTATGATGTTTTGTCTATAAAAATTTTAAGGCTAAAAGACAACATCCTATAGGATTCATGAAACAGCTCCCTATTACTTTATTAAAAGGGGATGACATTACCATTAATTTTGTCACAGGATAACTGATAACTTCGAAAAATAATAATATAATATGGGTAATTGTTGATCAACTTATCAAATCTCCACATCTACTCTCTATAAGCGAGGATGGTCTACAGTAGCACATTTCATGAATCAATATTAATGAATTTTTATGACCTCATATAGAACCTATATATATGTTTTTTTCATGATCTATGATTGAAATTAAATTTTTGGGAAATTTTCTTGAATGGTTTAGATACTGAGCTTAATTTGAGTTCTTCTTATCTCCCTTAAACTAATAGGTAGTCAGAAAGGATGATCCAAACATTACAAGACATGTTGAGATCATTCTCACATGACTTTGATGGTATGTGGGCTCAGTACATACCTTTATTAGGGTTTTCCTACAAAAAATAGATTCCAATCTATTATTAAAATGGCACCATACAAAGCAATGTATGGAAAGAGATGTCACATACATATATATAGGGATGAGGTTGGTCAATGAAATCTTGTAGGACAATAGTTTGTGTAGCAAAATTGGAAAAGTTAAATACTACTCAAATTGATATCAAGTAAGTTAAAATTATAAAATATATATACTGATAATCGAAGGAAGTATTTGGAATTTTAAGTGGGATATCCTATTTTAATGAAAGTATCTCCACAGAAGGGTGTTATAATATTTGGGAAGAAATGGAAACTGAGACCCATCTACATTGGACCCTTAGAAATCATATAGAGAGTTAGTGTTGTGTATTATCATTTTTAAATTCATCCATGAGTTTATAAATTACAAAATGTGTTACACATCTCTCAGTTAAAGATGTATATTGCTTACCCATCATATTCACTTACATACGATGGATTAAAATTGGAACATGATTTATCTTGTTGTGATGGGACTATATAGATTCTATTCACTAAAGAAAATGTGTTGAGAACTAAAATAACTAGTTTTGTAAAGGTAGATTTCAAGAATAATAAAATTGAAGAGGTAGTATGGGAGCCTAAGGAACATATTACGAAGAACATCACATATCTTCTAATGAGGTGAAATTTTATAAATTTCAAGGATGAAAATTTTTTAGGTGGGGAGAATGTAACGAACTAGTATTATATAAACTAGATTTTTATTATTAGGTTTATTTAAATCACATTAAATCACATAGAGAATATAATAAAAAAATTATAAAAAAGAACGAATGAAATAAGAGGTATTTCTAGAAGTTAAGGAACATATATAGATAAAATAATAACTTAATCCTAGGAATAGTAATTTAAACATTGTGAATAGTATAATAGTCAAATGAAAAGTAACATCACCCATGAATTTATAAATAAAAAATAATATTAATATAAATTAATTTATGATATAATTATATCCTAGTATTAGTAAGTGAATAATTTAAAAATTAATAATTATGTGTCGGTAGTTTTGTAACTTATAAATTTAATAATAAATAACAATATTTAAAACAATTTTATTTTTATAAAATTTATTCCAAAATTAATATTTTTTTCTGATGATTATATAATTATTTTATGATACTTTGGCTAATGCTTTATAGTGTTATAATATAATTTATAAATTTAAAATCTGTTTTTTAGTAAATGATGATTTTGGTGAAAAAATTTAATTTACCATTTTTAAAATTTTAATTTCAAAAAATAGATCCCATTAATAAATTCTATACATAAAAAATATTTAGTGTTAATTTTTTCTAATTTCCTAAAATACATGAATTTTTTTGGAATATTAATTTACAGTAATTTATGATATAAATACATAAAACGTTATATACATTTTTCCTTGAGTCATAGATGATTAAATTAATATATTTTAGAATTTACCTTCATTATTTTAATATATTTTATTATAATTATCATACTTTTCATAGTAATGAGCCAAAATAATAAAAAAATGTATAATAATAGAAAAACACTCCTCTCCTATAATATAAATAACTCCCCATCCCCTAAAACCTTAAAAGGGTTGATATATTGAAATTTTATATCCAATACTCTTCCCAAGACCCTCCCTCATGTATATAATTCCTTGGTATATTCAAAATACCAAATCATATTCCCTAAGGAGGTTCTCAAGGAGCATAAAATTAAGAGGTAAAACCCTCATTCTTTAAGTTTTCATTGCTTTTTGATGTTATTTTCTGTTCTTATTCTCTCATCACCTACCCTCATAAAGATGAAATGGAAACTCCAATAAATAACGTATTGTATAATTATATTATTATAATTTAATAATCCATAAAAAATACTATTATACTCTCCATTTTATTTTAAAAATGGATACGTTGTCTCTGAGGTGTTGTTTCATTGCCTTTAAGGATATGAATTTTTCATTTTCATTCCCCATATTCAAGGATGTACATAAAACTATATTAATGTTTGAAATAGATTTAAAAGTTTATATTACAACCCTTTTTATGTTTTTATGTAACATGTTTATAAAATACTAAAGGATAACAGAGAACAAGTTCATTGTGACCTAAAACTGAAATAAATAATCTAAATGAATATCATTAACATGTAAACAAACGAATAATACTCATATATAAAGGAAAAATAACATATAAAACCAATTAAACTGTTGAATTTTCATTAATAGAATATAATTCTTAATCTAGGGAATTATTCCCATTTTACTTTAATACTATTACTTATAAACAAGGAAGTTGATGATGAATAAAAAGAAAAAATTTCTCTTGAAGAATGAAATTAAACACTATAACTCATAAATAAAGATATAAATTAATGTAATAATATTTTAATAAATAAAATAAATGTTTAGAATGTTTTTAATTAATTACTTAATGTTTTTAATTTTATAATCCAGGACATTATTGTCTTGTGCAGAACACATTAAAACATAAGGTAAGGGATTCTACCCAAACCACCATTTTCTTAATTCAGGTTATTCATTCAATATATTTACCCCAATGTAATTATTCTCTATTTTTTGTTCTACTTATATGTTATATTAATATTTTCAAAACTCATATATCCATATCAGTTCATGTTTGTTTTATGGGTAAATACACGACTTACAATGTTCCCTTCTCAGTTTTTCTGGATAAGAAAACCCGATTAAAGGGAATCTCCCAATTTCATGACCATTTGAAGTACAATTTATAATCTATTTTATTTATACCATATTTTAATTAATTAAAAAAATTGGGTGATGAAAACTATATTTCTTCATTAATTATTTTCTATAATCAATTAATACAAATACAAATTATTTTTCCAAATCTACTCTTCTTTACATAGTAAAAGTGTGTATTTCTCTAAATAATTTATCAATGATTTTATTATGGTATTTTAATTTATTTAAAAAACAAAATTTAATTTTAGGATTAATTTTCATTGGCCTCTTATGTTTATCATCCAAATATATTATTAAGTGCTTTATGAATAGTTTGACAATGGATGGGCTATCTTGATACCATTCATCATACAACTCAGAATGGTTAGTGATTTTGATTAGAGATTGGGGAATGTTATTTAAATTTCATATTTATATATTGTTTACAATTAAGCACATTCATATTAAGAATGCATTGGACAAAGTAAGTGATGGATGGGGCTCACTATAGCCTTTTAATTCATTGGTTGGTCTCATGGGACAAACTAGACTGCGTTGTTACCTATTTTGCGTAATGTCTTCGCCAAGGCCTTGCTGGTTTGTTTATGATGTCCAACATTATGAATTACCTCATTCTGAAACTAGTAATTTATATTCCATGTAATTACTCAAATATTATAATATCTATGGTTATGTTTTATTATGTAATTAGTTAATCATTTTTTCCTCTCATTTTATGCTCAAGATTAAGATTTAATGTCATGTTTTATAGTTATTCCTTATTCCTTATTGTTTTTGTTTATGATAGGTTCCACTATATTTCCTTCCCTTAATTATATTCTAAGCTCAACCCATTTTTATTTTTTTAGTTTTCCCTACAATGCGATGACTTATTTTATTAATGACATTTAGGGATAATGTAGGAGTTTATGGGTGTTTTCAAAGTATTTTATATATTGTTTTTCCAACAAAGATATAATGTAAATTTGATGTATGTATTATGGAATCTGGAAAAACATAACTGATCAGAACATTGGTATTCATGTATTTTATCTATGAGGGTTTAATAATATATGTTATTGACTCTGGGATATTAGGGTTAGTTTATTTATATTTCAAAATGATGTCATACAAAATATTAGATCATATCATTATAAAACATAATGTATAATCCCTAATATAGTGAAATTATTGACCTAAATTAAAAAATTCATGCATATAATATATCATAAACAAATATATGGTTTCATTTGGGGATATATCTAATTAAGATACCATATAATGGTTACAAAATAAAATGTTAATTATCCCAAGAATATCACCCAGGAGTGTCCAGAAAGGTGTGCAGTAAAGACCATTTTCATTTTCTGGTTAATGCTTAAGTCAAGATTGATTTTCCATTTAGGAGTTGTTCAAACTATGTACCTCTATGCCACAACCTAATACACTTTTAGTATCCATAAATGGAGGTTTTTCATAGGAAAAACAGATAATATGTAACTTGAAAATTACATTATTATTTTCGTATATATTTATCCTCAATGTCTATCATAGGGTTATTTTCCCTAATATAATAATTTTTCCAAAATATAGTTCCCAAGTTTTCTAATAAAATTCCTCTAACAGTAACTATAGTGACCCAAAATCTAATAACCCAGAGTAGAGTGCTGTTTAATTCAATTTGAATGTATACACGATGTCAAATCCTAAAGGACATATCTGTTTTGTAGTTTCAGAGAACTAGATACTTGCATGATATCCATTTAACATGGGGATTATAAAATGTAGCAGAAAACAAAACATTATAAAATGAACTAAATCCGGGAAATTTGATTCCATGAATTTTTCATCCAATCTTGGTGAAAGGAAAAAAATAAGAATTGTGTGATAAGATTCATAGTAAGGGCTTGGTGTATAGGAATATATCATGAATTTTTATGAAAAATAAATATGGATTGGAAAATACAAGAACAAAAATTCCATTTAAATAACACAATGAGTCATAATTAATATATCTAGGTAAATAACTAACCACATATAGAATTTAATCAATAAAAGGATAATAAAATGAATCTAGATATAATATACTTGTAAAAATATCATGGATAATCATAACATAATCATGAATAAATGAAATAGTTGATTAAATAACATCATTTTTTCTATGAACATGATAACTTTACCTTAAATTCACTCAACGAGATGGTTTAAAACAAATTGGGTAAAAACTCATCTGATTTAGCCAACTGAATCATCTCATGAGACTACCTATGCATCGATGGGATTTCTATAAATAGTCGCAAACTTGTGTCATGAACATGGAAATCAATCCTCATATATAAAATAATCTATTTAATTCAAAAACTATGTTCATAATCAACAAAAATTTGACCCGAGTAAAGGATATAGATTTATCTATTTTTCCATAATTTATTTAATTAATTCAAAGTAAACACCATATGTAAAACTAGAATAAGATTTAGGAAAATATAATATCTATTACACAATAAAGTTATTAATTTATTGAAATAAAATTTCCAATGAATAATGTTTACAAGAATTTTACTTTATCATGATAAAATTAACAACAACAAAATATAGTGGGATTACACAATAAATTTTACCACTTCTCATCTAAAATACCATTGGATGAAATAATTCAAATTTAAATTTGAAATATAATTAATAAATAATTAATCATGATATATCATTTCAAATTTTATGTATGTACATCACATAAATGTTAATTGGGGCATAATATTAAATAATTGGCAGTTGAATGTAAATTGAGACAAAATCACTGAAATCATGTTTCTTTTTTATTGAAGGTGATCTAAAATCATGTATAGTGATTTTAGAAAAATTATTAACATATAATATAACCATAAAAATATTTATAATATCATATATTATCTTTTTATAATATATTACCTACTATAAGTAAATAATCATTCATTATCTTCAAGATTTTGGGTGTTAATTTAATTATTTTATCATTCAGTGGTTGTCATGAATGTTTCAGTTCATGTTCTAATTATATAGTTTCATTAACTAAAAAATAATTATAATGCAAAAATGATAATATTTATGCATTAATTTTAATTTTATATCCATTTATGAATTATTTTTTTTGAGAAATAAGGTACGTTATGATCATGGAAACGGTAGGCCGCACGTACACAAGATAATAATTTCCAGTTTTCCAAAATAATTATATAAAAGAGGTAAACAATATTTTATCATTAAATAATTTTAATAATATCATAAATACCATATTATTTATTTCAAAATAATTTTTTATATATATCATTCATGTGGTGTGGTGACGAAAAGAGGTTCACATCGTTTCGTGAAGGCGGTATACCACACGTACATGAATATTGTTATCATCCCTCATTGAATGAAAATGTATGAAATAAAATGATATATAATATATTTATATAATGGTAAATATGAATTATATTTAATAATTATGTCATTTTATAACATATAATCATTAAACATACCCTTATCACCTTCTATGTAAATTGTTACTGAAACACGAATCACATCGCTTCGAGAGGATGGAGCCTTCAAGACACACGAGCGACACAATCATATTTCCTAATAAATTGAAATTAAAAATATTATATAAGATATATTGACCTAGTTAGTATAATTGTGTTATAAATATCTTAGATATACTTTAAATCCATAAACATACCCAACATTTAGTGGGTGTATTGGAAAAATGAATCACATCGGTTCGCGAGGTGGTAGTCCGTCGTACAAATGAGCTATGTTTTCGTGACCCTGTAATGAAAGTGTATATTGTTTTATGTTATTTACTTATTATATTAGGATAGTTCTATAGAAAATATACTATGCTTGTTATATCCTCGTGTTTATATGATAATTGAATGTGTAAGAGAAAGAAATAAAATTAAAATTTTCATTGTAGAACATGACCTCTTCTTTAGATATCCTTCTTTGGGTTACACCAAAGCCTTCAAAGGTTAGATTAATGAAAAAACCAGATTCTAGGATGATTTTATAGATGTTGGTAAGTTATATTAAAAGTTATTGGCTGAGCTATGAAGGTTTTATGGTGTAGATATGTGAAGGGAGTGAGTTCCCTTTTATAGTTGAGCTGGAGTTATATTTTAGAAAATACTCAAATGTATTCACCATTAGTAGGTAAATATCACCTCAAGAATCACTATAATTTATTATTAAACTAGTGGAGGGTTGATATGGTCAATACAAACCTCCATCACATATTAGTACACGTGTTTTAAACATGATTTTCGTTAACTTTTTAGTTTCATATTTTTTACCATTTTGGTTTTCACTACAGTAACTAGTTTTATTAACCTATGTAATTTATCAATTATGAATAAATAATAATGATATTTTTAGATAATTTCAACAGAATAATTAAAAATATAAAATATAATTTATCGAATAAAAGTATTATTTGGTGGGAATATTAGTTTTAACATAAGGGCTTGTAATTTGAAAAACCCCATTTCAACCACTACTGTTCTAATATAGTTTTTACTATTTACATGTAAATATATTCATTATATAAGAATAGTGGTACATTAATTGAATATATATGATATATATTAGTACATAAAAACAATAGGAAGAATATATTGTTAATATTTATTTGAAAACATTTAATAAAATATTATTTAATATAAAATTACATTAATGAAAATTTTTACATTATTCATTTAATTTTAATTTCTGAATATCAAGATATTGATAGAATTAAAACATATATTGTTAGAAACAATATAAAAAATTAATTTATCTTTAAATTAAGGTAACTCAATAATTTAATCAATTTACATTACATTTTGTATTTAATGTATAATTTATTTTATTTTCCATTAACTAAGTAACTTCTACATTGGTATTTCTCAAGAATTAAATTATTTGATTTATATTTAAAAATTAAAAATAAATTATCATTAAAAAACACTATTTTATATATCAATATAAAATTTACTAAAGAAAATATGTGTTTTTTGTTCACATCCCAAGTCTTTATTGATATTTAAAGCAATGTAGATACCTTTTTTTTCTTTACCAAACATATAATAAGGGTATTATTAAAATGATATTGGTAATATATTTCCATAGTTATAATAATTTTATTACACATGTTTATGTAAAATCATAAAATAATATTCATAAACTATTCCAGTTCATTATCTCATTTATATTATTAGATTAACACCATAAAAACTCATTTTTACCTCAAGCACGGTAAATAGGTTTTAATATTTTCACTTTTAGTTATAATAAAAAATTAAGTGTGCCTTGTTAGATAATATAAATTTTGATGATTATAAATATTTAATCCCTTCCCAAAATTCTATTCACTTAAGTGTAAAATTTTAATTTAAAATTAATCCCTCAGAGGTGAAGAGAAAGAAAGTTATTAAAGAGAAATTTTCCAATAGTTTTCATTGTTTTTAAGTAATACAAAAATATAAAAATGTTTCCAATTATCAGAATGAGATTAATTGATTTTAAATTTATCTAATTTTTAATTAAAAATTATTCAAAATTTATCATAACATTATATATAATTAAAATGATAATACAGTTTTCAATTAAAATTAAGTATTTCTCAGTATTCATCAAAAATGAAACATAATAGAAAATTCAAAACAATTATACCTAAGATAATTTAGGTATTCTGAATTTAAAAAATATTTTCTTTTTTTTTGATTTAAATTTTTTAACGGTCCAAATTTTAATTTTAAATTGAATGTGCAAAGTTGGAAAAAAATGTGTTTTGTTTAAACCCGATGTTTCATGATTTTTAGGCTATCAAAATAAATTTAATATAAATGAAATACATTATAATGTATTAGGGTGTTATAATGTTCTTCAGACTAAATACTCTCATGAAATAAAATCGGGATATGTTTTTATTATGTTTTTATCCTTATATTTTTGTTTTAACCAATGCTAACCAATTTTTGACGATTATGATGGTAATAATGCGTTTTCTCTTTATTGGTCATGATAATTACTATGAAATAAAAATTTCACAATAAATGGACCCTGGTAGAAATTTTCAACCATATAAAAATCACATGGATGAAGATAAGAATTTTTAGATGTTTAGCTATTTTTTTAAAAGGCATTTATTAAAAAATATGATTAAAATCATTTTTGGAACTCTTAAATTTATTTGAATTTGTAAAAAAATTGCATCTGTTCAATTAAATAATAATTCATTCAAAAATACAAAAACAAATTTGTATCTATTTTCTAGGACATGATAATTCATTCATATTATAGTAATTTTAATTTTACTATATTCATTTCATTAATTTTTATTTTAATTGAATAAAAATCATGTTAGTGTTCCGTAATTATTTAAGATAATTAATTAAAAATAAAAATTAGGGAAAAATTTGTATCATAAAATAATACATTATATTTAAAAATAAATATATATAACTAAATACAAACTGTTTACATCATTGTCAAAAAATTCTGTTAATATTAAAATAGAGTGACATTTTTGAATCGATTATTTACTAAAATTTTATTAACGTCCAAATATCAGAATTATGGTGACGAGAAGCAATGTTTTCTATGCTTAGTTGGATATGGATGAATTGTGATTATACAATTGATAAAAGGCATGTTTTTGGGTCATGGTTTTTTCTTTATCGTATTATTTATAACTGTAATTACATGATTTACCCTTACTGTGACCATGTTTTTCGGACATTATTTTTGGTAGTTGATTGATGAATAATAATGCAATTATTGTATTTTGTTCTAGGAATAATTAAATCTCCTAAATATTTATGTTATGATGATTGGAAACACCATCGTAATCAGAATATCAGATGAAAAACTCTTTAGGAAGTCCATTTATTTCTAAAGGATTTTTTCAGAATAGAGGTACATCGTACTCAAATTTGGTCATGAATGAATGTATCAATCATAATGACAATCAGATTCTGAATGGATCCAATTATAATATGATTATTATTTTATGATTAGTAATTAACTAAATATCATTTTTATTCTGAAAAAACAAGTGATCCAATCCTAATTAAGGTAAGGGGTGAATAAGGGATGACAATTAGTTTGCTGTATGTTTAGAAATGAAGAAGATGTTGAAAAGATAGGATGTTGTATTAATTATATTAGTATGTAAGATGATTCTATGATAATCTTAAACATTCTCATTGTTAGGATGAATTCATGAATACATGTAGATGTTTGTGGAAGAAGAATGTTTCTAATGTAAAAAATTCTAGTCCCAGTTCATCAGTGTGTGATCACCAGAAGTATAATTATTTTTAGTATGAGTAATTTTTTTGCAACATGAGAAGATTATGATTCTAGTTTTTGTCATACCAATAATTCAAATGATACAATTATTTGGTGAAATAATTTTCTGAAAATACCAGTCATCTGATGCAGTGGGCCACAAATACAATAGAGGACGGATTTTCACTTTTGAGAGTTGTTGGGACCAATGAAATTAAAGAGAAGGGAATATTACCGGTAGCAATGAATATAATAATTTTTGAGACTAATTAGATATATTAATACAGATAATGTTGTGAAAAAAATACATTAGGTTGTTTTGTATCTTTTGGGTTATGGAAAATAATGTACTGATTTGTTTTCATAAAATGGTTCAAGGGTCAAAAAACAATATTCTGTACCAAATATCAGAATAGCGATAATACCGATCCATCATAGAAAGAGGTCAATCTACCAGTTTATGTGTGAAATAGATAAAATTGTCAGACAAAAGAGTTTCGTTCTAAAAAAAATAAGAAAAGGTGTTTTTTGAAAAAGTGATTCCATGTGTAATTTTTAAGATTGTTTGTAGAGTTTTTCCAATGTTTTTCCAAAGGGTTTGAATCTGATGTAGATGTGTTTATGTGGGTCTCATACATCTCTAAATTTTATGATGTTGTTTATGGAATAACATTTTCAAATAATATGTCTAAATATTTTTTCTATGAATTATAAATAGGATACATTTTATTTTTAAATGTTCAATTTTCTAAGAAGCATTATAATGAATAAATCTTAATTAACATCAGAATGGGAAATAAAATTTTCTAGAAATTTTGAAGTGTGAAGTTGATTCATGTTGACTCTTAATGGTTTGAGAAGAATCTAGAAGAGTTGATAAGTGCATAATAATTCAAATATGTGTTTTAAATGGAAATAAAATTCAAAGGTAAGGAAATTTTTATAGGAAGAATAACTTTTAAGATTCCATCATAATCCATTTTTTCACCTATAAAAGGAGGAGAGTTTGATTTAATTTTTATTAGATCAAACTACTCTTCACGGGTGTTGGAAGTGGGATATTTTCTAATTTTTTAGTGAGAAGGTGTTTTTTGGAGTAATCATTACTCTTATGTCTATATGGACAAAAGAAGAAAAATAAGGAATATCGTATTCAATGGTTTCTAAAGTCAGACTTGTCCATCAGACCAGTAAATCTGAATAATTTTTCTAGAGTATGATGAATCAAAATTATATTTATTTCAGTGGTATTTCAGTAGAGTTATATTTCTATACTGAACAACAAAATTGAGGAATCATTTGGTTAATTGGACTGAGTATAATTACAAAGTTTACAAAGGTTCTTACATGCAACGGGGTAAGAATTTGAAAAACTATTTTTATTATTATATAATATAATGTTGAAAAATTATAAAAGTAATTTTTTTTTCAAGAAATGTGTGAATGCCTCCTTACTTGTTAAACAAAATTTTCTTATATCACTTCATGATATTTGATGTAGATGAACTATTGTAAAGAACATATTGATATAGTAGTTTAAGTGTATATTTTACATGTTTTATCCACATGTAAGGATTTTTTATACACTATTTTGTAATAATGTATTTTTTCGAATCTATACCAAAAATATATCTACACTTTTAGAGTAGTTAACATTTTAAGTACATGTGTTCCCTTGGATGTGTGAATGTTTAGTTTTCAAAAAAGTGGGAAATATTTAACATGATGAAAGTGTTACAACTAAATAAAGTAAACATAATAGATAAAAGATGTCACATATTAAACCCTGCCCTTATCAATGAATCAAATATTCTAGCTAGGAAATATTAATTTGAATCGAAGGGAGGGTTCCCTTCATTTAATCTTTACTGAAGTGTTTTTGAATAGAATTTTTGATGGAGAATATGAATTATCTAAATATGGTTAGGATTCCTATATTTTATGGGAAGAACTATCATATCTGAAAAAAATAGAATGATAATATACATTATGTATCTTCGGTATGATGTTTTTTTGAAGCTTTAACAGATGGATTTACTCCTACTGATGAAAAAGGTTCTTTTAAATCATTTGATAAGAAGAATATTGAGAATAATGAAAGAGATAAAAACTATTTACTCTCCTCAGATTATAAAAGTATGATTCTATGTTTGAAGGGGGTTAAAACTTCTAAATTTATCTCGGAAAGGGTGAATAAAATTTAGGAATATAATAAAAATGTTATGAAAACCATGTTACAAATATGGAGTCTAACCTATAACGATACTAGAGTGGGTTTTTATGAATATATTTTTTATTTATATTTATGGTTTAATGATATTTTCAGTTCCATCAGATGTCATGGTGAAAAGTTTTAAGACCCAAATATTTTTGAAATTATCTTGAGAATTATTTTTAATATGTTTGATGAAAACTTTTCCTCATTGGAAGATAGTGGTCCTAGAACATTATAACTAGATTATTTGAATAATATTTTCATTACTTAGGAAATGATAAAGGTTAAATTTTATAATGGTAAAAACAATTATTCTATAATGTATTTCAATTATTCCTTGAATGAAAATCCTATTAATATTCTTGAAGAATAAGTTTGAGATTGTAATTCCAAATACGACGTACGTAAACTTCTTTAATAATTTTTATCGTGTTTTCAAAAAATGTGAAAAGGGTTATATATAAATATAAGGGGAATCATTCTTTGAAATGTTTTAAATATAGAGTGATTTTTAACTTCGTGGCTAATTACAATCGAAGAAAGAAAGAAGAGGATAATGATAATAACGAATGTAGGTTAAGAATATTGTGGAAGCAATAGAGTGACAAGGCTAATTATTATTAAAAAAGTGAAGGATAAAATGATCTCCAAATCAAAAAAGAGAAACATTTCTTCTGAAGATGAATTTGAAGAAGATGGGGAGGTAGAATATAAAATTATTTCGTAGAATTAGGGAGAGAATACATTCATTTCAATAGATAACAATTTAGAGTTCCGAAGGAGTAGTTATGAAGAAGAAGAAGAAACTTGATTATAATTATATATAAAAGAAGAATTGAAATATTATCGGATAAAGACTGGAAGACGTGAGAATTAAATCATGAAATTGAAATATGAATGTTCCTAAGAAAAAAATAAATAATTTTTTTTTATGAGAAAGTTAATCCTCTAGAATATTTTGAAGTTTTTATGAAATATATTGAGAAATAAATGAATCAGAAAGAATATCACAAACTAATGTTTATGATAAAACAAAAAGAGTTGGAACTTATCCCACAAAAGAGTTATAAATATTAATAAATAGGTACTATTTTTTACAAATATATCTCTAATGTTTGTTAATTTTAAGAAAGGTTAATCCTGAAAAGGATCAAAAGTTACCATTAAGGTTGAGAAGAATGTTGGAACTATTTCTATGAAATAGAATGTAAGGGAAGTAATGTATAAACCCAAAAACTATAAATGATATAACATAGAATATTCTGAAAATGTGATTCTTATACAATTTAAACAAATTTTGGTTACAAAAAATATAGAAGGTTTGTGTGGAAATAGAATATTTTGGGTGATAATATAAATAATGGTGGTCAATAATGATCTGATAAGAAGAATAAGAATGTTTTTCAGAAATATGCTCACCACTCTGGGTAGTAAGAAAGTTAAAGAGGTAAATATTTATCTTATTGGTATTGCTGGATTTGTAGTGGATTTGATAACATGGAAAGAATGTACTATTTTTAAAAAAAAATTTAAAATATTCAATGATTTATATAGGGTAATGTTTTAGGGGGTGTTAGTCCTCTCAAATGATGAATTCTAAAATGGTTTCTTTGAAGAAACCATAATAAATTGATGTGAAATTTGGAAATAAATTCCAATATTTGACTATATTTGTAAAAGATGTAAACAACCTCGAAATCATGAAAAAAATATATATTTTTTTAGTTAATGAAAAAATAAATGTTTTTTTATAATTCCCAGTAGCTATATATGGAGAAAGATAAAGTAAAATAAAATTTCATTATTGTAATAACCATGCATAAAGATACAATTGGTGAATGTCCATGAATATTGGACAATTTTTTTTTGTCTCTAATGATAGTATACATAAAATTTATAATGAATGTTAAAGACTTAAATGATAGAATAAAGACATTTGGAAATGATGAACCTCCCAAACCCAAAGGTGTTTTATCAGACATCATTGGGTAAAAAATGTTATTTTCTATGAAATAATTGATTGAGTATGGGGTGAAAACCATTTTTCTATGTGGTTCACATTTTTTTGAAAAAGGAAATGATGTTATTTTTCTCTGAGATGAAATTTTTATATATGTAAAGTAATTTCGTAAGATAGTTACGTGAAGAAAACATATAAACAATAAATTATTTTAATTTGGTGATTTTCGAAACTCCTGTTACTAAATAATGATGGAATAGATCCCGTTGTGTAAGAAATGTTTGGGACACAACTGTTAGAGAAAAAAGATATATTTATCAATGTGTAACACTAACAGTGGAAATTCTGATGTTTCATGAACAAGATATTTTCATTGATTTTTTTTTCAAAATGGAAACATTACCAACTCTAAGCATAAGAATGTTGGAATTTGTTTCTAACATCCCCTAGGTAATATTCATTTTAATATCAATGGGAAAATTATAAAACATTAATCTCATATAGAAATGATATTTATAACTTTAATTTATGAATTTTCTCAAAATATGTGTGTTATGTATATGTAAAATAAGTCATATGATGTAAAATGGTTAAAATTTTCTAGAGAAGAGATGAGATGGAACATGAGTATTCAGTGAAGAAGTAAATAATCAAAAATGGCGGTGAATATAGATAATGATAATTTGAATGTTATCTAGAGAATAATGGATATCGATAAATGTTTAGTACACCATACACTCTTAAAAAAATGGTGTAGCTGAAATGAAAAAAAATCCAAGTTTAGTTGAAATTGGGTCAACAATGTTACATAAACATGGGATCTATCATTAAATTGAGAGGATATCAATAAGAAATACTATTTATATTAAAAACTAATATTTATACAGACCATGTTCAGACATGAATCCATATGAAATTTTATGTGAATGAAACTCCATGTTTTAAACACTTATGATTTTTTCATGGTCCCTGCATCATAAATAAAGAAGGTGGAATCCATGGAATGATTTAATAGAGAGGTGAAAATGAAATTTTTCTTGTCTAATCTCTATAATTAAGAGGATATTGATGTTTCAATGATGATATAGGAATATTTTTTGATTCTGTTGATGTTAATGTTTATGAAAAATATGAGGAAGATTCTGAACAAAATTAGGAAGACAAGGAAGATGAATGCGATGAATTAATATTTTTAAACATCCCTGATAAGGATAAAATCAACAATAATCATACTCAAGAATAAGAATTAGACTCGGCTATTTCTAGTGATGTGAAAGAATCTTGAAAATCCAATCTTAGGCTAAGGAGGAATGTGGAAGCTCCAAACATAATTGGTGATCCACATAAAAATGTTCGAAAAAAATAACATCAAATGTTGTTACGCAGAGAAATTTTTATTTAAATGTTGATCTGAAATATGTGAATGATGCTTTTGAGCATCCAAAATGATTTCAGGATATGAATAAGGAGTTGCATAAAAGTGAGCAGTAGGATACTTGGGACCTCATACATAATTCAAAAGGAAAAAAGTTTTTGATACTAAGTGGTGTTTTGGGAACAAGTTGAATTAATATGGTGAAGTGATAAGAAGAAATGCAAGGTTAGTATGAAATGTTTACTCATAGATTTGAGGAATTGATTTTAATGAGTGTTTTTTCGAAGAATAATGGTAAGAAAAACTGATAAAATTTTGTTCTATCACTGCACAAAGAAGTTAAATTTTATTTTTAAGGGCATAAAGTCATTATTTTTGAGTAGTGAACTTTATGAGTAATTTTATATTGATCAATTTTGGGGCACTATTATTGGTAATGATGAATGTTATGTGTGTATGTTGATGAAATCCTTCTATGGGATAAATCAATGACCAATATAATTTTATTTTGAATTAGATACATCCTTAATAAAGATGAGTTTTAAGCAAGGAAGTGTTGATTATAATATAATAATTAAATAAAGTCAAGATTTTTCACTCATTGTAACTATTTATGTTAATGATATTATTATAACTAGGAGTGATAAAATAACATGTGAACAATTTTATGATGTGATGAATTTTTTTTTTGAAATTTCATAATTTCATGAAATGAAATTATTTCTTGGGTTACAAATCTCTTGAAATATGTAACGCATTTCTATATCTCAAGAATATTATGCTAAAGAAATTATTATGAAGTTTAACATGGAATATTTATTACTACTCTCCAAACCAATTAAAATGGTTTCCAAGTTTAATAATGAATAATAACAAATGGAAGTTGACTCTAAAGTTCTTTATAACCTAAATGGATGATTGATGTATTTGACTTCCTCAAGATCATACATTTTTATGAAATTACCTTATCTAAAATATTTCAGAGAACTCTAAAGGAATCAAATCTATTTGATTGAAATATAATTCCCTAATACATCTAAGGTGTAATATATTTCAAAATCTGGTATGATTGCTTATAAAGAATTGAATCATTTTTTATTTCGATGCTGATTAGGAAGGAAATGTATATGATAAAATATCCAAATATGGTGGATTTTTATTTTGGGGAAAATGTTGTGTATGTTGGGATACTATGAATCAAAACCTAGTTACTCTTATCATAGATAAATCTAAGGATATTTATTCCCCTAAAAATAATATAAAACTTAGGTGTTTGATGTCAAAGTAGGAATATTAGTTGTGGAGGTAATGATAGAAATATTATTTGGTTTTGACAATCAAAGTGCCATCAACCTTGAATGAATTTTATTAAAATTGTTTCATTAAAAAAATATTGACATAAAATAATAATTAATTAAAGAGAATTTGGAGAAGAATGAAGTGAATATGGTAAATATTCCAACAACAAAACAGGTTGCTAACATTTCTAAAAACTATTATCCAAGGATGTTTTTTATAAATTGAGGTTGATTATGGGTGTCCAACCACATTCTCACCAATGTTGAAGTATGTTTTTCTGTTTCTGCTCTCATATATTCAATGGATATTGTTGTAAAGGGTGGAATTATTTCATAAATATATCCATTGATAAGTGATTAATGTTTTGTGGAAGCATGTATATAGGGGAGTTGTGGGTAAGATGTGAATTTAGTATGTAAGGGTGGAAACTATTCTAACAATTTTTTGGACTCATTTTAGGAAACATGTACTTTCATGAAAGTGGATGAAGTGATGAAATAAGCGAAGGAATGTTAAAATGTTAAATAAGTCTCATGAGGCACTAATTTTTTACATCATGGTTTTTTTGTCCATGAATCATGGTTCTTATGTTGAGTTAGTTCACATAGTGTTATAATTTTTTATAATAAATTCATTTCGTGAGGTTACAAATGTCAGTGATTTATGAACCATGGATGATGATGAATCCAAAGAGGGAGATTATTAGTAAATTTTTTAATGGATGTTGTATTTGGATGATGAAAGATAATTCATAATGAAATTATTATATTTTTTAGGGATGAAAATGATATCACCTCACATTTTATGTATTCATGATCAAAATCACCATTTTCATGAAAATATTGGATGAAAATTTATTTATTAAGACCATCATTTTTAGAAGAAGGTTTTCTAGAGAAAATGATCATTGGAAACACCTT
Organism: Viscum album; assembly: GCA_963277665.1. NCBI lineage: Eukaryota > Viridiplantae > Streptophyta > Magnoliopsida > Santalales > Viscaceae > Viscum > Viscum album. Next base: position 1,049,752,424 of record OY728162.1, read on the forward strand.
GAGTCTAGAATAAAAGTGTCACGGCCTGTCCTCGGGGCCCGTGCCGTGACTACCCCAAGCCCGCCTTCCATAGGCCAGGGGCTGGGGACAAGCACCAAAGGCATAAATCCCGTTAACTAGGAAGGCATTGACTTTATAAAAGTAATCAAAACACCACAGAGTACAAGTGGAAGTAAAACACTAAGAACAAAAGAAAGTTCTGAAAAGTAAATGGGCCAGAATACAAACCCAACTGAAATTACAGCTACAACAGAACGAAAGTACAACAAAAATAGACAAACAGCTGGAATAAAGGAAGCAGCTCCTCGGACATCCTCCTCGGATCCTACCTGAAGAGTAGGTACAGATATCGAAGCTCTTGGATCGTCCACCACGGATCCGACCTGAAGGGTAGGTACAGATAGCGTAGAACCTGGATCATCCACCACGGATCCTACTTGAAGGGTAGGTACAGATAGGCTCCACAACTCTCTCGCCCGTCAACCTCCTCCGAGTGTCGTCTTACTGTGATGTCCACCTCCGGATACTGACTCCTCGTGTGGTCCACCTCCGGGTACCGTCCAGTCCTCGAACACTCGGCCTCTGCCAGCGCTACCCGTCTTCTGCAACCAACACAACGAGGTGCGGGCATAGCCCGTGCAGGGGTGAGTATATGATCCTCATTAGGGACCCTGACACCCTCAAGGTCTCACTAAAACCAAAAAGGATAACCACAAAGAATAACACAAAAGATAACCTCCACTTAGGTATATGCCCATACATATACCTAAGTTATCAAGTAACCCATTTCAATCATGGGGAAACAAAAATATTATGAAATCAACGGATAACCACTACCCAGGTATATGCCCATACATATACCTAAGTTATCCAGTGACCCATATCAGTCATGAGGGAACACAATCATCGTAGACTCAGCTGAAACTAGGATTTTTATTAACGAAACTATAACTGCTGAAGAGCCCCGTCTCTGGAGTGTACAGTGGTCCTGTCATGACTCCGAGGTACTGCTCACTAACCTAACGCTGCTGAGGTACTCCTCCTGTCGAGTACCGCGGTCCAGCCACCCAAACATAGTAGTGCTTCCCGCTAGGGTATGCCACCCAAACACAGTAGTGCACACCCCCTAATAGACTGTATAGGTACTCTTCGGACGAGTACCATGGGTCCGCACTGTCACACAGGTAGTTCTCCATCCGCCATGGGTCTGCACCCAACAAAGTATTTATCCTTCCACTGGGCTAGTCGACTCATTCCAAGTCGAGTCGGTCAAGCAGTCGTCAGGTCTCAGCCGATTACACGGTCTCCGTACTCCGAATTATCGTCTCTGGGAGGGTCCGCTCCATGAGCTACAGGTCGATACTCCAGGTATCTCACAGTCCCATGAAGATGTATCTCAAAGTACCGCCTCTTCATAGGGGTCTCAACGCAACAGACGGTGTGTCAATCGGATGCCTGGTCTGTGAGTTATTAGCCTTTTCGTCCCAGAGGCCCGGGTGGTTTCGTGTGTGAACCAACCCGGCCGTATCTCAACTGTACCCCAAAATCTCATAAGATATACTCATAGGGAACGTTTCTCCACGAGATCACGAACGCCGCTGACGGTTCGTCAAACGGACTTCCCTTCTGAATGTTATCAGTTTTTCCGTTTTAGGGGCCTGGTTGGATTTTAGGTTCAATCCATCCCGGCCACTGTCCAAATGCAACAAAAAATCAGGAAAAATATTTCAAAAGTTCTGTCTCATCAAGAGGAAACCAAAAAAGTCGACGGCATGTCAATCGGACGTCCCAGGACCCATCCTTTACTGTGGCGGCTTCATAACGCTTTTGCGGCCTGCCTCATCATCGTCTGTCGATCCTCACTTCGACAACAAACTGCGGAGTCTTCGAAATGCCCCCGCAGCCCTGACTCCGTCCGCAGTTTCATTCGGCCTCAACGGCGCGGCGTGATGGCTCCTCGCTTCTTCGTCGCCTTATTTCTTGTTTCTGCGTGGTGCAACGGCACCGCGCTGCCTTGCTCGTGCCGCAGTCAATCCAAACAACAACGGGGGAGGAGAGTCGGTCGTGTTCCTGCAGTCCATCCTCCTCCCGTTACGTTGATAACAAGTATCCCAAAAGACGAAGAACAACAATGATTTTTCACGAACAAAAGTAATCAACCCCAATAGTTTTTCCCCGCAATCAAGAATTCCCAACCCACAACATATTCTTCGTTGATCAACATAATGTTTAGTTGGTCCGTGTTCTTTGATTTAGAAGGAAGTAACATGGGGTTCATTAACAGTTCACAAATTATTTCCCTACCTTGAGCGTAGTCGTCGAACGAGGTTTGTTGCGAAATTGCACATCGCGGAAGAAGGCGTCGCCGAATGGTGAGCGTCGCATCGTAGAGAAAAGATTCGTTGGTGTCGCGTTGTCGATCTCCGAGGATCTGGCGTTCTGGTCGACCTTCGTCGAAGGTCTGCGTTATTCACGTTCTTCTCATTCTTCAAGGAGGAAGAACGTCCTTTGGAACTTAGATCTTTCCTAACCAAAACCTTTCGAACCATCAACTATCCTCCCACGAAATAAGACTTAGTCTTATTTAATTAACACACAAGCCAAAGGAATTCATTTGAAATTCCAACGAATCCAAGAATTAATTATTTGAAAAACCTACACAACTAATGAGTTGACTTTATTTTAAAAAGTGGGGTTTATTTTTGAGAGTTACAAAATTAAGAGGGTAAAATTTATGAATTTTAGGGGAAGGTGAGGGGTTGGGCTCGTGTGGGCCCCACACCACCATAATCCTCTCAAAGGTAGTTATCAACAAGTGGGTCCCACCCCTAACTCCCTTACATAGGATATAACCACATAAGAGAGAGGAAAAGTGTTGTCACACTACACTTAATCCACTTAACAAGGAAAGAAAAAATATAATTGAAAAAAATTATATTATTATCCCCCACTTTATTTAAATAACTAATCCCAAGAAAATGCAACTCCAAAACGGGGTCTTCTTAAGAAATTACCAGCGCTGCGAGTTCATCGGCGCACTCAAATTTCAATTCCGAGCACCAGTTCAAAAGATAGAAAATCCAGCTCGTTCGTTCACTGATCCTACCCGAGCCTACCTTCAGAAATTGATTCTGGGCACACTGGGCCGCGGAATTACGCGCCATTAGAAACTTCATTCGTGTAAAATCCCAATGAAAATTTAGAAAAAATTTCCATTGAATTTTACGGGTCTATACATTACTCCCACCTGAGGGATTTATGTCCTCATAAAGCATTAACACAAACTAGGGATATAAAATCGGTACTGAGCAAGCATCTGAGCCTTCCGCTCCCATGTGCTCACCTGGAGGTTCCCATACTAACAATGAAAGCGCACCTGAGGAATCAACCATCCTCGTAGTATCCGCTCCTGTCAATCCTCAATCCCCACTGGAACCTCTGCAAAATTCACCTCATCGGCAACGTCTAGCTCCTCATGGTCGATGATATGGGAAGGGTCATGCTCGTATCTCCTCAGTTGAGATGTGTGGAAATCGTCATGCACCAGGTGCAACTGAGGTGGATGGGTCAAGCAGTAAACCACCACGCCTACCCAGCTGAGGACCTAAGAAGGTCTGCAGAACCTCAGAGATAACCTGCCACCTTGGCCACATCTCCGTAAACCACGTCGAGGTGAGACCCGTATAAGGACATGATCATCATCCTTGAACTCTAGAGGTCTCCAATTCCTGTTAGAACTGAAACTCAAAACGACTACTGCCACGAGGGTAAGGTTGACTGACTCATGTGTGATCAGTCACACCCTCCTGTGCATGAGTTTATCCTGTGCTTCCTGTGGTTTCCTTTTTGCTGACCATGAAAAACACATCCCGACGTCGTAGTTAAACCACAACCTTTTTTCCTAATACCATAAATCTATGTATGAACTGTGATTGCCCAGTCCATTCTCAAACCAACGTCATAAGGCCTCGACGCTTCCACCAAGAGATTCCAAACGAAACTCTCACCTTGAGGGTCTGAACTCACCTTCGGCGTAAGTGTGATTATCGAGTCTTCTCCCAAGGTATCACCAGACGTGTGGGTCAAGTCTACGGATTACCGGAAACTCTAGGTCTGGGATACGATTTTTGAAAGGAATGATTGATTCATATCGACGTTTGTTACTACGGAAGCTAGTTGTGGATACAGACTGTCCCTTGAATCATTTTTTTAGAGCTATTGGGTCACACCTATTGACCGCATGTAGCCGCACTCTCCCTCCACCCTCCAGCTCCCCGATCCTGGAGGGGATAACTAAGGCGGGTGGTTGTAGCATGTTAAAAAGTACACCACCTCATGCTACTCTCCTAGCTCTGCCTCCATGTCTGCTACTTCGCAGACTCATCTCTCCTTAAATATTCCTCTTCTTGAAACATTTAACACACCCGAGTCTCTAAGACTGGCGCCAGTTTTCTGTTCCTTACTGCACTGTGCAGTCTTCATCTGCTCCTGGATTATCTGCACCTTCATTGCCTATGATCTGAAATAGCTGTTAAAATTTAACCTTTGCCGAAAAGAGAAACTCGGTCTCATCTCCTGGATGAAACATGTCTATTTCCTAATACATTCAATCCTGACATGAATAATGTATTCATGCCATGGATGACATCGTAAGGCCTCTACGTTACTACCAAGAGATCCAACCGTCACTCTCGCCTCCAACGGTTGAGTCACACGGTCGGCATCAGTGTGAGGACACTGGGTCTCCTCCAGTAGAAATCTTGAAACTGAGGGTCAAGTCAATAGTCATAACCGGGACCACACAGTATCAATCAAACAAAAGGCGAGGAAAGCAAACATCACAAAGATAAGTGCCTTTTTATTATTTCATCTCATAGTACAAAGACACGAATACAACAGCAACATGGAACTAGAAGCTCAAGGGACGTATCCACTAGTTCCACTCCTGTCCACCTACTCCTAGAGCTCTATTTCCATGCCCACTGCTCGGCTGTTACTCAAGCACCTGTTGCTATTACTGCCTCGGTGTCTCCTCCAATGCCTGCAGATCGACTGTGCGGGGGGTCGGACAGTCATATGCCAGGTGACCCTTCCTGCCGCATTCATAACACTTCCTGCTCCTCGTACGGTTGGCTCTGGCCCTCTTGGACCTCTACATCATCTATCTACTACCCACATATGACTTGGATACTGATCGAAAATCCTACGGGAAAGGCATCAGCTCTTGTACACGCTCGGGGTGTAGAGCAACTAGCATAAACTCCACCTTGAAGATGGTATCGAATTATTCCCATGTGAAGGTCATCACGTCGCAAAATAGGAACAAGTGGCTCCACCACCTGCATGCTGCTGCCTGAAGAAAGCTGGTAGCAAAGATAACCATGATGTCTGTTGGCGTCCCTACTAGCCTGAAGACTCTCACCAGAGCCTCTAGCCAATCTGCAGCTACCGGCGGGTCTGTCTCTCCCCAGAACCTGGGTGGCCTCTTGCGATGGAACTTGTGAATTGCACTCAAGTGGTTTGCATCGCCTTCTACTGGGGCCGGTGGCATCGGTGGCCCAACGTATGGTAGTACCGCTGGTGCCTCTTCTGGTGCCTCAACTATAAGAGGGACCTATACTGAAGCCTCGTCGCTCGACAGGCTGTTCGTACGCACATCCCTCTGGGCTCTAGTTGGTCGTCCGTGAAAAGGCATCCTTAAAGAAGCAACGTGACATGGTCAAACATTTATACCTAGTGAGCTGACCTGGTATGAGATGAATTTTAAAAACTTCTAGAAACATACACGCAATCAGTGTTTTCATGCACAAAGTCAGAAATTAGTTGTCAGGGTCCTGGTGTATGGATACTTCGGCCCCCCGCACCAACACTGGACTCCCTGAACTGAAGACCACACTCAGTACCCTTACCAATATTGCTTAACAGACAGAAAATATCAGAGTTATAAGTTCTTCGGTAGAACCAACTCCTCTGATACCAATTTGTCATGAACCATCCTCGGGGCCCGTTTTGTGACTACCCCAAGCCCGCCTTCCATAGGCCAGGGGTTGGAGACTAGCACCAAAGGCGTAAATCCCGGTAACTGGGAAGGAAATGCATTTATTAAAGTATACAAAACACCACAGAGTACAAGCGGAAGTAAAACACTAAGAACAAAAGAAAGTGCTAAAAAGTAAATGGGCCAGAAAACAAACCCAACTGAAAGTACAGCTACAACTGAACGAAAGTACAATAGAAAGAGACAAATATCTGGAAGAAAGGAAGCGGCTCCTAGGTCTTCCTCCTCGGATCCTACCTGAAGGGTAGGTATAGATAGCGCAACTCCTGGATCGTCTACCACGGATCTTACCTAAAAGGTAGGTATAGATAGTGTAGCTCCTAGATCATCCACCACAGATCCTACTTGAACGGTAGGTATAGATAACCTATACAACGCTCTCACCCGTCATCCTCCTCCGAGTGTCTTCTCACCGTGAAGTCCACCTCCGGATACTGACTCGTCGTGTGGTCCACCTCCGGGTACCGTCCAGTCCTCGAACACTCGGCCTCTGCCAGCGCTGCCCATCGTCTGCAACCAACACAACGAGGTGCGGGCATAACCCATGTAGGGGTTAGTATACGATACTCAGTTGGTGCACCGAGACCCTCAAGGTCTCACTAAAACCAACAAGGATAACTACAACGAAGAACTAAACAGATAACCTCTACTTAGGTATATGTCCATTCATATACTTAAGTTATCAAGTAACCCATCTCAATCATGAGGAGACACAAAGATTATGAAATCAATGGATAACCACTACCCAGGTATATTCCAATACATATACCTAAGTTATCGAGTGACCCATCTATGTCATGAGGGAACAAAAAGATCATAGACTCAGCTCGAACCAGGATTTTTATTATCGAAACCGTAACTGCTGAAGAGCCCCATCTCTGGAGTGTACAATGGTCAGGCCATGACTCCGAGATACTACTCACTAACCTATGACTGCTGAGGTCCTCCTCCTGTTTAGTACCGCAGGCCAGCAACCCAAACACAGTAGTGATTCCCGCCGGGGTATGCCACCCAAACAGAGTAGTTCACACCCCCTAATAGCCTGTAGAGGTACTCTCCGGATGACTACTGCGGGTCTGCACTGTCACACAGGTAGTGCTCCATCCACCATGGGTCTGCACCCAACAAAGTTTTGCTCCGTCCACTAGGCTAGTCGACTCACTCCATGTTGAGTCAGTCAAGCAGTCGTCAGGTCTCATCCGGCTACACGGTCTCCGTACTCCGAACACTCGTCTCTGGGAGGGTCCGCTCCACGAGATACAGCTCGATACTCCAAGTATCTCACAGTCCCATGAAGAAGTATCTCAAATGACCACCTCGTCATAGGGGTCTCAACGCAACAGATGGCGCGTGAATCAGACGCCTGGTCTGTGAGTTATTAGCCTTTTCGTCATAGGGGCCCGGGTGGTTTCGTGTGCGAACCAACCTGGCCGTATCTCAACTGTACCCCAAAATCTCATAGGGTATACTCATAGGGACCGTTTCACCATGAGATCACTAACGCCGCTGACGGTTTGTCAAACCGACGTCCAGTCTGAAACTTATCAGCTTTTCCGTTCCAGGGGCCCGGTTGGATTTCAGGTACAATCCAACCCGGCCACTATCCAACTACAACCAAAACTCAAGCGATGTATTTCAAAAGATCAGTCTCATCAAGAGGAAGCCTACAAAGTCGACGACACATCAATCGGACGTCTGGAGCTTGAGATATAAGCATTTCCGCTCCGAGTGCCCTGTTGGTTTCGTGTCTGAACCAACCTGGCCGTACTGAACGTTCTCCAAAACCATGAGTGTAATAAACAGAAACGACCGTCTCGATCCAAGGACCGCATGGACACTGGCGGTGCAGCGATTGGAGGTCTGTGGCCCATGTTATGGGAGTTTGAATGAAAACTGCCTGAAAATAGGGGGTTCGGGCCCGGTCCGACCCGGCCCAAGACCCCCTGGGTCAGCCCGGCCCGGCCTAGGCGCAGCCCGGCCAGGCCTGGCACTGGCGCGGTGCCCGCGTGGCCAGCAGGTAAAGGGGGATTACAACCCCCCACAGTCGACCTAACCGGCGCGGCTTTAAGCCACGCCTCTCAACCACCATAATGGCTAAGCCGTTCCGGTTCGGCCCACCGCTGCGGCTCAGCCGCGGTGGTTCCATTCCGGCAGCACGTCGCCGCCACCTTCCGCGGACCACCGGATGCACTCAGGTGGTCCATTTTGCTCGCCTCCTCCGCCAACGGTCCTCCCGGGACCGACCTTTACTACGGGGGCTTCAAAACACCTTTGCGGCCCGCCTCATCATCATCCGTCGATCCGCACTTCAACAAAAAACTGCAGAGTCTTCGAAATTCCCCCACGACCCCGACTCTGGCCATGGTTTCGTTCGGCCTCAACGGCGCGGTGCGACGGCGCCGCGCTTCTTCGTCGCGTTCTTTCTCATTTCTGCGTGGTGCAACGGCACTGCACTACCTTGATCGTGCCGCAATAAATCCAAAAAACAAAGGGGAGAGTTGTCCGTGTTCGTGCGGTCCAACCTCTTCCCGTAAAGTTGATAACATGTGGCCCGAAAGACAAAGAACGACACTGGTTTTTCACGAACAAAAGTAATCAACCCCAACAGTTTTTTCCCCGCAATCAAGAATTCCCAACCTGCAACATATTCATCGCGGATCAACTTAAGGTTTAGTCGATCCACATTCTTTTATTTAGAAGGAAGAAACATGGGGTTCATTAAAATTTCGAAAATTTAATCCCTACCTCGAGCGTAGTCATAGAACGAGGTTTGTCACGGAATTTCACGTCGTGGAAGAAGGCATCGTGGAAGGGGGGGTCGTCGTGTCACAGGGAAAAGATTCGTCGGCATCGCGTCATCAATCTCAGAGGATCTGACGTTCTTGTCGACCTTCGTCGGAGGTCTGCATTCTTTGCGTTCTTCGCGTTCTTCAAGGAGGAAGAATGTCCTTTGGAACTTAGAGCTTTCCTGCCCAAAACCTTTCGCACCATCAACTATCCTCCCACGAAATAAGACATAGTCTTATTTAATTAACACAGAAGCCAAAATAATTCATTTGAAATTCAAATGAATCCATGAATTAATTACTTGAAAAACCTACACAATTAATGAGTTGACTTTTTTTTAAAAAGGGGGGGTTTCTTTTTTAGAGTTACAAAATTAAGAGGGGAAAAATTATGAATGTTAGGGGAAGGTGTGGGGTTGGGCTCGGGTGGGACCCACCCCACCTTAATCCTCTCAAAGGTAGATATCAACAAGTGGGTTCCACCCCTAACTCCCTTACATAGGTTATAACCACATAAGAGAGAGGAAAAGTGTTGTGACACAACACTTAATCCACTTAACAAGGAAAGAAAAAATATAATTGTAAAACAATTATATTATTATCCCTCACTTTATTTAAACAACTCATCTCAAGAAAATGCAACTCCAGAAAGGGGTCTTCTTAAGCAATTACCGGCTCTACGAGTTCATCGGCGCCCTCAGATTTCAATTCCGAGCACCGGTTCAAAAGATAGAAAATCCTGCTCGTTCGTTCACTGAACGTACCCGAGCCTAACTTCAGAAATTTATTTCGGGAAAACCGGGCCGCAGAATCAGGCGCCATCAGAAACTGCATTCTTGAAAAATCCCAAAGAAAATTATGAAAAAAATTCCCTTTAATTTTATGGGTCTTTACAAAAAGTCTTTATAATAATGAGAATTAGAATCTGAATAGATCCATTAATAATTTTACAATGATTTAATTATTATTAATTATAAAATATCATATGTTTTATGAGAAAAATGATTTGTATACCTTTTGATGCTAATGGGGAGGACATGTTCTTACAATCATTTTGATGTTTTATTGGAATAAAATAAGATGTTGGGGGGATGGTAAGATATATTACATTCAATTTTAATTTAGTTGATTCATTGTAGATCATTATTTTTCTCATTGTCATGAGTAATTAATGAATACAATTAGATTATTGTGTAATAACAGAGTTGATGAAGTCCAAGTTTTGTTGCCTTAGATCATCACTAAAAACCTAATTTTCTGAAGGATTTGAAATTTTGCCGGAAATGTGAGAATAAGTAGCCGATGTTTTTCATTCAAGAAAAAAATATAAGATAAAAATATTTAGATAAAGTAGTTGATACTGATACCATCCATCGTATGTTTTGTGCCTACAATAAATTGGACGAAGAATTGCATCTATTAAGAGTTGTTGGGACCAATGAAAAAGATAAGTGATTATTTTTTGGACCGATGCATGAAAGAAGGTCAGAGACCAGTCAACTGGATGAAGATATAAAATGCAGTCAACCATTTTCATCTAATTGCTTTATATCTTTTAGATAAATAGAAAATAAAGTTCAGATATTTTTTCCTCAAATGGGTCAAGAGTCATTACAAAATATGTGGTGTCAACTATCAAACCATAGTTAAAACTGATCCATCAAAGGAAGATATTGATCCATCACTCATGTTGTAAAGTAGATAAATGTAAGAGATGTAGGATCATTACATTACTGAAAAAAATAATATTAATTTTTTTTTTGTAAAAAGTGTTCTCAAGTGGAATATTTTTTCTTTTTGATGAATTTTGTGAAAGTGTTTTTTAAGAGTGTATGTAGCAGATGATGAATTCTTTCCAAGGGGTGATGAAATATTTATAAGTAGAAAGTCATTTTATGGATGAATTTTTAAAAAGAATATGTTGAAAAGTTGATAATGAGCATCGTAAGAGGAATAAATTTTATTTTTTAGATGTAAAAGTTATTAGAAATCATCTTAAAAAATAAATTGGAATGAGAATTGGAATGAGAATGAAGATTTTATTTTTTTATGGATGTTGATGTTGTGGGAAGAATGTAAAAGGTTCCAGAAGAATCAATAAGAGTAGTGATGTGTTCAAGAATTCAATTTTTTTGTTTGAAATGTAAATGAACTTCAAATATAAGAGAATTCGTTTAATAGGAAAAACATTTCATATTCCTGCCTAAAATATTTTTGGTGATATTATAAAAGGAGAGTACATAGTACTTTATGATGAATCAGAACACTATTCACATGTGAAGGAAGAGAGATAGGTTCTGATGTGTTATTGAGAAGTTGATTCTTGATTGATATTTCCCGATGTGATTTTCTATATAGAGGAAAAAGAAGCATGACGATTTTATTCAGTGGTTTCTCAGATCAGACAGGGCCGTCAAGCTGGGAAAATAAACTAAGGTTTCTAGAATAAGATAAATCTATTATAGAATTGTTTCAATGGTATTATGGAAAAGCTATATTTCCAGACTGCATAATCAGGCTGAGGAATCAGACTAAATCATATGAATGTATATCATTATAAATTCTAGAGAAGTTCTTACCAGGTACTATGTAGTAAATTGATGAATTTTGTTGAAATTTATATAATTAAAAGTATACAAAAATAATAATAACATGTTTTGATGTAATTGATGAATATTTATTAACATTTTATACAAACTTATATTACATCAATTTGTACTACTATTAGAACATGTAATGTTTTATTGAACATAGATATACCCATTTTTACCAGTATATCATACAAGTTATATCCACACAAAAGGATTTTCTTATAGTGGATTGGGTGGTATTTGATTATTTTCAAACAACTCCAAAGATGTTGAATGTTTTTTTTGTAGTGAACCTTATAAATACTTGTATTTATGAGGATCTGTGATTGTTTTGTTTTATGGTAATTCAAAAAAATACAGAAGGTGAGGCATGTTTTTAATGAAATGAAACCTAAATGAAAATTTTGTCACTGACTCACCCCCTCCCCCTCCCTATGATAAAATGATCCTAGCTGGGAAATATCAACCCCTATCAAGGTGAATTTTGTACTCGAATTTCTATTAATATTTAACAATTATAAAATGGATATATATACAAATGTTTGGACTAAGGAATTAAAATATGTAGTAAATTTCTCAAGATTCAATTAATATAAGTGGAAGAATATAAATTAAAATTACATATGATAAATATGATGAAAATAGTAATTCATAAAAATGTATTTTATATATAAAAATATATTTATACTGAGTAAAAATAATAAATTCATTTCAAAGAGATAAACTGTATGATATTTAATTAAATTGGAAAATTAATATTTTAAAACGTATCCAAAATATAATTTTACATTGTAAATAATAATTTTGTAATAAATATTAAAAACTGTAAATAAATCTCAAGGTACATATTCTCACTAAATTATATCCCCAGGGTAAAATCCACATTCTAGGACTTACAAAATTTAGATAAAGTTTTCAGGGTCATCATCTAAGGGAGGATGAATTTTTTATCATTCATAAAGTCATAAGGCACAAAAAAACTAATATGATATAAGTATTATGTGGAGGAAAACCTATGTCATTATATCCTCACCAATTTAAATAGTTTCATCCTCAATAGAGGATGTTCTATAGAACAAGGTCGAAATTTAATTACATATAGGGGTCCTGAATAGTCCAAACATGGTAATACATTCCTTCCCAACACCAACCTAGGTGGACACTATATATCAAACAATAATTTTCCCTTTATAAAACCGACCTCAACCATTCAAATATAATTATTCAACTGAAGCACAAAATTCCTTGCACCAATACAACAATTCTTCTAACTAATAGACTTCATATTCATATGGTTGGACTCCCCTAAATTCCCATAAATAGAAAATCCATGAACTAAAGGCTCATATTGGGTATGATAAATCCACTAGGGAACATTCTACTGGTGTGACACTCCCCACCATAAAATTAAGCTACCAAAGACTATATTTCATATATTATCAAATCATATCTATATCCAGTCTCAACAATATCAACAAATGTTCCATTGCACACCATATAAATCTAAATTTACTCCCAGTACTAAGCTTCCAAATACACACATCAAGGAATACTAGTTTTTGGTACCATGGAAATTCCAAGGATATCATCCCATCCACACAAATAGCTGTAAATACAACAAGACTACACCACTGAACCCAAACATGTATTCATCCACCCAAAATGACTAAAGTATTCCATTTTGTAACTCATGTATAGTATTCCATTGATTAAAAATACAAATAATAAAACATGTGAAATGGTTAGCGTAAAAAAATAAATAGATTTTCCTCTTTGGGTCACTACAAGAATTTCATTTCATGTCGCAAAAGAGTCCATGAAAACAAGACTTTTGTCCATTTTTCATCATGATAATTCTAATTACTTGAACATGGATATTCCAAAAAAAACATTCAACAATGTATGTTATGAAGACAAATATTGGGGGAATCACAATATAATACACACATGGACCCCTTTCTATAAAATTCAATGAATAATTATAGATCAATGACATATTCAGTATACGGAAACCCCTTATGTAGTACATAGCCACTGAATCCGTGGTCAGTAACTTGACTACAACAAGAACACCACCTTGGATAATGGAAAAAAATCATTATACTAAGCCTACAATTCCGATCCTTAAAAACTATAGTTTAAGAAACCAAGATTTTCAACCCAAATATGGGATGACTGCAACCTCTAATAGATCGACATGTTAGCTATATAGGTCCTTCTCCGATCAAAGTGGGCCATGAATGGACAAAATAATCATTACACCTAACAAAAATATCCACTCACTCAAATTTAGTTAATATTTATCATTTTCATTTCATTAACACTATATGTTATCAACCTAAAATTTTGTAAATCATGGTGAACTCACAACCAAATCAATTTATTACGATTGGAAGACAAGATGTTTATCTACCTCCCAAAGAGATGTCTCCAGCCACTATTTTCTATTATAGATGCCATATTTGGATCTGTAGAACCTTAATCAATAGTGGAAAAGAATGAAATACGTGTTTTTCCATGATAAAAAACTACATGCACTCAATCAAATGGTCACATGTCACATGTTGGTCTTGTCAGGCCCCAAATGATCTGTCAATCTATAGATCACATTGAAAATAAATCATTGTGATGGTCACTATATGTCCTAAACATACCATTTACAATACTGGGTATCAACATAAATGATTCACCACAAATATTAAGGGAGTAATCATCTAGGTTGGGATTCTAATCCTATAATCCAACTCACCATACATATTGTTCACTAAATAAAATACCCATTATGTAGTACTGACTTGGATTGTGGATCATACATAATAGAATGGTATCTCTGGAGATCACAATATGCATTACATCATTACAAAATAACATCGATCATCAATCTAGAGGGAATAATCTACACCTTGATAATCAACCACAAACCGCTCAATGGGTAGTAACGTCACCTATAACAGATCTAATGATTCAAAATGAGGGGGAAGTATTCCTCCATCAAGGGATTAATGATCATACCCTAATTCCTGTAAAATCCTACCCTTAATAAATAGAGTACCCATATCCTATCTAATAGGGGGTATCAACCTACTATAGTATGATTGACCCACAACTTGATATAGTTTAGGGGGTACAGACTACATTGTAGCATAAGAAACCCACATGTCATCGGAATTGAGGGTGTTCCAACCATATCCCAAAAAAAAAACCAATGAGAATGGAGGAACCACACCAGGATCAGTAGGGAGTGTTGATAGAAATACAATATGGATAATTCACACATCAATGGTATAGATGGGTAATCATATCTTTGCCTAAATAAAGGACACAAGACCCATTAATCGTAGACAAAACCCCAATATATTTCACGGGTAATGAACACCATTCTCTCATATGGGGGACCCATACCTCATTTGATAGAACAAAACTGATGAGGGGGTTTGGTCCCTATCTGAATGTGGTCTTGATAATCCATACATTGTGTGAGTTCCCCAATATAATCCCACACATATGGTAATAGTTGTAAGTTTCTCCTCATATGTGGAATGTCTATTTCAAACAACTAGAAAAAACATTAGTATGAAAGAATTCAACATCCTAACTTCATATCATCAATGTCTTGACATGCCATAATTTCATGAAATAATATAAATGTATACACTGTTACATGAATTAGGGACCTATATAACTTTACCCTCTAACCAATTCTCCAATGCACCATGTTTTTAGCCAAATTATTACACTAATTTCTCAGGAATACATCAGAAGACACACCCTATTCATAGTTTGATAAAAATTATAAGATCCTATTTTTTTCACTAAATAATACTTGAATGAAACTCATGAAGCACCTATCTAAAAAGAATCTTCCATTGAAGGACCTAAACAAATAAGAATCCTCTAAAAACTAACCAAATAAGGACCCACCTAGACCGATGGTAAGAAAACTGTGATATCCTATTACAATATTTAATATGTGAGGTGATGGAATTTAAAGCTATGCAGGAATAACAAAAATAAGGATGGCCATGCGTAGAAACATTATTTTTTCATTGTAAAATTTTGAAATATTTCAATATATATTTTCATAGATAGGCGTTGAGATGGCGTGAAATTCAGAGGCGTGATGTGACAAAAATTGATTTTATTAAAATATTAATTATATTTTATATTGTGTGTGCATTATAACTCAATGAAACTAGATAAATATTAAAAACATGACCAAATCAGAAATCTGAGACCGTTGTTGTATATGAAATATGATGTTTACCTGAGATGAGACATAAAATGGTTTAGCAGGGGGCGTTCAGACACCTCGCTAGTTGGAGGTACATCAAGTGGATTAATTAATTAATAAATAAATTAGTTAAATAAATTTTGATCTTGGGAAATATTCTATATATATACAACTATGATGAATTATTTAGGTCTAGTCACAAAAATCCTTAAAGAATTCTAGAGTTCTCTTTTCCCCCCAATGTTGGTGAATCTTAATAGACAACAATGAAATGCCTGATTAGATCAAATTAAGATGTAGTGAACACAATGAATTCCTTCGTATCATTGATGGATGCATTCCTTGAACGAGATCGATCCAAAAACTATGTATGACTATTTAATTGGTGATTTATTCCTTTTCAATTAAATGATTGAACATAGATATAGTTTTTCATAGATCATCACCAATTGTATACTTTACAAGCATTTGGGTACTAATTTAAATTGATTTATTTCAATGTTTTCTAATCCCAGATTCATGTATATTTATTGTTAGCCATGAATTATTTTCCATATATGAGTAAATTTTTTTTTGGTGTTTTATTCTTCATTTCTTCACATTCATCACAGATTAGACCCTTTGCACCGTTTCAATAATTTCGGGGCAGTACTAAGCCCGATCAAACCCCATGACCCATAGTGAATTAATTAATAAGTTAAATAATGATGGACCAACCATAGATCTGGGATTTTTCCAAAGATAGGATTTTTGTTTTCTTGATTATATACTAATAAATCATTTGTGTATGTGATGGAAGTAGGTGAAATGAATGTCAAAATACCCCATAATGAATGGATTTCATTTCCCAATAACGAACGACCAAGATCCAATATCTTCAATTAGATACATCATTTTTTGGACTGATTCAATGAAGAATCAATGGTGGATCGAGAAGATTCATGGTGCAAGATTAGATATGGTATTTCTGAAAAATATAGACCACACATTGTGTTCCATGATGAACAAATGTTGTTATTCCAACCTCAGTGGTGATGAGTAGGGTTCTAAAAATGTAAAGGATGATATTATGTGTATCCATTCTATATTTTATGTATCCCTTACCTAGTTGGTTAACCCATGTGATGGGTTACATGGGTGGGAACCTATGTGGGAGTACACAGGGGCCAGTACAAGACTGTGTACTCTAGTTCGTGGGCATGACTAGCAGACACAGCTCGATTCTAGGTTTTCTTGGACACACTATGTTTTCCACCAATATGGAATTTACTACTTCATGGACCTGATGTAATGTACATGTAAGGGACATGAGTTGGCTATAATGTGGGGTAAAATTCCATGTGTGTCCCCTCACACATAGTTCACCCCTTGAGATACATTATAAGAAATTTTAATGTTGAATATATCCATTATTTTAAATAAGATTTTCTCCCATTAGTATCCTATCCTGAGTGTTTTTCTACGTAGAAAAAGATGGTTCCTCTCATAGTGAATTCATAGATATGATGTAGACTGCTTCGAGAAGAACACTCTTACAAAGATTAAATCAATGAAGATAGTGATTTTGAAGTCCCTCTAGTGACTTATTTTGAGTGGTACCCTCTTATTGAGATGTGTATTGCATCTACAATGTATTTTGAGTGGTAACCTCACATTGAATTGGGTAGTAGTTCATCAACATCTTTTGAGTGGTACACTCCAGTTAATCTGGGAAATGTGTCCTCAACATATTCCGAGTGTTACTCATTAGTTTATGTGGGTAGTAGTTCCTTGATGTATTTGAGTGTTACCCACTAGTTGAGTTGGGCAGCTGGTCCTCGACTACATCGGATTAAAACCCTAAAATTATATTATTGAATGAGACCTCTACATCATGTTTGTATCCCATAGATTGTAAAACATAGTGACGAGGCATGGATTGACATGGATGGTTACTTTTGGGTAGGCACGTGAGATTCTCAGAATCATTGATAGACTTTTGGATCTGTTAGTTACTCTTATTATTGGGATGATATGTAAGATTCAAATCCTTAACTCACTCATTTTTGATTATTTGACCAATCATATATATATATAATATTCTTCTTTATCAACACCATGGATTTGGTTACTCTCTTTTCAGGGGAGGCGAAGATGTGTGGGGTGTTCCATTTGATTTCCATGTATAGATTCTGATGGTTGGATGAGTCTAATCATCTACTATACGTGGAAAAACGTGACCAGTAGCACATCTACATACAATGTTTATCCCACTGTGCATGGATGATTTTACCTTTAATCTTTATTAGGTTGAGTTTTACTCTATTACTATACCATGTTCATATATTATCTTTATCTTACATTTGTATTTATTAATTTCCCCCCTTCAGCATTTGGGGTGTCCTACAGGGTATGCATATAATCACCCCTACATGGGATTTCCCATATGTATCATGTCTTATATAGAAAATTGATAGGTTGACCATGACTATAGAGGATATTAGGGATATTGGGTGGTTGGACCACACACGGTGGTCATAACATGGGATTTCGGAGCTGGACTCTCTCTCACCTATTTTTTTCTGTTATATCAGTTTGGGAATTTTTTTTGGTTGGGTGTGTATTTTCCCACATTACTTTTTAGTTTACACTACTTCAATGCTTTACTACATATAGGTTTTTTCATAATTGGTTTACTTTATATAAGTTTTGTGTATTTCCTTTATTCCCTTCGAACTTTTTCAATGATATAGTTGTGTGTGTTCATACAAGTACATAGTAAAAGGCCTCCCTGTGTAATTTATTCCTTCATTACATGTCACCACCCCTAGCCTATAGAGGCGGGTTTTGGGTGGTTGATGCTCGAGCCCTAGATTGGGATGGGTCTTGACAGATTGGAATCAATGAAATTTCATTCTTTGGGACATTGTTAAGACATATCACCTTAAGAGTATTTGGTTGGGTTTAGGAAAATAATTTCAATGTATCTTTAGTGAGGTTCGTAGAAAATGGATTCTATTGATTCAATGGTGACCAATATATCCATTCATCAAAACACTAGAAAACTGCATTGTTGACATGGCATGCCAAGGAATTTTTATAGGGATTAAGGGTATTTTGGACATATAATATTTTTTCATTAACTATCCACCTTTATTAAGCTATACATTGTTGTTATATATATTTACTTATCAAACATAGATTCTCCTCGATTAATTTTAGGATGCCTTCATGATGATTTCTAGCTATGATACCAGCTCATGTTCATGATGATGATCATATGAGTGACAATGCCTCATTTTAAGGTTTATCATTCGCCCCCTTCCTCTAGGTGGGTAGGTTTCATCCCCTTCACCAATTAAGAAGAAAATTATTCAAACATACTAGGTTAAGGATGCGTGTAGACTGAGCGCACTCTAAAAATTATGGTGCCATAGGCTGTTGAGGTTCCATAGAGAGATAGTTCCTCAGGAAGCAAAGGATTAGTGAGAGTATATAGTCATATCTTGGGTCTTATTTGGAACCCAATTGATCATGTGGTTAGATTTGAAATAAAAAAATTTACATAGATTAGCTGGGTGTCAGTGGAGCCTTTTTACACAAATGCATGATGAGTCAACACTCTCATGGACTAAATTATAGTATCTTTCCTGTGAGGAGTATTACCCCTCCATGTTACACATATTTCAGATTCATGAGCTTATGAAGCTACATTATTGGGGGATGAAATTGACTGAGTATGCAGCGAGGTTCAAAGATCATATATGTAACTATATTGACATGATTACAGGTTTCTACATCATAGAATGAGTGATTGAGCATGGAATTAGTATATATATTTGAGAAAGTGTTATACCCTTTTACATCCCCACTTATGCCAAGGTACTGGAGAATGAAATTTTTACAATGTTCTTTCAATTAGATGGACACCAAATATATTGATCTAGTAGTGGGCTCCATATATATGAGTCATCTATAGTATCTAGTAGGTTCTATTTACCAAATCTCGATGCAAGACACCTTTCTACGATATGACCCACACTACTCAAAACGGGAAAGGGAAGTGCCCCTTATATCAGTGCTAAAGAAAACCACTGTTAAAACGACCCTTTAGCAGCGCTAAAATTTTAGCAGCGATAAAGGGTACATTTACCAGTGCTTAAATGATAGCGCTGATAAAGGTTTTCTCTATCAGTGCTTTGTTAGCACTGATAAACCCATATTAATTTTTTTAAAAAAGTTAATCGAACAGTTCCCTCATTTTATTGTGCCCTAAAGATCTCTCGGTACATGAACCCTGTGACTCCCCTCTAATTCACACTCAGTTTGCCTTTCCGGAACTCCACTGCCCTCGCTTCCCGTTGCCGGACCATCACCACCCGCTGAGTTTGCATTGTCGGACCTTCACCTCCCCCATGATTCGGTTTGTCGGACCTCCGCCGCCCACAATGCCCTCGAGCTTCGGTTTGCCGGACCTTCCATTAATGCATGTTTTCCAAACCATTTTTTAATATTGTCCTCATCTCCCATCACACATAACCATATGTTGATTTGTCATAATATATTTCAATGGATATTTGAGATTTTGATGGTTTTAGGCTACATTATTCATCCTTTTCGGGAAACCTATGGATGATTTAGGTTACTTCCATTAAAAATCCCTTATGATTCCTTCCATGGTTTTCATCTTTGGGTTGGTGTTAGAGACCATTAAGGTGGTTATTATTCCGTATTATCCTCCGATTCACAACATCTATGTTAGAGATCAATATTGATGTATTGGGTGGCCTATCTTTTAAGATATTCATTTTCCGTCATTGTGAAAAAACCATTTTATATGATCTATTTATGGTTGGACATAGATAGGCACGTGGTGTGTACTCAAATGACTAGGATTATGAAGTCTCTTGAAAGGCCATGCTATGGGAGTTGTTGGTATCTACTTCAATGAGACCTTCGATGGGTGTCACTATATAGTGGGAATTCAAGGTTTCCATCAAGAACTTGATAGAGGAATAAATCCTTTTTAGTTTTTTACTTTCTTTTTGTGGGTTGAATCATTGCTGGATATTGATTGTGTTATTTCATTTGGATTAATTGGTATGTTTTTGGTGTACCTTTCTTTAGGTTTTGTATTATGCTCTTAGTGGGTCTTCATGGTTAGTGGTTGTTGTATTTTATTTGTGTGAAGGGATGTGTTCTTAGTATATTTCAATCTTATGTCCCTCCATTTTAGTGAAAATTTAAATGGTTGGGTGACCTATTCTAGGCATCTGGACATTATTGAGATTTTCTCTCTTCTTAGTGATATAGACATGTCATCTAGTGATGGATGATGTTCTTGGAGGATATCCATTAAGGGTTCCGGGGAATATTGGGTATCTGTTCATTTTAATTTTTTTTGTATTGGTCCTATATTCGGTGAATCTTCCTATATTTTGTGAATTATCCACACAATAATTATTGTGTGGAATTTATTTTTGTCTTATAATTATCTATACTTCATACTAGAATATTAATTCGGATAAAAAGCGGAATGATGGGGAGAATTGGAACATCTTAGTATCTATTTCATCAAAGAAATCCTCTTTGAGTTTTTTTGGGTTTCTTGAGGGGTCATAAGATGTCTCAGACTGTCAAAGATGGTGTGCACGTGAACATGTAGGTTGAAAAGATTCATGTGGTCTACCGAATGGCTAGTGAGGGCAATTGGATAGGCAATGAGATTCACAATGGGTACAAAAAAATTCTATATCCATCAGCTAGGTGGTGGGTCTATAGTGACTTTCTAGTGGGATAACCTAAGGTTATAACCTTTATACTTTAACCACTGTCTAGCTGGTGAGGGCCACTATCTAGCTAGTGGTGTCGTTGTATATGAGGAAGCATCGAGGTAGTAGGGTAATTGCACCCCTATGCTCCCATTTATTTATTTTATCTTCTCCCTAAAGTTTAACTCAACCCACTCAAGCCCTGGGAGCCCCATTGGATAGTTTGGCTCTTCTATCCTCATAACTTGGTGGATTGAAGTTTCATTCGAAATAGTGATCCTATTTTGGTATTTATTTCTTTTCTTGAACATCAATCTCTCTCCTTCAAATTATTCATTGTTCCTGGGGGCTGTGGAAGCCCTGGTATTTAATAGAACTATAATTTTTATGGGAAATTATGGTTATAGTATCTCTTTTACCTTTTATTGAGATCACTTTTATTTAATTCATTGTTCATCATTGGAGTAGACTCATTCATATTTATTGTTTTTTGATCCCTAATATTCCAAGTAGGTTTTTCTATACTATATTTTCCTTTTGGGATTAATGTGTTTCATTAATTCATATTTTATCCATTTGAAGTTGGTTAGACAAGTTTTGATCATTTTTAAGCACAAAATTACCCTATTAATGAAAATAATATATGGAATGGATGGTATCTTTTTTTTAATTAACCCTTTTCATTGAAATAAATTAGGTTTCCTTCTACCATTGGTGGATTTGATACTATAAATGAAAATCATTGATTAAAAAAAAGAAAAGTTGATTCTTTAAATAAAATTACAAATGGTTTTTCATGTGTTTGTTTATTGATTTTTTTGGGAATGATTTCCAAAATAAATTAAAATGTCTTATATTTAAATGGTTTATGGTATTGGTATTTTTAAAAATTAAGGCGGATTGATTGTACTTTTGAACAAAATACCTTAGATCCCGGCCACCATCCATTGGTTGTTGGGGGGGACATTAATGTCATTTACAACCCAAAGGAAATGAATGGTAGAAGCCCATTCCAGAGGAAGACCATCATGGAGTTTGTTCAGATCATGGTTGGGAAGGGCCTCATTGATCTCATCTTCTCAGGTGACAGTTTCACCTGGTGCAAAAAATGCAGGGGCCATCACCACTTGTGAAGTATATTGGATAGGTGTCTAGACAACGCGAAATCCACTACCCTATTCTCATATACCATGTTTTTTCCTCTTGTCTGAGGTATTTTTACTCACTCCCCATCCTGGTTTCCATTTCTTCATGGCAGGATCATCAGGAATAGTTTCACTTCCACCAGTAGTGGGTTAACATCCTAGGGTACCAGGACATGGTTTTTGAAATATGGAATGAACCCTTGTAGGAGTATCAGGCCACCTTCAACCTCATTGACCTGACCTTGAATCCAGATAGATGTGTGTTCGCCCCATCCTCCTCAGGAACCTTCACCACCTTAGACTACTGTCGCATATGGACTCCTTCAGAGTATTTTGATAGATGGAATGATACCTTTGGTTTATTGGATTATAAACACCAGTTTGAGATTTATGTGCGACTGTATACTTATTATATTTTATTATTATTTCTTACACACCACCACTTGAGTTGAGTAACCTGATTTTAATCCATATTTGTACTTTGGTTCTGATGTGGATATGGTTTTGTATGTGTTTGTGACATGTGTATGTATAGATATATGGGTATTTAGGCATTATGATTTTGAATGTAGGGTAGAGACCTAGGAGTGGTAGATGTATCATTCTTGATTTTTCTTGTGTTTGGTATGTGGTGATATGTGGAAAATATAATGAATCTAATGTAATTATATTTAATGAAGATGAATAAATACTAATGGTTAGGCTCTATTAATCTATATTTTTATAAGGAAGTGGTTCTCTTATATTTTATTTGGATGTCTTGTTTTATGTAATTTAACCATAAATACTAATATTTGAAATTGAAATAGGATGAAGATGAATAAATATTGGATGGATGCTAATCATTTGACAATAGAGTACGAGAATAGAGTGAAAGAGTTCATCATGTTTGAAAAGGATCACGCAAAGGATCCTTCTCAAATACTTTGTCTGTGTTTAAGTCGTTGTTATTCTAGAATACTTACTCCAGAGGAGTTGGAAGAACTTTTGATATGTCACAGAATAGATCAAAGTTATAAATGATGGAATAAACACGGAGAAAAAGAGAATTTAGCTACTGGTTGGGATAAAATTGTGTATTATGGGTCATCAGATATGAATACAAATACGGATAATAAAGAAGTCCATATGGAGGATGTGATTACAAATGTCCATGATGAGGAAGATTGTATTGAGGAAACGACAAATACGATTGAAGATGAACTTCGTGACTGCCCAAAATTGTTTGAGAAGTTAAAGAGTTGTGCAAAGACGCCATTGTATTCTGATTGCACTAAGTATAAAACATTATCAGTTGTATTGAAGATGTATAAATTGAAAGCAGGAAACAAAATGGGTGATGTCATTTTTACAGAACTACTTTCTCTCTTTAATTTGATTCTCTCGGAAGATAATGAGATCCCATGCCATACATATGAATCTAGACGAAGGCCACACTCGATGGGTATGATTTATGAAAGAATACATGCCTTCCCAACAGACTGTATATTGTTTTTCAAGGAGAAAAAATCACTTAAAAGATGCCCAAAGTGTGGTGTTTCTCGATACAAGAAAGATAAATCCAATCCTATGAAAGTTGTATGGTACTTTCCAATCATTCAAAGGTTTAGGCGTCTATATGGAAGTGAAGAAACTGCAAGAAAATTGTCGTGGCATGCAGATAAAAGAAATTAAGATGGGGAATTACGTCATACGGCCGACACTCCTCAATGGATGAAAATTGATCATGAGTATCCTAAATTTGGAAAAGAGCCGAGAAACCTTCATCTTGCGTTATCTACAGATGGAGTGAATCCTTTTGGTTTTCAAACCATAACTCTTAGTACATGGCCTGTTATATTAGTTAATTATAACTTTCCACCCTGGTTAAGCATGAAGTGGAAATTCCTCATGTTATCTTTGCTTATATTAGGACCAAAACAACCAGGTAATGATATTGATGTTTATCTGGCTCCTTTGATCGAGGATTTGAATTTATTTTGGGATTCAGGTGTAATGTTGAATGATTCTTATAAAAGCGAATAATTCACGTTGAGAGTGATGTTTTATGGGAAAATAAATGACTTCCCTACTTATGTAAATTTTTTCGGCTATAGCATTAAAGGAACTCAAGGGTTTCCTATGTGTGAAGATGATATAGAATAAATTAGGTTGAAACATACATTGAAATCTGTGTTTCCAGGAAATCATAGAATTATACCTTGTCGGCATAAGTACCAATCTTGGAAGAAATCATTCAATGGAAGTTCAGAATAATGCGCAACACTGTCTCCACAAATAGGTGATCAGATGTTTGAGAAAGTAAAAGATCTGAACACTATTTTTTGTAAACCATTTTTGAAAAACCTTACGAAAATCAGTTGAAAAAACAGATCTTATATTTTTTGAATTACTATACTGGAATTGTTTTTACTTCTGAGATTTTGTTGATGTGATGCATGTGGAAAAAACAGTATGTTATAGTGTTATTAGAAAGTTTCTAAATTCCCCTGGGAAAAAAAGATGGAATTAAGGCAAGGTTGAACTTGGTTGACATGGGAATACCGGAAGAGTTGGCTCCTGTGAAGGGTGAAAATCGAATGTTTCTTCGTCCAACTGCTTATACTCTTTCTAGGGTGGAGAGATATCAGTTTTGCAACTTCTTCAATAATGTAAATGTCTTATATGGATACTCATCAAATATCACGAACATTGTGTCAATGAATGATTTGAAGATAAAAGGTTTGAAATCACATGATTTTCAGGTTTTGATTCAAGATCTAATTCATATTTCTTTACGTTGCATTTTTTCCATGAATGTTCGTCATTTGTAAACCAAACTTTGTTTCTTTTTCAATGCAATATGTAGGAAAGTTTTAAACTGGATTAAATTCCCAGATTTGGAAAAAGAAATTTTCATCAAATTATGTGAATTAGAAATGTTCTTCCTGCCAACATTCTTTGATATGATGGTTCATTTGATAATTCACTTGGTGAGAGAGATTCGACTTTGTGGTCCTATGCACTATAGATAGACGTATCATGTTGAACAGTATATGAATATTTTGAAAGGGTACGTAAAAAATCAAAGTCGGCCAGAGGGTTGTATAGTGGAGAGATATATTGTTGAGGAATCCATTTAATTTTTTACTGAATACCTATCTGAGGTGGAAAGCATGGGTCTCCAGAAATCTCATCACACTGGATGCTTTGAGGGTGAGGGAATTTATGGAAGAGAAGTTGTGACTATCAGTATTACAGATCGGGAGCGGGCTCATCTTTATGTTTTCACTAACAGTTGGGAGGTTTCTCCATATATTGAAACTCACAACGAAATTATTAGGCAGTTGAATCCATCAAGAGCTGAAAAATGGTTATCAGATACACATAATCACCAGTTTGTAGGATGTTTTCAGGACCATATTTTTAAGGAGTTGGATAAAAATCCGAATTCAATGTCTGGAACGAATTCAATGGCTAGACACTGGAACAAGTGTGTATTATTATCTTACAGTGGTGATGTAATTAGTGGTTATACATCCTATACAGATGAACATGATGAAGATAGTACCATGAAAAATAGTGTAGTTACACTAGTGGATGAAGCGATGCATGTTTCTGGTAGTAAGGAGAAAAATCTAATTTATGCAAATATGTCATACTTTGGCATTATCAAACTAATGTGGGATTTGAATTATATGACATTCCAATTTCCAATTTTCAATGCAAAAAGGTTGATAACAATAGTGGTGGTAAAATAAATGAATGCTGATTTTTGAAACTCAATTTTAGTAAAGAATGGTACAATGACGAATAGTTTATAATGGAATCACAAGCGGTATGTGTTTTTTATGTTCTGGATCTCGCAAACCGAAAGTGGTCGATTGTTCTGTTATCATCCAAAACTACTGAAGGTTCCGATGAAATTTCAGTTGAGGATGATCCTTTTAGTGGTATGTCGCAATCATTTCGGAGCGGTACCAATGCAGATGATGTTTTTTATCTTAGAGGAGACCACAATGAAGGGATTTTTATAATCGATAGAGGTTTGAAATCACTTCAACATTTGAAAAAAAGAAAGAGTGTTAAATAAATAGGTTATATTTTGTTTGTAATATAGTTCTTTTTAACTCATGTTATTATATTATCATTACTGAATTTATGTAATTTAAATTAACTATTCAACCACTTATTCAGTTCATGACTTCTGCACATTCTGGTGCTCCTAACCTTGAGACTGAACTTGTCTCTCATCCTGCTGTTGTGGCTGCTGTTGCTCCTGCTGTTCCGGCAGCTCCTGTTGCTCCTCCTACAGCTTCTACTGCTCCTACTGCTACGACTCTGGTAGCTCCTAGTGTTAAGGTCCAACAACCATCAGCAAATGCTGTTGATACCATTTCAAAGGAACATATAGATGATGTTGATATCGATGAAATGGTCCGGAATGAAGGACCGACGTTGCAGAGAACACAAGTGCGTCGTAGTTTGACGGTGTTAGCCAAAATTCTTTAGGCGAAAAGAAGGGGCATCAAAGTTGAGGTCAGATGTAATGTGTGAGGCCATAATTTTAATCCCCAAAAGTCTATGTTTAGCAGCTACATTGGAGTTGTCACTCAGCAACACGTGGCGATTGACATAGATTCACGGCACCATGTTGTGTTCAGGCTGAAAGCTGTGATCTGGGAATAAATTATGGTAACATTATGAAATTATTTGTTTAATTTACTAGCAAATAAAATAATGAAACAATGTATTACACTTCTCAATATCTTGAAAAGTACATTTATAGTAGACGATTCAAACAAGGATTGTGTACTAAGGCTTGCAGGAATGATTCTTCAAGGTTTTGACGCTATTTTGACAAGATGTCACCAGAAAGATTGCAATGGTAAAATAAACCCGCACCCACCCATTGTCTACGCTCAACTGATATCACAAGAAGAAAGTGATGCATTTATTGGCCGCTGTGGGGATGAGAAGATTCAGGTACATTGAGGGTGATAAAACGATGTTTTAGGATACCTGTATTCATCACATTGATGGTCAATATTTAATTTATGAAACAGAATCTTTGTACTGAAAATAAGGAATGTGCATCAAACGAACATACCCCTATCGTAAAGTAATGATGGGGTAAGGTTCATTAAAAAAATGGTACGTATTTTAAATTTACAGTAATATGGTTAGGTGATAATAAACAACATCATAATTATCTTTCTATGTTTATATATAGATTGATGAGTCTAAAACCAATTGCACTTCTATCCCACGTCATATACTGTAACACCCAAGTCGTTTTTAAGAAATATTTTGTTTTTATTTTATATAAATCATCAAAGGAATATTTCACTAAACTCAACACTAGATTGGATTGCTTTACACGCAATCACGGCCTTCCTTAATATCTTGCATCGTACGCAATACCGAGTTTCACTAAACAACGATAAGCTATTAAAATATTATTAAAACAAGGCGTTATGAATAGTAATAACCACTTTTTGAAATTTTGTAAATTTTATTTTTCAAAATGGCCTTTGTTTTTGGATTCGGAATATCAAAATTATCCTAGGGTGAAATTTTGGTATTTTTCTGGAAGCTTTCAATTTATGATGAATAGTGAAAACATTGGGTTACTATTTAAAAACCCGACTTTTTATATTAATAATGATTTATTTTATTTAAATTTATTTTAGTTCAAAATTGATACATAATACCTATATATGTTCAATGTAATTCATTGGATTAATTTTACAATAATTTTAGATATATAAAAATTTTATTGAACTTTTCACAATCTTTTACCCACCTTCTAGGAGAATTTGCAAATTTACATAAAAAATAATTTTACCGCTTCTGTGAGTGGAATTTCGAAAATCCCAGAGACACGGTTAATATTAAGGAATAAAATATGGTTTAATGAGATGAAAATAATTTTTGGTGAATAGTAACTTTTTACTTTAATTTACAAAGATTAAAAGTAAATAGGGTAATTAAGGGTAAAATGATATTATTATTACCCTAACACATGTCCTAATTCTATTGCATATGTTTAATTCTACAAAAAACAACCTTAGTAATAAAATATGAACATTTAGGCCCACTTGGATTATATTATGACATTTATTATTAATTTATTTAAAGAAGGGTTAAAATAGTTAAAATCAACGTTTAATAAGTAAATATTTTTTAATATAGGGTTATACATACGATAAATTTGACTATAAACATTCATTATAAAGATAGAAATAGTTCCTACACAATGGTAGTTTATTTGTAATTTTTACACATTAACTAATTTAATTTATTTATGACACAAACATGGTGCAGTAATTATCTTATTAATGAATTATTGACACAATTTATGTTATAAATACACAAATAAAATTTATTTGAGACTTTTTATGAATTACACTTATTTTATAGGATAATATGACATGTTAATATTGATTTAATTAACTTTTTTCGAAATAATAATTCTATTATGATTTTCACAAAAATCAATTACTAAATAGTGTCAAAACTAACATAAAATAGTTTTTCAAACTAATATTATATTATTAATTGTTATTTTATTCCTAAAAACCTAAGGTTCGGCTAAATGCCTTATATAAGGTTGTATATATTAATAATAAACAACTTGGGGTTCTTTTTTCTTGTTATAGTATGTTTATTAACCTTATAGTGTAAGTACACAAAAAGACAAGGTAAAAGTAAAATTATCTAACTTAAAGTAAAATCTAAATGATAAGCTTAAAATAGTAAAATAAACTTGTCCAAATTCTATTGGATGATAGTATTTCAACCCATCCCCACATCAGCTTAGAAATAAATCAATTTTGAGCTATTTAAAACCGAATATGGCATTATAATAAAATAATATTTTTAGTTTTTCCAAAGATGCCCCACTCCTCCATTGTAAAAGGGGACCTCCTTCCTCTCTTCCTCAAACCACATTGAGCCTTCATGCTCGGCCAAACCCTGCCAAATTCTCTTATCCACTTCCCTAGAAACATCCTAGAGGTCTGGGTATTATTGAAAGACCATTTTTAGTGCCCTAAAAAGACGTCTCAAAGAAGCGCTTCAAAGAAGAGGTAATGTATGTTATCGATTTGTTCAACTTTATTTATTCTTCCACTTCGTCTTAGTTAGTTGTTTCATTATGAATTAATAACATCTGTATCACTCATATACTGATATGTTATTATATGTATTAAACAACTCTATTTCATCATCTATCCATCCTACGGAAAACGAAATCACCGTGCGTGCGTACCTACGCAATACCGTCTCCACGCCATGGTGTAATCTATTTTCCACCACCACCTTACTTGGATGGGTATAATGGTGTAAATAATTAATATATATATGATTATTTTAAACTTATATTTTTTTTTAAATAGTATACATACACTCCAATACAATTCCATGATCATGGGAATGATATAATCGCTCATGCGTACGTACGGAATACCGTCTCCAGGATGTGATGCGACTCGTTCTACATGATTTTAAATGCATAATGATTACATAAATGAATTGAGTGAATAAATATGATATATATTACACTAATACCATTCTACAAATGAGGTATCTATAACCTAAAAAGAAGAATAAGAATCTATTCGACAAAACACGCATAAGAACAATAAGTAATAAACACCCGAATAACAAGTAGCAATGAAATATTATTAATAATAAGCTAAGAATATGACCATATATTATATCATAACAATGCGTATGATTCTGGAATATGTCAATGACATTATTTAAATCATTATACAGGAGTTTCAGACACTTACGAAGCAAATCAGACCTATGGTAAGGGAAAATATCACAATCTCATTTTTATTCGAGATTGTTAATACTTTGGTATTTAATGGGGTGTATTTTATCATACACATCCATGTGTCCTAAATATGAAATATTATTTATATCCTCCTACAATTATTTAAATCTATTTTTACCCTTCAGTGAGTTTTTAGTAAAATATATGAAAGGAATCTTTTGTCGTTTTTCGTACGAGGTACTTTTTTACTTTTCCGGCCAAAGTAAGGGAAGAATGTTTTTTTAACTTATACGGCATGAATGGATTTTTAAAACATTATTTCCAAGAATATTCCTTTACAGGTTTTCATGTTTATTTATAATCAAATTCATTTATTTTAAAGTTGTATGACATGTTAAGAAAGGAAAAATGTTTGTAAAGTAGAAAGGATATTTTCCTCAAGAATGGAGTTGAAGTGTTTTATCAAAATTATTTTCCATCTAGGATAATATAGGGTTCTGTTTCTATCCCTATTATTACATTGCTTTTATTATGTTGTGATGGAATTATTTTTATGAATTCCTTTATCCTATATGAATTTTTTTGTGATATCACGATGTTTAAGAAACCCATTTTTATTACATGGGTTATGCAATGATGTATGATTTATGATATTGTGGCACACATATGAATGGTATCATTATGAGATGGTTGGGACCTATATATCCCTCCAATGCATTGGGTAAATATTTATATCACATGAGATAGACATGGCTGGAACGGCAGGTTAAACCGGTTCAGTGAAACAGGACTAAAACGAGGGGTGAACTCGGATCAAAAATGGGCTTTGTCTGCTAAGATAGTATTGGAAATGCGTCTTGACTAATAAGAAATGATTCTATATGATTATGTGTGTATGCCACAATGTTTAAATATTTATGTTATGATTATTTGTATTATATTTCACTACTATGATTTGTCCCATGTTATGAAATTATGATTTTTTTGCAGGATAACATTTCCAAAATGTTATGTTCTTATGAATATGATGTGATTGATATTTCTTTTGTTTACCCTTACTGAGGATTTAAGCTCACCCTTTTTTATTTTTTCTTTCCCCAGTCTAGGAATAAGGTTATTAAGTAGGATATGCCAAAAGGGACTCTAGATATGATGAAATAAATGGGAGACAATGTAGATGCATTATGAACGAGTTGTTTATGATTCCCAGTTTCCAAAGACACTAAACCTATACGGTCCATTCATGGTTTTGTTATATGTTGTAATAATTATACTTCAATTTTGAAGTATTAACAATGTATGTAGCGTGTTTTTTGTTATAGTTGGTATCATAGGAAAGGTATAGTCAACATTTAGAAACTAGGATGTGAAATCGTTAGTAAGAAACCTAAGGATATTTCTAAGAATAGAACACAATATTAGTATTTTAGAAATGGCCATGAACAACCTATGATAAGACCTTAAGTGTAAAATTTTATTCTTTATTATGTGTTTTTTCTATTATAATTAGTGTTTCCCACAATATTCTTCTTGGTTTTAGTCAATGGATAGAACCCGAAGGAACCGTGTTAATGCGGAATGCGACGAGCAATGCAATGATTGTCCCCCTGAGCAACCAAATGTAATGGGAGCTGGAATGAAAAATATTGTAGCTATGCTCACTCTACTTTATCAAGATATGAATCATGCAAGACTTCCAAACGAGAAAAGGAAGGAGAAACATTCTATTGAATCCTTCATGAGTCAGTGTCCACCTTCATTCAGCGGGTCTACTGATCCATTAGTTTTTGAACAATGGATCAGTACTACTGAAAAGATATTTTCAGTTCTTAAATATTCTGAACATGATAATTTCATCTTAGTAGTGTATCGTTTGGAAGGTGATGCTGATCAATGGTGGAATCTCATCAATAATACAATTCCAAGAGATGAAATTGAGTCTATGGAATGGGATGAGTTCAAGAAATTGTTTTTCAATAAGTACTTCCCTCATATTCTCCGAACAAAGATTGAGAAGGAGTTTCTTGAACTAAAGAAAATGGATGATGAATCTATTGGTACCTATGAAGCAAATTTTACAAGACTTGCAATGTACGCTACTGGTATTATTATCCAACCTGAGAGTAAGATCGATTGATTCTTTAGTGGCTTAAAACCATGTCTTCTAAGGGCGTTAGCCATAACGGACTTCAATAGCTACGAGGAAATTGTTCGATGTGCTCTCAAAGTTGAGATGGAGATTGGAGTAACCCATCAATCATATGGGTTTGATAAGAAAAGGAAAATGGAATTGAAAGGAAATTCTAAAGAGCACACTGAAAAGAAGATGAGTTTTCCTTTATGCTCAATGTGTGGAAATAAACATGGAGGGATTTTTCTTAAAGGGACAATTAAATGTTTCAAATGTGGAAAGGAAGGTCATCAGGGTTTTGAATGCCGCAATGATGGGAAGAAGATGTCTACTGATGTGAATAATAAAAACGATACACAGAGTGCACCTCCTACACTTTAATGTTACAAGTGCAAGGAAATGGGGATTATGCCAATCAATGCCCCAATCCAAGGGTTGATGATGATGATCGACGTCAAAAAACTCTTAAGTCCAAAGACAAAGGAAAGTCACATGGAATTACTATCGACGATGTGGAGTATGATAACAGGTGGTGAAAGGTACACTTACCATCCAATCTAAAGTATAAAATGTTTTATTTGATTCTGGATCCACCCACTGCTTTATTTCTGAATAATTTTCTATGGGTATCACCATATTACTTCAACAATTAGATGTTGAGTTAGCTGCGAGAACCCCTAATGGGACAACAGTCGCATCAATAGTTTATAATTCTTCTCCAATTGAAGTTTGTGGGAAAGTGCCTCTTGCAAATCTTGCGATCCTCCCTATAGTGGAATTTGATGTCATTCTTGGCATGGACTGGCTTTCTCTATATAGAGATCATATGAATCGCCAAATAATGGAAGTCACATTTCATATTCCAGAACAATCTTTGATCGTCTATCGATGCAAGGATGAACATAACCTTCCAGTGGAAATTTCGTTCATCTTATGGGTCTTGATTCCACTAAATTAAGGTTATTTATCTCAAATGGTTGGTGAGAATCTCACGATTATGAATATTCCCATTGTACGTGAGTGTGATGATGTATTTTCGGAGGAGTTGTTGGGTCTTCCACCAAATTGTGAAGTTGAGTTTTCAATAGAACTCATACCAGGTGCTTTTCCTATTTCAAAGACACCTTATAGAATAGCCCCAATTGAGTTGCAGGAATTGAATAAGAAAATCCAAGAGAATCTTGATAAGGGATTCATACGCCCTAGTGCGTCACCTTGGGGAGCACCTATTCTGTTTGTTATGAAGAAAGATGGATCAATGAGACCCTGCATTGATTATCGAGAACTTAACAAGATCACTATCAAGAACAAATATCATCTCCCATGCATTGATGACTTATTTGAAGAACTACGCCGAGCTCAATACTTTTTCAAGATTGATCATCATTCAGGGTATCATCAATTAAGGGTCAAAAGGGAGGATATACCAAATATGGCTTTCCGTACAAGGTATGGACACTATGAATTTATAGTGAAGCCATTTGGTCTTACTAATGCCCCTTATATCTTCATGGATCTGATGAATAGAGTCTTTAGAGACTATCTTGATCAGTTTGTGGTAGTCTTTATAGATGATATTCTTGTATATTCAAAGAGTAATTAAGTACATGAAGATCACTTGAGAATTGTATTGAATACCCTTAGAAAGGAGAAGCTTTATTCCAAATTTACCAATTGTGAATTTTGGCTTCAAAAAGTTGCATTTTTGGGTCACATAATCTCAAAAGAGGAGATATCTGTGGATCTAGCAAAAACAGAGGTTGTCGAAAGATGGTTGAGACCAACAACAGTAACTGAGATCCGAAGTTATCTTGGTTTGGATGGATATTATCGACGTTTTGTGAAAAACTTTTCACGATTATGTAATCCACTCACCAGGTTGACTCATAAAGGAGTTAACTTTGTTGGGACGGATGAATGTGAATAGAATTTCAAGGAGTTGAAAAGAAGGTTATCCAGTGCACCAATACTCACACTTCCTTGTAGTGGAGAAAGGTTTTTGATCTACAGTGATTCATCCATGAGGGTGATGGGGTGTGTTCTTTTGAAAAATTATATGGTGATAGATTATGCCTAACGACAGTTGAAAATCCATGAGCAGATTTGGAGTTAACTGCGGTAATATTTTCATTAAATATTTGGAGGCATTATCCTTATAGATAATGTTGTGACATTTATACTAATCATAAAAGTTTAAAGTATATTTCCACACAAAAGGAGCTGAATATGCGCCAAAGAATATGGTTGGAGCTGATTGAGGATTACGACTGCTCAATTCATTACCATCCAGGGAAAGAAGACAAGGTGGAATATGCGTTAAGTCAACAAGACCATGCTAGCTTATCCATGATGAGGATCACAAAAGATCCAATATTTATGGATTTACAAAGGATGGATCTTGGAATTATAATGAAAGAGGAAAAATCGTATCATACTCAAATGAATGTTCAACCATCTATAAATGATAAGATTAAAGAGGAACAGAAAGAAGATGTAGAGTTACAATAGAAGGTGAGAAATGTTCTTGAATTAAACCTTGATTGTGATGGGATAATAAAGTTCAGGAATCGGGTTTGTGTTCCTCCCATCCCCGAATTAAAGAAGGAGGTGCTGGATGAGGCTCATAGTTCTTCATTATCTATTCATCCTGGAAGCACGAAGATGTATAGGGACCTGAAAGAGTACTTCTATTGGGATGGAATGAAAAGAGATATAGCTGAATATGTCTCTCGATGCTTGGATTTTCAACATGTTAAAGCTAAGAGACAGAAGTCTAAGGGGATGTTACAACCATTACCCATACCCTAATGGAAATGGGAAAACATCACTATGGACTTTGTCACATGACTTCCTAAAAAATCAAAAGGAAATAATGCTATCTGGGTCATGGTTGATCGTCTAACAATGTCTGCACACTTCATTTCTATTAGAGAGGATTTCTCTCTAGATCATCTTGCCATAATATATGTAAAGGAAGTGGTAAGATCGCATGGAGTACCACTTTACATTATATCTGATCGGGATCCGAGATTTACCTCGATGTTCTGGCGAAGTCTTCAGCATACTCTGGATACAGAGTTGAGTTTCAGCACTGCTTATCATCCTCACACAGACGGTCAGTCTGAGAGGATAATTCAAACTCTAGAAGATATGTTGAGAGCTAACTCTATGGATTTCAAAGGTGGTTGGGATAAACACCTACCTTTGGTGGACTCTTCTTATAATAATATCTGTCACTACAGTATTCAGATGGCTCCTTATGAAGCTCTCTATGGAAAGAAATGCATGACTCCAACTTGCTGGGATGACGTCGGGGAAAGAAAGCTATTAGGACCTGATCTTGTTGATGAGATGGCAGAAAATGTCCGATCTATTTAACAACAAATAAGAGGAGATCAGAGTCGACAAAAAGGTTATGCCGACAATCGAATAAAAGACATAGAGTTTGAAGTGGGTGATAAAGTGTTCTTACGAATATCTCCTTGGAAGATAGTAATGATATTTGGAAAGAAGGGAAAGTTGAGCCCTATGTATATCGGTCCTTTCGAAATACTGGATCGTGTTGCGAAGGTAGCTTACCGATTGGAACTTCCACCGAATCTCTCTCAAGTTCACGATGTGTTCCATGTATCTCTCCTGAGAAAGTACATACCTGATCCTTCACATGTACTCAGCTCCGAAGTTGTACTACTGGAACAAGATCTTTCTTATGAAGAACAACCGATAGAGATTCTCGATCGTAGTGAAAAAGTCCTACGGAACAAGACCACTCGCTTGGTGAATGTTTTATGGAGGAACCACCAATTATAAGAAGCTACATGGGAGCTTGAGGATATGATGAGGGAGAGGTATCCTCATCTGTTTGTTACAAGTGAAGAATTTCGTGGGAGAAATTCATTTTAAAGGGGGTAGAATGTAACACTCGATACTTTTATAAGAAATATTTTGTTTTTATTTTATATAAATCAAAAAAAGGAAACTTTCACTACACACAACTCTAGCTTGGCTTGCTTTACACGCAATCGCGACCTTCCTTGATAGCTTGCATCGTACGTAATACCGAGTTTCACTATACAACGATATGTTATTAAAATATTATTAAAACTAGCCATTATGAATAGTAATAACTTCTTTTTAAAAATTTTTATATTTTATTTTTCAATGTGGACTTCGTTTTTGGATTAGGAATATCAAAATTAGCCTAGGGTGATATTTTGGTATTTTTTTGGAAGCTTTCAATTTTTGATGAATAGTGAACACAATGAGTTACTATTTAAAAAACTGACCTTTTATTTAAATAATTATTTATTTTATTTAAATTTATTTTAGGTAAAAATTGATACATAATACCTATATAAGTTCAATGTAATTCATTGGAGTAATTTTGTAATAATTTTAGATATATAAAAATTTTATTGAACTTTTCACCGTCTTTTACCCACATCCTAGTTGAATTTGCAAATTTACATAAAACATACTTTTACCTCTTCTGTGAGTGGAATATCAAAAATAAGAGAGAAATGGTTAATATCAAGGACTAAAATTTGGTTCAATGAGATGAAAATAATTTTTGGTGAATAGTAACTGTTTACTTTTGTTTACCGCTGTTAAAAGTAAATAGGTTAATTAAAAGTAAAAATGGTATTATTATTACCCTAAAACATGTAATAATTCTATTGGATAAGTGTAATTCGTCCAAAAACAACCTTAGGAATAAAATATGACAATTTAGGCCCACCTGGATTAGATTAGGACATTTATTATTAATTTATTTAAAGAAGGGTTAAAATAGTTAAAATCAATGTTTAATAAGTAAATAATTTTTAATATAGAGTTATACATAAGATAAATTCGACTATAAATATTCATTAGAAACCTAAAACGATTTAATACATTATGGTATTTTATTTTTAATTTTTAGACGTTAAATAATTTAATTTATTTATGACACAAGTATGATGCCGTAATTATCTTATTAATGAAATATTGAAATAATTGATGTTATAAATACCCAAATAAATGTAATTTGAGCCATTTTATGAATTAAAATAATTTTATAGGTTACTATGACATGTTATTATTTATTTAATTATATTTGTTCGAACTAATAATTCTGTTATGAGTTTTACAAAAATAAAATACTAAATAGTGTCAAAATTGACATAAAATAGTTTTTAAAACAAATATTATATTATTAATTGTTATTTTTTTCCTAAAAATCTAAGATCCGGCCAAATGACTTAGATAAGGTTATATATATTAATAATAAACAACTTGGGGTTATTTTGTCTTGTTATAGTAAGTTTATTAACCTTATAGTGTAAGAACACAAAAAGGCATGGTAAAAGTAAAATTATCTATCTTAATGTTAAATCTAAATGATAAGGTTAAAATAGTAAACTAAACTTGTACAAATTCTACTAGATTAGGGGATATTGACCCATCCCCACCTTAGCTTCGAAATAAATCAATTTAGAGCTATTTAAAACCAAATATGGCTTTATAATAAAATAATATTTTTTGTTTTTCCAAAGGTGCCCCTCTCCTCCCTTATAAAAGGGGACCTCCTCCCTCTCTTCTTCACACCACGTTGAGCCTTCCCGCTCGGCCAAACCCTGCCTAATTTTCTTTTGTACTTATCTAGAAACATCCTAGAGGTCTTGGTCTTCTTCAAAGACCTATTTTAGTGCAATAAAATGAGGTCTCAAAGAAGCGCTTTAAAGATGAGGTAATGTCTGTTACCAATTATTTCAAATTTATCTCTTCTTCCACTTCGTATTTAGTTGTTTCATTATAAATTAATAACATCAGTATAACTCATATAATGATATGTTATTATAAGTATGAAACAACCCTATTTCACCATTTATCCATCCTACAGAAAATGAAATCACCGCGCGTGCGTACGTACGGAATACTGTCTCCACGCCGTGGTGTAATCTATTTTCCACCACCACCTTACTTGTATGGGTATAATGGGGTAAATAATGAATATATATATGATTATTGTAAAGTGATATTGATTCTTAACTAGTATACATACACTCCAATACAATTCCATGATCATGGGAACAATATAAAAGCTCGTGCGTACGTACGGAATACCGTCTCCAAGATGTGATGTGACTCGTTCTACATGATTTTCATTGAATAATGATTACATAAATGAATTTAGTGGATAAATATGATATATATTACATTAATACCATTCTGTAAATGAGGTATCTATAACCTAAAAATAAGAATAAGAATTTATTTGACAAAACACGCATAAGAACAAAAAGTAATAAACACACGAATAACAAGTAGCAATGAAATATTACTAATAATAAGATAAGAATATGACCCTATATTATATCATAACAATGGGTATGATTCGGGAATAAGTCAATGACATTATTTAAATCACTATGCAAGAGGTTCAGACACTTACAAAGCAAATCTGACCTAAGGTAAGGGAAAATATCACAATCTACTTTTTATCCGAGATTGTTTATACTTTGATATTTACTGGGGTATATTTTATCATCCACATCCATGTGTCCTAAATATGTAATATTTTATATATCCTCCTACAATTGTTTAAATCTAATTTTACCCTTTGGTTAGTTTTTAGTAAAAGATATGAAAGGAATCTTTTGTCATTTTTCGTACGAGGTACTTTTTGACTTTTCCGGCCAAAATACGAGAAGAATGTTTTTTTAACTTATACGGAATGAATGGATTTTTAAAACATTATTTCCAAGAATCTTACTTTACAATTTTAAAGTTTATTTTTAATCAAATTCGTTTAGTTTAAAATTGTATGGCATGTTAAAAAAGGAAAAATGTTTTTAAAGTAGAAAGGATATTTTCCTCATGAATGGAGTTCAAGTGTTTTATCAAAATTATTTTCCATCTAAGATAATATAGGGTTATGTTTCTATACATATTATTACATTGATTTTATTATGTTGTGATGGAATTATTTTTATGAATTCCTTTATCCAATATGAATTGTTTTTTGATATCACAATGTTTATGAATCCCATTTTTATTACATGGGTCATGCAATGATGTATGATTCATGATTTTGTGGAACACATAATAATGGTATCATTATGAGATGGGTGGGACCTATATCTCCATCCAATTCATTGGGTAAAGATTTATATCTCATGAGATAGACATGGCTGGAACGCCAGGTTAAACCGGTTCAGTGAAACAGGACTGAAACTAGGAGTGAACTCGGTTTAGAAATGGGCTTTTTCCACTAAGATAGTATTGGCAATGAGTCTTGACTAATATGAAATGATTCTCTATGATTATTTGTGTATGCCAAAATGTTTCATGTTTTATGTTATGATTATTGGGATTAAATTTTACTATAATGATTTATCCCATGTTATGAAATTATGATTTCTTTTGCAGGTTACGATTTCCAGAATGTTATGTTCTTATGAATATGATGTGATTGATATTTGTTTTATTTACCATTTCTGAGAATTTGAGCTCACCCTTTTTAATGTTTTATTTCCCCAAGCCATGAAGAAGGTTATTAAGTACGATATTCCAAAAGGGACTTTAGATATGATGAAATAAATGGGAGACAATATAGAGGCTTTATGAACCAGTTGTTTATGTTTCCCAGTTTCCAAAGACCCTATACCTATACGGTCCTTTCATGGTTTTGTTATATTTTGTAATAAGTATACTTAAATTTTGATGTATTAAAAATGTATGTAAAGTATGGGTCGTTATATATACTATGGAAGGAGGCATGTGTGATCAAAGAAGGGAAGTTAGTAGATGATAACACACCGAAGGTGTGGTAAATATTTGTAAGTATGACACGGCGATAAAAATATTTGTTATAAATTTATATTACATAAAAATAATTATGTATTTTACTATATCTGACAGTCACAGGAATCAGTTACTCCTGTAGCAGATACAAACCTATTATCGACGACATTGAAGTAGACAAAAAAATAATGTTTTGTAAGAGGTGCAGGGTTTGGGGTGACACCCTCAGTATATTTTGAGAAGAATAAAAAAATGGATGATACAAATGAAAAATTGGAACAAATGAGCGAAAAAATAGCATCCCTTGAAGAACGAATGCAATGGTCGAGATATTTGCTAGCAACTTTTATGGGTGGGAAGAAAAGGGAAGACACATCTCAGGAACAACCAGTGCATGAACATCCCGCCCCACCCCCACCAGCTTTGAGGCATGCCATTTGCCTCAAAGAACTCTCTTAGCCATGGTAATCAATATTTTAATAATTCTATACATGAAATGTGAATCAGACAAACAATGATAATTTTTCTGTAATGATATTTTGTAGGGTGATAATGATTGTGATTTATATCTGTCAACACCCGCCTATCAGCTTGTAGCGAGGGCTATAGTGTTCAATATCCCAGATGCCACACTGCATAATAGACCACTTCCGAAAGATCATCTGAAAGTGAAGATTACTATAGATCATGAGCCAAATGCATAGCTACCTATTCCACTTGATGACGACGATATTCATATAGTCAAAAAGGCTATTGGGGAATTCATTTCCTGGAAGTCACAACTTGTAAGAGTACATGAGGACAAAGAGGTATTTATTTCGTTTTTTTAATCTAAACCCTTAACAATTAATGAAAAAAGGGTCTCAACCAATGATTGTTGTTATTGACAGATAAAGGGAAGGGGGTGAAAAATGTCGGCTCAAAACCATCTAAAGTATCAACCAACTGATCCCAAGGAGATACTAAAAGCACAATAACACCACTTGTTCTCTATCCACATTTACTAGCATTGAAGACTCATGTGGAAAGAAATCTAAAAGATTGTAATAGTTATACAATGGTTTTCAAAGAGAATATATATTGAGCGGAAAGTCAAGATTTCGTTGCAGCTGAAAATGTAAATGAGATCCTAGAAAACGGTTGGCTAGGCATCACATTTGTAAATGTCTATATGAGGTATGATTCTGTGAATTTATTTTTTAAACGTTGATCAAATGTTAAAATTATGAATAAATGAATTTTATATTATTGAACAATACATTTATGAAAAACTGTTGAAGGAATTTTCCCATGAGCCATGATTTGGACTCATTAGTCCTCATATCATAGCAATACACCTTACAAAAATAGAGCCATCAAAAAGGGATGAAATTGTGAATGGTTGCGAAAAACAATTTAAAGAAAGATTACAGATGATAGACTTTTCCTAATACCAACCATACAGGGGTAACACTCTATAATTAAAGCGTATCAATTATATTTTCACATATTTTATAAATTATTCCTTTTTGTGTTTTCAGGAAACATTGGTTGCTAATTGCGGTGAACATGGATACTCAAAAAATTTATTTTCAAGATTCAAAGAAGGGATATCCATCAACCTGACCACAAATGATGGGGTTTGTGAATCTGTAAGACACTACATCTTACGTTTTAGGTCTAAACATCATGTAATATAATTTATATTATCTTTTACTAAGGATTCTATTATAATAGGGTGGTGTATCATTATCGTCTAAAAAAAGGAATGAGGATAAGGTCTAAGAATAAGGAGGCAAGCAAGTACTACTTCCGGGAAAATATCAAGGTATATATAATAAAATTTCACTATCCAAACACATCTCAACACAAGTTACTTTTTCTCCAAATGATCAATTTTTTTGTAGTGTCCAAAATAAACAAACGATAATGACTGCGGTTATTATGTTTGTAAATTTAGGAAAGAGATTGATTTTCATCAACAAACTAGCACCCCTAAAGTGTTATTTTCAAAAACATCTACTTTTTAGTTTAAGTTATTTATTAATTATTTATTTTTATATTTTGAAGTAATACTCTGACTGCCGAAAAGCCTCATACTCACAAGAAGAAATAGATTTGATTAGAAGGGAGTGGGTCACATACCTGATGGGAGATTATACACAAATACAATGAAGATCTGAATTGGGGAAATGTACAATTGGTGGTCATTTTTTAGAGGGGTTAATGGGATCAAAATATGAAACATTGTTCTATGTAAATGTTTGTAGGAAAAGTGTAATAGTTATTGAATAAAAAATTCTTTCTCCAATGAGTCATTTTACCATTTTAATAGATCATATGCACCGACGTTCCTCGATGATGTGTACGAGTCATCCCCACCTCAATCCGAGGCACGATGTGGCTGGTACCACTCAAAGGGTCTATTTTGTTTAAAATGGACACGATTTTAAGTGAAAACAACAACTGATGTACGAAATCTGACCAAACGCATTAGGATTTCCTTGATCCTTTAGGATAAAGATCCACGGGTCCTTTGTGACATTTACGAGTCATCCCCTCCTCAATCCGAAGCACAGTGTGGCCGGTACCGCTCAAAGGGTCTCTATTTTGTTTAAAATAGACACGATTTTAAGTGAAAACAACAACTAACCTAATAAAATCAACCAAAAACATTCATATTACCTCGATCCTTTATTAGAACGATCCAAGGGTCCTTGGTGATGTGTATGAGTCAACCCCACCTCCATCTGAGGCATGGTGTGGCCGGTACCACTCAAAGGGTCTCTATATTGTTTAAAATGGACATGAATTTAAGTGAAAACAACATCTGATGTACGAAAATCTGACCAAACACATTCGGATTGTCTTGATCCATTATGAGAACAATCCAAGGGTCCTTTTGAGATGTGTATGAGTCAACACCGCCACAATCCGAGGCACGGTGTGGCCACTAGCACACAAAGGGTCTTTCTTTTGTTTAAAATGGACACATTTTTTAATTGAAAAAACAACTAACCTATGAAAATCTGACCAAAAACATTAATATTTCCTTGTTATTCTATTAGAAAGATCTACGGGGCCTTTGTGATGTGTACGAGTCAACCCTACCTCTATCAGAG
This sequence comes from Viscum album, assembly GCA_963277665.1. Classification (NCBI taxonomy): domain Eukaryota; kingdom Viridiplantae; phylum Streptophyta; class Magnoliopsida; order Santalales; family Viscaceae; genus Viscum; species Viscum album. The sequence continues at coordinate 1,049,795,767 of OY728162.1, forward strand.
GCACGATGTGGCCGGTACCACTCAAAGGGTATCTCTTTTGTTTAAAATGGACACAATTTTAATTGAAAACAACAAATGACCTATGGAAATCCAACCAAATGAATTATAATTGTCTTGTTATTTTAGGAGAATGATCCATGGGTACTTGGTGATGTGTACGAGTCAACCCCTCCTCAATCTGAGGCATGGTGTGGCCAGTAGCACTCAAAGGGTCTCTCTTTTGTTTAGAATGGACACGATTTTAAGTGAAAACAAAAACTGACCTACGGAACTACCACCAAACACATTTGGATTCTGTTGATCCTTTAGGAGAACGATAAAAGGGTCCTTGGTGACATTTAAAATTCATCCTTGTCTCAATTCGAGGCATGACATGGCTGCTAGCACTAAAAGGGTCTCTCTTTTGTTTAAAATGGACATGATTTTAATTGAAAAAAATAACTGACCTACGGAAATCTGACCAAACGCATTCGGATTTCCTTGATCATTTAGAAGAATGATCCACGGGTCCTTTTTGAAGTCTACGAGTCATTCCAGCCTAAATCCGAGGCACGGTGTGGCCGGTACCACTCAAAGGGTATCTCTTTTGTTTAAAATGGAAATGATTTTAATTGAAAACAACAACTGACCTACGAAAATCCAACCAAACACATTCAGATTGTGTTTATCTTTTAGGAAAATGATCCACGAGTCCTTTTTGACATGTACAAGTCATCCCTGCTTCAATCTGAGGCACGATGTGGCTGCTAGAACTCAAATGGTCTATTTTTTTTTAAATGGACACAATTTTAATTGAAAACAACAACTGACCTATGTAAATAAGACCAAACACATTTGGATTGCCTTGATCTTTTATGATAATGATCCAAGGGTCCTTGGTGACATGTACGAGTCCGACCGTCCTCAATTAGAGGCCCGAACTCATTCATATTGTCTTGATCCTTTAGTAGAACGATCCATGGGTCCTTTATGACATGTACGAGTCAACCCCACCTTAATAAGAGGCATGATGTGGCTGCTAGAACTCAAAGGGTCTCTTTTTTTAGAAAATGGACACAATTTTTAATTGAAAACAAAAAAAACCTATGAAAATCTGACCAAACGCATTTGGATTGCCTTAATACATTATGATAACGATTCATGGGTCCCTTTTGACATGTATGAATCAACCCCATTTCAATCCGGGGCACGGTGTGGCCGGTACCACTCAAAGGGTCTCTCTTTTGTTTAAAATGGACACAATTTTAATTTAAAACAACAACTGACCTATGAAAATCCAACCAAACACAATCAGATTGTCTTGATACATTATGAGAGTTATCCAAAGGTCCATGGTGATGTGTACGAGTCAACCCCACCTCAATCCGAGGCACGGTGTGGATGCTAGAACTCAAAGGGTCTCTCTTTTGTTTAAAATGGACACGATTTTAAGTGAAAACAACAACTGACCTACGGAAATCTGACAAAACACATTCAGATTGTGTTGATACTTTAGGAGAACGTTCCATGGGTCCTTGGTGACGTGTAAGAGTCATCCCCGCCTCAATCTGAGGCATGATGTGTCTACTAGCACTCAAAGGGTCTCTCTTTTGGTTAAAATGGACACGATTTTAATTGAAAACAACAAATGACCTACAGAAATCTGACCAAACGCATTAGGATTGTCTTGATCTTTTAGGAGAACTATCCAAGGGTCCTTTTTGACATCTATGTTTCATCACTGCCTCAATCCGAGTCATGGTGTGTCCGGTACCACTCAAAGCATCCCTATTTTGTTTAAAATGGACACGATTTTAATTGAAAACAACAACTGACCTATGGAAATCTGAACAAAACGCATTTAGATTGTGTTGATCCCTTAGTAGGACGATCCACAAGCCCTTTTTGATGTGTACGAGTCATCCCTGCCTCAATTAGAGGCATGGTGTGTCCGCTATCACTCAAAGGGTCTCTCTTTTGTTTAAAATGGATACAATTTTAATTGAAAACAACAACTGACCTATGAAAATCTGACCAAAAAAAATCGTAATGACATGATATTTTATTAGAACGATCCAAGGGTCCTTGGTGAAATGTATGAGTCAACCCTGCCTCAATTTGAGGCACGGTGTGGATGGTACCACTCAAAGGGTCTCTATTTTGTTTAAAATGGACACGATTTTAAGTGAAAACAACAACTGACGTACAGAAATCTAAACAAATGCATTCATATTGACTTAATATTTTAGGATAATGATCCACCAGTCATTTGTGACATGTACGAGTCAACCCCGCCTCATTCCAAGGCATGGTGTTTCCGCCAGAACTCAAAGGGTCTCTCTTTTGTTTAAAATAGACTCATTTTTTAATAAAAAACAATAGCTAATCTATGAAAATCTGACCAAACGTATTTATAATTCCTTGATATTTAATGATAATGATCCAAGTGTATTTTTTGGTGTGTAAGAGTCAACCCCTCTTCAATCCGAGGCACGGTGTGGCCGGTACCACTCAAAGGGTCTCTCTTTTGGTTAAAACAGACATAATTTTAATTGAATAAAAAATGACCTATGAAAATCTGAACAAACGAATTGGGATTGTCTTGATTCTTTAGGAGAACGATCCAAGTGTACTTGGTGATGTTTATGAGTTATCGCTGCTTCAATCCGAGGCACGGTGTGTCGGCTGTCACTCAAAGGGTCTCCCTTTTGCTTAAAATGGAGACGATTTTAAGTGAAAACAGTAACTGACCAACACATATCTGACCAAATGAATTTAGATTGGGTTGATCCTTTAAGAGAACAATCCTAGGGTCCTTGGTGACCTGTATGAGTCATCCCCGCCTCAATCCTAGGCCTGATGTGACTTCTAGCACTCAAAGTGTCTCTCTTTTGTTTAAAATGGACACGATTTTAATTGAAAACATCAACTGACCTACGAAAATCTAACCAAACGCATTCGGATTTACTTGATCCTATAGGATAATGATCCATGGGTCCTTTTTGACGTCTAAAAGTCCTCCCCGTCTCAATCTAAGGCCCAGTGTGGCCGGTACCACTCAAAGGGTCTCTCTTTTGTTTAAAATGGACACGATTTTAATTGAAAACAACAACTGACATACAGAAATCAGACCATATGCTTTTGTATTGTGTTGACCCATTAGGAGAACGATCCACAGTTCCTTTTTGACTTTAATGAGTCATCCCCGCCTCAATATAAGGCACGGTGTGGCTGCTAGCACTCAAAGGGTCTCTCCTTTGTTTAAAATTGACACAATTATAATTGAAAACAATTACTGACCTATGAAAATCCAACCAAACACATTCAGATTTCCTTGATCATTTCTGAGAACGATCCAAGGGTCCTTGGTGATGTGTATAAATCATAATTAAGTGTATTATATATTTTTAGGTAAATATTTTGTCCAACCCATTTTATCCCCCAAACCGAAAGGGTTCAAGCCATATAGAATATACATTAGGGTTATGGGGCATTAAATTCCATAAAGGGTATCCAACATGGATGGATTGCAGATAAAAAGATATTTAATTGTGAACATAGATTTATGTGGACGGTTATATGATAATATTGGGTCATTAGGATATTATGTGCCCTAATGGATTAGGGACATCACTTGTGTGGGTTGTATTGTGAGGTTGTATGATTCCACTGACTATAATATGACATGATTATAAATATATAGTCAGGGGAACAATTATATGGAAGTGGGATCCCATGTAATTATCATATGTTGGATGAGAGGATATTAGGGGATTGTAAATTACAAAAAAAAATCCTTTCAACACTCACCACTCATGTTCCCTTAATCATACATTTCCTTGATGCAACTGTCGTAGCCTACCACCCTAATAATCACTATGCCACCAAGCTATATCAGTTTAGTTTTACATAGATTCTAATGAGATAGCTCATCATCTTCCAAAAATTATATTATTAATGTCAGGAGATGCCATGGATGACATCTAGAGATTGGGATGACCCCCATGAATTTCATATGTGAAAAACCCATGAATGATAACATGAACTAAATTAGATAACTATGATGTCCAAATAAATAAACAAAAGTGGAATATCCATGGTGACACCATTTATGGTTTTGTTGTGTCATAGTATCATTATGGATGCTTTAGAGAAGAATATGTGGAATTGGATAATTATCACCAACTACATCACGGGCTTGACCATTGTGTCCTCACAATCATGGGGCTTGAACCGATGGTTGTGGATACACTATATAAATTACATAAAACATTTTCGATAATTTTAACGAGATTTTATGATAAGAATCTCTGATATATTGTTTAAATTATTCCATATAGGTTACAAATGTGGTAGTGTTGCGTTTTTTAAGGATAAGGGTTCCACAACATTATTCTTTCTGATGGGTCAGGGGTAAATGAAGAATGATAACATAAATTCATCTACATTGTAGATACTAGACACCCTAGTGAGGTTTTGAATATTGAATTTGAGTATTTTTTTTGGATGAAGGAGTTATTATCAAGGGGGATATGGATTTACCAACTCCAGGAAGAGGCATTCATGATGGGAATTTGATTCAATAATGGCTATTCCCCCTGGCTTCTACCCATTTTGTAAAATCTGTTTCAATATAATATTAAATACTCGATATCCATGAGATTTGTAAAATATACATCCCATTTCCTTGGAGAAAATTATGGAAACCTATGAATGAGGGCCTCATATTCCTAGAATAATGTTGGGGAACTCCAAAAACCAATGATAACCTTCTAAAGAATATAAATTCTGATACGAATAAATATAAAGAATAATGGGAATGTATAATAGAGATAAAATGAATTAAAAAGAGAAAGGGGATATAATAGATTAATACATATATAAAGATGATGGGAAAGATACTATACAAAGGGGAAGACAACATGATAACTCTGATGGTGGAAGATGTGGAGAAGGCTTGGATGTTGAATCAACTTCTTTCTTCTGTGGATATCTTATGTGTTGTACTTTTTTATTCTCATAATGTATTACACCGCTCAAAACTACATTATTTATTCTTTAGAAGTGGGTGGAGATTATGAGTTATTGGTAAGGGATGGTGACCTTTTAGTGATTCTACAGTAAAAAGGTTTAAATAGATAATTTTATGTACTTAATTAACTTATGAATTATGTGTTAATGGTGTACGGGTATACTTGTTGTATGGGAATAAATGGTCTAATTAGAATATGATTTATGTTTTAATTTTGTTTGGGTATAGTTGCTTTAATTAGCTTATTGAGATGATGATTTTGTTTTTAGGTGTTCGGGTGTGCTGCTGCAGATTTTTTTGTAGCAGCAGACATTGAATTTATCAGATCTTTTTTAGCGCTGCTAAATGGTGATTTTATCCGCGCTAAAAAGCGCCGAAAAACTACACCTTTATCAACAATAATGAAGCACTAATAAAGGATCAGTTTATCAGTTCTAATAGAGCACTAATAAAACACTCATTTAACAGCGCTCTTTTAGTGCTGATAAAGGGTTTTTTTATTAGCGCTCTTTTAGTGCTGATAAAGTCAACCTTTATCAGGGTATTTTTAGTGCTAATACAGGTTTCCTTAATCATCTCTTTTTAGTGATGATAAAGGGTACCACCCTTTATTAGCACCGAGCTTTACAGATCTTTTTTAGTGCTCTTAAAGCCCATTTTTAGCGCTATTATTGACCGTTTTTGTAGCAGTGTAAGCTAAATGGTCATAAGTAACAAGGAGAACCAAGGAATCCCATAAAGTGGCGTTTCCTTACTTGTGATGGAATGGTTCATATATCCGGTGACTACCAAACCATATTTTCTAAATAGAAATGATAAATGACAGATGGACCACTACATATGATGCATATCCCTGTCCATGAATATCTCATGTGTGGATGATGTGGTCCCTTGGGAGGATAAGTTCAAAGAGGATCATGAGTAGAATTGGGTTTTGGAAACCTCTATAAGATCCTTCCACCACCACCACCACCACTATGTATACCACATTACACTCATGGAACTAGCGGCCTATGTTGTTGATAGCTGCAGGCTTTGTTGGTTTATGGTCACAAAGCCCAATAGTTGATAAGAGATATAATCTGTGTTTTTTCTAAAGAAACTTCAGTGTTATTAGTCACAAGTTTCATCCCTTCCATATCTTATATACTCATATTGGGAGAGCTAGAAATCCTAATTGATCTGTTATCCCAATAGCCTTGTCTTGAAGTTTCTACAAAGAACAATTCATCTATATCATTCATCTTCTATATGTTTGACATATCTCTTGGTGGAGATTGGTTCACATGGGACCTTATGATCATCAAGATAGACCACTAATATGTCTTGTTGTTTATGTATCGTCTATCCTTCTACGGACCCCTAATCGAAAATCCCCACTGACTTGTCAAATGTCTACACATATATGGGATGAGGTAATATTTTTCTTGAGATATATATCTCAAGGTAGGAAAAGTGGGTTATGTGAGCAGGATTTTGTAGCAAATCACCCATCATTTAGTGAGTATAGACGTTATTTCATCAGAATATTACATAATTTTGGTTCATTCAGTTGTTGAGGATTATAGGGATGTCTTCCATGAAGATGTTTCCATACTACCTTCTAGTTAGTATAAAGAATTTTACATCGACATTCATAACGTGACCTCTATGATATCTTTTTAATCAAATTAGATGGGGCCTACCATGATCTGGGAGCGATATTTGAAGTTATAGGCCCATAGAGAGAAAGGCTTAATCGCACTCATGGAGTCCCCTTAGACCATTATTATATTTTTCATGAAAAATGAATAATTGATCTTATCAAATTTCATTGATTGTCATTTCCTAAAGAAGGCCACCATGAAGATCAAGTACCCCATTGGAGTGAGGAATTCCCCTGCATTGTTTATCATTTGGATGAACTAGTTTTTCCAACCATACATGGGCTCATTGGTTGTTGTCATCATCAATGATATACCCTTTTACTCTGCATCATAGGGGTAGAATAAAGAGCACCTGAGGATAGTCCTTGATTGTTTTTCAAGGGATCTATTTTTTTTTAAAATCTCTCTAAGTTTCAGTTCTGGAATCAAGATGTTCACTTTCTAGGGCATGCCATTTTTAGAATGGTTTATCTATAGACCCAACAATGATAAACATGTTTCTTTATTGGGATCCACCAAAGAACATGTCATAGGTTCCATGTATTATTTATATTGACCCTATCCTTTAACACATATCATTACATGATTTTATGAAAAAATAAACTTCAAAATAAAATCCAAGGATGGTAATGTCTATTGTCTTGGAAGACTAGGTACATAATTAAACATCATAAAATAATCTTTTATATAATCTATATATTGAAATAATAATATCCATTGTGTTCAAACATCTTCATAGGATAACATGGGGATAACATGAATAAAGGGATGAGCTACAAACCTAGCAATAGAATAAACATAAGAATAAAGCATATAACATGGGTTAGAAGACATACCATATTGATATATAGAGGCATTGTACTTGATTAAAGACAATTAATAATAAAATTTATAACATGGGATCATATAATCATGGAATAATAGTAGTTTGGGACAGATATAAAACATTATATTAGCACTAGTCAAGGCTTGTTGCACATCGAGTAGTACGAGTCAATGCGAACTGCGAAGACCATTTCACATAATGTCTCACGAGACTAATATTTACATAATTTATTGGAGAGATATCTGGGAACAGCCATATTAAAATGTTGATGAATTGTTTTTACACATAATTAATCATATATTATCAACCATAAATAAACATAAGGGTACTCTTAGAGGACAAGGATAACATAATCATGTCATAAACCACAAGGAATGGGTGTATCATAAAAGTGTTCATGAAATAAAGGAATTAAAACATATATATAAATTCATAATTTAAAATGGGAATATATCACTGTCAGTGATGTAAAATATAAGTGAAAACATATAACAGTAGTGTTTATAAATGTTTTTCATTAAAACATTTTAGTACAATGTTACAGAAAATACTAAAGAGAATTTAAAATAGAAAAGGGAATTTTCTTTTATATAAAAACAAAATAAAATCAAGAAGGATATCAGAATAAAAATAATGATTTTATAAAAAATGGTCGCTTAAAATAGATGATATAGTGAACTTGAAATTGGGTAAGAATTCTAGATGTTTCTTTAAAACAGGATTGCTTATTGGGATGAATTGAGAAGGGAACCACTTAAGAATATGTTTATCCCTAAAAGATAATGACGAATGGATTTTGATACATGTTTTTTAAAAATATAGGGAGAATTTATAAGATGTAAATAAAATTATAGATAACTTAATTTGGGTAAAAATAATGAGAGTGGCCCCAAAAAATAATGGAGGTTCAGGTAGAATCCCTTACCTTAATTCCAAAGGTGTTCTTCACTTGATCATAATATCCTAGATAATAAACCTAGATTTATTAATTTAAATATATAGAACCTCTTATAAATGTAATTTTTTTATTATAACCTTATAATGTGGATTCATGGACTTTTTATGGTAAAATAGGTTGAATTTCATTGTTTGGAACCATTTGTTTCCTTGGTTATTATAATCGGTTTACTTTATTACATGTACGGATAATAATTTAATATAAGGATGGTTTTATAGAATTTATTTTCTATGTTATTAATGAACATACATAATATTAAGTGGTCATAAAATTAATTTTTTTATTTTGAGTGAGGATGAGTCCTTATATAAAACATCGATGATAACAGTTTTGTTTAATTGGAGGTTTTTTTGTTCACAACGAACTCAATTTTGTTTTATAAATTAATATCATGAGTAAAAAATGGATTCAAAACATTAAATAGGATATCTAACATATATAATAATCGAGTTCAACCATGAAAATGATATCTTGACCCGAATTGAAGATGATAATAGAAATTTAAAACCCGTCATCCTTGAATGCGATAATTTAACACATCTTAGATGTTATTATAATTTCTTGTATAAGATGAGAGGAAATGAGAGATGCTGAATAATATTTCCAAAAATATACGAAAACTAGTGTGTGTGTGTTAATAGAGTTTTCATAGCTTTTGTATTAGGAGATTTGGGGATAGAAAGGAATGTAAAGGATTGTGAAAAGAAATTGAATCAAAATGGAAAAGGGTTTAACCTCTTGATGCCATCATCTTGAGAACCTCCTTAGGGAAGAGGATATGGTCTTTTGATGAGACCAATATCTCCTAGACGTGGGAGAGAAGATTAGGGAGATATTAGAGTACAATTTTAACAATGAACAATGCTTATGATGTGTTAACAGAAGAGTTGGTGAGGGGTGGTTTTTATAGTCGAGGACATAATAGTTTTCCCAATATTTAATTCATTAGATTATTATTTTTATCAAGTCAAGAAGTAGGTCTGATTACAGAGACAAAAAAAATTATTTGTTCATGTGAATTAGAAAAATGTTCACATACATCATCCATGACTCAATCATGACTCAAAAATTCATGTTTTAGCATTTATCTTAAATTATCATATTTACTATTCATCGCAGATTCATTTATTTTAGTAAAATCAAAAAAATTTACCAAAACCGATTTTGGATCTTTATAATTACAAAAGTAACTCCATTTTATGAAAATAATTTTCTCAATATGATAAATTTAAATTTCAAGTAAAATCTTAATTTAATTGACAAATACAAATTTTAAAATCGTAACTGATTTTATAACATTTTGAAAAATTAACTATGACCACATATAATCATCTAATAATAATAAAATTTCCAATAAATTTATAAAATAAATTTTCATTTAAATTCTTAAATTAATCATAAAATTGTAATTTAAAGTTTATTACTTAAAAAAAACCAACACTATCATATTTTCACTTATATGATTAATAATTTTTATTTTTACATTCATTGGTATGGTTACTATTCACATAGCTGATTCACATAAATGATTCACTATTCATAAGGGTCAAATTAAAATTCGAAAGGGTATAATTACTATTTATAAGGGTGAGTTACTATTCCCCCCAAAAAATATGTTTGTCCAATCAGACTCCAAATATCATAATAATCACAACAATGTAAATCGGATTTTTGAAATTCAAATAACAGAAGTGGAAAAATTAATTTTAATTGCCATATAATGTTTAGTAAATCATTTAATGATGAAATGGAATTATGTTTCCTAATGTGATTTCATGGTATTATGTTATATATAATAATTATAAGAAGTCAATTCTATTGATCATATATTGGTTTGTTACATTCATCTTCCTTTATGAAATTGATCCCTCGAAATTTTGTTTCAAATTCTCTACTATGAATAGGTGTGGTTAATTTTCTTTCACTACTTCTTCATGTTCCCATGTTGTATATTTGTACATATGGTTTCTCTATAGTACATTGACTGGTTCATTATTCTTTTTCAAATAAATTTATGTCTATGATCCAAGATCTTCAATGGATGCTCCACATTTGAATGATCATTCTATAACTATACCTCCTCTTAAGGTAGTACATGTGAAGGATCTGGTATGTACTTCATGGAAAGGGATATATGGAAGTCATCGTGTACTTTAGACTTGGTGGGTGGAAGCAGTGGTTGATCAGTCACAACTCTGACATGATCAATGATCTCAAAGGGGTGGATGTTCTTGGCACATAGCTTTCCTTTCTTCCCAAATCTCATAAACTTCTTCCATAGAGATATGTAGAGGAATACCATATCTCCAACTTTAAACTCATGGTCTCATAATTTATTGTCTACATAGATATGTTATATTCTTTATGGTGCCTTGATGTGCGGTTGAATGATTTTCACCTTCTCCACCATTTCAACTTCATCCCAGCATGACAGTGTAATGCACCATTTCCCATAAAGGGCTTCATATGATGCCATTTAGATGCTGGATTGGAAAATATCATTTTAGGATAATTCATCCATTGGAATATATTGGTCCCATCCTCATTCGATGATCATAGATAACATTGTCTATATATAATCCAACTTTTGACTTGTTAAATTATATTGTCAGTATATCTAAGGATGATAGGTTGGACTGAATTTCAATTCAGTGCATAGAGAATATTGAATATTTTTCTTGAACATCAAGGTGAATCTAGAATCTCTACGAGATACAATAGATATTAGTACTCCATCTATCCTTGACACATAATGGATATATAGACATGCAATTTGACCCAATTTTAAGTCATCTTGAATTGTGATAATGTGATTTATCATGGTAATACGATCCCCAATGTCCCATAAAGAATTGATTCTTATAGATTCCTTTTTTATGTCATGTGACAAAGTCCATTGTAATGTTCTCCCACTTCCATGTTTTGTTGGGTAATTATTTCATCACACCGATCTACTTTTTCTTATTAAACTTCAATTCCTGAAATACTAGGAACATTGATGTACACTCAACAACCACCTTCATTCTATTGTACCAACAATAATTCTCTCAGATATCATGATTCATCTTTGTGCTCCCTTGGTTAATATAGAAGGTCAAGTTATGTGTGTCATTTAGAATATTCTTATTTATCTCTGGATTGGATGGTACACACTATTGTAAACCTAATCTTACAACCCCACCCTTTTCAATCTTGAACTCAATGGATTTCCATTTTTTGAAAGCTTCCACACTTTTCTGAATATCCACAAAATTTATTTGAGAACCCTTTATTTTATCCATGAGGGATGGTTGAGAATAATTTATGAAAGGATTTATGATGTTCCTCCCTTAATTATTTCCATAATAATAATATAAAAATCTAGGAATATTTTTTCCATTTCAATTATCATCATTGATAAATATATAGAATCATTTCAACTAATAGAATCTTCCACCTTATTTGCCTTACCGAGATGGTAGTGGATTGAGCAGTCATAATCCAAGATGTTCTCTTACCATCTTTGTTGACACATATCAATCTCATTCTATGTAAATTTATATTACAGACTCTTATGTTAAGTATATATCTCTCAAATCACCCCATAGAGAAAATACCTCCCGATAATCAATGAAATAATTATACCCACCAACTCTAGATCATGTGTGTGATAGTTTTTCTCATATAGATTCACGTGCCTTGAGCTGTAGGATACATCTTTATCATTTTGAATCGGAAAAAAACCTAATCCCTTATTTGAAGAATCATTGTAGACCATAAATAGTTCTCCACTTATCAGGAGTGTGAGTACTGGTATAGTGATAACCCTCTTTTTGATCTCCTTAAAACATTAACCAATTTTTTGAGTCATGATGAAATTCACTCCCATCTATGCCAGCATGTTCAGTGGGTTTGAAAATTGTTATATGATATTCAGTATTTGTCGATAATATCTGGATATTACAGGAAATCGGCGGATTTCCATTATAGATATTTTCATGGGCCACTTTTTGATTTCCATTTTATTGTAATGGACCACAAATATTCCATTTCCAGTTATATCATTCCACATGAATTATACTTCATCCATCCAAGACTCACATTTTATGTAAGTTTAATAAAGTTTATCCATTCTCAATGTCATCAACACAATATTAAAAAGCTCATCATGATCCTCCTTCGTCTTTAATTATATCATAATATCGTTGATAAAATACTATGAAAATTTTTCCGAGGTAATCTCTTGGGACTCTATTTATTAAATCCATGAAAATTATTGTATAATTAGTGAGGTAAAAGGGAATTACTATGAACTCATATTGTCCATACATCCTTTGAAAAGAGGATTTGGTAGTAACATTTTTCCTTACCTTTAATTGGTGATATCCTTCAGGAGGCCCATCTTAGAGAAATAACTTCCCCATGAAGCTTATCGAACGATCCATCTATCCATAATAGGGGATTCATGCTCTTTATCATGATTTTTTAATTTCACGATAATCAATGCAAAGGAATAGTGATCCAACCATATTATTGATGAAGACGGCTGATGCATGCCATGATGAAGCACTCAGGTATATAAAACCCTTCTCTAGATTCTCATGTAACTTATTTAGATCTTCCATCTCTATTGTGGCCATTCTACAAGGTGTCACTGATATAGGAATATATCTATAAATAAGATAAACTGAGAACTCAACCTCTTACTCAGGAGGTAGAATGGACAATTCATTAGGGAATACATCAGCATAATCCCTCACGATGATCAAATATTCAACAAGAATCATCATATCTGTATCCATCATTTTAACAACACATTAATTATTAAAAGGAAACATTATCCACATAAGAGGAAATTATTCTGAAGAATATTTATCTTCATAATTCCACCTCTACGTCAATGAAAAATTTTATGGGATGCAAATAGTGATATACCTTTCCCAATAGTTAATTTAGTATTTTTAAAATGTTATCCATCCCATGCCAAAAATAGAATCAATCTCCACTGGAGGAAGTATAACCGGATTTTTTGGGAGGTTCTGTCCAGTAACATTTACTGGGGAGGAGTTATAACCCTTGGATGCATTAATTTACCGAGTCACTATTCTCACAGATAACTCAACCTCCAAATTTTTTGGTGGTGTTTGAATAGTTCTACTAAACATTCATGATATGAACAAATGCGTAGAACCCAAAACAAATAGTATATTCACTATTATTGAATGAATATCTAGTGCACCTATCACCACATCATTGTCTGAATCAGCCTTAATAGTATTGATATCAAAATCCATTCTATGTTTCCTTGGTGTTCGTTGTTTATTTCCGTTGACAACCCCTGGATTAGGGCATTTTTTCACATAATTCCCATGTTCCTTTTAGTTGTACACAACTCTATAGGTTGAGTATTTATCTGAACCTTACCTTCTTATTCCACGCTAGTGGAATTATTAATATCCATCACGATGTTCCTAGACTTATCTTCCATTTTATCACAGTTTATGAAATTCCTAGTTCCCTTTAAACTATTCCTAGTATTCTTTTTCCCACAATTATTTCATGTGGGATGCTCAATATTGTTTCGATCATGGGATTTATTTTATGATCCACACATATTAGACTCCATTTTATTTATTATTTTCCCTAAGACCATGATAACATTGAGGGGTTCTAATCTCCATCTCAACTAAGAGGGAATAAAAGAAAATATATTCATAATTATTGATGTCAGAAATCACCAATTAATTCCAGAAACTCAACATTAATATCCAAAATATGAGATCTACATTTTTTTGTGTTTATGAAAAAGAAAAATTATTATCTTGCAGGCTTTGTAATGTTTTATTCATATTCCATGATAGACTAATCTTCAATTTTTTATGTATGCGGATCTCACTTTCCATATTGATAGAAGGGTTCATGGGAAATATTTATTGAAAAACATTTTCTTGAAATCTTCCCAATCCAAAGAATTAATTTCCACCTAGGACTTCATATTCGTTACCAATTTCCACCACTAATAAGCATCCCCATCAAAATGATATTCCAACAGTATGAATTTATCTTCTTCTGAGAAATAGAGGTAAAAGAATGTATTTTCAATGGAGTTAATCCATTTTTCCACAAGGAAGAAATCAATAGATCCACTAAACAAGGTATTCCTTTTACTCATAAATGATTAGACGAAAACTTGTTATTTCCTTGGTGGATGAGGCCATTCCACATGATTCATGTTATTATTCACAAATTTCTATGGTGGATCAGGTATTGTCATGAAGTTTGGAACACCAATTTCTATCATATTTGGCTTATCATTAGTCAAATATTCAGATTCTGAATCACATTGATTATTTGAAAGTGTTCTCATTTTTTCTACCATTAACTATGAAATGAATGTTTAATTGGGTTTCTTTAATACTAAACTAAAAATAAAAAAAAATTAATCGTAGAACATAAATGGATAAACATTTAAAAGAATAGTATATACTAACCTGTGATTCCTTAGGATTAAATCTTGGTTATCCTTCAGATATTTATTAACTCATATTCTAATGGGAACTTTTTTCCCCTTAATGGTTCACAATGTGATAATGAACATACCATATCAAATCCCTCGGGAGTGTCAAACTATGTGCACGGTAAGGCCCGTTATTGTGTACAAGGTTTCCCCATGTCAGGCTTGGAACACCTTGTCAGAGTTGTTAGTCATAGGTATATCTATCATAAAAACACATCCAATGGTAGTATCCATACAAGGATATATTTTCTTGATAAACAACTTACCATATACTAACAAAAATATAAGGAATCTGTCTAATACATAGTATTATCCAAAAGGTTCTTAATAAACTACTATATTCCTAATCTCAAATAATAGCTATACCATTCATCGATACCAAATATAGAGACCCTATCCTTTTACACATATCATTATACGATTTTTAACATAAATAAACATCCAAATACAATCCAATGATCTTAAATTCTGTTGTCATGGAAGAAAAGGTTTATACTTAAACATCATAAAAGAAACATCTATTCAATATCCATATTGATTTCATAAAATCCATCATGTTCATATATCTATATATGATAACCTAGGGACATCATGAACAATGGGATGATCTAGAGGCCTAATAAGTGAATAAACATAATAATAATTCAAAGCACGTGGGTTATAAGGCATAACATATTGGTATAAAGTGGAATGGTACATTATTATACATAGAGAATAAAAAAATAGAACATGGGATCATATAATAATCGAATAATAGTAATTTTTTGGAAACATAAAAAATGAATTTAGCGTGAGTTAGGGCTCAGTGTATAGAGGGTATCATGGGTAAATTCTCACAACCAAGACCATTACACGTGGAGAAAAAGTCAAGGCTAACCACTAAGACCGTTGCACATAACATCTCATGAGAGTAATATTAACCCAATTAATTAGAGAACTATCTATGCACACCCATCATTATATGTTCATTAATATGTTCTCCACATAATTAATCATACATAATTAATAATACACAAAGATAAGGGTACCCGTCGATTGAATTGGGTATCATAATCATGTCATAAAACATAATGAATGGTCGAATCATACAAGTGTACATGAAATAAAGGAATTAAACCATAAAAAGACATTCATAAGGGAGAATTGGGATATTTCATTTATGAATTTTAAAATATAAGTGAATGCATCTAGAAATAGTGTTTAATAAAATTTATCATTAAAAATATTTGTGTGATTTTAAGGAAATTACTAAATAGATTATAAAATAGAAAAGGAAATAATATTATATATAAAATGAGAAGTTAACCAAGAATAGATTCAATATAAAAATACTACTTTTATTAAAAACAATGGTGGATTAAGACATATAATATAGTTCACCTGAAACCGGGTAAGAATTCTAGAAGTTCCCTTTAAACGAGTTTGCCTATTGGGATGAAGTGAGAAGGGATCCAGTTAAAAATATGTATATCCCTTCTGATAATGATTAATGGATATTGATACATCTATTTCAAAAATAAAAACACAATTTATTAGAACTAAAAAAAGGAAAATATAACTTCATTTGTATAAAATTAATGATATAGAAACCCAATGCAATAATGAAGTTTCAGGTAGAATACCTTACCTTAAGTATAAAGGTGTTATTAACATGATCTTAATGTCCTGGAAAATTATATTTTATTTCATAATTAAAAATTATAGAACCTACTGTACATGAAATTTATTTATAATAACCTTATTATGTTCATTCCTGGACATTTTTATGGGTTCAGAAGGATCAATTTCATAGTTTGGAAGTGTTTTTTTCTTGGTTAACAAGATAGGTTAAGTTTTATACATGTAAAAATTATCATTTAATATTAGTATGGTTGTATAAAATTGAAGTTATATGTTATTAGTGATCATCCATAATATTAAATGGTTATAAATTTCATTTGGTTATTTGGAATGAGGACAAGTCATTATATAAAACATTAATGATTAATATTTAGGTTAATTGGTGGTTTTTCGGTTACAACAAACAAATTTTTTTTTATGAATTAATATCATAAGTATAAAATGATTCTGGGAAATTTAATAGGATATATTACATATATAATAATTTGTTTCAACAAATAAAATTGTTTTGTGACCAGAATTGAAGAAGGTAATAGAAATTGAAACCCCATTATCCTTGAATGTGATAAATTAATACATCTCAGATGGTGTTTTAATTTATCCTTTAGAATAAAATTAATATAGTTTTTATTGTATACTATAGATATCATACCTTTTTTATGAGGATATATATAGATATGGATGAAATTAAGGGAATTTGAAAACAAATAGAATCAAAATGGAAATCTTTTTTACCTCTTGATTCCTTCCTCTTGAGAACCCTCTTTAAGGAAGAGGTTATGGTCTATTGATTAGACAAGGAGATCCTATACATGGGAGATAGAAATATAGAGATATTTGAGTATAATTTGGATAAGTTAGACGGATCTAGAGGTATGACGAGAAGAGGTGGTGAGGGGGTGGTTTTATAGTGAAGGATATAGGAGTTTTCACAATATTTAATTCGTCAGTTTATTATTTTTTCTCAAGACATGGAATAGTGATGATTATTGAGACAAAAAACAGTAATGTGTGAATGTGAATTAGAAAATATTATCACTTACATCATCCAAAACTCAATCCTCACTAAAAAAAATAATGTTTTAGCATTCGTTATAAATTATGATATTTTACTATTCCTGAAAAATTTAATTTGTTTTAGAAAAATACAAAAAAAATCAACCTAAACATATTTTGACATGTAGAATAAAAAAATATAATATATTTTATGAAAATAATTCTGATAAATAATATAAAATTAATTTTTAATTAAGATCATAATTTAATTAAAAAATACAAATTTTAAAATTGTAACACATTTTGTAACACATTGAAAAAATTAACAAAGGTCACATAAAATTATCAAATAACCATATGAAACGAAAATATTATTTTATGTATACATTTTATGAATTTAAATTTTCATTTAAATTGTTAAATAAATTATTAAATGTAATTATATATTTATGACTTACCAAAAATTCCAACATAATTCATATTGTCTCTTATAAGATGGATTGTTTTTATTTATAGATTCATTATTAAGGTCACTATTCCGTCTACCAATTTACTATTCAAAAAGTTCATATTAATATTCATAAGTGTAAAATTACAATTCATAATGGTATTTTAAAATTCCACCAAGAATTATGTTTGTCCTATCAGACTCCAAAAAACTTACTGATTGTAAATGTGTATGTCAGATTTTCCAAATTCAAATCACAGAAGTGGAAAATTTATGTTTAATGGTAGAAAAGTATTTTTTGGTTCATGTATGAATGATGAAACATTGTGTTTCCAAATGTGGTATTATGTGATTTTATTTTTTGGTCAAATTATAAGAAGGTAATTCCATTGATAAATATTGGGGTCATTATAGTCTTGTCCTGGTAGGGGACTAAAAAAATTTTGTGGTAGACTTCTCCTGAATCTCCTCACCATTGAACAAACTAATATGGAAATGGAAGTTGTTTACCAGGTTTGAGTTGTGACAGAGGGTTTTTTGGGAGTTGATTCTAAGGATGATGAGTGATCCAACTTTGAGACTACCAGAGGAAGGTGTTGATTTTTTACTGTATTGTGATGCATCAAGAGATGGTTTAGATTGTGTGTTGATGTAGTGACATGTTTTTATCATATATGAGTGAAAACAGTTGAGAATACACATGTAGAACCAAATAATTATAGACTTAGAAATGAAAACTGTATTCTTTTCACTATATATTTGTATGAACTCCCTTTTGGGGAGAACTTTGTGGTTTACTCAGACCACCAGAATCTCATGTTCATATTCAGGCAAAGGGGTCTGCACCTAATACAACAGCAATGGATGGTGTCCCTAAAATACTAAATCATTTAGATATTCTATACTCTTTGGAAGGTAATTCTTCTACCATATTACATTAGTAGAAATTCCTAATCTCTCCTGTTACAAGATGATTCAGAGTAGTCAACATTTCTACAACTGACCTTGGTGGAGAAGTTCGATAAATATTTTCTTTTGATGACTTTGTTGACTCCATCACTACAGAATAATTTGAGAGACTCCTATTTAGGATAAATTGATTATGATATTTTTAATGACAATATATCCACATTAATCTCAATAAATAGATATTATGGAAGTGGAAATCATGTCATTTTGTTCCAGGGGTGAACAATGGTTCCTATTATGATACTAGGAGACGTGATGTGAGAGTTTGGAACTTCTCCCTTAGCTATATATCTCGATGTGGGGAATATTTATAGAGGCCATAAATTCTAATTTTGGTTGTTAAGAATGAGATGAAGAATATATGATTTTTTTCTCTCAATACATCACTTATCTATAGGTGAAGGCTGAGTACCATGTTCTAGAATGTTTGTTGTAGCCTCTTGAGATCTCAGAGTGGAAGTGAAACGATATGCCCTTAAACCTTGACTAGATGGTGGATTTTGAATCTCATGATGATATGTCCTTATACATTTAATATATGGAACATCCCATTTGTGCATGTGCTGTGGTAGAATGGAAATGTAGAGGAGTGTTGATGGGAGAAGGAAAGTCATCTTCAGGCTGAGTATCCCAAGTTGTTTCTTTCATTTTTCATTTCATGGATTAAATGTTTTAGGGATTTAAATATTAGATACTTGGTGTTTTACTAATAATACTTTGAAATATGTTAGTATTTATTTCGTGAGTTAGGTGGTGGAATGAAATGTGATTATGATACCTGGTGTTCTATGAGTAAATTTTATTTAAAATTTAAATATATTTTATATTTAGCAGACAAAATAACTCAAATAAAACACGATAACTCTAAAATGATTGATTGGATGGGAAATATGAGGCCACATTAGAGTCTAGAAGATGGTACATTCCCTAGGCGGGACATTAATTGGGTCTCCTCTGGGCATTCAGACTCCTCACTCATTGGTAGTATTTAAAGAGAATTAATTAATTATTAAATAAATTAACAAAATCAGTTTTTATGAAATGATATACTCATTAATAATATCACCAGACTGAATTCTCTTGGGTTAGTTTCAAAAATTCAAGGAGAATTAGAGAGTTCTATTTACCTCTCCTATTAGGGAATCTCACTAGATGATGATGAAACTCCAAATCATATATTTTCACTATTGTGCCCAAGTGAAGTAATTGCATTTGTTGTCAATAACTTGTCATGGTGTGCCATCTGA
The DNA here is from genome assembly GCA_963277665.1 of Viscum album. Lineage (NCBI taxonomy): Eukaryota > Viridiplantae > Streptophyta > Magnoliopsida > Santalales > Viscaceae > Viscum > Viscum album. The sequence goes on from OY728162.1 coordinate 1,049,815,984, forward strand.
TGAAGTACATCTTGAACGACATTCTCTCAGTGTTCTTCGGAGTATTGACAACCAAATACAAAGGGGGAGATTGTTGTGCCCAAGTGAAGTAATTGCATTTGTTGTCAATAACTTGTCATGGTGTTCCATCTGATGAAGTACATCTTGAAGATTGATGATTACAGAAGCATTAAATCAGATGATTTCTAAGCTGATCATAAGTTCAAAGCACGTGTATCAAGGAGATACATTGTCACAACATGATTAGAAGACCATGCACTATCTCTTAGTGCATGAGGATTTAAATTTGTTCCGAACTCTCTCATTAGATCAATGAAGTTCTTTGAAGAATATGTTTGATTTAGGAGCTCAGTTGATGAAGAAGACCCTTCAGAAATTCCACATTCTATGTACTGAGTATATGTGAGGAGGATGGAGGAATTGTAATGAAGAAGGAAAATGAAGAAGGTTGAAGTGGCATTTGAACTTGGTTACTTTGTTTTTAACAAAGTACTTGTTCTATTACTTGCAAAAAAAAATTAGCCATCTCAAGCCAGCCTTAAGGGTTCAACCCAAGGCACATGTGGGACAAGGTCACCATGCCCAAGGGGATCCCATGGGGCGAGCCCGAGAGGCCGCGGCCGTGTGTAATCCGGGGCCCCGCAGGGGATCAGGCCTGCGCAGCATGGGCGCCAGAGCGCGCCTGGAGGATGCATAGTGGGCGCCAGTGGCGCGCCCGCAGGGAGCAAGGTGGGCGCAGAGCGCTCCCGTAGAGAGAACTCGGTGCGGGGCGGCACCGGGAGGGGAGAAGTTCAATTGAGCGTTGGAATGGAGCGCATCTTTGATAAACCGCGGAAAAATAGGAGCCCGTTTCGATGTGGGACGCGGAATTTTTCCGCGGGAGTGATCCTGGCCGCACGATCGATCGCGCGCCAGATCTCGGCCGCACATCTGATCCGCGGCGAGGCGATCTGATCCAGGCCGTCAGATGTATTTCGATCACCCGATCCAACGGCTCCCGGCTCATCTCCTTCGTCGAGCCACCCCAAAGCCACCCGACATCTCCCGCTGAACTAGAGGCCACCCGACGACGGCATTCGAGATTCCGTCCACCTCCGATCAAAGTAAGACCTCCATTGTGATCGTCTGGCCCTACTGAACATATACATGCAATAAAATATGCATGAAAATGTTGGATGGGGAATTTGAAGTTTGGCTGAAGCAACCGAAGGTGCCGAGGCCACGTGGAGAGCATTCTTTGCATGCATAAGCCAAAACGAAGGTCGTGCATGCGTTCTAAGTCGCATGCACGTGAAGGAAACCGAAAAATGGAAAACCCGCATTAAAACAGAGAAGAAGAACGAGATACGCGGAAGATATTTAACGCGTTTGAAGTTTTCAAAACGCCGATGATTTCAGGCATTTGAGTATTGGATTCCGCGGACTCCATTCACATTCCTCTGCCTATAAAAGGAGCATCCGAGGCATTGGAGATGCTTGCTGATTCTTTGAGAACTCGAGAGTCCCGCGAAGCCATCCGAGCTACGCGAAGTACCTCTGCGCAGCCTCTTGCGCGACTGAGAATCCCGGAGCCACTCGAGGCCCCGAAGAAGTCCCCTGCGCGTCTCCCTTGCGCGACAGGAAGGAGCTCTCTCTGCCCACATACTTGCAGGGCAGGAGTAGCTTGCACGCCTCGCGGTGTTGCACCTTGCACACCCGAGTGCTTGCGCGGCAGTAGTACCTGCTCGCCCGCGGCCAGTACATCTTGTGCGGCATTTGAAGACAGTAGAGGCCGCACTCTTGCAACCTTGCATGGAGAAGAAGTGGAGAAGAACCCAAGGGCATACCTTTTTGTGAGCCAAGTGAAGAGAAGAACTCTCTACTGGCAGTAGGTGTTCAAAGTGGAAGGCCAAGGCTTAGCCCTTGTGTGTGCACAAGTGAAGAAGACCAACCTTGAGAAGAAGAGTACACACTTAAGTGTGTGAATGCAAAAGAACTGATCATTCTAAGTGATTGGGTTTTTTGGTGAGCAAGACCAACGAGATCTTTTGAAGACTGTTGAAGCTACTTGAAGTTTTGAACAATACCTTTGAAGAAGTGAATTGGAGCCATGATGAAGATGATGCTGTGGATTTGGGGGGTTTAACCAACTTGTAATTGGGGGGTATAACCAATTACTGTGTAATCATCTTTTAGCATAGTGAAGAATCCGTGTGGGGGGTGTAACCAACACAGAAAGGAGTAGGTCTTTGTACCGAACCTTGTAAATCTATGTGTTATGTGCTCTCATTATTACTGCACCACTAAAAGAGTAGATCTAGGCTTTAACCAGCTGCAGAGGTTGAATTGATAATCGAAAGGGAACAATTCATAAAAAGAAAAAGTTATCACTGATTCACCCCTCCCCTCTCAGTGATCACATCCGATCCAGGCATTTTAAGTGTTATCAAAGGGAGGTTACCTCTGTAAGGATCTACTTCTGAGAAGATGGACAATCTGAATTCTGTTAATAGTAGGGGTGTTCCTACGTTCGATGGAAAGAATTACCACAGCTGGAAAAATCGGATGTTGCCCTACCTTCTATCTCTCGGCCTTGATGTTAGAAATGCAGCCTTATTTGGATTCCCTCCTCTTGCTAATGAAGCTGCTATGACACTCGATGAGAAAAGAAATATGGAAGTTGATGGTAAAGCTCAAAATGCCATTCTTATGTCACTCTCAGAAAAGGTATACACAAAAGTCATGGGACTCAAGAATGCTAAAGAAATTTGGGACAAATTGGAAAGTAGTTATGAAGGCAACATGAAAGTCAAGGAAGCCAAATTACAAATTTGGAGAAGCAAGTTTGAAGATGTCGAGATGGGAGAAGAAGAAAATATTGATGATTATTTCACAAGAGTCAATGAAATTGTCAGTAACATTCGGGGCTTTGGAGAAAAGTTGGAGGACTCCACTATTGTTAAAAAGCTAATGAGAAATTTTCCGGACAGGTTTGACCCCAAAGTCTCAGCATTAGAAGACAAAGATGATCTCTCTCTTGATGAACTACACAACATTCTCATTGCATATGAAATGAGGAAGATCCCAGTATTCAAGAAGAAGATAAAGGATGAGATGGCTTTTGAGGCCATGAGACAACTCAAGATAAAAGATGACGAAGTCCTAGAATCAAGTGATACTGACAATGAAGAAAAGGATGAAGATCTCAACACGATTATTTCTCTTTTTTCTAAAAGGTTTGGAAAAACTAAATTCATGGGAAAAGGGAAATCACCATCGAGATGTTTCAATTGCAATAACATCGGACACTTTGCTGTAAACTGCCCCAAGAAGAGATATAGTGCTCCAGAAGTTGAAGATGAGAAGTCACAAAAGAAGAAATGGAGTAGATACCCAAGAGAAGGAAACAAATCAGGTGTAAGAAAGAAAAGGTTCATTACAGGTGAAAGAAGAAGCTATGTAAGCAAAGAGGAAGAATCAGACTCTACTTCAGCCAGTCAATCAGAAGAAGAAACGAATTTTATGGCTCATGTGGAAAAAGGGTTTGATACCTGCAGCAGTGAAGATGATGAAAGTGAACGAACAGAGCTTGAATACAGATTGAAAGATGAACTAGTGGCTTGCCTTGAACAGAACACTGAACTCAAGAAAGAGAAGAGATTGTTACAAAAGGAAACCAAAAGGATGACTGAGGAGTTGGAAGAATGTATGAAGAAAGAGACAATGTACATTGATGAAATCAAGAGACACAAACTGAAGGTAGCTGAGATGGACAAGATAGCAAAAGATCTTGAGGAGAAACTTCACCTCAAAGAAGAAGAGCAATCACTGACACATTCAAAGTGGATTGAAGCACAGAATAGCTTGACAAAGATGAGAGAAGACTTCAACAAGGCTGTTGAGGTCAAGGCAGAATCATCTTATGCTGGTGCTCAGAGGCAGGTCAATTTACCACTAAGTAAATCTCTAAATACATTTGTTATTTCTAACAATGCAGGTTCAAAGATAAAATTGAGACAAACATGGCATGAACCAACCTGTGTAAAATCATCTTCAATGGAAGAAAGGAAATCCTCAGGAAGGACTACTCAAATCTTGGACAGAAAATTACAACATGACTCTTATCAACAAAGAAGGTCAAGGTTCAGAGGCTACTGTTGGTGTTGTGGTGTGTTTGGACATAAGGCATATGCATGCTGGTATAACATGTCTCGTCCAAACATGAGGCATGAGTCAAGGGGGAGACATCCTAAAACCCAGAGTGTGTTGCAGAAAGCATCAAAACCACCAAATCAGAACACATTTGACTGCCTGAGTGAAGCTTGTGGAAGATGTGACCAACAAGGTCATAGAGCTGATAAATGTATGACAACTCTTCCTAAACAAAAAGTCAAAGACATGAAAGGGAAAGACATTCAAGAAACCAATGATGAAATCACATTCTTTGCTGAAGTGGCTCTAAAAGCCAGCAGTAAAACCAAGTCATGGATTCTTGATAGTGGATGCTCATCCCACATGACTGGTGATACAAAAATTCTAAGCAACATTGAAAGTCATGAGGGAGGAACCGTGGTGTTTGGAAATGATCGTTCTCTAAAAATCAAGGGAGTTGGAAAGGCTATGATTGAAACAAAAAATCTAAAATCCAATGATGTGTTGTTTGTTGAAGGATTAAAGCACAACCTACTGAGTGTAAGTCAATTATGTGATGATGGACATGAGGTGTTGTTCTAGAAGGACTCATGCATCATCAAGAGCTCAAAGGATGGAAAAATCATCACTCAAGGAAGAAGAACCACTGGAAATCTATTTGAAATTGTTGATCCCATCAATTCTTGTTTTCTTATCTCTAAAGATGAAAACAACCTCTGGCATAGAAGACTTGGCCATCTTGGTCAAAGGAGTATGAGTAAACTTCTGAAGTACAATGTTGTACGAGATCTACCCAAATTAAAGAGAGAAAGAGATGAAGTCTAAGACACATGTCAGAAGGGAAAACTGACCCATAGGTCACACAAAGGAGTTGATATCATGTCTACTAGGCCTCTTGAACTCATCCATACAGACATATGCGGACCGATGAGACAGAAGTCTACAAGAGGAGATTTCTATTTTATAACCTTCATTGATGATTACACTCGGATGACCAATGTCATGTTCATGAAACAGAAGTCAGAGGCAATCACGATGTTCAAGACTTTCAGAAGGCAGGCTGAGAAGGAACTAGAGCTCTGCATCAAGAAAGTAAGATCAGACAACGGAAAAGAATATACCGGTGATGCCTTTGAAAGCTATCTGGTCAAGAATGGAATCAAACATCAATATAGTACACCATATACTCCACAACAGAATGGAGTGGCTGAACGAAAGAATCGAAGTATAGTTGAAATGGGGAGGACTATGTTAGCTGAGCATGATATCTCTATGTTTTTCTGGAGAGAAGCAGTATGCACTGCTATACACATACAGAACAGATATCTCCTGAGACCAGAAACACAAACGACAGCCTATGAAATGTGGTTTAACAGAAAACCAACTGTTAAATATTTCAAAGTCTTTGGCAGTCCCTGCATCATCAAGATTAAAAACATCAATCTGGGAAAGTTTGAAGAAAAAGCTGAAGAAGGAATCTTTATGGGTTACCTACCTAATGGAAAAGGCTACAGATGCTGGAACAAGAGGTTGAATAAAATGATTCACTGCAGTGATTTCATAATAATTGAAAACAACACCAAACCATACACTGAGGATGATGATGACTCAATGAATGACACAGCCTTGGAACAGAAGAATGCAGAATTACCTGAGCCAACACCAACTGCTGGTGAGATCAACTCTGAATATACCAGTGATGAAGATTAAGGTAATGAAAATGGAAGAAGAAGATACAACAAATTGAAGAAGCATGTTGACAAAGAAAATGTCCTTGGAGACCTACAGTCCTCAGTAAGAACTAGAAGAAGATTGAGATTGGAAGATCAGACTGCACTGGTTTCACAAGTTGAACCTCACACAGTGGCTGAAGCAGTTGTACATGAGGAATGGATACAAGCTATGCATGAGGAACTCAATCAAATTGAAAAGAACTCCACTTGGGATCTTGTGCCAAGGCCCAAAAATAAAAATTTTATTGGGACAAAGTGGGTGTTTAGAAACAAACTCAAGGAAAAGGTAGATGTTTCCAGAAACAAGGCCAGACTTGTATGCAAAGGATATTCACAAATGGAAGGAATCGACTTTGAGGAAACCTTTGCACCAGTTGCAAGACTGGAAACTATCAGAATTTTCTTAGCAGTTGCAGCACACAAGCAGTACAAGGTCTATCAGATGGATGTGAAATCTGCATTTCTGAATGGAGATCTTGAAGAAGAGGTGTATATTGAACAACCAGAAGGATTTTTGCTGGACAAAGATGGTAGTATGGTGTGCAGATTGAGAAAAGCCTTGTATGGATTGAAGCAGGCCCCTAGAGCCTGGTACTCAAAATTGGATGGTTGTCTTAAAGACATGAAATTTGTCAAAGGAACAGTTGACAGTAACCTCTATGTCAGAGAAATGGCCAATGGTACTCTCATAGTCATTATCTATGTGGATGATATCATTTTTGCTGGTAACAAGGAAGGACTATGTGAAGAATTTGCCGAGCAGATGAAAAGAACTTTTGAAATGTCGATGCTTGGTCAAATGACATATTTTCTAGGATTTCAGGTGGATCAAAGACAAAACTCCATATTTCTTTCACAAGAAAAGTACGCAAGGGACTTAGTGAAATGGTTTGGAATGGAATGTTCAAGGGAAGTCTCCACACCCATTTCTGTCGGAACCAAGCTATGCAAGGATGAAGAAGGCAACAATGTTGATCAGAAAGAGTTCAGAAGAATTATTGGCAGTCTAATTTATCTCACGGCTTCAAGGACAGATATAGCATATGCCGTGACTTTGTGTGCCAGATTCCAAAGTGATCCAAAAGAATCTCATTTAACTGCAGCCAAAAGAATCCTGAGATATGTTAAAGGAACCCTCAACTATGGACTCTTATACAAACACAGTGCAAACATACAGTTGTTGGGATTCACAGATGCTGATTGGGCTGGTGATTGCACTGATAGAAGATCCACATCTGGTGGAACCTTCTTTCTGGGAGAAGGATGTGTTAGCTGGTACAGCAAGAAACAAAATTCTGTAACATTGAGCACAGCTGAAGCAGAGTATGTGGCTGCTACGCATGCATGTACTCAAATGATTTGGATGCAGGTGCAACTAGCAGATTTGAGGATTAAAGCTGAAAAACCATTGAGGATCTTATGTGATAATCAAAGTGCAATTGGGTTATCTAAGAATCCTATCCAACACTCCTGATCCAAGCACATTGATATAAAATATCATTTCATCAAAGAAAGGGTCGCCAGTGGAGACATCAAGCTAGACTACATTCCTACTCAAGATCAGGTGGCAGACATTTTCACCAAAGCTATGCCTACGGAAAGATTTGTTGAATTGAGGCTGAAACATCATGTTCAGCCTTCTACTCTAACTTGAGGAAGAATAAGGTCCCTCCTTATTCCCTAAATTTTTGTATTCTTGTACTTACATGCAGGGAATTGAAGGAGATGAGTGCATCCCCTGAGGGGGAGCATTGGTAGTTGAAGATGTGCAGGTGCCAGAAGCTCTATACTATGAGTATGGCTTTCATTCATCCCTTTGCATTTGTTAGCCAATAAGGGGGAGAAATCATCAGGCACACGACATTCTCTCAGTGTGCTTAGGAGTATTGACAACCAAATACAAAGGGGGAGATTGTTGTGCCCAAGTGAAGTAATTGCATTTGTTGTCAATAACTTGTCATGGTGTGCCATCTGATGAAGTACATCTTGAACGACATTCTCTCAGTGTGCTTCGGAGTATTGACAACCAAATACAAAGGGGAATATTGTTGTGCCCAAGTGAATTAATTGCATTTGTTGTCAATAACTTGTCATGGTGTGCCATCTGATGAAGTACATCTTGAAGATTGATGATTACAGAAGCATTAAATCAGACGATTGCTAAGCTGATCATAAGTTCAAAGCACGTGTATCAAGGAGATACATTGTCACAACATGATTAGAAGACCATGCACTATCTCTTAGTGCATGAGGATTTAAATTTGTTCCGACCTCTCTGATTAGATCAATGAAGTTCTTTGAAGAATATGTTTGATTTAGGAGCTCGGTTGATGAAGAAGACCCTTCGGGAATTCCACATTCTATGTACTGAGTATATGTGAGGAGGATGGAGGAATTGTAATGAAGAAGGAAAATGAAGAAGGTTGAAGTGGCATTTGAACTTGGTTACTTTGTTTTTAACAAAGTACTTGTTCTATTACTTGCAAAAAAAAATAGCCATCTCAAGCCAGCCTTAAGGGTTCAACCCAAGGCACATGTGGGACTAGGTCACCACGCCCAAGGGGATCCCATGGGGCGAGCCCGAGAGGCCGCGGCCGTGTGTAAGCCGGGGCCACGCAGGGGATCAGGCCTGCGCAGCATGGGCGCCAGAGTGCGCCCGGAGGATGCATAGTGGGCGCCAGTGGCGCGCCCGCAAGGAGCAAGGTGGGCGCAGAGCGCGCCCGCAGAGAGAACCCGGTGCAGGGCGGCACCGTGAGGGGAGAAGTTTAATTGAGCGGTGGAAGGGAGCGCATCTTTGATAAACCGCGGAAAAACAGGAGCCCGTTTCGATGTGGGACGCGGAATTTTTCCGCGGGAGCGATCCTGGCCGCACGATCGATCGCGCGCCAGATCTCGGCCGCACATCTGATCCGCGGCGAGGCGATCTGATCCAGGCCGTCAGATGTATTTCGATCGCCCGATCCAACGGCTCACGGCTCATCTCCTTCGTCGAGCCACCCCGAAGCCACCCGACGTCTCCCGCTGAACCAGAGGCCACCCGACGACGGCATTCGAGATTCCGGCCACCTCCGATCAAAGTAAGACCTCCATTGTGATCGTCTGGCCCTACTGAACATATACATGCAATAGAATATGCATGCAGACGTGGGATGGGGAATTTGAAGTTCGGCCGAAGCAACCGAAGGTGCCGAGGCCACGTGGAGAGCATGCTTTGCATGCATAAGCCAAAACGAAGGCCGTGCATGCGTTCTAAGTCGCATGCACGTGAAGGAAACCGAAAAATGGAAAACTTGCATTAAAATAGAGAAGAAGAACGAGATACGCGGAAGATATTTAACGCGTTTGAAGTTTTCAAAACGCCGATGATTTCGGGCATTCGAGTATTGGATTCCGCGGACTCCATTCACATTCCTCTGCCTATAAAAGGAGCATCCGAGTCATTGGAGATGATTGCTGATTCTTTGAGAACTCGAGAGTCCCGCGAAGCCATCCGAGCTACGCGAAGTACCTCTGCGCAACCTCTTGCGCGACTGAGAATCCCGGAGCCACTCGAGGCCCCGAAGAAGTCCCCTGCGCGCCTCCCTTGCGCGACAGGAAGGAGCTCTCTCTGCCCGCATACTTGTGCGGCAGGAGTAGCTTGCACGCCTCGCGGTGTTGCACCTTGCACACCCGAGTGCTTGCGCGGCAGTAGCACCTGCGCGCCCGCGGCCAGTACATCTTGCGCGGCATTTGAAGACAGCAGAGGCCGCACTCTTGCAACCTTGCATGGAGAAGAAGTGGAGAAGAACCCAAGGGAATACCTTTGTGTGAGCCAAGTGAAGAGAAAAACTCTCTACTGGCAGTAGGTGTTCAAAGTGGAAGGCCAAGGCTTAGCCCTTGTGTGTGCACAAGTGAAGAAGACCAACCTTGAGAAGAAGAGTACACACTTAAGTGTGTGAATGCAAAAGAACTGATAATTCTAAGTGATTGGGTTTTTTGGTGAGCAAGACCAACGAGATCTTTTGAAGACTGTTGAAGCTACTTGAAGTTTTGAACAATACCTTTGAAGAAGTGAAGTGGAGCCATGATGAAGATGATGCTGTGGAGTTGGGGGGTTTAAACAACTTGTAATTGGGGGGTATAACCAATTACTGTGTAATCATCTTTTGGCATAGTGAAGAATCCGTGTTGGGGGGTGTAACCAACACGGCAAGGAGTAGGTCTTTGTACCAAACCTTGTAAATCTCTGTGTTCTGTGCTCTCATTATTACTGCACCACTAAAAGAGTAGATCTAAGCTTTAACTAGCTGCAGAGGTTGAATTGATAATCGAAAGGGAACAATTCATAAAAAGAAAAAGTTATCACTGATTCACCCCTCCCCTCTCAGTGATCACAGCCGATCCAGGCATTTCATTCACGAACCATCATACATAACAACATCCATAAAATTGATGGAAAACATGTTCCTCAATAGTGATTGATCTAAAAAACAGATATGTCTCATAAATTAGTGTTTTATGATCTTTTTAATAAATTATTGACCATATCCACCATTTTTCATGGATCTATTCCAATTAAATACTTTTCATGATACTAGGAACAAATTTATATCAACTTATTTCAATGTTTTTTATTCTTTATTTCATTGTTCTTGATATTTGGCCACCAAAACATGGACAATTATGTTTAAACATTATTTTGATGTTCCTTTCTCCTTATTTTCTTCATGTTCTTCACCAATTGTACCCTTGGCCCTTGTTAAACATTTCTCGGTGGAACCAATCCTGATCAGACCCTTGGATCAATGTATAATTGAAAAATAATGTATGGAATGATGAACCGAGCATACATTTGTGATCTTTTCAACACAAGGATTCTTGATTTGGTGATTGAAGACCATGGAAAAATTTGTGGATGTCATAGAAGAATATAGAACGAATGATGAAAAAAAATGATTGGTGACCATTTTACAAGGATTGATGGTTGAGATCCACAATATATGGCCAAATCCACAATTTTAAAACTGAGTAAGGATGAATAAGCATTGAATCGATAAAATTCAAGGTAAAATATGGGATCTGAAATTTCTAGAAAATCACGTCTACATGACTAGTTCATGCATGAACATATGACATGTATCCCCCATGATTGGTTTTTTGAATAGGGCTTCAAAAAATTTAAGGATGAAATGAAATGTATCCCTACTTCTCATAGTGTACCCCTTCCTTGGTTGGGTATCCCGTGTGATGGGTTATATGGGAGGGAATACATGTGGGAGTATAGAAGGTCTGATACATGATCATGTACTCTAGAACATGGCTATGAACTCTAGTACATGGCTATGTTCTCTAGGTCATGGAAAATACCATTAGACTCAGTCTAGGTACAGGCATGAATGGACCCATCTTGTAGGGCGCATAGATGGTGTTTACTGCTGAAAATATAGGGTTCTTTATACTGGGCTGGAACACAACCAGGCTCTGAAGTCAGTCCACATGCCAGGTGGGTCTTGTCTAAGATGTGCTCGCCATGAGATAATTTCTTAGAATCATGGAAGTTCAATATATACTACGTTTGAACACAAATTATGGAAATAAAGTACCCTACCATGATTATTTCCATTTAGAACATGATAACCCCCCCCCCTCGGTTTTGGATTTCTTGATACAACTTGGAATGTTCTTAGTATGATTCCATTAAGAGGAGATGCTCGATGATTAAAATGATTAGGTAATATCATCAAAGACTTCATCTGAGTGGTACCCTCCAGTTAATATGGGAAGTGTGTCATTCCTATAACCCAAGTGATACCCTCTAGTTTTTCTATGATATGGGTCCTCAACATATTGGAATTAGTACCATCAATGTGAACTTTATAGTGGGTCCTCATGGTTTTATGAGTGGTACCTTCCAGTTGAGTTGGGAAGTGGGTCCTTGATGCCTTCCATGCGGTATCCCCTAGTTGAGATGGGCAGTGAAACCTTGACTCTACTAGACTAGAAACCCTACTATTGTACGAGTTCATGGTTTCACTTCTTAGTATTTGTTTCCCCTAGACTATACGGCCTAGTAATGTATCATGGTTTGATATGGACAATTACGTCTGGAAAAAATCATGAGATACGGGTAAACATTGATGGACATTGGTAACTATTGGTGACCCTTCCTCAAGGGATGAGTTGTGAGATTGAGATCCACATACTCTCTCATTTATTATAATTTTACCGAGAACAATTATATATTCTTCACTTGTATCAATACAATGGATTTTGTTACTCTCTTTCTAGGAGAGGTGAAGATGTGTGGTATTTGCAATGTGCTCTCTATGTCTAGATTATCGTGGTTGGACGAGAATGCTCTCCATATTTATGTGACGAAGACACGATGAGTAGTTTATATACTCATTGTGGTAATCCTCTTGTTCTTGGATAAAATTACTTTCACTATTTGTTTAGTTGATCTGTACTCTTATAATGTACCTTATGAATATACTAGATTTTTTTTGTTTCTACTACTGTGCCCCTTTATCTTTTCTGATTTCTGACTATGTTATTATATACTCAAATTTATGTTGTTTTTTCCATCACATTCCATGTCTTATGCAGATGAAAAATAGGTGGACCATGACTAAAGCAGAGCTTAGGGATACAGGGCTCTTGGACCATGAAAGATGGTCATAGCTTGAGATTTATGAAATAGACACTCTTTCATCTGTTTATTTTTCTATCTGTGTCAGGTTTGGAAATATGTATTATTTGGTGTGTGTTATTCCCTTTAATTTTCCATTTACACTACCATACATTTTTTCTTTATAGTGTTTCATTCATTCTTGGTTTACATTATAGTAGTCTTGTATCGTTTGATGTTTCCCTCTACACTTTATAATCAATATGGTTTTTTGTGCATATTGGTACTTATGAGAATGTTACCCTATGTTAGTTATTCCTTTATTTCTATTTTCATCCTTATTCTATAGAGGCAGGCTTGGGGTAGTTTTGGCTCCAACCCTGTCTTAGGTCGTGTCATGATTTTTAGGTTGAACATCAAGCATGAAATAAAATTATTCCAATCCAATGAGAAACAACATAGCCATGAATGATATTTATAGTCATATACAATGTGAAAGATATATTAGAGTACCCACAAACCACGTAGTGTTATTGAAAAAATAAGACAATAAAGGAAAATCATAAAAGGGCCAACAATATGAGGGAGCACATTATCTTCTTCATCCACGTAGTTTGAGGCCCGTATGTTACAAAATCAACTACTATGATCATATTCTATAAAAAAAACCTTTCAAGAGTGAACCAACTCAAGATAAACTAGCCCCAATAGCCTTATTTTATCTATACTGATGGAAGTCACTATTGAACTGTAATTCATTATCATAGATATAACAAGTGTCGAGACCAATTCCATTATAGTGATGATAATTAAAATACATAATAGGATACCTAAAAATATGAGGAAATCATGGTTGAATGTCCACACACAATAACATTCAAACCATATGATTGACCAACACAACCTGAAGACAAATTAACTCATAGGGTAGCCAGAACATGACTCCCATGAATGAAAACCACTCTATTCAGAAGGGGGAGCATTAGAAAAACCAAATACTCACTATTCTATATCTTGGGGACACCATAATAGGTCCCATACCTCATGGGTAAATACCTCAGTATTCATCAACTATTGTAGAAGACATACTCAATCATTTTGAAAAAAATGGATTAACCTCACCGCTCATCATCAACACACCCAAGGTAAATCCATAGAAATATCCCTCTAATGAAGGTACACTAATCTAGAAGTTACATGTCCTCAAATAGACAATAATCATGTTATAGGGTGAGTTATTATAACATTCGTCACTCCATAGCTCCTGAAAAAATGTCTAGAGCCTCAATAATCTCACTAATTACATTGCCGACTACACCTTGTTCCCTTATAATAAAGGGAGACCTTCCCCACACATTGAGGGTAAATCCATAAATCAGATGACTATATAAGAAAGGCACATCACATAAATCTATAATTCATGATTGGATACCCAAATGTAATGTGAAATCAATGGATGGAGTAAAATAGCAAATATGTGAGTAAAAATCACTACAACCGGTGACTCCAATGGAATCAGGTTATGAGTGAAAGAACAGAATCACCCCACACACAACAAGAATTGGAATAGATCAACCATCCATTGTTTTTGAAAATTTATATTGTTAATCCATTGAGTTTAAAGATGTCATAGGAGACCCACACCTCACTATGAAAAACAACATGTCTAAGGGGGAACCGATCCTAGACACCCATCTATCTCAAGTATGTAGCCAATACCAATATTATTCAAAAACTAAAACCACATCAGAGATCATATTCTTGAATGTGTGGAGAGATTACATATGAATAGTTCCATTATCATATATGAGATGACAACCCATGGTTCGTGATAAGGGAACCAAAAATATATTTTATATCATGGAGGACCCACACCCTGCATTTTAGGGGGTGCTAACACTATCAAATGGCAGGAAATACTCACTCCATGACCTAGCATGAATCATTAAGAAATGTGTAACTATCCAAATACCGAACCATAACCACTACATAAGAACTAAACCAAATATTCCAGTCTTAGTGACCAACAAAAATGTTCCAAAAATGATACTCCATATCATATAATAAAAACCGTAGGTGCATCATATGAGAGTGCGAGAAAGGAATAATATCATATATCAAAAAATGATTGGCCATTGAGGCCAAATAAACTATATAAAGACTGTTCATGTCATCCATCAAATAAATTAAATAAATATTAACCAATGCTAACTCCAAGGTTCTCGAAGTGGAGACTTCATCCACAAGCCACACGTCAATAATGATTCATTTGAACTACTTTGCTGTGAAGAGAGTCATGCTAATGACTGGATAAAGTATTCAATCCATGATCCTTAATGTCTGTTGGAAACCATAACCATTAACAACTCAAGATGGACATCGATCATTAAGAACACACGACGATTCCCACACATGACATAAAATTACACCATATGAATCCTACAGTTCTTGATGCAATTTTACTCCAATTATAGAATCCCCTTGGCATATCCATGTAATTAAGATATAAAAATAACCAAAAATAATATCACTAATGACCTATACTAGTGACGAGGATACCACCATTACATTCCTTGTGTAAGGATACTCAAATTAGACTACAATATAGTCCAAAACAGACTATATGGTAAGAAAAATACAATTCCTATTAAACATGGTAGTAAATAATGTCTAATATGAGTACAGAATGTGTCCCTGAAAAGCCTCACTCTAGGTGTGTCCTTTATCCAGCCCTGTGTAGACTTCTCCAGTACATGGTGTTTCCATGTACTATAGAATGTCTGGCAGTTTATTGTTACCAGGATGTCCATCCTTTCCCAACCTATGTCATGTCACCAAACATGTCTTGTACATGTACACACCCAAGTTTCGTACATGAGTATTAAGATATGTACATTTAAAGACCCCATGTAATATACTCTATTTTCCTACTCAGTGTGTACATATAAAATACATGAGATACATATTACTTGTAAAAAATTATATGGAAAAATATAAATCATGCTTTTTGTTCTTGAGACCACATAACATGTAATAAAACAATTATAGAGAAATTACAATAGAGATCAATCCAATTCCACCCAAATTCCTTTGAATCGATCTAAACCCAAAATGAAGATAAATTAAAAACAAAAAACAAATATATATTCATTGTAACATTAATTTATGAATCAAAATATGGATGAATAAAAATAAATATCTACCTCATGGAGAATGTTTGTTACTTCGTAATTTCTTGCCAACAATCATGGATTTTAGGTCATTGCATCCAGATTCATTCTCACATAATCTGTAGATAATTTTACCTCTCTCAAGCACCTGCTCTCATATTTGAGTCATCAAGAGTGAATGGGGAGAGCGTCCGAGATCATGAAGTGGGGTCTAGAAAGAGAGACAGATGAATAATGTTTTTTATTAATCTTAATTAATATAATTGAACACTCATTAAATGTAACGGACCAATGCCCTAAAATTGAAAAAGTTTATAATTTTCCAATTCAAATTCCTCCATTTACAAATAAATCATAGAGATAGAATTCCAACATAAAAATCAATTTAAGATATATCTTCATTTCAACTCATGTGAATAAATAATAATTATTTAAAAAATATTAAATACTAATAATAAATTTCAAAACAAAATTTCATAGTAAATTTAATACCTAGGATAAAAAACTCATTCTAATACTAATACTAAAATATAAATAAATTATAAATTAATTATTTTAGAAAAATTGACTTTTTGAAATCCCCAAAGGCCCATTGAATTAAAATTATATAATGAGATACATCTTATTACCATGAATTCATAAATTATTACATGAATCCTAAAAAACCTTTTCCTTATGGTAAATAAGAGAAAAGGAAATGTGATGTGATTTAAGATAAATCAATAGTATATGCTACCTTCACAACACCCTTAAAATGGAAAAAACCCAAAGAGTGGATAAAAAGCATAATGCATTGTGTTTTTCTTTTGTTAATACAAGATTCTAGGGGAACTGCATCTTAAAAAAGTAGAAAGGGGAACATCAGATGTGTTTATCATTGAGTTTAATATTTATATTAATATAAACTTTGTAATAGATATAGATTTTGGTTCTCACATTTTTATCCAAATACAAAAATAATGTATATTTTATAATGTTACTAGTATTGAGGTGGATAATTGAGGGATTTTTTGTGTAATAACAGCTACAATAAATAATATAGACTACCATACTATATTACATAATAGATTAGTTATTGTTTTAAATGGTGTGATTATATTCGTAGTTTAATAAATAACATAATTTATAAGTTCAATTTAGACATGGATGACTTTGTTTTCATATTTTAAAATAATATTCGATAATTATATAAGGATATTAAATGTTATGGGATATAATATTTATTTAAAATTATATATATCCTATAATATGACAATCAAGTCTTGGTAATAGAAAATGAATCATTTTTTCATGACACATATCATACCTAGTTGTGGGAATCATCGACTAGGTCATGGAAATGAGAAATGATTGAAACAATAATGTTAAGAAGATAATTTGGACTCTTTGTAGATTAAACCCTACGATATTTCCATACTTTTTTACATGTCAACCTACAAAGGCCTCAATTTAGAAAAAAATGAATGAGCTACATAACATATTGAAAAAGTTAACACATATCAGTGGGGTCTATTTTCTGTAGAAGATGTATGTGGACAATCATACATAAAAACATTTACCAATGATTTTAGTAGATATGTATATATAAAATTAATGAGGTATAATTATGATTATTTTTATAAATATATTTAATACCTAGATAAGAGAATCATCTTAGTAAGAATATAATGATTCTATATTTATATCAATGTGAGGATAACATTAACCTGTAACATCCCAGGTAAATCAAGAATAAGAAATTCTTTATATTTATTAATATTTTTGAATTAGTTATTAATTTTACTTTAAAAGGGTTTCTATGTTCTATGACGTAACCGATACACAACAATGTGTTTCTTTGAAATCTTATATTGCACAATCATAATATAATATTATTATTTTAAATGGTAGTTAATGCCTAGCTGTTTTATTGCTATAAATGGATATAACTAACTAAAATATGATTATACATGTTTGATAAATGTTTTTAAATTTATCCAATAAATTTTAGAGGCTTAAAATAAAAAAGAATCCTATTTTAAGCATAAATACTCTAATATTCTTTAAAAGGTCGATTTAATGCCTTTTGATTGAGTACCCTCTTTAAATCTATCCTTTATCACACATATATGATATATTGGAAAAAATAAAATTCTTTTTTAGAATTGGGAAATCCAAATTTACTCTGTATAAAATTTTGTTATTTTTCGGATAAAGTTCATTTTTTAATGAAAAGTGAAAAATGTTGTATTTAAATTCAAAAACCGTCTTTTAATATTATTTATTTATATTGTTAGATTATATTTGTAATTGTTTTTAAATTTTAAATAGATTAATTTTTTACCATTTATCTAATGTTTTCCATTGGAAGTAATTTCACTTTGAAATTGGCAATTAAAAAGTATCAATCTTTTCATAGTTATTATTTCTTAAATACACACTTTTTTTCCTGACAATGATAATTAATTATAAAATTAATTAATGAAACTTCTATGTTTTAAAATTTGTAAAATAGAAATCATTTTTCAATTCAGAATATCAAATTTAGCATAGGGTGAATATTTGAAATTTTTCTAAAAGCCTTCATATTTTGATGAATAGTGAAATATACTACGAAGTAGTTAAAAACTAAGATTTTCATTTAAATTAATTTTTTCCATTTCTGTAAATTGTATCTAAAAAATCCGACATACATGGTAGTCATTAGTGAGTAAAATTTGGTTTAATGGGATGAAAATAATTTTTGGGGAACAGTAACCTTTGGCATTTATTAACCGCGATTAAATGTAATTTGGGTAATTTAATGTAAAAATAATGTAATTATAAAATAAAATTACCTTTAAACCAGTCCTAACCATATTGGTTGAGTCATGGACGTCCAAAACAATCCATGGGTGAATTTGGGACTCCATGGAGCGACTTGAGTAAGATAATGACATTAATAAATTTTATTTAAAGTAAAAATAAGAATGCCATAAACATGTATTGTTTTACTAAAAAAATTAATGTGGGGTTATATAATTGATATTTTTGAATATAAATATTCATTAGAAATATAAATTATTAAATAAATCATGCTAATTTTTTAATAATTTTTATACATCAAAAAAATACTTTTTTTTATTACACAATGATGATGTAGTGTTTACGTCATTAATAAATGATTTATAGAAAAAAGAAGATAAGATTTAAAAAAATATCCTAAACTTTTCTAATTCTTATTGGATTATTTTATTTCGGACATGGGCCCCTTTATATTATAAAATAATTATTTTTGGTCCTTTAGAAACCGGAAATTGTTTTATAATAAAATAATATTTTTAAACTTTACAAAAGATCCCCTCCTCTCTCTTATAAAAATCCATAACATCCTACAAATTTTTCTCACTTCTCATACCCTTGGAACGCCCAAACTCTTCTCCAATAATCTCACAATATCCCTATATTAATAATAGAAGCCTTACATTAGGTAAAAAGCATTTCAAGAAACCCTTTTGGTTCAAACCAAAGAGAGTAACCCGATTTGAAGGTAACATCTTCTCTTAAGTTCTTTTGTTTTATTTTATTTCTAAAACCCCTAAATTATTTTTATTCCCTTATTTTATATCAACACTAGAATACAAAATATACTAGGATGTTGTTATGAGAATTATTCTAGCTAAATATACACACACCACCATCAAATGGGTAAAGAAGATACTGTTTCTGTGGACGATGAACTACTGCCTCATGAAACGGCGATTGTTCAATTATTTCCTACCACATCCCATAGTGGCCATTATTAGGGAACATTATTTATATATAATATATATTATATTTATATTGTTTCTATGATTATGTATTTTCCATTTATAGCATATCATTATGGTTTTCATTATTGGTAGACGCGACAATATCATTTGAGGAAGTGCGAACTACCGCCCCCTCAAAGTGATTTGACTCATTCATACCATACATGGAACGTATAAAGGATGTAGTTAATAAAATTATATATGATATAATAGTGGAATTATAATTTACATATGTATCATTATGTTTTTATTCCATCAAAATACGAAATAGATATGAAAGCAGCATTCATGCGTACGTACGGCTTACCGTCTCGATGAAAGATGCATTTCATTTCTTACCTCCAAATTTTATATACTAATATAAATACTTATACATACTGGATATATAAGATATATATTAGGTCAAAATAAAGAATATAATTATGGATATAATGAAATTTTCACCATATGAGCAACTTTTAATTATAAGATGTTCATTTTTGACCAATGTACCAAATATCGTCAAAACAACCATTGTTAACATAAATGATTACATAATGATTATATGGTAAGATGTGATATAAAAGGAATAATAAATTTGAAAAAGTTTATTAATCAATTATAAATTATCTTTAATTTATTATTAAGGAGATTAAAGAACTTACTGGTCACGTTGGACATGTGGTAAGGGATCTTCTTAACCCAATTCCCGTTATTTGGGTCTTATCATCCTTATTTAGGAAATTAATTGATTTGTACACTAAAATATATAATACAGTTTATAAAAACCTTTTATTTTTCATTTCATTCAACGGGAATCAATTTTCAAAAATCATTTCACTAAATGACAAAATTGAATGTTTCTTTTTTTAATGTACGTGGTGACAACGACCTTTCCGTCGCTGCGATTATTAGTTAATATTTGGATTCCTTAACAAGCCGTAATGTTTTTAAAAGGGAAATAATTATCATATACTATTTTATGTATTTTGGTATTGAAAATGGTTTTGATAATGGATTTTTTATTCCAATATATTTAAATTATATATTGTGATTAAAATGTGGAAATGTTATCTTTCCATTATGTTTGATTTATGTGTTATGGTTCTTGGGCATTGTTTACATATACAGGTGGTTCCGTGATAAACCTAGAGTGGGTGAGCCCGAGATAGCTCTCTAATCCATTGGGTAACGTGATAGAGGAAAACTTGAATGTTTCCCCAAAGAGATTTAGGGAATAATGTGATGGCTATTCCAAATGTAAATCCCTACGTAGTTGAGACCTATAATGTATGTATGATATGGATGCCACGAGTTACCTTTATGATATGTGTTTTCAATGTGTTATTCATAAATCTTATGATTTCAAGAGGAATGTTAATGGGATTATGTTATGTATTTAATGATGAAATAATGTTTTCATTCTTGGTTTTATAAACATTAATGAGATTTTTATGCTCATCCCATGTTTTGAATTGTTTTTCAAAGGACAAAAATATGAATAGGGACAAGGATGGGATCAACAAAGAGTCATTCTTTCTAAATCATGGAACTAGACCTAACTTTTTTTCAAGAGTTTTTATTTTTTGAAAATAATGGAAGCTGAGTAGAAGTGTATACATTGTAATCATTCAAGATGTAATAGTAATGTGCTAATTCTCTATCACTCTAAACCTAAAAAGATCCTCAATGTGAAATATTCATTTAATTCAATATTATATAATTTATTAAGGTTGGGACCTTATAGTTTGTTTGGAAGGTCAGTTTAGTCAACTTTAAAAGTTATGGTATTGTTAAATTAATATCCATAAATTAATTTTTGTTAATATTGAAATGATATAGCATTTACAAAATACCATGTTTCTTCGCTTAAGATTTTTTTTTGAGTTTAGACTGGTTTTCTGTAAACGAAATAAGGAAGCTATATTGGGAAGACATTAGGATGAAGAAAACCTTCCAAATCAGCAACCTAAGATGGTCGGTAAAAAAAATGAGCAGTTTGGTGCCTTGACGACACAGTTGACACATGATATAAACTGTGGTGGTATCCATGCATGAGATCATCCAAATCAAACGCAGAGGAACTTTTCAGAAGTATATCATTTCATGAGGCACCACCCCCATCATTTAGAAGATCATCATACCATGTGCTATCATAAGGGTGGATTAAATCACTATAGAATATCTTCGATGTTATGGGGTGTTCAGAAAATCAAAAGTTTAGTCTATCTGTTTACCGTTTGGAAGGTTAAGTTGATCAGTGGTCGTTGGAAGTGAAAAATATCATGGATAGTGAGGATATTGATTCTATTGATTAGGATGAATTCAAAAGTATGTTTCTTGAGAAATATATTCCTAAGGCGGTTCGTGTTAGGATAGAAAAACAATTCCAGGAATTGAGAGAGGAGGATGACTTTGTGCCTTCTTATAAAGCAACGTTCACTCACCAGGCAAGGTATGCTCCAAATTTCATACGAGATCTTGATAGTAAAATCCACAGTTTTTAATAAGGATTAATTCCAAAGTATCAAAGTTCATTAACTTCTTGTGAGTTCAAGAGTTATGAAAAACCTGTTCGATGTGCATAAAAGGTGGAAATGGAGTTTGCCGATGATCAAGTCTTCTTTGAAAAACAACAGAATATGAGGTCAAGTGGTAGGAGAAAGGGAAGAACTCGTCAAAAAAGTCTGATGGAAAGAAACTCAATTTTACAGTTTGTGAAAATTGTCGTAAAAATAATGCGGGTTAATGTCTCATGAATGCTGGTAAGTGCTAATGATGCGGTAAAATGGGACATAAGGCTCATAATTGAACTGAAAAAGATCAGGTTAATGGTATGAAAAAATCTGATTTCTAATCCATAAAATGTTTTAAGTTCAATTAAATGGGTCATTATTTAAATGAGTGTCTGAAGAAGAACTCAACTGAAGTAAAGAATCCAGACTACATGTAGAAAGGGGTGATGAAATCCTTTGTAACTACTTCAGCAGATGATAGGCCATCAAATGATGTAGTATCAGGTACACTGTTTGTTTTTTCAGAATATGTCAATGTGTTGTTTGATTCAGGGTCTACACAATCTCATTTCTGGGAATTTTTCTAGAAAATTTGGAATTCCATCTCACGATATGAATCATGAACTTATGGTAAAAACACTAGGAAGAAACTTTGAGAGATAAATAAATTATAAGAACCTTCCTATCCTTTTGTGTGGAAAAAATCTACCTGCAAACCTTGTTGTTTTGCCTCTAGTAGAGTTTGATGTGATTGTAGGTATAGAATAGCATTCATTTTATAATGCTAAGGTTGAATGCAGAGCTAAATTTGTTTCTTTTCAGAATGATTTTCAGTTTGTGTACAAGAATAAACCCTTAATTTTGATAACATATAAGAAGCTGATAAATGGGTAAAACATGGAAATGAATTTTACCTTGCACATATTATTGAAAATAAATGGACTATTCAGATTAATAATGTGCTAGTGGTAAATGAGTACCTTGATCTTTTTCATGATGAGTTTTATGGTATTATAACTGATCGAGAAGTTGAATTTACTGTTGAATTAGTTCCTGATGCTAAGATAATTTCAAAACCTTCTTATCGAATGGCTCAAATTGAACTTTTAGAGTTAAAGAATAAATTGCAAGAGTTATTAGATAAAATAGTCATTCTACCTAGCACAACAGCAAGGGGTTCTCTTGTCTTGTTTGTTAAAAATAATGACGGTTCAATGAGACTTTCCATTGATTATAGATCATTGAATAACATCATTGTTTATAACAAGTATCCTTTTCCTCATATCTATGATATGTTTGATCAGCCTTAGGGGCTAAGTATTTTTCAAATATTGACTTGAGGTTGGGGTACCATTAGTTGAATGTAAAGGAAATAGACATTCCAAATACTATGTTCCATACTATATATGGACATTATAAATTTTTAGTTATGCCTTTTGGGTTAACCAATGCACCTTCTGCATTCATGGATCTTACGAATAGAAATTTCCATGAGATCTCGGATAAGTTTGTGGTTGTGTTAATTGATGATATTTTGGTTTTTTCCAAATGTAAAGAGGAACATTTAAGTCATTTAAGGGTTTTCATGGGATCCTTAAAAGAAAAGAATATGTATGTAAAATTCCCCAAGTGTGAGTTTTGGTTACAAAAATTTCCATTCCATGGTCACATTGTTTCAAAAATGGTATAACTGTTGATCCTACTAAAACAAATGTCGTTGAAGATTGTCCAAGACCCACAAATATAACCAAGATCCATAGTTTTCGTTGTTTGACATGTTATTAACCAAGGTTTATTGAGATTTTTTAATGGTTATGTAGTCCAATGACTAAATTAACTCGAAATGGTGTTGCGTTTATTTGGACGAAAGAATGTGATGATTTGTTTCAAGAATTTAATAGAATATTGGTGAATGCTCCAGTTTATGATCTTCTTTCCAGAGATGGTGAATTTGTTATCTAGTATGATGCTTCATTGAACGGACATGGTTGTGTACATATGCATAATTATCAGGTAATTTCTTATGCTTCACGTCAGTTGAAACCTCATGAGTTAAATTACCCTACACATGATTTGGAATTATATGCTATTGATTTTGCTGTAAAATTTCGGAGGCATAATCTTTATTGAGTAAAATGTGAAATATATACTGAACACAAAAGTTTAAATTATATATTCACTCAGAAAAATTGAACATGAGATAGAGGAGATGGGTAGAATTAATCAAGGAATATTATTGAATTATCCATTACCATCCGGGAAAATAAAAAAAAAGTTATTTATTCTTCGAGTCGAAAATGTAATGATTCATTAACCATCATATATTTGGAATGAGATCCATTGGTTTTTTATTTGATGAACATTTGCATAGATGTTTTTGATGAAAGAATTTATTCAATTTTATTTCAGGTGTCAGTGAGATCATCTCTATCAGAATGAATTAAGCAAGCAGAGAAGGAAGACAGTGAGTTGCAGAAAAATGGAAGAGTTGGTTTATAAGGGAATGTTTTATGATTTTAACATTGATAATGATTGTGTTTTGTGGTTTGGGAAGAGATTATGAATTCCATGTTATTCAATGTTGAAGAATGAGTTATTATGTGAAGCTCATAGTTCCCTATTTTCAGATCATCCCGGTATTACTATGATGTACAAGGATCTTCGGGAGTATTACTGATGGGATGGAATGAAAAGAGATATTGTTGACTTTACTATGAAGTGTTTGACTTTTAAACAGGTTAAAGCAGAGTGGAAGTTACCAAAAGGAATGTTTAAGCCGTTAACGGTTCCAGAGTGGAAATAGGAAAATATATCAGTGGACATCATTTTGGGATTATCGAAGACATCTCAAGGTCATAATGGAATCTTGGTTATAGTTGATCGATTGAATAAATCAACTAATTTCCTTACTATGCGAGATACATTATCTCTAGATAAACTTGCTTGGTTGATTGTTAATGATGTAGTCAGGTTGCATGGAGTTACGCTCTCCATTGTATCTGATCGTGATCCCAAGTTTACTTCTAAATTTTGGAAATTCCTTCATAAGCTGTTGGGTATTGAATTAAATTTTAGTACAATATTTAATCCCCAATCAGATGGGTAGTCAAAATGATCAATTCAGACCTTGGAGGATATGTTATGTGCGTGCTCGATGGATTATCATGGAATTTGGGACCAACATCGTTATTTGGATGAATTTTATTATAATAACGGGTTTCATCCATGTATATAGATGGATCCTTTTGAGGAATTACGTAGAAAGCAGTGTATAACTTTAGATTTTTGGGATGATGTAGGGGAATGGAAGAAGATGGGATCAGAATTGGTGGAAGAAATGACAACAAAAGTTCAGTTAATTTAGAAGTACATGAGAACAAATCATATTTGGAAGAAATGTTATTCAGATAACCACAGGAATGATCTTTCTTTTGAGGAAGGTTATCATTTTTTCACAAAGATTCTCTATGGAAATGTGTGATGTGTTTTGGTAAGAAGGGAAATTTTAGTCCGAGGTTCATTGGACCTTATGAAATCCAGGAAAAAGTTGGTTACGTTGCATACATATTGACTTTACCTTCATGTTTTTACCTTGTACAAAATGTTTTTCATGTTTCGATTTTTAGAATGTATATGCAAGAACAATTTAATGTTTTGATCCCATATGTAGTTAAGTTGGAAGAGAATATCTCTTATGATGAACAACCAGTCCAGATTCTTGATCATAGAGAGAAAGTGTTGCGGAATAAGGTAATTCACCAGGTAAAGGTTTTGTTGAAAACCCATACTGTGGAAGAGGCAACATGGGAATCTAAAAATGCTATGAGAGATAAATACCCCCCATTTATTTGATAAGTGAATAAAATTTTGAGGACAAAATTTAAAAAAGGGGGGAAGGATGTAACATACCAGGTAAAAAAGGAAGAAGAAAATTTTCATATTTTTTAATATTTGTGAATTAAATATTACTTTTACTTTAAAGGGGTTTCCATGATCAATGGCGTACCATATACACAACAAAAGGTTTCTTTAAGATCTTATGTTGCACAATAATAATATATTATTATTATTTTAAATGGTAGTTAACTCCTAGCTGTAGTGTTGGCAAGAATGGATAAAACTAACTAAAATATGATTTAACATGTTGGCTTAATGTTTTTACATTTATCCAATAATATTTATACACTTAAAATAAGAATGAATCTGATTTAAACATAAATACTCTAATAATCTTTAAAAGATCAGTTTACCTCATTTTGATGGAGAACCATTTTTAAATCTAATTTTTTCACTCTTATATGTTCTATTTAACAACATAAAATTCTCCTTTATAATCTGGACATCAAAATTTACTTTGTATAAATTTTTGGTATTTTTCCGATAAAGTTCATTTTTTCATGAATAGTGAAAAATGTTGTATTTTAATTCAAAATGGACTTTTAATCTAATTTATTTATATAGAAAGATTATCTTTTTAATTTTTTTAAAGTTTAAATATATTATATTTTTACCATTTAATACAATTTTGGCCAATAGATGTAATTTCACATTAAAATTGGACATAAACAATTATCAATCTTTTGATAGTTATTATTTCCTAAAAACCCAATTTATTGTTTCGACAATGAGAATTAATAATAAAATTAATTAATGAAACTTCTATGTTTTGAACATGTAAAATATAAATAATTTTTGAATTTTTAATATCAAATTTATCTTAGGGTGAATTTTTGGAATTTTTCTGAAAACCTTCAATTTTTGATGAATAGTGAAATATACAACTTAGTAGTTAAAAACTGACTTTTTCATTTAAATTTAAATTTTCTACTTATGTGAATTGAATTTGAAAATTCCTACATACATGGTTGTAATTATAATGTAAAATTTGGTTCAATGGGATGAAAATAATTTTTGGAGAATAGTAGCTTTTGACTTTTATTAACAACAATTAAATTTAATTAGGGTATTTTAAGGTAAAAATAATGTTATAATAATATAAAATTACCTTGAAACTTGTCCTAAACTTATTTTTTGAGTCATTTCCGACCCATACAATAAATATTTCAATTTTTGGACCCTATGGAGCATCTTGGGTAAGATAATGACATTAATAACTTTTTATTTAAAGTAAAAATAAAAATGTCATAAACATGTATTGTTTTACTAAAAAAAATAATGACGGTTATATAATTGATATATTTGACTATTAATATTAATTATAAATCTAAAAATATTTCCTACATATAGTTAATTTTTTTATAATTTTTAGATATCATAGAAATAATTATTTTTATGACACAATGATGATGCAATGTTTATGTCATTAATGAATGATTTAAATAAATAAGAATATAAGAATTAAAAAATATCCAAAACTTGTCCAATTGTTATTGGATGATTTTATTTAGAACATGGTCCACCTTATCGTTTACTTTGATGATTTGGGGGCCTTTAGAATCCGAAAAGCATTATATACTAAGAGAATATTTTCAAACATTCCAACAGAGCCCCTCCAATCCCTTATAAAAGTCCTTCACTTCCTACACATTTATCACACTTATTATGACATTGGATCGTCCAGAAACTGATCAAATAATCTCCAAAGATCCCTATATTAATCATAGAAGCCTTACTATTTTCAAAAATTACTTCAAGAAACAATTTTGGTTCAATCCAAAGCGAGTTACCCGAATTAAAGGTAATGTCTTCTCTTAAGTGATTTTGTATTATTTTACTTCTACAACCCAAAAAAATCGTTTAATTCCTTTATTTTATAACCAAACCTGTATCCTTAATATACTAGGATGTTTTTATGATAATTATTCAAGCTACACAAACACACACCTCTATCAAATGGGTAAAGAACATACTGTTTATAGAGACAGTGAACTACTGCCTCACTAAACTATGTTTGTTCAATTATTTTCTACTAACTATAATGGTGTCCATTATGATGGAAAATTATTTATATGCAATATATAATATATTTATATATTCTCTATGCTTTTTTATTTTCCATTTATAGATTACATTTATGTTTTTCATTATGGGTAAACGCGATAATTTCAGTTGAGAAAGTGCCGACTACCACCCCCTCAAAGTGATATGACTAGTTCAAACCATATGTGGAACTTATAAAGGATGTAGTTAATGAAATTATATATTATATTAGACTTGAATTATACTAGACATATAAATCATTATGTTTTCAATCAAAAAAAATATGAAATAGAAATGAAAGTAGCGTTCATGCGTACGTACGGCTTACCGTCTCCATAAACGGTGCAGTTCCTTTCATACCTAAAAAATGTTATGTACTAATATAAATACATGTATATACTGGAAATATATGATATATATGATATCTAAATCATGAATATAATTCTGGATATAATTATCTTTTTACCACATGAACAAATTGTAATTATAAGAAGTCCATTTTTAACTAAAGTACCAAATATCAAAATAATCACCATTATTAACTTGAATGATTAAATAATGTTTATAACATGGTAATAAGTGATATAAATGGAATAGTTAAATTAAAAAATGTTCCTAATAAATTATAAATTGACTTTAATTTATTATTCTGGAGATTAATGAACGAACGGGTCAAGTCGGGCATGAGGTAGGAGAACTTCTTAACCCAATTTCTGTTCATTGGGTTGATCTTATCTTTCCTACTTATGCCGTTATTTGATTTATACATGAAATTATTCTATTCGGTGTATAAAAACCTCATATTTTTCATTTCTATTCAAGGGAATATTTTTCTACGAAGCATTTTACATAATGGCAAAAAGGAATGAGTCTTTTTTTAACGTACGCGGTGAAAACAACGTTTCCGCCACCACTAGGACTATTTGGTATTTAGCTTCTATAAGAAGCCATAATGCCTTTAAAAGGAAAAAAATACCAAATAATATTTTACATATTTTGGTATTTAAAATTGTTTTGATAATGGATAGGTTATTTCAATATATTTAAATTATATATCTCGATTGAAATGTGGAAATGTTATATTTCCTTTATGTTTGTTTTATGTGTTATGGTTCTTGGGAATTATTTACTTATATTGGTGGTTCTATGATAATCCTAGGGATGTATATCCCAAGGTAGCTCTCCAATGCATTGGGTAAAGTGATGGAGTTAAACATGAATGATTCTCCTAAGTGATTTAGAGATTATACTATGGTGGTTATTCCAAATGTACCTCACAACATAGCTGTGTTAACTACAATGTAAGTATGATATATATGCCACATGTTACCTTTATAATTTATGTTTTCTATTTTTTATTAAAAAATAATATTATTTCATGAGGTATGTTATGGAACTTAGGTTTTGTATGTATTGATGAACTAATGATGTCACTATTTTTTTATAACCTTTACTGAGTTTTTTATGCTCATACCAACTTTAGAAATGTTTTTCATAGGACATAAAGATGAAGAGGGTCAATTATGGGATCATGGAAAAGTCATGTTGTCTAAAACATGGAACTAGACATGACTTTATTTTCAAGAGTTTTTATTTTGTGAAAAAATGGAAATTGAGTAGAAGTGCATATTTTGTAATCTTTTGAGATTTAATAGTTATGTCATAATTCTCTAAAACTCTAATCCTGAAAAGCCCCTCAATGTGAATTATTAATTTAATTCAATATTATATAATGTTTTAAGGCCATGTCCTCATATAACAAATAGTTTATTATTTATCTAAATTATATGGGGATAAAATATCTTCTAAATCCTCTTTATACCCCATAGTGCAGTGGATTAAAGAAAGGATTAAATACACGTTTTTGGATACAGTGAGATAGATGATGAGTTGTATAGATATTCCATTATACATTTGGAGATACACATTACAGACTACCATATATATACCAAACCAAGTGATAAATAAATCACTAAAATTAAATCTCTATGAGTTATTATATGGAATCATGTTTTATTTGTCACATATTCATATATTTGGGGTGGGTGGTTTTTTAAATCTGATCCATAAAAACTATCATCATATTGTTGGATGTGAATATTTATAGGATATCCAGAAGATAATAGATGATATTATCTATAATCTGATATACAAAAATGATAGATTTAACTAATGATCCATGTTTATTGAATGGAAACACTTCTCTAGAAGAGTTGGAGAAAGATTTAATTTGATGAATTTGAATCTCTAAAAATTCAACAATAAGAATATTAAAGAAATATACAGGGGACAAGGGAAGAAAATTTATAAGGACACATGTATTGAATATGAGAACTACTGATCATATAGAACCAGACAGATATAGTTTTCTAGTCATTATTGAAGATGATATATTATTAGTTGAAAATGATGAACCAATATCCTATAAAAAACAATAAATCATGTTATAAATTTCAATGTGTTAAGAAATAATTATTTTTGAAATGGATTTCATGTACCAAAAACATTTATTATTGTTGGTAGATCCTCTAGTTGGTGTAAATCCTAATAGTTGAAAATGGATATTAAAGAAGAAATTTTATGTTAATTGTAAATTAAATACCTATAATCATATTGGTTTCTCAAGGATTTATGAGTCATCAACGGAAAATATATATAACCAAAACATTTATCCAGCCCCTATGATGAAATACATTTGAATTATACAATCTAGAGAATTGTAAAATGACTATGAGATTCGGAAAATGTGTGCCAACACCACATTAAATAATGTAATCTTTGTGGAAGATGTCAATATGATACAACTAGATGCGTTCATGATGTCATAGTTTTCCAAAAAAGGATTATGGGTTTAGAGAATAATTTATGGTTTGATGTTGAAATTAAGATAATGAATCCTTAAATTTGTTGAAGACATAGGTTAATAGAGTTTAGAAAATAATTAATATGATCCCCATGTCTACAAGTGGTGTAGTGGGAGTGAATGAATTTTCAGATTAGTATATACCGATGATATAATACATATGGGAAATGAGATTCTAAACTCATATTATGTAATGTCTTAACGCAGGTTCCATAGACCGGTGCCATGAGCTTGTTCACTATGTGACCTCAGGTGCATCTCCCCATATGCCAATGGTGGCTGACTAGTATTGTGGGTCTAATATTGATCATGGAGATACTATAAGTTAATTCTGAAAGTAGCTCAATAGTGGAAATGAAAAAAAAATCATCAAATGATATAACCATAAATTGAATAAAAATAATAATACAATCATCTCATGATTTCCAAAATAAGGAATACAATATGAAGATAAACAATTAGAAATGAAATTTCAAATATCTATCAATATTCAACATGGAAAACCCAAAATAAATAAATACAATAACAAATCCCCATTCTCGGTCCAAAAAACATTTCTGGTTCCTTCATCCATGATCCATCCCAACTTATCTAAATATTATATGGACCATTCCCCTAACCAATCATGCCACTATGAAATCTATTCGATTAAAAATTAGGAATTTTGGGTAGGGTGTGAGTACAAATCAACATGACACCACCAACGACATCTAAAAAATATACAATCAATAATAGTGTATGCATTTCTATAATGAATAAAATACAATGAATAATGTAAATATTTTTTATTTTTTATTTTAAACTATATTTAACCTCATATACCACCATGTTCCAAAGGAAACCCAATCCTGGAATAACTTCTTTAACTGTGTCGTAGTATGATCTATCCCTATGGTGTATCACATATTTTTGAACAATGGTAACTATGTATCATTTAATTTCAAATCATATCACAGTCAATAAAAACCATCATCTAATGACAAATCATGTTTATAGAACATCATTTTTGAAACCCTGTGGGTATTTGGAGCCTCATTCCATGTCCTAAAACTCATTTTCACATGGGTATTTGGAGCCACATCCCCTATTCCATTGTAGTATCTCATATGGGTATTTGGAGCATCATTCCCAGTCCCACCCCTCATTGATCAATTAATTAATCACTATGGGATTCTAATGTATCATACCATGTCCCACAGAAGTTTATTAATCAATTCATTCCCATGTTTTTTTGATACAACATACCATATCCCACACACATTTATCACATATATCAAAAAATCACTTATACAAAAATATCATTGATATCTCACCAATAATTGTTAGTAAAAAATAACCCTCTTATTAAAATTTCTAAAACATCAATGTTGAACTATCCATCTCATAATTTAAATTTTCAATTAATCCCTAAACACATTAAATGAACACGGACATAGTTAATTAATAAATTAATTAACCAATTAATTTATTTGAATACACAATCTTAATAATTCATTAATGAATTCAACAATTGATTAATACTAGTTAAAAATTTTCATAATGAAATTTTTTTCCATTAATTAATTCACAAATTAAATAATCCAATGAAATAAAATATCAAAATCCCAATATCAGATTAATTAAATTGTAATTAATTTATTCATTTCTCGTTTTTAATTTCCTTATTTAATCTAATTTTTTAAAACCTGTCCATTAAAACAAATCAATTTATTTATAATCTCAATGGACCAGTCATGAAATTACAATTATCATAATTATATTCCCATAGTTAAATCAAGAATGTAATATTATAATTTATACCACCTACCACAAATTGGTGACAAGTGATCACCTAACATAAATTACCCAAATTGAAATGGATAGGTCAACCCCTCATTAAATAAATAGATATTGAATCAAATCATAGAAAATAGAGTAAATAAATCATGATCCATAAAACCAATATCTCTATCTAAAACAATATTGTAAAACAGCCCTACATATGATGGAAAGTGAATTAGAAAGTTGGAGGAAACCAATTGTAACGAGATTCTCATACTGATGGAGGTGTAGATATTCAAAATAGTCTTTCAATCATAGAGAAAGGATGTTTGGAGCAAAAATAACCCATATGTGTACCTCTAAACATGAGTTGGATCGGCCAGTTCTTATTTGGGTTGAATTGTGTTGATGTATAGGGGTTTTTGGATGATCAAATCTAATTGTTGGTCTAATTGAAACCACATGTATAGTTTCTTGGGTTGGGGATCATAGGTTTTTAAAACATTCAACATAACTTATTTCTTATTGGGGGCATAGTTATTCGAAATAGGGGGGATTCTTTGAAAAACCAAGCATTCTCCATGAGAATCCCATATAGTTAGCTTCCCACGGTTTGTTCGGACATGGTTATGATTTGAAAAAATTTTATTCCAACCATTAAGTAACCCTCTTCCTACCAAAATTATCTAATTTCAAAACTCCCCAAGGTAAAAAACAAACAAAAAGTACTTAAAATGGGGGAAAAGTTTACCTATACACAACCTCAACTCATCTAAAGAAACGGTTTGAATATTATAATCTCCCCATCTTATAATAGATCCTCCTTAGGCTATAATCCCAAGATTCTATACGATTTTAAGGTAAAATACTTAGGCAATTGTGTCATTATATATTCTTTTCTCTCCCATGTTTCATCCTTAACACAATCATTCTAACACAACAGATGAATTTTGGAATGGTATATCCTTACAACATGTTCTCACTATTTTTCAAAACACATATCAGATGCACTACCATTGATGCATCTGTCTGAAGCTCAAAATCATCCATATAGATCACATGAGAAGTTCTAGGGTATTACAGTCAATGTTTTGACACATGAAAAACAACATGCATAGAACACTACCATTATGGAAGATCAAATTGATACACCACTAGCCTCGTTATCTCCACAACCTCAAATGGTCCAACAATCCATGATGATAACATGCCCTGCATCCATATCATGAAGTGAAACAACATAGGTGCGAACTAAAGGAATAAACTATAACCCTTTGCTAACTCATGGGATCATCTATGTCCATCATAATACAACTTATTTTTACTTGGAGCCAAAGACAAATGCTTCTAAATCAACTGAACTACTCTATTTTCTCCTACATGTGACTTGATCCTATTAAATCTAACTCACCCACCTCAATCCAACATATAGGTGATTTTCATGGCCCACCATAAATATCTTTTTATGATTCCATATATATATTTTCCTGATAACATTTGTTATATGATATACTCAATTAGCGATTTGTGATTTTATTAAGACCCACCAATGTCAAGAACACATGCCCCCTATATATCCTCAAGTACCATTACAGTATGATCTAACTATACATCTATATAAGGGAGGAAACTGGAACTCAATAAAACTTATATACCAAGAATATTCTACAACACCTTTTATATATAAGAAGTAAAGCATGAGTAACCGCCCTAAATAGTACTCCCAGGAACCTGTGAGGATAGACTATCTCTCAAATATTCATGTTTGTAAAATAATCCACTGAATTGTTTTACTATATAAGTATTAAATGTTCAATCTTTTTCTAATTATCCCTAATCACCAAAATATATTTATTCATTCAATGATACATTAGGAGACCCATAAAAACTCCATGGTAACTTTTTCAAACATCCATTCTGGAATAGGAAATTACATTACTAAACCACTATGTCATTGATGCTTAGACTTCCCCTATTGATCGATGCAACAATGTGTAAAAACCCCTGATATATTCTTTTTCACGCATTTCAACCAAAAAAATTAATATAGGTCCTGGGAATGTTTTCTTACACCTTGATGCACCACCCAATATGAGGAATGAAAATCACGCATCAACTAGTCCCATGTACATATTGGCATAATTAATTTCTTTCGGACATTAATTATATCATGCCCTTCTATTTTATAGTCAAAGGTCACTCCCCCACTTTAAAAGAATTCCCTTAAGTACAAACATTCATGATCATCATACATCATGGATCTAATCGGGGTAAATAGTGTTGACTCCACTGAAACTAATAGGAGGGTCAAATACTCAAAAACCTCCTATAGAACAACATGAATCTGGGATAGTAAATTCCTCATTTTCCACTCAAGACTGGACTCATGAACTTCTTGAGCCAGACTTTTCCAGATTAAAGAGTCTGAAACATTATTTCCCTTCCCGAGAGTATATGCTAAATCAAAAAATGACAGTATATAATCAAAACATATTCATTGTCAGAGATTCAAATCTCACTAAGAAAAGATATACTTATGGATATTGTTATAAATATACAGTGAAAAAGTCTCTCCCAGCAGATAATTCCTACAATAGATCAAATCATAAACTATTGTATCCAACTCGAGGTCATTCTTAGTGTAGTTTTATTCATCTGGCATCAACTGATAAGACCCATATACCACTAATCTATCACCCTATATCAACACTACTCCAACAAAAATCCCAATAGAATAAAAAACACCATATATTCCTCACATGTCTTGGGTAGGATCATGATTGGTATCATTATCAAATGCTTCATCAACTCATGGATGTTATTCTCACAAGACCAAGACAATTAAAAATTTATATCCTTTTTGGTAAAGACTTAATGTGGTGCTACAAAATGGGAAATTTCTTTGATGGGACTCTAATAATATCATTTTATACCAAGAAACCTTCATATGTCAAAAAAGATCATTGGATGTTCCCAAGATAAAATTGAATGAACCATATCTGGGTCCACAGAGACACCTTCCCCCAAGATTATGTGACACAAGTATAGTAATCGATCATTCTAAAACAAACACTTATCTTTCTAGGAATATAAAAGATTCTCTATCATTTAATTAGGAAGATATCAATATGTTGGGAATGATCATCAAGAGCCTTCGAGTACAAAAAATGTGAACCACAAACTGATTCAGGTACGGTGGATGATTCTATTCATAAAGGATGTAAATAGTGTTGGTGTGTTCGTCAACCGAAATGTAAACATAGAGAACTAATAAAGGCCATAGTTTGTTTATAAATCATGTCCTCAGTATATCATAATTTCAAACCCTCAACTGATGATACCCTGATCACATGTCGATATTGGAGAAAACACAATCTACCCAAAACTGGTCAATGAAATCATTAATACACAGAATAGGATACCAGTTCTCCATAGGAATATAGTTCAAATTTTAGTAATCTATACATAAAAATAGAGTCCCATCAACCATCTTATAAAACAAAAAAGAGACCCCCAAGGTCATGTACATGTATTGATGAACCCCTTATCAATCAACTCCTCTAGTTGAATCATTTATTTTGATGATTTCTTATTTCAATTATTTATGGAGGAATAAAAACTGGTTCAATCCAATTAATAATGTCAAATATATATTCCAAATATTTATCAAGTGGTTGCACCAAAAATTATTTAATAAAAAAATCATGAAACCACTCCACTATGAGAGGAAATAAATTCTTTTTTACCCCTCCTTCCTCCATCAAAAAGATGAGATACTTTGGTATAGAGAATCCCCAGTTGTTGATGAACTAGCCTCTATTGGACTGACATTATATCACACTATCCATGGTGAATATTCTTCTCACACATAGGTAATGTAAAAA
The DNA here is from genome assembly GCA_963277665.1 of Viscum album. NCBI lineage: Eukaryota > Viridiplantae > Streptophyta > Magnoliopsida > Santalales > Viscaceae > Viscum > Viscum album. The sequence continues at coordinate 1,049,852,338 of OY728162.1, forward strand.
AATCAATCTACTATGGTAACAATCAATACATGCTCGGTATGCTACTGACCCCTCCATACATAGAATAACGTCAAATCCAAACCTGTTAAGGATGTAGATTTCATAATTGAAATGATACTCTGCAACCATTACGGAACAACCCTTACACAAAGAGATGTCTCTAAAATGTACAACCTACTGTGTATCTATCATCATTACCCCACTCATGAACTCCCATATCAAGCTCATACCAATCCGTTTTTATCACATATAAAAGAATGAGATGCAAAATAATCAAATATGGTAGTAGAAATCATAGAATCTATAAGAATAGTTCCTCTAAATATCAATGATCCATCGTCGATATCCAAAAGTGTAGGCTGAATTGGATGTATTTGTCCTTCCCCACTTATCTATGATTCTATCTTAGTCCCCTAAGCTGCACTGCCGTACTAACATGGGTTCACTTTCCCAGCAGCACCATGTCCGTAGCCTATACCACTATGGCCAGTTATACTCCATCTCCCATTCTCATATGGGATTGAAGACCCTCTTCCAGCACTCAGATTCTACCAAGATTCTCTATCAATATACAATTGCCACATGTTTCTATATAACATTTATATTGGTACCATCTTGCCTCAGGCTCAGAACTCTGTAGGTGGTTATAGATAATGCCTCTTATACTTGAACAGCCTACCACATTTGGTGGAAAAAAAATCAAGAATGATCTTGTATAACAGATCCTCCCCCATAACCACTCTTCTTTCCCAAACCCAGGACAACATTATCATAATGATTCTGTATTCTATTGTAATATGTACATCCTTATCATATAATTGAATCCAAATGACCTCTCCTAGATGTTTCAATCAGGTTCCGCTTTGTTATGAGAGCTTGATACACAACCTCAAGAAACTTATTTATTTGAAATATTTTAATCATGGACTTAATATTACAATTATGAATGTCATAGAAATTTTTTTATGTAGCCTTTTTATCACCTACCTATGCTGTAGAAAATCACTGATGGTATGTAATGTGACCAAGATAGTCCATCACAAACAGACTCTATTCAGTTAATTACATGAACATATCTTCTCTATCATATCTCATAATCTCTAGTTAAAATATATCTAATAGACTCATGAAAATTTCATTCAATGCCGTACCATCAACCTTCCCTATTTGATTCTGAATATACCACCATAAAATCAATGATCCACCTTACATATAAGTAGTAACCTGACCCTCTTCTCACAATGAGTCTCCAAATGGTCAGGTATCATCTACATTGTCTAAATTTTGGACTCATCTACCTCATTCCCACCATCTCCAGTGGTAATCGGAGGGTGTTGTAACTGAAACTTCCACGTCAGGTCAGACATTTGCTTCATGACCCACTGTGGGTCTCTTTATTGGAACAAAATTAATTGAACAATGCTCTACTAAAAATGTTCTTTGAATTACTCACCCGATAATATCAGTGCCTCAGGATCGACTATAAGAGGATAATATCGAGCCATGTCCTCCATATCCTTATGCTAATAATTTTCATCGATGAATATCTCTTAAATTCCATACACACATATTATGAAATTTAACACAGTAATTAGACATTTAAACAAGAGGAATTCAAATAATACATAACAAATCATTCCCCCTATACCTACCACATGGTCAAAACTATGGCAGTATCACTACACTTAACCATCCAACATATGGCTTATGGTTAAGAAAAGTTAAAAATTATTATTAATAAAATCTCATCAGACACCCATTTTCCTCATTTTACCTAATTTTAAGATTTTTTAGTTCAGATTTGGAACCTTTTCATTTCAATTACACAAGAAAAGAAAATAAAAATCATTAAATAAAAATATGGAAAACCCACTTTTCCCAGGCAAGCGTAATATAATACAGGACCAAAATTAATCATAAGTTCCTATAATGATTAATCCATACTCTACTATTGTTACGAACTGGTTCTTGAGTCAAACCTCAAATAATTCCAAAAAAAATCACATCACACCACAAGTGACTCACCCTAGGTGAAAGAACAACTAACTATAACAATTCACATTAATAAGACAAACCACACCCTAGTTACTTGGTTTTCCCCCCATACATGGGTTAGAAAAGACCACTAATGAGCAAATTTCAAATGCCCAAATCATCGAAGTATCTTGTCAGTATTTCCTAAAAAAATTATTCTTTGATACCAATTTGTAATTTTGCAACCAAGATGCCACACATTAGTTCCCTAAGCATGTTCACTAAATCCCCTTAGGAGAGAAACCTCATATTCTAGAGGCTTCCGACTAGTAGCAAGGTTCCAATAATAATCATTGGGGGAGGGGACTATAAACTATTTATTAAAGTAGCACAACACAAATTGAAACATGACTTATGAGAGTGGTTTCAAACAGCTTGGAAAGGCATGAAAACCATTGGTATAAAATCTACCAATGGTTTCTCAAACCGTTGGCTTGTTAGCCGCGGGGATAGACATATACCAAAAGTTTTTTTATAATTGTTTGTATAGGGATCTTGAATGAACATTATACTAATAGTTTTAGCTAACTTTGTGTATATATTTATACCAATGGTTGACACCCATTGAAAATTAAGGAATTTGAAATCTATTCCAATGGATACTTCCCTATGGAATACATTAGGGCTCTCATCTCTCTCAGTAGACTCATAATATGGGATTTAGATTCTCTCAAAAACAAAATTGTAGACCACATCCTTAACTGAAAAAACATGTATCTTTCCTTTGTTGGACGCATTGTTCTCATTAATAGTGTTATTTTTTCCACTCCAGTTCATTCTCTTTCGGCTGTTAATATTCCGAAGGGGGTTATCACCAACATTGAAAAGCTATGGGCTGTCATCCTTTGGGATCAACTCATGGAGGGAAAATGACAATGGGATTCATGGAGGAAGGTGGATAAGCCCAAAAATGGATGGACGTATTAATGTGTGATATCATGAAGAAACCCTCCAATTCATGCATTAATATATGGAAAGGGAAGTCGTGGATCAATTTATGCTTTGGGGAAGAAACATGGATACACTATAGTGGTTGAAACATTTGTTCTAAGGTCGGGGATCTCCATTATTGTCAGAAATATTCCACATTACCTCCAAATTTTACCTGAACTCTCTATAGATTAGAGGGAGAGGTGATATGTCCTAATGAAACCACAACTGGGCAGGGATGGTGCTCCGGTTCCTGGGATGTCTTGGACCTGCACATATGTTTAGGAAAGCTGGCATGCATCAGGACTTCATTAATGTGGTGCAGGATGAGGAATAACAGGACACCTTTAACCTCATTGACATATCATTGGATCCAGATCGGTGTGTGTTCACTGTCTCCTGCATTAGGGATTTTAACTCCTGGGACTACCGATGATCATAGGAGGTTCCTACAATTGTTGATTGATAAAATGAATTTTTATGGTCCAAAACCATCCATCAAAAATATAATTTTCACTGTGGATAATTAAGAACAAGGCCATCCCAATGGAATAGAATATCTAACGGTGTGGGATCCAAACATTGTCTCGTTTCCCCTATTATTTCACCTATGACGAGGAGTGTATTAACCACTTGTTCATCAGAGGTGAATGAGAATGTGAGGTTTTAAGCTACTTTGTGGAGTTTACAGGTCTTCTTGATCACAATATGGATGACTGTCATTTCCATGACATGTGGTTCAACCATTTGGGGGGAAGAGTTATAAAGTGGGTGGATCATACCGTGATCTTGCATGCAGGGTGTTGATCTATCTGGGAGGCCTAGAATAATCTATAACAAAAGGGGTTAAATCATCTAATCATTCAATTATTCTCAAGACAACAATTCTCCTCAGAGACTTGTTGTATCAGTTCAGCAAGAGGTGGGAGGCCCCCTCCCATCAATTGTTGAAAATGCATACTCAATACACCCAACCATATAGAAATAGTTCTAGTGGTCATTGGATTCGTTGGAACCCCCCTCTAGGGTCCACAAGCTTAATATTGATGGGTCCTACAGTATAGTGGTCTGCCATGGTGGTGGAAATGTCATGGAATCTCAAGGAAAAGTGGTTCTGGCCTTCTCCTCACACCTTGGCCACAGTTCCTCACTTTAGGTAAAGCTAAGGCTAGGATGATGGGTTTGAACCTTTTCCAAAAAGGGAATTTTATCATAGAGGTGGAAAAAGACTACAAAATCCTCCATGATGTTTTTCATGAACTTTTTCTAACTCCAAGGTCAATCTTATACATCATTAAAAATGAATGAATATGATAAATAAATACATCAAAGGGAAACACTCATAGAGGGAGGGAAATCAAGTTGTGGATAACCTATCTTCGCTTGAGGTCGTCGGTCCTAATGCAATCTTCTTGCACAATGTAAAATCATTGAAACCTGAAGGGTTCAACCTCATCCGAGAGGATTCCCTCACTCTTCACCATTTTAGACAACCTTATGATCCTTCCCTTCCATGTGGTCATGTGGTTATGTGAACATTTTTTGATTCATGTTTTGTCTCTTACTTAATAAAAACTGAAATGATGATGATGAGACCTATTCCAATGGTTTAAAACTGATGGAATAACCATTTACCAATGGTTTACATAAAAGCGTTCATATATAGTTTTACCAACGATTTTATGTAAACCATTGGTATAAAGATACTTTTCACACATATACCAATGGTTTACAACAATTGGCATAGCCATGCTGCAATTGCAGCCATAAGCCGGCCTACCCTTCCCTCTGAAATACCATGTGCACCAACTAATTATGAATTCAATTCAGATCTGAATTATCCTATGAAATATAGAATTCCGAATTGAATTCTCAATTGAATACATATATAATGATTTATGTACTGAATTCAAAATTATGAATGAATAACACATATAAAATTAATTATGAATTACATAAAGAATTATGAATTATGTACAGTGTATTGAATTTAAGAATTCATTACATAATAAATATAATTTTGTATTAAAAATATAGAATATGGAATCAAATGATTAATTTAGAATATAGGGGTGTCCATGGGGGTTGGGTCTATCCAAGGCGGTGGGGTGTCGAGGGGGTGGGGGTGTTCGAGGGTTGGGGTTGGGGGGGTGTCCAAGGGGGTGGGGGTGTCCATGGGGTAGGGGGTGTCTAGGGGGTGCGACTATCTTGGGGTGGGGGCTGTCCAATGGGGGTGTGCTGTGTCTTGGGGGTGGGGTGGTGTGCAGGGGGTGGGGGTTTTCCAAGGGGGTGTGGGTGTCTAAGGTGGGGTTGGTGGTGTATAGGGGGTGGGGGTGTCTTAGGGGGATTATAGGGGGTATGGGGGGTGGGAGATTTTCAGGGGGAGTAGGGTTGTCCATGGGGTGGGATGGGGGGTGTCCATGTTGGTGGGGGTGTCTTGGAGGTGGGGGTTGTCCAAGGGTGTGGGGGTGTCTAGGGGGTGATGGGTGTCCAAGGGGGTGGGGGGGGGATTTGCAAGGGGTGTGGGTGTCCAGGGGGCAGGGGTGTCCAGGGGGTGAGGGTTGTCGTCGGGGTGTGGGTGTCCAGGGGGTGGTGTGGTGTCATGGGTTGGTGTGGTGTCCAGGCGGTGGGGGTGTCCAGGGGGTTGTATGTGGGGCGTTAGGGGTGTCCTATGGGTGGGGGTGTCTAGGGGGTGGGGGCGAGGGGTGTTCAGGGCATTGGAGGGGGTTGGGGTGTTGTCGAATGGAAGGGGTAGGGGTGGCTAGCATGTTTTGGGGGCGCTGTCCAGTGGTTGGGGGTGTCTAGAGTTAGGGGGGATGTCCTGGGGGTGGGGGGGAGGGGGGGGGGGGGGGGGTTATCTAGTGGGTGTGGTATTAAGGGGGTTTTCCAAGGGGGTGGGTTTATAAAGGGTGTGAAGGGGGGCTCTCCTGGGGGTTTTTGAGGGGGTGGGGCTGTCCAAGGAGGAGGTAGTGTAGGGGGAGTGGATGTCCAAGGGGGTGGGGGTGTCTAGGGGAGGGGAGAATTGGTCCTAAAACATTTAGTCAGATTATATCATCAGGTCATGTTTAATTATTTATATATATTGAAATAAATATAATGTGACCTACCTAATGACACATATATTCTAGCACAAAAAATCATTAAACATTAAATATCAGTAATATTCGTAAAAAATTGCAATGGATCAGTCTTTCCCTCAACACCATCAATATCATAATTGTCATTTTTAGCCTCATCCCCATCCTCATTGTCATCCCAATAATTTTCCCCTCCCTCATCAACACCCTACTCCCCACCCTCGTACTCCTCCTCGACCTCCTCCTTGCCCTCCTCCTCCTCCTCCTCGAACTCGTCCTCTCCCTCCTCCCCTACCTTGGAATCCTCCTCACCATCAACTTTTCCTGGAATGACATTGTCATGAACACCACTAAAACAACCAATTTTGGAACCATATATTGAACACATTGATTGAATATATTCATCACAAGCTATTCTGGCCTCTAGAAGACATGTTGGACATAAAAAATCCATTAGTTTCATAAATGTTGTGTTTTCCCTAGAAGGTTGTTCTGACATCTCTAAAGAAATTTTATCATTTTTTGATACATGTGACATATCTTTTTGGAACTCAGTGGTTGTACAACTTGTAACTAAGAATGGATAATACCTCTTTGGGACAATACTCTTCCCAGGTCAGCAGCGTACACTGCCAGGGTTCTCATCTCCCAGCACCTGATGTGAGAGATCATTTGGAAAAAAACTCTTAGGGTCGTATGCATCAAGGGCCTCTAATGCATCATGTTACTAATTTAAACATATTATTAAGTTACAAAATAGATATTAACATTTCAAATTAACAATGTAAAACTTACAATCTACTGGTGAGTCGATTCATTAATCACACATCCCTTTTTCATCCTTTTACATGCGCAAAACGGGTTTTCTCAAGGAACACATCCTTTAATGTTCACCTCTATAATGAAATTAAATGTAGGAAACCATAATTAAAAATAGGTTACCAGTAATTAATTTAATTAAAAAATTATTTGAAATCTTTATTAGTAAAATAAATTATGGAAGAAATAATAGAAAGTGCAAGGCGTAATGAAAAATTATAAACAATTGTCATACCTACTTCCTCTCATGATTTGATATCATAGTATGTCCCAATGTGTGGAGGTATTATTTAGAATTGAATTTTTTTATTTCTTCTTGATGAATATTAAATAAAATTTAATAATATAAAAAATATTATTAATTAAATACTTGAAAATTTTCATTTCAATACCTCCGATGTGATTAATAACTTAAACCGTATAGTAATTCAACGAGTATTCATTGATCGATACTATTGTATTGAACAATAATCCATGATAGGTACCATCTCTAAATCTATGCCAACCCTACCATGGCAGGCAATAAAAAACTCATGCTTATAGGATCTCCCAAGCTCACCTAAATCTTTTAGACATGCTTGTCGTGCACCCTCACCATCGAGCAAATGAAACCAAAGATGTCACTAAAATATTAATTCATATCAATAGAAAATAATATATTTCATTAAATAAAACAATTTGTTACCCATATCTCTGCCCAATAATTATCCTTGACTTCATTTGGAATTGTCATCTTGAGAGCTAGTTTTCAATAATGATGTTAGAGTATTTGTAAAGTGTCACAAAAAAACTCTAACATTGCTACCCAATTTTTTCAATCATTTGATTGAATTCATTGTTGTCCACCATCAACTATGTGCGGTGGTTCCACACCACACACATGATTATATTCCCCATCCCCCACCTCCTATCAGTAGATGTATCTGTTATGAATGAAAAATGAATATTTTAAAAATAAATGTTATAATGAAAATAAATAATTGTATAAAAATTTGTTAGGGTTCGATAAATATACCTTCAGTAGTCTGATAAATAAAAACTGATGGATCTGCATATAAAAAAATAACACCCTATGCAGGTGGTGTGGGTCCACGTTCATGCTCCATAGGGATAGGCTATGGCGGATCAGGAGTTGGAGAAGATGTAATATAGGTGCTCACATAGAAGGAGGTAGAAGTAAAATAAGATCGCCCATATGGATGTCCGAATGATGGATGGGGCGTAGGAATTATCAAAATATAGGGCATAGATGGGTGAGGAAACACAGATGTAAAGGGCGGTGAAAACAAGGGAGACCTAACTATCCCATGTGTACCAAATGACACATCAGGACCGTAATGTGGGATAGATGGTATGCCATTTGGATGGGAAGGGTCTAATCAGGTACGTCAACCAGATCACCTCGCTCTCTTACCACCACCCCTCCCTCATACAACTGGCCTGAGTACTAGGACCACTACTAGGATTCTCATCAAATAATTGTGTCCTAATAGGTGGATCCTACAAAAATGAGTAAAAAAAAATTAATCACATGAAATTATATATTATTTAAATATATATATTTGAAATAAAATACTCACTATAGGAAATAGTGGCGGAACATCCACCTTAGCCATGAAATGATTGTTGTCCATCTTCTTTTTACATCACCTCTCTTCAGTTGGTTGCATTTTATTCATTTGAAAAAAAATATGGAGGTAATTAGGAAATGATAAGTAATGTGTAACCCAAAAAACAATATATATGAGGATGGAATAGGGGGTTTCATGGATAATTTTACAATCCACTATTTTAGGTTAGCTTGAATAGATATATAAGCAATTAAATAAATCATTCTAAATGTAATAAAGAGATATAATTTTGATTTTGATGGTTATTTACTAAGTGTCACCAATCTATTAAAATCTTGTATCATTGATTTTAGGGTATTATTTCATTCAACAACCAAAATAGAGAGAGAATACAAAATTATTCCTCTATAAAATTACTCACGGTATATATTATGAATGATTAAACACTTAAGAAAGTTGGAAATGATGATATAAAATTTTTATGCAAGACAATATATCAACCAGATTCATAAGGGGTAAAGCACTTATCTAAATTATGGAAAATTCTAATTTATTTTTCCAAGGTTGATGATGTAGGTTTCTGTACATGTTTTGTAGAAGAACACAAGACATCATGTTTTCTATCTGGAGAAATGTTAAAGGGAGGTCTTAGAGTAATAATAATTTTATACATGGTCAATAAATCATTGAAATGTTCACCATGTTATAATGTTGGTTTTATAGGTTTGAATACAGTTCAATTCCTAATTAGAAAATGCAATTCAAAAAAAAATTGAAACCAATAAACATTGAAAATTCACATAACGATCATATCATATATAACAAATTTGAAATCAATATTACATCAATTTGAATAGTACCAACCATAATAACCCATGTAGAGCTAAACCAAAATATTTGAGAACATGGATGGATGATTCTATACATTTCCCACCAAAACATTATTTTCATAGTCATCTATAAAAATTGAGCTATTGGAGTCATAAAATGTAACAAACTGATCATTTCCAATGAAATTAGGTATGGTGTCAATTCCATCATCACCATCATAACAAACATGCCTTGGAATTACTTAAATAATGTCACAAAATTTAGGTTGAAGATGGTCTTTGACATAATGAACTTGTTTCACCATTGATTCCAATACATATTGTTCATTGGTAGCAAGAGTACGAGTCATATCAATTACTCGAAATCCAAAATCATCAATAAGTTTGTCCTACCTCAACATAAAATCAAACAACTATAATTTCATCATCGTTAATCATCCATGAGAGTAATAATACAATATTATTATATTTAAAGGATTCCATAATAACCTACATTTTTAAATCGTGTTCTACCATCTGATGCATATAAATAACCGTATGTTTTGGTAGTAACCATAACACCATAATGTTGTGTTCTCACATTATTTTTCTGTTCAGTGATAATAAATTGGTACCCATTGATATAAAATGATTTACAGTCATGAACACATTATTAGGACCAAAATACAATGTTCTTATTTCCTCAGAGATTGAGTTAGCATGAAAACTCAATACCTGAAATATAAATGAATAGTAAACTTAAATAAATATCTATTTAATTATTTTACATATTAATATTTTTACATTAAATTTTAACCATGAATAAAAATATTTGTTATGACAGGTCTCCTTCTTTATCAATGATAAAGAAAGATGTTGTCTATTTATCATTGTTTTATTTTCCTTGTAAAAAAAATAGTAATATTGTATGATATATATATAAGATGTAAATATTCAATTTACATACTGAATTTTGTCATATATCAAATCAGAGTTGAACAATACTGTGTGATGTGCCATCTCCCACTGTTCTAGAAAAACATTCGTTAATGTATATGATCCATGAATTCTGCCTCTTTGAGGATGTGATGGAATATTGGGTTCAATTTACTCAAAATCTTCTTCATCATTTCTCACTGGTCTGTTCATTCTTTTAGTAAGATCAGACAAATATATAGAGAAAAAATCCACACATTCTTGATCCTTGTAATCGTTCATGATAGAACCTTCGGGATGATTCCTATTTTAGACATAATAATTTATTGTTTACATGTATCTTTCAGTTGGATACATCAATAAAAAAGAAATAGGTCCTCATTGAATTATTTTCGTTGGAATATTAATAGTAATATGCATCATGTATGTAAAAAATGAAGGAGGAAATCTTTTCTCAAACTCATAGAAAACAAATGGGGCATCTGCCAATATTTTTAGAAATAAAGACCTAGATTAATTCCTAGCACAAAGATCTCTAAATAAATTGAACAAATGAATAACATCCACCATTAAATTATTATATAAAAGATGAAAGATTTCTATTGGAATCAACTCAAGCAGAAAGGCGTTATTATAATGAGTCTTCAATGATTTTAGCTTCAACTCTCTTTTGTTAACCCATTTAGTTATGTTTCATAAATAGCCATTTGGAACATCAATAGTCTCGATTACTTCCCTAAATTTATTTTTTCAATAGGTTTCATCACCTAACATGCACATGGAACTTGAAATTAATTTTCACTAATATGACCATGATACAATTCTGGTCTAAAGACCCAATACACCAATTTAAGACGATGCCGTAAATCATCTTTTGTCTCTCCCTTAACATTTAGAAGAATAAAATGAAACATTTAAATTACATTCTTTTCAATGCACATTAAATCTAAGTCAGTACGTATCAAATTGGATTACCAATAAAGAAAATCAAAGAAGATACTCCTCTTCCCCCAATTGTAACTGGTTCTTGTAGATACATTATTTATCTTTCAAGATTTCATTTGACCCTTACCAAATGAGAAACTAAAATATTTCAATTCATTAAGCACATCAGTTCCAAACATACACAGAGGTGGATCATTAGTCTCCATGGTATTGTTAAATCTTCTATGATTAATTATATATGGATGATCCATTGGAAAGAATCATCGATGACCCATCAAACTAAAACTAATTCAATGTTTAAGTATTCTGGATTGTGTATTCTTTATATAGACATGACATGATAGTTTTCACTTCATCCTCCATCCAGACATCATTTCGTAAGTAGGAAAATCATTGATCATCCACATAAGCGCAACACGCATCTGAAATATTTCATTAACAATGCATCATATGTGCACACACCTACTTCCTAATGAATTATCCACTCTTTTATTAATAGTTGAATGTATATGTATATTTAATTGCCCGAATATGAAGGTCCAGATATGTGTATACTCATGAATGTGAAATGTTTTTCATACACAACCATGGGGGAAGGTTATAAATGTTTACAAAAACTAGCTATGGGATGTGAGAAGTAAGAATCTGGATAAAGAGAATAAAACCAACACATGAAATACCTTGCCTCACAATATGCAGGTCAGCTGAAAAATTGGGATATCGAGCATCAAATATCTGCCATTAAATTCCATCTATAGGGTGAACCAACTTATCACTAGTCTTATTTCTCTTGGAATACTGCCATCGTATTTTTATTTTTATATCATCATATATAAAAATATTTTGGAGTTTGGGGATTAATATAAAGTTTATCATTATATTATGTGAAAAAAATTCTGGTGTTCAATCCACTTTTGGCCTCCAACAGGATGTTCCGCATTTTATAAAATCCTTTCGTTTGATATTTGCCTCCCAGAATAAACTGTAATCTTTCAAGCAAGCATGAATTTTGTTTCTAAAAAAAATCTAATATCCTCAATTAACATTCATTCCATATAGTGGTTTGAGTTAATATATGCATCATTTGGAATTAAGTCCTTCAAGAATGTATGAATGTAATTTATGGCAGTTTTATAAGTCCCATAAATAGTTTTCCCATGAACAAATCGAATTAAAAATTCCATATTTTCATTTTACAACAGTTTTGATATACTGGAGTCGTAGTAGAATCATTCAATTGTTTCACCCCAAAACATCATCCTTTTCATTAGACGCATCATGTGTTCTCATATAAAAGTTTTCGTCGGTCAGAATCCTTTCTTTTTTAGGAGGGAGAATAAACAGAATCCCTTCATATAATAGATTCTCTAATCCAGTCCGCTAATTTGGATCAATAACAATTTAATATTTCATTTTATCCCCATTTTTATTCCACACATAATATTTTTCTTTAAAACCATATTTGGTTATATAGTAGATGAATTATTCATGTCTCAACCATGGTATCCAAACACAACTATATCATTTTCATTGTATCTGACAACTATTTAAAACATTGTGAAAAGTGAAATCTAAAAATCTCCGCAATTTTTTTAGAAAATAGCTTAAGATCAGATCAGTTTCATGCATCCATCATGTATCCCTTATTTAAAAAAAATTACGTCATATTTTCAAAATCAAATCAAAAATATTAAATTTTAATACATAATATATTTATGTAAATTATAATTGTTCACTTTATATGTTACCATATCTAGTACTCTACTCTATATGAAAATGATAATATAAAAGACAAAAAATATTATATTTATAAAAAAATATTATAAAATATTATAAATTCATGATATTGACTTAAATTATAAATATAATACCATGACTGTTGTGCATATTGAGAGAAAATATTTAATTTATTGGTGAATTTTTAGAGTTTTATAAATCCTGTGTCATAGAAAAGGACATATTTAAAATCCCAGAAACATTGAAGGAGAAGAATCCCATTATTCTAAAGTATTCAATATACTATGTATTAACATCATCATGTGGGATTGGTAGGGTGTATTGAGACTAGAAAAATTGTTCAAGGAAGGTTATGAATATAATTGAAGAACTATAAATGTGGGTACATCATCATTTACACTTGTGGGGGAAAATTATTTTGGTGTTGATTCAAATTTTGATTTAAGAAATTATATATTTTACTATATTATTTGAGTGATATTAATAATACATAATCTAAATAAATAGAATAAATAATATGAAAATGATGGTAAAATCATCCTCAGAGATTTAAACATCATGGTTATACATGTGGATAAAAATAAAAGAACAATTAAATGGAACTAAGAAGAGTTTATATCATAAGATGAAGGTTCCATGGGGTAAAGAAGCATGATTACATGTACATAGTGATTTAGAATGATGAGATTGAAATTTATTTACCAAATAGGATAATCTATCCCCATTTTAGATATACATAAAGGAAGGGGTTTCTAGGTGATGTAGTGAACTATTATTCGGTTGATAAATTATTATTAAAACAATGGGAATATATACTAATTCAGTTATGTGTGCCTAAATTTGAGGTGAAATGTGTTTTGGAATTTTTTTCATTTATGACATATATTATGACACCATGAACATGATAGAACATTATTCATGACATTACAAAGTGAACTATTTTCACCAAAGAGGCAGAATTTGTAAAGATTGTTTTTTAAATAAGTTATCAATGCTAAAAATTGAAATATTTTGAAAAGATAGGATATTTCATAGCACCCAATTCCCAATGTAAAATAATTCATTATGTGGGTGTGTCTAGGGGGTGGGGGTGCAGCGGTCCATGGGGGGTGGGTGGAAGTCTAGGGGGTGGGTGTGGTGGGGGGAAGTACATCGTTGGGGGTGTCCATGGTGGTTGGGGGTGTCTAGGGGTGGGGGGTTGTCCAAGGGGGTGGGTGTCAGGGGGTGGGGGTGTCCAGGTGGTGGAGTGGTGTATGAGGGGTGGAGGGCTATCCAAGGGGGTGGGGGTGTCCAGGGGTGGGGAGTGTCTAGGGGGTGGGGTGGTGTCCAGGGGGGCTGTCTATGGTGGTGGGGTGTCTAGGGGGTTGGGGTGGGGTAGGGTTTCCAAGGGTGTGGGTGTCTAGGGGGATACATGGTGGGTGTCTAAGTGGTGGGGTGGTGTCCATGGGGGATTTCTAGGGGTGGGGGTGTCAAAGGGGTGGGGGTGTCCAATGGGTTAGTGGTGGGGGTGTCCAGGGGGGTCCGGGGGGGAGGGAGGTTGTTCAGGGGGTGAGGGTTAATAGGGGGTGTCCCGGTGATGTGGGGTGTTTAGTGGGGGGGGGGGGGTGTTGTCTAGGGGGGTGTGTCTAGGGGGTTGATGTGTCTAGGGGGTGGGGGTGGCCAGGGGGTGGGGTGGTGTCTTAAAGTGGATATCCAAGGGGTTGGGGGTCCAGGGTGTGGGGGTGTCAAAGGGGGTGGGTGTGTCTAGGCGGTGTGGGTGTCCAGGTGGTACGGGTGTCCAATGGGTGGGGTGGTGTCCTGGGGGTGGGGGCTATCCAGTGGGTGGGGGTGTCCAGGGTGTTTTGGAGGGTGACGAGGGTGTTGGGTGGTGCATTAGGGGTACTGTCCAGGGGTGTTGTAGGGGTGGGGGGTTTTGTTGTGGGTGGGTCCAGGGTGTGGGGGTGTTCAGGGGGTGAGGGGTGTCCAGGGGTGGGGTTTTCCAAGGGGGTGGGGTGTCCAGGGGGGTTGTCTAGGGTGGTGTCTTAGGAGGTGCTAGGGGTAGGGTGTGTATATTGGTGGTGTTGGGAGGGGGCTGTTCAGGGGGTGGGGTTGTCCAGGGGTGGAGGGTGTCCAATGGGTGGGGGTGGGAGTGTTATGGGTAGGCAATACCCATATAATATCTTGAAAACTACCTATAACCAATCCATCCAACATAACAATTTTAATGCATCACCCAACCAACAACAAATTCATCACCAATATCGCTACCATTACCATTATTCCTCGAACAAAAACTATAAATAAATAATCCAAATCAAATTATAAACTAAATTAAAGTCCACAGAAACTACCATATCACCCAACTAATAAAATGTAAAACCACTTAAACTCGTACCTCATATTTTCCAAATCCCATAACATGGACCATCTTTATATCTATTACCCACCTCGAGAGAATATGACTAAACAAACCCTTCACGATCATTGAGTGGGGATACATCTCACCAGCACCTCCATTAGATTATATGGTTTAATAACTCTACACATAAAGAGTATCTATAAAGACTTCAAATAAATATGATAAACACAATCATGATGCGTGAAGTGTAGAAAAAAAACAAAAAAACCAAAAAAATTGCACTTATTGGGTATACCATGCCATAGGCCGCACTGACCTATGGTTTAAGACAAATCAAATGAGAAAACAAAATAGATGCATAACATTAAAACAATGGTATAACATATATGTTTTAAGTGTAGAACTAAAAAATTTATTTATTGTGAATGGATCTATCGGGTGGAAAGTGTTTCACAGCCTAGTGTAATGAGATAGCTTCATGTGATCTTTGGGTTGGGGATGCTATTGAGAAAATGGGGGAAAAATTTATTCTCTGTATTTGGGGGAAACAATTCCAACAGTGTAAAAACAGTTTTGGGAAAAATATTCTTTAACAACGGTATTAAATAACCATTTTTTATGATTAGAAAAATGAAAGATTTCTCAACATCTTACTGAAACTATTGGGATTGTCTGAATCAAATAACAGTATACAAAATGTTTGTTAAAACCATTGGTAAACATTGATGTAAAAACATTGTACCGATGGTTTTTTCAAATCATTAGCATAAAAGTGTTGAGAAATCCAACATTTCCCCAAGTGTAATCATGGAAATAAAAAATAATAAAACATTGATATAACCATAACCAGAATAATACCAGTATCCCTTGATGACCAAAACATGAAATAAAAATATCCATACCAAAATAGTAGACATGAAATTTCAAATTCATGTAAAGTGTCAATAAATAAAATGGAAATGTATAATGCTAGGGAAAAATTACCCATTAATGTCTTAATAAAAAGTCATATTCCCCCATATATACTCCAAACCGACTTAGTCATCTATCATAGGGCCCCCTACCCTTAATCATTGCTGCAACGACGAAATATATTCGGGTACGAATCAATAATATTGAGTATTGTGTGAGTAAAACTCATTTGTCCACCACAATGAAATATAAATCAAAATAATGTTAACAGCGGTGTATACAGTTTTATAATGAATTAAATACAAGAAATAAATAAAAAAGTTTACATTAATTAAATTGATCATTATTTAACCACATAGACCGACATGTTCTTGATGACACTCGAGCCCTCAATACCTAAGTCATCCAATTTCGGAGATTGATATATCCCTAATGGATGTCAAATGTTTCCAAAACATGGTTACATATTATAATTTCATTTTACTTCATATCACAACCAATTGGAAACATCACTGAATGCCAAATCATGGGTATAGAACATTGTGTCTAACACCCTATGGGTATTTATATATTTGTTCATGTCCCACACCTCATTGTCACAATGGGGTTTGGAGCACCAATATGTGTCCCATACTCATTTATGATATCGGTATTTAAAGCATTAGTCAATCTCCCACAACTCATTTATCAATCAATTCATCACTATGAGATTTTGATACTGCAAACCATGTCTCACACATATAAAACAACAAAATCATAACTATGGGATTTTTATGCAGAAGGCCATGTCCCAACAATATTTACTGTATATATAAAAATATTACATATATACCAATATCCTAGATATATAATCAATCAAGATCAATCTAGATGAACCCTTTTATCAATATTTCATAAACATCATGGTTTAAGAAAACATCTGATAATTTAAATTTTCAAGTAATTCTTAAACAAAATTATATAACAGTAACATAATCCAATATTTAATAATCCAATTAATTAATTCAACTACACAATCACAAGAATATATTAATTAAATCAACAAATAATTAATACAATTTAATAATTACATAATCCTAACAATTTTGATTAATTAATTTCAAAATTAATAAATACAATTCAATGAAATTTCAAAATCCTAATATCCCATTAATCAAATAAATAATTAATTAATTCAATTCCACCATTCAATTTCCACAGTTACCCTAAGTCGTTAAAATAATAAAACTAAAAAAAATCAATATAAATATGAATTCATTTTCACAATCATTGAAACTTCAATTCTAAAAATTATATAAATGTAATTATATCGAGACGATGGGGTTGTAATTTTGACTACCTAACTCAAATAATTGAAAAGTAATATCCCAATGAACATTACACAAATTGAAATGGATTGGTCAAACCCCTGAAAAATAATGAGACCATGAATCTAACTCTAGAAACAAGATTTAATGGATCAGGAACCAATAATCCTAGATCTATATCTAAAACCAACATGGAAAAACACCCCTTAAATGGATTGGGGAATAATGGTAAAGTGGTAGAAATCCAATAGGGATGTGTTTCTCTTATCCGGAGAGGTGAATATCTTCAATCCTAACATTGAATCATGAATTATGGAGGTACGAAACCTCATAAATCCATTCGAGATCCTTAAAAAATTAGCAGAATATGTTAGGGTTGACTTGGGTCGAATTTGGTTGATGTTTGGGGGTTTTGGGATTTCAAAATATAATTTTCAAGCTAATTAAAACCACATGCATGGTTTCTTGGTATGTACCAGACAATATTCCAAACCATGTGCCTTAAACAAGTGCCTCTTCAATGGGAGGGGGGGTGGGAGGATTTATTGTTTGAATAAATGTTGACCATCCAAAAAAATCCCCTCTATTTGGCATCACATAGTTTTAATTTTTATGCACTTGGTGTGGGGAAAAATCTATAATTGTGTATTACCCATCTTGCATCTAAAAGTTTCCAATTTCAACAAATAATCTCGATGGAAAAACCCAAAAAAATTAATCAAAATGAAGAAAAAGGGAAACTTTAAAAACGATTGAGTCATCTCTATAAAAGGTAAGGATCTTACATAGTCATTTAAGGTTGGTGTTAATAAAATATTCTCCATGAAAGTATAGGATTTATTAGCTAACATTCTATTGAATATGATCCCTCAAGAAAAGTCTAAGATTTTATTTACGTTATTTCTATGTAAAAAATTAACTATTTATTGGTGATATTAAATATGGAAGAATCTAAGAGGGGATTGTTATGAATTTAAAATTGTATTTATATATATATAAACACATGGATCCAAAATTAAAAGTATATATATAATGATAATGAGAAAAAACACCAATGTTTATAAGAATATATATATCATGCAGTACATGATATTTTCTGGGCTTGATATTGAATATGCCTTGAAAATTATTGGAAGATATCATGACGTTGTAAAGGAGACACAATGGATGGCTGTGAAGACTATTATAATGGAATTTTCATATACAAAAATATATGTTTCTAGTTTATGTAATTGATTATAAACTATTTGAGAGGGGATACAATGATGTTAGATTCTAATCAAATTTGAGTGTTCTAAAATCATAGTCAAGTTATGTGTTTTTCTTTAATGTAGGAGTTGTGAGTAGGAAGATATCTAAGTAGAAAGTTTTCATTGATTCTACAATAGAGTGTTATAAGATTATGTCTTTTAATGTGGCTAGAGAAGTAGTATACAAACAAAACATAATACTGGATGTTGATGTTATACCTAGTAGAAAAGATGTTTTCAATTTGTACTTTAATAATTTTATATATGTGGTTTCTCGCAAAGATATCAAGTCATATCAATTGATGGAGTATATACTTTTAATGGATCACCAATTTAGTGTTTTTATCAAATGTGTTAGGTTATCCTAAATAGAGTATATATTGAGGAGAGTGTGGTAGACACCTTGAATAAATACTTATGTTAGAAAAAGTATGGATTTCATGTGATAGATGTGGAACTGATGGTCTTATTAATTGTATCTAGTTCAAGTGTGTGTTTCATAGAGTTTTTACCTAAACCTATGGATTTTTTTTACTTTTGATTAAAAATATATCAATGAAAATATTATAATATGTGTATTATTCATCTTTAAAACATTAATGTGGTAATAAATTTAGAGTATTTCATATATCAAAATGTATTAAAAATTCCTTAAAATAATGAAATCCTAAAGATTCTATGAATATATTATTAATCCTATGTAGTATGAATTCTAATATGTGTATATAGAATATCTTTAAATTACTTGAAAATTATTTTTAAATGTAAGTATTATTCTCATCTTTTGGAATAATTACTATTCAATTAGTGTTAATCAAATAAGTTCAATCATACGATATTTTAGTTTAATATATGTGAGTTGAAATTTAACACTTCTTACTATTTATATAAATAAATAATTAATTAAATGTACTCAATTTTAGTGAATAAATAAATATTATTTCTAATTTAATAACTTCAATATTAATATAAATATTAATTTTCTAGTTAGTGGGTATTATATATATCTATATATATTAAAAATGTCATTATTAACAGTTTGATAAATCTTAAAGAGTATTGATGAGTTCATTCAGTGGCCTGATGGAAGTGAAATAATTATTTAATATCATTTTAACAGTTATTAATTTATATTATAATTAATTAGCATTTAAAAAAATTATTTTTATAGGATTAAATATTAATAATATTGTAAATATTACAAATGGTTATTTACATAGAATAGTTATTTGGTAAATTTCTATTGTGAATTTATCAAATTCCAACAACAACAATTTATTCAAACTTATATTATATTATAAGAAGAGAGTTATAGTGTATTAGAGTGAAACTCAAGAGAATTGTCAGAAGCCATAGAGATAAAAACCTCGTCCCATCATCTTACGAGTAAAGTGAGAAAAGAAGAATTCATTGCTGTGATCAACTATGAATAATGTAAAACATTATTTTCCATAATTACTTCACTCATAATACAATGAATATTGTTAATGGATTAATAGAGAATGTGTGAACATGTATACTGAAATTAACACTTTTTATCTCCACCACAACGATGGCATGGGAAAAGCATCATCCATACTTTATTGAGAAGAATTATCAAATTCAAGATATATATTATTTTAAATTTATTATATATTAAATGTTAAAAATCCTAAATAAAATTTTTTGTGTTGTTTTTACTATTTTTCATAGTATATATATGTTGAAATTGATGTTAAAACCAATATTGGGCACTAGCCAACTTCTTTCGTTATGCCTAAAAACTTTTATTTCTTAAGAATCTAATTAAAGTTAGAATTTTATATTATAATGTAAAATTTCCAAAAGAATGATATAATGGTTATTTATTTATTTTAAATGATTAATATTATAAATTCAATTTAATTTGGAGGCTATAATTATGTATTAGAATTTGAAATAAGAAACAATATTTCAAATTAATATCATATGTTTATTCATATCTATGAAGTAAAGATTTCATTATTCTTACTCACAAAAAATTCAAAGATGTTCTTGAGAGATAGTTAGATATAGATTTATAAGTTATATTATTTATACATTAAAAGGATTCATTATCAATGGGGAGAATTTTAAGGTAATTTGACCTAATTCAATGATGATACAATTAGTGGAAATATTAAAAGTGTCTCAACTGAAAAATACAACTATCAATATTCATGGAGAAATTTATTAGAGTTACTCATTCATATTTTTGAATTAATATTTAATTTTTCTATTCGATATGATGAAATTCACTATCAATAAAAATAAATTTATAAATTATAATGGTATGTTAGTGGAATTGATACAATAAATACGAAAAATAATTAAAATATAATGAATTTCATTTATTTATATAGTGTTCAATTTCTATCGAATATAACACAATTTTATTGATGTTCATTTTTCATTTCGATCACTTTTAGAATAATATCTTATAAAAATATATTTTTTGGAGTTGGATCCTCAATAGTTAGTTTCAGAGAAACAACGTTCACTATTTTCGAGTTTGATATTTTTAATATATATGCCTTAACATATTACAAGAGTACACACTATTTGTAATTAGTTTCATGGATTACTCTACAATAGATCTTATATTTGAGAACCATGGTTACATTCAAGTAATTTTGAAATATATTAAGTTTCATCATTTTGATATTAGATATGAAATCCCTGGAAAGAGTATTTGAATAAAATCACCAAACATGTATAGAGTGTTGATGAATTAATGTATTATGTCTTTTTGCAAGCCTCGAAAAACTATAAACATTCCTATATCTGATACTTATTTTTCATTACAATATTGTACTAAAAATAAAAGTAATGAATACAAACTATTTAAATAAATAATAAACCATTTAAATTAGATGTCCTAAGAAATAAAATTCAGGAAAAAAACCCACCCCCTAATGAACCATTATAATAATAAAAGTTGGAAAAACTCTATGAATCATATAAATGGTTTTGAGTTCACTACATTGCTTATATGAACTTGTAAGGTATTATATTTTGTTACTATAGTAACTAACAAGAAGGATGGAACATATATGGTTAGATTCCCTTATATTAATTCAGAATACGATGTTTGTTAGAGAACTAAAATAATTATCTATGTTTTTAATTTGGGATTGAATGTTTACATGAAAGTAGTGAAAAATTATAACTTACATAATATAGAACCAGAACTTTAGAGTGCCGAATGAAAGGAGAAAATAAGATTTAACTTCAAAATAAATTAATTATAATATTTATTGTTTATGTATTAAGGAATTTAATAGTTTTTATCAATGTATTAAAATCGATAATATATAGGAATGTATTTCTGTTTCATAAGAATGCACTGAAAATATTTGATAACTAAGGTATACAATTGATAAATTAAAAGTAGATACATTCATGAATTGTTATAGTCAAATAATCACATAAATGAATATAAGAATCAATGAAATGTAAATAATTATTCTTCATTGGGGAAAACTATATATGTATCTTATCGATCATTAAAAGTCTAATCATTTTTACATACATGATG
This sequence comes from Viscum album, assembly GCA_963277665.1. Lineage (NCBI taxonomy): Eukaryota > Viridiplantae > Streptophyta > Magnoliopsida > Santalales > Viscaceae > Viscum > Viscum album. Next base: position 1,049,874,538 of record OY728162.1, read on the forward strand.
GGGAAGAATCAATACAACCATCATATAGACTACACCTATTAAATATATGAAGATGAAAAATATAATTGAAATTTTAATTTTTTATTAGGGTGATTTGAAGTAGAAAAATAAGATAACAAATTAATGAAATACTTATTATTACCTTTAATGTTAATATATCAATGTATTAATGTATGTTCAAAGATATATATTACAATTCATCTAATAATGTACAATAATGTAGTTCAAATTAAAGTGTTGATTTTTCTTAGATGACTACGATAAATATAATGTATTATTAGAGAATTAATTATTTCAAAATATAAAAATACAAGTTTAATAAGATTGATAAAAAATAAAAAGAAATGATATGTTATGAATTTAAAAATGTTAAGCATATAAAGAATTATTTTCAACATCATATAGAAGAGAATAATTTAGAAATTCTTTTTTAATGAAGGTCATACTTTATAAAGAATGTAAATAAAGATATTAAAGAAATCAGAATTTATTTATAGGACTTTAGTGATATTTATAATTCTAACTCTGATGTTGATAAATCCAATCAATATTCTAAAATGTGTTTTCTAGGTCAAGAAAAAATGTACATTCATTTTCCTCTCCCATAAATAAATATAATGATTATTTAATTAATAAAATAAATAAATGTTTTAATATTTAATAGAATTATCATTCATTAAATAACAATCATAAATATTTAAATACGTCCCATTATTATGTTATTTTTTTAATATTATAGTTTGTTTAAAAAGATTTCAATATATATATATGTGTGTTTTGAAAAAATGTACCCTCTAATTATCGATATGATAGTAGTATTCATGTATTATTATCAAGAATCTATACTTAAAATATGACTTCTATCTTGATTAATCAAGGAAAGGAATAATTCTTTGAAATTATTGGTAATCTAAATATTGTTAAGGGTATACAAGGGATTGGAATGGATGACTAAAATCTAAATATTTGTAACAATTCTTATGCTGCATTACTAAAAGTATAATAATGTATATTATTGTTTATTTTATTTATGATGTTACTAGATATTATTATGTTGATTACAGGTTGACATATCCCCAAATTTTAGTAGCTATGAAAACCTATATTACAAAATATTTATCTAATACTAATGATGTAATTTATTCTGAATGAAATTATATTTGGATAAAAAAATATGTGATTACTGATAATGTTGGATAGTAATGTATACGGGAACGATAATACCTATGTTTAATTTTTTAGGCCAACAAAATTACAAAGATAATATAAAATTATATATGGAGCATGGAAACATAAGAAAAATGAGTGGAGAGATTTAAAAAATTTATTTTCTACAATGAATTTACGTTTGAAATATCATATTTAGGGATAATTCAAAAAGAAACATCATTGTATTTGGAACATTTGAAATCCGAAAATCCTTTCTTATCAAAACAATTTTATATATTTAATAATTTAACACTAATTTGATATGTATCTACCAAATCTATGATGATGGATACACAATTTATTTTTTAAATAATCCTCATTATATTTGTAATATAATAATACTATATTTAATTAATCTAGAATTTATAATGATTACTATTTATATATTGATTATATTTTATAATAGAATATAAATTTACTGATTACTAATATTAATGAATGTTTTATTTGAGATTTAATACTTAGAAGTTTTATTGTTTGTCCATTAAGGAAGTCTATTTAGAATAAATTTATTTTTAGACCTCGTAAACTATAGCTTCAAGAAATGAGGTTATGTGATTAATATAATATAAACTAATAAGAAAAATCTGATTTCAAGTCAATAAATTATGTTTCACTTCTAAAACCTTTTAATTTAGCCACATTTAATTTTTTAGACTATCTTGAATAAAAGAAATATTTCACAATTATTATTATTTTATTATGATTATTGATTTATCCTGATTTATATGAGTTTAATTTTTTAGAAATATTAGTGAATATTGGTTTATCCTCATGAATTTATATAAATTATTTCTAAATAAAAATGTTGTTGAAATTGTTTCTTTGATAAGAAATAACGGAAGAGAGTGTGAATGTGAAGGGTTTAATTCATTTTATTCAATTCATGAATTAAAATAAATCTATACCCATATTACATTTAAATAGTATGGTGTTTTTCAAGGGGGTAATAGGAAATTCCAAAAAAATTCTTGATACATGTTATATAAATATAGTTTCCTTACTCATTTTTTTCCTGAAACAACTTATATATTTATCTAAATCATAAACAATGTTCTTGTAAGACTTATTTAAAAGAAAAAACCCTACGCATTATAAAATAAGAGAAATAAAAAATGTATTCTTTGATGTCTTTGGGTGAAGGATTTATATATATAATATATATGAAAATATTTGTAAATTTGTTCTAAAAGATTCTTCAGGAATATTTTTTGGTTATAATACTACTTCTAAATCATAAAGAGTTTTTAATATAATGTAAATAATAGTTAAAGAATCAATTAATGTGATGCTTGGTGAAATCGATCTGTTGTTCATATAAAAATTTCCAATGATGGTCTCGATGATTCTCTTAACAACAAGGGAATTTTTATTAATTTAAAAACTAATAGTGGTGATGTTGGGAACAATTTCATGTACAACCAAGTCTTGACGTTTTGGTAGCTAAGGAATATGAGAGTTTATTTTTTCAAAATCTAATAAGAAAAAAATTAATTATTCAAGAATCTGCTAATAGGGATTTAGATGAAGGTAGTAATATCAGAATATTTTTTAGAATCATATCTCAATTAACATCTTTTATCTAAAAAAATTGGTCTTAAACCCCTTATTGGACGCTATAAATGATACAAATTGGTTATAGATATGGAGGAAAAATGAAACTGCTTTAAACTAATTAATTTAAGGAATTATATGGGAGAACTGTAGTTTAACATATTATTGAAAAACAATAGGTTCTTAGGAATAATAATGATGATCATGGTGTTATCACTAGTAATAAAAAATGTTTGGTGGCTATATGTTATAATCTAGATGTACATATTTACTAAGAAGAAAAATTCTCACATGTTTTTAAGATTGATAAAATTAAAATCCTACATTATTATAAATCATATGTGAATTTAATACAATTCTAGAAGAATGATAAATTATATTATATAAATAATACTCTTATTGATGATGTTTATTTTGAACAACCTCTGAATTTCCAAAATATATATTTCTGGATTCTATTTTTAAAATTGCTACATATTTATATGGACTTAAATAGGAACATATTACATGGTATGAATGGTTAGTTTATTTATTATATCAAATGGATTTTTCTATAGCGGTGGTAAAACATACGTTTTCTAATAAAAATCATATTCAAATTTATTGTTACTTCAAATATATGATGATGATTTTATTTTTTCTTCTGTAAATTATATATAATCTACTAAATTTTATTTACATGTGTAAGAATAATTCAGAATGATAATTATGGGTTTTTTGAACTTATTTTTTTTTCAAATCCTCTAAAATGACATTAGGGATGTCTATAATCAAATAATGTTTACATTAGATTTAATAAAAATGTATATTCAAAAAAGAAATAATTAATCTTAATCTCTAATGAGTTATAATAATAAAATTAATTTGGATAAATCTAAGAAACTAGTAAAAATCATATATAATAGAAAAATAATTGGGAGGATATATATTATAAAACTAGTTGACCAAATACCAGATTTTCTATATCGGCTAGTGCTAAATTTCTTTCTAATCCTAACGAATCCTAGCCAAAAGTAAAAAAAAATTATTATGGTATATTAGTGGATATATTTTTATATTTTTTACTTCTCAAAACCTTTTACATTGATTTGAAATCATATTTTTGTGATGAATTTAGAGGTTGTAGTTTAGATAAAATGGTCACCTCTTGAACATTACATTTCATAAGAAATAATTTGTTTCATGGTATTTAAAAAGTAATAATATAATACATTATATACTATTGAATAATAATATATTAAAAACTCATTTTTGTGCTCAATTGATTTAGATAAAACACACATTTATAGTTTTTTTATAAATTTTTAAACATATGCCTTTTAAATTTCATGACATTAGTGATACAAATATTTCAAATAATCATATATGATTTTCTTGAAAAAAATTATATTAGGAACCATTTCATAAGATATAATACTATTAAAATAGTGAAATTTTTATCTTGTTTATTGATACTAAACATCAGTTGGACTATATATTCATTAATCCCCTTATTTATGATCATATTGATTATATAAAATGTTAGTAGGAAATTTTTGAATTTAATTTATTTTTTTATATATTGTATGTTTTCCTAGTTTTTTTAATAATTTTTTTAATAAATTGATGAATATTATAAATTAATTTTATTTCTAATTTTTGGGATTTTTATAGTTTCATGACATGGAATATAATTTTAATTTGATCAATTTCTAGATACATAATAATAATTATTTGGTATATAATATTAACTTTTTATTTTGTATCATTGAATTTTTTTTAATCTTATAGATTACCTATTTCAATTTTTATTCTCATGTTCTAATATATCGTAATGTTACTCATGAAATTATTCTCATTTTATTTTAATTTTTTATAAATTTAGTTTTTTGGATTATAAACATATATTGAAGCATTTTAATCTTTCATTAAATTAAAAAACCTAATATAAAACCATAGAAATAATTTAAAATGGAAATATTGAAGTTATATGATATTTGTTCTTTTCTTATGTGTGTGAAGAATAAAAATAGAGATGATTCAGAAAGGAATAATCTTCATACTAAAGAAATATACTTCCCTCTGATTATTCATTAAAACTTGTTGCTGAAAAAAGTATAGAGTTATCAATAATGGGAGAATATATTTATTTTTGACAATATGATGTTTTTAATTTATAATAAAGTTAAATAGTTTCACAATATGATGTTTTTAATTTATAATTTTTTTATCTTTCAAGAACAAACACAATTTAAAAGAAACAAATCCTGAACTTTTATAGAGAGAATAAAATTATTTAAAAATATATTGTAATTTTAAAAGGAAAAAGGTTCAAGGAAATTTAAAAATTATTATATTTGAACATTTTTATATATTACTTGTTTATGAATGAGTAGGACTTAAAACAACCTTGATATATATTTAGGCTAATGCATAATTATTTTCCTTGGTGGAAAATTCAAACTTTTATCCTCATGGGAGATTACAATCATTATTTCTTGGGAAAATAGAAGAATACGTAAATGAGTGAGAAGTTTTAAATGATCATAATTGTACATTGGATAAAAAATGAATTTTAAAAAATATTGGGTAAATATGGTGTGTATCAATAAAAAAGATTGTTTCTCTTAAGGATGATGTTTAGGAAGCTCGCTTAGAGGTAAAAAAGGATACCCCTACTATATATAATTGGAATTATGTCACTATACATATTAAAGCTATACTAAATGATCCAACTTGACCTAAATATGAGAAAGAATCTATTGATAATAATTTATCATCTATTATCGAGGAGGTTTTAGCTATATATAACAACGATGAGAATTAATAATCATTTACTATGAATTTTTAGACAAAAAATATCAATGATAGTGCATGTTCAGAAGATATTAAAAATCATAACATTATTTTTTAACACACTAGAATTGATATTAATACCAAATGTAATAAGTTGGAGGTATTGTGAGACTCTGCTCAAATTTATATGGAAGGATAATGTGAAAAAAATGTATATATGACATTAATTACCTTTAATTGAATGTTGAAACAATTAAAATTGATAATGCTCTGGGAGTTTTTGATTTTGTAGGTTAATTCGACAATCTCAAGCATTATTAAGATTCCATGTGTGCTAGATGAATTAACATAAAGAAAAATATTTCCACTAATATTGATAATGAAAAATAATCTAAAAATTTAGAGGATGTGGTTGATAAAAACGAAAAATATATGGATGAAATATGTAATGTATCTAAGGTGGGGTTAAATAAGAATATATAATCATTTAATTATTAATGTTCTTTTCCAGTAAATATGATGATAATTTCAAATAATTCTGTATAACAATATTTGACTAGGGCAATCTTGTTAATGGTTATAATGATATGTCTAAGGATGAGGAGATATTTATATGAGAACAATTGGATAACATTACTGATAATTCAGTATAAAATTATAGATTTTATGATTTAAAATCATCTCTATTCAATTTATTTAATTTTTAAAATATTATTGAATTATTTGATGATCAATGGATATATTTAAATATGAAACAACATGTCAAGTCATGAAATAATGAAATGATATTAAATTAGTTAAAATAAATAATGATAAAACATTAAAGCATTCCCACTTCATGTGTTGTTTATGAACTATCTAAAAAATTGGATAATGTACAATCTGATGTTTTGAACATGGAAAATATGTTACATATAATAATATAGATAAATAGAGAAATCAAATTAGTGATTATTTTAATAAAAAATATTTTTTGGATGTTAAGTAAATAATCTTTCTTATACAACTAATGAATTTTTCTTATATATTCATGTTTATATAATTTGAGATATCAATAGTCTAATAATACATAAAGATAATCTGTATTGGTCTCTTACATAAATCTAATATTGTTCTTATCCTGGTATGGGTGATCTTATAGTTGGAAAAAATCATTTATGATAATATTAAATATTGTTTCATATATAGATTTTAATCATTCTCAAATGAAGACGATGATAAGATAAAGTAGTTGAAGAGTTCAATAAAAAATAAATGAAATATATAGTTAAAATTCATAATATGCTACTTCATTATGAGATGGGTTGTTCAAAAATTTAGTTACACTATCTGTTATATTGAAACTCTTCTTAAAGAATAATATGAACATTAATCTAAAATAAATAAGTATGGTTTTTTTAAATGTAATGAAAATATGTTTTGATAAAGGGATTAATGATATAATATTATTTGATCACTTAATATATGTAAATATATTTTATAGATTATTAGAGGCCTTAAAATTATTATAAGAATGTAGTACTTTTTAAAAAAATCATCAAACCCGATAGTTTTTTTAACAATTTTTAAAGTAATGATTCGATATATTAGAGGAAATATAAATGATATTATAGATATTATTTTAGAAATATTTCAATAAATATTTTTATTTTGTAATGCTCTATAATGTCCTGGAAATTCAATGTAATTTGTCTTAATTATATGGAATTATTTTGTGACTACGTGCTGAGACGACGTGCGATTCCAGGGCCTAGAGTGCCCAAAATGATCTATTATAAAATAATATGGTTAAAATAGTTGACCTGAGGAGTTTTCTGGAAAAGTTGAATAACTCCTAAATGGGTTCCCAAATAAAAAATCTGAGGGCACTGTTGCATTTAGGCTGTCGGGTTTACCCTAGGCGTGAATGAATTCAAGACGATGCATGCCTCCATTGTGATAACCTAAAAATTGAATAACCTTAAATAAAATTATTAAATAAATTTATTTTACTTTTAAAATTCGTATAACTCATTAATGGTTACTTATATTGAAAATCGGAGTCTACCATTGAGCTCATGAGGGTATGATTTCATTAGGTAGAGCCTAACATTTTCCGGTGCTGGCCAAAAGTGAAAGTCAGTTTTTGGCTGTGAATAATATAATTAATTAAAAACTATTTTATTTTAAAATCCTTATAACCCCTAAAATGTAACTCAGATAGAAAATTTGAGTATAATATAGAGCATCTGGTGAAATATTTTACTTAGGTGGAGCATCACATTGACCTATGTAGGTCGAGGATGAAAGATATTTTTTGATCTTTTTTAAGAGAATCAAAATTGTGCATGTGCACAGTTTTGGAGACTTCTAAATGGGTGACCAGATTGAAAATACATGGGAAAGTTTTCATCTGAAACGGTGAATTCAACATTGAAAGTACTTAACCTCCATCGGTGCGGGTCGAGGGAAAACATTAATGTTTAGTAATTTTAAGAAAAAATAAAATAAACATCAAAAGTTTACATTATTCAAAAGAATTGTTTCGCTGCAACACAGAGATGATATGAGTGTTTCATTCCATAGATGAAAAATGTAATTAATCATTAACTGAAGTGTAATAGATATAATGTTTCATAAATGAAAAAACCTAATGATGCGATGACGCATCGTAACAGAAACATTGCGACATGTTTCTCTTTTAATGAGATAAGGGGTTGGTGAATTAGAGATGGAATTTCTCTGATGGATGATGATGGATTTCTCTTCAATGAATAAAACCCTCAAATCAGAATGCAGAAACAATGCCTAGTAAATGGATCCAGGACCACAGATAGATGAATTACAATTACATATAATGGATTGATACCAATTAAGAACCTTCTCTAGGCATGTGTTTATTGTTTTTGAATTATAGTATCTTGTTCTTCTTCCTAAACAACGAACGTGGATCAAGCCACAAAAAAGTTGATTCATAGATCATATGTTATTGAAGGAGGGATATTTGAAATTTTGAATTTAAATGGTAGATTAAATTAATTTATTATAATCTCAAACCCCTCTTTTAATTCCTACTTTGAATCTCTACTGTTGGGTGGGCAGGATTACACCAACAAGACCCAATCACCCCAGTCTCATGCATTCATTGTGGATTACCTTTAAAAATGAAAAAAAGGTTTCGGGGCTTTAGCATGAATGGTGGAAAATCATGGAGGGTAGGGTGTGCAGATGACATGGTGAATAGACCATTGGATTGCACCCAGTTGTCTGCAAAAGAAGTCAATGACGCGTTGTTTACCGCGGAGGAAGGCTGCAGTCGGCTCTGGCCGTGGTGGAGCTGTAAGATCCCCCGTAACATAGGCCAGTAGTTGGCGGTGGAAGCGAAGACACCCAACCACGTTGGTGGAGAGACCCATGTTGTGCGGGCCGTAACTCTTGGCCGGCATGAGGTTCGGTGACCTTGTGCGGTACCCATAGGTCGGCCGGATTCGATCGGCCGTGACGCACAGGAACCAGATTACTTGTGGTGTGCATTCTTGAGGGGACTGGTTTGGCATGCGGGCCGATCTAAGGTGCAAAAACTGGGCCATGGCATGGCCTGAGATAGATATAACTGGCCCACTGTAGAGATATGCGCTGGTGGGGTAGAAACGGGCCACTGGGCGACCCTGGCTAGGATAAAACCAGCCCCCATATTGTGAGCCCGGATAGATAAATCCATATCACTAGGCGACCTGGTGGGATGGACACATGACCAAACCGGGCTGGGTCTAGAAAGCCTCAATGGGCCTAGCCCATCAGTCAGGTCGTATCGAGCCTGCCCAGGCCTGAATTGGGTCTGTTCGGGTCAGGTCAGTCAAACCTGGTCAGGGTATGCGTGGGGTAACGACATGATGTTTTCATTAGAAATTTTATTCTTATAATTATGTAATATAATAACATGAAATCAAAACACAAAGAAATACTATTTACTATGTGTCCTTTAATCATAAGTTTGTCACTATTGTGATTTGAATTTTGAATAGATGACATGGACAATAGTGATCAATAAGTTATTTGGAGTCTAATATGACCAACATTGTATTTGGTGAATATTAATATACACTTATGAATAGTAATTTTACCCTTATGAATATTGAGATCCCTTAATGAATAGAAACCTTACCAATGATATTATATTAATAATATTCAAGTGGATGTACAATATACCTATATCTGGGAATAAGAAAATAAATTTTTTCAAATTGTTATTTTTCGAGTCAATTGTTATTTTTATTAAATAACAAATTAATCAAATTTAGAATTTTATTTTTGAAAAATGGTGTTCATTTTTTGAATCTACAAATCAAGAAATGTTTAGGGTGAATTTTTGGAATTTTTCTAAAATACATGATTTTTTTATGAATAGTAAAATATGATAATTTATGATAAATGCTAAATAATGGATTTAATTAGTCATTGATGATGATATACTGATGTAATACCAATTGGTTCTAACTCACAAGAACATATTAGAAATATTTGTCATGGAATCATCACTATTTTAGGACTTGAGGTAAAATAAAAAACTAAGGAATCAAATATTATGAAATCCCTTCTCTCTGCCACTATAAATTGCACCCCTCTTTACCTCTTCTATTCACTACTATCATGCCTTTTTCAACTCCTATATTCTAACCCAATATATCCTCAGTCTCCTACCCCACACCCAAATTCCTTTAGTCTCTTCAAAAGACCGCATCATCTCCCCTTAAGAGTCTCTCAAGGAATATTGGTTAAACAGGTAAAATTCCTATTTTCTTTTCTTTCATTTTTAATTTAATTTGTTATCTATTCTCTACTAAACTATACTCAACCAAATACAATGACAACTCAAGTAACATACAAGTATTATAATTTTCTTATTATAATGGGATAATTCCTTTCCATATCTCTTTTTTCCACCTTCTATTTGAAAGAAATTAAAACACCATTTGAGATGTGTTATATTTGAACAATCAAGGATGAAAGGTTATAAATTTTATTACTATATTTAATTATGTTCATGAAAACATATTTATTATTTAACCATACTATTATATGTGTATTTTATCTTATTTAATTTTTTTAATTCTTATTCACTCATGATGTAAAATAATAATACAAAACAAGTTAATTTGGAGAAAAATCGCAAAAATTTATAATGAATTTATCAGGAATTTATTATATAATGATTCAAATTCAAATCAAATAAAAAAATTAAATTTATAACCATTTAATCTTATTTATGTTCACTAACAAAATATAACTTTAATTTTGGTGAAAATTTCTCATTTCACATGATTCTTCGTTCTTGAACATAAGTAAACCGATCGTCAAAACCAAGAAAACAAATGGAAACAAACAATAAAATTGAACAAATTAATCCATTACAAAGGCTATGAATGAACTTTAAAATGGTATAATAAATCAATTAAATATATAATATTTCATATAATAATTAATTAAATAACCTAATTTGTTTATTCATGTCATTAATGAAAAGTGGAGAACACCAACAGACATAAGGTAAGAGATCCTCTCTATTTCACATTTATTCAAAAATGTTCTCTATGTTATGACCTTTTTGTGTATTCCCTAATGACAAGGTATGATTTTAAACCCCCCATATACTTCAATAATGATTTATAAGTGATAATAAACCCATTTATTTCTCATTAATCTCTCTTAAGAACACCTGATACCATGTCGATAATCTGTAAGGGATTCGGCCCAAACCTCCTTTGATCATTCGCATTGCCTTATCATTCTCATACGAAAATGAATATAACCTATATTTTTATGTTCATACACTAAATCTGGTTTATATTTAAATAATTCATTTATTATTAATCATTCATCTGTCATTTAGGGATGTACATGTTTTTATGTGTTTCCCTCCTCAAAACTTCTCGATATGAAAACTTGTTTTAAACGAACTTCCTGAATTATTATCTGATTTAAAGTTCATATTATCCTATATTTTAATAGAAAATTGTCCTTATAAAATCTATCATTTAATTATGAAAACCATCTTGGATTACTTCAGGATATATATAAAATATTTTACCCTTTCCTATTTTAAATGATTTATAGTAATTTCATTAAAACCTCTCAAAATTGTTTTAATGATATAATTTATTACATACTTTTCTTACATGTTTTCACTTATACAAGACATCAATTCCCATCATACAAGCCTATTTTACCTCATGAATTTCCATGCATATTTTAGTTCATTTCTTCTAGGGGTAGATTTATAATACACCCATCGGTTATAATTTATGTTTGGATTATGGTACCCAATCCTTTTCCATAGGCGACCCTTATGATTATATATGATTTATTATGAATGAATAATTATATGGAAAAAATATTCATGGAATGATAATATGGGTGTTCTTAAATACTTCCCCAATGTAGTGGATAATGTTGAGTCTCATTATATTTTATGTGAAATGGTCTTGGCGTTTAGACTTGGCATGTCCAACTACATGTAATGGTATGGGAAGTTATCCTTTGCCTGTGATACTATGAGAAATGGTTGTGAAGATTATCCTTGAATTGTACTAAATTCATATTTTCGGTTTCTACCACGTTTCTATGAATGCAATTTTAAATGATCCCATGTTTATATGTTCTAATTCCTTATGTTACATGGCTTTTTATATCATTTATTCATGTCTTCTAACCCATGTACTAAGTATTTGTTCTCATTCTTATTCCAATAATAGGATTTTTGGATCACACATTTGTCATTATATCCTCGCGTTATCCTATTAAGATATATGAGAACAATTTATGTTAGGAGTCCAATATGAATAACAAATAAAGAAATGTTTTCCTTTTGATATAAGTTTTATGTACACAGTCATCAATGAAACTATAATTTACAATCCTTATCTTTTACTATGATTTATTATTATACTTGAAATCATGAATTGTTATTTGTAAAAGGCTAGGGTAACTATATTTGGTATCAAAGGATATAATGTTATTTGTTTAGATTAGAAATATAGAACCTTAATAAGAACATAAAAGCTGAGACTATGTATAAGAAAACATTCCTATATTTTGGTAAGTATAGAATATGTTGTTTATGAAGATAATAAATCTCTATTTGGATACAAATTGGTAGAGGTGGCTCTATAAAATATGTACCTCGGAGTTAAATTTCCATTAAAGAGTATCATGCCTGACCCAGGGTATCCTAGTACATGACAACAAGCCATTCTACACTCTTTTTTTGACAGTCCAGAGGGATATGCTTTGGAAAATTCATGATCTTAGTGTAGACCATTATTAAGAGAAAAAACAAAGAATCCTGAAATAATATAAGTTAAGAAATAGATCTCAGAAAACCTAGAATTAAACCTAAGGAATATCATGTTAGTAGATATTTGTTTTTTATATCTTTATCTTTTTCGGTTTAAAAGTTTCATTTTTATGTTCAATGACTATGTATTGAATCCCTATAGTAATACGTTCTTTTTCTTTGTTAATAGATGTAAATAAAAGAACACATTACTACAACCAATATGATGGGAAATGTGAATATTTCCATAATGATATTATTGAAATGATGTGAATGGATGCACGAAACATCATGAAGGAACCTGATCATCTAGCTCAAGTTATGGATAATAACTAGAATCATGTGGAACACCCTCCTTTCCCATGGAATGAGAAATTTCCATGTAATCATTCATGCAACAAAGGCATCCCGTGTTTAGAAAATCTTATGATCCCCTCCCTAGAGATTCGTGGATTAACTCCGTTGAAAAGATATCCTCCATCCTCCAATGCTCCTAAAAAGATAAATTTGTTATTGTGGTCTATCATTTTGATGGGAAGGAGGATCAGTGGTGGAAACTGAACCACAATATGAATCCCTGGGGGGAAAACGATTCCATGGTATGTGAGAAATTTAAGAGAGTGGTTTTCAATAAATATCTTCCATAAAAACTCTATCTCAATTTGAATGAGAGTTCCTTGGACTCATGAAGAAGGAACATGAGTCAATCGTGGTGTATGAAGAAAAACGTAAAAGGATTGTAAGGAACACATCGTTCTTTTTCATGAACATCAAAATCAAGGTGCATCACATAATTACTGGAGTATGGTTTATTCTATGAAATGTGTTAGCGTTTCAAGACATCAATAGTTATGGGGTTATTGTTCGTTGTGACCTGAAGGATGAAATGTATATTAGAGAATCTCAGTATTCTGATGGGCCCGGTGAAATGATTCAGAAAATGGGGAACAACATGGGGGGTTCAACAAACAAATCCCATGATGGAATGATCCCCGAATATCCAACTTGTAAAAGTCATGAGAAGACTCATTTTGGGAACTATCTAATGGTAACCAAGAATTGGTTGAAATGAAATATAATGAGACATTTATCCATGAACTAAAGAGAGGATATGTTTAGTCCAACTAATGTTAATGAAAAAAGAAAGGTTCAGTTCAACACTTAGCTTATATTGTTGTGTTACAACTGCATTGAGCATGTCCATTATGCGAACAATTACAATGTTCTAAGGGTTGTTAAAAGAAATCAACAATAATCCCCAAGGAAAAAATGAATGGATTATTCTATCACTACTGCTGAGGTGGAGCTGGAAAATGATTTTGTGATAGGTACACAAGTTATTTATTCATGAATGTAAAATAGGCTATCTATTTCTAGTTCTATGTATTATTTCATATCTTGAAAGCTTAGTATAACTATTCAAGAACCACATCAAAATTGGGATTACATGTTATCTGTGAGGACAAAAAGGGGGAAATTATTGTATCCATGGTTTATAATCCACCCAGTTAATGTTTATGAACTGATCCTACCAAAAAATCTAGTCAAATTTTCCTTAATGTAGTTCAATTCAATTTTTGTCATGGACTAGAAATCCATATATAATGCTAACATCAATGGTCAGTAAAGGGATATCACTCTTCCCATACTAAAGAATTCTCCAATTATTTACAAGTGTATGGAAAAATATGAATATCCTTTAGATTAATTTTATTTTCAGTGGATACTACTTCCTTATAAGAAAGAATATTTAGCACAAATGAGTGAGAAAAAGTATAAGATCATGCATGAAGACATTACCACCACGGGGGACTAAATTGATGTATTCCCTGAAGGATTTCTTAGACTTACTCATGGTCAAGAGTTTGAGTTCCCAATTTCACTTATTCCAAAATCTTTTCCTACATCAATTACACCTTATCAATTTAACATTTTTGAGATGGAAGAGTAGAAGAAGCAGTTATAGGAGGATCTGGAAAAGGGTTTTATATGATTGAGTGCTTCACTATGGGGTACGCTAGTTGTATTCGTGAATAGGAAGGATGAATCAATTACATATGAATTAATTATCGCGATCTCAATAAAATCATGATAAAGAACAAGTATCCCCTTCCCCGAATAGTTGACCTTTTTGATCTGCTTTGTAGGGCCAGTTTTTTCTCTATGGTGGACCTTTGGTTAGTTTATCCTCAATTAAAGGTGAGGAAGGAAGATATTACCAATTATAACTTTTGAACAAGGTATGGACACTATAATATCATAGTGATGCCCTTTATACTCACTAATGATCCAAATATTTTCAAGGATTTAATGAATACAGTCTTTAAGGATTACCTAGAAATTTTTTTCGTAGTCATTTTTAACGATATTCTGATACCCTCTATGTGTAAGGAGGAACATGATGATCATTAGAATATTGGTTTATAGACGTTTCAATGAGGTAATCTATATGAAACGTACATTAAATGTCAGATATGGATGGATGAAGTATCATTCTTGGGGCATGTTATCACGAGTAAAGGGATATCTATCGACCCTTCTAATGAAAAGGAAATTAAATAGTGTCCCATTCCAAAATCCGTAATGTATATCCGTAGCCTTCTACATATATCTAGGTATTATCGAAGATTTTTGAAGAACATTTCACAATTTTCAATCCCAATGAACATGCTAATATGCAATGGAGTAAAGTCTGTCTCGACTCAGGAATGTGAAGACAATTTTAAGGAGTTGACAAATATTCTTATAACTATGCTAATACTCATACACCCAACTAGTGGGTAACTATTTGTGGGGTACTATGATTCTTCAAAGAAATGACTATGTTTTTTTCTGATGGAAAATGATAAAGTGATACCCTAGGCCTCAAGGTAGCTGAAAATCCATAAGAAAAACTATCCCACGCCTGATCGGGAGTTGGCTGCTGTGATCTTTGCATTGAAAATCTAACATAATAATCTCTATGAGGTGAAGTGTGATATATATATATTGATCATAAGAGCATCACATATATATTTACATAGAAATAAATTGTTATGCTCCAACAAATATGGATTTATATCATCATGGATTATGATTTCTCAATCCCCTACATTCCTAGTAAGGAAAATTAGGTGGAAAATGCTCCAAGTGGAAAGGGTCATGCGTCTTTATCACTGATTAAAATTGAAAAGGATCCAATCTTTTTATATTTATAGTGAATGGAAATGGGAATCATTAAGTGAGGAACATCATCAATTTATTTTCAAAAGATTACTCGACCATCACTCATAGAAAAAATAAAGGATTCTCAATGAAAATATGTTGTAATTTAGAAATGGGTGGAATCCATTATAAATAGTAAATCCTCTGAGTTCATGATAGACATGGATGGATTTTTATGATTTTGGTCATGATTACGTGTACCATATAATCTGGATATAAATAATGAAATTTTTAATGATGCACATATCTTGACATTCTTTATTCACATAGGGAGCACAAATATGTATCGAGATCTATGTGAAAAAATTTGGTGGGACAATATGAAAAGGGAGACTGATGAATATACATCAAAGGTCCTAGTTTGTTAGAAAGTGAAGGATGAGTGAAAAAATTAGAAGGATATAATACAATGACTACCAATACTAACATTGATGTGGGATAAAATTACCATGGACGTTGTCAATAGACATTAGAGGATATCCAAAGGAAATAATTCATTATGCGTTATTTTGTTTCACCTTTCGAAGAAAACACATTTTATCACAATTGGAGAGGACGTATCATTGAATCAAATTAACTGGATATACATCATTGATGTGGTACGGATGAACGGATTACCCATATGAATTGTATCTGATCATGATCCAAGATTAACCTCAGGGTTCTAGAAACATTTTGAACATTATCTATGAACTATATTCAACTTCAGTACGACCTATCATCGTCAAAATGATATCCAATATGAGTGAATTTTTCTAATAGTGTAAGACATGTTGATAGAGTGTTCTATATAATTCAATAGAGGATGGGACCAACATATTTAACTATTCAAATTCAACTACAACAAAAGTTTCAATTAAATCATATGAATGGAAAAATACAAAGTAATTTATGGGAAAAAAGTGTAGAACACTAGAGTGTTGGGATAATGTCGACGAGCATAAGCTGATAGGACTAGAAATAGTCAACGAAATGTTAGATAAGGTGAAAACTGTTTAGCATCACATTAAGGTAGCCCAATTTCATCAAAAGATTTATTCAGACAGTCATCGATGAGTCAATGAATATAATGTTGAAGACATGGTATTTCTATTCATATCTTCATTGAATAAGATCATGAGGTTTGGGAACAAAGTAATGTAAAGACCAAGGTACATAGGCCCTTTTGAGATTCTCGATCGTGTTGGGGTAGTGGCCAATCAAATTGAACATCTGCCTACAATTTCTAAAGTAAATGATGTCTTCCATGTATCCCTCTTATGGAAGTACATAATAGATCCTTCACATGTACTCTCTTCAATGTTTTTACCGTTGGAGAATGATCATACTTACAGGGAGTTGCTAGTGAAGACCTTGGATCATATAGATATAGTTATAGGTTACAAGACTACTCACTAGGTTAAAGTACTATGGTGGAACCATAAGTATGAAGTGGAAACATTGGATCTAGTGGATTAAAATAATGAAATGTACTTGCACCAATTTATTTTTCAAATAATGTAAAATGAAATTTCAAGGGGGAAATTTCACAAGGGGGGATAATTTAACAACCCAAAGATTTCAATTGAAATTTACTTCTTATAATTTTTTAATATAATCACAAGATATCACAACACAATGAACTACTATTTACTATGTGTCCTTTTCGCATAAGTTTATCACTTTATTTATTTTATTTTAAAAAATAATTCATACACGGTTGTGATCAATAATTTATTTGGAGTATAATATTACCAACATTGATTTTGGTTAATGGTAACATACCCTAATGAATAGTGTTTTAAACCATATGAATAGTTACATACCCTAATGAATAGTAACCATACTTAAGATAATATATAAATAAGATCCAATTGGAAGTACGATATACAAATATTAAGGAATAAGAAAAAAATGTTATAAAAATGTTATTTTTCGTGTAAATTGAGATTTTAAATAAAAATTAAATTATTCAGATTTAGAAAATTAATTCAGAAAACAATTGATCATTTTTGGATTCTAGACATTGAAAAATGGTTAGGGTTAATTTTTGGTATTTTTCTAAAATAAGTGATTTTTTTGAATAGTAATATATACTAATTTAGGATAAATGCTAAATAATGTATTTATTGATTCATTGATGAAGATATGATGATGTAAGACCAATTGGTTCAAACGAAAATGCGCATATTAATATTTTTGATCATGGAATCATAACTATTTCTAGTCTTGATAAAAAATAATGAACTAAGGAATTAAATATTAAGAAACCCTCATCTCCTTCAATATAAATATCAACCCTTTTACCTCTTATCATCAATCCTCTCAAGAATTGTGCCATGAATATATTATTCTAATCTATCTCCTCAAGATCCTCCCCCATGTACAAAATCATTTAGTCTCTTCAATATGACAAATTCTCTCCCCTTAATATTCTCTCAAGGAAGGTTGATTCAAGAGGGAGAATTTCTCTTTACTTTTCATTCATCATTGAGTTCCTTTGAACTATTTTATTTCCTAATCTCTACTCAACCAAGTGGTATGAAAACACCAGTAACATACATGTACTATAATTTTGTTATGGTAATGGGGTAATTAATTATTATCTCCTCTTTCCCCACCTTTTATTTGAATGGTATGAATAACCCAATTTAAGATGTGTTAATTTAGCACAGTTTGGGATGATGAGTTATCAATTTCTATTACTATCTTCAATTACGGTCATAAAAAAATTATGGTTGAACCATAATACTATATTTTTATTTTATTTTATGTGATTTTGCTATACTCTTAATACACTCATCTTGATAAATTATAATACAAAAAAGTTAATTGTGAGAATAATAGTTAATATTTAT
Source organism: Viscum album (assembly GCA_963277665.1). Taxonomy (NCBI): domain Eukaryota; kingdom Viridiplantae; phylum Streptophyta; class Magnoliopsida; order Santalales; family Viscaceae; genus Viscum; species Viscum album. Next base: position 1,049,893,429 of record OY728162.1, read on the forward strand.
TCAATCATTTATCATTTATGTTTTATATATTGATTCATCTTCACTCCAAAAAACCAAATCAATTTTATATGCATGTAATATTATATATTTTCATTAAAGAATATAACATAAATTGCATAAAAACATTCCCATTTCAAATGATTCTCTATTAATGAACATAAGTAATCAAAACATAAAAACCAATAAAAAACGAACACAAATAGTGAAATTGAACAACTTAACCCATTAAAAAGGAAATTAATGAACATAAAAGGGTATACTAAAACAATTAAATATAGAATAGGTTCTGAAATTCATAATTAAAAATATTAATTTTTTTATTCAGCTCATTAATAATATGTGCGGAAGACCATCAAACATAAGGTAAGGGGTCCCCACTATTTCACTTTTATTCAAGAATGTTCTCTATATTATACGATTTTTGGTGTATTTCGTAGTGATGAGTTATGATATCTCACCTAACCCATACTTTATTAATGATATATATGTGAGAATAAATCTATTTATTTCTCATTAATCCCTCTAATGTACACCTGATACCATGCCGATATTTTGTAATGGATTCCACCTGAACCTCCTTTGTTCTTTTGGGATTTATTATCATTCATTTAGGAAAATGAAGTTATCATAACATTTTTTTGCATATTATAAATTATGTTTACATGTTCCAAATTCATTTATAAATTCCCTTTAAACATTCTCTTTCTGGGATATGAATTTTTTTATGTGATTCCCTCCTCAATACTTCCCAATAAGAAAAATTGTTTTAAGGGAACTTTTTAAATTCTTACCCGATATTAGTTTCACCATATCTTCAGTTTTAATCCAACATTATCTTTGTAAAATCAGTCATTGTATTATGAAACCATTATTTGTTCACTTCTAGTTTTATATAAAAAATTGTTCCCTTTTCTATTTTAAAGGCTCTATAGAATTTCTCATAAAACCTCTCAAAAATTTTTTAATTCTAAAATTTCATAAATACTTTTCTTAAATTACGTCACTTATACTTGAAATCACTTTCAATGATTTGTACCTATGTTTTGTTATGAATTTCTATGTATATTATAGTTTTATTCTTTCATGGACACTTTTCTGATACACCCATTTGTTAGGATATCTGTCATGATTATCATATCAAATATTATCCTTGGGTGATCCTAATGGTTTTATATAATTTTTTAAGTGTGATTAATTGTGAGAAAAACATATTCATGGAACTTTAAGATGGATACACCCAGATAATGATCCAATGCATTATGTAAAGTTGAGTATCATATAACGTTAGGTCAAACGGTCTTGGGGGCTATCCTTGGAAGGTGATAATATGGGAAAATGTCTTGGAGGTTAGCCTTGAATCGTACTAAATTCAATTTTTATATGATTCTTCCAAATTTCTATGATTCCATGTAGAACTAATCCCATTTTTAAATGTTCTAATTTCTTATGTTACATGCTTTTTTATATCTTTATTTCATGTCTTCAAAGTCATGTGCTATGGATTTATTATTATTCTTATTCCCATATGGGGAATTTTAGCTCACCCATTTTTCATGGTATCACTTGGTTATAATATACAGATCTATGAGCACATTAGGAGATAGGTTACCAATATGAAGAAAGAATAGAAACATTTATTTGCCCCATGTTTTTAGTTTTATATACCTAATCTTAAAAGATAGAAGTCTTGACGATCCTTAGCTCGAACAATTATATATAATTATGGCTCAAATCATGTAATGTTATCTATAAAAGAAATGTGTCGCTACATGGGGCTCCCGGTCTGTGTTGGTCGTGATAGTCCGACCTGGCCAGACCTGGACCGAACGCAAATAACCCTTTTTTACTAATACTCCAATAACATAAAAACCAGTCATCTGATTGATGATCCAATTGCATCATTGGAACCATTGCAATTATCCGTTTCTTTTGGAATACTCTAATGAGGTTTTAATAGATTTTGAAAGGAGACGAATGGATTGAGGGGAGATTTGTCCCAAAATCAATCACAATAAATGTAGGAATCCAATGGCTAACTGAGACCCAGTTACTATTGAAAAGAGACCCTTTATGGGTCAGCTATAATGGACCTATGTAAATCATATCTATGTGACACAACATGCCCATGGTTTGGAGAGACTCTATGTGTCCCTATAAACATTTGGTACTCATTGGGAAGGAGTATCTTTGTACGAGGACTATTATGGGAAGTGGCTTTGTGTGACCCGATGTGACCATGATAGGGAAGGGCTCTATGTGACCCAACATACCCATGGTACTGATCAGGGGTGATTACCAGAACAATCCAAGTCTAGTGGGAAGTGGCTCTGTATGACCAGAATGGCCCATGGTGGGGTGTGACTCTGAGTGGCCCATCAAACCCATAGTACATATCGGGGATGAAAACCTAAGATAACCAAGGTTTTCAGTGATACAACTGATGGTCTTGATTTTTATAAAATAGATTATACATGTGTGAGCTAACCCTACCATAGTGGTTCAGAATAAGAGTGTAGCTCAGTTATTCATTATTCGACCAGACCTCGGTGGTCTAGAAGATGAGTGGACCTCAGTGGCTCATCAAGGATATTTTCCTGAGTAGTACAAGATGATTCAGCTCTACGAATTTGAAATTAGAATTTCAATATTTTGAGTTATACACATTGGGAGGTGTCTTTTCTTTGTCATTTTTCTATTTGGTCTTTTATTTTTTCTCTTTCGGTTTTGTTTTGGGGTACCTACTGAGTATTGAGTTTCTAAACCCTACACGGGCTTTGCCCGCATTTGTCATATCTCGTGCAAGTGATCGATGCATCGTTAGAGACCCCGGATGTCTGGGACTAGGGTTTTATTAGTGATATGGGTGGGAAATTAATTCTTCTAAGGCTACATGAAGCTACTCCTTGCATACCCTTCAGGTGGGGTCTTTTGTAGATGTCTTACATAGATCTTTTATAGATTCCTATTTTCGGTTTGTCTTTTTTCATGTTTGTATTCAATTGATTTGACTTACATCTTGTACCTTTCTTATTTTTTATTCAGTGGCATTCATTTTTTCCTTTAAAAATGTTTGGAAGGTTGTGGTATGAGCATGCGTGCGTATATGTACTCAAGAAATTACCTCTAACTCATGGGATAATTCTTTAAGTGCTAGTCGCCAGCCCCTACACTTTGGGAGGCGGTCTTGGGGTAGTCACTGCATGGGCCCGGGGGGACTGGTTGTGATAAGCTAACTATACTTTGATGAATGGAATGAGGGAAATGATATATTTTTATGGATATGTTTTAGGATAGGTCGATGTTGTTCTTATATAATTATAAAAAGTATGAGATTATTTTAAGGATGTGTGTGTGGATAAATTATTTTTATGAAATCATAAATAGTAATATTATTATATCCCCTCCACAAAAAATGATACCTACTTAAAAAGAACTATTATAGAAAAATATTTATTCCACATAAAAAAAAATACGACATAGAAGATCCATAATTGAAATAAAGTGTTGATATTTAAAAAAACAGCATCCACCTACATCAATTAATGAACTACCTGATATAAAATATTCTGACTATAACTCATGGTTAGATACTCTGTAACATAAAATCATAGTGATATTATATTAATAAAACCAAAATATACTAACAATAAATAATGTTATGAATATAAAAATATTAGAATATTTTTGAATAATAAACATTTAGCTATACATTAGGGTATTGTATTTTGATGTAGAAAAATTAATATGATGAAATGGTTTTCAGGATGGAGAGTTTATTCTACAAGAGGATGAAAAATATACATTATATTCAAAAATTTATTCTTCTACTTATAAACCATACAAATATATATATATATATATATATATATATAAAGCTGATGTCTAAATGACTACTTTTTTATTTTGATATTCTGTTTATTTTAATATACCTGTCTTTATAATATTTTATAAAAGTCAGTTTTATGTTATTAATAATTTCAATATTATATTCATTCACTTTACTGTCACCATAAAGAAGATATTATGTTATCCATTTACCTATAATTTATTTTCAATATCCTAAAAATGGGGATAATGATTTTGAAAACTCCTAATTAAACTTTACACGATTATTATTTGTAATTCTCTATTCAAATTGTCTACTGATTTTCATTTTAAATTATATGAATTTTATGATAACAAAAAAAGGTTATATTGTTGGATAAGTTTTAAATTACAAAATATCATTATATATCCTATGTTTTGATACCCAAAAAACTCCTTTTTTGATGAGTTTCATTTATGTTTGTATATCGATAACTTAGTATCTCAATGAGTTTTTTGTTTATATTTTTTTATGATTATGATGAAGAAGAAATTTCTCTAAGTTGTTAACACTAACTATGTATATGTTTTAGTACATATTCAATGACTATTGTAAACTATTATTATATATTTGAAATTTCCCAATGTAATGTTTTTCTATATATATTTTATGTACAATGTTACTTTTATATGGTAGAATTTCTCAAATTATGATATATTTTGTATTGTTCTATGTTCAAATATTAATCTTATATATTTAGTGTAATTAATAGGTCACAATTACGTATAAAAATTTTCCAATGGAAGGAATCTTACACAATGAAATGATATGTCTATTTGTTTGTATGAAGAAAAGATTATATTATTCTTTCAATTTTAAAATATTGGTATAATTTTTATAGAATTAGATATAATGATCTATATGATATATATTGTAAAATCAAAAATAAATCATTATTCATAGGAAGTATTTTAAAATTTTATTTTAATATATTGAGGGTTGTTTGTATGAATTATAATATTCAGTAGTTCTCAGTCGATAAAATTTATTATGGAATTTTATAGCTTAATTATGGATTTAATAATTAATTTTTTTGAATTAATACTTAAGAGTATTATTTGAAAAGAAAAAATTGACATTGAATATAGTGAGACGTAAAAATTTATACTGAATACCGATGTGTTTTTTATACAAACTACAAAATAGAATTATCATATAATGATTTTACTCCACAATTGTAGTATTTTATTACTATAGAAGTTATTACAGTTTTATAGAAAATATTTTTTATTCTATATTATTAAAAACTACTAACCATTTAGCGATTTCCCTTATGGTTGATTATAATTAAATATCTGTTATTAAATTACTTTGCACTTTGTATTGGAGTTTACAATTATTAATCACTTTATCTTTATCTATTTATAGATTACACAATACTTGTAATTTATTTTGTATAGGGCTTTGTGAATGGTCTAGAATTTGAGATCATTGTGATAGATCATAGAAATTATCAACATACATAGTGTTAAGTACTAGTATTTACCTTTAATAACCCCTTTAAAAAATATATAAAAAATCACTAAAACAGTATAGGGTCTTGGTGGAGTGGAGTAAGGGGTTATTATGGAGGCCTTGAACAATGATAAAACAATAATATATTCTATCACTTATTTTCAAAACATTATTCATATACTAAATATAATAAATAAAATGATATATTAATAGAATTAAATTAATAGGAAAGATAAAATTTTTATAAGGTCAAATTTAGGAACTCAATTCATAAAATATTGTGTCATTGTAATTAAAAAATCTAGGACAACATTCCAAACACCACTTTATATCATAGCGATAAAATATCAATCTCTCTATGAGAAATAGTTTCGAATTATATAAGAATATATTATGTCCCATTCCCAATACCTATTTCATAATAAATACAAAAAAACAAACACTAGGGACAAATTAATGAGGAAAAAGAAACTTATAGTCTAATTATTGACCATGCCAGATAATAAAAAATTTGTTACAATCATGGGTCAAAGGATTTGATTCTCTATTAGTGAAATCAATTAATATTTTCATGAAAATAGTGATTATTTTTTTTAAAAAAACTTATGACTATAATTACAGTGAAGTCAATCACTGTGAAATCAATTTCAACCGAGAAAATAACTATAAAAGGTGATAGATCTCTAAAAACATCATATATCCTTCCATTTGTATTGATAAATCCATTGATCCATGAAGAATTTTTATTAAATAAATCTATATTATAACTTAATAAAGAGAATGAGAAAATACTACACCACTTTCTTACTTAATTAATAGAAAGTACTAACATATTGAAAAAAATAAAACCATTCACTACCTTTAGTATATCCACCTCAGTAACCCCTTATTATTAGATATATCATATTCCAACTGTATATTCATTATTAGGGTTTGATAAATACATTGATCCATTATGATTTTTTTGAAGTGACTCTAGACCATTACTTAATAACCATAATGATGAAATATTGCAACACTTTCTTACTTATAATGAAATATGAGTTAATTGAACAAAAATATTACCATTCACTACCTTTAGTCTATCCAAATCAGTTACCCCTATAGAACATAGCCATCCTCTTCCAACAATATGGGTTCTATGTCTTTTATTCTATCTCTAAAATTACAATGATGGGGTCAAAATGCCTGAAAACACTCAAATATTAATTATTCATCACTAGTTTTTCTATAGATCATTCGTTTAGGAGGATGTAGATATTGCTTCTAGTTTTTTTAAAATAGATACCAAAATGGTGTACAAAACTATGGTTGATTATAATATTATGGGGGATAAGAGGGATGACATAGAGTTTCATTAACTTATATTACGTACTGTAGTGTTTTATTCCCAAATCAATGGGAATGGTATATTATAGTATAAAAAACCATTGATTGGAAGAACTGCAATAAAAAAAATGAAAATTTAAAATATCAACCTCTGTATTTAATAATTGATTTATGAATTATTTTTATTTAATATTTTTTTACAAATTTATATATTATTTAATAATAAATTTTAATTTTCTTATTCTCAAAAATCTGGAAAAACATTTCTATAAATATATAAATAAACCAAATCCTTATGCCATGAAATCACTTCAAATCAATATTCAAACAGATTATTAAAAATAAATTATAAATCTAAAAAAAATAATGATGATTCTAGTAAATAATTAACCCCAATAATGGTGGGACTCAAATCCTTAATATAATAAAAACATATCTTAAGAACTTCATGTATAATTAAATTAGAAAGTACTGACTTTTTCATGAATGGAATTAGGCATTTTCATATAATGTAAAGTAGGATTCCAAATCAATTATATAATATAAGATAAAATATATACTCCATCATGTTAGATATGGTATAATCCTTTATCAATTTCACTTCTTAAGATTAACTTACACATGTAAAACTAAAATTACCTCATATAAGAGTAATCTAAAATAATAATAGGGGATACACAATTTACCTAGAATTGTTCTCCACATTGAATAAGAAAAATATATTATATTTACCTCTTGAAAAATTATATTATATCAATAATATCAATCATTGTAACCATTCAAGAATCGTCTGAACATGATAAAATCTTTAACTGGACACTCAAAGGAAGATAAAATATCAAACCACAATCTCACATTAACCAATATCATATAGAATATACTCATACACTAATCCCATTCTAAAATTAGTAAATTATCTATCTCGTACCTATATAGTACCTCAATTTAAATCCTCAATATAAACATCCCAGTTTTATACATAATAAGTGGATGTAATTCCTACTCTAATTGTGTGATCTGTATCCTCATTTGATAGCATTTCATGGAAATATCAACCGCTACTAATGAATTTAACCCAAGATAAATGAACTATATGTCTTCGATAATGTATTTTTACAAAACATTATGAGATCTCACTTATCATAGAAATATATTAGAAATACACTAATAATAGTGTTTGGGACTAGTCTCATGTTGTCATGACATGATCTCGATGGTCGTAATAAATCTCCCACCACTATAGATCAGTCCATCATTATAAACTAGAAACAAATAGTACCTAATACATAGTGGTATTTTTATCTTTAAATATCATCATAAATACATTTAAATAAATTATAATATCATTGAATCTGATATAGGGCTGTTTTATTAATGTAGGATCTATAAAAAAATTTATAAATTAGTTACTTTATATCTTCCCCATATCTTTTATGCATTATAAAAATATATTTCAAAATAGAGGAGCCTAATACCTCTCAAAATTAGATTAGGGAAATCATATTGGTGATATATCTATAGAATGTGGGTATTATCCATTATCATAAGCCCTGGGGTCTGTGGATAAATAAAACTAACAACACAATTCTAACTTTGTTAACCCTAGGTAAATAAAAATTTCATATTCAACTTATGAAACCAAAATAAATCATATATATCTATATGAAGTGTGACCCTTATCCTCATATGGAACACCACATGAAACACAATATTTGTATAGTCAAATATAGGTAATTTCTAGCTCCTAGAATTAGAATATGTTATCCAATTACAACCATTATCTGTGTCCTTATTCCAATTATTATCCCAAGTATTTATATACAAATGCATCACTAACCTGACACAATCCTCATACATGTCTAATCTAAAAAAATAAAACATCTCTCTAGAATGGATTTTATACAAATATTTAATGAAATTATTCCACTCGAACCCATTATTGGATAGTAATGAAACTAATTATGACAACTGAAGCTTACCTCTAATAAGCCCCCAATTTATATCCCAAATTGAGAATATAATTACAAAATATTACAGAAATTCCCAAAAAAATAAACTATAAAATATATAAGGAATTCATAATATCAAGTATAAATAATTGCGTAATTGAAATATGTGATATCTTAATCATAAATTCTATAATATATAAATTTCATTAAATAATTTCCGTGTAATATGAAATCATCATAATGTAAATATAGAGGCCAAATCTCACAAAAAGAGAAGCATATTAAACCTAAAAACATATTACATGGTATTACCAAAATAACATCATAGTCAAAAAATGGTCAAAATCCTGAAAAGGGCAATCCAACCCCACATTTTATAATCATGAAATATAAATAAATTCTTTACATAACCAAATATATCATTTTAACTAAATATACATGTATTATCTTCATTAAAAAATAGTCCCATTATCCATATGATTTATTTTATTTAGAGATTATGTATATATATATATATTAATTAATAAAAAGTTTACATTTATTATATAAAAGTTATTGTACACATTAATCACTTTTAAACATATCCCTTCACAAAAATTACTATTTTAATGGGGAGCCATTAGATATAAGGGAGATAAAATTCATAGTATTTGGAAAAATACTATCAAAGAGACATAGAGGTTATATAAGAAATCATAGTCAATTATGAGTAATGAAAATAATAAATATTTATTGATTAATTTAATAATATTATGAAATAAAAATAAGTGTGGAAATGGTATTATATAATAATCATAGATAGAAATATAAAACATCTAAAATGATTATCCATAAAGCATCACATACACCATGGAAAAAAGTTATGAAATTAATATATAATAACTATGAATCAAGGTGATATAAACTAAGAATGTAGAATATTTATAAGTAAAAATAATCATAAAATATCATATGATTAAATCACCAATACCATCATAAAATAGTTGATTGGGTTTACTCCACAATCCTATAAGCATACTGGACTGGGATTACACTCTATTCCCATAATCATAGTTGATTGGGATTACATATTAGTACTATAAGAAATGTTTTATCATGATATTTAGGGATTTAATAAATCCTTTATAGGGACATATAATTCATTTCCCATTCATCATATAATGAAATATTCATATATATTTTCACCACAAGATCATAAAATCAATCATATCTTCATCAATTTTTAGACAATGAGTAAATCGTGAAAGTAAAATTGGTTATATAAATAAAAGGATGTATAAATATCTTCTGATGAATAAATATTCCAGAAAGTTAAATACACTTCAATTAAAATAATAAATTATAGAGTAATCACATAATATAAAATAGAAGGATATATAGTCATATCTATTTATTTCTTTATTATATCAAATGGTATGGATTCCTTGGATTAAAAAATTCAGTCATATGAATGAATTATATAGTACTCAATATAGACTGTTTCTAGAATAAACACTATTATTTATAAGAATCTAGGATATAAAAAAGAAAATATAGTGATTTATCAATCTAGAAAATGAATGTAAAATATGATATAAATTTAGAAGATTATTTTCATAATGTTGTTGGTTTATAATAAACAAAAGATACAAGTCACATTCAAAATAAATTTTAAAAGGTGATACAAATTCTTTAAAATATTATTTAAATAAAAAAATATCTCACTAAAAAAATATTGAAAAGAAAAAAAGTATTATTAAATTATATATAAATAAAATAAATGTAATGAAGGATGAAAGAATTAATTTTTATCACTATAAATATTAATTCAAATATCACTAATAATTTTTTTGGAGTTTAAATAAAAATATAGGAAAAATTTGTGAAACAAAATAAAATTAAAATATAATTTATAACAGAAGAAATAAAATTTCAAAATAATCAATATGGGCATGAAAGATATTAATTTTCAATAAAGTGATTATTTTTTCCTTTAAATTATATTATTTGGTGGGGGTACAAATCAATAATGATGGTGATCATGATATGGAAATAAAAATTATTTTGAAAATAATTGAAAATGGAAAACAGACAGAGTATTTTTTTTAAAATATACCTATATTAGAAAAAAAATTCTTAAATAAGGAATAAAATAACTCCATGAAAATGAATTGAGTTCCAAAAATCCTTTCAATACAACATAGTGTGTGAACTATGAATTCATACGATAATATTTAGAAGTGAACCCCTTATGATCATTATATGGTATTATTTATGAATAAAAAATTGAGATCATTTTGAAAATGATTATAAATCCCTTGAAAAAATCAATTATAAAATGAATATGATAATTATATTAGAAACTATATACCATCCTTTCATAATGTTAATAGAAAGAGGGTCAAAATCCTAAAGAGAATGATCAAGAGAAAAACATAAGGAAAAATATTGAGATACATCCACTTTCATAAATCCTTGATTCACTTCATGTGAACTATAACCTCCAAAATAATATTATACTATTTATAATTTACATTAATTAGAATCTGCATAAAATTTATTAAATTAGTTTTTAATTTTTTTTAAATATTTAGTATTAATTTTTTTGTTTCATTTGTTTATGTCGATCATTTGAAAATATCTAATTCATAGTTAACAAAATATTTCAATATAATAGAAATAATAAAAGATCTAGGTTTAATTATATTATAATTTCTATATGTTTTATTGATTTTTTTTCATTTGATTTCCCTAATTGAAAATGTTCAACAACCAAATTTTTTTATACAAATTATTGAATGTTTTTTGTTATGTTAGTTTTTTAGGGATTAAAATCATACTTATATGTTTTTAAATAAAATATAAATATTTCTATTAAATAATCATAAATATTAAATAAATTTATTATTCTTGTAATAGTTATATATGATTTTTTAATAACATCAACTAATGAAAAAGTGAACATAAATTATTATAGTTCACTTAGGTGGTATAATTTAAGCATCTGTGAATGATGTTATAATGGGATTAAAAAGAAAAAATAACTAATAAATCTTTTTTTTATAAATATATTATTAGATAAATAATTGTTTATGAAAATTATAATTTATGGATTACTTAATATATGAAAGTCTCAAGTGGATAATGGAAAATAGAAGGGAGTGGTTTTCAATCCCTACCTTACTCTATGAGACTCCTTTAGAATACAACTTAAGCTCTTAGATTGGAGTATCTTGATTAAACTAGATCCTGATGAACATAGCTTGGAGGGTTTAGATAGATATTATTCTAGAATATTTGAATCATATAGAGTATTAATTTTAGGATAAATGAGTGGATATATGGTGTATTTATAGGTGAAGGTGGGGGTATCTTTAAAAACTTGATAATAATTTTTTATTTAGGATTAATATTTAGAATAATATTGTTTCTTGTGACTATTAATAGTTTTTAGTAATATATATAGATATATATTTACATATATTATTCATATTTAAGAACTTATTAAACCAATTGGTATCATTGCAATATTAAATTCAAGGTAAACAATATAATTTTTTTAGAAGAATTTATAATTTAGACTTTTAAAATTGATGTATAGATTTAAAATATGGTTTCATATTTAAAAATAAATAATTTTATTCTTTAATTAAATATTATTCCATATAATTTTTATAATTTATTAAGACATTATTTTCATCATAAAGATGTAAAAAATACTAACTGTATGCCTAAAAATACATATGGTTTATTATTCACCAAAAAATCACCTAAAACCAAAAAAACACCAATATATAATATGAAAATTATTATTCACAATATTTAATCAATTTTATAAAAAACAAATATATAAAAACTTTTAAATAAAAATTATACAATAAAAAACTATTTTTTAAAAATAAAAAGTAATTATTTTGGATAGAGTAAATATATTTCTATTTTGATTATTACATAATTATTATATGATTGATGATTAATTTAAAAAAACTTAAATATAATATTTCTTATATAATAATACATCATTTAATTTTTACAAATTTATTACATATAAAAAAATATATAACCAAAATCATTTTTAGAATGACAACTTAACGTGTGCGACCTTTGATAGTTACTAAATTTTTGAATCGCATGACTAATAATATCAAACAATTTTCAAAATTATTATATATCTGTATCAGTGTATGTGAGTGTATTTTTAGGTATTGTTTTGTCTATGTGTTTGTGAGTGTGTGTTCCAATTAGGCTAAAATCATGAATATCAAAACATTCATACATTCAATAATTTATACTAATTTATAAATCTTATAATTTTGATATTCATTCCATAAATACATAATTTCATTTAATTTCCAATATTATATAAAAATGATTTTCAAAATATTAACCAATTTTCCTATGTAAAAATTTGAATTTTATGATTACCTTTGGAATCCTAGTTTAGTTTTCTCGATTCAATCCATGAAGGATATAAAACTTCTAGATATTTAAATGTATAATTTTATCCTTAAAAATTATAATGGTTAAAATATAATTTTTAATTTAAGTTATTTATTTAATATTTTTTTTATATATTCTCGTAATATATTTTTCAATTGTATCCTAAAGAAATTTTCTTTTGAAGCACATATATGAAATTGGCATTTTTTTAGAAAATACAATGATTCATGAATAATAAAAATATATCAAATGATAATTTATTAATGATATGAATGAGAATAACAAATATTAATTACATGTATTATGAATAATTAGTTTAAATACAATTAAAGTATATTATATTCTCCCTCATGAAATAAATCACATCCACATAATTTTAATTCACCCACATTAGTGAAAATGATGTTATAATGTCATTTTAATAGGAATAAATCCATATATGAGTTATATTGAGAAATATACCTTAGTATATTGTGTAATTCCATAAAATCTATCATCTCTGTTAAAATAATCATATATTGATGTTTTAAAAATGAAAAATATTAGTTCCAGGTAAGGTTTTTTTCTAGATAATTAGAAATGTACAATTGAGTGTGTTTCTTGAGTTATTCCATTCATGAATTCATTTTCATGTACCTATTTGAAAAAAATTATTCAAATTTATTGGGTTAGGTGTAAATAATATTCAATGATTTTTATTAAACCCTCAAATAAATATTAGAAAATTTTATCCAATGATTTTATAAATTATTAAACCCTTAGTTAAAACATTGACACTATTAGTTAATCTATAATAATATTATTTTGGATAAGGATCCATTGACATTATACTCCTGTTCTCCATTAACTAATATACGAATGTATCAAATCCTTTCTCTATTTCTAATTAATGGATCCTCAACCCACATGTGGTTATTTAGTTCTATAAACATATACGTTAAATTAATATTGAGATACTAGTGGATGAGATAAATCAAAATCACATAAATTATTTTACTTGATAATACGTATCATCAGAAAATTATAACATTATCCTATAAACCAACTGTTTAATGTATATATAGAATAAGTAAAAATAAATCCCAATTCAAAATGTAGTGTGTGTATCAGCCCATATTTCCCATGGTCCATTAATTTTTGTTTTGAGGGTTTTGGAGAAGATAGAGTACAGATCAAAGGTGATTTTGAGGTGGAATGATTATTTTTTATTTTTTAAATGGAAAATGATAATTCATGTTCTCGATATATTTTATAAAATTTCTTGGTCTGGCTATAGGTGTGGTTTGTAGTCCGTTTTGATGGAATTTTATAAGCTAGTATTCAAAATTCTGTATTGGGGGGTTTTTTCCTAGAGGATTAATGTCACATGGAAGTTGACATTTTAGTGATCATGGTGCATTGGATCCATCACTACAAACTATAAAAATGTTGAAACATAAATTTTTTTGATGTATTGATATAGTAGAAATAGGCCGGAAATGACTATGGTCTAAGGGAAAATACAATAATGGTTCTTGGATTGTGGTTAGGGGATGAAAGAAATATTACATGGAAAATTTATGTACTCCAAAATAGTATGAAATAGCTTCTGTCAACCCCAATTTCATTATACTCTTAGTTTTATCCTCCGTTATGGTTGCTGATGTACTTCTTTTAAGATGGTGTAATCTTCTTCAAAACCCACACACACTCATTCTAAATCACTCGTCTTAGGGTCTCCTCTTTCATATCTTTCAATCTCAGGTATTGTGCCTAAATCTTTTGTGGAATCAACCATGAACCATGGATTCTATGTCAAATAGATCTACTTTGATTGAACCCAGTTTTGATCATTTTAAAAATTCATCAATTTTTTTGGGATGCTCCAGTGGTTGTAGTTGGTTCTTATTTATTATTTTGCAATCAATGTGTGTTGTGGATCTTTAGTTCTCTCTACAGTCATGGCTCGCAACAAAACCAATTTTCCAGTTCAATATATTCTAATTCATATAGATCTATTTCATTTGGTACCATTTCATCCAATTTTTGTTTCTTTCATGGTTTTTTTGCGATGCGTTGGTTGAATGTTCAACAGTTTTCCTAGAGTCAAGCCCCATGTTTTTTTTTCATTTTCCATAGATTTTTCTTTAACATTTTTATTCGAGAATTATTTGGGTAATTTTTTATTTTCATCATCAATATTTATGAATATTTCAATGATAGTGTTTCATCAAGTTTAATTGGAGTTTTTTGTTTTCTATTTCTAATTATTATATATTGAATCATTATTGATTTTGGGACGCTTGTAGCGATAGTGAACATGGTTGCACAAATTGTCATTTCCATGGTTTCGATATGATTTAGATTTGTTCTTCATCATTTGGTTTTGGATGTTTTAGTTATGTGATCCTCCTTTATATTTCATACTATGGATAGAGATGGCGGTTCTAATATAGGAATCGGGGGATAGATTTTATTTGATGACGTCAGATGAGACATCAGACACTTTATCGTGGATCTGAAAGATTTGATATTGGTAATCATGGACTATGTTTTCATTATGGTGGACCCATGTGATGGACACAATTACATTAAAGGTATTTCTCACTCTAGTGACCTTCATACTCTCAACAAAAACCATTACTTCAATGTCCAACACCACATTCTAATTCGGTCTGTTCGGTTGGTTCATAAGAAGGTTATGGGAGGTGTTATTTGAGAAGTTCAAAAAATTTATGGATGTGTAAAAGGTGATGGATTCTTCACCGTTATATAATTGTAGGTTTTTTATACTTGTAACGTCTTGATTAGTTATATTAAAAGGGATTTTTATTGGTGGTTTCGTGTTTTTGGTCTTGGAAGGAGTGAAATTTTTTGACGGTTTGTTCTGGTAAAAAGAAGATAATGGAGGATGTGATGGTTTCCATTTACTAAAGAGGATTTCCATCTGTTGTGGTAATAGTTAAATTTCCACAGCGTTGATGTGTTAGGGATGAAATTTTGAGTTTGTAACTTAGATTTAGGGAGACCTACATGTAACAATATTCAGTATTTTGAAATTAAAAATATCAATCATTGAAATATTTTTATTTAGTTTGTTTTTTGGGATTTGCGGGAAAATTATTCTACAACATTACTAATATGATTTTTCAAATTTTCTTCTTTTGGATGTTATTGAATATGGGTGGTGATTTAGTACGGTTATTAATTAACCAAAAAGGGAGTTATTTACAAATATCAATAAAATGTATTCCGATAGATCTACACCATAATGATTGTCAGAAGCACGTCATATTTAGAATAATAAATAGTATATTTAAGGACATATTATAATATTGAATTCCATAATCCCTGAATATCATTTTACTTGATATTACCACATTGTGGTGGGGCCATCACCAAACCAAGTGAAGGGTATATGGGTTTTTAATATAAAGTAGGCTCTCCTATTTATTTTCCATAGTCTTTTTTGACATCTATGGACCCTAAAGATACATGGGTCATGGGACTGATGTGTCATTCAACATGTGGATAATTTTATGCCTTCTTCTTTTTTTGAATTATTCTATCTTGATACGAGGTTCTCTTTCCTCCATTCTCATATATTATGTTCATATTCCCATTATTTCTCATCAGTCATTATTTTTTGAATGTCCATGACTACTTAAATGCCTTAATTATGTTGGTTTCTATGAAGGTGTTGATAAAGGATTAGATGATATTAGTTTTTAAGTATCTTTCTTGAGATCCTATAAAAATTAACCATCATTATATTCTCATGTTATTAGTGATTTTTAATCTATAATAATGAGTGAGGATTTAAAATGACTCTTCTATTTATTATGTTTTGAATGAATATTTACAATTATTTGGTTTTAATTTGTAACTAGTTTCAATTAACATAATTGTTGTAATCAAACAAACTAAAAAAATTGAAAAAAAAATTAAAATTGAATTTCATATATTTTATATAGTTTCCCATATATTAATTATGCATTAATTAATTGATTTTTTAACATGATATATGGAATTTGATGTAGATATTGATAAGATAGAATATTTTTAAATTAATTATGCCAATATAAGTTGGAAACCAATTAAATAATAATGAAATTATTCAGGCCAATTCTTTAGTAGAGTAAATGTTGAGGGGAAGATGGTATTTTTTGTAATTATTAAAAATATGAGATTATTTTTATATTGGGATATTGAAAATGTAACTATAATTATTTGTATAGGACTAAAAAATAAATATTTTATATGGTTGAGTTGGATATGATGGTGGTTCTTTCTTTTTTCAATTAAATGATTTTTTTAAAATGAATTGATTCTTAGTTATTCCTTTGAGGTGATGATCATTTTAATATATTTTATTGTTTATAGTTGATTTGAATCATTTTTTTATGATTTTTATTTCAATAGTCATTACAATTAATAATTACATGAATTCTATCAATGAATTATAGTTTTTAGAAGAATTATTTTAGACTGAGAGATAATTAAAAATAGAAATGGAATTACATCATTTTCATGAATCCATGACTGGAAAAAAGATGGTATTTACCTTTCTTAATATTGTAAGTCCTTACTTAAACACCATCAATTTTATTTATTCATAAAACATAATTTCCGAAAACATTATTCCAGAGCTATACATGCATAAAACCACAACTTTGTAAGGATAAATCATTGTTTACATAAGAATTATTACTTTCACTATACACGAATTTTCTTCCCACGCATAAATTAGTTTAAATATCATCTATTATTTATCTAATCATCAAACCATTTTGGAAAATTATATATAAATGTATATATAAATTTTAGTTTCAAAAATTTAATGTTGTGATGAATATAATTTAATAAAATTTTTGAAGGGGATATATTCTTAATTTGAATAAAAAACACAATTAAATATTATTAATCATATAGTTATTATAGAATAAGAATCATCTAATTCATGGTGATTTTTTATTCTGAACTAATAAATCACATGTGCATGATTTATTCCATTGTTCATGATAATAATTATCTTTAATGATAGTCTATGACACCATGAAATACAATAAAAATTTAAAGACCCGAAAATTTCAAGGAAAATTTTATCTTAATTTTCTTTGGAATTTTACAAGAACGCAGTTTCTGACGGTACCTGATTCCGAGGCCCGGTGTGCCCGGAATTAATTTCCAAAGTTTGGCTCGGGTACGTTCAGTGAACGAGCGAGCGGGAATTTCTATCTTTTGAACCGGTGCTCAGAATTGAAATCTGATTGCACCGATGAACTCACAATGCCGGTAATCACTTAAGAGAACCTTTACCGTAGTTGCATTTGTGCGGGAGGAGAAGTTAATTTTTGGGGTTTAATTAAAAAAGTGAATAAAATTGTTAAATCAAATTTTAACAATGTTAAGTGGTTAACTTCTCCCATGGGAAGTTGGTAGTGGGCCCACATCCATCCAACTTCCCGTGTGTGGATATTTGAAAGGGTGGGGCCCACACGGACCCCCCCACCTTTTCAAATTCTTTAAACTCCCAAACCCTCTTAACCCCTCACTTTCCAACTCCCCATTAACTCACATTCTTTAATATTTGACAACTTGATTAATTAATGAGGTGAGTTATGTATGGTTTATTTGAATTTCAATCTTTTGAAATTCTTGCCAACACTTTGCAATTAATTAATTAAACCAACTTAATTAATTATTTTGAGTGTTTGAATTCTTTTGAATTCATTTTGCCAACATTAAAAAGAGAGATTATATTCTTCTTTTTGGGTTGGCATAAAACTTGTGCGGAGAACTAAGGAGAGGAGAAGAACTCTTGGAAGATCACCAACCTCTCGAGGAAGAACGTTCCACGTTTCCGAAGAACGTGAAGCAACACCTCCGAACATCTTCATCCGGAGTAAGGAAGGGAAGCACCGCCGCCTACAAAGTATTCCGAGGGTGACGTCTCGGCTCGACTTCACTGAGCTCTTCTCCCACCAACCTAGACGGAACGACGCCCGACCTCCGCGACGCTTGTCTTCCGCAGGTCGTTGAAGAACTCCGTTCTTGAAGTCGAGGTAGGGGAATTTATTTTGGAATTCTCTTATCTTTTGAGAAAAAACGATGAGCGCGGACCAGCCAATACCGGGTTGATCCGCGGATCATCCGATCAAGCTGTTGATGATTGAGGGTTTTTATTTATTTAATTGTTCGTGAATACAAACTTGGTGATGATCGTGGATTAAAACCCTTTTTGTTATCGAATAACGTGAGGGGGTCGGACCGCACATACACGGCCGACCCTCCTCCTTTGTTTTTCGTGATGATTTCTTGAGGATGAAACGAGAAAACGTAGTGCCGTCGCACCACGCGTTTTATTGCGGAAGATACGCGCGGCGCCGTCACGCCGCGCCATGGAAAGAAATCCAAGAACGCGACGCCGTCGCGTCGCGTCGAAGAAAGTCAAAGGCGTCGCAGCCGGAGAGGGGCCGCGGCGGAGGGAAGCGATGTCATCGCATCACGCCGAACAGCATAGGCCGCGGCCGGTTCCGGGCCGCGGCGGAGCAAGATGACCGGCGGCCGGCACCGAGCCGCCGGTGTCAGCGAAGGAAGGACCGGCCGTCGCTGGTCCTTGCTGGCGAAACCGGTCGGCCAGTGCGGGCCGACCGGGCAGTGGAGACCGGGGGAATTAATTTCCCCCGGTCGGGTCTCAAAAGCGGCCCCAATTAAGGGTCCACGGTTCTCAAGGGGGGGGGGGGCTTTGCCCCCCGCGCGCGGCACCCGAACGACGCCCAGGCCGCGCCGTCGTGCCGGTCCGCGCCGCCGCACCACCGGCCGGGCCGGGTTTTCCGAGCTGGGCCGGGTCGTCGGGCCGGGTCGCCGCCCGGGGCGGGTCGACTCGGTTCGGCCGATCCAGGGGGGGGGTCGGGCCGGGTCGGCGCGGGCCCAGACCCCCAGTTTGGGACCACTTTTGGTCAAATGCCCGCATCTTGGGCTACGGGCCTCCAAACGACTCGTCGTGAGCGGCAACGCGATCCTTGGATCTAGATGGTCGTTTCGGTATACCATACTCATGGTACACCTTCCTTTTCGGGAGCCTACGTGGTTAAAACTCCATAGTTAAGCGTGCTTGGCTTAGAGTAGTGATCAGGATGGGTGACCTCCTGAGAAGTTTCCCAAGGTGGGTGTGAGACAGAAAATCCAATAACTCTCAGACCGGGCGTCCGATTGACATGCCTTCTATTGCGATGAGTTCCTGTTGACGATACGGAACTTTTGGCATCCTACGCCTGAGAATTGGATGCAGATGGATAGTGGCCGGGTTGGATTGCACCGAAATCCAACCGGGCCCCTGGAACGGAAAAGTTGATATCTTTCTGATAGAACGTCCGTTTGAAGAACCGTCAGCGGCGTTGGTGATCTCGTTGAGAAACGGTCCCTATGAGTTTACCCTATGAGATTTCGGGGTACAGTTGAGATACGTCCGGGTTTGGTTCGCTCACGAAACCAACCGGGCCCCTGGGACGAAAAGGCTAATAACTCACAGACCGGGCGTCCGATTGACGCGACGTCTATTGCATTGAGACCCATATGACGTGGCGGTCCTTTGAGATACTTCTTCGTGGGACTTTGAGATACTTGGAGTATCGACCTGTAGCTCGAGGAGCGGACCCTCCCAGTGACGAGCGTGCGGAGTACAGAGACCGTGTAACTGGCTGAGACCTGACGATTGCTTGACCGAATCGACTTGGAGTGAGTCGACTAGCCTAGTGGACGGAGCACTACTTTCTGAGGTGCAGACCCATGGTGGACGGAGCACTACCTGTGTGAAAGTGCAGACCCGTGGTAATCGTCCGGAGAGTACCTCAACAGGCTACTAGGGGGTGTGCACTACTGTGTTTGGGTGACATACCTCGGCTGGAAGCACTACTGTGTCTGGGTGGCTGACCCGCGGTACTCGACAGGAGGATTACTTCAGCAGTCTTAGGTTAGTGAGCAGTACCTCGGAGTAGTGACATGACCACTGTAAACTCCAGAGACGGAGCTCTTCAGCAGTTACGGTTTCGATATTGAAAATCCTGGTATGAGCTGAGACTTTTGACCATTGTGTTTACTGCATGATTGAGATGGGCCACTTGATAACTTAGGTTTATGTATGGGCATATAACTGGTAGTGGTTATCCGTTGATTTCATGATCCTTGTGCTTCCTCGTGATTGAGATGGGTTACTTGATTACTTAGGTATATGTTGGGAATATACCTAAGTAGAGGTTATCTGTTGAGATCACCATGTGGTTATCCTTGTTGGTTTTAGTGAGACTGTGAGGGTCTCGGGGTCCCTACTGAGTATCGTTATACTCACCCCTACACGAGCTATGCCCGCACCTCGTTGTGTTGGTTGCAGACGACGGGCAGTGCTGACGGAGGCCGAGTGTTCGAGGATTGGACGGTACCCGGAGGTGGACTACACGACGAGTCAGTATCCGGAGGTGGACTTCACGGTGAGACGACACTCAGAGGTGGTTGGCGGGCGAGAGCGTTGTGGAGGCTATCTGTACCTACCATTCAGGTAGGATCCGTGGTGGACGATCCAGGAGCTGCGGCAACTGTACCTACCATTCAGGTAGGATCCGAGGAAGAAGACCCAAGAGCCACTTCCATCCCACCAGCTGTTGTCTTTTCCTATTGTACTTTGTTCAGTTGTAGTTGTACTTTCTTTTGGGTTTGTATTTTGGCCCATTTTTCCTTTCAGAACTTCTCTTTTTTACTTAGTGTTTACTTCCGCTTATACTCTGTCATGTTTGTTTACTTTTATAAAGGCAATGCCTTCCCAGTTATCGGGATTTATGCCTTTGGTGCTAGTCGCCATCCCCTGGCCTATGGAAGGCGGGCTTGGGGTAGTCACGACACGGGCCCCGAGGACGGGTCGTGACAAATTAGTATCAAAGGAGTTCGGTTCTACCGCATAACATATAACTCTGATGTTTCTTTCTGTGAAGAAATAGTGTTGAGAGTACCGAGTGTGGTTTTCAGTTCAGGGAGTCCAGTGTTGGTGCGATCGGCCGACGTATCCATACACCAGGACCCTGACAACTGATTTTCGACTTTGTGCACGAAACACTGATTGCGTGTGTGTTTTCAAAGGTTTTCCCTTAAAACAGCTCAAACCAGGTCAGCTCTCCAGGTATAAACGTTTGACGGTGTCACGATGTTTATTTCAGGATGCCTTTTCACAGACAACCAGCAAGAGCCCAGAGGGATGTGCGTGCCGGCAGCCGGTCGAGCGACGAGGCTTCGGTACAGGGCCCTCTTGCAGTTGAGGTACCAACGGAGGCACCAGCGGTACTGCAACCCGTTGGGCCACCGATGCCACCAGCCCCAACAGTAGGTGATGCACGACGCTTGAGCGCGCTACACGAGTTCCAGCGCCAGAGGCCACCCAGGTTTCGGGGAGAGACGGACCCGCAGGCGGCTGAGGTTTGGCTGGAGGCTGTGGTGAGAGTCTTCAGGCTAGTGGGGACGCCGACAGACTTCATGGTGATCTTTGCTGCCAGCCTCCTTCAGGAAGCAGCAGGCAGGTGGTGGAGCCACTTGTTTCAGTTTTACGATGGGATGACCTTTGCATGGGAAGACTTCGAGACCTTCTTCAGGGTGGAGATTGTGCCAGTAGCTCTACACCCCGAGCGTGTAGGGGAGCTTCTGACTTTGCCGCGTGTTTTTTGATCAGTATCCGAGTCATATGTGGGTAGTAGACAGATGATGCAGAGGTCCATGAGGGCCAGACTAGTAGTTGGACGATCTAGGGTTTTAGGACCAGTGGTGTGGTGCACCTGAGGTGTGGTCAGAGCCAAGCGTGACAGAAATGGGAAATGTAACTCCTGCGGCGGGAAGGGTCACCTGGCACGTGACTGTCCGACTCCTCGTACAGTTGATCAGCGGTTGATGGAGGAGCCACCGAGACAGAAGCAGCGGCTGGTGCTTGAGCAACAGCCGAGCATCGGACAAGGCAGTAGAGCTCCGAGAACAGGTGGACAGGAGAGGAACTAGTGGATACGTCCCTTGTAATTCTAGTTCCATTTTGATGTTGTATTCGTGTCTTGTACTATGAGCTGCAATAATAAAAAGACACTTATCTTTGAGATGTTTTCTTTCCTGTCCTTTTGTTTGGTTGATACTGAGTGGTCTTGGTTAAACTGTTGACTTGACCCTCACTTTCGAGATTTTTACTGGAGGGGACCCAGTGACCTCACACTGATGCCGACAGTGTGACTCGACCCTTGGAGGCGAGAGTGACAGTTGGATCTCTTAGTAGTTACACCGAGGCCTTACGATGTCATCCATGGCATGAATGCATCATTCATGTCAGGATTGACTGTATTAGGCAACGAATGTGGTTCATCCAGGGGATGAGACCAGGTTTCTTTTATCGGCAAAGAAGAAATCATAGCAGCTCTTGTGAGACTAAAGGAGGTGCAGTTCATCCAGGAGCGGATAAAGACTGCAAATTGCAGTATGAAACAGGGAACCGGTGCCAGTCTTAGAGGACTCGGGCGTGTTAAATGTTTCAAGAAGAGGATGCTTTAAATAGAGATGAGTCTGCGAAGCAGAAGACGTGGAGGCAGAGCTAGGAGAGCAGCATGAGCTGTTGTACATCTTATCATGCTACAACCACACGCCTTAGTTATCCCCGCCAAGCTCAGGGAGCTGGAGGGCGGTGGAAGAATGCGGCTGCATGCTGTCAAGGAGTGTGACCCAATGGCTCTAGAAATGATTCAAGGGACAGTCTGTGTCCACTACTAGCTGTTGTAGTAATAGACGTCGATATGAATCATTCCTCGCTTTCACAAATCTTGTTCCAGACCTAGTGTTTCTGGTAAGCCGTGGACTTTACCCTCAACGTCTGGATATACCTTGGGAGGAGACTCGATAATAACACTTACGCCGACGGTGTGGTCAGACCCTCGAGGCGAGAGTTTCGGTTGAAATATCTTGGTGACAGCGTCGAGGCCTTACAATGTTAGTTTGAGTATGGAATGGGCAATAACTGTTCAATACTCAAATTGACGGTTTTAGGCAAACGTCGGGATGGGTTTTCCTTGGTCGGCAAAAAGGAAACCCCAGGCAGCACGGGATTAACTCTTTCATGGGAGGGTGCGACCGATCACTATTGAATCGGCCAACCTTACCCTCGTGGCAGCAGTCGTTTGAGTTCCAGTTCTAACAGAAATTGGAAACCTCTGGAGTATGAGGATGGCGACCACATTCTTATACGGGTCTCACCTCGACGAGGTTTACGGAGATGTGGCCAAGGCGACAAGTTTTCCTCCAAGGATCAGCGGACCTTCTTAGGTCCCCAGCTGGGTAGGCGGGGTGGTTTACCGCTTGACCCATTCACCGCAGTTGCACCAGGTGCACAACGACTTCCATGTATCTCAACTGAGGACATACGTGCTCGACCCTTTGCATACCATCGACCATGGGGGATCTGGACGATGGCGATGGGGTGTCTTTCATGGAGATTCCAGTGGGGATCGAGGATCGACAGGAGAAGATCCTACGAGGACGATTGATTCCTCGGGTGCACTTTCTTTGGCAGTACAGAACCTCCAAGTAAGCACATGGGAGCGGAAGGCTCAGATGCGTGCCCTGTACCGCTTTTGTGACCCTAGTTTGTGTTGAATCATTACGGGGACGTAAAGCCCTGAGTTGAGAGTAATGTAAAGACCCGGAAATTTCAAGTAAAATTTTTTCTTAATTTTCTTTGGAATTTTACAGGAACCCAGTTTCTGACGGCGCCTGATTCTGACGCCCAGTGTGCCCGGAATTAATTTTCGAAGTTTGGTTCGAGTACGTTCAGTGAAGGAGCGAGAGGGAATTTCTATATTTTGAACCGGTGCTCAGAATTGAAATCTGATTGCACCGATGAACTCGCAATCCCGGTAATCTCTTAAGAGAACCTTTACCGTAGTTGCGTTTGTGTGGGAGGAGAAGTTAATTTTTGGGGTTTAATTAAAAAAGTGAATAAAATTGTTAAATTAAATTTTTACAATGTTAAGTGGATAACTTCTCCCATGGGAAGTTGGTAGTGGGCCCACATCCATCCAACTTCCCATGTGTGGATATTTGAAAGGGTGGGGCCCACACGAACCCCCCCCCCCCCACCTTTTCAAATTTCTTAAACTCCTTCACCCTCTTAACCCCTCACTTTCCAACTCCCCATTAACTCACATTCTTTAATATTTGACAACTTGATTAATTAATGAGGTGAGTTAAGTATGGTTTATTTGAATTTCAATCTTATGAAATTCTTGCCAACACTTTGCAATTAATTAATTAAACCAACTTTAATTAATTATTTTGAGTGTTTGAATTCTTTTGAATTCATTTTTCCAACATTAAAAATAGAGATTATATTCTTCTTTTTGGGTTGGCATAATCCTTGTGGGGAGAACTAAGGAGAGGAGAAGTACTCTTGGAAGATCACCAACATCTCGAGGAATAACGTTCCACGTTTCCCGAAGAACGTGAAGCAACACCTCCGACCATCTTCAACCGGAGTAAGGAAGGGAAGCACCTCCGACTACAAAGTATTCCGAGGGTGACGTCTTGGCTCGACTTCACTTAGCTCTTCTCCCACCAACCTAGACGGAACGACGCCCAGCCTCCGCGACACTTGTCTTCCGCGGGTCGTTGAAGAACTCCGTTCTTGAAGCCGAGGTAGGGGAATTTATTTTGGAATTCTCTTATCTTTTGAGAAAAAATGACGAGCGCGGACCAACCAATACCGGGTTGATCCGCGGATCGTCCGATCAAGCGGTTGATGATTGAGGGTCTTAATTTATTTAATTGTTCGTGAATACAAATTTGGTGATGATCGTGGATTAAAATTGTTATCAAATAACGTGATGGGGTCGGACTGCACAAACACGACCGACCCTCCTCCTTTGTTTTTCGTGATGATTTCTTGAGGATGATACGAGAAAACTTAGTGCCACCACACCACGCGTTTTATTGAGGAAGATACGCGATGCGCCGTGGAAAGAAATCCAAGAACGCGACGCCGTCGCGTCGCGTCGACGAAAGTCAAAGGCGCCGTGGCCGGAGAGGGGTCGCGGCGGAGGGAAGCGATGTCGTCGCATCGCGCCTAATGGCATAGGTCGCGGCCGATTCCGGGCCGCGGCAGAGCAAGATGACCGGCGGCCGGCACCGGGCCGCCGGTGTCGGCGAAGGAAGGACCGACCGTCGCCGGTCCAGATGGCGAAACCGGCCGGCCAGTGCGGGCCGACCGGGCAGTGGAGACCGGGGGAATTAATTTCCCCCGGCCGGGTCTCAAAAGCGGCCCCAATTAAGGGGTCGCGGTTCTCATAGGGGGGGGGGGGGGCTTTGCCCCCCGCGGGCGGCACCCGAACGGCGCCCAGGCCGTGCCTCCGTGCCGGTCCGCGCCGCCGGGCCCGTCCGCGCCGCCGCGCCGGATCGCGCCGCAGCGCCGGATCGCGCCGCCGCGCCGGATCGCGCCGCCGCGCCGGCCCTCGCAGCCGCCCCGGCCCGCGCCCCCAGCTGGGCCGGGTTTTCCGAGCCAGGCTGGGTCGTCGGGCCGGGTCGCCGCCCGGGGCGGGTCGACCCGGTTCGGCCGACCCAGGGGGGGTCGGGCCGGGTCGGCCCGGGCCCAGACCCCCTGTTTCGGACCACTTTTGGTCAAATGCCCGTATCATGGGCTACGAGCCTCCAATCGACTCGCCGTCAGCGGCAACGCGATCATTGGATCGAGACGGTCGTTTCGGTATTTTATACTCAAGGTACACATTCCTTTTCGGGAGCCTACGTGGTTAAAACTCCATAGTTAAGCATGTTTGGCTTAGAGTAGTGATCAGGATGGGTGACCTCCTGGGTAGTTTCCCAGGGTGGGTGTGAGACGGAAAAGCCAATAACACTCAAACAGGGCGTCCGATTGACGCACCGTCAGTTGAGATGAGTTCCTGTTGACGATACGGAACCTTTGACATCCTCCGCCTGAGAATTGGATGCAGATGGATATTGGTCGGGTTGGATCGCACCGAAATCCATCCGGGCCCCTGGAAAGGAAAAGCTGATATCTTTCTGACAGAACGTGCGTTTGACGAACCGTCAGCGGCGTTGGTGATCTCGTTGATAAATGGTCCCTTTGAGTTTACCCTATGAGAGTGCGGGGTACGGTTGAGATACAGCTGGGTTTGGTTCACTCACAAAACCAACCGGGCACCTGGAACGAAAAGGCTAATAACTCACAGACCGGGCGTCCGATTGACGCGCCGTCTGTTGCATTGAGACCCCTATGACGTGGCGGTTCATTGAGATACTTCTTCGTGGGATTGTGAGATACTTGGAGTATCGACCAGTAGCTCGTGGAGCGGACCCTCCCAGTGATGAGCGTGCAGAGTAGAGAGACCGTGTAACTGGCTGAGACCTGACGACTGCTTGACCGACTCGACTTGGAGTGAGTCGACTAGACCAGTGGACGGAGCACTACTTTCTGAGGTGCAGACCCATGGCGGACGGAGCACTACCTGTGTGACAGTGCAGACCCGTGGTACTCGTCCGGAGAGTACCTCAGCAGGCTACTAGGGGGTGTTCACTACTGTGTTTGGGTGACATACCTCGGCGGGAAGCACTACTGTGTCTGGGTGGCTGACCCGCGGTACTCGACAGGAGGAGTACTTCAGCAGTCTTAGGTTAGTGAGCAGTACCTCGGAGTCGTGACAGGACCACTGTACACTCCAGAGATGGGGCTCTTCAGCAGTTACGATTTCGATAATGAAAATCCTGGTTTGAGCTGAGACTTTTGACCATTTTGTTTACTGCATTATTGAGATGGGTCACTTGATAACTTAGGTTTATGTATGGGCATATACCTTGGTAGTGGTTATCCGTTGATTTCATGATCCATGTGTTTCCTCATGATTGAGATGGGTTACTTGATAACTTAGATATATGTATGGGCATATACCTAAGTAGATGTTATCTATTGAGATCTCCTTGTGGTTATCCTTGTTGGTTTTAGTGAGACCGTGAGGGTCTCGGGGTCCCTACTGAGTATCATTATACTCACCCCTGCACGAGCTATGCTCGCACCTCGTTGTGTTGGTTGTAGATGACTGGAAGTGCTGACGGAGGCCGAGTGTTCGAGGATTAGACGGTACCCGGAGGTGGAATACACGACGAGTCAGTATCCGGAGGTGGACTTCACGGTGAGACGACACTCAGAGGTGGTTGGCGGGCGAGAGCGTTGTGGAGGCTATCTGTACCTACCCTTCAGGTAGGATCTGTGGTGGACGATCCAGGAGCGGCGCCAACTATACCTACCCTTCAAGTAGGATCCGAGGAGGATGACCCAGGAGCCACTTCCATCCCACCAGCTGTTGTCTTTTCCTGTTGTACATTGTTCAGTTGTAGTTGTACTTTCTTTTGGGTTTGTATTCTGGCCCATTTTTCCTTTCAGCACTTCTCTTTGTACTTAGTGTTCACTTCCGCTTATACTCTGTCGTGTTTGTTTACTTTTATAAAGGCAATGCCTTCCCTGTTATCGAGATTTATGCCTTTGGAGATAGTCTCCAGCCCCTGGCCTATGGAAGGCGGGCTTGGGGTAGTCAAGGCACGGGCCCCGAGGACGGGTCGTGACAAAAAACCTATGAATTTATTGAAGAATCTCTTAATGGAGTAGTTGGACGTAATGATCATTCCTGTATAATTATTATGGGGATATTTTTCGGGAATTTTCAAGAGGAAATATTTACAATCATAATTCAATATCATGAATCATATCTCATCATTTATTTAGTTGAATTGAAAATCAAATTTTTCTAAACATTTTATTATAGGTTATATAAAAAACTGAAAATATGGGGCTATATTATTAATGCGGCATTTTTAAAAAAATATTCAATAAATAATATGAAGAATGATGGAGATACCCGAAATTTTAACATGTCCTATTAAATATTATTGATATTTTTTTAAGAATGATAAGAGAGTTTTCTATAAAGTTACATGTGCGGAAATAGTATTAATAATTTTTTTCATCTATATACTTTAAGGATCCTATTTCATGTTGAAGATGTAGATAATCATTGTTTTATGCACTGTTGTGCATAAAAACTAATGTGGGCCCAGTTACTATGAAATAACATAAGATGAATAAGAACTCAACATAGTTAAGTGAATGATAATTGTCTATTTCGGAATATTGTATTAGTAGTTACCAACATTCATTTTCCCTATTAATTTTGGGATATAGTTTTGTATGGGTTTCACTGAATCATTATCATTAGATAGATAAATTTATGTTACAATGATATAACCATCATACATTTACCTACATTATTATTCTAGTGGTATTGTGATCTTGGAGGAATCCATGTATTTAGAGGCTCTTAAATTCCAAAATTGAGTGTAAGAACTTATAAATCATTCTTTTCTTTATGTTTTCATGTGTTGGATGTATACGTAAAGTATAAGAATCACTCATTTTAATAGGTGTTTAATGTTGTTTGAAAATAAATAAAAAAATAATTTAAGATCACATATATACTCCCTATCAATGATCATCTAAGGAGCTTATTGGTAATTCATAATGTGGTATTATATCCAAGATTTGTTCATTCATGATTGGATATTTTATGGTTAGAGGTTATAATATCTCTATGTCTAAAGGGTATATCAATGATTTCTATTATTTAAAATGTATAATTTAAATTCATCGAATAACAAAGAGATTGCAACATTTTATAGGAACTTTTATCATGTATGGAAGTATATAATGTTACCATACCTAAATGATATTATGTATTGTAAGGTTTTAATATAAAACCCACCATGATTACCCTTCTTCCATAACCCTTGTGGAGAAGAAGAATATAAGGATAACGATCATTCTAGGAATTCTAAATCATCTTCAATTTTATGGAGTGAATTTTTTAATGTCAATGGATTAAAAAAACATTAATATAGGATAAAAGATTGAATGTGTATTTAAAAAATAAAAAATTAAGGAATTGAAATCAATAGATTTGAATACTTAATGTTGAAGATCCCTGGATGAATGAAGATTGGAATGTTGATAGTTTCTTTAAATGTGATAGTGAAGTTAGTAGGAGGATTAGAGGCTATAGTGAAAATTTGTATGATTATATTATTGTAATGAATATCTTTCAAATCTAACAAAAAAGGATTAATTACAAATGAAATTATTTGAAATATAAATTTTTAGGAAACATAAGTCTTGAAAACATACATAATATTTTGATATCCTATAATATGAGAGAAAATGATGTCTTCAAGAAAAATGGAAAGGGTGAAAATGAAATGGATTTTAAAGCTTGAAATATATAGATATTATATAACATGATTATTTGTTATGGAAAATCATACAATTCAGTCTCTAGAAAAGGTATGTTGGAAATCTATTCTCTAAATTTGAATGGATAATCTTCTAGTCTAAATAATTTAGAGAAAGAGAAGATATAAGTGAAATTGGGTCATATGGTGATGAAGGTAGTGATAAAATAGTTATTAATAAGGTAAATGATAAAAATGTAATGACGAATGAATTAAATTCTTAATGAAATTCATAACAGACTAAAATAGATTTCAAACTAATGAGATAATTAAACCATGTATTTATAATATCTCTAAACTAGAGAATGAGATCAGAATGTTTAATAATTATGACTAATACTCCAACAGTCGTGAATCTATATTTATAGAAAAAGTCAAAAATTTTAATGAATATTAATATTTAGAATAATATTCTTGATAAATATAAGACTATTAACTTAAATATTAAATATAATGAGATGGATAAACATAATGAGTTTAAACATATTTAATAAAAATTAGGTAGAACAGAATAAACATTGTAGAATGTAAAATCCATCTTTTTCAATTCTATTTCAGAGGATGGATACTATTCAAACAATCATAATTGAATCAATTAACAAGAAAAATAATCCTAAAAGGATGAAAATAATGCTAATTTTTATTTATGAATAATCACATAAAAAAATATAAATTCATGAAATCTATATTTGAACCAAATTTTATGATAATAAAAAACAAAGAAAATCGAGGAACTCCATCATGAGGTAAAAAACCACTCTAAATATTTAATTCAAAACAGTTGTGAGGAATTAAAATATGAAGAAAATGATGTCTAGAGTTTACAATAAATTTTGGTCTATAGAAATGTAACAATATTGGTGAATCAATATTTAAAGAGAGAAGAGTGAAATATTATAGAAAACATATTGTATAAAAATAATATATACTTTATATGAACTATTAACTTATAATATATATTTTTTAGTATATTATAAATAATTTATGGGTCAATTTTAGGTCTTATAAAATTCCAAGGAGGATCAGAAGTCTTTGTTTTAGGGGAAGTCAAAACCATGAATATATTTAATAATAGAAAAGGTTTACATGTTTTGAACAAAATTTTCAATATATTACTGTTGAAATTAAATTTGTATATAGAAGTGGTGATCAGTATATTAACCATGAAAATGAATTCATCGTCATTATAATAACCCACATTTTTCAGTTTTAATACAAAAAGTCCTTAGTATATAAAGAGTAATGTGAATGAGAGTTTTTTTGTGGATTTTTCATTTAGAACATCCAATGGGAAATTTCCATGGTTCATAGATAAGTACTTTTCTTCTCACCTACAAGGAGTTTTAAAACATCATAACGTTATTGAAAAATGAAATTGAGGTTTAGTGAAATTTTGAATTAATTGGTCAATAAATGTTGAATGTTTTCGTTCAACAATGATTATGATAAAAAAGGTTAAATCTAAAAAGGAATTTTTTATTAATTGACAGAAAGACAATTTGATTAGTGTTTTAAAATATTATGACAATAGAAATGAATTGTAATCTATGATTTATGGGTTCTTGGTCATGAACATTGATGATGTGAGAGAATTAATAAGAGGACACGAGACTAAATTGAATTTATTTCTAGTGGGACACAGATAAAATTCATGGTATCTAAGAGATGAAGAAGATAATGAATTATAACATCGATAGATTAATCCTATTGGGAAAATAAAAAATAACATGATCACTCGAGAACATAATTTTTTTGATGTTCTTTAAAAAATGATAATGAAATTATATTTTATCAAATTACCAAATTGGTAAAATTGTTGACTCTTCTCACAAGAAGGTAGAGATTCAATATACTAGACCAATTAAGATCATTTATTTATATGTGTAAAAGTCCATGAATAGTAAATTAACTAATTATAATATGAATCTTTTTAATATTATAAAATAATTCACTCATATGACTTTTAATTTTAATTAAATAATTATCGAGGCCTTAATAATTATTAAATGTTCAAAAACGTGTGATGAAAGGGTGTGTGGTTTTTCATAAAATAATATCAAGTAGATAATGATATTGATTTTATAAATTGGATGTTTATGTTTTATATGGAAAATATTGACATATTACATAAAAACTTCACATCATAAAAAACTGAACAAAATAGTGTGTCTAAATAAAAGAGCATATATTTTTTAGACTTGGCTCGATCAACGTTACTCGAGAATATCACATCATAATATTTTTTGATAAAATCTATTAATGAATCAATTAATTTTTAAATATTCATTAGACACAATATGAATTCTTATTTCTCCAAATATCATTGTGCGTTTGGCATCTCTTGGGTTATCAAGGTAAAATGTGAAAATCATGGTAAATTTGGAAATCATGTAGTTGATGGGATATTCCTAGGATATTCTATAAATGGGAGAGGATACCATTATTTCTAAAAAAAGTGGATATAATACTTATAATACTGATATGAATATCATGTAACATATATATAATGAATTAGTACAT
The DNA here is from genome assembly GCA_963277665.1 of Viscum album. Taxonomy (NCBI): domain Eukaryota; kingdom Viridiplantae; phylum Streptophyta; class Magnoliopsida; order Santalales; family Viscaceae; genus Viscum; species Viscum album. The sequence continues at coordinate 1,049,926,303 of OY728162.1, forward strand.
GATGATGAAAATTGTAGAAGTGATGATGATGAATGTTTTTTAAGAATCCAGAAGTAATTCCATAAAAATTTTAATATTATAAAGATGAACATATTTTAGTAGTGGTTTAGAAAATTTAAATGTATAAAGAATAATTTAGTTCATATCAAACCATGATGTAAGGACAATTTAATTTCCAAAAAAATCAATGAAGATCAAATGTATTAGCTACAAACTAAGATAACTACATGGAAAATATCTCATACATTATTATTTTTCCAAGATCAACCAAGAGAAGTTATAGAATCATTGAAGAATAAAGATTGGCTTAATGATAAAAATATATAATATTTCTAGATAGGGATGAATTTCCCCTCGGAGTTGATACGAAACCCTAAATAAAATAATGACCTTAGAACAATGAGGGTTTTCAGAAATTAAATAAAATAAAGTGTTTAAGTGGAGAGAATGAAATCACATTCATAGTTTAATGAGAATTTTATGGTTGATGAAGTGGACATTTATGAGAAATTATCACTAGTATTATGTCTTGATATGAAAATAATATCTATTTAAATTGTAGAAAAATGGTAATTACAGATTTTTCAAATGAATATTATGTATACCTTCTTAAATGGTTAGCTAAAAGTGAAGTTATTTATTTAAAAAAATTGTTGGTTATTATTTTTAAAATATTAATAATATATTTTTATGATAAATAGTAAAATTTAATTGTGTTGAAATAATCTGTATGATATTGGAATTCTATAATGGACACCTTCTTGATGATATATAATTTCATAAAGGGAAAAGTAGATAGAAATATCTACATTATATAGGAAAATAATATCTCTATTATTTTTAATATTAATATATATTATAACATGTTTACTAGAAATTATAATGAGGCTCATGATACATTTTCTAATGAGATAAAGAAATTATTAGACATTTTATTGTGCCGATATATTAAGTACATTCTTGGCCAAACATTTCTTAACATGAAGGTCACATTTTTCATTCCCTGGATAAGTGTTCCTAAGAACTATTGAAAATGATTTTTATGCGAGATTCAATACCTATTTCCATAACAACATTACTGGGAACAATGTTTTTTAAATATGAATAGGGGAAAAGAGTTTCTCCATGGGATTTGGGAATAATGATTTGAAGTGTACTATACATTACTGTTTCAATACCAAATCTAGTATTTGATGATGCTAAACGTTATTAATAACAAATTACCCCTAAAGAATCCAATTTCACTGAGTCTATAAGGATAATAAGGTATTGTAGACACCATGAAATGTGTTCTACATACATCTCTGTAAAAAGATGATATGGTTCTCACATTGAAAACAAATGTCAAGTATGAGTAAAGATGTTTTCACCATGAAAAAAGAATATGCAAGATGGATTTTTATGTGCCAAAATACTATTGCATACGCGATGAATAAGTGGAATGATTTCCCCATCCAAATGTAAGTAGTGGATTTCCATGATCGATGAAGAAATGGTATGGAAACATTAAATTCAATTTCGGAGTTTCATCTGAGAATACTTGCTGTATTTGCCATACCAAGAAGTATAAACCTCTCCAATACCTTTGATTTGACTGGTCGTAGAGCCCAAGTAGGCTTATAGATCAAATGTTATGGCACTTGGAAGATGTATAAAATTTCACAATGGGACCAACGTGTTAGAGCTACATGGTGGACCTACGCAAAGGACCAACGCGGGGGACCTACGTAGAAGAACAATGTGGAAATATAATTTCTACACCCCTATGAGGAAGACCTATATGGAGGACGTACCCAGAGGACCTGCGTGGACATATTCCCTTTGAACAGAACCCCACCATGAATATAAATAGGTCCCTTTGACTCCCCATTTCAGAGATGAAAAAAGTTGGAAGAATACCCAAAGCTACTGTTGAGTAGATATTTTTCCCAAGTCCCCCAAATTATCTCATGTAGCTCTCTAAAACAAGATATAAGAGAGAATTAAAGGGATAGCGTTGTCCAATTTCTAATCTGATATAAACCATATAAAACATGTGCGGATCACCTGCACGTCATACCAGCGTGTTTCCCCACTTTGGAGCTCTTACGCGGAGTACCTACGTCAGGAACCTACACAGTGATTCTGTGCAGAGCACCTACGTGAGGCACCTCAGTTGAGCACATGTGCGACCCCTCTTGTCTATACCGCGGGGACTGCACCCTCACACCCCTACTTGGGATCAGTGTCGGGCTATGGTCCCATACCTTTGGGTCGGTCCCTTCACTTTTGTCTCTAACCCCAATGAAAAATTGAGAGTCTCACCGCAATCTTTTTGGGTATGGTCGATGAAATTTACCATTTCACCCTTTATGTGGCCGAACTTCCAACCTTAGAATATCATGATTTGAGGAGCTCCACCAAACTCAATGAAGTTATTTGATTTGATTTACTCCTCTTATATCCTTTCACATGTAATGAGTTCTGACTCTCCTTATGAACTCCGCGAGAACCTTGAGTCGATGCATTCCTCACTAAACTAGTCAAAACTCATCACCAGACTCCAATGCCAGGTTAAAACCCAAATTGAAATCCTCCTTAGGAGTAATCCCCAACCAATTTCAAATGTTAATCCATCCTAGCATAAGCCCTTAGATTTTCTTGTATAAGGTAGCATAATTTCATCTCCTTTATTCTTTAGTGCCATAAACCAGAAGAGATACGGGCATAGGGACTTTTGTTACCCTATACCTATCTTGTTGGGATTTGTCTCAATGGGAATCCATCTTGGTATAATCCCATATCCTTCATCCCTTCTTTCGTACATTGGACCCTTTTCAAATGTATATAGAAAAGAGTAATGGCTCGTCGCCTGGCCCCCTTCCTCAGTCATCTCGACCTCATCCACCCTCACCCCTATAGGTACTCCCTCGTCCACCAGTGAAGGAGGAAAATTTTGATAATGTGAGTGCCATTGTTGAATCTTTGACATTATCTTGTTTTTCAAATTGATCATGACTCACGCGGGCTTAGAAAATTCCCATGACTAAATATACTATGATAACTATATGTCCTGTTCGAACCAGGATGCATAAGAAACATTTTTCAGGGCTCGAGCTCACTGGATATCCTCTTCATAAATCCAACATTAATTCCCTTAATCAGGGAATCCTCCTACGGAATAAGCCCCAAATTAAACCCCAAATCATCATGGAATCATTTTTCTGTAGGTAAGACCAAACTCATCTCTATCAAAGGAACATACCCTCCTTCATACTTATTGAACTATGTGGGATTTGATTACCATGAATATCGGATACGTAGGGAGACTCTTTGAGGTTGAAACCCAACACTTCAAATCAACCCTGTTATCATTTGGCCACGTTCCCAACAGGCTATAATCATACCTGGAAACCCATATCCTTTCCATTTTCCTTAGGCTTCATCAACACAACCACGCACTGTGTTTTGACAAAGAATTTTCCTCTCAAAGGTCTATATCCCATGACCTTAAACGGTATGATGTGTCCCATTAGGCGGCACCGAACTATGAGGGTTATTATTCCATTCACAATGATATGTAGCTATCCCATTTTATGGGAATGATACCAAGATGAAAACAAATATTCATCTCCTTGCATGATAATAAATTCTAGAGTTCCCCACTAAGTAGATTAAAAAATAGTATCATCATAATGATGATTAAAAGAAACTATAATTTGTATATGAGAGGATACCATTGATGTAGAACCTCAATACATATAGATAATTTAAAATATTTCACATGATAAATAACTGATTGAAAATCCCAAGGGATACATATGATATACAGGGTGAATTAATAATGATTCATTAAAATATCTTAAATTTACAAATACTGTCCTGGATTAGACAATAATTCCCCCCAAAAGGGTGTGATGAGTCTGACCTCCCATCCTCTTGAACAATGAAAGAAATTATGTATCATCAAGTTCAAACTTAAAGAACACCTGGCTTTGGAATGAAGGTCCTCTTTGGATAATGAACTATTGGATGTTTCCATTTTCATAAATAAATCCAACTGAAACCACCATGAAAAAGTGATTCTTAAAACTATAATACATGTTTCAATGAACTACGAAACATAAATGGTGAAGCCGACATGAATCCTTAACTATGTTAATAATGTTACCCACCTGTTAGGCCCCTATAAATTTATAAATTAAAGCAAGAAAATGGAATAAATTATTCTTGTATCCATATAAAAATGTTTCTTTAATGGAGTTTGTTGTTATTTTATGTTTTTCTTCTCAGAATTCCCTTCAATCCAAAATGTATTTCTCCAAGACAACATCTGTGAACTTACCAACAGTTTCAAAAGCCGGATCTCCATCCAAAGGAATGAGGTAATCACTAACCCATAATCTTAAACACCAGGTATATAATGTGATGGTAAAGTAATATCACTAGCACGGTACAATCCTGACTTTGGAGGGTTCCTAGAAGGCCCTCTAGGTCAATAACAATTTTCTATCATCTGGCCAGCAATGACCAATTATCATTATAATGACAGTTCCAACCAATGCCTTCAATTGTTTAAGTCCTTATCCCCAGAACACAAAACCCAGTCCCTCCCGTACTACAGGGAGGTAGATTAAGAGGTTAATCATGGACTCAATTCAAGAATTTAGGAGTCATTAGGGAGGAATCCCACCAGCAATCACCACCAGCAGAATCACGCTATACTGAACCCCTAACATGATAGGGTTGTTTCCTCTGAACATTCGGCCCAAGTCTCTTGGACTAGAGCATGCAAGACAAACCGTCAGGAACAACTTTTGGTCAACAGGGAGTAGGGTCTTACCTATAATCCTTCCGAAGAATCCCATCATCCCAACTTGATGGAAAAGAACAAACAACCAGATACATCATTCCGTGCTAATGTTTTTGTTCAGTAGACTCGTATGGACGAAACCCATCAATCATGCCTGATAAAACTAGTAGAGTATCGTGAATACATACATATATCTACCTATAAGTTATCATCCAGTCAGAAGGCTCGTCTAACTGGATTTAAAGAATTCAATCAATACAATGTATTGGAAACTAGAAAACATGAACACACACCTGTTTACAATCACCAATTCTGCCACCAGTCTCATCTTTTAGTATTGAAGGCAGCTCGTCAACCATACCTGATTAGAATAATCCAGCATGCACATACACCTTCCAATGTTCATCAAGGATACCAATAGTCTCATTTGGCATATCTTGGTGAAGTCAGTCGAAAATCTTCAATGAAAAATTTGGGGCAGACCCAACTCTCTGCCCCCATGCATGAGTATTGTCAATATTCATTGATAGGAAAAGGAAGACAGGAGAAGGCACATACACCTAATCCAGATAATGAATGGATGTATATTCCCTTTCAGGCAGCTGAAGTCACCAAACACATCTTATCAATGGTTAAAGAGTGTATGAAAATCCCAGTTCATATTCTAGGAGAATGTCAGTATTTTATAACAACTACTTCAGCAGTATCATGGGAACATACACATAAATCTATCCCAACACATGGGATGACACATCAGCATGCCAACTCGAAGTAGATACAGAACTTTTTTCTAGTTCAGGTGGATCATGGGGTATACTCCCCCATATCGTACAGACAACAAGATCAATAATATACACCCTTTCCAATTAGAGGTAATCAGTCCATTCCCATAACTATTTCAAGGCATGAACATACACCATCCCATGATAACCTCTTCTCCTAGCAATTGGCCCTAACAATGTATAAGAGAATATCCTAGATGATTTCTCTCCAAGCACCATTTAAAAATAAAGAGTCAATATGTGATTTGGATCCTTTTAATGCTAGAGTTCATATTGCCATCAAAATTTTATTTGTTTCATCTCTTGATCCTGCCCTCTAATAACAAATTTTTTGGAGTAGTAGGTATCATTCTGATGTTCCTCATCAGAAACTTCATCATGAAGGCTTCCTTCATGAATATTCGGTCAATCCATAGTTCCTATCTTCGGATGAGATCCACGACAACCATCTTTGTGGCCAAAAGAACAAGGAGTAATAAGATTTATCCCTTGCTAATCCACCATTTTGATCCTCCCCTTGAAAGAGTTCACTACTAAAGTCCTCTCCGCAGTATTTTTTCACATTTTCAGGACAATTCTATAATTGAAAATGTAGTGATGAGAAAGCCTTCCTATCTTGAGGCACATGAAAACACATGGCCAGTCATGTCTGATTCCTTGTCATTTACAGGTGAAACACTTTATCAACTAGAAGACATATCAAGGGAACGATCATTCTATGAACCTCCTTTGGGTAATTTTTATTATAATACAGATCATACACTTTGGTCTTACCAAGTGGAGAAAACTCTAGTGAATGATGATGAAGATATGTTAAACATGAGAAAACAATTTGTTAAAGGAGAAATACCATTAATGTTCTGGAATTTGGTATATTCTCAGTATAAAATTCCAGAATTGATGACAGAAGAGGGAATTCATGATATCCTCCTCAACTTATGGGAAACTCTTCTTCATTTAAAAACCAAAGTATTTCCATATGATGAATATCCAAAACATGCAAAGGTAATAGAAGAGTTGCAATGACAATTTGACTTGGCATCTGTCTCAGTTTTCCAACATTCAATGGTTGAAAATTGTAGAGAACTGTGCAATGCCCATACCTCAATTCTCTAAAGAGGCTACATCAGTTAATTTCAGATTCCCCATCCAGTGTTGGTATCATAGGATGCGGTGAACATGGAGCATTACATTTAACTACACTCCTAAATCATAAAGGTCTTCCAAAAGTGGGTTTATGAAACGTTATTTCCCATAGTCATCCCCAATTAATAGTGATTGTATGTAATAGAATGTATTCTCAAGGACATGCCTCAACCAGCTCTCATCAGAGTCATGCCCAATGAATAGATGTTCATGAGTTACTTCTATATCAATCAATTGAGAATATTAAAACGGCTTCCCGTTTAGAGACTTTCATCCTTCTGAGAATGAAAATGACTGAAATATCATAGCGATCATCCGAAGAAGGTGATATATGTGGTTGTCGGATGATGAACCCAGCTAATTTTAGAACCAAAATTGACAAAATCAGAAGAGAAGATGAACGAATTTCATCCATAGTAGTTCAAGAATCACCCCATCTTGAATGATTGAGGGATTATTTAATTTATAGATAAATTTAATTCAACAATGTTCAGGGATTTTAAATAGAACAATAGGAATTACCCCATACTATAGGGCTGGGGTATTTCCACATCTTCAATTTCCTCCCAAACCAATGTCAGTTTTATCCTGATTAGAGATGAAGTCACAATGAGAGAGAAAAAATGAACTATCCAAGGATTCCCTTCGGGTTACTGTCTTCCACACAGTTCCTGGTAATTTATCATATAAGAGAACAAAGTCTCATGGAAGAAAAAAAGGAAAAAAATCTCACAAAAATACTGACATAATACCATCGATGCATTATGTGTCAGTAAATGTCATTAACACCACTACAGAAGACCCTCCAGAAAATGAGTCCATTTCTGGGGAATCATAAGAGGAAGTTCTTGTCCATAATACAGTACAAACTGAGGGAAATTAAGTAGGTCTGCGAACACTAAATCAGAGGCTTACCCAGAATCTAGGTATTCTTTTAACTAACCAACTCTACCCTCTATGAAAGGCATATAACTAGGGGAAAGGAACAAGTCAGAGCACATCTCACTTTTCCACTGGAGAAAGTCAATATATTTCACTTCAATAGAAATTTTCACAACAAGAAGTGGAAATGAAGGATTTTAAAAGACTCAATACAAAGTTACTTTGAAACAACCTTTCTACGAGATGTACTCCCCAAGAAGGTCCTCAACTTGCACATCCTGCAGGTGCTCCTCAACAAAGAGGATTTGTAGTAACTATAAATGCTAATAATGAATTCCATCCACTAGGTAGAAAATCATTTCGGGATCTAACAAATCTTTATTTTCTTGTTCTGAAGGGGTATTCAAGGAAAATATCAACACTACATTCAGTTGTTTTGACGGTCATTGCACCAGTTCATTCTCTTGTTGCTATACTTGCACAAAATGTCGTTCATCCGGATATTCTCCAAATGCATATGAACACAATTGAGTCTTTAATGACTTAATTGGAAGATATGGAGGAATGATGTGCATCGCTTCATCTAGAAAAGAGATCTTACCCTGAATGGGTGGACGAAATTCCTCCCCCAAATAATTTTATGAGTACCACATCCCCAATATTTAATGGTTCAGAAGATCTGAACAACATTTAAAACATTTTGTTTCTCGCTGCGATCCAATGATAGGAAATTCTCAACAACAAGAAGTTGTAAATCATATGTGTTTTGTGCAGTCCTTACAATGACAATCTTTTGTTTGGAATAAATGATTACAATCTTAATCAATTACTGGATGGGAGGATCTCCGTCAGAAATTCTTTCTTCAATTTAGCTCAACGCAACCAAATATGATAGTTTTAGATCTTACCAATTGTATACCAAGAAAAAATGTAAGATTTTCTGATTTTATTGCGCGATGAAAAGGATTAACATATTATTTGAGTCTAGAACTCCCTCAAGAAGAGTTCATGCCAAACTTTGTGGAAACTCTCTGTGATAATTTACGCACACCATTGATCCCTATGAAATAGTTGGAGGGTTTAGAGACCTCACTTCAATCACTCAACATAAAAAAGACTATATTATAGAAACTAAGGATAAAAATTGTGTAATACCATTATCTCTGGGGAGGAGGATAGGAAAGGTAGAAGCTGCTACAGTCACACTCAAAAATGCACCTATTCCTACTTATACTTCAAGACCTTCATTATATTGAAGGGCTCTGCCTCCTAAGCATCAGCAGTAATGACCGCTTCATCAAGATGATCAAAGAGGCCAATGACGGAAACAACTTGAGGAATTAATGAAAAAAATTTATTCTCTCTAGAGTGAACAAATTCTTGGTCATTTAATCTCATCTCTAGAATAAAATTTTGTTCAATCTCTAGGGCTGATGAAAACAAATAAATAAGGGGAAGAAGATATTCTGAATTATTTTCCCTTTCACCAGATGATTAGAGATCACATCCAAGAATGTTTCATTTTCAAATAGATATTGTAAAAGATGGTAGTATCTAGGAATGTAAAATTTAAAAGATCCTTAGCTCAAGAAGAATGTGGATCTTTTTCTGATCCAGAGGAAGAAGGAAAATAGGAAGAGGTCTAAAGTAAAAATGTGCTGAAATATAGCGATTTGATGATCAGGAAAATTTTCAACTGAAATCATGCCATTTTACGAACACAGTTGAAACAACATAGTGAATCTGATTCCACTCTCGCCATAGTAAAATCAATTTCATCAAATGTCCTTTCCTCAATTAAATATAATGATTATAAGTATAGAGATCATTAAGAAGAAGACATGATCATGTCAAAGCCAATATTTTCCTTGACCCTGGAAGATTTTATGAAATCTATTTAAAAAATACGGGCAATGCCCCACCAAACGACACAATAAAAAGTAATGTATCCAGCATAATCTACATAAGGTGAAGAATTGATCTTTGGTTCTGTTATTGTTATCCATTTAATCGGTCCTTATGCCAATGGTGATTCTTATTAGAATTAGATATAATTCCTTATACCTAATTGGGGACTATAGGAAGATTCCATGGCCGATGATACATGGGAATACGTGGGAAATATAGAAACCAAAATTTTACCTATAACCCCAGCTCGAACCATATATGCGGCAGAAACTCATGGAAGAGCCATTCTGTGAGCTCAACAAGAAAAATGAGTTTATTCCATGTGAATTAAGTCAACTTCTGACATAATTATTTTGGAGGACCAATTATAAGTTACGTTGTCTTCTTCTCATCAAGTGAATAGACCTAGTCAGTCTAATCTCTCAAAGTCGATATTATTTCTAGCATCCTCTTCAACATAGAATACGACTAAATCAGACAAATAAACATCAAATGCACTTGAAAACCCAAATATCTAAGTGGTTAAACATAGTAATTTGGACCAAAAGTATGACGTCTTGAAAAAATTGACCCATCTACTAGCCAAGTTATCAATTCTGGATGATTTAAATCAATCAAAATATTTTCGAGAAGCACTTATTGAGGCATTGTCAATTCCTCAAGAGTTTGAAACTAAAGTTGTTGCTAATAACGATTAATTTATATAGAATGATCTTGCAGAATTTCATGATGTCATATCTTTTACAGTTGAAGATGGTGATAATGTTGTACATGGACATATCAGACTTTTTTTTTCTAGAAAATTCAATAACGTAGACATCTGACAAGATTTCATTTATAATGGCTCTAGGGACAACCTTATTCCCATTTGTACACTTCATCGATTGGGCTTGACTGAATCTGACTTATCTACATTGCCATTAGTGAAGCAATGGTATGAAAAAAATGAACAAGAACCTCTGGACGAGATTACAATTAGAACTCAATTTGGATATCTTGTGTCTAATTCAGATTTTATTATTGTTCATTTGGACATAACCTTCAATATTCTACTTGGAAGACCTTGGATGCATCATCATGTAGCCATACCTTCATCATACATCCAATTTATTATGTATTATTTCAATCGTCCAATCAGGACATTGTATGGTGGAAAGGATCCATTGAAATCATGTGAATCTCAATACATTGAGGTAGAGTTTTATCACAAAAAAGAATGATGTCTATGACAAAGTAAATTTCCAGAATGAATTCCCAAAATGGGCTGGAAAATATCCCATCAAATACTTTCATACATTTGACTGCAGCTTATGTGATACCCATCAATAAAATTGGAATTGTAAAACAAAATCAAATCACTCATCCAGTAACTTCCATAATGTCAATTGCACCAACTGAGCCTAAACACATGGGAGAAATTGCTGATTCACCAAGTAGTGATGGAATGTTAAATAGAGATGTCTTCATTTCATCTATAAAATTACAACAAGCCTCTATTTCCTTAATCACAGTATAAGAAATTGTACAAATTCTAGAAGAAGAAAATGATGTCGATTCTCAATCCATCATCTACTCTTTATCGCCATAGGAAGAACCTTCACCATCAATATGGTCAGATATAGTGGCCTCTTCATCAGGATGTTCAAATACTAACTCCTCCCCTTTTTCTTGATGTTTATCCCCTTCATCTACTATGAAAATGGAAAAAGAAGAGGTAACATGTAATGAAAATGAATAAGGCCCCGAAGATGCTCCTCCAGCATTTGAGGAAGGTGTCTCTACCATCATGGATGAGCTCAGAGAAATAAATCAGTGTATAGAAGAAGATCCACGTCCCACTCTAATAGTGTGAACATGACCTCAAAAGATAAATATGTGTATAATTAATTTCTAATGAAAAATTAAGGCATATTTTCATGGAATTATACATAAATTCCAGGTCTTAATCCTGATGTGGCCACCCATCGGTTGTGTTTTCCAGAAGAACTTTGTGGATTCAAGAAAGCAGCAAGAAGAAGACACCCGACTCATGCCTCTAAAACTGGATATGAGGTTGATAAGATTATTATGGCTAAAATTAGCAGGGAAGTTCAATATCCTATATTGTCGGCCAACATTGTCCCAACAGAAATAGAATATTGGGAAAATTAGAGTTTTCATTGATTTCAGAGATCTTAACTGGAATTTTTGTAAAGATAATTTTTCAGTTCTGATTATAGAACATTTAATAGATGCAAAATCTAGCTATGAAGCTCATTTCTTTTAGTGATGGATACTCGGGGTATAATCAAATATGTATGGACCCAGAGGATGAAGAATCTACAGCCTTAAGATCCCCTCATGTTTTTTTTCTTCTATCGGGTAAAGCCCTTTGATTTAAAGATTTTAGGTGTGACATACCAGCGTTCCATGCACCATATCTTCAAACACTTCTGAATGAAATTTGTTGAATGTTATTTGGATGACTTGGTGGTCAAATATAGACAATGTTTCAATCCCTATGTTGATTTGGAGACCATATTTCATAATATTTGGCAACACAATTAGAAGATGAACCCCTTGAAATGTGCATTCAAAGTAACCTTAGGAAAGTAGCTTGTGTGCATTGTATGCCATCATGGTTTCAATGTTGATCATGAGAAAACAAAATAAATCATATATATGTCACCTCATCAAAATTTGAAAGAATTAAGAGGACTTTTGGGACACTTGGATTATATTCGGCGCTTTATCACCAATTTACCAAGCAAGTGTTTACCCTTCACAATATTAATAAGGAAGGGAGTCACCTACCAATAGACTGAAGACTTCCAAGATGATTTTGATACCCCCAAAAAATATCGCTTGAGTCCCCCCGTATTAATGAAACTTATTGAAGGAAGACCATTTATACTCTATGTGACATCTTTAGAGAGTTCACTAGGTGCCTTCCTCACTCAAAAGAATGTTTTTGGGAATGAAAACAACCTTTACTATCCCAGTTGAAGTATTATTGACGTAGATACTCAGAATTCAAGCTTTGAAACGTGCTTCCTAACATTAATCTTTCCAGTTAAGAAATTCAGTCACTACTTGAAACATCATAAAGTCTAATTTGTGTCTCGTAATAACCTGTTCAAATTTATCTTTAGTAGTCTTATGCTTACTAGGAGTCTACCATTGTGGGGTGGTTATTTTACAACGGTTTGATATCCAGTTTGTGCCTCAAAAGAGAATAAATATCCAATATCTGGATGACTTCCATGTCGAGAATCCATCTATGGATGGTAATTTATTTATTAGTGAATTTCCTCATGTAGAGGTCTTCTCTATTTAGGGTAATTCCCAAACTGGGAAATGCATTTTGTTGGTACTTCAGGAAGTCCAACATGGAAGAGAATGGAAAACCCTAAACCCAACAATGTTGTGCTACGCATTGTCCTTATTTTCCAGGAAAAGGAAGTGTTGGCTTATTACATCCAATTTTTAGATGGTCATACAAATAATGAGTAAGAGTATCATGCTCTCATCATAGGTTTGGAATTGGGCCTTTAGGTGCAAATAGATCAGCTAAAAGTGAATGGGGATTCAAAATTAGTAATCAAAAAAATAAGTGTGGAATACTCTATTATAAAATAACTATTAATCCCTTTGTATGATTATGTCAGTGGGTTAGTAGATGAATTTACCCCAGAGATGACATTTCCATATGTACCACGATTAGAAAATGGGAAAGAATATACACTGGTTAATGCAGCTATAGCCTTGGTAGATCCAAATCGGGATGCGACAGTCATTAGAAAAGCCCGTCGTCGTGTGTTCTCACCTTTTATTCAAACCAAAATGGAGGAAATTAATAAAATCAGCCCTATTTATGAACCATATGGTCATACCATAGGATGGAGAACTTCTGTCATGGAATATCTTCAAAATGGTGTACTTCCACCACATAGGGATGAAATAGAATAGATCTGATGAGAAGCAGTTAATTTCACTCTATATGATAGTCAAACCACCAAAATACCCTCTACCTATGAGGATTTGATGGTATCATCTTCAAATGTATTGATAGAGATGATATTGCAACTATCATAAAAGAATTACATTCAGGAGTTTGTGGTGCCCACCAGTCTGGGCATAAAATCTCAAATCTGATCTGAATTCATGGATACTTTTGGACTTCAATGACGCAAGATTGTATAGATTTCACTAAAAAATGTAATCCCTAGAAATTTCATTCCAATATCATTCATCATCCCCTGGTGTTTGTACATGTACCTAAATACTCCTGGAAATTTTCCAGATGGGGAATGGATGTACTAGGGCCATATCATTCAGCCACAACATAGTAGGTCTCATATATTATCAATGTTAGTGACTTCTTCTCTAAATGGGATAAGGAAATACCTCTCAAGGAAGTTGGAACCAATAGAATTTCTAGTTTTTTCAAAACTAATATCATCACCAGATTTGGTGTCCCTCAAACAATTTCGACAGACAATAGAACCAATTTTTGTTTTTCTAAGGTAAAAAAGTTATATCGGGAACATAAAATCAAATACGACCATTCATCTCACTATCATGAGGCAGACAATGGATCAATAGTGGCCTTCAATAATACCCTATAATGTATAATACAGAAGATGGTTGATAAAGATAATAAATCTTGTCCTGATAAAATTTTGAATGCTTTATCGGCTTATCGGGCAACTACCTATACTACTACCCATGAAACTCCATATTCCATGGTATATGGAATCGAAGCATTTTTTCCAATTAAAATGAAATTTCCTTCAATCAGAGTTGAAATCTGTGATCATTTGTCTACATATGAGAGTTAACAAAAATAGTTCAATGAGCTAGAAAAATTAGAAGAGAAAATATTTCATAATTTTCATCATATAGATGTTTATCAGAATATAAGAGTGCGAGAATTTGACAAGAATGTTCACCTCCGTTCATTTATTCAAGGAGAATTGGTATTGGTCCTTAGTAATCCAATGATACCTAGGAAAAAACCTCCAATAGTTAAGCCAAAATGGGAGGGACCTTATTCGATACATAAGGTATAATCAAATGGAGCTTATGCCTTAATCTCAATGGATCGAGATCTTATTATAACTCCAACAAATGTTATATTCTTGAAGAAATACTTTGTGTAGTTTTGATCATCTTCGTCCTCACTGAAAGACATAAAGTTTCACATTATCATGTCTTAATTACAAGACATTAAATTTCATAACAACCTTAAGCGTCCATTTTTTCATGACATTAAAATGTGCACCATTTTTTCCATGTCGCATGATGTTAAACTACTTGACATCATTTTTATAAGTAATATTTTATATATTTGACATTAGAAGCTTCTATAAGAAATCACCATTGACATCATCACTACTCTTTAGGGGAACATGAGTCCCCTCTCTTCATTATTCCTAATACAGATATGTATAGGTACATTGTGTAAATAAATACCTATGGATTGATTCTCATCTTCCATGATATAGGTAGAAACGCCTAGATCAACAATATTCGGCTAAGGTGCACAATAAAAAAGCTATATTCCTTGTATAAGAATCAATTATTCATAGTGAACACTTTTAATAATTATGTATAAGTTGATTCATTCCCCACCAAGACGCATAATTGAAACTTGGGGTTTATCTCTTAATCCAGTCTCAATATGTCTCTCATTCCACATTTATTCATCATCGTCCTTACTGCATGACGTTAAAATTCATTGAAATAAAACACCCATATTCTTTACTTGAATCACCATTGAATTGTAAAAGAAACCCTTACTGCTCCTTGTTTCTAACAGTGAGAATATATCAAGAAATCATAGGAATAATGTTAAAGGCGTATTTATATAAATGCGGTATTTCAATTTCTTATGGGGTTATCAATGTGCTCATAGCATGAATTAAAACTGCATAGTATAATGTCCTCACTGCATGTCTTTAAACAGAACCGTACAATGTCCTCACTACATGACTTAAAACAGCACATCACATCATTAAATCAGAGGAAACAGTGAATGTTTCCATTTTACATATCAGTCAAATCTATGTAACGGGCGTCAAACTCATTGCCAATATTGATTCAAATATTTATCATGTACATTGAGAAAAAAACCACTTCCATATTTCACACCCTTAATATTGAATATTTCCAGATTCTCATAATATTTATTACGGTTTCTAGTGACAAAAACGCTAATATTGATGAAATTTTTGGCCGGACTATGCAGTATGTTCCCTTAGGTGGATTTTTAAAGGTTTCCTAAAAAACATGCCTTTCATCCAAAATATTCCACTCTTTGGATATGAAATATATGCCCAAGTTGGACCTGCATTACACAGCCCCCATTCCTGGTTTTTCAAATAATTGTTACATCATTCCTAGCTATATTATATTTGTTCCCTTTAAACTTTAATGATAATATACAAGATCCAATATTTTAAAATAGTCATTCAGGTATACTTGTCCCATTATATTTCTCTCGATCCGAAAATCTCAATACCATTTATTACACATTTTACTTACCAGGTGATGCAATATGAAGTAATCTTGGAATCACTTGGCTACATATCATATACTATTTCTATTTCTTGTCTTAGTTGTTTGACCTAGAACTACAGGCACCATACCTCCTATGTGTGGGTCAGACCTTCATATTGGTCTTATTCATCTGATTCTTTGGAAATATTTGTTGACAATACCCTTTCCATATTTAGGTACCTTTCTCCATAAACCCAACTCTGTTATTTGGAACATTTTAATCTACATAAACATTCTTCGACTTCTGACAATATAACATCAAAATTATGAGAGCTATTTTGCTTAACATTGTAGTACATTCCCTTAGGCAGCCCTGCATAACTTTCCTACATAACAATATTGTCAGCCTAAAGATGCCCCTATTTTTCTATGAATCATATTCCCCATTTATCCTTTCATAACACATCCCCCATAACAGGTTTTTGAAATATTTCTAACTTCATTCTTGGAAGAGACTCCACTTCTGTTGATTCAATTTTTAGATTTGGTGACTATTAAAAATCAAGATCCATGATTCCCCTTTGAAATTTTTAAAGAATATTAAAGAAATTATTAGAAACTGAGAATTATTTATAATCTAACTTCACATTTATGGTCAAAGCTATTCGACCATAAATATTAGCCCCTTATAGTCCAACATGAATGACTTTAATCATCCAACAAGAAAAGACATGGTACTCAATAGACTGAGAACCTACAAAGGGAACTCTGAAGAAAAGTTGAGTCCTAGCTCACAAAACATACATTTTGTATCATTTATGTAAATTTGATCAATAAAAATTCAATAGATAAAATGTTTGTGTGTTTTTCAATATAACCCACTAAAAATTAAACTTCTCTAAATAATCCCCTTGGCATAGGTAAAAATTTGAGCATCCTTACAAACATTACTTTGTCCAAATCTAACCAAATTTCTTTGGAATGCATCAATGTTCCCTACTTTTACCTTAGAAATAGAATATTTTCATTACAAATTAATCAAATTCTACGGGGGGGGGGGATTTGTTGACACCATGAAATGCATTCCATGCACTTTTCCGTAGGAAGAAGATATGATTCTCACATAGAAAAAAAATGTAAAGTATGAGTAAATATTTTTTAAACATGAAGGAAGAAGATGAAATATGGATTTCTATGTGCCAAAGTAATTCTCCACATATGATGAATATGTGGAATGATTTCCCTATCCCGAAGTAGGCAGTGGATTTCCATGATCGATGAATAAAATGTTACAGAAAATTAAATTCAATTTCAGATTTATATTTGAAAAGACATGTTGTATTTATTATATCAAGAAGTCTATATCTCTTCAAGACCGTTGATTTTACAAGTCATGGAGCCCAAATAGGAATATAGATCGAAAGTTATGTCACTCAGAAGAAAGATAAAATTTCACAAAGGGACATACACAATAGTTCTATGCGGTGGACCTACACGGGGGACCTACGCAGGGGACCAAAGTGGGGGTCCTACTTGGAAGACCTATGCGGAAATAGGACCTTTGGGCTCCCCATTTGAGAGACAAAAAATGTTGGAATAAGTCCCAAATCTCTTGTTGCAGAACTATTTCTCCTAGGTCCCCCAAATTATTTTAGGTAGCACTGTAAAACATTATAGAAGAACGAATTAAAGGGGTAAAATTTGTTCAAAGTCCCATTAGAGTCTAGAACATATGAAACATGTACGGATCACCTGTTTGATACACATGTGGGCCACACCTGCATGCCACACCATTGCGGAGCACCTACGTGGAGCACCCAAGGAAGGCACCTACCTGAAGGATCTGTGTGGAGCACCTACACTAGGCACCTTGGTGGAGCACCTGCGTGACCCCTACTTGGGATCAGTGTTGGTCTGTGGTTATGGCCCTTTGGGTTGGTCCCTTCACATCCTTCACGGACCCCCATTAAAATAGATAGTCGCACAATGGACCATTCAGGTCCGGCCGATGCCATTTTACATTGTTGTATTTATGTGGCCCAACTGTCAACCTTGGAATACCATGATTTTAGATGCTCTAACACACTCAATGAAGTTCCTTGAGTTGAATTACTCATCTTGGTTCTTTTCACATGTTACAAGTTTGGAATCTACATACGGATTCCGCAACTACCTTGAGTAGATAAATTCCTCAAGAAAATACTCATACTTCATCACCTGACTCCTATTCTAGGATAAATCTCAAATAGGCATCCTCCATAAGAGTAATGCCCAAAAAATTTCTATATGGAAACCATCCTGGCATAAACCCCTATATTTTCATGCAGGAGGTAGCATCATAGCTTATCCTTTATTCTTCGGTTCCAAACACCAGAAGAGAGATGGGAATAAAGACTTTTGTTACCCTTTAACTATCCCATTGGTATTTTTCACCATGGGAAACCAGCCAGGTATAATACCCTATCCTTCATCACTTCTTCCATACATTGGACCCATTTCCAATGTAAATAGAACAGCGGGTAGGCTCTTCGCCTCCCCCTCTTCCAGGGTTACCACATCCTCCTCCACCCTAGCTGCCATAGGTGTGCCCTTTTCCACTAGCGTATGTGGAAAAACATTAATGTGTGAGTGACTTTGTTGAATCTTTGACATTCTCTTGTTTCTCACATTTATCATGACTCTCGTGGGATTACATATTTTCCATGATTACATCATTTTCACGACTGAATGAGCTATGAGAACTCTGATTCATGTTCAAACCAGGATATGTATGCGGCCATTTTCAGGGCCCGATCTCACTGGATATCCTCTTCAGGAATCCAACATTAATTCCCTTAATCTGGGCATCCTTCTTAGGAATAATCCTCAAATTAAACCCTATATCATCAGGGAATCCTTTTCAAGAATTTACCCTAAACTCTTCTCTCTCAAAAGACCATACTCTCTTATGAGACTTATGGAACTACATTGTCTTTGATTCCCATCCATATGGGATACGTAGAAATCCTCCATGAGGTTCAAACCCCAAACATCAAATAAATCCTATTCTACTTGGGCCAATATTCCTAAGAGGGACTAATATTACTTCGAACCCATATCTTTTACATGTTCCTTGGGCTACTTCAGCATAATTCCCACACTGTGGTTTGACTAAACACCTTATTCTTAGAGGTCATTATCACATGACCTTATAAGGTATGTTGTGTCCTATTAAGAGACACAAAATAATGAGGTTTCTGATTCCCATCACAAGGATATGTAGATATCCCATTTGATGGGAAAGATCGCAAGATCAAAAGAAAAATTTGTCTCCATAGATGGAAATAAATTCCAGAGTGCCCCACTGAGTGGCTTAAAAACCAGTATCATTATAAAGACAATTAAACAAATATCTATGTATTATATGAGAGGATACCAGTGATGGAGAACCTCAAATACATTGAGATGATTTTATACTTTTGACATGTAAACTAAGTGATTGAAAATTACAAGGGACACTAATGATATAATTGGTGAAGTAATAAGGATTCATGAAAATATCATTAATTTACAAAGAGATTCTCGGGGTAGACAGTAATTCCCCCCAAACGTGTGTGTTGTGTTTGACCTTCCATCCTCTCAACCAAAACACATTCTTATGTGTCATCAATTTCCAACTTAATGAATGTATGCCTTTGGAAAACAGGTCCACTTTGGATATATAAATGTTGGATGTTTCTTGTTCTATAAATAAATCTAATGGAAAACGCTTAGAATCGCTGATTCTTAAAACTAGAATACAAGTTTCAAGGAACTACAAAACATGTATATTAAAGGTGTAGAAAATGATGAAGAAAATAATATAAAATGTGTGTTCTTAATGTTTTTGGATAAACATATGTATGTTGATAATGTTTTTTTGAAGGAATGAGGTCCACATATAATGGATTTCACTCCATGGTGATTATATTCCTCATTGACTAATAAGAAGAAGTACTCTATGTCTCTATATACAATTAAAAAATCAAAAATGGATTCCACTAATGATATAAATCAATTATGACGGATGAGAACACAATTGTAGTATATTAATTTAGAAGGGAAAATGCTACATACCATGGGTTTTTAAAATAAAATTGATTTAAATTTATTAAATAATAATATTCCTAATTAATAAATAAATGAAATTGATAAAAAATAACATTTCTCCATGGATATTATGGAAATAAATGGATTATAGTTGTACTTGTTTTCATACAAAGGGCAAAATTGCTGAAGTACTTATGAAGAAACTGCCTTCAAAATTATTTTATAATATCATGTTAATATTGGGTGTTTAACATCACTCATATCAAGGATAATGTAAGGTTTCGAAGTCACATATATCATTTATTCATTGAAAATTATTATCAAAGGGGGAGAAAAATATGCAACATAAATCCTTATTTATGATTATATTCATTTTATTTTTCAGAAGGGGGAGAATATAATATTAGGAGAGTACCCATTGATATAGGTTACCATTAGTAGAATTAATTTTATAGTAATATTAAATATTTTTAGCGATTTATTGAAATCAGTACGTTATGAACAAGAATATGTTCATGTGTGAACTATTTTACAATAGTTTTGTTGAAGTGCATTATGTGATTTTTTATTTAATTGGTTAGTTGGATATATCATTCCTATTGTGGAAACATTTGTTATGATGATGAAGTATTGATTAGATATGAGCTTTTTTATAGAAATGTTTTATGAAGTAATGATTATAATGATATTAATAGTTAGATGTATTCTAATTTGTTATCATTTCATCAAGGGAGAGTCAAGAAATTGTTTTTGAATAGGTTGAACATTTATCACTATTTTAAATGAAAATATGATATTATGTTTTTATAATTCTTTTTTTGTTGTTAATATAATCAAAGATACATAGAATTATTGAGTTTTTATTAAAAAAAATATTTTAG
This sequence comes from Viscum album, assembly GCA_963277665.1. Classification (NCBI taxonomy): domain Eukaryota; kingdom Viridiplantae; phylum Streptophyta; class Magnoliopsida; order Santalales; family Viscaceae; genus Viscum; species Viscum album. The sequence continues at coordinate 1,049,947,242 of OY728162.1, forward strand.
AGTCTTACTATGAATTATGATCACTTTTCACAACAAAATCCAAAAGGGGATATTTATGACACCAAGTCTTGAATTGGGGAGTGGGTGAGAAGAAGATGATATTATGTGAGATTATTTAAATTTGTAGATGAATATATACTGTTGTGAGATTTAAGAAGTACCTCTAAATTGAGTTGTTTTACTAGATAATAAAATTTATAGAATTTTGAAGTAGATATTAAGGTATTTTATTTTTTTATCAATATAGAAATTAGGTTCAAACTCATGAGATGTTTATTGATTAATTTAATTTGAAGTTCATTCTAAAATTATAGAGTGCTTGATGTTGATTGGAATCCGTGATGAAATAGTTCTGAAAAAATATTTATTTCTTTTACCAGGGTTTATAATTTTGTCTATGTTCTAAATATTTGTTAGTAATAATTGTAGGGGAAGATAAATTAGAAAAAAGAAAGAGTCATGGATATATAATAATGGACAACAACCCCGCATAACCATCATTTCACGCTATGTATATATCATCTATCACTATGTAAAAATACTATATAGTACATAATCATGAAAAATAATTTCCATAAACATCATTATAAATCAATGTAGGTTTAAAAATATGGTTTTAAAGGATAATTAGTTGTATGTTTAAGAATTATTTTTTGTTGTTTCATAAGAGTAGCATCTCAACCCGATATCCACTAAGCGGGGCCCCTATCCAGTTGGCCATGAAACGTTAGGTGTGGCTCCCCATATGCTAGATTCAAATGACTATATTATATGGTATACGATGGAATTATTGGGGGAATATACCCTCCTAATAACAGTAAGCTACAATGGAATATAATAATCATAAGTAGTGGAAATAAAAAAATAACTAGTAAGAGAGTAATAAATCATCCATATGAAAAGAAAGGTGTAATCTAAATAAATAAAATAAACACAAGTATGACACCAAAAATAAAATACCATAAGCTAGATACCCCCCATTTCTAGACCTATTATCATGGACTCAATTCATGTACCATTGTATGATTGAACAGGGATCAAGATATAATAAGTATGACACTAAAAATGGTGTCTAAAACTATCCATTCTATGAATATGAAATGAGAAATATTCTAGATATAATAAAATTGAAGAAATAAATAAATAAAAATATTTGGAGGATGTTCCTCATGTGGTAACCAACCGACACTACCTTCTTCATCCCATATAAGACATATCAAAATTAATGATAACCTATATTGATATAATATGTGTGTATAAATGGGTAGTTAAGAATCTAGTATCAAGAATAGTCTGAACCCATGTATGTTATTTTTACTGGGGGATTCGTCCTTAGGTCAGTAGTATTTTAGCTATTGTTCTGATATAAATGACACCATTATATTTTATAAAATGAAATCCTAAGCCCATATTATTTGATATATAATAAGGAACCAAAGTATCTCTTTATATGAACTATAAACACCTATCTTCCTTCAATTCTATATAAATTTATCCATAAGTGGAATCCCATGTATCACTCTCATCATGGTCTAATGACATAACCCACTTATCATGATATAAGAATGCCACATTGGGGCCAATTATCCCTCATGGAATGGTATAACCATATTTTAAACCAATATTATCCATGTTAATTATATTAGGGAACCATTATCACTCAAGGGTAGTTAGGTCACCCACCCGATGATCCCATCCAAGGTACTATAGAAAAGAAACCATGTATCACTCCCAACGTATCAAGATTCATTTAAAAATACCAATAAAAATTAATGAAGATCCCATCCAAGGAGCCCTTATTTCAGGATCATTGTATCAACATTGACTAAATATGATAGTAATATTTAGCTATCAAGAACTCATACCATTTAACAAGGCATTGAAATCATATCACATTAATCACAATGGGAAAATAATTTAAATCAAATAAAAATGGATATGGAACGAAAAAGGGCATAAACACATGTCATTTTATCTTCATAAACATTTCTCACACTGTTCTACATTTGTTTCAAGGCGATTCACACACCCGAGAAAAAATAAATAAAATTCAATTTCAAGGTTTAAGGGTCTTATTCCATTATGATGGGGGAACACCCATAGAGGCGGATCATATTGAGGTAATCAGGCAGAAAATTGATATTTAGGTTGTGAGTGATCTATTACACATGAGATAAAAATTAATTTTTTAAATTAGACTATATAGAGGTGATACCGAAGGACTCCAGTGCACAACACAATGAGTAATGATAAAATAAAATATTACTTTTACAAAAAAAATATATAAACCAACTACATTATGTTGGAAGGTGAATACTCATCCTTTGTTATCCCTTGAATCGAGCAACAAGGGATGAAATCTGAAAACATACCAAACCCTAAAAATAGTACATATTAACTCACATGAATATTAAATTGACTATGGAAAGTCATATGATGAAAAGAGCTAACAGAAAAATTATTTACTGGCACATATCCAACAACATGAATGGTGCTACAAATGGGAGTCAGATGACAGAGATCCTTAATTCCAAGGTTAGTTGTTATAGAGGATATTCATATGGATGTACATTTATGTGTAATAAAATAAAATATACCATATCTATATAAGAAGTTATAACCCATTAAAAGGGAAGAAATTTACAATATGGGTATTTTATTAGATGACATATATTGAACAGGTTTTCCATTTCACATAAAAATAAATTCATGACATAAAAGGGGTCTATAACTACCATTAGAAAACTTGTATTTAATATTTTTTTCTATTTACAAACACACCCTTTACCTAATACACATTGTGAATTTAGCCTATAGCCACCCTCCACCCCTCTTAAAACCTTCTTCCCAAAAGTGAACCAACTAGAATAAGGGCTAAGATACTAAGGTATAAGTCTAGGGGGAAAATTATTGTGGGTTTAAAAAAAAATTAAAGAATTAAATCATTTTGAAATCATTGGTAAGTTTATCCACCCATTCGTAAGACATTTCATGCATGAGTTAATCTTCCAAGGGGGATAAATCATCTTTTGAGAAATGTTTCAGCCGCTGAGGATGTATGAAATCTTCTCTCTCCTAGGTATTATTATGTATATGGTTGTGTATACATTGAACTCATACATTGGGAACTATCCTACCTCTAGGATCATTTATGCTCTGATCAATGATATTTCTTGCATTCTCCTCTAATGATGCATATACCTGTTATAACGACCCTTTTTTCATACATTACTATTAAATCAATTTAAAGATAATAAACAAAAAAAATACAGATTGATTATCCAAAGGATTAGTTTCATGGAAAAATTAGGATCATACATAACTCATATGACCTAAAAATAATCATTTATTCAATTCCTTCTTCTCTAGATTCTTATTGTCCCATATGTACTCTATGGTACAAGTAGTCACCTAAGGATTTATATAAAAATGGGTTACTAAAATCCCAGTAGGAGGATAAGAACATGATTCAATACAACATGTGGGGATATATATTATTATCATCATAACATATTCATATGATCACAGACATTATTGGGATAATTAATAAAGGCTTGAAATGAGGAAATGCATAAAAATAAAACCATATATCATAGTGGTTAAATACCTCACATAGTTGTGAAAAAAGAATTAATCATGTTCACGCATATCAATGTTTGACTCATGAGATTCATCACATTATGCCGTGCATTGTAATTTTTCATAATTCCATGTGCACCCATCACATCATTACATCAACATTGTGCTATATAATTCTGGGTGCACCCGTCACATCATAATATTAAGATTATCATGCATGCCATATAGAATGTATATCGACTGTGGACAGAAACAACCCATGTAAAGAATGATTTTAATTTCACAACTCACACATCCATAAAATATGGGTTCCAAAATGAAAGATGGAATAACATACGTGATAAAAGAACCATCATCCAAGAGTGAGAAGACAAAGATGTGTTCTTTAAAAAAGTGTTATTTTGGAAAACATTATTTTTGACATAAAAACTTGTTGTAAACATGTATATCATAGAATGTTATGATTATTATAAATACTTTTTTATTTTTGAATAAAGATACTAAAAATGTAGTGAAGGAGGGAAAACACGAATATATCGGGTAGGGTTCAAGAAATACCCTTACATGGTATCTGTATGCATTCTTCAATATATTGTCCTTTATAATGACATTAGATTCATTAATTAAAAATTATAGATCATTTAATACATAAATATGATTCATTATGGTTTAATTAATTTCTTTTATGGGACTTTTAATGAGTTATAGAATTTAATTTAATCGTTCAGGAATGTTCATTTTCTTAGTTTTAATGACCGGTTCATTTGTATTCAAGAATGGAAGATCATTTAAAAATAGGATAAAGATCCCGAATAATTATTTTATAGAATTAGTGATCTCACTGAAGACTAAATTAACTTATAATGAGTTTTTATATATAAAATGTGGAATATTTATTAGACAAATGATAATGATGACCATTTTAGGTTAATCAGATCTATTTTTCGATCACAATGGACTAGTCTTGTTTTATCATTTAGTATAACGTATATATGTTCATTCCAAAATATAAAAATAGTTAAAAAATAATTATTAAATTATTTTTTCAACAATTTAATTTTTTTATTTACGGCCTTCAAGGCATTGGATGAAAATGGATGTGCATCACCCATGATGTTAGTAAATTGGAAAATTATGAGTGATGATTTCATTAATAAATAAATAGAGAGGGAGGGAGGGGTGTAATAAAAACTCTTACATTAAAAACATAGAATAACAGTATATCAATTATACTAAATCTATAATTACATTTTTATAAGAAAACATGAGGACAATAGAGAAAAAGAAATGAAATTTGAAAGCAAATTGAATGAAGAGAGTGAGAGGAATTACCTCATGAATTCTTCACTTGATATCCTCCTTAACGAACCTAGGATTGGCCTTTGGATTGGACCAAGTGTTCTTGGTTTTGGGGGAGGATATAAGGAAGATTTTTGGGCTGAATTTGGACAAGTATCGATGTTTGAGTGGTGTGAGGAAATGAATTTATGAGGGGTGGTATTTATAGTGGAGGGGAGTAGAGTTTTCTCAATATTAAATTCTTTTGTTTAATTATTTCACTCAAGATATGAAATATTGATAATAACATGAATTAATATATTAAAAGGGCTTTCTATTTTGATCAAATATCCATTTTCTTCATCCATGAATCAATCATGATGCAGAAATTCATTTATTTATCATATTTTATAAATTATGAAATTCCACTATTTGAAAAGAAATTAATGTATTTCTAAAAAATATCAAAAATGTACATTTCCCAAATTATAATGTGTAGAATTTAATAATAAAATTCATTTAATTGAAATAATTTTCTAAATAAGAGTAATTTAATATTTTATAAAAATAAAAATTTACGTGAAAAATATAAATTTTAAAATTAAAACAACTTTTCTAACACCTTGAAAAACTAATTAGTTTTTCATTAAATAATCCTAAAGTCACATGAAATAAAAATATTTTTCTATGAATACATTTTATGACAGTAATTTCCTTAGAATTTATTAAATTAATCATTAAATATTTATGACTTTAAAAATTACCATCTATTATATAATTATATCATATTGTCATATATATGATTGATAGATTTTATTTATACTATCATTGGTAAGGTTCCTATTCACATGGGAGAGTTACTATTCATAGTGTTCATATTAGTATTCATAAGGTTAAAATCAATATTCATAAAGGTATGTTATTATTCAGCAAAAAATTAGTTTCTTTTATTAGACTCCAAACATCTTACTAATCACAACCTTGTATGTTATATTTTTGATAGTCAAATCACATAAGTCAAAAAATTATCTTCGAATGTCAAATAGAATTTTAGTAGTTAATTTAAGAATGATGTGGAATTATGTTTCCTTCTGTGACTTTATCTGAATATACTATATGGCCTTACCATAAGAAGGGATAAATTTCATTGATAAATTATTGGGTCATTACATTATTCCACCCTTTTAAAATTTCACCATTGAAATTTTAGTTTCCATAAATATGTGAGGGTACATATCATTCATAACATCCTTTGGTTTCAATGTTGTTTCTTCATACATATGTTTTCTCCACCACAATTTGACAATGTGGGTTATCTTTTTCCATAGAACCTTATCTCTTTGGTCCAGAATCTTTACTGGATGCTCCTTATAAGAGATATCATCATCTAGTTGTACCACCTCTATGTTTAGTAGATGTGAGGGTACTAGTATATAATTCCTTATGAGTGAAATGTGAAATATATCCCGAACATGATCCGTATTTGGTGGAATTAAATGATAATAGTCCACAGATCTTATATAGTCAAGGACGTCAAAGGGGCCAATCTATCATGGGCTTATACTCTCTTTCTTTCCAAACTGTATGACTCCTTTGCATTGAGATATTCAAATGGAGACTTTATCTATGATGTCAAACTACAAGCCCCTTTGATTGTTGATAGTATATGTCATTTTATGACTCAGAACATATTTGATATGTGTCTATTTGACATGATCCTTCCTAGTCATCTCTTTTACCAAATCTAGTGCAAGTAGCTTTCTTTCTCCAACTTCATCCCAACACGTTGGAGTTCAACATCTATTTCCATACATATCTTCATATGGAGTTGTATGAATACTCGAGTTCGAGCTATTGTCATATGAGAAGTAAACCGATGGGAGATGATTATTCCATCCACCTTTGAATTTTAAATAGTAGAACCTTATCATATCTTGGAGCATCTAAAAATTCCATTCAAATTGGAAATTATTTTGGTGGAGATAGGACATGCTGAAATTCAATTTAGTACTCAAGGAATGTTAATGACTCTTCCAGAATTTAGATGTATTCCCAAGATCCCGATCAGATACAATCAGGAGTATAACAAAATATTTTCTCACAACTTCTATCACATATAAAATTGCATCATGTTTCCATGATATATCTTCCCAAATAACAATAATGTGGGAAGTCTTAGTTAGTCGGACCACCATAATCCATATAATTTTTTTCCTTTGGTGGTCTTTGGGAGACCCATGACAAAGTCGATAGTTACATTCTTACATTTACACATGGGTATAGGAAATTGTTTCATCGTACATTTGGCCATCGGTCAATCTGCTTTAACATTCTGATATATCAAGACCCTTGAGATATAATCAATAATCTATTTATTCATGTTTTCCCATCAGAAGTGTTTTAAGAGATCACATTACATCATGGCGCTACGAATATGGATAGAGAAATTTGAGATATGTGCATTGTCAAATAGCTTCTTATTTACCCAATGTGATGAAGGCACACAAAGAAGCATTTCAATCCAAATCACATCATAATTGTTGATATGGAATTTTTTCATATTCCCTTCCATTTACTGTATTGACATTATTTTATAACAATATATCATACTTTTATGCCTCCTTAAATATATTTTGGATAGATGGTTGGGAAATAATTTGGGTGTGGTAGGATGTATTCCCTATAGTTATGACTTCCAAATCCATCCTTTGCATATCAGTGAAGATGGAGTCTTTCTCAAACTTCAACACAGATAGAGTAGCAGGTTCTTTTTTAGTAATATCGTCAACTACCTTATTTGTGATTCTTGGATGTTAGTGAAAAGAGAATTCATATTATTATATTAACTCTTTCCATATCCATTGATGCAAGTTTATTTTCTTTTGGGTATATTTATACATTCGGTTCTTGGGATCAGTATGTATGTCCCACTTCTCACCAACTAGGTCGTGCCGTAATATTTTCCAAGAAAAAAATCATAGATTTTAGCTCTAAATCATGCATCGGTTAGTTATGCTCCAGGATCTTCAACTACCATCAGGCATAGGGTATCACATTATTATTTTTCATGAGCACACAATCAAATCCATTCATTGAAGCATAAATTTATTGCACAAAACTTTATCCTCTTTTTGGTTATATGAGTAGAGTTTCAGTGATCAACCTTCCCTTTTTCTCAATGATGCATTCCTCACATTCTTCCATCCAGACATACTTTACCCATTTCTTTATTAACATAATCAGCTAGTTTGACAAGTGTGATAAATGTATCACCATACAATGGTAGTACTCTTCTAATCTAATAAAACTACGTATTTCTATGACACTAGAGGGCCTGGGCCATTCCTCAATGGCCTTTGTTTTTTAAAGGTCAATAAAAATTCCCTCACTTGTGATAAATGTCACAATAATGTTTCTTTCTTAATCTAAAAGTCACACTTCTGGAACATGGTATACAACTTCTCCTTAATCAACATTTCCAATGCAGGATGTTGGTCTTCTTCACTTTCCTCATCTGACATTGAGATGATGATAATATCATTGGTAAACACTACAACAAATTTTTCTACGTAATTAATAAAGACAATATTCCTCAAATCCATGAAGATTATTAGGAAATTAATATATTCTTATTCCATCACAAGAAACTCATTGTGCATATTCCTTTTATGGAAGTCAGTCTTAGAAAAGTCTTCCTTCGTCACCTTTAGCAGATAATATCCAAAACTAAGATCTATCTTGAGATATAACAAGCTCCTCTCAAAATATCAAACAAGTAATCAATAACTAGAAGAAGATACATGTTCTTTATGTTGATCATTTTGATTTATCTATAATCGATAAACAACCACATTGATCCATCCATCATAATGATAATGGGATCTATCCCACCCCATGTTGAGGCACTAGGGAATATGAAACCTTTGTCCAAATGCTCTTACAACTACTTCATTAACTCTTACAGATCAATAGGATCCATTCTAAAGAGACAAATTGAGATAAGATTATCTCCATGCATTAGATCAATTAATAACTATACCACATGATCTATAGGATGTCTTGGAAACACATTAAGAAATACACCCATATATTCCCTCATGATGATAATTTCCTCTAGGTTGATAAAATCCTTCGACTCAGCCATTTGAGTAAGGTAGGCCTCCTAATATGGAATAAACACCCACAAAATTTATTGATCATTCAAAGGACGTTCATTATATTCCTTACATTTGTAGTAGACCATGGGATGGTTCTAAATATGAAATGATATATCAATTTTCCAACTGTTTATATGTGCTCTATATTAAGTGATCCAATCCATCCCTTGTATTGTGTAAAATTCCACCAAGGGATGTATCATTAGATTTTCTGGAAGAATATTCCAATATAAACCAATATGATAAGAGTCCAACAAATGTGTTTAAATGATTTCAACACATGGTTATTTTAGTGATATCTATACTTATAGGTTTCGGTGCGTCGATTCAATAGTTCTAGAAAAAAATCGAGATATAAATAAATTCATAGAATCAATATAAAATAAGACTTTTCCCATTATTGAGTGAATACAAAGTGTACATTGTATGAATTTATTTTCTTTATTCACATCTATAGTATTAATGGCATAAGCCTTCCCTTGTTCTTCGGGATTGGTTGGCTGGGGATCCTGATTACCCTCGATAGCTCGAGGAATAATGCATTGGCCTGCACTGTGCCCTTGCTCCATAAAATTGCAGCATTGTACCAAGGGTGGTGCTCTTCTTTACTCCACCAAATTATACCACGCTCCCATGTATTTTTCATACTCTGGAGAATGGTGGCTATTTATCGCACACTTGAATAATTTCCTCATCTGTTTGAGGTAGTTTCCTATGATGCTTCTTCCCACATTTTTTCATGTTTGCGGTTGAGTTTTCTTTAAACCTATCTCATTAGATCCTCTAGAATGAATCTTTGTATTTAGTTTCATATAACCATATCCATGGAAGCATTCTCCAAACAGTATCTCCACATTGACTTCACATTGAAAGAATTCTTCATAACTATCAAAGTATCTAATTATAAGAGTGATTCCAATGTTTGGTTTTAGTCTAATGGAGAATCTATCAATTTTACATCCATTTTTTATAAAAACTCACAAATAATACCTTTAAAGCCTTGGGAAATTTATTTTTTAGTCAATGACATATTATTTGTCCTTTTTATATAGCTCCATGAATTCTATCTCCTTCATCATACAATGATTTTGTGGGAAATAATTGTTATTAAAAATGATCCTAATGTATTCTACTCCATAGTATCAATTTCATCTCTCATATTGTTGTTCTTAATCAAATACCACCATTGTTCTACCTCTCCATCGAGATGAGGAATGGAAAGAGTCAGTTAATCCATCTCAGAACATTGAAGCACAAAAAAATATCTCTTCCATTGGTTTGAACCACCATTCCCTAAAAATTGGATTAGATGATCTACTAAACATCAATGGACATTGGGACATTAAAACATGAAAACCAGTTTCACCCTATTGGGTGAAGGGGGACGTTCGACATTATTTAGGTTATCATTCATAACCATACAAAACTAGATATTAATTTCTATGATGTTTTTATATCTAACTATCCGAGCATTGGTGATGTCATTTGGGTTATATCTATATTTTCCCTCACATGGGTTGTTAGACTGGTTTCTCAAAGTTCTAACCATTTTCTAAAATTAAAAAAAAATGAATAATACATAATTGAATAAGTCACGAATACGTAATTCATTCTTTTATGAAATTTCCACTAGAATAATTTCTTATGGGATAATTATGTTTATAAAATATTCTGTTTTGTTTAAATATAATTAGTCTCATTCTAGGATGTTAACTATGGTTCTCTAATATTAATTCCATAATTAACTAAACCATTCCTCTAATACCAACTATAACGACCATTCATTTTCTTACATTACTATTAGATTATTTTAAAGATAAAGAACATAAAAAGTACACATTAAGGATCCAATGGAATGGTGTCCTGGGAAATTAAGACCATGAATAACTTCTAAAACAAAAAATATAATAATTTTCTTAATTTCTCCTTTTCTAGGTTGTTATTGTCCCTTGTGTTCTTCTTATTACAAGTTGTCACAAGAGGATATAAATAAAAAATGGGTGAGCTATAATCCCAGTAAGAGGATAATAATAAGAGACAATAAAACATGGGTCGAGCATTATCATCATTATAATAACATTGGAATAAGATCATATACATGATTGGAATAATTAATAAATGTATTGAAAAGTCGAAATGCATAAAAATGAAACCTTAGTTATTAGTGGTTAACTAACAAACATAGTTGTGTAAAAATATAGCATCATTTTCATTCACATTTCACTTTAACTCATTATATTAATAATAGTACCCAATGCATTGGAGCACTAAATTATTCTTGGAAAACCCGTCATATCATAACATCAACATTGTGCTATAAAATTCTAGCCACACCCGTCACATCATAATGTAAAAATTATCAGGGATGAGACATAAAATATATATAAATCATGGTAATCAAGAGAATATGGATGTAAATGGGTTTCATTTCATAAATCACACACCCCTAAACATTGGGTTACCAAATGAAGGATAGAATAACTACTTGATACATGAACATCAAACATGAGTGATATGTAAAAGGTGTGATTGTTAAAGAATAGTTCTCCTTGAAAATATTTTGTTTGACATAAACTATAGTGCTAAAAATTTATATCCCATAGATGTTAATATAAATAAAATTATTTTTAAGGAATATCCACATACAAAATGGAGTGAAAGTGGGGAAAACCAAAGAAATATAGAAGGGTTCAAGAATTCCCCATACCTTGTTTTTGAAGGGTTTCTTCACATTAATGTCCAGTATAATTACATTGGAATAATTAATTAATAATTAAAATTCATTTTATAAAATTATATTATTCATTATGGTTTCATTGTGTTCTTTTATGGGCCTTAAAATTAGTTATATAGTTAAATTTCATCATCAGGGAGTGTTTGTTTTCTTAGTTTTCTTGATCTATTCCTTTTTTTTAATGAATTGAAGTTAATTTATAAGGGGTATAAATTTCCCTAATTTTTATTATATACTATTATTGATTCTATAAAATTTGAAATGATCTTAAATGTGTTTTTTTATATTCCGTGAGTATGATTCTTTAGAAAAAAGTTAATGATGATAATTTTAGGTTAATCATAGCGGTTTTTGGATCACAACAAACATGTTTTGTTTTATAATTTAGTATCATGTATATAAGTTCATTAAATATTATAAATATGTTTAAAACATAAATATTATAATATTTTTTGAGCCATTACATGGGATTATTGAATACATGAAGGCATTAGAGGAAAATTGAAGTGAATCCTCCATTATGTTGGTAAATTAGAGCATTACGGGTGACGATTTCATTAACAAAACCAAGAGATGAAGGGAGAGGTTTAATAAAAAAATATTAAATTAACATGATATAATTCTATTATATCAATCATAATGTAGTTATCATGAAATTTAGATAATATAAGATGAGGATAATAAAATAATTGAAATGAAATTTCAAAGGAAATTGAATAAAAAGAGAGAAGAATTACATCTTGTATTCTCCTCTTTAAATCCTCATTAAAGAACCTATTCACGGTATTAAGATGAGTCCAAGAGATCTTGGAGATGTGTTATGTTATAGAGTAGTTGTTTGGGTTGATTTTGGTCAATCCATGAAGCTTGATAGGTGTGCAAAAATGAGGTTTTGAAGGATTGTATATACAGTGGAAGGGAGGGGTGTTTTCTCAATATTTAATAAATTACTTTATTATTTCCCTCATGAAAATAAATAGTGACTATTACATGACTAAATATAAAAAATAGGTAATTTTAGTTCATAAAAATGGACATTTACATCATCCATGTCTCTATCATGATGCATGAATTCATTTATTTAGTATATGTTGTAAATTATCGAAGTTCACTATTCACCAAAAATTAATGTATTTCAGATAAATCTAAAAACATCACCCTATAAATTTATTGATGTGTTTATTCTATAAATTAACAAAATTTTATGGAAATAAATTTCTAAATATATGTAATTTTTATAATTAAAATAAAAATTTACTTGAAAATTAGAAATTTTAAATTAAAATTGATTTTCTAACACTTGGAAAACATTAATTATAGTTTTATAAAATTATCATATAATCATAAGAAATAAAAATACTTTTTTGTGATCAAATTTATTGAAAATATATTCTCTCTTAAATTATAAAATTAAACAGTAAATATTCATGACTTTGAAAAATAGCTACTGCAATAAAATTATATCATATGGTCACTTATAGGATGGATAAGTTTTATTTAAACTATCATTTGTAAAGTTACTATTCACAAGGCTGGATTACTGTTCATAAGGGTCATATTTCTATTCATAAGGGTATCATTAATATTTTTAAGGGTATGTTACTATTCACTAAAAATTATGTTTTTATTATCAAACTCCAGACATCTTACTGATCTCACCTATGTATGTCAGATTATGGAAATTGAAATCACAAAAGAGGAAAATTTATGTTTAAAGGATATATATAATTTTACTAGTTTATTTAAGAATGATGTATCATTGTGTTTCTTAATGTGGCTTTATTTGATTATACTATATGTCATTACTATAATAAGGGTGATTTTTTTTTGATTAAATGTTGTTTCATTACATTCTTCCCCCCATTTGATTTTTTCCCTCGAAATTTCATTTTACATAAACTAATGAGGGTAATTCTCTTAAATCACATCCTCCATTTCCAAATTGTCTTCTTCATACATATGGTTCCTCCATAACACATTGAAAAGGTGGGTTGTCTTGTTGTGTAAAACCTTATCTCTCAATTCTAGAATCTGTACTTGCCACTCTTTATAGGAGAGATCATCTTCTAGTTGTACTAGTTGTGAGTTCAGTACGTGTGAGGGGCCTAGTTTGTACTTCCTTAGGAGTGAAACATGAATCACATCATGAACACTATTCATATTCACTAGAAGTGAAATATGATAGTTCAAATATCCTATGTGGTAAAAGATCTCAAATGGGACAATGTACCTTGGTCTTAGTTTATATTTCATCCCAATCCACATGACTATCTTCCATGGAGATATTCGAAGTAATAATTTAAATCCAATATCGAACTCTGTGTCCCTTCAATGGTTGTTAGCATAACTTTTTTTTTTCAAATCTAAATTTTTTTATCTACTCATGGATTTCATCAACCATCATTAACATATCTTTCACATGATCAGGTTGAAGTATCTTTCTTTCTACAAAATCATCCTAAAAGGTTAGAGTACTATATCTCTTTCTATAGAGAGCATCATATGGAGCCATTTGAATACTCAAGTTAAACCTATTTTGGTAGAAAAAATAAACTAATCAGAGATCCTGACCACATCCACTTCTGATTTCTAAATATTAGGATAATAGAAGAGATTTTAGTTCCTATATTGTATTTTCATATTATCCATAAGTTTGTGGTTGATAGACCATGATTAAATTCAATCCATCACTCATGGAATGTTGAAGACTCCCCTAGAATATAGATGTTATCCTAAGATCACGACCAAAGACAATTGAGAGTGGAACCACACACAATCTCAACCCATCCATCGCATATACCATTTCTGGTTCTTCAAGCAAGAGATCTTCCTTAATAGTGATAATGTGGATAGTCAGGGTGAGTCGATCCACTATAACCCATATTTCATTATTTCTTCTGGATAGCTTATAGAGGTCTATGAAAAATATTATAGTGACATTATACTACTTCCACATGGGTATAGGAAATGGTTTCATCATCCATTTGGAATTATATCATTGTGATTTATCTTGATGACATATCAATCAAATTGAGATATACTCCACAATCCCCTTCTTCTGGGATTCTAACTAGAAGTTTTCTCGAAGTTCACGGTTCATCTTAGTGAAATGATAATTGATAGTGAATGTTGATCTATGTGCATTGTAAAAATTGATCTGTTTTATTCCAAGTGATGAAGTCACACAAATTTATGTTCCAAAATGAATCACACCATCATTGTCAATATGTAACTTTTTCATATTCTATTCCTTTACTGAATAAACCTTCTTTTTAAACTTTATATCATCCTTTTTTCCTCCGTAATATTCTCATGGAATGATGGTTGGGAAATAATTTGGGAATGGTGGGATATATTCACTACTATTATGATTTCAAAATCCATCCTTTGCATATCCATGAATATAAGGTAATTATTAATACCCAACACGGATATAGTTGTAGGTTATTTTCTACTAATAGCATCAAATACCTTTTTTACCGTTCTAGAAATGTAGTGAATAGAGAAATCATAGGTTTGGATGAATTCTGAACATATCCTTTAAAACAAGTTTATCTCTTTTTGGGTGAATATATACTTTAGTATCATATGATCAGTATATATATCACACATCTCACCATAGAGGTAGTTCCTCCAGTTTTTAAAAGGAAAAACTCTTTGCTACTAGCATCAGATCATGCACTGGGCAGTTCTTCTAATGGATCTTCAACTACCATGTGGCTAATTATCACGTCATCATTTTTCATTAGTTCACAGCACACAAATTTCATTAAAGCATCACTATATATCAAAAAAAATTATCCACTTTTTGGTAATATGAATACATGTTAAGTGATCAGCCTTATCTATTTCCCTTTGAATATATACTTACATTCTTCCATCCTAATATAAAATACGCCTTTCCTTGTTAACATACTCTAAAAGTTTGACACTCATGAGATGTTTCTCATAAACAATCGTTATTACTCAGATAATACATGAAAATTATTTTTTTTCATGACACTAGAGGGTATGAGCCATTCCTCAATCTCCTTTTATTTTGTATGGTCTACATAAATTCCCCGACTTGTGATCACATGTACCAATAACATTATTTATTTCATCCAATAGTTAGAATTTCTATACATGGAATATAAATTATCTAATCTCACAATATCCAACAATATCCATAGGTTATATTCATGTTCCTCTATGTTCTTAGAGTATATAAGGGTATCATTGATAAAAACTAGGCAATTTTTTTGAGGTAATTTCTTAATACTCTATTCATAAAATCCATGAAAATTTTAGGGGCATTAGTATGTCTGAATGGAATCACCTGAATCTCATAATTCCCATAACTTGTACGGAAGGCCATCATCTGAATACTTTTCTTTCGTAACCATTAGGTGATGATATCCAGAATGAAGATCCCCAATTGAGAAGTACCATGATCCACTCAACTGATCTATCAAGTAGTCAATCCTTAGAAAAGGATACTTATTCCTTGGTTTGATCTTGTTGATTTCTTTATAATCGATACAAATCCACATTGATAGATCTTTCTTCTTGACAAAGAGTTCTTGTGCACCCCAACGTGATGCATTATGGTGTATGAACCTTTTTTCAAATCCTCTTGTAGATTTTTTTTTAAAATTCTAGTTTGATAGATTCCATCCTAGAGACACACCTTTAGATAGGATTATATCCATGTATGAGTCCTATTGAGATCTATACCTCATGTTATGAAGGATTTCATGGAAACTCATCGGGATGTACGTCCCAATATTCACTCACGATTAGAATTTTTTCTAGATGGATAACTTACTTTGACTTAGTCATTTGAGTGAGGTAGGAGTCCTCATAAAGAATCGACACCCATTCCATTGACAAAATTTTCAAAGGAGATTCATGATCATCCATGCATTTATAGGGGAGCATGGGATGGTTCAGAATATGAAAAGATATTTCCATTTCTTCATATTTTATATGAGCTCTATATAAAGAGAGAATATTCATCCATGTTATAACATAAAATTTCCCCAGGGGAAGTATGGCATGATTTTCTAGAAGAATCATCCCACATATAGCAATAGGTGAAGAGTCCAACACTTGGGTTCCAAATATTTCACCTCTTATTGTTCTTATAGATATATCTACTTCAAGATTTCAAAGCATTTAATAAATATTTCTATAAAAATTGCCTGATATACAGGAATGTGTAGAACAAAAATCAAATAATACTTTTCCATTCATGAGTGAATATGAAGTATACCATGTACAAATTCATTTTAATTCTACACTTTTATAGTAGTGAGGGAATAAGACTTCCCTAATTCTGTTGTAATTTTTTGGATGATGAATATGATTAACCTTAGAAGATCGAGGTTTAGATAACTATCTTTCATAGTTTCCTTTCTCCATATAGTTCTATCATTGGACCATGTGTGGTGCTCTTTTTTCTTCAACCACATTTTAATTACTTATATTTTCTTTTCAGAACTCTTGAGCTTTGTGGAATTATATAACATAATAGAAGAATTTCCTCACCTCTTTAAGGTAGTCCTATTAACGCCTCTTCCCACATTGTTGAAATGTGGTTGGTTGAGTTTTCTTTCCACCTCTATCATTAACTCCCCTAACAAGAAACTTCATCTTTTGTTTCTTATCAACATGATCATGTGACCATTTTACAATCTCAATATCCAATTTTAGAGAACATACAATGAATTATTCCTAACTCCCCAATTCATTAATTTCAAGATCCTTTCAAATGTGTGTTTTTAATCCACAAAAGAACATATCAATTTTACTATCATTACTGATAATAAATACTGAATATTACCTTGATGTCCTTGTGAAATTTTCTTCGTAGGATAGTAATAATTCCCCATCCTTTTTATTTAGATCTATGAAATCCCACTCAATATTTTTATAATGAGTTATGGGGAAATACTTGTAATGAAACATTATCATAAAGTCTTACCACTCCATCACATCAATTTTGTCTCTCATTTTGGTGTTATTAATCAAATCCCACCATCTGTAGGCCTCTCAATCGAGATAATAACCAATAATTATCATATTCTCCATTACATATCAATGACGAAAAAAATATTGTAACGCCCCGACCCCAATTACCCAGAGTCGGTGTATTATTGCGTAACACTGGCATGATCAGAAAAGATCAAGTCTCGAAAGACCGATTGGTTTTGTAGCCTTGGAAACACTAGATACATTCATAAGTCTTACATTAAATTATAAAGTAAAACAAAACTACCACCACATCTTGTCTTCATATCCCCTCATAATATCCATGCAGGTCATTCTTAATATACTTCGTCACATCCTGGAAAAATTCCAAAATTGGAAGGGGTGAGCTCAGATGCTCAGAAAGGATAACAATATAGCGAAAGATTTCATAAATAAACATTAACATTTAAAGCAATTTATAACTAAAACAAAAGCCTTTTAAACTCAAACATCAACATAATATAGAAAAAATAAAATGAAATAATACCATTTAATAATTCACATAGATATTCTACTAGTCGAATAATCACATGCAATATCAATAACCACTTTCATAATAATGCTATGCATAATGTTAGTCTATCATAACCACGTATCCAAGGCCTCGTGCCAAGACTAAAAATAAGATTTTTTCAAGGCCTCGTACAAGACACTAGATTGTCTCATGAGACCAGCCGATGCATCGGGGAGCTATAGCGGGCGCCACCCGTCACATAATAAGTCCAATGCATTATTTATGTGAAATGGTTTAAACATATCATAAACCATGACCTCATCGTATCACATAAAACAGGGATAAAGGAAACATATCATATCATCATTTCAATCAGAAGATATCAATACAACAAATTTATATAATAAAAACATTATCAAAACCATTTTCAATACCAAAATAAAAGAAACGTAAAACCTGGTATTTATTTTTCATTTAAAAACATTTATAGCTTATAGAAGAAGCCAAAACACAAATAATGGTCATGGTGGCGGAGAAGACGTTGTCTCCGCATATGTACAAAAAAAACATTCCTTTTTGTCATTTAGTAAAATGATTCATATAAAAATATTTCTTTTGAATAAACATAAAAGTCAAAGGGGTTTATACACCATATAAAAGAAATTTGTGTATAAAACAAAATATGCCTCAATGAATGGAAATTGAGATGAAGTCCCATAAAAATTATATTTTTTTATATAAAATAGATCTATTATGTGTATTCAGTATTATTACACAGAAATAAATTAAAAATTCAAGATAGGAAATAATAATATCTTGACGTAATTTGAATGTAGGAGATTAACCCAAAGAAGAGAAATTGGGTTAAGAAGTTCCCTTACCTCGTGTCCGACTTGACTCAACCATTATTTATCCTCCTGAATAATAAACTAGATTTAATTTATAATTTCATAACAACCATTTTATAGTTTAATATTCCTTTTATATCACTTATTACCATGTTATGAACATTATGTAATTATTTATGTTAATAACGGTCGTTTTGTCGATCTTTGGTACTTGAGTCAAAAATAAACTTCTTATAATTACAAGTTTTTCATGTGGTAAAATATCCCTTATATCCAAAATTATATTCATGATGTAGATATCATATATATCAAATATATCCAGTATATACATTCATTCATAATATTGCGTAACATTTATAGGTAAGAAATGAAATGCACCGTTCATGGAGACGGTAAGATGTACGTACACATGATCGCTACTTTCATTTATATTTCATATTTAATGGAATGAAATCATAATGTTATAAATTTGTATTATAATTCTAGTATAATATCATATATAATATCATTTAATCCATCCTCTATAAGTCCCACATATGGCATTAACTATTTAAATCACTTTGAGGGGGCGGTAGTCCGCACTTCCTAAAATGAAATTATCACCATTACCCATAATGGAAATCATAATGGTATGCCATAAATGAAAAATATATAATCATAAGGAAAACAAAAATATAATATATATCATATAGAAAAATTGTGTCATCATAATGGCCACCATGAGAGGTGTTAAAAGAATATTGAACAATCATCGTTTCGTGAGGCAGTAATTCACCACCCACAGAAATAGTATGTTCTTTAACCATTAGACGAAGGTGTGTGTAAGTGTAAATAAAATCATTCTCATAAAAAAATACATGTATATTTAGGATACTGGTTTTTTTACAAAAGAAAAGTATAAAAAGAGTTTAGGGGGTTGGAGAAGAAAAACAAAGCAAAACAACGTAAGAGAAGACATTACCTTTAAATCGGGTAACTCCCCTCGGTTTTATCCAAAATGGTTTCTTGAAGAGATTTCTGCCTAAGTTAAGGCTTCTTGGATTAAGGTAGGAATGTTTAGAGAGTATTTGGAAAGAGGTTGGCCGTGAATAATGGCTTTTGTGGTGTGTGTAAGGTGGTAGAGGTGGAGGCCTTTTATAAGAGGAGAGGTGGGGCACTCTTGGAAAGTCATGAAATATTACATTATTATGAAATTAATTTCGGATTTTAGAGGTCCCACAAATATATATTTCGATGATAAGGTTATAAGGGTTCTAAATATACTAATCCAATAATCGTTTGACAAGTTTTAGTCTTATATTTTACATTATCTTTTCATTTTATTTAAATCGTTAATTAATGAGGTAATCACTGCATCATCATTGTGTCATAAAATATTTAATATATTTAATTTCTAAAAATTATTAAAAAAATATCATGATGTAGGAAATAGTTTTATATTTCCAATTAATATTTATAGTCTAAATTTGAACTTATATAATCCCATGTAATAATTGTTTTAGTAAAACAACACATGTTTGTGACAATTTTATTTTTACTTTAAATAAAAAGTTATTAATGTCATTTTCTTATCCAAGTGGCTCCATGGGGTCCCAAAGATGACCCATTGATTGTCTTGGACTGCCATGACTCATCCAATAAGGTTAGGACAAGTTTCAAGATATTTTCATATTTTTATAATATCATTTTTACCATAAATTTCAATAATTACATTTAATCGCGATTAATAAAACTTAAAAGTTTCTATTCACCGAAAAATTAGTTTAATCTAATTCAACCAAATTTTAAATCCTAATGAAAATAATGTATGTCAGATTTTTAAAATTCAATTCATAGAAGTGGTAATGCTTCATTTAAATGAAAAATCGGTTTTTTAATTACCACATAGTGGTTTCACTATTCATCAAAAATTGAAGTCTTTCAGAACAATGCCAAAATTTCATGCTAAGCTATAATTGAAATTACGAATTCAAAAATGATTTCTATTTTAAAAAATTCGAAACATATAAATTTATTTATTTAATTTAATAATTAATTCTGGTTTTCAAAACAAATAGTGTGTTTTTATGAAATAATATCTATTAAATGATTGCCAATTTTTTATGTCTGATTTCAATGTGAAATTAATTCTAATGACCACCATTAGATAAAATGGTAAAAATATATTCTAATTATAGTTTAAAACCACTCAATAGTATAATTTATCAATATAAATTATTTTGATTAAAAAAGTTGTTTTTAAGTATTTTTCAATTCATAGAAAATTGAAAGTTCTCAGAAAATTACAGAAAATTCATCTTAGGATAATTTTGATATTCCGAATACAAAAATGAAGTCCATTTTATATAATTTCAAAAAGTGGGTATTAATATTCATAAAGACTACTTTGGTTGGTCGCGGTGTGTTATAATCTCGAACATGCGTACAATGCAAGCTATTGCATTATTGAAAGAGAAGCGTATCATGAAAGATTGGGGCGTTACATTCTCCCCTCCTTCAATAAATTGCGTCCTCGCAATTTAAAATGTTTCTTTGAAAATAAAATGATGAAATTAGACAATACCATTGTGGGAAACACACATCGGAAATAGGGTTAATAAAAATATAACATTAAAAGAAAGAAATAGAAGTACAATTGTCACCCGAGATAGCCCATATTTGGATTATATGAAAATATGGGTATGGAGGAAAAACAAACCATCAATGTCTGATGGAGAGTTGTAGAAAATAGGGTTATGATAAAGTAAACTACATGAAAATCACAAACTTGTGATTGGTTAAGCGATCATTGATTCCCCCGTAGGAAAAGTTAACCGACAACATTTTTGTTTTAAGTCAACTTTCAAACAGTTGAGGATTTTTTTTAGGAGATTTACTAAGAACGTAAGGAAATATACATACTTGTCATGTAGTCATTCATTAATTAATTTTTACCACAAGCCCATCTTTCACTCAAAAATATAATAGAACTCAAAAATATTATATTTATCCTAATAGTACAAGGTTACAAATATTAACACATTCCATTTAGATTAGGAAAACTATTTTGTAATAACCAGGGACTTCCTATAGGCTAGTGGTAGGTAATAAAGGCTTGTCGCACTATGGTTGTGGGTTCGATTCCTGCAACATTGTCTGACGCGACACCCAATCCCCCGACCTGCAGGTTGTCCTTTTCCTAAAACTGTAGTATTATAATATTCCAAAAATAGTCTTCAGAAGTGTTTTAACCTTAAATAATACTATTCAAAGTTCAAATCAATCCATTCCATACATTATAGTTATCCAAAATACCTCTGTCCAAACTCCACAGTCCAAATTTTATAAGGAAGGGTAAAACAATGAAGATCCTTTTTGTCACGTAAAAACATGTGAATACCTTCATCATGTATTCTTTTAAACACTGCCACATCCTGAATTACCATAAATCCTTATTGACTAAATTCATGATCCCTTATTCCTTATAAGAATACTAGATATACTTCTTCTATCCAAAAATATATACAAATCATTAATCAGCTTAATGGATGTCATTAATATCCTATATAATTTATCCAAATCAATCCCGTATTATTTGAAAATCACTATCTCGGTATCAGAACCATATTATGGTTTATATTTCTCTCAACCATATATTTTCCAAAATTTTAACTTTCTATTGAGTCAATTTTCTTGGTTCCACACAATCTCATGTCCTTAATGAAATAGTAATACAGTACAATCCTTATTTACTCCATAATTATTATAACCAGTACATCGTTGATAAAACAATCAAATGACACAATTCATTAATAAAAAAATTAGAACTCTAATCATTCCTCCTCATCTGTGGTAGTATCATAACATGATTATTATTCAATAGCATCATTTGGGGAATACTCTAATGATTTGGACATTAGTTTGCGTAGTGTCCACACTCCATGCAGATAAAGCATTGTACATTTGAAAACTATTTATTACCCTTGCAGTCACACATTTGGTGTCCTTTTTCTCCACACTTATAACAAACTCTCATTCCCTTCAGGAAAGTTCCAAGGTGGTTCTTCCAACAGTTATCACATATTCGAAAAATATTCTTTTCCCTCTTCCCTTTATCTAACTTTCTCTCTTCCATCATTTTCTTATCTTTCTTCCCTTCAAATCCATAGGGCTCAGAGAATTCTTTAATTATCTTATTAACACATGATAATATTTCTTCATATGTTGAGAATACATGGGTGACTATTTCCCATCTAAATTTTATCTTAATACCATTAATGATATGATCATTCTAACTCTTTGGATCATATGTATTTCTGGAGTTCACAATCCTTCAACTAGAGGTCATTTCTATACAATGGCATAAACTATGTCAGTTTATGAATTGCAATGAATAATTCCAAACATGTAAAATATTTAACATAAATTAAATGGTTTAGGGATATAATCCATAATAATAATGATGTTTTCTTTAATGAAGTATATACTCTTAAACCCTTCATAATGGTTTATAAAAATGAGAATTATCATAATCATATCCCCCGAGAGTGTCGTAACCAAGAGTGCAGTAAAGCCCATTGTCGTGCACTAGTTCCCGTTCGAGTCTTGCTCAGAGCGGTGTTTTTAGGTTTTATCCCTAGGTACATATATGCCAGAGCCGCCTCTACCTTCTTGTATCCAGACAGGGATGTATTGCTCGGAAAACTCACAAAATCTCTACAATAATAAAATTCTAGGAAATTATTCTATACTAATCCTCAAAGTCTATCTTATGGCTATGGGATCTAATCAGAGTTTATCTAAATATAGTTTCCAAGTTTAATACTAAACTGCCTCTGATACCAACTGTAATGCCCTGAACCCAATTACCCAGAGTCGGTGCATTATTGTGTAACATTGGCATGATCACAAAAGATCAAGTCTCAAAACACCGATTAGTTTAGTAACCTTGGAAACAGTAGATACATTCATAAGTCTTACATTACATCAAAAAGTAAAACAAAACTAAAACAACATCTTATCTTCATATCCTCTCATACTATCCGTATAGGTCATTCTTAATATACATCTCCACATCCTGGAAAAATTAAAAGATTGGAAGGGGTGAGCTCAGATGCTTAGTAAGGATAACAATATAGCGAAAGCTTTCATAAATAAAAATTAACATTTAAGGCAATGTATTACTAAAAAAAATCCTTTTAAACTTGAACTTCAGTATAATATGGAAAAAATAAAATGAAATAATTCCATTTACTAATTCACATGGATATTCTACTAGTCAAATAATAACATACAATATCAATAACCTCTTTTATAATGATAGAATGCATAATTCCAGACTATCATAACCACGTAGCCAAGGCCTCATGCTAAGAATACAAATAAGATTTTGTCAAGGCCTTGTTCTAAGACACTAGTTTGTCTCATGAGACCTGCCGATGCATCGAAGAGCTATAGAGGGCTCCACCAGTCACTTATTAAGTCCAATACATTCCTTATATGAAAAGGATTAAACATATCATAGACCATAACGTAATCATATAACATAAAACATGCATAAATTAAACATATAATATCCACATTTCAATCACATGATATCAATAAAACACATTTATATAATAAAAAATTATCAAAACCATTTTCAATACCAAAATAAAATAAAAGTAAAACATGATATTTATTTTTCATTTAAAAAAAGTTATAGGTTTTAGAGGAAGCCAAACCTCCAATAATGGTCACGGTGGCAAAGAATTCCTTTTCTCCACATACATATGACAAAAAACATTCCTTTTTGTCGTTTAGTAAAATGCTTCATATAAAAAATTCCTTTTGAATAAACATAAAATTCAAAGGGGTTTATACACCATATAAAAGAAATCTGTGTATAAAAAAATATGCCTCAATGAATGGAGATTGAGACGAAGTCCCTTTCAAATAATATTTTTTTAAAAAAAATAAATCTATTATGTGTATTAAATATATGTACACATAAATAAAGTACCAATAAAATATAGGACATAATAATATAATGATGTAATTTGAAAGTAGGAGATTAACCCAAAGAACAGAAATTAGGTTAAGAAGTTCCCTTACCTCGTGTCTGACTTGACTCGACCATTCTTTAACCTGCGGAATAATAAACTAGAGTTAATTTATAATTACATAAGAACGTTTTTTAAGTTTATTATTCCTTTTATATCACTTATTACAATTTTATGAACATTTTGTAATTATTTATGTTAATAAAGGTAGTTTTGTCGATCTTTGGTACTTCAGTCAAAAATGAACTTCTTATAATTACAAGTTGTTCATGTGGTAAAATATCCATTTTATCCAGAATTAAATTCATGATGTAGATATAATCTATCTCATATATATCCAGTATATACATTCATTCATAATATTACGTATCATTTATAGGTAAGAAATGAAATGCACCGTTTATGGAGACGGTAAGCTGTACGTACGCATGAACACTACTTTCATTTCTATTTCATATTTACTGGAATGAAATCATAATGATATAAAGGTGTATAATAATTCCAGTATAATATCATATATATAATATCATTTACTCCATCCTTTATACATCCCACATATGGCATTAACGATTCAATTCATTTTGAGGGGGCGGTGGTCTGCACTTCCTAAGATGAAATTATCACGTTTACCCATAATGTAAATCATATAGGTTTGTCATAAATGAAAAATAATGAATCATTAGGAAACCAAAAACATAATATATATCATATATAAAAATAGTTTCATCATAATGGACACCATGAGAGGTGTTAAAAGAAGATTGAACAATCATCGTTTCATGAGGCAGTAATTCGCCACCCACAGAAACAGTATGTTCATTAACCTTTAGACGGAGGTGTGTGTAAGTGTAAATAATATACATCTCATAAAAACATCCATGTATATTTAGGATACAATTTTTGTTACAAAATAAGAGAATAAAATGAGTTTAGGTGGTTGGAGAAGAAAAAAAACAAAACAACGTAAGAGAAGACATTACCTTTAAATCGTGTAACTCCCCTCGGTTTGAACAAAAATGGTTTCTTGAAGAGATTTCTGCCTAAAGTAAGGATTATAGGATGAAGGGAGAAATGTTGAGAGAGTATTTGGGCAGAGGTTGGACGAGCCAAATGGCTTTGATGGTGTGTGTAAGGTGGTAGAGGTGGGGGCCTTTTATAAGAGGAGAGGAGGGGCACTCTTTGAATGTCATGAATATTAATGAAATGCTTTTTGGATTTTAGATGTCCCACAATTATATATTTCAAGGATAAGGTGAAAAGGTTTCGAAATATACTCATCCAATAGATTTTTGACAAGTTTAAGTCTTATATTTTAAATTATCTTTTAATTTTATTTAAATCGTAAATTGATGAGGTAATCGATGCATTATCATGGTGTCATAAACAATTAATTTATATAATGTCTAAAAATTGTAAAAAATATCATGATGTAGGAAATCTTTTTATATTTCCAATGAATATTTATAGCCGAAGTGTTAAATTATATAACTCCATGTAATAATTGTTTTAGTAAAACAACACATGTTTGTGACAATTTTATTTTTACATTAAATAAAAAGTTATTAATGTCATTTTCTTACCCAAGTGGCTCCATTGGGTCCCCATGTTTACCCATTGTTTGTCTTGGTCGACCATGACTCATCCAATAAGTGTAGGACAAGTGTCCAGATATTTTCATATTTTTATAATATCATTTTTACCTTAAATTTCACTAATCACCTTTAATCGCGATTAATAAAACATAAAAGTCATTATTCACCAAAAAAATATTTTAATCCCATTGAACCACATTTTACATCCTAATAAAAATCATGTATGTCGGATTTTTGAAATTCAATTCATAGAAGCTGTAAGCTATCATTTAAACGAAAAATCAATTTTTTAACTACCACTTAGCGGTTTCACTATTCAGAAAAAATTGATGTTTTTCAGAACAATGCCAAAATTTCACCCTAAGGTATAATTGGTATTCTGAATTAAAAAATAATGTCTATTTTAAAAAATCCAAAACATATAAGATGATTTAATTAATTTAATAATTAATTGCCGCTGTCAAAACAATTAGCGTGTTTTTAAGAAACAATATCTATTAA
Organism: Viscum album; assembly: GCA_963277665.1. Classification (NCBI taxonomy): domain Eukaryota; kingdom Viridiplantae; phylum Streptophyta; class Magnoliopsida; order Santalales; family Viscaceae; genus Viscum; species Viscum album. The sequence goes on from OY728162.1 coordinate 1,049,974,417, forward strand.
AACATTGACAATTGTTTTTGTCCAATTTCAAAGTAAAATTAATTCTAATAACCACCATTGGATAAAATGGTAAAAATATATTCTAATTATAATTTAAAACCAATCAATTGTAAAAATTATCACTATAATTTATTTTGATTAAAAAGTTGTTTTTAAGTATTTTTCTATTCATAGAAAATTGAAAGTTCTCAGAAAATTATAAAAAATTGAACTTAGGATAATTTCGATATTCTGAATACAAAAATGATGTCCATTTTATATAATTTCAAAAAAGTGGGTATTAATATTCATAATGGCTACTTTTATTGGTCATGGTGTGTTAGAATCTCAAACCTGCATACAATGCAAGCTATTGCATTATTGAAAGAGAAGGCTATCGTGAAAGCTTGTTGTGTTAAAAATATCTTCTCCATTGAGTTGGGCCACTATTACTCAACAATTGGATCATAATATCCACTAAACATCTATGGTAATTTCCGCATAAAACAATCGATAGCCAGATGGTCCATCTTAGATAATGGAAGATGTTATTCATTATTTAGGTTATAATTCATAACCAAGGACAATTGGATAAGCATCACCATGATGCTTGGAACTCCACCTCCCAAATCCTAATGGATTTCATTTAGCCAATTGCTTCATTTTCTATTACATGGTTTGTTAGCATAGTTTCTCCTAGTTCCACCCATTTTTTCGAATAGAAAAGGCTAGATGAAGACATTACTCAACAATTCATTGAGAAATAATTTATTCCATTGTGAAATTAACACTAAAATCATATCTTATGAGATACCTATGATTAGAAAATTTTATAGTGTGATTAAATATACTTGGTATCATACTTGGATTTTCTCTATGGTCCTCTTTTCATAATTCCCTAATTAACTAAACTATGCCACTGATACAAACTATAACAACCCTTCATTTTCATACATTACCATAACATCATTTTGAAGATAAAAAACATAAAAACATTACACAATGATGATGCAAAGGGTTAGTGTATTTGTAAAATTAGGACCATAAATAAATTCTACAATATAAATCATTAACCTTTATTTAATTTCTTCTTTTCTAGGTTCTTATTACCCCTTTTTTTCTCCATAGTAAAAGTAGTCACGTAAGGATATTCTTCAAATAATGGTGAGATAATATCCCAATAAGAGGATAAGAACACGATACAATAAAACATGGGATGAGAATAGTCATTATCATTATATTATATGCATTGGATCATAAACCGGATAGGTGGAATTAATAAAAGGATTGAAAATTTCAAATGAATAAAAATGAAACCTTATGTCTTAGTGGTTATCTACAACACATAGTTGGGATAAAATATATCAGTGTGTTCAAACATATTTCACATTGACTCATGATATTCATCACATTACCCAATTTAGTGGAGTGATAAATAATTCTAGGCTCACCCATCACATCATAACATCAACATCGTGCTATATTACTTCGGGCCCACCCATCACCTCATAATTTTAACATCATCATGCTTGACACATAGAACGTATTTCAATATTGGAAATAAACAACACATGGAATGTAAGGGGTTTAATTTCATAAATAATACATCTAAAATCCTTGGTTCCCAAATGAATGACGGAATAACATACTTGATACAAGAACCAACAACCATGAGTGAAAAGTAAAATGTTTTTTTTGATAGAAGAGTTATTTTGGAAAACAGTATTCTTGACATAGACTCTAGTGGTAAAAATTTATATTCCATTAAAGGTATGGTAATTATGGACTTTTTTTTGGGAATAACAATACTGGAAATGGAGGTAAAGAGGGAAAACATTAAGAAAAAGAGTATGGTTCAATAATTCTAATTACATTGTATCCGAAATATTTCCTTACAATAATTTTATGTATAATGACATTATATAAATTAATTAACAATTCAGAAAACTTTTATATATTCATATCATTCATTATGGTTTCATAAAATTATTTTATGGGTATTTTTATGGGTTATAGAGTTTAACTTCATCGTTCTGGATTATTCCATTTCATATTGTTTGTGATATGTTCATTTGTATTCATGAATGGATGTTCATTTAAAATGAGGATAAATATACAAAATTGTAATTATATGTTATTAGTCATATTAATGATGAATATATGATATTATAATGAGTTTTTTTATATACCACGAGGATTATTCAGTAGATAACATTTAATGATGACCATTTTAGGTTATCCTGAGGAGCTTTTTGATATCAATGAAGTTGTTTTGTATTATAATTTAGGATCATGTATATATTTCATATTAGAATATTAAAAGGGTTATAAAATAAATATTACAATCTATTTTAAACCATTTAATTTTTTTATTGACTTCATTGTATGCATTAGAGGAAAATGTAAGTGCATAACCCATGATGTCGAAAAATGGGCACATTACAGGTGATGATTTCATCAATTATACAAAAGTGAGGGAGGGATGATTTTAAGGAAAATATTCCATTACCTTGATATAATATCATTATATTTATCATAATATACTTATCATGACATTTTGAAATGATTATTTGAGTATAGGAGAAGAAAAAAAAATTGAATGGAAATTGAACAAAAAGTGAGAGTGGAATTACATATTGAATTCTCCTCTTGAGATCCACCATAAGGAACCAAGGCTTGGTCTATAGATTTTATAAAGAGCTAGTAGAAATTTGGTAGGGGATTAGGAAAGGGTTGGGAGAGAATTTGGGCATGTCTTCGGTCTTTATGGGTGTGAAGAAGTGAAGTTGTGAGGGGTGGTATTTATAGTGGAGATGAGGGGTGTTTTCTCAATATTTAATGCATTAGTTTATTAATTTAACTCAAGAAAATAAATATTGATGATAAATGGATAAATACAATAAATAGGTAATTTAAGATTGAAACAATAGCGATGACTCAATCATGATTCCTAAATTCATTTATTTAGCGTAGTTTGTAAAATATCAAACATCACTATTCACCAAAAATTTATGTATCTCAAAAAAATATAAAAAATTACCCCAAACAATTTTTTGCTGCAAAGAATTCAGAACTGAAAACAAATTAATGAAATAATTTTTCTAAATATGAGTAATTAAATTTTTAATTAAAATGTTAATTTACTAGAAAATAAAAATAAACTAATTAAAACATATTTATTAATACATTGAAAAATTAATAAAGGTCGAATAAAATTATCATATAATCAAAAGAAATTAAAATTAATGTTTAGGAATACATTTAATGAAAAGAAATTTTCATTTAATTTAATAAACTAATCATCAAATATTCAGGACTTTTAAAAATACCAACTATATTATAATTATATCATATTGTCACTTGTATGATGGATGCATTTTACTTATACTATCATAGGTATGGTTCCTATTCTCTTATTCAATTTAATTTTATTAAGGGTTATATTACCATTCATAAGGGTAACATTACTATTTATAAGGGTTTGTTTATATTCAGAAAAAATTTATCTTTGTCCTATCTGACTCCAATCATCTTACTGATCGCAACTCTGTATGTCACCTTTTAGAAATTAAAATCACAAAGGTGAAAACAATTACATATATTGGTATCAATGAATATTAGTAGTATATTTAAACATGATATGGATTTTTTTCCTAATGTGACATTATTTGATTATACTATATGACATTACTACAATAAGGGAGAAGTTGAATTGATAAATGTTTGGGTTGTTACACATCTTTCTCCATATTCTTAGGAACAGATGATGAGATGGTTTATAGAAATATAAGTGAAGTTGTTATGCGTGAAAGACATTATTAATGGCCCGATAACTCTAAGGTAAGGCTAAATAATAGGCTACCAGCTTGGATCGCTCAATGATATTGAAATGAGTAGTGTTATGAGGAGATGAATTTCCCAATCTACAAATCCTTATATTAAATAGTATAGGTAAAACGACCAAAAATTCCTGATGTCCCACATCCAACACCAAAGGTTTTCAACAATGATCAGTATTAGGACTCTACCTAGAATAAGATATATCCATATTCTTTGGAATATGATGTACCCTCTCTGAAGTCTATAGAAAAAGATTTGGACCAAACAGTGCCACCTCACCTACCTCTAATCAGCACAGAGGTGAGTGGAATGACCTACGAAAAATATCCACACACAAATCCATCTAAACAATTTCACAAAAGCTATTATTATAGAAAATATTGATGATAGATCAGTTTTACTCCCAAGAACATACAAATCAATGATTCGTGATTGGAGCATATCTTCTAATACCCTTATTGGGTGCTTATATTGACCATTAGTTAGAGGGTGAATTATTATACTAATGAGGACCTATAAAAATATTTCATTTTATTACCCTTTGTAAAATTGTTACATGAAATTAGGGTCTCTATAAGACATTATAGAATGGGGAAATCCTAGATGGAATACATTCTATCAACTGTAAAGCATCCCATGATATTTAACTAAGAATAATTCTTAGATTGGTATGAACGGTTCAACATTAGTTAACATGTCAATATCATGCATACCACATCACTACCTTGATGGTATATTTCTAAACCCACCACAAAATGCATAGTGAGATCAAAAAATTATCAATATGGAATGGGAAGATGACGTAAATTATTACTAGGTTCCTGGGGACCAGCATTCACATATTGATGAGTAGAGCACCACATTATAAAACCTTCCTTATACATCTTAATATAGAGACTCCAATACTGATGACGTATGTCTCTGTAAATTTTGGAAATTCCGAGGTGTGATACCAATAAGTATGTATGAATTTCAAACATCAAATATTTCTATATATCTATCATAACCCATACAAGCATGTGAAATATAATGATATCAATCTGGTCTACAACCCAACCAGGCAGTGTGTCCTCACCTGAGGCACATAACCTTTATACTAGATGCTCAAGATATGAATGTTATATCACCGTTACCCTCTTTATAAAGGAATATGTCACTACCAAATCTTAAATAAATGACCTCTATAATATTACCTACACTTCATGTGTTTAAAATAAATGGGCTATCAACCACCACTCACTACTAGCCTTCAAGATGGCATGTTTCAGAGTATTATGGATCATGGTGTTGGCCACTACATTTTCATTATTAAATGTATATGAAAGCTCATTATCGAATAAATACAAATATTCCACCCACCATAATTTCTTAGGGACCAAATAATGATCTGAATAAATGTATCTAATATGTTTCAGGTAAATGTAAATGAAAAAAAATTCACCAAATAGATAATTACCCCATCTATATAAAACCTAAACCATGACTTTTAGCTTGTGGTCATGCATAGGGAAATTCTCTTAATGAGGTATTTGATGGAGGGACCCATATTCAATAACTCAATATCACTACATTATAACACCTATAAGTCCAATTACTAAAACGCCACACCAAAATGTATTGATTCTTTACAACTCTAGAAGAATCAAGATTGGCACTTCCGTTAGACATCCTTTCAACACCTAAATGAATGGTTCATAGGCTTCAAACCATATTAATTTCACAACCTTCTAAGTCAACCCAATAATAGGTGCTATTATCCATGAATAGTATTGAATAAAACTCTTATAATATCTATACATCCCTAAAAACATATATATGTATAAGATAATATTCAGCTTCTTCTATGAAACCATGAACCTCAACTTATTTAGGTCAACATATATTTCTTCCTCTAAGATGATTTAAACCAGGAAGTGATACTAATAGATCAAAGAATTTAATTTGGTGGGCCTAACATTTTATGGTTCTCTCATAATGTATCCAACCTGATCTAAAGTTTGTTTAAATTGACATGTTCATTTTGAGAATATAACTAGATGCCATCCACAAAGACAACCACAAATGAATCCTATTATAGGTGGAAGATCAAAATCATTAGATTCATAAAAATTGATGGTTTATTTGTAAGGATGAATTGAATAACCAAATACTCATACAAACTATACCTATTCCAAAAATATATATGAAGTTGGTATGATGTATTTACATGCATATGATAGTATCGAAGCCTCAAATTGATCATGGAAAACACTGTCACTCCTTGGTGATTTTCGAAGGGATGATATCTCTATGATGAAAAGGATACTAATTCATAACTATAATTTGTTTAAACCAATGAGATTCTACAAAGCCCATGTGGTTAGCATCCACATTCAAGGGAAATGGATAAGTGAAACCCATGATTAAGAATATGGGTGTATAACACTATTTTATTCCTTGACTTCTAGATGATTCTAGAGTTCAGAGAGTTTAGTAGGATCCAACATATTGGGAGGAATACAAAATAGTGTAGGACTGGAAAAAGATTGATAGATAACTCAAACTCTCTCATATGAGGTAAAATAACGGGTTTTATTGGAATATATTTGTAAAATGATATTGTAGAAGAGTTAATTAAATATTAATCATTCCATGATAACTAATAAGGATGATATCCATCTAAGATGTCACCCTACCCAGCCCACGTTTCTTGTGTAATGACTGACTTGGTCAGGATTACCATTTGCCCTTATCAAAATAGTTACTCTCCTATGTTGATGTAGAGAAGACCTTCTAGTGATTGAAATCAATATAAAAATGATAATGCACTGGCCATTCCATTCAGAGTACAATTTCATACGTTGTCATTTTAAGGATAAGGAGGTTCTATAAAAAAATGTACCCACTGATCTCAAGGGGTCATTCCTTGTACTAGCACACACTATTGATTTGATATCCTATCAAGTCATCAATAGTAATCACACCATAGAAGTACTCAATCAACAATCTTGAATTTTCCATAATTTTCATAGATATAATATAGTTTGATGTTCTTGAATCAAATAATCCAGACACTAAAGTATATTATACTAGAATAGTTACTCTAAGACTAAAAAGCCCAACACAATGATCCTTAGTAGTGGGATTAATTGCATAGATGTGATGACCCGGACTCTCTTGGACCTTCCCTTTGCCAAAATCCAGGTCCTAAAGGGGTGGCAATCGGTGAGACCGATCAGCGCAACCGATCGGTGAGACTGACCGGCGTCACCCGGCCTTGTCGAGTTGTTTCCAGTAGCGCTCCTTTTGCGCAAATAGGGTTTTAAACCCTATTCTGACTCGTTTAAGCGTGTTTTAAAGACCCGTAATGTGTATAAGAGTTTTAATTAAATACGTAATCAATTTATGAGTTGGTTTAAACCACTCGAACCCCCTTAATGATGAGTGGAGTCACATGATCATCCCACGACCACCGCGCCTTACGCGGTTTCGGTTTCTTACCTCAACCGTCCGCGGCTCTTATAAACCAAGGTTTAGCCATGGTTTCTTCTTTCCTCGATCACGGATTTTCACAAACAGCTTTTGGTGCATCGGGCGCGCCGCATCGTGATCCATAAAGTTCCGCTCCCGACCTAAGAGTTGATCGTCGATCAAAAAAGTAGGGAATTTCTCATTTGCCTCTCTATTTTGTGTATCATGCGGGGTGGGCGTGCTTTTGATTCTGTAGAATAGGATAAACCAGACCTAATTAAAGATAATGAACGAATCCTATAAGGAATGAAGGGGGATGTGATCGTTGGTGTGGTTTATGCTATGACCATCTTGTTGAGTTTTGCTGGCTTATGCCTTATGAAAATCTAGGCTATTGGTGGTCGTTGTTTGTGCACTAATGAACCACTTCTGATGTTTTAAATGGCTTGTTGGGGTTGTAAACTCCTAATGTGAAAAGTAATTAGTTAATCATGTATATCCGGCCAAATAAATTGAGGCACCAAGATATTTTCTTATGTGTTAACCCCTGGACGAAACACAAGAAAATTGAAATCATGGAGTGTGTTAAGTAGTTTAAATCATAAAATACTGGCATGACCCTGACTTCTGTTGATGGTGGTAGTTGGTTGTTTTCCTTTCGGGCTGATTGCTGGAAATGTGGGAGGGGATTGGAACCCCTGTCTGGTACTCTTGGTGGTTGTGTGAATTTGGGGATGGGATCCCTTGTTGGTATGGACTCGGTGGTTGTGAGTTTTAAGACCCAGAGGTTACTTGTTTATATCACAAATTGGGGTAGAATCCTCTGTTGTTGAGAACCAGGTGTGGACGTTTATGTTGATTTTTGACTATTTACTTTCCTTGAATTATGCCTATGCCTACTAGTTGCCCAGTAGTGCTTAATTAAACATTATCACTGAACTTGAAACAAGAATGGTACAAATGGGTTTTGTTGGCGAAAGTCGTCACTTGGGACATGGATGTAGAGGTGTAGTGCTCTGTAGGCTGGTTAGAAAATCCTAGACTTTGGGTGAGTGCTTGTTACCTATATCTATACTTGTAGTTTTGTGTTTCTTATTCACGCCCCACCCAAGTTGAGCACTTAGTTCCGAACACCCCCATTTCATGGGGGGGGGGGGATTTTTCCCAACACTATTCTTGGTGGCTGGTTATAAGCTCCTTTTCTACTCCCTTTCCTGGATAGCCCAAGTATCATTGGGCAGGATGTGATGGCCTGAGGTCCATTATTAGCCCAAGAAACTTCGGGCGGGGTGGTGTGGTGGTTGTCCAGGTGTGTGCAGCAGGTGGGTTTTCAAGTGTCTTCGGGATAAGGCCCAGATGTCTTCGGGCGTGGCAGTGGATTTTCTAGCCCAGGTGTCTTTGGGCGTGGCAGTGGATTTTCTTGCCCAGGTGTCTTCGGGAGTGGTGATGGTTGTTCTGGCCTAGGTGTTTGCAGGCGTGGTTACGTGTGACAGTTGTGGCCCTGGTGTGTGCAGGCGGGATTCAGCAGTGGGACTGCGTGCGATTGAGGCCCAGGTGTGTGCGGGTGGGATTTCGGCAGTGGGAAAGCGTGTGGTTGTGGACCAGGTGTGTGCGGGCGGGTGTGGCAGTGGGACTGCGGTGAGAATGGCGGGATTGTTCCGATGCGTAGGATGTCTCAATAACCAGTGGGAAAGTGGCGTGGGGTACGCAAACATCGATGTGCTCTGATTATATATATTACTTGACTTATGTTATTTGGGGAGTGTGCCTTGGTGAGGCCTGGGGTGGATAGTTTACCTTGATAGGTGTTTGGTTTACTCTTTTCTCACGGGACTTTAGTACGTTCCCCCACTTGTGCACGAGAGTCTTTGGTTTTCCTTACAGAGTGTACTTGTTTGCTCACCCTACGTATATAAAACTGCTTTCAGGTTTCCAAGAGGACTTCGGGGATCACGCATGACCTTACTAGCTCGGACCTTTGGAGCAGTTGAAATTGTTGTTTTTCTTTTCCTCTTGGGTACTTACCTTTGTAGTCACCTTTTGTACCTTATGGATTTACTTTTGGAACATGCATGTGGGAATGGTTTATTTTTGGGTTTACTTTTCCTTTACCTGGGTTTTGTTGAGTTTTATCATCTCATCTCTCGATCTTATAAAACAAAAAGGGGTAATGCCTTCTATTTGTGAGAAATTTCTATACCCTTGGTGCTGGTCTCCACTCCGGGACCTATTGAAGGCAGGTCTCGGGGGGTCATTATCTCTCCTTCAACTTAAAGAAGGAAGGGCCATGTAATCTACTGACCCTTCCCTACTTTTGGTGAAGGTGGGTCGTGATAGAATGGCATCAGAGCTGATGGTTGAGAGATAGGATGGAGTCTGGAGTTAGGCACAGTAAGGATTGCATGGGATGGTAAGGCAATAGTGTTGGGTGACCTTGGCGCATGAATTAGGCCAGGGATGACCGGCTAGGGCATGGGATTTTAGGGGGCCCCGTGATCCTATGCAAGGACTATGGACCTACCGAACGTCCAAGTGAGACAACACTGATTGCAGGGTAGAGACCCTAGGAAAGGTACATGCATCATAATGACTTGGGTTCTTGTGTTTCTGGGATGTCTTGAGAATTAAGAATAAATTTAAAATCTTGAGAAATTTTAAGAACGATATTCTGCACTACTTGGGCTTAGGAATTCCTTGTTTACCTTGCAGCTATGGCACCTGGAAGGTGACCACTTGTGGTACAAGCGATCGAGGCCCCGAAGACTACTTTGGTCGATCGACAGAGAGCAGATCGAGAGGAAGAGGGAGACCAATGGAAGAAGACTCTTCGATCTTTCTAGCGACATGCCCTCGAGAAGTATGAGGGCAGCACCTCCGATATAAAGATGGAAGGCTAGCTAGATGAGCTAGTTATAGCCTTCGGCCTGATTCAGGCCCTGACCGAGTACTGGGTTCCTCTGGACATTAGCCAGATGCGGGGAGTGGCACGTCAGTGGTGGAGGCTTTACCTGGGAGAGAGGAGAGAGTCTGAGGTGGCATGGGCGGATTTCGAGAGGGAGTTCTGGGTGGAATTCCTCTCCTCGATGATGAAGGAAGAAAAAAGGTAGGAAATACTCTCCCTCCAGCAGGGCATTATGTCTGTGAGGGAGCTAGGGATCAATTTCAAGGACCTACTACGTTTTTCTCCGGACCTCTATCCCAACGAGGAGTCTCGGGAAAGACGTTTGGAGGAGGCTCTCCGACCCTCCCTCCAGTATTTTGTTACCCCCTTTACCATGCCGACGTACTTGGAGGTCCAGAAGAAGGTCGAAGTGGTGGAGAGGATGCATTCTCTAGGAGGAGTTTCACGAGAGGGGATCCAGCTGGGACCATCAAAGGGGAAGTCCGTCAACACCAGGCCTCCAGCGTCAGGACCCTCTAGGTTCTGACACGCAGGGAGCAGGCCGCATCAGTTTCAGTTTCGATCCCCCGGCCCTCACCCTTTTCCATTGGGCCCGGGACCGCGGTGTGCTATATGTGGGAGCCCTGGGCATCTCCGGAGTCAGTGTCCTGACCTGGTGCAGTACAATAGTGGCAGTCATCCCCGACACCCGCTTCAGCAGCAGCTTCCAGCCAGACCTTTCCAGCAGCAGCAGCAGGGACAGCGAGCTCCCGCTCCTCCGAGGGAAAACGTAGGAGGAGGAGGCCGACCTCAGGGAACTCTACAGGGACCTCGACCAGGGCGTGGTCGGGGAGGTGGCCGACAGCCGAGGGGCAGGGGAGCTGGGCGTGGACAGTTACACACCACATAGGCAGCACTTCCAGCAGGGCCAGAGGTTGTTCGAAGTACGATCAGTCTGTTTATCACTCTTAATTATGATTTGTTCGATACCAGAGCTTCGCACTCCTTTGTTGCACCCAGTCTAGCCCGTGCGTTGGGTCTAGATGCCGAGAGACTTCCAGTGCCCCTGGTGTTGAGCACACCGGTCGGAGGTCAGACTGACTTGTTGTTCATTTGTTGGGGATGTAGACTGATGTTAGGGCCACATCAGTCGGTTAGGGATATTATTCTTCTACATATTCATCCATACGATGTCATCCTAGGCAATGACTGGCTATTTTATGTGTGCGCCGTCATCTACTATTTTCAAAGAAGGGTGGTGTTCTCAGACTTGGACATCCGACGTGTTACCTTCACTGGCGAGCGGAGCAGTCTGAAGGGAAACAGGAGAGAGGAACCTCTCCCTTCCGTGTTGACCGAGCTGGTAGTGGAATCAGTAGATGCTGAAATAGTGGAAGTGCCAGAGATCATCTGTGAGTTTATGGACATCTTTCCTGAGGAGGTGACGACTCTACCCCCTCGACGTGATATCGAGTTCGGGATAGACCAGCAGCCCGGTGCTCGTCCGATCTCGATGGCTCATTATCGGATGGCACCTTCGGAGCTACGGGAGTTGCAGATACAGATTGACGATCTGATGAAGAGGGGTTATGTTGGACCGAGTGTGTCACCGTGGGGTGCTCCGGTCTTGTTTGCAAAGAAGGCATACGGTGGTCTTAGGTTGTGCATAGACTACAAGAGGCTGAATCAGGTAACGATCAAGAATCACTACCCTCTTCCGAGAATATATGATCTTTTCGACCAGCTGAAAGGGGAAAGATGGTTCTCGAAGATCTTCGTATGGTCTGGGTACCACCAGCTGAGGGTGAATGAGAGGGACATCCCGAAGAGAGCGTTCAGGTGAAGGTATGGACACTTCGAGTTCGTAGTCATGCCCTTCGGTGTTACGAACGCCCTGGCTGTGTTCATGGTGCTTATGAACTCCATCTTCCGAGATTACTTGGATCAGTTTATGGTTGTGTTCATCGACGATATCCTGATCTATTCGAGGTTAGAAGAGGACCATGCAGAGCACCTGAGGACAGTTTTGGAGGTCCTCCGTCAGCACCAGCTCTATGGGAAGTTGTCAAAATGCATTTTCGGGACACGAGAAGTGCACTTCCTCAGGAACGTAGTGTCTGAGCAGGGGGTAGTGGTTGACCCATCAATGGTTGAGTTAGTTGTTTCTTGGGCAGCACCCAAGAATGTGGCGGATGTCCAAAGTTTCCTCGGGCTGGCAGGTTACTACCAGAGATTCATACCCAGCTTCTCCCGAGTAGCAGCCCCTTTGACGACTCTGACCAAGAAGGACCATGCTTTCGTATGGAGTGAGTAGTGCCAGTCAGCCTTCAGCTATCTGAAGGAGAAGTTTGTCAGTGCCCTAGTGCTGAGATTACCAGAAGAAGGGGCAGCTTATGAGGTGTTCTGTGATGCTTCAGGACAGGGTCTGGGATGTGTGCTGATGTAGGGAAAAGGGGTGATCTCTTATGGGTCCAGGCAGCTGCACTCCCATGAGCGTAATTATGCCACCCATGACCTGGAGCTTGCAGCAGTCGTTTTCGCGCTAAAGATCTAGCGACACTACCTCATCGGGGAACGCTTTGTGGTCTTCACGGATCACAAAATCTTAAGGTATATCTTCTACTAGCGGGACTTAAACTTGCAACAATGGAGATGGGTGTAGTTACTCCAGGATTATGACTTTGAGATCTCTTATACTGAGGGTAAGGGAAATGTGGTGGCCGATGCCTTGAGAAGGAGGACGCATAAGGATGCGGTCCGAGAGTTGGCGGACGCCTGGAAGGTGATGGAGGAGTTGGCTGCCTTACACCTAGACGCGAAGATGGATAGCGGTAGAGGCTGCCCATATCAGATGAAAGTGCAGTCATCCCTGTTTCATAAAGTGGAGGAGTCTCAGTGGGGAGACCTAGAGTGCGAAGTAATGCGTGACCAAGTTGACTAGGGCAATGCTCTGGAAGGATAGACAGAGGATGGTCAGAACCCGATGTTTTTCTAGAAGAGGTTATTTGTCCCGGAGGCGATGCGCGGCAGATTTATCAGTGAGTTCCACAACTCACCCCTGGAAGTACACCCAAGAGTTTCCAAGATGTACCAGGGTTTGAAGAGGCAGTTTTGGTGGCTCAGAGTTAAGCAAGCGGTGGCAGAGTTTGTGGCCAAGTGCTTATTGTTTCAGCAAGTGAAGGCTGAACACCGAGTTCCAGGTGGCCTACTATGGCCTCTAGATGTCCCCGACTGGAAGTGGGATGAAATCTCGATGGATTTCATCATGGGACTACCCAAGGTCCAAGGAGGGTACAACGACATCTGGGTGGTAGTGGACAGGTTGATGAAATCGTCTCACTTTTTGGCAATCAAGGAGTCAAGTACTGAGGATGATTTGGCACGAAAGTACGTGGATTAGGTGGTGTGGTTACATGGAGTTCCAAGGTCTATAGTCTCGGATAGGGATGCACGGTTTACCTCGCATGTCTGGGGAGGAATGCAGCACACGTTTGGCACCCAGTTACGCCTTATCACTTCCTTCCATCCCCAGACAGATGGAAAAACAGAGTGCACCATCCATACCATGGAGGATATGCTACGGGCATGTGTTTTGGACTCAGGAGAATCATGGGTGCAATACTTGCCTCTGGTAGAGTTTTCCTACAATAATAGCTACCACTCTACCATAGGTATGTCCCCGTTTGAAGCTTTTTATGGGAGTCCATGCCGTTCACCTGTGTGTTGGACCGAAGTAGGAGAGGCAGACATCCTTGGCCCATATGTGGTGCAGAACACGACAGAGAAGGTTCAGCTCATACGGGAAATGATGAAGGCGGACCAGGACCGACAGAAGTCGTATGCAGATACTAGGAGGAGGCCCTTGGAGTTTGAGGTTGGGGACTATGTGTTCTTGAAGGTCTCCCCTCGGCGTGGGCAGCAGAGGATTGGCAAAGGGAGTAAGATTTTTCCTAGATTCATCAGACCCTTCCAAGTGTTGCGGGGGGTCGGCAAAGTGGCATACCAGCTAGAGTTACCACCGCCGATACTAAGGATACATGATGTCTTTCATGTGTCCCACCTCCGTCGGTATCTCCACGACGATTCACACGTCCTTGATTGGGCTGAGCTGGACATCGAGGATGAAGTGACCTTTGTGGAGAGACCAGTGATGATTGAGGATCGCAAGGAGAAGGTGCTTCATGGTCAAACCATCCCCATGGTTCGTGTGTTGTGGAGACATGGTGGTCTTGAAGATAGTACCTGAGAGAGGGAAGCACAGATGCGTACCCAGTACCCAGAGTTGTTTGGAGTTTTGTTCCTTGTTGTACCTATTGTTGTAGAACGTTTTGACTTTTGGATATGAAATTTACTGGTTTTCCTTCCTCTGCTTGTGTGTGAAAAGCCTCGGCTACGGGGAAGGAGAGAACCCAACCCCTAATCAAGACGCATTAAGGTGGATGTGATTAAACCCGTGCGGGAGAGTCAGTGCCGCCCAAAGCGGATAATATCTTGACATGGGGGAGGAGACTCCCCAACCCACATGCCCAGGCAGTTGGGCATGGTATGTTTCTTGGTTTGTGACAGGAAGGTGTTCTTAGTTAACGACGAGGTTCACTCTTGAGAGGTATCCTTCACGGTGGTTGTTCGGACCCACCCTTCCCTTCTGGGATGTTTGAATTCTTGAGGATGAGAATAGTTTGAGAGGTATCTGATGTGATGACCTAGACTCTATTGGACCTTCCCTTTTCCAAAATACAGGTCTTAAAGGGGTGGCGATCGGTGAGACCGATTGGTGAGACCGATCAGCGCGGCCAATCGGTGAGACCAATCGGTGAGACTGAACGGCGTCACCCGACCTTGTCGAGTTGTTTCTAGTAGTGCTCCTTTTGCACAAATAGGGTTTTAAACCCTATTCTGACTCGTTTAAGCATGTTTTAAAGACCCGTAATGCACATAAGAGTTTTAATTAAATACTTAATCAATTAATGAGTCGGTTTAATGCACTGGAACCCCCTTAATGACGAGTGGAGCCGTGTGATCAACCCACAACCCCCGCACCTTATGTGGTTTCACTTTCTCACCTCAACCGTCCGCGACTCTTATAAACCAAGGGTTAGCCGTGGTTTCTCCTTTCCTCAATCAAGGATTTTCACAAATCACTTCTGGTGCATCGGGCGCGCCGCATCGTTATTCGTAAAGATCCGCGCCGGTCCTAAGTGTCGATCGTCAATCAAACAAGTAGGGAATTTCTCAGTTGCCTCTCTCTTTTGTGTATCATGCTTGGTGGGAGTGCTTTTGATTCTATAGAATTGGATAAAACAGACCTAATTAATGATAATGATCGAATACTGTAAAGAATGAAGGGGGGCTGTGATCGTTGATGTTGTTTATGTTATGACCGTCTTATTAAGTTGTGTTGGCTTATTCCTTCTGAAAATCGAGGTCATTGGTGGTTGTTGTTTGTGCACTAATGAACCCATGCTGATGTTTTAAATGTATTGTTGTGGTTGTAAACTCCTGTTGTGAAAAGTAATGGGTTAATCACGTATATCCGGCCAAATAAATTAAGGCACCAGGATCTTTCCATCTGTGCTAACCCCCGGCTGAAACACACGAAAATTGAAATCATGGAGTGTGTTAAGTCGTTTAAATCTGAAAATACCAGAATGGACCTAACTTGTGTTGATGGTGGTAGTTGGTTGTTTTATTTTCGGGCATATTGATAGAAATCTGGGAGGGTATGGGATCCCCTATCGTGTACTCTTGGTGGTTGTGTGAATTTGGGGATGGGATCCCCTGTTGGTATGGACTCGGTTTTTGTGAGTTTTAAGACCCGGCGGTAAATTGTTTATATCACAAATTGGGGAGGAATCCTCTGTTGTTGAGAACATGGTGTGGACATTTTGGTTGAAGTTTGAATGTTTACATTCCTGGACTTATGCCTATGCCTACTAGTTTCCCAGTAGTGCTTAATTAAACACTATCACTGAACATGAAACAAGAATGGGACAAATGGGTTTTGTTGGCGAAAGTCATGACTTGGGACTTGGATGTAGAGGTGTTGTGCTCTGTAGGCTGGTTAGAAAATCCTAGACTTTGGGTGAGTTCTTGTTTCCTATATCTATACTTGTAGTTTTTTGTTTCTTATTCGCGCCCCACCCAGGTTGAGCACTTAGTGCCGAACACCCCCATTTCATGGGGGAGGGTGTTTTTCCCAACACTATTTTTGGTGGCTGGTTATTATCTCCTTTTTTGCTGCCTTTCCCCGATAGGCCAAGTATCTTCGGGCAGGCTGTGATGGCCTGAGGTCCATTATTAGCCCAAGAACCTTCGGGCGGGGTGGTGTGGTGGTTGGCCAGGTGTGTGCGGCAGGTGGTTTCCCAAGTGTCTTCGAGATGAGGCCCATGTGTCTTCTAGCGTGGCAATGGATTTTCTAGCACGGGTGTCTTCGGGCATGGTGGTGGTTGTTCTAGCCTAGGTGGTTATAGGCGTGGTTACGTGTGACAGTTGTGGCCCAGGTGTGTACGGGCGGGATTCAGCAGTGGGACTACGTGCAGTTGAGGCCTTGGTGTGTGCGGGCGGGATTTCGGCAGTGGGACTGCATGTGGTTGTGGCCGAGGTGTGTGCGGGCGGGTGTGGCAGTGGGACTGCGGTGAGAATGGCGGGATTGGTTCGATGCGTAGGATGTCTCAATAACCAGTGGGAAAGTGGCGCGGGGTACCCAAACATTGATGTGCTCTTATTATATATATTACTTGACTTGCGTTATTTGGGGAGTGTGCCTTGGTGAGGCCTGGGGTGGATAGTTTACCTTGATAGGTGTTTGGTTTACTCTTTTATCACGGGACATTAGTACGTTCCCCCACTTGTGCATGAGAGTCTTTGGTTTTCCCTACTGATCGTACTTGTGTGCTCACCCTATGTATATAAAACTGCTTTCAGGATTCCAGGAGGACTTCAGGGATCACGCAGGACCTTACTAGCTCGGACCTTTAGAGCAGTTACAATTGTTTTTTTTCTTTTCCTCTTTGGTACTTACCTTTGTAGTCACCTTTTGTACCTTGTGGCTTTACTTTTGGAACATGCATGTTGGTAGGTTTTATTTTTGGCTTTACTTTTCCTTTACCTGGGTGTTGTTGTGTTTCATTATCTCATCTCTCGATCTTATAAAACAAAAAGGGGTAATGCCTTCCATTTGTGAGAAATGTCTATACCCTTGGTTCTGGTCACCTCTCCGGGACCTATTGAAGGCGGGTCTTGGGGTTCATTATCTCTCCTTAAACATAAATAAGGAAGGGCCTGATAATCTGCTAACCCTTCCCTCTTTTTGGTGAAGGCGGGTTGTGACAATAGATATGGACTAAACTCTGGCCCTATGATAAAACTTGTCTACCCGGGGATGTTCTACATTTATTGTGATAAATATTTGGAGACTGACTACCTGAGCTATGACTAACTACTTGGCCTGATCAACCAATAATACCGCAAATACCTTCATAGTAGGGTTTTACTATTCTGGTACACACATATAGCATGAGTACATTTCCATTCTCACTATCATCTAAATATAATGTTTCTTAAAAATTAATAAGGTTACCCATAAATCTATAATCTTGGAGCTCAATTGTGTCCTTTGAACAATGGGGATTTTTATGGCTAGTCCTACCACACTAGTGGCACATCACATAACAATCGATGCATGTCATTTGACTCAAACTTCTATTGTGATCATAATAGAAGCAATTATTTTTCTATTAGATAAACTTCCTACCTTCATGGATGATAAATATCCTTGAATCACTCTGCTAGCATCCCTTTTGATCTTCTATTGGATGAAGTCTTAGATTTCTATATATTTACCAATGTTCTTTCAAAAGGAATTATCCTATGACCTAGTGGAGTATAATGCACCACCCCCAAACCATCTCAAATTTTTCAACTCGTCACTGATCAGAGTCTGTAAAAGAACTCTAAAGCTCAGTGAAATGAAAAAAATACACCATCACGGTCATACTATCATGATGAAGGAGAATAAAATCCCTATATAGGTTTGATCAAATCATATGCGGAAAATGGTAATAATAGAAGACTGTGTAAAAGTTCCTACATACCATACCATGATGATGATCAACCTAGGTAATGGAATCCAACCATTATTTAGTGGAGTCATGAATAATATAGGTGGACAGATTTACCCTATTATTTAGAGGTGTCTCTAGATGCTCAAAGATGGATAACATGGCCTCTAGGGTAGGATATTGTAGCATTAGAATTTCCATCCCCCGAGAAGGTAGGAGAATGATGATTTAAATTTTTTCACATAGACACATCCATGGTTAGGGTTGGTCTTGGAGCTCTCTATACCTAATGAATGAAGAGTAGGAGGCTCTCTTGAATAGGGAATTTTAATCTAGTGGATAAAGGAGTAGAGTTTCCCCTAGTGGAACTACAATGGGTAAAATAGGCAGCTCATGGACCACCACCTCGAGAGCTTGTTCGTCACCATACTCTTGGCATATGAATGAAGGATGTCATTGAAAAATAGCTCTATAATTTCATGTTTTACATATTAGTTTATATCTAACAATAGATATTATTAATGATAATTAAATTCATAGGTAAAAATCCTTCTTATAAGGACTAAAACAGCACTGATAGCTCCAAAAACCATGTTGAAGTGACAAGAAGGATACCAGATGTAAAATAGACATTACTTACCTCCTTCTACTATGGTTTATTAAAGGTCAATGTCTCACATCGCACAAAAAAGGAAATGGTATATAGAGTTGGAATTTCAGGGTATATAGGAAAACACCATTTATTATTCAATTATCATCCACATGTAGCAGAAATTATTAATTTAAAAATATTTAATTTATTTAATAAATTAAAAATTTATATATCAATATAGATATTATAGTCTAGTTATATGAATTAAAAAATACAATTTATAAAGGCCCAAACAAATTATAAATTTAAATAGGCACGTCATGTAACTATGGCATGACCATTATGTCTGGTATGGGAATTTAATAGGTCATGTAAAATAATTTAATTTAATGAACCACAATTCCAAATTTATATATGTACATGATTCATAAATTAAAATTTTCATTCCAGAAATAAAATAAACTAATATTTATTCTTATAGAACCATTATCCATGAAACAAACATGGAAGCATTCATTACTTATGGCACAATCATTTATATATAAGATAAAAAATATTTTATATTAGAGAATCCAGTTTAATTAATTTAATTTTATTGTCCCAAAAATAATCTTTTTCACAGTTAATATATATAACAATCCGAGTAGTCATGAAAATCACATGAAATTTACCAAATAAATAATGTGTACTAGTATGGCATGGAATAATACCTGACATGTGAATCCTCAAGTTCGTCTAATGATGTATGAGATTATAGATCATTGTTATTCTTGATTAAGGAAAAATAATCCTACAATAATAATATAAAAAATAATAACATAAAAAATTTATGGATCTCCCAATAGTGAAATTAGTACAACTGTAACAATAACAAACCAAAAAATCAATAACTGATTCATAGTAATTTGGGTTCCTTAGTATGTGGGATATATACTCTCATGAATAATATAATTATATCATTTTAATACATTCCATTTATCATTAATTTTACCAAAATTATATTGGAAAAAGAAAATGAATGCCTCTGATAGAATTTTTTTGCATCCTCACTTGAAATCTTGAAAGTATTCCCCTGAGATGGTTGGACACATGACCTCAAGCATGCCTCCCATGTACATCAGATACTTTTAAAAAGTAGTGAGGGTCTATAATGGATCAAAGAAGAGAAATTACCCTCATTACTAGAGAATTGGATAATAGTAAATAATAATGATAATCAATGGAAATAGAAACAAATAACTATAATCATAATTATAAATAATTTAAATAAAATTAGAGTCCTAAGATAAATCAATTTTAGATAAAAAATGTTGATCATTCCATGATACAATACAAAAAATTAAGTACATGGAATATATTTGGGAATTCATATAAAACATTCAAAAAAAGAGAAAAATATCAAAATATTACACTACTACCATAATGATCATATGCATGGGACTCTAATCTCCCACTCCACCCATGTTCAATGAATCAAACATGAGAAGAAGGATAATTATCCTTGTTTATACATACATCCATAAAGACTATTCGAGTTTCATTGATTCCCTAAAAAATTTGTCAGATATTCTCAATAGACTGCCAAAAATGGTTTATTGAACTATCTAGATTGTGCGTGTAAAATGAGATGTCTGATGGTAATAATCTAATTGAATACATAGATTAAAAATGGATCTCTTAATAATGTATTCTTTATAGGGTGGCCAACAGACCCTACCCACTATGACCGAAGATAGACATCTCTGAATGAAGGTCAATATGTTATTATATAATTTTTGTTTATTAATGTTTCATCAAAAACCATATATCATTAATATACTGAACACAAGCATGTCATTTTTTGTTAGAGTATGATTCTTTATGTAATTATTTTTGTAGTATAATGTTTTTGATATAAATGAAATCCTTAGAATTTATTAAATGTCATCCAGATCCCATTCAAGTTGATCCATAAAAATGAACATAATTATCAATCTAGCAACACTATAAATAACCATTTGTAGAGGAGTCTATCCAAGGGGTCTATAAGAGAAATATGAGGTATAACTCTCATCGTGGTGTGAAGAAAAAACCCCCTGAGACCATCCCAAGTATTCCACATAGGGGATCATTTATCCTTCATGGGATTTTAAAACCATATATCCCATTAATTCAATCCAAATAAATTCCTCTACGGAACTTGTATCACTATAAAGTTGTTATGTCACCTGCCTGGGGAGCCCGTCCAAGGTATTCTACCAATTGAACCTTGTACCACCCATAGTGTATCAGTATTCATTTATAAGTTATATTTACAATTCATGAAATCCTTTCCACGTAATCAATATATTGGGATAGTTATATCACCGATAGATTAATATAAAGGTATGGTTTAAATAACCACAAATCATTAAATTTAACAATGCATTGCAATCATAACACTTTAATCTAGATGAATGTTCATTAAATTAAAATAAAATAATCTATGGAATTAGGAACAAGTTCCAAAATATTTTTCAAAAAATATCTATAATCATAGTTCACAATACTCTACATTTATAATAATTGTATTCACACCCCTAAGAAAAAATAAAATAAATTAAATTCCAAGGCATTATAAATATAAGACTTTAAGAATGGGAAACACCCATATGGGTTGTTCATGCCTAAATAATATCTCAAGAAATTAATTCATGTGTGAATTGGGCTCAGTTTTACCCAATGGAAACAACTTATTTATTTAATTTTACTTTTTGGAGGTGACAACAAAGGAGAAGGATTCATGGTGAAATGGTTCCTGATATATTACAATTTGGTTTTTTGGGAAAATAACTGTCACACCAACCATAAGTTGGTAGATTAACACTCATATATTGTAAGATCATTAGTTTAGATTGAATGGAAGAACTCTGTAAAATAAAAAAACCTTGAAAATAGGAAATATTAGCTATTTGGAAAATATAATCACTGAGGGAACGAGAAATGATGAATGTTTCTAAAGGAATGAAGATCATACTAGAATTAATCCCAAGAGATGAACGGTGATCAGAATTAATGTATAAAATTAGAGATCCTACAAAGACTAGGTAAGGATTGGTGGAGGAGAATTGAATTTCTGGTCTACTGTGTCTATAAAAAGTAAAGGGCCCCAATCATAATAAGGGGTTATACCGCCATAAAAAATGTATTATATTTACAAAATGTGTATTGAAATACTCATTTTATATTGATATTGTTTATTTCTTCGAGAGAAAAATGAATTTAATATTTTAATGTGGATAGGATAGACTATAACACATCATGTATTTTCTATATTTCCATTATTCAAATACGCACCATGTATCATATACATACAGTGGATGTGTCCAACAACCATCATGCATACATCATCCAAATTTTCTCATATATGAAAATGAATCTACTTAATGTCCTGATCATTGGGGTATAAGTCAAAAAGATGACTGAATAAAGGTTTCACTAAAATTAAAATAATTAGAACCTTTCTAAAATACTATAATATTATAGAAATAATCGTATATGTATACGTTAAAATATGTAATGATCACCTTATATCTATGTAAGCATCATGCCTTAGTGAAAATTTGAAATTACCATGAGATTTTATTTTTATATTATATAATATAATATTTCAAAGAATATAATTTATTCTAATGATTTAAGGTGATTCATTCTTTATATAAATAAATATGTCAATTTAACATTATGATTTATTTATTTATTGGATAAAAAAATTTGGGCTTTGAATGGTGAGTTTTTATTCTCAAGGAATAAATATCATGTGTTTTTCTTATGCATTGATTAATGATTTAATTAATTTATGAAGATAGTGTTGGATCACATTAAATTGGATAAAATCATGTTACATGACTAAAGAAGAATTTGTGGGACTAGTTTAAAGTCACGATCCTTATAATATATTAATTATATAGATTTTTATATGGATTTTATAGTGGAAATATAGACCATTAAAAAAATATTGTGAATGAAATATTAATTTTCCTTTAGGATAATTCAAATAAAAATATTTATAACCAATTTATTATAGTATGTGTTCCAAAAAAGGGATAACAATATGGTAATATTATTCATGAATTATTTGTGAATAAGTACTCATCAAAGAAGGAGAATGAATGATTTAAGTGAACTATGAACATATCATGCAAAATAATTACAAGGAAGTTTTTTTATGAATGATATGAATTTTTTATATATGATTCCTTGTAAGGAAAGATATTGATAAAGTTTCTTCTACCATATATTTGTAATAATATCATTTACATTGAATATATGTATAATTATTTTTTTCATGTAGTTTTGTGCAAGAAAACAGATGTGGTTACTACTACATTGAAATAATAGAAGAAGAAGAAATCAACATTCTTAAGAAATTAAATACTATCTATTGGTGAAATAAAAATATGATTTTATGGTAATTTTCTATAATTATATAGTCAAGGATTCATGATGTTCTTATGGAGCTAATTTGGAACTACGAAGGGGTTTGGGGGTGTTGAGTGGTCAATTATTTTTAATATTGTTTTCTTTTAAAAGTATCTTCATTACCAACTAATTCCCTCGAAAATGTTAAGGTTCATTATCCACTAATTAGATTATCTCGACCTTACAACATATGTAGTAAAAAAGATAAATAACAACACATGGTATTTATGTGCCTTGGGACAAATGCCCACTTCTTCAAAATCTCGATAGCCCCCCCCCCACAAAAGGATTGTTCCGATACATTACACAAATATTTAAAATTATGTTACCATAACGTTCACACACTATTTATAGAATCCAATAGAAGATAAAAAAATTCATACAAAATATAATGTATTAAGGATTGAAAACACCCAATGATATATTCAACTATTAATTATTAGCCACTATAGATATATGGATCAATAGATCTATGAAAAAAAATCATCTTCAAGGGCTTTAATAATAGATATCAATTATAAAACTTTTGGTCTTTAATCATTCACCATATTCTAAATGATCTGGATCATCAATATTCTATATTCTTAGGTAATGTATCTTCTACAATGACAATTGATCTAATAGCTTCATACTACATCCTAACTTCTCAAATGTTCTTTTTATATCTCTTTTTTTGTATAATTTTTATCACTTACAATTTTTCTGACATAAGGGAAATATTGATATTATATTTAAATTATATTCTCCATGTTTTAATTTGAAATTCAATTTAAAATTAAAATCATCTACATTTTTAAAATACATAACAAATAGGCCTCATAACACCTCTAAATTCATCTTCTCTATCTAATTAAACATGGGTGGTATGTTCAGTTACAAAAACTGCAGAACTTTTTGTGTGATGCCACATTATCAAGGCTTTTCAGTCTAACCATAATATTCTTCTGAATACACTTCAATTGAATGTATATTTATTTTTTAGCCTACGGAGTTGAAATGAATCATGAGGAATATAATTTTTGAATATCCAAAAGGTTTTAAAAGGTTTCTTCAAAAAGTTCACTATCCTAAAGTATGTGTTTTGTAGGATATGACATGGAGGTCGTCAATCTTTTAGAGATACAAAAAAATATTCACATGGAAAATGAGGTAAGGTCTATGAACTGTTATGTAGTCCAAAAAATTTCTCCTAACTATATAACAGAGTATATCTTACAAAATGGAAGTACTAAAATAACAAGGGACACAAAAATTTTAACTAAACATCCTCTAAGTCATACTGTGTTACTATGAAGTGTTGCATCCCTTTTCAATTCATAAAATTATTTAACTATATTCTTTACACTGTGGAGACCTCTGATCGTATCTCTTATATGATGTATCCTATCACTCGATATCATGAGGTCTTGCAGACTAGTTTTCATCTCACATAAAAATATAGAATATCCATTACATATGCAATATTCTATGATTTAAGCCTCATTCAAACTCACATCTATCACATGGTATACAACCAATGACATGGTATTTGTTTCAATTTGGATTTCAATATACATGCATTATGAACTCTTTCTAGGATATCTAATCACTACTAATGATTAAAACAATCATATAAATTTTAATATATATAAAAAACTAATCATTTCACATCAAATATTTTTCTTTACATTAGGTTCATTTTCACCATATTTGAATTAATGAATACCTTTTCATATTGATAATACAACAATCAAACACTGTAAGATCAAAAATATCCACTATTATATTTATTGGCAACAAACATACCAAATATAATTCAATATCAATGTATCAACATTAAATTATTCTCCTCATCATTAACAATAAATTCAATGTGACAATATGGGGTTTTTCTCACCTAATAATTATTATTCTATCATTTTATATTCAAAATATACGGATGAAATAATATTATTCTCTAGAAAAGATAATTTAATTAATCCACTATAAGTAAAAATGGGATAACATGATTTAAAACAATATATATATAACCAAAGTGTTAAAATATGTCCCAAATACTCATCATGTGATATCATGATTAAAAAAACTATATATAACTTATCATAGAACTAACAATATAACATGAATACCATATGCATAACTCAATAATCCATATAAAAACTCAAGTCCCTGAATTATAAATCATACATTTTCTCATCCAATGATCAAAAAACTACCCCATGATTAATATATTAGAAATATTTTCAATAATTTAGTGAAATTGTTATTATAATATTTTTTTATATATTTCTCCAAGTTATATTGATATTCTAGAATCAAAAAAATTTATTCTAAACGATGATCGTGCTTAAGGGGTGAACTCACCTCTTATTAATCATATATAATTACACCTTGAATATTTCATCTTAATTTATATCTTGAAATTAAATCATCAACCATCACCTTTAATTAAATTTATGTTACCACAATCTGTATAAATTATTAATTATAAAGGGGGACATATTTATGCCTCGCGGGAAAAACATGCGCTGAGAGGTTCCACTCAACCAAGGACAATATTTTCTTCCAATATTAAAAATCATTATTTGGGGAGGTAGTTTTCTTCACCTCAATAATTAAGACATAATTAATTATTCATTTTTAAATATTATTTAAAACATGATCATTTTCTGACATCTTTAACAGTTTATCAACTTATCTATTTTGGATGTTTTCTCAGTGTACATATTATATTTTTTAAAGAAAAAATTCTTTACATGGGCTTTCATTATCATATTTTCAACAATACTCAACCATGGATCATTCCTCGGCATATGTAAATACATGTAGAACCGACATAAGCATATTTTTATTTGTACCTTCCACAACACAACCAGCACCACTTATATTGATATTTCCTTGACCAATTCTTGAATTGTCTTGAATTTAGTGGACACTATATACCATTATCATTATTTTTTAGGGGATTGTTATTTTTTCGAAATATACCATTTGTTATCGTACATGGAGGTTTTCCACTAGTTATTCTAAGACAAACTATGTGGACCAAAATCATTAGAAATAAAAATTCTATTCTCATGTTGAATAAATTTAGTCATACCTTGTTCCTTAGATCATTTTTCTTCACATGAATGAGAATATTATACTCTTATCTAAATATATTTTCTAAAATATTCACTATAATTATTAAAAAAACCTCGAAAACAAATATATTGTGCCTATAATAACTATTCTTATGTATCATTGAACTTCTCTACATGATCACATGTACTTTTTTATTTCTCATATATATATATATTTTATTAATTTATTTTTTTATAGATTATGATTCCCTTTTTATTATATAGCCTTCATATTAATTATCAAGACCCTTTCAATTTTTACAAAATGATTCCATTTTAGTGTCCATTAAATTATTTTCCATTATGTGATTTTTTTGTATTTAAAGAGTTAATAAATATTCTTAAGATAATATTTCAATTTTCACTTTATGTGTACAGAGTAGTATTATTTTTTCTTCCCTATCATAATCACTATAATTACATTGAAAGGATTTTTCAACAAGAGTAATATGAGTGACTTTATTATCAAATTGTAAGATGAGTCTCCAAACTTTAAAAATAAGTTTCCCCTTTTGGTTCTTGAAGGTTTCTTATTCGTTTTATCTTTTTTTATTACAATGGATTAATTATTTACCTTATGATTCAGATTCTTTATACAAATTTAGTGGTAAAAAAATTTAAACATGATTAATATAATTATAATAGTATAATCTGTGACATTTCATACCATTTCCTATAATTTTTCCCTTTAAGAATTTCTTTGACAAGATACTGAAAATGTTATTGTGATATAAATAATCTAATGAATCATTGATGTATATGAATTATTTACTCCTCCAATTTATCATGGATTCAAAGGAAAAAAAATTAAATTTCTCTTTATTATTGAAATCTATTTCAATCCACAATACGTACAAAAAAATAATATCGAAGAGCATCTCTAGTGAAAAATATTGATATTCCAAACTTGATACCATGATATCAAACTAATTCAAAATGTTCCTTGAATCTTCATAGTAGTGGATTCATTAATTTTCTCAATGAATCCATGAATAATTATAAAAATATCTTTTAATTATCTAAAATATCTATCAATATCTCCATGTTCTACTATATTAACATCTAAAAATATAGTCTTATATGTTTAGATATGAGATTACATCACTTTTTAAATATCCCTTATATTTGATAAAAAATTAATATTGAATCTAATTTTAATATTATAGACCAATCACCATGTTTTAGACAATCAAAAAATATATCAAAATATTTTCTACCATTATACACATCTCTAAAAATTTCTTATTAGTATGGGTTAAATAATAAATATTATAAAAAAGAATTATACAAACTAAAATAATTGAAAATACCTCTTGGTAGAGAGAAATGAGGTAAGGAAGCATCATATTTTTCCTATTATTGTAGTTTGTTCCATCAAATAAAGTAACTCCAGGACTATTCATTTAATTGTAAGTCAATATTTCTCAGTAAGATATCTTGGATAATTAAAGGTATCGAATATTTTATTCAAATTAATGTTCCCAAATATATACTTTAGTTCTTCCTGGGTGGGGTGCGAATAAATGATATTTTTTCCTTTTTTTGACATTATTCTTTTTGAAATCATCCAATTGAACTAGTAAAGGTTATAAATATACTCAATGATGATTTCCAATAATTCCTCATATGCAAAAATAAATTACAATTGATAACACATTATATATACAAGGATCGACACCCATTTATAATCCATAACTTATTGGTTAGTCACCCCAACTTGCATTAAGTCCCTATATCAAAAACTAATTTACAACACGGAGTCCACACTATTTAAACACAAATTATATATTCCACTATAATATACACCATTTCTGGAAAATATTATTTTATATGGATATACAACACATTGTGCCCAATTATCTCTGAATGATCCTCCTCTAAAAACACATAGATTAATTGGTATGTACAAATACTTATTAATCTAAAACATGAACATATGATTCAATTTCTTAGCCTGGTTGTCTCGAAACATAAACCAGAATTTCAAGGTTATATATCAAAAATATTGTAATCACTTTAGAAATATGATTTCTCCATTGATGAATAATTTCATAGATGCAGAATTCCTCCAAACCTAACTAATTTTCTTCTTCTATGACATGTGTTCTTATTTGGATTCCCATTTCAAGATATTCTTACCTATTAATGATATTAAATGTATATTTTAATAAGACCTCCATGTTTGAAATTAAATTTCAAATTTGAATTCAAATCATCAAAATACTTCAACCACTAGGTTAAAATACATTGGTTCAATTAGCATTTGATCTTCACAAACTAATTATAAATTAGAGTTATTTTTATTTAGAATATCCTCCAAAAAATTAATGAGAAACTGTATCATTTTGTATATTTGGAACACTCATAATATGAATAGAAATACAATTCTACAACATGTAATGTTGTTCTATAGCATTACGATCCACACTGTAGCATGATGATTATCACTTCATCGTAGTTATACTATGTTCATCACATTATTTTCAACCATCAAATTTCTTTGGTAAAATGTCAATAGGTTGTGGGGTAGAGGTCATCGAATTTTTAGTGACTCTAAAACCCATTCAACTGTGCATTGTAACAGGGTATATGAATTCTAGAATAGTCCTCTATAAATTTGATAGATTATATTCTAGAATATATCTTATGAGGTTGATGTATTAAAATTTATAGGGATAATAAAATTTGACCCAAACCTTAGTTATAAAATATCATTAAACTAGGGTGTGGATAATCCCTTTTAAATTCACCCTATAGTATAACCATTTTCACTGGGGTAATGAATATCTTTGATCAAGTATTCCCTACGGTGTGGTCTCTGAATCTACCCCATGAGGTCATTTACACTAGCTTATATCCCACATTTTATATTAGAAACTCTGTAGGGTGTAAAATATTATGTGTTGAAAGCCTACTTCCACATAATTTCTACACCATGGAATACCTATTACAATGTGGTTTCTATATCCATGTTTTGTTAATATACCCAAATCATTGACTCTTTCTATGATATCTTATAACAACAAACCGATTCTATTATCTTCTAAATTTCATCCTATACTAACAAAACATAGATTCCCAATGTATCACCCAATATTTTTCTTTACATCTTGTTAATCATAAATATATTGACATCAACTAATAACATATTTTACTGAATATATACATCTAACAAAGATATTTCAATAGTTCTCTAGTGTATGGGATGTACTAAAACCTAGTTGGGGACACACTAGCACGAGTTTCAAGGATATATCCAAATCACTAATACCATTAATAGTATTCTTCTGTGTTTTGTAATCTCAGAGGAATCTATATCACACTATGGACTTGACTTTTTACTTTTATTGACAAGCATAATAAATATTTTTGATCCTTATGTGGATGTGTGTTTGATCAGTTTGGATAGTAAAATATTTTCAAAATGAATAATTATGGTATGTTATTTGAAAATAATCATAAAAAATTTTATGATCATTGAATTACCCACTCTCAATGATCTCAATATGATATTTTTTTTGTTCAATAGAAAAAAGTAATCATTTCTTGATTAATAGATATAAATTAATTACTGATGAAATATTTAAATCATTATCATTATTTGTGTGAAAATATTATTTCTTATTATGAAAAACATATTTTTATAATGCACTGATAGTTTATGTTTGGTTAAAGACCTTGAACCCAGTTGCTTGAATCAAGATCCTTAAAATAATACATTGGAATAGACACCAGACACGAATCCCAAATTACGGATTATTTTATTAGTTTTGGAAGTGATATTACATACATGAACTTTACATTATAACTTGAAAGAAAACATAATAAATCAATTCCTTTGGAAACCCCCATTTTATCCTAGATTATTCATGCATGTCATATGTAATATACATTCTCACATCCTGGGGGAAACAGAACATAAGAAATAGGTGAGGTCATATTCTCAGTAATGTTAATAAATAATGTAAAATCATAAATAATAAGTTACGATGAAGAACTAAAAGAACATATTCCAATAAAATTGAATCTTCAGCATAATATGGTAGGAATAAAAGCAGAATAAATAATTCCACATAAAAAATCACACAAACCATAACCAAGGATATTAATCTAGTTAAGTACTACCATTATTTATCATGTACTAATATCATAATGAGGGAATTCATAATTAATGAAATCTAAACCATATCGTCAAATCCTTGTCTTAGACACATAGAAATAAATGGTTAAGGCCTCGACCCCAATCTATTTTTTTGTATCATTAAACCTACTGATGTATTAGGGGAATCTGTAAGACACACCAATCACTTGAAAAGTACAATTCAATCTTCATATGGATGTATTTAGACATAAAAATCATATACATATGAAATGTAAATAATTTTCCCCAATCTGCAAACATAATCACTAAACATCTGATTTGTATGGTGAATGATATCAAGATAGAACATCCATAGTCTAAATAAACATAAACAATTTAATAAAATATAGTAGATGATTATCATATGGGATCAATATCAATAAATTATAAAATTCCAAATATTTGTTAAAACAAATGAGAACAATCTAATAAAATCATTATGGAATTCGTGAGACAAAAATACCATTTTTTATATTGAAAAGAATAGTTTTTTTTTGAAAACTTATTTTGTATTTGTCATAATTGGTTTTATAAAAACAAAAATGAAAAATTATATTTTTCCATTGAAAAAATTATTGATTTTTGAAAAATAAGAATTTCTTATGAATAGATTATGGATGACCATTAAATTAGGTTATAAATTGAGATGTTCCTTTTAATCAGGCTTGCATATCAGGAAGCATTGGGAAATAAAAGTTGAAAAAATAATTTCTATAAAAGAAAGATGAACTGACCTGGATATATGAGTTTTGAATGTGTACATAGAATTTAGAAGTATTATATAAGAATACTGAATAATTTAATTGGCGTATAGAGTAAGAATTCATAACCTGAATGAAAATGAATGTTTGGGAAGAAACTCTAATTATATGTACGAAAGTGTTTTGCACTTATACTTAACATCCTAGATAATCAAATTAAATTCATTAATTAACAAATCTGAAACATTTTATACATTAATTTTGTTAAATATAGTTTTATTAGGTACATTTATGATCTTTAGATCAGTTATAAAATTCCACATTATCCTTTGGGAGCATTTGTTTCCTTAGTTTTCATGACCAATTTACATGATTATAAGTAATGAAGTTCATGAAATATGGTTATAATTATCTAGAATTAGAATTATATGATTATGAACATCAAAAATATTGAATTTTATTATAGTTAATTTTTTATAGAATATTACATAAGAAATAATAATTATCTAATTGTGTTTTTAACCCAATTTTTTTCATGACCATCCTAGAAGGTTTTAATGGGAAATGAAAATTCATCATCCATGATGTCATTAAATTGGAACATCATGAGTGATGTTTTCATTTATAGAATAAAAGTGAGAGATAGAGAGAGAGATAGAGAGAGTGAATGTAGTTTTCTAGAGGATATTTTATTAATATTATAAATGTTTAGTATATAAATGATACTAGATTTATCATGTGTTTTTGAATAGGGTAGGTGATGAATGAATAAGAAAATAATGGAAATTAAAAACAGAAGAAAAGGGATTTTTATGACATGAATTATCCTCCTTCAGAACCCCGATTTGGTTATTGGTTTTGGAATATTATTGAGATAAATTATCATGGGCATGAGGGATGGTCTTTGGAAGAGGATTTGGTTGGATGTTTTCCAGGCTTAATTCTTCAAGGATGTGAGGAGAAAGGGTGATATTTATAGTGGAGTATTGGGTTTTTTTTTGAATATTTTCTTAATCTATTTATTATTAAGGCTCAACACTATGATTAGTTATATAATTACCACAAAATATATTAAAAAATGAATTAGAGTTTAAAATTAATGGATTAAATAATCCATACATCATCAATGACTCAATAATTCATGTATTCAACATTTATTGTAAACTACCATATTTTTATGTTCCCGAAAAACACAAGTATCTTGGAAAACCCCTCAAAATATACCTATTCCATTCTTCAACCTGTAAATCCCAAAAATGAACCCCATTTCATGAAAATATTTTTCTTAATATTATATATTTAATTTTTCAATAAAATCATTGTTTGCTTGAAAAATATAGATTTTAATTTTATAACTATTTCCATAACACTGAAAAATTAACATAGGTCTCATTAAATTATCATAAAGTTATAAAAAATTATAAATTTATGAATTCAATTTCGGAAAATAATTTCATGAAATCATTATATTAATTATAAAAGTTTAATTAAATACTTATGACATACAAAAATACCACCACTTAATAAATAAATTTCAAAATTCATTTTATTATAAAATGATATAATTATATCATACATTAATTTATAATAAAAAATGTTATTTATACTTTCAAAGGTGTGGTTATTATTCATTTTTTATATTTACTATTAACAATGGTTATATTAGTCTTCCTAAGGACAAGTTACTCTTCAACGGTATAAATTCCTTAACTTCTAGAAATACCTCATATTTCATTAATTCTAAATTTATAATGTTTTTATTGAGATTTATAAGATTTTTTTTGTGAATTATAATATATGATATTATTATCTAATATAAAATTCATTGACAGAATTATTGTTCATTACATTATCCCCTCCTATAAAAAATTGTTTTCTCCAAATTTCTAGATTATCAACTCATAAAAATATTTGTGTATTTATTTGTCATAACCTCCTATGGTTTCCACATATCCTCTACGGTTTTATGATTTTTACAAAGTAACATTACCATCTGAGTCATCTAATTATTCAAAAACCAACCATTAGTGTCTCGAATCAGAATTACCTCTTCGTAGTAAGATAAATCAAGTTCAAAATCCATTTCTCCAGAACTAAGGACATGCGTTGGGTCTAGTATTTAATTCCACAACAAAGAGATGTGGAACAAATTGTGTTATTTAAAAGGCAAGGTAGAATCTCCAAAAAAATAATCCTAATCTCTAACTCTTTCCTTGATTTCAGAATATCCAATGTACATATGGTGCAATTTCCCTTTCTTCCAAAACATTATAACACGCTTCCATATAGATAATTTCCACAAAACATGATCTCCCACTTCAGATTCAAAATCCTCCAATCAATTATCGGTAGATCTCATTATCTCCATTGAGATACTTTGATATGGGTTTGAATAGTCATTAAATTTTCCGTATATTCATCTAAATACTAAAGGCATTCAAGCCTCCTTTCACTAACTTCATCCCAACTTGTTGGTGTACTACATCTTTTTCCATGAAATGCATCATACGGTTCCATTTGAATACATGAATGGAAACTATTATTGTATCCAAAATCAAATAATGTTAAATACTGATCCCACATACCTTGAATATCATGTGAAGATGATCTAATATGTCTTTTAAAGTTTTAATGGTCCTTTGACACTGCCCATAAATTTGAGGGTGTTAAGAATTACTCAAATAAAGCTCAATATCAAAAGCTTTCAGGAGACTTGTGAAAAATCTTAATGAAAATCATGGATCATGATTAGAATCAATTGAAAGTGGTTCTCCATGTTGTCTTAAAACTTCATTAATACAGATTCATGTATGGCACTCTAGGGACAAACCATCCCTTATAGTAAGGAAATGAAATGATTTGGTAAGTCAATCCTCAATCACCCATATTGAATCATTATTTCATGGATTTTATTGTATTACAATGACAAAATACATTGTAATATCATCCCATTTAAATGTAGGAATGGTAATCGGTTGAATGAATTATCTAGGATGATTTCTTTCACCCTTCACCTATTGAAACAGTAAACATCATGATACATAATCAGCAATTTCTCAAATCCTATTATCTAAAAAAATATCATTATAATATTTCTATGTATTTGATATACCAATTTTTATAGAGAAATTTGAGCATTGGGAACCATAAAATAACACCCTTTTTAACTCATGTATAGAGGGAACATAAAGCCTCCTACCAAAATTTATAATTTCATCTTCATAAACAAAGCCCTCGAACCTCCCATCATTGACATGATTATTTTTTTAATGATTCCCATCATCAGAATATGAACATTATATCCATTCAAATAAATATGACTTGAAACCCAATTGAAACTGTAATAATGTTTCATCTTCCATGATAATCTTACATTTATCTTTTCTAGATCCACATATATAAGATGCTTATGAATCCTCATTTTTTTTCCTAAATCCATGATCCTTCCTGGTCAATACATATGTTACCTTATTCACCTTCCCTGGGTGGTCTTATATTGATCATTCATATTTCTGGAGCACGTCAAGTTATGTCCTTTTCCTCATCATGAGTAATTTATATGAGAAGATATATTTTAAACACTTTTGATATGTACATATATCACATATTCACTATAGATAAATTGTGTTTATATTGTTAGAGAAACAATTATAGATACTAACTCATGATATTGAGTTGGAGAGTTCTATTAATTAGTTTTTAACTTCCTTGATGCATAGGAAATAACACTATTTTTTATAATAAAACCATCAAGTCCTTTATTTGATGAATCATTATAAATCATAAATCCAAAATTTCCCAAAGGTAGATCCCTGATTATAGAATTATATAATGACCTCTTCAATTATTCATTTAATTACTCTTTTATTTTTTCCATGAGAACTTAACCCCTTCATGGGTAGTCTTGGATAAATGGTAAGCTAAATGGGAAATTTTCTGAATGAAACAATGATAATAACTTGATAAACCAATAAAACTATGTACCTTAGTTATGTTCAATGGTGTATGCCATTCCTGAACCAAAATTGTCTTCTCACGTTCAATTGATATTCCAAAATTAGGGATAATATGTAACACCACAGGATTTTCTGAGATATATTATTTTTAATTTCTAATATGTATTCTACTATACAATACACCAATATTCGCTTGTACTATACAAAACACCATATTATCTTGTAGTATACGCAACACTATTCTTGGCTCGTGTTACACACAATTTCATGTTTGTTTTATTGAAATTAATCTACACAACATTAAATATAGATTTTTTATAATGTATAAATAAAATAGGTTTTTATTATGTTATAAAATACACCAAACTGAGTTTTCACTACATGAATCTCGGACTTGGCTTGCATTACATGAAATCACAACCTTCCTCGATAGCGTGTGTAGTACACAATACCGGGTATCACTAAACAATGAAATATTGTTATAATATTATTATTTAAAAGATATTTTGAATATTATTAACTACATATAAAATTTTATAACATTATTATTAATCTTACATATTTTCTAGAACATGGTATGAGAACTAAATAATTTTTTTGAGAAAAATAAGTATTTTTAAAAAAATACAGTTTTTTCCACCTTTTGATGGTGCATGCACTTTAAATCTTGTTTTTGACATGTTAATAAGTTCAATTTTACAAAATAAAAATCTTCCTTGAAATAAGGATATAAAACTTAAATTTGGATAAATTTTTCATATTATTTTGACTACTCTCATATTTTAATGAATAGTAAAAACACGCTATATTTTAATTAAAAACAACTTTTTTCATCCCAATAATTTATATGTATGGATTATATTTTTAATTAGTTTTAAAGTGTTATAAAAATATATTTCTACCATTAATCCAGTTTTTTTAATTGAAATTAATTTTACTTTGAATTCGGACATAAACAAGTGTCAATCTTTTGATAGTTATTGTTTCTTAAAAACAAGCTATTTGTTTTGATAATAGGAATTAATTTTAAAATTAATTAACCCCACTTCTATTTTTTGAATTTCTAAAAATAGAAATCATTTTTTAATTCAGAATATCAAATACATCTTAGGATAAATTTTTGGTATTTTTCTGAAAAACATCAATTTTTTATGAATAGTGAAACCACTTAGTTGTAGTTAAAAACTGCCTCTTTAATTT
Source organism: Viscum album (assembly GCA_963277665.1). Lineage (NCBI taxonomy): Eukaryota > Viridiplantae > Streptophyta > Magnoliopsida > Santalales > Viscaceae > Viscum > Viscum album. The sequence continues at coordinate 1,050,010,758 of OY728162.1, forward strand.
AAATGAAATTTTACAACTTATGTGAATTGAATTTATAAAATCATACATACATGGTGGTTATAAATATGTAAAATTTGGTACAATAATATGAAAATAATTTTTCGGAAAATAGTAACTTTTGACTTTTATTTACTGCGGTTAAAGGTAAATCGGGTAATTCAAGGTTGAAAAAGTATTATAATAAGTCAAAATTACTTTAACACTTGTTTTAAACTTATTGGATGAGTAGTGTCCGACCATGGGAATCCTTGGGTCGATTTTGGGACTCCATTGAGGCACTTGGTAGTTATAATGACAATTTGGATTAATTAATTTAATGTAAAGACTAAATTGACATTAACAAAAATCTGTTAGTAATTAATTTTTATAAGGGTTTATATAAATTACCTTTTAGAGTAAAAATATTAATTTAAATTCTAAAAATATTTCCTACATGGTGGTGTTTTTTATAATATATATACATCAAATGAATTAAATTATTTATGACACAATAATGATTAAATATTTACCTCATTAATAAATGATTTAAATAAATAAGATTATAATGATTAAAATATTATCCAAAACATGTCCAATTCGTAATGGATGATTTAATTTAGTCCAATTAGTTGTATTATCTTCATCTTTAATAATATTTTGACTTTTTGAAACTGAATATAAGTTTATAATAAAATAATATTTTCACACTTTCCAAAGGTGCCCCTCTCCTCCCTTATAAAAGGGCATCTCCCCCCTCTTTTCGTCACACCCATTTTAGCCTTGAATATCAGCCAACCCCTGAAAATTTCTCTTATAATAATCTCTTGTTATATCATAGAGGTTATGGTCATCTCAAAAGTCCAACTAGAGTGCCCTAAGTAGGAGTTTAATGGAGGTGTGTCGAGGAAGAAGTAATATCTTCTACCGACTCTTTCAAGTTTCTTTCTTCAACTACTTCCTCTTCATTATTTGTTTCATTATAAATTAATAAAATAAGTATTATTTATATACCTATATGTTATTATAAATATTAAAAACCCATTTTTCCCCTTCTATCCATCCTACGTAAAATGAAATCACTACACGTGCGTACATACAGAATACCGTCTCCACGCTGTGGTGTAATCAGTTTTTCCCCCACCACCTTACATGGATGGATATAATGGTGTAAAGAATAACTATATATTATTATTATATCATCATAATTATTATATGATGTTATATCATCCACTACGATTCTAGTAAATAAATATGCGAACGATATCATCGCTCGTAAGTACGTACGGATTACCGTCTCCACGACGGAATGAAATTATTTTTCCATGTTAACAATTAAAGAATGATTATAAAGTATATATAATAAGTAATAATGAAATATATGACATAATAATTCTAATGGATTTATGTATATATATATATATATATATATTTGTATTTCATCTACTTAATTCCATTCAATTCAAAAAAGAAAAGAAAAACAACGTTCATGGGTACGTACGGCCTACCGTCTCCATGAACGGTGTATTTATTTACATTTATATATCTATTATATATATGTATATTCTGAATATATATTATATATAAATCATTATTTATATTATGGAATTAAGTAATCATTATCTAAGTAATCATATTAATAATTAAAAGTCAAAAAATGGATGATAAATGAAACTATTTTACCCAAAACCCGCCTTTAACATGGAATAGACAAATGAACGAATAATATAAAGTCATAAGTGAATCATATATGATATAATAATTATTATTATGGTTCTATTACAAGTTAATAATATTTTTAAACCTGCTATACAGGAGTCTCAGACACATATGGAAGAAATTGGGCATAAGGTAAGGGATAATTATTTCAATATCATTCTTATCCGAGATTGTTTATTCGTAAGTATTTACTGGGGTTATGCTAATTATCCATGTCCATATGTTCTCAAAATGTTTTCATAAAATGTTTACATTTATTCTATGTATGTTTAAAGTCATTTTTACCCTTTTTTACATTATCCACATCATATGGAAGGAATCTTCCTTTTGTTTACCATACGAGGTAATTTTTGACTTTTACGACAAAAGTATGAGGAGAATGTTTTTTAAACTTATACATCATGAACAGATTCTTACGGTTTTATAACACCTTATTTCCATGAATATTCCTGTACAATATTTTATAAATATTTTTAAACAAAATCCTTTCTTTTAAAATTGCATTTCATTTTGTGAAAAGAAAATGAATTTGAAGCAGAAAGGATATTTTCCTCATGAATTCAAATCATGTGTTTTGTAAAAAATATTTTACATCTAAGATGAAATTATTTCATATATGTATAATGTCTCTATGATTTACATGGTTTCACTTTTATTATGATGAAATGATATTCATTTGTTTTATATGGATTATGTTATGATGTGATGGCATTTATGATATTCATTTTATTCTTTGGGTTATGATGAAATATTTATGTTTATTTTGTGGCACAAGTAAGAATGATTTCATAATGAGATGGATGAGACCTATGCCTCCATTAAATGCATTGGGTAAATATTTATATCAAATGAGATTGACATGGATGGAACGTCAAGTTAATCCGGTTTAGTGATACATGACTGGAACGAGGAGTGAACTCGGTTCAGTAAGGGACTTTGACCACTAAGATGGTCTTGGCAGCAATGCCTTGGATACTATGGAAATCATATCATGTGATTAATTTTTTTCCACAATTACTATAAAGAACCGAAAATTTCAAAAAACAATCTTCAATTCATTTGGATTTTATGAGTACGTAGTTTCTGACGACACCTGATTCTGAGGCCCAGTGTGCCCGGAATCAATTTCCGAAGTTTTTCTCGGGTACGTTCAGTGAAAGAATGAGCGGGTTTCTATATCTTTTGATCTGGTGCTCGGAAATTAAATTTGAGGGCACCGATGAAACTGCAACACCGATAATTTCTTTATAAGACCTTTACTGGAGTTGTGTTTTCTTGGGAGGAGTTGTTAAAAATTACGGAATTTAATGTTAGGTAAAATAAATTGTGTGCAAATTTATTTTATCCATGGTAGTTTTATTCTCTCATGGGAAGATGTTGGTGGGGCCCACAACCACCCAACTTCCCATGTGAGGTTATGAGGGTGGTGGGGCCCACACAAGCCCCCATCTTTTCATATTCCATAACTCCTCTAATCTCCCTCTTAAGTGTGTAACCCTTAAAACTTCCCATTAATTTGTGACCTTCCCTCTCCCCACATTTATTCAATGCCAACTCGTTAATTTAATTAAGAGAGTTATGTATTTTGAAATTTCGAACTTTGAAAGGCATGACTTAAGATAATAAAATTAGAGGGATCTTATTTTATTAGGTTGGATTGTGGTGTAAGGGGATTTGGAGAATAAACCTCTATGTCTGAATAACGTCATCTTCCTCGTTGAAGAATGCGAAGAAAGTCGGAGCACCAAGGAGAGATGATGTGTCATTCTTTCCCTTCTCCGCAACCAGTGTGAGACGTCATCCTCTTCTTGGATGCTCACCAACGCGGTCATCGAACCACCCCCATGACTCCATTTTCCACGACGCGAACTTCCTCGATCATCTTTGACGTAGGGGTTGCTCATCATTCAGGAATTAGTATTTGACGTTCTTCATTATTTCTTGGACGCATGTTATCAATATAATGGGAGGAGGTCGGACAACACGAACATGGACAACCCTCCTCCCCCTTTGTTGTTGCACATCATTGTGGATTGGAATGGTGGCGACACAGTGTTGTTGCACCACGCGGGAATGAGGGAACCACGAACAGGGTGGGCCGCGGTGGAGGAGCGCATCACCGTCATGCTGTGCCGTTGAGGCTAAAAGGGGCGGCAGACATAGTCGGGCTGCGACTTAGGAGCGCGGCACCAATGCGCCACGCCTGAGTTCCATGGAGGGTCACGACCGAGGCGGGTTGCGGTGGAGGGTCGCAGCCTAAGGCCACGACAGTGTAGGGGAGGGCGGCCGGATCCGTCGACCGTCGGCGCTTCGGAAGGTGGGACCCGCTGGGGTCCCACAACGGCACACCGGCCGACCATTACAGTCGGCCGGATATCGGAAGACCGTGGGTTGTAACCCCCGGCGACATGCAGGGGGAGGGGCCCTCCACATGGGGTCTTCCATTCAAAAATGAGGTGGGCAACGCCCCCCCTCCTTCCATGTTTGCTCAGCGCGCCGGGCCGGGCCACCCACACTGGGTCGGACCCCCACGCCAGGCCAGGGCACGCTGCGCCGCGCCCAACCGGTCCAGACCCGGACCCGGGTTGGGTCGACACTATTCAGGCCGACCCATGGGGTATTGGGCCTGGTCGGACCAGGCCCAAATCCCCTATTTCCGGACAGATCCGTTGAAACGCCCATAACATGGGATACGGACCTCCGAACGACGCAAAGTCAATTACGTAGTGCTCGTTTAATCGAGATGTGCGTTTCGGTATATTATACTCAAGGCTTCAGATAACTTTGGGTATGGCCGGGTTGGTTCGAACATGAAACCAACGGGGCCCTCGGAGTGGAAACACTTATAACATGAGCTTATAATGTATAATTGGCATGCCGTCAACTTTGTTGGATTTCTCTTAGTGAGATGGTTCTTTTGGTTTACTCCGCTCGAGGTTTGGATGCAGTTGGAGTAATATCGGGTTTGTTTTGACTTAAAAACCAACCGGGCCCCTGGGACAAAAAGCCAACAACTCTCAAACCGAGCGTCTGATTGCCGCGCTGTCTGTCGCGTTGAGTTCATATTGACGAGAATGAATATTGGGATACCTCTAATCTGGACTTCGTCTTAGTTGATGTATCGACCCCCCTTTGGCTCGTGGAGTGGACCCTCTTGGAATCGAGCATGCTGTGTGTGGGATCCATAGAGCTGGTTGTGACTACGACGACGATGACGAATATACTGGGATCCTCCAGGGGTTCGGCAGCAACGACGACTGTATTGGAATCCTCTGTGGGTTCAATGGCGATGACTACTACTCTTGTATCCCATGTGGGTCCGGATGTACTTGACTATTGTTCTTCTATCCTATGTGTGTCTGGAAGTATATGACTCCGTACGTGTATCCTATGTCGGTCTGGCAGAGCATCTTATCTTGTATCCTTTTTGGGTCTGACAGCTTAGTTGGTCTTGTATCCTATGTGGGTCTTACAACTTAGATGAATCAGTGGCTACATTTGATCATCTCATTCGTCTTACGAAGAAGTATACATGTGTGAGATAAGTCTTGACTTCCAATCAGTATCTTCGAAATGATTATTTTGCTATCATGTGTGGATTGGGTTGTGGTTTCCTGTGTGTACTGGGTTGTACATGAGCTCGTGTGCTAGAGCCGAGATGGAATAGATGACTTAGGTATATGTATAGGCATATACCTAATTAGAGTTAGTTGTTACTTCGTGATTGAATCTTTCCTTTGTGGTTTATCCTTCATGGATTCTGGGAGACCTTCGGGGGTCTCGGGGTACCTACTGAGTAGCGTATACTCACACCATCACGGGCTATTCCCACACTACGTTGTGTTGGATGTAGACGATGGACAATGATGATCAAGGTTGGAGCTCGTGGAACTCGATGGTACCTGGAGGCGGATCCCTGGACGGGACGTACACGGAGCAGACAACTAGAGCCAAGGAGCAGAGGATACTATCTATACCCACCCTTCAGGTGGGATTTCCAGAGGACGGCTCGATTTTGCTTCTTTACTTTTCTGCCACTGTACTCTATTTTCAGTTGTACTTTAATTTCAGTTCAGTTTGTTTTCTGGCCCATTTACTTTCCATCACTTACATTTATACTCAGTTTACTTAGTGCTTACTCAGCTTGTGTACTTTATGGTGTCTGTTTACTTTATAAAGGAAATGCCTTCAATTTTTATCTGGATTTACGCCTTTGGTTCTAGTCTCCATCCCCTATCCTAAGGAAGGCGGGCTTAGGGTAGTCACGGCACGGGCACCGAGGAGGGGTCGTGACAAATGGGTATCAGAGGAGTTCGATTCTACCAAAGAACTCAGGAATCTGATCTTTCTTCTATGTGAAGCAATAGTGTTAAGGGTATTGAGTGTGGTTATTAGTATAGGGAGTCTATTGTTGGTGTCGTGGCCGACGTAACGATATACCAGGACCATGACTTCTGATTTCCAACTCAGTGCAAGAAAACATTGATTGCATGTGTGTTTCAATGTTTTCTTTGTGATTACTTATGTCAGCCCACCAGGTATACTGTATTGACTATGGAGCACTTGTCTCTTTTCAAGATGGCCCCACGACAATAGCCAGTTAGGGTTCCGAGGTTTGTGCGAGACGACATCCCACCGAGCGACGATGCCTCGGTGTAGGGCCCTATTACAGTGGAGGCATCGACGGTACCTCTACCCACCGAGCCACCGATGCCACCAGCCCCAGCCGCTGAGAGTGCACGTCGCCTTAGTGCAATGCACGAGTTTCATCCTCAGAGAGCACCCAGGTTTCGTGGGGAGACAGACCCTCAGGCAGCCGAGGATTGGCTGGAGGATGTTTTAGGAGTTTTCAGGTTAGTAGGGACACCAGCAGAACTCTTGGTGATCTCTGTAGAGAGTCTCCTACACGCGATAGAAGGTAGATGGTGGAGTCTGATGATCCATGTGAAAGATGAGGCATCTCTCCTTTTGTCAGACTTTGAGATCCTCATCCACTAAGAGTTCTATCCAGCTACCTTCTGTGCAATGCGCAATGAAGAGCTACTACAGCTGCGGCATGGCAGCATGATGGTAGCTCAGTACTCGGTGAGATTTACCGATCTCTCGCGCTATTCCACGGACATGGTATAGGACCCATTCTTCCAGGCCCGGACCATCGAGCATGGACTGCAGCATGAGATCAGGGCATCGATGATCTTCCTCTGCATTCTGACACAGGAAAGAGTACTGGTGTGATCTATTCTCGTAGAGAGCTTTCTTGATGAGCCAACACCAATAGCGAGACCTAACGCAGGGCGGCACGTAGCAGAGTCTTCTGCAGCTGGAAGTCGACAGATGTCACATGGGTCATGGAGGACCAAACCATCAGGCGGACGACCTCAGGATACTGGCTCAGAGGTGCGGGGCACACGCCGTAGAGCCAGTTATACTAGAGGCAGAAAATGCTATGCATGCGGCGGACATGGCCACATGGCTCGGGACTGTCCGACCCGCCATATGGAGGAACATCAGACGGTTGAGGGACCACCCAGGCAGAGGAAGATTTTCGACCATGGCGGTCCGCTGGGAATAGGCGGACGAGGCAGAGGAGCTATCCGAGCAACAGGTGGTGGGTGACGCTTTGAGGCTCTACCACCACCACCACCAGAAGGTCCACCCCAACCACAAGGAGCTGGCGGACAGTGGTAGGCTTAGCTTCAGGCAGTTGAGTCCTACGACCACAGCACACCGATAATGATTTGAGGTACTTTATGTGTCTACTTCACCCTTTATTCTTTTCTTGTAGACACAGGAGTGAGTCATTATTTAATTTCTACTGCTCTTGTTTGGAGCATAGAGATTCTTAATTAGCCGTTGGATTGATCCTTATGGCTAGAAACTCCTACGGGAGCAGACTCAAAAATTACACACTGGTGTCGGTAGTGTGAGATTACTCTAGGAGGCGAGAGATTTGGCTGGGATCTTCTTGTAGTGTCTTCGAGGCCTTATGATTTCATCTTGGGCATGGATTGGTTATCTATGATCCATGCTCTGATAGACTGTATTAGGCGCAAGGTACGGTGTGTATGCAATGATGGGAGCAGGTTCACCTTCACCGGTGAGAAGGGAGCCTTTGCAGTGTAGGATGGATTCATCCAGAGAAGAGGACAACCAATCACTCATCAGTTTTTTAGCCTCATACTCGGATAAGTGGATGTGCAGAGTCCGAGTTTTCTTGTAGTGGTGGATTAGCATGCTGAATTTTTTCTTGACGATGTTCCAGGACTACCTCCTCGTAGAGAGGTAGACTTATATATTGACATGTACCCCGGGATAGCCCTGATATCTACACCAGCATATCAGATGGATCTTGCTGAGCATCGAGAGCTACTAGTACAGCTGGAGGACTTGTAAGGAAATGGATTCATTTGACCCAGTGTTTCACCCTGGGCTTCACCAATTTTGTTCGCCTAGAAGGAGGACGGGATCTTGTGACTGTGTGTTGATTACCGTCACCTGAATCAGGTGATTGTGAAGAACAAGTTTTTGCATTCGAGGATTGACGACCTCTTCGATCAGCTCAAGGGAGCAAAGTGGTTCTCGAAGATAGACCTCATGTCAGCTGTCATCAGCTCAGTGTTCAAGACAAGGATGTGTAGAAGACGATTTTTAGGTGTTGGTATGGCCACTATGAGTTCTTGGTTATGCCTTTCGTTGTAACCAATGCTCTAGCAGTGTTCATGAGTCTCATGAACAGAATATTCCAGCCATACCTCGATCAATTTTTTGTAGTCTTCATCAACGACATATTGATATACTCGACCACTGAGGAGGAGCATGCCATCAACTTGCGGGTTATACTGGACACATTCGGAGAGCACTAGATTTATGGTAAGAACTCGAAGTGTCAGTTCTGGATACGTGAGGTCCACTTCTTGGAGAAAATCATCTATGAGGCAGGATTTGTGGTGGATCTTGCAATGATCGAGGTACTGCTAGCTTGGCAGCCACCCAGGAGCGTGGCGGAGGTGCAGAGATTCATAGGTTTGGCTTGGTACTACCGATGATTTGTGCTAGACTTATCCAGAGTTCCAGCACCACTTTCAGCTTTCACGAAGAAGGGGAGACCCTTCGTGTGGGCTGATAGATGTCAGCAGAGATTCCAGGAGCTGAAACATAGATTGACCAGTGCACCCATGTTGAGGATATCAGAGGAGGGAGTAGTGTACGTAGTCTACTGTGATGCATCAGGGACTGGACTCAGGTGTGTCCTGATGCAGGAGTAGGCAGTGATCAATTATGGATCACGACAGTTGAGGAAGCATGAGAGAACTACGCTACCCATGACCTGGAGTTAGCAACAGTGGTCCTCACCTTGAAGATGTGTTGCCACTATCTGATGGGTGAGCGCTTTACAGTCTATTCTGACCACCAGAGTCTTAGGTACATCTTTTCGCAGAAGGACATGAACCTGAGATAACGACGATGGATTGAGTTCCTCCAGGACTATGTTTTTGAGATAGTCTATACACATGGGAAGGGGAACGTAGTAGTTGATGTTATCAGCAGGATGACATGAATTCAGCTACTTGGAGAGGAGACAGAGCAGCTAGCCGCTTTGCATATATCCTTCATGGAAAGAGATGGACCAGCCTTTCTTCAGTCACTCACAATCACTCCTCCACTTCTTCAGCGGGTTAGAGAGGCATAGCGTGGGGACATTGACTGTGAGACACGGAGTGCACATATTTCCATAGGATATTCACCTGATGGATTCCTTATTGTGGGAGAGCACGTTATCATTTTTATAGGACGTACCATGGTACCCGCTGCATTAAAGGAGGAGGTGCAGAGAGAGTTTCACACTTCCTCTTTAGCGGTACATCCAGGAGTGGCGAAGATGTACCAGGATCATAGATGACAGCACTGGTGGCCGGGTATGAAGAAGGCTATGGAAGGGTTTGTTTCTCGATGCCTCACCTTCCAGTAGGTGAAGGCGGAGCACCAGGTAACAGTAGGTTTCGTACAAAACATGGAGGTTCCGGAGTTGAAGTGGGACAGGATATATATGTTTTTCATGACTGGGCTTCCACATACTTCCAGAGGCCACGACTCCATTTGGGTAATCGTCGACCAACTCACCAAGTTAGCCCACTTCCTACCCATCATAGAGCAGGGATCAGTGGAGAGCTTGGGACACCTCTACGTTCAAGAGATCGTACGACTTCATGGTGTTCCATCATCTATTGTCTCTGATTGATATTCTCTCTTTACTTCTCGGCATTGGAAGGGGTTACATGAGGAATTGAAACGCATGGCCGATTGTCGCCTATCGACCGGCCAAGGTTCCGGTGCTCTGCTAATGTTTATAGCAGCACTCGGGTCGAATCCTCAGCGATGGTACTTCGTAATAGTCGATTATTTTTAGTTGATTGTATTTTGATTTGGGGGGGTTGTTGCAGTGCCTAATTTAAATGATTGATTGACTATAATTGATTTAACAAATTTGTAATTATGCGGTGAGTTCATTATTAGGGATATAATCTTGTGATATCATTGAGCTTTGATTTATATTTCATTTAAATGAACAACCACTTCACAAGTTGATGTTGATTAGAATTCCCAAGTGTTAAAGCTTTAATACAAGCCTTAACTTAACTAGGATTCGAAAATCAATCAGTACTTGTATATGGTAGTGTATTTATGGTTCCAATAATACATGGAAACCACATTCTATACAAAATATGTCATTATTCCATGACATATTAAGTCCAACATACACAATATTAAATTAATGAATACTCATCGAGAAAATTCTCTCAATCACTTAACATCCCTAAATTTTGACTCAACCCAATGAGATATTTACTCAGAAATTTCAGTTTTTAATATATTTATTATAATAATTATGATGATAAATTAAGAATAGAAGAAAAATAAAGGGATTAGAAAAGAGTGGTATGTTGAACACACACACACGAACAATTATGATAATTAAAAACAGATTTTTGATTGAATGAGGAAGAAAAATAAGGGAAGGAGATTGAAATGAATTTAAACTATTTTAAGAACATTAATATTAAAATACTGAATGTGGAGGAGAATAAGAGATATTGAAGAAGAAACTTTCTTTAAAATAGAATTACAAATGAAAAGACTTACAAAATTACAAAAAAGAAGAACACAAAATAAGTGAAAACAAAGAGAGGAGGAAAGGTCTCTCAAGTGAAAACATGCGTATTTAAGGTCCTCCCAAGCCTTTGGAAAAGCATTGGTCATTCCAATATGATCACCTCTCTTCTGAAATGCGAAACCACTTAAAGGAGAGAAGGGGAGAGTAATTATAGCCCAAGGAATGGACTGTTTACATTCCAGAAATACCCCTCCACTTGGCTCGTAGATATGGACATCCTGACAGCTGAATCTCGAGAATTCTCCTTTTTAAAAGTTGTATATAATAAAGTTGTCCGACTACTCTTAACATTTGGAGTCATTTGGACTTAAGGAGAAAATGTTATGGCCAGTTGGTTAAACAAAGTAAAACTGTCCATTTCAATCTAGTCTTTTTGAAGTCTATAATGTGAAAGGGATTTTGAATATGAAGATGCCATAAAATCCGAATCGGTTCTTCAACAAAATCGTCCGCCTATATATCCTCTATCACACTACAAAAGCTCCACTCGATTTGATCCTTACATCATGAGATATGTCATGCATACTATACTGATTTTAAATGTCGTCCAGAATTGTGGGATGGAATTCAAATATTCATTTGGGCCCCTTGTACTTAGATTTGGGCCTTGAAAGTTTTATCCAAGATGACATGTAGTGTCCCCAGAATTATGGTGGAGAGTTAATGTTATTGGACTTCTTTATTGGGCCTAGTAAATCAATCGTCAAGGGTGGTCCAGTTTGTTCACAAATTCTTTGGTCTTGTTTGTGAGGACCATATGACCCTTCAAATGACATAATTGGCTCATGGTACCTTCTAATGAAATGTTGTATATTGAAAGGAGAATCCTAAAAAACCAGATCCACATAATTGGATCAGTATAGTGACATTTATTATTAAAACATTAAACTGATTCAATTGGACTACTTCTAAAAATGCTCAAAAATTATACTTAATATTAAAACATTAATATTTCACACAAATTATGCACATTTCATATAAAATCAGTAAAGGGGGAATATAATAAGTCATGAAAATATTAATAACATCATCTCCCACACACTTATTTTTGTGCATGTCTGCATGTACAACAAATATAAAAACATGACAAAATCATTTTTACTCACCAACAGATTTTAAAATTTTGTTTTCTCCAATCAACGGAGGTTTAGACTATTTCACTAAACCATATTGAATTCCACCACAAGTTGTTACAGAAAAAATGTTCCAAAACTAATTCATTTTTTCATGCTGAAATTTAGAAATGGAAAATGTGGACACTCAAAACTCACACCTCTCAAGATGATAAAATTCATTTTTGGAGGTTCACTCTTTCACCAACCAAAATTGAAAATCTTATAGTTTGAAAAGAGCTCTCAACTTTCAATCCCGATCCAAAGTGAACAAGAATAATGAGGTCTTTTTAAGGGGTTTTCTATGTCTATGTGAATGTAGGAATATAATGTCCAAGAGTTAGAAGAATAGGGTTAAAATACCAACATAGAAAAAGCAATGCACATTTTTTTGAAATGAAACATGGAAGGAACTGAAAAACAAATATTTACAAGGGAATGATTTTGTGAAGAAAGACACAATTGAGGAACGAAAATATGAAGGTAATGAGATCATGGAATATTTACAGAACAAAAAACTTCTCCCAAAAAGAATGTAATGCAAGTGTTCCTTTTTTTCTTTTTTTTCTTTTGTTTGAAAGTTGAACTTGGAAAAGATCTCAAACTCATAACCCAACCTATGATTGATCTCTTCAAAACACTAATTGTAATAGTTATAACAAGATAAAAGGAATAGGAAGAGTGATTTTTACCTACCCAAGACACAACCCATATTTTTTATTTTTTTGATTTTTTTTTGATTTTTTTTGAATTTTTTTGAACACTTTTCAATATTATTTGTACAATACATTCCCATATCCCACTGAATGACAACCTACCCCCCCACACTAAAATGGATTCTTCCCCTCAAGCATATGATATAACACACTAGAGTGTAAGGAAATGATACCCAAAAATGAAATCCACCCCCCCCACACTTAAATTTCAAAAACTTATGCAATGAAAATCCATGGTGATATTGGGTGGGATAAGGTACTGGGATTGTAATGTGGCTATCAGAGAAAAGGTTTTCATAGGCTCAAAGGGGCTTTCAAAAGGAGGATTAATTTAAGGGAAATGGGAGGCTATTTGGCTATTGTGATATGCATGTGGCTCAGAAAATGCCTCTATCATATTAATAAACACTAAGATAGGAAATTCAGCCTGAAGGTCCACAAACTCAAGACTCAAAAATGGGGCTAAAAACACACATTTTGAAAATATGGCCATAGGTGGCCTTGGAATGAAAGCAATTGTTTGTTCTCACAGTTTGGGAAAAAATTTCCAAATCAAAAATAGAGCATTCAAAATTTGTTGGTTTTGACACAAGAGTCTTTATCCAATTTTATGATGAAAATACAAAATTTTTGAGAGGAAAACATGTCTGTTATGTCCCCAAAATGGTTGGACAAATTTTCAAAACTCGATGGTGAGTAAGCATGACTATTATTTTTTTAAGTGATATTATTTTTTGGTTTTTTGTTAGTTTTTAAGGTTTTTTTAAATTACACACCCTCAGAAGAAAGAGAAAAAAAGGGTTTGAAAAAAAATTGGTAAAAAAATGGAGAGAAGATGAAGAATAAAGAGGTAGAGAGATGAAGAGATAGAGAGAGAGTTAAAGGTAAAGAGGTGCCTCCTAGTTTGGATTTGGCGGGTCGCCATCTCCATCTAGTGGTTGGTCGACTGGAGAAGTTGGAGATCCAGGGAAAGTCGATGTTGATCCAGGATTGTGCATCCTCTCATGGTGATACTTTAACCGATGTCCATTAACCGTGAATGTCCTTTTGGAAGAGGGGTCTTGGACTTACACTGAACCAAATGGGTAAACATTAGTAATAACAAAAGGACCTTATCAATGAGAATTAAGTTTACCTGGGTGAAGCCGAAATCGAGAATTGAAGATCATTACCTTTTCACCATCATGAAATACCTTTCTCAAGATATGTTTTTAATGGAGTACCTTAGTTTTTTATTTTTTGAGATTAGAATTCCCCATAAGAATCAAGTCGAAGCTCCTCCAGTTCAGCCAATTGCAATAGTAATTATTTACAAGATTTTTCACAATCACAATTATAGATTTTCACAGCCCAAAAACACTTATGTTGGATTTCAACTGGTAATTGGCACACTTTACCAAAAACTAGCCTAAAAGGAGACATCCAAATGGGTGTTTTATAGGAAGTTCGATAAGCCCAATGGGCTTCACCAAGTCTCTCAGGCCAGTCCTTTCTGGTGGGCTTATCAATTCTCTCAAGTGACCTTTTCACTTCTCTATTATAAAGTTCAGCCTTTCCATTAGTTTGAGGGTGATATGCAGTTTAAGTTTTATGTACAACCCCATTCTTTTTCAGAAGAGCTTCCATGGTTCGTTTACAAAAATGGGTTCCTAAGTCACTGATCAAGGCACATGGTGTGCCAAATCATTGGAAGATGCGGGGATTTAAGAACTCACTAACAGTATGAGCATTATCATTCCTAGTGGGTTTGGCCTCAACCCACCTTGAAAATTAATCGACCGCAAGAAGAATGTATGAGAATCCATTGGAAGAGTGAAATGGTCCCATGAAATTGATGCCCCAAACATAGAATATTTCACATAAGATTAAAGGATTTTGAGGAATTTCATTTCATTTAGAGATTGTGCCAAACTTTTGGCAAGTGGGACATGATTAAGAGAACTCATGTGAGTCTTTGAAGAGTGAAGGCCAGAAGAATCCAGAGTCTAGGACCTTTCAGGTGGTCCTTTGTGGTCCAAAGTGGCCACCTCCGGGAAGTGAGTGACCTAATTATAAGATGGAAGAATACTCATTTTCTACAACACATCTCCTAATTACTATGTCAGCCCCAGTTTTCCAAAGATTATTTTCTTCCAAAAAATAGTATTTTGAATCACTTTTCAACTTCATTTTTTGTTCTTTTGAAACATTTTCAGGAAAACACCAGAAACCAAATAATTTACAATTGGGGCATACCATGGTATCTTTGGAGTGAGAGATGAATGGTTCTCAATGGGTAATTCAGGATCAATGATGTCTGAATGAGAAGAATTATAAATTCTACTCAAGTGATAAGCCACATGGTTTTCTTTTCCTGAACTATATTTGATTTCATGGTCAAACTCTTGGAGCATTAGGATCCATATTATTAGCCTTGGTTTGGAATCACTTTTCTTGAGTAGGAACTTTATAGAAAAATGGTCTGTGAAGATGATTATTTTGGCACCTAAGAGATAGGAACAGTATTTACCTATGGAAAAAACCACTACTAGAAGTTCCTTTTCAGTGACAGTATAGTGAGAATTAGTTTCATCCAATGTTTTTGAGGAATAATAGATGAAATGAGGAATTCTTTCTCTTCTTTGACCAAGAACATCCCCAACAGCTCTATCAGAAGCATCACACATCAACTCAAAGGGTAATGACTAATCTGGGGGTTGGATTATTGGGGCAGATGTTAGAGCAGTTTTGAGTTCAACAAAGGCTCCCTTGCAAACCTCATTGAAATGGAAAGTGACATCATTTTGGATAAAACATGTGAGCGGGAGGGAAATTTTACTAAAGTTATGGATGAATCTTCGATAGAAACCAGCATGACTGAGAAATGAACGGATGTCTCGAACAGAGTTGGGTTTAGGAAGTGATTGTATCACTTCAATTTTGGCAGGATTGACTTCAATACCTTCTTTTGAAACTATGTTCCCTAGAACAATCCCATTTTCAACCATGAAGTGACATTTTTCAAAATTTAACACAAGGATTCACTTGACACACTTTTGGAGGACTAGAGAGAGTGAATTCAAACAAAATTAAAAGGACTCACCATAAATGTTGAAGTCATCCATAAAGACTTCCATTAAGTGTTTAGTGAATTCGGAGAAGATACTAATCATACACCTCTGGAATGTTGCAAGAGCATCGAAAATTCCAAAAGTAATTGTTATATATGCATATGTTCCAAAGGGGCATGTGAAAGTAGTATTTTCTTGGTCTTGAGGTGCGATTGGGATTTGAAAATAGCGGGTGTATCCGTCAAGAAAGCAATAGTTTGACTTTTCAGCCAATATTTCTAGAATTGTTCAAGGAATGGAAGAGGGTAGTGATCTTTTCAGGTTTCAACATTCAATTTCCTATAGTCGATGCACACATGCCATTTGTTCTTCACTCGAGTTGTGACTACCTCTCCATGTTGATTTGTGACAATAGTTATCCCACCCTTCTTAGGTACAACTTGAATTGGACTAACCCATTCACTATCAGAAATTGGGTAGATAATACCAGCTTGAAGAAGCTTGGTGATCTCTTCCCTAACTACCTCAAGGATGAGTGGATTGAGTCTTCTTTGTGGTTGTCTGATTGGTTTGGATGATTCCTAAAGATGAATGTGATGCATGCAAAGGGCAGGTTTGATTCCTGGTATGTCATCTAGGGTCCAACCTAAGGCCTTTTTGTTTTCCTCTAACACCTGAACATGTCTGGACTCCTCGGTTTCAGTAAGGGTGGAAGAGATAATGACAGGATATGAGTGATCATGGAAGAGGAATGCATATTTCAGGTGTGCAAGAAGAGGTTTCAGATCTGTGTCATCTTTCATTTGTGGGTTAGACATATCAGGAATGGATGAAGGTATTTAAGTTGCTTCAGATTCATTTTCCTTAGTACTTTCCAATGTGGAGCAGTAGAGATGAGAGTTGACGTGGGATTCAAGAGAGTTTTCATGTTCCTCTAGATTTATGGAGTCTATGAATGAGAGGTCCACATCAACTTCACCATTGAAGACTTTGTCAATCATGGTGAAGATTTCACAAGATCCTTTATATTTAGAACATGAAGAACATGGGGGATTGGGGTTCTATTGACTCTTAGACGTGTCCTCTGAAGCATGGATTGAGAATGCAGAGTGATCCTTAGATGGGTATCACATGGATTGGAAAATGTTGAACTTGACAAGTTTGTCACCGAATTCCATGGATAGGATACCTGAATGGACATCAATCTTGGTTCTCGCAGTCATGAAGAATGTTCTTCCTATAATTAGGGGAGATCGAGAATAGTTCATCTCAGCGTACATGTTAAGGACATAGAAATCAGTAGGGAAGATAATATCATTGACTCGGACAAGGACATACTCAATTATTCATTTAGGAATGGCTATGCTTCGATTGGATAACTGAATTACAACACATGTTGGGTGAAAGGGACCTAGACCAAGGCTGTAGAATACGGATTTGGGCATGACATTAATTGAGGCTTCGTGGTCTATGAGTGCATCATCAAAGTTGGAACTTCCAATTTGGCATGGAACCGTAAAGGTACCTGGATCTTTTCACTTATTGGCTATGGACTGCTGGGTGGAAACATTTTCAAAGGTCCTAAGTTGCCTCTTGTGGGTACACAACTCCTTGATAAACTTGGAATAATTAAGAATTTCTTTTATGTCATCTATGAAAGGAATGTTGACTTTAACACATCTAAACATGTCAAGCATTTCAGGATCAGGTTCAAATTACTTCTTTGGCTTAGAAACAGCTTGAGGAAAATGAAATTAATTCCTAAGTGGAATAGAAGTAGGGGAGGCAATGGTTTCAGGTTCTTGTCATGTTTATTTTTATTTTCATTTTCTAGGTCAACATTCAAAGGAGGGTTTGAGGATTTATCTTGTGGCATAGAAAGTTGCTTTCCAGATCTAAGTGCAATTGCACTAACATTACCCTTGGGGTTGGGTAATTGTTGAGTTGGGAGTTGGGAATAATTTTATTGTTGTTGCTGGATCAGGTGGGATGCCAGTTAACCTATTTCAGTTTCAATGTTTTTAAGGCTAGAACGGGAGAAGAAGGCAAGATCTTCCACTGCACTTTCCCATGATTTCTTGGAAAAAGAGGCTTGTACCTGGTTTGGATTTCCTTGATTTTGGTTCTTGGGAAATCGATTGTATTGGTTTTAGAATTGGGAAGGCTCACTAGGATAATGGAATCCAGGAGGAGTATTGTTCCTTTGATGTTGAGGAACAAAATGATAAGGTTGATGGAAGTTACCACCACCTTGACCATATTGGAATTGATTTGGGTTTTGAGGATGTAATTGATGGGAATGACAGACGGTATTACCATACCTCAATCCTTGGTTAATGTTAGGGGAGAGGGGATCATAGTGAGGTTGGTAAATGTTTCTAACAAACTGACCTGATAGTTGAGGATTGGTGTTCCGCTGAGCATATGCAGCATTGAGCTCCATTGGTCCAGATGAATCGGATTGATCCTGTTGAAGTTGTGTACATGTGTCAATTAGATGAGATGGAGAGTTGCAGATTCCACAGTTTTTGACAGGTCTAGGAAATATTGATTGTGGAGAAGATGAGGTTGGATATTTTGTAGCCACATCTAGTTGTCGCACAAGACCTGTAAGTTCACTCATCCACTCGGTCATCTTGTTCAGCTCTATTGATTGATTATCTTGGGGTTGTTTGACTTGAGCATGTGATCGAGTATGGAATTGTTGTGTGTTTGCAGCCATGGTACTTATGAGATCTCTTTCTACTGCAGGAGTTTTATCAACAAGATCACCACTACAAGCGGCATCTATGAGAGTTCTCTCCATAGCCAATAACCCCACATAGAAGTATTGGATCAAGAGTTGGTCAGGAATTTGGTGGTGTGGGCACGTTGCAACAAGCTTTTTGACCCTCTCCTAGTACTCATGGAGTGATTCACTTGTGAATTGACGGATACCACTTATTTCCTTTCGGATAGAAGCAGTACGAGAAGTAGGAAAGAATTTCTCTAAGAATAGTCACTTCTTGTCATTCCATGTAGTTATGGAACCAAGAGGTAGGTAGTAGAGCCATGAATTAGTAGTGTCAGCTAGGGAAAAAGGGAATGCTCAGAGTTTGATTTGTTTTTCAGAAACCCCTTCCGGCATCATTGTAGATAACACTACTTGGAACTCTTTAAGGTGAATATGTGGATCCTAACCGGCTAGCCCATGGAAATGAGGAAGAAGATGAATCAAACCCTATTTGAGTTCGAAGACAGCTTCTATGTTTGGATATTGAATACCAAGAGGTTAGTAATTCATATGCTGGGCAACGAGTTCTTTTAGGGTTTGTTCCCTAGGAGTGGCCTTTTCAATTTCAACTGGTTAGATGAGGACTGGTTCTTGAATAATTTGAATATCTCTTATGTTCCTCCTAATTTGGCGAAGTGTTCGCTCAATTTCAAGGCCAAATAAATCCAAGGGATTGTTTGGGAGGCTACAGGGCCTTCAGAGAGATTTTGGAAGAAAGAGGAAGACGTGTTTTTCTATGTATTTTTATTCAGTTTATGATTTTTAAAAGTTTGTTTTTTTGGTTTTTTTGAAAATAACTAGAAACTAATTACTACTTAATGCACCATCCCCAACAACGGCACCTTTTGAAATGCACGGACGATTGTCTCCTATCGACCGGTCAAGGTTCCGGTGCTCTTCTAATGTGTATAGAAGCACTCGTGTCGAATCCTCGGCGATGGTACTTCATAATAGTCGATTGTTTTTAGTTAATTGTATTTTAATTTGGGGGGTTTGTTGCAGAGATTAATTGAAATGATTGATTGAATATAATTGATTTAACAAATTGATAAATATTGGGGGGAGTTCATTATTATGGAGTTAAGCTTGTGATATCCTTGAGCTTTTACAAGTTGATGTCGATTAGAATTCCTAAGTGTTAAAGCGTTAATCCAAGCCTTTACTTAACTAAGATTCTAAAATCAATCAGTACTTGATTATGGTAGGGTATGTATTGTTCCAATAATCCATGGAAACCACATGCTAAACAAAAGATATCATTAATCCATGACATATTATGTCCAATATACACAATATTAAATTAACGAATACACATCGAGAAAATACTCTCAATCACTTAACATCCCTAAATTTTGACTCACCCCAATGAGATATTACTCATCCATTTGGATGTTTAATATTTTGGTTAAAATAATTATGATGATTAATTAAGAATAGAAGAAAAATAAATGGATTAGAAAATAGTGGTATGTTGAACACATAGACACGAACAATGATGATAATTAAAAACATATTTTTGATTGAATGAGGAAGAAAAATAATGGAAGGAGATTCAACTGAATTTAAACTAATTTAAGAAAATTAATATTAAAATACAGAAGGTGGAGCAGAATAAGATAATTTGATGAATAAACTTTCATTAATACAGAATTACAAAAGAAAGGACTTACAAAATTACAAAAATGAAGAACACAAAAGTAAGTGAAAAAAAAGAGAGGAAGAACGGTCTCTCAAGTGAAAACATGAGTATGGAAGGTCCTCCCATGCCTTTGGAAATCTTTGGTCATGCCAATATGATCTCCACTCTTTTGAAATTCCAACCCTTCTCAAGGATAGAAGGGGAGAGTATTTATAGCACAAGGAATGGACTGTTTACATTCCAGCAATACCCCTCCACTTGGATCGCAGATATGGACATCATGACAGCTGAATCTTGAAAAATATCCTTCTTCAAAGTTGTAGATAATAATTTTGGATGACTACTATCAACATTTGGAATCATTTGGACTTATGGAGAAAATGTTATGGTCGGTTGATTAAACAAAGTAAAACTGTCCATTTCAATCCAGTCTTTTTGAACTCCATAATGTGAAAGGGTTTTTTAATATGAATATGCCTTCAAATCTGAATGGGTTCTTCAATAAAGTCTGCCGACTATATATCCTCTTTCACACTGCAAAATCGTAGCTCGATTTGATGCTTACATCATGAGATATGTCATGCATACTATACTGATTTTAATTCTCGGCCAGAATAGTGGGCTGGACTTCAAAGCTTCAATTTGGACCCTTGTACATAGATTTGGGCCTTGAAATTTTTATCCGAGATGAAATGTAGTTTCCTGTGAATTATGGTGGAGAGTTAATGTTTTTGGACATCTGTATTGAGCCTAGTAAATCAATCTTAAAGGCTGGTCCAATTTGTTCACAGATTCTTTGGTCTTGATTGTGAGGACCATATGGCCCTTGAAATGGAAGAATTGGATCATGGCACCATCTAATGAAATGTTTTATATTGAAAGGATAATCCTACAATAATAGAACCACAAAATTGGATTAGTATAGTGATAGTTATTATTATTACATTAAACTGAATCGATTGGACTACTTCTAAAAATGCTCAAAAATTATACTTAATATTAAAACATTAATATTTCACACAAATTATGAACATTTCATATAAAATCAGTAAATGGGGAATATAATAAGTCATTAAAATATTAATAACATCATGCATTCAAGACACAGATATGCCTGAGCACCGCTTTTCACCCTCAGACAGATGGTCAGACGGAGAGAACCATTCAGACCCTCGAGGACATGCTCCGTGCATGTGTCCTCATCTTTGGTCGTAGCTGGAAGGATCACCTACCCTTGGAAGATTACGTGTACAACAACAGATACCACTCCACTATCGAGATGGAACCATACGAGGCATTGTAGGGTCGACCTTGCAGGTCACCTATGTGCTAGACAAACCCTGGGGAGTCAGCACTTCTGGGACAATAGATGGTCTAGGCCACAACAGAGAAGGTCCAGGTCATCCAGGAGCGGATGAGGACATCTTAGAGCTGACAGAAGTCTTATGCTGATAGGAGGCAGGGACTAATGTAGTTTGAGGATGGAGTCCACGTTTTCTTATGGGTCTCACCTCGGCGTGGATTACTGAGATTTGGCTGGGGGGGCAAGTTATCTCCAGGCTTCATCGGACCATTCTTGATTCTCAGCAGGATAGGCAAGGAGGCTTATCTCCTGGCTCTACCTCGTCAGTTGCACTGGGTACCAGTCATATTCCCCGTATCCCAGCTGAGGAGATACGTGCACGAACCGATGGATATCATCGACCATGGGGGACTGAATATCGATGATGGGGTGAATTTTGCGGAGCACCTGTTGGAGATCGAGGATCGACAGGAGCGGGTCCTACGTGGGAGGTCTATTCCTCTAGTGTGCATTAGGTGGCAGCACGTGAACCTCCAAGAGAGCACTTGGGAGTGGGAGGCTCAGATGCGTGCTCAGTACTCTAATTTGATTCCCTAGTTTGTGATGTATCTTTATGAGGACGTAAAGCCCTGAGGTGGGAGTAATGTAAAGACCCGTAAATTTCAAGGGAATTTTTTTAAATTATTTGCGATTTTTCGATTACGCAATTTCTGACGGTACCTAATTCTGAGGCCCGGTGTGCCCAGAATCAATTTATGAAGTTTAGCTTGGGTACGTTCAGTGAACGAATGAGTGAGTTTTTTTAACTTTTGATCGGGTGCTAGGAATTGAAGTCTGAGGGCACCGATGAAACCGCAACTCCCGTAATTGCTTAAGAAGACCTTTAATGGAGTAGCGTTTGCTCAAGAGGAGTTGTTAAAAATTAGGAAATTAAATGTTAGGAAAAATAAACTGTGTGAAAATTTATTTTATCCAGGGTAGTTTAATTCTCTCATGGGAAGCTATTGGTGGGGCCCACAACCACCCATCAACCCATGTGAGGTTATTAGGGAAGTGGGTCCAACATTAGCCCCCATCATCTCATATTCCCTAACTCATCAAATCTTCCTCTTATGTGTGTAATCCTTAAAACTTCCCATTAATTTGTGACCTTCCCTCTCCCCACATTTATTCTATTCCAACACTTTAATTTAATTAAGTGACTTTTGTATTTTTAAATTTGTAATTTTTAAAGGCATGACTTAAGATAATAAAATAAGAGGGATCTAATTTTATTCGGATGGCTTGAGGTGTAAGGGGATTGGGAGAAGAAACCTCTAAGTCTGATGAAATTCATCTTCCTCATTGATGAATGCGAAAAACACCGGAGCACCAAGGAGAGACGACGTTCCATTCTTTCCCTTCTCTGCAGCCAGTGTGAGACGTCATCCTCTTCATGGACGCTCGCCAACGCATTCATCAAACCACCCCCCGTGACGCCGTTTTTCGTAACACGATTTTACTCGAACATATTTAAGGTACATGTTTTTCATCTTTCAAGAATATTTATTTGTCGTTCTTCATTATTTCTTGGAACCATGTTATCTATATAACGGGAGAGGCCAGACCGCACCAACATGGCTGACCCTCCCCCCCTCTTTGTTGTTGTAATTCACTGTGGATTGGAACAGAGGCGACGCGGTGTCGTCGCACCGTGTAGGAACGAGGGAACCACAGTCAGTGCGGGCCATGGTGGAGGAGTGTGGCGCCATCGCACCGTATCGTTGAGGCCGAAAGGGGCCACGACCACAGTCGTGCTGCAGTAGAGGAGCGCGATGACGTCGCCCTGCACCGGAGTACCATGGGGGGCTGTGGCTGGGGCGGGGCGCGGAGGAGAGGCGCGGTGCCGTCGCGTCGCACTGCTCGATCAGGGTCTCCGCCTAAGACCGCAGTAGTGCAGGGGAGGGGGGCCGGATCCGCTGGTCGCCAGCGCTTCAGAAGGCGGGACCCATGGGGGTCCCGCGGGGGCACACCGGTCGACCATTACGGCCCACTGGATTTCAGATGACTGGGGGTTGTAACCCCCAGAGACAGCAAGGGTGGGCCCCTCCAAATGGGGCCACTGTTCAAAACTGATGGGGGCACCCCCCCCCCCCCTTTCCGCGTCCGCTCAGCGCGCGGGTGCCCGAACAGGGCCGGACCGGCCGCACTAAGCCTGACCGCCCGCGCCGGGCCAGGCCGCCCGCGCCGGGCCAGGCCGCCCGCGCTGGCCCGGACCCCCGCGTTGGGCCAGACAACGCCCAACCAGGCCAGACCCAGACCAAGGACAGGTCAACCTGGTTTGGGCCGACCCAGGTGGTATTGGGCCGGGTCGGACCGGGCCCAAACCCCATGTTTCCGGACAGATCTGTTCAAACGCCCATAACATAGGCTACAGACCATCGAACGACGCACCGTCAGTCGCATAATGATCCTTGGATCGAGATGGTCATTTTATTATATTACACTCAAGGTTTAGGAGAACTTTGGGTATGGTCAGGTTGGTTCAAACACGAAACCAATCAGTCCCTCGGAGCGGAAACACTTATAACATGAGCTCCGGATGTCCGATTGGCGTGACGTCGACTTTGTTGGATTCCTTATAGTGAGATGGTTCATCTGGAATACTCCGATGGTGGTTTGAATGTAGTTGGAGTATGGTCGGGTTGGTTTTGACTTAAAAACAAACTGGGCCCCTGGGACGAAAAAACCAATAACTCTCAAACTGGTCGTCTGATTGACGCGACGTCTGTCGCGTTGAGTTCCTATTGACGAGACAGAACTTTGGGATAATCAACTCCAGAATTCATGTCAGTTGACGTATCAACACCCTTTGGCTCATGGAGTGGACCCTCCCGGAATCAAGCATGTTGTGTGCGGGAACCCTAGAGATTGCTTTAACTGCGACAACGGTGACGACTGTACTGGGATACTATGTGGGTTCGGCAGCGACGGCGACCATACTGGAATCCTCCGTGGGTTCCACAACGATGAATACTGTTCTTGTATCCTATGTGGGTCTAGAAGTACTTGACTACTATTCTTGTATCCTATGTGGGTCCGATAGTATTGGACTATGTACTTGTTTCATATGTGGGTCCGGCAGAGTAGCTGGTCTTGTATCCTTTGTGGGTCCAACATCTTAGATGGTCTTGTATCCTATGTGGGTCCGACAACTTAGATGAATCAGTGGCTACATATGATCATCTCTTTCGTCTTATGAATAAGTATACCTATGTGATATGAGTCTTGAATTTCAATCACTATCTTAGATATGATTAATTTTCTATCCTATGTGGATTGGGTTGTTATTTCCTGTGCGGACCGGGTTGTACTTGAGCTCGTGTGCTGGAGCCAAGCTGGAATAGATGACATAGGTATATATATGGGCATATACCTATGTAGAGTTGGTTGTTACATTGAAATTGTATCTTTCTTTTGTGGTTTATCCTTTTTGGATTCTAGGAGACATTCAGGGGTCTCGGGGTCCCTATTGAGTAGCGTATACTCACCCCTGCACGGGCTATGCCCACACTAAGTTGTTTTGGATGCAGAAGACGGACAACGCTGATCGAGGTAGGAGCATGTGGAGGTGGATGATACCTTGGGGTGGATCACTGAACGGGACATACACGGAGCGGACGACTGGAGCCGAGGAGCGGAGGAAACTATTTGTACCCACCTTTCAGTTGGTATTTCCAGAGGATGGCTCAATGTTGCTGCATTAATTTTATACCGATATACTCTTTTTTCAGTTGAACTTTACATTCAGTTGGGTTTGTATTCTAGCCGGTTTACTTTCCAACACTTATATTTATACTCAGTTTACTTCGTTTTTACTCAGCTTGCGTACTCTGTGGGGTTGATTTACTTTATAAAGGCAATGACTTCCCTTTTTATCAGGATTTACACCTTTGGTTCTAGTCGCTAGCCCCTGGCCTATGGAAGGCAGTTTTGGGGTAGTCACGGCACGGGGCCCGAGGACGGGTAGTGAAAATTCCAAGTTTTATTTCCAAGATATTTTATCATTATTGATGTTCCATTATGATCTATGCCTTGCGTACTACCATGTTTTATGTCATTTCTCAATATTTTGATGTTTATACTTTATGTTCATGTTGTTATGTTCAAATGTATATGGTTTGTTTTATTTTCTCCATGCTTACCCATATTGTTCATTTGAGCTCAACCATTATATTTTTTCATTTCCCCCGGAAATAAAGAAAGGTTTTAGGTAAGAAAAAAAGGGAAGATCTTTATGGGAGATGTTGAAGATATTTCACCATTATTAGAAGATTATGTTCCAAGTTTCGAAAGACACTTAACTATTACGATCCTTTGGTGTATGTTTTTTATATATTATGTATTCTTCAAAAGTAATTGTAATGTCCATGTATGTGAAGATTTGGGTCTCCACATTGGGTATTAGAGGAAATGTTTAGTTAACCATTGGAAACTACAATGTGAAAACATTAGTGAAATCCCGAGAGATATTTCTAAGGTATGTCTAGGTATGTACCTAAGGATAAGTATAAGTATAAGTTATAGTTATAAAATTACAGTAAAAATATTAAAATTAAACCTAAGATGTTGGATATTGAAGGTACTCTCCCTTTATTATGTTTTTTTCCCTAGCATGATTTTTCTCTCAGACTATTCTTTTTGGGTTTTAGATAACACCTGGAACCCGAAGGAATCATGCTGATCAATATAATGGAAAATTCAATTATTTTCCTACTGAACAATAAAATGTTATGGGAGATGGAGTGAAAAATTTTATTGCTATACTTACACAAGTTATGAATCATTCCGGACATCCAAATGAGCAGAGAAGGTAACAATATTCTATTGAGTCCTTCATGAGGCAATGCCCACCTTCTTTCAATGGGTCTTCTGATCCACTTGTTTCTGAAAAATGGATCAGTACCATTGAAAATATATTTTCCATAGTTCGCTGTTCGTAAAATTAAAATGTTATTCTGGCAATTTACTGTTTAGAAGGTGAATCAGATCAATGGTGGACTCTAATTAAGAATACAAGGCACCGAGATGAAATTGAATCCATGGAATGGGATGAGTTCAAGAACTTATTTTTCAACAATCAATTCCCTTGTATTTTTCGAACAAAGATGGAAAAGGATTTCCTTGAGCTTAAGCAAAAAGATGATGAATCTATTGGTATATATGAAGCAAAGTTTAAAAGGCTTTCAAGGTATGCATATGGATTTATCATCCAACCTGAAATTAGAGTTGATTTATTCTTTAGTGGCTTAAAACCAAGTCTTCCTAGGTAATTAGCTATAAGAGACTTCAATAGCTATGAAGAAATTGTGCGTTGTGCTATCAAGGTAGAAATAGAAGTTGGTGTTACAAATCCATCTCATGTTTTTTTAAAGAAACAAAAGATGGAGTTCAAGGAGAAATCTCAAAATAATGGTGAAAAGAAGATAAATATTTCTTTATGCTAAAAGTCTGAAATGAAGTATAGTAGAGATTGTCTTCAAGGGACTAGAAAATGTTATAAGAGTGGAGAAGAAGGTCATCGAGAAGTTGAGTGTTGAAGTAATAGAAAAACGGTTTCTAATGATGTGAATAAAGAAAAGACTATAGAGAAAACACCACCAACACTTCAATGCTTCAAGTGCAAGGAAATGGGGCATTATGCTAATCAATGCCCAAATCCAAGGGTTGATGATGATCAATGTGAGAAACCTCTTAAGGAAAAGGATCAAAGGATGTTACATGCAGTCACTATTTGTGATGTTGAGTAAGACAATGATGTTGTGTAATGATTATGTTTTTATGTAATGGGATTTCAAAATAGTATCATGGAATCTCATCTATGGTATCGTGAAATTTTGGAATATCTATGTATTGGTTTTCAATAATTATATAGTACCGGTAACCATTAAAAGTGATTGAAATAATTTTGAAAAGAAGATGATATGATCATAATGAAGGGATATGGAGAAAATAATATTAATGAGCTCATGACTGATATAAGGACAAAGTGATATCTTGGTTTGAGTATATTGAAATTTTGGGATTTTGGTATGTGGAAAGAGTTATCTTTTTACAGCATTCATGTTTTAACTATGGTTCTATAGTAATTAATGATGCAAGAGAATTCAAGATTAATATATTCACATGTTTGGAATGCGATCAACAAGATATATCTTATGATATATGGGGGATAAATGATGGTATTCACGTTCTTGGTCAATGACATTTCTAGTAATCGTTTTGTTTATACTGTGAGATTGGACAGATGTATTTTGGATAAGTCTAAAGGCAAGAATGGATTATGTCGGACATCAGATAGTATTGTTTAAGGCTATAAATTTTTGATATTATTTTTGGAATGTTATAATAGTATAGTTTTAGAAATAGGGCAACCCGTAAGATATGCGACAACCCGTAACGTCGGACAAGTTTGCGGGAATCAAACCCATAATCGAAGTACGACATGCATTTATCACCAGCCACCGGCCTACAAGATGTCCCTGGTTATTAGGAACTAGTTTTATTTTATTAAGCGGTATGATAGAGTAATTATAAGTCTATTGTTGGAATAATATATGATTAATCTCACTATATATGGACTTATGTATATTTAAAAATTTATGCTAACATTTTTGTGACAAATGCGGATGGGATGCCTTATCATTCTATCTTATGATCAGATAACACTTCATAAATGAAAAAATCAGCTTCATTTCTTTAAATAAAGATTAATTGAAAATTGTTCATGGAATGACCAATGATGATATTACACTGAAATCAAGTAAATATTTATCCGTATGTAAAAGTTCTTCAATGTTAAGGAAATGATCTTGGAAACCAAAAAGGTTGTCCCAGTTCTCTCATATCTGATGTATCTGATGGTACCTTAGATCGTCACTAATTTATGGCTTTGTGATTGTTGGCTTTTTCGTAGTCATGTTCTCTACCACTCTCCATCTGAACTTAACAGTTAGATTTCTCTTACATATCCTTATTTTAGCCTATATACTCCTATGTGGGAACCCAAGTGATGAGTTACTTTGGGTATCAGTTTTGTTTATAACATTCCTTCTTAAAATTATTTTTTAGAATTTTTTTTACAATGTGGGTTTTTATGAATGAAACTTTCAATTAGTAAACGATTCATAACCCCGACAAATTTCGAGGGAGAAATTCATTTTAAGGGGGGTAGAATGTAAAACCCTGAGATTTTGTGAGATATATTATTTTTAATTTCATTGATGTCTTTTATTATACACTATACCAATATTAGCTTGTACTATACACAACACCGTATTAGCTTTCATTATACGAAACACTACTTATGGCTCGTGTTTCGCACAATTTCAAGTTCGTTTTGTGGAAATTATTCTACGCAAAATTAAGTATAGATTTTGTTTAATGTATAAATGAAATATGTTTTGATTATGTTATATGAAACTGCAAATAAAGTTTTCACTATACGCAACCCTGACTTGGCTTGCATTAGAAGTAATCGCGACCTTCCTCGATAGCGTGTGTAGTACGCAATACAGGGTTTCACTAAACAACGTTATAGTGTTATAATATTTTTATGGACTAGAAGTTATGAATATATTAACTATGATTTGAATTTTATAAAATTATTATTTATCATACAGATTTTCTAGACCATGGTATGAGAACTAAATAAATTTTTCAGGTAAAATAAGTATTTTTAAAAAAATGTAGTTTTGCCTTATTTTGATGGTGCACCCACATTAAATCTATTTTTTGACATGTTTATATTTTTAATTTGACAAAATATAATTCTTCCTTGGAATCAGGATATAAAAATTTAATTTGGATAAATTTTCCATATTATTCTGATAACATTAATATTTTAATGAATAGTAAAAAAACGCTATATTTTAATTAAAAACAACTTTCTTCATCGCAAATATTTATATGGTTAGATTATAATTTTAATTGGGTTTTAAGTGAAATTAGAATATAATTTTACCATTTAATCCAATTTTGGTCATTGGAATTAATTTCACTTTGAATTTGGACATAATCAAGTGTCGATCTTTTGATAATTATTGTTTCACAAAAACACGCTATTTGTTTTGATAACATGAATAAAATTTAAAATTAATTAATTCCACTTCTATGTTTTGAAATTTGAAAAATAGATATCATTTTTAAATTCGGAATATCAAATATTGATTAGGCTGAATTTTTGGTATTTTTCTAAAAAACATCAATTTTTGATTAATAGTGAAACCACTTAGTGGTAGTTAAAAAAATGAATCTTTCATTTAAATGAAATTTTACAACTTCTGTGAATTGAATTTCAAAAATCAGACATACATGGTTGTTATCAAGAAGTAAAATTTTGTTCAATAAGAATAAAATAATTTTTGGAGAAGAGTAACTTTTGACTTTTATTTACAGCGGTTAAGGGAAAATAGGGTAATTCAAGGTTAAAAGAATATTATAATAATTCAAAATTACCTTAACACTTGTCCTAAAATTATTGGATGAGTATTGGAAGACCATGGTCATCCTTGGGTAGATTTTGGGACCCCATTGGGCCACTTGGTAGGGATAATGACAATTTGGATTAATTAATTTAATGTAAAGACAAAATTGACAATAAAAAAATCTTTTAGTGAATATTTTTTTATAATGGGTTATATAAATTATCATTATACTATAAATATTAATTGGAAAGATAAAAAATATTTATTGCATGGTGGTGTTATTTTTACAATTTTTAGACATCAAATAAATTAAATTATTTATGACACAATAATGATGTAGTATTTACGTCATTAATAAATGATTTAAATAAATAAGATTATAAGGATTAGAATATTATACAAAACATGTCCAATTCTGATTGTATGATTTTATTTCGACCATGATTCATCATATCTTTATCTTTAATTATTTTTGGTGTTTTTCAATCTGAAGATAAGTTTATATTAAAATAATATTTTCACACTTTCCAAAGATGCCCCTCTCCTCCCTTATAAAAGGGAACCTCCTCCCTCTTCTCTTCTCACCCTTTTGAGCCTTGAAGATTGGAAAAACCCTTCCGATTCCTCTTATAAAATTCTCTTGTAATATCATAGAGTTTCTGGTCTTCTCTAAAGACCAAATCTAGTGTCCTATGAAGGATACTAATGGAGGTGCATCGAGGAAGAGGTTATCTCTTCTACCGAATCTTTCAATTTTCTTTCTTCTTCTACATCCTCTTCTTTAGTTTTTCATTATAATGTAATAACATCAGTATTACTTATATAATTATATGTTATTATAAATATGAAACAACACTATTTCACCTTCTATACATCCTATAGAAAATGAAATCAACGCGTGTACGTACGTACGGAATATCGTATCCACGTCGTGGTGTAATCAGTTTTTCCACCACCACCTTACTTTGATGGTTATAATGATGTAAAGAATAACTATATATGATTATTCTAATATGACACTGATTCTAAGATATTATATTATCCACTCCAATTCAATTCAATAAATATGGTAATGATATCATCGCTTGTGCGTATGTAAGGAATACCGTCTCCACGATGCAATGCGATTCATTTTCCATGTTAACAATTAAAGAATGATTATAGAGTATATATAATAAGTAATAATGAAATATATGACATAATAATTCTACTGGATTTACGTATATATATATATGTATTTTATCTACTTAATTCCATTAAATTCAATAAGGAAACCAAAAACATCGCTCATGCGTACGTACGACCTGTCGTCTCCATGAACGGTGTATTTCTTCCCATTTTTAGATATATTATATATATATGTAGATTATGAATATATATTATATATAAATCATGTTTTATATTCTGGATTAAGTAATCATGATTTAAATAATCATATTAATAATTACAAGTCAAAAAAGGACAATAAATGAAACGATTTTACCCAAAACGCTACTTTAACATGGAATTGACAAATGAACGGATAATATAAAGTCGTAAGGGAATCATATATGATATCATAAATATTATTATGGTTCTGTCACAAGTTAATAATATGTTTAAACCCACTATAAAATCGTCCTAGACACATACAGATGAAATTGGACATAAGTTATGGTATAATTATCCCAATCTCATTCTTATCTGAGATTGTGTATTCATAAGTATTTACTGGGGTTATGTTTATTATCCATGTCCATATGTTCTCAAAATGTTTTCATAAAATGTTTAAATTCCTTCCATGTATGTTTAAAGTCATTTATACCCTTTTTACTTTTATCACATCATATGGAAGGATACTTTCTTTTGTTTACCATACGAGGTACTTTTTGACTTTTCCGACAAAAGTACGAGGATAATGCTTTTTCAACTTATACGTCATGAACAGATTCTCATGGTTTCATAACGCCTTATTTCCATGAAGATTATTGTACATTATTTCATTATTATTTTCAACAAAATCCTTTCTTTTAAAATTTCATGTCATTTTTTGAAAAGTAAATGATTTTGAAGAAGAAAGGATATTTTCCTCAAGAATCCATTTCATGTGTTTTTTCAAAACTATTTCACATATAAGATGAAATTATTTCATATGTTTATAATTCCTCTATGATTTACATGGTTTCACTTTTTTATAAAGAAATGATATTCATTTGTTTTATATAGATTATGTTATGATGGGATGACATTTATGAAACCCATTTTATTCTTTGGGTTATGATGAATGATTTGTGTTTATTTTGTGGAAAAAGTAAGAATGATTTCATTATGAGATGAGTGGGTCCTATATATCCATCCAATACATTTGGAAATGACTTATATCTACTGATATAAACATGGTTGGAATAGAAAGTTAATCCAGTTCAGTGATACAAGACTAGAATGAGGAGTGAACTTGGATCATAAAGCGACATTGTCCACTATGATGGTCTTGGAAGCAATTCCTTGGCTACTATGGAAATCATATCAGGTGCTTAATGTTTTCCAAAATTACAAGTTTTATTTCGCAACAATTTTATCATGATTGATGTTCCATTAGGATCTATGCCTTATGTACTGCCATGTTTTATGTCATTGCTCAAGATTTTGATGTTTAAAAATTATGTTCATGTTTTTATGTTCAGATGAATATGGTTTGTTATATATTATCCATGCTTACCTATACTGAGAATTTGAGCTCACCCTTTTTATGTTTTTTCCACAGGATATAAAGAATGTTTTTTGGTATGAAAAAAGGGAAGATCTTAATGGGAGATGTTGAAGATCTTTCACCATGATTAGAAGATTATGTTCTGAGTTTCCAAAGACAGTAAACTATTACGATCCTTTGGTGTCTGTTTTTGTTATGTATTAAATATTTAGAAAAAGTAATGTAATGTACATTTACATCATGCTTTGGGTCTCTAAATAATATTAATAAAAAAAACTTTTTCAATACAAAATTCACACTTGATAAATTTACCATATAACTGTTTTCTTCTAAGAGTCTGCAGAATAACCCACAAGTTGTTCTCATGGTGATCATAACAAATGCAATATATAAGTATATCATAAAACATTACCACAAAAAAATTATCCATTATAGACTTTGAAAACTATATCCATTATATCCATAAAAAATATGTTGTATTAGTAATTCTGAAAGTAGTTAATATAAAATCATAATGTCCACAAATGGTTTGAAAAGATATATTTGGAATATCTTATATCCTCAAAAAAAAAATTTTATATCCAAATCAATGGTCAATATTGAGGTCCATAAAATTGATCAAATAAATCATCATTGTTAGGTAGGGGTTAATTTTTCATTATTAGTGTAGAAATGATTTCTCTCTAATAAATGTGTAACCTCATGGATGAATCATTCTTTTTGAAAACAATAATAGGGGAAACCTATGGAGAAACACAAAGGTGATCTAATCCATTATCACTCAATTCCTCTAGTTGATTCTTAAACTCTACTAATTCCACATTTTTAATTCTAGAAGGATTATATGATATGTGTTTTTCAATAGGAAATAAATCAATAGATAACTCATCTTTTTTCTCTAGAGGATGTTCATTCAGAACATTTGGGAATACATCAATATATTCTCTCACAATTGGTTCATCTACAATTTGAATATTTTATTTCCAATATATAGATGGTGTTCTATGTTATTCCTTATAAATTTCATTTTGGAAAGATACTATAGGTGGATCTTGATATGAATCTGGTGATGAGTTTTCTACTCTAAGGATAAAGGAATCTATATCTTCAACACATGTCTTAATTTAATTATTTTTCACACATATTTTCAGAACCTATTTTGAAATCCAGTACATAAGGAGGATTATATAAAGTTTAATAATTGATATGATTACAAGATCTTAACTAAAGCACATTTATGTTCCAAAAAAGATACTGACAGAAAAATAATTATTTCTATGACACTTCTGATATTATTTTTTACTGATATTTCAATTATTAAATCCAAATGAAAATGTCAGTTGTTTTTGAAAAACTGGGAAGATATAAAATAATGTTATGATCCAGAATAAAATAATGCATTGGATAAGTTTGTGGAAATGATAAAATCACCTTCCACCACAACATTAAGAACATCACCTTATACAGATTTGATAACATAAGCTTGGTCTTTTTCCCTAGTCCTTTTCTGGGGAATGTTTCTATGAAACTTAGGATAATAAATTTTTTAATGTACCATATCATTAAAATTGTAGAATTGAATATTGAAATATTCTTTCCTTATGTTAAATTCATGGGATTGGTTTCCTTTTTCTACAAAATTATAATAAATTTCAATTCCCTTCGGGAAAGTACTAGGGTGTTTCTTTCCAAAATTATCAGAATATAGAAAGATACATTTTGTATTGTCCCCTTTATCGATTCATTTCTCCACCACCATCGTCTTCTATTGTTATCCCTTAAATTCATGAGGCACATATAATTATTTCTCTATATTGATAGTACATGAGATAATATCATCACATGGTAATATATTTTTGTAGACTAGTTACCATCATAGGAGTGGTTGTAAACCATCAATGGATAAATAAATATTTCCCCTTGGACTATTTATGTAGTACACAACATCCCATGATAATGTTGAAATGTTTCCTTCAAACATATTAATATTTTTATCATCCTTTTTTTCAGAATAAATAATTTACTCTCTATATATTCTAGAAATTCATGGGGAAAATATTTTTTCTTTGAAAATCTTCTTAAATCCCTCTATTGAATATTTAAAATTTATTCCTCTTCATTTGTTTTATGAATCAACGACCACCATTGATCAGAATTTACAAATATATGATAAACTTCCAAAATAACATATTACCTTTCATTATTTCACAAATCTAGATATATATTCTCTAAGAAAGGTATATTCTATACTAATAAAAAGGGTTTTGTATTCCTATTTAATGATGGAGGTTGTTGTCACATAATGTTGTCTAACATAGATCCTACATGTTGTGGATCAGGATGCTCCATACAGGTAAGGTTATTTTTCATAACCTGGTCTAGCTATCCTAGGATATTAATAAGTTTCTTATTACCCATCACAACTTGAATATTAATAAAATTATATTTCATAGGAGGAGATTACCTATATTGGATACACATGTTGATATGTTTTCCATTCCTTCCGCCAAGCTCCATTTCTAAATAATGGAATTATATAAATTATATTTTGAAGAATAATACATAATCTAAAATCTATAAAAACAAATAACATAAACAAAAATTTTATGCACAACTAATCTCATAACCATCTACATGGTTTCTTTGGGGATATATTTACATATAAATTCATTATTATGGATTTAAAATAAAATATGAATTATCTTTAGTATATCCCCTAAGAGTTTCCAAACATGTGCGTAGTAAGGAACTATTTCATCTACCAGGTTACCTCAAGTTAGGCATGAGACACCATTTTAGATTTTTTACCACAAGTTATATTTTTACATGAACCACACCAACTTGTAGTATCCAGACACGAATTTATTTCATGTAATACACACACAATCTCTACAATAAAAATATATAGGATGTTAATCTATGATTATAATAAATGTGTATCTGAGAGATATATTACCTAATATATGTTTTATAAATCTATTTTCCATTGATTCTAATAATCTTTCACTGATACAAACTGTAAAGAAACCGACCCCAGTATCCTAGAGCTGATTAATTACTTTATTACATTGAAATAGATATAGGGCATGAATACTAAAGGACTGATCAGTTTAGAAGTTTTGGAATCCATATTACATGCATTGTCATTAAATTAAAACATTTATTGAAATAAAACAATAAAATTCCATTTAAAACACCAATATACTCGTAAATTATTCTTACAAGTAATTTTTAATATACATCGTCGCATCCTGGGGGGAATAAAATATATGATTGGGGTGAACTCAGATGCTCAATAAGGTTATGAAATATAAAGGAACCATAATGAATTAGGTAGGGTGAATAATTTAAAGAACCCATTATAATAAAACAAAATATTGAACCAAATATAGAATAAATAATGAAAATAGTGCCATAAAAATAATCATGTGAAACATAACCATGTATATTCTACAATAAGAATAATCCCATGATTTATCAATTAAAAATATCATAATGAGGGAATAAATATTGCTGGACATATGAAACAAATTATCAAGTCCTCATTCAAGACATAATAAGAAAATGGTTAAGGTCTCAACCAAAATACATTTCGATTATCACTCAAGATTCCTACCAATTAATTTAGGGGATATATAGGGCCAAATCCAATACTTTCAATGTCCAATGCATTCCTCATGTTGTAACGTACTTGAAATGGTGTCCCCCAAAAGTGGCACCAAACATATCCCATGGGAAGTCCTAAAGGTTGGTCACTATACATATAGATTGGAAAAATACCCAAGTATCATAAAAAATGGTTAGGGAATTATTTAAATGAATAAGGATACATAAAACAACAAAAACAATCAATAAACTGAATATGAAAATTAATTAAAAAAATATTTAATTAAAAATTAAAAACGGAATATAATGGTTTCAATATGAAAAAAGAGGTCCCAAACAACAAAATTAGTAGAAAAAAAACACAAATAAAACCACACGACAAGGGGACCTCACCCACAAGCCATCCCCCCAGCACCACCCAATGAATGCAATTAGCTACCCGAACCGCTGTCTTCAAAATTATTACCCTTACCTATGTGAAACCTAACCAAGTCTAGTTACACCCAAAAGTGTAATTAGGGTATCATCTTAATTCCAATAGGAAACCACCCAATAATTATTTTTTATATTCATTATAATATAAAAATCTTACACATTTTAAAAAAAATGAATGGTCGCAATAGTTTCAAACGGTGAGGATTTTTAGTGAAAATATTTTTAAAGGTCTGTAACATTGATAAATGGTTAAATTTAATTAAAACATATAATATACTACATTGTTTCATTGAAACACACCAAAATCCAATGTTAATTTGAAAGAGTCAATGATCACTCAACACGAGAACACCATTAGTAACTTGTCAGTTGTGAGGCCAAGGTACCTTGTATCTCAGTGTAAAAGTAACCATAATAATATCCATTATCATTCAAGAGAAAATATTAGGAGAATCAACCTCAACATGGTGGTCCCCAACCACATAATCATCATAGTTTTTTAGTGTTTTCAATTTCAAACTTACTATGTGAAACAATGACAAACCACTCTAGATCCCAAGCATGCTAGTACAAACACACCCACCTATATACTCGGGTTTCCCTCATTCTGATCAATCAAGTTCCACATGCTTTCAAATTTCATTTAAACATAAAAATGCCAGTTCTAGTCATTCAAACTAAAAATATTAGATAAATATTCATCTCATTATTTGTATAACTCAAACAAATGATTAGAATTTATATAAAATAAATATATATGTTATTAAAAATGTTGAACATAAAATCCATTTTCAACCCCCCATTTAACCGAAAATTCATACTAATATTACACAAAATCATAATTTTTAGAAATAAATATTTTTTATAAGGTTAGTCCATGAATTATTAAACCACAAAAAATGGTAAAATAAGGAATTCACAAGTAAAACACCCATTTTAACAATAAATTGGAACTCAAAAATAAACCAATTAAAAAATTCTAAAAAATAGTTTTCACCATAAATATAATGAAATATGATCATAAAATAAATATAAATATAGAAATTTTACTCATTTTACAATGTTTACACATGGAATCACCTACCATATATGTAAAAACCCTCAAATACTTTTGGAAAACATCAACAACAACAACACCACACCACAATGGAGTGAAAACCAACCAAAAACCACAATATTGGACCAATAATCTTAAAAAAACACTATATATGAATCCCTAACTACTAGACATTTGGAGCTACAAGAAAAGTGGACGAAACCCTATGGAAATATAAGGAACAAGATATTAAACTCACTTTCATGAGAAAATTTGAAGTGTTTCCCCAAATAAATTTGTATTTGAATCTCCAAGCAGGAAGAATGGAAATGTAGGTTCTAATAAGTTTGTGGAGGTCAGGTGGGGACTGAAATTGGTGGAAATAGTAAAAAATAAATAATTTATTGATGAAACAAATTACATTTTCAAATTTGGATGATTTGAAAAACCATAAAGAATTTCTCTGTAATCCCTGATTATGATGATCTCCAATGATGGATAAATCGAGCATGGGGGTGCGCCTTGGGTTTGTGGGCTCGAGTGAGTGGTGGAATGACATAAAAATATTAAAATATTAATGAGAGATTAAATAAATATTTTTAAATTTTTTGAAAGGGGATCAATTGTTGGCCTAATTCTTCAATAAATAATCCAAATCCACTATAATTATGAGTTCGTAAGGGGTCCAAATAGATAGGTTGTTTTTTATAGGTCAGAAAAGTCCATGTGGGAATTGTAATGTGTGAAAGTGTAAAAAATGAAGGTGTTATAGAATATATTTTTTTCTGGAAATAGGGACATTATTTTGCCCAAATCTGAAACACCCACCTTTTTCCAAAATGTATGGGAATCCCCAACTAAAATATAAGAATAGAAAATAAATGAAAATAACATTAAAATATGTCATGAATGTGACTATTCTCCCCAATATAAAAACTATCTACCCTCAATATGTTATCTTGAATCCCAATCAGATAAGAGAAACTAAAACAGTTCTTAGTCCCAAGGATTCCACTCCCATGTCTCATGCTTATTAGTCCAATGATTCTAGAGGATTCAAATAATTGAAATAGCATTCCTTAGAAGAATTTTTTCATGGGAGTCCACAATGATCTCATACCATTTTGTGATGAACTATTTCTGTTATCCCTAAAAAGTACCAGAAATCCAACACTATGGCAAGGGATGATGTGTGTTCCCTATCCCCATGGGCTGGCACAAGTTCTCAGGTATAAAAAATTATGGGTTTTCAATTATTTAACCGAATTAGAATACATAAAACAACAAAAAAAATTAATAAAAAGAATCTGAATATTAATTCCAAACAAAACTTATTTAAAAATTATGAACTGAATACAAGGTTTTTACCATGACATAAGAGGTCCCACACTATAAAAGTAGTAGAAAAAATAAATTATAGAATGCCACAGGACAAGGGGTCATCACCCAAGAGTCGTCTCCACAACACCGCAAAATGGATGAAACTATCAACCCGAACTACCATCACCAAATGACATTCACTTACTAGTTTCGAACATATCCAATGATTCTAACACTGAAAGGTGTAAGAACGGTGTGATCCTAAGTCCAATATTATTCCACCCATATATTCCATCTGATAATCATTATAAGATTAAAATTATGCAAGTGTTATAAATAAATAATGATAGCAATAATTTCTAATGGTCCATCATTTAAATGAAAATAGTTTTCAAAGTGGGTATCATTAAATAATTGTTAAATTTAAATAAAATAGGTATGATACTGAATTTTCCATCTAAACACACCATAATCCAATGATAAATGTCAAATAGTAAATGAGCACTAAACACCAGAACACCCCAAGGAAGTAGTTATTTGTGAGCCCCAGGTACCTTGCATCTCAGTGTTAATGTAATAATAACAATATTTGTTCTCATGTAAAAGCCACTAGTAGGGGAATCAACCATAACCTAGTGGTCACCGCCAATATCATCATCATAGGTTTGTAATTTTTTTCAACATCAATCAAGTTATGGGAAGTAAGAATATAACCACTAATAATAAATATTATTTTTTAGACGTCCACCGACATAGATACCCAGGTTTCCCTCTTTGTGTTCAAAAAAATTCCACAGGATAAAAATTGAAACTTACACATAGATGCATATATTATGGTCATACACACTAAAAAACAGTATCCAAACGTTGTTTTCACTATTTTTAAAACTCAAGAAAATGATTAGAACTTCTATTAAATAATTAAAAATGTTATAACAAAACATTGAAGATAAATTTCTTTAAAAAACCATATTTTAATACAAAATGAATACAAATATGACACCAAACTAGAATTTAATGCATTGAAATATTTTTATAAAGCCATTATATGAATATTTTTTTTAAATATTAAATTCACATTTAATACATCTTTTTACAAAAAAATGGAACATAAAAATCAACGACTTAATAAATTAAACCAAATATAGTTTTTTCACTAAAATTAATTAAATAAATACATTAATGAAATATATATCCATAAATCTCACTCATTCTATTATTCGTACACTTGGAATCACCTACCATAATTTTCAAAACCCTCAAACCCTTTTTTGAACTTAAATCACACCCAAGAAGAACCATAAGGGATGGAAAAAACATAAAACCACAATATTGAACCAAAAAACACAAAAAAAGAACCTAGGTAAGAAGCCCTGACATCTAAAAATTTGAATCATCATGAAAAGTTGAAGAAACTATAAGTAAATTGAAGGGACAATTGAGGGAACTCACCTACTCGAGAATCATTGAAGAAATCGGCCCAAATACACTAGTAGATGAATCTCCAAGAAGACAAAATTGAAATGGTGTTTCGAATAAGGCATAAGAGGTCATGTGGGGACTAAAATGGGGGGAATAGAGTTGAAAGTAAATTATTTATGAATGAAACAAATTAATTTTTTAAATATGGATGATTTGAGAAACCTTGACGAAGTTCACCCTAATCCCCGATGAAAATGAGCTCTAAAGAGGAATAATCAAATATGGGGGTGCACCTAGGTTTTGTGGGATTGAGTGAGAGGTTTAATGACTAAAAAAATAAAAATTTATGATATATGAAAGATATAATATATTTTTTAATTGTTAATGGGTCATGGGTTGACCTAGTGCTTGAATAAATCACCCAAATCCACCATGATTATGAGTCCCTATGGGGTCTTAACAGATATGGTTGTTTGAATAGGTCAGGAGTGGAAAATTGGTACCTTGAATTGGTGAAAATTTAAAATAATTAACGAGTTATAAATGAAAAAAATTTGGATTATAAATTAAGAAATGGGCTCAGGGTTTGGCCAAAATCTTATAAAACCATAGTTATCTCCAAAATAATATGGGAAACCCCTGTAAAAAAATAAAAAATTGAAACTAAATGAAAATAAAATTAAAATAATTCATTTATGTCAAAAATATTAATGGTGTTAAACATAAATATCCTAAACAAATGAAATGTAAAAAATATTACTCAATCTATAAACATACTCACTAACCATTCTGAGTGGTATGGTGAATGGGGTAAAAATTGTACATCCACTGTAAAACTAATCATAACGGATTATATAAAATATGCAATATGATAATAATAAGAGATAAATCTTAATAAATCCTGAAATTCAAAATTGGTGTTTAAATAGAAGAAAATACTTTACTAAAATTTCATAGGAATTCTTGAGAGAAATATCATTTTCTACTTTAAAAAGAAGAATTATTTTGAAAGAAAAATATCGATTTTTCGTAATATATTTTATAAAAAATATAATAAAAAATTATAGTTTTTTCATGAAAAAATTATTTATTTAACAATAATAATAGTTTCTTTAAAATATTTTATGAATGGTACATAGGAATAGATAAAAAATGGAGACATTCCCTTTAATCGGGCTTGCGTATCATGCTGAATTTAAAAGGGAACAAAAAAAATATTTCCCATAAAGAAGATGAAATAATCTAGATAAAATATTTTGGAATGTATAAAATTAATTTATATGGAATATATATAAATAATGAAAAATTACATTGGTGTATAGAGGTTGAATTCATACCCCAAATGGAAATAGATGTTCTAAAAGAAATCATTTCGTTATGTCTGAAAGTGTTATTCACTAGTACTAACCATCTTGGAAAATAAAATATATTTAATTAAATAAAAACTATATAAATTTAAATTTTTTTTTATTAATTATAGTTTTATTATGTACATTTATGATTTTTTTGGAGAGTTATAAGATACAACTACATAGTTCATGAGAATTTATTTCCTTGGGTTTCATGATCAGTTTATAGGTTTATAAGTAATGATATTCTTTAGAGTGATAATAATTATCCAGAATTGAAATTATATATTATTTTTTAACATAAAAATTATTTAATATTGTTATATATTATTTTTATTCCAAATATGTGTATGATCTATTAGATAAAACATTAATGACAACTATTTAGACCATTTTGGTGGTTTCTCAATTGTCACCAAACGATATTCCCTTGTTAATTAATATCATGTTCATATAATGGTTTATAAATATTAAATATGATTAAATAAATATATTATAATTTTTTACAATAAAATTGGTTTTATGGCCAGATTTGAAGGTGTTAATGAAGAATTAAAATGCATTGACCATGTTGTTGGTAAATTGACACATAACTAGTAACACATTCATATATCTATTAAAAAAGAGAGGGAAATTATTTTTGTGATGGATAATACAATATCATTATAAAATAAAATTACATAAATTATACTTTAGTTTTCATGTATCTTTTTTTGGGGTAGGCGAGGGAGTGATATGAAAATAAATGAAATATAAAATAAAAAAAATAAAAATTTGGATTTTCACCTCATGAGTTATCCTCATTGATAACATCCTAAAAATGATTGGTTTTGGTATTTTGATGAGACCAATCCATCCAATATGTGAGAATTATTCTTTTGATGATGATTGGGTAGAAATTCAACATTTCCCATATCATGGATTGTGTGAGGAAAAGTTGTGGTATTTATAGTTGGAGAGAGGAGTATTTTTTGAAAATTTTATTCATTTGTATATTATTTTTCTCACGAATATTAATAGTCCAATATTTATCAAAAAATATATTAAAATAATTATTAATAGTTCAATATTTCTGTCTTACATCAATTATATATCATATATGACTCAATAATTAATGGATTTCGCATTTATCATAAATTGTCATATTTTACTATTCATCAAAAAATTCATTTTTTTTAAAATCCCAAAATGTCCCCAATACTATATTTTGATATGTTAAAGTAGAAAATGAACTATATTTTATGAAATTAAGTTTCTAAATATGAGAAATTTAATTATTAATTAAAATCATCATTAACTCAAAAAATACATATTTTTAATTTAGAAGTGATTTTATAACACTCTGAAAAAATAACTAAGGTCTAATAAAATTATCAAAAAATATAATTAGAAAATATATTAATTAATGAATATATGTTATGAAAATATGTTTTATTTTAAATCATTTTTTATTTATTAAATTGAAATTAAATATTATGACTGAATAATATACCAAAAATTAATAAATTTAAAAATATTCATTTAATTATAATATTATATAATTATATAATTATATAATTTTTAAGTTTCCTAATTTATTTTATACTTTAATTGGCGTGGTTACAATTCATTGGAAAATTATACTATTTATAGGGAAATATTAATTTTCATAATTTTATGTTACTATTTAATCCGTATATGTTACTTAACTTCTATAAATATATCTTATATCAATAATTATTTATTTATAAAGATTATATTATTTTTAAAAAATTATTTTATTTGATTGATACTATATGAAATAATTATATTGGAAATTCATTGATATAATTCTCAGTCATTATATTCCTATTATTATTGTGTTTAAATTTTTGTATTATTACGATTGAAATGGTACTAGTTTTTTTGTTTCTTAGATTAGCCATTTAATGAATTATGTTGGATTTTTTTATGTATACATATATTCTTGACTTTATTTTATATATTATATTATTTAGAATTATATGAGTGATTTAGTGAGTGAGGTAAATATAAATTTATTATGATGTAGTTTTCTTGGTTTTAATATATTGAATACCATTGGAGTTTAGTTTATCATGGGTATTCATTTGGAGACCTCATTATATATATTAAATTACATGACCATTGGGATTGATTATGTTTATGTAATTCAAGTGTATTTGATTAGTGGTTTTATCTTATGTCCCTCAGATTTATGAGTATAATGAATCATATATGTGTATATTTATTCCCATAGTGTTAGTCATCAATCTGTAGCCTATTGGGTGTCAATTGTAAAGGTCACACTTATATTCACATCTAGATATGATGTTTTTTAGTGGGGATGGTCCATATAAGAGTTCGATTAATGTTTGGGTTGTGAGTTTGGATGGAATTTTGAGATAGGAGCTAGTGAGGATTAAATTGTGATTGTTATAGAAATAAGATAAATCATTCTTAGTTAGAGAAAAATTGCATCCCAAATGTTTTAAACCAAATGATGATCTAATGAATGTAATTTATTATTAGTTAACATAATAATTTGAGATGATAATATTTTTGGGATAGAAACTTTTATCTTGTGTATGAAGCAAAACAAATTCAACTATATTTAAATTAATTTGATACTAGCGTTTTATGAAAAATAAAATTATTCAAATATATTAAATGTGATCTATTTTCTTGTTTTCGGGATTCATTTCATACATAC
This sequence comes from Viscum album, assembly GCA_963277665.1. Classification (NCBI taxonomy): domain Eukaryota; kingdom Viridiplantae; phylum Streptophyta; class Magnoliopsida; order Santalales; family Viscaceae; genus Viscum; species Viscum album. Next base: position 1,050,055,229 of record OY728162.1, read on the forward strand.
TATGAGGAATATATGTTTTTTAATACGAATAGGATTTTTTTTTCTTGTTCTAATTTATGATTGATATTACATATTTCTATCGCAATATATTATTTTTTAACTATAATTGATTAATGATTTTATCTTATATTAATTTGTGATTCGGTTGTTTGAAAGAATATAAAACTAGTGTTGAATGAAAAATATAAAAATAATAAATTTTTATTAAGGTAATGGGTTATTGAAAAATAAAAAGCATGACATTGTTGAGGTCATATTATTAATTACATTAAAATTTCATAAATTTAAAATATGTGTGTTTTGATTAGTGTGATCTTATAAATTGAGGTAATATTTATAACTTTACAGTCCTATAAATTCTATAAGATTAATTATTCAATCCAAATGCTTTTTTTAAAAATAAAATTCAAATAATTAATATAAAATTATTGTCTTAGTAGTTTTCCATGTTGTTGATTAGATAAAGAGCATCCTATAGTTGTATGAGTGGAATTGAAACAATATTTAAGGTATAATATAATAATTTTAATTTCATAACAGTAATGTATTCAGAAAAATGTTTGATGTTATTAAAATAACATTTTAATTATCATCATTAGAATTTTTTGGTTTTTTTAAGATTGTTAACTGATTTTATGTGAAATAATTCAAAAATAATTAACATGTTTGAAGTAAATTTATTATGTGAAGCATAAATATTATATCACTTTATTCCTGACAAGTTAAATTCATTTAATATTATAATTAATTAAGCATTCATAAAATGTAATATGTTCTAAAAATGGTTTTAGTTTTCAACACGATAGTTAAAAAAATTATTTACTATTTAACGTGTTGTATATAGTACTAGAGTTGTGTTGGATTGTTTTTACATTAAATGTTTCGTTAATGGAATTTCTAGTATGTAATTATTACTTTTAAATAATCTTTGATGTTAATGGTCTTTAAATTATTAAAAAAATGTGGATTTCCAATAAAAATTTTAAAAGAATTTGGGGATGTTTTAAAAATATATTTATTGATTTATTGTTTAATTAATTATTGTAAATTTTACATTTTAATGGATTTTAAGAAATATTATTCTAAATAAAAACTTATATTTGACATAAAATATAAATACTTGAGTTGATATTTTTCAAAGAAAATTTTATTTTTTATATTATATTATTTTTTTTAGGTTTCATTTTTCGAATGATTTTTATTTGTAATTTGTTTCGAAAATAAAAATGAGTATATGTTAAAATTTATAGGATTTTTTCATTACTCTATAGTTCTAGAATGGTGATAAAAAGGGGTTTCTATAAATATAATTCTTTTAATAGGATTAATGGTTGTTAGTATAGACTTTATCTATTAATTATGTTTTTATATGTAAGTAATTAATTTATTTGGAATAGTGAAATATCATTGAAATAGAAGTTATGTTGGTTTAGTAAATTAATGGTATTGGATTGAGTGAGGGACTTGATTTCTGTTGTATATCCTTATAATTGATGTGTGTTTTTATTTTGAAACTGGACACATTCATTTTTATATTTCAATTAAAGGCATTTTGTTAGAGAATTATTGAGGTGTTGTGTGTAAGAGTTAAAATAATATGTCCCAAGATATGTGTTATTGAGATTCCATTAGTTATGAGTAATGAAGATAATTTTTATAGTGCCATGGATTGAGATTATATAATGGTTATATGAGGTTTGAGTTTCATTCATTTCGATGAATACTCTGAATCAATTATTGTTTCCTTAGATGTTTTTTTGAAGATATTATTATATATGGGGGATGATAAATCATTTTATCACTTATGGAATTTCATGGGATATTTTTTTATGATTATTAAGGATTTCATTTCCTTGTAGTTTAAGTAAAAACATATGAAAGTGCGTATGGTTTCCTGTACAGAAGGATGAAACATTAATGATATTGAAAATTACATTTTTTGCTTAGATTGGTTATTTAGAAACCTTTCGGATAATTGATATGTTAAACCATTATGGTTTGTGAGGTAACCCATGAAAAACATACATATATATTTCACCATTTTAGATGAAAACATAATATATTACAATATAATTGACTCTTCATTATAGAAACTGTTTGTTTTCCTTAGGGACTATACATATAATGAAATAATATCCTGAAATATATTTGAAATAATCAAAAATGTTCTTCTTTTATATTACCCATGTTATAAATATCCTAATAATAAACATTTATTATAAACTAGAGAAATTAGTAACATAAAAAAGGGTCAACTCAGATTATTAGTAATTGTAATTATTGGAGATATCATTCAATTATCGTAGGCTATAATAGGAAAATAATAAGGGATTTATGTTGTGATCAAAGCATACATGTTCACAATTAATCAATCATAGATCATAGGTCAAATGTCTTGTTATAGTGCTTTAGTATTATAGAAAACTTGTGTCATATGATTGATTAATCATCATTAAGCAATACTGATCAATGAAATTATATCATAAATGTAATAAAATTTTATATTAATTGTGGAACAATCAAAATAATATAAAATAATTTAATTAGTAAAGGCTGTCTATAATTACTGTCATTATATAGTGGACGAAGTCCAACAATAGATTGCATTCACTACCCAACATATTTTCATCCCTGGAATGGGATTACTCCCATATTCTTTATATTATCCCATGATATATCAATATATATCAAATATATTGGAAGTGTTATATGTCCAAACCCATTCCATAATAAAAACCATACATATTTATGTGACAAGAGCATACACACATTCATCAATTTATTATAGAATAACACATGGAAAAGAAATGGGTTTCAAAAATATTTCATCATAGAATAATAATAAGCCACGCAAATAATGAACATGGATAGAATTATTAGATTATATCAATTGTTAAGCATAATAAACCTTAACATATGCTTAAATAAATAAAAAATATCATTAAAATAACATTCAAACCATTCATCGAAAATATGAGAAAAGTTAAATTTTCTTATGGTAACATTTTTAATCCTAATTTCTAGAATATTGAGAAAATAATTTTCTTAGAAAATAAATATTTAAACTTTTGGTGGAAAAATAAAATAAAAAAATAGTCTTGATTTCAAGAAAATCCATTCATCTTGTAAACATTAAAAAAGAATCCCATTCACTTTTCGTCGAAATTTTTTAAAAACAATCTATTTGGAAAAAATTATAAATATTCATTTTAACCCTTTTAAAAAATTTCAATTATTTTGGAGAATGGATTTAATTAATAATTAAACCATATAAAAGTACATTATTGAAAAATATTTAATGAATATAGTCATGAAATAAAATTAATTCCAACCAAAGAGGACGTGAGGTCTCATTTTCTTAAGAACATTTTATCAGTCAATGTAACAAAAGATGGGATAATGAATAAAAAACATTAATAAAAATGAATTAAATAGTTTATAAGATATTATATTGGATTTAAGAGAGAAATATAATATAATTTCCCCAAAGTAGATTTAAGAATAAATAATCTTGATTGGAAGTGAGATTGTATTAAGAACCATTAACTCCAGTTCAAACATTCATCATACATGATCAGAAGTTTATATATAATAAATTTTTATTTATTATAAATCAATAATTATATAATATAAAACATTTATGGTAAAATATTACATTCATTAATAATTTTTAATTAATCTATTAATAATTCTTCATCAAAGTCAATATTTTGGTATTAATTGTTTCATTTACTATGTTTGTTTTTGTTCCATGGATCTATCCCTTATACTTTTTACATTTCATAGTAATCATAAAAATATTAAACAATTTATAAATATCATATTAATTCATTATATACCCATTTATAACCATTCATATATTTTGGTGATGTACACCCAATTACATAACTTTGAAGAGATGGTAGTCTATACATATTCATAAGTAATACCATATTTTTTTATTGAATAGAAAAAATAAATGTAAATAAAAAGAAATTATTTTATATTGATTATAATATCATAGATATCAAATATAATTATAAAATCCATACATATTACTATCCTTTTAATGCATAACATAAAAATGAATCACATCTCTTTATGGAGGTGGTACTCACCATATATACAGAAACACAATTATCATTTCTCATATAATTAAAATTAGTTAAAAAATGGTTATAAAGTTAATAATATTCATATCATACTAATTATTATTTGGTCATGTTACTATGGTAATGGAATATTTGTATGTGGTTATGGAAGAAAGAAGCTCTAAATAAGTGAGTAAATAAAATTAATTTTTCTCTGGTAAGGCTCTCTTCGATTAAACATTATGGAATCGAAGGTTGTTATTTTTGGAAGAAAGAATCTATAATAATTTGGGAGAAAAATCATGAATATATTGGGGTATTTATGGGATGACCTTTATGACTAATTGTTTTTAATAAATAATATGACAACCCTGCTTTTTATTACAAATTAAACTTTATTTATTACATAAAACTCCACTTGATACAACGAAGAAGCTCGAGAGATTTTTTTTCATTGGGGCTTAGGATCATTAAATAGAAAATTAAAACATTAAATACAAAATCTTTATTGAAAACTTCTTTTACATGACCACTACATTCCCTCGTACTTAGCATTGCATGGGATAACCTGAGGACATGCATAAGAAAAGGGTGAGCTATGAAGCCCAGTAAGGGAGTACACATGGAATAACATGAGGAGTAAAATACATGTTAGACAATAGGAATATCAATAGAGAATAAGGGAAACATGAACATAAAGTCATGATAAAGCATGATAATCATGACATGGAAATGTGGCAACAACACTTAACATGGAATTAGCATTAGCCAACACTCATTGCACATGGAGCATGAGTAAATCCTCATTGCACATAAAGCATGAGTAAACCCTTGTTGAATTTTAATTATCATGAGTCGACACTCATTTCAGATGACGTATCATGATACTGTACTTTACCCAATGCATTTGAGCGCTATAAGGGCACACCCTTCTAAAACATTTCATTTCATGCATAAGTGTTCCTCATGGATCATTCAACATGGATTCATAAAACATAATCATTTATTCCATGATAAAGTAATGTGGAATTAATTAATGAAGAATTATAATAAATATATTAATGTGAATAAAGGTGAATACCATTTATGGATAAGTGGGCATGGTATTCACTACACAATGGCATTGGCTTAGAAAATCGATGCGATTTCGGCAGCGTAACGACGTGACATAAGAATTCATAAAAACGATTGATGACAAAGAAAGGGGTTACTCATCATATTTACATGTAATGGATAGTAAGGAGGTCAGATAGATACATGTCCCAACAATTGTAATGAAATTTAGATTCATGATACAAAAGTATTTCTTGAATGTAAATGAGGAGAGAGAAGTTCCTTTCGAAATTTCGGCATAGTAATAGGTGTACATGGGAGGAATTTAATGAGAGGGAAAGGGGTCTCCCATAATTCAAACATAAATAGAAAAGTATAAAGTAGGTGTGAAACCATACCCCAACATTAATAATTGAACTTGAAAGCGAAAAACAACTTAAAGGAAATTGGACAAAAAAAAAAGAAAGGAAGAAAAAACCCTTACTTGGAAGTGTGCTTCCAAAGGCTAGATAGAGGCTTGTGAGAGGCTTCTTGGGAGCTTGGGGCACCTTGGGAGGATTCTTGAGAGAGTTGGGCCGATTATGGACGAACTCCAAAGGATTTTAGTGAGAAGGAAGTGGGAGCTTGGGAGGGTTTATATAAGAAAGGTGAGTGAATTCTTTTTTATTTAGGTTTAGGACCCCTTATATTAAATTAATCCAAACCACAAACCATCCAATGGTTTTTGCCGATGGGTTTTGGAAAAGGTAAGAGGACAGAAATATTTTATATGGACAATGTCCTAACTTCTTAAAATAATATGGTTGATTATGTGGAGGTGAGTCACACTCCCATGGAAAACAATTTAAAAAGACAAGGTGTTTATTAAGTCTTGAGGGGTCCATTAATGCTTTGAAAATTAAGTAAAAATAACCCAAAATCACATTATTTTAATGATAAAACATATAATGGACGAAAATAATGATTATTGTATCTTATTACATCACTATTGGGTCATTATGATGTCATAAAACACATTATATATTTAAACGATATTTAATTTTTACCCAAAAATTTGACTATCTCAAAAAATTATGAAAAATTCACCGTTGGATAATTTCGATGTACTGATTCCAGAAATAACATTTATTTTATATAAATAATTTTCTAAATATGTTAATTTTTACTTTTAAAATAAAAAACGTAATTTATGGAAAATTCACGAGGTTTGACAAAAATTGCTTTCAAACCTTAATAAAAATTATAATTGCATTCATAAAACTATAGGATGATTTGTATTTAAGAAAAATTAATTTAGTAATATTAATAATATTTTATTAAAATATTATTTAACTCAAAAATCCCTTAATTTTAAAAAATTATAATTCTTAATTAAATAATAACTAAACACAATTTTTGTACTTTAAAAACTATTTACAATGTATCAATAATGACAAGAAGGTATATTTATTATTATATACAAAAAAAATAATTTACATGAACATATTACAAGATATTTGTTACATAACCCCTTAAAATAGACACATAATACCTAATGGTAAGGTGTGCGATGGTGACAGACTCTAGGGTTGGCTCGAATAACATCACTCGAGTGGTAATCTCTATCAACATCCACATTTCCCGTAGATGATCATGTTCGAGTTTGAAATAATGAAGCTCAGCTTGGGCTTGGTCAAGAGCAAAGCCCAAGGATTCCAGCTCTTTTCTGAGCTCTGACAAATGGGCTACATATGGAGAAATTCTACTGGATGAGGCCATCGCTTCTTTTGTCTGATTAGATTTGGATTTGTTAAGGCCCTATATTTATACTAATCATGTGATTAGTATTCAACGGCTATATTAGCAACGGTCAAAATTCATAACATAAAACAAATAAAGATTAAATTTTATATTAGCATAAAGAGACATTTAATTAGATCAAGAGGGATTTCCATTAATGAATATTTGGGTGGTTACAATATTCCCCCTTAAGAGATTTCACCCTAGAAATTTTCCTTATCCCACACTAAAACAGATGTGGGTAACTTAGCTTCATCACTTCCTCTGATTCCCAAGTCACTTCATCAAACTTGTGGTTTCTCTACAACACCATGACGAGGGGCATTGTCTTATTTCGTATAACTTTTTCTCTATGATCTAATATATTCAATTTTTGATCATAATAAGAAAGATCATCTTCCAATTGTACCACCTTAGAAGAGATTACATGTGAAGGTTTTGGTATGTACTTCATTAAGAGGGATACATGAAAGACGTCATGTACATTGGTCATGGTAGGTGGAAGTTCTAGTTGATAAGACACATCCTCGACACGATCAAGAATATCGAAGGGGCCGATTTACCTTGGACTTAACTTCCATTTCATTCCAAACCTCATGACCTTCTTCCACTGAGATATGCGTAGAAAAAACATGTCTCCAACATTAAACTCATGGTCTCATCGATGATTATCTACATAACTCTTCTCTCGAATCTAGGCTTCCTTGATATGCTGCTGAATGGTTTTCACCTTCTCCACCATTTCCTTGACCATTTCCGGTCCAAGCAGCTTATGTTCACCGACCTCATCCCAACACGCCAGTGTTCTGTACCTTTTCTCATAAAGGTCTTCATATGGTGGCATTTGGATGCTCGAGTGGAAACTGTTATTATATGATAACTCAACCAGAGGAATATGTTGATTCCATCCTCCTTTAAAGTCTATTGAGCACGCTCTCAACATGTCCTCAAGTGTTGGGATAGTCCGCTCAGATTTTCCATCAATTTGAGGATGATAGGACGTACTGAAGTTCAGTTCAGTATTCAGATCATGTTGAAGACTCTTCCAAAACATAGAGGTGAATCTTGGAACTCGGTCAGACACAATAGATAGTGGCACTCCATGAAGCCTTACCACTTCCCTAATCTATATCTATGATAGTTGATCCAATGAGAAATCCTCCTGAATAGAAATGAAGTGTACAATCTTTGTAAGACGATCCACAATAACTAGATTTCATTATTGCCTTTGGATGTCCTTAGAAGTCCGGTGACAAAGTCCATGGTGATGTTCTCCAATTTCCATTCTGGTATGGGAAATGGTTAAATCATCCCCATAGACTTCTGCCTATCTGCCTTCACTTGCTGGTACACCAGGCACTTTGACATATATTCAGCGATCTCTTTTTTCATATTATCCCACCAAATGTTTTCTTGGAGATCTCAATACATCTTTGTGCTCCCTGGGTGAATAGATAAATTTGAACTGTGTGCATCATCCAAAAGTTCCTTATTTAGCTCCGAACATGATGAAAGACATTGTCTTTTCCCAAATCGCACAATTCCTTCTTCATTAACATTAAACTCCAATGATTTCCCCTTTGTGATAACTTCCACTTTTTCTTGAATTCCCACATCATCCTTTTGAGCATCCTTTAACCTTTCTAAAAGAGACAGTTGAGCAATCAATTGTGAAAGGATTGATGATATTCCCTTCTTTATGATTCCCATGTACATCTTCATCAAGTCTATGAAGATTGGATCCTTCTCAATTCTCATCATTGATAGAATAGCTGGGTCCTTTCTACTAAGTGCATTGGCCACCTTGTTCGCTTTCCCAGGATGGTAATGGATTGAACATTCACAATCCTTGATGATCTCTATCCATCTTCTCTAGTGCATATTAAGCTCCTTCTGTGTGAATATATATTTAAAACTCTTGTGGTCATTATATATCTCACATTTCTCTCCATAGAGATACTGCCTCCAGATTTTCAAGGCAATGATCAACGCTGCAAATTCTAGATCATGCGTTGTATAGTTTCTCTCATGGATTTTCAAATGCCTTGTGGAATAGGATACCACTTAATCATTCTGCATCAACACAAAGCCTAAGCCCTTTTTCGAAGCATCGCTGAATACCACAAAAATTTCCCCACCTGTGGGTAAAGTGAGCAAGGGACGCAGTGATAAGACTCCTTTTAAACTCCTTGATGCTTTCTTCGCATTCATCACTCTATAGAAACTTTAGTCCCTTCCAAGTTAGCTTGGTAAGAGGGTTGGACAATCGTGAGAAATTCCTCACGAATCGTCGATAGTATCCAGCAGACCCCAAGAAGCTACAGATATCTATTACCGATGTTGGCCTCAACCATCCCTCAATTACATCTGTTTTGGAGGGACCCATAGATATCCCATTGCTTTAGATGATATGGACCAAGATTGAGACCTCATTCAACTAGAACTCACACTTGTTGTACTTTTCCTAGAGCTTCTCCTTGGGCAAAGTCTCTAGTACAGTTCTTAAATGCTCCTCATGATCCTCCTTGGTTTTATAGTATATTAGAATATCATCTATAAAGAATACCATAAATTTGTCTAGGTAATCAATAAAGTCTCTATTGATTAATTCCATCAATATTTCTGGACCATTAGTGAGTCCTAAAGGCATTACTATGAATTCATAGTGCATGTATCTTGTACGAAAAACAATCTTGGGTATATCTTCCTTATTCACCCATACATGATAATATCCCGACCGAAAGTCCACCTTGGAGAAGTATTTTGATCCACGTAGCTGATCGAACAATTCATCAATTTTTTGAAGAGGATACTTGTTCTTTATCATGATTCTGTTAAGTTCACGATAATCGATGCAAAGCCGCATTAACCCATCCTTATTCTTGACGAAGAGGACTGTTGCACCCTATGGTGAAGCACTTGGGCATATAAACCCCTTATTCAGATTCTCCTTTAGTTGTTTCTTCAGCTCTTCATGATCTACAAAAACCATTCTATATGGAGTATTGGATATTGGTATAGCCCCGGGTATAAGTTCAATTGAGAATTCAACATCTCTTCTAGGAGGAATACCAGGCAGTTTCTCAGGAAACACATCAGTGAATTCCATCACAATAGGCATTTCCTCAAGGGTGGCTTCTTCCTTTGACTCAATCATCTGATCCATATACGCATTCTCATAGGGAAGTAATATCCATGCCTGAGATGATGGGGCTAAAGGAGATTCATCTTCCTCCTTATAATTGTAAAGAATCGGGTGTCGATTCTCCATATAGAGTGTGATTTCCCTCTCACGATAATTTCTGTTGGATCTATATAAGGAATGCCAATCCATGCCAATAATTTCATTAAATTCAACCAGAGGGAGTATGATAAGGTTCGACGGGAAATTCCATCCACCGATTATAACAGGGGAGGACTTATATTCATGGGATGAAATGATTGCTCCATTTTCCGTACTCACCGATATCTTCACTTCCATGATTTGTGGTTGTGGTGGGATTGTTCTACAAAACATTCAAGATATAAAAGAATGCATAGAACCTGAAAAAAATGTATGTTCTCTATTTATGAATGAATAAATAGTGTACCTATCACCACTTCATTGTTGGGGTTCCCATTAGTAGAAGTGAGGGCAAAAGCTCTTCCTTTCTACCTTGGAGTTTGTTGGATGCCACCGAAAACCCTTGGATTAGGGTACTGATTTACAAAATGACCCGGTTCATTGCATTTGTAGCATTGAACAATGTGTTGAGGTTTGAACTAACCGTTTCTCTCCACATTCACAGCCGTGGGTCTTTCTTGCCTACAGTTAACAGCTAGGTGCCCTTCCCTTCCACACCTGATGCATTTCCTCGTCCCCATAAGGAAATTTCTAGGGTGCTTCTTTCCGCACTTTTGGCAAGTGGGGTGCTGGATCTTCTTAGCACCATTGGATTTATCAATCAGACCGCCAACATTGAATTCTACCTTAATCTTATTGTCCCCATGATACCCTTGTGATTCTCTGATCTCCATTTTGACACTAAGGGAACATCAGACAATTTCCTCATAGATGTCGAAGTCACGGATCGCTAATGCTTTCCGCAGTCTAGGCTTCAGCCTACCAAAGAAGCGGTCAACCTTGCATTCAGGGGTAACGACAAAGCCAAAAGCATATTGTGCATGCCTTGTGAAGTTTTCCTCTTACACTCTAATAGATTCTTATTCTTTTTTTAGGGAAAGTAAGTCCCTTTCCATCTTAAGCCAGAGGGTGTGCAGAAAATATTTATCGAAAAACATATTCCATAAATCCTTCAATTCCAACTCCTCAATCTCCTCCTCAGGCTTCATATTTTTTATCCTCTTCCACCATTGATCAGCTTCACCCTCCATACGATAAGCCGCCAGGAGAACCTTCTATTGTTCAGAACATTGATGGATGGAGAATATATTTTCAATGGATTTGATCCATTGTTTAGCGATTGTGGGATCAGATGATCCACTAAAAGTAGGAGGTCATTGTCTCATAAAGCCCTCAATTGCGACTTTTTCTTTCTTAGGGAGGGTTGAACATTCCTCTTGACCTGTGATTCTATTCAAAACATGAGTTATCTGAGAGAGAAGCATGACAATGTTCACGATTCCCTCTCCCACTGGATTGTGCATCTCATTAGTATAGTCATTACACTAGTCGTCACAAAAGTTGTTAGCCCGAGTCCTCCTATTACTGGCCATTGGATGGAATAAAAGGAAAGTTAGGGGTAACACATAAAGGGTAATCGAAAGAAAAAAGTTGATGACTTATAAATGATCTTGTATTTCCTTAACTCATGAGTCTATAGGCTTCAGTCAAGGATTTTCATGATCTACTTTCTAACATATATTCTTAGGGGATTTTTTTTAATTCTCTTTATAAGGGTTCATACTAATATTGTGAATTTATCAAGACATATCCCACGGGACTGTCATAACCAGGAGTGCAGCAAGTCCCATTGTCGTGCACCAGTTCCCGTTAGAGTGTAGCTCAATGTTGTGTTTTCGGGTTTTACCCCTACGATACATCTGTTCCAGAGCCGCCTCTACCTGCTCGTATCCAAACAAGGATGTGTTTGTTTGATAAACCACTTAGTCAGTTCTTACCAAAACATAGGGTTGTTTTTATTATACACAGTCTTGTCTCTAAGGCTATACTAGGGTTTTCTAATCATAATCTCAGAAATAACTAAATCTATCCTCTGATACCAACTATGACAACTCTGCTTTTTATTACAACTTAAACATGATTCATTACATAAAACATCACTTGATAAAACAAAGAAGATCGAGAGGTTTAGTGTCTTTTGAGATTAGTATCATTATATAAAAACTTAAAACATGAAATAAAACATCTTTATTGAGAACTTCCTTTACATGACCATTACATTCCATCGTTCTTAGCATTGTATGGGATAACCTTAGGACATGCATAAGAAAAGGGTGAGATATAATGCCCAGTAATGGAGTACACATGGAATAACATGAGGAGTAAAATACATGTTAGATAATAGGCATATCAATAGAGAATAAGAGAAACATGAACATAAAGGCATGATAAATCATGATAATCCTGACATGGAAATGTGGCAACGATTCTTAACATGGAATTAGCATGAGGCTAGACTCATTTCACATAGAGCATGAATAAATCCCCATTACACATAAAGCATGAGTAAACCCTTGTTGCACTTGAATTAGAATGAGTCAACACTCATTTCACATGACATATCATGATACATTACTTTTCCCAATGCATTGGAGTGCTATAAGGGCACACCCTTCTTAATCGTTTCATTTCATGCATAAGTGTGCCACATGGATCATAAAACATGGATTCATAAAACATAATCCTTTATTCCACGATAAAGTAATGTGGAATTAATTCATAAATCATTATAAATAATAAGTAAATGTGCGTAAAGGAGAATACCCTTTATGGAGAAATGGGAATGGTTTTCACTACACAATGACATTGGCTTAGAAAATCAGTCCGATTTTGGCAGCGTAACGGCATGACATAAGAATTCATACAAACGATTGATGAGAGAGAATGGGGTTACTCATCATATTTACATCTAATGGAATGTAAGGAGGTCATATATATTCATGTACCAACAATTGTAATGGAATTTATATTCATGATACAAAAGTTTTCCTTGAATATAAATGAGGAGAGAGAGGTTCTTTTCGGAATTTCGGCATAGTAACGGGTGTACATGGGAGGCATTTGATGAGTGAGAAAGGGGTCTCCCATCATTCAAACATAAAGAGGGATGTATGGTGGAGGTGTGAATCCATACTCCAATATTCAAAATTGAAATTGAAATGGAAAAAAACTTAAAAAAAATTGGATAAAAAAGAAAGGAAGAAAAAACCCTTACTTGGAAGTGTGCTTCCAAAGGCTAGAGAGAGGCTTGTGAGAGGCTTCTTGGGAGATTGGGGAACGTTGTGATTATTATAGAGAGAGTAGGGTAGGGGTTGGACGAACTCCAAAGTCTTTGAGTGAGGAGGAAGTGGTATCGTGGGTGGGATTATATAGGAAAGGTGAGGGAATTCTTTATTATTTAGGTTTGGGACCCCTTATATTAAATTAATCCAAACCACAAACCATCCCATGGTTTTTGTAAAAGGGAAGAGGGAAAAAATATTTTATAAGGAATAATTCTGAACTTCTTAAAATAATAGGGTTTCTTATGTGGAGGCGAGTCACACTCCCATGGAAAACAATTTAAAATGACAACGTGTTTAATAAGTCTTGAGGGGTCCATTAATGCTTTGAAAGTAAGTAAAACAAACCCAAAATCACATTATTTTAATGGTAAAAAATATATTGGCCGAACATAACTATTATAGTATTTTATGACATCACTATTATGTCATTATGACGTCATAAAACACAATATATATTTAAACGGTATTTAATTTTTACCCGCAAATTTGACTATCTCAGAAAATTATGAAAAATTCAACATTGAATAATTTCGACCTACCGATTCCAAAAATAAATATTATTTTATATAAATAATTTTCTAAATATGTTAATTTTCAATTTTAAAATAAAAACCGACATTTATAAAAAATTCACAGGTTTTGACAAAAATGGCTTTCAAACCTTAATAAAAATTATAATTGCATTCATAAAATTATAAGATCATTTATATTTAATAAAAATTAATTTAATAATAATAATAATATTTTATTATAATATTATTTAATTTAAAAATCCCTTAATTTAATTTTTTTTACAATTCTTAATTAAATAATAACTGAAAACACTATTTGTACTTTAAAAACTATTTACAATGTATCAATAATGACAAGAAGGTATATTCATTATTATATACAAAAAATAATATAATGGAACATATTACTAGAGATTTGTTACAAAAACCCTTAAAAACTGCATAAGACCTAAGGGTAAGGTGTTCGATGGTGACAGACTCTTGGGGTGGCTCGGATAACATCGCTCGAGTGGTAATCTCTATCAACTTCCACTTTCCCATAAACCACCTTTTTCAAGCATGACATGATGAAGATCAGCTTGGTCTTGGTCAAAAGCGATTTCCAAGGATGCCACATTTTTTCTGAGCTCTATCAAATGGGCTTCGTATGGAGAAATTCTACTGGATGAGGCCATCGCTTCATTTGTCTGAGTAGATTTGGATTTGTTAAGGCCCTATGTTTATACTAATCATATGATCACTGTTCAACGACTATATTAGCAACGGTCAGAATTCATAACATAAAACAAATGAATTTGAAATTTTATATAAACATAAAGAGACATTTAATTAGATGAAGAGGGATTTCCATTAATGAAACTTTGGGTCATTACATATAATTATTGTAGGTTCGATTTTATATGTAAGGTAAGTGGAAAACCTATATATATTTTAAAAATTAAAATATAATAATGTGATATTCAAGTGACATGGGTTCCATGGATACATAAATTTTCTTTGAATATTGGTTTGGGATGAAATAAATATATCAATGAAAATTTATCACTATTTTAGAGGAATTTTATCCCTTATCTCTAATTTTAAGCCATTATTAATATTTGTAACCCAAACCATGTTGACAATGTTTTAACATGGTTAATGTTCATATTATCTAAAAATAATATAGATATTTTTTCATAAAATATTCAGGATTATTTCAAATTTGTAAACATGTTTTCTATATTAAATTTCTATAAGTGATGGAAATTTATTTTAAAATGATATAAATTATAAACCATTCAATAAAAATGGAATTTTAAGCATAAAATTCAATTTTTCATATTCAATGAATAGTAATATCTATTAAATTAATATTAAATTATAATATTGTATATATATTTTTCATATATTATTATTATAATTCATAAATAGTTATTAAATTAATTTTTTATGATAAAAACAAAATCTATGCATAAAAGTAGTTTTTCAGAAAAAAAAATATTCTTTTTAACATCATGTGCTTTTATTTTCAATTTTAACCAATTGATAAAAAATGAATAGATTTTATACTGTTTTAAATAATAATTTTTATAATATTAATAATGTGAAATATTTTTGAGATAAAACATATAATAAAAAAATAAATCGCATAATCGTAATTTTTAAAAAGTTCTTTTGGATAAATAGTAATTTTTATGTGAATTGAAAATTAATTAATACAAAATTATTTCATTTAAATATAATAACAAGTTAATTATATTAAAAATTATAAGACTTATTCTCATAATTTTTTTTTGTGCATCATAGTCTATTAATCACAATTATTAATTAAAGATAATTTTATTATACAATAATGTGGTGTTTCAATAAACCGTCATTATAAAAATATATCCATCAAACAAATATCACTCTAAAATAAATAATTGAGGACTCCAAGTCCTCATTACGACAATTAGTTACAACATCACATCAATATATTTTTTATTCCTCCAGAGTACCATAAACAGATTAGTGGTCTTGTTTCATAACACTTTATCTCTATGATCTATGATTTAAAATGGTCGTTCATCATATGTAAGAGCTTGTACCAGTGGTATGGTGTGTGCGATTATTATTTGTGATAGATAATATATATTCAACCTAAAAATAGATACATAGAATACCTCATGTTCTCGGGCGAGGTCATGAGAACTTGTCATGTGATATGTTTTATATGATGGATAATCTCATAAGGACTAATTTGTCTAAGGAATATCATTAGCTCATTTCTAAATATTATAACATTATTCCACAAAGATATTTTAAAGAATTAATTAAGGGAAACTTATAACACTATATTTTACATTTTTTTGTAAAACTAGTTTGTTGAATTCGGGATTCTCGGATCTGTTAATCAGTTACTCTAACCTTTTTTTCCTTTTACACATCTATATCAGGTATCAATAACATTAACTCACAAAATTCATCCCAACATGTTATATTTTTTCACTTATTTCCATAGACTGCTTCATAAGTAGATATAATAATTCTTGACTGTAAGATATTTTTTTTTGGAAAATTCAATCATAAGATGGTATTGATCCCAACTTCCCTTGAAATTAAAAATGAATTATCTGAATTTATATTCTTGGGTTAAAATAGTTTTCTTAGAGTGATTATATACGTGAGAATGGTACAAAATGTTGAAGATAAATTATTTATTAAAATATTACTGAATAATTCTAAAAAAATTAAGAAAAAAATATAATATTGATCAAATATGATTGAGAGGTGAACTACATACAATAATTATCGTTACTTAAAATATTAAATTCCGATATGGTAAATGGAGAAATTTTTACTAATAGGAATGAAATGTACTTATTTCTTCATGGGATAAACTACAACCCAAATTGAATTTCACCCTTTAAATTTCATTGAGAGTCACATGAAAAAATCCAATGTGATTTTTTCCCATTTCCACATAGGTATGTTTAATAGTTGTAACATACCCTTAAAATTTCACTATCATCCTTAACATACTAATATAGATATCATCAAGATATATTCTTCATGATATATATTTTAATGTTGTACCTATATGAATTCCCTTTAAGATCACTATACATATCCATACGTCTAGAATGAACAGAGAGTGATGAGATGTGATTCATCCAACAAAAAATCATTCTATTTTTATATTAATAGAGGACACACCGAGTTCATGAATTTGATAATTCCATCATGGTCAATGTTAATCTCAAGAAAAATTCAAACATTTATTTATAGATTTATATGTTAAATTTGTACATCTTTAATATTTATATGGATTGATTACTGAATATTCACATGAAAAATCTATGATATTTCTCCATTCCGTATGGTTTTGAGTTACATAATATAAAATACATAAGTAATAGTTCTTTCATTATAATTATAGAATAATGATCATGTTTCTTCCATCTTATAGCATCAACAACCCATTTTAGCTTCCATAGGTGGTAATGTATTGAGTAGTGATAATATTTAATCAGTTCTATGATTATTATTTAGTGATTATTCAACTCTTTCTATATGAATATATGATATAATTTTTTATGATTAGTATAGAAGTCATACCATTCAACAATAGGAAAATCATTACATATCTTCAATAGAAACAATATCGTTGCATTTACCAATCATGAGTTTGTTAATTTTTATCATATACCATCTTTTGGCGAGATAAATAAGATATTACCATGTACTTATACACGAGGAAACATTCCATTCCCTTCTTTGATGCATCACAATTGATCGAAGAAACAACCCAACTATATGTTAATATGAGTGCAGGTTCAGAAAATAACATTATTTTTAGATTCTTGAAATTTTACATAAATGAATATTTCCAAAGGAATACTTCACCCTTCTATAAAAAATTGTTTTGTGTATTTTATATCCAATTATATTATGGAGACCCATAATTCTCATACATACATTTTATATATTACTTTATTATTATTCAATACATAACATAATGATCCATGAAATAATAATATAGGTTTACTTTATTTTGAAACATGGAAATATAAAAAATCGGTACACAAGAGCACTTCATAATTTCCCATAATGTTCTTCATAATTTGTACCCCTCTTAGACATATCTTACATAAAATCATTCTTTATAACTTGTGGAAATGAAAAACAGGCAAGGGTGTGCTTAGTTTCTTTATAAGGGTAAATAAGGGAGGTAAAAATGATCAATTAAACATAACTTCTGAATACATGTATATGAATAATATATTTACATTTGAAAACCATAACTTACATATTGAATATCATAATCTTGAGTCATGTCCTACACCATGTTATTTTTTAAGCTACGAATTAGAATGGAATCATTGAACATTATCCATAAGAGTATTGGATTGGAATATTACATAAGTTTGTGACATACAAATAAGAATAGAAAATCATATCCTTTGCGATGGATCACTCCAAAGATGATCATAGACGATTTGGTTCAAATAAAATTCAAAAATATCATTATTAATAGTTCACTCCTAATACTATAATAGTGGAAAGATTCCCTTATTGAACAACAATCACTCCTCATTTTAGTCCTTATTATCTCATTATATATCTATCTTTACCCAATGTAATTTATAGATATATAATTCCAATGCACATTTAATGTAATGAAAATCAAATATATATATATATATATATTCCAAAACATCATAAAAAATCATCACTATCTATCCCATGGAAAGGAAATGAGTTTCATAAACAATTCATCATTCCATTGTATCATAACCCATGGAAAATAAATGGGTTTCAAAATGGTTTCATAAAAACATAATTAACCCTCATGAATGAATCTTGTTTCATTGAATTGTCCTTAAATCATAATCATCAAAATCCATACAATGAAATTGATTTGATATTATCAACATATCATATACCTATTAAATAATATGTAACATCAAATACGTTATCCATTGATTAAAAATGTCTTCAAAATGTCCCTAGAACATTTCTTGAGTAAAATACAATTTTCACATTGACATAACATTGTTAAAACCCAAAAAAATTCAAAATATTATGGAATAAATTTTCTTCAAGAAGAATGTTGGAAAACTGAAAAAAACCATCCATTAACTTAGTATTCCTGATATATAAAAATTCCATTAATGTCATGTATGATAAAATAATGATTCCAATTATGTTTTTTTGTAAATTTTAAAATGTACTATTTTTAGATAATGATAATAAAATTCATTTTAAACAATTCAAAAATAAGTAATACATTATTGAATAAATATTTTAAAACATAATTATAAAAAAGTAAAATTCTTTGGGAAACCATTTTTAGAAATTTTTACATGGATGAAAAATTATTTTCAACCAAAGAAGAAATAAAGTCTGATTTATCTATAATTATTATTTTGGTCTTTAGAATAATAGAGGAGAAGAAAAATAAATTAGAACATTTAATCTCAGAAATAAATAAAATCTAATAAAAGTCAGGGTATTTTGGAGAAATAGGTCATAAAATTACACAATCATAAAAAATCTCGACAAATAATTAGATTATAATATGACTCGCAAACCTCATTTTTCACATGAATCAAATTAAATATAATTTCACATATAATAAATTTAAATTTATAAGAATTATATAAAAAATAATTTATATACACATTATTTCATATGTGATACAATTTTAACATATGATTAACAATTTTTAAATAATTACTAATTAAAATCATCGTTTCTTGGTGTTAATTATTTCATTTTTCATTGATGTTTCAGTTCCTTTGTTCCAGTCCATATAGATTGATCATGGTTCCATAATATGTATAATTTTAAAAATAATATAAATATCATAAATATTAATTAAATAAATATATATATATATATTAATATCCATAATTTCTATTGATAGGAAAACATATTACACCACTCATGGAGACTGTAGGATATGCATACATATTAATAATGTTTCTTTTTTTCAAATAAAAAACAAGAAGAAAAAATTTAAATAATTTTTCAACATTATAGAATCACTAATATATATTATATATATTATATAATCAGAAAGGTTATCCTTATTAACAATCATTCAAATAAGAAACCAAGAAATTTTTCACATTGCTTATGGATGTGGTAGTGAACATGTCAACATGAGTGATGTTATCATTTTCACAATGATTGGAATGAGGTAGATAATTGTTGTTCCATCACCATAATGAAAACTATGTATCTATAATATATTAAATACATTATTTTATAATGGATACATATATTTATAAGATTTAAATTAATAAATAAATTTACAAAATGCTCGGTGAAGAGTTATACCACATCATTGAGAGACAACTTTTGGATTACACCTGAAGCCTTGAAAGGAAGATATTTTAGAATGAAATGAAGCTATTTGATGATCGACTATAAAAAAAGGTATTATATAAGGACTTCTATGATTTATAAGGATCAAGAATTGTGAATAATGATGGATATAGTGTTCCCTTATATAATTAAGGTGATGGGAACGATTGGAATTATATAATGTTTTAAATTAATATAATTTAATTTTTAGAGAAAATGGATCCGAATTTAAATAATTATAATATAAAATGATAATGAGTCTATATATACATCAAATAAATAATTTAGGTGTTTTTAATTTTTATTTCATCCTTACCTCTTAGTTTTAACCTCTATTAACCTATTTTGATAATTACCATGACAACAAAATTTTCTACTCTATATGTGTTAAGATTGTTACTATAAAAGTGAAAAATGAAAAAGAAATGGAATATGTTTGATATTTTCAACCATAGATCATTAATTTTCATGAATATAGTATTTTTATAACTTTCAAATCTTTTTATAACATATACTTTATTATAAAATAACATCAATGTTATTTTTAGAAATGTCCACTTACATTGACATTTAAAACAACAGAAAAATAATGGAATTTGAATTTATATAGTTAATAAATCATTTATATGTCATATGTGTCCTGAAATATCAATGATAATAATAATTCAGAAAAATTGTATTAATTTGAAAAAAAAATTAGAAAAATTATTTTATTTTTATTTTAATTTAATAACTACTATGTCGGCATTGTGAAATAGTATAATTTTTTTATTCATTATCTAAAAAATAATAAAAAACTAATATGGTAAGAAAATAATTTTATACTTAAAATAAACATTTATAAATGATCATAAACTATTATTATCCTTATAAATATGTTTTAGAGTTATTAAATTCAAGATAATGATATTCAGTATTTATTATTTTCTTAAAATAATATAAAGGTCATAATTAAATTAAAATGAAGCCTTGTTGACATATTTTAGAGAATTATATGATAAATATTTAATTATGACAATAAAATTTGATATATTAAAAGATTGCATAATTTTTAATGCATATCCTGAAGTTAACACTTTTTACGGATTTAAACTAATTCAGGAAACAAAAACATACCACGTTTCTTAGTCATACTAATGAAGAATAAATTAGATCTATTTAAAAAAATTTAACTATATGATTCCAAATATAGGATCCATATTTTAATATGAAATTCCTATAATTGGAAGTTTTTTTTAAAAATTGTATGAAACGCAAAGAAATCAATTTTTCAGAGAAATGAATTTTAATCTTTAAATTTGATTTATTGTTATCCCATTATTAAAAAAAACATTAGATAAATATTAAGAAATTTGATTGAATATATTTTTTTATCATTTCTTTGAAATCATTTATAAATATACATTTACATAATTTCTTTAAATAAAAATACAATGTGTGCAATAAAAACTGTTTTTGAAAAGCATATATATTTACCTTCAAAACATTTTATATTAATTTCTATCAATTCAACAAACAATGAATTTCTTATACATTTTTTTAAAAAAATTTGATTATTTATTTGTCCCTATACATACCAACAAATCCAATGAGAAAGAGATAACTTTCACATTATACAATAATAATATTTAAACAGTATAATGAAGTTTGTTTAAACTCAATGTTGTATGTAGAAAAATAAAGCAACAAAATAAATCTTATTTTATGATATATTTCATAAAATAAAATGTTGTGAAATTATACCCAAAATAAAATGAATTTATACCATGAAATTGATTTAATCTAATACAAAAAAAGTAGGAAACATGGATTGCACCACATCCTCAGGTTTGTAATGACCCGGATTTTCCATGTAATTTTTTTAATTATATATAATTACTCAATGTTTGTGAAAATTGACAGATCATGATTATGAGGCCCGGTGTGCCTAAAATTAATTTCTGAATATTTTTATGGTACATTTAGTGAATGCGCGAGCAGCGTTTTCGAACATTTGAACTGATGTTCGGATTAAAAATCTGAGAGCACCGTTGAATCTGCAGCATTGAGATTCGCATAAGGAGGTATTCACGTCGACTATTGGAGGTCGTGAGAAAATGATAGATTATGTAAATTTAATGAAATAATAAAATAACATAGTCATTTTATTTCTCTATTTTTCGTTTCCTTCAATGGACATGCGGTAGTGTCAGGACCAATGATGTGTCATGCCATCAAATGGATTGACACCTCAATTCTTTGTAATAGTGATGATGGAATTTAGAGGGTTTGTATATTAATTTAACATCATTAAATCCATGTGCATTACTCAACCTCCCCCTACCCTATTTATATGGAACATGGGGTGGGATATTGGAAGGACTTCACCAAGAAACTATGTTTTTGTAATATACCATGACCCCAACCACTTGGAGGAAAGAACCATTTCCAGCAGGTGGTGACGAACACCACTAAATCAGGAACCAATAAACAACATCTCTTCCTCAAAATAACATGTTCTCTAATGATCTTGAGTGTGAGAATTATCTTGTATTAATTTCAAGATATTTGTTGAAACATTTTCTTACTCATCTTATCAAGCTAACATGGAGGGTGCATGCAAAATGAACAAGACCATGACCATCCTCTACATTGTCGATCAATGTTTTCATCGCAAACATTTTAATTCGTTTATACAGAACATGAAACAGAGCATCAAGAAACGAAGAGGCATCCCGGGGAAGCTGTTGGTACCTTCGTACGGAAAAATTGGCCACCAGAGCTCTCCCATTGACCCGTGGAAGACCGTCATTATGGAACTGGCATAGAATCGCTAGAGATCGGTTCTAGAAGGTGACAATAGCGACTGGAAATAGCTGGCCGTGAAGAATGTGGCGACGCACCATCACGCACAGCCAAAGAAGGGGGTAGCAGTATACACCCTAGAAGGATAGCGACGTCCATCATCGTCCCATCATGGAGGGAGGCGAGCAATGCACCACTAAAGTTTGTCATTGCTCAGAAACTATGACTGAAGGGCCGGGACCCTCAATGGTCCCGAAGGAATCCTGGCAGAGCTAAAAGGCACTACCACTCCACCATCCGAATGGGGAAAACCGCTCCCCCCATGCCAATATGTTTCCCCCGCACCAGTGGGCCACACCTTCCGCGGGCTACACCACTACAAAGGATGGTACACACAAGTCTAGCGGGCCGGGCCACACAAGCCTAGTGGGTCACGCCCTTCGTGGTCTGGGTCGCACCAGCCCAATGGGCCGAACCCTCATTGGGTCGGGTCATGCCCTTCTAGTGGGCCAAGCCCGTCACAAGCCTTCCCATCTAGGCTGGTTCGGGCCGGGATGGGTCAGACTTGAAATAGGTTAGGTGGGCCCAGACCGGGTCGGGTCGGCTCAGCCGATCAGGTTGGACTGGTCCCGGACCCCACGAGGCGCAATTTCTCTTAAAGAGCCATAACTTTTCAACTGGATGTTCATTGGACGATCCGTCTATGGAGATTGGATCCTTGGTGAGAGACTGATCTTTTGGAATACTCTACATGACTTTTGGAGGAAGTTACTGTATGTCCGAGTGGGATCAAACCCTAATCCAACTAGGCCATTTGTACTAAAATACTAATAAATCACATTAAGGGCGTCCAAATGATGCATCATCTATCATGTTGGAACTCCAATGACATGGAGGAACTTTGTGTTACTCCTTCTTTAAGATTAGTGGCAGTTGAGGTACAAATGATATATTGAGGGGTAGATTCTATGGTACTCAAGCACCCTAGGTGAGAGGAATCTTATTGCTGGTAGTAACGTGATGAAAGAACATAGATCTTGTGCGGGTCGTCATATATCATATCTTGTGTGGTTCAGTTTTCAACAATCCTGTGTGGGTCAACACAAACTAATCTTTTGTGGGTCAGATCATCTGTCGGTCAGTGATCAACAAACCTGTGTGGGTGAGCGCATACCGATCCTATGTGGGTCGTATCTTGTGTCGGTCAGTGAGAGTTATTACCTATCGATCCTTTGTGGGTCAATATCAGTTCATCTTAATAGAATAAGATGATCTACCTTACAATTAATCATCTGTACTTATGCACTTATGTTATACCTGTTGGGAGCTAAGTATTTACCGTTGTGGAACTTTTACCTTCGTGGTGTTACCTTTGTGTTACTTTTAACATCCTAGTGTTAAAATCGTTATGTTACATTTTGGTACTTTTACATTCATGGTGTTACCTTTGTGGTATTCTTGCCTCATGGATCATTTATAAGAATGGCTAAGAATTTGGAGCCTTAAGTTTTCTCATATTTTAGAAGAGTATACATTGATAACTTAGTTAAATGTATGGGAATATACCTATGTTGATTTAATTACTACTTAATGCATTGTAATTGTGGTTTTCTATCTGGTTTTTCATTTTTGGGATTCTAGGTGACCTTCAGGGGTCTCGGGGTCCCTACTAATTATTTTTATAGACACCATTTCATTAGCTATTCTTTCAATTTGTTTTGTCTTGTGCAAATGACATGCAACGTTAATCGAGGCGGAGGAGGGCCATGACTGGATGGTTCTAAGAGTTGTACTATTTGACATGATGTGCTGCAGTGACTACCGATCGTGAGTTATACCTACCCTTCATGTGGGATCCTTGGAAGATGATCAAATGAGAATTTTTTTTATTTGTACTTTTCAGTTGGTATTATATTCGATCCCCATTCAATTACTATACTCACTCATTTACTATTCAGTTTTACTTTGTGTTTTGAATTATTATAGTGTACTTGGTCTGTGTTTTTTCATGATTAAAGTCAATGCCTTCCCGTTTACAGGGATATTCCTTTCAGTGCTAGTCTCTGACCCCTGCCCTATGGAAGGCGTTCTAGGGGTAGTCACGACACAGTCCCCGGGGGATGGGTAGTGAAAGGGTTCCCGTGTAGTGTTTCTAATTTATGATACCTATAGCGAAATTTAACTAGGAAAGAAGCATTATTTTATAGAACATTATATCTACAATTCATGATTTATTATGTATTTTCATCATATGAATGATCATTTACTTGTGGTATATCCTCTAATATTAGTACTTATTAAGGATCAAGTATGTAATACATTCGGAGAGATACATGGATCACATCATAAACATGGGAGATTCTTAGTGTAAAATGTAATATAAAAGACATCATACAAAGTTGTTCAAAAATTTAGAAGGGGACAATGTACAAAAAAATCATATTTTACCTTTTTTATAATCTCATAATCCATGTCCATGGATAAATTCATAGATACACAATCTCAGAAATTTCTAAATTCACATTTAAAATATGATTGTAAGAATATTATTTATGCTGACTCTAATATTCCATGATGTGCTACTGAATAGTTATAACAATCTCTATCATTTTATCTCCTAGATCATGTTATTATAACTTTCTATTTTTTAATTTATCTCACCACATTTGAGTTTTTGAATTCCTTCCACAAAGTTCTCTATAAGGATTCAGAAGAATATAAATGTTAATGCTATTTTTGTAATAAATCTCTACTAAAGAATGTTATTTATCCCACCACTTTTGGTATCCATAGAATTATATCATATAATATCCTGCATGGATTGAATGGTTCTCTTTTAATCTCCATTTGTTTAAGGATGATAAGGTATTCTGAAATACCACTATAATGTTAATTGAAAATTCTTGTTTTGACTTTTATGTCTTTTGTTTCGGAAATCCCAAATATATTTATACTCAATTCATAAATAATGGATTTACATTCAATACGGTTTTCTGTTTATCTTACAGAATATTACCATCATACTCAATCTATTTATCATACTGGCTCTAGCCAATTTACTCACTTTTCCAATCGTACTCACTCTAGTTATCATTCTCACATAGGCCATCGTACATACTCTGTTTATCATACTAACTCTGACCATACCACTCACATTATGCATCATACACACTTTGTATCATATCAGTATTTTACATTATATTCATACCGACAAGTGATATTAAACATATTCATGTTATATTTTTAACTCATTCTTCTTTTCATTATTTTATCAAATAACATGTTTTATACCAATCATGATCATGATATCATGTTTCATATATCTATTATTTTAAACAAAATTATGTTGTGGAGTTAGTTATAAATTAATCAAAATGTTGTTGTGTTTTTTGTTTCAGTATGACGGTTACAATTCTAGGTGTCCTAGTCCCTCATAATTTTCCAGATAAATATGTCCATTAGATAAAATATAACCATTGGAATAAGAGGCTTATTAATATGAGGTCATTTTTAGGTGAGACAACAACTGTAGCTTCTTCAACGTTCTATAGAGAGATCGTGTGATTTCTCTCTTACTTGTTGTGAATTCCGTTAGATTCTAAAATGTGAATGGATCGTTAATTTTTTTTTTATTTCAATGTGTTCTTGGTTTTTTTCTGCATTTTATTAGGTAATAACGATTGATGGATTTTGGGGATAGGTAGGTGGTGTAACCGATCATCGTATCGAGGGATTTAATGTGTTTGAAAAACAGAGGATCTGATTACCTATAAAATCGACGGCTTGCAGGGATAGAAAGATGGACATGTTGATCATCGTATCGAGGTCTTATCGGTGTTGGTAAGACATACCAATTATCCTAGGTGAAATCATTCCATAAACATTGGGATAAAATAATTCTAATAACTTTTAATATTCCACTACTTATTATAATAGAAATATTATCCTTTTATTTCTTCTTTCTATTTTTATTCTTTTTTAATTGTTTAAATTAAAGATTATACCTTTTAATATTGTTTGTATACGATATATTATATATAATTTACACTTTTTATCACTCTGATATTTATATTCAACCTGAAAGCATTTTATCATAACCACTGGTATTATATCATCAGGCCAAGAGTCAGTATGATCATTATTTATCATTTATAATAGGAATTGTAAATAGTTTTATTTTTTCGTGTATTAAACTAATAACCTTACTTAATGGTTTTAATATAATTTTATAAATATAAAATTCACACCCCTCTTGTATATATGACATCTCACATCCATTACGATCCAACTATTGGTATCAGATCATATTTTCCACTACTTTGTAAAATTTTCAAGTTAGATTATTTTCAACAATTCTAAATAAACTAACTTTTATTTGTGGAAAAAGGATATTTTTCATTATGATGGAAGGCATAAGGATTGTTAGTTAAATTAAAAATGATAGTCCAACAAGATGACATATCTTTTATGGTAATGATTTTTCATATTAGAGAGATTGAATGAAGACCTTTAATATAAATATTGGTGTTTATAACATTGTTATTCTCACCGATGACTATAAAATCTCTAAAAATTTATTTGGGACATTTACTGCCCAAGAAAAACGCAAATTTCAGTTAAAATATAAGGTACACAATAATTGACTATGTCAAATGACTAGGAATATTTACAATCAATTCTCTTCATAAGAATACATGAATTGATAATGGATGAAATTAGAGATTATACATTTTGGTACTTCTAATGACATTGAAACAATAAGTCCAATGCTAATAGATGACTATCAAGATTTGGAATTTCCTTATGTTGGTCCTATAGTTATGATTCAACAATAAATAATGAAATTTATTAATAGTATTCAAGTTATGGGAGAGAAAAATTTTGAAGATGAAGTCATAGTTGACAAGATCATAGATATTATTCCAAACGAATGGGAATCCCAGAAGACTACAATTGGTGATTATAGAAAGATTAAAAATCCCAATTCTGATGATGTAATTGGAAATTTATTGAAATATGATGCATGACATATGATAAATGAATATATAGTTAAAAATATGAATGGAAAAGTATCATTCTATACAACATCAATTCATTATAAGTCTCAATCACCTGTGAAAACCATTTCCTGAAAGAGAATGGTTGATGTCTTATGAGATTCTAGTGATACTGAGTAGTCAATTAATGATCTTGAATATCATTCTAGAATAATGGAATATTTTTTTTAAATAACAATTTAATATTTAGATATAAAAATAATTCAATAGGAAACAACGAAAAGAAGGATTCTTAATTCACTAGCTATGAATATAAAAGACCAGGACAAATTTGACCTAATTGTTCTATATTAAAAAGAAATGATAAAAATGAATGATATTTAGAGAGGAATATGAAAAAAAACTAAAATTTCAAGGGAATAAAATCAATTAATATAAACGACTCCTAATGTATAGGTGGAGTGATTCTTATAATGACTCTTTTGATTGGGATATCTCAAATAAAAATAATGTCGGTCTCCATTCCAAAAATCCTTATCAATTCTTATTGGCCAAGGTACAAAATTATGAGACTCTAACTAATATGTATTTGAATAAAATTATCCTAATAAATATTATCCTTCCAATGAAAAAATATACTTATCAAGGAATGACAATTCTTTACATTCATATAAATTTTTATGAGATTTTCTAAACTTTTAGAAAATGAAAATTGTAAATTTTCTTAAGAGACATGAAAATGGAAATAATACGATTAGTGTTTTAATAAGAGAAGTATAATATCTCTCTAATGATTTTTATTCTAAAACTATTTATATTGAAAATATTTTTAATAAACCTGAGAAACTGATTTCTAAAAGAAAAAACAACCTAATGAATTTGATTATATAATTTTTAAGAAAACCATTTTACAAAAAAAACTCAATTAAAAAACCAATACTAATGAAGATAAGAATTTAGTCATTACAATCAAATATGATATTTTTTCTTTTATGAAACTGTTATCAAATTTCACTATTGGAAGGAAAGAACTTGATAAAATATATTCACAATTTTGTCATCTATGGAATAGTTCTGGAATTGGTTATACTTATTCATAACCTATTCTTAGTTAAAAAAAATTCCATAAAAGTTCTACATTATGCACCAAGTGTCAATGTGTTGGACATTTGGAATGAAATTTTTATCTTAATGAAACCCTATTTTTAGATTTCATATATTTCAATTTTCAAAACAAATTTTGTTTTCAAAAATCATACTTTCTAAAATTTCCAGATCCAAACAAGTTTGGATTCCAAAAGGTTAATTTTTTTATAGAAAAAAAACAAGAAACAATAACAATACATGGTATATGGATAGTGGATGTTCCAGGAACATTAGTGTAAACATAAACTTGTTTGAAAAATTTATCAAATGAGTGATGTAAATTTTACCTTCGGAAATAATTCCCAATGAAATATTTTTGGTAAATGTAATATTGTTTTACATGGTAAAAATTTGATTTCAAATTTTTTATTTGTTGATGGTATTAATAAAAACATAGTTATGAAAATTCAATTAGCTGATGAAGGTTATTGTTTAAATTATAGGAATGATAAATGTATATTACACAATTTCAAGGGTTAGTTCATTCTATCTTTCCAGAGTAATGTGAAAATTTACACTTTGAACCTGGAAGAAAATAGGATCTAAGAAATACATTGTCTAAGTGGAATGGAAGACCTATCATTGTTTTGGCATAGAATACTAGGACACTATAATTATAGAAAAAAATGTAAACTCTAAAAGAAATTAATTTTTATTGAGCTACATTAGATTAGGTTTGA
Source organism: Viscum album (assembly GCA_963277665.1). Taxonomy (NCBI): domain Eukaryota; kingdom Viridiplantae; phylum Streptophyta; class Magnoliopsida; order Santalales; family Viscaceae; genus Viscum; species Viscum album. The sequence goes on from OY728162.1 coordinate 1,050,085,048, forward strand.
TACCTCTAAAGATTGTAACCCATGTTAGTATGGAAAACAACATAAGTCAATATTTTAATCAATTACGGAAGTCAGAACTACCGATGCATTACAGTTAGTGCACATATATCTTGTTGGTCCTACAAAAACATGATGTATTGGAGGTAATTACTATTTATTTGTTATAGTTTTTTATTACACTAGGTTTATATGGGTATATTTTCTTTTCAAAAAATTAGAATCATTTTTGTTTCCTTAAAACTTTTGTAGCTAAGGTTAAAAATGAAAAAAACCTACAACAGATTACTATATGAAGTGATCATGGTAGTGAATTTATAAATTGTTATTTTGAAAACTTTTTTAGTAAGAAAGGTATTACTCACACCTTTTCTGCATCAAGAAAAGCTCAGAAAAATGGTGTTGCTGAGAGAAAAAATAGAATTCATTAAGATATTATAAGAACAATGTTGAGTGAATAATCAATGGAAAAAAATTGTTGGTAGTATCTATTAGTAATTATTTTTATACTAAAAATCATGTTATAATTTGACATTTTCTTTATAAAATCCCCTATGAGTTGTGGACAGGATAAAAAATGATTCATATTACAATGTATTTGGTTACAATGTATTTATTTTAAATTCAAAAGGCATCCTACGTATGTTTTCATGAAAATACGATGAAAGATTATTTTTAGGTTATTGCACCACTCATAAGGCATATATAGTTTTTTATTAAAACACTTTTGTTGTCGAATAAACAATACATGTTATTTTTGATGAAATGGACCCTATTGTTTTCAAAAATCCATAAAATATTTATTATTATGTGTTTTCCAAAAACTTATTATCAACCTATGATATAAGATTATTCAATCATTGTAAATAATGAAGAAATTTTCTCTGGGACATTTTCACGTGAATACTTTCTACCATATGTTGTTAAACATGTTTAAAAAATAAATATAAGTTATTACATAAGAATCATCCCAATGATAACATCATTGGTGATGTAAATCAACCAGTATTGACCTGGAAATCCTTATGAAATGAAATAGAATTTATATTTTTTCTATCTCAATTTGAACCTAAATATCCATGGGAGGCTTTAGGTGATAAGGATTGGATTAAGGAAATACAAGATGTAATAAATTAATTCGAAAGGAATAAGTACTGTACATTGGTTGAAAAACCTAAGGATACAAATATTATTAGAGTAAATGGGTTTTCAAAAACAAATATTATGAAAATGGTATCATTTTATGATATAAAGACATACTTGTTTCTAAAGGCTATAATCAAAAAGAAGATATAGAATATGAATAAACCTATGCTCTAGTAGCAAGACTCAAATCTATAACAATTCTAATATCCTTTAATACATTATTTAAGTTCAAAATCATTTAAATGGATTTTATGTGTTCTTTCATTAAGTTTTATGTATAGGAGGAAGTCTACGTAGAATACCCCCTTGGTTTTGAAGACACAAAACATCTTTAATATGTTTAAAAATTTACAAAGTCCCTTTAGGCACTTAAACAAGCCCCTATATCTTGGTATGATAGGTTAAACGGATTTTTGTTACAAAACAATTGCATTATGGGAACATCTATTCCAAATATTTTTATAAAGAAAGAGGCAAAAAATATTATGAATTTTCAAATTAATGTTGATGACATCATCTTCAGATCAACTCAAAAGTCATTAATAGATTCATTTGAGAATATAATTACGTTTTAGTTTCAAATGAGTGTGATGGGTGAATTAACATTCTTTCTTTGTTTTCAAATTTCAAAAACACCAATAGGTACATATTTATCTAAATATAATTATATCAAATACTTACTTAAAAAGTATTAATAGGAAAATACTAAAAGTATTAGTACTCACATTGGATCCTCAAACACTCATGGATTTGATGAATTTGGGTTACTAGTTGATCAAAAAATAGAGGTATGATTGTATTTTTACTCTAATGAATTGATATTAATCCCATATTAATTTTTTAGTTTCATTATGTTCTATATATCATGATAATAATAAAACAATACCATTTAAAAGTTGTGAAAAAAATATTTTTTGGAACGTTAAAGGATCATTGGATTTATGCATTTTCTATTCTCCTAGAAATTATTTTTTAATAAAAAGATTTTTAGATGCCGACTTTGATGGTTTTATAACGAATAAAATGTTTACTTCGAGAACTTTTCATTTCCTAGGAGATGATTTAATTTTGTTTCATTAAAAAAAACAATTAGTTGCACTCTCCACTGTTGATGTTGAATTTGTGGTTGCTCGAATTTGTTGTGCTTAAGTGTTGAATATGCAATACACAATCATAGACTATGGCATGAGTTTTACTAAAACTCAAATATCATGTGATAATAGATGATCCATTAAATTAAGTAAAACCGTGAACATCACTCTTGCAAAAAACCAGTATATATTAGGCATCATATTATTAGGGATCACACGTAAAAAGTGGTATTATTTTATAATTCATCAGAAAGAAATAACAACATGCTGATATTTTTACAAAACCATTACCCTCTGATAGATTTGAATATATTAAAAAGATACTAGGAATTATTAAAATAAAATAATCATTCTCATATAGTTAATGTTTTTTAAAATCTATTTACATTAAAACAATCATCTTCTATAGGGGGAGAACATTTGTATTTTTTCTATTTCTTTTCTTATTTCATATTTTTTATTCTTTTCTATTTATCATATATTTTTTATTTTATCATAATTATTTATTTTATAATTCTATTGGTTTTATTTGTTTCATTAGTTTTTTTATTTATTTTTTATAACATTCTAATTTCTATTTTATGATTATATCTATCGGTTTGACATTATATCTCTCGGTTTGACATTGTGGTTATTGGTATTAAATTTTGTTTATCAGTTTGAAACCCTGTCTATCAGTCTGATAAAGCCTAGTCCATTTTCCTAGAAACATAGACTAATGAATTTCTTTATCGGACTGAAAACATATAGTAATAACATTGTTTTCCATTGTATTGACAACCTATGGAAATGAATTTGTTTTCCATCGACTTGAAAAAATATGGTAATGACTTTGGTGTCATATGGATGGAAAAACTATGTTAATGAATTTGTTTTCCATCAGCTTCCAAACATGTGGTATTTAACTTTTTCATCGCCACAAAACCCTTTGGTAATGAATTTTTTTACATCAACTTGAAAACCACTTAAAATGAAATTGTTTTCTATCATCTTGACAAACTTTGGTAATGAATTTTTTTCCATTTCCTTGACAACCTATGGTAATTAAATTATTTTCCAACATCTTGAAAACCTATGTTAATGAAATTTTTTTACATCTGCTTGCGAACCGATGATAATGACTTTGTTTTCCATCATCCTGACATCCTTTGGTATTGAATTTGTTTTCCATTGGATTGACAAATGAACATAATCAATTTGTTTATCATAAATTTGATATTTGACCTTATTAACTTTTATTATCTCAATTACTTATTTTTCGTATTGTATTGTATATTAACCATCATAATAGTGTGAAACTCATAACTTACTAGAAATAGTTGATAGGCACATTCTCTTTTTCCTTTTGTATCATTTTTATTTTCATTTTCTATTTATAATTTATTTAAAATAATTATAAAAATTTCATTTATTCATTATCGTTGGAATATTTCTCACTTAATATCAACTGTAGAAGACCAATGGTTACACAAAATTTCATATAAAATGTGAGACCCTTCCTCGAACCCAGTACAACTCTTCAAATTTCTCTGTGAAGCACTACTCTTATTCTTATGACATGGTATGATCATTTAATTTGTAAATCAACTTTATGTCTAAGTCTTCCAGGAATACTTCTACTGATATGTCTTCAATAAATTTATTATAAATGTATTTATTTAGATAAATGTTAGTTTCACAATATTTCTTTGATAGATATGAATATCCTATTAAATTTATTATTTTGTTTCAAGGTTGGGAACACCATTGTGTTGAGAAACCATATTAGGATCTGATTCTTATTGAAGATGTCAGAAAATTTTATAATATAGTGAATTTTGATAAGAATATAAAGATTAATTTTTCTGTGTATAATATAATGTTATCTATGTTAGTGAAAAAAGTAGGACATTGGTAAATGTATCTAATCATGGTGACTCATTATGTCATTTTCATAAGATACTAGAGGATGTTGGTACTTTTAGCATGGAAATAAATGAAAAATAAAATTTCCTTATCAATGATGATAAATTAAAGGTATCCCATATCATTGCAGTTAATAGTTTTATTTCACTATGGATGAAAGGGTTTCTTATAACAAGGAAAGGGGATACATAAACTCTAAAAATTTAGTTATCATCATGTTAAAATATCTTGTGAATATGATACAGGTAAATCTCAAGGGTTACATTTTCAGAAAAAATAAGAATGTGAAGTCTGGAGTAACTAAGTATCATCTAATCATGTATACAACTATTCTTATGATGTTCATTAATTAATGTTTTATGTCTTTGAATCTTCTATTGAATGGAGAATTTAAAATATTTAAAGGATCATGGATTAAAAATGATGTAATCCTAAAGTTGAATGTTCATTTTGATGTTGAATTATTTTTTTTGTGGATGTGAAAGAATCAAAAGAAACTCAATCGGAACAAATCTTAATAGAATTAGCTCATGAAGTTATATCTTATCAAAAGTATGATCCTAAAAATAGTGCACTGTCTAAAAATATAACTAAATATTGAGAAGAGGTTGTAGCCACGTGGAAAAATGAGAATGAATAATGAAAATAAGTTTATCGTTTGTTTGGTATTAATCCAGGTGATGCTCTAGTTGAGAAGAATAGAATAGAAGATACCCTATGGGATGAGGAGAAGTACAATAATCTTTTGGAAAGATAATATCATTATTTTGATGTTTCCAATATACTAATGGTTGTTGAGTTAGGAATTTCTCAACTGATAGAAGATATTCAATAAGAACTATTCATTAAGACTCTTCCAGAGAAAGGGAACAAAATAGTGAAAGATGTTTTTTAACTAGTTTTACAACATGAAGGTGAAATAGAAGAAGGAGATGATGTTATCATGGAATATCCTATGTTTTTTTAAGAAATGTATAGATTAATATTATCTTCAAAAACAGATTGGAGGAGTTTAAAAACAAAGTACTCATGCTGATCAATCACCAGTACGGTCTATAGAAACTCAATCAGATAGTGTTCCTTCACCCATCATGAAACTGGATAAATGTTCTGATGATGAGAGAACCATTATCATCATTGAAAATGAATAAAAATAAATAGTTGAAAAATAATACGAGTTGATAAGGTAAAAGATAACGGAAAATGGAAACAACCTAATGAAGCCTCATGCTCTTCCAATGACCTTGAATCGTACAACAAAGATACAGATTCAGAGAACACTATTTCTCTAAAGACGTTTGATGTCATTGTACATGTTTTAAGAAGGATTAAAAAGACTATTACTTATTATCCCATAATAGAAGGAATGATTTATTACATCACAAAGAACCAAAGTAAGAAATTTAGTTTAAAAAGAGAGATCAGAAAGAATGTAATGTCGATAGAGGCTGATCTAAAAATTTGGAGTGATAGATCTATTTCTCATAGAATGACATTAAACAAGATGACCAAATGTTAATATAAAATAGAACGCCTAGTGAATGAACATGATGAATAAATTTATGATTTAATGATGATTTGAAATGATCTTTCTATATCTTTTAATAAGCTTGATAAGGATAAAATTGAGAGGTTGAATCAACTTTCAAAAACCCATGGTGCTAATTGTCATTCCATTAAACCATTGAATGAATGATTCAATGATTTTTAGTCAGAGTTTTTGAATGTTTCATCTTTCAAAGATGAATTTTTTTACTGAAAAAATAGTGTTCGATCAAGAAAATAAGACTATGCAAGATATACTCTTGAAGAGTTGATCAGGATTTAAGAAGGCACCATCAAAAACCCTCTAAAATCCCAGGCTGTTTCTATTTCAGATGATAAGAATGAAATAAAGTGGATGAAGGTTTTTCTTCAGGATTTGATCAATAATGATAAATAATGAGAAAAAAAATGATTGTTTTCTTGTATCATTAATCTTTGATTGACTTATTAAATTTGATGATCATTTTTACAACTTAATGGGTTTTACGTTTCATTTCCATAATTTTGTATTTTTTTCCTATAATCATTTTAGGATATAAAAGGCTACTCCTTTCTTTTTTCAAATCCCAAAGGGGGGGAATGTTTTATAAAATGGGAGTAAATTTAACAAAGGGGGATAATTCATAATTTTTTTACTCAAATGTAAAAAATATAAACCATGGAAAATATAATAACACATTCCTTAGGAAATTCTATACCTTTGGGGGGTTAGTTTTATTAATTTCATTATCCAGAAGAGTTTGAATACCTCATGGGGATAAAGTAATTCATTCTAATTAAACATTATGTTTTATGATATCCAAAAAGTTGGATATTTTTAATTTAAAAGTATTCCATTTAATTATATTTTTTTTGGAAATCCCAAATCATTTTATACTCAATTGACAAATAATGGATTTACATTGAATAAATTTTTCTATTTATCATACTGAATCTTTACATCTAAGTAAATCTGTTTATCGTATTAACTCTGGACATCATATTCACTGTGGTTATCATACTCACTTATTCTATCATACTTCCTATGTTTATTGTATTGAATTTGACCATTATTCTCCTATTATGCATGGTAACCAATTTTCATCATATCAGTATTTTAATTTATATTCGTAATGAAAATTGATATTAAATATACACATGTAATATATTTATCTCATACTTGTTTTCATTCTTTTATCAAAACACATGTTTTATACCAATCATACTAATGATATTATTTTTAATATATCTATCGTTTTGAACAAAACATTTCCATGGAGTTAGTTATAAACTAATAAATACGATGTTGTATTTTCTGTTTCTATATGACCATTACAATGCCATGTTTCCAAGACCCTCCGAATTTTCCATAGAAATATGACCATTGGAGAGAATATGACCATTGGAACCTGATGACTATAAATAGAAGGTCAGTTGATGCATAGACCACAAATATATCTCCTTCCAAGTTCTAGAGAAAAACTGTACGACTTCTTTCTTATTTCATGATAAATCTATGAAATTATAAATTTTTAACGACTTCTTATTAGTTTTTTATTTCAATAGGTGATTTGTTTTTCTTTGTACATCATATTAGGTGAAAATAATTGAGGTCTTCCAGGGATTGGAAGATGGTGTAACTGATCCTCATATTGAGGGATTTTAAGTGTTTGAATGATAGAGGTTCTGATTACTTGTAAAATCCAGGGCATGCAGGGATAAAAAGTAAGACATACAGATCATCATATTGATGGAGTATTGGTGTTGGTAAGATATACCAAGTATCATAGGTGATAGGACACCCTACTCCTTTGAATAAAATAATAGTAATAACTTTTAATTTTCTGTTTCTTATTACAATAGAAAGGGAATACTTTTATTTATTCTATATATTTGTATTATTTTGTAATTGATTTAATTACAACTTATACTTTTGAGTATTGATTCAATAAGCAATTTGGTATAATCATTAACAATTTATATTACTCGGATATTTTATTCAACCTGAATAAAATTGTATGATAACCTCTAGTGTTATATAATTCGACCAAGATTTAGTCTGATCATTTGATTTATTTTATAAGGGATTAGTGAATTGTTGAAGTCTATGACGTACTAAACTAAAAACATTACTTAAAGGTTTTAATATAATGTTTTAATCTACAATTCTCCCCCTCTTTTATTTGTTTCATCTCATCTACATTTAGATTCAACATATAAATCTATAGATTTATAAAGACTTATCTAAACCATTGATGTAATCCTAAAATCTCAATTAGATTCAATAAAATGTGGTTCTCTAGAATAATTTTAGAATTAGTTAATGTATATACTAGAAATATTATCATAGGATAAATATTCCCTGATTGGAATTAAGATTGATAACTTTATCTGGTGTTTAACTAAAACCTAAATTGTATTATTTCTATTAGATATTTTTTGGAGGTATAAAACATATTGAATGGTGATGTTTTGTCATTTCCATTCGTATATGGGTAATAGTTTTTATATTACCTTATCTTTATGTCTAATACACAAATTTTTTTACATATAATGCTTCGAGATAAATTATATATAATATTATTTTCCTGTAGTCCCATCATACGTACACTTTCATTTCTCTATAAAACGTTGTACTTCCAAGCTGAATAGAGAATGATGAACTATGAGCATCATGAAATATCTCTTTCATCAAATATTTAATGTATGGAACATATACATGGTTCCTGATCCTTCTCATTCCATCAAAATAATAGTTCAACACATGAAAATTTCCCACCCAATTTGGATGTTCATCATCTTAGTTCTATGAATCATTAATCATCACATTGACAGATTGAAGATAATTTATTTCTATAAAGAATTATTTTCCCCATTAATTAATTAATTCTAGTCTCATCCTTTGAAAATCATGAATTATTGGATAATTTTTATTCGTCACCATAGATAACATTTCATAATCCTTTAAACTAAAATAATTTAATAAATTATTTTTATTCCCATGGTGTAAATGTATTGAGTATTTATAATATCTAATCAGCTCCAAGCATAAACTCTTCTAAATATTCATCTATATCTATGTGAATATATAATTTAAAATTTTCTGATTCAAATATATATATCACAACTTTATCCATAATGAAAAATTATCTACAAATTTAATGAGAAAAGATGCTAATAAAATACCAAATCATGATTTGGATAATTTTATCATTAACTATAAATTTTTATGTGATTTAATCTATCACCATATCATTATATGTGAGAACACTCCCCAATCCATTATTTCATTCATCACTATATATAAAAATACTTTATCCACTTCATGGATGTATTAGAATATGTTCACTGACTAACCATCCCTTTATTTCATTAAAACATTATTTGAATTCATCCATCCCTTAAAACAAGGAAACACTTATCAGTTAACATGGTGAGTGGATTAAATGACCTAAGGAAATTATCTAAAATGTACTGATAATATCCCACCAAACAATGAAAACTAAAGATCTCAGTTAATTTAGTTTTCATAGGACAATGTTCAATAAATTAAATATTTTATAGATCCAATGATGTACCCTCACATTCGATTATAGGATCCTAAAATTAAAAAATCTATTTACAAAATACAAACTATATATATTTTTCATACATATTCAACTAATGGTTTTCCAAAAATCATCAAGTGATATTCATTCTATTAATTTATCTTGGATTATATAAAGATAAAATATATAATGATAACTATTAAGTAATAACGGCAATATCTAAAGAATATATTCATTAATTCCCTGATGATATAAGGGGAATAATTAAGGCCAACTCAAATAAAAAGATATTTGTAGTGTCCATAGCTCATAAGGATAGATATATTTAGTATGTATTAACTTTTGACAACAAAAAAAATGTATCTAGATCGAAAATCAAAATATTAAAAGTATTGAGGCCCTTGTAATTGATTGTACAGATAATCAATATAAGGAATGGGATACATTTCTTTGATTTATTTTTTTTCTATAACTAATATAATGAAAAAATGATCTATATTTATTCTTAACAAAATGAACATGTGAAACCCATGGGGTATTACATGGATAAATAAATCAATTATCAATATCACCCTTCAATTTCTTCTTTATTTCATATACCTAAATAGGTTCAACTTGTCTAGATAAATTGAAATATGTGAAGCACAATAAATGATTTCTATTGAAAACTCAAACAAAATATTTGGAGGAAGACTTGGGAACTATTCCGAAAAATAATTAACAAACTGTTGTGAAATATCCATATCATTGACGATGAATATTTCACCAAACATCTGTTATAAACAACCCTTTCGAATGAGAAAAAATTAAAATTATGGATGTAATTTACTGAAGAAGTTTTTATTTACCATTTCAATGAATCATTGTCATTTGATAGTTTATAATTTAAAAAATTAATTCCCTTAATTGGAAATTGATTTTGAATTTATGTAATTAAATCCATTACATTCCTAATATAACAAAAAATTTAACATAAGGTAGAATAATTTTATTTTCTGGAAGCACATTCCCACAAACATCAATCAGAAACAAATAACAAACATGAGATTCTATCATCATAAAATTGGTATTTTCACTTCTAATTATAAATATAATAATTGAGACGATATTATTATAGCCTAAAAAAATATTCATATATAAAATAATGGGTAAATACTAAATCAAATAAGTTATTTTAAATTTTATATTTGCTAGTAAGTGTTCCATTCACTACATCATTATATTATCCAACATGGGAGATAATGATCACAAGATATTTCAATTTTTCTATAGGATTTAGAGGTTATTTACTTTGATCATCATCAATAACCTTTATATTTGATCAATGGTTTAATTATTTCCAAAACTACTTGAATTTGAAACACTACATTGTATGTGGTATATAATGTGGTGATTTCTCTACGTCATTAGCTAAATTCTTCTTTCCATCTCTATATTATATGATTATATAATGTCCCTTATTTCTACACATAAAACATTTAATTGTACCTTTATGTAAATTTCCTTGACGTTTAATTCAACTATTTAATCATAAATAAAATATTCATTATATTCTATCCATGGCTTTTAGATTTTTTTGAAATCCCCATTTCTTCTATTATCAAAACCATGAAATTGACGGGTAACCCATTTCTCATATCCTCCTTGATATATCATCAAGGTATTTTTTCATGAAAACTAATGATTATTATGAACAACACCATTTTGTTATTAGATTTAATATATTCTAGAATCAATCACTCTTACTTTATAGTTTAATGATTACGCTGGAAGCATACCTCTCAAGTACTATAAAAGTTTCCTCATAGGTACTAATAAGTTATCATCCTTATCATTTATAAAATCTAATTAATTATCTATTCTTATATGACTAATTTGATTAAATAATATATTGGAAAAGGAACATAATCTAATCCCACAAAATAGAGTCAAATTTTTCATGTTATCTCATGTTCTCGATACGATTCCACCATTGATCTAGGTTTATTTAATAATTTCAGTCAACTAAAATATCATTTTCTTCCTTAAACAATGGATAATGGAAAAAAAGTTTATCTAGTACAAATTTGGAGATTACAAACCTATGGTTAATTTCTACCACTAAATGAATGAATATTATCCCATAGAAAGGACTCAAAAGAAAAATATTACAGCATTTTCTTTTATGGAAGATTAGTATGATTCATCACTTGATAAAGTATCATAATCACAGAACTATGATTTTTAATTATATCTCCCACAAAATGTTAATTCATGGGAAGAAATTTATTTCATTTTTCGTCACATTCATCATTAACATGGTTTTTTTAGGTTGTAAAAATTAACTAAAACAAATAAGCATAGTATATGCGACAATAAGGATGATGGGGAATTACATAGACTTTAAGAGTCATGTATAGACTGTACAAATCCAATCACCTTATTTTTATTTCATGAAAAAATAGGTTTAAAAAAATTCATCCATGCCCATTAAAAAACATTATGTTTTTACCATTTACATAGACATATCCCTAGATTCTTCCCCAATGTTTTCTTGTCATTGTTTATATTTTTAACTAAACCTTTCCCTTATACCAAATATAGTGACCTGTAAATATCATACATAAACAATACATCATATTTGATGACTATCTGATATGTAACATAATGATACAAACTATAATCATATAATTTTATTGAATTTTGAAACATAGTTGAATAGAGAAATTTTCTTATGATATCTACATCTTACCTAGAAAATTTCACCATAACATGAACCGTTCAAGAAAACAACATACCTAAAAACATTCTTCAAAGCTTGTGAAAATTAATAATAAGAAAGTGTGAGCTTAGAGTCTCATTATGTATAAAAAAGGGAGACAATAATGTTCAATTACACATAAAATTTTCAATAAGGTATAATAACACGAACTTAACATCTAAAAACCATACCATATATATTATATAACATAACCTTGAGTCATTGAATAATTTCTGGGATTTTTTGACACATTAGTCATAACATAATCACAGAAAATTACCCATGAGAGCATAATATTAGAATAATACATAATATTTTCGAATACATATAATCCTTTAAAATCTGTCCCAAAATTAAAATATCACACACATTCCTATCATAGTAGATTGAGTGCACTCCCCATTCAATTATATACATTGTGAAAATTAACTCCTAATAATATCATTGTGAAATGGGTTCACTTCCTCATTCCATCAAATCCATTATCGAGGTTCAATCCCAAGTATATCAATGTAGAAAGAGTTCCTTACTACACTAGGTTTACTCCCCATTACAATCATTATGATCTCATAAGATATTCGTATTTACTCAATACATTAGAGGGATGTGTAATTCAATGAACACCAATTACATAATAAAAATAATACATATGTGTGCTATAAAATCATAAAATATTCATCATAACAGAAACCGTGGAAATAAAATGGGAGGCATTAACATTTCATAATTTTATCATAGTACAACCCTTGGAAATGAAATGAGTTTCATAATGTTTTCATCATAACATAAAATAATGGTGCGAAAAGTATGGGTTATATTGAATTACCCTCAAATCAACATCATCACAATCCATATAATGAATGTATGCGTGGTGTATAATTTGATCCTACCACTAGTAAATATTACAAAAAATCACTTATGTTATCAATGATAAGAAATGACTTTAAAATAACATAGCATCGTTTTTTGAATAATATTACCTTTTAAAATTGTAATTAATTATTTAAAATAGAAAATATTAACAAAATTTATATAGAAATTTTAATTTGAAAATTAACAAAGAATTTTATAAGATACACATCAATTGATTAATCATTCATAATGGTAGAAAATTATGTTAAAGGTGTGTATGTTAAAATAGAGATTACTTTTACATTTTAGGTAAAAAGTAAAATGTAGCTCATTGAAAATGTTATTAAGATTAGTTTTAACCATTGTATTTATAATTTTTACATAGGTAATTATTAATTTAAAACTACATTTTATAATAGTAAAAACTCTTTGTAATTTTTTTGAAATCCCGGACATATATGAAAAAATAATTTCGACCGAATAAGGAAATACAAAAGGATTTCCATAAAAATATTATTTTAGACTCTAGAATAATTAATTGTAGAAAAGTTAATGTAGAACATGAAATATCTAGAAATATAAAAAGGATATAAAAATTCATGTAATTCATGAGAGATATTACTCAAAATTCCATCATCAAAAAAATATCACAAACCACCCCAACTAGTGATGTGATCATAACATAAATCCCTTTCCTCATGTTCTACATTCATAGGAAAAAAATCTAACATCTTGCATAATAAATTTAAATTTATTATAAATCCATACCATAATAGTGTAGATAATATTAATAGAATATATTATAGATACAAGTTCATGTAAAACATAGATATCACATTTATTAGATAAATATTATATACATAACATAATGACTCACAACAAAATAAAATATGTCTAGTATCTATGAAAATATATATATATATATAACTTGTTTATAATTGAAATACATTATCTCGAATTAATTTATTAAAAACTATAACCCTTATTAGATATATCAGACTCAATATCATTCTTCACAACACGGGGGAAATGATACATAAGAAAGGGTGAGCTCAGATTCTCAGTAAGGGTAGACAAATGAGATATCAATGATAACATGAGAAAAACTAGATCATTATCATATGATAACATTTTTATAAAAATTTAAAATCATACCCAACATATTATAGACAAAAATAAATATTCATGGAATTAATAAAGGACATTGTATAAGAAATGCTTCATAAATGAATCAAACAACTCGAACCGTGAGAAAATTTCAATGGAATGAGACAAATGTTTCTAGAAATCACATAATATTTTAAAATCATTTCAATTTTAGTACAAGCTCACTTACATGTCTATAATTTTAGGTTGGTATCATTATACAAATCATCATAGTAGTCATTGTTCACTATGAACAATATAATACTGGAAATAATCCATTAATAAATTGTGTCCAATCACAGTTCCATCCATGTTTTTTTCAATAGTTATCAATCCTTGACCCATTAATTATAGAGATATATATTTATGGTCCCAATTATAATTCATGAATATCATAAATACATGTGTCATAAGATCAGAAAAATTCCATCATATCAAAACCTCTGAAAATAGATTGGATTAAAAAAAATCACTATATTATAACACTTTCAAAAGTAATTTCTTCCATAAAAAATTTATAATTACATAATATAATAACCCATTGTGAAGGATTTGGTTTTATAAAAATAATTTCATTATAAAAAAACCATCAAAAAAAGGAAGAATTTTGTTATCCTCGTAACATATTCCAAATAAAGCATATAATATATCAAAGCATAATAATGGTATTAGAACATTCTATCATACACATAATCCATAAAAATAAGGAATAACTATGAAATCCTTAGATATTACCGTCAGTAAAGGGGGTTTGTAATTGTTGAATTGAAATACCATTAAAATATATATAAATCTATCTTTGTAAATATACCCTTTAAAGTATGAATGAGACTTTTCAAACAACCAAATTTTAAAAAATATGTTAAAATATGTTTAAATGAAAATATATTTTCAAATTTAAATTTTTTTTTTATTGAGTGGTCATAATGATATGAAATTACATTCATATCAAATAGTTTAAAATAATTCATTATGTACTAATTTTTGTAAAATATAAAAAATTAGGCTGTTTATAAAAATATAAAAATATTGCTTTTGAAACATTTTATAAAAACCCATACACGTGTAATAATGACAATAAAAAACTATATAATATTAAACACCTTATTTGACATGTTTTTAGAAAACATTCATTTGGAAGAAATCATTTTTTCTGCCAAAGAGAGAGGTAACATAGATTTTTCTTAAATTATTTTTGGTATCATCAATACTTATGGGGAGGAAAATGAATGCAATACATGTTATTTCATGAAATAACAATAATATAAAAATATTAATGAGTTTCAGAATTGTTTTATCATAATTTTTCATCATTGAAAACATGATCTAAAACAATATATACAAAAGATGAAATTTTGTGATAAAACCCTTACTAAATTGGTAAAAAGTTTATCATAAACACCATGAAATAAAGAACAATGGGTGGAGAATTAAATCCCCCCCAGAATTCATAATAATAATTATAAAATATAGTCATGGGATTTATATTCACCAAAAAAACAAATAAGTGGTTAATGTAGCATGTTTGTCACAAAAATGCAAGTGAGATGAAAATCCAATACCTTGAGTTCCAATTTCCTCAAAATAAATATAAACTCTATTATAAAAAATATAAATTTGTTATTATTAATTATCATATTTATATAAAAAATCTACTAATATCATATATGATCCAATATAACACTTTCACACCCACATCACTATAATTCCTTTTTAAAATTATTGTTTATGAGTGTTAATTCATTAATTTATAATGAGAATTTTGGTTTAGTATTTCTTGTATTTATACTATTATTATAGATCCATAATATCCATAATTTTAATCATGATATAAATAATACATAAAACAACTATATTAATATTTAAATTCATCCATAAACTATAGTTTTTGAATAATGAATTATAATATTCATGGAGAGGTTTGTTGTGAATATGGATAAATTCCCTTTCAAATTTTTTTAAAATGGAATCGAAGAATCCAAAATAAAATTTAAATTTTTAAAAAATAATTATTAAATCATAAAAATAATTTTTATTAAATAAATATTTCACTATTAACATCAAATTAGAAAATAAATATAAAAATCACATCTATTCATTGTTGTGGTAGTCCACACAAACACACAAGTATTGTCATTAACTTATAATGTTTTAGAAGATATGAATTTATATGTGATATTATAATTAAAAACTATAATAAATTATAATTTTTCATATAGAAAGATGTCTCTCGTCATAATAACCTACCATAAAATATTACGGGGAAAATGAATTATATCGCTATGTGAGGAAGGTGGCCCGCACGTACTCACAAGTGACTCATTCACATCACATTTGATGGGGGGAAGAGAGTGGATTATTGTTATTCCCTAATAATAACAGAATTTCAGAATTTTTTGGGTACTGAAGATATTATTTTATGTTAAATACTAATGGTTCATAGAAGATAATGAATAAATAATAAGAAATATACTAGTAAATGTGATAGAATATTCATTAAACAAACTCATTTAGATATCATCTTAAATATAATAAGGTTGTAAATTTGAAAATAATAGAAAATATTTCATGTGAATATGGTATTCTAAAATAGTGGTTGATTGGGGATGGTCTAGAAAGATGGAGTAATGTGTGTAATGAAAGTGGAAGGAGTTATGCCCTTTTATAAGGGAGAGAGACAACACCCATGGAATTTCCTCATATAAATAAAAAATTCTAAATAAAAAATAATTTTAAATGGAAATGTATTATAATATAATGTAGGATAGAGTTGAAATCCAGAACAACAATTAAATTTATATAGGTTTTGGGGAAATTTTAATCCACATCTTTTTAATAATCATTTTTTAATTTTTTTTACATGAACCATAAAAATAAAATTTTTAACCATAAATGTTAAATAAATTTATCAGAAATTGACATGTGTGTATAATCCATTCACAGGATCCGTTAAATTTATTCCAATATCTAGTAGTTCACACAAACTCATGAAGTCATCAACATATTATAGAGGCTTTCAACAAGTAGTGAATGTATAAAGGTAGTATAATAGGGATAATATATCCTTGTAATTAGTAAAAATCAATGAAACATAAATAATTATTAAACAAATAATAAAAATAGATAACCTAGATACTTCGAAACAATTAACCATTCATGAACAAGTTATGTCATTAAACATATAGGCATCCCCTAACATGTACTACAACAGGTCTAGACTGACTAGAATAAATATATAAAAGTCCCAAATCATGTAGGTAGCTCAAGTTCATTCATGGACTGTAGATACACATTATGTCTTAGCACAATGGAAAGAACCCATAAAAAAGAACAATCTAGGGTATTAACATACAAGGATGAGATCTGTCTCGGTACTAATCGGTGGCCATGAAATATTCAGAGATAAACTCAATTGGCCGCCAAAAACAGTGTTTAATGTAATCCAGTATATGAGTATAAATAAACTAGTGTTCACGTATAATAAATAAATTAGTAAGTAATAAATTTAATCATGTCTGTAACATATTCTTCAAAAGACTGTTGGATTTCCATAAGTGATGTGACTTATGATGATATATCTCTGAACAAGTTCCATAATGTATATATTTTAATATATGTAAATATATATAATCGAATATATAAAATACCAGTGATCAACCAAAGTGTATGACCACGGAATACACATAATTGTTATATAATAATGGTATCCTATTTTTGAAGAGATGAAATTAATAATGATCTCAATAAAGGTTATGTGATATCATACAAAATTATTTCAAATAAAATGGATGTCATGATCAATGATATTAATGATATGGGACTTCATTCCCAACGATGTGAATGAAGGATAAGGGACACCATACCTAATGATTTCAAATATAAGTGATGTATTTCTTGATTATCTCAATGATATTTTTTTCATTCCAAACTATCTCAGAAAAAAATAGGGACATCAAGGCCCATGATCTCACATCAAGGGAGTGAGATGAGTCATGTAAAACACATCCATTAATCATGGAACAATAACCAATAATATTTTGTGAAGATAATAATCAAGAATTTCAAATATTACTTTACCATAATCTATCCTGAGAAACAATAATCCTTGAAAATTACAATTTAAAACAAAACATAATAATTTTATTTATAAGAACCAAAAGTCCATGGTAAATGGTTATTTAATTCAAATTCCACTGAATTGATTTAAAATTAAAAAACCTTTAACAAAAAATTCCTTATATAGGAGGTGGTCTAATTAGAAGTGATAATAGATATGATGAGGTTAATTTAAAATATCAATATTTCAATTAATTTTTTCAAAATATTATAATATTTCTCCTCAATTGTTCTTTAAATATAAAATAAAGGCATGAATGTTATTCCATTTCAATAAATTAAATTTAAACATTTCTATCATGATGAATAGTTTAACACACAATAAAAGGTGATCTAAATAATAATGACAGAATTATAATCATATGAATTGAACAACTCACCATAAGGGATGTATTGAAATAATACAAAAATTATGATTTATAATATAATTAAATCGATCTCACCATACATAGTGGTTTAGGTTGAGGGCTTCAAATTCTAGCCATATTGATCATTATAATAAACATTATGGTTTTTATTGAAGGATTTAATTAAATGTTTTTAAATCATAAGAATTAATTCAGGTAACATCTCACATAGGGAATAATGAAACTAATTTATAAATGAAAAAACATTAATGTAAAATCATATAAACTCCATAAATCATTCTTAGGATGCATCAATAATATATTACTAGGATTAGTTTCAGAAAACATAATGGATATCAACAAATTTGACAGTGCCCCGAAAATATGGTTAATGTAATAGTATGGAAATACCATTTGATTCCAATGGATATATAGATAATTAATGGATGTGAATCAAGAGAAAAACTGATTGAGACTAAATGTGTCAAATGAGGTTCAATTAAAACTATATATAAAGGTGAACTGTGGAAGAATAGGATGAGACAAATAGATGATCAACCATGGGGGGTTATTCTATGTAGCTTGTTGGAGAAAAGATGTGTGATCATTTTAATGGGGGAAGGTAAAAATGAAATTTATATGCACTAAAAAAGATGCACAATGTTTGGATGGATGGTTTGGCTAATCATGAACTAACCATGCATTATCATAGTCTAAAAGAGATCCCTCACATAGATAAAGGAAATATGTACCCAGTATGATGGAATCTCTTTACACCTTCAAAAAACCTCAACATTTATCTTATATTGCTACATGGTTTCAGCAAATTTATTCCCTAAAAAATGAAAAACTATTATTACTAACAATGTGATAATCATTCAGCAATATCACGTTCTCCCAAAAATAAATTTTTGAACCATATCACTCCTAAAACACTTTTGAACTCCTAATATAAACTCAGAGAGTAAAACTTCATCCTAAAACAACATGTTATAGTGTTTCAACTCTTAAAATTTCTTTCTAAATCATAGTTTACTATTTTTAAAATCAATAAAAAGAAAAAAAATTCTACTATAAATTTATATCCATCAAAAACAGAGTAAATTACATGATCTTCAACTTAGAACTTACAATCCCAAACAAAAAATGGTAAAATAAAGTCAAAACACCTTGACCTACACTAGTTGTGAGTTTCTTTCACAAACATTCCACTTGTATTTTTAGAAACCAATGTACTCCCAAATATCACATTAAACATACTGGAATTTTTCTTTATAACTCAATCCATCATTAATTACTAAAAACATAAATATAACATTTAATCAATCCCATATAACCTATTACATGATCACATCATCATAGATTTTCACCAATAGACCTATGGTGATCCCCACCATAGATAATAGATTTCAAAAACAAATTCTAGTTTACAGTACTACAATAATTATAATTTCCAACTCATGAACTTTTTTTCATCCTAAATTAACTCGAAACACATTTAACAAATTATACATGATGAAACTACCTTTGGATATTGATTTTATCAAATTAGTCAAATTCCAATATACCAATCTTTTACTAAATGCATTGGGTTTTCATTGAAAATCCATAGCAGGGATTTAAGGTAAACCTGTCATACCGCAATATTTCCTTAAACATGAATCATCACCAACCACATCCAAATATTGGAATAAATTATGTCAAACCACATATGGTCGACTTATTTTGAAAAGAATATTGTTCAATAATTAACATGTCACCAAAACTAGATTCCAAAATCATTTATCTGAAGGCCTATAAAGATCACTCTGAGCAAGCTCATTAAATATTGTACACTTTTTTCTGTAACAACTCTAGACTAAACCATATCCTATTCATGACCATTTCCATTATATAACATAATCACCACCACATTCCGGATCCAACAACAAAGGATCATCATGTGACCCTTCAAGATTAATTCCCAAACTTAGACTTCACCCAATTATTTATTTGACTTCTTCCTTGTGTTTACTCTGTAATAAGACCATACAAAAATCATTTTATTCAAAATCAGTCATCCCAGAATGAAAAATGTGTAACTCATCTCAAGGTAATATGAACCTTCTCACATGAAGATCACCCACAAGTGAGCAACATCCAGTTCCCACCATAAGATCCCACATATCGTCATCTCACCAATGAAATAATATTATGATAAATATATCTCATTCTCTATTATTTAGATAGATAATGTCTGGCTTGGATAAAACGTAACCATTCCCTATCAATAAATAAAACATCATCCATCACACATTCGCACATTTATAGAATAGATCCATTGATGAACTTTTATTTTTATTCCAAAACACAATGAGGGACACAATCCTCAAATACGAAATTGTGTACTATACACCATCTATCTTAGTTGAAGCCTCTCATAAAGAATAATTGTTATATAGTCTCTTCATAAAACCTGAATTGATAGTGAGGTATTTCAGTGTATAGTCGATGCTCTATCAATGAAATCAGCGAAATGTTAAGATATTGGGTATGAGTGTCTCTAAACTAAGAGTATAAAAAGATTCCTTGAATAGTCAGGCACGACTATTCTTTAACAACACTCCTATAAAACATGGATATAAACTATATTAATATACTCCCAACACTAAATCTCTTGGAAATATATGTCATGGTCCAACCACGGGTAAACCTTTTAATGTTACTCTATATAATTCCAAAATTATCCCATAAATCATTAATAATTATTTAATTTATCAAAATCTACATGTATCTATTACTAGAATCATTATATTTAAAACTACTTATCCTCAGTTCACACAGAGACACTCAAAAAAGATGTGTATCAACAATTCATCACTTGAAAACAAAATGATCTAAACATACTATACACAATGATTGTATATCCCATACAACCCAATTCAGGACCCGACTAACATTCTTGTGAGTTATTCATCAATATGGTTAAGATATTGTGTTTTATGGTGTATCGGTATTTAATACATTTGTCACTCCCACGGAACACTTCATTAAAATAATGCATGTACCCATTCCATAATTCCTTCAATTACTACCCACATTAAGATTTCATTTCAAAAATCTATGCATCAATCGTGTAACCAGTGGTCAACTAGGGCATGAACTGGAACAGTCCTACCAACAAAATCCAATTTTGATATACAATACACTAGGTTCTTCCTTGAAACCCATACATGAAAAAATCAAGCACACATCATGTGTTGATCTATAAATGAGCATAAAACCAAACTAAATACCATCAGTGCCTCTAAAATTGACTTCTGATACACATATGAACTCTCTTTTTGAAGATAAAATTGAATCAGCTATATTAATGATCAACCTATGAGGTTAAAACCTATCAATATTGAAAAAATGTAATAACATACTGTATATAATTTTAATTATCCTAATTCTAACTAATCATTCTTATAGGTGAGTGATTTATCTATGGTAACAATGTCGTAGTAAAAGGATAAAATATGATACTCATTAGGTATTCATATAAAGAAATACCCCTCTGGGTTTAACTCCCCAAAAAACCAACCACCTTCCCAGTGGTGTCATTTAAATCAACAAATAGTCCTACAATACTAAAGACATAAAACTCACACCATTTACAAGGACTTTTTTCATGTCCTAATAGTCTACAAGTTCCCTATCTCTATGGGAACTACCCAAACTGGTCTATTCCCTTTACATTAACACGAGTGATCAACTCAAAATCATTATCATTACTAAAAGGTTAATGAGCACTACCACAAGTCCATTAGGTTTAGAAAATAGAAAAAAAATTCCAAAATGGACATATATGTAATTACCACATTCTTATTTATAGAGTCTCTCAAGGAAAACTAATTTTAACCCTTCCAAGAGGGTTCACGTTACGAAAAACACGAATAGGGTTCCTTTCATCGAATTTAATTGAAGGAATTTTATAAAACTGATTAATGAAACATAGTTATAATGGATTTATTGTACCAGTTATAGATGAAATATATACTAAGAATATTAACTAGATGACACCATAAAATAATATGAAAAATCATCTCAAAATTACCTTTTATTAATTTATTTTCCCATATATCCTCATTGTAGGGATCAGTAAAGAAAATTTTAATTCTAAACACTTTCTGATGACACAATTTAGGATTATATTGGGATTTTAAATATCTGAATCATCAAAAAAATATAACACAACATCACATTAAATATCTGTTATCATTTAATGAGATCTTTCATGCATGATTTATCCCTACATTTATAGGATAAACCATATAAATCGATACTAAAAAATTAAATATTATATTATATAATATAATCATACCTAAAAGGGGTAGTGTACCATGTATTTTTAGAATAACAGAAACCTACAGGGGTACCATCTTTCTGATATGGGTTAGTTATATGGGAATCCATTAGAAATGATTGGATTCCCATTTAAATGAAACCCATAATAGTTATTTTATCAATACTATACATCCTCATTTTTCCAATTATCTAATTGAAATACATTTCTAATTATCTTATACAAGGGTTGAGCGAAACTTAAATAGATTCAATCTTATGGTTTTTCATGCCCATTTCATAGGGGTACAAGAAAATATAAGTTACATTTGACACACAATATTGATGTTATATATTTTATTTAAGACAATAAATTTAGAAACTCTCTTATTTCTATTAATGTATTGTTAGATGAATTTATATTATAAGGATATAAATTTACATTCATATATTACGTATAATTGGGATTCATGTTACATTAATAAGGTCTTTACCTTAAATATTAGAATAAAACATGTTCAACTATAGTGTTTTGATTTTATGGGATAATATTCCTATTTAATAAATTCTAATACACATTTTTATAATTAATTATCACTCATTTATTCATAACCCTTAATTTTCATCCTACGAAACCATTGCTAAATGTCTAAAATATGCCATATTATTCTAGATAAATAAATTTCCACCATCGTACTTTATGAGAAAACACTGTTAAGGTTGATTCAATCATTAAATTTATCCAACCACATATGATAATCATAACAAGGTATGCTATCACATAGTATTAATTATGATAAACAAGGAAATATTATATGTAATTAGTAAAAAATAATATACAATAATGAAATCACCCAATAATGGAATTTAAATAACAATATTGATTAATCACTTAAGTCACATGCAAAATATAACAGATAATCATGAAATACAATAAACATAGAATGGAATATATATAGAATGCAAATATATATTTTCGTATTATGATTCATGAGAGAACTACATTAATTTTACATACTAGGCCTTCTGGTAAACCAAATAAATCAATAAAAATTATAAATACATCATTTAATCAAGGATAAATAATTATAAATTATAATAATAATAAACAAGAAAAACATTTCCTTACCTAAAAACATGATTTGTCCCTTATGTGAGGGGTGACCATACCGATAAACTAGATATTTATAAAGAGTCAAAAAATTCCTAGTCTTACATATATCTTCCTAAAATAGTAAGACAAAAGGAAAATAGACAATTTTATTCCACTTGTAGTGTCGCATGCCAGGAGTCACTAAAATGGTGCCTGATCCAGTAGGCCATTTGGACTGAAGAAATCCTCCCTATATTCTTGAGGATTCATACTAGTGTTGAGGGATAAAATGAGGTATAGTTTCAACAATATTACCAATATATTATTAATAGAAAAATAATATTGATAAATCACCATTATATAACAAAAATAGAAAATATAATCAGTGAACAAAATAACCATGCATGAGCATTCTAATCAGAAGTCAAGTAGACATGAAAAAATATGTAATGAAACTATTCTAGATTAAAAATAATAAATAAACGATAGAACTAACACTTATAGTTATTCCGAGTTCATTCTCAGCCAACATCCCCATTTAAAGTCACAGTCCAAAGTAAATTAAAAACAAAAATGAAGAATTTGTAATCCTAACATGAAACCAAGTTATCTACATGGGTACTAATCGAATGCCGAAATTAGGTGTGATATAATCTCAATAAGACACAAACCAATGTATTCTACAGTAAACTATTATGTTACTATAAAATAATGTTGTGTTCTAGTATAATAAATCAATTAGCAAAAAATAAATGTAATCACGTTGGTATCAGGACCCCTAAAGGATGTTTGACAAACCATACATAATTTGGCAAAATTCAGAATGTCTCTTAACATGTTCTATCATTTATATATGTGAATATATAAAAATATATTCATTAAAATATATAGATGTACTTTTTAGGAAACACTTTGTAATACCGTGGAATCTAGATATTGGTAATATAATCAGGGTCTCGTATTTTATAATGGATTCCATTCTCAATTATCATAATTGATATTTAGGTATGTCATGTATATTGATTTTAAATATAAGGGAAATAATGTCTGTTGATAACAATTATTAAAGAAGTCATTCCCACGAATATTTATGAGGATAAGGGATGCCATGCCCATTGATTTAAAATATAAGATACATTAGGAATGATGTCCACAATGATAATGGAATTTATTCCAAATATTCTCAAATAAATAATATCAATTTCATGTCCAATGATCTCATGTAAAGGGATTACAAAGTTTCATGTACAACAATTCCCTGAACTGTGGAACCAAAAACATAACTATATAACAAACAAATTATGAAGTATTACTTTTAACGTGTTACTACAAACCAATGATAATAAAAAATAATGCAAGCCAGCAATAGTAAAAAAATACCTTACAAAAAGGAAATGTCATATGGTCATTCAATTCCCATTCCATTGAATTCATTAAATATCTTAAACATCTTTAATAATTTAAACCCACCATAAGAGGTGGTCTAATGATAAGGTACCAATAAAGATGATGTAATCAAGTCAAAACATCCCAATTGAATTATATGTTCTTCAATTTATTTAAAAAACACACCTAAAATTTGGGTTTATTATAATAAATATACATGGTCTTCACATCGTTTGATTTCAAAAAACAATGACACTTGTATTTAGGGATATTTATACACAACATAATAAGATTATCTAAACTATAATTGGAGAAATTTATTCATAAGTATTAAATAAATCACCATAAGGGGTTTTTGGTACAATATTAAAGAACATGTAACAAAATTTAATCAAACACACATTACATGGTTGTCTGAATTAAGTGTATTGACCTAAAACCATATTATATGGAATAAGAGGCATCACCGTTTTGATCTAAGGAGTTATTTTTGTGTAATTTCACAAATTAAAAAGAGTGTGTGAAATTTAGGACATTCGACACTACTATAATAATATATTAGTATAAAAAAAATCAGGTAAGATCATATAGACTATGTAATTCATTCTTATAATACATCTATTTTCCATTATATGGGTTTGATTTGATCATTAATGAATGAAATCAATGGATTATAAAACATCCTAAAAATAGAAAAATTGATCTCACATAAAAATACAATTCAATATGGAATGATAAATGGTTAATAGAAGGATTAGTAATGAGATACTCTCCCATATTGATCAAACGTGACCACTAACACTATATTATGGCACTAGATAATGAGAACCATGGAAGCCAAGGAGGAGGACATGGGAGGCTCTCCCACAAAGGAGAAACTGTGCGCTAATGGGTGGAGAAAAGAGTGGTGAATGTTTTAATGTTTCAATTTAAAATGGTCATTTAATATATCATTAAAGAGATATATGGTTTATCTACATTATTTGGCTAACCATGTGGTGCCATTGTTCAAAGTTACACCCCCCTCGCATGGTAGCGACACATGATTTGAAAAAACATGCACTAACCATGCGTTTCTCTCTTCACACATACGTCATTGCACATTTCTTACCCGATTTTAAAAAATAGTTTTAGTATACAATGCACATATTTAAAACATTCCTTGTGATGTGGGAAATATTTTTTGTACTAAAAAATAACCAACCATGCGCGACCGTCAGTTTCCCCCAAAATTGTGTTTTTGGAGAGTAAAACTCCCGAGACACTAACAAAAACCCATGAAACATCTCATGAAATAAAATCATTATAAAAATCATTATAGTGTTATAAAACTCAAAATAAGATTCTAATGAATGGATTAAGACATATCAAATCCACCAAATGAAAAAATCAAATTCATTCCTAAATTTTAACCCGGCCAAAATATTGAGATGATATAAAGTGAAACAAAAATTGAGCATGGATAAGTGTTCAAAAACCTTCCAATCACTTGGAGAGATATATATATATATTATGAATTATATGTCATTTAATATAATATTATTTATAATTAAATTTCATAAATCGCAATATATGAACTATTCAATTAATTTGACCCTAAAGTCACCAACAAAAAAATGAAAATTTAATATCAAACTTTTATACACCACTATTATATTATATTTATTTACAAAGTTTTTTCTAATTTATAACTCCATAAATTTATGTTAATTTTTTTATTTTTGAATCATTTGTTTTAGGTTTTTATTAATTTAATAAATAACATATTAGAAAATCACAAGTATTTAAGGGATTTATATAATTATAAAAATTTATAAATAAATTTCCCTCAACAAAAATAATTTCATTATTCATTAAATAGACATTTGTGTTCATTCATAACGATATTTTTCATCTAAATTGAAATATATTTGTTATATAAAATTAATATAGTGACATTTTGAATTTTTTCCTTAAATCTTGTATAAGTCGTTTTAATAGAAAAATATTCACCTAATAAAATTCCTGTTTGTGTATATAGTGATAAATGTAAAATTCCCCAAATCAAGTAATGAATAAGATGAATAGTTATGGGCTTGTCACATGTTGTTAACCTTGAATAACGCAATTTACCCTTTAACGATGTGATAATTTTTTCCACAGTCTCTAATCTTATTGACCATAAATAAAAGGGATCTATTAAAAACATTCAACTCATATTTAGAAATATGGAATAAATGTTTTAATATTAAATTTTTATTACTGTAAAATATAAAACATAAAAATAACCATACAAAAATGATGAAAACTACTTTTTTGAAAAAATCATTCTTAACTTAAAACATATTTTTTAATCCAATTTATTGAGAAGTTATTAAAGAAGTTTTAAACCATTTTATAGAATATTTATATATAAATAACATTATAATCAGTTAAAAATTTATATATTAATTTAATTTATTAATATAATAAAAAATACATGCATAAAAATTATATTTTCAAAAGATAACTTTTTTTATTTTCAAATAATTTTTATTTTTATTTCTAATTAATTGATAAAAAATAAATTCATTTTATAAATTTATAACCAAATGTTTTTCCTAATATAGTTAGTGATATCCCTACCCTCCAATATAATGTATGGACTATAACTTTCACATCATAATATTTTAATTGTTTATTGTGGTTCGTTTAGACTCAGTGTTTCGTGTAAAAAAGATATCAATGTAACAAAATTATATAAAAATAAATATATTCTAAATTATTATTTAATTATAATATATTTAATTTAAAATATATTTATGCCATGAATATACTCAGACCAATACAAAGAGGTGTAGAATTTTTCACTTTAGATATTTTGGTTCCCAAATAGCGTCTTTGAATTTTTTATTTCTCCAATGATGTTCCACTGAGTTAGTACTATTGTTCCATAACAATTTATTTCTTTAATAAAAGCATTATACCTACTTATCCTTATAGGAAATATCAATACATGTTAATAATAATGTATGTACTTCCTATTGAAGGATACATGGAACATTTCATGAAAATGAGAGTGGTTTTGTAGAGTCTATGAGTGATATATTACTATACGGACACAACCAAGAATACTAAAAGATATAATATAACTATGACTCAAACATACCTTCATTAAATATCATATAACATTATTATATGTGTAAAATTATTAAAAAATATTCAAACCAATTTTACATTTAAAATCACATAAATGATTTTCCGCACAACTTCTTGTGTCGCCATTATGGCGCCATGATGTGTTAATAAGTGGATATAATATTCTATCCCATTTTTATAGCTAGAATAGGTACCATTATATTTATTTATGTAAATTCATTCCATAATTTTTTATTAATACACTTAAATCAATAAATGATTTGATATTAAGAGACATAAATTCTCAAAAGAAAGAGTTGTTTTTGGAAAATTGAACTATAGGAAGGTGTTGATAGCAAAAAACATTAAAATATATAGGAAAAGATATAATTATATAATCTATAATTTGACTGGTTCTGTATGACTGTACATATTTATGAATATGATACATCTTACTAAAACTAAACATTATATCTAGGGCCTACTGATGACTTTACTGGAACATCGATGTGAAGATTATATGCCATAGAAATATAATTAAATATTGTACTCCATGTAACATTACCACTTATGTATTATATATTTTGGTAATAAAATTAATAGAGATATCTTAATAGATGGTAATGAAGTGTTCTGAATTTATAATATGATTACGAACAACCCAAAGGAGATGATGACATTTATGTGTCTTAGGGCGTTTGATGACTAATCAACAATGATTTTGTCCCGTTAAAATTGTTGTATGGATAATGGCAGCATCATCCATATAGAATTTTATCTGTCAGTCTTAACTTACTGTTATAATAAGAACCTAGATACATACTCGACAATATATCTCTTTATTTTTTCACACCAAAATTACTCATCTATATTTGTATACATATTCATAAGCTGATGATGAATATAGAATGAGGAAATCTGATCCTCAACCAAGATCTCATTCATCAGATATTTTATCATGTGAATAATATTTGGTTATAGAACCTTATCATTCCCAATACTCATGGATAAACTCGAGAACATTTATTTACTTTTTCTATATCATTACATCTTATTTCATTGATTTTTTAAAAATAATCATTATAGATGGTTGAACATTATTTTAATAGTGATAATATTTAACCCCTTCCTTCATGAATTCCTAACCCATCCATTGAAAATATAAAACTAAAGTATAAATAGTGTTCCTCATCATATATAAAAAATAATGGTTATTTTGACTCATAGAAACTACCACATGGTTCAATATCACATAGAGGTAATGTATTGAGGAGTCACAATCATTAAGCCACACAAGCAAACTTCCTTGGCGCATATTCAACACGTTCGTTGTGAAAATATTCTTTGAACATTTTTTGTTAGTATATATATCAAAATTTTCTCTATAAAGATAATTCCATAACATCATTATTGACAAAATTTCTCTATATATGTCTATATCTAGTGTTGGGGTAATTTTTATTTTGATCCATTAATTACCTGATGACTAATCTCTCATCATATAAATATAAATGAAAACACATCCTAATACCTTCATTGATGTATCAATAATGATTATAAACCCTTCTACAATACAAGGTATTGTAATCACGGATGCACATAATAATATTCTCTCGTGTTCATGGAATTTTTCATGACATTCATCAGTCCAAAAGAACATAGATCTCTTCTTAGATAACATTTTTAGATCATTATACATTCATGAAAATGTATCAAGAATTCAATTATAGGATCCACATAAACTAATAAATATATAAATATCAATCAAAATGGTTATTATTGTACAACATTATATAACATTTATGATTGATGAATCTATAGATATACACTTAGTTGAGAAAATACAAACCAATAATGAAATATGCCATTGCAAAAATGCACAAATGTTAAATATTTCATGTATATTTTTCTTTCATCTTGTTCTTTATCACTATCCTTAAGTGATCTTTATTAACATTATTTATCATAAAATAGATAAGAATATAATATATAATGAGTAAAAAAGCTAATCAATGTATGAATAGTTTATATTCATTAAATAAATGTAGATAGATTCACAATTTGTATTACCAAATGAAATCACTATAAATTCATTGTTTCCATAAAATTTTGTGAATGTTTTATTTTGTGAATTCAAATTTTTGATATCATGAACAAAGGTTAGTATTAGAAATGTATTGATATATGTGTATTTTACCAAACAGGAAATCAATACAGTGTTGCAGATACTTGTCTTGACTTTGATAATTTTATGGTCCAGGTAATTAATGTTATTTCACATTGATACATACTTATTCTTATAAAATTTACAATTTCACCCTAAGGTGACACACATGGCTAGAAAATAAAATATCAAGATTATATTAGGGTTTCTTATTTAATTCCAATAAAACAATCAAGCATAATAAATATAGTGTATTTGAAATATTTATGGAACTAAATATGATTTTTATTGAGAACTCATCCCCACAATTGAAAGGTAGACGATTAAATTATTCAATAAAAACATTGAATCACTACAGGAAAAATGACTTTTTGCGACGGGTTATTTGCGACGGGATTTATTCCCGTCGCAAATAGTCCCGTTAGAAACTTATTTGCGACGGGGGCATTTCCCCGTCGCAAATAACTAGTTATTTGCGACAGGAAAATCTCACGCGTCGCAAAAGGCTTGGCGCGCATAGCGCGCCAAACCGCGGGAAAGGTATTTATGACGGGTGGTTACCACCCGTCGCAAATAGCCGGCGGCGGTAAAAACTATTTGCGACGGGAAAATACCCCCGTCGCAAATAGTGTGTCGGCAGGTTGTTATTTGCGACGGGACCCGTCGCAAATAACTATTTAATCGTTGACCGTGATAAATGCGGGTTAAAGTATTTGCGACGGGTATACCCGTCGCAAATAGTCCCGTCGCAAATAATCTAACCTATAAATACCCCCATCCGTTTTTTTTTCATTCATTCTCAACTTCTCTCAAAACTGTTTGAATTTTATTAAGTTTAATTTTTTTTTGCAGATTTGATATTGAACTCTTCAACAATTATCGGAGATCAACTTCAAATCCATTTTAAAGGTACTTATGTTATTTTTAATTTAATATTTATTTTAATTTTTTTATTAGTTTTAATTATTTTTAATTAGTTTTAATTAGTTGTAATTTTATTATGTTTATATTGTTTTGTTATTTAATAAATTTAAGTTATTAGTATTCATAGTTAATGGTAATTAGGTGTAATTAATAATAATTAGAAATAATTAATAATGATTAGGAATAATTAATAATAATTAGTAACAATTAGGAATAATTATAGTTATATATATATAGTTATATATATATATATAGTTATATTTATTCGTATATTAATATAGATTTATATTAATATAAATATATTTGGTTATATGAATAAATAAATATATATATATATATATATTTATTCATATATTAATATATATATTTATTCGTATATTAATATATATTTATTCTATTTATATATATATATATGTGTAGTTATAAGTTTTTATTCGTATATTTATTTGTATATTAATTAATATATATTTATAATCTTAGTTTTAAATAAATTTATAAAATATGTGTTTTTATGTGTATTTATAAATAAATAAATAAATAAATACATATATACAATACAGACACACACACATACACATACACACACACACACACACACACACACATATATATATATATATATATTGTTATGAATGAATACATAGAAATGAGGGGGTGAAAATCCTCTGAGAATGTTAAAACGACTATAACTTCTAATCCGTAAGTCCGTTTCAACTCCACAACCAGTCAAATCGAAGCACATGAAACGATCTTCGATATGATATGCATTACAGTCCAAACGGACATCCGGATCGGAAGTTATAGTCGTTTGAATGTTAAAAGGACCATAACTTCTAATCCAGGAGTCCGTTTCAGCTCCACAATCAGGATCAGAAGTTATAGCTGTTTGAACGGTGAAAAACCGGGGTGCCCCGACTAAAAACTCAGTTTTGGAGGCCTTCGGGGACTTTTTGGGCCTCGAAAAAACCTTGGACGGGTTCTACCTGTCCCTAGGTCTGTAGAGCTCGTCGCAAGCTTCGATTTGATATGCTGTAGAGCTCAAACGGAGTCCCGGATCAAAAGTTATGGCCGTTTGAAGTTTGGGTTTCATTTTCTTCTTATTTTCCATCTTTCATTAATTTTTTTATTTTTTTATATTCAAAGAGTTATTAAATGACTATTAATTGATAAAAATTAGGTAATTATTAATTAAAAATATTTATTAATTTATTTTATAACCCTCTTTTACTAAACATCTTATAAATTAATGTTATATTTCCATATATCCTTTCTAAAACGTATTTATAAAATAAATATTATATTTATATCAATATAAATACGTTTATTAATTTATATATTAATAAATATTTTTTTAATTTTTTTAAATTTTTTTAAATTTTTTTTATTTTTGTTATTATTATTTGCGACGGGAATATATTCCCGTCGCAAATAGTTGATTCGAGGCAACTATTTGCGACGGGAAAAGGCCCGTCGCAAACACCTATTTGCGACGGGCCCGTCGCAAAAGTTTTTTTTTAAAAAAACCACAAAACTATTTGCGACGGGCCCTTTTCCCGTCGCAAATAAGTGTTTTTGCGACGGGCCCGTCGCAAAAGTTTTTTTAAAAAAACCACAAAACTATTTGCGACGGGCCCTTTTCCCGTCGCAAATAAGTGTTTTTACGACGGGCCCGTCGCAAAAAATTTTTGTTGCGACGGCGTTTTCCGCAACGGGCGATTTGCGACGGAGCCCCGTCGCAAAAGGCTATTTGCGACGGGATCCCGTCGCAAATGACCCGTCGCAAATGCCTATATTTCCTGTAGTGAATATATATCATACAATAATCATTTCATTGATATTTAATTTCTAATATACCATATAAAATAAATATGTATTTTAAATTGGAATCAAGAACTATATAATGAAATTTTTTCCCATCAGAAGTTCATATTTATCTTTGCACTGATAGTTGATCATAGGTTAAGTTCAAATTATCAAATGTGAATCCCCATACCCAAAAAAAGTTATGGTATTTATATATAGAAATTCAATCCACACATAGGGTAAAATAAAATTCTACTCAATGGAGAACAATTAAGTTTGAAGGAAGAAAATTCCCTAAACATCATCTAGAGAAGGATCATAGACTTGAGATGCAATAATCATACCATTATGGGTTTTCTCTTATAATTAAATATGTAATAATTAGGGTGGAATTTCGATACCCAAATATAATTCTGTGGATATAAAAGTGTCATTAAATCCAGAATCAAATAAGTAATTATCAATTATAGAGTGGATGGTCATAGTACCTTTAACTGTGTTGTGATCTTAGATCTTATCAGAAATAATGATCACATTATATTTCCACTTTATCTCATCTTATGAGGTTCTTTATACTGATCATCATCTTTAACCATTATATATGAGCACAAGTTAGAATAATGTTTATACTCCATTTATTTAAAACACTAGAGTATTGGTGGTGCATTATATAAATATAATTTCTCTATTAATATATTTATCTTTGTTTTTCCTGTAACTTTGGAATTTTATTTCATATAGACCATCCATTGTACAGTAAAATACTTTCACTGATCCCCATAAGACATTTTCCATGAAAATTTGATACTAAATTAAATCACAAATTTTTCCCTCCAATATTGTTTTTAATTACACATAATTCCATCTATATTTTCTATATATATCTATGGAATGGAGAGGTATATAAAATATCAATTTATCACTTGATTTAATATCAAACAATTCTGTCATTGCAAATAAATTATGTTACAGATAAATCCTATAAATGACATGGTATTATGAAACTAAATAAATGATCAACATTACCTTTTGTTGGTTGATAATACCAGAAGAGTACCTCATCTATGAATTGATTTCTATATTGGTACCGAAAATTCATCTTCCTTATACATTTGATCAAAGAATTACATTAATCTCTGAAACACATCATAGTTAATGGAGTACACTATATAATTTTGCCTCATATTATTTGTAAAATTCCATAATTGATTCTCTTATACATCTTAATGACTAACAAAAACATTGGCATTTTCATATTTGATCATTGGAGAATGGAAAAAATCTTTTTAATGGTATGGATCCATTACTCTACAATAAGTGGATAAGAAGAACCACTAAATGTGGTTGATGTTTCACTATAAAGAACTCAAAATACACTATTCCCTCCATTACTAATTTGTACATTCATAATGAGTCATATAATGAGAAATATGGGTGACTATAAAAAAAATATTTGGTATTCTTCCACTCATAGAATTTGGTTTCCCATGAATAAATTCATTGCATTATCCATCATAATTAACATAGACTTGATTTTTTTTGGGTTCCATCCAATCACTAAAACAAAAAGTGATTGTGTGACCAAAAATAATCATTGTTATAAATAAAAAAAATAAAAAAAACATTCTTAGGATGACTAAATAAATACACCTCTATTTAAATCTATGAAACCGTAGGATTAACATAGGTTATTCATGACCATTAACAAAACAATATAATTTCATCCAACAATTAGACATATCCCTAGGAGTTTCACTAAAATTTTACTTTTATAGTTAGAGAATTTAAATAAACATTTCTATGAAAATAACTATAGAAAACCATAATTTTCATATATAGATGTTACATATTATTAGTTGAATATTCAACACATATCATTAAAATCCATTCCAAGATCATATTCACATATTATCATTGGAAAATTTGAAATAAAAAAACTATTCCAAAACTAAACTAAATTAGATCCCAAGATGTTCTTCATAAATAGAACACTTCTTATATATATGATACTTAATATTGTTCTTTAGAACATAGGGATAAGGAATCATTAGAAAGGGTGATCTCATATGATTTATAACGTTAAACAATGGTGGTATGAATTCTCACTTGACCAAATCATGTGAATAAAGGTATGATAACAAGAACATTACATTTTAAATTCATTCCCAAGATATCACATATCATAATCATAATTCGTTGAATAAATATTTATGGTTCATAAGTCATGAATTATAAATGAATAAATAAATATGAGTGGTTTATTCATAACATTAACATAAGAATGATGTTTTTGGATTACACATTTGTATAGGAAATAATTTCAATAGTAGTCAAGGATCACTTCTAAGACTGTCATAGTGGATTTTTTTCACTCCCCAAACCATTATAGAGTTTATGGTTCACACTTAAGACTATTATATTGGAAAAATAACCATACATATATGGGTTCCATCCAAATTCACGTCTGATTTATCTAATGATATATCAATCTTTATCCAATAGATTTTATTGATATATAATCCCATGAACACAAATGATATAATGAAAACCATACATACATGTGACACAAGATCTTAAAACATTCATCATATTAATTCCCCAGAAATTAAATATTTTCTATAAATAAACTAGTATAGATCAACCCATGGTAATGAAATAGGTTTCATAAAAATTTCCTAATCTCATGATAGGATAAAAATTGGAAAATAAAATAGTTTCATAAACATTATGTTAGTATAAACATAAACCATTTAGATAAATAGTATTTATGGATTAATTAAATCACATTCCGGGTAATTCCTAAATAATGGTTTTTTTCTTTGATGAATAAATATACCATTACAACATATCTAGAACCTATTTTAGGAGAATACCCTTGCCTCATTGAAAATAAAAATTCAATAAATAAAAATAAAAAATGAAGAGAAAATACACATATTTAAAAATATAATTGGAAACATAAAAAGGAACACTTAATAGATTTATTTTTCATAATTTTTGGATATATTATTCATGTAATATAATTTAAAAGAAAACATTCCTTTCATAATTTTGGAAAAGGTAAAAATTTACATCATTTATAAAACAACCAGATTATTCATTTTAAAATTTTTTGTTAAAATTTAAACACATGCAATATTAATTGAAATAAGTATATTATAATATTATAAAAAATTATAAAATAATTTTTTAATAAAGATGGATATGTAATGAAAATAATTTGTCCAAGGAAAACAATAATGTAATATTTTTTTATAAAAAACTGTATTTTCAGTTTCTTTATAAATTAAGGAGCAAAAAATGAAAGGAAAACGTTTATTTTAAATTTATTACCATAAGAGAAGAATATTCATGAGTTTAAATTTATTTATATCATAATATATTATCATTGGTAACTGGATCATTACAAATTCCAATAGACAATGAAATTATGACATAAAACCCTTTTGGCATTGGAAATAATTGAATCATAATCCCCATGAAATAAAAATCATAAATGTATATGTAAATAGATATAAATTTTATAATAATTTTAAAATAATACATTATAAGGTAATATATAAAAAACCTAAAATAAGAAAATGGTGAATATGGAATTAGTCTTGCATAAATAAAATTGAGATATATATCTTTTTCATTATGTTCAACTTTGTCAAAAGAAATATGACTTCATTTATAATAAATATTATTTTATTATAATTAATTATAATATTAATTTACATACTTAATATTTCATATATAATATCTTTTTAACATTTCAATAAATTTTTATTAATTAGTCCATATTAAAATCATTGTTTTATCATGTAATCTATTTCATTTTTCATGATAATTTCGATTCATTATTTCGAATATTTGTATATTTATAATGTTTCAACAATGTTAGTAATTTTAATAATGATATATCTAATATTTTTATCAATAATATTCATATTTATAATCATCCATAATCATTATATTTATAATAATAAATTTAACTGTTCATGGAGACGTTAGGTTGTTTGTGCGCATGAAAGCTATTTTGACTTTTGATAATGAAGAAAAAATTGTATAAATCACATTTCTTCATGGTGGTGGTAGTCCAAACGTACACATGATCGATCCTATTGTTATCCAATAGATTTTAATTTAAGAATAAATATGTGATATTATAATTGAATAAGTATAATTATAAAATAATTATTATATAAAAGCATTAAATCCATAATTACAACCATACATGAAAGAAGGTGGTGGAAAATGAATTGTGTCACTATGTGGCGATGGTAAGTCATATACATGCACATGTGATACTTTCACTTCCAATTTGATGGGGGAGATGGTGGATAATTTTGATTTTGTATTCCTTATCACATTTAAATAAATATATTATACATAATTTTTATTTATTATAAATTACGTTGTTTATATGAGAAAATATGAGAAAAAGATAAAGTGATTGTTTAAGGTGATTACCTCTTCATTGAAGGAAATAATGTAAATATTCTCTTGAAGTCTATAGGGTTTATAGTTTTCTAATAAGATCACTTATGAAATTTGTGAATGTAATTTGAGATGTAATTTTAGTAGTGTTTCACAATGATATTTACCCAAATGTTTTTTAAGTAATATGAAGGAGGGGTGTCCCTTTATAAGGGAGGGGGAGTATACACTTGGAATTTCATAAACAATTATGATGTAATAAATCCATACTAAAGATAAATTTATCCAAATGTCTAGTTATTCAATGATAATGTAATATGGTGTTGAAGCACCATAAAAAATAAAAAATATTCTTATTTTGGGGTTATTTTAATCCTATGTTTTTTATTAATACCTTTGTTAGTTATTTTTGACATTAA
Organism: Viscum album; assembly: GCA_963277665.1. Classification (NCBI taxonomy): domain Eukaryota; kingdom Viridiplantae; phylum Streptophyta; class Magnoliopsida; order Santalales; family Viscaceae; genus Viscum; species Viscum album. The sequence goes on from OY728162.1 coordinate 1,050,123,072, forward strand.
TCAAGTTATCAAATATTTTAACCATTAGGGGTTTAGAATGAAATCATAAATGGAATATACTCTCATAAATTTAACATGAATTATGTTTTAAACCACATTCCATTAACACAGTATAAGATAATTTCTTTTTAAATTAGAAATAAAATAATAAAATAATATTTATTATAAATTATCATTAATGATAATTTTGGAAAAATTAATTTAATTTGACCTAAAATACACCAAGTAATAAAATGATGTTATATTATTATCATTTTAAACATAAATATTATGTTATATGTGGGTAAAAAATTCATTAAACAGTATTAATCACTGAAATTATATTAATTCTATTATATTTAAAATCATTTATTTAATTTTTTATTAATTTAATAAATAGAGTATTAACATTACACATGCATTTGAGGTAATTATGTAGTCACCATAAATATGAATAGATTTCTATAAAATTATTTATATATATATTCATCCAAAACAATATATCGTCCCTATGTGGACACGTTATCTTTATTTATGTGTAAAGGAGTGACATTTTGTACATTTATTTTGATTAAGTTCTATATCAGCTATTTTAATGGGAAATTTACTATAAAAACTCTACTTACACTATAAGGATATAAAATAAAAATTAAATTCATCTAATAAAAATTATAAAGAAGACATTATCCTAACCACATAGTTTTAACGCAGATTATCCAAATTTAACCTTTACTGATACGATAATTTTTTACCAAGATTCATCACTGTATTGTTCAAAAGTTGTCTATTTATGAAATTAGAAACTCATAAATGAAAATATGGATGCCATATTTCATGATATGAAATTTATATGTAATATAAATTATTTTTAAAAATTCGTTCAAATTGTGATGAGAACTACTCTAGAGAAAAAGTACATTTTAATCCATTTGAGTTGGTTTATTCTTATCCCATAATGAGAAAAAAATATTTATTGAATTATAGAATTTTCATTTAATATATAATATATATTCCCAATTAATATAATATAATGGTAGTGATTACGCTAAATTATTATAATAATAATACATTGCACGGATAATGAATGATTTTTCAAAAAACAAATTATTTTTATTTTCGAATTTTTTATTTTTATTTATAATAAATTGATAACAAATGAATAATTTATATAAATAAAAATATAGATTTTTTATAATTTATGAATTCCTATTCTTACCCACCATTCTAACTACTACGATTCATTTTTCACATTAAACTATTTTAATAATAGATTTTAGTTCATTTAAACATGATGTTTCATGCAACACAAGATATCAAAGAATTATTTAAAGATAAATATATTATAAAAAATATGGGTGTTTTATATATGATACAATAATAAAATTTTAAGACCAATTTATAAATAATTAGATATAAAAGACAATGCTTTCAAGTGTAAATTGTTTCCTTTATTATTCAATGTTTCGGTTCTGCAGTTTAGGTCATTAGACATTAATCAAGGTTCCATAATCTCCATAATTCTAAAAATGATATAAATATCATATGTATTCATTATATATATATCTATATTTATAAAAACAAATAAAATTTATATACATAAAAATGAATTACCCCATTCATGGAGATGGTAGGTCATATATATGCATTTTTGTTGTTTCCATTTTCTACAGATGGAATGATAGAAAGTTAAATATTAACTAGACATTTAAGAATATGTAATATATCATATATATTCATTTAATTTAACCTTATAAATAATAATTAAAATTGTATATGTAAAACAAATCAAATCTCTTTGTGGAGGTGGTTGTCTAAATATACACACGAGCAATATTTTCTTTTTCTAATGGATCAGAAGGAGATGGATAATGGTAACTAAAAAATCATAATTAAAATTAAGTATATTGAGGAAAATAAGGAAATAATATAATATAATATAACATAATATATATTTATAGGATTTATAAGTGGAAATAAAATTGAAATAGATTAGTTATGAGTTATACTACTTCACTGAGAACCCTATTTGATTTAAACCATATACCATGAGAGGAAAGTACTTTTAAAAATGAAGGAAGGTATATGACATGGGGAAGACAGAAATGAAGTTATTATGTTAGGTATTAAGTGAGATATAATACTCAAACATTTTTAATTATTAAGTAAATTAGGTTTCTTTTTATAAGTGAGTGGATTGAAAAACATTGAATTATTTGAAGTAGTAAAATAATAAAAAGTAATTTTCCTAGAAAAATGGTTCCAAAATAAACAGATTCCAATATAATATTAATATTATTATAAATAGACTTATCCAATAAACATTGTAGTATATTTGATAAATTTTTTCCCTTATATCATAGTTTCAACCCTTTATTAATAATTTTTGAGAATTACCATGATAACAATATGTTCTAATCATCAAGGTTAAATAATTTTACAATGAAAGGAAATGTGACAAATAAATGGAACCATTTTATATAATTTTAACCATATTCCATTCATATTGGATAAAATATTATTTTAATTAAATTTAAATCATTTAATAAAATATTTTTCTCTGTAAAATGTTCTTAATGTTATTTGTGAACTATTCATTAAATGTCACATGAAAAGAAACATGATATTAACTCAAATTAAATATAAATAATTTAAACATCTATAAAATCTTATATTGATAAATTAAATTCAAGGAATATAATAATTCACCCAAATTGTTTTACTTTTAAGAATATGAAAATCATTTTTATAATTTTTTTATTAATGGATGAAACACTATGTCAGCATTCGGTATGTGTTTATGGTATTTATTCAAGTAATAAATATTGAAAATTTATTAACTTGGTTAATAAATAATTTAACATTTAAGCGAAAATATATAACTAATCATAACCTCTTTTTATTTTTATGTATCTTTTTTAGAGTTTCTAATGTCAAGCGTGTTACATTTTTTATATTTTATTTTCTTAAAATAATATTAAGATCCTAATCAAAATAGTACAAAATGATTGGGAAATATTTTAATGTGTTGGAGGGTATTTGTTGAAATAAACTCGTAGAATATGATAATATCAATTGTTATAGATATTTGAATCCTTATCTCAGTGGTTTAACATTGTTTTCCCATTTTATTGTAACAATAGAGAAAAATATTTACAAAAGATACTGTTTGTAAGGACTAAGAATAATGGTGTCCTATTTAAAAAATGTTAAATTCATGATTCCATTTATAAGATCAATTTATCAAGATTATGTTCTTATAAGTTCATAAATCCATTTTAAAATAGTTGTGTAAAATACAATGTAAACTGATTTTGAGAATAATGAATTTTTATGCATAAAATGGATTTAGTATTGTCCCGTTAATAGAAAAAGTTTTATATAAGTATTAAAATATTTTTAATGAATATATTAACCCTTTAAGTTAATGAAAATAATTTTCCTAAATATATTAATCTACTTAATTTAAATAATAAAATATTTTTCAAATAAATTTTTTTCCCCAAAAAACATCTCTATTTACACTCATACTTTTTTGCTCTCATTTCTAACCATTTGATAACACATGAATTTTAGTTTTACATATGTAATAAATATTTCATATAATAATTTAGTTATCCTTATTTATACCCACTAATATAATTTCTTGTTGGTCGCAACAATATTAAATAATAATATTTCAATAGTATAATGTGGTTCATTTAATCTCAGTTCTTTATGTAGTGAAAGAAATCATGGAAATCAAACATAGCTGAATATATATATCTCAAAATATAAGACTGTTATATCTATATATACTAATATAAAATTTCATGACCCATTAATGATACTTTATGTAGACTAATATCATATTTACTAATTTTCGCATAAAAATTCTCATTCCTCAAGGTCTTGAAAATAATACTCAAATTGATATTCATATTATTCCTTGAATTTTGTACATAAATGAATATCATCTGAAAACGATACAACAATTTTATTAAGGTAATTTATAAAGAATATATTCATTAGGTAAAATATGATAGAAGTGGAATTTCTAAATCAAATCGAATATCAATAAATTTATAGTGTCCATACCTTATATCGAATAATATCTAAGATATTTCCTACAGTGTCCCCCTCAGTTGATGATATTCATATAGATGGTCAATTTTGGAAAAGTATTTAGTTCCACATTATTATTAAAACATCATCAATATTAGTTAGATGATACATAATCATGATAACAATCTTGTTAAGTTGTTTATAATCTATGAAAATACACATTAAAACATATTTCCTCTTAACAAAAAGAATAGGTGTAACCCATTGCGAAGAAATCATCCAAACAATAAGAAGTATTTCAAGTAGGAGTTACACCAGATATGTGTTCTATTGAAATCCTTACATCATGATCCTGGGGGAGACTATATATATCGTCAGATAATACATTAACAGTTATCAACAAAATAACCTTATTATCAATGTTTAACTTTTCTGCAACCATTTGAGAAAAATAACAATCCTTAATAGGTATTAATACACATATAATGGATGTAGTTTCCATTAAATGTTCATATTACATACCTCCTAGATATAAAATCACTGGTTCTATCAAAATATAAAATCTTTATTCCCTTCATGATTAATTGATATGGTCATTATATATATAAATCCAATCCATAACAAAAATCATATCAAATTCCACGAGAGGGAGAATATGTTGAGCCAATATGGTTTTCCTTATGACTTTTCCCTTCCTCCATACTAAGGGGAGACTGTTTAGTCAAAAAGTATTCCTTATAACATTACAATTCCATCTTGATTTGAAATTCAAAAACACCATATCTCACGGAAAATTTCTTTTTTACCCTATGTTTTACATCTATAAGGAAAAATTTCCTTCCCCAAGAAAAGTTATCCTTATCTTGTTTTCATTTTTCATATGATTACCTTTCTAAGTGTAAAATTTTCTTTGAAACTAAAGCCTCATAATCCTATAATTACCTAGATATGAAGAATTATGTTTATGTATCCAAATTCTGAATATGAATTATGGATATAAACTTTTCTGAGTTCTGACTCTAAATTATAAATATGAATTCTGGTTACGAACTCTTCTGAGTTCTGACTCCAAATTCTTAATATAAATTCTAGTTACAAACCCATCGGAGTTCTGACTCCGAATTCTGATTATGAATTTTGGATACAAAATCTACTGAGTTCTGACGCCGAATTCTAATTATGAATTCTGGTTAGGAACTCTTTTATGGTCTATCAACAAGTTCTTTGAATACAAACTCTGAACTCATATGAGTTATGACTCTGAATTCTCATGAAATCTAACTCCGAACATTATATATTATGGATCCGACTTCTTGTGAATAAATATTCTGAATTTCTTTAAAATCCAGACTCCAGAATTCTATAGAATTCAAGTTCTGAATTCCTAGAAAACACAATCCAAATATCCTTGTATTATAGACTGTGAATTCATTATTGTTTAGACTCCGATCATTCATAATTGCTTACATTCCAAATATTGGAATTTAGTAATGTAACCATATTTCTACTTTCAGTTGTTTTGTTATAAAATGAGGGAATTCTTTGAGTTTCTAACTAACTACTATTTGAGTGACATGAGTATAGGTCCTACTGAAATTCAAGGAAAAATATGACCATTGGAGGAGGGAGCCGACCGTTGAAGCCATTCCTATAAATATGAGTTCATTTGAAAGCGCTCACAAAAAGTTGATAAATCTAGAGATTACATGCTGCTAATGTGATTTCTATAGAGAGATACTCTCATGCTTTGTACTTACTGAACTTCTGGTTAAGAATTGCTTTGTGCGACTTCAATTGTTGCTATGTACAATCGAGGGCATCCGGGGATAGGAAGACATATGTGCCAACTACATGGAAGTTGAAGGCTTCCTTGCTGTGGAAGACAGAGGTTCAGACTACCATGAATTTGAGGGATTCCTTGCTAAGGAAGACATAGGTGCCAACTACCTTGAAGTTTAGGGATTCCTTGCTGAGAATGACAAAGGTGTTGACTACCATGAAGTTGAGGCCTTGTGGGGATAATAGAACAGACTCTGATCATCCTATCGAGGTCTTACCCTAGTGTTGGTAAGACAAACTTTCTTGAAAGTATAAATCAAGGGACCTTTATCCGAGGTTGTTGGATACACTTCTCTTTGGGTTAAACGATTTACTACTTGTTACTTGTTTTGTAACAAGTTTTCCGCTGCATTTGTATTGCTTAGGAACATATATCTTTATTATACTACCTTATACTTGTACTCTCATTTAGTAGGATTCAATACGCCTTACGGTTGAATCTTCACCATTGTAAACATTCATTAAGTTTCATTTCCAGAATCAATTTTCTGTAATTTCTTTCTTGGAATCATATTTCTTGAATTAAGAAAGTGTGTAAATCTTAGAGGTTTTGTTAATTACCTTTTTTAACCTTGTTAAACATAATCATCTTTAAAAGTTCCAAATAAAAATTTTAATGTATAAAATTCACCCCCTATTGTATATTGAGCATCATTAGATACTTTATTCAGTATCTCTATTATTTAGATCCTATATTTGGTATTAGAGAGTTTATTATACTCACATACCATCTCAAAAATTGGCGTCAAAGGGTGGTGAACATAGACCTTTTAGTAATTCAACAATTGGTATCAGAGCATTGGTTCAATCTGAATTACTCTCATGATTAGACTTAGAAGATAATTCATCTCATTCTTTTCTTAGAATCAGTTTTTTGGACTCATAATGTTCGGATTAATTTTTTTCTTAGAAAAATCTTGTTCAATATTTTCCTTAATTAGAAATATTTTCCTTATTTACAAACTTTTCTGTTAACAAGTTTTTGTGGAATGAATGTTGATTCCATAGAAAATCTCAATCCAACTAGACCACATATCTTTGATGAAAATGATTATGAGTACTAGAGAGACAACATGAAGACTTTCATTATCAATACTGGTGTTGATAATTTTTTTATTCTTACTGGAGGATAAAAAATCCATGACAAAGAAGTTAGTACCTTTACCAATAAATAAAATAATGAATATCAGGTGAATTATAAGGTACACAATAAATTAATTTTCTCCATTACTAGAAATATATAGATCCAAATTTCATCTTGTTAAGCAGCAAAAACGTATTTGGAAGAAACATGAAGTTACTCACGTTGGAACTTCCAAAGTAATTGAAATTAGAAGAGCCATGCTCAGAGCTAAATATCATGGCTTTAATTTTCCTTATGGAGAAACCATATGTAATGGGAAACAAAGATTCATGAAAATTGTCAATATTTTACAATCCATGGGTGAGAAAGGATTAGATGGTGAATCTCTTGTTGATATGATCATAGACATCATGCTCAATGAGTGGGAATCCAAAATAATAGATATAGATGAGAACATAAATTTTACTCATATTTCCTTAGATGAAATCTTTGGAACTCTTTCTCAACATGAGATTGGAATGAAGAGAGATGTTGATAATGTAAATAAGAAGTATGGGAATGGTAGTGTTTCTTTTACTACAAATTCAAATCATATGAAAGCTAAGACTTCTGAGAGAGTTACTAGATCCCAATCTAAGAAGGTTGTAATTCAATCCGAATCTAGTGTAAGTGAATCCTCATAGAATGAATTATCCAATCATGATTGAAGGATGAACAAGATAGATGGACAGATGAACTTTCAATCAAGATACAAGAAGAAAGAAAGGAATGATAAGAAATATTCAGAAGTTACATGTTAGGAATGCGGGAGATCACGACATATAGGACCTTATTTTCCTATGTTTAATACAAAGTAATGAATGGTAAGTCATTCTCTGAAAAAACGAAAGAAGTATTACAAGGCAAATGCTAAAAAAGTCTTGAAATATAATGACACCTGAAGTGCCAGTGGTGGTGACTAATCAGATGAATCTTCAAAATATGAATCTTCTGGACAAGAGAATTTTCGTCTAATATCCATACTACATATTGAAAATAATTTCTTAATGGATAAGGTACACAATGATAAATCAATGACCAATGTATCCTTAAATGAAAATTATAGTAATGATAAAATTTATAACTCTTCAGATGAAGAATCCTCTTTTGGTGAAGATAATACTTTACCTTCCTATAAAAACGATTCTAGGTTTTCTAATCTCCTTGATATTGAGAATTCAAAACTCATGAAAATACATGGTAAGGTAAAATTTATGAATACAATTCTTTCTAAGGAAATATCATATATTTCTAAAGATCTTGATATGAAAATTGTTTTTTTTAAATATTTCGAAAAATATCGTGGAAGTAAATTCTGAGAAGAATAAACATTCTAAATATATTAAAAATTCAATTTCTATGAAAAGTGCTTTCGATCCTAACTCTAGTTCAAAATAAATTTTTTTTGACGACAAGAACATGGTTATCAAACTGAAATCTGAAATCATTTCCTTCAGAAAGTGTTTGTCAAAATTTACCTTAGGTAAGGAAAATTTTGATAAAATGTATTCTAAAATCTGACCTCTAAGAAATAGTTCTGGTTATGGTTATACTAGTTCTAAACATATTTTTAGTAAAACAATTTTTTGGTTCCTCAATGTGCTCCATTATGTACTACTAATTATCGGTGTAGTGGACACAGGGAAAAAAATTATTCCTCAAACAAAACATAGTATTTAGGATTTCATAAAGCATATTTTTCTAAATAGATGTGGGTGCCTAAAAATTTGCATTCTGAGATTTCTGGATCCAAGAAAGTTTGGATTCTGAAAACCTACCTTTTTCTTTTTTTAGGAAAATAGAGAAAGTACCGACAACAATACATGGTACATGGATAGTGGATGTTCCGGAAAATTGACTAGTAACAAAAACTATTATGAAAATATTATCAAGGAGAAAGGAGGAAGAGTAAATTTCAGAGATATTGATCTAGGATAAATTATTGGTATAGGTAACATTGTTCTTCTTGGAGAAACATTTATTTCAAATGTTTTATTCATTAAGGGTCTTATGAACAACTTCATTAGAATAATCCAATTATGTGATAAAGGTTACCTTGTGAATTTTAGGAATGAAAAGGGATTTGTACACAATTCCAAGGAAGTGTTTATTCTTTCTTCCCAAAGGAAGCGAATGTTTACATACTAAACATAGAATACCTTAGGATCCATGATCTACCATGCCTTAGTGAAATAGAGGATCATTCGTGGTCTTCCAAGAAGCCACACTAAGTAGCACTTTCCACTGCTGAAGTTGAATATATAGTAGCTGGATGTTGTGGTGCTCAAGTGTTGTGGATGCAACACATTGTCACAGACTATGGTATGAGTTTCACCAAAACACAAATTTTGTGTGATAATCCAAGTTCTTTTTCCCTTACTAAAAATCCTACACATCACACTCATGAAAATAACATAGATATTTGGCATCACTTTTTTAGGGTTCACACACAAAAAGGAGATATTGTTTTTCAATTTATCGAAAAACAAGAACAATATGATGATATTTTCACAAAATATCTACCCTCCAATAGATTTTAATACATTAAACAGAATTTAGGAATGATAATCATAACGTAATCCTCCTCATTAACTTTCTGTTGAACAAATCTTTTTACAATAATAAACATTATTTTTCATAGGGGGTATATTTGATTATATGTGTTTCATATTTTGTAATGATGTTTTTTATATTTTTTATATTGAAGTTTTTCATATTAATTGTAATGATGTTTTTTATATTATTTGTAATCATGTTTTTCATATTTATTATAATGATGTTTTTTATATTTTTCGTAATGAATTTCTCCATATTTTTCATAATTTATTTTTTAATATTTTCTTAATGAAGTGTTTCATATTTTTCATAATGAATTATTTCATATTTTTCGTAATTAAGTATTTTTCCTATTTTTTATAAGGATGTTTTTCATATTTTTTGTAATGAAGTCTTTTTCATATTTTTATTAATGATGATTTTCGTAATGAAGATTTTCATAATGAATATTTTGGTAATGAAGATTTTCATAATGAAGATTTTCTTAATGATGATCTGCTTACTCAATATTTTTTATTTGATCAAGTTATTTTTAATCTAATGTTCTTCAAGAATAATTTTCTCAATATGAATAATTCTCTTGATAATTTGAAAGGTATAATTACTTCCTGATTTTTTGTAATCACATTTTACTTGGGGGTAGTTTCTTCGGTTTTTCAATTTCTCATATTCTAGTTTCCTTAAATTCGAAAGTTTTCCTTTAAAAACCTCAAAAGATCGGATCTTAACAATCGTTCTTTGCGGCTGTCATTTCAACCATCAGATCTGATCAGAAGAATTATCATCCATTGGATTGAGATGGGAAGTTGAGCCGCCTTTTCAAACACTTATAAAAGGGGACCCCCGATGGTTGTCCCACAATGGGTTTCAAGCTTCTGCATGTCGAAGCTCTGCCCCAGTTCAAAATCCACTTCCAGATTTTCAATTGTTTATCAATTCTGAATGTCTGGTGAAGTTCCTTCTCAAGATATGTCTAATGTCAAGCCGATTTCATAGAGGAAAGTATGCAGGGAGAAGTTATTACATCCGAACATATTCAATAAGTATGATTCTATTATCTCAAATAATATAAAGCTTAATTGATGGGAAAGCATTTGTATTTCAATTCCAGGATCTCAAGATGTTGTATATCTGGATCTGCTTATTGAATTTTATAAATCAGTTTGCATTTTCATAGAAGATGGCAGAGAAAATTTTTTCTTCAAAAGCTATATAAATACATATGCATTATCATACACCAATACCGCTATCATGGAAGGGTTATCCTATGAATGAGAAGCATAATTTTGTTCTCACAAATTACCAGATTCACAAGGAAGTTTTATCAAGGAGAAAGAAATGAAGTGTCTAGGATTCCAGATGCCAAGACCGTAATGATTGCTCATTTTTCTACCAATAATCTGATCCATGAGTTATGGGTTCAGGTTTTTATCATACTGAGAACGGGTGAGAAGGACCCCCTAAAGAAAAATGATATGAATATCTTAGACTTTTTGCTAAATCTAAGGAAGATAAATTTGATGAAGCATATTCTCATTATGATAGAGAATATCAAGAATGAGAATTCGAGAGCACAAATAATCATGTATCTAGCCCTACTCTCTAAGTTGATTGTTCGAGGTCTTGAGTCTTTCAAGATTTCTAGATGTTCCAAGCCAAGGAATTGAAATGTAATTCTAATCAGTGATGATACCATCAAGAGGATGAAAGTTGGTTTTTATAAGAAAAATATAGAAATCTACGACTTACCATAGTAAGAGGAAGAAGTTGTCCTGAAAAATGCAGAAGAGGCTGAACCATCGAAGAAGGATGGAAATAAAAGGAAATTTAAGGAAGTAGAAGCTGATGGAGAAACTCCTAAGTCCAAAGAAGATCAAACAACACCTCCAAATCCCAAGAAGCCGAAATCTTATTTGGATAAGGTGGTTTCCCATTGGAGGGAGGATAAAAATAATCGGAAGGAAGGAGAACCACAGTTTGTCATGGATCCTGTAGAGGCAAAATATTTCAAAGAGAATGAAACCAATGAGCTTGAGAAACAAGCCAAAGACAAGAAGCATAATAAGAAAATGTCTGAGGTCAAAATTGCCTAGTCTCTTTTGAGGGACACTAAAATAGCATCCAAGAACATTCTTGTACCAAAATCTTTCTTGGTTGAGCCCTTACCCGATAATTTAGGGAAGAAGTATATGGCTCTGGAAAAAGCCCAAGAGAATGATGTTGAAATGGAAACTATGGAAGAAGTAAATAAGATGATATTAGTGATGAAATAGCTAATCTGATAAAGAATGTTGGAGACATTCATGAGAAGGAAGGTGCATCCGATATTTTTTCAATCCGGATATCTCAAGATGGATCATCAAAACATGCTAATCCTAGAATTGATGATAAGGATGATGAAGAAGTGATCAAGTTGTCTGAGTAAGAGGGTCATAATCACAACTGAATTCTACCTGAAGAAAATTCAGAAAGACAAGAGAAAGAAAAAATTGATTAATAACTGATTGTTCAGTTGTTTGAAAGTGAGCTTGAGTCTCCAGATGAAAAAGTTGTTCCAAGAACCAATAAGGGAAAATTAGTTTTTGCTGATACAACTACGAGATCAATTTTAAGGGAGAAGGAAGCTGGTGGATCATTTAAAAGGAAGATGGTCGAGCTAGAGGAAGAACCATTACCAAGTAAAGTGTCATATTTGGAACCATCAGCTCTGGGGCATGATTATGTCATTCAATATCTGATGAATGCTGTTGATACAATTCAGATCTTTCCAAACATTAAATCCAAATGTCAAATGCTTCAACAGAGCATGAATTAGAAATTGTATTATTTATCCATGGTGATGGATAAGTGCATAAATATTGAGACAGATTACAAGAACTTCTTTATTAACTACGGTGCCCACAAAAAATCTTACAAGAAAATGGTTAACTGTTCAATGACTATAGTTGATGATTTGAGAGAGCTTGATGAGTTTAAAGATGACGTTAAAGAATATTTTGATAATGAAGATAAAAAAACAATCTCACATATATCATTGAGGAAAAGCTTAATCTTGAGTACAATACTCAGATTTAGGATGTCAAAGATCTAAATGGTAAGTTGAAATATGTTTTCCAATGTTGGAAAATGGAAAGGGATCTCCGGACCAAGATTGTAGGGACGTTAGTGAAACAAGATGACTTGTTGAAGGCTCATGCAGAGGCTATGAAGGCTTAGGATGATAAGATCAAAGCCTTAGAGAAGCAATCAGAGGAATATCACAACGATCTAATGAAGCTGAAAACCATAGTAAATAAGTTAATACCCAAGTAGAAGGAAAGAAAAATAGATCAATCTGATCTTTTGTTTTATTTTTTTCGATGTGCAAATTCTTTCAATCTTAATGAAATTGTGGTTTCCCGTTTTTATTTCCATGTTTGTACTAATATTTCATGTACCATATTTTTTTTCTATTCCCTCACACCCTTTTTGAAAATAACAAAGGGGGAGAAAGAAAATTAATTCTATGTAACGAAGAAATATCCATATGTAAGGGGGTGTTTATCTAAGGGGGACTTTTCATATGGAGATTTTCGTACTCATGATAATGAAAATTATCATTCCAAAAATCTGGAATATGATCCTTAGTGTCCCAAAGCCTATGGGGGAGTTAGTCATATTCATCATTCCCAATGTGAAAAGGGAGATATGTTTTATTTTAATGTCTATTTTTATGAATGTCCTTATATTATTTTTTAAACGGATGTTTATGATTTCCCAAAAGGGGGAGGTTTTTGATCCAATACGGTTTTCCTTTTGACTTTTTCCATTCCATCATACTTAGGGGATATAGTTTAGTCGATAAGGATTCCGCATGAATTTAAAATTCCTTCCTGTTTTGAAAATTAAAAATAGCGTATCTCTAGGAAAATCTCTATTTACCCTATTTATTACTTCTATAAATAAAAATTTACTTCCCCAAGGGAATTTCTCCTTATCTTATTTTAATTGTCAATATCATTATTTTTCTATGTTTATAATTCAGTTTGAAACTAAAACCTCAGAATCCTATAATTACCTAGATATGAAGCATTTTGTTTTAGTATCTAAATTCTGATTACGAATTCTAGATACGAATTCTTCTGAGTTTTGGTTCCAAATTCCGAAAATGAATTCTCATTATGAACTCTTATGAGTTCTTACTATCAATTTTAATTAGAAATTATGGATACAAACTCTTCTGAGTTATGAATCCGAATTCTGATTATGAATTTTGGATACGATATCTTCTGAGTTCGAACTCTATATTCCGATAACGAATTCTGGATACGAACTCTTTTTGAGTTCTAACTCCTAGTTCTCTGAATATAGACTCCAAAATCTTATGAGTTAAGACTCCGAATTCTCATGAACTCTAAATCCTAAATTTTTTTTCTGGTTTAAAATTCAATTGAATCCAAATTCCAAATTTCCTTGATATTCAGACTCCAGAATTATATAGAATTCAGGTTCTGGATTCATAAAAAACAGAATCTGAATATCCTTGTATTATAGACTGTGAATTCATATTTGGATAGACTCCAAACATTCATATTTTTTTACATTTCAAATATTGGATTTTGGTTATGTAACCATATTTATGCTTTCACTTGTTTTGTTATAAAATGATGTCGTTCTTCCAGTTACAAACAAACCATTGTTTGAGTGACATGTCTAAAGGTCCCTCTAAAATTTAACGAAAAATATGACTGTAAGAGGAGGGACCTGACCATTGAATCCATTACTATAAATAGGAGCTCATTTGAAAGAGATCACAACAAGTTTTCCAATCTTGAGATTACATTCGGCTGAAGTGATTTATAGAGAAATATACTCTCATGATTTTTGCGTACTGAACTTCTGTTTCAGATATTCATTATGTGACTTCAATTTTTTCTATGTACAATTGAGGGATTACGGTGATAGGAAGACTGAGGTGCTGACTACCATGATGTTGGGGGCTTCTTAGCTGAGGAAGACAGTGTTTTTGACTAACTTGAAGATGATGGCTTCCTTGCTGGGGAAGATATAGGTGCCGACTACCTTGAAGTTGATTTCTTTTGGGGGTAGCAAGACAAACTCCGATCTTCGTATCATGGGAATTCCCAAGTGTGGGTAAGACATAATTTCTTGAAAGTATAAATTAAGGGACCTTTATCCATGTATTTTGGATACCCTTATCTTTGGGTTAATAATTTACAAATTGTTACTTGTTTTGTTACAAGTTTTCCACTGCATTTGTATTGTTGAAGAAATTATAACTATTTTATACTTCCTTATAATTGTACTCTGATATAGTTAGATTCTATATATTTTATGGTAGAATCATCATCATTGTAAACATTCATTGTGTTTCATTTCTAGAATCACATTCCCAGAATTGCTTTGTCATAATCATATTTCCTGAATCAAGCAAGTGTTTAGAACATAGATGTTTTGTGAATTACCTTGTTTAACCTTATTAAAAATAACCATCATTAAATCATCCAAAGAAATATTTAAATTATACAATTCACCCACTCTTGTATATTGAGCATCGTAATATAATTTATTCAGTATATCTATTATTTAGATCCAAAATTTTTTATTATAGAGTATTTCAAAATCACAAACCATCTCAACAGATTCCTAAGATTATCAGGAAGCACATTAACAAAAACATCTAATGTAGAGATGTAATATACATGAGATGTGATCGTTGAAACACTATGATTTTTCATTGATAATTTAAAATCAATAATATAATTGTTTTTGTGATACCCATAGAAAATTATTCAAATATAATAGAGTGGGTAGAGACATATTCATATAAGAAATTTTTAGTTTTGGAGTGAATGATATGTGTAAATATACCCACATTAATCATCTGATACAATTTGAAGTGGTGATAACCTATAATTTTACATACTCGTATATCTTTATAGGTTGTTAATTATATTTAGTTCATTAACCTTTGGAATCATTCCATTGTTGGACCATTTTATCTACTCTATTTTGCTGTAGAATTAATGTGTCGTTGGTGCACTCAGTTGAGATCTCTAAATATTAATATTTTTGGCATTCATATTCACATAAATTAAACATTTTCCCACTCTATGTAATTCCTTTGTACATGTGAAACACATATCATTAAAATTATGAAAATTTCCCTTATTAATCATTCCATATTTCTTTAAAAAAGGATGATTCATTTCACATCCTATAATATTTTTATTATTAACATTTCCTTTAAACACTATCATTAGATTTTTTTTATTAAAACCATGTTAATGATATGAATCTTTACCCCATATTTATACCTTGAGATAAAAAAATGATTTATTCATATCTACATATGTTAGTTGTGGAAAAATCTTATCATAGACCTGATTTTATGACTCTAGGGAACTAATTTATTTTCCATTCATGGTCAATGATAAAACTATAAGAGTACCTTACAAGTTATTTATTGTTTTTATCATAGTTTTAAATAGATTTATCATCTTACTTATTAAGCTGAAGGAATTACTTATAAACCTTTACATTATTATTTTGGGGTAATTAATAACATAAAAATACCCTCTTAAACACATCCCATTATTTATCATTAATTATATGCTATTTATTCATAATCTAAAAAAGATTCCACCATTGGTATTATTCACCTTCTATACTATACACAACCAGGATTAATTTTTCATCCATTGAGATCTAGAAAATGGTAATTATATTTTAATTGTTACTGTTACATTACTATGCTTCTATTGTATTTGAAATACCATTGATAAAAGATTAATATTTCCACTTGAAGGACACAACTATGCATTTTCCGTAATTTTATCATTTAAAATATGAACACATTTCATGGATTGAGATAGTTTTCTGAGAATGAAATTAATATATTTGATCCCAAATCCCATGTAATTTGGTTGACCATGACTAAAATTATTTCATTTTTCCCACCATTCCACGTTAATTTGATTCCTAAATGTTAGAACTATTGACTAAAAACAAAAAATACAGTGTAAGTATCAGGATATAATAATCAAAGTGTGTAATCATATAATCCGGAATTGTATTCCTATATTGTCTTAATTTATAACAAAATCTTTTCAACCAATATAAATTTTATGTTTACCCTATATCAAATTTTGTTCAGTATAGGTTTTATTACATTCTATCATTATATTATTCAAATCCTGATCAATAAATGTGACTAAACCATCATCTAAAAACAATCATGGTGACCCGAGTAAAACATCCATACGTATATCATTATTTTTAAATAAAAACATAATATATTACATATAAATTAATATTGTAAAACCATGATGTATTAGTTCTTGGAATATTAGACATATAATAAAAATATTTCATGAAATATCTTCAAAATCTCCAATATAGATATTTTTTCACTATATCATTTTGAGAAATAACCTACAAGAAAAAATTCTTTATAACATTGGAAAAATTATAATAATGAGTGAGATCAAATGATCAGTATGGTTAAATATTATAGGTATCATTTTAAGATCAAATGATATCATAATATAATAATAATGGCTTGATATCCTACTCATAACTAATAAAGTTTGACACCCAATCAGTCATAGATTGTGTATCCTATGTCATTGTATATTGATTTATCACTTAAAAATACAAGAGTCAGAAGTGTGAGGAATCATGATTAATAAATCAAGAGAAATGAACGTATATAATAATCATAAGAACATTTCATATGAAACGAAGCATAATAAAAAACAAATAATATCATTTCTTTAGTCAAGGATCACTGCAAAAACTGTTAGCACATAGTAGAAAAATCCCAATAATAGACTAGGATTAATCCAGAACATATTTTTTTCCCATAAAGGGGTTTTCTACATATCGTCTTCATATTATATTTTGAGAAAAAAATAGTTACTAAATTCAGTATTAGGTTTATGTGAAAAAAACCTTCACATGAATAAATCCATATATATGTGTTCCACAAGGTAATAAACTCATTAATTAATGAATTATAGCATAACCAATGAAAAATATTAATGATTCATAAATATTTCAATATCACATAATGATAGGACATTTAGATAAAGAACATAGATGGATCTATCAGATTATATTCCTAATGAAGAATAATAAACATCAATGGATGTTTTCATAAATGAATATTCATTTAAAAGAATAAATGAATCATAATTTGAAAACATGTGAAAAATATATTTTTCTTTTGATAGTATTTAATATAATAATTCTTTGAATAATGTAAAAATTATTTATTTGAACATATACATGTTAAATTCTAATTGAATATTAAAATAAAATAATTGTGATGATAGTGTGAATATTCGTTCATGTGGTGAATGTGAACACAATGATTAACTTCAAAAAATGTAATAGTAGTTGAAAATTACATGATTGGAAAAAATGTAAAAATTCATTTTTTTTAAGCGAAATTAAGAATAAAAAATGATTTTCATATAAAATTTCATTTTTAAAATAATTTAATGAATATGAAATTTGAGGAAAAAGTTCACTAACCATAAATAAAAAATATCCTTTTTCCATAAAATATTTTCAAAAAAGAATTAACAATGAAAAAATGGGAAACAAAAGGAAACATGAAAGCCCCAAAATAACCATATGAGAATATAATATATATTTTTAATATATTTAGTGCATCGAATTATCCCAAATGATATTAAATAATAAAAACATTAATTAAAAATTTTATTATAATATAAATTGATACTTTAGTTTCTGAATTGAACCATACATGCTATTATGATTCTTTATAATTTATTTAGATATCAAATAAATAAATAAATTTAAGATATTCGTACATATTTTATATAATAACATGTCATTATAATTTATTATTACCCATATTTTAGTAATTCCATACTAATATTAATATTTTTATGTTAACAATTACATTACCCACACATGTTTTGGTTTAATGGTTTCGGCCCTTGCACCATGTTCATGGTTTAAATTTTCTCTACAATCATAGTAATGTTATAATTATTATTTTTATTCATTATATAAAATTTTATATCCATTCATATAATATGGTGATGAGAAGTGAATTAGTCACATTATGGAAATAATATCCAATATTTAGAAAAAAATAAATGATGTTTTTTATAGGATTGGTGTGGGAACGATGTTGTCAAAAACATAAAACTCTCAATTGACCATTAAATACTTTTATACATTAATTTCATTATTGTATATATCTCATCACTAATCTTGTCACCAAACTATAGAATGAAATATTTTTTGGGGATGGTTTGTGGGGTTTATCCCAACTAGTGATCTCTCTAGTTGGGAGGTGGTAGAGAAAATCCTTGGTAGAACCATCAAGTTAAAATTTTAACACCATAGAGATAATTTATTACTGTGAAACTCATAAATGATTTAATATACAATAAATTTTACAAAAATATCTTAATTTTCAATCATGATACTCTCTATCCAGTACCTAAAACATTGAATCTAAATATATCCATCAATTTTAAGCTTGAGGTCATATTGGTTTTTGATTTTTTAAAGATGATTATTAATATTGAAGTTGGTTGTATATAATATTTTAAAGAAACTATCTAATTTATCTATAATATCTCCCCTAACTTTTCTATATAATTTCACACTTATAAGAAAGGAAGATGAAGATACAGAGTTTGAGATTGGAATTGTGAGAAACTCTTCCAACAATTCCATAGAGACCTACAAAGTGTCAAGTATTTCCAATACATTTCATTCAATCAATTTATAAATCCAAGTATTGTGAGATGAACTAATTTTTTTTTAATTTTTGAAATCATTTAAAATAAATATAATTATTGACAATATGCGCTTCCCTTAAAACACCACCGAGATGGTGAAAAACCTATCTTGGGGCTTCCAATATAAAAAATTTAAACCCTAATTGATGGAGTAGTAGTAAGAATCATGCTTTATCTATAGAGGATATTTTATGGGTGTGCTATTTTATTTTTCACTAGTTTCTATGTGATAAAATATGGAGTGAATTGGATTGGATGAATTTTTTTTTTGTTTTGGAATAATTTTAATGAGTAGTGTATTATCCTCATATATCCCTTTAACTTTCTTATTTAATCAACATTTTATTTTAATATTATATTGTTTTATATCAACTAAACAAAATCCTCACATTTTAACCCTCATCTAGATGTTCACGATTAATTATAGGGGGAACTAGTCACTATAACATCTAATCTCAACAATAAAATTTATCAAAATCCTTATGTTATCCCACTAATCCCAATCACATGAATTGGAGAAAAAATAATTTTCCCATGTGTGATGTACAACTAAAATGATAAGATAAATTGTAAATGAAAAAATATTAAAATATTAAAATTTCTGAATATTTTTAATAAATAAAATGATATTATCATAATATATTATCCATTTAAGAATATAATTCTTTAATATGGGTAAGGGTATTCTCATGGATAAGATGTTAATGGATTAGTGTTCCACCACCCTATTTTTACAACATAAACTTGAAATAATTCTATACTTAATAGTATATTTAATTGTAAAATATTTGAAGTGGCATATTCTATTTAGTAATTTTTTCTATATTTAAAGAACAATGATAAGAGGTTTTTAACATACATTATAGTTTAATAAATTATTGTAATAAAACATTATTTCCCATTATACAATAATTTAATTAACATTTAGAATAATAGTTAATTTTGGTGTAGAGAATATTATAAATTATTACTTTCGCATGTGCAATATAAAGTAGTGTATTTAATCATGTTAGCATATATTGAATTATTATGATTTGTGGAAATTATTATACAATCAAGAATCATATGAAATAGAAATGAATAATTTTTTGGATATATAATCTACATCATTTTATAGTGGAATATAGGTTAATCTGGGTGGAATGATTCATTATTGAATGGGATTTTGAGAAATGGACCATGTCCAATGTTGGAGAACATCGCAATTGTGCATGACGATCATATTGTGACTATTTTCACTTGCTAATTGTGCATCATAACATGATCACATATTTTTTATTAGTGTGGTAGTATTATAGTCGATGGTTAAATAATTAGAATTTAAAGTCATATTATTGGACGATTCTCCATGAAATGGAAATGTCCTAAAAACTTATGCTTAATAGGAAATCCTTATGCTCAGAGCCAAAGGCTCACAATGTGTATCAAAAATCAATATGATAGTGCTCATCTCAAAATTTGGTAATATCCTAATCTCTTTAGGCCATGGTAAAATCATTCTAATCAATTTAAAAGTCTTACAAAGAGTTTAATAAATAATTATGTTCAACACTATAAATCCTTTCATTGTTAGAATTTGCTTTTTTCCTTTAAACCATGAAAATGAAATATCTCACTGTAGGATTTAAAAATAATGTATTGAATAAATTAAAAAAATCATGGAATTAATTAAATTCCATTATTCAAAATATCAATTTATTAAATCAGTATTCATAAAATAGTTAGTATTTTAGAGTTGAGCCTTTTATCAATTTAATTCCAAATCCAAAAAAATTGAGAAAATTGATTAAATTATGCATATTTTATAATCATAAGTGGTCAAATATGTTGTATAAAATAAAACATTAGGATATATCGGGTCCCATAAAAATCTCCAAACCATATACTAAAATCATAATTTGGGATGTGACCCATGAAATTGAAAGAGACTGTGAGGGGTTGTGAGAGATAGAAGTGAAATAATACAGACTCTAAGGCTTCCGCAACAGTGGTTAATGCATCCAAATCCTAAATCCTATCAATACAATCCATATGCAATAATATTAACTCTATGTATACTGAGAAATAGAAGAAATTATAGATAAATAAATTGTCTAAAAATGTTCCTTAAAGCCACTCTACTCTAAAGAGGGTTCTCCTCACACCTCAATGAATGATTAGATTAATGAACCATCATCTCATTATGAAAATATTTCCCACAATAAAAATATGATATCACATATCACCATGAACATTTTAGGAATAACATATATGAACTCTAATTATTCCATGAGAATTCAACAACCTTATCACTTATTCTAATCCATACCCTAAATAAAATTGTCACATCCAAGGAATTGAGATACACCACAAGTATCAAATCATGTCACTAATGAAAACTATTAGTATATTGTACAATAAATAGTTTGATTCATAATAAAATATACAATAAATGGAAAACATTTATGTATGAAAACATATCTAGTTTAAGAAAATTTATAATTTCTTATTAGTATGACAATATATAATGTATACTTGGAGTACACAATATTCCAACATAATGCATCGACCAGAGTGTGTCCTCAGTACAAAATTGTGTATACTGTCCCAGTATATGGGGTGTCCCAAGACTCTATGGGGTGTGGGGGTACACTTGTATCCTTCCATGTATACAATCCCAATCCATATTATTTCACCATGAATGGAATATACATGTTCATTCCCCTAGCCACACAACGGTATATAGCGATGTATAGGCAAGATCATTACTAATGTTACCTAGGTTCCCAGTCTATGGGAATATATATCCAATATTCCACTTGAACGATATCATTATATGTATTTGGAAAATTATGATGCAATATGTGTGTTTTTTATATTGGTCCATGTAATGATAGAAGGGGTTGGGGGAGGGGTTTAATTTCTTTGTAAAAATATTTTTTTTGAAATTAAAATTAATTAAAATGCAATTCATAAAATAAATGTAACAAATACACATTAATATAGTAAAAAATAGTTGAAATATAAAATAAAAATATAGAGAATTATACGTTGATAGAAGAGTTCAACAATAATCCACAAAAGGATCCAAAAATCACCTCCAAAAAAATTCCTTAAGATGTTTTGTTTTAATCCATTGGCATTAGTTTTTAAAAATAAACATATTACATTAAGTGATAACATTATTTTTTATGGGTATTAAAATGAAACCCAATTACAGGGATATAATTTTAGTTTTTTTTCATGAAAAAAACAATTCCCCACAATTTAATGATAGTATGGACCTACCCACTGACTCCCACCAATAGTGAGATACAAAAAGAGTAAAAGAATCCAATTTACCATAAGACCATTTAAAAACAATCTCAATCATCTGGTAAGAAAAAAAGGAAATGATGGGAGGTGAAGAAATAATTTGATAGAGAGAATAAGAATGAAAAAAGTAACACAAGAGAGATTAAAAATGATATTAAAGATCTTCACATGCAACCAAGAATAATTGGGTGAATATATATAGGATCTAATAACTATATGATTTTTTTGGAACCATAGTTGAGTTATATATTCACTGAGTGTCAAATTATGCAATGAAGGGAACTATATAATGGCTAATAGTTATATTTTTTTGGATGCCACTATATAAACAATGGGTCCTGGATATAATAGGTGTTATATCTACTTCCAACTAGCTAGCCAGTGGTTCCCCACTGGGGAGCTGCTAGAACCTATATGTGAATGACATTAAATACATAATCCACACTTCTCTTAACACATATATATTGTCTGGTACCATCATGTTTGTTTTTATAAAATTAAAATACTGAAATCCAAGAAATGAAAATAATATATCCATAATATGGTGTTTGCGATCATTGAATCCACCCTAAAGAGAGATATTTACAATCTTCTCTGATGATTTAATGATCAAAAAACACTTAATAAATTTAATAATATATGTATAAGTATGATGAATTTCACAAAAATCATACCAAATTAATTTCAATATTTTGTAATGAAATTAATAAATATTTTGAAGAACAAAATCAATGAATTAGAGTTTATTGATTTAATTTAAAAAATTTCCCCAAAATTTAAATCATTCTTCCTCGTTTTATTTTCAGACTACATAAATAAAATTTTAATTCCATTTCCACGATCTCATCCCATATTTTCATTTTTAAATAGACATAAACAATTAAAATAAAATATAGATGAAATCATTTTTTTAGGATGAATGGTATTAAAACACTTTGATTATAATTTTTTTTGAATAATATAATTTAACAAATTTATATTTCACGTATGTTTTTATTATCATACATCTATGATTATCTCCTATTTTGAGATGATCTATAATATTATGTAAATAGGTTAATGAATCATGATGAACAATTTGTATTAATCTAATATGAGAAATAAAATACATTTGTAATTATATTATGACCATAATTAATGTTATGTTTAGAAGATAAAATAAATATATCATTATAAGATTAAAACCATGGTTTCTACAACATTATTAATTTTTCAAAAAAATTAAAATCCTATAAGATTATATTTTTTCAAAATAATGTTTATGAAATTCCAAAACTACACCCCACATGTGAAATTTGAAAAAATATTATTCATTGAATTTTTAATGGATTAAAACAATTAATAAAAAATTAATATTTCATTAATTATTTTATATTTTAATAGGTTTACCTCTATAAAATCATTCATACATTTAGAAGAATAACAGGATATAAAAAACATATAAATAAAATTGTTAAATGGAAAAAAAAATTGGGTGTAATAAAAGAGATTAATAAAATCATTATTTAAATAAAAAAATTATATGAAATCAATTGAAATAAATCAAATAGAATAATAAATATAAAGGTGAAAAATAAATGAAAATAATTATGCTTCTAAAATGAAATAAAAGATTTAAATGTTATCTATTCATAAATATCAATTAATATAATCAAAATGATCAATAGAATGGTTTCAGTTAATATATTGACTATTTCGCGATTAGTGAAAACTAAATATAGAATGTTTTCAACTTTTTAGAAATGACCTCTACGAAAATGGTGCCAATTTACACTGAATTTTGTGGATGATTGTTGAATAGTATTTTTAAGATTTTAATACTCACTTTTCTTTTCATAGTAAATATGATCATTTGTGTAATTTAAACCATATTCTAGGAGTGTGTGTTTCATATAAATTATTTGGGAGAAATTACTTCCTACAAAAATATATTCCAATTTAGATATAGAGAGATAAACCAATAATTTTATTTTAGTTCTCTATAATACATGGTATTTTATAAGCACATTTCAATTGTATTTGAACCTTTATTATCTAGTTTGGACCCTAAAAAAATATGCATATGAAAATTTAGTACGTTCAAAACTGGTGTCTTTTGTATAAAACAAAATATTTTTTGGCGATTTTTAAATAGATAAATATTATATTAATATCTTTTATATGGGATTCCCTTAGAATATCTTAAAAATTGGTAGGAAATCATAAACTAAACATTAATTATGGTTTTTGAATGCTAATATAGAGAAGACTCCCTATCATACATCTATAAATATAATTTCCACGATTTTTTTGGCTTCATCACATGTAATATTTCAGGATATACTCATTTTATTAGTAGTTCCTTTAACAGAATCACAGAAAAATGAATTAATATATAATTAGTAAATTATATTTTTTATGAAAAGTACCATCCAAATATTAATAAATCAAAAAAATGGAAATTATTGTGTTCTCTGATGATACTCATTTCAAATTTTGTTTGATTACATAATAAAACCCATCACAAAAAGAATATTAGTTTAAATGAAAAATGTACCATAAAACTAAATGTGATCAATGAAAAGATCAATGGATTATTATTTTTAAAAAATTAATATTAATATTACTTTCATATTTCAAGAACATTTTTAAAAAAAAAATTAGTTTACCACTCCAATAAAGATCAAGAGTATTATTTTTTACTATTATGTGATTTGGATAACATGAAAAGGAGATATCAAAAATTTTAATCCCAAAATTTTAGTCATTGTTCTACAATTGATTTTCAAAAATATTACCATTTAATAATTTACTTTTAAGGTCCATCTGAAAATGTAAAAAACTTATTTGATATGCAAAAGCCAACAACATTAAAATCGATTCCGGCCTAACATCTATTGAGAATATCCCTCCATAATTAATTGCTTTTTATTGGTAATATAATGTATCAAAAATTTTCTCTTTTATATAGGTGATAGTACATTGTTTAAAATATTTATTTCTATATAATCA
This sequence comes from Viscum album, assembly GCA_963277665.1. Lineage (NCBI taxonomy): Eukaryota > Viridiplantae > Streptophyta > Magnoliopsida > Santalales > Viscaceae > Viscum > Viscum album. Next base: position 1,050,148,680 of record OY728162.1, read on the forward strand.
TTTAGTGTCGATAATGGGACGACCATTGGGACTTTACACATCAGTTCTAACATTATTTCGGTCAATTTTATATAATTTATATTTCATTGTAATAACCAAAGTTCCCTCATTAATTGAATAATTTAGATGTTGGGGATCTAGGTGTGATACAAAATTGACCTTTTATAATTCATTGTATAAATATAACCTCATATGACTACTTCCTTAAAAATATCTAATTTGTTTGAAGAAGAAAATATTTATATTTAAACCATTAATTTTGTAAAATTATATGTTATATTTAAATTTCAATATCCTTGGGAGGTTTATGATCATTCATTGTTAATGTATCAAGTTATACCTCAAAATCTTCAATTTTAGGAAGTGCTTTGTAAAAATTATCATCAAATTGGATGTTTGTTGATTATTTTATAGTTTTTATGAGTTTATAAAAAACCATTTAATGCTTTAATGGAGTTGAAATACCTAGTAATTATACCTTCATTATATTTATTGTAAAATTTTCCATTGTTATCTATATTGTTAAGACTACAACATCTAGAACCAAACTAATTATGATAACCAACATTATGAAAATTTTCATTTTAAGGATCATTTGGGGTATTTTTAATAATGATTCGTATGAGTATATGGTTAATGATATAATTGGAAATATTTTCTATCTAGAATAAAAGATATTGTGTATGATTATATTTAATAATTAGGTTTTGGAAAATTTATTTCAATGATTGATTCCATCATTAAAATAATCAATTTGGTTAAGGTGGTCAAGGTGAGTAGAAAATGTAATTACATTTTAAAGAACAAAAAACATAAAAAATACTAATTTTTAAACTCTCCCCATGATCTATAAATATTTAAATAAGGTTTTACCCCTTTTAATTTTCTTCCTATTTGATAAATTTAATAAATAATTTACAGTTCCAACTTTTATATTCTAGTAAATAAGACTATGCAAATGTTGTATAATCATTGAAAATTATAAATTGGTAATATTTTACTCATGTACTAGCCATTTGGGTTGGTCCAAAATGATCTATTCATATAGGATCAATGGATATCCTTATTGATTTCTCTATTTAATATATAAAGTATGACATTTTTTGTTTAATAATATGGAATGGGGGACATAAATTCTCTATTTGGAAAATAAATTTTGGTAAATCCCATTATATATATTTCTAGTTGATTTTCACATGTGAATGTGTTCTATAATGAGTAGGTATCTTTCAAATATAAATCTAATATTATCATAAGCACAATATAATTTTTTATGACTAGAAATGGATTTCAATTCAATAACATAAACATTTTTTATTTCCATAATTGTAAAATAAAAGCTTACCATGGGAAAAAACATAAAAATTCATATTCAAATAACAAATTAAATCCTCTATAATATAATTTAATAATGGTTAAAAAATTATTCTTCATACCATTGACATATAATATGGATTTAATAATATTAGATTTTATAAAACCAATATACATATAACAATAATATTACTCCATCTATTGTCACTAAAGGTTATATGAAGAACATAAATATCATCATTGTTATTAAATTTGGGGTAGTCACTACACATATTCCTCAACAAACTATATTCTTGTAACTATATAGTTCCTTAATAGTTTCCCTTTAGATGTTTTTCCTAAAAAAATTTAGTGACTAAATATTTTTTTACATAAAATTTATGTTCATAAATTCTATCCAAACGAGATTTTGAAACCCATTAATACATTAAATTTCATTATAGAATATATATATGAAAACATATGAATATATTTTGGTATTTTACAATGAGAATATTTTAAATTTAATTCTCAAATAAAATTTTATGTTTATCTTAAATTATAGCTTTATTTATATTAATATATTCAATTAAAATTTCTATTTTTTGGAATATCTAGAGTGAATTACATTATCCCAATAATGAATCCCATATGTTACTTATCAATTCCATTTGTAAAATAAATTAAAAATTATATTACCCTCACCATAGGTTAACATCACAAGTTATTTTTCATGATTTTTTGTTTATTTTATAATTTTTCAATATTGGGTTGATCTTTATGAAAAACCATCTTCCAATAAATTTATTTAAATAATTTTTCAACTGTTAATTTTTTTGATAATATATTTAATATTTTATCTGGATATTCAACATTCTTTTAGGTAATATACTTTTTCATTATGTTTTTCTCCTATGTTTTCACATTTTCTTTGATAGTTTGATATTTTTCAATAATAACATGATTATTTAATTTGTGACAACAATTAATTCTATTATAATCATGAAGAATTATTATTTTAAATGATCTGTAAAATATATAATAAATTATTAATTTAAATGGATAAAATAATAATAATAATTATAATAATTTAGCACATCAACCACCTTAAAATTATCCACGAGGCACTTGGGTCTTCCATATCTTGATTCAGATAATGAGATGGTGTCATCAATTTTAGTCCATGTTGAATCCTAGAAATACATATTTCATTTATTATTTTCATTTTTCATGTTTTTTAGAATAGAAAAACTATGGTTTTATTTTACCTTTTTTATTTTATTTGTAGTATCCTAGTTATGGTTTATTTTGATGTTTATCATTATTCTCACTAGGTTTTTCCTTATTCATATTGGGAAATTTGTTTATTTTCTTAGAAATATGCGAAATATCTTATTCACTTTCATAGAAGTAGTAATGTTTTTCCTTGATGGAAATGGAGATATTCCCTATGACCACAATGGATTAATTTGTAGTGTTCTTCTTCCTTGTAATCTCCTACGATAATGGTGATCCAATCGGTTCTTTGACCATCATATTTTTGATCACTTTTTCAACATTTATTTTACTCATATTGGTTTCCCAAGAACAAGGAAAGACTAAAAGAATATTATTTATAAGATTATATATTATATGATAATTTTTTAAGGAATCCCATTCATTAAAATGATTAGTGAAAAATGATAAACATTCAATGATATATTTAGTTGGATGCTTACTTAATATATAAAAATCATGTTGAAACACATCATGACCAATATCCATTACTTTATTACTACCCTCATGCACAACATCGTGTAATTTCCAAATTCCAATAGAAATTTTAAATATATAAATTCTATAAAACTCATTCCAATCAGACGCAAAAGGAATATAATTCATCTATTTCCCATCGATCTCAAAATCCCCTGTACCATTAGGGGATTATTTTTCTTATTTATTTTCCCTACAGTTATATCCGTACCAAAATATTCTTCAAAATAGATATCACATTCTTCTTATAAGAGTAGAAATTATTGTTTTAAATAATTATTTTCAATCCCATAAATTTATGTAGAACTACACATTAATATTTATTTTGAATAATCATGGGAATATGAGGTATATGACATCTTGTATTAATCATTCCTTTAAAAAAGTTATGTTTTTGAAATCAAGGATGTATTAGAAAATATGTTTTGGTAAAAGTAAATACGGATAGATGTTGGGGTATACTTCCTTTCAAAAAAACACATATATGAAATTGAAACTAAAAAAAATAAATTAAAATTAGTAATGTGAAACTAAAATTAAAAAAAGAGTTATGAATAGTATAAATATAATATACAGGAGAAATCATAAGAGATTGAAAATGGAGTTGGGAGATAATAAAAAAAAAGGGATGAATACATAACCGTCCCTCAATATTAATTGATTTTTTTGTTTAAACCAATATATTTAGATTCATCCATGAAACACACTATAAGAAGTAAGAACCATTATTTTTTGTGTTTTTTGTAATAAAAATGAATACACATCTATCATTTTAGCAAGTCTGGCTATAATATCAAATTATATACAATGTAATGGTAGTGATAACTAAAACATTCACACTAAATGGTAGTGATAACCCAATAGAAATAAAAAAGGATGATGTTTGGTTTGATCACACTCTATCAATAACACTCTCATTCCTAGTGTAAGAATATAATAAGAAGAGATTGGATGAAGAAATAAAATTGTTAGATATATATTTCTTATTACAAAAATTAGCACAAGAGATCTAAAAAAATTATCTTCAAGGATCCTGAAATCATTCAATAACTATTGTGGGTGTATTGTTATCATCCGTTAAAATTAAGATCATATTGGAACCTCTAATGGTTTATAGATACATTAGGGTCAACATAAAGAAAACATGGACTTCTCTAAAGCCTATTATCTATCTATTTAGATTCCACTAGATGGATGATGGGTATCACCAAAAATCTGGTGGAACCCCATCAGATAGTCACTAGAACCTATATGTGAAATACATTAAAAACACTGGACACACACCACATAATACAAATGTTTGGTCCCCAAAACTTCATGATTGATTTTATGAAATAAAAACATGAAAAAACAGAAATAAAAATTGTAGAAACTTAATTTGGTTTCTGTGATCATTATAACCACCAATGATAGTTAAATGTGAAACAATTTATATCACGTATCTTGTAATTATATTTTCTATACCCATCTAGATGTGATAAAACAAATTCATAACAAAGTCCCATTAATGGATCAAAAACCATTAAAAAACAGTTAAAAAACCTGAAATGAAAATAATGATTAATTCATAAATCAAAATGAGGTATAACAACAATCATCGAGACCTACATCATGGATGATTTTTGTAGCTTCATAATCACATGCCAATGATCACCGATCTATGGATGTTAAATCAAGATCAATACATGGAGAATAGAAAGATGTAGGTTACTCCCAAAATCCCCTAGCCTTGGACCTATGTTGTCAAAGGGGTAGTGAGAGATTGGAATTATGTGTGCATTAGGCCAAGAGAGTGATGTATTTTTTTATTATTAAACTTAATTAATAAAATTGAATACCAATAAAATTGACTTGACCCATGCTCAGAACCTGAATGCATATGATCCCACACATAAGTAAATCCCCTCTTACTAAACTCAACCATGAAGTAAATTTTCAAATCTGGAGTCCCATTTATGTGACATCGTTATTTAAACCAACATGCCTAAATTATATTTCATTAATAAATTTTAACTAGTCAGAATAAATTTCTTAACATGTTTTCTCACAAAACTCATTCCCAAGGGTAATCACCTTGTTCTAGGGCTCTCAGAAACATTAGAGGAATTTTATAATGTCATTTAACAAGGTAAATTCCCTCATATACCCATAAAAAATTCATAAGGATCGAAAAATATAGAATTTTCTAGTCATTTGAATGAAGTAAACATATGTCCTTACATCATCCCCAATTTGAAACTTTTTATCGTTATCAATTAAATAACAATTGATATATATGTTATGTTTATGGTACATAGGGATTCCATCAGACCCACATGGAAATGTGATCCCTCTAAATCCTCACCTGGGAGAACACTAATTATGACATTATGTTTTTGCAATTTTTCAATCATTTGTAACCCATCGCAGGGGATATTTCAATACATTGAAAATTCCCCATTCTAAAAAATAGTAAGGATTCAAAAAAATATCCTTCCTCTTTATATAGAGGGTCATTAATAGGCCCTATAAAGTAGAAAATCATGGAACTATGTTTTATATCATGTCTGATACATGCACAAAGGAACATCACATGGGATTAACATTATCTAGTGTAAAATTGGAGACACCAAAACTACCATTAAAAAACAATCAAATGGATTCTACGCCCACCCTTAAGCTTCCCAATGGGAGTTACTCACTAAACTATGAGAGAAAACACAAATAAAATTATAATTATACCAAACATACATATTAACACTCAAGTGATCATTGTACTGAGGTAACTTCTAACTAATCATCCTTTCATCATGATTGGATATAGAGTAAGAATGTTTTCACCAATGAACTCATACTAGTCCTCACACCCCCAAGACAAATAAACAAATCCAATATATCACCCATGGTCATAATATTCATAGATTAAAACTCACACAATAAAAAATGTTAAAATAAAATCCTTAACCACTTCCATAGTGAGTTCACTGGAAGTCTCCACCAATATTGCATAATATGAAACCAAAGGGGAATAACCAAAAGTCATATCACTACATAAAAATCCAAAATTTATGACTAATAAAAATTTAATGGTAAACTGAATCTCCCTCAATGTACATAGTATGTACCAGTTCTAAGGGAATCATAATGTATAACCCACATGAATAACATTTTGAAATATAAAAAGAAAAATCATAGATCAACATCTACATTAATCCCACAAACCCCATGATGCAAGATATTACAAAAGTCTCAAGGAACAATTCCTTTATTACATAAGGTACATCAACCATGGGAATGTATAAATTCATTATCCTTTAACTAAAATTACAATCCTCTAAAACTACAACAACTAAAAAAACCACACCATCATATAGAGAGACTTGTTGAAGCCACTTAGGCATGGACCTACACACTTTCTAGGTATCAATCATGTGAAAGTGGAATGTGATCCAAACACATAATCACAATAACTAAACCCATTGGACACTCATCCAAACTCATATTAAGTTTTCCAATAACATCACATTCGGACTGTAGTGTCTATGTATGAAATAGAAAAACATATGATGATATCACAACCTACACCACATCGTACCCAAAAATGATACTTGGTTAAACATCCATCATCAGGAGATGAATTCAGACACACCATACTAGTATATAGGATATGCATGGATATTAATTATCCTTATCAAAAATGTAATATTGAGAGGAAATATTTACCTTGAAAAAAAAATGAGTGACCCCATTAAAAAGTTGAGTACAAGAACTTAGTAATGTCATGATTTGGCTAGTCAATCTATGCAATTCTGGCAGTACAAATCAATCCCCATGATTATAACCATCGTATCAAAGAATAATATCTTTGTGAAAATGTATTGACACAATGTATTCACAAAAGAATGAGCATAGAACTTATCTAAACATGTAATCCAATCCTAGAACCCAACTCACATTTCCACTCTTTCTAAAACAAGAAACCATCTAGTAGTACAAACTGGAATCAAGGATCTTCCCAAATATAACATTCAAAATTAATATCACAACAAATATTACATCAAATGAAACAATGATATATAAATAATATAGGGTTAAGGAACCACACCATTTTTAGCATCCATTTGTACATTAATGTGTGCTAACCTCACCTGAAATGGATATCACACCCCATAATTTGGGTGATTCATTTTACATTAATGGTTGAATGATCATACACTAAATAATGTAAAACTCATTTCATAACATATATAGTGCAGGTTCCCTATTTCATAGGGGGATAATGAACTCACAATTATATGGAAGAGCCACAACTGAACATAGTCTGGAGATTAATGTATCTCATGTAGAAAGAGATACCCACTCCTCATTCAAACTAAGGGGGTACTGACCTTACCACCAAAAACAAACTCTATAAATCGGTGACCCACACCCTTCATGTCATAGAGTATCTTTCCCACTATAATATGGAGAAACTAGACCATAACATGATTGAGGGGGGGGGTGATGAATCCATGTGAAATAGAGGAACCATGCCACATGAATGGTTGATGTGGACCATGTATCTCTCAGGGGTTCTAAACTCGACAATACCATATGGGGGCCCACAAAAAATTAAGTAGAAAATAAAATATGAGAGCGTACCCACCTCATTAATAGATGGAATCGATTATCAAAATAATGAGAGAGATTTCCCAAAAAACCCCAAAAATGATTGATTACCCCATAGATCTTTTCATTTATTAAGGGTTCATTTCAATCCTTTTCCATATAAATTAAAATGAAGTATATAATCATATTAATTGAAATATTTCAATATCTTGACATGACATTATTGAATAAAATAAAAAACACCCAGAACATTATACGATGAATGGGCCCATAGAACTATACCATATGACCAGTGATATAATAATTCACATTAGTCTCCAATATTATATGAGTCCTTTTATATGAAATCATCGTCCAAATTACCTTATTTTGGTTGAATATCATGAAAAAAATCAAATGAATGTTAATAATTATGACCATATATTTCCAAAAAAACCCATCAGTGGTTGGACAAGACTAATAGAAAGCCTAGTGTAACAACCCCATCCCAATATGAATTAGCTATGGGAAGATGACTAGTGTTGTGTCGACATGAAAAAAATATGGGAGACCTTATTATAATAATCCCATAAGAATTAAAATATAAAAAATACAATAATAAGTAGAATTTCCATTCAAGATATAAATAATTAACTACCGTGTAATGGATGTATGAGAGTTCCTACAAACTATATACCTATATATAAAATATAATACAATACTGGTGAAAGGATATATGGCCCCTTAATCTAAGGGAAATTTTTTATTTTTCCTCCATGTAAGGGGATAAAACCATGTCACTCTATCTACCTATTCAAGAATAATCTACAACAATCCGCATCATGCACTTTCTAAATATAGTTCTAGAAGCCCCTTTTGCCCTACTAGCTCCATGCTTGTGGAAGTCTTCATTGAACTATTCATCATCTATATAGATACCCCATGTGTAGGTACCTAGTTCGATATAGGGGTGAGGATAAAAATACCTAGTAGGATGTACCAAAAAAATTGGTCAAGAAGGGCAGTGATCATCACACAAGCTTGGTGAAAACTTACAACCACCCAACACAACCCAGCGAAACACTAACTCTGAGAGAAGCTTCCTGTCAACACAATAAAATGATCACCCCTAATTATTTAGGGGGAAACCAATGAAAACCCAACTAATCAATCATTTGTATCATATAGACACTAAAACTGGTGCCATAACTATGGGGGAAACACATCTCTATTCATTATAATCTATTGAAGACCAAAACAATTACTGTGGGAAAAAGGGAAGAACCTCTTCACATTCCATTAGCACACCCAAATTTAATATAGTAGAATCCCCAACCAATTAATATACACAAGAATAATAACTATCCTATCTTAAAATATACTATCATATATATATATATATATATATATATATTAAAAGCTACCTAATCATCTATCCCACCACCATTCACTAAAAAAATCCTATATTTTGAAAAATATCACCTTATTACCCTTACAATAGAATCCTAACCCAAATTAAAAATAAAGAGAAATATTTCCATGGACCCCATGGGTAAAAACATAAATAAAAAAACCTGAGATAAAATGTAACACCTCAACAATCTAGAATTCATGATAGGAACCACATATCATAGTGCACTAATGATCTAGAAAAAAATAAACAATAATAGTTTAAACACTTCTCAAATCAACTCCTCTAATAAAATTGGGTAGATAGGGGAAAAATGAATCACCTTTTTCTCTAAAAGGCTATGAATTCATTAACCATACAATGAATTCAATAAATTCGATAAAATCTATGTTGATATAAATTTCCATGGGAGTCCAATACCACACCTATACTCGCATCCAAGAAAAGTGGGTACCAATCTTGGAAACACATTTGTCACTACTACGAGATGACATTCAACACTATGCCTATAACGCAACTACATTAGATATCCCATTATATACTAAGTAGTGAGATTACAATTTGAAGATAAATATTGGAATATATAAGTGGAAATTTTGAACCACAAGAGAGGGGAGTAAATAAATTATTTTATATAGTGAGAGAGCCTCATCCTTCCCCATTGGGGGGTCTAAATTTATCAATTGAGAGGAATTACTCACTCATCGACCTAAATTTCATCCTCATGGAATGCATCTGAGACCAAATACTGCACTAAAACCACTAAATAATCTTTGACCATAATTATATAGTAATAGTGGTTGTTGAGAAAGTACTAAATATGAAAGTCTGTATACACTAATCATAAATCGAATTGAATCACAAAAGATAAAGAGAGAGAAATTGATAGAGGGAGGGAGTTCATGTGCCATTAAATGAAGTCTCTCTAGAGATTCCACATCAACTATGGAAAGTGTTTCCTACTCCACTTTTATTTGAATCAAAAAAACATTCAGTAATACTAACTACAAGATTATAAGGGAGAAGGAGACTTCTTTCATGATCATAAAATCTAACCAAGTATAAATGAACCACTCTATTACGGATAGAGTATTCATCATCAATTGAAAAATGTCAACATCCATGACCATTCATATCTTGAGGAAACCATAACCAACATAATAATTCCTACATAATGAATCCCACACATAATGTTCATTGAGACACCATAATGATTCCCACACATGGTATCCAATTCTTCCATGAGAAGTTTATATCCCTCAAATTTGTTCTTCTCTATTCCCGGAATAAAATCATCATTAATAATGAATTATGGGGCATAAACATCATATAAGAATCTCAATAATGACCTATAGTAGTGAAGAGGATCCTAATATTGAATTCCATGTCAAAAAATACTCAAAATGTACAAATCCTTTATCCAAAACCAACTCAAATGAAGAAAAATACGAAAATTCAAATGAAAATAATAGTAAATAATGATCCCCATGGGCACATGATGTTTTCACCATAATAATTAATTTAGGAATGCCCTTATACCAACCCAGCGTCCACATCCCCAGTTCACAGTATACCACGATACTACTTAGAGTGTGGGGTATACATACACTGATACATTTACCCAATCTCAAGATGAATCATATCAACAAACATTGAATTTTTTCATACTCACCCATGTTTCACAAATGGGATTCTATATGTGTATGCTTCCAAACCAAGTGTAGTGTACTCTAGTGTTCCAGTTTGTGTATATAGAAGACTTACAAAAAATGGAGAACACTTACATAAATTGAACCAGAATAACATAATACATGGTATGCATTCTTGAGAAAATATAATTCTCAGTAAAAATTATAGTCCTATTCCCCCTGTGATCAACCCAATTGTTCCCACACTTATGACAATAAATCCGAAATCAAAAGTAATTTTAATAGAATGAAAAAATAACAAAATATATGAAGTAATTATAATTTAAAAATCCAAAAAAGGGGAACAAAAATTAACATATTTATCCTATATATAATTTTTTGTAGCTTCATAATTGAATTTCAAAAATCATAGATTCTAATACATTTTTTCAATATTCACTCTTTGATCTTCCTCATACTGAGTTTCCTCTCTCAATCACCACTCCTATGCTCTACATCATGAACATGGATGGGTGTAGTAGAATTGATCATGGAGTGAGTGAGAGGGAGTGTGAAGAATATTGTTATGTAATTAATAAAAAATAATTAATCGGAATATCCATTAAATGAGAAAAATTTTGGAATGAAAACCATACAATGACTATTCTTTTCCTTGTCAATCCATCATTCAGGATCAACCCCAGAGTCAAATTCCATTCTAATGATCCGTTTATGTGATTTATTTATTCCAAACCATGGGAATAAATAATATCTATTAAAAATATATATTAAATACATTTAATAAATCACCTGGCATGGAAAGTCATTATATTTATTCCCTTGGGTAAACACAACATTCTAGGACCAAAGAATGAATCATAAAATTTTATATTCCGATTACCTTAAGGAAACTAACCATTTTAACATTTATAAATGGCCATGGAATAAACAATCTAGAATGATATTTTCCATCCACATAGTAAATCCTAAATAATTACATATATCATGTCAAATATATATTTTCTTAATGGTTAATAGGGGAAAGGAAAACCCGAACTGATAAAATATAATGACTAAGTGTAAGACACCTTCACACCACCATTCCAAATAGAAAATGATATAGAGAGAGGAAAAAGGAAATGATGCAATGCATTTTTATTAAGAAAAAAATGTTTTTGGTAAAAGAACTATACCTTATAAAAGAAGAAGGGGGAATCCTTATGTATATTTTTATCATGTTTAATATTTATATTTTTATAAATAACTGTATAGATATATCATTTAGTTCTCACATTTGTTTCCATATATTGAAACAATGTTGATTTAAATTGATCACCTTTGGTGAGTCAGATCTTCGAATTCTTAATTGTGAATGAAAAGATTCAAAAAATATTAGGGAAAACCATACCATATTTATTAATATATTGACTCTAATATTAAATAATTGTAATTATATTCCATTTGTCGCATGGAATATAATTTTTTGCATCCAGTTTATGCATGGATGAATTATTTTTTTAATTTTTTAAATAACATGTGACACATATATACATGTAAAATATTTTATCATAATATATATTTTAATTAAAAAATTTAGTTACTATAATATGAGAACCTAGTCATACTAATAGACCGTGAATATATTTTATATAACTCATATTATACATAGTTTTGGAATCATCGATATGGTCTTGTAGTTTGGATATTATTGAAAAAATTATATCAACATGATTATATATACTATTTTTGGAAGAAAACCTTAAATATTTATCTTTCATATTACTAGGTACCCTGAATAATGATTCATACATTGAAAAAAGTGGAATATCTGTATTGATTCTAGAATTAGTTCATAGAGACGTGTGAGGTTCTTTTCCTATATAATCTAGATGTGGATACTCTTAATTAAAAAAATGTACCTATACTTTTAGTATATATAGATATATTAACTAAATTATGTACAAGACTAATTCATTTTATATATTTATGAATCATAAGAATGATATAGAGAATCATATGACTAATAAGATATAGAAACTCCACTCATATAAATATGTGATGTATATTAACCATGATTTTATTGATTAACTATAAGTTACTGTGATACTATCACAATTTTATACCCCTTATACACTAAAACAGAATAATTTTAGTAAAATAAAGAACTATACATTATTAGAAATAGTTATATTGATTACTAATTATGTAGATATTCCAATATCCTATTGAAGAATCACATTACAGAGTACAAAATATATACTTAAATAAGTGTTCACTAAAGCTGTATGAGTAATTATAGATTTATTATGGAATGGATAAGAGCCACCTTTTAAAATATTTGTGTATATCTGTGTGAGTTGATTTTAAGTATAATACAAGTTGAACATTCATTTCTAAATAAAATTACATAGTTCAAAAATGGTTTCACATAATTAAAAGAGTGAGAGAAAGATATAATTCAATGAATTTGATTCTTTATATGTACAATATATGGAACATGAGAAATATACAACAAGGATCAATGGAAGTTTTTTTTCAAGCGAAACGTGTACCATGTAGGAGAACAGGAGTGGTGAGAGAAATAGAGAAATTTTTTATCCACCAAGGAAGGTGATATATTATTAGTATAATGTAATTAAATTATATCCCATAAGAAAGAAGTAAATGCATTGTAAATATCATTGTGGAAAGAAATTATGAATTAAGAAATAAATTTCATGTACCATAAAATATATGGGTTTTGGTATATCGCTCAGTTTATGTAAATCCAATTAGGTGTAAATGGGTAATCAAAAACAAATTAGACAAGAATTGTGAATTCAATTATTATACGAAAATAATGATTTCTCAATGTTTTATGAATCATCAAGGAACAAAAAATAAAAAACAATTTTCATGAGTATCTATATTGAAATGCATTTGAAATATATTTTATAAATAATATTATCATTATTATGATATTTTTAAAATGTATGTCAAAACTATATTCATCAATGTAATTTTTTTAAACATGTCTATATGACACAACCATAAATGGAAATCATGTATATGTATTCTTATTAAGCACAAAAGTTAAGAGATTAATTTATTCAAAGAAGAAAAATCATGATCAGGAAACATTAATTTGTTAATGATATAATGAAATTTTGTTTCATAAATAATAAATGTGATTCAAATATTTAGCATAGTTTTATTCTGGAGTAATTTTTTTCCTAGTATTATAATTTACTGATTATTACATATGAAATGTTATCTGCCTATATTATTTTCAATGAAGACATAATCTAATAAATTAGTCTGCCCAAAAAAAATTTGTTAAGAAGCCAAAATTCTAGATATTAATACTCAATAGGATAGTTATAATATGATATATATATTAAGTCTATGTACATATAGTGAGAAGGTATTTTAGATATTCAATATAGAACAATACAAGATATTAATGTAACCAATTTCACAATGTTTAAATATCTATATGAACATGTGACATTAGACATCAGAAGGGGGAATATAATGTGAATAAATCTCATACTATTTTATGATCGTATCTATCATATTTTATATGGTATTATTGAGGATTAACAATTTCTATTCCATGAGAATTATAGGAATATATCAGACAAGTCCTACAGATCCAAATTTGATGGTTGTAAAGACTATATTAAAAAACATGAGGTTTAAAAATAATTTGTTTCTTGTTTAGGGAGGATATTAAGAACTATTGGTGTGAGGATACATAGATGTTAGTTTCCAAACAAATCAAAATTATTTAAAATCATTATAGGGATATGTGTGTTTTTACAAAAGAGTATCACTGATTTGGATATGTTATTCGCATCTGGTGGTTGCTGATTCTGTAATAGAGTGTGAGTTTATTCTAGATAATAATTTTTACAGATAAAAATTATGGATACACAACATCATCCATGATCTTTATTATATACTCAATAGTAAAGATGTTATCAATACATATTGGGATTATACTACATAAGTGGCACATGTCAAATAAACATAGTCAGATCAACAGATGAAGCATATACTTTCGAAGTATCACTTATTGAGTGGGTTTTAATTAAGATGTGAGTATATAGTAAATAGATGTTATATAGAGGATATTGTGGTATACTAACTGATAAAATCCTCATATCATAAAAATCATGAATATTATGTGATATCTGGGGATATAAAATTTGTTACTAATTATATATAGTATATATAGTTGTCTCTAAGAGTTTCACACTATATCCAATTGAATTGTTTTATTTTTATTAACAAAATCATAATAAATATATATTCACACGATGATGACAATTTTTATAACATTAATGGGATAATGGTCATAGAGAGTTTGTCACATCAAAAAACAATATAAATTACTTACTATAATGAGAAACATAATATTATGTGAAAACATTCTTATACGTATTTAATATATTCTATAGAACATTTTTACTATGATTTAGAAATTATATTTTTCAATCCGGTGTTTGAGGTTCATAATTCATTGAGTCTTCTTCAATTAATGTTCAAACATGGTAATATCTATGAAAGAGGCTTATGAAGAAGGTCTCAGTAACTGTAATTCCACAAGATTTATATTTCTGCCAATATTATTCTATATAAAGGTATTCATTGGTCCTTACACAATTTATTAGTTTTATAATATATCATAAATCACAAACCATTATGTTTTAATGAATCAATGAATACATATGCTCCTAGAAAGTTGAAATATGTTGGATGCATCATAAGTGATATGATATTAATTGAATAATTAAAGAAATAATTTGTTCCTTTTAAGTTATTGGAAGATGATATCACATTAATGCTATTTAAATTTACCTATAATATTAAATACATATCATTTTTGGTTCAACCAAAAGACAATTATTTAATTTCAAAGAAATATAAATAAAGAAAATAGGGTGATGATAAAGGTATGCAAGTTTCTTATAGTGATACAGAAATAAAGGAATTATTTTACACTATAGAAGTTAAATAGACATTTCATTCATTGATAAACTAATTACATTCTCAATGAGTTCACTGATGTGTTTCTAGACACTAATCTGGGAATTTTGGAAATGTATCCTAATTACACCATGAAAAACGGAAATAGGGTCACACACCATGTGTATCTTGAATCTCATTAAATTTAAATAAAATAAAATTTCATTATATATATTATTATGAACATCAAGAATAATAATTATTAAATTATTGTTGATCACATAAGATCAATAATGAGATATCCATGTGTAGGATACATGATATAAATTTTATAATTGTTTATCATATAAATGAAAATAAACAATTATTAATTTTTCAACCATTTTAGTGAGTCAGGTAATATAATTTTTTCATTAATTATATTAATATTAAACTAAATACTTATTTGTAAGTTAGTGAATTTAATATTTTTATATGTACTAATAAAATATTATTTTTTAATAAATAATATATTATAAATAGTTTAGTAAATCATGGAGTGGATTGTTCAGTCGAGTTAAGGGATAGATTGAAATGATTCAATTTTTATATAAATTGATTTAATAATTCATTAATTAATTATCAATCGATATTTCAACAAATTCATGTAAAGGAATATTATAATAAAAATAAAAATAAAATTATTACTTTGGGGAATCAAATGGAAGAAATATTTGAGAAAAGAGAAATTGTGAATTTATCAAATTTTAAACTTAAATATATATATTTCATCTTCTATTTTTATAGGATACGAGTTATATTTCATAATGGAGAGACTATAGGGAATTTTATCAATCCCAAAATAAAAAAACCACATGCCACTATCTTAAGAACATACATAGTATGATAAATATCTTTATTGAGGTCAGTGGTAAATGATGCAAAGCTTTAGTTTTGTCTACAATAGTACAAAAGATACTAAAATATTTCTTAGGATATTCATATAGCACAAATGTATTAATATATAGAAATTTTCAATCGGAATCTCTACCACAACAATGGTACGATAATAGAGTCATGGACAATTGATTGAGATGAATTATTACATTTGAGGTAATTCTTATTTTATAATTATTATATTATAAATAAGAAATATAATCTATAGGTGATTCCAGGGTGGCTTGTGGACATCATAATTTAAAATTTTAATATAACGTTAAAACCAAAACTCAGAACCATCCCAATACATTCTCTATGCTTTAGAGACATCATTTATTTGTTATCAATTTAATGTTATAACATAATCATAGAAATTCAAATTTTATAATCCATGAGATATAATGTATTCAATTATATTTGAATCATAATATTATATATTCAGTTAATTTCAAGAATTTAAATAGATATGAATATATGATAAAGGAATTAATCTTATATTAAAATAATAAATGATTATTTTTAATTATTAATTGAAGATATAATTATTATTTCATGTTAAACAGTCGAAGATATATTCAATAGATTTTAACATCTTGATCAATATGAGATATTGTTTCCTACTTTATAAAGACTTGTTATTATTGTGAAGGATTTTGAAATGAAATTCACCCATATAGAAAAAAAGAATGAATAAAATGGAACACCGAAAGGGACTCAACATAATCATTTTCTATAAAAATTTATTTTAGAATACTTTTAGAGTGATATATAATGTTTTTAAATTAATTTTAAATAGGTATATTTAATAAGAAGAAATTAAATAAGTAAAATGTTGGAAAATCATTTTCCAATGATATATTGTTGTGATATTTTTTATGAACTGTGAAAAATAATTAATATAAACTATATATATATTAATTAATTTATAAAGATGATAAAATACTTTTATAAAAGGTAATTTTAGTTTTATATAAACCTCATAACCATGTACTAATTGTATAACTATTTTTTATAGGTATATTATCATCTGATAGTTATAAATAATCCATTTTCTATCTTTTGTTATTTTAAATTGATAATTTATTAATATTATTTAAATACTAGTGTGCACAATAATAGAAATTGGTGTGGTATGAGGCATTTGTATTGTTCTTGTATTTCTTATCTAGGATAATTTTCATTTAATTTATATTAATATTAGGTTTGAGATACTTGATCTCATATATGGGATCCATAGTAAAATGATCTATATAAAATTATCAAATATATATTGATTTTTCGTGGAGAAAAGTATGACATTGTCATGGGTAATGTAAACTACTATTTATATCCAAATCTCCAAAACTATATTTTATAAACATTTTATGTGTAGAATATATGATTAATGAAAAGGATATATTTAAATTATTATTAAAATATTCAAATTAAATTATTTAAAATGTAAAATTGAATAACTCAACTCATCAGCTTTAGAGTCATTGTAATAAAAAAAATCTAATAAAAACATGGTATCATTTCATATATATTCAATTATATAAATTAGTTTACCAAAATTATAATGATTTATTTTTTTTAATATAATATCTGATCTTATGAAATTATTGAATATTTTTATATAACAATACATCAATAGGAAAAACTATTTCTTCATGAAAAACAAAATTAATATTTTATCTTCATAATTTTGTTTTTATAGTTTACATTAATGAAGTGAAATGATACAAATTACCTAATTATACAAATGATCATTGGGGTGGTGAATAAAAATATGAATATGATATAAATTCTAGATATATGAATTTGCATATATTTTTATTTTTGGGTTGATGTATTTAATAGTGTTTCTCAATGAATTAATTTCTATTACATATAGGAAACAATTTCTATTTCATATGAATGTACTGATATTGTGAGATAACTAATGGATTGTATTTTTAAAATGAAATTTCAAACTTTTAAAATGTTTGATAGAGATATAATCAGACAATTTAATGGGAGATTCAATAAAAAATTTATTAATGTTTGTTCCCAGGGAAATACAATACAAAAATATTATTAGTATTTTAGTAGATTTATACATAAAAATGAAAGATGAGACATAATATAGGTTTCATCACATATTACTCAATTGATAATGATGTAAAATCCTATACTTCATGGAGGTATGTTCTTTTTCACATGTTGTTTTATTCCTCATAATGAAAGATATTAGAATGTTTTTGAAAATTGTGAGGAAACTCTAGGTGTCCCAGTGTTTTAGGACATGAATGAAGATAAGATTCAGCCATCCTATACATGTTTCAAGGTTGGATGATGGTTACTAGTAACCATGTTCCCAAACTGTAATATCTTATAGGAGGGGCACACAGTTTAGTAAACCGTGCAATAGGGGAGGCCAACCCATGTAACATTGACCTAATCCATTCTATAGGGTTAGTGCTTGGTTTTTAAAACCATTGTAGATCCCTAGGTAACCATAATACATGGAACCCCATTTGATATATTAGGGTATAGGGTTTCTACAGGGTTTGGAAACCATGTGGCCAAACCGTGCACCCCATTAAAAAGAAAGATTTTACCGTTTTCCCATTAGTATTTTATGTGTTCTACGTAATTTCATCCCCAAAATTATCCTCCATCAACATTAGTGACAAACCAACATGAATAAGTCTTCCCGAGGTTCCATCCATGTTGTTCTTGGATTTTTATAGTTTTATTCATTGTGGATCAAACCTCTATGGGAGTCTAGGTATCCACTTTGTTCTCTTTCTCATATTTGTGCTTGTGGTTTTTACATTCTTGTTCTGTATTCTTGAAGCCCAATTTTTTAGTGGTTCTTCTGTGGATGTTTTGAAGGGTGTGTGAATTCAAAAAAAAATTTGCTTAAGGGATCATTAATCTTTATAATCAAGGTATGTGATCTAGATGTAATATCCCATAGATTTATAGTTGATTTGTTTGTGGGTGGTAGAATTTTTGGTTATCTTATATCTTGCATTTCATTCCATTGATTGTAAATTGTAAAATTTATAGACTAACGATAAAATTAACCCCTTCATGATCCCTGTGGGATACATTGAGGCTGACTAGAATGATTTAGGTGCACCCATGTGGTTTTCCAACATTCTACAATATCGAATATTCAAATTTGAAGCATATATTTTAAATATGATAAAGTAGGTATATAAAAAACATTTTGATATGTTATTTGAGTTTATAAGGATATATTGATAATTTTCTGACTCCTCTTAATTAATAAGCGATTTTTGTGCTTAATATACAATCGTTTAGTTAAAAAGTGATTATACTAAATGGCATATGATTTATAATTGAAATACATTTGTTAGTTAATTCATGTGAAATGGTGATACTTTTTAATGGGTAAATTATTATGAATTGATGAATATATTAAATGGGTTAACATATGGTATTTTATTTTATTTAATTGGTCTATGTTATGGTAATTGGATATTTTGCTAATGGGTTAGGTCTTGAGAAACAGAAATGGAAAAAATAGACAATGAAATGTAATTGGTAAAATTCATATTGGGTTAAGTATTGATGTTAATTAAAATGTTAAATAATTCTAAGATGTGAATGTATTTTTATTGTTTTACATATGTCTTGTGATATGATATATATTGTAAATGGATAAATAACCACGTGAAAATGGATGGGTAGTTATGGGGCATGGGACATCATGTTCGACACCCATAGGTGAGGATAGCTCGAGACAATAAACCCTATCCCGTAGTGCTTGGATTCAGAAAGGGGACTGAGGATTTATGTCCCTAATAGTTTCATTTGATGAGACTAATTGGTCTAAGAATCCAATTTTATTATGTTATAATCTATTATGAAATTTTCATCCTTAGTGATATAAGGAACTAGAATTATTCATTTATGGGTAGAAGATTACTAGATCATGCAGTTGTGTAAATGTTTTAAATGTCTAACCAATGGAACTAGTGATGAATATGGATTATGTTATTTAAATTTATATAGTGAATATTTCCAACTCATGGAAGCAAATATTTTCTTTATTTACCTAATCATTTATTTAGTCCCTTCATGCATGATTTTTGTAGACTAGATATTTTGTAGAAACTATTGGTGGCGACCTATTTATTTTTACTCACACCCTACATTAGCTGCAGTTGCGTATTTGAGTATATTCCTTGGTTGAAGGATATGCCAAGGAAAAATTACATATGTTAGGGAGAGGATTTTTCAATGAGATGTTCATGGATGGGGGTCTGTTCTTGTAGTCAGAACCCATTTTAGAGATTGAATTTTTCATTATTTTTGGATATATTCACCTTTGGAACTATTAAAATAAAATGTTATATTTATTGTTTGGTTTTGATTTGTACTCTATTTGTGTAATGGTTGGTAATTCATGTTTCTTGTTTATATTTTATTGTTTCCTTTATTTATTATGTTTTCTAATGTGACTTACTCTGTTACGGAGTGTATAGTCTCCCCGAATGTCCAATTAGACCCTCGCTTCTTGATAGAAACCTCGAGCATACTGGGAGGCATGGTTGAGGTCATGTGATGACTCGGCTTGGGGCAGCAGTTTAGTGGTTTTCAGGGCAGCGATGTTAAAATGTGGTATCTGGGTTATTATTTCATTATTCCATAATATTTGGGAATGGTATAAATGATATTTGGTGATGTCAGGCCTTGGAAAGAAGCTCATAAATGGAAGAATATATCTCTTGTGTGAGGGAAATCATAGGTAACCTGGGTGGGGATTATTGTTCTTGAGGTGTGTTGTTATATTTTAATGATATTTCATTGTTGGGTGATGCACTGGTGGTGCAATGAGACTATTTTATGATATTTGTTTCATGCACAAAATATTATGATGGTGTAAAATCAATAATAATTTTATAGACCTGGGGATATAGGTGAAATTATTCATGATAAGAATACCCAAGGATGATGAATGGGATATTAAGGGTAGGATTCATTTCATTCTCATTGAAAATTTTAATGAAATTGTGTCTAATAACGATGACACAAATGGGTAAATAGAATGAATGGAAAATAAGGGTAAAATAATTTTTCTAAATGAATGTAATTAATGTGTAATAATTTTTTGTCAAAACAATTCATTGTTATGGGATGGTTACTAAAAGAGAATAGATATTATTTGAAAGTAGAAACTAAAAAGTGGATGTTTAATGAATTGGTTTGTGGTTGTGTGAGTTTTTTCCCCATGTTGACTGATATCCATGATAGGGATGGTTAAAATTAGTGATAGATATGCAATCATATATTTTGAAATATTTTATGAAGGGGGAGTTGTTTATAGGAATAAAAGAGCCTTATTTTGTGTAAAATATCAATGCTTTAGGATTAGTTTTTTAATGTATTTTTTCCATTATAAAGAAATGACAACAAACCGAAATGCTCATATTGGGAGATAAGATCGAATCACTATGAATGCTACAATAGAGTGGAGGAAATAGGTTTCAGTGTTTCCTGGTGACAGAGGATAGGATATATTCCTTGAGAACATTTATCATTTTATGCAATTGATGAAAGGGATCTGAGGGCAGGTCAGACCATGTGTGATTGATCAAACTAGATAGTTTCATTTATAGCACCATAAGATGTATGTTTTATAGGGTGGAACTGAGGCAGTAGTGTTTAGGATAGAGTCTATCCATCTAATTTTGGATCATATAGATACTCCCACAAAGAATATAGTCATGTTTGATGCTTTTATGAAGAATGAACCAGTGAAGATATGGTTGGATATTTTTGTTCAGAATGAACTGGATGATGGTATTTTATGGAATGAAATCCAAGAAAAGTATATGGTGATTTTGTATAATGGTAACTTATGATTGTACATAACTATGTAATTTTTGAATCTAAACCGTGGAATGGTGTTAGTGATGTATTTTTATGGCCTCTTTACTAACCTACAATGCATCTTCTATACATTGATAGGGGATGAGGTATCTACGATAATACACTTTCATGATGGACGTAGAAATGAGGTTAATTCCAAGGAAAATATCATTCATTTAAAGGGATTTCCTACGTTATTTGATGAGTCTCTTATTTTTTAAGGGAACGTAAAAGTATCTTTAGGTAATGGGATTGTGGTTCTAGGTGGATGGTCATGTGGTGTTTTTTCTCAGTCCATGAAGCGTCATTTTTGAAATATTCACTAGTTTGGAAGTGCGAGAATAGTTGGAATAGAGGACCATTATATCAATGCAGTGAATAATTGTTTTTCTATTAGTGTGGAAGTCTAGGGGACATGTGTGGTTAGGGGAATCAACCTCCAATTGTGAGAAATGAGTGTGGAAGAATGGGGAATGAACTAAGATTATGTAGTAATCCTGATAACTTGGCACTGATGGAGGATCAAGGAGGATGTATATTAATTGAAGGGAGTCAGTTACCCAGTATATGGCATGTTGTTGGAGCTCTTCTAGCCATTCCGGATGAGGTGGTAGAGGTGGTACTCTATTAAATAGTACCCATATCCGAAGGGTGATATTGTGCTAGGAACTCAGACCAGAGCTCAGAGTAGAGGGGCATGCTAGCTTCACATAGTTCAACCATCACCTAGAGGTGGAGAGGTTGGGCCATCTTCTGTTTGAGGTGTAGTTATTGCATATTTTATTGTTTCTAGTGATAGGTTTGAGAAATGTTCCTCACATTATTTTATATATTCTTAGTGATTGATTGTACTAGTCCTAGCATTGGATAATATGTGTGGGGTTATGTTGATTGATACCCCATTGCGGGATCAATCCAAAAATCTCCGAATGGATTCTCTTATGTTTACTGTGGATAGTGAGATATCATAGTATGTTGTGTACATCCAATATGTTAAAAGTTGGGTGAATTCATAGACCAAGAGGGAATATCATATTATGGATTATGGGGGAGTATAACATTTATTATTTCTTCCTCGGGTGGATTAGTTTTAGGATGTGTTTTTAGATTAATTCGAATGGATACCACCTGATAGGGAATTTGAGTTCATGATAGTATTGCTGCCGAGAGAGGAACCTTTCTCCATTCCACAATATAAATTAAATCCAATCTAATCCAAAGGATATAAAAAATATGTTAGAGTGACTAGATAACATAGGTTTTGTTCCTTGTAGTACATTTCCTTAGGGATCTATAGTGTTTTTCATTTAAAAATCTAATGAGTAATTGTGCTTTTGTTTTTATTATAGGATGTTGAATCAGATGACCCTTAAGAACTGATACCTTTTTCCATTAATCCTAGATATTATTTACTATATGAGGGGATATTTCATGTTTCCTATGATTTATTTGAGATTGGGGTATCATCAAGTTAGGGTGATACCTTCTCATGTACATTAGGGAACCTTATGGATAATCTATTGTTTGTATAATTGTTTTTGTTATTCTGTTTGGGTTGAACAATGTGCTAGTAGATTTTATTATCCTACTGTACCAAATATTTCACCCATATTAAGATATTTTTGTAGTTTTCTTTGTAGATAAAATCTTTTTTTACTCCAAGTCTCATCAAGATAATAAAAAACATATTGAAATTATCTTGAGTTAAATGATATAATATATGATATATTCTGAGTTATCCTAGTGTAATTTATGGATTCATAATGTATATTTATTAGGAAACATCATATTAGAGTAAGGTGTGTATGTGGAATAATAAGATGATAATACTATTTTATCTTGGGAGAACCCTATGAATGTGTATTATGTTCATAGTTTTTTGAGTTTGGATTGATATTAATGAGGTTCATCAAATAGTTACTCTATCTGAAAGAACCAATTTTTGTTTAAACCAAAAAGGGAATCATGTTGGATTTTTTTGGGGGAATGTGATAATACATTTCAGGAGTTAAAGTGGTAGTTAACTACAACACCAATTATTATCATACATAACTAACTTATGAAATAAACCATGTTTTTTATGAATCCAACATTGGAATATGGAAATTTTGATGCAGAATGATTGGGTTGTGATGTATAGTTATTAAAAGCTGACAACTAATGAATGAAATTACCCTAGACATGATCTTGAGTTGGACGATATGGTTTATGACATAATGTGTTGGTGAAATTACCTATTAAGAGAATGGTTTTTTTGTATACCAGTCATCCAATCCTTCTATATATTTTCAAACATTGTTATTTTAATCATTGAATGTGAAGAATGGTTTAGAACATGTAGTCCTTTAATTTTGAGATTGTAAACACATCGGGGAACATAAACCTTATAATAGTTCATTTCGGCTAGAAGACTCAATACCAGGATGTATTGGAATCTAGTTCCGAGTATAAGATGATGGAATTTATTTATTTGATGAACATGAGGATTAGGATGGATAAGGTAAAATGAACCTTTTATCCTTGGTATTTTATTCCACCCTACATGGATAGGTCTTGGAGAGGCAATAAGTTACCGAAAGTGAATGGATTTGAGTTGAAATATTTAATGTGGGGAGTCACCTTCCAGTTGAACAATTGGTGATTGTTATATAATTTATGTTTGTTTCCATGTTATTTATCAATCATGTATTTAAGAAGAGTTGATGTGTGAGTTTAATGTTTTGAAATTTGAGGTGCATCTTGGATAAACCCATGTAATCCTTGATATTTATTGGTAGTATTAGTGTCCATGTACGAAGAAATAAGATTAATGTTTCATGGGGTGGTGCCTTACTCGAAATCATGAGAAGGCTGAGCATCAATAACCATGCGGTTTTCCAGAGACCATTCACATTACAGAGTAGAAATGTGATGTCGTAATGATGGATTTTGTGGTGGGACATCTGTGGAATCCACCAAAGAATGACATGATTAGGTTGAACTAGATCAATTAACGAAGTACGAAAATGACTTACAGATTCAACAAAATTTCATTGTAGATCAGTTGGGTCAGTTTTATGTTCGATAGAGAGTATGATTTCATGGGTTGTTAAATACTATAGATTCATATCACGATCCGCATTTTATATCATTATTTTGGAAGGGGTTATTGAAAGTACTAGATACAAAGGTGTTTATGATTATGTCTTACCACCCATAGACGAATGTAAAATCATAGAATACTATTTAGGTACTAGATAAAATGTCAAGGGCTTGTGTTCTTGACTTTGGGGGGATCTTGGAGAAGAAAAATCACTTGTTGAGTTCTCCAATAACAAAAGTTTCCATGGTATGATTCGAAATGAACTGTATAAGGACCTTTATGGGTAGACCATGTAGATCTATCTTGTGTTTCATAAAGGCTAGATAAGTAGAGTTCTTAGGATCTAGTCTCATGAATAATTCATCCTAACATCCTTAGTTTATTCGGAAATTTACGAAAATGGCTCATATTTTGAAGAAGTCATATGTTGATCAACGTCACAAACCTCGTCAGTTTGTGTTGAAAGATTGTGTGTTTCTTTGGGTGTCACTGAGGTAGAAAAATCATTGAATTTAAAAATAGAGTATGTTTTTTACAAATAATGTGGGGCCATTTGAGATTGTGGATATGATCAAATTAGCAGCATATTGATTGGATCTTTGAAAACGGTATACTGTAATACATGTCGTTTTCATGTTTCACATCTCTGGAAGTATCAAATAGACCCATCCCACATTATTATTGTTAATGATTATGTAATTGATATTGATGCATCCTTCAAGGTGCATATGGTTCTTATTGTGAACTCTAGAGATAAAACATGCGAGGAAAGACCGTAGCATTGTTTTGAGTTTTGTGGGAACATGAGAATGTTAAAGAAACTTTTTGGAAAAGGGTGGAAAATATTCGGGGGTGGTTATCATATATTTTTACCATATAAGCTTAGTGATGTTTGGGATAGTGGCTTAAGGATGATCCATTATAAGTTGGTGAGGTGGGTAAATTCTAGATTTTTTAGAGGTATATTCTGATAATTTTATTTCTTAATCCATTAAATTTGGATGGATGAATGTTTTTAGGGAATATTGGTGTATCCTTGGGGGATCAAGACTGGAAATAAATGGAAATTTGGCCATCATATACATGTTTCATAATTGGTACATTCTTAGTGGTAACCGTTCACCCAAACGATGCTAGCCAATACGCGAGGTGCATTGTTTTTAAAATCGTTCAAGTGGGAAGGATAAACCATGAGGATTTGAATAGAGACATTTATCATTATTGGTTAAAGGATTTTCAAACTGTGAGATATCATCATATAACTGTGTGCCTTGGACCCCTATAGGATAGAGGATGGCACATGGATAGCATACATTTTTCCAAACCATATGTCCAAATCATTTACCTTATTAAAAGGTTGGAGTATACAATTTCCCCCCTCATGATTTTAAGTGTTCTACCCAAATTCGTGGCCAATATCTTCTCCATTCACCTTGGTGATGATCCAAAATGATTGAGGCTTCCCAAGGATTGATCTCATTCATTTCTCATGCATATGGAGTGTAGTTTGGTATACATCAAAGCTCTAGGTGAATATTATAGTTCTCATTGTTCTATATTCTAGACAAGGGATTAGGCTTTACATCTACATGTTTTGAATCCACATGACTTTATTTTTGTAGTGAATTGCAGGTTGGGGGTCCAATGGGAATTCTATCCCTAATAAATGGAACACTATTAAGGATCATTTATCTTGGTAAATGAGGCAGGTGGTCTACAAGTTATATCCCACAATATATAAGTTGATTTGTGCAAGTGTGGTTGTGTTTTTGGTTAACTCTTTAAATGAATTTGATATACATAAATGGATTTGGTAAAATGGTTAGATAAATTATTAATTGAACCCGTAATGATACCAGTGGGATGCTTTTATGTATTATAGATCACTTTAGGTCCACCCATGTGGTGTGCCAAAATACTCGAACATTGGAATTTGTAATGTTAAGAATAGATTGACTTGTGATAAAGTATATCCCATGGTAAACATGTTGATATGGTATTTGATTATAAAATGGAATATTAATATTTGTGTCTATACAATTATAATGGAATTAGTAATTGTTTAGATTAATATGAAATAGGTTGGGTGAAGTAAATTTATTGTGCTAAATTAATTATGAATTTCCCATGAAATTCATAAGTTGGTTCATGCATGAGAAATGGTGAACTTGTTAAAATGGTAAATTCTTGTGAAATGATGATAGTTTTAAATGGGTTAACAGACGGTAATTGATGAATATATTAAATGGGAAAAGGTATTGTAATTATTGATTTCTTTAATGGGTTATGTCTTGATAAAGGGAAACATGTTAAAGGGGATATGCAATATAATTGGTAAATTTTAGATGGGGTTAAGGCTTGATGTTAATTAATATATTGAATAATAATGATATGTTAATGTTATATGAATTTATATATGTATGATTTGTGATATAGTATATGTATAAATGTATATCAAAGCATGTTCACATGGCTTGGTAGTATTGGGTTATTGGACTTCAGGATTTATACCCATGGTCCAGGTTAAACTGAATCCCTAAAACTAACTCAATAATGAAAAAGTTAGTTATGGTGGTCATGGTTCTACTAATTTTACATTTTAAATTTATGAGACTAAAAAGAATGAGTCTACAAGGTAAGTAACTTTTATTTTTTTACGAAATTATTATCCCCAGTGTGATTGGGATCTTGAATTTGAACCTAAAGAATTGTAATTTACGTTATTAGGATGTTGTGTTAATGATGTAAATTACTATCCCATCTAATAAGTTAGGAAAATGGTTAATGAAATTAAAATGGTTAAAATGAATATTTTAAATTAATGAATCACTTGTTTTCTTTCCTTTACCATATGATTAATTTAATAATTGAGTTAACTATTTTTATTGATTTTAAATATTATAATGACCGTTTGTGGTGCCCCACTATGTGGTTTGGATACCCTACCCTGGCCACCATTGGTTATTTAAGAATATTTTATGGTTGTAGGTCACAAAATGTTAAATGGACAAAGGCATGGTAGTTTTGTTGTGTTTTGGATTTGCATGGATGATGATCCAGATATGGAGTCATGACCCATTTGGGGGATTCGAATATTTGAAAATATTTTATATTTTATTCCTATTTAGAACTATTAAAATTCAATAGAATTTTTATCATTTAGATTTTGTTTGTTTCTTATTTGGTAAATTGTGTGTAACTCATGTTTCTAGTTTATTTACTACTATTTCTTTTATTTATTATGTTTCCTGTGGTTGAATTCTTTATTATATATGGTATAGTCTCCCCAATTGACCTATTAGACCCTCATTGCGTGTCAAAAACCTTTTTTGTATGTGAGGTGTGCTTGAGGTCATGTGGAGACCCGTATGAGGAACCTATTTTGTGTCTTTTGGGTCGAAGATGTTACAAATGTTATGAAAATGAAAAATATTGTTGGAAACATTATGATGTATGATTATAAGATGAATATGATGATAAATTAATTATAATTTCATAATGTTATTTTAAAATCAATATTTCAATGAATTTAAGGTATTCTGAAGATACATATATTGATTTATCTTTTATAGGATAATCATGTATTTTAAATTAAATTATTGATCATTCATAGTTTACAACAATATTCAATAATTTTTATAATATAAGTAATGTCACAATAAAATAAATAATATAGTTAAATAATAATGATAAACATTAAAAAATATATAGGACGATATAAATATAAAAATCATAGGCATGTCAAGATGGATTTTCCTAAATGTAGAGAAAATAAAAATTTAGAAATGATGTTATAAATAATATAATACAGTGATAATAATGGAAATAAATATATAAAACCAATCAAGACTTCATTAAGGACACTAGGGATATTTCTAATTCTGACTCTAATGGAGAGAAATCAAATCACTATGCTAATTTTTTTAGGACTCATAAGGATGAGGTAGAATTAATTTTTCCTAAT
Source organism: Viscum album (assembly GCA_963277665.1). Taxonomy (NCBI): domain Eukaryota; kingdom Viridiplantae; phylum Streptophyta; class Magnoliopsida; order Santalales; family Viscaceae; genus Viscum; species Viscum album. The sequence goes on from OY728162.1 coordinate 1,050,178,109, forward strand.
ATACATAGATTTGATGATTATTTCATTAATAATATTAATGAATAATTCATTCTACATTATGATAAATATTATTCATTAAAAACCATAAATCATTTAACAATATTCATTATTATATCATTTAGGAAATTTATATTTTGTTTAAATATATTTCTGAACTAGAATATATGTTTGTTAAAGTTGAATATTTTAATTTTCAATATTTTCATAGTATTCTTGTGTTTACATATAATTTTTATACATTAAAACTGTCTTTTAGAGTGTTTACTCAAGGGGGGGAACATATAATGAAAATTATTCGTAATAAAAATCATGTTAAGGGTAAATAAGGGATTGGAAGTATTGAAAACATCAAAAGCTGTATAGAAAACGAGGGATTTTTATACTAATAGTAAAAGAACATTTACAATTATTTGTTTTCATTATCGCAATACTAGATATAATTCTAATTATTATATTTTAAAATATCTGTAAATTTATGTTATAAATAATACTTATTTTACAAAATATTTATCAATTAATAATGCTTTAATTTTAGTTCAAATTAAGAAGTTATGGACTACAAAATCATTAATTACTAACACAGATGGATGTTAATTAATATCGTAATAAATAAATTATATTAAATTCATTTTAGTGAAGAAACCCAAAAAAACAATGAAGAATGGTATATGAAGACTTTCTACTCAAGACATGTATGTAGAGAGTTTTATAATAAGTAATATCTGTCAAATATTGATAGGAAAATATCAAAAATAGTGATAATTTTCAATGAAAAATCATTAGAGTTTGATAATATTGGAATAAATTATCCAAAATTATTAATATATATATATTTAATGGTTGGAAATAATATATTAAGTATCTTTCAACTCAAAGATGGTTGTTATTCTATATACTTTGTTAATAATTCTCATTTTATTTATAAACACAAAACTGTTATGATTAAATCACAATGAAAAGAAAATATATAGACTTTTGAAATCAATTATTTGTTTTGATAGAATATAAATTTCTTGAATACTAATATTTTGGAATGTATTATTTTAGATTATATACATCGAAATTTTAATGTTTATTCATTAAGAATTTTTTTTATATAAATTATATTTTTTTCATTCCCTTAAAATAATGTTTGATGAAAAGAGGCTATGTGATATATATAATTTATAAAATCCATGAAATTATTGTTTTATTTCTGTTAATGTTGTTACACATATAGAAAATTATTATTTATCCACATTGATATTTGGGACTTGAAAGAATAACAAGACGCATTAGAAAATATTTTTTTATTTTGTAATGGGTTTTGATTTCTCAATATATTAATTGAGTTAACTTTTTTATGTTAAAAAGAGATTCATTTTATATATTATTGAATTTCCAAAAATTAGTTCAATATGAAAATGATGTTGAAATGGTTTCTAAGAGATGTAAAATTTGATGAGAGTTTTAAAGTATTGGGTTTAACTTATTCTAATCAAATATTTAATTTCTAAAAAGTATTCTACCCCTAGACCGTTTCAAAAAATAACATTATTGAAGGGATGAAAAATTCATTACATGGAATGTCGTGATACATGTTATTTAAATAAATATTTCCCACTCATGTTGAGGGATATTTATATCATTACAATTTATATTTCATAATAAATTTTCATGTAAGACGTACTTTGAAGAAAAAAATAAATGAGTAGTCAGATAAGATAAATACAAAAGATTTATTATTTTGTGCTTTTTGATGTACGGATTATATATTGAATATTGAGGATAGTTTTTGGTAATTTGAAATAAAGTATTATGAAGGAATTTTTATTCATTTTCTTTGTACTTGAAAATATTATAGAGTATTAAATATAAAATCAAGGAGTAGTAATGAGTAAATTCATGTGAAGCTTGAAGAATGTGATACATTTGCTTATAATAAATACTCTATTGATGAACATTATTATTCACATAACATCATAAAACCTCATACATTTTTCAACACTAAAATTGGTGATGATGAAGAACTTGTTAATGTATAAACAAGTCATATAGTATTGGAAACTATATAACCTATGAGAATACTTCCACGATATCCTAGAACCAAAAAAGAATTTATTATATAATTTTCTAACAATGATTCGGATGAAGGTATTAAAACTAGAATATGTCTTAGAAACATATGTCAATTATCTTCTTTTATCTTAGAGAATAATCCTATATAATTAATTAATTTTTAAGTGATTCAATATGGGATACAACTATGAAATAAGAAAAAAACTTGTTTAAAAGGAATTAATTTTATGTATTAATTGAGAGATCCTTAGTTTACCATTTAATAGGGAAAAAATGTTCATAGGAATATGAAATATGGTCATTGTGTGATCACTACGAATACCGATAGATTAGTGGTTAAGGGTTATAATCAAGGGGAAGGTATATAATCTGAAAAGAGCACCTCCCTTATTTTTACTTTATAAAAAATTAGAATCCTTTTTCCCGATATATTATATATGAATTTATAAATTTTTATATGGATTTTAAATCATATTATTTAAATGGATCACTTATGATGGATGTTTATGTTGAAAAGATGTTAATTTTCAAAACCCCCTTTTTATAAAATATATTTTTAAAAATTCTAAAAATTTATATGGTCTTAAAGTGGTACATAGATCTTGGAATGAGTGCTTAGTTATTTTATTATATCATATTGATTTTCAATAGGGGTGGTATACACTAATTTTTTAATAATATAACAGATTCAAAAATCTTGTTACTTCAAATATATAATGATGATGGGGTTTTTAGCCAACAATCTATTTATTATTGAATAAATTATATAAAATCATGTAAAAACACTTTTAAAAAAACATTATGGGTGACTTCAAAATATTTCATGGTTTTAAAATTATTTATAAATACTTTGGAGACATTTTTAATTAACCCAATTAATGACAGATTCACTAAATACATTTATACTTTAATAAAGAGAAGAATATAAAAATATTATTTCTATTGATAGAATAATTGATATGGATAAAGAAAGGAAATAAGTAGAAAACAATTTAACGATAAAAAAAATTGGAATCATATTATATGTTACTACCAAAAGATAGGAAATCATTTTTTCAATGCATGTAATTTGTATATTTTAATATAATCCCAATTAATATAAAGAAAAAATTATACATAATTCTTTTATGGTATCTAAAATGTTTTTTAACTTAATTTTTCCGTAAATACATTTAATTTTGTTTTAAATCATATTATTTATGTTAAATTCAGAGGTTTTATTTTAGATAGTAATTTTGTATTCATATATATTATTATCTTGTATGAAAAATTGGTTTATTGGTCTAGTAAAAAGTTACAATATACTAAATTGTCATATACTAATGTTGAATTTATTATAGTCGATAGTTTTTGTTCGTAAGGGTTGGGGAAAAACATATTTATAGATGTTGTGTACAATTTTAAACAAACACCTATCTAATGTGATAACACTAGTGCTATCAAAATTTTTCAAAAAAATATAATAAACCATTCTACGAAAAAAACAATGGTAAATGATGTCATTTATTTAGAAATCATACACATAAAATGGTGATATTTTTCATAGTTTTATTGATAGAAAACAATGGTTAGAAAATAAATTCACCAATCCTATTTGTATTGATTTTTTTCATTTTCTCAATAGTGAATTATTTTAGTTTCAATTATTGTGAGATTATATTAAATATTAAATTTTTTATGGTTTGTGAATATGTTATTAATATTTTTTAGTTTACTATTTAATATTATTTATTTTTATTCATTTGTATATATAGAATTTTGTAATATCCTTGTATTGATACATAATATTAAATTTCTCATTTAATAGATACATAATATTAATAGTTGGGTATATAATATTATCTTTTTTTATATATTACTGACATATTTTTTATCTTATGTGGTGTTTATTTTAATTATTATTCTTATGTGTCAAAATATTATTATATAATTCTTGTAGTTATTCTCAATTTACAATATTGTGTAATTTTTTTTCCATTTAGATCTATATAAACCAAATATAAGTAAATCTCATAAACATCCTTCAAAATAAAAAACCAAATCGCAAAACATCAAGACTATGTTGATCATGTGAAATTTCAAGTTATATTTGGATAGTTTATTATTTTTTGAGTTTGAATAAATTAAATTTAGATGACTCATAAATGAAAAATCTTTTTACTAAAGATATTAGCTTATACCCGATTAATCATTAAAAAGGTTACTGAATAATTTATTAATCTGTAATGATTTGGAGTTTATTTTTAATGAAAATTAGATTGGGATTATTAATGATAAATATGTTATTTTGTTTTATTAAAGAGAAAAAATTGTCTCTAGAAGTACTAAACAACATTTTTTCATTAATTTAAATCGAAAAAATTTCACATTTATATCTATGGAGTTTGTTATACTCCTTCATTGTCCACATGTTTGAAATAATTTATTTATCCTATATATAGTGTGCGATGGAGATATAAAGGATACATATAATCTATTTTTTCTAATCCAATCACGGACATTTGGAAATAAACAGTCCAAGAACATTGATACAAAAAATAAATTTCTTATTAAATTTATTCATATTTCAAAACCCCAAAGTGTTGGTGAATTTCAAAAAGTATTGCATAAATAAATTTACCTCTTTACTAGTTTTAAATTTGTAGGTGGAATATATACATTAATATATGTTAATAAGGATGCTTATTTGTTTTTATGTTAGTAAATATTGATACTCTTATACTATGGGAGATTACATAATCCTTTAATTGAGAAAATATATGTCGAGATAAATGTGTTAGAATTTTCGGAATGTCAACATAATAATTTCATGACAATTACTATTTTAATAAACATTGGATATATATATATTCTATCCATAAATAAGATATTTTCTATTATAGATGTTGTTTAGGAAGCTAAGGAAGTGGATATATAAGATATATCTACTATACCTGAAGGATAGTTTGTTTATTCACATATTGATGTAACAGAAAAAAAATCCTAATTTACTTTAATATAATAATGAATATATTTCAACTAATTTCATTTATATTATTTAGTGGGTTTTACATAAGTATGTTAAAGATAATAATGAGGAATCATCTCAATGAAGGATGAAATAACAATTTTCGATGACAATTTGATTTTATAATATAACAAAGATGAAAACATTATATTTTAATATACAGGAAATAATATTAATATTAAATAAAATTATTTTGAGTTATTTTTTGAGTATAATATCATGTCCATGGAGGGATAAATTAATTAACTATTATATAAAATTGGTGACCATATATCTAATATTGAATCTATAATAATTCACAGTGTTGCTGGAGTTAATGATTTACAAGTTGAAGTATTAAATGTTAAGAAGGATTGTGAATCCATGTATTCTATATAAATGAATGTAATGAAAATTTTTGATACTGATATTTAGACTGAAAAAAAAATACAATAATTTATATTACTAGGTTTATAATGAATAAACATATTTTGAGGATAGTCTTCACATAATTAGGTTGATGTTAAATGAGACCATACCATCACATATTTATCAATGATTGTTTTACATGGAATATGATGAGTGTTTCAAGGAACATTCTATGAATATAATTTATTAGTTAAATATTTTTAAATCATAACTTGATATGACCAATGAGGATATGATTTCTATTAGAGAATAATTTCACTTATTTAAGGATAATACAGTTTCAAAGGATAAATTTTATGATTTAAAATAAACTATGGTCAATAATCCCAAATGGCTTGAAGTCCTTTATTTTTATTGATTTTTGATAAAACCCATTTCAAGGGATGAGGGGAAACCTTTAAAAGGTCCATTGGATCAGAGATTACATGGAACACAGGCTTAGGAGATTACATGACCTGAAGGTGTTAGGGAATTCAACTAGACTATCTACAGGGAACTGCCCCACCCCAACATCTGCATCATGATAGGAGCTCCCCACCTTCGTATGGCCATCTGGCTAGGATTACTGTGCAAGCACAGGCTAGTCCCGATAGTATATCCTTGCCCTCTCATTGTGAAAAACCCATTTGGCACTGCTCTGGTGAGTGCACCTACTCCGATTCCTATTCTAGGGATGCTCTTTTTTTGTAGTGTATCTGGGGCAATTGCATGTGGCTCGAAGGCCTTGTGGTGGCCCGAAGGTCATCAAGGTGACCCAAAATCCCTACTGACCCGATATCCTGGGTGGCCCAAAATCTTGAAGGACTCCAAGCCCAAACCGGTGGCCCAAGGTGAATAGTTCCTGATGCTACAGTACCAAACAGTTCCAGCTATAGTAATAGATACAGTGCCTGCTTCAGTACCCGCACAGTGTAAAGTTCTGCTACAGTACATATATAGTGTATATTGATGCTACAGTACCCACACAGTGTGTAGTACTACTACAGTACCGTCACACTGTACAATGTATAGTGCCTACTATATTACTCTCAGAAATATGCCTCTACCAGGTTTTGAACATAGGACATATGGATGCACTTAGGGATACCTCACCAACTGGGCTGAGGTTCATGTGAAACTACAGTTAATAAATCTATCTAGTAATCTTCCCTATGTAATTTCATTGGATATAAAATATGTTGACTATCTAAAAAAGTATATTATTTATAAATAATTTCCTTGTTTTGTAATAATATAATCAATAATAATATAAATGTAAAAAAATTTATAAATATAAGAAATCATTCCATGTAATAGTAAAATATACATAACTATAAAAGTCTATTAGAGTATTCAATCCCAATAATTGTAGTTATTTTAAGAATCATAATGTTTGAATAGGAATGAAAAGGCTACAAATGTGGTATGTATCCACTCCAATGTGTGTTCCTTTCCAAAGTAGCCTTTTTCAGACACATGTCCCACTAAATAATCATTACTCATATTCTAAAAATCACAACCACTTATGTAGTATGTTCTTTTGGGCGAATCATATTCCACTAAAATAACAATGTAAAAATACTATGTTGAAAAAATAATAAATTTTGATAAGTTATTCCGAACATTAGGAAAAGAATTGCTTCTAAAAAATAAGAAAAATAAAAACCTATGTTACATAGAGTTAGTTTCATCATATGAAAATTAAACATACAAAGGTGAATGTAAATATAAAAAAAATCAGTTGGAATACCTTTGTCAAGAGTAAAAATCATGTCACATGTACATGAAAAAAAATCAAACATTATAAAAACCCAATTAAGAGATTCCATTAGAAACTGTAATAGACTATCTGTCGTCACATTCCCCAAAAATTGTTCAGTCAAGCTTCTAGAAAATTGTTTTGCCCAATGTCCAAAATATTGCATCACTCAGGTGTCTGCTAATATTCCTAAAGACATTAAATTAATGATTATACAATATCCTAAATGAAAATAAAATGTTGAATTGAAAGATACTGTACTTTGGATAGGTGGTAATGCTATTATTATATAATTTCTTCATAATAAAATTTTATTCATGATGATAGATTAGAAAATTAAATGGATTTTTATACTTTCAGAACACTATATAACTAATGAAAATGATTCTTAATTTCCATCCTATTTAAAATAAATGAAATTATCATATTATTTTTGTATAATTACTAAACTATTCATATTTAATCCACAACAACTATCTTAGATTGTTAAAAATAAAATAATATAAACAATTGGTCAACAATGTACAATAATGTATTGTTTAGTTATTAGTACATAAAGTAGATTAATAAATTGTACAACTATAAACGTTTAGAATGAAAAACTGCATATTTAAATTAAAAAGTACAAAACAGAATGGAAAATTGAATGTTAATAGTTTTTTAAAAGACAGAATAGATACTATATGAAAAATCTGTTTATTGTTGAATGCTTTCTAAAATTTCTAACATTGATTAATGAGTTGTAGACATAAATATGTTCATTTTTAAATGTTAAATATTTAAAACATCAAATGGTTTATATGAATCATTAAAATAATGCAACCAAATGAACATGACTATTTTTAAAGAAAATACACAATCAAAAGAATTGAATTACACAATCAATATTATCTAATATACACATGATGAAATTAGTAATATATAATATTTTTTTAATTGTTGCAGGATAACCATTCCCAACAGAATTATCCACCATATTTTGATAGGTTATAATAAAAAATCATTAACAAATTTAGTGATATATAATAGAATTACTTAATTATTAGAATAGAACAACAAAAAAAATGAATATTTTAGATAGAGACAGTAAAATATAAAAAGTGGTTTCAATGTGAAAATAAAATTGATTGTATATTATTAAATATAAATTTTCTCAATGGTAGAGTTAGTATATCATATCATAATTCATCTTATTTGTAATGTATCTTGTATTGAGTTAAATGTGAAGTTCATTTTTCTCTACTCATGAACGCATGGAAGTTGTTAAATTTCTTCATCTTCTGAGGTTTTTAACAAGATAAAATTCTAAAATCAAATTCTTCTGCATATATAATATGTTGTATCATTAAATAATGGGTCTATAAAATATATTTATAATATATGATTCAACATGAAAATAAATCCATCATATATCCAAAAATATTCTAAATTTTTGTAACATCAAATTTTAATAGATATTAGGATGTTGTACCAAAGTTACAGGAGTGGAAGGAGACATGTCAACAATTTAAGAATGTTTAGTTATGATGATTAAAAATCTAACATGGTATATGACCAAGATACAAATGTTTAAATATAAAAATTCTATAAATCATGAATTTTATGTTCCTATTATATAATGTATGAATGAATATGTAAATAATTTATAATTTGATCTCTGTAATTATATATTTTTATATAAACATAAAATTGATGATGGTTGTATGAAATCAAAAGAATAACAAAACCATTATGAAATCATTAAACAAGTACTTCAATTTCATGTGGATGACTATTGTGAACTTTTATCTCGTTTGCATCATCTGTAAGAAAAAGTACCTTGAAGGAATTTGGTTCACAAGGGTGAAGTTTTATATCGACATTTTAATTTGAAACATCAATAGTCATGATGGATTTTTTATGTTTGAAGACATTCAGATCAACAAAAAACTAAATTCATCATTTCCAATATTGAATAAATATTTTTTTAGATGAAATGTAAAATGAGTTTTATTAAAAGGAAGATATTGACTATTTCCTTACATGAAAATGGTTTATTTTATAGATCATCTTATGATTTCAATACAAATTAGATAGCTTATATATCAAAGAGTACAACATATATAAATTATGTATTGTCACTAACTAGTATATGTAGTCAGTATCTACAACAATATTGTCACTAACTATTATCAATATTGTGTACTAATAACTCTTACATTGGTATAGAAGTTGGAGAAATTACACCACAATTTATACAACTATCCTTTTTATTGAAGAATTCTATATTCTTTTTACCAGAATGTAATGATTCATAATAGTAGTATTAATCAATTTTAAATTATTTATTAATTCTTAACACGGTATATTTTTTACCTTTAATTAAATGAAAATAAATTTGGTGTCAAAATAGTATTAAAAATCTTATATTGATTTCTATAGAGAAACAAATAATTGTAGTTATAATTATAATACATTACATCAGTACATGTGGTAACCTCTATATTTTTTTCTCTTGTTTTTGAAATAAGGTCATTTCGATCGAGAGGAATAATCTATACAATAACTCTCTTCATGGGTTACTTGATATTTTTTTATCAGAGTTTTCGACATACTATAAATTATTTAAAGTTAATATCGTAATCAGCATTTATTTAACTGAATTTAAATATAACAATAATTTTATTTAATGAAATTAAAATTAGTAGATTAATAAAAAAATAATATTAATAATGTATAATTTGTGAATATCATAACAAATAAAGAAGAGTTTCGATTAATAGCATAAACATCCATAATTGCATATAGTTGGACGACGATTTTTTAAGAAATTTTACTATAATGAAATATGGATTCAAAAGAATCTTTTAAGCATTGTTACTCATAGTAATAATAATTTATATGAATTTAAAAAATAATTTCATTTACAATTGTGATACATAGAAATATTAACATAGTAATGGAGTATTATTTTCAAGTGATGTATCTACAAACAAACATGTCATCGTATTTTCATGGACATGTTGAAGAACTAAAACTTTAGTTGTTGTTACGTATGTTAAAGATGAACTGAGATGATTAGAATATTCATCCTATTATGTACACCTTAGGGATTATCCATTGTATGAGATAAATTTAATTTGTAATGTATTAGTATGTTTCAAGAGTATCATGGATCAGTTTTTTATATTCTACAGTGAACATTACCTGGAATACAATAGGGTAATATATATTATTTGGTTGTAGTTTTCCCAATGTTTCATATCATCATATTGATGAACCACAATGATAACATTTCGTTCACATAAATAAAAAAATATATGTAATAAAAGATGTTAAATATTAGGTATTAATCACAATAACTTTTAAACTAGACATTAATCAGTTTCACATTGAGGAAATAATAATATGTAATAGTAGATGTTAAATAGAATGTGTATATTGAGTATATCATTAATGAAATGAGGCATGAATTTAAATTCATTACATGTATTTTGGTGATTTTTTTGTTTTCTAAAATTTATAGTTAAAATATTTTTATTTAACTTATTAATATTTATTGATATAAATACATAAGTGGAACAAAGAATTACAATTTATCGATGTTGAAATAGTAAAAATAGTAAAAATATGATATGATGTACTATTATTAGATTCTAAGAGTATATCTATAATAGTAGGTCTTAATCTAATTCACTCATAAAAAATATAAAAATATATTTGAATCACACATTTAATGTGACTATTTTATAATAGTGGTATCTTAAGTATTTATATTATTATATAAAACATTGATAAATTAATTTTAATATGATACTATTATAGATAGACTGATGTTAGTGGAATAAATAGAAAAACAGTGTAAATCTGTAAAAGTAAATATATAATTAAAATGATGGAATTTAATATTGTTTATATTTAAAATTAGTGATAATGGAATACCTATAAGTAATTTTTTTAGATACTATCCTTATTGGATATCTATTAATGTAGTAAAATATATTACTCCTAAAAATTTTTATAGTTCAACATCCATGTTTTAATCTATCAATGTTTTCTGCACAGAAATTAATAAAATCAAGATATGTTATTCCCTCAATCCATTAGATGCTTCCGGAAACCCTACCTTGCTCAACTGCCTTCCTCCCATACTAAGCTGGTCCAGTAAAGCTCCTCACAAGCATGTTCTACCTCACTGCTCTACTTGTACTATTTTCTTCCTAGTTCTAATATACACTGCCCCGAAATCCTACACAGTGCACCCATTTTCCTCCTCTCTCATGTAACATGTCTAGTAATCCACCTCCGTCTTTATCACCTCCATTGAAAATCAGAACCTTATACATAAGGATTTTCTATGTAAACCACCGCCATCTGATTCCTCCTCTCTCGTGAAACAATTACTCCACTCCATTATATATTTCCCCAAACCCCTAATATATGTCTTACTTTATTATTCCACCACACATCCAATCAAGTATTCAAGCCCTCAATATATACCACCACTACAGTTACAGTTCCCACCTATTCCAACATCTCTACCTCTAGGCTACTCAACCTCCATATCTAATAGAACATGAGGGCACACCCTTTCCTTCTTCATTAAATTGGCCACAAAACCCGGAAACCAAGGTTGTGCTTATCATTTGTTGAATAAGTTCTCAAACCATGGGTCAATGTCTCTATTTTATTTTATGGATGAACACTGTAGGTAAATAGATTCCCTTTGTTCACCCTTTTCCATTAACAATCTTCTTGTCACATATTTTGATCATGTTTTGTCTAAAATGGTGTTCACTCACAACATTTAATATTCTTGTCATGATATTTAAGAAGGGATTAATCAATATATTTGAGCAATAATTAAATGGTTATTATTATATATTTATATAATTTTGTTTTAGTTATTTTAGGTATATATTTTTCTATATTTCTTTAATATACATATTCATATTTACCTCTCATTCATATATATTTTTATTTGTTTCCACATGATCATTTCCTAAGAATCACATAATGTTAAATATTTTATTTGATTTAAATTAAATAATTAATAACTTTCGTATACATGTTATCATTGTTATATGGAGGTTTGAAATTTAGTCATTGTTAAATATGTCAATTTAACCATTAATTTCATGTTACCCTAATTTTTTTCTTCTCTATGTAGGTTCACATTTCTCAAGATCATCAATAACTTGTGAAGCCTGCTGAGAGTGAATCCAGTTGATCTTCCATCATAAATTTTAATCATTGGTTGTGGCCTCATGGCACATGTACCCTTTTCTGGTCCTATAACTCCTAAACTAACGATGTTCCTAATTAAATCCTTCATATAAACCATTTTATGAGGTAAAATTATAATTTTCCTGAAGAAATTATTTTTTATTATTTCTTATAAGATGATGATTTTCTAATTTGAGTACATGTCATGTACTAATTTTCTTACACAATCAAATACCATTTATTTTTTCTACTAGACTATTTTTTTTACTTTAAAATGTTAAATAATCCAATTAGTTAGTGTGATTTTTAATATTCTTGAATTACATTTAGCATAAAAAATGAAATGTGTCTCTCGCATGCACAATTACATGGTTTTTCACCATTATTTCGTAGTTTGGGAAACCTTGTTCTACATAACTATAATTTTCATTCTTTGATTTACATCAAAATTATATTATTCATTTTATAATGTCTAGGTCATGTCCACATGTCAAATATTACACAACTCATATCCCACTCTCATTTTATTCTTTATTATTAATATTGATTATTCATGATGATGTTTTTATTATATTCTTAATTATTATCCTTATGTTATGTTTTCTTCCACATTGGATAATTCATCAGTATGAATGGGAATTTATGGCCACTAAGGTAATAGTAAATCTAATGAAGTTCCTTTTTTATACCAAATAGTAGGTCCATATTTTTTAAAAATGTAAAAGGGATTTATATCACATATACATATGATTTACATTATCTAATAAACTATATTTTTTAAATTCTATGATTTATAATTATTTATTTTATAGATTTCCTCCTACAGAATATTTATAGTTGAAATGACATTCAAGGGTAAACATTGATTTACTTATATGTTTAATATATCCTATTAAATTTTGTTTTTTATTATATTAATATTTTAATGGATTTGAGCAAGTATATTTTAGAAATTATTTTTTAGTTAATATTGGAGTATTTGAATTTAGTTCAATTAATGTTTGTTCTATTTTGAATGACTCAATTTTTCTTAGTTCTATGTTGTTTTATTATATTAGGCTTTGTTTTGATATTTTATTCCCAAATGTAGTGGGTCATGAGTTTGAAAAGTATTCACTAGAAAGGGAAAAATCGGTGAGTTGATAGAGACTATATTTCATCCCGATAGTTTCTGTAGACAGATTAGAATGCTTAAAAAAAGATCAATTGTTAGGTTTTGAATCCTCAAAAATGGAAAATATGTAGATGAACACTATTTGTAGTTCTATTCAACTTTTAGTCTTTGGGTTACTAGGAAAATGTAAATTTACTTTTCTTAGTTACAACTATACAACATATTTAATATTACTGTGAACACATACATTTTCATTGGGACATAAATTTCTGTATATTTTTTTAAATTTATATTACTTCAAATTATTCAATTATTTTTTGGTTTAAAACTGTGGAATATATTTTATATTACGACAATTTTGAAGGTTTTTGTATAGTTCTCATAAATTGGGGGAATGAATATGGGATTTGTGAAAAAATCATTCCATTTAACAATTAAATAGATTTTCTTTTTAACCATATCACCCATTGAACGTAAGAACACATATGGAGATTTTCATATAATGACATGAGATTAAAATTCTATGTTCACTTTGCACTATCATATTTACAATTATATAGCAGGAATGGTTTTATATATATATTCTATTATATTTTTATTCCTATCTATTTCATTTTAACAAAATTGTGATAGTATTTCTAGCCATGGTTATGTTCTCTCTATGGGCATCAAAACACCAATGGGCTATCCCTTGGTCAAGGTGTTTTATTGATGCTAGAATGGTGCATTTTTTATGTATTCAAATTTTTAGATAGGTTCATATTTTTTAATTGGTTGTTATTCCATTCAAATAGGTTAATATTTTTTTCCGATATGTATCTGTTTATAAAACATATCATAGTACTTTTTTATAACTGATTCCAATTCATTATATAGGGTCATATTTTTTCCAATCTGTTCATATTACTCCCTTATTTTTTCAAACAGTAAACAAATTTGATCATATAAGTTAATGTTTTGTTTAAAATAGGTTGATATTTATTATTATCCTTACACATATCTTCATATTTATTAACATACTAAAAAATATCACATAAATATTAAGGACTAAATTTGTTCATTAATATGTTGAATTTGGAGGCTTATATTTGTTCATTATTAGATATGTTTGAATATATTGAATTTTCAATATTTTATTTAAATATATATGATTGTTGAAAATGTGGGATTATATTTAAATATGTACGCTTATTTAATATGCATGCATATATTTTTTCATTATTATATTGGATATGTAGGGTTATATTTGAATACGAAGAAGTATATATCAATTAAATATGAAATATTATTTTTTCATTATTAGAATTAAATTAAATATATTGGCTTCAAATATATTTCACTAAAATTTATTTTATCATAGAATAAACCATCAATGGTTTAATTTCATCTCATGAACGTTTTCTATTATATTACTAATACCAATAAGTAATTTTCATCAGATGTATTTAACCTTTTGATCCAAAATAGAACCTATATGACCTACATTGAAATGTCCACCACCATATCAATTTTACCACTATGTTACCATCAGTAATAGATCCATTAAAGTCAATCTACACATCATTATTTGCAATATAAAAATTCCTTTTAACGAGTCCTTAATTCATTTCAGACACACCTTTTTCCAATGGATAATAGTTATTAATAATTTATTCAAAATGGATTACTCTATACTAGCATTCAAGATTTAGGAAATGAATATTATAAGATCACATCTTTATTTCATGGAATTGATGTCAACCTGTTTCCCTTAAACCAACTATTTTATCATATATTTTAATATCTTTAATATGTGTTTCCCTTCAATGTTATTATATATAATATTTTATAGTTTTTATTTCATCAAAAAATAATTATATTTTTTATCTAAGTTTTATATAATTACGGGGACTCAAAATTTCTATTGCTGTAATGAAACTTTTATGTTTTTTTTAAAAAATCCATTCATGTATTTTTCATTAGGTTTCTGGTCTCACGTGGCCTATAATATTAATGCATGAATAGTGTTTTCACAATGTGGATCTTTTCTGGTAATGGTATGAAATTTCAAATATGTTTTATTTAATTTCCATAAACATTTGACAGTTTACTATAATGATGGTTTATATACTCGTTTCATAATATATCTATTTCCACTCATTCTTATTGAATTCTTCTATGGTTTAACTAGGTTGTTCTGTAAAAATTTATAAAAAATTATGGGTACTTAAATTGGGAAAATGTACTTATGACCCACTATGCACCAAATTAATGATTACTAAACACTTCATGATGTTAGAAAACATAGATTGTATAATTGACATCATTTAATTGTGTGTCTTCTTTGCATATATCCACGGGCAGTTTGTTTAAAAAATGTACATATTCATTGAAATCATTCAATGATTTATATATTTTATTAATCATAATTTCCAAAATTATTTTTACAGTTAATAAAATATTTGTAATGATTTAACAAAAATAATTATGATTTCACAAATTTATCAAAATGAATATATTGCTACAACTGTATGAATATTAACTTCCCATATTGGTTTGTAATTATTTTTAATAAAATATACAAATTCATATTTTTCATTTATAGTTTTTATATAGTGGATTAAACAGAGTGTAAGTACTTATTTGTACACTTCATTAAAATATTGTATGGTTTTAATGAATTTCATAGATTATTAAATATATGTAATGATTTCAAGTACATAACATGCTTACATGTGAATAATTTACATCATGTATTAAAATTTTATTAACATATTCACATTATTTTATTATATATGGTGAGATTCATAAAATATTCATTCTATAGTTTCCAATTTATATAGATGAATAAATTTACCATAATTTTATTTTCTATGATATAATTTTTCTAATCCATGTATATGTGACCTGAATGGTACTCCATATTTCATTATATCATGTGATTAATAATTTTTCTAGAAAATTTATAGTTAATTTCATTATTTATGTTATTACTGAAAAAACCTAAGTCAATCTGGCACCACATGTGTTTTTTTGTTAACATTAAATTTTTATTTTCATTCATTTTTCAATAAATTATTGAAATTTGATACTTGAAATTTATTATTTGGATTTATAAATGTGTTATTATAGTGAATTGTGTTTTTCAAAATCGAATAGCCAACTATATTTTAATTCATTTTTGTTTATCTATATGATATTTTTATTAATGGTAGTATGTGACTCTAGATTCTTTTTTTATTCAGTGTTTCATTTATTAATATCAACCATTAAACATCATCTTCATTGCATATCATTGGTAACAATAGTGGTTGTTACTCTAATAATATCAGGGAAAATATTTTCACAAATGGGAATTATTCATTGTTTGTTTTGAGACCTTACTGTAAGAATTTTTTGTTTTTAACATCTGTTTGGGAATTGAATCAACAACCAATCAAGGGAAAAACTTATCCTAATATTGGAGAATATATTAATTTGATAAATTAAGTCACATTATGTAATACATCATCTAAATATTAAAATGGTCCACATTCCTAACAGGAAAAATAATAATATCTATATAAGAATGAATACTTGTTTTAATAATCTGTGCAATGGAAAAAAAATTAAATATTATTCTCATTAATTATAAAATTACAATATAGAAAAATCACGCTCAAAATATTAATTTTTTCTTCTTCTAAACATTATGAATACATATATTATTTTGAAAAAATAAATTATTAATTAACTATTCATTGAAAATATCTGTAATAAAGTTTTCAATAAGTAAAATATATGTTGTTATTCCAAATAATATAAATAATTCTCATAAAAAATATCGTTCATCTAAGACCCATGAAACTGCATGAGAGAGAATACTAGTCGAATAAAAACATTGAAAAAAGATCATCAAAATATCTTATATGTGTACTCCAGTTATATAATATTCCTCATATGTGATGACTTGATAAATATTTTCTTTTCTTTTCTCTAATTAGAATGTTTTGGATTTCAAAGTTTACAATTACATAAATACACTATTTGTACATTGAAATGAGTTTTTAGCTATTATTAGTTTCTTGAATCATTATTTCCTAAAATTAAATTCAGTAATAATTTTATTTTAAATAATGACTAAAATGAACTTTATAATTCATTACACTATCATCAATAACCTATCAATGAATTTTGAACCACCAATAGTGACCAAAATAGTTCATTAATTGATTACTTATAAACATGATGCAATAATACTGACGAATATTCAAATAATACTAATAAAAATACACTTATTGGTACATCTACAAGAATTGGTTGAGTGGATATTTTTTCATCATTAAATATTGATTCTTATTTCCATAGTCGTATTATGAAGACATTAATTTTCAATGTCTCATCATAATCAATTGATATTTTTTATTACTCAATGAATGAAAATGCCATTTCAAACCAATAATATGAGAATCCAACAAAACCACTAATTATGCATTGAATCAGTAAGAATAAAAGTACATAAAATAGAATCAAATACAATGGAAGTTAAAATATTAAAAAAGTTTCATAATAAAATGGTAATTATTCATTCTTATTTTTTTGTAAAATTACATTGTAAACAATATTTTTTGAATATATCTTAACAAATGTAATTATCTTATAATAAAATTATAAACCCATTTTGTTTTTAAATCTATAAATAGATTGGTAATATGGACCATTACAGAAGACATGTTGGTGTAGTAAAATCCCAAAAATGCTAGAGACTGACCCTAATATGATTAATTGTCATTTAATATGAAATTGTCAAAGGATGTGGTATTTGTTAAAGCCTAAAATGTAACCTCAAGTCCAAATGTGTCAAATGAATATGGGGAATGAAATACGTATGATCTATATGAGTGCTTGTATTAATTTATTCTCCAATACAATTATTTCCAAAAAAAATTATTACAAAATATGTCCTATTTAAATTCAAAAAATCTTTTCACCATTTCATAGAAACATAACTATAACCTCAAATTTGAAGATTAATTTACGATTCATAAAACATGAGATACTAATCCTAATCAATATTTATAGTTTATATTTATTCTATGAAGTTAAAATATCTTAAATAAATTGAAAAACTTAATTAATACTCATGTAAAACTTTTCTTCCCCAATAATCAATGAAATCATTTTATCAATACTTCTTACATAGCTGGTCGCTTGAGTGCTAAAATAGAAATTACTTTTAAATACTCTTAGTCTTTGTAATTAGATGAGAAATATGAGTATATCTGTTGAAAAATTGCATCCAATAGATAACCAAAAGATTCTAATAATTAATCATTCATAATTTTAGTCTCATCCTCACCATCATTTGGACCACAAACTGCCCCATCCCCAATGTTTAAAATCAATTTTTCAAAATATCATATTTGATTAGAATCACTGCTTGTTTCCAATGAATGTTGCCTCATGTTCATTCTAAATTCCATAAAAAACAATTATGACAAAAATATTAATACTCGATAGATGAAAGTATTATTTTATCTCAAGTAACATGTTGTACTACATGCAAGAGTTGATCTAAATCACCACAAATAACCACATCATTACACCCAAAATAAAACACATAAACATTAGTAGAATGCATTGATAAAATAACCCTCAATGTCTGATCAAGAGCCTTAGAGAAGTATTTGTGAATCATCTATTCCATATCTCATATAATTAATCCAGCTGATTTTATTACCTCTTTGATCTCAAAACACAATTTAATGTTTCATTTAGTGTTTTCATTCAAAAAAAATTGGATGAAAAAATTTGGAATGCATTGATACCCCCACCAAAAAATGGTAGAAATTATATAACAATTGGGGATACTAAATGTACTATATGTCCATTAAATTATAGATTTGACATTAAATCATGCCATAATAATTTTTTTCTAGTACAATCATAACCATGGAATAAAATAATCCACTACATGGAGTGAAATATGATTGAAAAATATTGTTGAAAACATTTGTTTTAGTAGTTGTTCTTTTTAATCATGTCTTAGAACTCTACATGAATAATTTCATTATAAAACTTTCATTCAGTTGTAATGAACCTATTGAAAATAAAATATGTTTATAAATGTGGAAGATGTATCGGAGGACACATTCTTAGTGATCAACTATTTTTGTGAAGGATGTTATCAATTCCTAGTAGTGAATACTGCTACATTTGATTGTTAGTGAGATGTAAATTTGAAATATTTTTCAAATGATGGTGTAATGAATATATTCAGAAATAATATTTATCTATAAAAACTGATATTGTTTGTCCTATAAAAACCATGAAATATGAATTCCCTTGTAGATCAACCTGCTTACCAACCAGAAGTAAAATATTTAACATCAATATGAACAACAGATATTAAATTGTAAAATATATTTTGATTAGGATTTTAGATACCCATATAAGTATTGATAATAATTTTAGTTATAGAAATAATTTAAACATAAATAAACATGATTAGACATCACATTATTTAACTCACATTCAATAATATTTTTAAACATTATATTTAGAAACAAGAGGAATATATGGATAAATATGGTATTATTGATATATAAATTAAATTAAATTATAAATATAAATATAGTAATCTCATACTATAAATCTGTAACATTTTTCTAAAGGAATATAAAATATATTCAGACATTATTTTCCAAATTTTACTGCACAATTCTTGTGGTTGAGAAATATTTTTTGATAATAATATACAAGAAAATAATCTACATAGTAAACCATAGAAACACAAAAATAAGCCTCTGTAAATGAATCTATAAACACTAAATCATCAATATATAATCCCAACCATTAATAGACCTCTATAAGAGTTTTAAAATTATTTTTATTTATAGAAAAGATGTCATCATATTAAGTAGGTCATGCAACCTTAGTGAGAAAACATTGAAGAAAATATAGTTCACCTATAGTTGGAGGACAAAAATAAAACCACCAATAGAAAATCCTTCTATTCTAGGACACCATTTAGGGTCATAGCCGTGAAACAAAAATATCATTGGAAATTATCCATAAGTTAGATGTAATTCTTCTTGACATGCTTCATTCACTTTAAACAAGAAGGTGAACATACTCAGTGATATTGTTCTTTTAAATAGAATTACATTAATATTAAATCCATAATTTTATGTTACGTTGTTCTCACTAGGTATGTATAATTGTAATCATCCTACTATAGGAAACAAATAATGTATATTTTAGATGAATAATCTCAAGGAATCTTTAAATGGGGATATATATCGAAAGTCATAATACATTACAATTTCATCCACCATATTTTTAACATGTTCTATATTTTCAAATCCATTGAGAACTATACTAACATGATCATGCCCTTTGATAATTTAAGTGAATATAAATTTGATGGAACATGATTGATTACTGACGTAGACATTGACATGAGCATGATATTTGTGAAAAATTGATAGATTATATTGGAAAATAAAAAAATTATCAGGTTCAACTCCAATCATTAGTATTGTTTTTTCCTTATATATTCTTCTATAAATTGTATAGCCTTCATCATCAATTATATAGATTATGAGAAATTTATTATGATTTTTTTGAGCAATGTATAATTTATATTCCTAGAATGCAAGGGTTGGTAACCCCTCATGTCCCATGAATCATGTAATTTACTATAGTCTCATAGAAATGATGATTATTTCACTTATATGGTATTTTAGTAGAAAAAATTAGACTAGCATAAAAAACACATTAAATCATTTGAGAATATGCAAGGATTACCATTATATCCACATGAGGGATTCCTCTCTTTTGAAATTCAGTGGTACGATCTACTTCATAAGTATATAAAAATAGTAAACAACATTGAATTTAATAAAAAAAATGACATTGAATGTTATAAAAAAGATAAGTAAACTTATTTAAAGTATACCAGCTATGTGATGTCCGAAGAAAATTTCCACTTTAAATCTTTCATTAGATGATCCACCATCATATTAAATAGTCTTGAGATTTTTTGGGCATATTTTTCAGAAATAAATAGTTCATTTTGAATAAATCGTTGAATCCATTACCAGGAATGTCAACATGTGAATGTTATTAAACACTATTGGATATACTTCTAATTATAGATATAAATTTCATCTTGATAGTTATTTATCATGTATCACAGAACACCAATAAAAGATGATGGTGAAATGACACATCTTCCATATAGCGAGCTGTCGTAGTCACCCCTAACAAATGACTCATCCAACCCTTTATACAACTCAAATATCAATTTTTTTTAAACTCAATTGGGGATAATCATTAGAAATCAACCATTGTATATACATACACTAAATACTATTGAAATAGTCATATTGTATGAAACAACATCGATAGATGAATATTTCAAAAATGTTAATAGTATGGGAAGTACTATCTAATGGTCACTTAATGAAATTTCTGAGAACCCTTGATGGAAATCCTGTGGTAGACATCATTTGAATACCCATCATCACAAGTTTCATATAACACGGGGTACTTCAATAGATGATATGTCAGATGTTTTTCTACTATACGTTGTAGTCCGTCTAATTTTATTTGTATTATAATATCATTGGTGTCTTGGAAAACGTATATTTCACCAACTACAAGTATTTAAATTTATGAAATCATTAGTATGTTGTTATTATTTGGATCATACTCCCTATTTCTAATTATAATCATTCTTAAATCTCTTGTGCTAGAAGATTTAAAAAAATATCTTTCAGTTCTGAAATTTCTGATTAATTGATTGTATTAATCAAAAATAAATTCCATATTTTCAACTATAATTCAGTTGATGTATATATTTTTCATATTTATTTATGATTCGTAAGAAGCTAAAAAAGTCGTCAACTATATTAAAATTTCACATATTTGAAACATTTATCAAAGAGAATTTTTTTTAACTCTAATGTACATTACTTATTATATTTTATCATCAACTTCATTTGATGTGTCAATGATTTATAGTTTCATATATCTCTTTGGCATTACATGAGGTGGAAGTAATCTACCAATGCGATGAGAATTTTAACCATAAATCCTAATAACATATAGAGAATATCTTATGTTTTTGGAGTTATCAATTCATCACCTCATTGAGGTAAATGAAATCATCTTGTTATAAATACGATTATTATCACGGAATTATCTAGAATCATTAGAATAATCCATAAAAATAAGCCTCCTCATGTAGTCATGCCAATTTCATATTTGTTTTGATTGTATATATTTAAATGATCAGCATGGTGAAATCATTTTTGATATTTGTACAATACAAGACTTATCACATTCATTGAACCAAAACATTCATGTGAAATATGTGGAAAACTATATGGGATCACCTAAGTCTTAGTAATATGTATACAATATGTGTAAAATTATCTATCAAAAGGAATTATAAATAAATCTCAATGTTGACTATCATTTCTAAAAAATAGTCTTATATTAGTACAATCATAAATATTGAATTTTATTTTGAAACAATAGTGATAATAATGTTTTTAAAAAATTAATGTTTTTGAATCATGACACTGAGGAAAGTAAACATCATTTATAATGTAATTAAAATTCATAATTGTAACTCTAGATTGAACAATATAAAGTAAAAATAAGATCCAGATTTATATTTTATACATATTTATTATTATAATAAAGAAGTATATATAAGAATTAAATAGCATGAAAATAGTATAAACATCTATTTATAATATATCATAGCAAAAATATGAAATGAACAATATGTTATTTTTGGAATTTCAAATTTTTAAAAAATGATAGTGAACTTAAAAAATATTGTTCATAATGTAATTCATGTTCTGAGTAATATGTAAATTTTCCTTATACAAAATTATATTCTAGCTAGATCTATAATTTAATTGTATAAAGAAAAACATTTTTATAAAAAACAATAAAATTATGAGTATTATGACATACCAATTATATATACCCAAATTTTGAATATATTATCCTCTAAATATTAATCAAAAACATGATTTTTTTTCCATTCTACATTTTTGAAACATTATATTGAATTTAATGCATGAAATAATTAGTTTAATCAATATAACGAATATTAATTTAATATAGTAAAAATAGTTTAGACTGTAGGCTGAGTGCTAGTAAATGATGTTCCAGAATATTGATCATCACAAATATCATGCACTGATTTACATTTTAGGACATTATGGATGAATAAAGTGAATTAATTTCATTATCTAGAAGATAAAAACAAAAAAGGGATACAATATTAAACTTTTGTAATAATAAATGAATTATTAATAAAAATAGTTGAATAAATTACACAAAAAAATCAGGATTGAAAAAATTATGTTATGTAATACCTGATTTTCTGATTCACTATTCTTGATCAATAACTATTCATGGAACATTATTCCTATAATGAAAATATAATATGAGTTTATTTGTACTAATTTGAAATCATTAAAAGAAATATTTTATATTTTAAACATGCCCAATAAAAGAAGTAACTAATATATCAGAATGATATGTTGTGATTGTTGCAAAACCTTAAGTCATCAATGGAACCACCTTTGATGATTTTGGGATGACATTATACAATATACATCCTTCTTTTTTCCTTTTTGTGTAACCAATATTTTATAGAGTTCTCTAGTCATATACTGCAAAATAGGTCCAAAAATAATGGTAAACAACATACAATGTGATTATTGTAGTAAAAAAATCAAAGTACTAAATGGATAAGAGATTATTGTATAAATATTATCATTAACATTTCAAGAGTACTAAAACTTAAAATTTGTTACGTGTGTTGAAAACGTTATTTAGTTAGATGCAATGGAAATACACATTGTCCATTTTTAGTTAGAGTATCCACTACCAGTAGAGTGTCCTATAACACGTGATATACTTTATATCAACAAATTAAAATGAAAAAAAATTATTTTCATGGTTTCAAAAATTAACACCACTAAAAATATAGTTAATAAACATATTATATGATGAATTTTTTTGTTTAATCTATATCTTATGATTCTTCCTTGCTTAATTGTAAATAACAGCTTGATTCTCTATTATTTCTAATATATGTTATATGATTACCATACACAGTTGGAAAATAGTTTCATTCTATGTAATTAAAGGTATAAAACATAATAAAATAATTTTCAGTTATTTTGTAAAAATATGAAATAATAATTAATCTGCTCAATAAATTATATTATTCATTATTATTATTTTATAGTTAGTTATTATGGAACATCAATTTGTTAAACAGTGTAACATATAATTTTATGAAATAAGTAAAAATAAATCATATGTAATTTAAAACCTGTCATACAACATAAATATTATATATTTGATATATATTCTCAATAATAAAATGGAATTTTTTTTTAACCCAGAAAAATTCTATTGTACTTATTAATTCAATAACAACACATAAAATGGAGGAAACTAAAAAATGAAAATGGGAATTAATAGATAAAAACATCAAATTCCAAACTATTCATACCATGTTAAAATCAAGACTCCATGATTCTACAACCCTATTCATGTTGGCATACTTATTCCCTTGTGTATAATGAATCATGATGTACCAAATTTGAATGCATATTTTATAGTAAAATTGAAAAAATAATGATAATACAATGAATCTGAAAAAGGTAGTGAAAAAATAATTTGTAATCAATGAAACTGTACTTTTGAACTGCCACAAGAAACAGACTTGACACGAGGAAAAAATTTGTGTGACGCTAATAGAGACATTGTGTGTCTATGGCAGGATACAATTATAGGTGAAGCAGAGACATAGACCAATGATGTTAGTGAAGATTTGGAGTAGTAGTCTGAAATAGATGGTAATTATTATTGGATAGAAACACCATATAGATCATAAATTACCCAATTATGGAAGGAAGATAGTGAAGATGTATAAGAATAGTAGTGGTGGTATCTACCAGGAGCTGGAATACTAGACCAGATATATGATGGGGGGATAATTTTTCAGCACTATCTATAGTTTTGGGTAATAAGATAGGGGATTCGGGGGGAGAATGTTTCAGCACTATCTATAGTTTTGGGTAATAAGATAGTGGATTTGGGGATGGGTTTTGTGTGATAGAATTAATGGTATTGTTGTGGTTCATGGGGAGAGCGGTGATGTAAAAGTTAATTATTTGCAGTGGCGGTGAGAAAGTAGGAGGTGGATTACTGAACCTAACTCATGGTAGATAATGAATGTGGAAGCACTAGGTATGGTTTTGGGGCTGTGTAGATTGGAATTAAGAATGAAATTTTGTAAGTAGAGCAATGTGGGAGTAGATGTCTATATAGGGATTTGTTGGACCAGATGGGTAAGGGAGGAAGACAGTAGAAGAAGGTAGGGCTTTGTGACGTGTATACTGGGTGGAGGGTACCACATAGTAATAAATGAGTAATTAGGGAGTAGGAATATGATCAAATATTGAAGTAAGGATTTTTAGACACAAAAATTAGTATGAGTAATAAATTTTAATGTTCATAAAGACATATTCAAAAATAAAATACTGTAGATAAATGTAAAGAAACCTATATAGTCAATGATAACTGAAATAATAAATAATTAGTTGATATAAATAATGACTAAAATATCAAACAACACACTTCATGTAATGTTTTTGAACTAACAAGAAAAGTTGATAATTTATAATTTGATGTTTTGGGCAGGAAAATATTCTACATATATGAAAATAGATAATTAGAGAAACTAAATTATTGACGATCAGATTGAAGAAAGCGAATTTTTAGGAAGATAATAAAATGATGATTTTTTTGATATAGGTGATAAATATATCTCATATATTCATGCTTCAATAATTTGATGTGTTAACTATATAATAATACATATAGATGATCGATATAAGTATATTACAAATACAAAATATTGTAATGTCCATTGTATTGAGGATCATAATGGTGGTAAACAAATAATATATGTTAATTTAAAGGTTATTTAAAATCTATGTTTGAATCTTCCTTGACAAAGAAGTTGAAAAGACCTATCTATGTATTGTTTAATGCATTAATAAAGAATTAGTTGGTTAAAACTCATCATTTGTTACTTCATTATCATAATTTATTACACAATTTGAATAATAACATTCATGATATATATAAAAATCTTATGAAAAATTATTAATATCAATCTAAATCATATAGACAAGGGAAAAAAGATTTATATCGAATGGAAATTGTGGGTGATAAAGGGCCATATGATAATAGTTTAGGTGAACTTGCTTGGGAAGTAAATACGTTGGGTAAGATTTTGGAGGTCATTAAAAATATATATTAAGATGATGAATGAATTTAAAATAATATTAAAAACAATGATATTTTATTTTGGTTATTTAAAAAATGGTTAAATGTATTAAAAAAAATAGATGAGAATATGTTGATGATTTTAGGAAGATGGAAATTAAGAATAGTGTACTTTAATTATGACTATCTTGGAATGAATGACATGATGAAAATAAGGAAATTATATGGCTATGTTTTAGGATGTGTATGTGAAATGTTTCATTAATTAAATATCTTTGAGATTATTTAATTGCTAGAAATGTGCAGAAATGATATTTATAGTATCATAGAAAATAATATCCGTGTATATCAATCAAAAAACCTTCTATAAACCTTTAAATAACCATTATAGAACTTAATTGTTCTATATAATTATTTTCACGAAAAATATTATCCCAAATTCAAATATGGAAGATGTGTTTCAACAATAAAATACAATACAAAAATATATTTTCATAAACCACTATATATATAATATATAGACCATAAACTACCCCTGGATCATCTTAAAAAAATATTCCCAAACATATATATATATAATAGAAGTATAATAGATATAAATAAGAAGAATGATTTTAAAATCTTCTAAAATTTCGGAACAAAAAAATTAATGAAAATATTAGTTATAAATTAGGGTATTGGATCTGATTGGTGAAATTTTACTTGATATACAGGCATCCATGAGACAATATTTCTTTTAAATAAGAATGTACTACAGTCCTGATCTTCATCAAGTTATCCATCATATCTTAAAACATAAAAATATTAATATTCAGATCCCAGTTCTAAATGTTTTTTTTATATTATTTATTCTATTATATTGTATTTTATGTTAATACATAAATCATAGTGCTATGATTATAATAATTTCAGTATTATGTTCAATCATTTTACTGTCATTATTAAATAATTAATAAGTTATTCATTTATGTTTAATTTATTTTTGATATAATAAAAATATTGACAATGATTCCGATAGTACTATATTTTACATAATTTACTAGTTTATTATTTATAATGTTCTATTTGAAAATTCAATTATTTTTTTATTTAAATTGAATTCATTTTTTTGACTATATATAGAAACATATTATTGAATATATATTTTGTTTTATCGTACCCTATACTAATTATGTTTTTATACCCCAAAAATCCATTTTTTCTAATGATTTTCCTTGAAGTATTAGATGCATTTAAATTAGTATCTCAATGAATTTTCTTGTTTAATGTTCTTTTATTTTTGAATCTGAATAGTGTTCTATAATGGAATAAAAATACGTCTAGATATGTTTGAAACATATTCAATGAAAATAGTAAATTATTCATACGCATTAAACTTTTCAAATAGTAATGTTTTTTAATAGACTTCTAATGTTAAAAGTCACTCATACAAAGAACAATTTCTAATATTAAGATATATTATTTATTAAGGTATATTCAATATTTAATCCTGTGTATTTAGTGAAACATGGATGATACACTTCCGTATGAAATTATTACAATGTAATAAATTTTAAACATATAACAGATATGTTTATACACATGTATGAAGTATAAACTGAATTATTCTTTCATAATCAATATATAGAAATATTTTTGAAAAATTTTCATATACGGATTTAGAAGATATATTTATTTAAATATAAAATTATATTTTTTTAAAATATATGTTATTTAAAAATAAAATCTTAATAAATTCATGTATTTTTAATTAAAGAGATTATTAAATTGTCCTCGAAGAAAAAATTAAGACAATCAAATTTCCAAATTTAAATTGTGGAGTTATTAATTATAATTTTCAAATTAATATTTATGTGATCCATTTTATATGAAATAATTTATTATGTACATGATTGAATATAAAATATACAGTTTCATGTTTTTATTATTGTTATATAATCCCTGAAAAAAAATATAAAGATATTAAATTGATTCCAATATTTTAGTATTAGATTTTTATTAAGGGTAACACAATTTTACTAAATATCATTCATTTTTCAATTTGTTTCTAAACCAAAACCCACCAATAGATTTATTTTTAAGAAGAACGTCATTATTTTTCCACTACAAAATAATTGCAATAATATTTTGATGTTTCAAATTATTAAACACTTTTTCATAATCTATTTATATAGTTTACACTATATATATATATATAATATTTTTTTGGGATTCATGATTGAGATTCCAAATTAGATACAGGTTGTAACATCCCATGTAAGTAATGAATAATAGATATTTTTATCTATATCTATTTATGAATTAGATAGTGTTTTAGAAGCTTAAATGAGAATAAATTTAATCTCAAGCAAGGAATACACTAATATTTTTAAAAGATTGGTTTACTTCCTTTCGATGGAAAACCATTTTTAAATCAAACATTTGACAATTTTATAATATCTATTTGTCAAAATAAACATATTCCTTCTGATTGGGACATTGAAATTTACATTGGATAATTTTTGGTATTTTTATGACAATGTTCATTTTTTAATGAATAGTGAAAAATACTGTAAAACTGCTTCTTCATCTAATTTAATTATATGGTTAGATTATCTTTTTAATTGGTCTTAAAGTGTAATATGAGTAATCAGGTAGTTAAGGAAAATAAAATAATATCATAATAATCAAATATGACACCAACATGTGTCCTAATGCTACTGGTTGTCTCATGGACAACCATGGGGTACCTTGTGCCAAACTTGGGGACCCCATGGAATCACTTTTGTGTGCAAATGACTTTTTATCTTTTTATTTTAAATGAAAGTTAAAGATAACAAATGAATTTATCATCTGAGTAAAACATTTTTAATTTGGTCTACATAAATGATATTTTGGA
Source organism: Viscum album (assembly GCA_963277665.1). Classification (NCBI taxonomy): domain Eukaryota; kingdom Viridiplantae; phylum Streptophyta; class Magnoliopsida; order Santalales; family Viscaceae; genus Viscum; species Viscum album. The sequence continues at coordinate 1,050,207,810 of OY728162.1, forward strand.
CTATAATTATTCATTAGAAATCTAAAAAAATTTCCTACATCATGATATATTTTTTATAAATTTTATACATTAAATAAATTAAATTATTTATGACATCATGATGATGCAGCGATTACCTCATTAATAAAGGATTTAAATAAAATGAAAAGATAATGTAAAACTATAACATACACTTGTCAAAGAACTTTTGGAATAGTATATTTAGAACCCTTATCATCTTATCCTAGAAATACATCAATGTGGGACTTTTAATATACGAAACTCATTTGAAAATAAAGTAACCTTTTATACCTTTCCAAGAGTGCCCCTCCTCTCCTCATACAAAAGGCCCCCACCTCTACCTCCTTACCAACACTTCCAAAACCTTTTCCTCGGCCAAACCCTGTCTATATTGTCTCTCAAAATCCCTCTATAACTCTTAGAATCCTCACATTGGGCAGAAGTCTTCCCAAGGAATCCTATGAGATCAAATCAAAAAGAGTTCCCCGATTTAAAGGTAGTGTCTTCTCTTGTGTTCTTATGTTTTATTTTTCTTCTCAAACCCCCTAAACTATTTTTATTCATTTCTTTTGTAACAAAACCAGTATCTTCCATATACTAGGATGTTGTTATAAGAAGTATTCGAGCTAAACTTACACACAACTACATCTAATGGTTAAAGAACATACTGTTTCCGTGGATGGTGAATTTCTGCCTCACGAAACGATGATTGTTCAATATTCTTTAAACACCTTTAAAGGTGTCCATTAAGATGACACTATATTTATATATGATATATAATATGTTTATGTTTTACTTAAGCTTCTTTATTTTTCATTTATGGCATACCTTTATGGTTTCCATTTTGGGTAAACGAGATATCTTCATTTTAGGAAGTGCGGACTACGGCCCCCTCAATGTGACTTGATTCGTTAATGCCATATGTGGTACGTATAAAGGATAGATTTAATGATATTATATATTATACCATACTGGAATGATAATACTATTATGTATCATTATGTTTTAATTCAATTAAAGTATGAGATAGAAATGAAAGTAGTGTTTATGCGAACGTACGGCTTGCCGTCTCCATGAACGGTGCATTTCATTTCATATACCCAAATGTAATGTACTATTATAAGTACATATATATAATGGATATATATGATGTATGTTACATCTATATGATTAATATAATTCTGGAATTAAAATATACATATCTCTCATTTAGTTTTAATTCCATTAATATGACATAGAAATGAAAGTAGCATTCATGCGTACGTACAGCTTACCATCTCCATGAACGGTGAATTTCATTTCTTACCTCTAAATGATTATGTAATATTATAAATTCATGTATATACTAGATATATATTATATATATGGCATCTACATCATGAATATCATTATTGAGATAATGGATATTTGACTACGTGAACAACTTATAAATATAAGACGTTCATTTTTGACTCAAGTACCAATGATTGTTAAAACGACCGTTATAAACTTAAATAATAACATAGTGTTCATGACATGGTAATAAATGATATAAAAGGAATAATAAACTTGAAAAAGTTTCATAAACAAGTTGAAATTAACTCCAGTTTATTATTCAGGAGATTAATGAACGATCGAGACATGTCAGATACGAGGTAAGGGAACTTCTTAACCCAATTTCCGTTCTTTGGATTAATCTCCTACATTCAAATTATTTCATGATATTATTATGTCAAATCTTGTATTTGTACTTTCATTAAGTGTACTTATAGTGAATACACATAAAAGATCTATTTTATTTAAAAATGATCTTTGTATGGGACTTCGTCTCAATCTCCTTTCATTTAGGAATATTTTGTTTTATACACAGCATTCTTTTATATGGTGTATAAACCCCTTTGACTATTATGATTATTCAAAAGAAATATTTTTATACAATGTGTTTACTAAACGAAAAAGGGACTGTTTTTTTGTCATACGTATGCGGCGACAAAAACTTCTCCGCCGCCGTGGCCATTATTTGAGTTTCGGCTTCCCCTACAAGCCATAACCTTTTTCGAATTAAAAAAAAATACCATGTTTTACTTTTCTTTTCATTTGGTATTGAAAATGTTTTCAATAATGTTTTTAAATCAATGTGATGTATTGATATCTTGTGATTGAAAAGTGGAAATGTTATGTTTCCTTTATGCATGTTTTATGTGATACAATTATGTTATGCTTCTTGGGCATTGTTATGAAGACGGTGGTTCTGTGATAAACTAAGGGCGGGTGAGCCCAATATAGCTCTCCAATGAACTGGGTAATGCGAAGGAGTTAAACATTATGGTTTCTCTGAAGCGATTTAGGGAATATATTGTGATGGGTATTCCAAATGTAACCAAGAGGGTTAACCTCTATGTGAGAATGTTATGAATGCCTCAAGTTACCTTTATGTCTTGTGATTTCTATGATTTATTCATGATTTGATGAGGTATGTAAAGTTCCTATGTTTTATGGGTAAACTATGATTTCATTCTTATGTATATATGATCTCATGTTTCCTTTCCATATGTTTATAACCCTTACTGAGCTTTTTATGCTCATCCCATGTTTTTGAAATGATTTTCACAGGTCAAGGGAAAGGTACATGATGTGATGATAATGTCAAGGAAGTGCCAAGAAAGAATCCATGTTTTATTTTAAATATGTTTCCTTTGATGGGAAAAATGAGTACTATCTTTTATGTAACCACTTTGTTTAAAGGTGGAATGTAATGCATGTTTTAAGATCTAATTTTATAAAACTCTTAAACTGAAAATATCCTCAATGTGTAATCTTGTAATAACTCAATATTAAGTAAGTTTTATGGTCGGGGCCTTATATATGGTATCAGAGGACGGTTTAGATAACTTTAGGAGTTAGAATTCTATTAATGATTATCCAAATATATTTTTTTTATTGTCAAATTGAAATGATATAGAATTTGAAGATTACAATGTTGTTTCATCTAAGACATGTTTGTTCAGAATGGTTTTCCGTGGAGAAAATAGGGAAGTAGTACTAGAAAGGCATACAGAAGGAAATAACCTTCCGAATAAGCATCTTGAGATGTTCGGAATTGGAACTAAACAGTTTGTTGGAGTAATGGATTAGTTGACTCAAGTGATAAATGGTGGCGGTATCCGTGCACGAGATCAGCCAGATCAACCACAGAGGAACATATCAGTGGTTGAACATTTCATAAGGCGACATCCCCCATCATTCAGAGTATCATTTGACCCCGTGCTAGCTGAAGGGTGGATTAAAGCACTGGAGAATATTTTCGATGTCATGGGGTATTCAGACAATCAAAAGGTTAGCTTTGTTGTTTACCGTTTTGAAGGGGAATATGATTTGTGGTGGTCGATGGTGAAAAATATCAGGGATAGTGATGAGAGGGATGATATTTTGGTGTTTTCTAAAAGTAAAAAAGAGCATGAAATACATTTGAGGTTTATTTTTCAAACCTTAAAAGAAAAGAAATTGTATGGGAAATTCAGCAAGTGTGAGTTTTGGTTGCAACAAATTTCTTTCTTTGGTAATATTGTTTCTAAAGATGGGATAACTATTGTTCCTATAAAAACAAAGCTTGTGGAAGAATGGACAAGACCCGCATATGTAACTAAGATTCGTAGCATCCTTGGTTTGGCAGGCTATTACCAGATGATTGTTAGAAATTTTTCACGGTTATCTAGTATAATGACTAAGCTAACATGGAAGGGTGTTAATTTTATCTGGAAAAAAGAATGTGATGACTGTTTTCAAGAACTGAAAAGAAGATTGGTGAATGCTACAGTTTTGGCACTATCTTCAAGGAATGGGGAGTCTGTTATCTACGGTGATGCTTCATTGAAAGGACTTGGTTGTGTCCAAATGCAGAATGATCAGGTAATTTCTTATTCTTCATGTCAGTTGAAAACTAATGAGGTAAATTATCCTACACATGATTTGGAATTAGCTGCTGTTGTTTTAACTTTAAAAATTTGGATGTATCATTTGTATGGAGTAAATTGTGAAATATATACCGATCAAAAAAGTTTAGAGTATATATTCACTCAGAAATAATTGAACATGAGATAGAGGAGATGGATAGAATTAATCAAGGTTTATGATTGTACAATTCATTATCATCCGGGAAAATGAAATAAAGTGGATGATTCTTTGAGTCGAAAAAGTAATGCTTCATTAACAATGTTGAGTTTGGAAGGTGATCCTTTGTTTAAGGATTTGATGAACATTGGAATAAAAGTTGTTGGTGCAATATTTCCTTATGTTTTGTTTCAAGTATCAGTGAAATCTTCTCTATCAGACAGAATCAAGCAAGCACATAAGTAGGAAAATGAGTTGTAGAAAAAGGTAGAGCTTCTTCAGAAAGGTAAGTTTCCTGAATTCGACATTGATAATGACTGTGCTTTAAGATTTGGGAAGAGATTCTGTGTGCCTTGTGATTCATAGTTGAAGAGATAGTTGTTATGTGAAGCTCATAGTTCTCCGTTTTCAGTTCATCCTGGAAGTACTAAGATGTATAGAGATCTTCAGGAGTATTACTGGTCGGATGGAAGGAAAAGGGATATTGCTGATTTTACTGTGAAGTGTTTGAATTGTAAATAGGTTAAAACAGAGCGGTTGTTACCGAAAGGGATGCTTCAGCCTTTACCAGTGCCAGAGTGGAAATGGGAGAATACATCCATGGACATTGTTGTGGGATTACTAAAGAAATATCAAGGTAATAATGAAATCTGGGTTATTGTTGATCGCATGACTAAATCTGCTCATTTCCTTGCTATAAGAGATAATTTTTCCCTAGATCGACTTTCTCATTTGTATCTTAAAGAGATAGTCACGTTACATGGAGTTCCTCTCTCTATTGTATCTGACCGTGATCCCAGTTCACTTCTAACTTTTGGAAAGGCTTTCAGAAGTCGTTGGGTATTGAATTAAATTTTAGTATAGGTTTTCATCCTCAATCAGATGGGAAATCAGAACGAACAATTCAGACTATGGAAGATATTCTAAGTGCTTGTTCGATGGATTATCCATGAAGATGGGACCAACATATTTCTTTGGTTGAGTTTTCATATAATAACAATTTTCATTCCAGTATACAGATGGCACCATTTGAGGCGTTATATGGGAATCGGTGTCGAACTCAAGCTTTCTAGGATGAAGTGGGTGAAAGGAAGATGATGGGACCATAATTGGTAGAAGAGTTGGTAGAAAAAGTTCAGAAGATACAGAAACACATGAGAATATCTCAGAGCAGGCAGAAGAGTTATGTAGACAACAAGAGGAAGGATCTCTCTTTTGAGGTAGGTGATCATGTTTTTCTCAAAGTATCACCATGGAAAAGTGTGATGCGATATGGTAAGAAAGGAAAGATGAGTCCAAGGTTCATTTGACCATATGAAATTCTGGATAGAGTTGGATCAGTTTCATACCTAGTGGCCTTAACTCCGATTTTATCTCAAGTACACAATGTTTTTCATGTTTAGATGTTGAGAAAGTATATTCCAGATCCATCTCATGTTTTGAGTCCAGAGGTAGTTCAAGTGGAAGACAACCTATCTTATGAGGAACAACCGGTCGAGATTCTTGACCACTGGGAGAAAGTGTTATTGAATAAGGTGATTCATCAAATAAAGGTTTTGTGAAAAAACCACATGATTGAAGAGGCAACATGGGAATCTGAAAATGTAATGAGAGCTAAATACCCCCACTTATTCGATAAGCAAATAAAGTGCGGGGACACAATTTTCTAAAGGAGGGAAGGATGTAACATCCCAAGTAAGTAATGAATAGTAGTTATTTTTACCTAAGTTTATTTATTAATTATATATTGTTTTAGAGGCTTAAAATGATAATAAATCCAATCTTAAGCATGGAATACAGTAATATTTTTAAAAGAAAGTTTTACTACCTTTTGATGGAAAACCATTTTTAAATCAAACTTTTGACAATTTTATAATCTCTATTTTTCAAAATAAACATATTCTTTATGATTGGGACATTGAAATTTACATTGGATAAATTTTTCGTATTTTTCTGACAATGTTCATTTTTTAATGAATAGTGAAAAATACTGCAAAACTGCTTTTTCATCTAATTTAATTATATGGTTAGATTATCTTTTTAATTGGTATTAATGTTTAACATGAATATATTTTTACCGTTTAATCCAATGGAGGTAATTAGGATTAATTTCACTTTGAAATTTGGCATAAACTAATGAAAAACTTTTCATAGATGTTGTTTCAAATAAACCTACTATTTGTTTTGACAACGAGAATTATTTTTAAATTAATTATTTCAATTTATATGTTTGGAATTTGGTAAAATTTATTCCATATTTGGTATCATATGGTCCAAATTATGTAATTAAGACTATTTTGTTTTTGGACATTATGAATAGTATCGACGATAATTATCTTTAATAATCTTGATTAATGAGTAATCAGGTAGTTAAGGAAAATAAAATAATATCATAATAATCAAATATGACACCACCATGTGTCCTAATGCTAGTGGTTGTCTCATGGAAAACCATGGGATCCTTTGTGACAACCTTGGGGACCCCATGGAATCACTTTTCTGTGAAAGTGACTTTTTATCTTTTTATTTTTAATGAATGTAAAAGATAACAAAGAATGTATCACCTGAGTAAAAAAAAATTAATTTTGTCTACATAAATGATATTTTGGACTATAAATATTCATTGTAAATATAAAAATATTTCCTAAATCATGATATATTTTTTATAATTTTTAGACATTAAATAAATTAAATTATTTATGACATCATGATGATGCAGCAATTACCTCATTAATAAAGGATTTAAATAAAATGAAAAGATAATGTTAAAACTATAACATACACTTGTCAAAGAACTATTGGATGAGTATATTTATAACCCTTATCTCCATATACTCGAAATACATCAATTTGGGACCTTTAATATCCGAAACTCATTTGAAAATAAAGTAACCTTTTATACCTTTCCAAGAGTGCCCCTCCTCTCCCCATATAAAAGGCGCCCACCTCTACCTCCTTACCCACACTTCCAAAGCCTTTGGAACGGCCAAACCCTGCCCATTTTGTCTCTCGAAATCCCTCTATAACTGTTAGAATCCTCACATTGGGTAGAAGTCTTCCCAAGGAAGCCTTTGAGCTCAAATTAAAAAGAGTTACCTGATTTCAATGTAGTGTCTTCTCTTGTGTTCTTATGTTTTATTTTGCTTCTCCAACCCCATAAACTCTTTTTATTCATTTCTTTTGTAACAAAACAAGTATCTTCCATATAGTAGGATGTTTTTATAAGAAGTATTCGAGCTAAACCTACACACACCTACATCTAATGGTTAATGAACATATTGTTTCTGTGGATGGTGAATTTCTGCCTCACGAAACGATGATTGTTCAATATTCTTTTAACACCTTAAAATTTGGCCATTAAGATGACACTATATTTATATATAATATATAATATGTTTATGTTTTACTTATACTTCTGTATTTTTCATTTATGGAATACCTTTATGGTTTCCATTATGGGTAAACGTGATATCTTCATTTTAGGAAGTGCGGACTACTGCCCCCTCAAAGCGATTTGATTCGTTAATGCCATGTGTGGTACATATAAAGGATATATTTAATGATATTATATATGATACCATACTAGAATGATAATACTATTATGTATCATTATGTTTTAATTACATTAAAGTATGAGATATAAATTAAAGTAGCATTCATGCGTACGTACGGCTTACCGTCTCCATGAACGGTGCATTTCATTTCTTATCCCCAAATGTAATGTACTATTATAAGTACATATATATAATGGATATATATGATTTATGTTACATATAAATGATTAATATAATTCTGGAATTAAAATATACATATCTCCCATTTAGTTTTAATTCCATTAATATGACATAAAAATGAAAGTAGCATTCATGCGTACGTACAGCTTACCATCTCCATGAACGGTGCATTTTATTTCACACCTCTAAATGATTATGTAATATTATAAATACATGTATATACTAGATATATATGATATATATGGCATCTACATCATGAATATCATTCTTGAGATAATGGATATTTGACTACGTGAACAACTTGTAAATATAAGAAGTTCATTTTTGAATCAAGTTCAAATGATTGTTAAAACGACCGTTATAAACTTAAATAATAACATAGTGTTCATGACATGGTAATAAATTATATAAAATGAATAATGTACTTGAACAAGGTTATTAAGTAAGTTTAAATTAACTACAGTTTATTATTCAGGAGATTAATGTATGATCAAGACATGTCGGATACGAGGTAAGGGAACTTCTTAAGCCAATTTCTGTTCTTTGGGTTAATCTCCTAATTTCAAATTATGTCTTGATATTATTATGTCCTATCTTGTATTTGTAATTTCATTATGTTTAATTATATTTAATACACATAAAATATCTATTTTATTACAAAAATGATCTTTGTATGGGACATCATCTCAATCTCCTTTCATTGAGGCATATTTTGTTTTATACACAACTTTCGTTTATACGGTGTATAAACCCCTCTGAATTTTATGATTATTCAAAAGAAATATTTTTATATAAAGCATTTACTAAACGACAAAAGGGACTGTTTTTTTGTTGTACGTATACGGGGACAACGACTTCTCCGCCGTCGTGACCATTATTTGAGTTCGGCTTCCTCTACAAGCCATAATCTTTTTTCGAATGAAAAATAAATACTATGTTTTACTTTTTTTCTTTTGGTATTTAAAATAGTTTTGATAATGTTTTTATATCAATGTGTTGTATTGATATCTTGTCATTGAAAAGTGGAATTGTTATGTTCCCTTTATGCATGTTTTATGTGATACAATTATGTTATGGTTCTTGGGCATTGTTATGAAGACAGTGGTTCTGTGATAAACTAAGGGCGGGTGAGCCCGATATAGCTCTCCAATGCATTGGGTAACGCGAAGGAGTTAAACATCAAGGTTTCTCTGAAGAGATTTAGGGAATATACTGTGATGGGTATTCCAAACGTAACCAAGAGGGTTACCCCCTATGTAATAATGTTATGAATGCCTCGAGATAAACTTATGTCTTATGATTTATATGATTTATTCATGATTTGATGAGGCATGTTAATGTGTCTATGTTTTGTTGTTAATGTATGATTTCATTCTTATGTATATATGAACTCATGTTTCCTTTCCATATTTTTATAACCCTTACCGAGCTTTTTATGCTCATCCCAGGTTTTTGAAATGATTTTCACAGGTCATGTGAAAGGTACATGATGTGATGATAATGTCAAGGAAGTTTCAAGAAAGAATCCATGTTTTATTTTATATATGTATCCGTTGATGGGAAAAATGAGTACTATATTTTATGTAACCACATTGTTTAAATGTGAAATGTAATGCATGTTTTAATATCTAATTCTCTAAAACTGTAAATCTAAAAAGATCCTCAATGTGTAATCTTGTAATAACTCAAGATTAAGTAAGGTTTAAAGCCGGGGCCTTATATTTGGTATCAGAGGTCGGATTAGATAACTTTAGGAGTTATAATTCTATTAAATGATTATCGAAAAATATTTTTTTATAGTCAAATTGAAATGATATATCATTTGAAGATTACCATGTTGCTTCATCTAAGACATGTTTGTTCAAAATGGTATTCCGTGGAGGAAATAGGGAAGTAGTGCTAGAAAGGAATACATAAGGAAATAACCATCCGAATCAGCATCCTGAGATGGTCGGAATTTGAACTGAACAGTTTGTTGGAGTAATGGCACAGTTGACTCAAGCAATAAATCGTGGCGGTATCCGTGCATGAGATCAGCCAGATCAACCGCAGTGGAACATATCAGTGGTGGAACATTTCATAATGCGACACCCCCCATCATTCAGAGGATAATTTGACCCCGTGCTAGCTGAAGGGTGGATTAATGCATTAGAGAATATTTTCAATGTCATGGGGTGTTCAGACAATCAAAAGGTTAGTTTTGTTGTTTACCGTTTTGAAGGTGAATATGATCAGTGGTGGACGATGGTGAAAAATATTAGGGATAGTGATGAGATTGATGATATTTTGGTGTTTTCTAAAAGTTAAAAAGGAGCATGAAAGTCATTTAAAGTTTATTTTTCTAACCATAAAAGAAAATAAATTGTGTGGAAAATTTACCAAGTGTGAGTTTTGGTTGCAAAAAAATTCATTCCTTGGTCATATTTTTTCTAAAGATGGGATAACTGTTGATCCTGTAAAAACAAAGGTTATTGTAGAATGGCCAAGACCCACAAATGTAACTAAGATTCGTAGCATCCTTGGTTTGGCAGGCTATTACCGGATGTTTGTTAAAAATTTTTCATGGTTATCTAATCCAATTAGTAAGCTTACTCATAAGGGTGTTAATTTTATCTAGACAAAAGAATGTGATGACTGTTTTCAAGAACTCATAAGAAGATTGGTTAATGTTACAGTTTTGGCACTACCTTCCAGGAATAGGGAGTCTGTTATCTACAGTGATGCTTCATTGAAAGGATTTGGTTGTGTCCTAATGTAGAATGATCAGGTAATTGCTTATGCTTCACGTTAGTTGAAAACTCATGAGGTAAATTATCCTACAAATGATTTGGAATTAGCTGTTGTTGTTTTTGCATTAAAAATTCGGATGCATCATTTGTATGGAGTAAAGTGTGATATATATACCGATCACAAAATTTTATGTATATATTCACTAAGAAATAATTGGACATGAGACAGAGGAGATGGATAGAATTAATGAAGGATTATGATTGTACAATTCATTATCATCTGGGAAAATCAAATAAAATGGTTGAAGCTTTGAGTCGAAAATGTAATGCTTCATTAACAATGTTGAGTTTTGAACGTGATCCTTTGGTTAAGTATTTGATGAACTTTGTCATTAAAGTTGTTGGTGCAATATGACCTTATGTTTTGTTACATGTATCAGTGAAATATTCTATATCAGATAGAATCAAGCAAGCACAGAAGCAGGATAGTGAGTTGTAGAAAAAGGTATAGTTGGTTCAGAAAGGTATGTTGCCTTAATTCAACATTGATAATGATTGTGTTTTGATATTTGGGAAGATATTGTGTGTTCCTTGTGATTAACATTTGAAGAGAGAGTTGTTATGTGAAGCTCATAGTTCTCCATTTTCAGTTCATCCTGGAAGTACTAATATGTTTGGAGATCTTCGGGAGTATTACTGGTGGGATGGAATGAAAAGGGATATTGCTGATTTTACTGTGAAGTGTTTGAATTCTCAATAGGTTGAATAAGAGCGGTAGTTACCGAAAGGGATGCTTCAACCTTTACCAGTGCCAGAGTTGAAATGGGAGAATATATCCATGGACTTTGTTGTGGGATTACCGAAGACATCTCTAGGTAATAATGAAATATGGGTTATTGTTGATCGCTTGACTAAATCTGCTCATTTCCTTTCTATAAAAGATACTTTTTCCCTAGATCGAATATCCCGTTTATATCTTAAAGAGATAGTCATGTTACATGGAGTTCCTCTCTCCATTGTATCTGACCGTGATCCCAGGTTCACTTCTAACTTTTGGAAAGGCTTTCAGAAGTCGTTGGGTACTGAATTAAATTTTAGTACAGCTTTTCATCCCCAATCTGATGGGAAATTAGAACGAACAATTCAGACTTTGGAATATATTCTATGTTCTTGTTTGATGGATTATCCTGGAATTTGGGACCAACATCTTTCTTCAGTTGAGTTTTAATATAATAACAGTTTTCATTACAGTATACAGATGTCACCATTTGAGGCGTTATATGGGAAGCGATATCGAACTCTGGCTTTCTAGGATGAAGTGGGTGAAAGGAAGATGATGGGACCATAATTCTTGGATGATTTGGCAGAAAAAGTTCAGCTGATACAGAAACACATGAGAACATCTCAGAGCAGGCAGAAGAGTTATGCCGACAACAAGAGAAGGATCTATCTTTTGAGGTAGGTGATCTTGTTTCTCTCAAATTATCACCATGGAAAAGTGTGATTCGATTTGGTAAGAAAGGAAAGATGAGTCCAAGGTTCATTGGACCATATGAAATTCTGGAGAGAGTTGGATCAGTTGCCTACCGAGTGGCTTTACCTCCAAGTTTATCTCAGGTACAAAATGTTTTTAATGTTTCGATGCTGAGAAAGTATATTCCAGATCCATCTCAGGTTTTGAGTCAAGAGGTAGTTCAGCTAGAAAAGAACCTATCTTATGAGGAACAACCGGTCGAGATTCTTGACCACAGGGAGAAAGTGTTACTGAATAAGGTGATTCATCAGGTAAAGGTTTTGTGGAAAAATCACATGATTGAAGAGGCAACTTGAGAATCTGAAAATGTAATGAGGGCTAAATACCCCCACTTATTCGATAAGTAAATAAATTACAGGGATGAAATTTTCTATAGGGGGAAGGATGTAATATCCCAAGTAAGTAATGAATAATATATATTTTTATCTATATCTATTTATGAATTATATAGTGTTTTAGATGCTTAAAATGAGTATAAATCCAATCTTAAGCATGGAATACAGTAATATTTTTTAAATATTGTTTTACAGAATTTTGGTGGAAAACCATTTTTAAATAAAACTTTTGAAAATTTTATAATCTCTATTTGTCAAAATAAACATATTCTTTATAATTGGGACATTGAAATTTACATTGGATAAATTTTTGGTATTTTTCTGACAATGTTCATTTTTTAATGAATAGTGAAAAATACTGCAAAACTGTTTTTTCATCTAATTTAATTATATGGTTATAATGTCTTTTTAATTGGTCTTAAAGTGTAATCTGAATATATTTTTACCTTTTAATACAATGGTGGTAATTAGGATTAATTTCACTTTGGAATTGGGAATAATCTAATGCCAAACATTTCATAGATATTGTTTCAAAAAAACCTTCTATTTGTTTTGAAAACGGGAATTATTTTTAAATTAATTATTTCAATTTATATGTTTGGAATTTGGTAAAATGGATTCCATATTTGGAAACATAAGTTCCAAATTATTTAATTAAAACTCTTTTGTTTATGGACATTATGAATAGTAATGACGGTAATTATCTTTAATTATCCTGATTAAGGAGTAATCGAGTAGTTTAGGAAAATAAAATAATATCATAATTATAAACAATGACACCAAAATGTGTCCTAATTATACTGGTTGTCTCATGTCAAACCATGGGATGACTTTTTCCAATCATGGGTACCCCATGGAATCACTTTTGTCTGAAAATGACTTTTTATCTTTTTATTTTTAAAGAAAGTTAAATATAACAAAGAATGTATCACCTGAGTAAAAAAAATTTAAGATTGTCTACATAAATGATATTTTGGACTATAAATATTAATTTCAAAGATAAAAAGATTTCCTACATCATGATATATTTTTTATAATTTTTAGACATTAAATAAATAAAATGATTTATGACATCATGATGATGCAACGATTACCACATTGATAAAGGGTTTAAATAAAATGAAAATATAATGTTAACACTATAACGTAACCTTGTCAAAGACCAATTGGATGAGTATATTTAGAACCCTTATGACCTTATCCTTGAAATAAATCAATGTGGGAGCTTAAAAATCCGAAACTCATTTGAAAATAATGCAACCTTTTATACCTTTCCAAGAGTTCCCCTCCTCTCCTCTTATAAAAGGCCCCCACCTCTTCCTCCTTACCCACACTTCCAAAGAGTTTGGCTCGGCCAAAACCTGACCATTTTGTCTCTACAAATACCTCTAAAACTCTTAGAAGCCTCACTTTGGGCATAAGTCTTCCCAATGAAGCTTTTGAGCCCAAATAAAAAAGAGTTACCTGATTTAATGGTGGTGTCTTCTCTTGTGTTCTTAATTTTTATTTTTCTTCTCCAACCCCATAAACTCTTTTTATTAAATTATTTCTAACAACACCAGTATATTACATATACTAGGATGTTTTTATAAGAATTATTCGAGATATACTTACACACACCTACATCTAATGGATAAAGAACATATTGTTTCTGTGGATGGCGAATTTCTGCCTCACGAAACAATGATTGTTCAATATTCTTTTAACACCTTCAAAGGTGGCCATTAAGATGACTCTATATTTATATATGATATATTATATGTTTATTTTATACTTATGCTTTGGTATTTTCATTTATGGCATACCATTATGGTTTCCATTATGGGTAAATGCGATATTTTAATTTTAGGAAGTGCGGACTACCGCCCCCCACAAAGTGATTTGATTCGTTAATGCCATATGTGGTACATATAAAGGATTGATTTAATGATATTATATATAATACCATAATGTAATGATAATACTATTATGTATAATTATGTTTTAATTCCATTAATGTATGATATAGAAATGAAAGTAGCGTTCATGCGTACGTACGACTTACTGTCTCCATGAACGGTGCATTTCATTTCTTATCCCCAAATGTAATGTACTATTATAAGTACATATATTTAATGGATATATATGAAGTATGTTACATCTAAATGATTAATATAATTATGTAATTAAAATATACATATCTCTCATTTAGTTTTAATTCTATTAATATGACATAGAAATGAAAGTAGTGTTCATGCGTACGTACGGCTTACCGTCTCCATGAAAGGTGCATTTCATTTCTTACCTCTAAATGATTATGTAATATTATTAATTCATGTATATGCTGGATATATATGATATATATGGAATATAAATCATTAATATCATTATTGAGATAATGGATATTTGACTACGTGAACAACATGTAAATATAATAAGTTTATTTTGGACTCAAGTACCAATGATTGTTAAAACGACCGTTATAAACTTAAATAATAACATAGTTTTCGTGACATGGTAATAAATTATATAAAAGGAATAATGAACTTGAGAAATGTTCTTAAGCAACTATAAATTAACTCACGTTTATTATTCAGGAGATTAAAGAACGATCAAGTCAAGTTGGATAAGAGGTAAGGGAACTTCTTAACCCAATTTCCATTCTTTGGGTTAATCTCCTACTTTCAAATTATGTCATGATATTATTATGTTGTATCTTGTTTTTGTACGTTTTTATGTGTACTTATAGTGAATACACATAATAGACCTATTTTATTTAAAAAATTATCTTTGTATAGGACTTCATCTCAATCTCCTTTCATTGAGGCATATTTTGTTTTATACACAAATTTCTTTTATACTGTGTATAAACCCCTTTGAATTTTACGATTATTCAAAAAGAATATTTTTATACGAAGAATTTACTAAACGAAAAAAGGAACTATTTTTTTGTCGTATGTATGCGGCCACAACGACATCTCCGTCGCCATGACCATTATTTGAGTTTCGGCTTCCTCTACAAGCCCTAACCATTTTTCAATGAAAAATAAATACCATGTTTTACTTTTCTATTATATTTGTATTGAAAATGGTTTTCATAATGTTTTTATATAAATGTGTTGTATTGATATCTTTTGATTGAAAAGTGGAAATGTTATGTTTCCTTTATGCATGTTTTATGTGATACAATTATGTTATGGTTCTTAGGAATTACTAGGAAGACAGATGGTTATGTGATAAACTAAGGGCGGGTGAGCCCAATATAGCTCTCCAATGCATTTGGTAACGTGAAAGAGTAAAACATTAATGTTTCTCTGAAGAGATTTAGGGAATATACTGTGATGGGTATTCCAAACGTAACCAATAGGGTTACTCCCTACGTAAGAATGTTATGAATGCCTCAATTTACCTTTATGTCTTATGATTTCTATGATTTATTCATGATTTGATGAGGTACGATAATGTGATTATGTTTTATGGGTAAAGTATGATTTCATTCTTATGTATATATGAACTCATTTTCCTTTCCATATTTTTATAACCCTTACTGAGCTTTTTATGCTCATCCAAACATTTTGAAATTATTTTCCAAGGTCAGGGAAAGGTACCTGATGTGATGATAATATCAAGGAATTGTCAAGAAAGAATCCATGTTTTATTTTAAATATGTTTCCATTGATGGGAAAAATGAGTACTATATTTTATGTAACCACATTGTTTAAATGTGGAATGTAATGCATGTTTTACGATCTAATTCTCTAAAAATCTAAACCTGAAAAGATACTCAATGTGTAATCTTGTAATAACTCATGATTAAGTAAGGTTTAAGGCCAGGGCCTTATACAGGAAAATTATCTTGTAAATTATAATCAAACTAAGATTCAGATACTTGAATTTGAATGTGAGAACCCCATTAAAAGTATATGAATAATGTCATGAAAAATTTATTGGGTGTTAGTAAAGGGTGAAAGGGGGTTATATTAGAGCCCATGAACCATTATAAAAAATTTCAACTATTTTATCCTTTATATTAAGTACATTATTCTGGGACATATCTGATTAATTAAAATAGATCATTTAATGAACTAGTTAAAGATGTATGGAAAAAATTATATGGTCAAATTCAAGAACTATATTCACCCTCTTTCAAGTATTTATAATTATCAAAATCTAGGAAAACAAACGAAACATTACCTTAAACCACATAGATAATGTCTCAAAAAATATATTTGAAATATTGGTGAACTGTTTTACATTTTGAGAAAGTCCCTTCCCCCTAATGCTATTTCATAAAAAACCATACTTACACACTAGAAATATACAATTGAATTAGAACCAGATAACACTATATATATTGAACCATTTGAGAAATATAAACATGGTTATAGAATATTGTGTCAATGAAAACAACCATATATTAATTAAATCAATGACTATTTTCATTAAAAATGTTGATCTTTTTAGGGAAATTTTTACCACTATAATTTCAAAGGGACCAATCCCCTTGAAGTAAATTCATAATGATCTAAAAACCCACTAATTAAATTGACCTATAGTAACTTCAAATATTCATTAGTTGGTGATGATTAACCCATTAATCCATAAAAAATCTTGATAAAAGGATTAATACTCAATCTAGGGAAGGATAATGATAAAATAGTGAAATAATTATTTAAAACAATGAAGAAAATATGAGAATATTAATCACAAAAAATTTGTTACACTACCTAAAATATATCCACCTAAGAAACTCCTACATGTATAAAAAATCATTGACAAACAACATATCCTATGTGGCCCAAATTACTAAGTAACCCACGACCATGTGAGGATCACAATGTTATAAGTACCATAAATTGATAATATTATTTACTTTTTCCTCCCTAGATCATGGGTCTGAGAGGATGTTTATCATGATTATAATCCTTCTAAAATAAATTTGATTATAGGGGAAATGACCATGGATGGTGGAACTATAATTGTTTCTAATAAGGATGACTAAATGTTCCATTAAATTAAATATTGTACACTGGTGATTGCTTTAATAATAAAATGGAATGGAATATTATGGAATAAATATTACCCTTTTGTGGTAGAATTGAGTTAAAAATATAAACATTGAAATTTTAACATCCCTCTTAATGGATTTTTTGTGTTATAATTCATTAATTGTTTTCTAAAATAAGATATATATATATATATATATATATATATATATTAATGACAACTTTTTATTTAGTTATTCCAAAAATCCATGGAAAAAATTTATTAAATTATATGAATGGAGTACTTATTTATTACTTGAAATCATTTATTATCCTATATCAATAATCTCATTAAAATAACATAATAATTATAATCATTTATCTCTATTTTAAAAAACCTAGAGACTCTAATTTTTTTTAATAAAATTCATTCATATTATCTAAAAATAGATTTTAAATGTTATATATAAATAAATTATAAATTTATAGACATGTGTATTATTTAACTATGAAATACTCATTCCATTTAATACTGAATTTCACATCCATTTTCTCAAATATGATTTAATCTATAATCCACCATGTAACATATGGCGGAATATGTTATCAAACATACTTTGTAAATAGACCCTTGCAATATGGAAATCAACTCATGTACAAGTAAAATAATACCATAATAGGGGAATCAGACATTACCAGGATGATTTCTCTAACGTCGATTAAAAAAATATAATATATTGGAAAAAAATATCTTAGATATCCATAATTAGGAACTTTTTCATTATTCATGAATCTTATAGACATAATATGACCATTACCATGATTATCTATGCGAGGACAAAAATCATCCCATAGTTTCGCACTAACATATATCTTATAAAATCCTCTAATGAAAATAATCATTTCTAAAAAAATTCACGTATATATATCCATCCTATTTGGTACCTCATTATACATCCTCAACATCAACAACCCATTTTTATACTTATCCTTTGTTTTTGACACTCACACTATGTGGAGTGAACTCAATCCTCATTTGATAATATATAAATGAATTATTTACAAAGACTCTTGAATTTTACCCCAAATTCATTAGCCCATGTTCTCTCCTAACTAATAATTTATAAATTCCATCCAATTATCACTTATCTTAGACGTAAAGAGGAAAACCACTATTAATATAATTGTGTATGTGTCTGATGTGATAACAATGTCATCCTAGTCTTCCTAATAAATCTACCACCACTAGATATTGATCCTTTGGAGTCAAATAATAGGGAAAAGTTTTAGAAATTTAGTGGGAACAAGATCTATAAATATAAAGACAAGTATCTTAGTAATATAGTTCAATATCATTGGATTAGATATGTGACCCCTGTATCTTGGTGGGATCTTTCAAAAAAAATAGAAAGATGGTACTCCATGCCTATCCCTCAGCTTGTACATCTTTCAAAAACGTCTGGTATACTATTTCCTCATATTACAACTCAAAATCACATTTGGGAAATCTTATCAATGATATATATATTTTCAAATAGAGCATCATCCAACAAATTATATTTAGGGATCTTTAAATAAATAAAAACCATCACATCACTCCCTTGGTCCACTGAAGTTAAAAAACCATTTCCTAATCAAAATATGAAATATAAATAACATATATATAACTATATGGTTCGTAATATTAAATATGATAGAGTACCCCATGTGAAGAACACTCATTCATTATCCATAGTCAGTGAATGTTCTAGATCTATATATTGGAATATGTTGACCAGTTACATTTATAGCTGGTGTCTCTAAACTAATGATTATCTATGTCGTTATACGATATTTCCTCACCATCCTAAAACAGTCCCCATTTTCTTCTATTCTAAACACAATACTATATATCTTTCATGGATTTGATACCACTTTTACCAGAAAAGATTCAACTAGAACCCCATCTAGGTTGGTAGTGAAACCTAGTATGAACACTGAATCTTGTCTCTAGTTGGCCCCCTATTTATGTCCAAAATTGAGGGTATAAGTCCATAATATTATATTAATTCCATATAAATTATAATACATAATATAAAATGAATTCATAAAATCAATTACAAATCACAGATTAACAATAATCCATGATTTTCGACCCATAAATTCTATAACAAATGAATTTCATGAAATAAATTCTCTGAAAGATCATAATAACATAATATAAAAATAGAGGTTAGATCCCTCCCAACCGGACATATACCAATATATAACTTTAAATACATTCATTTAAAAAAAAAATATCTGTTTTGAGGAATATACATATCACATTAACATTAAAAAACACTCCCATAATCCAAAAGGATATGTTTCTTTGTATATTAGGTATATATAGGTCTTAATTCATAATAAAGCACACATTTATTCAATAACCCCCCCCCATCAATATCTCTTCTATATACCCGTTAATATTAATTAATATGGAATTAGTAAATCATTAGAAATGTGTGAGATCATATTATTATAAAGGATAAAAATTTATCAGTGAAAAATAGACAAGTTATAAATTAATATTATAAAATTGATAAGTAATCTAAGGTTAAAGATAAAATTAATAATTTAATAGGATCAAAAAATCATTCTAATTTTTCATAACTTCTCATAGAATTTCAATTGACAATGGTATAAAATATATTGAAGAAAGAACCTGAAATCATAACATGCCCCATGTCCATGAGAATTTAAATTAGATATTAATATCCATTATTTTTGGTTATATAAAATAGGAATGAGTTATATGTATAAGCATAAAAAATTAGAACATATATCTAGAATAATTCCCCACTACCATCATAATATAACTGATTTATCTTACTCAAAAATCCAACAAACATGGTTGATATGGTTTAGTCCCTACCCCCTAACCATAGTGGATTGAGAATACTTCTTATTTTTATAAAAAATTATCTCATTATAAATAGAAATTTAATAATTCATTAAAGGTATATATAATTCATGTCACACTCACCACATAATTATATATTCATACACACACACATATATATATGCGAGTGTTCCACATGAGCATGAAATAAATAATATATTTATCAAAGTACATAACATGATTATTACATTATAATAAAATATCTTATATAAGGAAAAGGTTTTATAAATATCAACTAAAGAATAAAGTTTGGATCTAGGTGCTATCATTCAATTTTAGTAATAAATCATGGAGGAATTAAACTTTATAGAATTTAAGGATGAATTATTGTATCTATTAAATTCCCTTGGTAACAAAATTCTAGTGTTACATAAGAGAATACCACTCAATCAAGAGAATGAAGTATATGGTATTGAAGATTGAAATTGTAGAGAAGAAATAAAAGCATTTATAACAATCAATGAAATATAAATTTAATGTATTAAAGGATAATTCTAGAGAATAAAATGAAAATAAAAGAGAAACATTGAAATAAATATTATTAAGGTGGTGTGAAAGTTTTAATAACAAAAGATAAAATTATATTCACAATCAATTTCAAATGTTGATAAAAAGGATTTCCAAAAAAACTGTATTTATAATAAAATTTCCTAATAATAGAAACATAAAATGAAATAAGTTTAAAGTTACATGAACCTTTAGAATAATAAAATATAATTTATGAATATTGAATGAAAAATATTTCTTATAATTATCCTAATTCTTTTAAATAAAATATATCATTGTTTGTAATTTAAAAAATATTAAAAAAATATTGATTAAAATACATATATAATTTTAAAAATGTTATAACTAATGATTTTTTTTTTGAGAAATAATAATTATGTTGAAGATATTTATAGCTTAATTTTTATTGAAACATTTTATGAGGTAATAATCAATAATGATAGTTATTTTGACCTGGAAGTGTAAATTACCAATAGAATAATAGAAAATGATATATAGGAGATATTCAAAGGGTAAAATATTCCTAAATTAGAACAATATAGTCAAATAAAGAAGATCCAAATTCATTGAATGTGATTGAGTTCTATACATCCCTTAATAATAACATATAGCGTGAGGTATGAATGAATAATATGGGATTTAGAAGAGACCCCCTTTTAAAAATTATATGGTGAAACCTAAAAAAATATTCGAATCAAAATTAAAAGGTAAATTACAAAACTAATATGAAAATTTGGGTAGAAAATATATATATCCAATTTGAAATATGATTATATAGTGAGATAGAATCCTTAAGTGATAGAAAAAGTGTAAATCATAAAGAATAACATCGAGAGATAACCCCTTCTTTAATGCCACGACATACATTAGAATAAATCAAACATTCTGAATAATAAAATTTTATTTATTGTTTAGTTTATTTAGAACCTTTTTAAAATTATTCATCATTTTTTTAATTTATTAAGTCTTCCCTGATTAACATCATGATATTTATGCTGATCATATTTAAATGATAAATTCATTGTTCCAAAACTTATTCATTATAATAGTAATAATTAAAGGTTGATGTCTGATTATTTAATAAGATCCTTAAGGATCAAAATATTGTTTTTATTTCAATCTAATTTTAATACAGATCAATATTCCAATATATTGTATAAAATAGTTTAACATTTTATTATTGGTTAGTTTTTAAATGACTAAACTCGTTATTTTAATTTTTATAATATCAACTAATTATTATCATTATTGAGTCCTTAATATGATAATTATTGATTATTATTGTTATAATTTTATATGAAAATCATTTTAATAACATTCATCGAAGGAATATGTTAAAATCAATGATTATTATTCACTTAGGTGGTCAAAACCAACTATGTGTAATTGATGAATTCAGAAGAGTATAAATGAAATGGAAACTAATCAATACTTTAATTTTATAAATATTTTGAGTATAATTTACAATATGTTTTATTGGTAATTTTTGGATTACTTAATCTATGAATGTTTTAAGTGGATAATAGAAAATATAAGAAATGTGGTGCGAAATCCTTACCTTTCTCTTTGAGTGGACTCATTTCATTGAGAGTTATGTTTTTAGAGAGGATTATATTGATTAGACCAAGTCATCATGAACCTGGTGTAGAATATTTCACAAGATATTGTTATATATCAATAGAAATTTATATTGTTTTTAAGTGAGGGTAAATTCGTGGTAAAGTGTTTCATTTATAGGTGCTCTTGGAGTATCATTGAATAAAATAATGAATAATTAATTATTTTGGATTAAACACTGAATTATATTGATTCTTCAAACAATTAATAGTTGGATATATATAAAAATATTGTCAATATTTAAAAAGAAAAAAATTGTATCATGGAAATATTTAATTAAAGGTAGATAATCAAATATAGTATTTATGATATAAAAATTTATTTTATTATTCTAAAATTGACTTATATGATATAAAATTATGTTTTATTTTTTACAATACATTAATTTTCTCATTAAATAAATTTAAATTTATTGATTTATAATAAAATATGGAGTCAATTATTTTTTATAAAGATGTCATAAAAAAATTATATATGTAAAATATATATTTTATTTATTATTCACCTAAAATTTGACTTCTTAAAAAATCCAATAACTCACCCATAAATAATTTTAACATGATATTTCCAATTTTGGATTCCATTTTGTGAAATTAAAAGTTAAAATATGATAAATTTAACTATAAAACAAAAAAATGTAACACAAATGGAAAAATGTATTAAAAATAAAAACCATTTCCTTTGATAGATTGACAATATATATATATTATTATTTGATAATTATATAAATGATGAATTATATTTTATACCTTTTAATTATTAAATTTATAATATATAAAACAATATTTAATTTTTATATATTTATTTCTTGTTAAAATATATGCAATACGAAACCGTTCTATAATAGTAACATTATGAGAGCTACATTTTATGGTTTCTTCATTAGAGAATCTCAAAACTAATAATATCAACCAAATTTTGAAATGAATATGTATACAGTTATGTGAAATTGATTGTGTGCTCTGATTAGAATAAATCATGATTTCCATATAATTTATATATTCCATGATTTATAATATTTTTTACTCTATATTATATTGATATTAATTCAATGAATTAAGCGATTTCATTTATTTTACATTATTATATAAAACAATATATGGATATAATCAACCATTTTCTTATGTATCATTTAAAATTCGATGATTTCATATGAACTGCATGTCCAATAGTTTTATTTCACTCCATAAATACCTTAAGTATTCTAGATATTTAATATCACAGTTTTATCTAAAACAATTATAATTGGTAAATTTTTTTTAGCATCGATAATAAAGTAACAACTATGTTTTTTATTCACATTATAAATTAATCAATTTTTTACCTAAATAAAAATATAAAATGGTTCTAAAAAAATATATTTAATTATTATATTTATATTATTACACTCAAAAGAATCATTAATAATATATATATATATATATATAATATAAATTTCAATGGAAATGAAGAAAATTAAAAAATATTTTTTACACATATAGTAAATAATTTTTTAAATTAGAGTTATGGGATATTATATCGACCATAATATATCAAATCCTCAAAGATTAAATTCACCCTCACTGATGAAAAATATGCTAGAATATCATTATAATTGGAATAACTCAATATACGAAATCTATTGAGAAATTTACCTCAGTATCGAGGTTAAGGATATAACAACCATCATTTATATTTAAATTATAATACGTTGTTATTTTCAATACTCTAAAACATTATATCTAAGAATAAATCATTGTAGATAATAAGAATGGAACATTTGAGAGAGTTTCAAGAGAATTACATTTAGTCAATTTGTTGTCATTATCATATTTGAAACTGTTCATAATCATTAAATAGGTTATCAATTAATTATATAATAAAAATTAGAGTAAACAACAAATGAATTTATAAAATTTAACATAATTTGTTCTAAACTGGGACATTTTTTGTTTGAATTACGATTCCATTTGTTCAACCATGATACTATTTGTTCATTTATGGTGGCATTAACATTTAGGATCATATTATCCTTAAACTAATCCCTAAATTAAATAAAACCATACTCTGATCAAAATTGATGTTTACCTAACCTGCACTTAAAATTATTTTTCTATAAATATATATCATACATACATACTCTATCCCTAATGGATGATATGACCAAAAAACACATTCATTGTTTTACATGAATATATTAATCATATAAAAATTATAATACGCCATCACAACTGAGTGATTTAATTATTTTTGTGATTAGATGAAAATATATCCCAATTAAAATCATAGTGCATTTAGAGGCCTAGATTTTCCATAGATATATAAAATGGGTTTTGGAATTATTATAGTTGTTTGAGTGGATATCAATAGTTATTTATAGGATGAAAGATGTGTTTTTTATTCTTAATGGGGAGAATTGGAATTTTGGTTTTCACTCTTCCATTAAGGATGTTGTGTTCTCACTATAGAGGTGGTTGTATATACCGGTTTTTTATAACCATGAGGTGTTAAAAGGTTATTTTGGTGTTTTTTATTTGATGGATGTTGTCCTTTGTGTGGTACTAGTCAATTTCATTTGAATAGTGAAATGAAAAAATCACTGTAAGGCATAAGAAGGATGAAACATACATTTTATATGATGTAATGGTAATGTATTGATAGGAATGAAAATACTATGGTGTAAAGGACTATAAAACGGTGGTTTATGGATCTATATTTTTGAATAAAATAAACATAGTATTAAGGATTTATCTACACCTTAAATTTTATCAAAACCAAATCCTATGTAGAAATAACCCATGATATTTATGTTTTTGTCACCATTTTGATAACAAAAAATCATTGATCTCATTTTACCAAACATTAATATGTCATTACAGAGCCTTCAAAACCTTATAAAAATGTCATGTTGATTTTGAATTTAAATTATGATCACTTATATTATTTATCAATAATTTATTACTTCAATGAACCATAGAGATCTATAAGTTTCATATATTTTATTCAATCATTCCTGGGGAAGAACATAACACTAATACTTTGAATTAATGATTTCTTCTTGATCCATGGTTGTATTTCCTCGTTTATCTTATAATATTTCTATATTAATTCATTAATCCCCTGTCATTCCTTCTTGTAATTCAATAAATATGGTTATTTCTTAGTATTGGTAGTTTTTATTAGGGCATTGGTGGAAGATTATATGTTATTATTTTTGGGGGTTTTTTATTGGGATTCTAAATCTGTGATTCTATTAATCATAATATTTTTGGTTGTGATTGTTGAATCATTAATAAATGTAGGGGATTCAATATTTCTCTTATATTTATTATTTATTTAACATATTATTATCATTATTTTTTAAATTTGTAATTTTTAATAATTAAACTAATTATGCTATGAATATGGATTGAATATATTCGTAAAATGGAATTTAAATTGATTAGAATTTTATATAATATATGATATTAATTACAAGTGGCTTATGTTATTATGTTGGTAATTATTTTTAAGAAATTGATATTGATAATGATAAGTTAGGGTATGTTTATATAAATTTATTAAACATAAGTTGTTACAGAGTTATATAATAATTAAACGTTTAAGGCCATGTCATCCGTACAAGAAATGTGGAGAAGAAGTTTATCTTAGGGGAGATTATTGAAAATTTAAGATAATTTTTTTATGATGAGATATTTAAAATTTTCACATATATTTTGGTATTAATATATATAATAAATATTGGTGATGGATGAAGTGAATATTATGGTTGTGTAGTATTTTTATCAATGAAAAAATCATTCTCAAACACATGTTATGTTTATTGATTCTTTTTAGGTGATACTCATTCTAAAATAATTTACTGTTTGAATTTTATTAGAATTAGTGTTTGATTATGTTTATCCGAATCATTATTTCTGTAAATAATTATGAACATTTTAGCCAACTCATATAATTTTCATAAGAATTAGTTTATACATGGAGATATGAAAAAATAGAAATGTTATTTATGTATAATTATATATCCCTAACCATCATAATCATCTTATTCCCCTATGTAAACATCACATGTCAATACAAAAACATAATATATGATAAATTTTATTAGATCATAATTTTCATAAAAATCATTCCAATGTTGTGTATACATGACACCATGACTACTATCAATTATTATATATAAGCATAAACATCATATAAGAAACAATATACGAATATATGTGTACACATAAATCTATATATATATTATTTTTATGTACATAAACATCATGAATTAGTTAGAATTGAAATTTGAAGCAGACATAAATATTAGTTTCTATTATTTTATATTAGAAAGAATGTAATTTATTATAATAAAAAAAGTGATATATTATTAATGGAAATAATCATGAACATTAAATATTATATTTCATGTAGTAATTTAAGTATATAAATTAGTCAATTCATGTTGTCCAGTTCATCTTAAAGAGTTAATTTCACCTTATTCAGTTATGCAATGATTCAAGACATTGATTTTTTATGAAATTGTAAGGCCACTACATATATAATAAAACATTGTTCCATGATTATTGAATTTATTACATAAGACGTAGGAAACCACATTATTTTTAGTATTATTTAAATTATGACATATATTTGGAATTTTGAAGAGGGAAGATAGACTCTAATAGATCTATATCATGAAGGAAATCATATCTGGTATTTAGGAGAACTTAAATTTAATTTTTTACACCTATTTTATTATTGGTTTTACCATAAAATGAAACCTTTTGGGAATTAGGATAAGGGTGGAGTTACATGATCCATGAACATATCCTATAAAATATTAATGTGATTATTTATGAAGAATTATAGACATGTTGGTGAAAGAATATGAATAATGATCGATATGTTATGAAACCTATTTTAATTTTTAACGCCTATTTTATTACTATTCACACAGTATCCAAGAATAAATATTTAGCAAAGAATATGGAGATGTATGGAGATACATGATCTATGAACATATCTTATGGAATATTATTGAGATCATTTTTAATGAAGGATAGACATATTGGTCATGATTTTAATAACATTGAAAGATATTGAAGAATTTGTTTGTACAATATATCTTGAATAATATATTTCACATTAATAATGGTAATAAATTTTTTTATACTCATTACTATACACAATAACTAATGTGTTTCATGATACTATGAAATAGAAAAATTAGAAAAATAAATTATCACAATTATGGACTTGATAACAGTCTATAGAGAAAGATGTATCAGTAATTTCAAAAATTTACAATCATTTCAAATTATATGATATATTGAATCATAAAAGATAGAAAAAAAATTATGGATATATCCCAGCCACATACACCTACATGGTTATTCTTGTGTTAGTGTAATCTATGAGTAATCAATGTCATTATAAGATATATCTGGCGAAAAGTTGGAGGTTATGGTTTTAAATAATTGGTCTACTTGTGTTGGTTTGTGAAGGATGTGTATGGAAAAAAATTTCAATCCTCATAATCAGTGAGTAAGGTTTGTTGAAAAAAAATATAAAAATAATTTAAGATCACTTAATCACCCCCACTATGTGATTACCTAATGATACATTTATTAATTCCCATAGTGTTATTAGATCTATATTTATTACTTTTAGATTTACTAATAGACAATTAGAGTATACATTCCCTCTGAAAATGAAGTGGATGTTGATGATTTCAGTTATCTACAATAGATAATTTTATTTTAGTGAATATTATAGGGATTCATAAATTTTATGAGACATGTTATCATGTATGGATGTATAAAAGGATACTAAACCATTTATCAATCAGATATGATGAATTTTATGGTTTAAATAAGGATCCACATTCCCCGTACTAATTATAATTCTATAACCACGGTGGAAAAGAATAACATAGGGGATTATTTTCTTTCATGGGATTCTAATTTTTCTTTTCTTTTAAGGAGAGTATTTTAGAAATTCAGTGGGATAAAAATAACAAATTATACTTATAAAAAATATTATAATATTTATAAAGTAAATAGAAAAATAATTCATTAAAATAAATATATTTATATAGTTATATAAAAATATTTAATAATTATTGGTGATGAAAATATTCATAGATTATTCATATGATTTAATGCAGTTCTTACCGTGATTAGTGGCTAATGTGAGATGTTGGAAAACCCCTTATTACAAAGAATATATTGCATATCTCCCCAAAAATGTTTGATCTCAGAGTATCCTGTTGGGAAGATAAATATTTTCGTGAAATTTTTTATTTTTAAAAAAATATTATTCATATAACCTATGATATGAAGAAATATAATGTTGTCAATAAAAAGACAACATATGAGAATTAAATGTGTTTTAATGCCTCAAATCATTAGGTGATGATATAGAATATAATTATTTAAGAATATTATTTATAATATATACTGGACAAATTTGAATAATTAATTAACTATAACTCATGAAAATTGATAATAAATAAAATTTTATATAGGGAGAATATTTATTTAACACATTTTAGGTGGGGATCTATTTGTAATTATATTGAAAACTCTCCAATCTAAAATATTTAGGAAAAAATTTATGAAGAATAAAAAAATCCAGTGACTTTCTCTAAGAAAGAGGTTAAAAAATAAAATGTCTCATCAATAGATATGGTAAATAATTTCAAAAAATATAAAAGGAAAAAATTATTGAATAAATGAAGTAATGTTAGAGAATATTAATATGGAATTGGTCCATTTTGTGATAATGTTTGTGATTCAATACATACTAGAAAAGTAACTGATAAAAAATTTACAATGGATGAAAGTTATTCTATAAGTAAAGTAGATGGCACTGAAATAGAGTTCAATATAATGAGTTGACTATAATAATTCCCCTAAATGATCAATAACTAGATAGATAGATCATAAGGGTTAAGATAAAGTGATTAGTACACTAGTAGTAATGAATTTTTCATTACAGAATAAAATTACAAATTGTTAAACATGATTAATGAATTGAAGAGGATTATTAATGTCGATTATGCTCTTAATATCAATATATAAGAATATATGAAGTGTAAAAATAGGTATTTTGACCATATTTCATAAACATTTGTCAAAATAGAAGTATAATTGAACAAGGACAGATGAAACACTCGTAATTGTATTTTAGAAGGTGGAGATTGATTAAACCTGAGTGGGTATTTGGACGAACAAGAGATGAAATCCTAAATGGATGAAAATATGGATTAAAATATTGTTAAAATACTCATGACTCAAAATACTGTTATGAAGGATATCTTTTAATAAATATATAGTCATACTAAAAACCTAGAAAATCATGAAACCCCAAAATGAGGTCAAAAATTACTTTAGCTACTGATTTCTAAGAGGATATGATGAATTATAACATAATGAATGTGATTTTAATAGTTAAAAATTGTTTTTGTTTTCATAGAAAATACAACATTCATGACTAAATGTTTGATGAATGAGATGTAAAATATTCTTGATAACAAGTGGTATAAAAAGGAAAATACGATTTCAATGGATTTTTCCAATAATATATAGACTTTGGGAGTACAATAATTATTTTTTGGATCTACTACCAATATAAAAATTTCTACAAGAATCAGATTTCATGGTTTTATGAGAATTTAGTCCCTTAACTATAATACTGAAAATAAATATTTTAAATTTTTGGATATATTTCATAGAAATTGTTTGAATCTGTCGAATATGTATATTGAAGATATGATAGGCCCAACCCTTAGGAAATAAAACGCATCATCATTATAATATCCAAAAAATTTATCTTCATTTCTTAATATCCTTTGGATGTGATGAGTAAAAGGACAGAAAAATATTTATACCTTCATATAGGACTATACCCGTACGGGGGATGGGTAAATTTAATTTCCAGTGATTTTATATGAAATACTTTACTCAATATAGTACGGAATACACAACATATAGATTATAAAAATTAAGGAATATTATTATTTAAATATGATTGTAATAACATAAACATTAATTGGTGGGTATGTATTGGATCGACCACATTATGAAATATAAATATACATAATAACCAATCAAAATTTATTTATTATTTCTTTCAAAATAGGTACTCAATTTTTTGTAATGTAATTTTATTCTCAAAAAATATGTATTTCTTAAAAAATGGTTTTATTTGTTTTTGTGATAATATAATATAATTTATTTATTGAAAACCCAGAATGATTATTTTATATATATGATATCATTTTTGAAATGATTAGTTCAAAACTATCATAGAGTGACTATTTTGTTATTTTTTTTGAACATATTGATTTTCTATTGAATAATGAAAACTATTAATTGTCATTGAAAAATGTATTTGTATTGAAGATTATTAAAAAAATTATTTTTTAAAATGAATTAAAATTAAAATAAGTTTTTATTACATTATGAATAATCTAAATAAGTTTATTCAATCAATTTTATTTCGTAATTTGGTAAAAGATCATTTTAACACCTCGAAGTTATTTTTTGGAAAAAAATATTATATTGTGTTTGGAATTTTAATATAATATGATTTTTTTAAACTACTAAAAATTAAATCATTAAAAATGTATCCATGATTTCATACCAGTATATATATATTTTTAAAATAGTTTTATTTTATTTGTATTCTTTATGAATAGTAACAATAGTAAATAATTAGCACCACGGTAAGGGTTAATAGTGAATTTAGGTTAAAAAAATATGATAAGGGCTAGAAAATGAACCTAGAACATTAATTTACATAATTTTATGGTTTTATATCGGCCATGTACATAAAAATTAAATAAAATATGGTTATGTTTTATCAAATTTCCTTGATTTTGTCCTTTATAATATTTTTGCACAAGATATCGTAAAAAATGTCACTTTCTTAAATTTAATATCTATAATATTTTGTGACATGGATAATAACAACTTATATTTAGTTATAAATTTCTATTTTAAAGATAAATCATTTTTATATCATGGTAATCAATTTATATTTTTTTGATTAAATAATTACCTTAAATATTTACAGAAAATTTCTACCATATTTATTCACTTAGTAGAGAAATACAAACAATTAATCTAAAAAAACTATTACAATTTGAATGAAATAATTTTTAAATAATTTTTAATAAATATAAAATGTTAGACATGTGTGAAATTATTATATTAAAATTCATTTTGTTTAAATATTTTTTCAAATTAAAATTAAATTATTATTTAGAAAATGACACAAATGATATTTTATGTTTAATAAAATAATGTTAATGTATTTAGAAAATATAAAAACATAAAAATTGAAAACATATGATGTTAAATGGCTTACTGTTTCATCCCATATGCATTTATGATCCAATTTTCATCTTATAAATAAAACTATAACCCTTTAATATTGAAAATTTCATTATTGAGGTCAAGGTTAAAATAGGTTTACCATGCCGTTAATGTATAAATACGGTAAAAAGTGTATAAAAAATAGATAAAAATTTGTTTGGTTGATTATATAAAGACCATATCCACCTTATAATAAAATTAATTTCATTTTTTACCTTTTTAAATGAGTTTTACACATATTATATTATAATATTTATGGTATATCCATATATGACATTATGATATTTTATAATAAATAGTAGTTTGTTAAAAAATCTAAAAAACATAAAAATAATCCATTTATTCATGTTATTGGGATATGGTTTCAAATATAAAACATGTTCTACTTATGTGAGAATTTACCTTTTCTAGTAACTGTCTTAAACCCTAAATATTAAACTAAACTATTATCATGGTAATCATAAAAAGGGTTAATGTGTGAATAAAACCAAATGACAAGGTTTAAAACATCACCTATGCAAATAAAAATTTTAATGGATGAGATTTTTTATAATAATCCTCATTTTAATTTATAATTATACAAATTCTTATCAATTACAACATTAATAATAATTTATATTAATTTAATACTTTAATAAATTACATAAATTCACATCCTATCATTATTAATGTGGAAACCTTCTCCTTTTTAAATTTACACATGAAGAACCATTTATCTTTTCCATTAAAAAACAAAATCCCTAACTAAAATCCATTCCCAAATTATATACATCATACATTGGGATGAATACCAACCATATTGGTCTTATGGTGTTAATAAAATGAGGTTTTACTTAGAAAATCGTTAGTTACTAATCTAAGGAATTTTTTTTATTTTATATTATTTCAACAAAAAATAAACATATATAATTATTAAATAATAATAAAATATATTTCATATTCTAATATTATGTTTATTATCTTCATATCAATTATAAATCTCCTCTTCCATCAAATAAGAAATGAATTTGTCATTCATGAATATAGCAATCCACCGCCTCACGGAATTATTTAATTTGTTTCCCATCACCCCCACTCGTGGATGGTTAAAACAATTTATTTAATATATAAATATATGATATTCATAATATAATTTCCATTTTATAAATATAATATACCATATACATTATTAACATCAAATTTGTTGAATAATTATAATGTTGTTTATGTGTATGTGTGGATTTCCACCTTTGTGAAGAGATGTTATTCATTTTTCATTATCGAATCATGTGGATGGTATATATAATTGTATTTAAAGATTAAATATTGTATTCATTATATAAAATTTATTAAATAAATATAATATAACACTTACCATCTTTCCTTAATAACAGTTTAAAAATGGAAATGCTACTCTCGTGAAGTATTAAATACCTTATCCATGATTGTAACTTAGTTCATTTTAAAGATCCACATATCATGTTTGTATTTAAAATTAAATTTCATTTATCAAACTGATAATTTTATCATTATTATTATTTTGGAGATGATGAAATAATAAACCCTTTGACCATGGTGAACATACTAATGTCATTTTGGACATATGATCTGAATGTCGTCAAAACATACAATGTGAACATAATTGATTAAGGAATAAGGAATTGAGTATAACACATTATTAAATAAAACAAAACAAATAATTATCTTGTAATATGTGGTTATGAAATTAAATACATATCATAATTCATTAATTTAATACAACAAAGAACAGAGTTGGCGAGTCAGGTTTACTGAATGTGACACATTACATTAAAAACCAAATTTTAAAAGTTTTAACAATTTATTATATATATTAGTATTTTATTTATATATTAATAAAATAGAATTATTTATGTACTTATATATACATGAATAGATTATAAATAAATCTTTATATCTCCTTTGACTTAATTTTAATGGATTTTATAATTAATCTTTTTAATTAATTAATGTGCAACATTTTGAATTTATTATCAAAAGGAATGAAATAATGTTTTATTCAAACATTTATGTTGTCAAAGGGGTTTTCGGCTACATAAATATTAATTTATTTTTTTGATTCTAGTACATGATTCCCAAATTTCTTTAAATAAAAACATTATTTCCCTTTATTCTGGATTTTTTTAAATGGTCTTTTAAAAGAAAGAGAAATTTCAATTTCAAAAAGATTTTTCATATGAGTTTAAACATACTTTTTAAGGGTATTATATTGAGAAGATGAAATAATAAATCTATTTATTCATGATATGGTACTTTATTGTTATACATGAGAAAAGGTGATCTGGATATATCTTATATGTTTAGTGGACCTCATTATTGTTTTATAATGAGTTGGGAAATCTTACTTATTTTCAATGGATTGAAGTTGGGAGTTAACAAGAGTGTTTTATCATATGGTTTTCACATGGATTCAATTATTTATAACATTTTTTAACACATATTATGAATATGATTCTCTATGATTCCTAAAATGGTTCCATTTTTCTTTCTATGGCTTTTAATTTTTTTCTATTCAAAATGTACATTTTTATATGTAACTGTTTAATTTCATACACAAAAAGAATATTGTGATAAATTCAACAATTTTATGAGTATTCATGTTTATAAATGGGATAAATAAATTTATATTTTTGTGTCCCTTTATGATATTTTTTAATCATATCATATTTTTAAATACATTTTCACAAAATATAATGATGGGTAAAAGAAAATAAGATGTACAGTTAATTGTCATAAATATTTTTCCTGAGAGATTTTTTTTCATTTTAAATGTTTTATTTTATATAGAAACAATATAATTATGAGATGAGTCCATTTTTTATATATTGGTTTTTATGTATGATTTTTAGACTCAATAGATGTAACTCAAAACTATAACGATCCTCGAAATGTAATAAGTTGACGTATTTTCTAATGATTTAATTTATGGAATAATGAACATGTGGTTTTTAAAGTGAATCATGTTATTGATTTTAAAAACAATTCAACTTTCAATGATTATTTTAGTATATCACATTATGGATACAATCTATTTATCTCTTATCATTACCTCTATGGACAGAAAAATTAAATTAACAACCCTTAATATTTTAATAAGTTCATCCGCACAGTGATAGTCTTAGCAGAAGACATAGAAATATACATGTCCACCAAATTTAATGAATACAATTAAGAGTAGTCTCCCTGAACCTCCTAGTTCAATACAATGATCAATTTAATAACTCACTACTCTTCCTCAATAAATAAATCAATCCTTTTACAATTTATTTTGTCATTCTTCATATAATGATAATTAAAACAAACAACAAAACTTTTATTTCTATTCTGTATAAATAATATTGATATCTAATTATAATAGGACTCTTAGAATAAACCTTTTTTGACATCATATTTTCATATGAAATATATATTAACCCATTGAAATTAAGACCATAAAATTTTCCCTGTGTTTATACATATCTCTTTATATAACATCCCCAAATGATAAAGGGTTGAATGAAAAAATGATATGACTCATGTCAACAAGGTGAATCTTCCTTTTCGGGAGCCTGTCTGATTAGAAATCCACAGTTAAGCGTGCTTGACCTGGAGTAGTGATTAGGATGGGTGACCTTCTGGGAATTTTCCCAGGATGTGTGTGAGTGAGGACAAAGCACACTGAAAAGGACAAGTGTATGCATGTGTGGAAAATCATTAGTCAGATGACTTGTTCAGGCATGTGGGTGGACCCTATGGTGGGCCCCACGTGTCTACGGGGCAACTGGGGGTACCAAGTGGGCCAGGACCCAACGACCATGTTAAGGCGGGGTGGTTGTGCTATCACTGGGACCCGGTTGTCACATTTGGTATCAGAGCAGGAACCCAACCTTAAGTTCGGTGCACTGCCTGGGTTGAGATGTAGGGCCCACAACGGGGGCGTTGTGCTCTAAAGGGGTGGGGTGATTGTAACATCCCCAAATGATAAAGGGTTAAATGACTAAATTATATGACTCATGTCATCATGGTGAATCTTCCTTTTCAGGAGCCTGTCTGATTAGAACTCCACAGTTAAGCGGGTTTGACCTGGAGTAGTGATCAGGATGGGTGAACTTCTGGGAAGATTCCCAGGATGTGTGTGAGTGAGGACAAAGCACACTGGAAAGCACATGTGTTGGCCTGTGGGGACTATCATTAGTCAGATGACTCGTTCAGGCATGTGGGTGGTCCCTGGGGTGGGCACCACGTGTCTGCGGGGGCAACTGGTGGTACCTGGTAGGCCAGGACCCGATGGCTTTGTTAAGGCGGGGTGTTTGTGTTGTCACTGGGACCCAGTTGTCACACTTTATGGTTCATAACAATAATTTATGTCTTCATATTTTAATCCAATTTTTATAATTGAATCCCCTTTCTTCCAAAATTGTTCCAAGTGTTACCCATGAATATTGGGGTCTTCAAGAACCAATTACTAGGAATTAGACAGCCTATATGTTAAACCATTTTCCACACTTTTAGATTCAAATTGAAACTGCCAACACTACTAACACACATCATGTCCCTATCACATATGACATATTATCTTTCATTCTTTAAGAACTATGTTGTGGCTTAGTTCACTATAATGAAACCTAACAATCTCAGCCTCTACATTGTTGTGTTCAAGAAAACTATAGTTTAGATAAATTTGTTTTACCATATCCACAAAATCAAAATTTCTTCTTAAGTAAATATAATCTCCACACAATCTTCTTCATAAACACACAAAATATATAAAATTATATCCTCTAACCACTTTCCACAAAAGGTGACTATGGAATGGAAACATCAATTTACATTAGCCACTTATGTTATGGTGTGGACTGATATAGAAATTTATAACCCTATATTCATTACATATACTAAATGTGGACCATCCTTGATCAATGACATAACTATGTGATAGACACCTTCACTATCAATGTCCATATGGTGTAGCTCTCTATTTATGTCATGGAAACCAAATATATTTCAATGGAACCAATGATTATCTAAAAAAATCATATTTCATGGTTTATTTGAATAGTTTTTATCAATTATCTTGATAGTGAAAAACATGACACTACGATATTGGGAAAATCTCATCATCTCAACTTCAGACAGACTAAGAAGTTGTAATTTATACTATGTTGTATCCTCAAATTAACCATTCTTTATCTTTATAAATTAAATAATACAGTTACAGTGATGTCATTTTAACCTTTTGTGACCTCACCAACCTCACATATTTCACCAACACATATTTCTGAGTGCTTGTAAGTTACCATTACACAAGTCTCCCATATACCCTTATGCACCCTCACCACCACTGCATGGTTATTCAATGCTACCCTTATGCAAGGAATTATATATTGTGGAGAATGATATGTGGAATATGATATATATTTGATATATAAATAATCTTTAATTTCTTATTTATTTACTTCGATATCAAACATAACCCCTATAACACTCTAAAGGAGATTTTTTATAAGAATTTCCCCCTTCAGGATTATTGAAGATACTCCAAATGCTCTAAGTGAAAAATCAACCGACTATGAGAGTTACATGTTCAATATGTATACCAATGGTCAATAATCACAAATTCTAAGACTACATGATCCATGATCAGTATGAGAAAAAATATTTTATTTAAAAGTATCATTACCACATTCAAATCCTTTCATATACAAATCTCTCCCCCAACTTTTCATTGATATACTCCTCACCATCACCTTTCTTTCTCTTTACAATAATTCCTTATAATTATCCCCCATTATTAATGAAAAAAATATAAATCACTTCTTTAAATATTATAGATTATGGGAATAGAAATAAAATTAATTATTTTGAGAAAACATACCGTGATCGTGAACGGAACTATGGGGAGTGAGGGTTCTATCCCCGAGTAAACCAAGTGGATGTAATGGGATGGAAAAAAAGAGTTAAATGATTCGTATGAAATTAAAATTTTAGGCTTCTCCAATTTGATGATATCATCTACATTCTCATTAGTTAGTATATACTCTTAATGCAGATGTCTTTTCTCCACCTTCTCCTTTATGGAGTGTTGTATTTCACCAATGTAATTGGTCTCTAAATACTGGATATGATTTTTAATTAAATTGATCTCACTAGAATTATAACCCATGATAAGAAAATGGAAAAAATTTATCAACCACACCATTTATTTTATTTTTCATACTTAGTATTTATGTTAATTTTAGAGTAGTTGAATTTTATTCTTCTTCCATTGTGATAAAATATATGAAATATTAATTATTTATTTATAATGATATACATGAGATCTCATGATAAGAAGCACCTCTTAAAGCTTATTTTCAGTCATCCACTAAACAATCCCAATATTCATTAGTAAATACAAACAATATATTATATGAACCATCATGATAGAACAACCCCTAGTTTCAACAAATTCATTACACAACATTCTTGAATATTTCTAGAGGATAAATATGAAAATGAGATACTTGACAAGTGGAAAATAAAATAAACACTCTAGTGGGAGTAAAATAATGTAAGGTAATATTTATTTGTCATTAGGTTGTCAGATAAACTTATTTCTTTACTCATTATTTGAAAACATCATTCTCATTCTCACTATAGTACCCCTTAGACTTGAATTATAATGTTAAAAATTATGTAAATATTCATAGAATATTAATTTTTGATGTAAATATCACATACAATATTTTAATTACTAGTATCCCAATGAAAAAATATATTACACTAATTCTAGATTACCTTAATTTACACCTCATGTGTTTTGAAGAATTCTTGTATTGGTTTTCATCAGAGCCTCTAAATATAAGTCAACCATCATTGATAATCACCATCATCTGCTACTCGTTCTCCTTATTTATGTAGAGGTTTTGATCAACACATCCTATATAGGATCCAAGAATATTTAGATGTTTATACAACCATAAATACCACACTCTTGGTGATTATTTTATTCCATACAAATCCTTATTTAGTTGAAATACTTTTCCTTCATCTTTATTAATTTGAACCACATTGGGTATCTCAATATACCCCTCCTCTTCATGAAAATTATTCTAGAGCGGATATTTGATATCCATTTGAGATAATTTTATGACCCATTATATATATATTGAAAGTAATAACCAAACCATATAATGTCATCCAATATGATAATATTCCTTGTCAACATCAATTCCCCCTAATAAAGAATACCCCTTGAACACAGGTCATGTTTTATTGTGAATAACTATTCTGTATTCATTATGTTTTTTTGGAATCACCAACATGAATATGATGAACTCCTAACCACATGTTATTTTATGAAATTCATAGGTTTTTTATATATTTGGTTCATATCATAAACCATATACATGACCTAGGTCTCATAATTTTTTTATTATTTAAAATATTGTTGTTCTACTAATGAAAATAAATATACCTTTTTCTGATCCAACATTCATCTTGTTTTGATCAAGGATACCAAGTCTACAATAATTTTTATTACGATCACCTCATCACAGCTAATATTTTGTGTGTGCATGATGGACTATATATAATTTGTTATGAAATTTATCCTTCATCATATTTTTCCACATTCATTGTAACTCCACTATAACCTACGCCTCTTCATTAATTTCTGGTTAAGAAATTTGCTAGCTGTCATGCATGATCTGCTCATAAAAAGTTTTAATTTTCCCACTTACATCCATGATAACATAATTTATCTAAAAAAATATTTGAAGTCTCCTATTTTAACACTTGTAATCATTACTCATGGATGATTATAAAAGAAATAATCCTTCATCTCAAATATCATAATTTTTTCCTATTCTCTTTGTTGGGAATGAAACATTTTCTTCCATATTTTTAAAAGTACATGAGTATAGGAATTTTTCATTAAAAATATCATACAGAGTATTTCCGTAATTTTAACAACTAAGTTATTTATAGGATAATTAAACACTTAATTGAATAGTTTCTTTTTAGTAACTCTGTTGAAGATAAATTTGTATCAATATTATTATGACCATATTGTCAATTATGTGATTTATTTGTTCCAGTACATTTTTTATAAGGGTGTTCTAACAACTGGATCACAATATTTAATTCCATGATTCTCTAGATAGTTTTAATCATTATTATTTATAGAATTGATTCCAATATATTTCTGTACATTTTGAATTTTCACACAAAAAATATATTCATCTCTCCCTAATATAGGGTAATGCATCTGTATACCTTATTATTGTGTACGATAGGCATAATATTGTATATATGGCTTATATAATCAACATAAAAACATAGTACCTTAATATATCCTTCATGTTGTATTAGAAATATCTAAAAATGTACACATGAAGAAGCTCAGACAACCTTGTTACCTTCATGTTCCTCAGATTTTATGACTTCCAGAATATCTGCCACTTTTGACATGAATCACTAATGTGATTGAGATCATACATGAGATGGGGAATATCATGTGCTCCATAAATCTTTTATAATATTTCATCCTAGTATTTATGTAATAAAATATTACATTTTTTGATGAACATTTAATACATATGAAAAATACACAAAAAATGACTATAATGATTTTTTGTCTCTAAATAATAGATATATAATCATCTTAATTCATGAATGATCATTACTATATTTCGAAAATATATATCCACATATTACTATTCGTATAAATAACCCACATAAAATATTTTTTATATCATTAGTAAAGGAAACATAAGAAATGGTGATCTCAGATTCTCATTATGGTTATGCATGAGGGATATTAATAATCACATTAACATAACATGAGAATAATTTAATTATTACACATGATTTTTAATAGAAAAAATAGAATAAATAACATATATCATATTCGTGAATAATTGAATCAATTATATATTTTCAGAATACATGAATCATAATAAAAATAAATGAACAAAATCTATTTAAATCAAAAGGTTTCATAAACATATCATCAACGTGTAACCCATGAAAAAGAAATGGGTCACTTAAACAACTCATAATTTCATAATAGCATAACCTATGAAAATGGAATGGGATTAATAGAAATATTTTCACAACAAATATAAAAAATATAGAGAAATAAAAAGTATTGTATCACTAGATCATATCCTCAGTAACTGTTAATTAACATCAAAGGAAGACATATTAGATGGAAAATGATTTTTATAGATCACATTGAACATTTCATTAGAGAAATATCCATTCAATTTAAAATACAAATCTTTAAAATATATCTTTTTCATATATAAATAAATTATTTTATATTAAAACAATCTTCAAAACATTTAATGGATTCCTTAAATCGTTGTGCATTCATGATGGTGGAAAATATTGTTCATGTTGTACACTTTAAAACAAATAATCCTCTCACATTTTTAGTATAAATTAAAAAGAACATCATTTAGAAATTTAAAGATACAATTATTTTGATGAATTTTATGAAAAGAAATGCATGGGTAATAAATTTCATTGTACAGTCTCTTGAAAAAATTAAATAAAATTCTTATTTATTTTAGACATTTTTGAAATGGATGAAAAATGATTTTGATGAAAGAGTGAAATAATGATAATTTTTTGTAAAATAAGATCTTTTGGTATCATTATTTAATAAACAGAGTGAAGTAAAAATAAACCATGTATTATCTATAAATAAATATAGAGGAAGATAATTATTTATTTTCTTTATAGGTGTTTCATAATATTTATACATTCGAAACATATTAAAAATGTCGCATTGCACAACAAGATTGTACCCAAAACCCATTAAGACATTAGTATCTTTTGAATCATAAGGCCCCTGAAATAATTTGTATTGGAAATATATTTATATCACATAATTTATTTATAAAAATAATAAACTAAATTTATTTGAATTATATATGCTACAAAATAGAAAAATGTTGTGAATATGTCATGTGTCCTACAACAACAAATGTGAGATAAAAATACCCAATTCATTGTAAAAATTACCTTTTTACACATTAAAGGCTTCCATATAGTAAATATATGTTTAATAAAATTTTTAAAAGAACCCTAATAAAATATATCTTACCATATACGAATTAATTGTTACTATTTTTCACCCATTTATTGACAAATTATTTTGTAAAATAATGTCTCCTATAATAATTGCTTCATTTTTCACGTCTGTTCTAGTTTTGTAGTTTTAATTTTTAGATTATGATAACAGTTTAGTAATATCAATAATTTAAAAATAATATAAATATATTATCTAATAATTATATATTTATGTGGAGTCATCCATAAAAGTGAAAGGTAGAAAATGGATAAGACCATTCATGGAGACGGTAGGATATGAATACACATGAATGATGTTACCATTTTATCAACAGATAGCATGAAATAAAATTAAGTAATATTCCATATATAAAGATTAATTATTATGTAATATATGTTTTTATAATTATAAAATATATCCTTAATAAATTATTTGGAAATATAAAATGAAAAATGTTTTGTATCACTTTATGGAGGCGAAAGTCAGCACGTATGCACGATTGACATTATTATTTTCCATTTGTTTAGAAGGTAAGAAGGTATAGGTGATATTATAATTAAAAATAACAATAATTTCATAAATATCATATATAAACATTAAATCCTTCATTATTTATAAAAATTACCTATAGTGATGGAAAATGAATAACATTGGTTTGTCCGGCATTAGTATTCTATATACATGATCGACTATTTAATTTACCATTTGATGGAAGTGGAGATGATAATATGTTATGAAATTAATATAATAAAATATTAGACAATTTTATATAATGGTTCTATCATATAACCATTGTTTATGATTATTTGAATGATTTGGGAGATAAAATAATCCAATACTCCCAGGTTGTGAATGTTAACTCTTCTTCCAAAAACCACATTATGTTTATACATAAAGAATTAATAGGAGGGATTCCTAATAAAAATAATAAATCTAATATTTTGGAAAGGAATTAAATAATATATTTTTAAGGGATTCACTTAACCAAAATTCATTGTAGGGGGAAGATTTTGTATGGTACGGAGAGGACACACATGAAATGTTTGAAAAGAAAATTTTATACCAATATTTTACACATTCCAAAATGATAAAAAATGGATCATTGATGAAAAAAAGTTGATATAAAGTATACATATACACATAAAATATTATTTATATATGTTTTTAGGTAAATTTAACCCTTAAACATTTTTGTTTCATCCCATGTTAAACTTGTTATATCATTAGTCATTACAACTCGATTTTATTGATGTCACTATTAATTATGTGAAAAAATTAATATGAATATATTATATATTATAAATAATAATTATTCAAAATATTTATTCAATTTTTAAGAATTTAATTAATATAATATTTATAAAAAAAATTAATGTTTATCCTAGAGACGAGAAAAAAATGTGTCTCCAAAGAAAAAAAAATCAAATGTATACAAATATTTAACTTAAAAACACAATATAAAATTGATTATAATTTATTAAACTATAATATGAAATATATATTTTGAATAATTTAACATAATATTTATTCTTAAAATAAAATGATTATTGTAACTTATTTAAAACAAAATAATGTTTTTAAGAAAAACCAATATTTTTTTCACTATTATTCAAGAAAATAAAAACTGGGAAAAATTATAAATAATCCACTCAAAGATAATATTGAAATTTATATTTATAAATTATTTTTATTATTTAATATAAATTTTCTAAATGTGGAAACCAATAATTTTCTATTTCTTCATGAAAATAAATAATTTTTTGTGGAAATTGGTATTTTCAAAGCATATATTCGCTTTAGTAAAAAATAAGTACTTTTTTATCAATATTAATTATTATTTAAAACCATTATATTTTTTTATATGAGTTTATTCCTATTTTTATACCATGTTTTTTGGCTTGGTCATACCAATCATTATTAAATGATAATATAAATAGAATAATGTGGTTCTTTAAAACATGATGATGAGTGTGTAAAATGAATTTAAAAAACTAAATGTATTTGATTGTTTTTAAAATAATGATGTGTTACAGTGTAACCACACAAGAAATTAAATCCACTCTTGAAATTGTTTCAATTTAATATGAATGAATTAAATATTATTCCACATCTTATCCTCAGATTCCCTTGTAGCTTCTTCAAGTTGGTGGTTTTACCAATAAACATTAACAAGGTTGGTGGTATTATTTCATAAAAATTTAACTCTACAATAAAACATATCTATTGGTTGTTATTAATAAAATATATTTAATTATCCATCAGTATGAACATATCTTTATTACATGTGATGGATTACATAAGTACTTTCTGAGGATAGATACATTGAACACATTGTAAAATTGATAGTGGTTAGGTGGCAGCGCTAATCAATAAGGTACAATCCTGGTATGATCAAAATCTTCAAAAGGATATATATTCCTATGTATTATATTTACCTTCCTCTATAATATCATTTCATTCTTCCATAGGGAAATTCCTATAAATATTGTCACATATATTTCAAATTCTAGATCACATCGACAATTTTCTATATAACATATTTCATACAATCATCTTCCTAGATGTGTTGTTGAATCGATCTAACGTTTTTTCCATTTACGTTATTATATCATGTCTTAATATATTTATTTTACTATATTACTCAAAACATATATTATTTATATTGTTTTTTATAAAGTGATTCATAATGATCCATATGAATATATGTGTGAAATATACAATTTAAATGAGACTCGATTAGAGGGAGGTATTGATCCCAAAAACCATTAAAATACATGGAATGATATATCATCATACCCAGTTGGGTTTGGATACTTCTCTCTGACAAAATACTTTTTGGATAATACACAGTGATAAAGCTCAACTTTGTATCAAGAGCATGGTGAAAAATTCACAAAAACATTGAGGTTAACCATGGACCCAGATCAGATACAATATAATGAGGTACGTCATTCAACATTAAAACATCCTTAATATATATTATGAAAATATTATCCAGAGTGTAATAACCTCTAAAATAAATGTATTTTGTTGAATTTTAATGGTGATGTACTATAACACATATATAATTGTACCATTTAGATTTCATTGGTAT
This sequence comes from Viscum album, assembly GCA_963277665.1. Taxonomy (NCBI): domain Eukaryota; kingdom Viridiplantae; phylum Streptophyta; class Magnoliopsida; order Santalales; family Viscaceae; genus Viscum; species Viscum album. The sequence goes on from OY728162.1 coordinate 1,050,252,734, forward strand.
TCTGATGAAAAAATCCTTGGTGATGTTTTCCTATTTTCATTATGGAATAGATCATTGTTGTAGAATCCACATAAAATTTTGTCTCAAAAAATTAAAATACTGACATACCATGCACTGAGATACTCATAAATTTTTCACATTATGTTTTCCCAACATAAATACTCTTTTTTGTAGGTTGTTGGTAAGTGATACACCCTTCTCACCATTTATTTGTCTGTCCAAGTCACAAAATATTACCAGATGTGAAAGGCTTTTGCATGAAATTAATTTTATCCTTTATCTAATAGTATATGAATACTACTCTTATAAAATTCTAAAATTGAAAAAATCATATGATTACCAAAATATTAATGATTATATAAACACTAAATTCAACCAATACTTCTAATCATATGACAAAAAAATTTAAAGGCTTTCCAAATCAAATGAAACTTTTTATAAAACATATACAAAACCAAAGGGTTGTATTATCAGGAATTATTCAATGGTATGTTTCTCATTCCATATAAAAGATAAATGTTCTACATGACCCATGTTACAAATTGTAACTTGAGAGTGTTAGTGAGAATTGTCACAAAATATTGCATCTAATATTCTGTGACATTTTGATTCACATGAGGTTGGTTGTTTACGTGGACATAACACTCATTATTCAAATAATTAATATGTGTTTAATCCATAGAATGAAACAAAATACAAAATTATGATAAATATTATTTATAGAGGTAAAACAAATAATCATGAAAAATTAAGTGGATGTTTAAAACATGAAACCTTCTCTTACAACTACGGATCCTTAGTCTAACATAGTTTATTTATAGCCATCATTTATTCATTACCATCATGATAGATCATAGATAAAATTTTTAATTCCAAGGTATATACAACAGGAATGAAAAAATAGGTGTGTATTAATGCCCATTTTTTTGTGTCAGGTGATGATTGATTCAATATTCTATTCTCCCATTTTGATGTTATTACCACTAGGTAAAAATGTTCTATAACCACACCAACATATTGTATCTATATAGGGATGCAATTTTGTATAAAACCTCATAATCTATTCCTTACCAAAAAATTAGGATGTCATACTACAGATAAACTTGTCCCCGAAATTTTCATCATTGTTTTTTTAATCGTAATCTCTAAAGATTAACTAAAGGTAAACATTGAACCAAACTATATTTATCCATGATTTATATGAATAAATATTACATATTTTTAGATGTACATTAAATATAACTCAAAAATATGAACCCGTGGACTGTATAGGATTAGTGTGATGGAGACTATATACAAAATATTTGTATTTCATGAAATTTCATAAACATATACCACAATTATCTCCCCATATTGTACTATTCATAGATATAAACTACTAAAAACATATATTCATTACCTAGTGATAGAAAACATAAGAAAGGGTGAGATCATATTATAATTAATGGTGTGAAATTGGGATACCAATTACCACTTAAACATAAATGAGCATAAGGTTAAAATAATATGAGCCTAACAATTGATAACCATACCATGCAAAACCTAGATATTAATATTGAATCATGGAATAATTCTGTTAAGTTCATAAGATATGAATCATAATGGTATTGAATGAACCTAATCTGCTAAAATAAACAATTCTCATGAATGTAAAGAAAAATGTAAGCTAAAAACTATGTGAACATGTATAAAAAGATTCAGGTTCACTCATTATGTTAAGGGGATGTGATCAGGTCCTATAATGAATATATGAACATTAATCAAGGTCCAAACCTATCCTAATGGACATGAATCCTGGTCTAAAATAGTCTTTATTGATCTGAAACCATGTCCTCACATAATCTTATATAGATATACCTGGGCTCGTTCAAAAATATGTGATCATGAAATCAGGTTCATGCATAACATAATTATCTTTTGAGATATCCATCATTTCCAATTGTGTTTTTGGGAGATATAGGTACAATCCGTCACATAATCTATACAGTTTTTTCCTAGAAGATCATAAAAAATTATTATATCATATCCTCATGAATAAATTGGTTTCATAAATAATTCATCCTTGAAAACCTAATGGGGAAGAAATGTATGTCCAAAATATTTCATTATTTCATCGTAGAATAACTCCTGGAAAAGGAATAATTTTCAAAAAATTAATTTAATCATAAAAATAAACCATAGATAGAAAGAATAAGGATAGTATAATTGGATAAAATCTATAGTAAATCTAATGTAACATCAAGGATGTCAAATTATAAGAAAATTAATGATGAAATGGATCAATTTTTTGGTGAAAATAACTGTTCAATTATGAAATAACGTCATTAAAATATAATAATTTAACAAATATTAAGTTAAAATATTTATTTTTAAATAAACCTATAATCTTTTAATATATTATTTAAATAATTTAATTGTAATGATAGAGGAAAATATTGTTCATTCATTACACATTAAAATAAAGACTTCTTTATAAGTTTCTAGAAAAAATAAAAGATTAATGTTAATAAAATGACAATTACATTGCATTGAAAAATTATTTTTTAAATTAAAAATATTTAAAATTTCACTTGAAATATCTTAAGAGAATTGTAAAAAATACTATAAATCATTTTTAGAAAATATAGACATGCATTAAAATTGATTTCATCAAAAGATTGAAATAAAGTTAATTCTTATAAAAACATTCAGTGGTATATTTAGTTCTTAAGGAGAATTAAATTTAAAGAAAAAATTTAATCTCTATAAATTATGATATTATATGAATGAAAATACTTTTCAGCGTTGATCCATTATATTCCATCATTAAGCACAAAATCATAAAAAATCATGATAAATAATGAGTTTATAATATAAAATCATTACCACTTTGAAATATTTTGAATCCTAAAACCCCTCAAAGATAAACAATTATATGGATTTGTATATTTAAAGTTATAAGGGGAATAATCATAAAAGAAATTAATTGTAAGTATGCATCCCAAAAAAAGAAACAAGTGGTGAACATGGCATATGTCCCACAGAAATAAATGAGAGGAGAAAATCTGTTACCTCATGTATCAAATGTGTTTAAACATATTTTACACTTATCCATAAAAAATATAAGTTTATTATAATTATATTAATGAAACATACTCATATATATCATACAATTTATTATTTAAATATAAAATTCTATAACCCATTTATTAATAATTTCTTGTTAAAATAACCTTTGATGTATAACGTATTAATTTTCATATATATTATTGGTTAGTTTTTTTCAATAAGTATAACTTGATTGTGATTTGATAATATCTTGAATATTAAATATTATATAAATATCATATATATTCATTATATACATATGTATAATCATTTATAAAATTTATTTTCAGGGAATGAATTACACCATTCACGGAGATGGTTGGATGCATGTTTACATGAACATTATTTCCATTTTCTAATCAGATAGATGAAAAAAAAATTAAATATTAAAAAACCTTTTTCATTATTTTTCTTATGTCATATATATATAAAGTATAATAATTGAGTAAATCCTTACTAAAATAGTTGAATAAAAAATGTAAAATGGTTCACATTGCCTGAGGGGGGTGGTAGTCCACATGTGTCCATTAGCAACGTTATAATTTTAAAAAATATTGGTAGGTAAGAAGTTATAGGTGGTATTGTAAATAAATAAGTATAATAATTTCATAAATATCATATATAAAAATTGAATCAATCATTATTTCCATTTGTGAGAGGTGGGGACAAAAAAGAATTATATTGGTTTGCGAGGCGGTAGTCCACCATACAAATGATATACTGTTCCATTTCCAATTCCATGGGAGTGAATATAGATATCATTTTTTACATTAATATATAAAATATTAGTATAAGGTAGATAATGGTGTTTTTATATTATAAACATTGAATAAATTTTTAAGGATTTGGATGAATAATTAATGCACTATCCAATTGTTATGAATTCAACCTCTTCTTCTAAAAATATCTTTAGCTTTACACCCAAATAACTCATAGGATGGTTTGGTAATCCTAATAATGAATCTAGAATGCGGGGAGGAAATTAAATAATTAAAATTTTAATGTATAGGAATAACAAAAAATCTTTATAAGTGTGAATAGTGGATAAGAGTGGGTGGCCTTTTCTATGTCTGGGGAGGATATGGTTAAATTTTATGAAAATATAATGTTATAACAAAATTATACAAAATCTTATAGGAACAAGAGTTAGAAATTATCATACATTATATTTGATAAGGTCTAAATATATCTGTATAATAGGAGTTGAAATATTTGTTAGGTCATTTTATCACTTATCTAGTTATTTGAAGCCCTGATAAACCTATTTCAACCTTAACTGTGACAATTAATCTTTATATATTTAAAATAAATTATAAAAAAAATAATTTTACATTTTTTAATATTATATAAATTATAATGATTAAAAATATTAAATACATTTTTTCTCCTAAACATTCATAACTCGGGATTTTTATTTTCCAATGTCCATTGGAGGTTCCCCATCATTTCGAAGGCAATATGTAGGCTTCCCTTTGTGAATTGAAGCCATATTCTTGAGGTATGTGATCGTTATTCACCATTCATGATCGGATTCTTAGATCTACATAGATATACTTCCCCTCTTATATTAGTTCCTCATGTCTGCACCTATTATGGTGTAGATCTAGGTGTGCGGATTCCACATTTGATGAGATTTTTCTTTTCTCTTTGTAGTATAAAATATCTAAGGTTGGTTCTTTTAGAATCGACCAGGTTTCCTAGTGTGTTCCTAGTTCATAAAGGATTTTTGTCAAATCCTTTGATGTATGAGGCTTCACTCTCATCTCCTATTGCTCTAATTGAATTTATTATATTAGAGTTGTTTTATTTAAAATAAAATGATTGTTAAAATCATCAAATAATTCTTTTTAGTGATTATATATTGTTTTTGTGAAATTTTTTGATCTTAGTGAATTGTTGTGCAAATGGGGTTTAGTTTCATGAATTTGAATGAATGATTTTAAATTTTGGATTTTTTAGAATTTATAGATGGTTTATGAAATATATGATTTCAATATAAATAGTTTTGAATAAAAATGGTGTTTTATTTAAATGGTTTGGAATTAAAATGATTTGTAATTGATATAGTTTTCATATTAATTATTTTCAATAAAAAAGTGTTTTTACTGAAAGGGTTATTTTGGAATGATTTTTGGGAATTTTTGGGGTATTGGGCATGGTTTAAATATGACCTTGAGATCGGTTCCAAAGGGTTAATGGAACATTGGGAAATAATTATCTTTGGATGACTTGGAAGATCGATGAGAAACAGCGGATGAGTATGGAACTGTCATAATGTTGCATGCATGGTTGATGGTGTGGATGTGTGGAATGTGTTGGGTATGCCAAATGAACATTGAGAAATGGTTTTAAGGTTTTGTTTAGTTATTTTTCTGGAAAATTTGGTTTCAATTGCACTTTTATGATTTTGGTTATAAATGGTTTGGATACTTATTTATATTTTTTTTAAACTTTTTTGAGAAAATGATTGGGATAAATTATTTTATTTAAATTTATATAAATCTTATATCCTAGTTGAGTGAGTAAGGAATTCATTATAAAAAACCTACTAAGTTTTATACTCACCCCTACATTGGCACATAGGTGATTTTGGAGATTCTATCTTTTGGGACAAGTGAAAAGGTAATATTTCACATTTGTTTAGAACTACCTCAGGATACATGGGCTTTATAAGATTTTGGATCTTGGATACTGGGAAGAATGAAGGCATGGAGTCTATTGATGGACTTTTACTTATTGGTCTCATGTCGTTTCACACTATGATGTTGTTTGCAGATATTTTCTGTTTTTTAGTTGTCTTTATTTTGATCATGCATCATATAGTGAATGGTTTTATTGTTGGTTTATTGGTTTGTTTTTTGAAGGGTAAATCATCCTTTAATTTTATTTGAAACCCTTCAGGATTTATTTCAAGCCTTTTGCCATCTTGGGGATGTTGCATAAGGCCATGTAATGACTCATTGGACTCTCAAGATAATGAGAATTTGTCGGTCATTATATTTTTATAAACTCTAGAAAATATAAAATTATTTGAATATAGTATATATTCATTATATTTTTATTTATAATAATCCATAACATTATGTGATAAGAAATTGACTACACTATTCCTGGAGACGATAGGTCATGTGTACGCATGAACAATGTTTCGATTTTTTTATTATATTGAACGAAAGAAAAGTAAAATATATAAATATATTACCATTACAGTATAGTTATTATTTCATATGTATAACATGTTTTTATTAAACTAATCCTTAATACATTACTTGAGAATCATGAATGAATCACATCACTTCGTGAGGCGGTAGTCCACCGTATACACGATATACGTAATTGTATTCTCAAAAAATGAAAATCATGTAAGTATGTGTTATATAATAAATAAATATTCCTATTAAAATGACAAATACCATATTTATCATATATAAATATGACATCTATCATTATTACCAACATTGATATGTGGTAAGGAAAAAATGAACAACATCGGTTCGTGAGGTGGTAGTCTACCGTACATACAAATTTTGATTTTGTAACCTATTTGAGGAATGAATGTGTGGTTGTTGGAAAAAACCATAAATAAAATGTATTATTATATGGTTTATAATTATTGTATTATTTTATAATTATATAATACAAATTGAATAAGGTGGAGAAAAAATAAAATAGAGATTCTCATTGAAGAATGTTACATCTTTTTCTGGTATTCTCCGTAGTTTTTTACAAAATCCATCAATGGAAGAATTTGTGGAGAAAATATTACTTCTAGTATGTGGTATGGGGTGTTGTGATTTTATTTGGGTACATATTTATAAATAAAAATATCTTTAGATATTTTAATAAGAGAGAAGAGTGAGTTCCCTATTTTTGTTAATGGGAAGTGGTATTATTGTAAATAATAAAATTTATTCACTATTGAGAGGTAAATATTACTTCATGATGATCCAATATTGATATTTAACAATGGTGGATGAAATATATGGTCGATCCAAAAATAAAAAACACAATTTAAAACATGATTTAAACATTTTTTCCATAACTCATAAGTTTCATTAGTTCACCAATGTGTATTTTTTTTATTATAGTAAATATTTTTCGAACAAAAGTAATTTATCAACTTAGACTAGATTAAAATGACCCTTAATAGATATTTTTTTCCAAATTACTCTAAATATGATATAAAATTTGTAAACTATAAATCCTAGGTTTTTTGGAAAATAATTGTAACAGAAGTGAAATTAACGTGTCAAAAATTCCACTTTAACTGTAACCACGCAAAACGAGTATTTATCTTTTTAACGGTCAATGTATTTAATATAATGGAAAAATTGTTTAATAAATGGATCATATTTGAAATATATTAATATTTAAAAATCACATGATGAAAAATAGAATTTTTAATAATTTAAAATTAATTAATAAAATATATTTTATTATAAAATATAATTATTGTTAAATTTGAAATTATTGATTTATTTTGAATTTAAAAAATATCAATAAAAAATAAATTTTGATTTATTAAGTTCACATATTGGTAACATGACATATTCATCTACCAGAATATGGTGAGATAATAATTCAGTCAGTTTTCTTCACTTTTAGTATTTTTAGTGTCATTTATTTTATTTTATTTTTAAATCAACAATTAATATTTAAGTGTTTCATAATGATTTTATATAAATGATTAATATTAATATTTAGTGATAAATCATTATGATAACAAAAAAACATCTATCATTTGAAAGAATGTATACATTAAAATTGATATGGTTATTGTCAATATTAAATATATTGAAATATTTGAAGGTTTCTTTTTATCATTTTATTTTCTTAAATTATTATATATGTAAATATTTGGATATTTGGTCACTAAAACTCATAACGATCAATCAAAAATTCCAAAGGGTTTAAATATATTCACTAAAGATTTATTGGAAATGTGTTAGATAACTATTACACCGTATATTATATGTTTATCCACTATGTAAAGTTGTTTTTACCTTTATTACTATCATAAATTTAAACAATTATCAATAATTTTAACACCCTAGTATATCATGACGTGTCTATTTTTTAAATATAATTTCTTTAATATCTTACATTTCACACAACATTGAGAACAAAGAACCTACCATATATAATGAATATTATTATTTAAATATAAATTATCTCCAAGTAGATAAATTTATGGTTATGAATTGAAATAAATAACTTTTTATGAAATTTTATTTAATTCATTAGAAAAAAATTAATTAGATATAAATATTTAAAATAATTTAATATAATGTAAATGTTTTATAAGAACTATTACTATGTACCAAATTGATTTTACCATAATAATCATAAATTAATAACTATTATTGAATGGTATTAATGAAATATATATATATATATATTATATTCAATATGTTATTGAACATTCATCTTATTTCTTTATATATATGATATAAGAACAATTTCAATTATATTCATAAAAGATATATAATTCTAAAAAGATAGTTTTTTCTACCATTTGATTGTGGGCATGTTTAAAATATATTGTTTTTACACTTATAATTTTATTTTTTATCAAATATACATAATTATTTAATGATTATAATAAAATTCAACATTTTTTGATTTTTTGGAATTTAAATAATAAGTATCATTTTTAATGAAAAGTGAAATATACTTTTTTTTAATTAAAATTGATGTTTCTTATAATATATTTAAATAGATAAAATATATTTTATATTGAAATTAATGTATAAATAGTTTAGTTATATATATTTTATTTGAATTTAGGTCATTGTAACTAATTATCATTGGATTTGGATATTAAAAATATTAAATGTTTTGAATGTTTTCACTTTAAAAACATATATTCTCTTTCAATCAGTGAGATTAATTTAAAATTAAATTTATCCAATTATGTGTATTTATTTTAAAAAAAATGATCAAAGAGTATTAATCATAAGGCCCAATTATATTATGTAGGACCCTTTTATTTTTTGACAACATGAATCACAAACATAGTTTTTTTAATTAAAATGGTTATGGATAAATTACGTAACTAAGGGTAAAAATAGTATGAAAAATGTTAAACAAGTTACAAAACACTTATCCTTATATTATTGGATATATGAGTGTTGACCAAAATCATAAATGGGACTATTTCTTGTCCTATTGGAGACACATGGATGTCTTTATGTCTTTGATATTTTTTATTTTATGGAAAGAAAAATATTCCATACTCAGGTTTTTAATAAGTTTTAAAATTTGGTATATGTGGTTATTCTCAAGATATCTTTGATTATAAATAGTAATTGGAAATATAATATTTTTATCTTCATCATAGTAATTTATAAAAAAAATTATAATAAATATTCACCTTAAGGAATTACACAATGATGTGGTTGTAATTTCACAGTCTCTTTGCTATTTTGGATTTTTCATCAAGTCTCCATTGGGGAATATTTTTCCTACATATACATGTTTTCTAAATATAAATAAAAATTTTATAATATTATCCTATGAGTGATTAATTAATTTTTCCCAATGTTTGAATTTTTAATAGAAGACTTATAAATGAATCTTTTTGTCATCTTCCAAATGTGAAACTTTATGACCTTATCCAATCAAATACCGAAGGAATTTTTTTAACATTTTATGGAATGAGAGGATTTTTTGAGATTCATTATAACTTAATTATATATAATAACCATTAAAATTTGTAATAATTATTTTTTAATAAAATGTTTTCTTTTCCTCCATATTTTTCATTGATTTAGTTAGAGTATTTTAACCAATGTGAACACCATCTATCTACTCTTATTCATAATCGAGGATACTTTCTGATGAAATTATTTACCATATTTTATTGAATGATATATGATCAATTTGATAGTGGATGAGATATTTTGATACCATTAATGATTTATTGTTAATGTATTCAAATTTCATATACTAGTTTTTGTTAGAAATGTTTATGTGTCTATGTTTCTCTCAATTATTATAATTTATTTTTTGGAAAAGAAGGAAGAGGGTGAAAAAATATATAGAAATACCCTTGATGCATCGATAGGTCTCATGAGATAGTTTGTCAGCCAAACCAAATTGGTTTGGACCCAATAGTTTTTAGACTACATTGTAAAATGTATTGATATTAATTTTGAAGTTATAAAAACATAATTAGTTTGTATTTATTTGTTTTAAACCATCTTATTAAATTATTGTGGATCATAGATCATACTCCATAAACATTTCATCCATAAATTAAGCAATGAATGTATTCAGAAATTAGTTATTATCTTCCAAGCGATTTTCAATTTGAAATAATCTATGGATGAATTTTTAATTAATATTATTAACTAAATGATATGTTTTTTTTCAGATATTTAACTTTCCATAATCATTATTATTTTTTATTCATAATACATTTACCGGTATTTAACCCATATTGGGAATTTTATCACACCCATTTCTTTTGTATTAATTTCATCTGGAATCAATGATGTTTCCTATGATTGTTATGAAAGGATATTCTAGAAGGAATAAAGTTACTATTCAAAAATAATTATGTTGTAATTTCAGATATCAAATATATGGGAAAATAGAGAATGTATCTATTTTACTAAGACTACTAAACTATTATGTCCCTTGGGATGTGATTTCTTTAATATTATGCTAATGAAATGAATTAAGGAACCAACTCATGGATACTAGGTTCAAGGTATTTATATTTGGAAGAGAGAAAATTTAGAAGAAACTGTGAGAACTAGATTTAGGAGAACATAGATTCTTGAACAAAACCCAGTGAAATAATTTTGACTTATTCCCAAAGAAACAAACCTTTTTATTTGGTGATTACTTATACCAAAATTTACAATTTTGGTTATCATTTTCAATAGATATGGGATTATGCATTATGATTGATAATGTTATGGTATAATATAGTGTTACCCATTTTTAAAGAAATATAACCTTGGTAAATGTATAGGAACCATAGTAATTCACATAATAAAATTTTTAATAATGTAAATTTCTCCAGTGGTATTAAGAGAATATTTAAAAGAGAAACAGCCTCATACATATTATCTTAATATGAAGATATAATATCATTTTAATTTGAGATATAGAATGAATTTTATGTTTATTATGGACTCATAGGGAAGTAGGAGAATAAGGGTACATAAGGGGAAAATATGGATAAACAAAATAAAAGAAAGATGTATTTCCCTCTATGTGATATTTGTGGAATGAAATAGTCAGGTATTTTCATAAAAGGTATTGGTCTTTTCTATAAGTATTTAGAGAAAAATCCCAATTTTTATGATTTAAAATGTAAGAAAATAGTCAAAACATTTAAATTATTTTGTTGTATGGAAATTGGAATATATGAAATAAATTACCAATCCTGATGGAAATATAGCATTGAAGATTCAAAGGGATAAAGGTCAGGAATATGTTGTTACTATAGTAGAAGAAGAATGATTAATGTGATTTAGTTTGGATGAAATAATTATGTTGTAAAATTATTTTACCAAATATATTATTATAATAACAATAATAATATATATAAGTATTTTACTACATTAATTCTTATTTGAGGATTAGTGAGAATATATTGAATGTTACCATTTACCAGGAAAAGTGATTTAACTGAAATTAAATCTTTTGGAAAACATATGCTTAATGTAATATTGCCATCAATATATTAATGATGTTCAGATAACAATGAAAAGATATGTTAATGGAATAGTGCTGGTTACTATTAAATTGTTCAGTAATTTGATTCTCTATGTTATCTTTACTGGGTTTACTACATGTCGAGATTTATGAAATATTCCTTTATTTTTTTATTAAAATTATAGACATTTTAATTATGTTTTATTTTTTTAAAATTTATGTAAATATTTTTTTTGAAATATATCTATTATTTTGTTTGGGAAAATATTATTCCGTGTCTATTTTTTGAATATTATTTACCATCATAATGAATTTTTTGACTATGAATTTCATTTATTTTTGACTGTGAGATACTTGTGGATCGTAATATTTGTTAAAACTTCATTCAGAATAAAATTTCATCTTCAATATCTGTCTCCATGTGTTTGAATTGAAAAAAAATAGACCAAAGCACAAAAAATAATGATATTATTCTCATGAAATGGAAATTAGTCTAGTAATTATCTTCAATCAATTTATTAACTTAATATTAATATATTCCCACAACTCTAGGGTAAAATATTATTGGAAACAAAACGTTAACTTTTTACTTTTTATTCAAAGTAATCAATGATATTTTAACAGATCACAAATTCAAAGATTTTTATTATAAAATATACAATAACTATGTAATCTATCTCTAACCATGATAACATGATAGTTATATTTATATTCCATATCTAGGTTTTCATTTCACAATTATGTTATCCTATTCAATAGCATAATTTTGTCCTAACATTTACATTTCTTTTTCCTTCTTATTAAGAAGATGTTTTAGTAAAACAATTTTTGATTTGGGTTCCACCCATTGGAATATTCATGTGTAATCCTATCATTTTCAAAGTGGAAGTTTAAATTATGGGGATTTAATTTAGTGAAGGTCGGGAAAATTAAATTCCCCATGATTTTTTGGTATATAAATTTTTTAAATTTAATCTCTTTTATATATTATGTGGCACTCATCACTGATATTAAAGGAACCATGATATTTGATTAATAATATTAATTAAGATAAAATTATATAATATATATTAAATTTTTTGTTTTTAATTAGATTAAATAACTTTTTGAAACATATATTTTAATTATTTTTTTACCAATTAATTAAAATAAATATTAAATCAAATTTAATATAATGAAAGTCTTTTATAAAAACTATTATTATCCACCGAATGTGTTTTGTAGTAAAAGATTCTATTAATTACTATAAGTTAATAATATTAATTAAATTTATATATAATATATTCAATATGATGCTTAAAAGTCATATTATGTGTTTTCTAGACATGACATAAAAAAATCCTATTATAACCATACATTATGTATTTTTTTAATAACATAGTTTTACAAGCTTTTGATTGGGAACATATTTTAGGTAAATGTTTTGACCATTTTATAAAATATAGTTGAAAAAATAAACTTTTTCTTATGAATTATTAATATTAAAATTGTCTTTTATTTTTTTATTGGTTCCATTAAGTTTCATTTTTAATGATTATTGAAAAATACAACATTTTAATTAAAAAATTGCTTTCTTCCACTAATATATTTATATAGTTAGATTATATTTTAAATTTTTTTGAATGAATAAATTGTTCAATTTTACATCATTTAATTCAATTTAGGTCACTATAATTTTTTTCACATTGACTATTTTTATTCAAAATTTTCAATCATTTGAACGTTTTCAATTTAAAAGCCATCATGAATATTAATTTTATATTATTTTTATCCAAGTCTTTGTTTATAAATCTTAAAAATGGATTCCATATAGGGAATAAAATAGTTCTAAATTAGTAAATATAACCCTTTTATTTTTGTAAATTTTGAATAGTAAACATAGTAATTCTAATTTCCATAGGTAAGAGTAAATCAGTTAAATATTCTAAAAAATAATATTATAAATATTAAGAAATTACCATGACAGTTTTTTAATTATTTTGGATGATTTATTGTCTAAAAATCCACATTGGGATGATTTTATAGCCTCTTGAATCCAATTATATGAATTTAATCATTTTATAATATTTTATTTTATGAAAACTGAAATATGTCATACTCTTATAGTTAATAAGTATTAAAATATTTAATAAGTTCTTATCTATAATATATCATATAATATAGCTTTTAATATGAATTATATCATGATTTTATTCATCATGGAAATTTATATTTAATTATTAAGAAATATATAATTTACATAAAGTATTACATATTATTGGTGGAGTGATTTTTTAATAAACAGAACTATCAAATAAATGATAATATAAATATTAGAATAAAAATAATTTCAAAACATTTTCATCCTAATCAAATTTGATATTTTCCTTTACCACATTTGAGAAATCATAATATAATAATTTCAAATATATCATGCAATTATGATATTTTTACAACTTTAACTAATATATACTGTCAAAATATGTATTAATGTTATGTTCAAATAAATAATATTTTTTTAAATGATATAAAATTCATAAATATCAATAATTAGGTCAACAGATTGGGATAAAGTTGAAAATATTATCCATGACACATTCATGGTTCATTTTCCTTATTATAATAACTATTTCGAACTTCAAATAATTAAAACATATGTCGTCATGGTAAGAGTAAAAGGGTTTAAATATGTTTTAAAACGAAATGATAAGGTCATGAATATGACATAGACATGTATAATATGTTTTTTGGATGCAATTATTTAGACCCATACACTTTTGAGATTAAGAATAACTCACTTTTATGAAAACTATAATTGGAAATTAAATTATATTGATTTAATATTTTTATAGTTTCCAAAAGTTTCTCTCACATAAATAATAAAAGGACACATTCTCCCTTATTTCCTCACATGAGATTAAGTCGTATATATCTAGAAATTTCTCTTCCAAAAATTCATATCCAGGTTTTATAGTTTAAAGTCATACCAAGTCTAGATCCCATAACAAGAGATCTAAAGGAAGTCTTATGAGTAGCAGGAGGTTAATGGACATTAAACTAAAGGTAACATATGGTATCTTATTTTTATCTCGCTTTTATTTCGATAGGACTCTAGCCTTATTGATAACTTAGTTATTTTTTATTTTTTATTTTCTATCCATTTAATATAATAACATAAATCTACCTATCTACATGGTAATTAACAATTCATTTGATTTTATTGGGCATACAATTAAAATTATTACAAAGTTGTTAGGGTTTATTTAAAACACTCATTGTTATTCTTGATTGTTTTTTTATGTCTTCAATGGGATATATTTCTCCCCTGTTTTTTTTAAATGTGAAAAAAGTATTTTACTATTATCCTACAAAATTTCATTTTCATCTTATCGATGATTGACTTTTTATAAAAAAATTTAAAGGAATATTTTTTCGGTTTTCCAAATGAGGTACTTCATAACCTTTTTGAAACAAATATAAATAGTTTTTTTTAACCTTATATGGAAGGATAATAATTTCCCACCATCATGATTGTAATGTCCCGTAATTGCCATTAATTTTTTTAATTATATGGAATTATTTTGAGACCACGAAATATGACGATGCATAAATCTGAGGCTCGAAGTGCCCGGAATGATCCATCAAATGTTCTTACGTTTAAAATATCATGTGTCAGTGGTTTTCCTTCAAAATTGGAGTTACTCTTAAAAGGGTTCCTGGGTCAAAACTTTGAGAGCACCATTTCATTCTTGATGGCAGGTTTTCCTTAGGAACGACTTCTGTTTAGTTGGCACAGACCTCCAGTGGGAAAACCCGAAAATGGAATTACAGATAATAAAATAATTAAATAAAAATATATTATTTTTCAAATGTTTATAACTAATAAATAGTGAATATGATTAAAAATACGAGACCACTAATGAACTCTGGAATGTATGATTTCCTTAGGCAGACCCTAACATTGGTCGATGCGGCCAAACAGTGGAGGTTAGTTTTTGGAAATTAATAAAATAATTAAGAAACATTTTTTTTAATTCCCTATATTCTAAACCATATCTCTGATAGAAAATACGAGAGTACCGTTGGATTCATTGGAATGTTTTTCCCTTAGGTGGAGCATAACCTTGACCTGTGTGGGTCGATGTTGGGTATTAATAATTTTTTTGAACTTTTTAAAGGTACCTTCAGTAAATGAATGTGCAGTGTTTTCTATCATATGAACTGATGCACAAATTATGAATGTGAGGGAATCGTTAAATCCATAGCACTAAGATTCTATAAAAATTGTATTAACCTTGGCCATAGTTGGTGAGATGAAAAATTTAGTTTCTGTGACATTCAATGAAATAATAAAATATCATAGAGGTTGTTATTTTATTCTTTTTTTTCTTCCACCTATTGAGCGGTGGTGGAGAGGACCATGATGGTGGTAAGACATTTAATATGGGATATTAAATTCCTAGTTACACATTGGTTGTGTAACACACCATAATTTAATTAAGGTAGAAAATAAATTACATCTATTAATGATACTCATTAATTCCTCAGTGCATTACTCACCTTTTATCCCATCTTTTAAAGTGTGGCTCGGGGTGGTGATTTGCACGACATCACAAACCAAGGAACATATAGAAAAGTGACGTGACATATTTCACCGATGAGGAATAGAATCATGGACATCATTAGGGAAATAGAAGATGAACTTCTGTGGATTCAATGGACTGGTATTCTACATCCACCACCGCGGCGTCCCAAATGAATCATGTGTTAAGGGTTGTCTGTGAATTCAAAAATTTCCCATGATTCTTCTACCCGTTCATGAAATTGTGGGTGTTTGTTGAGGGTAATTTTAATGGGGTTTATAATTATTTTAATGTGATGTATAAATTACTCCATCTTGTTAAGATTCTAATTCGGAGGGCGCAAGCTAAATGAACAAGTCCCAAACCCTCCGTGACTTGATTTTTCATCACACTCTCTAGAGGTAGTTGCTTCCAACATGGAGAAACGTTGAAACCAAGGGGTGTACGACCATGATGGAATCCTGGGAGGACCGTAGGCAAGTCCAGAGGAAAAAATGGACCAGCGGAGCTCACCTGGTGGCCCGAAAAAAAAATTTGAGGGCACTCACCGGCCACGGAGGACGGTGGCAGTGCGACCGACTGATATGGAGGTCAGTGAGGGCTGACCACAATGGTAGCGAGGCGGTGCGCAGTAACATGCCACAATGAACGGGCCGCGGCTACGAAGCTAAGGTGAAAGGTCTGTGGCTACGAAGCCCCGATGAAGGTCGATACCCTGTCTCTACGGGTCTAATGGGTGACAAGGTGTCCCCACCAAACTCCACCCTTAATAAACTGAATGGTTCTTTGAGCCATTAGTGAGGCAGACCGTGCGACCCCCACACGGGTTGTGCCGGCCAAGAGGCCCGACCGCCTAGCGGACCGAACCTGTCTATAACCCAGTGGGCCAATCCCACAATGGAAAATCCAATCCTATCCAAACCAAGCTGGTTCGGGCCTGTTCGGGCCATATCTGGATTTGGTCAGTTCCGCCTAGGCTGGGGTTGGTCTGGACCCTAACACTTATCCGACCTAGTTAAACATAAAAGGATGCATCTTGTGAACTGGAAGTATGTTTGACGAACCGTCTGAGGCACTAGAATCATTGGAGAAAGGCTGTCCATTTTATTTACTCCACATGAATTTATGATAAATTTAGAGTTTGGTTGGTTTGGATCGTACTTGAATCCAACCGGTCCCTCGACACTAAAGTGCCTATAACATACAGACCGGATGTCCGGTTGATGTGCCGTCTGTTGCGTTGGAATTTTTAAGACATGAAGAATCATAAGTTTACATACTTGTGGAAAATTGTGGTGTTTGAGGTATGACTGATAACTGGTGGAGTAGAAACAAGGTGTTTGTTGTAGTGAGACTCACTTAATGACTACAAGGAGAGGGTATTCCTTACTCCTATACTTCGGTAGAGAGGAGACTCCCCATATAATGAGTGTAAGTGTGTTTCCCTCAGATTAGTTTTTATATCAAAGGAGTATGTACTCCGATATTGGACAAGGGAGGGGTTCATCCATACTTAACTCTCATATAGTCAGGTACTGCCTTACTGGGTAGGGGGCGAGCCTCCTGTGTTAGGATTAGGTACTCCCCTGTCAACCCATGGTGAATTTCCTCTTAATGAATGGTTATAGAAGAGTCGATACTCCCCTACTATGACAAGGTGTGGGTACTCTATCCTATGGTCATTACGCCCCTGAGGTACTAGGGCATGGGTCCCCCACGACGAACAAACTTGAAGAGTTGTACTCCCCTACCAGGTAGGGTACATGTCCTCATGCTTAGAGTCAGTACTCCTCTGCCATACCAGGGTATGAGTCCTCTAGCATGGGGTCTTTACTCCCCTGACATACTTGGGTGCATGTACCCCACATCAAACATTCTACGAGAGTTGTACTCTTCTACTAGGTAGGGTGACAGTCCTCACATATGAAGTAGTACTCCCCCATTTTTAAGTAGTGATGATGAGTGGTTCCTTCATGGGAGTTAGAGATCCCTTGACTATAGGACACAGTGTTGAGGAGTTTTCCTCTTTAATTGGTTTCCATAAGTCTTTCCTCGACTGCAATACTATGACTGTGAGTCCTCTAGTGTCAGGCACTAGAGGTTGTTCTAGCAGAAAGTTCCTGATGGAGCACGTCCTCTCGGATGTTCCATTAGGAATGGTTGAGTTGTGCCTGATTGAGTACATCTCTCAAATGGGTGGCATCAAGGATTTCCAATTCATGGAGCATGTACTCTTGATCCTAGAGTTACGCTTTGAGCCATCTCTAAAAATCCTAGAAATTGCTTGAGATCAGGGCCTCGGCATTCATTGTTGATGAGATGAGTACATCTAGTTTGACCTGTGTCTTTTTCTTTGTGCTCTATGATTCAGATCATGTTTTTTTGGTTTTCTTTTATGTAATTCTGAGAGACCATCAGGGGTATCTGGGTCCCTATTGGGTATTGTAATACTCACCCCTGCACGAGATTCACCTGAACCTTATTGTGCCTTGTGCAAACAAAGAGCAGCATGGATGAGACATGTGGGAGACGGGTCCAAGAGTTACACATAAGATACTTGCTGACGTGTAGAGTTGTGGAGACATGTTATACCTACTCGTCAGGTAGGATCCATAGGGGATGACCATATGAGATATTCTATATATTTTTATTTGTAGTAGTATCTTTCAGTTGGGCTTGTATTTGAGCCCCTTATTTTCAGTACACACTTTTACTACTATAGTTTTAGTTCGTGGATGCATCTTAGTGTGTTCTTAGACTTTGTTTTTGTATAGTATTAAAGGAAATACCTTCCCGTTTTGGGATACGCCTTCCTCGTGCTAGTCGACATCCCCTGGATTATGGAAGGCGGGTTTGGGGTAATCACGGCACGGGCCCCAGGGGACGGGTCGTGACAATGATACCTTGATGATTTATAACATCCTTTATAAATTTTCTTAATTATTTTAAATGAAAACGTTTTATTTTATAATCATGACTCTGTTTAAAAATAAGTATCATTGAAGGTGAAAATGGTTATTTTCCATAAAAATCAATAATTTTGTTAGGGTGTTTTCATCTATGTCGAAAACCTCCATTTGTGTCATAATAATAACTAATTTTATTCAAATTTGATATAATATACCACATTTTAATTAATGGATTATGATTATTTTGATTATGGATGCGCTATTTTGATACCATTCATGATTTATGGTTAATTTATTCAGATTTCATATTCTATATCATAATATGAATATTTACATTACTTATGATTCACCTATTTTATATGAGGAATTATATAGAAATTCAAGATGGGATGGCCCTGTATTTTTAAAATCCTATTGATGTATTGGGACTATCTCATGAGACAAATCAGTTGTCCAAACCCAATTGGATGATGCTAAATATATTTAAAATTTTTATTTGAAAGGTCATGATAGTATGGACGATGATGGAAAAACATAATAGGTTTGTACCTAGTTGTATTAAATCATCTTATGAATTGTCCTGATTGTAATGGTCATGTTCCACATACATGGTGTCAATTAATTAATCATTTCTTATATTCATATCATCCATGAGTGTTTTTCTATGATAAAATCTATGGATTCATTTTGATTTATGGTTATTGATTAAATGGAATGTGTTTCCACATATTTATCATTCTATAGTTATTATTATTTTTGATTCAAAATAGAAACATTTATAGTCAACCATAAATGAGAATTTGATATCACCCAATTCTTATGTTTTTAATTTCCCCATGAATATGGGAATTGTATTATGATTGTTATTCAATGTTATGGTTGAGTGAGTAATGTTATTATAAAAAAATATTTTTATTATAATTTAATTTTGTAATGTATTTGGAAAATGTTGGTATCTATTTTTACAATAAAACTAAACTATTCAGTCCATTGGAATGCAGTTTCTTTTATCTTGTAATAATGAAATTATGTAAAGCACCAACTTCAGGAAACTGTACTTTGGGTCGTTATTGTAATCATAATTGTCAAAAGTTATCTTGACCTTGATCAAAATTATAACATATTATGATTTGAAATTAATTTTTATTAATTAATTAATAAAATGTAAATAATTAATTTTAAATTTATCTAGCACATGTGAGGATAATGGAGGATTTTAATGTTAAAATTTTAAAAAATTTACATTGCTTTTATAAATAATTTAATTTGAAATTTTATTCAATGTCTTAATGTTGATTTAATGTGTAATAATTTAAAAATTGTGACATTAAAACCATCAAAAAATATAATTTGAAATTTAATATTATGTAGAAGAAAAATGAATTTTCAATTAAAATCGATTATTATAAATGAAAAAATGAAACCTCCCTCAAAAATAAAAATATAATGGTAAAATTATTTTTTATTTATATTTGAAAATTTATATTTTTTTTAGAAAAAACTTATAAAATTTTGAAAATTTATATTTAAAATATACGTTACAAACAAGGTGACAAAAAAAATTTAAAAAACATACATTTTTCAATCATAAAATTTGATTTATTATTATCTATGGTCTAGAAAGGAAATAACATGTATTTTAAAAAATTTATTTAAAATATAATATATAAATTTAATTAAAATAATTATCTAAATATAAATCTATTAATTTATTGTCAATAAATAGATTTCTGTGCATAAACATACTTTTATGAAAAATATTTTCGTTTGTTTTTAAAAGGATTTTTCAGTTAAAATTAATTAATGACCATAGAATTCATTATATAAATATTTGAAATAAATATTTTCATTATTTAGATAATAATATTAATACAATTTATTCCAACATCATTGTGATTTCTATAATAATATATTTAATAATAAATCATTTTTTTATTAAATAAAGTGATCTATGTAAAGAAACAAAAACACGGTGTTGTGTGTAACAAACTCTAAACCCGAAATTGTTTCTATCATAATACAAAAATTTGTTGTGGGATACACATTCTATAATCAATAAAATTAAAAATATTGAAAAGATTAAATTCATTCAATGAAACAATTTTACAAAATATTGGGGTGTTATAGTCATAACCCAATCAGGTTAAAAAAAACAAGGGGATGAGATATGAAGATGAATCTAGGAAGAGGAGGGGAAATCTAATTATATAGAAAAAATACATTGATGAGATCCACCAATAACATTGTTATATCACCAATATTGTAATGATATAATCCATTAATGAATTGGGGGAATTTTAGTTCAAGATTAAAATATATTAGGAGGTGATTAGATATAATAATGATCATTGGAAAAGGTAAATTCCACCCATACATCAGTTTATTTTTTGGGAAAAATTAAAAAAACACTATAAACCAATTGATTTTGGCCTTTTCCCTTGATAAAAAAAGGTTCATGACTCAATTTGAAGAGTTTCATGGATTGGGAAACCCACGCTCAAGGTGTGTGACACCTGTGGATGACCACCCAGAACACATTAATGTTCTCTTGGAATGTGACATGGTTTGACTCAGTATCCTCAAACCATGAAAACACTACTAAATCCTTAAAATTCTATACCGCATAGTTTCAAAATGGTTAATACTTACCCTGTTTATATAATATTTTCTATCAATCCATGTTTCAAACCTCTACCTCAAAAAAACTATAGAAGAACCCAAAGGATAAACTATAACATAACTATGTCATAAATGTTACCTAGAGGGTATTACATTTCTCCATAAAATAAATGTTTCTTATCCTTATAAATTTTTAAAGACTCTAAAAATGAAAACGGAGAAGGATGCTACTCCATCATCAATGGTTTATTCCTCCATGTCTCGTGGCCATCTTTTCCTCACCACCATCGTTTGTAGAACACATGAATTATCTTACAATGCATTCACTAATACTGGGGACCCAAAATTAGGACGTCCTACTCTACCATAGAGGTGTAATTATCAAGATCAACATCATATAATGAAATCACATAGGATGGGTTAGGTTGAAACATCCTTAGATGGGAAACATGAAACACATTTTGAATCAATGTTATTTTTGATAATAATTCTAACCAATGTGAAAACTTATATGTCATTAAATGATCTCAAATGGTCCAAAAATACTCAGTTCCATATTACCCTATATTCCCAATAGAATATTCACTATTTGAGGTGAAACTATGAGAAAGACCTAATCAGTATCCTCAAAGATTATCAGGTGATGAGGATGATCCATATAGTAATGTTGATGATTCTAAATAGTCCCTAAAAAATTATGGATCGGTTTACATTGACTTCCACCTCATAAACAAGTCTTATCCTAACAACGCAACACTCTCCCAACTCTTCCTCGTACAAGTTTGCTCTACATGGAATCACCATCAATGGTTTAATGGGTGAAATCTTAATAAATGTATTATGAATTCTATTATAATAAAATTTGTGAAAAGTTAGATTATTTTCCCATGAATAAACAATTTCATGAACACATTACAGAATAATACCATCAGGTATATAAATAGATTTTCTAGTCTTCCAATCTATTTGGGGGAGATTTTATATGCCCAATGTTAATTGGGAACCCATTTATTCTTGTAAAAACTTTTAAACCTAGATTTAAAAAGTGGTTCATTTTCATAAGAAACATTCAAATAGACATTATAATGCTTCACAAACTCCCATATATAATTGTGATTATATTTATAAACGTTTATCATCTCCATTGATATTATGTTAATGATATAATTTCACAAATATGTAAATGATCACCAAAATCATTTCCTTCCTTATATGTATCCATGGGAAACCAATGCTGAAGACTTTATAAATATCATCCCACTTTCATACCATAATGGTATATGGTTTAAACAAACCTATATGTCTCTGGTGATACACATTAATTATCTGACAAATAATGAACCTTGAAATTAAGCTAAAAATTAATCACCTAATCACGAACCGCAAATAATGATGTATGACATCATGATACAACTTAGACATCATGTGGTTTGTAGACAAAAAAATCTAGTATCCACTCTCGATAAATACCTAACACATATATATACAAATCAAAAACCTTCCTCATAAATAAAATCTATCAATGGGTGATCATGTCCAATCACTGTATGTCTCCTCATCATTTTGGATTTTTCTACAACACCTGAAATTTTTGTCTAATACCAACATAATCCAATAACTATAAAAACGATTACTCCAAATTCACTATGGCTAAAATATTCTTGTTACCAATATAGTATACTATGAATATCATCTTACTGAAAAAAAACATCATAGACTTCTCCCCTACTGATTCATTCTATGATTGAGTCAGTAATTTCTTTATCAATAGATCAATTATCACCTTCTCTTTCTGAAGAGTAAAATAAATATAACAATTTAATGTATAATGATACTCAAACCAGTGTATCTATTTTATTTTTTGATCCTTCTGAGTAAAAGTACACTTTAGGCTCATTTTGATTAAAATATACTACAAACTGGTCCCTTAAGAATGAGTGGAACCATGTTTTCAGAGCATGTATAACAGTTTCCAATTCAATTTCATACGACGTGATAGTTTCTCATGAGGTAATATATGGACAGTTATATAAGAGACTACATTTTTTCCTTCTGTCTAGGGACATCTTAATTTCATATTGGGGAATATACAAAAACAACATAACTCATATGCTATTCTAGAAGAAGTATATTTGGATCTGAAGTAAAAATAATCTTCATTTAAACAATAGATATCAAAAAATATTCAATCCACATAAAAATGACACCATTGTAGATTAGTGTTTATATCAGAGATGAAATCTTAGAAAATAATTGGACAAACAACCTAAAATAAAATACTATTACTAGGAAAATCTAAATCTCAAAAAAAAATTATGGGACACTCCCATTACATTACTACATGAATATTTTTAGATTACAGTAAGATTCGCCTCTCATATATATCATTCTATAGAAACATCAATTTTTTATCCAAAATTATCATTTTGAGATAAAACCATAAATCTTATGTTCATTCAAGAATATTAGGATGATATCAAAATAAAACATTTTCACCTCCTCTTATTTGGATTTCTCCTAAATATCATCCAATAATATGTTTCAAAAAGAATCCAATAACTGATGAAAGATCTGGTTCATTGAATCCATAAATACCAAAAGTGCATTAGTAAGATATAAAATCCTAACAAGACTCTTAAAATTCTCATAACAGCTCCTAAAAATTGTCTTTTTCATTCTATATTCTCTGTCTCTATCTTTTTGGTAACATGATCACAGGTAAATTTTAGAAAATCCATGACCACCTACGAGTACTTCCAAGAGATCATAAATTCTTTTAATGGGGTATTTGTTTTAATGGTCACCTGATATAGCTTTCTATAATCATGTTCTGGTTTTATACATATATTTTCCTTCTTAGAAGAGTGAATGGGTGAAACCCATGGTTTCATTCATGGATGAATAAAACCATTATCCTCAAGAATCACTAGAAGAATAGTAAGTTCCGTTAAAATAGAATGATTCGGGTGATAAGAGTAATAAAAATGGGATTCGTATAAAAAAGAAGGTCAATATCAAACTAGAACAGTCTTTTGTACAGTAACCGATATATATCATTAATAAATCCTTTGGGGTAATCACATGACACTTCATGAAGTGGGATTATGAAATGAGGATAAGAACGTCAAGGAACATCTTCAGAAAAGGACATGAGATCACTCCAACATTATTAACAATAGTCTCTACCCTCTGTAATATAGAATCCAACTCACTCTAAATGAAATAATATATTCTCTCAGGGTATAGATATTGAACTTGGTGATTACAATATTTAATTTTGGCATTATCTCTAATCATATAATCTGTGAATATAATATGGTCAATGACATAATGTTAAATAAATATGAAATCTCACACCACTTCGATGTCGTCATCTATCCCCCAACACGAGGCACATTTAAAATCATATTGAGACCTCTTAAACAAGGTTTTGGAAATATCCTACATAAATGACGTAAGATGATAATTTAATACCAACAAATCAATCAATATTAATAATATTAAAGAATAATATGCACCTATAACAAACAAAGGCAGTTCCATAGAGGATGATATAATCATTGTGCCCCAAAAAATTCACATAACTACTTAGGCTTTCTCTAGATCATACTCTAATACACAGTGGAATCCACTCTCATCTCCTCTCTATTATTTATTCACTATTTGTATATACCACATGGAATGAGAATGACATCCAACATCATTAGATTCATTTAAATAATCTTCTGAGACTTTGGTAAGAGTGGATCCCACATATCCAAATTGGGACATTCTCCCACAAATAAAAATTATGTTATGAGATTTCCCACAATAGCGATAGCTCATGAGGTCTTTCATAAGATTTGGATTAGTGTTACGAGGACTCCCACAATTATGGAAAAATACTATCTACTTCCCTATAGAATCCCCTGAACCAAGTCCTAATATAAATGGGATAACCTTACATTTCATTTTACAACAAGGAGACACACCCAAGCTACCATTTATAGTAATAAAATATCCACATAAGCCTATTTAACCATCTATTTCTCCCCCTACCATAGAAATATAGATGACTACTCAATAAATTCCAATAGAAAAAAGTGAATTATCTCCTCCAACATACTATCCATAAGAATAATCTCAAGCCTTCGATCATTAAGGTAATCATTACTAATAAACTCGAATAATTGGTGAACTAACTTAGAAAAATGGGTGGAATCTTCCATACTGGAATTCTCACCATACACTAAGGATAGAAATTTTTATGTATTTTTTACTAATAATGTTTTAGGTTAAAACTACTTGTTGGATACATTCATTAAAGATGTACATGTTAGACCCTTATATAACATCCCATGTATGATAGAGTCCCAAATATCTTTCATGCTTCTTCAATCATGTATGTAAAACAAGAAAACCATAGTTTCCTTTGTTTTCATCATAAAATAAACTATAAATTTAAGTTAAATTATCCTACCTTCGTATTTCTATAGTACATTGTCACCATGGATTATGGGTTTATTATTGTACGTAAAATCCGATCTATGATCTTCTATTCTTACATGGTTCCAATACCCTCTAGACCCAATGATTAAATAGTGTGCATAAATGATACCAAAGAAGAAGGGTTTACTTGAGGATTTTTCAATTGAACTTGTCTGATTGATTCTTGTCATGGAAAAAAGGGCCACTTCTATGATGCATTTTATAATAAAAAAATATGAAAATAATTAATTAGTTCTGAGAAAATTCTATAAAAAATACAATATTCACAAATATTTATTTAAATATATGAACGATGATAATTTAAACCCACCATTTATTCTATAAATGAGTCTAAAACATTAAAAAATAAAAAGTTATGAAAATAAACTCCAAACCATCCTGATCTAATAACCTTAAAACTAAGATCAAGATTGAAACAAATATGTGACCCCTGATGGTACCTCGAGTTCAGATATGGAAGTGAGCTAGAAAGACACCCTTCCATATATACTACCCAAATTGTTATAGTCCTAAATCCTAACAACTATTAAAAATGATCCAAACCCAGGGAATTGAATTGAATTTTTGGTTTCTTTATATCCCCAATACCATTTTTTAATAAACCTACGTTAGAAGAAATTAATCATCACATAAGATCGATCTCCATGAGGTAATTTTCAATAAGCAACCAATCCTATATAAGAATAACCAATGACTAATATACCAACAGAGTGCAGTGTGGAAGAAGATTACAAATCCATGAGACCTGAAATGTCATGAATCATTTCTAAACATTAATGTAAAAGAAGATAAAACAAAATATGAACATCCATGTGACCATCTATCACCACCAGCACAACCCACTAAGAAGATAAAAATATCCAATAGATGTTGGAAAACATAATGACACCCATAACATTACATATATGCAGTAAAAAAGAAACTAAAAAAACTCAAATAATATAGTAGGGATTGATATATAGCGATTGAGGCTTGAAATATATGGGCATTACATCATTTTAGATGAATATTTTTTAAATTACAAAAATACATTCTTGGGGACTCTAATAGTTTAGAGTCTTTGGAAACATGGAAAAAAACCTTCTATCCCAGTGAAAGATCTTCAAAATCTCCGATAATGATCTACACCTTTAGTAATTCGACATAAACCATTATTCATTACCTAGTGAAATGAAACATAAGAATGTGGTGAGATTAGATACTCATTAAGGGTACGGAAGGGAGACATGTAATCATAAACATGAACATAGGGGTATGGAAATGTGATCATTACATTAGGAGATCACAGCCTACATATCAAAGATCATAAATATGGGTTTTGGGATAAAGCATGGAAGTTCATAAGACATGAATCATAATCAAATAAACACCATGAGCCATTATATCAAAACTAATGAATAAATATATGATTTGTGGCATACATATATGAATAGAATCATTTATGCCAAGGATGCCTACCAAGACCATTATAACATGATTGTCTTGTGATACGAACCATGTACCTACATTGGTATTGGGATAACAACCCATATACACATATTATTTTAGGATTGGGCTACAACCCATATTACTTATAGTTGTTGGGACTGGGATACTACTGATGTACCCTCCTTAATTTATTCTGGCGTTACACACTGTGATACTTTTTTCATTTCGGGCTTCAATTAAAACCCATATAACCATTTTGTGTGCCTAGGCTATAACTCATATACCCACTTTTTATTGGTATGGGTCTACAACTCGTAACCACTAATTCATTTCAAGAATGGTCTACAACCCATACACTATCATTCTTGTCAGGCTTGTGATGTAACCCGTTCAGACTCATTATTCTTAGGCTTGGGCTACAACCCATACAACCTCATTCCTTTCAAGCTTGGTATACAACATGTTTAATGACTGAGCTCATATAAAACTTATAATTACCCCATTAATTGAAGATATATATTGGTCCAACAAATATCATAGAAAAATCATTCATACTTATTCCACAAGATAATAAAACATTCATCACATCATGACCTATAAAAAGACATAAATTTTATTAGAATCTAATCAGAACCCATAAAATGAAATCATTATCATTAAAATTTTATCACATCAAAACCTTTTAAAAAGATATAGGATTCATAATGACTTCATAGAATAATAACCCATGAAAGAGAAATAGATTTCATAAACACACATCCAATGAAAGTTAAATAGGTTTCATAAAGACATTGACATTGAGAGTAACCCATTCATAGAAAGAATCTGAATAAAACATTTATATAATTCACCAAAAGGTCATGAGTAACTTTAACAGATGTCATCATAGACAAAAAATATTTTTGAAATATCTTTCAAAAAAATTTCATAAAAAACATATCCTTTTTTCTTCTAAATTTTTTTTAATGCACCAAAGCATTTAAAAATTATTTTAAAAAAATTAAAATAAAAATTTATTAAAAAGTCTTCAAATAATTTTGAAAATATTTTTTCGTTGATAATTACATTTAAAAACATTTTTTTAAATATTAACCTTCTAAAGTGACAAGGAATCATCAACGGAATGATGGTGAGTAAATCTATAAATGTCCTAGGAGGTAAAAAGAACATTAATTTTGAGCTGTAAAAGGTTAGATGAAATGCCTCAATCCAGAAAGTGACAAGACGATTTCCCTGAAAAGTTGGTAAAATAAAAAAAGATTAAATTCCGTTTTAATCTTATAGTACAGTATTATAATATTCTTGGAAACCCTTTTTTGAAAACATTTTTTCCCATTGAAGGGAGGGTAATGTCAGAATTTCTTAAAAAACATTCTTAACTATATTTTGGACCAAAATGAAGAAAAATTATTCCAGTACATGAGTATATCATGGATAACCAGAGTAGAAGAATGTTAATGAATTTCTGTGATAGATGGATCATAATCCTTAATAAAATGAAGCATAAAAAAATTAATCTCGAAAGCGGTGAGATTGTCTCAATAAACTCTTATAACATGGTATCTTTGGATCGTACTCTACATGTAAGAAATGATATTACAAGAATCTTAAAATATAATGAATATATTTATATTATTGATATAACATGTAAATTGGATGTATATATGTGACAACCGGGTCCCGGTGACAGCACATACACCCCGCCATAGCATGGTCGTCGAGTCCTGGCCTACTAGGTACCACATGAATCCCCCCCAGACATGTGGGTCCCACCCCAGGGTCCACCCACATGCCTGAATGGGTAATCTGACTAATGACTGTCCGCAAAGGCCAACAAATGTCTTTTCTAGTGTTCTTTGTCCTCATTCACACACACACAGGAAAATATCCAAGATGGTCACTCATCCGGATCACTACTCCAGACCAAGCACGCTTAAATGTGGAGTTCTAATCAAGTAGGCTCTTGAAAATGAAGGTGCACCTTGTTGACATGAGTCATATCAATTAGTCATTTAACCCTTTATCATCTGGGGGTGTTACAATCACCCCCTTTAGAAAAAAATATATCATTTAGTCATTTAACCCTTTATCATTTGGGGGAGTTACAATCACCCCCCCTTTAGAGAAAAACATCCTCATTTTGGCCCCTACATCTCAACACATGCAGTGCACCGCACGTAAAGCTGGGTTCCTCCTCTAATACCAAATGTGACAACCGGGACCCCATGACAGCACAGACTCCCTGCCTTAACATGGTTGTCGGGTCCTGGCCTACCAGGTACCACCAGTTGCCCCCGTAGACATGTGGGGCCCACCCTAGGGTCTACCCACGTGCCTGAAAGGGTCATCATACATATGACTAACCCCACAAGCCAACACATGTCCTTT
Organism: Viscum album; assembly: GCA_963277665.1. Classification (NCBI taxonomy): domain Eukaryota; kingdom Viridiplantae; phylum Streptophyta; class Magnoliopsida; order Santalales; family Viscaceae; genus Viscum; species Viscum album. The sequence goes on from OY728162.1 coordinate 1,050,282,885, forward strand.
CCAGTGTGATTTGTCCTAACTCACACACACCCTGGGAAACTTCCCAGAAGGTCATCCATCCTGATCACTAATCTTGGCCAAGCACACTTAAGTGTGGAGTTCTAATCAAGTAGGCTCCCACAAGAAAGGTGCACCTTGTTAACATGAGTCCTATCATTTATTCATTTAACAATTCAGCATTTCGTGGCGTTACAATATATTCCTCAAATAAACAGTTTTGTATAATAACAAAAAAATATTCCCATAGATGGAAAATTGAAACAAAACTATTTTTGGGATTTGGTATCAATTGAAACATAAGCCACATGAAATAAGGACAATAAAACGAACATGTGAATATGCAAAACAATAATTATAAGATACATAGATACTGTAGAGACCCGAAGCCTGACGTACATGGACATTACATTACTTTTGCGGAATACTTAGTACATAACAAAAACACACACATAAGGATCGTAATAGTTTAGTGTCTTTGGAAACTCGGAACGTAAACTCCTAATCATGGTGAAAAATCTTCAAAATCTCCCATAAAGATATTCCTTTTTTTTACCTAAAACCTTTCTTTATATCCTTGGGAAAAGAAAACATAAAAGGGTGAGCTCAAATGCTCAGTAAGGGTAAACAAAAAAAATATCAATCACATCATATACATAAGCACATAACTTTTGTAAATCTTAACCTGCAAAAGAGATCATAATTTCATAACATGGGGTAAATCATGGCAGTGAAATGTAATCACAATAATCATAACTTAAAACATGAAACTTTGTGGCATTCAAACATAATCATAGAGAATCATTTCTTGTTAGTCAAGACTCATTGCCAAGACTATCTTAGTGGACAAAGTCCCTTTCTGAATCGAGTAACCCTCGTTTCAGTCATGTTTCACTGAACCGGTATAACCTACCGTTCCCGCCCTGTCTATCTCATGAGATATAAAATCTTTACCCAATGCATTGGAGGGAGATATAGGCCCCACCCATCTTATAATGAATCCTTTCTTATGTGTTCCACATAATCATAAATCATACATCATTTCATAACCCATGTAGTAAAAATGGGATTCGTAAACATCGTGACATCATAAAACAATTCATATAAGATAAAGGAATTCATAAAAATAATTCCATCACAACATAACCAAATCATTGTAATAATAGGGATAGAAACAGAAACCTATGTTATCTTAGATGGAAAATAATTTTGATAAAATACTTGAAATGAATTCTTGAGGAAAATATCCTTTCTTCTTCAAAATCAATTTCTTTTCACAAAACGTCATGCAATTTTAAAAGAAAGATATTTTATTGAAAATAGTCATGAAATCTTTTGGAGGAATCTTCATGAAAATAAGGCTTTATAAAACCGTAAAAATCCGTTCGTTCCGTATAAGTTAAAAAAACATTCTTCTCGTACTTTTGTCGGAAAAGTCAAAAAAGTACCTAGCACGAAAAACGACAAAAGATTCCTTTCATATCTTTTACTAAAAACTAACCGAAGGGTAAAATTGGAATTAAACAATTGTATGTGGATGGAAATAATATTACATATTGAGGAAACATGGATGTGGATGATAAAATACACCCCAGTAAATACTTACGAATAAACAATCTCAGATAAAAATGAGATTGTGATATTTCCCCTTACCTTAGGTCCGATTTGCTTCGTATGTGTCCGAACCTCCTGTATAATGATTTAAATAATGTCATTGACTTATTACAGATTTATTTTCACTGTTATGATATCATATATGGTTTACTTATGACTTTATATTACCCGTTCTTTTGTAAATTCCACGTTAAAGAAGCGTTTTGGGTAAAATCGTTTCATTTTATCGTAGGTGTTTTGAATTGTTGTTCTTGACGTTATTATTACTTATATCATGATTTATATACTTCCAGAATATAAAATATGATTTATATATCATATATATTCAGTATATATATATATAAGATAGATAAATGAAATGAAAAACACCGTTCATGGAGACGGTAGTCCGTACGTACGTATGAATGCTGTTTTCCTTTATTGTCTTGAATGGAAGTAAGTAGATGACATAAATATACATGTATACATAAATCCAGTAGCTTTATAATGTCATATATTTCATTATTATTTCTTATATATACTTTTTAATCATTCTTAAATGGTTAACATGGAGAATGAATCTCATCGCGTCATGGAGACGGTAGTCCGTACGTACGCACGAGCGATGATATCGTTCCCATGGTCGTGGAATTGTGTTAAAGTGTATGCATATTATTTCAGTATCAATATCACTTTATAATAATAATATATATTTACTCATTACACCATTATACCTATCCTATTAAGGTGGTGGCGGAAAATGGATTACACCACGGCGTGGAGACGGTATTCCGTACGTATGCACGCGCGGTGATTTCTTTTTCCGTAGGATGGATAGATGGTGAAATAGGGTTGTTTCATACTTAAAATAAAATGTCAGTATATGAGTGATACTGATGTTATTACTTCATAATGAAACAACCTTTTAAGAAGAAGTGGAAGAAGAAATAAAGATGAAAGAATTGGTAACGGTAATTACCTCTTCTTTGAAGCGCCTCTTTGAGACCTCCTCTTAGGGATGGGTCGAAATCCTATCATCCAATAAGATTTAGACAAGTTTAGGGTATTATTTTAAGCTTATCAATTAGATTTAACTGTAAGTTAAATAATTTAACTTTTACCGTGTCTTTTTGTTTTCTTTCACTATATGGTTAATAAACTTACTATAACATGCCAAACTAACCCCAAATTGTTTATTATTAATATATATATCCTTATCTAAGTCATTTGGCCGAACCTTAGATTTTTAGGAATAAAATAACAATTAATAATATAATATTTTATTTAAAAACTATTTTGTGTCAATTTTGACACTATTTGATATATGATGTTTGTGAAAGTCATAACAGAATTATATGTTCTAACCATGTTGATTAAATCAACACTAATATATAATAGTAACCTATAAAATTAGTGGAATTCATAAAAAGTCTCAAATTACATTCATTTGAGCATTTATAACATCAATTATGTTAATATTTCTTTAAAAGGGGTAATTACTGCATCATCGTTGTGTCATAAATAAATTAATTTATTTAAAGTCTAAAAATTATAAATAAAATATAATCATGTAGGAAATCTTTTTAGCTTTCTAATTAATATTTACAATCGAATTTATCTTATGTATTACCCTATATTAAAAATGTTTTAGTAAATAAACTTTGATTTTAACTATTTTAACTCTTCTTTGAATTAAATAATAATAAATGTCCTAATCTAATCCAAGTGGGCCTAAATGATAATATTTTACACTTAAGGTTGTTTTTTGTCGAGATAAACTTGTCCAATAGGATTAGGACATGTTTTAGGGTAATATTAATATCATTTTTACCCTTAATTACCCTATTTACTTTTAACCGTGGTAAATAAAAGTAAAAAGTTACTATTCACCAAAAATTATTTTCATCTCATTGAACCACATTTTACTTACTGACATCAACCGTGTCTCTCGGATTTTTGAAATTCCATTCACAGAAGCGGTAAAATTAAGTTTTATGAAAAATTCATTTTTTTAACTATCACTTAGTAGTTTCACTATTCATCAAAAATTGAAGGTTTTTAGAAAAATGCCAAAATTTCATCCTAAGCTATATTTCACATTCCAAATTAAAAAATGAAGTCTATTTTACCAAACACATAACATAGAAGTTGCATTAATTAATTTTATAATTAAATCCCGCTGTTAAAACAAATAGCGTGTTTTTAAGAAACAATATCTACCAAAAGATTGACACTTGATTATGTCTAGTTTAAATGTAAAATTACATCCAATGACCAACATCGTATTAAATTGTAAAAATATATTCTAAATATACTTTAAAACCACTAAAATTAATAATTTATCACTATTAATTATTTCGATTAAAAAAGATGTTTTTAATTATAATTTAGTAATTTTCACTATTCATCAGAATATGGAAGTGATAAGAAAAGTACAAAAATTTCACCTTAGGCTAAATTCGATACACCGAATCCAAAAATAAAGTCCATTTTGAGAGCTAAATTTTCTAAAATATAAAAAGTGGTTATTACTATTCATAACGGCTAGTTTTAATAATATTTTAATAGCATATCGTTGTTTCGTTAAACTCAGTATTACGTACTACACACACTATCGAGGAAGGTTGTGATTGCGTGTAATGCAAGGCAAGTCAAGGATGTGTGTTGTTCAAGATCCTTTTTGTGTTGCGTACAACACAAGACATTAGTGAAATTAAAAAGAATATTTTTCATAAAATATTGGGCTGTTACATTCTACCCCCCTTAAAATGAATTTCGCCCTCGAAATTCGTCGGGGTTATAAATGCTTTACTATTCGAAAGTTTCTTTAATAGAAACCGACATCGTAAAAAGGAATACCAAAACTTGGCTTTAAAAACTAAAGTATGAAATGTAACGATTAACCAAATAAACTAATCAATGGGTTTCCACATAGGTGAAAATATGGATATGGAAGAGAAATCTAACCATCATGTTCTGATGGAGAGTGGTAGAGAACATGGCTATGGAAAATCCAGTAAATCACAAATCCATAAATTTGTGACGATCTAAGGTACCATCTGATTCATCAGGTATAAGATTACTAGGAAAACATTTTTGGTTTTCAAGATCATTTCCCTAAAGTTGAAATTTTGAGTTAGAATAAATACTTACTTTATTTCGGTATAATCTCACTGTTGTTCGTGCCTTGAACAATTTCCACTTCATCTCTTAAATAAATGAAGTTGAATTTTTTATTTGTGAATTGTTAGCAGATCATGTGATAGAATGACGGGTCATTCCATCTGTCTCAATCAAAACGTTAGCAAAAATTATATAAATAAGTCGATCTATAGTGAGATTAATCATATATGGTTCCTAAAATGGACTTATACTTCATATATCATACTGCATAATATAATAAAACTAGTTTCTACTAAATAGGGACTTCCTGTAGGCCAGTGGTAGGCGATATAGGCCAGTCGCACTTCGGTTGTGGGTTCGATTCCTACAGCCATGTCCGACGCGATGGGCTGTCGCCCGTCCTGCAGGTTGTCCTTTTTCTAAAACTACATTACTATAACATCCCATCAATAATATCGAATAAAAAAAATTTCTATCCTTAAACAATACTAACTTATGTCCAACATAATCCATTCAAATCTTTAGGCTTATCCATAATACTGCAGTCCACTCTCATAACATAGTGAAAACGATTACCAGAGATTTAATACCATCGTTGATCCCCATATATCATAAGATATATCTTGTTGGTCACATTACAAACATTCAAAGGCCTTAATCTTGTACTCTCTTGAATACCCATTGAACCTTATTGAAAACATGAATTCTATTAAAAGTTAACTCTTTCCACATACCAAAATCCAAAAATTCTATATACTCAAACCATGATATAACCTTCTCCTTATATCAGTCATGAGCTCATGAATACTATCAAACATTTAATTTTCTCCTTATCCCTTCATTATGCGCATATCATCTACATTCCAAAAATATCTGAATAACCTTTCATGGATACTGGTAACATTAATCAGACAACAATGTAACAATCCTTACATGTCTCTTTATTCCATAGTACAATGAGATTGCTTATACGACATTACACATGATAAACATGTAATCATTCCACTACATTCTTAAACCATTGACCGAGCTTCAACAATTCTTTCATCTCACATATCATTTGTAGTCTCTTCATCATCATCCACATAAATACTTCCCATACGACCATACTTATTATCTTCATGAGACTTTCCCTTAGGGCATTGGTTTGCATAATGCCCGTACATTCCACATTTAAAACATTTAACCATTGTTGATGTCGTAGTAATACCATTATCCTCATCCATGTTGTTAACTGAACCTTTTCATTTTCATTTACTTGCTTTGTGTCCTTCTTTTCCACACCCAAAGCATCTTCCACTTCCTTTGAAACATTCTCCTTGATGCCTCTTCCCACAGGATTTACATAGGGGAAATTGAACTTTCTTTCCTCAATGATCATCATGAAACTCCATCTTTCTCTTATTAGCCGATTCAGGAAACTTACCAAATTTTACTTTATTGATCATATTATGAGATTGCTGATTCGGCATAATAATGATGTTTGGACTTCCAAATATCATTTCATTATGAAGAATATCATTCCATTGTCCATCATATCCCCCATTATCGTGAATCATCTTGTTTCCAGCCATTTTCTAAAACCCAAAAAGAATAGTGTGAGAGGCAAAAATCATGCTAGGGAAAACAACATAATAAAGGGGGAGTACCCTCAATATCTAACATCTTATGTTAAATTCTATGATCGTTACCGTAGTTCTAGGACTGTATCCTATACATATACTTATCCTTAGGGACATCCCTAGACATACCTTATAAATATCTCTAGGGATCTAACTAAAGTTCTCGCATCCTAGTTTCCAAAGGTTGACTAAACCTTTCCTCTAAAACCAACTGTAGAGACCCGAAGCCTGACGTACATGGACATTACATTAATTTTGCGGAATACTTAGTATATTACAAAAACACACACATAAGGATCGTAATAGTTTAGTGTCTTTGGCAACTCGGAACGTAAACTCCTAATCATGGTGAGAGATCTTCAAAATCTCCCATAAAGATCTTCCTTTTTTTTACCTAAAACCTTTCTTTATATCCTGGGGAAAGGAAAACATAAAAGGGTGAGCTCAAATGCTCAGTAAGGGTAAACAAAAGAAATATCAATCACATCATATACATAAGCACATAACGTTTGGAAATTTTAACCTGCAAAAGAGATCATAATTTCATAACATGGGGTAAATCATGGCAGTGAAATGTAATCACAATAATCATAACATAAAACATGAAACTTTGTGGCATTCACACATAATCATAGAGAATCATTTCTTGTTAGTCAAGACTCATTTCCAAGACTATCTTAGTGGACAAAGTCCCTTTCTGAATCGAGTAACCCTCGTTTCAGTCCTGTTACACTGAACCAGTATAACCTACCGTTCCAGCCCTGTCTATCTCATGAGATATAAAATCTTTACCCAATGAATTGGAGGGAGATATAGGTCCCACCCATATTATAATGAATCCTTTCTTATGTGTTCCACATAATCATAAATCATACATCATTTCATAACCCATTTAGTAAAAATGGGATTCGTAAACATCGTGACATCATAAAACAATTCATATAAGATAAAGGAATTCATAAAAATAATTCCATCACAACATAACCAAATCAATGTAATAATAGGGATAGAAACATAACCCTATGTTATCTTAGATGGAAAATAATTTTGATAAAATACTTGAAATGAATTCTTGGGGAAAATATCCTTTCTTCTTCAAAATCAATTTCTTTTCACAAAACGTCATGCAATTTTAAAAGAAAGATATTTTATTGAAAATAATAATGAAATCTTTTGGATGAAGCTTCATGAAAATAAGGCTTTATAAAACCGTAAAAATCCGTTCGTGCCGTATAAGTTAAAAAAAACATTCTTCTCGTACTTTTGTCGGAAAAGTCAAAAAAGTACCTAGTACGAAAAACGACAAAAGATTCCTTTCATATCTTTTACTAAAAACTAACCGAAGGGTAAAATTGGATTTAAACAATTATAGGTGGATGGAAATAATATTACATATTGAGGAAACATGGATGTGGATGATAAAATACACCCCAGTAAATACTTACGAATAAACAATCTCGGATAAAAATGAGATTGTGATATTTCCCCTTACCTTAGGTCTGATTGGCTTTGTATGTGTACAAACCTCCTATATAATGATTTAAATAATTTCATTGACTTATTACATAATCATATTCACTGTTATGATATCATATATGGTTCACTTATGACTTTATATTACCCGTTCTTTTGTAAATTCCACGTTAAAGAAGCATTTCTGGTAAAATCGTTTCATTTTATCGTAGGTGTTTTGACTTTTTGTTCATGACATTATTATTACTTATATCATGATTTAATTACTTCCAGAATATAAAATATGATTTATATATCATATATATTCAGTATATATATATATATAAGATAGATAAATGAAATGAAAAACACCGTTCATGGAGACGGTAGTCTGTACGTACGCATGAACGCTGTTTTCCTTTACTGTCTTGAATGGAAGTAAGTAGATGACATAAATATACATATATACATAAATACAGTAGCTTTATAATGTCATATATTTCATTATTATTTCTTATATATACTTTTTAATCATTCTTAAATGGTTAACATGGAGAATGAATCTCATCACGTCGTGGAGACGGTAGTCCGTATGTACGCACGAGCGATGATATCGTTCGCATGGTCGTGGAATTGTGTTAAATTGTATGCATATTATTTCAGTATCAATATCAATTTATAATAATCATATATAGTTACTCATTACACAATTATACCCATCCTATTAAGGTGGTGGCGGAAAATGGATTACACCACGGCGTGGAGACGGTATTCCCTACGTACGCACGCGCGGTGATTTCTTTTTCTGTAGGATGTATAGATGGTGAAATAGGGTTGTTTAATACATAAAATAACATATCAGTATATGAGTGATACTGATGTTATTACTTCATAATTAAACAACCTATGAAGAAGAAGTGGAAGAAGAAATAAAGATGAAAGAATAGGTAACGGTAATTACCTCTTCTTTGAAGCGCCTCTTTGAGACCTCCTCTTAGGGCACTAAAATTGGTCTTTGAGGAAGACCAGAACCTCTAGGATGTTTCTAGGGAAGTGGAGAAGAGATTTTGGCAGGTGTTGGCCGATCTTGAGTGCTCAAATTTGTGTGAGGAGGAGGGGGAGGAGGTGTCCTTTTATAAGGGAGGAGAGGGGCACCTTAGGAATACCTCAAAATATTATTTTATATTAATGTCAAAATCGGTTTATAATGGTTCCAAAGGGTCTTATTTCGAAGATAAAGTGGGGATGGGTCGAAATCCTATCAACCAATAAGATTTAGACAAGTTTAGGGTATTATTTTAACCTTATCAATTAGATTTAACTCTAAGTTAGATAATTTAACTTTTACCGTGTCTTTTTGTTTTCTTTCACTATATGGTTAATACACTTACTATAACATGCCAAACGAACCCCAAATTGTTTATTATTAATATATATATCCTTATCTAAGTCATGTGGCCGAACCTTAGATTTTTAGGAATAAAATAACAATTAATAATATAATATTTGATTTAAAAACTATTTTGTGTCAATTTTGACACTATTTGATATATGATTTTTGTGAAAGTCATAACAGAATTATATGTTCGAACAAAGTTGATTAAATCAACACTAATATATCATAGTAACCTATAAAATTAGTGTAATTCATAAAAAGTCTCAAATTACATTCATTTGAGCATTTATAACATCAATTATGTTAATATTTCCTTAAAAAGGGTAATTACTGCATCATCGTTGTGTCATAAATAAATTAATTTATTTAAAGTCTAAAAATTATAAATAAAATATCATTATGTAGGAAATCTTGTTAGCTTTCTAATTAATATTTACAATCGAATTTATCTTATGTATAACCCTATATTAAAAATATCTTAGTAAATAAACTTTTATTTTAACTCTTTTAACTCTTCTTTGAATTAAATAATAATAAATGTCCTAATATAATCCAAGTGGGCCTAAATGATAATATTTTACACTTAAGGTTGTTTTTGGTCGAGATAAACTTGTCCAATAGGATTAGGACATGTGTTAGGGTAATATTAATATCATTTTTACCCTTAATTACCCTATTTACTTTTAACCGTGGTAAATAAAAGTAAAAAGTTACTATTCACCAAAAATTATTTTCATCTCATTGAACCACATTTTACTTACTGACATCAACCGTGTCTCTCGGATTTTTGAAATTCCATTCACAGAAGCGGTAAAATTAAGTTTTATGAAAAATTCAGTTTTTTAACTATCACTTAGTAGTTTCACTATTCATCAAAAAGTGAAGGTTTTCAGAAAAATGCCAAAATTTCATCCTAAGCTATATTTCATATTCTGAATTCAAAAATGAAGTCTATTTTACCAAATTCATAAAATAGAAGTTGCATTAATTAATTTTATAATTAAATCCCGCTGTTAAAACAAATAGCGTGTTTTTAAGAAACAATATCTACCGAAAGATTGACACTTGATTATGTCTGGTTTAAATGTAAAATTACATCCAATGACCAACATCGTATTAAATTGTAAAAATATATTCTAAATATAATTTAAAACCACTAAAATTAATAATTTATCACTATTAATTATTTCTATTAAAAAAGTTGTTTTTAATTATAATTTAGTAATTTTCACTATTCATCAGAATATGAAAGTTATCCGAAAAGTACCAAAATTTCACCTTAGGCTAAATTCGATACACCGAATCCAAAAATAAAGTCCATTTTGAGAGCTAGATTTTCTAAAATTTAAAAAGTGGTTATTACTATTCATCACGGCTAGTTTTAATAATATTTTAATAGCATATCGTTGTTCCGTGAAACTCAGTATTACGTACTACACACGCTATCGAGGAAGGTTGCGATTGCGTGTAATGCAAGGCAAGTCAAGGATGCGTGTTGTGCAAGATCCTTTTTGTGTTGCGTACAACACAATACATTAGTGAAATTAAAAATAATATTTTTCATAAAATCTTGGGCTGTTACATATACAATTATTGACATTATATTCAAAAATGAGAAGAATGTTTGGAGGACATAACATGTATGTCAAGGAAATTAAATGTGAGATGAAATTCCCTTACATTATGTCTTGTCTCTCACCGTACTCATTCTAACCACATGAAAGATAAATATATTTTTATTATAATAATTTTACAGAACCATATTATTATATATAATACCATATATGGTTTTATGATGACATTATATCACCCAATTTTTAACAATTCTATGTTAAGGTTTTACATTAGGTAAGATTTTCATTATTCTTTCGAAGTGTCTTTATTTGCTTTATCGCAACTCGTTATACTTATATCATGATTACAGAATTTAAATCATGGTATAATTATAATTTATATCCATTATATGTATATTATAATCATTTAGGGAATTAATTAGTATGAAATGGAATACATTGTTCCTGGAGATGGTAAACCATACATAGACATGGAATTTGTTTCGTTTTTATTGTTCTATTGAAATAATGTATGAAAATAAAATGTGTGTATATATGTATCATTATTGTAGTGTAATTATTACATAATATATATCATATAATTTTATTAAACCTATCATTAATACATTCAATGTAGTGTGTGAACGATTGACATCACTTTGAGGGGCGGTTTCCTTCACTTCCTCAAATGAGATTACCATATATAGAGAAAATGGATTGTAAATATATGTGGGTTGATAAAAGGAATAAATATGAATAATTACATAATTAAATTAATATATAAAATATATAAATATATTTTTCATCATAATGGATACTATGAGTGGTGATAAAGTAGAAACGAACAATCATCGTTTCGTGAGGCCATTGTTCACCATACACAGAAACTGTATGTTTGACATCAATTAGATGGATATTTTTATACGGATATATCTAAATAATTTTATAAAAACTTATCAATATATGTAGGTTGCCTTTTTTTCAAACAATAATGGAATAAAGAGAGTGGATTGGGTGAAGAAGTAAAATAATGTAAAGGATCTTGAGAGAATATGTTACCTCTAAATCAGGTAACTAATTTTGGATAGTGCCAAAATGATTCATTGAGAGAATTTATACCAAAAGGGGGGATACAATGTTGAAAGGAGGATTTTTTGGAGTATATTTGTGAAGTTATTGTATGAAAAACAATGGTTTAGAGGATTTAGCAATGGGTAGAGGTGGTGTCCTTTTATCATGGAAGTAGAGTGGAACTCTTGTAAATATTTGAAGAGAGAATTCCACACCTATTTTCTTGTTGAAATTGGATCAGATAATATAAAACAGTATGTAATATTGGTCATATGGTCTAAATATATAAATAAAATTTGTTTTTTACATGATTCTATGCCATTTGGGTCTTAAATTATTGGTCAAGTACTTTATTAACCTAATTATACAATTAACCGATGTAATTTTTTGTAATTACATTCACTAATCCATTTTTTAAAACAAGGTTAGTAACACCCCAAGATTCCACGATACATATCCCTTTCAACAATGCAATATCTTGCATTTTACACAGCTTCATGATTCTAACACACCGCGACCAACCAAGTAGCCATTATGAATAGTAAAACCCAATTTTTGAACTTTTATAAATATTATATTTCAAAATTGATTTCATTTTTGGATTCGGAGTATCAGAATTATCTTAGGGAGAAAGTTTGGAATTTTTTTGAAAACATTCAATTTTTTATGAATAGTTAAAAAAACACTTAGTTATAGTTTAACACCGAATTTTTATTTAAATAATTATTTCATTTATTTTAATTTATTTTAGGTCTAAATAGATACATAATACTTATATAAGTTCAATGTAATTCATTGGATTTAGTTTATAATAATTTTAGATATATAAAATTTTTATTGAACTTTTCACAGTCTTTTACCCACCTCCTAGGATAATTTCCAAATTCAAGTAAAAAATAATTTTACCGCTTATATGACTAGAATTTAAAAAATCCTAAAGACACGGTAGATATTAGTAACTAAAATATGATTCAATAAGATGAAAATAATTGTGGTGAATAGTAACTTTTTACTTTTATTTACCATGGTTAAAATTAAATAGAGTAATTATGGGTAAAAATGATATTATTAATACCGTAAAAAATGTCCAAATTCTATGGGATATGTATAATTCGACCAAGAAATAATTTAAGAATAAAATATGAACCTCTTTGATCTACTTGGATTATATTAGGACACTTATTATTATTTGATTAAAATAAGAGTTAAAAGAGTTAAAATCAACGTTTAATAACTAAAACACTATTAATTTAGGGTTATACATATGATAAATTCAACTATAATTATTTATCAGAAAACTAAAAAGATTTCATACTTAGTGGTGTTTTATTTATATTTTTTAGACATTAAATAATATAATTTATTTATGAGTCAATGATGATGTAGTAATTACATAATTAATGAAATATTAAAATAATTGATATTATAAATATACAAATAAATGAAATTAGAGACATTTATTGAATTCCATTAATTTATAGGTTAATATGAATTGTTAGGGTTTGTTAGATTAATTTAGTTCGAATTAATAATGCTGTTTTGAATTTAGAAAAAACTAAATACCAAATAGTGTCAAAATTGACATAAAATAGTTTTTTTTTAAAATATTATCTTATTAATTGATATTGTATTCCTAAAAATCTAATGCTAGGGAAAAGGACTTATATAATGATAGTTTTATCATTAAAAAACCACTTTTGGTTTGTTTGGACGTATATTGTATGTTTATTAACCATATAACATAAAAAATAAAATGAGATTTGGTAAATGTCAAAATAATTTTCTAAGAGTCAAATCTAAAAGATCAAGTTAATATAATGACCCAAACCTGCCTAAAAACTATTGGTTGTTTGGTTTTCCACCAATACCTACCTTATCCTTTAAATAATCCATTTTTGAGTTTTTTAAAACCGAAATTGATTTTATTATAAAATAATATTTGTATCTTTTCCTAAGGTGCCCCTCACCCCTCTTATAAACGGGCACTCCCCCTTCTCTGTAATTCACACATTCAATGTCATTTGGCTCGGCTATACACTGACCCAATACCCATATCAACTATCATCCCTTCATCTTAGTGTCATTCCTTTAGTCATAAATCCAACCTAAGGATTCCTTTTGGTCAAATCAAAAGGAATAACCCGAAGAAGAGGTAAATATCTCCCCACCTCTTTCAAGTTCCTTTCCTCTTCCACTTCCTTTTTCTTTTTGTTTCAATTATAAAATAATATCTCTAGTATATATAATATGATTTTATTATAAATATGGTACAACCAAATTCATTATTCTATCAATCTTTTGAATGACATGTCACCATACGTCCGTACGTACGGGTTACCATCGCCACGTCGTGGTGTAATTGTTATTCAATACATTATTATTTGGATGGTTATAATAAAGATTTTTTATTGATGTAAATAATAAATATAACATGATAATGATTATTTATATATGATTTACTATCCAATTATATATTATTTTAATATCAAATTAATTATATTGTCGCTCCCACGTATGTACGGATTACTGTCTCCACGAACATGATGAGATTCATTCCCCATCGTATCCCCTAAAGACAAAATTTCATTAGATGATTAAAAATAATTTTTAAAGACATAATATCATTCTGAATATGAATATGATACATCCATTCCATAACACACAGAACTGATGTATCAAATCATATAAAGGAAAACGAATCAGTTAACACTCGAAAGGATGATAATACTAAGATATTATTAACAAAGCATTATTAGAAGATCATATATCATATCATATTAATAGATATGATTATTGAATAATTAAATAACAATTATTTCACCAATATAAATGAGGTTAACCTACCCTTGACCAATGAAAAGTACAAGGTACGTGTAAATTTCACAATCTCTTTATTATCTGAGGTTTTTTATAGGTAATTATCTACTGGGACCTCTTTATCACCGACATTCATGTTTCATAAAAATGTATTTCAAAACATTATTTCTATTTTATATACTATCGGATAAATTCATTTATACCCTTGTTTGACTTTTATAAAATGTTTATAAAAGAATATTTCTGTCATTTTTCAAACAAGGTACTATGTGACCTTTTCGAAAAAATTATGGAAAGAATGTTTTTTTAACTTATACGGTGGGTGAGGCTATATTACGTCGTTATAACTTCATCGAAGCATCCCTTACAATCTTATAATAATATTTTCAAAATAAATCTTTTATTTATAATTATTTGACTCTTAAATGATTTCAAAATAGAATGAGATATTTCTCTAAAAAGGTTTTGATTTCATATATGTCAACATCCTATGATAAATTTATGTTTATTTGATGTTGATTTATTATTATACAGAAATTCTATACTGTCTTAAAGTTTTTTTGATACTTTTGAATGTGGATGTACTATTTGTATACCATTCATGGTTTACGGTTAAAGTATATACATTTTTAATGCTAGTTTTAATACAAATTTTTATGTTATATTTCAGCCTTTACATATGAGGAATGTGTTGGACTTATTAACTGATGGGTGGAGCCTTTTATAGATCCTCGTGGAATCAGTATGTCTCATGAGACAACTAGGCTTGGAATTGGCTGAGTCCTTTCCCAATTCGATATATGTTTTTGGTCGAGGCATTAATCATTTTTAGATGACTTGTCCAAGGCCTTGACAAAATGTTTCACAATGTAGGGAAATATACATTCCCTCATTATGAAAATAATATTGATGGTTCATGTGGTCATTCGACTAGTCGAATACCCGTGATTATGTTTTATTATGGAATTATTTACTCATCTCTTATTCCTACCATAAAATTATTCATGTTCATTATTGGTAAAGGATTGGGGTTTTAATTATTCACCATACTTAATATTAATGTTATATTACACTGTATTGCTTACCCTTACTGAGCATTTGATCTCACCGCTTTCTTTTGTTTCATTTTCCCAGGATATGAATAAGTTATTTATAAGTGGCATTCAATCATAAACTAGGAGGCTTGGATATTCCTAATGGAATATATTCATGTTTTATTTCTTTTCAAGATGTAATGTTGAACATATATATGAACCTTGTTTCCAATAATACTAAAATGATTGGTCTTTCAAGACATGATTTCCTTGAGATCATGCCAATTTTATGTAAAATGCACCGACTCTGGGTAACTAGGGTTGGGGAATTAAAGTTGGTATTAGAGGAAGTTTAGAATAAACCATGGAAACGAGATTTAGATAAACTGTGGTTAGAGCACATTACCCTAAGATAGGCTTTGAGGATTAGTATTGAAGGACTAACTATAATTTTGGTATTATAGAGATTTTGTGAGTTTTCCAAGAAATACATCCCTTTCTAGATATTATCAGGTAGAGGTGGCTCTGGCACAGATATACCTAGGTTTAAAACCCAAAAACACCACTTTGAGCTAGACTCGAACGGGAACTAGTGCTTGACAACGGGCCATGCTGCACTCTTGGTTACGACAATCCCAGGGGATATTCTTAGGATAATTCTAATTTTCATTACAAACCATTATGAAGGGTTTATGAGTGTATACTTCATCAAAGAAGACATTTTTATGATTATGGATTATATCCATAAACTTTTCAATTTATGTTAAGAGTTATACAAGTTTGGATTTATGTATTGTGATTCATAAACTAATCTAGTGTATTCCATTGTTTAGAAATGTTTCCTAGTGGAATTATTGGAAACCGTATCATTTCACACACTCTATGTTGGGATTTCCCTCTTGTTCAAGATAATTATAGTGGAGCTGGTGATACAGCTGGTGGTGATCACCTTATCATTATACATGGACCACTCAAGTAGGTTATGAATAATAATAGTACCCATATGAGGAACCCTAATCCACATCACAGATGATCAATGATATACTTCTTCATGAGGCTACAACCACCAACATTCAACGGGGGTACAAATCCATTAGTAGTTGAGAAATGGATAAATTCTGTAGATAAAATATTCCACCCCTTGGAGAGTAGCGAAAGCGAAAAAGTTGTCATGGCAGTTTACCACCTCACTGGAGATGCTGATCAATGGTGGTCATTGATACAAAACACAAAGGAAGATGATAAAGTATCAAATATGTAAGAGAGGTATTTTAAAGAACTTTTCTTAGAAAAATACTTTCCTCGTGACCATCGAACAGATTTGGAAAGACAATTTTTGAGTCTGAGGAAAAATGAGAAATAGAACGTCGCAAAGTATGAAGCTAACATTACAAGGCAAGCGAGGCATGAAACAGATTATATACCTAACACAAGAAGTAATATTGACCCTTAATTTTATGGGTTAAAACCATTTCCTCATTTAGCATTAGTATCAAAATCCCTTTCATCATAGGAATATATTGTCTCGTGTTCTTTCAAGACAAAAAAGTAATTCCCTATGTCTTATGATGTTAATGAAAATAAAGAGAAGAAGAGATTTGTTGAACACTATGGGAATGAAAATAAGGAAACAGGGAAGATGTGAAGAATTGAATTTCCACCCTGTGATAATTTTAGAAGGAAGCACCCTGGTTCCTGTATAAAATGAATAGGAGTATGCTACAGATGTGGATATAAATTCCATCATACTACTGATTGTAAGGTAAAAAAAGATGCTACCAATGATAAATGATACAATTTCAGAGAGATGAGACATTATGAAAATGAATGTCCTAAGAATCAGGGATACTTACCTCATAAAAGGCCAAGAGATCAAGGAAAAGCTTATGCAATCACTACTGCTGAGGTTGATGCCCCGAAATACGTGGTGGCAACTAATTTAATGTATTCCTCAGGTTTAGAAAATGATTTATTTTATTCTGGATCGTAGCATTGTTTCATATTTTCCCATTTTTCTATAAACAATAGATATTTCCTATTTTATTTAACAAGGGAGTTTTCAGTCAAAAATCCTAAGGTAAGTATCATTACAAAAATGTTTTGTGAATCAGTCCCCATTAGGGAATAAAAATGTTCTTTATCCACTGATCTCATCTTCATATCCATGATTGAATTTGATATAATCCTCTGTATGGATTGGATTTCAGACCATTATGAAAAAATTTATTGTATGAAGAAGGAGGTTACTATTTTTGATGACGTTGATAAACAACACCATATATTTAGAGTAGAATCGTCACCACCTAATTCTTATTTAGTTCCACCCCCCAGTAGCAGAACTAAATTCAATTATTGGGGAGAAAGATAATGAAATAACAGTGGGTGAGGAAATGAATGTTTAAATAGAGTATGTACTTATTGTGAATGAATATGATGATGTGTTACAAGAAGATTTACCTGGACATCCTCCAGAACGAGAAATTGAGTTTTCCATTGATATAATTCCGGGTTCAAGGCCCATATCGAAGACCCCTAATATAATGGCCACTGTGGTATTAGTGGAACTAATGAAACAACTATAGGAATTGATTAATAAGTGATTTATTCTCCCTAGTGTTTCTCTACAGGGAGCCCCTATTCTTTTGTTAAGAAGAAAGATGGATCTATGAGGTTGTTCATTGACTATAGGGAGATCAATTCTATAACAATATTGAAAAAATATCCCATACCTATCATTTAATATTTAATTGATTAACATATTGGAGCTCAATACTTTTCAATGATTGAACATCGATTTGGATACCATTAGTTGCATTTAATGAAGGAAGAAATTTCGAAAACAGCATTTCAAACCAGGTATGAGCATTACTAGTTTAGAGTAATGACTTTTGGATTGAATAATGCACCCTTTGTCTTCATGGATCTAATGAATAGAGTTTTGAAGGAATATCTTGATGACTTAATAGTGGTATTTATTGATGATACCATGCTATACTCCAAAATCGATTAGGATCATGAAAATAACTTGTCCATTATCCTGAAGACTGTGACAAATCATGAATTATATGGGATGGTTAGCAAATGGGAATTCAGGCTTTAAGATATTTCTTTTTATGGAAAATATTTTCTCCAAGGATGGAATCTATGTTGATCAATCTAAGACCAGGGAAATACAAGATTGTCCAGCACCGATGAGTATAACTGAGGTATGATGTTGTATTGGTTTAGAATGTTGTTATCGATGTCTTCTACAGAATTTTTCCTAGTTGGATAACCAATTAGCAAAACTCACATGAAAAGGGGTTAAATTTGTTTGTACAAAAGAATGTGAGGAATGTTTTGTATAACTGAAGAGAAAATTAGTCAGTTATTTTATCTTTACTCTACCATCGGGGAATGATGGTTTTGTTATTTATAGTGATTCATCGAAAAAATGACTTGGTCGTGTCCTTATGCAGAATGATAGAGTTATTGCATATGCATCATGACAACTGAAAATTCATGAGCAATACTATCCTACTCATGATCTTGAGTTAGAATCTGTAATCTTTGATTTTAATATTTAGAGGAACTATCTCTATGGTGAAGAATGTTATATTTATACTGATCAAAAGAGTTTGAAGTATATTTTCTCACAGAAACAAGTCAACATGAGGAAAATAAGATGGCTTAAAATACACAAGGATTATGATTGCACGATACTATACCACAAGAGGAAATAAAATATGGTGTAGAATGCTTTGAGCAAAAAGGATCATGGAGTTTTGAACAAGATGACAGATGAAAATGATCCTATATACATGGATCTAGTAAATATGGATATGTGAATCACCATGGAAGGTGAAACATCAATAATTTTTCAAATGGATTCCAAAAAATCACTACTAAATAATATAGAGTTCTCAAACCAATGATGAACTGTTTCAAAAAAAGATTAAAACTGTGAATTATGGGATATTTAGTGACATTGTGTTAGAATATGGAATTTTGAAATTTTGGAAGATACTATTTGTTCCCGATATACCATATCGAAAAATGGAATTGTTTGATGGTGCTCATAGTTCCAATTTCTCTATACACCCTCGTAGCACCAAAATGTCTAGATATTTGAATGAATATTTTTGTGGGACAACATGAAGAATGAGATTGTGGATTTTGTGTTAAAATGTATGGTTTTTCAACAAGTGAAAGCTAGAAGGAAACAGCCTGGAGGAGTCTTGAAACCTCATCCCATACCTGAGTATATATGGTATAATATTGTGATGAACATTGTCATGGGACTACCAAAGACTCCTAGAAGGAATGATGCAATATGGGCCTTTATTGATTGTCATACCATGTAAGCACATTTTCTTTCTATAAGAGAATATTTACCACTTGAACAATTAGGAAGACTATAAATTAAGGATGTTGTAAGACATCATGGAGTATCATTATCGATTGTTTCTTATCATGATCCCCGTTTTACAACAAGATTCAGGAAAAAACATCAGAAAGCCTGGGATACTAAGATTCGATTGAGTACTGCCTACCACCCCCATAATGATGGAAAACAATAACGAACTATTAAAAACTAAGAAGACATGTTTAGATCATTCTTACATGACATTCAAGGTATGTGGGATCAATACTTACCTCCGGTAAATTTATCCTATAATAGTTGCTTCCATTAAAGTATTTAGATGCCACTATAAGAAGCGTTATACCGATAGAGATGTCACACACCAACCTTTTGGGATAATGTTCATGAATGAAAACTCATAGGCCCAGATAATGTAGAGGAAATGATGGAAATGGTGATGGTAATCAAAAACCACATCAAAGCATCACAAAGTAGGTAGAAGTTCTATGATGACAACCGAAGGAAGGATTTCGAATTTCAGGTAGGAGATCATGTTTCATTGAATGTATCTCCATGGAAGGGTGTTATAATTTTTGGTAAAAAGGGAAAATTATGTCCTAGGTACATCAGACCATTCAAAATTCTAGAACGAATTGGAGTTGTAGCTTACTATTTGGCAATGCCGCAAAGTCTATCCAATGTTCATGATGTGATCCATGTATCACTATTGAGAAAATACATGCGTGACCCAACACATGTACTCACCTATTAGGAATTAGAAGTAGAACCCGAACTATCTTATTGCGATCTGCCTGTCAGGATTCTTGATAAAAGTGAACAAGTGATGAGAAACCGGACGACTTTTCTGGTAAAAGGTTTATGGAGAAACCATAAGATGGAAGAGGCAACATGGGAACCTGAGGAAAATATGATGAAAAACCACCCGATTCATTTGATGCTGTAGACTTCTAGAAATTTCGAGGAAGAAATTATTTTATGGATGGGAGAATGTAACACCCCAAGGTTCAATGATACATTTCCATTTGAATAATGAAATAGCTTGCATTGTATGCAACTTCGAGATTCTAACACATCGCGACAATTCAAAGTAGTTGTTATGAATACTAATACCTACTCATTTAAATTTTTTTAAATTTTATCATTCAAAATGGACGTCATTTTTGGATTAGGAATATAGAAATTATTGTAGGGTGAATTGTTGGTATTTTTTTGAAAACATTCAATTTTTTGATGAATAGTGAAAACCACTGAGTTACAGTTTAAAATCGAATTTTTATTTAAATATTTATTTGTTTTATTTAAACTTATTTTAGGTCAAGATAGATACACAATACTTATATAAGTTCAATGTAATTCATTGGACTTATTTTATAATAATTTTAGATATATAAAATTTTATTGAACATTTCACACTCTTTTACCCACATCCTAAAGAGAATTTGCAAATTCACAGAAAACCAAATTTTTCCTCTTCTATGACTGGAATTTAAAAAATCAAAGAGACACTATTGACATCAGTCTGTAAAATGTGGTTCAACAAGATGAAAATAATTTTTGGTTAATAGTACCTTTTTACTTTTATTTACCACAGTTAAAAGTAAATTGGGCAATTAAGGGTAAAAATGATATTATTGTTACCCTAACACATGTCCTAATTCTATTGGATAATTATAATTCGACCAAAAAAACCTTTGGAATAAAATATGAACCTCTTGGGTCCACTTGGATTAGATTAGGACACTTATTATTATTTTATTTAAAGAAGAGTTAAAAGAGATAAAATCAATGTTTAATAACAAAAACCTTTTTAATATAGGGTTATCAAAAGATAAATTCGACTATAAATATTAATTATAAAGAAAGAAATATTTCCTACATAATGGTAGTTTATTTTTATTTTTTATACATTAAATATTTTAATTTATTTATGACACAATGATGACGTAGAAATTACATAATTAATGAAATATTAAAATAATTGATATTATAAATATCCAAATAAATATTATTTGGGACTTTTTATGAATTACACTAATTTCTAGGTTACTATGACAAGTTTGGGTTGGTGAGATGAATTTTTTTCGAAGTAATAATTCTATTATAAATTTAGAATAAAGAAAATAACAAATAGTGTCAAAATTGACATAAAAGAGTTTTCAAAAAAAATATTTTATTATTAATTGATATTCTATTCATAAAATACTATGTTTTGGCCAAAATATTTAAATAATGATAGTTTTGTTATTTAGAAACAACTTGAGGATCTTGTGGAAGTATATAATAATTTTATTTACCATATAATATAAAAATACAAAGAGACATGGTAAATGCCAAACAATTTAACTAAGAGATAAATCTAAAATATATGGGTAATATAATGACCGAATCTTGTCTAAAACCTATTGGTTGACTGGTTTTATATCTGTATCCACCTTATCCTTTAAATAATCCAATTTTATCCATTATAAAATGAAAATTATTTTATTATAAAATAATATTTCTAGATTTTCCTAAGATGCCCGTCAACACTCTTATAAAAGTGCACTCCCACATCTCTCTAATTAACACTATAAAATCCATTTGGTTCTGAAAAACCCTACCCAAATACTCTCTAAAATGTCCTCCATTATCCTAGAGGCCTTCTTATAGTCAGAAAGCCAACCTATAGTGCCCTTTTGATCAAATCAAAAGGGTGAACCTGAAGAAGAGGTAAATATCTCACCACCTCATTCAAGTTACATTCTTCTTCTACTTGATTTTTCTTTGTTTTTTCCATTATTAAATAATAACTCAAATATATTCTATATAATTTGATGTTATTATATATATGGTACAACCAAATTCATTATTCAATCCATCGTTTGAATGACATGTCACCATATGTGTGTACGTACGTCTTACCGTCTCCTTGTCGTGGTTTAACTGTTATTCAATACAATATTATTTTGATAGGTATAATAAAGATGTGTAATTGATGTAAATAGTAAATATAACATGATAATGATCTTGTATATAAGATATAACATCCAATTATATATTATTTTAATATCAAAAGAATGATATTTTCACCCGTGCGTACGTCCGGATTACCGTCTCCACGAACGTGATGAGATTTATTACCCATCATATCCATTCAAGAATAATTTCCATTAGAAGGTTGAAAATAATTTCTAAAGACTTAATATCATTCATATTATGAATAACATGCATCATATCCATAAAAAAAATTACATACATAACAAAGAATATAAACTAAAACAAATCAGTTAACACCCGAAACAATGATAATACTATGCTATTATTAACAAAGCAATAATAAAAGATCATATATGATATAATATTAATGTATATGATTCTTTTATAATTTAATAACAATTATTTCACCATTATACAGGTGGTTAACCTTCCATCGACCAAGGAAAAGTACATGGTAAGGGTTAATTTCACAATCTCTTTATTATCTGAGGATGTTTATACGTAATTATCTACTGAGATCTCTTTGTCATCCACATTCATGTTTCTTAAAAAAGTATTTCAGAACATTCATACAATTTTAAATTCAATTGGTTAAAGACATTTATAACATTATAAGACTTTTAAAAGCTATTTATAGTGTAATATTTCTGGCGTTTTCCAAACAAGTTACTTTATAACCTTTTTGACAAAATTAAGGTAAGAATGTTTTTTAACATATATGGTGGGTGCGGCTATATTACATTATTATAACATTGTCGAAGCTTCCATTAAAATCTTATAAAAATATTTTCAAAATAAATGTTTTATTTATAATTATGTGACTCTTAAATGATTTCAAAATAGAAATAGATATTTCTGAATAAAAGGTTTTGATTTCATCTCTGTCAATATACATTGATGGATTTCATGTTTATTTGAAGTTGATTTATTATGATTCAAAAAATCATTATTTTTATTGAAGGTTTTTTTATACGATTGACTGTGGATGTGCTATTTGTATACCATTAATTTTTTATGGTTAAAGTGTTAACATTTCGTATGATAGTTTTAATACAAAACTTTATGTTATATTTCAACATTTTCATATGAGGAATGTATTGGACTTAGTAAGTGACGGGTGGAGCCTACTATAGCTTGTCGATTAATCATTAGGTCTCATGAGACAACTAGATGTGGAATTGGCCGAGGTCTTTCCCAATTTGATATATGGTTTGGCTGAGGCGTTAATCATTTTTAGACATCTTGGCTGAGGCCTTGACAAAATGTTTAAGAATGTCCAACATTATACATTCCCTCATAATGAAAATAATATTTATGGTTCATGTGGTCATTAGACTAGTAGAATAACCATGATTATGTTTTATTATGGAATTATTTACCCAGCTCATATTCCCGCCATAAAATTATTCGTGTTTGTTATTGGTTAAGGAATGTGGTTTAAATTATTCACCATGGTTAATATTAATGTTATTTTCCACTGTATTTCTTACCCTTACTTATCATTGGAGCTCACCCCTTTCTTATGTTTCATTTTCCCAGGATATGAATATTTTAGTTATGAGTGACTTTCGGGCATAATCTAGGAGGCCTGGATGTTTCTTATTGAATATATTCATGTTCTATTTCATTTCAAGCAATAAAGTTGAACTTATGTATGTATTTTTTTTCTAATAATACTAAACAGATCAATATTTAGAGACATGATTTCATTTTGATCATGCCAATGTTATGTAATAACGCACCGACTCATGGTAACTAGGGTCGGGGCGTTACAAGGTTAACCTGATTATACAATAAAAATTATTCTAATTCAAAATATGGAATCCATTTGGAAAAATAATACACACATTAGTGGAAATGTTTTATTAAAAATTAATCTCGTTGATAGGATGACATTACAGGTTTTTAATTTCAAAAAATATAAATGTTTTCTAAGTTTTTGTATTCAATTTCAATATAAAATTATTTCAAATGAAAAAATTTTATTAATTGATTAATATATTATCTATGTAAAATATTAAACCAATTAAAATATAATATAACCATATAAATTTCATAGATGAAAAAGTAGTTTTGAATTAAAATCCAGTATTTTTATCTATTCATTAAAAGACGAAACCTATCAGAAAAATACCACAAAAATCATCCTAACATAATTTTTATGATTAAATTACAAATATAAAGTTTATATTGACATTATATATATATAAGTGTTCCAAATATAGAATTAAAAATGTGTTTAACATTAAAAGGTAGAAAAAAATACCTTTATAAAAATGGTTTCTATGAACAATGTTTTGTTTGTTCTTATCTTATGTATATAAAATATATCAGATGAATATAAAAAATATTTGATTGATTATAAAACATATGTTTTACAGTAATATCAATTGAAAATTATTATAAATTTAAATTTGTAGGATAAAATATCTTTGCGACTATAATAATACTTCTTTTTATATTCAATATGTTTTCATATTCATTATTTTGTAACCTATGAATTCATCTTATATTTGAGTAGACCACATATTTTCATAAATTAATTAATAATATTCCTATCCATAAAAATAATGTATGGTTTATTTTTTATTATAATAATTTTTTTTAATAATATATTATAGTTTGGTTACACTCAGTCTTTCTTGTCATGCAAGTCATCGAGGAAGTTCAATCTTGCGTGTAATGTATGCTAACCTTATTGTTCCGTGTATCATATGAAAATTTGGGATTATGCATTACATACCCCAAGTCAGTGATATGTGGATGAAATAATTTACTTATTGAAAATTAATTTTCAATGTTGTGTGAAGCGAATAATATCAATAGATTAAATAAATTTAAAAACAATTACAACAAAATCTCAAGGTTTTATATTATACCCCCTTAAAATTAATTTCTTCCTCGAAATTCATCTTGGTAATAAATGGTTTCATTCGTGAAATTTTCATTAAATGAAATCGAAATTTTAAAATTTAATTCTAAAACTTCCATTATAAAAGGTATGTTATAACCATAATGGTTACCCAAATTAAGTATTAACTAGATTCCAAAATATGAGAACATGGGTGGGAAGTGAAATCATAAACATGGATTAAAAATCATACCATAAATTTCTGATATACAATGATAGAGAATACTGTCTGAAAAAATTTAAGAATCACAAGTCTATAAATTTACTATAACATAAAAGACCAACTGATCTATTAGAAACGAAGCTACTAGGATTACATTTTTTTATTAAAGATAAATTTTTCATAAATATTTTTCATGAAATTGTATACCTTCATGATTTTGTGATATCCTTATTACTTTCTATTTTTACTTGACCCACTTCTCCTATTTCTCTAAAAAGGAATCTTAATTTTTCATTCCTATAGAACTAACCGATCATGATTCCCATGACATAACTTCCCATTTTTCATTAGTTACCATCAACAAATGTTATTTCTAATAGGCTATTAAATATCCATAATTACTTTTCATGAATATAACACATTAATATTACTAATATAATTGTAAATTTCACATAAACATTCCATTAATTGTTATAATTCTAACTTTATTCCTTAAATAGGCTCTTAACATCAAACAAATTCTTTTATATTAGAAACTTGGGTCCTTCCATTTACTGATAGAATATCAAATGTGAATTAATTAATACATAATACATTTCAAGAAATATAATCAATGAAATCTCACCAAAATATGACCAATAAGACATTCATAGATAATATTCAAACAAAATGAAACATATGTATTCCAACTAATAATGGATAGGTAATTAATAATCACTTGGGTTCACTTCGTCCATTCTGATCACATATTACATACCTTTGTATTTTTTCATTAGAGGTTATTGGTACTGAATGAAATTATTATCCCATGGATTTGGGTACTCTCTGGTGAAATTACCAAACTCCCTACAATTGAAACACTGAAGTGTAAAGGGTGCATCTTGAGGATTTATCTCATTATTTTCATCATTGTATAACTAATTTCCAATCAATTATTCATTCAACCGCTTGATATCCTTCCTTTACACACATAAAATATTTAATAATCCCATTAATACAATTTCCACCATGCTTCTTTCCAAATGTAGAGAACAAAGGAAGGATCATATTCCTATCTACATGGGGTGTTAATTATCGTTGGAACTCCACATTCATCTTCTTATTAAAACCACAAGATTGATAAATAACTCCAACCTCCGTTTCCACTTTGATATCACAATAAACAATATCATCAGAGCTACCATTGTGTCTTATTTGAAATAACCTTATGAGACTTCTATTTAGGCCACTGAAGTACCTATCAAATTTCATTTCTTGTATGATCACAATAACAGAATCATCTCTCTAAAGTGTTGTTAAATTAGCTTCATCGGTACCTATATATTCATCTTCCTTTTTGTTCAACTCAAGGATCTCCTTTTCCATCTTTGTATGAAGTGCACGAGGAATGTAATAATTTAAGAATATGTTCTTGAACTCATCCAAATCCATGGATTCAATTTCATGTTTCTTCCACGTATACTTGACTTGTGTCCACAACTGGTCTTCTTCACCTTATAAGTAATAAATATCTAGAATGGATTTCTCATGATCCAAACACTTGAGATTGGAGAATATCTTTTCAGTTGTACTGATCTATTTTTTTGGAACATGTGTACCAGGTGATCAGCTAAAAGAATGTGGATGATGCCTCATGAAGGACTCAATAAAATTTTTTTACCTCATTTTATCATCATTATTCATTACAAGAGAATTATATATTATCATTGAAATAATAATCTTAAGTAACCTCCCAAATCATTTAGATTATCAAGAGAGTAATCATTGAGTAGACCCTCAAAATCACCCTTAACATGATTCATTCGGGTTCCATGCATTGAATAAATCAAAAAACAATAGAATACAAAACAATTATCAAAGATAGGAACCACATATTCCTGAAAATTCTCGCACATGGTGTCTAAATTACTAGACATTCCTTAGTAAAGAATAGCTTAGGTATTTAGTAATTTATCCATAGGTAAATTATATTTAAATCTATAATGATTATTCATGAATATTTTGGGAATTCCAAATGAATATCCATTGAGTGTGTCAAACAATTTGTGCAGCAATGCTTTTTGTCAGGTAACCAATTACCCCATGTCAGGATGTGATCATCTTGTTAGAGTTGTTACCCAAATGTACATATGTGCTAGAGCCGAATCCACATGTACTATCCAGGTATGTATGTATTACTAAGAAATCACTTACTCTATCTTTTACCAGTATTCTAAGACATTTTTCTAAATGTTAAGTAATCCTTATACATATCCTTAGAGACATCCAAAGACATATCCTTATAAATATACCAAAGGACCTCAGTAAGGTTTTCTTTACCTAATATCCTAATGATTACTAATCCTTTAAATTTATACTATCTATATCATCCCAGGCATAACATACATTGATATTTCATCATTTTAGATAAATATTTAGTACATTACAAAATTAAATATTCAGAGTCCATAAGAGTTTAGTGTCTTTCAAAAAATGGAATCACAATATTCTATCTCAGTGAAAGATATTCAATATATCCCATAAATATCTACACATTTATTACTTATACCTAAATCATTTATTTATAATGTTTGAGAAATGATACATATGAAATGGGTGATATATGATTCTCAATAATGGTAAATAAGGGAGATCTTCAATCATAAACATGAACATAGGGGTATAATAATGCGATTCTATCATAAAGAGATCACACACTGCATATCAATGATCGTAAAATTGAGATATGGGATAAATCATGGATGTTGATAAGACAAGAGTCATACGAAAACAAACATCACAGTACATTAAATCATAACTAGGGAATAAGACATATTATATATATATATATAATAGAAACACTTATGTTAGGGCCACATACTAAGACCATTATGACAAGGTAGGCTTGGGAAATGACCTGTGTACCAACATTGAGATTGGGATAGAAAACCACGTACCCACTTTCATTTAGGATTGGGCTATAACCCATGTAACTTATTGTTTTTTGGATTGGCTTACTATATGTATACCCTCTTTTATTTAGACTTGGGATACGACTCATGAACCTTCTTATTTTCAGGAATAGTATACAAAATGTATACCATATTTTTTCAGTCTTGTGCTACAACCCATAAAAAATATTTATTTTTGGTCATGGGATAAAACCCATACACCCTCATTATTTTTGGTCTTGGGAAATAACCCCTTCACCCACATTATGTTTGGGCTTGGACTACAACTAATACACCCTAATTCTTTTTGTGGTTGGCCTACAAATAGTACTTCCTCATTATTTTGGATCATGGGATACAACCTATGTACCCTTTGATCTCAAATAAAATATATCATTTCCCAATTAATTTAAGGGAGATATATGTCCCACCATTGTCATTGTAATATCATTAATTCACGTCCAAAAAGATAATAAAACCTTCACCATATCAAGACTCCTAAAAAGAAATTAGTTTAAAAAACATCAAATCATGAACCACAAAATAAAATGGGTGTTATTAAAAATTTATCTCATCATAACCTATGTTAAATATATAGGTTTCATAACCATTTCATCGAATAATTCCCAATTAATGTGAAATATATTTCATAAACATTAATCCTGTGAAATTTTAACAGTTTTCATAAAGGCCATTATATTATGTGTAACCCATTCAAAGATAAGATATGAATGTAACTTTTATATAACTACCTAAAATGGATTGAGTAACATCAAATGATGTATTCTTATAGGGAATAATGGTTAGATATATCATTACAAATTATTCATATGGAAAATATCCATTCTTCTTCAAAGAAGTATTTTTCATACCTAAAACCATTTAAAATTATATTCTTATAAAATAACCTGAAAATTTATAAAGAAGATATCAAATGATTTTTAAAACCATTTTACATGAAAATTAATTTTAAGAATAATTTCATAAAGATTAACCTTTTAAAAGTGCAATGGAATATTCAAAGGAACGACGTTATGTTAATATGTACATGTCGTATGAGGTAAAAAGAACAGTCATTTTCTATGGAAAAAATGATAGATGGAATGAAATGTTAAGAATGAGAAACGAATATTAACATGATTATATTATTAATATAAAATATGGTATAAATTTATTTTAAATATTATACTACAATGGTATCATATTTTTGGATACCCATTTACGAAAGCAATATTCTTTGACTGAAGGGTGGATAAAGTCAGAATTTAACAAAAAAATCATAACATTCATTTGGTACAAAGAGTTTATAAATTATACCATTACATGAGTATATCAAGAATAACCAGAGGATAATAAGGTTCATGAATTTATTTTGTGATATGGACAATAATCATTCATTCAATGAAGCATGAACTTAAACAATTTCTAAAAGTGATGAGTTTGTATCAATAACCTCTTATAACTTGGTAACATGGGATCATACACTCCATGTAAGAATTAAAATAACCTTAGTCATAAAATATCAATAAAATATTTTTTTCATGATATAAAATGTAAAATTTAAGTATATACTCCTCAGAGAAAGTGTATATATCCATAACAAAACATTATTCTCAAAGAATATAAATTGAGACAAAACTATTTTACCAATTTTGTAACTTTTGAAACATAAATGAAATTAAAGAAGAATAGTTAAATGAGTATATGAATAAAAATAAATTTTATTTAATTATTCGCATAATAAATTCATGGGATGTACATAAACCACATAAAATGAAATAGGGGAAAACATAACATATATCTTATGAAAATTAAATGTGAGATCAAATTCTCTTACACTTTATCTTGACCCTTGTCATACTCCTTCAAAACAACTATATAATAAATATACATTTTTTATTCATATTTTAAATAAAAATATTATTATATATAATAAAATATATGGTTTTGTTACGACCTTATATTTCTTTATTTTTACTGATCTCCAAGGTTAAGGTTTCACTTCTAGTAATATTTTCTTTCTTCTTCACATGTGTCTTAATGTGTTATATCGTTGGACTTAAAATTATATCTTTATAAAATAATATAAATAATGGTATGTATGTTATGTATACCCTATATAAGTATTTTATAATGATTTATATCATAAATAAATACAAAAGGAATACACTGTTCCTGGTGACGGTAAGCTATACGTACGCATGAACACTATATTTTTTGTCATATTAAATGAATGTATGTAAGTGAAATGTATGGATATATATTTAAATATATATCATTATTAATGTATAATTTTTATAACATATATATAAATTAAGTTCATTAAACCTATACTTAATATAGTCTATGTGGCGTGTAAACAAATCCCATCGCATTGAGGGGTGCTAGTCCAGACTTACTCAAATGATATTATCGTATTAAGACCATATGGAATGTAAATATATGTGTGTTGAAAAATTATTAAATACGGTTAAATACATAATAAATATAATACATAAAATATATAAATATATTTTCTATTATAATGGACATCATTGTTTATTGTAAAGTAAAAAAGGAATAATCATCATTATGTGTGGTAGTAGTTCACCGTAAAAAGAAAAAGTATATTCAATATACATTTGTTGGAGGTGAGTATAATTTCTGGTAAATATATTCATATAAAAATGTCCTATTATATTTAGGATACATGTTTGTTTTACGAAAATATAATAAATATAGTGGATGGAGTGATGACGTAAAATAAAGGAAAGGATATTGAGAGAATTTGTTATCTCTAAATCAGGTAACTCCTTCTTGTTTGTGACAAAACGATTCATTGACAGGATTTGGGACCAATGTGGGATTCAAGGTCCAAGGAATGATTTTTTGTAGGAGTTTTTGGCAGATAATGGAAAAACATAAATGGTTTATGTGGTGTGAGGAATGGTTAGAGGTGGTGGCCTTGTATTGTGTAAGTAGGGTAGCACTCTTGTAAATATTTGAAGAGATAAGTACACCCCTGTTATTCATGTTACATGTGGATAAAATAATAGACCAAGGTTGATACCATTGTTTATAGGGTATAACTATGTCCATTCAATGGGTTTTTTACAACAGCATAGTTATTTTTATGTATTAACTTCAAAGTTTAGTACTTTATTAACATAATTTTTCACATAACTATGTAAATGAATTTATTCTCTTTCGCTGATATTTTTTTCTCCAAAACAAATTTTACCTTATTAAACCTTGAAAATTTTCATTATTTCTAAAATGGAATAAATATTTCTATAATATAATAACATAATTGTCATAAATTAATTTAAAATAAATCCCACTGACTCGATGACAGTGTGGGTTTTAAAAGTAATAACGTCTAAAGGATTGCTAAGCTATTATATCCAATTTCACTGTGAAATTGGTTCCAATGAAATAAATTGGATTTATTTAAAAAAAATTATATAACTAAATTATGAAACAAATTAAAATATATTTTAACCGTATAAATAAATTAGAT